>CM077669.1:408085206-410822706 GCA_039707655.1 Elymus sibiricus
GTAGTTTCAGGAAAAGGCGTGGAGGTCGATGAAGAAAAGATCAAGGCTATCCGTGAGTGGCTGCCTCCACAAAATGTGAGCCAAGTACGTAGCTTCCTAGGACTTGCAGGTTTCTACCGCTGGTTTGTAAAGGATTTCAGCACCATCGCTGCACCCATGAATGAATTAACAAAGAAAGACACTCCATTCAAATGGGGTGATGCTCAAGACAAGTCCTTCCAAGAACTGAAGATGAGATTGACATCGGCCCCATTGCTTTCGCTTCCTGATTTTGGTAAGACTTTTGAGATTGAATGTGATGCAAGTGGCGTTGGCATTGGCGGAGTCCTAATGCAAGAAGGTAAACCTATCGCCTATTTAAGTGAGAAACTTAATGGCCCAACTCTTAATTATTCCGTCTATGATAAATAGTTGTATGCACTTGTTCGATCTTTAGAAACATGGCAACATTACTTGTGGCCTAAAGAGTTTGTGATACATTCCGACCATGAATCTTTGAAACATCTAAAGGGCCAACTCAAATTGAACCGTAGACATGCAAAATGGAGTGAGTTCATAGAGTCTTTTCCTTATATTGTCAAGTACAAAAAAGGAAAGGATAACGTTGTTGCTGATGCATTGTCTAGGCGCCATATTTTACTTTCCCAACTTGATGTAAAAATCCTTGGTTTAGAAAGCATCAAAGCGTTGTATGCTAATGACTCATAATTTGGTGAACCATTTTCAAAGTGCAACAAGGGAAAGGGATGGGAGAAGTTTCACTTGCATGATGGATTCTTATTTCGAGCTAACAAATTGTGCATCCCAGATTGTTCTGTTCGGTTGTTGCTTTTACAGGAGGCTCACGCTGGTGGTCTCATGGGACACTTTGGCGCCAAGAAGAGTGAGTGTGTGTTTGGTGACCACTTCTTTTGGCCAAGAATGAGACGTGACGTGGAGCGCTATGTGATGAGATGCGAGATTTGCCACAAAGCTAAGTCTCGTTTGAACCCCTATGGTCTTTATACTCCTCTATCCATTCCGAATGCTCCGTGGGAGGATATTTCTATGGATTTTGTTCTTGGTTTACCACGAACTAATAGGAGGAGTGACTCGGTGTTTGTGGTAGTTGATCGTTTTAGCAAAATGGCACATTTTATCCCATGTCATAAGAGCGATGATGCTTCACACATTGCTGATTTATTTTTCAGGGAAGTTGTGAGGCTACATGGAGTACTACGCATCATTGTTTCAGACCGTGACACCAAATTTTTGAGCTACTTTTGGAAGACCTTGTGGGGAAAACTTGGCACCAAGCTCCTATTTTCCACGACATGCCACCCACAAACTGATGGACAAACCGAAGTTGTCAACCGAACATTGTCCATGATGCTGAGAGTAGTCCTAAAGAAGAATTTGAAGTTGTGGGAGGAGTGCCTACCTCATGTGGAGTTTGCGTATAACAGGGCAGTACATTCGACCACTAAATTTTGCCCATTTGAACTTGTTTATGGCTTCAAACCTATTGCTCCCATCGATCTCTTGCCTTTGCCACTGTAGGAGCGAACCAGCCTTGATGCAAGTAAGCGTGCAGATTTTGTCAAAAAACTTCATGCCCAGGCCAAGGCGAACATTAAGAAGATGACTGAACAATATACGAAGAGGGCAAACAAGACAAGGAAGAACATGGTGTTCAAACAAGGTGACATGGTATGGGTACATTTTTGAAAGGACCGTTTTCCAGAGCAACGCAAATGCAAGTTGTAGCCACGCGGCGATGGACCATTTGAGGTGCTTGAGAGGATCAACGATAATGCTTACAAGATTGACCTTCCAGCAGAATATGGTATTAGCCCAACCTTCAATGTCTCCGATCTATCTCCAAACCTTGGACCTTTAGAGTCGAGGACGACTCCTCAAGAGGGGGAGGATGATGAGGACATCCCAACCATGAACATCACACCAACATCCATCAAAGGTCCAATCACAAGAAGTCGCGCAAAGCAAATCCATGATCAGGTGAACGCTAACTTAAGTTTATTATTTGACCTTGAAAACATGGTTGTGCCTTCACCTCTTTCGTTGTTGGTTGAACTCAGGTGCAACATCGAAGAAGACCAACAACACTTTCAGTCAGTGGCGAAACAATGTTTTATGATGAAGAAATAGAGTTACGAAGAAATATGTGGTCTGCTGAAGAAACAATGTTTTGGCGCTGGTGAAACAATGTTATGCACGAGTTTGGATAACCCAACTTGCGAAAGGTATCCAGAATTCGAGTTTGCTACTGAAGGAAACATTGTTCGACTCGAGTAAACAATGTTTGGTTGGGAACCGCCAACCACCTCCAACTAGAGATCTCCAGAAGCTACCTCTTTAAGTCTCAAGCCACTTAGTCAAACCAAAGCTGGTTCTCTTTCACACCTAAGCCAATTCCCAAAGCTAGTTTGTTTTCACACCTATCCAGGGGGGTTGTCCCTATTATAAATAGGCTAGCTCTTCCCTTCGTTGGGGACTTTTTGGCCATTTCTATCAAAGACCAAGACATAGACTCCTCCTGAGATTGGAGAGACTCTTGTTACCCTTATTCTCGTGATTCCTTGAGAAATTGCTCCTAATTTGTGCTCCATGACTAGATCGTGTTGTGTGGGTTAGAGTTCATGGTTTCCTTGCGGATTGCACCTATCCTGTGCTCCACGACTTGAGTGTGGTTGTGTGCGGTGGTATTGCAGGTTGTGGATCGGCGAATGTTCGGATTGCAGGCTTCGATGAGCATCCTCCTCGTCGGGTCATAATCTCTTATTTTCCGTTTTTGGCTGCTTGCAGCTAGTTATCCCCATCCTCTTATCGATCCTACGTCGTGAAGATCGGACCTCCCCTTATACACCCTCTACTCCGTAGACGGTGTCACATCAATCTTGGTGAAAAGTTGCATCTCCATCATGTGGCATATAATGCAACTGTCAATGTTCTATGGAGAAACGGTTAGGCATAGGAGTCCGCAACAAGTGTGCCACTCCAGAAATTTTCAATGACGACCACGGCTAACTATTACCAATCCAGCGCTAGTAAGAACACGAATATTAACAAGGTTGTTACCGACAATGGGAAAAAGGTGATTGCAGTTGAGACCAAGGGAGTTTTCCAACATGGTGATCATTCCTACACACACGATATCTCCTTGTGCATGATTTGCTTGATGCGCGAGGTGTAGCAAAAGTATTGCCCCTAGGTTGGGCGAATAAACGGCGTCAAGGTTTGCTTATTTCCTGAGAATTAGCATGTTCTCATCATTCACCTTAGAAACTTCTCTCGTGCGTGCAACGAGTTATGATAACGTAATAGAAATAGCGTGTAGCAGGAAATTCAATGAAAATGGCTCTTTGCCTAGAGACATTGATACTCATCTGATAGAAGGATTGCCTCGGGTGCAGGTTAGTGAAATCATAAGCATATCAAAGATCATCATTGTCGTTGGGGAAGCCAAAGTGGTTAAACCACTCATCGAGAGTGATGTTGAAGTCTTGGTCTAAGAGACGGAAAGTGATCCGCTCCTCCTCATAAGCATTTGGCACAAGACCAACATTATGCGCGAGAGTGCTAAGAAACTCAAGCGTGATGTGTTCATATGTCTCACATCCATGATAAACAAAATGATGCAACCCGACATTATCACAAAGCAAATTGAAATCATTAGTAATACCTAGATTTGCGAGTGTTCACTCGCAAGCCCATTTGGTTTTTTTTATCTTCCTTCTACTAAGTTTTCGAAACTTCTTCTTTGCTTCACGGTCAGTGAAGATGATCCCCTGAGTAAGAACTTGTTGGGGGTTGTGCGGTGGACAAACTCGAAGCACCGCATGCGTGAGTGGAACTCCTCGTGAACATCTGCAAAACAATTTTTCAGTCCAATACAATTAAACAATATTGATGCTACGGTTCTCACAACATCATACTCCTCTAAAAACATCAACAAATCCAAGCAAAACTCAAAAATTGGATAAAAAACATTTCCTAGTCATGGCAATGTTAGGCATGTAGAACATGGATTCATGAAAATAAATTTGCGATCGGAGGAGAAACATGCCGTAGATCGATCACACGGAAGGATTTGAACTGAAATTGAATGAGTAGGGAGATCGGGCGAAATTTTGCTAGGGTTTGGAGAGGTTTGGAGGAATAAGAAGAATCAAAGAAAGAGATGGGGCGATTTACCTTGTTTCTCGGGCTCTTTGTGGCCGCCGGGGTGTCATACGACTGCCCATATGAGCGGAAGCATCCGTATGAAAGGCTGACGTGGCTTGAGACTGCGTCGGTATTTCCCCAAAGAGGAAGGGATGATGCAGCACAGCGACGGTAAGTATTTCCCTCAGTTATGAAACCAAGGTTATCGAACCAGTAGGAGGATCACCACCACCCAATAAGCAGCACCTGCACATAAACAACAAATACTTGCAACCCGACGCGAAAGAGAAGTTGTCAATCTCTCTACAGTAAAAAGATAGATTAGGTAGTGATAGATAGGAGAGATAGATCTCTCGAGAACACAAAATAAAAAAGAGCAAATAAAATATGCAGCAATATATTTTTGGGTTTTTGGTTTTGTAGATCTGAAAACAAAGATTGCAAAAAGATAGATCGGAAAGCAATATGTTGGAAAAGTAGACCTGGGGGTCGTAGGGTTCACTAGTGGCTTCTCTCATGAGTATAGCGCACGGTGGTTGAACAAATTACTGTTGGGCAATTGATAGAAAATCGAATAGTCATGATGATATCCAAGGCGATGATCATTATATAGGCATCACGTCCAAGATAGGTAGACCGACTCTTGCCTGCTTCTACCTCTATTACTCCACACATCGACCGCTATCCAGCATGCATCTAGTGTATTAAGTTCATGGAAAAACGGAGTAATGCAATAAGAACAATGACATGATGTATACAAGATCTATTCATGTAGGAATATACCCCATCTTGCTATCCTTAATAGCAACAATACATGCGTGTCTTGCTGCCCCTTCTGTCACTGGGAAAGAACACCGCAAGATCGAACCCATCACAAAGCACCTCTTCCCATGGCAAGAAAAATCGATCTAGTCGGCCTAAATAAACCAAAGATTCGAAGAAGAAATATGAGGCTATAAGTAATCATGCATATAAGAGATCAAAGAAGACTCAAATAATATTCAGGGATAGAAACCACTGTTCAAGAATTCATCTGATTAATCAGTTAATTGGCCAGTTAATCGCTACTCATTGGGTGACCGGATCGAGTAATGCCCATTCACCGCGTTAACTTGCCAGGCCGATTCAATGGTATGTCGGACCGATTAAATGGTTTGTCAAACCGATTAAATGGTTTGTTAGACCAATTAACCAGTTGTCACGCCGATTAATCCGTGTTGGCCCACTAACTCGTGGGCAACTAAATCCTGATTATTTGGCACATAACCCCTCCCAGCCCCTCCCGCTCCTCAAGAGCTAGTGTTTAGCCCTCCAGCCGACCCCTCCCACTCCTCTCATCCCCTCCCAAACTAGATGATGGCTGGTCAGATCCTCGTCGGCGCACCGTCGCTTCCCCTCCTCCCATGTGTGTTCCTGCTTTCTCTTCTCCCTCTGTGTGCCACCACTTCCCCTCCTTCACAACGTGCCACCTCCGGAAACCAACCTATTCAAACGCCATGCGTGGCCACTCTCACCATTCCTTTGTCTGTCGCCGTCGCGTGGCCACCATCCCTCAGAGTTGCGTCTCTAACGAAATCAGCAAATTGTTGTTGTATACATGTTTGTTGATGATTTTTACGCCCACATGGATGATTGTCATTGTATACATGTTTGTCTTCATTGAGAAATAAAATGGTGGCATTTGCTTCATATTTGCAATGTAGATTTTTTTTCCATACAAAACTTGCTTCTATTGATTTCAGAATTACACTGATTAATGGTCGACCGATTAACCAGTTAATAGGCCGATTCAGCGATTAATCGTTATTCCCATTTCCCAAGCCGAGTGAGCAGCTACCAGTTAACGATTTCCTCAACATTGATAGAAACTGATCATGAACTCAAAATTCATCGGATCCCAACAAACACACCACAAAAGTTTACATCAAATAGATCTCCAAGAGACCATTGTATTGAGAATCATAAGAGAGAGAGGGGAAGCCATCTAGCTACTGCCTACGGACCCGTAGGTCTATGGTGGACTACTCACGCATCATCGGAGAGGCACCTATGAGGAAGATGAACCCCTTTGTGATGGTGTTTAGATTGGATCTCGAGGTTGTGGAACTTGCGGCGGCTGGAATTGTGTTTCGTCGACTCCCCTAGGGTTTTTGGAATATTTGGGAATTTATAGGCATCAGAGGCGGTGGAGAGGGGCCCCGAGGAGGGCACAACCCATCAGGGCGCGCCGGGGCCCCCCTGGCGTGCCCTGGTGGGTTGTGGTCTCCACGGCCCACTTCTCCGGCACTTCTTTGGCCCCCTGGCTGTCTTCTAGTCCAGAAAATATCTCCAAAAAGTTTCGTCGCGATTGGACTCCGTTTGGTATTGATTTTCTGCGAAGTAAAAAAACAAGCAAAAACAGCAACTAGCACTTTGGCACTATGTCAATAGGTTAGTCCCAAAAAGTGATATAAAGTTGTTATAAAATGATTGTAAAACATCGAAGAATGATAATATAACAGCATGGAACAAGCAAAAATTATAGATATGTTGGAGACATATCAGCATCCCCAAGCTTAATTCCTACTCGAGACGAGTAGGTAAATGATAAAAACAGAATTTTTGATGTGGAATGTTTCCTAACATGTTCATCTCATATTCTTTTCTTTTCTATAGCATGGACATTTGGACTTGTAAATGATTCAAAGCAATAGTCTAGTTTTAACATAATGACTTCAATACTCAAGCATGTTAACAAGCAACCATGTCTTTCAAAATATCAACACTAAAGAAAGTTATCCCTAGCCCATCATGCTCAATCATTGATCCATTCATGAAACACACTCAAATATTAACTATGCCCAATGCTCAAGTATGATCATAGTGCCCCCTAGTTGGTGCTTTTTAAGAGAAGATGGAGACTCAAAGCAAAAATAAAAAATGCATAAAGTAAAAGATAGGCCCTTCGCAGAGGGAAGTAGGGATTTGTAGAGGTGCCAGAGCTCAAGGTTTAAATTGAGAAAGAGAAAATATTTTGGGTGGCATGCTTTTCCTGTCAACAAAAACGACAAAGTAGCTCACAATACTTTCCATGCCAGATATATCATATGCGGTTCCCAAACAGAAAATAAAGTTTATTCCTTTTTCCACCAAACTTTCACTTTCCATGGCGGGCCGTATCCACGGTTGCCTTCCATACCAACACTTTCCAAGGAATTTATTATTTGACAACATAAAGTAATTTTTTTTCTTTTTCATTTCGGGAATGGGCATCACTATTACCGCCGCACTCTCGTGCAATTACAAGTGAATAAACACTCATCTTGAGAATAACACATCTAGCATGGAAAAATATTGGACACTCCCCACCGTTTCATGAGCGCTACGGGCATACAAAAGAGAAAATTTATTTTGAAAATTTAGAGATGGCACATACAAATTTGCTTGGAACGGCATGGAAATACCGCATATAGGTAGGTATAGTGGACTCATAAGGCAAAACTTGGTTTAAGGATTTTGGATGCACAAGTAGTATTTCTACTTAGTACAAATGGAGGCTAGCAAATAGATTGGGAAGCAACCAAACCAAGAAACGAAAATTCACATAAGTGAGCATTGAGCATAACTAAGACCGAATAATGCACCATAAGTAGGATGTAACTTCATTGCATAACTATTGACTTTCGTGCATGCATAGGGAATCACAAACCTTAACACCAATATTCCTACTAAGCATAATTACTCACTAACATGACTCACATATTACTATCATCATGTTTCAAAACTATTACAAAGAATCAAGTTTAATTTGCCCAATGATCTTCATGAAAGTTTTTATTATATGCTCCTTGGATATCTATCACTTTGGGACTAGTTTCATATATTGCCATTGCTTTTTGGCAAGCTCAAATAAATTTAAGTGAAGCACATGAGCATAAAGATTTCATCTCTCAAAATAGTATAAGTGAAGCATGAGAGGATTTCTTCAAAATTTACCTACTCTCAAATTAATCTAAGTGAAGCATGAGAGTATTTCTACAAAAAATTCCAAGCACACCGTGCTCAAAAAGATATAAGTGAAGCACTAGAGCAATTCTATAGCTCAAAATGTTTAAGTGAAGCACATAGAGCAATTCTAACAAATCATAGCATGATTTTGGCTCTCTAAAATAGGTGTGTCCAGCAAGGATACAAATGACAAACTAACAAACAAAGCAAGCAAAGATACAAAATGCTCCAAGTAAAACTCATAATATGTGACGAATAAAAATATAGCTCCAAGTAAAATACCGATGGTCGTTAGAAGAAAGAGGGGATGCCACTCGGGGGCATCCCCAAGCTTAGTTGCTTGTTACTCTTTGGATATATCTTGGGGGTGCGGTAGCATCCCCAAGCTTAAGCTTTTATCACTCCTTATTCCTTCATCCATCGTGATCTCACCCAAAACTTGAAAACTTGAATCACACAAAACTCAACAAAATCTTCGTGAGATCCGTTAGTATAATAAAGCAAATCACTACTTTAGGTACTGTTGCAAACCCATTCATATTTTATTATTGCATTATACCTACTGTATTTTAACTTTACCATGGCTCATACCCTTCAATATAACCCATAGATTCATCAAAACAAGCACATAATGCAACGAAAACATAATTTATCTTAAAGAGAACAGTCTGTAGTAATCTGTACTCTATCCGTACTTATGTAACTCCAAAAATTCTGAAAAATTAGGACAACGTAAGGAATTTGTATAGAAACACTATGTTAAAATTTCAGCTCAAGATCACGTTCCAGCAAAAAATGAAAATTCATATACTGGACGCAAAGTTTCTGTTTCAGATTCAACATCACTTCTACTCATCCTATGAATCATCCTAAAGGTTTTACTTGGCACAAACACTAAATAAACCATAAAAACACAATCATAACGGAGGCATAATTGTGTCAACACTCAAAAACATAAAAGGAAAAAGTAAAAAATTATTTATTCATTGGGTTGTCTCCCAACAAGCGCTATCGTTTTACGCCCGTAGCTAGGCATAACGCATAAATTTCAATGATGCTCACATAAAAAGTAGTAATTTAAATATGCAAGAGAGCATCATGAATCTCATGACAAGCACATTTAAGTCTAACCCACTTCCTATGCATAGGGATTTTGCGAGCAAAGAATTTATGAGAACAAGAATCAACTAGCATAGGAAGGCAAAAACAAGCATAACTTCAAAACTTTGAACACATAGAGAGGAAACTTGATATTATTGCAATTCCTACAAGCATATGTTCCTCCCTCATAATAAATTTCAGTAGCATCATGAAGGAATTCAACAATATAACTATCACATAAATCATTCTTTTCATGATGCACAAGCATAGAATTTTCATTACTCTCCACACAAGCAAATTCCTTTCATCTATGGTGGTGGGAGCAAACTCAACAAAATAACTATCATGAGACACTTGATTGGCATAACCACATTGCAAATTAAAACCATGATGATAAGTTTCATGGTTATCATTACTCATTATAGCACATGTGTCATCACCATCATCATGAATAGGAGGCATGCAATCGTCATAATAAATTTGCTCATCAAAACTTGGGGACTAAAAATACCATCTTCATCAAACATAGCATCCCCAAGCTTGTGGCTTTGCATATCATTAGCATAATTGACATTAATAGAATTTATAGTAACATCATTGCAATCATTCTTTTCAATCAAGGAGCTATCATGAATCACCTTATAAATTTCTTCTTTCAACACTTCATCAAAATTTTCAGATTCATGATTTTTCATGCAAAACTTCATAGAGATAATCAAGTGCACTCAACTCACTAGCAACTAGTTCATCATAATTTGGTCTTTTGAAAAGATTAGCAAGTGGATGAGGATCCATATCAATAGATTTTTAGCAAGCGAAGATGCAAGCAAGTAGAAGGCACATGGCAACACAAGCAAAGATAGCAAACAAGCAAACAAAAAGAGATCCGGCGAGAAAATGGCAAACGAAAAAGAGGGCGGATAAAATGGCAAATTGGTGAAGTGGGGGAGAGGAAAACGAGAGGCAAATGGCAAATAATGTAATTGCAAGGAGATGAGATTTGTGATTAGGAACCTGGTAGATGATGATGGAGTCTCCTCGGCGCCTGAGATAGGCACATAGAAGAGACCGCTTCCTCCCCGGCAACGGCGCCAGAAATTCCTTTGACGTGGCTTGAGACTGCATCGGTATTTCCCCAAAGAGGAAGGGATGATGCAGCACAGCGACGGTAAGTATTTCCCTCAGTTATGAAACCAAGGTTATCGAACCAGTAGGAGGATCACCACCACCCAATAAGCAGCACCTGCACACAAACAATAAATACTTGCAACCCGACGCGAAAGAGAGGTTGTCAATCTCTCTACGGTAAAAAGATAGATTAGGTAGTGATAGATAGGAGAGATAGATCTCTCAAGAACACAAAATAAAAAGAGCAAATAAAATATGCAGCAATATATTTTTGGGTTTTTGGTTTTGTAGATCTGAAAACAAAGATTGCAAAAAGATAGATCGGAAAGCAATATGTTGGAAAAGTAGACCCGGGGGCCGTAGGGTTCACTAGTGGCTTCTCTCATGAGTATAGCGCACGCTGGGTGAACAAATTACTGTTGGGTAATTGATAGAAAATCGAATAGTCATGACGATATCCAAGGGGATGATCATTATATAGGCATCACATCCAAGATAGGTAGACCGACTCCTGCCTGCATCTACCTCTATTACTCCACACATCGACCGCTATCCAGCATGCATCTAGTGTATTAAGTTCATGAAAAAACGGAGTAATGCAATAAGAACGATGACATGATGTAGACAAGATCTATTCATGTAGGAATATACCCCATCTTGCTATCCTTAATAGCAACGATACATGCGTGTCTTGCTGCCCCTTCTACCACTGGGAAAGAACACCGCAAGATCGAACCCATCACAAAGCACCTCTTCCCTTGGCAAGAAAAATCGATATAGTCGTCCTAACTAATCCAAAGATTCGAAGAAGAAATACGAGGCTATAAGTAATCATGCATATAAGAGATCAAAGAAGACTCAAATAATATTCATGGATAGAAACTGATCATGAACTCAAAATTCATCGGATCCCAACAAACACACCGCAAAAGTTTACATCAAATAGATCTCCAAGAGTCCATTGTATTGAGAATCATAAGAGAGAGAGAGAGAGAGAGAGAGAGAGAGAGAGAGAGGAAGCCATCTAGCTACTGCCTACGGACCCGTAGGTCTATGGTGGACTACTCACGCATCATCGGAGAGGCACCTATGAGGAAGATGAACCCCTCCGTGATGGTGTTTAGATTGGATCTCGAGGTTCTGGAACTTGCGGCGGCTGGAATTCCGTTTCGTCGACTCCCCTAGGGTTTTTGGAATATTTTGGAATTTATAGGCATCAGAGGCGGTGGAGAGGGGCCCCGAGGAGGGCACAACCCATCAGGGCACGCCGGGGTCCCCCCTGGCGCGCCCTGGTGGGTTGTGGTCTCCACGGCCCACCTCACCGGTACTTCTTTGGCCCACTGGGTGTCTTCTGGTCCAGAAAAAATCTCCAAAAAGTTTCGTCGCGATTGGACTCCGTTTGGTATTGATTTTCTGCGAAGTAAAAAACAAGCAAAAACAGCAACTGGCACTTTGCCACTATGTCAATAGGTTAGTCCCAAAAAATGATATAAAGTTGTTATAAAATAATTGTAAAACATCCAAGAATGATAATATAACAGCATGGAACAATCAAAAATTATAGATACGTTGGAGACGTATCAAAGGCGTTCAACCTAACTGCTTACCTGCGCTGTGCATACCTCATACTACTGCTGAATCGACCGACATCGCTTGCATAGAATGTCATCGTTCAATCTGAACTTTTTGTTCTTCTGGTCGAGGATGTCATACGACCGCTCAAATGGGCGGGTGCACCCATACGGAATGTCGTCGAACGCTCTGGATTTGTTTCTAGTTTCTGCAAAGATATCAAACGACCGCCCATGCGATCGCTTGCACCCGTATGGAACGTCGTCATTCGATCTGTTGCCTCTGGAAGTTTTCTGCTGGAACCTCGAGGAAGTCATGCGACCGCCCAAACGACCATCTCGGTCACCTGAAAGGCCGTCTTTTGGTCTGTTTCTTGCGAAACTTCTCTTTTTCTTTATTTTCCCGTGGGTTAGTTCCAGCGCAATAATAAGGCATATTTCAAACGTCGATACAACATATACTTTAATTTGCACATAGCATATCCTTTATTAGAACAACTCTTCCAAACTCAACTTCTTTATCTAGAACTTCAATCACTATTTTATTGAAATAAAAATAAAAACTTACTTGTCTACTTTATTCGCGTGTGTTGCCTCCCACGAAACGCTTGTTTTTGGTCGGATAGCTCGACCGTAGTGGTGATCAAGGTGGTGCAAACACACCAAGACCATAGCTTCTCGCATTCGCAACAATGCCTTCTCCTGTGTAGGTCTTCATTCTTTTTTTACCCGGGGAAATGTCTTACGAAAGGATCTTTAGCGCGTAAGTCAAATCTTACATTTCACTCAAGCACATTTATCACAACTTTGATTGACCTTAAAAAAAGGTCTACCGAGAATTATAGGAGCAACGGGATCTTCAGGCATATCTACTATCACAAGATCAAAGCAGTTGCGTGTGTGGGCTAGAAAACCGACCTCCGCCACTACACAACCTTAACCACTGCGTCAAGCCATCGTTCATTTATTGCATCTCACCGTCAAAGGCAACCACCGGATCTGAAGAGATAAATCCTCGCGAAGATCTTTCGGTGGCCATCGCAATCCGTAGAGAGGTCAACGCACCAAGCCAGAGTGGTCACTACACAAACCAACACATACGGTGCAACACATCACCGTCGATTGCCACCTCGCCGAAGAGAGTTCTGTCCAAGCCATCGACCTAGGGGCCGACATGGCCAGATCTGAAGCACGGAAAGCAGAATTGTTCTGCAGTCAAGAACCACGGCACCACATCACGCAGCAACACCCATGGTCCCTTGGTCTAACTCCACCGAGACGTGGACATGCCCAATGTCGAGTAGCAGCCCAGCCGCCACACAAGCAAATGGATCTGGTCATCACATCGCACATGCCTCACGCCCCCGATACAGCCTCACTGCCATGCCGCCGGTGACCGTTGCTACGCCCCACGCGAGGACGCCGAGAACAGACACCAGTGGCCGGGACCCCAGACGAGTCACGACGCACGCTGACGCGCCATCCGGAGCTGCCGCCCTACAGACCAGAGGCCACCGCGGGAAGGCGCCCCGCCGCCGCCGTTGGCCACGCGGGCTTCGTGCGGAGGTTTCCTCCGGCGGTGACGCGACAAGGAGAGGAGAAAGGAGGGACGGCGGTGCTAGGTGAACTGTCGCGCTCGAGTCGCCCGAGTCACCCGTCGGCCCTGTAGGTAATATGTACTATTGGTTTAACAGGCATTACATAGAACATACAAAACTCACATGAAGCTTACTACTCCTTGACGATGCTGATTTGCTAGTTTGGATGTAAAGAAAAACTTGGTCAATATCTAGAAAGTTTGATCCGAAACAAAGCTAATATACGGAGTAAATAAAAATGAATGAAATACCATTATGCATTTTCACCGGTACCATGCTTGGAAGCTGGGAGGATGGAAACTTAAGGAAGATCTGTCGTGTCAACAAAGCACAAGGGGACAGGCGAGGAGCGCTCGGATTTCCACGACAAAATGAGAAGATTCTCTCGGCGGCCTCGTCGCCGGTACGACTCAGGCGTGACCTGTGCGACAACTTGTCGACAAGTGACCACACACGCCACATCACGCGCCTGAACTCCTCGCAGGATAGCAACAGTAGGAGCGCACTCGCGGTCACAGTCGCCTCCCTCCACCCCTGCATGCGGTGCAGCCCCGATCAGTTCCGACTTCCGACCGACTACGTGCTCAGTCCAAGCCCATCACTCACGGCCGGGCCACGCCGTACCACTACCACGCACGCCCACGAGGCCACGAGACTGATGCATGGCAAAACTCGATCACCGTCGATTCAGCCCTCGCCTGCCTTGCACTACTCCCCGACAGTTTTTACAGTGTTTATACAGACCGGCTCGGTTTCGCAGGCTGGAAAGTCATATGAAGCGAGTGCCTTGTGCAAGAAAAGACACGCTCCGAGGCACGGCGGCCAGGCCAGCACAGTGCAGCCAACATCTTTCCAACCCGACACAAGTGTGCCGTGCGAGCGTGTAGATGCCAGCAGCATGGCCCGGGGTGCGTCTGAGCCTGACGCCTGCAAGTGAAAGGAAACCAGGCATGCAGGGTGCAGAGGAGAGGAGATGAGATGACGGTTCACGCGCACGCGCCAATTTCACTTGGCCGCAAGCCATGCATGCTGCTGGTGCTGGCGGAGGTGAGCAGCGCTACAGGAGAGCGACGGCCGGCCGGAGCGAGCGTGCGCGTCCTCTCCTGCCCGAGCCCTTGACGTGGGCGCGTCAGTGCGCCTGCGCTGTGCATGTCACCGGAGCACGCGTTCGAGCAAACAAACAGACGTCGAAGCGTGCACGGGTTGCCTCCAGCCTCCTCTTTTTGCGTGATTTTAGAAACAAATCACTTCGATTCAATTGGAGAGACGAGACCCGCTAACTGCTTTGTACAAGACAGTAGAGTACTACTACTGCTACTACTACAGAGATTACACTGGTCTAATCCGCAACATTATCATACGTACCACTAATCTAGCACATGCCTACCTCATCTTGGCACACGCATCCGGACACGCCACCACATTCCGAAGAGTACACCACAAGGTACAGGGGCTGCCACAAGGTACAGGGGCTGCCACAAGGTACAGGGGCTAAATGCTGAGGAGATCCTGCTGCGCCGGGGAGTCCCGTGGCCCGTCCTGATGCTCCTCCTCTCCTTCCACGGTGGCTTCCGACCGCGCGCCGACGGTCATCGACGTCGCCCCTGGCATGTCGGCCAGGATCTGCACGACCTCCCGCATCGTGGGCCGCTCGACGCTTTGCTCCGCGACGCAGAGCATGGCGACGTAGAAGACATGCGTCAGCTCCTGGATGGGCACCGTCGAGAGGCGGGGGTCGGCGATCTTCATCACGCCTTCCTTGGTCGACCCGGTAGCCATCCGCACCCACTGCACGATGTCTACGCCGTCGCCGAACTCGCCCACCGGCTTGCGTCCGGTGACGAGCTCCAGCAGCACCACGCCGAAGCTGTACACGTCGCTCTTCTCGTCCACCTTGAGAGTGTATGCATACTCTGAAAAGGACGCAGAACAGAGAATGCGGCCACATAAGATCACATGCCAACAATTCCCAAAGATGATCCATTTTAAACGACAAAGTGATGAGAGGCTGGCTTCAGTTCCAGGGCATGTGCAGCACAGTTGTTGTTGCCACACAGTAATAAAAACAATCAGAGCATACTAAAACTGAAAATCCGGTGAAATGCAACTAATCTCGACGATTTGCAACGAAATGTTTGTGAAAAAACAAAAATGAGGACGTATGCATACCAGGAGCGATGTATCCATAGGACCCGGCGATCGCGGACATGCACTCGGAGCCACCGGCGTTGCCGTTGAGGAACTTGGCGAGGCCGAAGTCGGCGACGTGCGCCTCGAAGTCGGTGTCGAGGAGGATGTTGTTGGACTTGACGTCGCGGTGCAGTATCGGCGGCGAGCAGTCGTGGTGCAGGTAGCAGAGGCCCTTGGCCGCCTCCACGGCGATCTTGTACCGCGTCGCCCACTGCAGGTGGCCACCCTTCTTGCCGTGGAGCACCTCGCCGAGGCTGCCGTTGGGCATGTACTCGTACACCAGGAGGTTGGTCTCGCGGTTGGCCGCGAACCCGAGCAGCCGCACGATGTGGCGGTGCCGGATCCGCCCCAGCGTCTGTATCTCGGCGGAGAAGCCGTAGTCGTCGTGAGCTGAGCCAGAGCGCCCGATGGCGGACAGCCGCTTCACGGCCACCACCGCGCCGCCCGGCATCGCTCCCTTGTACACGATCCCGGACCCGCCCTTGCCGATCACGTTCTCGTCCTTGAGGCAGTCCAGCACGTCGTCCACGGCGAAGTCCAGGCGCTGGAACGCCGTGATCCGCCACGCACGCGCCTCCGCCGAGCGCTTCAGAGACCGCGCCTTCAGCACGGCCGCCACGGCGAAGATGATGGACAGCGCGAGGAGGCCGAGCACCAGGAGAAGCTTCGTGGTCGAGGAGAGGGACCCGATGGTCGACGTGGCCACGCCGTGACTGCCACACGGAGACAAGATGGTCCCGCAGAGACCAGGGTTGCCGGCGAAGGAGGTGGAGTTGAAGTAGGCGAACTGGCCGGTGGCTGGGACCTCACCGGACAGGCGGTTGTACGAGAAATCGACGGCTGTTAGGCTCTGCATTCCGGCGATGGAAGGCGGGATCTCCCCGTCGAGCGCGTTGCTGGATAGGTTGAGGTAGTTGAGGATCCGTAGGCTGGAGAGCGCCGCCGGGATGCTGCCGGAGAGCTTGTTGCCGGATAGGTCGAGGAAGGTGAGCAGCCTGCATCCCGCGATCGCCGGCGGCAGCTCTCCGGATATCAGGTTGCCAGACATGTCCACCTTTGAAAGCTGCTGCAACTTCCCAATAGCCGGCGGGAGCTCGCCGGATAACTTGTTGTCGGCCAACAGAAGCTTCTGCAGCCCCACGAGGCCACCGATCCCCGCCGGCACCGGGCCAGATAATCGGTTGTTATACAGGCTCAGCTCCCCTATCGATGGCGACACCTCGTCGGCGTCCAGCCGGAGCCCGCCGGACAGCAAATTGTTGTGCAGCTCTACCTGTGTCAGGTTCTGCAACGTGAACAGCTTGGCCGGAATCGTCCCGTTGAGATAATTCTCTCCCAGTCGAATCCTCGTCAATGACGGGCACCCGGCGAGCCCGTCCGGAATGCCGCCAAACAACGAGTTTCCAAGCGCGATGAACGTCTCCAACCGACCGCCGGCGCATAGCTCGGTCGGCAGAACGCCGGTGAGCTTATTTGTGCTCACGTCGACAATCCTCAGCCTGGTTGCCGCCACACCAAGCTGCGCTGGCACTCCGCCGGTGAAGTTGTTCTCCCACAACTGCAGCACTTCGAGGTTCGGCAGCTCACCGATAAATTCGGGAATCTCGCCGGCGAGGCGGTTCCGAAAAAGGTTCAGCAGCGTCATGTTCTTGAGCGACGCAAAGCTCGCTGGGATCTCCCCGGCGAACTGGTTGTTGGACAAGTCGAGCGACTTCAGCGCGCCCATCGCGCCTATCTCCGACGGCAGCCGCCCAGACAGGGCGTTAATCTGTAGAAACAGAGTGTCTAGCGCCGTCAGGTTCGCCAACTCCGGCGGGATCTTGCCGGAGATACCGCAGCTCGCCATGTCGAGCCGCACGAGCTGCCGCAGCCTCCCGAGCTCAGGCGGTATCCCGCCGGTGAAGCTGTTGAAGTACCCGAGGTACAGCTCCCTCAGCGTCGCCAGGTTGCCGAGCTCCGGCGGTATCTCCCCGGTGAGCTCATTGCCGGAGAGGGCCAGGTACCGGATGCGGCTCCATTGGCCGTACGACGTGGGAATGCTGCCGGAGAAGAAATTGCCGCCGAGGTGGAGGTGCACAAGGTTCGTGAGATTGGGGAGCGCGGCAGGGAGCGGGCCGGTGAGGTTGTTGTTGTACAGGTCGAGAACGCGGATGTCGGCAAGGCTGGCGATGAGGCCGTCCGGGAAGGTGGAGTTGAAGAGGTTATTTGAGAGGTTGAGGGACCGGAGGTGCGGGACGGAGGAGAGGGCAGCGGCCGGGATGGGGCCGGTGAGGTTGAGGGCGGAGAGGTCGAGGGAGATGACGCGGGAGCCGGCGGCGTCGCAGGAGAGACGCGGCCACGAGCAGAGCGGCGTGGCCGGCGTCCAGTGCGCGGAAAGGTAGCCCGAGGGATCAGCAAGTGCCACGGAGAGGTTGAGGAGGGCGGCGGCTTCCAGGGAGGCGGCGGAGGTGGATGAGCCGGAGGCTATGGAGTGGGTGGCGGTGGCCAGGAGGAGGAGGACGAGGAGGAGAAAGGTGTGAGTGGCGGCCATGGAGCGTGCAATGGATGGGGGCTGTGCTGGAGTGGTGCTCGAGTTCGGGCGGACAGAGTTGCATTATATGCGTGCGCAAATCTTCAGTTTCGATTTCTTTCCCTTTCTTCTGCATTTTCCTTGGGTCGAAAATGAAGCATTTTTCTGGGGGTACCGGCGCGAGCATGGTGATTTCCAATGTGCTCCTTTGGTTCGTTTTGTCAAAAAGGTAAAAGCTTTTGCAAAAAAAAAAAAGGTTAAGGCTTAAAAAAAAGGGAAAGCTTCAAATTTACCTAGAGCGCGGGGACAATCGTCGCTGGACAACAGTGGTACAATTTCTGAATCATCACAAGATTTCCTTTTCTTGAAATCTTGAATCATCACAAGATACATCAGCGGTTTGTAGCAAAAAGATTTATAAGGGCACATATCACGGAAATCCCTTTTGGAGCTCGGCCTCCAGTGAGGCCTCCAAATTCAAATTTGAAATTTCATCGAAATTCATATTTTTACATTTCAAAAAATTCTGAAAAAAAATATAGATATACATGAAGACAGAATACACATGTGTGTAAATTTTCAGTTCAAAATACATTGAAATGAGGGCTATGCAAAAAAGACAAATCTGGGGCCGTTTAACACATGATACTATTCATCCTCCTAGGCCATGAATTTGTCTTTTTGTACAGGTCGCAACTCAAGGTATTTCATCATGAATTTTTACACCCATGTGGGTTACATCCTTACATACACGCATATTTTATTTCAGAATTTTTTGAACCATAAAAAATTGAATTTGAATTTTTCAAAAATAAAGGCCTCCATGGAGCTCGGCCTCCAAAACGCCTCTCTCCTCATATCAGATCATGAAAAGTTCTCCAGCCAATAGTACTACTTCGATGCTCTCTTTTTTTCTCATGGATATGTGATACTTTGATATATGGAAATCGTAAATCTAGAACGTTCGGACTTTAAGCATGACAGCTCCAACATTTGTTATGGCAACTTTCGTTAACGCGAGGTGGCATATTTAGTTGGCTAATTGCCAACTAAATACGTTGACGTGAGGTGACAATTTTAAACTTATCGAGGTGGCATCATTTTAAAGTCACTAAATTTTGTTGGCAAAAGTGATTTTAGTGACGTGAGGTGACAATTTCGTCACTAAATATGCCACCTCGTGATTTTAAAATGGTGAACAAACAATACATAAACCGCTCACTGTTAAAAATGCAAGATTTTTTCGTTTTTTGTATGTGTAGCTCTCATCATACGTATTTCATCGTGAGGCTCTAAAATTAGTATAAAGTTGAGACGCTTATTTTAGGACGGAGAGAGTAGAATACATCCATACGAATGTAGTTTTTTTTTTGAATCTTCCAAACATAAAACGAGCTCCATGGAGCTCCTCCTCCAAAACGCCCTACTCTTTTACATCCAGCAATACATGGGAGAGTCTATTTGTAATCAAGAGTACCATTGCTTCTTTTGTTCTTTTAGAGGACCGTTTAGGCGCTAGCTATACTCCGCAAGATTCATCGATGTAGTAGAGCTTGATATACTGATAGTAATGTATATCTACCTGTATATGGAATACCGTGAGAGCAATTATATTGTGATTCAGGTTGGTCATAGTGGGAGTAACATAGGTACTAACATACATGCCACATAAGAAAAACGATGATGTGGCAAGTAATTAATGAGGAGAGAGGCAAATCGAGTAACATAAAGCAAGTACAATAAGGTGATGTAGGCGGGCTGTAAGGATTTAAATATTATATTTTTGCTGAGTTGGAAGAAAATGAATAGGAGAGAGAAGAGAAGCGAGCTACTAGTTAATAGTCGGATGCAACACGTGCTCCTAGAGATATTATGAGAGAGTGGGGTGGGTCATATATCAACAAAGTAGTAATACTTGTTGGATACTCCCTCCGTTCCACAATGTATTGCGCCCGCGCTTTCCAAAATCTAAGTTTGACCATGAATTTGATCAACGAGACCGATTGCGGCATGGGTAAAAACTATACCACTGAATTCGTATTTGATACGAATTCAGTGGTATAGTTTTTACCCCCGCCGCAATCGGTCTCGTTGGTCAAATTCATGGTCAAAGTTTAAGCTCGAAAACCGAGGACGCACTATATTATGGAATGGAGGGAGTATAAGGTTGACTATATGACGTGACAAGATCATATAGCCATCAGTTGGTTGTATTATTAACCATAATCTAATATATGCCATCACATAGCGCTTTTCAATGTAAAATGAGTCTATGAAGTAATAAATGAAGATGCATATGTTATCACACATATGGCACTACCCACTATGCAGGTAGTAATATAGCCTAGTTCTTTTGAGCTATGACGTGGAAATAAGCTGTAGATAAGCTCCTATGGAAATAAGCTCCAGATGATAAGCTAGCCAGTTCTTTTCAGTGCCTGTTTTTTCAGTCTATCTGTTGCATGGCCCGTGAAAAGTCTATAATGCCCTTGAACTATATGATTGTCCTGATTAAATGATATCTTGTTATTTTTATCATTTTGCTGCTCAAATGAACATAAATTCGACATCATCCATACATATCAAAATTAATTCTACCATAAATAAGCAACACGACATAGCAAATCAATAGGAAAACATCATACATTCAACATCAGTTCATAGCAAATCTAGATGAATGTTTGGCCTCTGGATAAAAATCATACATCAGCAACACCACATACATCATGCAGTAGCAGCAGTTCATCAGTAGCAGTTCGTAACATCATCCATTACTAGCACCACATAGCAAATCTACATCAAAAATCAAAGAAGCTGCTCACCTTGTCGGTCGAGCCCATGGTCACGGACTGGGAGGTGGGGAGGGAGAGCGAACGGGGTCTCCCCGGACTGGGTCGTTGGCCGGAGTGGGGCGTCGACCGCTGGAGTGGGGTCCGACCGTCGCAGTGGGGCGCCGACCGCCGGAGTGGGGTCCGATCGTCAGAGTGAGGCACCGAATGGACCGAAACGAGTTGCTGCTGGACACCGGGGGAGGTAGGGGTCGCGCCCGAGGTTGGAGAATCGGCGTGAAGATGGGCTCCTACCCTCCGTCCATGTCACCGGAGCTAGCCGCGACGCGGAGCAGACCAGCCGGGGACCGGCGGCGGCGGCTACAGCGGGAATCCTAACATGTGTTGGAGTGGGTCGGGTAGGAGATGAGAGCGAGAGGGGGATCCAGGACAGTTTTTTTCTTTCTGCAGAAGGATCGACTGGTGCAGGCTCGGGGGCATTTTCCCTGTAATTTCCATGGATGGCAGTGCCCTTTCTGTATACCGCTTCGTTTTTAAGTCAGAAGCTGCGGGAAGCTACTCTCCCCCCCCAACTTTTTTCCATTGTAAAGAAAGGAGGGATGGAAATAAGTTGAGCTGGCTTCTCAAAATGAGTTCTTTTGGACTTCTAGCTTATTTCTGCAATAAGCTACGAGAAGCCACAAAACAACTGGCCCTAACATATGCATGTTACTAGTCTAAGTTACTCCCCACTATGACCAGCCTCACAAATTCGCTTGAAGTTGTGAAATATTTTGAAGCATACGGTTTATACCCTAGTTATCGTTATTATGCCCTAATTAATTTACATATCTCTCGTGGTGTTCGTTCGAGGTACGAGGACAAAAAGAAAGCATAACCTATCGCTGTTATCATTTGTAAAAGACATTTTTCTTTTTTGCATATACTTGTGCACTTTTACGTGTTGATGGCTTGATAATGCTATAAATTGTGACGACAGACTTGAGAATTGTGCACTCAGTAGTGAGGTGGCGCTGCCTTTGCCGTGTTGCACTCTGAGTAGCTGTCCAGAGCTCCTCCTACTGCAGCCCCGGCGATGAGGGTGTATAAGATCACATACACCAATAGGGGACTGTGAGGTAATACAACAAGTGAACAAGCTCTGAGGGCGTGCACTAGTATGACGCAAGCAAAACACTATGTACCTATCTAAAAATTCTTAGAAGTTGGTAATCCTACTAGCTATGCCCGCGTGCCAGCATGCCGAACCCTGTTGATGCGTTGCCTTGAAATTGGTTCCATGTTGCTAATAAAATTTGTGATGTTGTGTGAGGTGTTGTTTAGTTGACATTCCTTTTTTTTCATCGACTGTGATTCAATATAAAAGATGTGTGTGTGTGTGTGTGTGAAATTGTATATGTTGGAAATATGCCCTAGAGGCAATAATAAAGTGGTTATTATTATATTTCCTTGTTCATGATAAATGTTTATTATCCATGCTATAATTGTATTGATTGGAAACACAAATACATGTGTGGATACATAGACAACACTATGTCCCTAGTATGCCTCTAGTAGACTAGCTCGTTGATCAAAGATGGTCAAGGTTCCCTAGCCATAGACATGAGATGTCATTTGATAACGGGATCACATCATTAGGAGAATGATGTGATGGACAACACCCAAACTATGAACGTAGCATATGATCGTGTCAGTTTATTGCTATAGTTTTCTGCATGTCAAGTATCTGTTCCTATGACCATGAGATCATGCAACTCACTGACACCGGAGGAATACCTTGTGTGTATCAAACGTCGCAACGTAACTGGGTGACTATAAAGATGCTCTACAGGTATCTCCGAGGGTGTCTGTTAAGTGGGCATGGATCAAGACTGGGATTTGTTACTCCGTGTGACGGAGAGGTATCTCAGGGCCCACTCGGTAATACAACATCACAATAAGCCGTGCAAGCAAAGTGACTAAAGAGTTAGCCACGGGATCTTGTATCACGGAACGAGTAAAGAGACTTGCCGGTAACGAGATTGAACTAGGTATAGAGATACCGACGATCGAATCTCGGGCAAGTAACATACCGAAGAACAAAGGGAACAGCGTACGGGATTAACTGAATCCTTGACATAGAGGTTCAACCGATAAAGATCTTCGTAGAATATGTAGGAACCAATATGGGCATCCAGGTCCCGCTATTGGTTATTGACCGTAGAGGTGTCTCGGTCATGTCTGCATAGTTCTCGAACCCGCAGGGTCTACACACTTAACGTTTGGTGACGATATAAGTATAGTTGAGTTATTATGTTGGTGACCGAAAGTTGTTCGGAGTCCCGGATGAGATCCCGGACATGACGAGGAGCTCCGGAATAGTCCGGAGGTAAAGATTGATATATGGGATAATAGTGTTTGGTCTCCGGAAGGGTTCCGGAATTCACCGGAAGGGGTTTCGGATGTTTCCCGAAATGTTCAGGTACAAGAACACTTTATTTGGGCCAAGGGGTAAAGCCCACGAGGCTTTAGGAAGGTGCAAAAAGGGGTTTTGCGGAGGCCAGGGGCCAGACGCTAGGGACCCTGGCGTCTGGAACCTGGAGTCCGAGGAGGACTCTTACCTTGCAGGCCAAACCGACTTTGAGGAGGCTCTTTCTCCAAGTTTTGACCCCAGGGCTCAACATATAAATAGAGGGGCAGGACTAGCACCCAGAACACATCAAGAATTCCCCAAGCCGTGTGCCGGCAACCCCGTCCCCTCTAGTTTATCCTCCGTCATAGTTTCCGTTGTGCTTGGCGAAGCCCTGCGGAGATTGTTCTTCACCACCACCGTCACCACGCCGTCGTGCTGTCGGAACTCATCTGCTACTTCACCATCGCTCGCTGGATCGAGGAGGTGAAGGCGTCATCAAGCTGTACGTGTGTTGAACGCGGAGGTGCCGTCCGTTCGGCGCTAGATCGTGATTGGATCGCGGTACGACTTGCAATTTGGATCGCGAAGACGTTCGACTACATCAACCGCATTTCTTAACGCTTCCTCTTAGCGATCTACAAGGGTATGTGGATCCGATCTCTCCTCTTGTAGATGCTTATCTCCTAGATTGATCTTGGTGAAGCATAGGAAATTTTTTGTTTCCCATGCAACGTTCCCCAACAGTGGTATCAGAGCCAGGTTTATGCATAGATGAGATCTCGAGTAGAACACAAAGGAGTTTGTGGGCGTTGATATTCAGATTGTTTCCCTCCTTAGTCTTTTATTGATTCGGCGGTATTGTGGGATGAAGCGGCTCAGACCAACCTTACTCGTCCACGTACGAGAGACCGGTTCCATCGACTGACATGTAACTTTGTTGCATAAGATGGCTGGCGGGTGTCTGTCTCTCCCACTTTAGTTGAATCGGATTCGACAGAGGCGGTCCTTGTAGAAGGTGAAATAGCAACTTTTTTATCACCATTGTGGTTTTACGTAGGTAAGAATCGTTCTTGCTAGATACCCATAGCAGCCACGTAAAACATGCAACAACAAATTAGAGGACGTCTAACTTGTTTTTGCAAGGTATGATGTGATATGATATGGCCAGAAACATGATGAGATATATGTGATGTATGAGATGATCATGTTTTGTATAGATTATCACGACTTGCATGTCGATGAGTACGGCAACCGGCAGGAGCCATAGGGTTGTCTTTAAATTATTTTTGTCGTTTTTGCTTTACTTTATCGCTATGAGTTAGCAATAGTTGTAGAAGCAATAGTTGGCGCGACAACATCATGGCGACACGTTGATGGATATCAAGATGATGGAGATCATGGTGTCATGCCGGTGACGATGGAGATCATGCCGGTGCTTTGGAGATGGAGATCAAAAGCACAAGATCATGGCCATATCATGTCACTTATGATTTGCATGTGATGTTAATCCTTTTATGCATCTTATTATGCTTAGGACGACGGTAGCATTATAAGGTGATCCCTCACTAAAATTTCAAGATAAAATTATGTTCTCCCCGAGTGTGCACCGTTGTGAAAGTTCATCGTTTCGAGACACCACGTGATGATCGGGTGTGATAGACTCTACGTTCGCATACAACGGGTGCAAGCCACTGTTGCACATGCAGAACACTCGAGTTAAACTTGACGAGCCTAGCATGTACAGACATGGCCTCGAAACACAAGAGACCAAAAGGTCCAGCATGAGTCATATAGTAGATATGATCAACGTGGAGATGTTCACCATTGAAACCACCTCATCTCACGTGATGATCGGACTTGGGTTGGTGAATTTGGACCATGTGACACTCGAATGACCTGAGGGATGTCAATTTGAGTGTGAGTTTTTTAAGTAATATGATTAACTAAACTCTTTATCTTGAACAATAGTCTAAGTTGTCTTTGCAAAATTTATGTTGTAGATCAATGGCTCGCGCAGTAGCACCCCTGAATTTCAATGCGTTCCTAGAGAAAGCTAAGTTAAAAGATGATGGAAGTAACTTTCTAGACTGGGCCCGTAATCTGAGGATTATCCTCACGGCTTGCCAAAAGACTTATGTCCTTGATGCACCGCTCGGTGAACCACCCGCTCCAGTAGAGTCTGCAATCGTTGCGAACGCCTGGCAGGCATGTTCTGATGATTACTCAATAGTTCAATGTGCAATGTTGTATGGCTTAGAACCGGGACTTCAAAGACATTTTGAACGTCATGGAGCATATGATATGTTCCAGGAGTTGAAGTTTATCTTTGAGAAGAATGTCCGGATCGAGAGGTATGAGACCTCCGATAAATTCTATGCTTGCAAGATGGAGGAGAACAGGTCTATCAGTGAACATGTACTCAGAATGTCTGGGTATTCCAACCGTCTGGCGGAGTTGGGAATTGTTCTCCCGCCAGAGGCAATCACTGACAGAGTTCTTCAATCACTGCCACCTAGCTACAAAAGCTTCGTGTTGAACTATAACATGCAAGGGATGAACAAGTCAGTCGCCGAGCTGTTTGCGATGTTGAAAGTCGCTGAGTCTGAGATTCAGAAGGAGCATCAAGTGTTGATGGTCAATAAAACCACTAGTTTCAAGAAGAATGGCAAGGGCAAGTAGGGTAACTCCAAGAAGAGTGGCAAAGCAGTTGCCCCTCTCGTGAAGAAACCCAATGCTGGACCCAAGCCAGAAACTGAGTGCTTTCATTGTAAGGGAACTGGTCACTGGAAGCGGAACTGCCCCAAGTATCTGGCTGACAAGAAGGCGGCCAACACCAAACAAGGTATATATGATATACATGTTATTGATGTGTACCTTACCAACTCTCGTTGTAGTGCCTGGGTATTTGATACCGGTTCGGTTGCTCACATTTGCAACTCAAAGCAGGAACTACGGAATAGATGAAGGCTGGCAAAGGACGAAGTGACGATGCGCGTGGGAAATGGTTCCAAGGTTGATGTGATCGCCGTCGGCACGCTCGCTCTTCGATTACCATCGAGATTAGTGATGAACCTGAATAATTGTTATTTAGTGCCTGCGTTAAGCATAAACATTATATCTGGATCTTGTTTATTGCGAGACGGTTACTCATTCAAATCAGAGAATAATGGTTGTTCTATTTATATGAGTAATATCTTTTATGGTCATGCGCCCATTGTGAGGGGTTTATAATTATTGAATCTCGATAGCGATGATACACATGTTCATAACATTGATGCCAAAAGATGTAGAGTTGATAATGATAGCACCACTTTCTTGTGGCACTGCCGCTTAGGTCATATTGGTGTAGAACGCATGAAGAAGCTCCATGCTGATGGACTTTTGGAGTCACTTGATTTTGAATCACTTGACACATGTGAACCATGCCTCATGGGCAAGATGACTAAGACCCCGTTCTCTGGTACAATGGAACGGGCAAGTGACTTGTTGGAAATCATACATACTGATGTGTGCGGTCCGATGAGCATTGAGGCGCGCGGTGGATATCGTTATTTTCTCACCTTCACCGATGACTTAAGTAGATATGGGTATATTTACTTAATGAAACACAAGTCTGAAACGTTTGAAAAGTTCAAGCAATTTCAGAGTGAAGTTGAGAATCATCGTAACAAGAAGATTAAATTCCTGCGATCTGGTCGAGGAGGAGAATATCTGAGTTATGAGTTTGGCAGTCACTTAACACAATGTGGAATTGTTTCACAATTGACACCGCCTGGAACACCACAGCGTAATGGTGTGTCCGAACGTCATAATCGAACCTTATTGGATATGGTGCGGTCTATGATGTCTCTTGCCGATTTGCCACTATCGTTTTGGGGTTATGCATTAGAGACAGCTGCATTCACTTTAAATAGGGCACCATCGAAATCTGTTGAGACGACGCCATATGAACTGTGGTTTGGCAAGAAACCAAAGTTGTCGTTTCTTAAAGTTTGGGGATGTGATGCTTATGTCAAAAAGCTTCAGCCTGAAAAGCTGGAACCCAAAGCGAAGAAATGCGTCTTCATAGGATACCCAAAAGAGACGGTTGGGTACACCTTCTATCTCAGATCCGAGGGCAAAGTGTTTGTCGCTAAGAACGGGTCATTTCTCGAGAAAGAGTTTCTCTCGAAAGAATTGAGTGGGAGGAAAATAGAACTTGATGAGGTTGTTGAACCTTTACTTCAACCAGAGAGTAGCGCAGCGCTTAAAGATGTTTATGTGGAGCCTACATCGGTTGAAGAGGAAGCTGATGATGGTGATCATGAGGCTTCGGATCAAGTTGCTATCGAACCTCGTAGGTCGACAAGGGCACGTACTGCTCCTTAGTGGTACGGTAACCCTGTCTTAGAGGTCATGTTGTTGGACAACGATGAACCTACGAGCTATGGAGAAGCGATGATGGGCCCGGATTCCAAGAAATGGTTAGAGGCCATGAAATCCGAGACGGGATCCATGTATGAAAACAAAGTATGGACTTTGGAAGTATTACCTGAAGGGCGAAAGGTCATTCAGAATAAATGGATCTTTAAGAAGAAGACGGACGCGGACGGTAATGTCACCGTCTATAAAGCTCGACTTGTGGCAAAGGGTTTTTCACAAGTTCAAGGAGTTGACTACGATGAGACTTTCTCACCCATAGCGATGCTTAAGTCCGTCAGAATCATGTTAGCAATAGCTGCATTTTTCGATTATGAAATTTTGCAGATGGATGTCAAAACAACGTTCCTTAACGGTTTCCTTAAGGAAGAGTTGTATATGATGCAACCGGAAGGTTTTGTCGATCCAGAGAATCCTGACAGAGTTTGCAAACTCCAGTGATCCATTTATGGACTGGTGCAAGCATCTCGGAGTTGGAATCTTCGCTTTGATGAGGTGATCAAAGCGTTCGGGTTTATACAAGTTTACGGAGAAGCTTGTATTTACAAGAAAGTGAGTGGGAGCTCTATAGCGTTTCTAATATTATATGTAGATGACATATTGCTGATTGGAAACAATATAGAAATGTTGGAAAGCGTGAAGGAAAATTTGAACAAGAGTTTTTCAATGAAGGACCTAGGAGAAGCTGCTTTCATATTAGGCATCAAGATCTATAGAGATAGATCGTGACGCTTAATAGGACTTTCACAGAGCGCATACCTTGACAAAGTTTTGAAGAAGTTCCAAAATGGATCAGTCCAAGAAGGGGTTCTTGCCTGTATTGCAAGGTGTGAAGTTGAGTAAGACTCAATGCCCAGTGACTGCAGAAGATAGAGAAAAGATGAGTGTCATCCCCTATGCTTCAGCCATAGGCTCTATCATGTATGCAATTCTGTGCATAAGACCCGATGTCAGCCTTGCCATAAGTATGGCCGGAAGGTTTCAAAGTGATCCAGGAGTGGAGCACTGGACGGCGGTCAAGAATATCCTAAAGTACCTGAAAAGGACTAAGGACATGTTTCTCGTTTATGGAGGTGATCAAGAGCTCGTCGTAAAGGGTTATGTCGATGCAAGCTTTGACAGTGATCCGGATGACTCTAAGTCTCAAACCGGATACGTATTTATTCTCAATGGGGGAGTGGTAAGCTGGTGCAGTTCCAAGCAGAGCGTGGTAGCTGATTCTACATGAGAAGCGGAGTACATCGTTGCCTCGGAGGCGGCGAAGGAAGGTGTCTGGATGAAGGAGTTCATGACAGATCTTGGAGTAGTGCCTAGTGCACTGGATCCATTGACTCTGTTCTGTGACAACACTGGTGCCATTGCTCTGGCCAAGGAACCAAGGTTTCACAAGAGGACCAGACACATAAAGCGACGCTTCAATTCCATCTGCGATTACATCAAGGAGGAGGACATAAATATTTGCAAAGTACACACGGATCTGAATGTCGCAGACCCGTTGACTAAACCTCTTCCGCGGGCTAAGCATGATCAACACCAGAACTGTATAGGTGTTAGATTCATTACAATGTAAATCACATGGTGATGTGAACTAGATTATTGACTCTAGTGCAAGTGGGAGACTGTTGGAAATATGCCCTAGAGGCAATAATAAAGTGGTTATTATTATATTTCCTTGTTCATGATAAATGTTTATTATCCATGCTATAATTGTATTGATTGGAAACACAAATACATGTGTGGATACATAGACAACACTATGTCCCTAGTATGCCTCTAGTAGACTAGCTCGTTGATCAAAGATGGTCAAGGTTCCCTAGCCATAGACATGAGATGTCATTTGATAACGGGATCACATCATTAGGAGAATGATGTGATGGACAAGACCCAAACTATGAACATAGCATATGATCGTGTCAGTTTATTGCTATAGTTTTCTGCATGTCAAGTATCTGTTCCTATGACCATGAGATCATGCAACTCACTGACACCGGAGGAATACCTTGTGTGTATCAAACGTCGCAACGTAACTGGGTGACTATAAAGATGCTCTACAGGTATCTCCGAGGGTGTCTGTTGAGTGGGCATGGATCAAGACTGGGATTTGTTACTCCGTGTGACGGAGAGGTATCTCAGGGCCCACTCGGTAATACAACATCACAATAAGCCTTGCAAGCAAAGTGACTAAAGAGTTAGCCACGGGATCTTGTATTACAGAACGAGTAAACAGACTTGCCGGTAACGATATTGAACTAGGTATAGAGATACCGACGATCGAATCTCGGGCAAGTAACATACCGAAGAACAAAGGGAACAACGTACGGGATTAACTGAATCCTTGACATAGAGGTTCAACCGATAAAGATCTTCGTGGAATATGTAGGAACCAATATGGGCATCCAGGTCCCGCTATTGGTTATTGACCATAGAGGTGTCTCGGTCATGTCTGCATAGTTCTCGAACCCACAGGGTCTACACACTTAACGTTTGGTGACGATATAAGTATAGTTGAGTTATTATGTTGGTGACCGAAAGTTGTTCGGAGTCCCAGATGAGATCCCGGACATGACGAGGAGCTCCAGAATAGTCCAGAGGTAAAGATTGATATATAGGAAGTCCTGTTTTGGTCACCGGAAAAGTTTCGGGTAATTCCGGTAATGTACCGGGGTGCCGGGAGGGTTCCAGAGGGCCATCGGGAGGGGCCACTCACGCCGGGAGGCCACATGGGCCTTAGGGGTGGCGCACCAGCCCTTAGTGGGCTGGGAAAGCCAGCCCCTAAGGGCCCGTGCGGCTAGGGTGAGGGGAAAGGAAAAAAACCCCAAGTGGGGAAGGGAAACTCCAAGTAGGAAAGGAATCCTACTTGGAGTAGGATTGGAGGTGGACTCCTCCACCTCCTCCTGGTTCGGCCGACTCCTAGGGGGAACCCTAGGGGCGCCGGCCCTCCTCCCTCCCTCCTATATATACTAGAGGGGAGAGAGGGCCAACACACCTAAGCCACGGTGCAGCTCTCTCTCCCCAATAGATCGTCTCCTCTAGTTTTCGGCAGTGCTTAGGCAAAGCCCTGCCAGAATAGTTCCACCACCATCGCCGCCACGCCGTCGCACTGCCGGAGAACTCGTCTACCTCTTCGCCCCTCTTGCTGGATCAAGAAGGCGGAGATCATCATCAAGCTGTACGTGTGCTGAACGCGGAGGTGCCGTCCGTTCGGCGCTAGATCGGGACGGATCGCGGGACGGCTGCGATTTGGATCGCGAAGACGTTCGACTACACCAACCGCGTTTCTTAACGCTTCCCGCTTAGATATCTACAAGGGTATGTAGATCCACTCTCCCTCTCATAGATTCTCATCACCATGGATAGATCTTTCGTGTGCGTAGGAAATTTTTTGTTTCCCATGCAACGTTTCCCAACATTCATCACATATTCTTTTCTTTTGTAGCATGGACATTTGGAATTTTAGATGGTTCAAAGCAATAGTCTAGTTTTGACATGAAGACTTAAATACTCAAGCATACCAACAAGCAACCATGTCTTTCAAAATATCAACACTAAAGAAAATTATCCCTAGCCCATCATGCTCAATCATTGATCCATTCATGAAACACACTCAAATATTAGCTACACAAGAAGTGAGCCTAGCTCACTTGGCTAGTGGAGTGGATGTACAACCCAGCCACCCAGGTTCAAGTCCTCACGGACGCGAATTTGGGTTCTTATCATTTCAAAAAAAACTCGTTGTGGGGGGCTTCCCTTACAGTTTTCCTTCAAAAAAAATTAGCTACACCCAATGCACAAGTATGATCATCGTGCCCCCTAGTTGGTGCTTTATAAGAGAAGATGGAGACTCAAATTAAAAATAAAAATTGCATAAAGTAAATAGATAGGCCCTTCGTAGAGGGAAGTAGGGATTTGTAGGCATGCGAGAGCTCAAAGCTTAAATTGAGAGAGAGAAATATTTTGGGTGGCATGCCTTTCCTGTCAACGAAAACGACCGAGTAGTTCTCAATACTTTCCATACTAGATACATCATAGGCGGTTCCCAAACAGAAAATATAGTTTATTCCTTTTTCCACCATTCTTTCACAATCCATGGCTAGCCGCATCCACGGTTGACTTCCATGCCAACACTTTCCAAGGAATTTATTATTTGACAACATAAAGTAAATTTCCTTTTTCATTTCGGGGCTGGGCATCCCTATTACTGCCGTACTCTCGTGCAATGACAAGTGAATAAACACTTATCTTGAGAATAACACATCTAGCATGGAAAAATATTGGACACCCCCTACCGCTTCATGAGCGGTACGAGCACACAAAAAATCATTTTGAAAATTAGAGATGGCACATACAAATTTGCTTAGAACGGCACGGAAATACCGCATACAGGTAGGTATGGTGGACTCATATGGCAAAACTGGGTTTAAGGATTTTGGATGCACAAGTAGTATTTCTACTTAGTACAAGTGAAGGCTAGAAAATAGATTGAGAAGCAACCAACCAAGAAACGAAAATTCACATAAACGAGCATTAAGCATAACCAACACCGAATAATGCACCATAAGTAGGGTGTAATTTCATTGCATAACTATTGACTTTCATGCTTGCGCAAGGAATCACAAACCTTAACACCAATATTCTTACTAAAGCATAATTACTCACCAAAATGACTCACATATTACTATCATCATGTCTCAAAACTATTACAAGGAATCAAGTTTAATTTGTCTAATGATCTTCATGAAAGTTTTTATTATATCCCTCTTTAATATCTATCACTTTGGGACTAGTTTCATATATTGCCATTGCTTTTGACAGTCTCAAATAAATTTAAGTGAAGAACATGAGCATAAAAATTTTCATCTCTCAAAATAATATAAGTGAAGCACGAGAGAATTTCTTCAAAATTTACTAACTCTCAAATTAATCTAAGTGAAGCATGAGAGTATTTCTTCAAAAATTTAAAGCACACCGTGCTCAAAGAGATATAAGTGAAGCACTAGAGCAATTCCATAGCTCAAAAAATTTAAGTGAAGCATATAGAGCAATTCTAACAAATCATAGCACAATTTTGGCTCTCTCAAATAGGTGTGTCTAGCAAGGATACTTGTGACAAACTAAAAATAAAATCAAGCAAAGACTAATATAATACAAGACGCTCCAAGCAAAACTCATGATATGGGGCGAATAAAAATATAGTTCCAAGTAAAATACCGATGGTCGTTAGAAGAAAGAGGGGATGCCACTCGGGGCATCCCCAGGCTTAGTTGCTTGTTTGTCCTTGGATATTATCTTGGGGTGCCATAGCATCCCCAAGCTTAGGCTCTTTTCACTCCTTATTCCTTCATCCATCGCGATCTCACCCAAAACTTGAAAACTTCAATCACACAAAACTTACCAAAACCTTCGTGGGATCCGTTAGTATAATAAAGCAAATCACCACTCTAAGTACTGTTTAAAATCCATTCATATTTTATTATTGCATTATATCTACTGTATTCTAACTTTACCATGGCGTATACCCTTCAATACAAACCATAGATTCATCAAAATAATCACACAATGCAACGAAAACAGAATCTGTCAAAAACAGAACAGACTGTAGTAATCGGTACTCTAACCATACTTCTGTAACTCTAACAACAACAACGACAACAACAACAACAAAGCCTTTAGTCCCAAACAAGTTGGGGTAGGCTAGAGGTGAAACCCATAAGATCTCGCGACCAACTCATGGTTCCGGCTCATGGATAGCAAGCTTTCACGCACCCCTGTCCATGGCTAGTTCTTTGGTGATGCTCCAATCCTTCAGATCTCTCTTTACAGACTCTTCCCATGTCAAGTTCGGTCTACCCCGGCCTCTTTTGACATTATCATCATGCTTTAGCCGTCCGCTATGCAGTGGGGCTTCTGGAGGCCTGCGCTGAATATGCCCAAACCATCTCAGACGATGTTGGACAAGCTTCTCTTCAATTGGCGCTACCCCAACTCTATCTCGTATATCATCATTCCGGATTCGGTCCTTCCTTGTGTGGCCACACATCCATCTCAACATGCGCATCTCCGCCACACCTAACTATTGCACATGTCGCCTTTTAGTCGGCCAACACTCAGCGCCATACAACATTGCGGGTTGAACCGACGTCCTATAGAACTTGCCTTTTAGCTTTTGTGGCACCCTATTGTCAAAGAGAATGCCAGAAGCTTGGCGCCACTTCATCCATCCGGCTTTAATTCGACGGTTCACATCTTCATCGACATCCCCATCCTTCTGCAACATTGACCCCAAATATCGAAAGGTGTCCTTCTGAGGCACCACCTGCCCATCAAGGCTAACATCCTCCTCCTCCTCGTGCCTAGTAGTACTGAAAGCGCACCTCATGTACTCGGTTTTAGTCCTACTAAGCCTAAAACCTTTCGATTCAAAGGTTTGCCTCCATAACTCCAACTTCCTGTTGACCCCCGTCCGACTCTCATCGACTAGCACCACATCGTCCGCAAAGAGCATACACCATGGGATATCTCCTTGTATATCCCTTGTGACTTCATCCATCACCAAGGCAAAAAGATAAGGGCTCAAAGCTGACCCTTGATGCAGTCCTATCTTAATCGGGAAGTCATCGGTGTCGCCATCACTTGTTCGAACACTTGTCACAACATTATCGTACATGTCCTTGATGAGGGTAATGTACTTTGTTGGGACTTTGTGTTTCTCCAAGGCCCACCACATAACATTCCGCGATATCTTATCATAGGCCTTCTCCAAGTCAATGAACACCATATGCAGGTCCTTCTTTTGCTCCCTATATCTCTCCATAAGTTGTCGTACCAAGAAAATGGCTTCCATGGTCGACCTCCCAGGCATGAAACCAAATTGATTTTTGGTCATGCTTGTCATTCTTCTTAAGCAATGCTCAATGACTCTTTCCCATAGCTTCATTGTATGGCTCATCAGTTTGATTCCACGGTAATTAGTACAACTCTGAACATCCCCCTTGTTCTTGAAGATTGGTACTAATATACTCCGTCTCCATTCTTCTGGCATCTTGTTTGCCCGAAAAATGAGGTTGAAAAGCTTGGTTAGCCATACAATCGCTATGCCCCCGAGGCCTCTCCACACCTCAATGGGGATACAATCAGGGCCCATGGCCTTCCCTCCTTTCATCCTCTTTAAAGCCTCCTTGACCTCCGACTCCTGGATTCGCCGCCCAAAACGCTTGCTAGTATCATCAAAGGAGTCGTCCAGATCAATGGTAGAGCTCTCACTCTCCCCATTGAACAGCTTGTCAAAGTACTCCCGCCATCTATGCTTAATCTCCTCGTTCTTCACCAGGAGTTGATCTGCTCCGTCCTTGATGCACTTGATTTGGTCAACATCCCTTGTCTTCCTCTATCGGATCTTGGCCATCTTATAGATGTCCCTTTCGCCTTCCTTCGTGTCTAACCGTTGGTAGAGGTCCTCATACGCCCGACCCCTTGCTTCACTCACAGCTCGCTTTGCGGCCTTCTTTGCCATCTTGTACTTCTCTATGTTGTTTGCACTCCTATCTAGATATAGGCGTCTGAAACAATCTTTCTTCTCCTTAATTGCCTTCTGGACATCATCGTTCCACCACCAGGTATCTTTAGCTTCTCTTCTACTTCCCTTGGGCACTCCAAACTCCTCTGAGGCCACCTTACGAATGCAAGTCGCCATCTTCATACACATGTTGTCTACATCACCTCCTTCCTCCCAAGGGCCCTCCTTAATGACCCTCTCCTTGAACGCCCGAGCTACCTTCCCCTTGATCTTCCACCACTTCGTTCTAGCAACTTTGGCACGCTTGTCCCGCTGGACACGAATCCGAAAGCGGAGGTCAGCAACCACAAGCTTATGCTGAGGGACAACACTCTCTCCAGGTATCACCTTATAGTCTAGGCATGCACGCCTGTCTTCTCTTCTCGAGAGGATGAAATCAATCTGGCTAGAGTGTTGCCCACTACTGTAAGTCACTAGATGTGATTCTCTCTTCTTAAAGAGGGTGTTAGCTACGATCATGTCGTAGGCTAGCGCAAAGCTTAAGACATCTTCTCCTTCTTGATTCCTGATGCCATAGCCAAATCCCCCATGCACCCCTTCAAAACCTGTCTTAGATGTGCCCACGTGGCCATTGAGGTCTCCTCCTATGAAGAGCCTCTCGCCAATCGGTACACTCCTAACCATGTCGTCCAGGCCTTCCCAGAACTCCCTCTTGGTGTTCTCATTGTGGCCTACTTGCGGGGCATACACGCTGATAACGTTGAGAACTGCGTCCCCAACTACTAGCTTGACCAGGATAATCCGGTCCCCACGTCTCTTGATGTCTACCACTCCATCCTTGAGGCTCTTGCTGATCAAGATGCCTACTCCATTTCTGTTTGCAACCATCCTCGTGTACCACAACTTGAAGCCGGCCCCCTCCACCTCCTTCGCCTTTTGTCCCCTCCATTTGGTCTCTTGGACGCAAAGGATATCAACGCCTCTCCTCACCGCTGTATCAACTACCTCCCGAAGCTTACCTGTTAGAGACCCTACGTTCCAGCTACCTAAGCGAATCCTCCTAGGCTCGGCTAGCTTCCTTACCCTTCGCACTCGTCGAGTCAAATGCGAAGACCCTTGCTCAATTTCCACTACACCCGGGCGCCGATGTAGCGCGCCACTAAGGATGCGACAACCCGATCCTCGCTCACTTGCCACCGTATCCAGATCACGATACGGCGCGCCACCTGGGGGGTGATGGCCCGTCCCTTTCCCATTTTCCACCACACCCGGGTTTCGATGTGGCGCGTCGCTGAGAGGGTTACGCCCGAATGAAAATCTTTTGGGTTTCATCTCCATAAGAGTGGCTGAGTTTTGACGTTGGCTCGCCAAGCCTATCACGACCCTCCTCCTTTACCCGGGCTTGGGACCGGCTATGTTGAGACAACATAGGCAGAGTTACTTCTGTAACTCTAACAATTCTGAAAAATTAGGAAAACGTAAAGAATTTGTATAGCAATACTGTGTTAAAATTTCAGATCATTATCACGCTCCAGTAAAAAATGAAAATTCCTGCACTTGAGTCAAAGTTTCTGTTTCAGATTCAGCATCGTTTCTACTCATCTTGTGAGTCATCCCAAAGGCTTTACTTGGCACAAAACACTAATTAAAACATAAAAACACAATCATAATAGTATCATAATTGTGTAAACACTCAAGAACATAAAAAAAGGCAAAAATAAATTTTATTCATTGGGTTGCCTCCCAACAAGCTCTTTCTTTATAGCCATTAAGATAGGCTTGAGATTTCATTGATGCCCTCATGAAAGATAATAATAGCAAAACCAAGAGAGCATCATGAAGCAGAAGGAAAACACACTTAAGTCTAACATACTTCCTATGCATAGGCGTTTTTATAAGCAAACAAATTATCAAGGCAAGCAAAAACTACCATATGGAAGGAAGAAGAAAGAGACAATAGCAATCTCAACATGAAGAGAGGTAATTTAGTATCATGAAAATTTCTAAAACCATAATTTCCTCTCTCATAATAATTACATGTAGGATCATAATCAAATTCAACAATATATCTATCATAAACAATACTCTCTTCATGATCAACATGCATAAAGTTTTTATCATCTTCCAAAATAGTGGGATTATCATCAACTAAAGTTATGACCTCTCCAAACCCATTTTTATCAAAAAAATCATAAGATTGAACACTCTCCAAATATGTGGGATTCTTTTTACCTAAAGTTGATGCTCTTCCCAACCCACTTTCGATACTATTGCAAAAATTATTATCAATAACATATTCAACATGAGGCTTAAATAAATTTTCAAGATCATAGGAAGCATTATCACCCCAATCGTGATCATTGCATAAGAAGTGAACATGACAAAATTATCATCCCCAAGCTTGTAGTTTTGCATATCATTAACATAATTGACATTAATAGAATTTATGTAACATCATTGCAATCATGCTTTTCAATCAAGGAGCTATAATGAACCACCTTATAAATTTCTTCTTTCAATACTTCATCAAAATTTTCAGATTCATGATTTTCAAACAAAACTTTATAGAGATAATCAAGTGCACTCAACTCACTAGCAATTGGTTCATCATAATTTGGCCTTTTGAAAAGATTAGCAAGTAGATGAGGATCCATATCAATAGATTTTTAGCAAGAGAAGATGCAAGCAAATAGAAGGCACATGGCAACACAAGCAAAGATAGCAAACAAGAAAAAAGGCAAACGGAAAAGAGGGCGAATAAAACGGCAAATTTTTGTGAAGTGGGGGAGATGAAAACGAGAGGCAAATGGCAAATAATGTAAATTGCAAGGATATGAGATTTGTGATTAGGAACCTGATAGATGTCGATGATGTCTCCCCGGCAATGGCGCCAGAAATTCGGTTGACGTGGCTTGAGAATGTGTCGGTATTTCCCCAAAGAGGAAGGGATGATGCAGCCCAGCTACGGTAAGTATTTCCCTCAGTTATGAAACCAAGGTTATCGAACCAATAGGAGAACCAAGCAACACTATGTAAACGGTACCTGCACACAAAGAACAAATACTTGCAACCCGACGCGTAAGAGAGGTTGTCAATCTCTCCACGGTAAAAAGATAGATTGGTATGAATGAGATTGGATAAATAGATCGCACAAGAACACAAAATAAAAGATGCAAATAAAAAGTGCAGCAAGGTATTTTTGGGTTTTTGGAATAATAGATCTAAACACAAATGCGGAAAAAGATAGATCGGAAAGCAAAATATTAAAAGGATAGACCCGGGGGCCATAGATTTCACTAGTGGCTTCTCTCATGAGTATAGCACACGGTGGGTAAACAAATTACTGTTGGGCAATTGATAGAAGATCAAATAATCATGACGATATCCAAGGCGATGATCAATATATAGGCATCACATCCAAGATTAGTAGACCGAAACGATTCTGCATCTACTACTATTACTCCACACATCGACCGCTATCCAGCATGCATCTAGTGTATTAAGTTCACGGAGAAACGGAGTAATGCAATAAGAACGATGACATGATGTAGACAAGATCTATTCATGTAGGAATAGACCCCATCTTGTTATCCTTAATAGCAACGATACATGCGTGCCTCACTGCTCCTTCTGTCATTGGGAGAGGACACCGCAAGATCGAACCCATCACAAAGCAACTCTTCCCATGGCAAGAAAAATCGATCTAGTTGGCCTAACTAAACCAAAGATTCGAAGAAGAAATACGAGGCTATAAATAATCATGCATATAAGAGATCAAAGAAGACTCAAATAATATTCATGGATAGAAACTGATCATGAACTCAAACTTCATCGGATCCCAACAAACACACCGCAAAACGTCATTACATCAAATAGATCTCCAAGAGACCATTGTATTGAGAATCAAGAGAGAGAGAGAAAGCCATCTAGCTACTGCCTACGGACCCGTAGGTCTATGGTGGACTACTCACGCATCATTGGAGAGGCACCAATGAGGATGATGAACCCCTCCGTGATGGTGTTAGATTGGATATCGTGGTTCTGGAACTTGCGGCGGCTGGAAGTGTATTTCGTCGACTCCTCTAGGGTTTCTGGAATATTTGGGTATTTATTGAGCTGAGAGGTGGTGGAGGAGACCCCCGTGGACCCCACAACCCATCAGGGCGTGCTAGGGGCCTCCGGCGCGCCTGGTGTCTTGTGGGCCCCACGGGCCTCCCCCCAGGTGCTTCCTTGGCTCCCAAGTTGTCTTCTGGTCCAACAAAAATCCCCAAAAAGTTTTGTGGCATTTGGACTTCGTTTGGTACTGATATTCTGCGAAGTAAAAAACAAGCAAAAAACAGCAACTGGCACTGGGCACTATGTCAATAGGTTAGCCCCAAAAAATGATATAAAGTTGCTATAAAATGATTGTAAAACATCCAAGAATGATAATATAACAGCATGGAACAATCAAAAATTATAGATACATTGGAGATGTATCAGACTGTTAGTAAACTGCCTTGATATTTTCAATTGTAAATACCTGTTCCCACATAGCATTTGTGTGATATACTCCTTTATTACAGTTTGCACTGAAAAGAAACAAAGAAGTTGAACAGATGTTCAATAGAAATTATTCTCAAATATAAATTTATTTCACCGAGAAGAGTATGAGGAGATGTTACATGCTACTCAATTCATTGAGAAGAGTATGATGAGATGTTACATGCTAACTAATTTCTTGTTTGCCTGTTTGGAGCAGTGTGGTTGATTTTATCCCTAAAACTCTCAACTCTCCATAACAGAACAAAATTATAAGTTTCAGATTGCATCATTAAAAATATTGAAAAAATCATTGATCTACAAGAATGCTATTTCATTTTACAGTAAAAGAAGGATATACAACAAGTAGCTAGATTCATTAACACTATAAATGGACAAACTGAACTAAAGACCACTTTCTGATCCTTCCAAAATTCTTTCACAACCCAAACCATGAAATAAAGTAATTCAAGGTTCTCATAGCAGATTGCAAACTTGCAACTAAATTATTAGTAATGATACGTGCATCCCTTTTCATATTCGATTTCAGCTGTCCCAGGCTTGTATACATTTCGAGTGACCCACTTTTCTCGAGCGCATCCTCCATTGATCCAAGTGGAAGCACGATAGTGGAAGGAACTTTGATCGTTGTAAACTAACTAATGATAACACAGAAAAAAGAAGATCATAAGATATTTGCAAAAATAATTTAAGAAATCAATTGTGTTACATGAGTTCTCATGTGAATCCATATCAAATTTTCATTGAACCGTTTGTCATACAAAAATGGCCACCCTAAGTTATCATGGCACCATAAAGGTACTCTATGTATAAATAAAATGAGTTATATATTTGGCAGGTACAGGATTACAGGATCTACCATCAGTATATCCAGATTCTACCGCATTATATTAAAGAAGTATTTTACCGAACAATAACACTTGCAACAGAAGACCAGGGTGTAATTTGGTTGAATATGAAAGTGTGGAATTATATTATAGTACCAAAGAGCGATTTTCTTGAACAATAGCACTTTCAGCAATACTAGGTTGTACTTTGGTTGAATATTAATGTGTGGAATTAAGTTTATGTACTAATTTTTGTTTAACCCTTACGGTTTCCCAGTAGTTAATGAGAAATGTACGATACCCAACTAATTGAATGCTTACTTGACACTAAGAAAACTGAAAAGCATTCCACTCTATTCAAAATGCCCTACTTTTGATCAGAAATGCATTAGACCCAACTTTCAAGCAACTTGACTGAACATCTGAATCTTTACTTAACACCAAAATTAAAGACCATCTCACTATTCAAAATGCCCAGTTTTTAGCAGCCATGATCTTGCAACACTTATTAGTTTTTATTTTAAAAAATGTTGGAAAACAGATAGACATAACTTTGACAAATGTTCAGGAAAAATGATACCTTTATTTGACAGTGAGGCAAGCACAGAAAGAGTTCCACAAGCTTTAGCTTTACCACCAGATGATTCAACTGATGCTCCTGCAAGCTCCTGAATACTAGAACAAAGTGAATCAAAGCATAAACCTCCCTGTACGCAAATATATAATTAAGATAGAATTATTAATTAGAAAACCAATTGGAAATCCTAGTGAAGCCATCTACCTTTTCTAGTGAATCATGCATCAGCAAATCGAATTGATTAACCTGAGCCACGTAAGAACGTATTATTTCAGCATAAATTCACATGCTTCGATCTAATTGGTAATCTGTGGATTCCACCACATAGAGAAAAGATGCTCGAACTTTGAAAGTGAGATGTCACACCCGTGAGAAAATCCTAATTGAATTCATAAAGATTGCGCCACCCAAGAGTGAGGGAGAGAGAGGTTGCTCGTATAAAAAGTGAGCATCGGGGAAGAACACAAGTATATAGCAACACAATGTCCGGATTGAACTAACTATTTTTACCTGCAGCCATTCAGACATTACGTCGAATACTTGGCATGTGTTGGAGCAGCCGTCGTGTGGGACGGTCAGCTGCGCCCAGAATGATGATTAGGTCATGGTGAGCTCCTCCACGTTAAGCACTTGAAATCCACTGCATGGCAAGTAGTAAGCCACAAGAACAATTGTCTACGATTGGCGGGGCCGGACTAATAGTGGTCACTACGGCGTTCGTTATCTGGCATGTGGACATCCATCGACTGTAGTAGAGGCAATGAATGCATCGGGAAAAAGGGGGCTAGGGGCATGTACATGAGACATCGGGAGGATGGAGGGCGCCGGTGGCCGCACTGTTGCGTCCTGTGCCAATCCACCATTCTCCACATCAGAAAAGGGACATGAGAGGCTGGGCACAACCTCGTCACCACATGCTTGATACTTGTGATCTGCGTTGGGTTTTTCGTGAAGAGGAACGGGTAATTGCGGCACAAAGTGAGCAAGTATTTCCCTCAGTTACGAAACCAAGGTTTATCGAACCAATAGGAATATCAATCCTCAACCGTCTTCAGCGGCTGCACACAAATGAACAAACAACTTGCACCCAACACGAGCAAGAGGATTGTCAATCCCCTTGATCTCGTTATTTGCAAGAAAATGAGTTGTGTAGATAATTTTAAATTGCAAAATAAAATAAAAAGTAAATAAATGCAACAAGGTAATAGTAACGTTTTTAAATATATAAGTGAATAGACCCGGGGGCCATAGTTTTCCCTGGCGGCATCTCTCATGTAGGCAACATTTGGTGGGTAACAAATTACTGTTAAGCAATTGATAGAAAAGCGGATAGTTATGCGATTTTCACGGCAATGATCATGTGTATATAGGCATCACGTCCATAAACAAATAGGCCGACTCCTACCTGCACCTATTACTATTACTCCACTCATCGACCGCTATCCAGCATGCATCTAGAGTATTAAGTAAAACAGAGTAATGCATGGAGAGCGATGACATGATGTAGACAAAGTAAACTCAAGCAATATGAATGAACCCCATCGTGTTATCCTTAGTAGCAACAACACAAAGACGCATCATGTCCCTTACTTTGTCACTAGGATATAGAAACTCGTCAGGTTGAACCTACCACAATGCACCACTCACACCGATGAAATATCAATCTACTTGGCCAAAGCACATCAATAAATCGGAGAGCATTACGAAGCTATAATGATCATGCAATTAATATACAATATATATCAGAGGTATCTCAAATACTTTTCATGAATAATCTGAACATAAACCCACAATTCATCGGATCCCAACAAACACACCGCACAATAGGATTACATCGGATAGATCAAAGCGAAGATGCGATGACCATTGTATTGAAGATCAAGAGATAGAGAGATTTCCATCTAGGTACTAGCTATGGACCTGTAGGTCTGTGGTGAACTACTCACACATCATCATGAGGGCAGCAAGGTTGATGAAGAGGCCCTCCGTGATCGATCCTCCCTCCGACAGGGAGCCGGAACGGAGCTCCAGATGGCCTCACGATGGAACAGAGACTTGCAGCGACGGAAAAAGGGTTTCGGGACTGCCTCCATTATTTTTAGGGTGAAATAGAATTTATAGGCCAGAGAGGGGCGTCGGGAGGCAGCCGAGGGAGGCACAAGCCATTAGGGCGCGGGCGCCCCTGGGCGCGCCCTGTTCGCTTGTGCGGCCCTCGTGCGGCCCCCGACCTCTTTCCGAAGCTTCCAGGTCTTGTTTTGGTCCAGAAAAATCATCAAAAAGTTTCGTGGCAATTGGACTTCGTTTGGTATTGTAAACCTAAAAAGCAAAAAAAACACGCGAAAAACAACAACTAGCACTCGGCACTGGGTCAATAGGTTAGTGGTCAAAAATATTATAAATTGGTAAATAAAGACCCAAAAAGTATCCTAGAATGATAATATATCAGCATGGAACAGTCAAAAATTATAGATACGTGGGAGACGTATCAACCATCCAAGCTTAATTCCTGCTCATCCTCGAGTAGGTAAATGATAAAAACAGAATTTTTGATGTGACATGCTATCCATTATGTAATCTTTATGCATGTATGCACATTGAGAAATGATGAATCAAGAAATATTAACATAGCAATATCTAAAGTGTAAGAAACAAAATCATTAATCTTTCAAAGTGTACGATCCTTAAATGATGTTTACCCCGCCATTCATCTTATTATATTAGCAAGGCATGGCTATATCTTCACCACATTAATACAAATGTTAAGCACCATGGTGTCCAAGTCAGGCAATTGGGTCGCACTTTTTTCAATATGCATCAACTTTTCATTCTTCACACAATACATGAGCGTGAGCCATTGGACATAGCATTTAGGTGGAATAGAGTATGGTGGTAGATATCAAAGGGGTAAAAAAGTGAAGAAGATAGTCTCACATCAACTAGGCGTACCAACGGGCTATGGAAATGCCCAACGATAGATGTCAATGCAAGGAGTAGGGATTGCCATGCAAATGATGCACTAGAGCTATAAGTGTATGAAAGCTCAAATGAAGCTAAGTGGGGTGTGCATCCAACTTGCTTGCTCATGAAGACCTTGGGCATTTGAGGAAGCCCGTCATAGGAATATACAAGCCAAGTTTGTAATAATGAATAGGTAATCGCCACTAGCATATGAAAATGATATATCATGAGACTCTCTACACGAGCAGCATGGTGCCACTTTGAGGCACAAGTGTGGTAAAAGATAGTAGCAAAGTCCCTTCTCTCATTTTCTCTCATTCATTTTTTTGAATGGATGGTGGGCTCATTTGGCGTCCCCCATCTTTATTTTTTGTCCGGAGTCTCATCTCGACTTGTGGGAGAATCATAGTCTCCATCATTCTTCCCTCATTGGGACAATGCTCTAATAATGATGATTATCACACTTGTATTTACTTACAACTCGATATGGAGAACTGATATGAAGATATGACTCGGTATGAATGCCTCTGGCAGTGTACTAGGATGTGCAATGATCTAGCGTGACACGTATCAAAAACATGATGAACGGTGGCTTTGCCACAAATACTATGTCAGCTCTATATGATCATGCAAAGCAATATGATGATGAACGAACTAGTCATGTGAAGTGACGATGGAATTTGCATGGCAATATATCTCGGAATGGCTATGAAAATGCCATGATAGGTAGGTATGGTGGCTGTTTTGAGGAAAATATAATGAGGCTTATGTGCAACAGAGCGTATCATGTCACGGGGTTTGGATGCACCGACGAAAGTTGCACCGATCCTCAAAGTAAGAATGGGCTATGCACGGTACCGAAGAGTCTAGAAAATATGAGAAGGTGAGATTGCATATGTCCATGGTTTCACATTAGTCGTAAATAACTCATATACTTATTGCAAAGTTTTATTAGTTTTATCATAAATCAAAGTACTACTCGCATGCCCCGAGGGAAGAGGTTGGGAGGAGTTAACCATCGCGCGCTTCCGACCCGAAACAACACTAGGATTTCAACGAGGAATAGAAATGCTCATACATCATCACCATGCCTCTTTAATTTTTTTAGATGGCCAAAAAGGTCAACCTCTCTTAATATCGACACTTCTACGTGTCAACAATTATGAACTCACACCTTTTTCATATTACCACATCAATATCATTGACCCACAATTTCTCTATATGTGCTACTTGATGGTTTTGATTATCACTCATTGAATACCTAATATTTTTGGACTAGTCTTATAACCCATGCAAATTACCTTCACTATTTATTAACTCTCAAACAAATATAAGTGAAGAACGAGAATGAAATCATTTCTATAAAATCTACACGCCACCGTGCTCAAAAAGATACAAGGAAGTACTAGAGCAACTGCTAAGCTCAAAAGATATAAGTGAAGCACATAGAGTATTCTAACAAATTATGATGGTGTGTCTCTCTTAAATAGGTGTGGCCAGCAAACAATGATTGTGGCAAACTGGAAGTAAAAGTAAACAAAAGCAAACGACACTCCAAGCAAAACTCATATCATGTGACGAATAAAAATATAGCTTCAAGTGACATACCTATGGATTGAGACGAAAGAGGGGATGCCTTCCGGGGCATCCCCAAGCTTAGACGCTTGAGTCTCCTTTAAAATATTACCTTGGGGTGTCTTGGGCATCCCCAAGATTATGCTCTTGCTACTCCTTATTCCTTTGTCCATCATGATAACACCCAAAACTTGAAAACTTCAATCACACAAAACTCAACAAAACTTCGTGAGATCCGTTAGTATAAGAAACATATTGCATACTTTAGGTAACTGTTATAAATTGATTCTTATTTCATAAATGCATAATAGGTACTGTATTCTAACTTCTCCATGGCTTATACCCCCTGATACAATCCATAGCATAATCAAAATAAGCAACTATGCAAGTAAAAACATAATCTGTCTAAAACAGAACAGTCTTTAGAAATCTGTAGAGAACATATACTTATGTAACTCTAAAAATTCAGAAAACTTAGGACAACCTCTAAAATTTGTATAGGAATACTGTGTAAAAATTTCAGATCAGTATCGGGCTCCAGTAAAAAAGTAAAATTCCTGTACTGGAGTCAGAAGTTTCTATTTTGTTTCAGCATCGATTCTACTCATCTTGTGAGTCATCCCAAAGGCTTTACTTGGCACAAACACTAATTTAAACACAAAAACATAATCATTACAGAGGCAATAATCATGTTATTAAAAACTAACATAAATTATTGGGTTGTCTCCCAACAAGCTCTTTCTTTATAGCTATTAAGATAGGCTTGAGATTTTAATGATGCTCACATAAAACATAAGAATTGAAGCACAAAGAGAGCATCATAAAGCATGTGACAAACTCATTTAAGTCTAACATACTTACTATTCATAGGTATTTCATAGGAAAACAAATTATCAAGACAAGAAATATCTAGCATATGCATGTAGGAAGAATGAAGCATTAATAATTTTAACACAAAGAGAGGTAATTGAGTAACATGAAAATTATTGTAACCATGTTTGTCTCTCTCATAGTAATTATAAGTAGGATCATAATCAAACTCAACAATATAACTATCAAAATATTAATCAGTCTCCAAAGTAGTGGGATCTTTATTACCTAAAGTTGACACTCTTCCAACCCCACTTTTAGTAGTGTTGCGAATATCATACTCAATAATAGATTCATCATCAAGGCTAGAATTATCAAGATCACAAGGAACATCATGATTATGACCCCAATCGTGATCATTAGCACAATTTATATTCATAGAATTTATACTAGCAACATGGCAAGCATGCTTTTCATTCAAGGAACTATCATGAATCACTTTATAAATTTCTATTAACACTTCATCACAATTTTTAGATTCATGATTTTCAAGCAAGACCTCATAAGGAAAATCTAGTGCACTCAACTCACTAGCAATTGGTTCAACATAATTGGATCTTTTGAAAAGATTAGCAAGTGGATGAGGATCCATTTATCTTTATTTTTGCCTTTTACTTTCTGTTTGTTTTTGATAAAGATAAAGATAACATAGCTAAGCAAGTGAGCAAGGTAACAAGCAAAACAAGCAAAGATAAATATTTTATATTTTTGATTTTTATGAGACAAGCTAAATATAACAACAAATAAAAATATAAACAAGTGAATCAAAATTTGTGTGAAGTTACTTGGTAGTTGATGATGATACTCCCGGCAACGGCGCCAGAAATCCTTCCTGATACTTGTGATCTGCGTTGGGTTTTCCGTGAACAGGAACGGGTAATTGCAGCACAAAGTGGGTAAGTATTTCCCTCAATTATGAAACTAATAGGAATATCAATCCTCAACCGTCTTCAGCGGTTGCACAAAAATGAACAAACAACTTGCACCCAATGTGGGTAAGAGGGTTGTCAATCCCCTTGATCTCGTTATTTGCAAGCAAATGAGTTGTGTAGATAATTATAAAATGCAAAATAAAATAAAAAGTAAATAAAGGCAGCAAGGTAATAGTAGTGTTTGTAAATATATATAAGTGAATAGACCCGGGGGCCATAGTTTTCCCTAGCGGCATCTCTCATGTAGGCAGCATTCGGTGGGTAACAAATTACTGTTAGGCAATTGATAGAAAAGCGGATAGTTATGCGATTTTCACGGCAATGATCATGTGAATATAGGCGTCACGTCCATAAACAAATAGGCCGACTCCTTCCTGCACCTATTACGATTACTCCACTCATCGACCGCTATCCAGCATGCATCTAGAGTATTAAGTAAAACAAAGTGATGCATGGAGAACGATGACATGATGTAGACAAAGTAAACTCAAGCAATATGAATAAACCCCATCGTGTTATCCTTAGTAGCAACAACACAAAGATGCATCTTGTCCCCTACATTGTCACTGGGATATAGAAACTCGTCAGGTTGAACCTACCACAACGCACCACTCCCACCGATGAAATATCAATCTACTTGGCCAAAGCACATCAATAAATTGGAGAGCATTACGAAGCTATAATGATCATGCAATTAAGAGACAATATATATCGGAGGTATCTCAAATACTTTTCATGAATAATCTGAACATAAACCCACAATTCATTGGATCCCAACAAACATACCGCACAATAGGATTACATCGGATAGATCAAAGCGAAGATGCGATGACCATTGTATTGACGATGCGTTTGGCAATATTTGGGATGGGGAATAGGAGTTTAGTGTAGGGAGTTGTATTGAGATTAGACATGGGATGAGTCATTTTATTCCCAATCCCATGTTTGGCACATGATAGGGATTATACGTGAGAATTTGAGGAGAATTTGCATTCCCTTGTTTGGTTCATGGGAATTGAGGAGGGATTAGACCAGGGAAGTGAACATAAGTTATGATGAAGGGTTGAGATTGACCCACTAAAACAATTCCCTCCCAACTCCCACCCCCTCCCCTGTTAATAAAACGGTGGGAGTTGGAGTCTCAAGTCCCATGCATATTCCTTTATAAATTCCCAATCCTCCTAACCAAACAATAGATTTAAAGTCTCATACCTCTCTAATTCCCATTCCCTGACTCTAATTACCCCCAAGCAAATACGCTGTGAAGATCAAGAGATAGAGAGATTGCCATCTAGGTACTAGCTATGGACCCATAGGTCTGTGAAGAACTACTCACACATCATCATGAGGGCAGCAAGGTTGATGAAGAAGCCCTCCGTTACCAGCCCTCCCTCCGGCAGGGTGCCGGAACGGAGCTCTAGATGGCCTCACGACGGAACAGAGACTTGCGGCGGTGGAAAAAGGGTTTCAAGACTGCCTCCGTTATTTTGAGGGTGAAATAGAATTTATAGGCCAGAGAGGGGCGTCGGGAGGCAGCCGAGGGAGGCACAAGCCATCAGGTCGTGGCAATTGGACTTCGTTTGGTACTGTAAACCTGAAAAGCAAAAAACACGCAGAAAACAGCAACTGGCACTGGGCACTGGGTCAATAGGTTAGTGCTCAAAAATATTATAAATTGGTAAATAAAGACCCAAAAAGTATCCTAGAATGACAATATACCAGCATGGAACAATAAAAAAATATAGATACGTTGGAGACGTATCAATGCCGTAGCCACGCCGCAAGTCGCCGCTCATGGTCACAGAGCTCACGCACCAACCATCGTTATGCCCCTTGCTCTGCCTGGCTGCACACCATCGAGAGCCCTGCCGATGCACATCGCTCAAATTTGAACTATGAGCCACCTGCACTGCCGCCGCCGCGCTATGTGAGCCCCTCCATGGCCTCATGCTCGTCGCCACAGTGTCGCGCTAGCCGTTGCCATGGCCGTGGGGCTTTGCGGAGCAAGAGCTCCGTTGTGAGCCACGCCGCATGCCAGACCTCCGGCAGCACCATGTACGCCCCGCTGGCCAAGGCCACACGCAGCCGCCGACGCGTGTAGGCGCCGCTGAGATGGGTAATGATGCAGGAGTGAGCCCGCGATCTATATAGGGAGGTACGACGGCGAGGCAACAATTTAGCGGTGGGCGGTGAAGGTCGAGACCACGCGCGAGTCTTCCAGAGCGAATCGAGAGGAGAAGAGAAGACCAATCTGTGAACTACTAGCCACACAAATCGCTACGTCCATACGCAATGAACGATACGTTGAGAAAATTCGCAGCGGAATGGCTACGTCCACACGCGCCCGTACCCCGCTAGGTACCAAATAAATGCACATGTGGGCAGCCGGTTGGCCGCTCGTTTCCACCGGACCAAGTGGTGAACCATGGTAAAGGAATTTTCGTTAGAAATAGTGGTTTGGGTATATATATTCAAATAATTTATCATCACTATTTCTATTATCTTAACATGCACACACACTACATCATCTTGACGGGGAACATCAGGAGCTCTGCTTTTGCATTATAGAAGGGGGGAACCCATGTACAGATTACAAGAGGTGCGTAAGCACCAACGACACTCACACATCAGCCACACCTTATGTTAACAAATTAACCAGCAGTAGCAGCTTCCAGGGAGGCGATATCATCCTGGATGAGGGAGGCTAAACCCACCGCAGTCAGGGCCTTCTGCTGGAAAATTCGACGGCATCTTTCCTTCCATAGATGCCACACAACATACACTGCCACCGTCGCTGGGCTATGGGCACCCTTCTTGGGGAGGCGCCTCCACCAGCTGCTAATCGTATCCGATGAAGAGGCAATAGTGCAGATGGAGGGTGTGGAGCCCCTGAATTGCTGCCAAACCTCCTTAGCAAACACGCAATTGAGTGCAAGATGGAGTGCAGTTTCAGGCTCCTGATCACATAAGCAGCAAGAGTCGTTGTGCGGCCAGCCTCGAGTGCTAAGTTTGTCGGCTGTCCAGTTGCGGTTTTGCAAGAGCAACCAGATGAAGAACCGCACCTTTCCTTCAGCCTTCAACTTCCACACGCTTTCCAAGTCCGGCTGTGGCAACCTTCCAAGGAACTGAATTTCATATGCAGAGAGGGCCGAGTACTGTCCGTCAGCGGGCAAAGACCAAGAGATGGAGTCCGGGCGATCTAGGAGCTGCACATTTTGGATCTTCTCCCACAACGACACAAATTGCAGCAACTGTATCTCTGAAACCATGTTGTCCAGCCCGATCATCCATGATCCGTTAATAATTCCCTCACTGACAGAAATCTTCTTCTTCCTCGAAAGCTTAAACACCTCAGGAGCAAGTTCACATGGGGCCTCGCCCTCCAGCCAACGGTCCATCCAAAAATTAGCCGTCGTTCCATTCCCGATAGAAATGTTCGTGCAAGATGCAAAGAGTTGCCGGTCAGTTGAGTCACATGGCGTGACGCTCCCCTTCCAAGGCCTATCTTTATTATCCCAGCGAAACCATTCCCATCTCAGTCGCAAAGCTCGGCCATAACATGAGATATCCTTGATGCCCAGCCCACCATACTTCTTCGGAGCACACACTTTTTTCCAGCTGACTAAACATTTACCCCCATGCGCTTCCTCATCGGCCGCCCATAAGAAGCCTCTCCTTATCTTATCAACCCTCTTAATAAGCCACTTGTCCATCGGGAATGCGGTCAGGAAGTAAGTTAGAGCAGATGTTAGCACCGAGTTGATTAAAGTGAGGCGTCCCAGTCAGTTTAGTAGCTTCCCTTTCCACACCGGAAGCTTACCAGCCACCTTATCAATCACAGGCTGAAGCTCCGCACGCCGAGGCTTCCTAATCCCAAGTGGTAGTCCCAAATATTTGCACGGCAAGGAGCCCTGCACAGCACTGAACGTGCCCAATATAGTGGTCAAGTCCATGCCATCACAAGCAATTGGATAAGCAACACTCTTGGTAAGGTTGACCTTCAACCCTGACACATCACCAAATAACCGCAGAATTGCATGTACTGCCTCAAAATCACTGGCCAGGGGGTTAACAAAGAGCGCAGCATTGTCCGCATAGAAACTGGACCTCAATCTAGCCATTCGCAGCCGCAACGGAGAAAGAATCATCCTCTCGGTGGCCAGCTGTAGCAACCGTTGAAGCGGTTCCAACACCAGGATGAACAACATTGGTGATAAGGGGTCCCCCTATCGAAGACCTTTCCGGTGTTGGAACGGCTTGCCTGGTATCCCATTCAATAATACCCGAGAGGACGAAGAGGCCAATAACAGAGCCATCATGTCCCTCCAACGCTGACCAAACCCCATGACAGCCAAAACCTCAAGTAGGAACCCCCAATTAACCGAGTCAAACGCCCTTGAGATATCCAGCTTCAAAAAAACAGTTGGGTATTTCTTTGTATGTGCCTCCTTGATCAAATTTCTGACGTATAAGAAATTGTCCTGAATAGATCGACGCTTGATGAATGCACTTTGATTGTTAGAAACAAGCCGGTCCAGCTCCGGTGCCAGACGCAATGCCAACAGCTTACAAAGGATCTTGGCCACACTATGCATGAGGCTGATAGGTCTGAAATCACTAGCATGTTCGGCACCCTCTTTCTTTGGAAGCAACACAATGTTGGCCGAGTTCAGAAGATTCCAATGGTCACCGCGAAGGGAGTGCAGTTGATTGACTGCAGCAAGTAAATCGGCCTTCACCGTGGACCAACAGCGTTTGAAAAAATCTCCGATAAAACCATCCGGCCCGGGGGCCTTCTCTCCATGCAATTGGAACACCGCGTCATGCAACTCCACTTCAGAGAAAGGCGCATCAAGATGCCCAAGATCAGCTCGTGGCAAGTCCAGAAACTCCCAGTTGATGCCCACAGACCGGGGTTGCGCTGCACCAAGCGCCCCCGAGAAATGATGAAACAAGACTTCGGCCTTTTCCAGATGGCTGCTGACCAACCCATTTGAGGCGACAAGCTTTGCAATGTGATTCTTGCGTCGTCTTCCATTTGCCCTGATCTGAAAGAACCTTGTGTTCGCGTCGCCTTCCCTGATCTCAGTCAAACGAGATCTTTGCCTGCATTTTGCCCTATCAATCGCGGCAAATCCTAACAGCTTGTTCTTTAATAATCCACGGAAAACTCGCTCATCATCAGTCAACACCCTCTCCTCCTGAGCCAGATCTAGCCTGAAAATGATCTCATTTGCAAGGGTGGACATGAATTTGGTCCATCTAACATTGGCCTTATCTCATCTTCGTAGGGCAGCCGCTGTTCTTGAAAGCTTGGTATGCAGCACTCTAATTGGGTCCCTGGACTGAACCTCCTTGTTCCAAGCATCTAATACAACTCTGTTAAGTTCATCACTTTTTAACCAATGGGCCTCGAAGCGAAATCCCTTGAAATGCGATCTCTGCATCTTCTTGATAATAAGTGGACAGTGGTCCGATACACTGGTCGAAGCCGGTTTAAGCTGATATAAGGAAAATTTCTCCTCCCAATCTCTAGACATGAGTACTCTGTCAATCATGGTGTGCACAGTATTCTCGCGCTCATTCGACCATGTGAAGCGGCGCCCCACCAGCGGCATCTCGATCAACTCTAAATCCTCGATCATAGCTCTGAACCTGCCCATCATTCTCAAGTTCAGGTTGGTGTTGCTCTTTTCATTGGCTCTGCAGATCAAGTTAAAATCGCCCAGCAACAGCCACCGTGGGAGCATATGAGGCAAACAATTCCTCAACTCTTGCAAAAACACCACTTTACTTGCATCATCTTGGGGTCCATAAGCCCCAGTGATAGACCATTGGCTTCCATCTGAATTGTCGGTGATGTGTCCAGACAGAGAAAAATTGCCATCAGCCAAATGCTCCTGTTCGATGACAAAATCATGTGACACCGCAATCAGGATTCCCCCTCTGGATCCATCGGCCTGTAGGGAAATGAAGCTATCTCCAAATCGCGGCCCCAAGGTTTCAATCACCAATCCTCTCGTTACATCTGAGATTTCCGTCTCTTGCAAACAAACAATATTGCAACCCAAATCCGCAACAAACAATTGTATCGCCCTTCTCTTAGCCGGGCTATTCAACCCTCTCACATTCCAGTTCAGCAGTGTAACATCCATAAGAAACTATGCGGCAACATATACTCAAGCATGCATCCACAGATGCACCCTCAGGCCGCCGTGCCCTCAGCACGCCCCGGGGTAGCCGTGGGCTTCTTCTTGCCGCTGCTTGTGGCCTCGATGAGCGAGGTTACTGCTGCCATGAAGCTCAGTGGTAGAGGCTTCTTGTAGATGTCTCGGTATTTCTGCAGATCCGCCGCGCCAGGAGGGGAATCGCCGACCAATTCCCCACCCTTCTTGAGCAGCACATGAGTCACCTTGGCCATGGTTGACCACCCAGCTGTCGGCTTGGCTGCAAGCCGGCCACTGCTCCGCTTGCATCCCTCAATGGATCGAGGCGCGCCGTCTGAGGCGGTGGCCACGGCCTCCCTGATGCGTGGGTTATGGGAATCAGCGGCGACCACCGCCATTTTTTCAGCAGGGGCGCTGGGTTGGGGAAGAACAGAGACCGGTGCAGGGGTCGAGCATTGGATAAGGAAATCTTGCAGAGGGTCAGGGGCTAACGAGCGGCCCTCTTCACCACCTTGCACGGCCACCTCGTTAAGCCCAAATGGAGAGGCCTCTCCATCGATCGCACTTTGACTGGAGCAAGGGCTGAACGGCCCAAGGCCCGACATGGCGCCAATCATCTCTCTTGGGGAATGTGGCCCAAAACACACATCGCCAAACGGAGTCATGGGGTCGTGAGACGGCGTTGGAGGCACGTCGTCCATTATGCCCGCCTGCTCAAAAGCGACAGAGATCAGCGGCGTGGCCCTCCCTTCCTCAGCATCGCAGACTTCCTGCACCAATGGATGGTCCAGTGGCAGGCTGTTTTCATGCAAACAACCATGCACGTCTCCTTCCTCCTCCACCAAGACGTCCTTCTCCTTCCCTTTGTGGCTCACTGTGTGCATACCGACGTCCTTCCCCAGTGCACCATCATCTGCATAGTCAACCTGACCCAAGGGAGGCCCCAGCGGCAGCAGGTTTTCATGCAAAAGACCATGCACGTTTCCTTCTCCTTCATCCGAGGCGCCCTTCGCTTCCTCCTTCTGGCCATCCAGCACGGGACCAGCCAAGCTAGCCAGTGGCTACATCATCAAAGGTTCGCCACAACAGGCATGTGAAAGAAAAAATCGTTATTAGTTGATCCCACGTAAACATCCTACCTCCCCACACATGCCTTCCTCTTGGTACTTCCTCTTGGTAAACATCCCACCTCACCACAGGCATGTGCTAAATTGATCCTAGGTACTCCCTCCGTCCCATAATATAAGAACGTTTTTTACACTGGAGTAGTTTTTTCTCTCGATATTCTCAGTCATTGTTTTGCGTACATGCATTCCTTCCGCATACAATAAGTTCAACTCACGACTTCAACAATCCAATTCAAGGTATTATATTTTTTAAACAGATAAGCAATCTCGCACTAATCCAAAACTACAAGTTATCGCATTAACTGGAAAAATATATATCAGTACCACTTAGTTTGGTCGTATAATTTATGACTGTGTTAGACCCGTTGCAGTAAAAGCAAACACACTATGATTATTTTGGTAGGCTAGATGACGCTTAAGATTAATTACATAGTGCAGTGTACATATTTTTGTTTCCATAGTTTTAGTCATCCAGGTCATTACATCGTGGAGTAGTAGAAACTGTCTTAAAGCAATAGGGGTCTTTGGTTCGCAACATTTCCAAAACATACAGATAGGGAAAAACTACATGATTCACATCATTATGAATCTTATAGGACCAGACTCCTTCTTTCGTTCCCCTCTCGCAAAGCGACTAGGGAAAAACCCTTCCTCCCCTTGATCTTCGTCGGCGAGTCTGTGGATTTCGCGTCTCCCTGCCCGCCGCTCCGGTGGTCGTTGAAGGAAGGGAAAAACGGGTGCCTCGGCTTTGGATAGTAGATAGGTTAGGTCCTTGCATGGGCGACACTCACTCGAATGACAATGATTCATCTTTGAGTCGTCTTTCTAGGCTTCGATCCTTCTTAAGTTCATCCGTCGAGATGGACTAAATGAAGCTTCAACATAGATTACCGTCAGCACCTTAGGGCAGCGATGTTAGGATTTCTTGTCATGCGTACGCGGCCACGAGATTGGATGTCAGGTTCTTCAGATCGATTTGAGGGTTCAAAGACGACGACTGTCGCATCCAGAACGAGCCGCTGATGCGCCGCTGTCGCCACTCGATGTAATTTTTGTTATGTTTTGGGTGCTTTGTACTTTTAGTGAACCTTTATAATAGATTTGGATCCTTTTTGCAATTTTTTTATAGATTTAGAAAACTGCATGGATTAGAAAGATAATGTGTTTGATAGCATTAAAAAAAGTAAAGTATGCATATGATTGGATGTAATTTTTCCTCCAAAATAAAGTGCAAATGGGCCCCAAGAAAATATTCCCAAGGATTCTATATCATGAATCAAACAACCCTTAGGGGAAAACCTCTTAAATATCCAAATCCTCCACAAAAATCCTTTGAATTGAAGGTTCCCTAAACATTTTTGCATAATTGGAGTCACTCTGCTTATTGTAGTTAATAACTTAATATTAGGGTCTATTGGGTAGAAACTTTTCGTATAATTATGTGAATTCAACTACCAGAGTTGAAAATTTCCTTAAAGGTTCAAATCCTCCTATATTTCTATGAACCCCCTTGAATCGAGGCCTCTTTGGTTCCAAGGAAAAGCGTAGGAAATTTTCCTATGGTAGTATTATTCGTGCATTTGATTCAAAGGATGGGACAAAGAAAAAAAGTAGAGAATTTTTCTTTTGATCTTAGTTTCAAAGGAGAAACATAGGAATTTATAACCTTGACTTGGGCCTCCTTTTCAAATTCTTATGCGTGAATAACGACATTAAGATCCTTAGTGGCATAATCATTATGACTATATCCTGCTGTTGGAATTTAATTGATCATATTTATTATGATTTTTGTGATTTTTTGATTTATGTGAACCAAACATCCAAGTGGACATAATTCTTGTTACAAATCATCTACTTTGGCATGCATTTTTATCCTATTCCTATGTTTTCCTCATTCCTGAGTTTTTAGAATCTGACAAGCCAAAGGAATTTAAGCAGTCAACCTGACCGGGTAAATTGGAGAGGCGACTCTTCTTCTTTTATTTAACATTAAGGCCAAATGAGCAAAGACATTAGCCTAAAGCTTTCTTCGGGTTCAGGGATGCATACATATGTGTAAAGCACTCCCTTTGTTTCTACCTAATTTGTAAAAATATATTTGAAAAATTACAACATGAAATATATATAACATGAAAATATATGCAATAATGGATATAATATTTTTGATTGGGTGTTGTAGATGTCAATAATTGTTTGTAATAAATCAGTAAAGCTAATATGGCAGAGTAAATAAAACATTGAGGGGAGAGTAATAAATAAAAAAGGAAGGAGTATTTTGAATATACTGCCATATATCTAGGGCCCATCCATAGCTGCAGCCCACAAAGCAGTGGGTACAGAAGAAAGCCGAGGGAGGCAGCAGTGTTGTTGAAAGACTTAAATCTCTAAAGTTTCCGCTGATTGAAGTACCGCCCATGTCGGGGAATCCGGGGAACGACTCGCGTAAATGATGCCGATTAAATCCCCTTTGGCATGCATACAGCACTTCCACTGACGTGTTGGGCCCATCTTGCCTGGTCCCGCCTGTCACTGACGGACAATTCGATACAGGAGGCGTGTGCGAATCATCTTTTCCGTATCAGGGAAGCGAAGGACGCGGAGGAACAGCAGGGGTCGGGTGTTTCAGGAACGCAGGGCCCACTAGCCAGCGGCAACACATGAAAGCATGAAGAGCGTGAGGCTATGGTGGGACTCCGTCAGTGGTATGGGTCAGGACTCAGGAGACGCACGCTCCATGTTGCACTGTTGCAGTAGTAGCTATTGCACTGTTGGAGTAGTAGCTACAGGCGGAGCCCGGCCGCTTTTTGTGTTGCACTGTCGTCAAGCTCGAGCTTCGTTCATGCTCTTTGGAGTAAACAAACGTATACCGTTTGTTTATAAGTGTAGGCAGCTTAAGCTCTTTCTCATCATGCTCAGGCCCCATGCATCCATCATCAACCGGGGGCCGGGGCGAGCACGTCTTTGTTTGTTTATCTCCAAAAGACGTGCAACACGGCCGGCGTCCTAGGGGGTGCCATCATGTTATAGTAGCTCTAATAGTGCGGCACCTAACGGGCATTAACCAAAAACGTACTGAGTGAAGTGACGCTCAAGCATGACCGAGGGTAGGCACCGGCACGCAGACGATCAAGCTGGCAGGCAGGAGGCAGCCAACACACATGGCATGCACGTACCCGCAGAGAGCCAGGACCGCATGGCGGTACATGCGTTTGGTAAGCTGCTGGATCATGCATCCTGCGTGCAGAGGTACCTTCGTACACTTGCTAGTCGTCACCTTGATCAAGACGGGTTGACGACGGACGACGGACGGAGGCTATACGTGATGCAGAAACAGCGGGAAGGAAGAGGGTGTGTGGAGTGGAGTCCGGGGCAGGCATGATGCCGTGCCCATGATTCGGTCCGGAAAACGCTGCGAAGTTTTGTCCCCGGACACGACCGCTAATCTGGCTCGGGCGGCGAGGACGGAGACGAAGGAAATACTATCCATGATGATGATGATAGTGCTTCTGTTCTGTGCTCCACATGATGGCTCTCGCCCGAAGGGAGCCCACTGCCGCATCGGCTCGCACGCGCGGCGATGTGGGGTTCCGCTTCGGCCCGAGCCCAATGCGAATGCGCGATTAGTTTAGGTGTTGGCCCACTGCCTACCCTTCTAAACAAGTGTGGTTTTTTTGCATTGTTTTTAGCCTCCCAACAGCAACACCAACGTTCCAACGGAGGAGCTCTGTTCTAAGCGACTTTGGATCCCTGTATGGATACACACAACGGCGGAGTATCAGCACATTGCAGGGTTATGGGCTTATGGCCACGCATTACTTAATCACCGGTGAGCTGTCAGCTTCGTAGACCGGAGAGGGATGCGCGCATTATAACAGCAAACAGTTCTTCTGGTGTGCTTCGTGCAAGTCCAGATCTTCTGTCCTCACCTTTCATTTGTTTCTGCTTTCGTCGTTACTGTAGCGCAGGATATCTAATTCTATAATAATCTAATGCGCAGTGCGAAGATAATTGAGTAACGCCAGTGCTAGTAGATAGCTTCTGGCCGTGCTTAGGTAATTAGCTCATACTCGAATGGTCTACATTAGCCACCCAAGAACTGACAGTTTTTACTAAGAGCATCTCTAGCCCTAGCCCAAAAGTTACCATGCTCCTATATGGGGCAGAAAATAAATCATTTTAGTGAAACTCCCATCTACCCCCATCCTTTATTTGCTTTAGTTCCCAAAAATAGCTTTTCATACCCAATCCCCCCCCCCCCCTCCCCCCTCAAACCAATTTTACATGAGAAGAACACTTCTCCTTCAAAAATGGAGATGCAGCTCCCTTCCCGCATTCATAGCATGCGATCAGCGTGCCTACCGATTGACCCGACTCTGGCTATGCCCCTCTCTCCCTAATCCTAGCCCACCCTGCCACCCATCAATTTCCGCCGACGTTGCCCTCGATTCGGTGTCAGGCTTTGGTTGCGAGGCAAGGGGGCGATGGAGATCCACAACCCAGACGCGTCGGCGCGAGTGTGGCTTCATACGTTCGCCACCGCGGAGGAGGCGGTTTGCGCCTATGTCGTCGCCGTGCTTCGCTTCTTCGGGAGCCATGCAGAGCTTAACTTTCATGATGGCGCCGCAGACGTGGCCGCCGTCCCACCTCCCTCTAGATTCGCCTGTCGGGCCGAGGAGAAGGAGTATCGCACGACTGAGGTGCAACTTGAGCCGAGCACGCCCCGCCTTTGTGGACGTGCTCCTCGAGGACCCATGCACAAATCATCGTCTGCACACACTATTGAACGTGAGCTCCATGAGATTGTTCACCTTGACACCGAGAATGAATGGATATTCGACGAGCTCGTCGTCGACGAGGAGGAGAAGGACGGCTTGAAGCCATGGAGCCCCCCCCCCCCCCCCCCCCCGGCAAACAACCACGAGCCGACCTTCCGACATGTGTGAGGGGTCCTCGTCTCCTTTGAGTCAGATTTCTCGGAGGACGATAAGGAGCAGAGCCCCTCTTTTATATATGTACTCGTATGTTGTTCCATTTAGTTTTATCGGTGTTTTACCTAGTTCGATGTCCACGTAGTATTAATGTTGTAGGTAATGGACTGTTTAATTACGCTATGTATGGTGTTAATATGGTACTGCTATTGTTCAATTATGCAATGAAATAGTTTAAATTTCTGTTTGGATTTTTTTGGAGGATTAAGTTTTACAGGATGGCCGTCGAAGGGAGCATGCCCTGGCCACCTATGTTGACACCTGCGTGACGCGATGTTGTTGCCGTTGCTGCTGGCGGCTATATTCCTGCATGCGGCGATGGAGCGGAGAAACTTCGGCGTCAACCGTGCGGTGGTGGAATCGCGCCGGGTGTTCCGCTTTGACACGCTGTGCGGGCTGTCCGGGCTCGAGTGCGTCGTCTCCTGCGAAGAAAGAGAGTGGGGAGAGAGAAAGGGACACGCGATGCTTTTCAGTCGGACATGCAGATGCCAAATAACCCGCAAGTTTGCTATTAGTTTGCCGGAAAACGGACATGTGGACTGGTCCACGAACATACAAGGGACCCCGTTGGATAGCAAAAGTGATCCAGGCTCTATAGTCTAGACATATACATGCACTTGTTGGAAATATGCCCTAGAGGCAATAATAAATTGGTTATTATTATATTTCCTTGTTCATGATAATCGTTTATTATCCATGCTATAATTGTATTGATTGGAAACTCAAATACATGTGTGGGTACATAGACAACACTGTGTCCCTAGTAAGCCTCTAGTTGACTAGCTTGTTGATCAAAGATGGTTAAGGTTTCCTAGCCATGGACATGAGATGTCATTTGATAACGGGATCACATCATTAGGAGAATGATGTGATGGACAAGACCCAAACTGTAAACGTAGCATTTGATCGTGTCAGTTTATTGCTATTGTTTTCTGCATGTCAAATATCTGTTCCTTTGACCATGAGATCATGCAACTCACTGACACCGGAGGAATACCTTGTGTGTATCAAACGTCGCAACGTAACTGGGTGACTATAAAGGTGCTCTACAGGTATCTCCGAGGGTGTCTGTTGGGTTGGCATGGATCAAGACTGGGATTTGTTACTCCGTATGACGGAGAGGTATCTCAGGGCCCACTCGGTAATACAACATCATAATGAGCCTTGCAAGCAATGTGACTAAAGTGTTAGCCACGAGATCTTGTATTACGGAACGAGTAAAGAGACTTGCCGGTAACGAGATTGAACTAGGTATAGAGATACCGACGATCGAATCTCGGGCAAGTAACATACCGAAGAACAAAGGGAACAGCATACGGGATTAACTGAATCCTTGACATAGAGGTTCGACCGATAAAGATCTTCGTAGAATATGTAGGAGCCAATATGGGCATCCAGGTCCCGCTATTGGTTATTGGCCGTAGAGGTGTCTCGGTCATGTCTACATAGTTCTCGAACCCGCAGGGTCTACACACTTAACGTTTGGTGACGATTAGTATAATTGAGTTATTATGTTGGTGACCGAAAGTTGTTCGGAGTCCCGGATAAGATCCCGGACATGACGAGGATCTCCGGAATAGTCCGGAGGTAAAGATTGATATATGTGATAATAGTGTTTTGATCTCCGGAAGAGTTCCGAAGTTCACCGGAAGGGGTTCCGGATGTTTACCGAAGTGTTCGGGTGCAGCAACACTTTATATGAGCCAAAGGGATAAAGCCCACAAGGTATTGGAAAGTGCAAAAGTAGTTTTGCTGCCGCGTAAGCGGTACTACCGCTTGTGTGAAGCGGTACTACCGCCCGAGCGGTACTACCGCTTGTGTGAAGCGGTACTACCGCCCAAGCGGTACTACCGCTTGTGTGAAGCGGTACTACCGCTTGTGTGCGGCTGTGCACGATTCGGCAGGGTCCGAATTGGACTCTTTTCCTGCGGGCCAAACCGACCTTGTGCGGGCAAAACCGACCCGGAGGAGGCTTTTACTCCAAGTTTAGACCCCAAGGCTCAACATATAAATAGAGGGGCAGGGCTAGCACACGGGACACATCAGGATTTCCCAAGCCGTGTGCCGGCAACCCTAGCCCTCTAGTTCCTCCGTCATAATCTCCGTAGTGCTTGGCGAAGCCCTGCAGAGATTGTTCCTCACCACCATCACCACGCCGTCGTGCTGCTGGAACTCAACCACTACTTCACCATCGCTCGCTGGATCGAGGAGGTGAAGGCGTCATCAAGCCGTACGTGTGTTGAACGCGGAGGTGCCGTCCGTTCGGCACTAGATCGGAAGGATCGTGATTGGATCGCGGGACGCTCGGCGATTTGGATCGCGAAGACGTTCGACTACATCAACCGCGTTTATTAACGCTTCCGCTTAGCGATCTACAAGGGTATGTAGATTCACTCTCCCTCTCGTAGATGCTCATCACCATGGATAGATCTTATGTGTGCGTAGGAAAAATTTTGTTTCCCATGCAACGTTCCCCAACAGTGGCATCATGAGCTAGGTCTATGCGTAGATGAGATCTCGAGTAGAACACAAACGAGTTGTGGGCGTGGGTGTATACATATTGCTTGCCGTTACTAGTTGATATTTGATTCGGCGGTACTGTGAGATGAAGCGGCCCGGACCGACATTACGCGTACACTTACGCGAGACAGGTTCCTTCAACTAACATGTAACTTCGTTGCATAAAGATGGCTAGCGGGTGTCTGTCTCTCTCACTTTAGTTGAATCGATTTCAATGAAGAGGGTTCTTTTAGAAGATCAAAAAGCAATCACTACACCACGTTGTGGTTTTGCGTAGGTAAGAACGGTTCTTGCAAACCCGTAGCAGCCACGTAAAATTTGCAACAACAATTAGAGGACGTCTAACTTGTTCTTGCAGGGTATGATGTGATATGATATGGCCAATTACATGATGAGATATATGTGATGTATGAGATGATCATGTTTTGTATAGAATATCACGACTTGCATGTCGATGAGTACGGCAACTGGCAGGAGCCATAGAGTTGTCTTTAATTATTGTATGACCTGCGTGTCAATCATTAAGCGCTATGTAATGCTTTACTTTATCGCTAAACGTTAGCTATAGTCGTGGAAGCAACAGTCGGCGCGACAACCTTATGGCGACACGTTGATGGAGATCAAGATGATGGAGATCATGGTGTCATGCCGGTGACGATGGAGATCATGCCGGTGCTTTGGAGATGGAGATCAAAAGCACAAGTTCATGGCCATATCATGTCACTTATGATTTGCATGTGATGTTAATCCTTTTATGCATCTTATTTTGCTTAGGACGACGGTAGCATTATAAGGTGATCCCTCACTTAAATTTCAAGATAAATTGTGTTCTCCCCAAGTGTGCACCGTTGCGAAAGTTCGTCGTTTCGAGACACGCCGTGATGATCGGGTGTGATAGACTCTACGTTCGCATACAACGGGTGTAAGCCATGTTACACGTGCGGAACACTCGGGTTAAACTTGACGAGCCTAGCATGTACAGACATGGCCTCGGAACACAAGAGACTGAAAGGTCGAACATGAGTCATATAGTAGATATGATCAACATGAAGATGTTCACCATTGAAACCACCTCAACTCACGTGATGATCGGACTTGAGTTGGTGGATTTGGATCATGTTACACTCGAATGATCGGAGGGATGTCAATTTGAGTGGGAGTTTTTTAAAATATGATTAACTAAACTCATTATCTAAGAACAATAGTCTAAGTTGTCTTTGCAATATTTATGTTGTAGATCATGGCTCGCGCAGTAGCACCCCTGAATTTTAATGCGTTCCTAGAGAAAGCTAAGTTGAAAGATGATGGAAGTAACTTTGTGGACTGGGCCCGTAATCTAAGGATTATCCTTACGGCTTCCCAGAAGGCTTATGTCCTTGATGCACCGCTTGGTGATCCACCTGCTCCAGTTGAGTCTCTAGACGTTGTGAACGCCTGGCAGGCTCGTTCTGATGATTACTCAATAGTTCAATGTGCAATGTTGTATGGCTTAGAACCGGGACTTCAAAGACGTTTTGAACGTCATGGAGCATATGAGATGTTCCAGGAGTTGAAGTTTATCTTTCAGAAGAATGCCCGGATCGAGAGATATGAGATCTCCGATAAGTTCTATGCTTGCAAGATGGAGGAGAACGGGTCTATCAGTGATCACGTGCTCAGAATGTCTGGGTACTCCACCCGTCTGGCTGAGTTAGGGATGCCCCTTCCGCCAGAGGCTATCACTGACAGAGTTCTTCAATCATTGCCGCCTAGCTCCAAGAGCTTCGTGTTGAACTATAACATGCACGGGATGAACAAGTCAGTCGCCGAGCTGTTTGCGATGCTGAAAGTCGCTGAGTCTGAAATTCAGAAGGAGCATCAAGTGTTGATGGTCAATAAAACCACTAGTTTCAAGAAAAATGGCAAGGGTAAGAAGGGTAACTCTAAGAAGAGTGGCAAAGCAGTTGCTCCTCTCGTGAAGAAACCCAAGGCTGGACCCAAACCAGAAACTGAGTGTTTTCATTGCAAGGGAACTGGACACTGGAAGCGGAACTGCCCCAAGTATTTGGCTGACAAGAAGGCGGCCAACAACAAACAAGGTATATATGATATACATGTTATTGATGTGTACCTTACCAACTCTCGTTGTAGTGCCTGGGTATTTGATACCGGTGCGGTTGCTCATATTTGCAACTCAAAACAGGAACTGCGGAATAGACGGAGGCTGGCAAAGGACGAAGTGACGATGCGCGTGGGAAATGGTTCCAAGGTTGATGTGATCGCCGTCGGCACGCTCGCTCTTCAATTACCGTCGGGATTAGTGATGAACCTAAATAAGTGTTATTTGGTGCCTGCGTTAAGCATGAACATTATATCTGGATCTTGTTTATTGCGAGACGGTTACTCATTTAAATCAGAGAATAATGGTTGTTCTATTTATATGAGTAATATCTTTTATGGTCATGCACCCGATGTGAGGGGTTTATTCTTATTGAATCTCGATAGTAATGATACACATGTTCATAACATTGATGCCAAAAGATGTAGAATTGATAATGATAATACCACTTTCTTGTGGCACTGCTGTTTAGGTCATATTGGCGTAAAACGCATGAGGAAGCTCCATGCTGATGGACTTTTGGAGTCACTTGATTTTGAATCACTTGACACATGTGAGCCATGCCTCATGGGCAAGATGACTAAAACGCCGTTCTCTGGAATAATGGAACGGGCAAGTGACTTATTGGAAATCATACATACTGATGTGTGCGGTCCGATGAGTATTGAGGCGCGCGGTGGTTATCGTTACTTTCTCACCTTCACTGATGACTTAAGTAGATATGGGTATATTTACTTAATGAAACACAAGTCTGAAAAATTTGAAAAGTTCAAACAATTTCAGAGTGAAGTTGAGAATCATCGTAACAAGAAGATTAAATTCCTACGATCTGATCGAGGAGGAGAATATCTGAGTTATGAGTTTGGCAGTCACTTAAGACAGTGTGGAATTGTTTCACAATTAACACCGCCTGGAACACCACAGCGTAATGGTGTGTCCGAACGTCGTAATCGAACCTTATTGGATATGGTGCGATCTATGATGTCTCTTGCCGATTTGCCACTATCGTTTTGGGGTTATGCATTAGAGACAGCTGCATTCACTTTAAATAGGGCACCATCGAAATCCGTTGAGACAACGCCATATGAACTTTGGTTTGACAAGAAGCCAAAGCTGTCGTTTCTTAAAGTTTGGGGATGTGATGCTTATGTCAAAAAGCTTCAGCCTGAAAAGCTGGAACCCAAAGCGGAGAAATGCGTCTTCATAGGATACCCAAAAGAGACAGTTGGGTATACCTTCTATCTCAGATCCGAAGGCAAAGTGTTTGTCGCTAAAAACGGAACATTTCTTGAGAAAGAGTTTCTTTCGAAAGAATTGAGTGGGAGGAAGATAGAACTTGATGAGGTTGTTGAACCTTTACTTCAACCTGAGAGTAGCGCAGCGCAGAAAGTTGTTTCTGTGAAGCCTACATTAGCTGAAGAGGAAGTTAATGATGATGATCATGAAGCTTTGGATCAAGTTGCTATCGAACCTCGTAGGTCGACAAGGACGCGTACTACTCCTGAGTGGTACGGCAACCCTGTCTTAAAAAATCGTGTTGTTAGACAACGATGAACCTACGAGCTATGGAGAAGCGATGATGGGCCCGGATTCCGAGAAGTGGTTAGAGGCCATGAAATCCGAGATGGGATCCATGTATGAAAACAAAGTATGGACTTTGGAAGTATTACCTGAAGGGCGTAAGGCCATTCAGAACAAATGGATCTTTAAGAGGAAGACGGACGCGGACGGTAATGTCACCGTCTATAAAGCTCGACTTGTGGCAAAGGGTTTTTCACAAGTTCAAGGAGTTGACTACGATGAGACCTTCTCACCCGTAGCGATGCTTAAGTCCGTCAGAATCATGTTAGCAATAGCTGCCTTTTTCGATTATGAAATTTGGCAGATGGATGTCAAAACAGCGTTCCTTAACGGTTACCTTAAGGAAGAGTTGTATATGATGCAACCAGAAGGTTTTGTCGATCCAGAGAATGCTGACAAAGTTTGCAAACTCCAGCGATCCATTTATGGACTGGTGCAAGCATCTCGGAGTTGGAATCTTCGTTTTGATGAGGTGATCAAAGCGTTCGAGTTTATACAAGTTTACGGAGAAGCTTGTATTTACAAGAAAGTGAGTGGGAGCTCTATAGCGTTTCTAATATTATATGTGGATGACATATTGCTGATTGGAAACAATATAGAAATGCTGGAAAGCGTAAAGGAATATTTGAACAAGAGTTTTTCAATGAAGGACCTAGGAGAAGCTGCTTTCATATTAGGCATCAAGATCTATAGAGATAGATCGAGACGCTTAATAGGACTTTCACAAAGCACATACCTTGATAAGATTTTGAAGAAGTTCAAAATGGATCAGTCCAAGAAGGGGTTCTTGCCTGTTTTGCAAGGTGTGAAGTTGAGTAAGACTCAATGCCCAGTGACTGCAGAAGATAGAGAAAAGATGAGTGTCATCCCCTATGCTTCAGCCATAGGCTCTATCATGTATGCAATGCTGTGCACAAGACCCGATGTCAGCCTTGCCATAAGTATGGTCGGAAGGTTTCAAGGTGATCCAGGAATGGAACACTGGACGGCGGTCAAGAATATCCTGAAGTACCTGAAAAGGACTAAGGACATGTTTCTCGTTTATGGAGGTGATCAAGAGCTCGTCGTAAAGGGTTACGTCGATGCAAGCTTTGACACTGATCCGGATGACTCTAAGTCGCAAACCGGATACGTATTTATTCTTAATGGGGGTGCGGTTAGCTGGTGCAGTTCCAAGCAAAGCGTGGTAGCTGATTCTACATGCGAAGCGGAGTACATCGCTGCCTCGGAGGCGGCGAAGGAAGGTGTCTGGATGAAGGAGTTCATGACAGATCTTGGAGTAGTGCCTAGTGCACTTGACCCAATGACTCTGTTTTGTGATAATACTGGTGCCATTGCTCTAGCCAAGGAACCAAGATTTCACAAGAGGACCAGACACATAAAGCGACGTTTCAATTCCATCCGCGATTACATCAAGGAGGACGACATAAATATTTGCAAAGTACACACGGATCTAAATGTTGCAGATCCGTTGACTAAACCTCTTCCAAGGGCTAAACATGAACAACACCAGAACTGCATGGGTGTTCGATTCATTACAATGTAAATCACATAGTGATGTGAACTAGATTATTGACTCTAGTGCAAGTGGGAGACTGTTGGAAATATGCCCTAGAGGCAATAATAAATTGGTTATTATTATATTTCCTTGTTCATGATAATCGTTTATTATCCATGCTATAATTGTATTGATTGGAAACTCAAATACATGTGTGGGTACATAGACAACACTGTGTCCCTAGTAAGCCTCTAGTTGACTAGCTTGTTGATCAAAGATGGTTAAGGTTTCCTAGCCATGGACATGAGATGTCATTTGATAACGGGATCACATCATTAGGAGAATGATGTGATGGACAAGACCCAAACTGTAAACGTAGCATTTGATCGTGTCAGTTTATTGCTATTGTTTTCTGCATGTCAAATATCTGTTCCTTTGACCATGAGATCATGCAACTCACTGACACCGGAGGAATACCTTGTGTGTATCAAACGTCGCAACGTAACTGGGTGACTATAAAGGTGCTCTACAGGTATCTCCGAGGGTGTCTGTTGGGTTGGCATGGATCAAGACTGGGATTTGTTACTCCGTATGACGGAGAGGTATCTCAGGGCCCACTCGGTAATACAACATCATAATGAGCCTTGCAAGCAATGTGACTAAAGTGTTAGCCACGAGATCTTGTATTACGGAACGAGTAAAGAGACTTGCCGGTAACGAGATTGAACTAGGTATAGAGATACCGACGATCGAATCTCGGGCAAGTAACATACCGAAGAACAAAGGGAACAGCATACGGGATTAACTGAATCCTTGACATAGAGGTTCGACCGATAAAGATCTTCGTAGAATATGTAGGAGCCAATATGGGCATCCAGGTCCCGCTATTGGTTATTGGCCGTAGAGGTGTCTCGGTCATGTCTACATAGTTCTCGAACCCGCAGGGTCTACACACTTAACGTTTGGTGACGATTAGTATAATTGAGTTATTATGTTGGTGACCGAAAGTTGTTCGGAGTCCCGGATAAGATCCCGGACATGACGAGGATCTCCGGAATAGTCCGGAGGTAAAGATTGATATATGTGATAATAGTGTTTTGATCTCCGGAAGAGTTCCGAAGTTCACCGGAAGGGGTTCCGGATGTTTACCGAAGTGTTCGGGTGCAGCAACACTTTATATGAGCCAAAGGGATAAAGCCCACAAGGTATTGGAAAGTGCAAAAGTAGTTTTGCTGCCGCGTAAGCGGTACTACCGCTTGTGTGAAGCGGTACTACCGCCCGAGCGGTACTACCGCTTGTGTGAAGCGGTACTACCGCCCAAGCGGTACTACCGCTTGTGTGAAGCGGTACTACCGCTTGTGTGCGGCTGTGCACGATTCGGCAGGGTCCGAATTGGACTCTTTTCCTGCGGGCCAAACCGACCTTGTGCGGGCAAAACCGACCCGGAGGAGGCTTTTACTCCAAGTTTAGACCCCAAGGCTCAACATATAAATAGAGGGGCAGGGCTAGCACACGGGACACATCAGGATTTCCCAAGCCGTGTGCCGGCAACCCTAGCCCTCTAGTTCCTCCGTCATAATCTCCGTAGTGCTTGGCGAAGCCCTGCAGAGATTGTTCCTCACCACCATCACCACGCCGTCGTGCTGCTGGAACTCAACCACTACTTCACCATCGCTCGCTGGATCGAGGAGTTGAAGGCGTCATCAAGCCGTACGTGTGTTGAACGCGGAGGTGCCGTCCGTTCGGCACTAGATCGGAAGGATCGTGATTGGATCGCGGGACGCTCGGCGATTTGGATCGCGAAGACGTTCGACTACATCAACCGCGTTTATTAACGCTTCCGCTTAGCGATCTACAAGGGTATGTAGATTCACTCTCCCTCTCGTAGATGCTCATCACCATGGATAGATCTTATGTGTGCGTAGGAAAAATTTTGTTTCCCATGCAACGTTCCCCAACAGCACTTTCACGGTTTCCTTTGGAGATGCCCTTAAGTTACTGTATAGGGGACAAACTAGATGAAAAAAAAAGTTTAATTCCTATAGTCTAGACTAAGTGAGCATAAGATCGAAAATGCCAAATGAAGACCAAGCTCCATGGAGGCTTTAATTTGAAAACTTCTTCAAACTTCTCAGTTGAAAAATTCTGAAAAATAGACATATACCTAGATACATAATGTACATGTGTGCAAATTTTGTGGTAAAAAAAAGTTAAAATGAGAGCTACACAAGAAATACAAATTTGAGGCTTTTTAGCATATGTACCGTTCATCCTTAAAGTCCATGATTTTCTTTTGTGCAGCTCGCAATTAAAGACATTTCACCCTTCAAAAAAATAATTTAAATCTGAACATTTTTTTTCTTCAAAATATAGTCCTTCATGGAGCTTGGTCTCCAAAATGTCCTACTCCTATGAGATGAAGAATTAAGTTATAAAGGATGGGCTAGAGACGGCATACATGTTGTGTTCGTATCCCTCGTCCGGTCCTCCCCTGCGACAACCCTTGTCACAACAAGACTGATAGTATAGATGACACACATCACTGCCAGTACTACCAGATTAGGGAAACTCCTACGTAGGTAAGATCTGCCTAGACTAGGCAGCTTAACACTACGTACCGCTGCTCCCACCCATGCATCGTTCATCTCGAGCGTCTTCCGATCCTCCTTGTCTCCCGGGAACTCAATTTGGACGCTTCAAGCAAGCAGGGAGGCATGCACGGAGCCCCAGTACCCAAGATTGCCCGGGGATCATCGCCAGATCGATTTGTAAATCCGGTTGCTAATCCATAGAAAAATCAACTACTACAGCAAGAGCTCTGCCTCTACGTACGTGCACATCGAATGGCCGGTCAAACCACGGCATTTATTTTTCTTAATCTGACGGACGCATCGATCGAACGTGTGCTCTTGTCAATTGCACGGTTCGATCGGCGCATCGATCTGGCTGATCTTGGTTTGTGAGGCAGCAGGAGTTAATTCCTCAGCACATGACCCAACGACGGAATCCTGCTCTGGCCCTTGGATCGTCCAGGGCCTCTCGGCTGCTGGGCGTTGTCTTTCTCTCTGGGCGCGCGTGTCTGGTGCAAAAACTTGAGCACAAGGAGAAGAAGAATACGTCGGCTAGTGAAGCGTACCACCGCCAAAGCATCAAACTCTGAATGAAGCTTAACACGATCCGATGAATGGAGGGATGGGTCGGGTCCCGGAAGCCGCAGGTAGACACGGAGCTGCACGCATGCGGCCAGCAAACGTGAGAGCACACGGCACGGGAGAAGCAGAACGCACGTACTACCGGTACGTTGCGCGCGCGATGCGATGGCACGGCCAGCAAGCGACGCGAGAAAGCCGCTTGTCGAGGAGCGGCGAGCAGCGACCGGACGGGAAGGGCGCCGTCTGGGCATGACCATCTAGGCATCCATGTCCATGTATGCGAGATTACGAATCGCGACCGGAGCATGGAGCCAAGACGGGGCGCGCAGGTTGATACAGCGCAGCCGAGCAGGCGAGGGGTGGGCGCGGCGAACGGACCACCGGACGGCAATGGCACGGTGGTTTCATCTTCGATTTTCGATAAAAAAATATATATTAATATCGCCAAGATATCAATTTCACCCGGCCTCTGCAACAACACAATGTCCTAACACTGCGTTTGGATGTCTGTAATCAGGCCCCGAATTGGATTTGATATTCCCAAATTTGATTTGATGCATATAGAACAAGGCACCATATTGAAACCTTACTGAGATTCCTTGACCTAATTCCCTGAGCATCCAAACAAGCGAAATCGTATTCATGTCCATTACAGTTTCCTCACTGAATTGATATTGAAACCAATTTAATACGGAGGTCTCCAATACAGACATCTAAACACAACGTGATGGTATTACAGATGCACACAACCAAAAAAATAAGAAGAAGCTAAAAAGAGAAAAGCCCCGCTACAGAGTTTCAGTCTTTGCAGTAGTAGTACAACCACCACCAAAACAACACCTGAATTCCAAGTTCTTCAAAAGCGACGCCTCAAAGAAGAAAACAGTGCACAAACGCCGTCGTCGTCCGATCGTAGATCTTAGGTTTTCACCCTGAAGATAATCCCCGCTCTCAAAACAATGCGTTCAACAAGGTCATTGTCAGGCACAACCAATTAAAGTCAAACCTTGGATTTTCACCCTGGAAGGTAAGACTTTGAATTTCACCTGTGTTGTCGCCCCCACTTACATACTGCTGCTACGAAACCCAAAACTCCAAGCAAGTTCCTCATTGCCACAAAGACTACAATCACCATTACTAGTCCTCCGATCTCGGCTGTCATGACATTCTCCGCCTGTGACTTCATCATGGAACTACATATCCCAAGATGGCAACATATAGCAGAGCTTCGCACCACTCCCTCCTTAACGGAGAACCAATGGGCACGACCGAATCCCACCCGATCCAGCAATCTCCAAGCATAACGCGCCCATGGGAGTTCGCCGGCGGAGCCTTCCGGAACCCAACACTCCGGCCAGATCAAGGAGGACATGCATGAGGTAGATCTTCGTCTTGTCACTTGAGGAACCCTAGGACACCGCCCCCTTTAATCAGGTCGAGCCCGCAGCCCCCACGCCGCCGACCGGCACCCTGCATGATCTGCCGTACCGAACCCAACCGGTGTTCATGGGCCAGCAACGGGGAAGGAGGCGACATCACAGGGGCGACCCTCCACCGGAACCGACCCTACCACGCAACAAAGAAGAGCTGGGTAGGCGACATGAGAGATCCACCCAGATCAGATCTAGGTTTTGTCCAACACCACCCGCAACAGCCCTGCATCCGGCACCGGTCATGGCGCCGTCGGAGAAGGTCTCAGCCACCACCCCAACGCAGGGACGCCGCCTGGTCGCAGATCGACGACGCGTCGACTCTCGTCGCCCCAACAGCTCCAGCGATGGACTCCGTCTTCCACCACCCCAAGTCACCTTCGGTGGCGAGGGGAGCCGCTACCGCCGCGGCAAGGGCCGGCGGCAGCAGCAGCGAAGGGCCCCGACATCCTAGAGGTGTTGTTGGCGGCGCGCGTGCGGTGCCCCTGGCGTCTCCCTGGGGAGATTTAACTTCGATGCAGGTGCCCTTCCTTTTTTTTATTTTTTTCTTGAGGAGGAGAGGAGATCGCGGTGTTTCCTTTCGACCCTTGTTTGACCAACGTGAGCCCGTCACTATATGATTCGTAGGCCTTCGGCTCGGTTGTACAATCTCTAGGGGGGATTCACTATTTGACGGGACGACCGATGAAGCGAGCCGGCTACTGTAGCCACTGATTTTTCTGAAAGAAAACTCGATTTTTTTGAATTTGAATATGTTCACAAAATTAAGAACATTCTCTGAAATTTAAGGACATTTTTTTGGAAAAAGGTGAACATCTTTTTAAAACGTGATCACTGTTTCATTTTCTGGTAAAACACAACCATTTTTTGAAAAGGCAAACTTTTTGAAAATTTTGAATTTTCTAAAAAGGGCAAAAAAAATCTAAAAAATAAATACATTTGAAAAATTATTGAAAACGCAAAACAAAATTGACATTTCAATGAATTTTTGATTAAAATAAAAAACTAAATAAAAAAGAAAACATGAAACCGGAACAAAACTCTCCAGAAGGTTCCCGAAAATTGTAGGAATAGGTTCCCAGAACCTGGTCTACCCTTAAACCCGCCTGCCTAGCACACTCGCTATTTCAGCTACCTTATGCGTTTACCCACCTATTTGATGCAACAAGATGATACAATCCCGGCTGTTGTAGCCCCTTGTTAGCGGGCAAGTCTTCTCTTGCTACACGTAATTGGGCCATCTCTCTAGCTTTATGACAATAGGCACACTTACCATTCCTCGCCTGAGCTGGGGATAGCGAGACCGCCTCCTATTTGACACATATAGCGTAAAAATGCCCAACAAGCACACTTGCTCATGTGTTCTTAGGTGGCCTGGTTCAGGTTTTTTTAGAGAGCGCTCCTCAGCGCATGTGTTCATGCATTTATTCTAATTATCAGTCACCAGATTATTTGGTTTCTTTCAATTTTTTGGGTCCGGCTTTCTCATTTACTTCTTTTTAACTGCTTTTAATACAAAATGGGAAAATGATCACATGACCAAAAAAATATTCAAGCATTTTTTTTAGAAAACTTCATAGAATTTCAAAAAAGTTCATAGAATTTCTAGAATGTGCATGGTTGTAAAATGTCTACGAGTTTTAAATGTTCTTGACTAAAAATATCTTCATGACCTCATAAAACGGTCTTGAATGTTAGGACGTCTTTATGTATCTGTGAAAAGTGCAATTTTTTTAAAAATGGTTACCAATTTAACTTTGTGACCAAATTTTTGGAAAAATGTGTATCTTTAAAAATAATGTCAGATTTCCAAAAATGCTCGAGGCACTTCACATTTTTATGAATTTGAAAATGTTCATGAAAGTTCAAATTAAAATAAAAAATAAAATACAAAAGAGCGAAAAACTAAAACAAAAATTAAGGGAAAGAAAACCACGGAAAAGCCGAACAGAAACATAAGAGAAAGCACAGGCAAGCGCATTTATCCCATGCATAAGCAGACAAAGTCATTGTAAAATGGGACGGACAAGCTGGCACGCTGTTGTTTGTTTGGGTGGAAATTTGACGCAATTAGGGCCAATATGATTTTTCGACTGGGGAATAGATAGTAGGCGAGGAAACATGAACGGTTTGGGCTTTGGCCTTTTTCTTTAGTGTCCCCGTTTTTTTGCCTTTCATCTATTTTTCAAAAAAGAAAATCTTGAATCTTTTTTCGTTTGGGCCCCAATATTGTGCAACTGTCCATGTTGTAGGGATCCAGCACGATAGCCCACTAGCTTATTCGGCACGACTGTTAACACGCATGAATTATGCCACTAATTTCTATCCGGACCGAGAGCACATGTTTGTTACTTCGTGTGTCAAAATGCGGACCAAACATAATAAGCGACAACAGATGTGTGTGTTGCTAGTTGTTTTCTTCGTACATGATCATTTACTCGTGTTTGTTGATTTTCATTCTTTTTTTTGTTTCAGTTTTGAAGTTTTTCAAGCGGTTTTTGTTTTAGTTTTCATAAACGCACAATTTTCTAAAAAGTAAACATTTTTAAAATACGTGAATACTTTAAAAATAAAAAAATTTCTAAAAAATACCTATTCAAAACTACAAATAAATTGAAAATTTTGAACATTTATTGAACCTTTTCTGGAAGTAGTGAACATCTTTTAATATCCATGCTTATCTTTCAAATTTTAATCAACATTTAGAAAAACTAGAACAATCTTATAAATCTATGTGCATTTTTTTGACATAGAAAACAATAGAAAGAAAGAAGAAACAATAGAAATAAAAAGGAAAGAGAAAACTCCTAGAAAACATTTGGAAGAAAACCAAAAGAAACCGGAGCATGGTTGAAAGAAGCACAAAAGGTAGCTTCAAAACCAGGGACGTCCTATGTGACGCGTTCTGTGTCAACTAGGTGCGGCTTCGCATAGAGCAGGTGATTGGCGGGCTTTCACGGCCGCGCGGCACGCGTTTCACTGTTTCGCGGAGTTTGAACTGATTCACTATTCCTCCCGTTTCACTATTTGACTGTTCCTGTTGTTATCGCTGTAAACTAAAGAATGATCCTGCTAGTAGATTGTAATGTTTCTCAAACAAATCGATTACAGGTTGTACTGATTTTACTTATTCAACTGTTTTTAGGGAACAATATTCCCTCAATAATATTCTTTGAATAATGTTCCCTAAAAAATGTTAGTTCAACATTGTTCCCTAAATAATGTTTCCTGAATAATGTTCCCTAAATAATGTTCATAAATTTTAAAAAAAATTAGGAACAATATTAATTTGTGACAAATAAAATTCACATTTTTTTAAATTTGTGAACAAATAAAATTCACAATTTTTTTTTAAATTTGTGAACAAGTAAAATTCCCATATATTTTTTCGAATCTTGGAACAAATTTTGAAAACATGCACAGTTTTCCAATTCGTGAACAAAATTCGAAATTGGGAACATTTTTTGAAGTTCCCGAACATTTTTTAAATCTGCGAACAAATTTTCATAACATGAACAGTTTTCAAATTCGTGAACAAAATTAGAAATTGGAAAAAAATTCTGAAGTTCCCAAACGTTTTTTGAATCTGTGAACAAATTTTCAACATATGGCAATTTTAAAATTTGTAAACAAAAATTTGAAAATATGAACATTTTTTGAAATTCCCAAAAATATCGAATTTGTGAACTTTTTTTGAAAAGCATGAAGATTTGTGAAACGAGAACATTTTCCAAATTCCAAAACAAATTGGAGACGCGTACATATTTTGAAACTCCTAAACAAAATTTGAAAACACAAAGATTTTCCGAAATTTGAGGACAATTTATGAAACTAGGGGATTTTTTGAAAATCTTGAAAAAAGAAAATGTGAACATTTTTTTGCAATTTGTGAACAAGTTTTTAAAACGGGATTATTTTTTTAATGCCCGAACATTTTTGATAAGTCTTGAAAATTTTGAACAAAAGCATGCGGATCATTTTTTAGAAAAACGAGAACCTTTTCTGAAAATCTCGAATTTTTTTGAAATTATTAAGATTTTTTTTAAAACTTCAGTTTTTGAAATTTGGAACTTTTTTAAAGCAAATTTTTTTTAAAAATTTAAGAAAAACTTTCAAACATGAAATTAGTTGAAAAATATGAAATAACCCTGAAAAAGAAATAGAAATCAAAAAATGAAAAGAAAAAAAATACAGAAACAAAAAAAGAAAAAACAGAAAAACCGGTAAAAACAGAAACCAGTTCAAGGAAACTTTTAGATGGTTCCCAAAACCGGCTGGCTTGTTGCGGTTGTACGTGCGCTGTATAAGCAAAACTAGGCCGACCCATCGCGTCGCTGTTCGGTCGCTCGCCCATGAGAAGTGCCGTCAGGTTGACGCACAACACGTCAAATGGATATTCCACAGGCGAGTGACTGAGCAGCGACGCGATGGGCCGGTCCAGTTTTGCGTTGACAATGCACGTACAACCGGAACTAGCCACCCCTTTTTTTGGGGAAAGGTTCCTGAATCGAGTTTTTTTCTTCTCTTTTACTGGTTTTTCTGTTTCTTTTTTTTCTTTTTTTTGTTTCTTTTTCTTTACTTATTTCCTTTTCCTTTCTTGTTTATTTTTTCTTCGTTTTTCCTTTTTCTTTTTAAGGTTATTTTATCTTTTTAAAACTAAGTTCATGTATTAAAATTGTTCAAAAATTTCAAAAAATATTCTTCGTTTTACAAAAATGTTCTAAATTTCAAAAAATGGTCATTTTTCAAAAAATGTTCATAACTTCAAAAAATGTTCTTGTTTTTCAAAAAATATTGTGAATGCTTTTGTTCAAAATTTTCACAACTTTTCAAAAAATGTTCGGGCGCTGAAAAATATGTTCCCGTTTTCAAAAATTGTTCGTAAATTGCAAAAAATGTTCACGTTTTCATTCTCTCCAGAGTTTCAAAAATGTCCCAGTTTCAAAAGTTGTTCACAAGTTTCAATTTTTTTCTTGTTTTCAAATCTTGTTCAGGAGTTTCAAACTATGTTCATGTCTGCAAATTCTGTTTTCGAATTTGGAAACTATGTTCATGTCTGCAAATTCTGTTTTAGAATTTGGAAACTATGTTCATGTCTGCAAATTCTGTTTTAGAATTTGGAAAAATGTTCACATTTCAAGAAATCTTCATGATTTAAAAAAAGTTCATGTTTTCCTAAATTTTTCAAAAAATTCAAAAAATGTTTGCATTTTGAAAAAAAATGTTCGGACATTTCAAAAAATGTTCAGAAGTTTTTTGTTCAATATTTTCAGAACTTTTCGAGTAATCAGCGGGATTTAATTTTTTTTCCCATTTTTGTAAATTGTTCACCAATTTCATTTTTTTTCAAATTTTTGAACAAATATTCGAAAGTTTTTTCGTTTTTTAATTTTCTTAATCAATTCTAGAAATGTTCGAAGGTTTTGAAAAAAGTTTCAGTTTCAAATTTTGTTCACCTATATAGAAAATGTTCGCATTTCCAATAAATAAGGATTTCCCAATTGTTCTCAGTCTAAAACTTTGTTCCGAATCTAAAATGTTGTCCCCGTTTTCAAATTTTGTTCACCAATTCAAAAATATTGACATTTTCAAAGTATGTTCTGGAATTTTCAAAAATGTTCTGATATTTTGATAAAAAATTGAGTTTGAATAAATAATTTACAATTTCAAACGATGTTCCATTTTTCGAGATTTGTTTACAAATTCAAAAAATGTTTGGGAAGTTGAAAATTTCTTCATAGTTTGAAAAGATGATGTTATAAAATTCCTTCGCTTTTGTTAAAATTATTCCTAAGTTAATTAAAGTGTTTGACATTTGAAACATTTTTTGCAATTTTTTAAGTAATGTTTAGTTTACGCTGCGAATTTTAGTACTTTATTGTTCGCTCAACTCATTATTTCAACCACTTTCAATAGGTGGACTGGTTAGCTGAACTCCTGCACAAGAAGTAAGTTTGTAGTTCGAATCCTAGCTCGCGTATGCGATGTTTTTGTGCTTTTTTCGCCTGACAGCTCGCTTTTGTTCAACTCGAAATGGGCTGGTCCAGTCGGGCGCACCCTGTGTGAAGGGAGGTTTTTTTTGCCGCAGAATGCGGCGAATGTAAGCAAAATCATCCGCCACTCTTTCCTACTGGCCTAGGCCTTGACGGTCTGCCTGTCTGAATTCTTGGTAAATCGGTGCGCTGGTATGTCTCGCTTCACGCGAGACGATCGGAAGACTCGCTGAAGGTTCGCGCTAGTTGGCTGGCCCAAGCGTGCTAATATGTCTCGTTGTTTATTTCTTTTATCGTTTTGTTTTCATTTATGCTTTCCTTTTACACTTTCATTTATGCTTTGAAATATTCAAAATAAATATATCACAAAATCAATATACATAAAACATTTAAAAAATGTTAACCAAGAATTTGAAAAATGTTAAATGCATATAGAGAAATTGTTTATCACATCTACTAGTAAATATTTTTTTGTGAAATAATTTGATCATGTATTTAAAAAATGTTAATCAAGCATTTGAAATATTATGAACAAGTGTTTGAAAAATGTTAATCAACAATTTGGAAAATGTTAAATGTGTCTAGAAAAAATGTTGACCATGTATTAAAAAATTATGAATTATTTTCAACATGTATATAAAAAATGTTCATCAAGAATTTTGAAAAAAAATGTTGAACAAGAATTTGACAAATGTTAATCAAGCATTTGGGAAATTTTAAATGTGTATAGGAAAAATGTTGACCATGTATTAGAGAAATGGTGAATTGTTTTTATCATAGTATATAAAAAGTAATCAAACATTGAACAATGTTGAATAAGTATTTGAAAATGTTAATCAAGCATTTGAATTTTTTAAATGTGTATATAAAAATATTGACCATGTATTAAAAAAAGATGAAATAAATTGATCAGGTATATAAAAATGTTAATCAAGAATTTTAAAAAATATTGAACAAGTGTTTGAAATGTGTTAATCAAGCGTTTAGAAAATGTGAATTTGTAATGAAAAAATGTTGGGAATGTATTCAAAAAGTTAAATATTTTTATTTGAAAACTTTTGATCAAACATTTAGAAAAGGTAAAAAATCTATAGAAAAAAAATCTTGAGCATGTATTAAAAAATGTTAATCTTTTATTTGAAAACATTTAAAATTGCGTGTAGAAAAAATGTTGACCATGTAATAGAAAAATGTATAATTTGTATTGGAAAAAAATTAGACGTTGTAAGAGCATATTTATTTATGTGTGGTTTTGGTAATTGATGATAATCCCTATGGACTAATGGTTGCCTTGAGTTATATTCGAAGGATTTGTGCATAGGCACTTCTTGAAGTCAATCTGTTGGTTTCAAGGAGTTTATATGGTGACCAAGGTGGTATTCAAGGTTTTATCCAAAGATTGATCATGTGAGAGTTGAGCTTATTGCAAGCATGTCTTGAAGAAGAAGATTGTGTGAGCATTCATGTTTACCTTCAAGACATCATCTTTATGAAGAGAGAAGATAAGATGCAAGGTTGATGAAGACTAAGTCAAAGAGTGAATCAAGTTGATCAACATACAAAGCGTACAAGATATATCGAGAGGGATCAAGTGATCCCATGGTATGGTAAGCATTGTCCATTGCGCTTTGTGTACTAACCCATGGTCTACGTGAGAGTTCTATGTGGGGTTAGGTATGTTTCCATAGGATTGCGTCATGAGGAAGATCTCATACAACCCATGGAGGGTGACATCAAGTGAAGATCGTCATCAAGTTTGGGGTGTGCAAGTTCAAGTGGAGCATCACGAAGAGATCATGCTTGAAGCTTGCCGTCCATTGTGGTGACAATGGACTTGTGAAGATGTGCCAAAGAGTGGCTCACCCATAGTGGAGTATGGGGGAGCAATCTACTAGTCTTCATTGAGCCGGCGCAATCAAGAAATGTGGTCCATCTTGAGGAGGACAAGATCGTCATCATCTAGCTCAAGTGGACTATGCGCAAGGAAAAGGTTTGACCTTGATATGGTTTTCTATTTTACCGATCTCATGGTGGTAGTTGGGAGACCGGGTTATATGATCGATAACCGTACTATCAAGGGGGGCTCTCAAGTGAGTAGCTTGATCGTATCGTTCGTTGAGAGCTCAAACCATTGCATTCTTGGCATCATCATCTTTCTTGGTTCTTGGTTGGCTTTTCTCTATGTGAGTTTCAGAGCTTATGGTCATCTTCATGACAAGCTCGAGTTCATCGAAAACGGAGTCCATATGCATCTTCTATGATGTTTTTGATGTTGGTGTTTTTGCCGGTTATTCATTTGATAGAGGTTTCACATCTCTATCTCATTGGCATTGTCATACCGCTTCTCCTTATTATAACCAACAAGCCTGAGTTTGCTCAATTTGGAGCTCATATGAGAAAGTTATGGCAGTTTTAGTGTCAGAGCCGTTTTCTCCGATCAGGCGGTAGTACTGCTCGGTACCACGGTAGTACCGCTTGAGCGGTCCTTCCGCTGTGTACTACCGCTGCTACTTCCGCTTATATTTTGCTCCCTGGATAGGTTGGTTTTCTGGGCTGTACCGCTCGGTAGTAGTGGGCGGTAGTACCGCTCCGGCGGCACTACCGCCTCCTGGAGTCTCTCTGTTGCACGCTTTGGTTTAATTCTTCCATACCAGCGGAAGTACCGCTCAGGTGAGCGGTACTACCGCTTATGCACGGGCTGAGTGCATAACAGTTGGATTTGGGGGGACCTATTTAAGGGGGTCTTCTTCCCCAATTGTTCCCCATCCCTTGAGCTCGTATTTGCCCCCCATTGTTGACCTTCTTTGAGCTTGCTAACTCTCAATCCCTCCAACGATTCTTGCTAGTTCTTGAGGGAAAAGAGAGAGGAGATCTAGATCCACATTTCCACCAATCACTTTCTCCCCTATGTGAGGGGAACCCCTTGGATCTAGATCTTGGAGTTCTTCATGTTCTTCGTTCTTCCTCTCATTTTCCTCCATAGCATTAGTTGTTGTGGTGGGATTTGGGAGAGAAGGACTTGGGCACTCCGTGTGCCCTTGCCATTGCATTTGGTGCATAGGTTTGAGTTCTCCACGGTGATACGTGGAAGTGAAGTTTGAGAAGCTTATTACTCTTGGGTGCTTGAGCACCCTAGAGCTTGTTCCTCTTGGGTGCCTTGGCGCCCTAGACGGTTGGTGGTGCCTCGGAGCTCAATCATTGTGGTGTAAAGCTCCTGGCAAGCGTCGGGGTCTCCAATTAGGTTGTGGAGATTGCCCCGAGCATTTGAGGTCACCTCAGAGCCACAATCCATTGTGGTGAAGCTTCGTGTTGTTGTTGGGAGCCTCCAATTAAGTTGTGGAGTTTGCCCTAACCTTGTTTGTACGGGTTCGGTGACCGCCCTTAGTGGAATCATGGCATCTTGCATCGTGCGAGGTCGCGAGGAGATTACAGTGGCCTTAGTGGCATCTTGGGGAGCATTGTGCCTCCACACCGCTCCAAACGGAGATTAGCATCCGCAAGGGTGTGAACTTTGGGATACATCGTCGTCTCCGCGTGCCTCGGTTATGTCTTACCCGAGCTCTTTACTTATGCACTTTACTTTGTGATAGCCATATTGTTTCTTGTTATATATCTTGCTATCACTTAGTTGTTTATCTTGCTTAGCATAAGTTGTTGGTGCACATAGGTGAGCTGATACGTCTCTGTCGTATCTACTTTTCCTCATGCTTTTGCTCTTGTTTTGGACTCTAATTTGCATGATTTGAATGAAACTAACCCGGACTGACGTTGTTTTCAGCAGAACTACCATGGTGTTGTTTTTGTGGAGAAATAAAAGTTCTCAGAACTGGACGGAACTTTTTGGAGATTTATTTTACAATAAATGAAAATTACTGGAGCCAAGAACCACCGGAGGGGGTGCCCTGGTTGGGCACGATACACCAGGGCGTGCCACCCCCTCCAGGCGTGCCCTGGTGGGTTGTGCCCACCTCGGGGCCCCACTGACCCTAATTCCAACGCTATAAAATCCTATTTTTGAAGAAAAAAATCAGAGAAAAAGCTTCATCGCGTTTTACGATACGGAGCCGCCGCCACCTCCTGTTCTTCCTCGGGAGGCCAGATCTGGAGCCCGTTTGGGGCTCCGGAGAGGGGAATTTTCGGTTTTCGTCATCAACAACCCTTCTCCATCGCCAATTCCATGATGCTCCCCACCGGGAGTAAGTAATTCCTTCGTAGGCTTGCTGGTCGGTGAGGAGTTGGATGAGATTCATCATGTAATCGAGTTAGTTTTGTTAGGGCTTGATCCCTAGTATCCACTATGTTCTGAGATTGATGTTGCTAATACTTTGCCATGCTTAATGCTTGTCACTAGGGCCCGAGTGCCATGATTTCAGATCTGAACCGTTTATGTTACCACCATTATATCTATGTTCTTGATCCGATCTTGCTAGTCATATGCACCTATTACGTGTTATGATCCGTAAACCCCGGAGTGACAATAGTCGGGATACTTTCCGGTGATGACCGTAGTTTCACTATGTGTTAATGCTTTGTTCCGGTTCTCTATTAAAAGGTGGCCTTAATATCCCTTAATTTCCTTATGGATCCCGCTGCCATAGGAGGGTAGGACAAAAGATGCCATGCAAGTTCTTTTCCATAAGCACGTATGACTATTTACGGAATACATGCCTACATTTCATTTATGAACTGGAGCTAGTTCTGTGTCGCCCTAGGTTATGACTGTTATATGATGAATATCATCCAACGGGTTCACCGATCCAGTGCCTACGAGTTTTCCACATATTGTTCTTGCTAAAAAACTATTGCTATCACTGCTACTGTTACTGTTACTGCTACTATTGCTATCAAAACTATCATACTACTATGCTACTGATCACTTTGCTACAGATATTTAATCTCCAGGTGTGGTTGAATTGACAACTTAACTGCTAATACTCGCAAATATTCTTTGGCTCCCCTTGTGTCGAATCTATAAATTTGGGTTGAATACTCTACCCTCGAAAACTGTTGCGATCCCCTATACTTGTGGGTTATCAAGACCTTTTTCTGGCGCCGTTGCCGGGGAGCATAGCTATATTTGTTGAGTCACTTGGGATTTATATCAATTGATCACTATGAAGAATCCGAAGGATCCAAAAACCAAGATTTTTCCCTCTAAGACGAGGGGAGGTAAGGAATTGCCATCTAGCTCTGCACTTGATTCACCTTCGGTTATGAGTAAGTTTGCAACACCACCACATGCTATTAATCCTGATATGTCGCAAGTTATTGATGATACTACTTATGCTATGAATGATGCTTATGATGATGATGCTAGTACCATGCTTGATGATAATGTGCCACTAGGTGAATTTTTCTTGATGAACAAATAGCTAGAGCTAAAGAGAATGAAGTTATTGAAACTGATGAGATTGCTGAAACTGATGAAGCCTTTGAAACTGAGAATTATGAAACACCTATTAGACCTAGCTCTCCTAGATTTTAAATGCCTAAGATACCTGAGGGTTATGTTTTGGATGGAGAAATATCTAGAGAAATTCTTTCTTGTAAGGATAGAGATGATCTTAAGAAATTACTGCGCAAGTATAAGGAAAAGACTTTGAATGCTAGAATGAAGTGTGATCCTAAGTTTGCTACTTCACCTATTTTTGTTACTGATAAGGATTATGAATTCTTTGTCGACCCAGAGTTAATTACTTTGGTTGAATCCGATCCTTTCCATGGCTATGAAACTGAAACTGTAGTGGCACATCTTACTAAGCTGAATCATATAGCCACCCTCTTTGCTCATGATGAGAAGATTTGCTACTACTATATTCTAAAATTATTCCCGTTCTCATTAAAGGGTGATGCTAAGATATGGTACAATACTCTTGCTCCTGGTTGTGTGCGTAGTCCCCAGGATATGATTTACTATTTCTTTGAAAAATATTTTCCTGCTCATAAGAAACAAGCTGCCTTACAGGAAATATTTAACTTTGTGCAAATTGAAGAGGAGAGTCTCCCACAAGCTTGGGGGAGGCTTCTCCAATTGCTTAATGCTTTGCCTGATCACCCTCTTAAGAAAAATGAAATACTTGATATCTTCTATAATGGACTAACTGATGCTTCTAGGGACTTCCTAGATAGTTGTGCTGGTTGTGTTTTCAGGGAATGAACTATTGAACAAGCTGAGGAACTATTGAATAATATATTGAAGAATTATGATGATTGGACTCTCCCTGAACCACCACTTAAACCCACTCCGAAGAAGAGGGGTATCTTATTTCTCAGTCCTGAAGATATGCAAGAGGCAAAGAAATGTATGAAGGAAAAAGGTATTAAAGCCGAGGATGTTAAGAATTTACCACCTATTGAAGAAATACATGGCCTTGACGCACCACCACCTCCACAGGTGGTAGAGGTAAATTCTTTATTAAAGTTTGATGAAAGTGATATCCCTTACAATAAACATCCCAGTCAATGCTTATATGAGTTTGACAACTACATTATGAAACAAGACCACTTCAATGCAAATGTTCTGAAACAACTAAAATATAATTCTGATATGATTGCTCGCTTGAGTGACTTGTTATTTAGAATTAGTAATGATGTTAGAGGTGTAGGAAAACATGCCTCTATGGTTCAAACCCAGTTAGAACAAGTTGCTAAATCTAAAAAGGAATTGCTTGATGAAATGAATAATAATATGAATGATTTTGCTGCTAGAGTAGTAACTAGAGGAGGTAGAATGACCCAAGAACCTCTTTATCCTGAAGGTCATCTTAAAAGAATTGAACAAGACTCTCAGAGAATTAATACTGATGCACCTAGTCCTTCTAAAAAGAAAAAGAAAAAGAAAAAGAAAAATGATAGGACTTTGCATACCTCTAGTGAGCCTGAGATAGAAAAACCTCCTAAAGATAATGATGTCTCTATTTCTGATGCTGAAACTCAATCTGGTAATGAACATTGACCTAGTGATAATGAAAATAATAATGATGTTGTTCATGAAGATACTCAACCAAACAATGATAAAGAACCAGATAATGATGTTGAAATAGAACCCGCTGTTGATCTTGATAACCCACAACCTAAAAATAAACGATATGATAAAAGAGACTTTGTGGCTAAAAAACATGGTAAAGAAAGAGAGCCATGGGTTCAGAAACCCATGCCTTTTCCACCTAAACCATCTAAGAAAAAAGATGATGAAGAATTTGAACGCTTTGCTGAAATGATTAGGCTACTCTTTTTGCGTACCCGCTTAACTGATATCTTAATGATGGCCCTTATGCAAAATACATGAAAGACATCATCACTAATAAAAGAAAGATACCTGAAGCTGAAATCTCCACCATGCTTGGTAATTATTATTTTAAGGATGGAATACCTCAAAAACTTGGAGATCCTGGAATACCAACTATACATTGCTCCATTAAAAGAAATTATGTCAAAACTGCTTTGTGTGATTTGGGAGCTGGTGTTAGTGTTATGCCTTTCCCCTTATATAAAAGACTTGATTTGAATAAACTCACACCTACTGAAATATCATTGCAAATGGCTGACAAATCAACTGCCATACCTGTCGGTATTTGTGAGGATGTGCCCGTTGTTGTTGCAAATGTTACTATCTTAACAGACTTTGTTATTCTTGAGATCCCCGAGGACGACAACATGTCGATTATCCTTGGTAGACCCTTTTTGAATACTGCAGGGGCTGTTATTGATTGCAATAAAAGCAAAGTCACTTTTCATATCAATGGTAATGAGCATACGGTACACTTTCCGAAGAAACAATTCCAAGTGAATGGTATAAATGTTATTGAAGAATCTCCGACACTCACTATTGGAAGTTTTCAATTACCTCTACCTACTGCCAAAAAGAAATACGACATACTTATTGTTGGGGATATGCATATCCCCATTGAGGTAACTTAGTGTTTTACGAAAGTTCTTCGGTTTCATGCTAACCGAAAGTGGTTGTTAATAAGACTTGATCAACCTTATTAATGGATCATTTTTGAGAGGTATGAAGTTGATGAATCTAGTAGGCACAACCTTCTGCTCCCACCTTTGTTTTCTATTTTCCTTAGTCAAATAAAATAAAATGCCATGTTTATCCTGTTTTCTGATTTCTCCGTGCAATAAAAAATGACCCAAAAATAAAAGTTCTCAGAATGTCCTGAAAATTTGATACGATTTTTTTCTGAATATTTCTGAATTTCTGATCCAAATAACATCAGAGGGGGGGGGGTGCACCTGGTGTCCACAAGACACCAGGGCGCGCCAGCAGCCCCAGGCGCGCCCCTGGTGGGTTGTGGTCCCCACGTGGGCCCCCTCACTTATCCCTTTAGCCCATGTCATCTCCTACCTCCAGAAAAAATCACCATAGCTCTCATTCCCGTGTTCTTGCTCTCAAACCCGCGGATTTCGATCTCTTTTCTCGAAGCTCCGTTTCCGAAACTGTTTTGAGGGATTGCTACTTGGTATGTGACTCCTCAATTGCTCCAATTAGTTTTTGATTTAGTGGGTTATTTTCAAAATAATTAGCTACTCTTGGTGCTGCTGTAGATGGGCTTGCATGTTGAATTCTTAGAGTTCTAAGTAGTTTGAATGCTTAATATGGCCTCTATGCATCCTTAGGGGTAGTTGCTATCAATCTTACGAAGTTTTGTTGACAAAAAATTTATAGACTAAAATTTTCAGAAATTTAATTATAGGAGTGATACGTCTCCAACATATCTATAATTTTTGCTTGTTCCATGCTGTTATGTTATCATTCTTGGATGTTTTATAATCATTTTATAGCAACTTTATATCATTTTTTGGGACTAACCTATTGACATAGTGCCAAAGTGGCAGTTGCTGTTTTTGCTTGTTTTTTTACTTCGCAGAAAATCTGTACCAAACGGAGTCCAATCGCGACGAAATTTTTTGGAGATTTTTTTTGGGCCAGAAGACATCCAGTGGGCCAAAGAAGTGCCAGAGGGGAGGGTCGAGGAGACCACAACCCACCAGGGCGCGCTAGATGCCCCAGGCGCGCCCTGATGGGTTGTGCCCTCCTCGGGACCCCTCTCCACCGCCTCTGACGCCTATAAATTCCCAAATATTCCAGAAACCCTTGGAGAGTCGATGAAAAACACATCCAGCCGCCGCAAGTTCCAGAGCCTCGAGATCCAATCTAACACCATCACGGAGGGGTTCATCATCCTCATTGGTGCCTCTCCGATGATGCGTGAGTAGTCCACCATAGACCTACGGGTCCGTAGGCAATAGCTAGATGGCTTCCTCTCTCTCTTTTGATTCTCAATACAATGGTCTCTTGGAGATCTATTTGATGTAAAATTTTGCGGTGTGTTTGTTGGGATCTGATGAATTTTGAGTTCATGATCAGTTTCTATCCATGTATATTATTTGAGTCTTCTTTGATCTCTTATATGCATGATTACTTATAGCCTCATATTTCTTCTTCGAATCTTTGGTTTAGTTAGGCCAACTAGATCGATTTTTCTTGCCATGAGAAGAGGTGCTTTGTGATGGGTTCGATCTTGCGGTATCCTCTCCCAGTGACAGAAGGGGCAGCGTGGCACACATGTATCGTTGCTATTAAGGATAACAAGATGGGGTCTATTCCTACATGAATAGATCTTGTCTACATCATATCATTGTTCTTATTGCATTACTCTATTTTTCCATGAACTTAATACACTAGATGCATGCTGGATAGCGGTCGATGTGTGGAGTAATAATAGTAGATGCAGGCAGGAGTCGGTCTACTTATCTTGGACGTGATGCCTATATAATGATCATCGCCTTGGATATCGTCATGATTATTTGATATTCTATCAATTGCCCAACAGTAATTTGTTCACCCACTGTGTGCTATACTCATGAAAGAAGCCACTAGTGAAACCTACGGCCCTCGGGTCTACTTTTCCAACATATTGCTTTCCGATCTATCTTTTTGCCGCTTTTGTTTTCAGATCTATTATTCCAAAAACCCAAAAATACCTTGCTGCACTTTTTATTTGTCCCTTTTATTTTGTGTTCTTGAGAGAGATCTATCTCTCCAATCTGTCACTACCTAATCTATCTTTTTACCGTAGAGAGATTGACAACCTCTCTTTCGCGTCGGGTTGCAAGTATTTGTTCTTTGTGTGCAGGTGCTGTTTACATAGTGTTGCATGATCCTCCTACTAGTTCGATATCTTGGTTTCATAACTGAGGGAAATACTTACCGTCGCTGTGCTGCATCATCCCTTCCTCTTTGGGGAAATACCGACGCAGTCTCAAGCAACGTCAAAGTAACTTCTGGCGCCGTTGCCGGAGAGGAAGCGGTCTCTTCTACGTGCCAATCTCTGGTGCCGAGGAGACACCATCATCATCTACCAGGTTCCTAATCACAAATCTCATCTCCTTGCAATTACATTATTTGCTAGTTGCCTCTCGTTTTCCTCTCCCCCACTTCACCCAATTTGCCGTTTTATTCGCCCTCTTTTTCATTTGCCTTTTTCTCGTCAGATCTCTTGCTTGCTTGCAATCTTGTTTGTGTGGTCACGATGACTCAAGAAAACACCAAGTTGTGTGGTTTTTCCAATACTAATAACAATGATTTTATTAGTACTCCAATTGCTCCTCCCGCCACTAGTGCGGAGTCTTGTGATATTAATGCCGCTTTGTTGAATCTTGTCATGAAAGATCAATTTTCCGGTACTCCTAATGAGGATGCCGCATCCCATCTAAACAGGTTAGTAGAATTGTGTGATATGCAAAATAAAAAAGATGGACAATGATATAGTGAAGTTGAAATTATTTCCTTTTTCCTTGCGGGATCGTGCAAAAATTTGGTTTTCCTCTTTGCCTCGCAATAGTATCATTTCTTGGAATAAGTGCAAGGATGCTTTTATCACTAAGTATTTTTCGCCCGCGAAAATTATTTCCCTTAGGGCACAAATCATGAATTTTAAGCAACTTGAGCATGAACATGTTGCACAATCTTGGGAAATAATGAAATTGATGCTAAGAAATTGTCCCACTCATGGTTTAAATCTTTGAATGATCATACAAAAAATTTATGCGGGATTGAATTTTGTCTCTAGAAATCTTTTAGATTCCGCCGTAGGTGGTACTTTTATGGAAATTACTTTGGAAGAAGCTACTAAATTGCTAGATAATATTATGGCAAATTATTCACAATTGCATACCGAAAGAGCACCTACTAGCAAAAAGGTTAACTCGGTTGAAGAAATTAGTACTTTGAGTGATAAGGTTGATGCTTTGATGAAATTGGTTGCTAGTAAAAATGCTCCTATTGATCTTAATGATGTGCCTTTGTCTACTTTGATTGAGAAAAATAGTGATTCCGTAGATGTGAATTTCGTCTCGCGAAACAATTTCAATAACAATGCTAATAAAGGTAATTTTAATCCTAGGCCTTTTCCTGGAAATTCCTTAAATAATTATGGTAATTCCTATGGTAATTCATCTTACAATAATTATAGGAACCCCTCTGATCTTGAGAATAATATTAAATAATTTATCAATGCGCAAAAAGCTTTCAATACTACGATAGAAGAAAAGTTGAATAAGATTGATGATATGTCTAGAAGCATTGATAGAATTTCTCATGATATGGAAAATCTCAAGTTGAAAGATTTTGCACCTAAGATTGATGAATCAATTAAAGCTTTATATGTCTCTATGGATGAAAGTAAGAAAAGAACCGCTATGCTTAGAGCTAGAAGAGAATTCTTAGAAAAATCGTTTTCTAGTGATTGCTTTTCAGAAAAATGATGAAGATCTTAAAGTGATTGGTGTTTCTTCTATTGACTCCTTGTTTAGTAATATTAAGATTGATGATAAAGGGACTGAAGTAGAATCAACTTTAGCTAGAAGGCATCCCAATAATTTGGAGGGTGAAAATCTTGATGAAATTTTTGATGAAAGTGGGTTTGAAGAGGTCAAAACTTTAACTAGTGATGTGCCCACTATTTTGGATTGCAAGGACTTTAATTATGATAGTTTCTCTTTGATTGAATGTATTTCTTTGCTGCAATCCATGTTGAATTCACCCCATGCTTATGAACAAAATAAAGCTTTTACTAAACATATCGTTGATGCCATGATGAAATCTTTTGAAGAAAAGTTGGAGTTGGAGATTTCTATTCCTAGAAAATTACATGATGAGTTAGAACCTACCATTAAGGTCAAGATCAAAAATTATGAGTGCTTTTCTTTATGTGATTTGGGTGCTAGTGTTTCCACGATTCTGAAATCTTTATGTGATGTGCTTGGTCTCACCAATATCGAAGAATGTTCTCTTAATTTGCACTTGGCGGATTCTACTATTAAAAAGCCTTTGGGAAGAATTAATTATGTTCTTATTCTTACAAATAGGAACTATGTGCCCATAGATTTTATTGTTCTTGATATTGATTGCAATCCGTCTTGTCCCATTATACTTGGTAGACCGTTCTTACACACTATAGGTGCCGTTATTGATATGAAAGAAGGCAATATTAGGTTTCAGTTTCCACTAAGAAAGGGTATGGAACACTTCCCTAGAACAAGAATTAAGCCACCATATTAATCAATCATGAGAGCATCCAATGGAGCAAAAACCAAAGATGACAATACTTGAATCTATGCGTTATGCCTAGCTAGGGGCGTAAAACGATAGGGCTTGTTGGGAGGCAACCCAATGAATAAATTTATTTTCCTATTTTTCTTTATGTTTTTGAGTGTTGACACAATTATGCCTCTGTTATGATTGTGTTTTTATGTTTTATTTAGTGTTTGTGCCAAGTAGAGCCTTTAGGATGATTCATAAGATGAGTAGAAACAATGCTGAATCTGAAACAGAAACTTTGCCTCCAGTGTTCGAATTTTCATTTTTTTACTGGAGCATGATATTGAGCTGAAATTTTAACACAATGTTGCTATACAAATTCTTTACGTTTTCCAAAATTTTCAGAATTTTTAGAGTTACAGAAGTATGGTTAGAGTACAGATTACTACAGACTGTTCTGTTTAAGACAGATTCTGTTTTTGTTGCATTGTGTGCTTGTTTTGATGAATCTATGGGTTATATTGAAGGGTATGAGCCATGGTAAAGTTAAAATACAGTAGGTATAATGCAATAATAAAATATGAATGGGCTTGCAACATCACCTAAAGTAGTGATTTGCTCTATTATACTAACGGATCTCACGAAGAATTTGTTGAGTTTTGTGTAATTGAAGTTTTCAAGTTTTGGGTGAGATCACGATGTATGAAGGAATAAGGAGTGAAAAGAGCCTAAGCTTGGGGATGCTACAGCACCCCCAAGATATATCCAAAGAGAAACAAGCAACTAAGCTAGGGGATGCCCCGAGTGGCATCCCCTCTTTCTTCTAACGACCATCGATATTTTACTTGGAGCTATATTTTTATTCGTCACATATCATGAGTTTTGCTTGGAGCGTCTTGTATCATTTGAGTCTTTGCTTGCTTTGCTTTTAAGTTTGTCACTTGTATACTTGCTGGACACACCTATTTGAGCGAGCCAAAATTATGCTATGATTTGTTAGAATCGCTCTATATGCTTCACTTAAACTTTTTGAGCTATAGAATTGCTCTAGTGCTTCACTTATATCTTTTTGAGCACGGTGTGCTTGGAAATTTTTATAGAAATACTCTCATGCTTCACTTAGATTAATTTGAGAGTTAGTAAATTTTGAAGAAATCCTCTCATGCTTCACTCATACTATTTTGAGAGATGAAACTTGTATGCTTATGTTCTTCACTTAAATTTGTTTGAGCTTGTCAAAAGCAATGGCAATATATATGAAACTAGTCCCAAAGTGATAGATATCCAAGGAGGATATAATAAAAACTTTCATGAAGATCATTGGACAAATTAAACTTGATTCCTTGTAATAGTTTTGAGACATGATGATAGTAATATGTGAGTCATGTTAGTGAGTAATTATGCTTTAGTAGGAATATAGTGTTAAGGTTTGTGATTCCCTATGCAAGTACGAAAGTCAATAGTTATGCAATGAAATTACATCCTACTTATGGTGAATTATTCGGTGTTAGTTATGCTCAATGCTCGCTCATGTGAATTTTCGTTTCTTGGTTGGATGCTTCTCAATCTATTTGCTAGCCTCCACTTGTACTAAGTAGAAATACTGCTTGTGCATCCAAAATCCTTAAACCCAGTTTTACCATATGAGTCCACCATACCTACCTATATGTGGCATTTCCATGCCGTTCTAAGCAAATTTGTATGTGCCATCTCTAATTTTCAAAATAAATTTCCTTTTTGTGTGCTCGTAATGCTCATGAAACGGTAGGGGGTGTCCAATATTTTTCCATGCTAGATGTGTTATACTCAAGATGAGTGCTTATTCACTTGTCATTGCACGAGAGTATGGCGGTAATAGGGATGCCCATTCCCGAAATGAAAAAGACTTTTTTTTACTTTATGTTGTCAAATAATAAATTCCTTGGAAAGTGTTGGTATGGAAGGCAACCGTGGATACGGCCAGCCATGGATTGTGATAGAATGGTGGAAAAAGGAATAAACTTTATTTTCTGTTTGGGAACCGCCTATGATATATCTAGCATGGAAAGTATTGTGAACTACTTTGTCGTTTTCGTTGACAGGAAAGGCATGCCACTCAAAATATTTCTCTCTCTCAATTTAAACTTTGAGCTCTGGCACCTCTACAAATCCCTACTTCCCTCTGCGAAGGGCCTATCTATTTACTTTATGCAATTTGTGTTTTTACTTTGAGTCTCCATCTTCTCTTATAAAGCACCAACTAGGGGGCACTATGATCGTACTTGAGCATTGGGTGTAGCTAATATTTGAGTGTGTTTCATGAATGGATCAATGATTGAGCATGATGGGCTAGGGATAACTTTCATTAGTGTTGATATTTTGAAAGACATGGTTGCTTGTTGGCATGCTTGAGTATTGAAGTCATTATGTTAAAACTAGACTATTGATTTGAATCATCTAAAGTCCAAATGTCCATGCTTAAAAAGAAAAGATTATGTGATGAACATGTTAGGCAGCATTCCACATCAAAAATTCTGTTTTTATTATTTACCTACTCGAGGGCGAGTAGGAATTAAGCTTGGGGATGCTGATACGTCTCCAACGTATCTATAATTTTTGCGTGTTCCATGCTGTTATATTATCATTCTTGGATGTTTTATAATCATTTTACAGCAACTTTATATCATTTTTTGGGACTAACCTATTGACATAGTGCCAAAGTGTCAGTTGCTGTTTTTGCTTGTTTTCTTTACTTCGCAGAAAATCAGTACCAAACGGAGTCCAATCGCGACGAAACTTTTTGGAGATTTTTTTTGGGCCAGAAGACATCCAGTGGGCCAAAGAAGTGCCTGAGGGGAGGGTCGAGGAGACCACAACCCACCAGGGCGCGCCAGAGGCCCCAGGCGCGCCCTGATGGGCTGTGCCCTCCTCGGGACCCCTCTCCACCACCTCTGACGCCTATAAATTCCCAAATATTCCAGAAACTCTAGGAGAGTCGACGAAAAACACATCCAGCCACCGCAAGTTCCAGAGCCTCAAGATCCAATCTAACACCATCACGGAGGGGTTCATCATCCTCATTGGTGCCTCTCCGATGATGCGTGACAAGTCCACCATAGACCTACGGGTCCGTAGGCAGTAGCTAGATGGCTTCCTCTCTCTCTCTTTTGATTCTTAATACAATGGTCTCTTGGAGATCTATTTGATGTAAACTTTTGTGGTGTGTTTGTTGGGATCCGATGAATTTTGAGTTCATGATCAGTTTCTATCCATGAATATTATTTGAGTCTTCTTTGATCTCTTATATGCATGATTACTTATAGCCTCGTATTTATTCTTCGAATATTTGGTTTAGTTAGGCCAACTAGATCGATTTTTCTTGCCATGGGAAGAGGTGCTTTGTGATGGGTTCAATCTTGCGGTGTCCTCTCCCAGTGACAGAAGGGGCAGCGAGGCACGCATGTATCGTTGCTATTAAGGATAACAAGATGGGGTCTATTCCTACATGAATAGATCTTGTCTACATCATGTCTTTGTTCTTATTGCATTACTCTATTTTTCCATGAACTTAATACACTAGATGCATGCTGGATAGCGGTCGATGTGTGGAGTAATAGTAGTAGATGCAGGCAGGAGTCAGTCTACTTATCTTGGACGTGATGCCTATATAATGATCATCGCCTTGGATATCGTCATGATTATTTGATCTTCTATCAATTGCCCAACAGTAATTTGTTCACCCACCGTGTGCTATACTCATGAGAGAAGCCACTAGTGAAACCTATGGCCCCCGGGTCTACTTTTCCAACATATTGCTTTCCGATCTATCTTTTTGCCGCTTTTGTTTTTAGATCTATTATTCCAAAAACCCAAAAATACCTTGCTGCACTTTTTATTTGCCTTTTTTATTTTGTGTTCTTGAGAGATCTATCTCTCCAATCTATCACTACCTAATCTATCTTTTTACCGTAGAGAGATTGACAACCTCTCTTTCGCGTCGGGTTGCAAGTATTTGTTCTTTGTGTGCAGGTGCTGTTTATTAGGTGGTGGTGATCCTCCTATTGGTTCAATACCTTGGTTTCATAACTGAGGGAAATACTTACCGTCGCTGTGCTGCATCATCCCTTCCTCTTTGGGGAAATACCGACGCAGTCTTAAGCCACGTCAAGGAGTAAGATGGATTTCTTTAGGAAGTTTTCCTCCAAGAAGAATGCTAACGGAGTCATTGGGGAATCATCGGACAATGACCTCCACACTCCGAGAACGGCGGAGGTGCGGCCGTGCGAATGGCCGCATGATGCCTTCATAGAGGAGGCCGGGTTCCATCAAGAGTTCGCCCAATTCGTTGCAAATGTTGGGCTGACCGATTTCCTCGCAGCTAAGTGTGACCAACACCACATCCTTACAAATTCCTTTGTGCAAAGTTTTCATTTTCTGAGGGAATAATCCTCCTGAGGTGCAGTTTAAGCTATATGCTGAAACTCACAAGATACCACTCACTGACTTTTCTGACATATGCTTGATCCCTTCTGATGGTGAATTAAGAGAGCCTAGACCAGCGGAGTTTGAGGACTTTCTCCTCACTTTAACAGTGGGTGAAGATAGAGGTGGGTCAAAAGCCACTGCTACCAGTTTGCAGTTTCCTTCTGTGCACTACTTTGCTTTATTCATCGCGAAGTGTTTAACCACTAGGGAGAAGGTTGGCGCACTCAGTGCCCCGGACTTCGCCATTTTACGCCGTGCACTGCACAATGATCACACCTTTAGCATGGGGGCTATTATTGCACGTCGCTTACACCTTAACAGGACTAAGGGAAAGATACATGGTGGTATTTATGCTACTCGCTTAGCAAGACACTTTAATGTTCAGATTCGCCCACATGATTATCCCTTGTTCCAAGTTTATCAAGATCACAAGGCATTGCAGAATCGCCAATTTATTGATGCAGCTGATTCTTTCCATAACATTCACTACAACTTAGTATTCAGTGTCGAAACCCGTTATGTTATCCCATTGCCTGCACCTGCTCTGTTTGATTCTATTGCCAGGAACGGATACAGGATAATGCCAGAGGACATTACAGCCTAGCGGAACAACCTAGCAGTTGCTGAGGAGGAGCCCCAAGAGTGGGACGCTCAGGTGCCGCCTCCACCGCACTTCCACTTAGGACCGGATGGTTATTACGGATGGTGATTACCAAGCTAGGCCAAAAGCCTAAGCTTGGGAGAGTACGCATATCCACCGACATTATATTCATGTTTACACTTTTCATTCCAGTTGTCGGTGTCTACACTTTTTCATTGTATTATCAATGATAGATTTATTTTCTCGCTTTCTTCTTGCGTGTTTGAAAAACTTTGAGAAAACCCAAAAATATTTCCTACTTCTTTTTGGCTTTTCTTTCTAGTTTAATTTAATTGTAGTATCAAAAGAAAACCCAAAAATATTTCTCATTTCTTCTTTTACTTGTTGGGAGCTCTCCCGTGTAAATAGTTTTCCTCGTTTTTGTTTTTCCTCTTTAGTTTGTTTTCTTTAAGAAAAACCAAAAACTCCAAAAATATTTTAGTGTGTTTCTCTGAAATTCTTTTCCTTTTTATTTTGAGTCATACCAAGGAGAAGACCACGATGAAAATTTTGAGTGGCTCTCATATGCATCATTGTTAATCTAACAAAGAGCCCATGTTACTTTGTCTTCTCCTTTTGAATAAAATGTTTGCAGATTCCAGCTTAGTCCACGACATTCTTGCACTATTACTATTTTCTATATCATCTGGTTGTGCAAGTGAAAGGCAATAAGGACGATATTTGATGAAGTGACTGTGGCAGAGAAAAGCGGGTATGAACTCAACTTGTTTTTGTTTTTGGAAACATGTTTAGCCTAGTATCCTTGATTCAGCATATTATGATCAAACATGTTTGCAATGACAATTTGAGATTATAGTTGCTCATGCCATGCTTAATTAGCTAGAAGTGGATAATGATTTATCTTGGATGTCAACATGCATCAAAATGATTGTGATGTGGTATGATGATATGGTATCCTCCTCTGAATGTTTCAAGTGGCTTGACTTGGCACATGTTCACGCATGTAGTTGAATCAGAACCAACATAGCCTTCATGATATTTATGTTCATGGTGTCCATATCCTACTCATGCTAGTATTCAATGTTTATTATTCCCAATGCATGTTCATGATCGTTTTCGCTCTCTAGCTGGCCGCTTGTCAATCTATTTGCTAGCCTTCGCCTGTACTAAGCGGGAATACTGCTTGTGCATCAAAATCCTTAAACCAAAGTTATTCTAGATGAGTCCACTATATCTACCTATATGCGGTATTACCCTGCCGTTCCAAGTAAATTTGCATGTGCCACCTCTAAAAATTCAAATGAACATCTGTTTTGTGTGCCTGGACCGCTCATGGAGCAACAGGGGGCGGTCAGTATCTTCCATGTTAAGCGGGTTATTCTCATAATGAGTGTTTATTCACTCATCCTTGCACGCGAGGGGAGGTAATAGGGATTCCCAGTCCCGAAATCAAAAAATACAAATAATTAAAAAAAAAAACTCCCCCATGAATGTTGTTGGTATGGACGGTACCTGTGGATTCGGCTAGCCGTGGAGTGTGTTTGTTGGTGGAGGGGGAGTAAACCTTTACTTTTACCGCTTGGGAACCGCCGCTAATGTGTTTAGCATGGAAGATATTGATAACTCTTGGTCGTAACGTTGACAGGAAGGGTGTACCTCCCAAAATTATATTTATCTCTGATTTAAGATTTGAGCTCTGGCACCTCTGCAAATCCCTGCTTCCCTCTGCTAAGGGACTATCTATTTACTTTTATGTTGAGTCATCACCTTCTCAAATAAGCGCCAGACCTGAGAGCACTTGTCATCCTCATGCATTGTGTATATTTAACATTGGGTGCAGCATGACTGGATCTTTTCTACCATGAATTACAATGTTTAGTCGCTGCTTGAACTTTGGAGGTGCCCTGCATTTATGTTTTGCGGTCTTAGAAAGGGCTAGCGAGATACCACTGTTGTCATATTATATCCCTATTGTTTTGACAAAGTGTTGGTGCTTGAGATATTTTATTATTGCTCACTAGTTGCTTATGTCATTGATATGAGTTAATATAATTTCTAAGAGTTATTGCTGACATGGTTAGTCATAATATTTGCTGAAAACCTGGGTGCTACTTAAGCATATATATGTAAACAAGAACAAAAGAGTTCGTAAAAGTGTTTCTTTATCACTTTCAGTTTGTCAACTGAATTGCTTGAGGACAAGCAAAGGGTTAAGCTTGGGGGAGTTGATACGTCTCCGTCGTATCTAATTTTCCTCACGCTTTTGCTCTTGTTTTGGACTCTAATTTGCATGAAACTAACCCGGACTGACGCTGTTTTCAGCAAAACTGCCATGTTGTTGTTTTTGTGCAGAAATAAAAGTTCTCGGAACTGGACGAAACTTTTTGGAGATTTATTTTACAATAAATGAAAATTACTGGAGCCAAGAACCATTGGAGGGGGTGCCCTTGTTGGGCACGATACACCAGGGCGCGCCACCCCCTCCAGGCGCGCCCTGGTGGGTTGTGCCCACCTCGGGGACCCACTGACCTTAATTCCAACGCTATAAAATCCTATTTTCGGAGAAAAAATTCAGAGAGAAAGTTTCATCGCGTTTAACGATACGGAGCCGCCGCCGCCACCTCCTGTTTTTCCTCGGGAGGCCAGATCTGGAGCTCGTTTGGGGCTCCGGAGAGGGGAATCTTTGGTCTTCGTCGTCATCATCAACCCTTCTCCATCGCCAATTCCATGATGCTCCCCACCGGGAGTAAGTAATTCCTTCGTAGGCTTGCTGGTCGGTGAGGAGTTGGACGAGATTCATCATGTAATCGAGTTAGTTTTGTTAGGGCTTGATCCCTAGTATCCACTATGTTCTGAGATTGATGTTGCTATGACTTTGCCATGCTTAATGTTTGTCACTAGGGCCCGAGTGCCATGATTTTAGATCTGAACCGTTTATGTTACCACCATTATATCTATGTTCTTGATCCGATCTTGCTAGTCATATGCACCTATTACGTGTTATGATCTATAAACCCCGGAGTGACAATAGTCGGGATACTTTCCGGTGATGACCATAGTTTGAGGAGTTCATGTATTCACTATGTGTTAATGCTTTGTTCCGGTTCTCTATTAAAAGGAGGCCTTAATATCCCTTAGTTTCCTTATGAATCCCGCTGCCACGGGAGGGTAGGACAAAAGATGTCGTGCAGGTTCTTTTCCATAAGCACGTATGACTATTTACGGAATACATGCCTACATTTCATTTATGAACTGGAGCTAGTTCTGTGTCGCCCTGGGTTATGACTGTTATATGATGAATATCATCCAACGAGTTCACCGATCCAGTGCCTACGAGTTTTCCACATATTTTTCTTGCTAAAAAACTATTGCTATCACTGCTACTGTTACTGTTACTGCTACTACTGCTATCAAAACTATCATACTACTGTGCTACTGATCACTCTGCTGCAGATATTTAATCTCCAGTTGTGGTTGAATTGACAACTCAACTGCAAATACTCGCAAATATTCTTTGGCTCCCCTTGTGTCGAATCTATAAATTTGGGTTGAATACTCTACCCTCGAAAACTGTTGCGATCCCCTATACTTGTGGGTTATCATGAGCCTAGTTGTTTTAGGTTTTGTGCTTGAAAAATTAAACGCTAGTTTTATTCCACATTTGTTCAAGCCTAAACCATAATTATTTTAAAGCGCCTATTCACCCCCCTCTATGCGACATCCACGTCCTTTCAGACGTGTATTAGAAAAATGGTGTTGATATGTACAAAAAATGTAGAATAATAATCAAAAGAAGAAAAAAGTAAAATAGAAACAAAATAAACAAAACAAAATAAAAAATACAAAGAAACAAAATGGAAAAGGAATGAAAAAATAGAGAAGATAAAAGAAAAGAAAAAAACCACGAAGAAAACCTGCTCGAATAACCTCAAGTTGGATGCGCCCCTTGTTCTTACAGTGAAGGGGATTTTCCTGGAGACCAGGGATCAATCCCAGCTTCTCCCCTTTCTTCTACTCTTTTTATGCAATATGCACGCTTGAATGGACCGGACCAATACAACGCGAGGGTAGGGAAAAGCTTTAGTAAGATCTACTACTATCTCGCTTAACATGAGATGACGCTCGCGGATATTGTCTAGCTTAATGCGAGACATAGAGCTCACAGATAATTTGATCCAAACAACGTTAAATATGAATTCATGGTGATAGGAACATCATGCAAGCGGAGAGTATATCTCGCCTATTGTCACAGCCCTAGTTTCCATGGTTTGATAATGCATTCATGCACATTTAAATTTCAAATGAAATTGAAATGAGGAGTGATCAAGCCTCAGGATTAAATTTTTGTCAACTAAGCAATATAAAAATTGCTTCAAATAAGTCCAAGAAAATGTCCCTGGTATTCCAATAAAATATTGGACAGAGGTAAAAATTCCATCCAATATTTTAGAGGCACAGAAACATTTTATATTGGGCATTTGGATTAATCAAACAATTATTTGCATTGGATTATATTTACTATATATAAAATATAGATCCAAATATTATGAAAATTATTGTGTGGCACAGGATAAATCCATTTAGCCCACATGCCAATTTCCAGGATTTATTAAAATGGTTTGGTATTTTTGCAAACCAGAACAAAATGAAAGAAAAGGAAAGAAAAAGAAATAAAAGAAGAGGGCCTACCTGGCTTACCTGAGGCCAGGTGACCCAGTGGCCAGTTGTCCTCAACCTCGTGCCAGAAGGCACGAGGGAGTGTGCTCGACGCGCGCGGCCATGCGCCGGCCACCTCCACCCTACCTGCCTGCCCCTCGACGCCCTAGCCTTCCTGCCGTTGCCACGCACCCCCTCGACCCTTCCCCACTCCTCTCGCTCTCTCCCTCCCCTCTGGCTCTCTCTCCCGCGCATGCTCGCAAGCGCCGTCACCGCCGCTCGCTGCACGTGTAGCCACCGCCGCCGTTCTGCCCAGCGAGCAATCCCAAAAGCTCCTCCGTGTTGCGCCTCATCTCCACGCCAACGCAAGCGTCGCCGGACGGTCTGCAACCTCGCCTTCGAGCTCTTCTTCACCGCCGGCAACCGAAGGCATCCATTGTCGATTCGCGGGCTCCCGTGCATCCCCGAGCAAGCCGAGCCGCCCATCGAGTTTCCTGTGAGCTTCTACGCCGATCCCCTCTTCCCTCTCTGTTGATTTCGACCTGTAGCTGTCAATTCCATGAGCACCGAATTGCTCCGCCGCTCGAGCTCCACGCCGGCGATCGTTGGGTCATCCCAACTTGCTCATCGGCTTCGTGAGCTCTAGCAGGTGCGTTGGGTAGCGAGAGCGAGATGTTTTTGCAAACCGTTGGAGTTTTCCGTCGAGGCCGAGCTCCGGCCGCCGCGCGGAGTTGTCGCCGGCCTCGCTCCGGTCACCCCCTTGACCCGTAGTTGGGTCAGGTGGACGCGCGCTGCTGCGGGCTACCTATTGGTGCCCTCGGCTTGCCCATCCGCCGCCCGCAGCATAGTTCCGGCGAGCCTCCGTCGCGTCGGATGGTCGCCGGCGGTCCCTCTCCGGTCGGTGCTGACCTGGATGGGCCATTAGGGCCTAATCCCCTCCTAATGACCCCCCTAGCCACTGACAGCGGGCCCCAAAGTGGGTCAAATCCCTGGTCAGCGCGGGGATTAACCCCGTGACACTGACATATGGGTCCCGCATGTCAGGTTTGACCTGGACCGGGCCCTTTGACCCGCTGACGCCAGCATGGCGTATTGCTGACGCAATTAATGAATTTCTATAATAGAAATAATCCAGAAAATGTTTAAAACTTCAAAAATTCAAAGAAAATAATCTGTAAGTCAGATTAAAATAATTTATATATGAAAAATTATAACAAAAATCCAAAGAATCTGATGGTACCATTTTCATGCATGTTAGAGCAAGCTAAATAGGCAAACTTGGACATTTTGTTCCAAACACAATATGTCACTTCATGTATGGAGTTGAATTTGAACCTTGGGTTCAAACCATCTTCATTTAACCTGTTGATAGTTACATTTGTTCAAACCAGCATCATATGAACATGTCATACCCATGCATCATTGTGAAGCATTTGCCGTGCTTAATTATACCTTGTTTGATCTTGTTGATAGACTTGCGAGACGTAGTTATCAACGACATCGAAGAACAGCCGAGTTCTTCCGATAAACAGGCAAGCAACCCCCCTTGAGCATTTCGATACAATCCCACTCTCTCGCTCTTGCTCTCATTTCAATGCATTAGGACAACGATTCAACAGTTACCTGTGTTACGATAGCTGAACCCACTCCTTTGCAAGACCTGTCATTGTCATAGTAAATAGCTGAACCAAGCAACCTAGCATACCTGGTAGATGCTTGAGCCATGTTGTGCTATAACCCTGTTATGCTTGCTATGCTTAGAGTTGTGTTAGGTCTGATTCATCTGGGTGATGAACCGGAGTGAAATGAATGTGTCCTGATGATGAGGGATAAGTGTTGAACCTGTTTTGGTAAAGGTAGCGATGAGAGGCCATGTAGGAGTACATGGTGGGTTGTCTCATTGAGACCGCTCATAGGAACTGAGTTCCGTGTTTGTGTTCCAAGACTAGCTACTACCGCACATTGGGTTCCGGTAACTCGACCCCTCTCGGCCTATTAACCTACTCTGTTCTCAGTCCAGGAGTCGCAGTAGTTCGAAACGTTGATAGGTGTGGCACGGCCTGCGAAGTGGATGAACGGCCCAGTCGGGACCGGCTTGGGGCCCTGCTCACAACGTTTGAGGACGTATTGGAAACTCGGCCGGACTTCCATTATGGGTTCCAACTCAGATAGGCGACCGCCTTGGACGTGAGTCGTTGTAAGTTAACGTCCGTGGCCGACTCCCTCGCCTGGCTTCCGGTTGAAGGTTGCCGAGGTTCCTTTTTAACGTGCACATGGTGATAAGTGGCGGGAGCATGTGTGACAAAGTACACCCCTGCAGGGTAATCTATCTATTCGAATAGCCGCGTCCGCGGATATGGACTACTTGGAGACTTGCATTGTTCATAGATAACTTTAACGAATACTCTAAAATGCTCCAGATAAGTGTGAGTGCTATGGATGGCTTCTCGTAGGAAGACGAGAGAGGATCCATAGGGTGTATTGATATGGTGAACATGTGGACTCGTGTGTGCTCTCTTGTAGGGAGACGAGAGAGTAATGATACATTGGTTACCTTGTCGTAGTCTAGTTTAGCTAAAGGTCAAAGCTGGCATTCTGCAGTAAACCCCACAATCCCGTTCTTGATACATGATGCATAAGTAAATAGTTTTGATGTAAGACTTGCTGAGTACCTTGGTACTCACTGTTGCTTATTTACGATTTTGCAGAGATAGACGTTGTTCACTTTATGTTTCTTCTGATGATGACATCGACGGATTAGCTAGGAAACCCAGACAGGAGTCTGGCTCCTTTGGTAGGGTCGTTGTAGCTTTTTAGGCTCTTCCAGCCGCTTATAGTAGATGTGTGTACCCAGACATGTAACTTCCGCTTGTTGCTTGTATGCTCTAAATGTTGGGTCATGTGACCCCTCCTGCTTGTAACATTATACTATGTTGGCTCTTCGGAGCCTCCTAAATAAATGTTATGTTGTAGAGTTTTGTTGTGATGCCATGTTGTATCTACGCATATCGTGCATAGTGCGTGTATGATTGAAATGCATTGGTATGTGTGGGATTCGACACCTAGTTGTGTGCCTTTAGTAGCCTTCTTTACGGGGAAATGCCTCTTTGTGATTCCATGAGCCTTGGTAGCTTGCTACTGCTTCGGACACATTGATTGACCGGCGTGTATCCTTCTTTGCTGCTGTGTCTATCCCTACGGGGAAATGTCACGTGGTGTAATGGAGTCCATGTAGCTTGCTACGACTCGTCTACACAAGTTGATGACCGACACCTGCATTGTTGGGTTACATATGCCTGTCCCTGTACGGTTGTGCCACTTGGGTCTATGACTAGTCATGTTGACCCGGTTCTTTGACGTATGGATGCTAGCGACATGTTCATATCCGTGAGCCAAAAGGCGCAAACGGTCCCGGCCAAGGTAAGGTGGCAGCCGTGGGTTACCATGTGTGAGGCCGCAAAGTGGTGTGACATGTTACAGGCTGGATTCATATGGCTTAGGATCGGGGTCCCGACAGCGTTGGTATCAGAGCTGAACCGTTCGTAGGTTTACGAAGCCAAACTGGTCGATGTTGAGTCTAGTAATGCTTTAGTTATATAAGGGAATTGATTGTGGAAGGGAACGTAAGGCTCTTTTTACTCCTTTCCTCAAGTTACTCTATTCTGGGTCACCCTCTTCCTTGCTACGGGGATTAAGAACTAGGCTTCTTACCTATCTGCTAGGATGACGAGTTACTGGACCACAAACTCATAGAATGGTTGTTTGTGTCAAGTAATGTCCCATCAGAGTTGTGAGAAGTGATGCCAATGTTCTCACTGTGCCTTGAACCATGATGTTGAGTTGTTATGCTGCCCAAATCTTGTGCAGGTTGCCTCATATTTCATACCCGTACAACCGTTATGCTGTTCGAGTTATCCTAGGTTTAGGTATGTTCTGGTGTTCTTCCTTGTTCTGAACCCTGGTTGTTTCCCTCAGGATGTCGTCAGTAACCCGGAGATCTGCTAGTCGTGGTCAAAACCATGGAGATGGTAGGGATGAAGAAGATCCTCCCAACCAGCCTCTATTGGCGGAGGTTATGCTAGAAGTTGAGAGGAACAAGCGTGCCACCAACCGTCTGTTGGAGCACATCGAGCAGAATACAGCCCATCGTCGCAATGAGCTAGTATCCATCAAAGACTTCATCAAGTTGCAACCGCCCACCTTCCATCATTCCATTGAGCCACTGGATGCAGATGATTGGCTCCGGAGCATCAACAACAAGCTGCGTTATGCAAACGTGGCTGAAGGAGACAAGGTTACCTATGCCGCATATCACCTTGAAGGTTCCGCCAGCCTATGGTGGGAGAACTTCGAGGCCATGCGACCTGCAGGACAAGCTACTTCATGGAAGGAATTCTGTGAGGCTTTCCATGAGCATCATATTCCCCAGGCCCTGATAGATCGTAAGCAAGAGGAGTTCTACAATCTGACCCAAGGCAAGATGGATGTGGATGCCTATATTCGAGAGTTTGACGCCTCGCACGTTATGCCCCAGAAAAGGTATCCACAGAGGCCAAGAAGCAAGCAAGGTTCAGGAAAGGCCTTAGCCCGAAGCTTCGTCATGATCTCAGTCTGCATGAGTTCATCAGTTTCCAGGTTCTCGTGAACAAAGCAATCCAAGCGGAGACAAGCCGGATGACCTATGAGGAGTCCCGCAAGCACACCCGTGATATTGGATCAGCTTCAATTGCTATATCCCAGAAGCGTAGGATATGGATCCCAAATGTCGCTCTTCCTGCTGGATATGCATCGAGGCCATCCTATGTGGCGCCTCGTCTGCCGATGCCATGTGTTCCCCAGAAGAACCTCGTCAACCAGCTGCTCAACCCAAATCCACATCCCACTTATGGAGCATGCTTCAAATGTAGCCAGTCAGGGCATTATTCAAGAGATTGTCCTCTGCGTGGTTATGTCCCACCCTCTTTGTCAATGGGTGCTGTTCGTTGCAAGCCGCCAACCAAGAAGCCTAATGCCAGGTTAGTTTCTCTAACTCGTGGACGTGTGAACCATGTAACTGCAGAAGAAACACAAGATGATGCTGACGTCGTGCTTAAGACACTTCTTGTCAATTCTCATCCAGCTTCAGTTCTGTTTGATTCAGGAGCATCCCACTCCTTCATCTCTGAACGTTATGCCTCCTTGCATAACATTGCTTTCGAAGTTATGCCCTCTCCATTAGTAATTCAAACTCCAGGTTCCAAATGGCAAACTAATGCAGTAAGCCATGGGAACCAAATCCTTGTCGATGGTTTAGTATTCCTTGCCTCTCTGATAGCCCTCAAAACTTCGGACATCAATATCATTTTGGGGATGGACTGGATGACAGCTCATCATGCCAAAATTGATTGTTTCACTAGGTCTGTTCAGCTTACCCATCCTTCTGGCAAGATAGTCAATGTCCAAACCCATATTCCAGAAGGTCGGTTATATTCTCTCAATGCCAATCCTCTTCCAGAGCTTGAAAACATCCCGGTAGTCCGTGACTTCCCGGATGTCTTTCCAGAGGAACTGCTAGGTGTTCCACCTGACAAAGAAGTAGAGTTTGTCATAGACCTTATTCCAGGGACCGCTCCAATTGCTAGGAGACCATATAAGATGTCACCCCAAGAGTTAGCTAAACTTAAAATCCAACTCGATGAATCTTTGAAGAAAGGTTTCATCCGTCCTAGTTCTTCTCCATGGGCTTGTCCTGTCCTCTTCGTCAAGAAGAAGGATGGTACGGATCAGATGGTTGTAGATTATCGACCGGTTAACCTGGTCACAATAAAGAACAAATATCTGCTCCCCAGGATCAATGATCTGTATGATCAGCTCGCTGGATCTGTGGTCTTTTCCAAGATGGATTTGAGATTAGGTTATCATCAAATCAAAATCAGGAACGGGGACATTCCAAAGACGGCTTTCGTCACTCGTTATGGCCAATACGAGTACACCGTCATGTCCTTCGGTCTAACCAATGCCCCATCCACCTTATCCCGCTTAATGAATTCGATCTTCATGGAGTATTTGGACAAATTCGTCGTGGTTTACCTCGATGATATCCTCATATACTCGAAGAACGAAGAAGAACATGCTGAGCATCTTAGGCTTGTATTGATGAAACTTCGAGAGCACCGCCTTTACGCCAAATTCTCCAAGTGTGAATTCTGGTTGCCAGAAGTGACCTATCTAGGTCACGTAATCTCTGCGAAAGGTATTGCTGTCAACCCCGAGAGAGTTCAAGCTGTCCTTGATTGGACTCAACCTGAATCGGTGAAGCAAGTTAGGAGTTTCCTTGACTTAGCGAGCTATTGTCGCCGCTTCGTTGAGAACTTCTCCAAAGTTGCCAAACCTCTAACTGAACTCCTCAAGAAGGATAAGAAGTTCAAGTGGACTCCAAAGTGCGAGGAAAGTTTTCAGGAGCTGAAAAGACGACTGACTACTGCCCCGGTACTTGTACCCCCGGATTTCACAAAGGACTTTGTTATCTACTATGATGCTTCGCGACAAGGTCTAGGTTGCATTCTTATGCAAGATCGTCATGTGATTGCCTACGCATCTCGACAGTTGCGTCCACATGAGGAGAATTATCCAACACACGATCTGGAACTTGCCGCTGTAGTTCATGCACTTGTCACTTGGCGACATTACCTTCTAGGTAATCGTTGCGAAATATACACTGATCACCAGAGTCTCAAATATATATTCACCCAACCGGATTTGAATCTCAGGCAAATACGGTGGATTGAGTTGATTAAGGACTGCGACTTAGGAATATCTTACACCCCAGGCAAAGCCAATGTCATGGCTGATGCACTAAGTCATAAATCCTATTGTAACAACCTCGTGTTGCTACAAAGTCAACCACTTCTCCATGAGGAATTTCGTAAGTTGAATCTTCACATTGTTCCTCGAGGATTCCTTTCTACCTTGGTGGCGAAACCGACTCTTCAGGATCAGATCATAGAAGCCCAGAAGCATGATACGGGAATCTCCCGAATCAAGAGCAACATCGCTAGAGGAGTTGCTAGACGCTTCTCGGTAGATGATCAAGGTGTTGTATTCTTTGAGGACCGCTTGGTGGTTCCCAAGAAGCAACAACTCCGAGAGCTGATCCTTAAAGAAGCTCATGAATCTCCTCTCACAATACATCCCGGTAGTACTAAGATGTATCAGGACCTACGCCAGAGGTTCTGGTGGACCCGGATGAAGAGAGAAATCGCTCAGTTCATTGCTAACTATGACGTTTGTCGTCGCGTTAAGGCAGAGCATCAAAGGCCTGCTAGCACCCTTCAGCCCTTGGCTATTCCCGAGTGGAAATGGGACAATGTCGGTATGGATTTCATCACCAGCTTTCCAAAGACTAAGAAAGGGAATGATGCCATCTTTGTGGTCATCGATCGCCTTTATAAGGTTGCTCATTTCCTTCCAGTTCGAGAAAGTATAACTGCTAGTCAGTTAGCAGACCTATATATTTCTCGAATAGTTTCTCTTCATGGTGTTCCTCTAGAGATCAATTCAGATCGTGGAAATCTTTTCACTTCTCGATTTTGGGAAAGTTTCCAGAATGCTATGGGAACCCATCTCTCCTTTAGCACCGCTTATCACCCTCAGTCAAGTGGTCAAGTCGAAAGAGTCAATCAAACTCTCGAAGATATGCTCAGAGCCTGTGTTATCTCATTTGGAATGAACTGGGAGAAATGTCTTCCATTCGCCGAGTTTGCTTATAACAACAACTTCCAGTCTAGTCTGGGCAAAGCTCCTTTCGAAGTGTTGTATGGACGAAGATGTCGAACGCCATTAAACTGGTCAGAAACCGGTGAAAGACAATTCTTTGGACCGGATATGATCCAGGATGCAGAAGAGCAAGTTCGCATCATTCGTGAGAATCTGAAAACAGCCCAGTCTCGTCAAAAGAGTCAGTATGACCGTCGTCATAAGGACGTAAGTTATGAAGTTGATGAGAAGGCTTACCTTCAGGTTACAGCTCTCAAGGGTACCCATCGCTTCGGTATCAATGGCAAATTGGCTCCTCGTTACATTGGTCCTTTTCGCATTCTTGCTAAACGAGGAGAGGTTGCCTACCAATTGGAACTACCCCCACAACTTTCCAAAGTTCATGATGTGTTCCACGTTTCTCAACTCAGGCGTTGCTTCAAGGATCCTGTCCGCGAAGTAGACCACGAAACGCTTGATCTTCAAGATGACCTCTCATATCGAGAATATCCTTTTCGTATTCTCGATGAAGCCGAGCGCAACACTCGACGTCGCAGCATCAAGTTTCTCAAGGTTCAGTGGTCACACCATTCCGATGATGAAGCAACCTGGGAGCGCGAAGATCGTCTTCGGCTTGAGTACCCTGCACTCTTCCCGACTACGCCTGAATCTCGGGACGAGATTCTTGTTTAGTGGGGGTGAGTTGTCACAACCCTAGTTTCCTTGGTTATTTCAAATGAAATTGAAATGAGGAGTGATCAAGCCTCAGGATTAAATTTTTGTCAAGTAAGCAATATAAAAATTGCTTCAAATAAGTCCAAGAAAATGTCCCTGGTATTCCAATAAAATATTGGACTGAGGTAAAAATTCCATCCAATATTTTAGAGGCACAGAAACATTTTATATTGGGCATTTGGATTAATCAAACAATTATTTGCATTTGATTATATTTACTATATATAAAATATAGATCCAAATATTCTGAAAATTATTGTGTGGCACAGGATAAATCCTTTTAGCCCACATGCCAATTTCCAGGATTTATTAAAATGGTTTGGTATTTTTGCAAACCAGAACAACATGACAGAAAAGGAAAGAAAAAGAAATAAAAGAAGAGGGCCTACCTGGCTTACCTGAGACCAGGTGGCCCAGCTAGCCCAGTGGCCAGTCGTCCTCAACATCGTGCCAGAAGGCACGAGGGAGTGTGCTCGATGCGCGCGGCCACGCACCGGCCACCTCCACCCTGCCTGCCTGCCCCCCTCGACGCCCTAGCCTTCCTGCCGTTGCCACGCACACCCTCGACCCTTTCCCACTCCTCTGGCTCTCTCTCCCGCGCACGCCCAAAAGCGCCGTCGCCACCACTCGCTGCACGCGTAGCCACCTGACGTGGCTTGAGACTGCGTCGGTATTTCCCCAAAGAGGAAGGGATGATGCAACACAGCGACGGTAAGTATTTCCCTCAATTATGAAACCAAGGTTATTGAACCAGTAGGAGGATCACCGCCACCCAATAAACAGCACCTGCACACAAACAACAAATACTTGCAACCCGACGCGAAAGAGAGGTTGTTAATCTCTCTACGGTAAAAAGATAGATTAGGTAGTGATAGATAGGAGAGATAGATCTCTCAAGAACACAAAATAAAAAGAGCAAATATGCAGCAATATGTTTTTGGGTTTTTGGTTTTGTAGATCTGAAAACAAAGATAGCAAAAAAGTAGATCGGAAAGCAATATGTTGGAAAAGTAGACCCGGGGGCCGTAGGGTTCACTAGTGGCTTCTCTCATGAGTATAGCGCACGGTGGGTGAACAAATTACCGTTGGGCAATTGATAGAAAATTGAATAGTCATGACGATATCCAAGGCGATGATCATTATATAGGCATCACATCCAAGATAAGTAGACCGACTCCTGCCTGCATCTACCACTATTACTCCACACATTGACCGCTATCCAGCATGCATCTAGTGTATTAATTTCATGGAAAAACGGAGTAATGCAATAAGAACGATGACATGATGTAGACAAGATCTATTCATGTAGGAATAGACCCCATATTGTTATCCTTAATAGAAATGATACATGCGTGTCTTGCTGCCCCTTCTGTCACTGGGAAAGAACACCGCAAGATCGAACCCATCACAAAGCACCTCTTCCCATGGCAAGAAAAATCGATCTAGTCGGCCTAACTAAACCAAAGATTCGGAGAAGAAATACGAGGCTATAAGTAATCATGCATATAAGAGATCAAAGAAGACCCAAATAATATTCATGGATAGAAACTGATCATGAACTCAAAATTCATCGGATCCCAACAAAGACACCGCAAAAGTTTACATCAAATAGATCTCCAAGAGACCATTGTATTGAGAATCATAAGAGAGAGAGAGGAAGCCATCTAGCTACTACCTATGGACCCATAGGTCTATGGTGGACTACTCACGCATCATCGGAGAGGCACCTATGAGGAAGATGAACCCCTCTGTGATGGTGTTTAGATTGGATCTCGAGGTTCTGGAACTTGCGGCGGCTGGAATTGTGTTTCGTCGACTCCCCTAGGGTTTTTGGAATATTTGGGAATTCATAGGCATCAGAGGCGGTGGAGAGGGGCCCCGAGGACGGCACAACCCATCAGGGTGCGCCGGGGCCCCCCTGGCGCGCCCTGGTGGGTTGTGGTCTCCTCGACCCACTCCCCCGGCACTTCTTTGGCCCACTGGGTGTCTTCTGGTCCAGAAAAAATCTCCAAAAAGTTTCGTCATGATTGGACTCCGTTTGGTATTGATTTTCTGCGAAGTAAAAAACAAGCAAAAACAACAACTGGCACTTTGGCGCTATGTCAATAGGTTAGTCCCAAAAAATGAAATAAAGTTGCTATAAAATGATTGTAAAACATCCAAGAATGATAATATAACAACATCGAACAAGCAAAAATTATAGATACGTTGGAGACGTATCACCACCGCCGCCATTTCGCCCAGCGAGCAAGCCCAAAAGCTCCTCCGTGTTGCGCCTCATCTCCATGCCAACGCAAGCGTCGCCAGACGGTCTGCAACCTTGCCTTCGAGCTCTTCTTCACCGCCGGCAACCGAAGGCCTCCATCGTTGATTCACGGGCTCCCGTGCGTCCCCGAGCAAGCCGAGCCGCCCATCGAGTTCCCTGTGAGATTCTACACCGATCCCCTCTTCCCTCTCTGTTGATTTCGACCTGTAGCTGTCAATTCCATGAGCACCGAATTGCTCCGCCGCTCGAGCTCCACGCCGGCATCACTCCGGCGATCGTTGGGTCATCCCAGCTTGCTCATTGGCTTCGTGAGCTCTAGCAGGTGCGTTGGGTAGTGAGAGCGAGATGTTTTTGCAAACCGTTGGAGTTTTCCGTCGAGGCCGAGCTCCTGCCGCCGCACGGAGTTGTCGCCAGCCTCGCTCCGGTCACCCCCTTGAACCGTAGTTGGGTCAGGTGGACATGCGCGGCTGCGGACTACCTATTGGTGCCCGCGGCATGCCCATCCGCCGCCCGCAACATAGTTCCGGCGAGCCTCCGCCACGTCGGATGGTCGTCGGCGGTCCCTCTCTGGTCGGTGCTGACCTGGATGGGCCATTAGGGCCTAATCCCCTCCTAATGACCCTATAGCCACTAACAGCGGGCCCCAAAGTGGGTCAAATCCCTGGTCAGCGCGGGGATTAACCCCGTGACACTGACATATGGGTCTCGCGTGTCAGGTTTGACCTGGACCGGGCCCTTTGACCTGCTGACGCCAGCATGGTGTATTGCTGACGCAATTAATGAATTTCTGTAATAGAAATAATCCAGAAAATGTTTAAAACTTCAAAAATTCGTAGAAAATAATCTGTAAGTCAGATTAAAATAATTTATATATGAAAAATTATAAGAAAAATCCAAAGAATCTGATGGTACCATTTTCATGCATGTTAGAGCAAGCTAAATAGGCAAACTTGGACATTTTGTTCCAAACACAATATGCCACTTCACGTATGGAGTTGAATTTGAACCTTGGGTTCAAACCATCTTCATTTAACCTGTTGATAGTTACATTAGTTCAAACCAGCATCATATCAACATGTCATACCCATGCATCATTGTGAAGCATTTGCCGTGCTTAATTATACCTTGTTTGATTTTGTCGATAGACTTGTGAGACGTAGTTATCGACGACATCGAAGAAGTGCCGAGTTCTTCCGATAAACAGGCAAGCAACCTCCCTTGAGAATTTTGATACAATCCCACTCTCTCGCTCTTGCTCTCATTTCAATGCATTAGGACAATGATTCAACTGTTACCTATGTTACGATAGCTGAACCCACTCCTTTGCATGACCTATCATTGTCACAGTAAATAGCTGAACCAAGCAACCTAGCATACCTGGTAGATGCTTGAGCCATGTTGTGCTATAACCCTGTTATGCTTGCTCTGCTTAGAGTTGTGTCAAGTCTGATTCATCTGGGTGATGAACCGGAGTGAAATGAATGTGTCCTGATGATGAGGGATAAGTGTTGAACCTGTTTTGGTAAAGGTAGCGATGAGAGGCCATGTAGGAGTACATGGTGGGTTGTCTCATTGAGACCGCTCATAGGAACTGAGTTCCGTGTTTGTGTTTCAGGACTAACTACTACCGCACATTGGGTTCCGGTAACTCGACCCCTCTCGGACTATTAATCTACTATGTTCTCAGTCCAGGAATCGCAGTAGTTCGAAACGTTGATAGGTGTGGCATGGCCTGCGAAGTGGATGAACAGCCCAGTCGGGACCGGCTTGGGGCCCTGCTCACAAAGTTTGAGGCCGTATTGGAAACCTCGGCCGGACTTCCATTATGGGTTCCAACTCAGATAGGCGACTGCCTTGGACGTGAGTCGTTGCAAGTTAATGTCCGTGGCCGACTCCCTCGCCTGGCTTCCGGTTGCAGGTTGCCGAGGTTCCTTTTTAACGTGCACATGGCGATAAGTGGCGGGAGCATGTGTGACGAAGTACAACCCTGCAGGGTAATCTATCTATTCGAATAGCCATGTCCGCGGATATGGACTACTTGGAGACTTGCATTGTTCATAGATAACTTTAACGAATACTCTAAAATGCTCCAGATAAGTGTGAGTGCTATGGATGGCTTCTCGTAGGAAGACGAGCGAGGATCCATAGTGGTGTATTGATATGGTGAACATGTGGACTCGTGTGTGCTCTCTCGTAGGGAGACGAGAGAGTAATGATACATTGGTTACCTTGTCGTAGTCTAGTTTAGCTAAAGGTCAAAGCTGGCATTCTGCAGTAAACCCCACAATCCGTTCTTGATACATGATGCATAAGTAGATAGTTCTGATGTAAGACTTGCTGAGTACCTTGGTACTCACTGTTGCTTATTTACGATTTTGCAGAGATAGACCTTGTTCACTTTATGTTTCTTCTGACGATGACATCGACGGATTAGCTAGGAAACCCAGACAGGAGTCTGGCTCCTTTGGTAGGGTCGTTGTAGCTTTTTAGGCTCTTCCAACCGCTTATAGTAGATGTCTGTACCCAGACATGTAACTTTCGCTTGTTGCTTGTATGCTCTGAATGTTGGGTCATGTGACCCCTCCTGCTTGTAACATTATACTATGTTGGCTCTTCGGAGCCTCCTAAATAAATGTTATGTTGTAGAGTTTTGTTGTGATGCCATGTTGTATCTACGCATATCGTGCATAGTGCATGTATGATTGAAATGCATTGGTATGTATGGGATTCGACACCTAGTTGTGTGCCTTTAGTAGCCTTCTTTACGGGGAAATGCCTCTTTGTGCTTCCATGAGCCTTGGTAGCTTGCTACTACTCCGTACACATTGATTGACCGGCGTGTATCCTTCTTTGCTGCTGTGTCTGTCCCTATGGGGAAATGTCACGCGCTATAATGGAGTCCATGTAGCTTGCTACGACTCGTCTACACACGTTGATGACCGACACCTGCATTGTTAGGTTACGTATGCCTGTCCCTGTACGGTCGTGCCACTTGGGTCTATGACTAGTCATGTCGACCCGGGTTCTTTGACGTGTGGATGCTAGCGACATGTTCATATCCGTGAGCCAAAAAGCGCAAACGGTCCCGGCCAAGGTAAGGTGGCAGCCGTGGGTTACCGTGCGTGAGGCCGCAAACTGGTGTGACATGTTACATGCTAGATTCATATGGCTTAGGATCGGGGTCCTGACACCTATGCTGAGTTTTGTTCGCTCGCCTGAACGTTTTCCACATCTCTTGTAATGGGCCGACCCTTTGTTGGAAATATGCCCTAGAGGCAATAATATCATATTATTATATTTTCATATTCATAATTAAGAGTATATATTCTATGCTATAACTGCTATGATCCTGGAATACACGATTCATTGGAAAATTCATATGCACGTGTTGAATGGTAAACGGTAAAATAAGGTTCAGAGTCTTACCTCTAAGACTGGCTCAAGTGTGGTTGGTGATCACGTTTCCCGGATCTTAGAATATCTTTAAGTGTAACGATGATCCTTGACGTGGCTTGAGACTGCGTCGGTATTTCCCCAAAGAGGAAGGGATGATGCAGCACAACAACGGTAAGTATTTCCCTCAGTTATGAAACCAAGGTATCGAACCAGTAGGAGGATCATGCAACACTATGTAAATAGCACCTGCACACAAACAACAAATACTTGCAACCCAACGCGAAAGAGAGGTTGTCAATCTCTCCACGGTAAAAAGATAGATTAGGTTGTGATATAATGGATAGATAGATCTCGCAAGAACACAAAATAAAAGGGGCAAATAAAAAGTGCAACAAGGTATTTTTGGGTTTTTGGAATAATAGATCTGAAAACAAAAGCGGCAAAAAGATAGATCGGAAAGCAATATGTTGGAAAAGTAGACCCGGGGGGCGTAGGTTTCACTAGTGGCTTCTCCCATGAGTATAGCACACGGTGGGTGAACAAATTACTGTTGGGCAATTGATAGAAGATCAAATAATCATGACGATATCCAAGGCGATGATCATTATATAGGCATCTCGTCCAAGATTAGTAGACCGAAACGATTCTGCATCTACTACTATTACTCCACACATCGACCGCTATCCATCATGCATCTAGTGTATTAAGTTCATGGAAAAACAGAGTAATGCAATAAGAACGGTGACATGATGTAGACAAGATCTATTCATGTAGGAATAGACCCCATCTTTTTATCCTTAATAGCAACGATACATGCGTGCCTCGCTGCCCTTTCTGTCACTGGGCGAGGACACCTCAAGATCGAACCCATCACAAAGCACCTCTTCCCATGGCAAGAAAAATCAATCTAGTTGGCCTAACTAAACCAAAGATTCGAAGAAGAAATACGAGGCTATAAGTAATCATGCATATAAGAGATCAAAGAAGACTCAAATAATATTCATGGATAGAAACTGATCATGAACTCAAAATTCATTGGATCCCAACAAACACACCGCAAAAAGTTTACATCAAATAGATGTCCAAGAGACCATTGTATTGAGAATCAAAAGAGAGAGAGGAAGCCATCTAGCTACTGCCTACGGACCCGTAGGTCTATGGTGGACTACTCACGCATCATCAGAGAGGCACCAATGAGGATGATGAACTTGCGGCAGCTGGATGTATTTTTGTCGACTCCTCTAGGGTTTCTGGAATATTTGGGTATTTATAGAGCTCAGAGGCAGTGGAGGGGGTTCCCGAGGCGGCCACAACCGATCAGGGCGCCCAGGGCCCGTGGCGCCCCTGGTGGGTTGTGGGCGGCCTGGGCTCCCTCCTGGTTACTTCTTTAGCCCACTGGCCTTCTTCTGGTCCAAAAAAATCTCCAAAAAGTTTCGTCGCGATTAGACTCTGTTTGGTACTGATATTCTGCGAAGTAAAAAACAAGCAAAAACAACAACTGGCACTTTGGCACTATGTCAATATGTTAGTCCCAAAAAATGATATAAAGTTGCTATAAAATGATTGTAAAACATCCAAGAATGATAATATAACAACATGGAACAAGTAAAAATTATAGATACGTTGGAGACGTATCAACATCCACATAAAAACAGAATTTTTGATGTGGAATGCTGCCTAACATGTTCATCACATATTCTTTTCTTTTGTAGCATGGACATTTGGATTTTTAGATGGTTCAAAGCAATAGTCTAGTTTTGACATAAAGACTTTAATACTCAAGCATGCCAACAAGCAACCATGTCTTTCAAAATATCAACACTAAAGAAAGTTATCCCTAGCCCATCATGCTCAATCATTGATCCATTCATGAAACACACTCAAATATTAACTATAGCCAATGCACAAGTATGATCATAGTGCCCCCTAGTTGGTGCTTTATAAGAGAAGATGGAGACTCAAAATAAAAAAAAATTTGCATAAAGTAAATAGATAGGCCCTGTTGGGGAATGTTGCATGGGAAACAAAAATTTTCCTACGCACACGCAAGATCTATCCATGCTGATGAGCATCTACGAGAGGGAGTGTCGATCTACGTACCCTTGTAGATCGCTAAGCGGGAAGCGTTAAGAAACACGGTTGATGTAGTTGAACGTCTTCGCGATCCAAATCGCAATCTGTCCCGATCTAGCGCCGAACAGACGGCACCTCCGTGTTCAACACACGTATAGCTCGATGACGATCTCCGCCTTCTTGATCCAGCAAGAGGGGGCGGAGAGGTGGATGAGATCTCCAGTAGCACGACAGCGTGGTGGTGGTGGTGGTGGTGGTGGAGTTATCCCGGCAGGGCTTCGCCTAAGCACTACCGGAATCTATTTGGTGGAGGAACTAGAGAATAGAGAACTAGCACGTGGCCGTGTGTTTTGGGGCTCTATTCCTCTAGTATATAGAGGAGGGAGAGGGAGGAGCAAGCCTCCCTAGGATTTCCCCTAGGGGTCGGCCGAACCAGGGCAAGGAGGAGTCCAATCCACTTCCTACTAGGAAGTGGATTCATATTAGGAAGGAGTCCTATTCCTTCCTATCTCCACCTTTTTTCCTCTTGGGCATGTGGGCCCTTATGGGGTCGGTTCCCCAGCCCATTAGGGGCTGGTGCTCCACCTCTTGGGCCCATGTGGCCCCCGGGGTGGGTGGGCCCCACCCAGTGGACCCTCGGAACCCATTCGTCACTCCCGGTACACTACCGGAAATACCCAAAACTTTTACGGAACCCAAATACCACTTTCCTATATATAAATCTTTACCTCCGGACCATTCAGGAGCTCCTCGTGATGTTCGGGATCTCATTCGGGACTCCGAACAACCTTTGGTCACCAACACATATATCTCAATACTACCGAAACGTCACCGAACATTAAGTGTGCAGACCCTGCGGGTTCGAGAACTATGTAGACATGACCGAGACACCTCTACGGTCAATAACCAATAGCGGGACCTGGATGCCCATATTGGTTACTACATATTCTACGAAGATCTTTATCGGTTGAACCTCTATGTCAAGGATTTAGTTAATCCCGTATGATGTTCCCTTTGTTCTTTGGTATGTTACTTGCCTGAGATTCGATCGTCGGTATCTCTATACCTAGTTCAATCTCGTTACCGGCAAGTCTCTTTACTCATTCCGTAATACAAGATCCTATGGCTAACTCTTTAGTCACTTTGCTTGCAAGGCTCATTGTGATGTTGTATTACCGAGTGGGCCCTGAGATACCTCTCCGTCACACGGAGTAACAAATCCCAGTCTTGATCCATGCCAACTCAACAGACACCCTCAGAGATACCTGTAGAGCATCTTTATAGTCACCCAGTTACGTTGTGACGTTTGATACACACAAGGTATTCCTCCGGTGTCAGTGAGTTACATGATCTCATGGTCATAGGAACAAATACTTGACATGCAGAAACAATAGCAATAAACTGACACGATCATATGCTACGTTCATAATTTGGGTCTTGTCCATCACATCATTCTCCTAACGATGTGACCCCGTTATCAAATGACATCTCATGTCTATGGCTAGGAAACCTTGACCATCTTTGATCAACGAGCTAGTCCTTTAGAGGCATACTAGGGACACAGTGTTGTCTATGTACCCACACATGTATTTGAGTTTCCAATCAATACAATTATAGAATGGATAATAAACGATTATCATGAACAAGGAAATATAATAATAACCATTTTATTATTGCCTCTAGGGCATATTTCCAACAGTCTCCCACTTGCACTAGAGTCAATAATCTAGCTCACATCACCATGTGATTAACATTGTAATGAATCTAACACCCAATGAGTTCTGGGGTTCGGTTATGTTTTGCATGTGAGAGAGGTTCTAGTCAACGGTCTGCAACATTCAGATCCGTGTGTTCTTTGGAAATCTATATGTCATACTGCAGATGCTACCACGCTCCACTTGGAGCTATTCCAAATTGCTGCCCCACTATACGTATCCGGATTGCTACTCAGAGTCATCCGGATTGGTGTCAAAGCTTGCATCGACGTAACCCTTTACGACAAACTCTTTGTCACCTCCATAATCGAGAATCATTTCCTTAGTCCTCTAGTTACTAAGGATAATTTTGACCGCTGTTTAGTGATCCACTCCTGGACCACTCTTGTACCCCTTCACAGACTCATGGCAAGGCACACACCAGGTGCAGTACACAGCATGGCATACTATACAGAGCCTATGGATAAGGCATAGGGGACGACCTTCGTCCTTTCTCTTTCTTCTGCCGTGGTTGAGCTTTGAGTCCCACTCAACTCCACACGTTACAAATCAGGCAAGAACTCTTTCTTTGACTGATCCATTTTGAACTCTTTCAAAATCTTGTCAAGGTATGTACTCATTGAATGTTTTATCAGACGTCTTGATCTATCTCTATAGATCCTGATGCCCAATATTTAAGTAGCTTCATTCCAGGTTTACCTTTGAAAAACTCCTTTTCAAACAACCCTTTATGCTTTCCAGAAATTCTACATCATTTCCGATCAACAATATGTCATCCACATATACTTACCAGAAATTCTATAGTGCTCCCACTCACTTTATTGTAAATACAAGTTTCTCATAAACTTTGTATAGACCCAAAAACTTTGATCACCTCATCAAAGTGTATATTCCAACTCCGAGATGCTTGCTCCAGTCCATAGAAGGATCGTTGGAGCTTGCATACATTTTAGCATCCTTAGGACTGACAAAACCTTCTGGTTGTATACAACCTTTCCTCACGGAAACCGTTAAGGAAACTCTGTTTTGACATCCATCTGCCAGATTTCATAATCGAAAAATGCAGCAACTGCTAACATAATTCCAACAGACTTTAGCATCGCTATGGGTGAGAAAGTTTCATCGTAGTCAACTCCTTGAACTTGTCGGAAACTTCTTTGCGACAAGTCGAGCTTTATAAATGGTGACATTTACCATCAGTGTCTGTCTTCTTCTTAAAGGTCCATTTGTACTCAACGGCCTGCCATTCAATGGGCAAGTCTACCAAAGTCCATACTTGGTTTTCATACATGGATCCTATCTTGGATTTCATGGCTCCTAGCCATTTGTTGAAATCCGGGCCCACCATCGCTTCTTCATAGCTCGTAGGTTCACTGTTGTCTAACAACATGACCTCCAAGACAGGATTGCCGTACCACTCGGGGCGGTACGATTCCTTGTCGACCTACGAGGTTTGGTAGTAACTTGATCTGAAGCTTCATGATCGTCATCATTAGCTTCCTCTTCAATTTGGTGTAGGCGTCGCAGAAACACCTTTCTGCGTCGTGCTATCATCCAACTGAAGTGACGGTTCAATAACCTCATCAAGTTCTACCTTCCTCCCACTCAATTCTTTCGAGAGAAACTCTTTCTCGAGAAAGGACCCGTCTTTAGCAACAAACATTTTGCCCTCGGATCTGAGATAGAAGGCATACCCAACTGTTTCCTTAGGGTATCCTATGAAGATGCATTTGTCTGCTTTGGGTTCGAGCTTTATCAGGATGAAGTCCTTTCATATAAGCATCGCTTTCCCAAACTCTAAGAAATGACAGCTTAGGTTTCTGCCAAACCATAATTCATACGGTGTCATCTCAACGGACTTTAGATGGTGCCCTATTTTAAAGTGAATGTATTTGTCTCTAATGCATAACCCCAAAACGATAGTGGCAAATCGATAAGAGACATCATAGTACGCACCATATCCAATAGAGCACGACTACGACGTTCGGACACACCATCACACTATGGTGTTCCAGGTGGCGTGAGTTGTGAAACAACTTCCACATTGTCTTGAGTTGTATACCAAACTCGTAACTCAGATATTTACCTCCACGATCATATCGTAGACATTTTATCTTCTTGTCACGATGATCTCAAACTTCACTCTGAATTTTTTTGAACTTTTCAAACGTTTCAGACTTGTGTTTCATTAAGTAAATATCCCCATATCTACTCAAATCATCAGTGAAGGTAAGAAAATAGCGATATCCACCGCACGCTTCAACACTCATTGGACCGCTACATCAACATGTATCATTTCCAATAAGTCACTTGCCCGCTCCATCATATCGGAAAACGGGGTCTTAGTCATTTTGCCCAAGAGGCATGGTCCGCATGTCTCAACCGATTCAAAATCGAGTGAGTCAAAAGATCCATCATCATGGAGTTTCTTCATGCGCTTTACACCAATATGACCTTGGCGGCAATGCCACAAGTATGTGGTACTATCATTATTAACTTTGCATCTTTTGGCATCAATATCATGAACCTGTGTATTACTACGATCGAGATTCAATAAACCATTCACATTGGGTGCATGACCATTGAAGGTATTATTCATGTAAACAGAATAACCATTATTCTCTAACTTAAATGAATAACCGTATTGCAATAAACACGATCTAATCACGTTCATGCTCAACGCAAACACCAAATAACATTTATTTAGGTTCATCACTAATCCCGAAGGTAGAGAGAGCGTGCGATGGTGATCACATCAACCTTGGAAACACTTCCAACACACATCGTCACCTCACCCTTAGCTAGTCTCCGTTTATTCCGTAGCTTTTATTTCGAGTTACCAACATTTAGCAACTGAACCGGTATCTAATACCCAGGTGCTACAAGGAGTACTCGTAAGGTATACATGAATAAAACGTATATCAAATATACTTCTGTTGACGTTGCCAGCCTTCTTATCTACCAAGTATCTAGGACAGTTCTGCTTCAGTGACCGTTCTCCTCATAATAGAAGCACTCAGTCTCGGGTTTGGGTTCAACCTTGGGTTTCTTCACTGGAGCGGCAACTGGCATGCCATTCTTGAATTTTTCCCTTCTTGCCCTTGCCCTTCTTGAAACTAGTAGTTTTACTAACCATCAACACTTGATGCTCCTTCTTGATTTCTACCTTCGCGGTGTCAAACATCGCGAATAGCTCAGGGATCATCATTTCCATCCCTGGCATTTCATAGTTCATCACGAAGCTCTAGTAGCTTTGTGGCAGTGACTTGGAAAACTATATCAACCACTATCTTATCTAGAAGATCAACTCCCACTCGATTCAAGCGATTGTAGCACCCAGACAATCTGAGCACATGCTCACCGATTGAGCTATTCTCCTTCATCTTGCAGGCAAAGAATCTTGTTGGAGGTCTCATACCTCTCAACACGGGCACGAGCCTGAGATCCCAATTTCAGCTCTTAGAACATCTCATATGTTCCGTGACGTTCAAAACATTTTGGAGCCTCAATTCTAAGCCATAATGCATGACGCACTGAACTATCAAGTAGTCATCAGAACGTGCCTGTCAGATGTTTACAACATCTACAGACGACGCTTGAGGGGGTGGCGCACCAAGCGGTGCATCAAGGACATAAGCCTTCTGTGTAGCAATGAGGACAATCCTCAGATCACGGACCCAGTCTGCATTATTGCTACCATCATCTTTTAATTCTATTTTCTCTAGGAACGTATAAAAACAGGGGAGCTACAACGCGAGCTATTGATCTACAACAAAATTTGCAAAGTCACTTTGAATATGTTCATGATAATGAGTTCAATTAATCATATTACTTAAGAACTCCCACTCAAATTGACATCCCTCTGGTCATTCGAGTGTCACATGATCCAAATTCACCAACCCAAGTCCGATCATCACGTGAGATGAGGTGGTTTCAATGGTGAACATCTTCATGTTGATCATATCAACTATATGACTCATGTTCGACCTTTCGGTCTCTTGTGTTCCGAGGCCATGTCTGTACATGCTAGGCTCGTCAAGTTTAACCCGAGTGTTCCGCATGTGCAACACTAGCTTGCACCCGTTGTATGCGAACGTAGAGTCTATCACACCCGATCATCACATGGTGTCTCGAAACGACGAACTTTCGCAATGGTGCACACTCGGGGAGAACACAATTTTATCTTGAAATTTTAGTGAGGGATCGCCTTATAATGCTACCGTCGTCCTAACCACAATAAGATGCATAAAAGGATTAACATCACATGCAAATCATAAGTGACATGATATGGCCATGAACTTGTGCTTTTGATCTCCATCTCCAAAGCACCGGCATGATCTCCATCGTCACCGGCATGACACCATGATCTCCATCATTTTGATCTCCATCAACGTGTCGCCATGAGGTTGTCGCGCTAACTGTTGCTTCTACGACTATTGCTAACTCATAGCGATAAAGTAAAGCAAAAACGGCGAAAATAAATTAAAGACAGCCCTATGGCTCCTGCCGGTTGCCGTACTCATCGACATGCAAGTCGTGATATTCTATACAAAACATGATCATCTCATACATCACATATATCTCATCATGTAATTGGCCATATCACATCACAACATACCCTGCAAAAACAAGTTAGACGTCCTCTAATTGTTGTTGCATGTTTTACGTGTCTGCTATGGGTATCTAGCAAGAACGATTCTTACCTACGCAAAACCACAACGGTGATACACAAATTGCTATTCAACCGTCTCAAGGACCGCCTTTGTCGAATCCGATCCAACTAAAGTGGGAGAGACAGACACCCGCCAGCCATCTTTATGCAACAAAGTCACATGTCAGTTGATGGAACCGGTCTCTCGTAAGCGTACGAGTAAGGTTGGTCCGGGCCGCTTCATCCCACAATACCACTGAATCAAGAAAAGACCAAGGGAGGAAGCAATCTGAGCATCAACGCCCACATACTCCTTTGTGTTCTACTCGTGATATCATCTACGCATAGACCTCGCTCATGATGCCACTGTTGGGGAACGTTGCATGGGAAACAAAAAATTTCCTACGCACACGCAAGATCTATCCATGGTGATGAGCATCTACGAGAGGGAGATTCGATCGACGTACCCTTGTAGATCGCTAAGCGGGAAGCGTTAAGAAACACGGTTGATGTAGTCGAACGTCTTCGCGATCCAAATCGCAATCCGTCCCGATCTAGCGCCGAACGAACGGCACCTTCGCGTTCAGCACACGTACAGCTCGATGACGATCTCCTCCTTCTTGATCCGGCAAGAGGGGGCGGAGTGGTGGATGAGATCTCCAGCAGCACGACGGCGTGGTGGTGGTGGTGGTGGAGTTATCCCGGCAGGGCTTCGCCTAAGCACTACAAGAATCTATTTGGTGGAGGAACTAGAGAATAGAGAACTAGCACGTGGCCGTGTGTTTTGGGGCTCTATTCCTCTAGTATATATAGGAGGGAGAGGGAGGAGCAAGCCTCCCTATGGTTTCCCCTAGGGGTCGGCCAAACCAGGGCAAGGAGGAGTCCAATCCACTTCCTACTAGGAAGTGGATTCATATTAGGAAGGAGTTCTATTCCTTCCTATCTCCACCTTTTTTCCTCTTGGGCATGTGGGCCCTTATGGGGTCGGTTCCCCAGCCCATTAGGGTCTGGTGCGCCACCTCTTGGGCCCATGTGGCCCCCGGGGTGGGTGGGCCCCACCCGGTGGACCCCTGTAACCCATTCGTCACTCCCGGTACACTACCGGAAATACCCGAAACTTTTCCGGAACCCAAATACCACTTTCCTATATATAAATCTTTACCTCCGGACCATTCCGGAGCTCCTCATGACGTTCGGGATCTCATCCGGGACTCCGAAAAACTTTCGGTCACCAACACATATATCTCAATACTACCAAAACATCACCGAACATTAAGTGTGCAGACCCTGCGGGTTCGAGAACTATGTAGACATGACCGAGACACCTCTACGGTCAATAACCAATAGCGGGACCTGGATGCCCATATTGGTTCCTACATATTCTACGAAGATCTTTATCGGTTGAACCACTATGTCAAGGATTCAGTTAATCCCGTATGCTGATCCCTTTGTTCTTCGGTATGTTACTTGCCCGAGATTCGATCGTCGGTATCTCTATACCTAGTTCAATTTCGTTACCGGCAAGTCTCTTTACTCGTTCCGTAATACAAGATCCTATGGCTAACTCTTTAGTCACTTTGCTTGCAAGGCTCATTGTGATGTTGTATTACCGAGTGGGCCCTGAGATACCTCTCCGTCACACGGAGTAACAAATCCCAGTCTTGATCCATGCCAACTCAACAGACACCCTCGGAGATACCTGTAGAGCATCTTTATAGTCACCCAGTTACGTTGTGACGTTTGATACACACAAGGCATTCCTCCGGTGTCAGTGAGTTACATGATCTCATGGTCATAGGAACAAATACTTGACATGCAGAAACAATAGCAATAAACTGACACGATCATATGCTACGTTCATAGTTTGGGTCTTGTCCATCACATCATTCTCCTAACGACGTGACCCCGTTATCAAATGACATCTCATGTCTATGGCTAGGAAACCTTGACCATCTTTGATCAACGAGCTAGTCCTTTAGAGGCATACTAGGGACACAGTGTTGTCTATGTACCCACACATGTATTTGAGTTTCCAATCAATACAATTATAGCATGGATAATAAATGATTATCATGAACAAGGAAATATAATAATAACCATTTTATTATTGCCTCTAGGGCATATTTTCAACAGGCCCTTCGCAGAGGGAAGTAGGGATTTGCAGAGGTGCCAGAGCTCAAAGTTTAAATTGAGGGAGAAACATATTTTGGGTGGCATGCCTTTCCTGTCAACGAAAACGACAAAGTAGTTCGCAACACTTTCCATGCTAGATACATCATAAGCGGTTCCCAAACATAAAGTAAAGTTTATTCCTTTTTCCACCATTCTTTCACAATCCATGGCTAGCCGTATCCACGGTTGCCTTCCATACCAACACTTTCCAAGGAATTTATTATTTAACAACATAAAGTAAATATCTTTTTCATTTTGGGACTAGGCATCCCTATTACCGCCATACTCTTGTGCAATAACAAGTGAATAAACACTCATCTTGAGAATAACACATCTAGCATGGAAAAATATTGGACACCCCCTACCGTTTCATGAGCGGTACTAGCACACAAAAAGGAAGTATATTTTGAAAATTAGAGATGGCACATACAAATTTGCTTAGAACGGCATGGAAATACCGCATATAGGTAGGTATGGTGGACTCATAAGGCAAAACTGGGTTTAAGGATTTTGGATGCACAAGTAGTATTTCTACTTAGTACGAGTGGAGGCTAGCAAATAGATTCAGAAGCAACTAACCAAGAAACGAAAATTCACATAAACGGACATTGAGCATAACTAACACCGAATAATGCAACATAAGTAGGATGTAATTTCATTGCATAACTATTGACTTTTGTACTTGCATAGGGAATCACAAACCTTAACACCAATATTCTTAATAAGGCATAATTACTCACTAACATGACTCACATATCACTATCATCATGTCTCAAAACTATTACAAGGAATCAAGTTTAATTTGTCCAATGATCTTCATGAAAGTTTTTATTATATCCCTCTTGAATATCTATCACTTTGGGACTAGTTTCATATATTACCATTGCTTTTGACAAGCTCAAACAAATTTGAGTGAAGAACATGAGCATAAAAGTTTCATCTCTCAAAATAGTATAAGTGAAGCATGAGAGGATTTCTTCAAAATTTACTAACTCTCAAATTAATCTAAGTGAAGCATGAGAGTATTTCTTCAAAATTTCAAAGTACACCGTGCTCAAAATGGTATAAGTGAAGCACTAGAGCAATTCCATAGCTCAAAAAATTGAAGTGAAGCATAAAGAGCAATTCTAACAAATCATAGCATAATTTTGGCTCTCTCAAGTGGGTGTGTCCAGCAAGGATAATAATGACAAAATAAAAAGCAAAGCAAGCAAAGACCCACATAATACAAGACGCTCCAAGCAAAACTCATGATATGTGACGAATAAAAATATAGCTCCAAGTAAAATACTGATGGTCGTTAGAAGAAAGAGGGGATGCCACTCGGGGCATCCCCAAGCTTAGTTTCTTGTTTCTCTTTGGATATATCTTGGGGGTTGCTGTAGAATCCCCAAACTTAGGCTCTTTTCACTCCTTATTCCTTCATCCATCGTGATCTCACCTAAAACTTGGAAACTTCAATCACACAAAACTCAACAAAATCTTCGTGAGATCCGTTAGTATAATAAAGCAAATCACCACTTTAAATACTGTTGCAAACTCATTCAAATTTTATTATTGCATTATACCTACTGTATTTTAACTTTAACATGGCTTATACCCTTCAATACAACCCATAGATTCATCAAAAAAAAGCACACAATGCAACGAAAACAGAATCTGTCTTAAACAGAACAGTCTGTAGTAATCTGTACTCTAACCATACTTATGTACCTCTAAAAATTCTGAAAAATTAGTAAAACGTAAAGAATTTGTATAGAAACACTGTGTTAAAATTTCATCTCATTATCACGCTCCAGTAAAAAATGAAAATTCGCGCACTGGAGGCAAAGTTTATGTTTCAGATTCAGCATTGTTTCTACTCATGTTATGAATCATCCTAAAGGCTTTACTTGGCGCAAACACTAAATAAAACATACAAAACACAATCATAACAGAGGCATAATTGTGTAAACACTCAAAAACATAAAGAAAAAGATTAAAATAAATTTATTCATTGGGTTGCCTCCCAACAAGCGCTATCGTTTTATGCCCCTAGCTAGGCATAAAGCATAGATTCAAGTATTGTCATCTTTGGTTTTTGTAGACGTATTTTTATCAAGAGGTTTTCCAAATAAAAATTGAAACACATCATCCATAGAAACCTTAGCACTATCAAGTTGTCCATCTACGTACCCTCTTTGATTCCCGGCCACAATCCAAGAATATTGTTGATTAACATCATTGAAAACATGTTGGATCATATCTAAAACGGGGACTTCCTTTTTAAGATTCTCATCAAAAAATTGATTATTTCCAAGAAGATGTCTCAACATGTAATCACTATCGTAAAGGGTCTCTCCTATTACCATTTTTTCATGGCTCATACCAAAGAAATCGAAAATCTCCCTAGCTTCTCGTACTATGTGATCAAATTCATTCATGAGAACAAGGGTGGCTAACTTATTAGCTTTGGGATCCTTTATGACGGGTAGCTCATAAAACAATCTTTGCAAGGTAGGATGGGTATGCATAAACCTATTTTCAAGTTTCAGAACTAGCGCTGAAATAGCTTTCGCATAAGTTTTAGTTCTTTTCAGTATAGGAGTATCATCGAGAGTCAAATTTCCAACGCAATTGAAAAATTCTTGGATAGTTTCTTTTCCTATAACGTTCACTTGCCCCAAAACAAAAGTTTTAGCATCCAGATTACCAGAACGTCCAATATTAGGAGTCCTGCCATCATCTGTTTCTGCCATACCAAAATCACTCATGATGACAAGCAAACAAGAGATCTGACGAGAAAAAGGCAAACGAAAAAGAGGGCGAATAAAACGGCAAATTTGGTGAAGTGGGGAGAGGAAAAAGAGAGGCAAATGGCAAATAATATAATTGCAAGGAGATGAGATTTGTGATTAGGAACCTGATAGATGTTGATGGTGTCTCCTCGGCGCCAGAGATTTGCACGTAGAAGAGACCGCTTCCTCCTCGGCAATGGCGCAAGAAATTCCTTTGACGTGGCTTGAGACTGCGTCGGTACTTCCCCAAAGAGGAAGGGATGATGCAGCACAACGATGGTAAGTATTTCCCTCAGTTATGAAACCAAGGTATCGAACCTGTAGGAGGATCATGCAACACTATGTAAACAACATCTGCACACAAAGAACAAATATTTGCAACCCGACGCGAAAGAGAGGTTGTCAATCTCTCCACGGTAAAAAGATAGATTAGGTTGTGATAGAATGGATAGATAGATCTCGCAAGAACACAAAATAAAAGAGGCAAATAAAAAGTGCAGCAAGGTATTTTTGGGTTTTTGGAATAATAGATCCGAAAACAAAAGCGGCAAAACGATAGATCGGAAAGCAATATGTTGGAAAAGTAGACCCGAGGGCCGTAGATTTCACTAGTGGCTTCTCTCATGAGTATAGCACACGGTGGGTGAATAAATTACTGTTGGGCAATTGATAGAAGATCAAATAATCATGACGATATCCAAGGCGATGATTATTATATAGGCATCACGTCCAAGATTAGTAGACCGAAGAGATTCTGCATCTACTACTATTACTCCACACATCGACCGCTATCCAGCATGAATCTAGTGTATTAAGTTCATGGAAAAATGGAGTAATGCAATAAGAACGGTGACATGATGTAGACAAGATCTATTCATGTAGAAATAGACCCCATCTTGTTATCCTTAATAGCAACGATACATGCGTGCCTCGCTGCCCCTTCTGTCACTATGAGAGGACACCGCAAGATCGAAGCCATCACAAAGCACCTCTTCCCATGGAAAGAAAAATCGATCTAGTTGGCCTAACTAAACCAAAGATTCGAAGAAGAAATACGAGGCTATAAGTAATCATGCATATAAGATATCAAAGAAGACTCAAATAATATTCATGGATAGAAATTGATCATGAACTCAAAATTCATCGGATCCCAACAAACACACCATAAAAAGTTCACATCAAATAGATCTCCAAGAGACCATTGTATTGAGAATCAAAAGAGAGAGAGAGAGGAAGCCATCTAGCTATTGCCTACGGACCCGTAGGTCTATGGTGGACTACTCACGCATCATCGGAGAGGCACCAATGAGGATGATGAACCCCTCCGTGATGGTGTTAGATTGGATCTCATGGTTCTGGAACTTGCGGCGGCTGGATGTATTTTCGTCGACTCCTCTAGGGTTTCTGGAATATTTGGGTATTTATAGAGCTCAGAGGCAGTGGAGGGGGTTCCCGAGGAGGCCACAACCCATCAGGGCGCGCCCGGGGCCTCTGGCGCGCCCTGGTGGGTTGTGGGCGTCCTGGGCTCCCTCCTGGTTACTTCTTTGGCCCACAGGCCTTCTTCTAGTCCGAAAAAGTTCTCCAAAAAGTTTCGTCGCGATTGGACTCCGTTTGGTACTGATATTCTGCGAAGTAAAAAACAAGCAAAAAACAACAACTGGCACTTTGGCACTATGTCAATAGGTTAGTCCCAAAAAATGATATAAAGTTGCTATAAAATGATTGTAAAACATCCAAGAATGATAATATAACACCATGGAACAAGCAAAAATTATAGATACGTTGGAGACGTATCAATCCTAAAACAACATTGAGAGTACGACGTTAGAAGAACGATCATAATGAATCGATCCAAACTTGTTTGTTATACTTTGAGATAATATCGTCTGAAATCAATTGTTATAAGATGAAGTGTTAACGTGTGTTTTATGTTCCTCGGACCATGAGAATATTGTAGTCACTTCTTACCGTATGATGAGCTTTGGGGTTGCTCAAACGTCATCTCTAAGTAGGTGATCATAACGACAACTTACATATTCATCTGAATGTTTGACAAGAGACTAGATAACTTGAGACTGGGATTTGCTCCTCCAGCGATGGAGAGATATTCTTTGGGCCCTCTCGGTGTGGCATCAATCATCATCTAGTCAGACATAGGTGACTCAGTCATGGGGATGTCGGAACACGAAAACGAGAAAGAAGAACAAAACCGGTAACGAGGATAACAATATAGTGAGCATGTGATGACTCAAGAGGATACCGATGCATCCTAGGTTTTATAAAGTATCGCGAAACAAAGGGAATATCACATGGTAACCAAAGGTTCACTCGAATATCATTTGTGTGTTCATAGGGATCGATATGGACGTCCACGGTTCCGCTATCAGTCATTGAATAAAGGAGTTTCGTTCATGTCTATGAGTTACCAAACCTACAGGGTCACAAGCTTATGGTAATCACGATCTTTTGATCGTTAGTAGGACGTAAGTGATGAGAACATATTTGTGAAATTGTTTCATTAATATAAGAAATAGTTTCGAGAGGATCCAGAAGCGTTTCGGGGTCACTAGAAGGGTTCCGGAGAGTATCGGGTAATACCATACCGATAAATAATATATAGGTGGAAAATGTTCCCAGGGATGTTAAATTATATGTAAAATGGTCAGAAAGTATTTAGAATAATTTTATATTTAATTAAATGTCAACGGTCCTTAAAAGGCCAAGAGGTGGAAGGCAACTTGGGCCACAAGGGCCCAAGTGGGAGGCGCCACCCTTCCCTAAGGAAGGGGGCAAATTGAGGAGGGGGAGGAGTCCAACTCCTCCTCCCTTGACCGGCCAAAGGGGAGGGACTTTCCCTTCCCTTGTGGCGCCATCCTCTCCCCTCCAACCTATATATACTTGAGGATTGGCGCCTATTGGATACACAAGTTTTGGAGCCTCCTCTAGTTCTTCTAGTTCTAGTTCTAGTTGGTCCTAGTTGACTAATTAGAGCTAGCACTACTGCAGGAAGGTCCAAAGACGACACATCAATCTGAGACCCTTCGACCAAACTGTGTGCGAAGCATGAATCGCAAACGATATAGTTCTAGCTCCGTCGCTAATAACGTGAACTGTGTGCGATGCGGATCCATCAAATACGATTCAGAAAAGAGTTGCATGTGCGATATGTGGCAAATAGTTGATCCAGATGAACTGTTTGCGATTAGCCAAAATAACACAAACGACTATAGAGATCCAGATGTGTGCGATAGAGGGTGCACAGTCCACTATGATAAACTGTATGCGATGATACAGGAGAACACAAACGATTTGTCGTAACAACATGTGTGTGATAGAGGACACACAATTCACTATGATAAACTATGTGCAATGATACAGGAGAACACAAACGACTCAGCATAACAAGATGTGTGCGATAGACAGCAAATAATTGAGTAATCAGAATCGTGCGCGAACACCAGGAATAACACAGACGATTGCTCCTAATAAGCTGTGTGTGTTGTGGGAAAACGCTTGCTGGTATACAATTATCAGCGATTGATGAAATCATCAGCAACGGGTTTCTTAGTTTAGTCCATGTGTAATGTGATTTGCTGTGTCTGCATAATATCTATGATGTGTCTACAGAACGAGAACATATATACTTATAAGAACATGATTGCATAACCAAAAAAGAACACAATGCCATTTCAAACATTGTATCACAAATACCAGAAATATTAGAAGGTTCAAATTCCAGCATTACAATGCCCAAATTCAAAGATTACAAGGTTCAAACTGATATTTGAAATCAAGTCCATCTTCTTCAGAATCTTTGTCATGAAATATTTCTGCGAAGGGATCAGCCACCGAGAAGTCATATATCGGCTCGATAGACTGCATTCCAAATAATCAATCATATGAACTTCCAAAATGAAATTCAGCTTCTGTAGAGGCTCTTCCATTCAGCTGTAGACGCCTGTGCTGATCAACAAACCAATCATTATAGCACACTAAATATTGTGCAAACCTCATGACCTTGAGCACCCTTGCTTTCTGAACAAAGAACGTGACAAATTGAATCTCTTGATTGGTGCCTCGATACTCATTCAAAGTAATTTCCGTGAGATGGAATTCAAGGCATTGAATGGGATATTGCACCACTTTTTTCACTTCCAGGCCTGCTTGTTTCTACAAAAGAAGACAACATATCAGTGCCTAGATGCCGTTTTGAACACTACGGGCCTTTTTGATTTGCAGGATTTCTAAAATACACTAATAGAGTGACATGCCATCTTCAATCGTTCATGATTAACATCTCAAAAAGTATGTATTGAAATCCTCCAAATTTCCTTTGGAGATCATAATACACATGTCATTGTAATCATGGGTAGAAGGACCAAAAAATTAAACTCCGTTGTGGTTAACAATTAACAGGAAAGGAGCATCACCTCGATGTATAGCTTCTCTGTGCACGGAAAGCATCTAAGGAATCGAATAACTTCATCCAGATCGGGGCCAACAGATTATAGTGCCAAGATCTTCAGTGTCGCAGAGACATGGCGAGGCCCGTGGGAATCATTTTCTGGATGACAGGCGAACATAGATCAACAAAAAATACATAAAATGTGATGTACAATAATAAGAAGGAGAAGAAGACTGCTGTACCTGAACGGGTATGGATCCAGCTGTAACAAGCTCGGAGAATTCAGCACACGAATATCCCAACACTGTTAATTTCGGTGCGTTAATGACCCCGATTCTTGTTGGACCTTGTTTATCAAGTACAAACAATCTCTCAAGGAAAGGCGCATTTTCAATGACCATATCATGAAACACCCCAACTGACAGCTTGTCGCGGCACCAGCCATGCACATAAAACGTACAAACATTCGTCGCAGCGATGTGGAAGCTACTGAACCCAAACATTAAATGAAGACGAAGGTACTCGAGCGTTGTACAACCATGAAGCAGGCTCTCCAAATCCTCCTTCAAGATGCTGACGCCAATGAGATGGAGGTCTTCAGTTTAGGGAGATGAAGAGCGTGCCCGACATTAATCTTGGGGAAAAATCACTCCCTAAACGTAGCGCGGCGCAGCATGGGCGCGAGGCAGAGCACAGATGGAGGCAGCGGGCACTGATGTCTAGCTTCAAAGCGGAGCTCCTCGAGCTGATCTAGGGCGGGGGACAAGAACCATTCGTGGAACTTGGGTTCGACCTTGCAGTTGGAACGGAACTTGCCGATGGCAAGGCATCTGACTGGCGCAGTGTGCGTGGTGAGGATGTGGGACAATGTGTCCAATCGTTTGTGATCCCCATTGCAGAGCTTGTCGTCGTCGATGAGGTCCGGGGGGGGGGGGGGGTGGAGTGCCAGAGGGGGCGCCACCGTCGGGAGAGGACGGTGGTTTGATACGTCTCCAACGTATCTATATTTTTGATTGTTCTATGCTATTATATTATCAATCTAGGATACTTTATATGCAGTTATATGCTATTTTATATCATTTTTGGGAACTAACCTATTAACTCAGTGCCAAGTGCCAGTTGATGTTTTCTGCCTGTTTTTGGTTTTCCAGGAAATCTATACCAAACGAAGTCCAAACGCTATGAAACGTTTTGACGATTTTTTCTAGACAAAAGAGACCTGGGAAGCTTCGGGAGGAGTCAGGAAGCTGCACGAGGTGGCCACAAGACACCTGGGCGCGCCACGGGGGGTAGGCATGTTGGGGAACGTTGCATGGGAAACAAAAATTTTCCTACGCACACACAAGATCTATCCATGGTGATGAGCATCTACGAGAGGGAGAGTGAATCTACATACCCTTGTAGATCGCTAAGCGGAAGCGTTAAGAAACGCGGTTGATGTAGTCGAACGTCTCCGCGATCCAAATCGCAAGTCGTCCCTCGAACCGATCACGAACTAGTGCCGAACGGACGGCACCTCCGCGTTCAACACACGTACGGCTTGATGACGCCTTCACCTCCTCGATCCAGCGAGCGATGGTGAAGTAGTAGATGAGTTCCGGTAGCACGACGGCGTGGTGATGGTGGTGAGGAACAATCTCTGCAGGGCTTCGCCAAGCGCTACGGAGATTATGACGTAGGAACTAGAGGGTTAGGGTTGCCGCACACGGCTTGGGGAAATCTTGATGTATTCCGGGTGCTAGCCCTGCCCCTCTATTTATATGTTGAGCCCTGGGGTCGAAACTTGGAGAAAGAGCCTCCTCAAAGTCGGTTTGGCCCGCAAGGCAAGAGTCCTGCTCGGACTCCAGGACCAGACGCCAGGGTCCTCGGCGTCTGGCCCCAGACGCCAGGGTCCCTGGCGTCTGGCCCCTGGCCTCCGCAAAACTTCCTTTTGCACCTTCCTAAAGCCTCGTGGGCTTTACCCCTTGGCCCAAATAAAGTGTTCTCGTACCCGAACATTTCGGGAAACATCCGGAACCCCTTCCGGTGAATTCCGGAACCCTTCCGGAGACCAAACACTATTATCCCATATATCAATCTTTACCTCCGGACTATTCCAGAGCTCCTCGTCATGTCCGGGATCTCATCCGGGACTCCGAACAACTTTCGGTCACCAACATAACAACTCAACTATACTTATATCGTCACCAAACGTTAAGTGTGTAGACCCCGCGGGTTCGAGAACTATGTAGACATGACCGAGACACCTCTACGGTCAATAACCAATAGCGGGACCTGGATGCCCATATTGGCTCCTACATATTCTACGAAGATCTTTATCGGTCGAACCTCTATGTCAAGGATTCAGTTAATCCCGTATGCTGTTCCCTTTGTTCTTCGGTATGTTACTTGCCCGAGATTCGATCGTCGGTATCTCTATACCTAGTTCAATCTCGTTACCGGCAAGTCTCTTTACTCGTTCCGTAATACAAGATCTCGTGGCTAACACTTTAGTCACATTGCTTGCAAGGCTCATTGTGATGTTGTATTACCGAGTGGGCCCTGAGATACCTCTCCGTCACACGGAGTAACAAATCCCAGTCTTGATCCATGCCAACCCAACAGACATCCTCGGAGATACCTGTAGAGCACCTTTATAGTCACCCAGTTACGTTGCGACGTTTGATACACACAAGGTACTCCTCCGATGTCAGGGAGTTGCATGATCTCATGGTCATAGGAACAGATACTTGACATGCAGAAAACAATAGCAATAAACTGACACGATCATATGCTACGTTTACAGTTTGGGTCTTGTCCATCACATCATTCTCCTAATGATGTGATCCCGTTATCAAATGACATCTCATGTCCATGGCTAGGAAACCTTCACCATCTTTTGATCAACGAGCTAGTTAACTAGAGGCATACTAGGGACACAGTGTTGTCTATGTACCCACACATGTATTTGAGTTTCCAATCAATACAATTATAGCATGGATAATAAACGATTATCACGAACAAGGAAATATGATAATAACTAAATTATTATTGCCTCTAGGGCATATTTCCAACAGTCTCCCACTTGCACTAGAGTCAATAATCTAGTTCACATCACCATGTGATTTACATTGTTCTAACACCCAATGAGTTCTGGGGTTCGATCATGCTTTGCATGTGAGAGAGGTCTTTAGTCAACGGGTCTGTGACATTCAGATCCGTGTGTACTTTGCAAATCTCTATGTCATACTGTAGACACTTCTACCACACTCCACTTGGAGCTATTCCAAATGGCTGCTCCACTATATGTATCCTGACTGCTACTCAGAGTCGTCCGGATAGGTGTCAAAGCTTGCATTGACGTAACCCTTTACGACGAACTCTTCATCACCTCCATAATTGAGAAATATTTCCTTAGTCCTCTAGTTACTAAGGATAATCTTGACCGCTGTCCAGTGATCCACTCCTGGATCACTCTTGTACCCCTTGACAGAATCATGGCAAGGCACACATCAGGTGCGGTACACAGCATGGCACACTATACAGAGCCTATAGATAAGGCATAGGGGATGACCTTCGTCCTTTCTCTTTCTTCTGCCGTGGTCGAGCTTTGAGTCTCACTCAACTCCAGACCTTACAAATCAGGCAAGAACTCTTTCTTTGACTAATCCATTTTGAACTCTTTCAAAATCTTGTCAAGGTATGTACTCATTGAAAGTCTTATCAGACGTCTTGATCTATCTCTATAGATCTTGATGCCCAATATTTAAGTAGCTTCATTCCAGGTCTTCCTTTGAAAAACTCCTTTCAAACGACCCTTTATGCTTTCCAGAAATTCTACATTATTTCCGATCAACAATATGTCAACCACATATACTTATCAGAAATTCTATAGTGCTCCCACTCACTCTATTGTAAATACAAGTTTCTCATAAACTTTGTATAGACATAAAAACTTTGATCACCTCATCAAAGTGTATATTCCAACTCCGAGATGCTTGCTCCAGTCCATAGAAGGATCGCTGGAGTTTGCATACATTTTAGCATCCTTAGGACTGACAAAACCTTCCGGTTGTATCACATACAACCTTTCCTTACGGATACCGTTAAGGAAACGATGTTTTGACATCCATCTGCCAGATTTCATAATTGAAAAATGCAGCAACTGCTAACATGATTCCAACAGACTTTAGCATCGCTACGGGTGAGAAAGTCTCATCGTAGTCAACTCCTTGAACTTGTGAAAAACCCTTTGCCACAAGTCGAGCTTTATAGACGGTGACATTACCGTCCACGTCCGTCTTCCTCTTAAAAAATCCATTTGTTCTGAATGGCCTTACGCCCTTCAGGTAATACTTCCAAAGCCCATACTTTGTTTTCTTACATGGATCCCATCTCGGATTTCCTGGCCTCTAACCATTTCTCGGAATCCGGGCCCATCATCGCTTCTCCATAGCTCGTAGGTTCATCGTTGTTCAACAACATGACCTCTAAGACAGGGTTGCCGTACCACTCAGGAGCAGTACGCGTCCTTGTCGACCCACGTGGTTCGATAGTAACTTGATCCGAAGTTTCATGATCATCATCATTAACTTCCTCTTCAACTAACGTAGGCTCCACAGAAACAACTTTCTGCGCTGCGCTACTCTTTGGTTGAAACAAAGGTTCAACAACCTCATCAAGTTTTATCTTCCTCCCACTCAATCTTTCGAAAGAAACTTTTTTCTCGAGAAAGGACCCGTTTTAGCAACAAACACTTTGTGCTTGGATCTGAGATAGAAGGTTCACCCAACTGTTACGTTAGGGTATTCTATGAAGATGCATTTGTCCGCTTTGGGTTCGAGCTCATTAGGTGAAAACCCTTTTTCACATAAGTGTCGCAGCCCCAAACATTAAAAAATGACAGCTTAGGTTTCCGCCAAACCAAAATTCATACGGTGTCATCTCAACGGACTTATGGTGCCCCTTTTAAAGTGAATGTGGTTGTCTCTAATGCATAACCCTAAAACGATAGTGGTAAATCGATAAGAGACATCATAGTTCGCACCATATCTAATAGAGCACAACTACGACGTTCGGACACACCATCACACTATGGTGTTCCAGGTGGCGTGAGTTGTGAAACAACTTCCACATTGTCTTAAGTTATATACCAAACTCGTAACTCAGATATTTACCTCCACGATCATATCGTAGACATTTCATCTTCTTGTCACGATGATCTCAAACTTCACTCTGAACTTTTCAAATGATTCAGACTTGTGTTTCATTAAGTAAATATACACTATATCTACTCAAATCATCAGTGAAGGTAAGAAAATAACGATATCCACCGCCCACTACAAAACTCACTGGACCGCATACATCAACATGTATCATTTCCAATAAGTCAATTTCCCGCTCCATCATACCGGAAAACGGGGTTTTAGTCATCTTGCCCATGAGGCATGGTCCGCATGTCTCAACCGATTCGAAATCGAATGAGTCCAAAGATCCATCAGCATGGAGTTTCTTCATGCGTTTTACACCAATATGACATTTAGCGGCAGTGCCACAAGTATGTGGTACTATCATTATTAACTTTGTATCTTTTGACATCAATATTATGAACATGTGTATCACTACGATCAAGATTCAATAAACCACTCTTATTGGGTGCATGACCATTGAAGGTATTATTCATGTAAATAGAATAACCATTATTCTCTAACTGCAATGAATAACCGTATTGCAATAAACTTGATCTAATCACGTTCATGCTTAACGCAAACACCAAATAACATTTATTTAGTTTCATCACTAATCCCAAAGGTAGAGAGAGCGCACGATGGTGATCACATCAACCTTGGAAACACTTCCAACACTCATCGTCACCTCACCCTTAGCCTCCGTTTATTCCGTAGCTTTTATTTCGAGTTACCAACACTTAGCAACCGAACCGGTATCTAATACCCAGGTGCTACTAGGAGTACTAGTAAGGTACACATCAATAACACGTATATCAAATATACTTCTGTCGACGTTGCCAACCTTCTTATCTACCAAGCATCTAGGGTTGTTCCACTTCAGCAACCGTTCTCCTCATAATAGAAGCACTCAGTCTCGGGTTTGGGTTCAACCTTGGGTTTCTTTACTGGAGCAGCAACTGGCTTGCCATCCATGAAGTATCCCTCCTTGCCCTTGCCCTTCTTGAAACTAGTGGTTTTACTAACCATCAACACTTGATGCTCCTTCTTGATTTCTACCTTCGCGGGGTCAAACATCGCGAATAGCTCAGGGATTATTATTTCCATCTCTGGCCTTTTATAGTTCATCACGAAGCTCTAGTAGCTTAGTGACAGTGACTTGGAGAACTATACCAATCACTATCTTATCTGGAAGATCAACTTCCACTCGATTCAAGCAATTGTAGTACCCAAACAATCTGAGCACATGCTCAACGATTGAGCTATTCTCCATCATCTTGCAGGCAAAGAATCTTGTTGGAGGTCTCATACCTCTCAACACGGGCACGAGCCTGAGATCCCAATTTCAGCTCTTAGAACATCTCATATGTTCCGTGACGTTCAAAACGTTTTGGAGCCTCAATTCTAAGCCGTAATGCATGACGCACTGAACTATCAAGTAGTTATCAGAACGTGCCTGTCAGATGTTCACAACATCTACAGACGACGCTTGAGGGGGTGGCGCACCGAGCGGTGCATTAAGGACATAAGCCTTCTGTGCAGCATTGAGGACAATCCTCAGATCACGGACCCAGTCCGCATTATTGCTACCATCATCTTTCAAATCTATTTCTCTAGGAACATATAAAAATTCAAGGGAGCTACAGCGCGAGCTAGTAATCTACAACATAATTTGCAAAGACATTTTGACTATGTTCATGATAATGAGTTTAGTTAATCATATTACTTAAAAACTCCCACTCAAATTGACATCCCTCCGGTCATTCGAGTGTCACATGATCCAAATCCCCCAACTCAAGTCCGATCATCACGTCAGTTGAGGTGGTTTCAATGGTGAACATCTTCATGTTGATCATATCTACTATATGACTCATGTTCGACCTTTCGGTCTCTTGTGTTCCGAGGCCATGTCTGTACATGCTAGGCTCGTCAAGTTTAACCCGAGTGTTCCGCACGTGCAACATGGCTTACACCCGTTGTATGTGAACGTAGAGTCTATCACACCCGATCATCACGGCGTGTCTCGAAACGACGAACTTTCGCAACGGTGCACACTCGGGGAGAACACAATTTATCTTGAAATTTAAGTGAGGGATCACCTTATAATGCTACCGTCGTCCTAAGCAAAATAAGATGCATAAAAGGATTAACATCACATGCAAATCATAAGTGACATGATATGGCCATGAACTCGTGCTTTTGATCTCCATCTCCAAAGCACCGGCATGATCTCCATCGTCACCGGCATGACACCATGATCTCCATCATCTTGATCTCCATCAACGTGTCGCCATGAGGTTGTCGCGCCGACTGTTGCTTCCATGACTATTGCTAACGTTTAGCGATAAAGTAAAGCATTACATAGCGCTTAATGATTGACACGCAGGTCATACAATAATTAAAGACAACTCTATGGCTCCTGCCAGTTGCCGTACTCATCGACATGCAAGTCGTGATATTCTATACAACACATGATCATCTCATACATCACATATATCTCATCACGTAATTGGCCATATCACATCACAACATACCCTGCGAAAACAAGTTAGACGTCCTCTAATTGTTGTTGCAAATTTTACGTGGCTGCTATGGGTTTGCAAGAACCGTTCTTACCTACGCAAAACCACAACGTGGTGTAGTGATTGCTTTTTGATCTTCTAAAAGAACCCTCTTCATTGAAATTGATTCAACTAAAGTGAGAGAGACAGACACCCGCTAGCCATCTTTATGCAACGAAGTTACATGTCAGTTGAAGGAACCTATCTCGCGTAAGCGTACGCGTAATGTCGGTCCGGGCCGCTTCATCTCACAATACCGCCGAATCAAGTATCAACTAGTAACGGCAAGCAATATGTATACACCCACGCCCACAACTCGTTTGTGTTCTACTCGAGATCTCATCTACGCATAGACCTAGCTCATGATGCCACTGTTGGGGAACGTTGCATGGGAAACAAAAATTTTCCTACGCACACACAAGATCTATCCATGGTGATGAGCATCTACGAGAGGGAGAGTGAATCTACATACCCTTGTAGATCGCTAAGCGGAAGCGTTAAGAAACGCGGTTGATGTAGTCGAACGTCTCCGCGATCCAAATCGCAAGTCGTCCCTCGAACCGATCACGAACTAGTGCCGAACGGACGGCACCTCCGCGTTCAACACACGTACGGCTTGATGACGCCTTCACCTCCTCGATCCAGCGAGCGATGGTGAAGTAGTAGATGAGTTCCGGCAGCACGACGGTGTGGTGATGGTGGTGAGGAACAATCTCTGCAGGGCTTCGCCAAGCGCTACGGAGATTATGACGTAGGAACTAGAGGGTTAGGGTTGCTGCACACGGCTTGGGGAAATCTTGATGTATTCCGGGTGCTAGCCCTGCCCCTCTATTTATATGTTGAGCCCTGGGGTCGAAACTTGGAGAAAGAGCCTCCTCAAAGTCGGTTTGGCCCGCAAGGCAAGAGTCCTGCTCGGACTCCAGGACCAGACGCCAGGGTCCTCGGCGTCTGGCCCCAGACGCCAGGGTCCCTGGCGTCTGGCCCCTGGCCTCCGCAAAACTTCCTTTTGCACCTTCCTAAAGCCTCGTGGGCTTTACCCCTTGGCCCAAATAAAGTGTTCTCGTACCCGAACATTTCGGGAAACATCCGGAACCCCTTCCGGTGAATTCCGGAACCCTTCCGGAGACCAAACACTATTATCCCATATATCAATCTTTACCTCCGGACTATTCCAGAGCTCCTCGTCATGTCCGGGATCTCATCCGGGACTCCGAACAACTTTCGGTCACCAACATAACAACTCAACTATACTTATATCGTCACCAAACGTTAAGTGTGTAGACCCTGCGGGTTCGAGAACTATGTAGACATGACCGAGACACCTCTACGGTCAATAACCAATAGCGGGACCTGGATGCCCATATTGGCTCCTACATATTCTACGAAGATCTTTATCGGTCGAACCTCTATGTCAAGGATTCAGTTAATCCCGTATACTGTTCCCTTTGTTCTTCGGTATGTTACTTGCCCGAGATTCGATCGTCGGTATCTCTATACCTAGTTCAATCTCGTTACCGGCAAGTCTCTTTACTCGTTCCGTAATACAAGATCTCGTGGCTAACACTTTAGTCACATTGCTTGCAAGGCTCATTGTGATGTTGTATTACCGAGTGGGCCCTGAGATACCTCTCCGTCACACGGAGTAACAAATCCCAGTCTTGATCCATGCCAACCCAACAGACATCCTCGGAGATACCTGTAGAGCACCTTTATAGTCACCCAGTTACGTTGCGACGTTTGATACACACAAGGTACTCCTCCGATGTCAGGGAGTTGCATGATCTCATGGTCATAGGAACAGATACTTGACATGCAGAAAACAATAGCAATAAACTGACACGATCATATGCTACGTTTACAGTTTGGGTCTTGTCCATCACATCATTCTCCTAATGATGTGATCCCGTTATCAAATGACATCTCATGTCCATGGCTAGGAAACCTTCACCATCTTTTGATCAACGAGCTAGTTAACTAGAGGCATACTAGGGACACAGTGTTGTCTATGTACCCACACATGTATTTGAGTTTCCAATCAATACAATTATAGCATGGATAATAAACGATTATCACGAACAAGGAAATATGATAATAACTAAATTATTATTGCCTCTAGGGCATATTTCCAACAAGGCACGCCCAGGTACCTTGTGGGCCCCCTATGGCTCCGTTTGACCTAATTCTATATCTATAAATTCTCAAATATCAGAAAACCAATAGGGAGCCACCCAAAACACTTTTCCTGCTACCGCAAGCCTATGTTCCGACGGGAGGCCATCTGGAGACCTTTTCCGGTGATTTGCCGTAGGGGGAATTGATCACGGAGGACATCTACATCAACCTTGTTGCCTCCATGATGATGCGTGAGTAGTCCACCACAGACCTACGGGTCCATAGCTAGTACCTAGATGGCTTCTTCTCTCTCTTTGATTTTCAATACAAAGTTCATTGCGATCTTCACGGTGATCTATTCGATGTAATCTTCTTTTGCGGTGTGTTTTGTTGGGATCCGATGAATCATTCCGACGAATTGTGGGTTTATGATCAAATTATTCATGAAAACTTATTGAGTCCCCTCTGAATTTCAATATGCATGATCTTATAGCTTCCTATTTCTCTCTGATCTATCAGTTTGGTTTGGCCAACTAGATTGATTTATCTTTAGTGGGAGTGGTGCGTTGTAATGGGTTCAATCTTGCGGTGCTCTATCCTCATGATAGAAGGGGTCAATACACGTATTTGTATCATTGTCATTAAGGAGAAAACGATGGGGTCTGAACATATTGCTTGTCTTACTTTGTCTACACCATGTCATCTTGCTCCAAGCATTACTTCGTTTGTCATGAACTTAATACCATAGATGCATGCTGGATAGCAGTTGATTGGTGAAGTCCAACATTGGAACTACATTTTCCTAACTAATAAAACTTGCATAGGGAGTAATTAACCCATGGATAATTAATCAACAAACCGGGACAATGCTCCTCATGAGTGTTGGTCCAAACGGGCTGCCTGCGGGGCCACCTCGGAGAAACTTGGGGATTGGTTTAACTCGTAGCTAGTCTCATCTGCTAGTGCCCTGAGAACGAGATACACGCAGCTCCTATCGGGATATAGACTACCGGGCGGTCTTGCTATATTTGTTTTCCCCTTCCCGAATGTCTTGTGCACCGGGATTTCGAGGATACTTTGGGCTATCTCGAGGTTTAGGTTCGCTCTGGTGTAATTGATTTTTCATAAGGGTAGTGAATCGTTATAGGTAAACGATTTGTTCACCGCAGCTTGTGTTTAGTTTGTGATGAATCAGTTGGAGCACCCCTGAAGGGTTAAATCTTTTGGAAAGCCATGCCCACGGTTAAGTGGCAACTTGGAAATTGTTTAAAACCCGGTTAGAGAAAACTTGAAGTAAACTCAATTAAAATACACCAACCGCGTGCGAAACTGTGACCGTCTATTCTTGTGAGGTTTGAACCAAGAAGTGAACACAGTGGGGTTATGATTGACTCACAAGTAGGTGTTCAGGATCACTTCTTGATCATTACTAGTTCACGTCCGTTTATGCGTAGATCACTCTTCTTATTCTTGTACTCGTAAGTTAGCCAGATATCAAATGCCTAGTGCTGCTGCAACCTCACCCCTTAACCATTCCATACCCATTAAGCTTTGCTAGTCTTGATACCCTTGAAAATGAGATTGCTGAGTCCCCGTGGCTCACAGATTACTACAACAACAGGTGTAGGTACAGGTAAAGCGACACTTTGACGTGAGAGCGATGCTCGTTCTATTTGGAGTTTCTTCTTCTTCGTCGATCATAGGATGTGATCCATGCCGACAGCCTGGGATAGCAGGGTGGACGTCCTCTCTTTTTTGTGTGTTTTTATCTGTAGTCGGATCCCGCTCTTCTGTATGATGATTGTATGTATTGATGTATTGAAATATTCATGTTGTAGCTTGTGGCGAGTGTAAGACAATATCTTGTATACTCTTCTCTTAAGTGCATGTACTTGTGACGATCTCCACCTTGCAAAAGCGTCTTAAATATGCGCTTCTATCCCTGTTGAGACTTTAAAGTTTCCGCGATGATAGGACTGCATATTGGGCGTTACAAATGCAGCGTTGAACGCAGAATACAAGAAGGAGGGGGTGAAAATAGCCTTGTTTCAAATGTTCCCTACTAAGGCTCCGGGTCCAGATGGTTACCCGACGCACTTTAACCAGCGCCATTGAGACATATGCGGTGATGATGTGACAAGGGTTGTTCTGATTATAGTACGAGGAGAAGAAAGTCCGGAGGGGATTAATGATACAATATTGGTGCTTATTCCTAAGGTAATGAATCCCACAGTGCTTTCTCAGTTTAGACCCATAAGTCTGTGCAATGTGCTTTACAAAATTGCCTCGAAAGTGGTGGCCAACAGATTGAGGGTAATCTTACCAGATATAATTTCTGAGGAACAATCTGCCTTTGTCACTGGTAGATTAATAACTGACAACATCATATGTGCATATGAATGCTTGTATTTCATGAATAGGTCTAAATCAAAGACAAACAATTTTTGTGCTCTCAAACTAGACATGATGAAGGTGTATGATAGATTGGAGTGGCCTTATTTGAGTGCTATCATGGCTAAACTTGGATTTTCTCAGCAGTGGATAAATACGGTAATGGGCATGGTCTCTTAAGTGTCCTTTTTCTGTTCTTTTTAATGGTGAAAAGCTTGAGTCTTTCAGGCCTTCTAGAGGGATTCGATAGGGAGACCCAATTTCCCCTTACCTATTCTTGATCGCAGTAGAGGGCCTTTTGTGCCTCCTGAAACCCAGTTCTCAGTCATCTATTGCAGGTATTAAGGTGGCTCCTACAACTCCCACCATAAACCACCTTTTGTTTGCACATGTCAGCTTGCTACTTTTTAAGGCTAATGTAGAGGGATCAATTGCAGTGTCAAACCTGTTGGACACATATTGCAATGCTTCAGGCCAGCGCATCAATCATGACAAGTATTCAATCTTTTACGGTAGAGGTTGTCCGGGTCCTACAAGGGATGCGATCAAGAATTCCTTGCATGTACAGAACGAGTCCTTAAGTGACCGCTATTTGGGTATGCCAACGGATGTCGGCCATTCTAAAAATGGAACTTTCAAATACTCGAGAGATCGTGTGTGGGAAAAGATTAAAGGATGGATGGAGAATTACTTTCTGCAGCAGGGAAAGAAGTATTGATCAAGTTCGTGGCTCAAGCAATTCTAGTCAATTCCATTTCATGTTTCCACCTGCCAAGGGGTTTGTGCGATAGTATAACTTCCATCATACGACAATTGGTGGGGTAGCAAGCAAGGTAGAAGAAAACCGAGCTGGGTTGCATGGGACACAATGGTACAACCAAAACATTTTGGAGGCCTTGGTTTTCGTGATTTGGAAGTATTTAATTTAGCGCTACTCGCAAGGAAAGCTTGGAGAATCATGACTAATGATTCATCATTAAGCGCTCAAGTACTAAAGGTCGTTTACTTCCCAGACTGCTCACTGTTGGAGGCAGAATTGGGAGCTCACCCATCTCAGATTTGGCGGGCAATTTTGGATGGAAAAGAGATATTGGTTTAAGGTATTTTCAAAAGGATCGGTGATGGAGAATCCACTAATATCTGGGAGCACAATTGGATCCCCCCGAGATAATTTCAAAAGACCAATTACATCTCTGGTTGCGAACCCACCAGTATATGTGGCAGCGCTAATTGACACCATTGCTGCACAGTGGAACGAGGGGTTGATCCGGTCGGTGTTTACTCCCTTTGATGCAAATGAGATCCTGAAAATACCGATTTGTACATGGAGAGTCTCGGATTTTTGGGATGGCATGAAGAGAATAGTGGCAAATTCACCGTCTGCTCGACATATCACATGATTTTGCGGACGAAGCTGAGTAGAGAGAATTGGTTGCACGACACCGAGGATTCTTCAAGGGGCAGGGAGAGCAATTTATGGAGCGATATTTGACATATTAAGGTGCCCTCCAAAATTCGTATGTTTATTTGGCAACTAGCAAGGCACTCCATGCCCACCGGAGCTGTTCTGAATCACCGAAACATGGCGGACACGAACTCTTGTTGCCTGTGTGGAGCTACTGATACATGGAGGCACGCCCTACAAAGTTGCTCAATGTCACGGAGTGTGTGGGCCTTTGCACCCGAGGAGCTGGTCGAGAAGATCATTGGACATCAAGAGGAAAGTGCGAAGGATTGACATTTTGCAGTACATGATATACTAGAGGAGGAGGAGTTCATTCGGGTGGCTGTCACCGCATGGGTGATATGGGGAGCGAGGAGAAAGGAAATCTTTGAGGACATCTTCCAATCACCGCATGCTACCCATGGATAAATAGTTACTTGGCAGAGCTGAAGATTGTCAACGGGAGAAGTCAAAATATGATGACATAGCGTGCTCCTAGGTTATCTACATGGATGCCTCCAGTCCAGGGTAAACCTGGGCATACCCCGGGCTGGGACGGGTTTCAGGCCGGTCTTGAGAAAGCCCGAACTGAAAATCCCAAGCCCGAGCCGAGCCTGGCCCGGCTAAAAAATCGAATATTCAGGCCCAAGCCCGACCCGGATGGACTAATAAGATCAATTTTGGGCAGGGCCGGGTCGGGCCCCAGTGTAAAATGCCTATTTTTCCAAGCCCGGGCCTGCTCGAAGTACACACGGGCCTAGTTTCCAAGCCCGAGCCCGGCCCGAACACAAAGCTTGACCCGGTCCGGCCTAGGTTTTTTGGGCTGGGTTCGGGCTTTGTATTCGGGGCGGGCTGCCCATGCCTAGGTGTAGTCCAGGGCAGTGCCAAAATTAATGTTGATGCTGCAGTGTCGACCCGAGGGAGATTTGCTGTAGCGGAAGCTATTTGCAGAGATCATCATGGTGCATTTCTTGGAGCATCAACACTAGTCATCAAGCATATAATGGATCCTCGAATCTTGGAAGCAATGACCATACGAGAAGCTCCATCCCTTTCGGATGATTTATAAGTTCAACGCATACACATTGCTTAAGATTGCAAGACAGTGGTTGGTGAAGTGAAGCAAGGAAGTTTAGCATCTTATGGAACATTACTGAAGGAAATTTTAGATCGTTCTTTAGTTTTCATTCGTGTAATATAGTCCATGAATCTAGGAGCTCAAATTTTGAAGCTCACAATCTAGCGATGTTTGGTTAGGACATCCTAGAGATCTCTCTTTCGTCCGTGTAAACATTGTCACGATTCAACAAAGGCTTCACGAGATTGATTAAAAAAAGATGTAGAGAGCATCAAATAGAAATCATGGTATGAGGACACGATCATAGGTTTACTATCCTAACTGGTTATTTCATTTTTTTGAGGACATTTCAGTTTTTTTTCAGTTTTCTTCTCATAGGTTCTGCGAATATTCTGTTTTACAGTTCCACTATGCGGGGTCTGTTCGTCCGCAGCTCGCGCTAGCCTGCAAAACACGTGGTTTTTTCTGAATTTGACACATATGTCACATATTACACAGAATTATGAATTCAATATAAGGTAAAATCATCCAAATTACAATAATTATTCAAATCACCGAATAAACTAATAATTCAATACAAGAATTGTCTCAAATAAAACAATGATACAAATCACACATGAATTAAATAAAATGAATCACTGGTGCAGCGACGTGCTATACAAACGGTTTTAACCCCTTTCCGTGACGTACTTTGAAACCGTCGCCTTTCATGTGTGGGCGATAGGGGGGTCCATCCCACACGACACAGAATAATCATCGACGATGGTGTCCAACGAACGCAAACGTTTGGCCAAACTAAGCGTATGGGATGTCCGCATCTATCACAAACGAGAGTCACCGGTCAACCGTTTGAGATATGGTGGACTTCCCATACGACCCATCCTTGCAACTCGTGTGAGATCACACTAACATCGCACGCGTTATTCTGTGGCTCACCATTTACGATGTGCACCTAATCACAAACAGTTCACGATTATGAAGCGTGTATGATAAGGGGGTATATCACAAACACTTATATTGGACGAACCGTTGGAGTAGGGCATTTTGGAGCTCGGGCTCCATGAAGCCCTTTATTTTTGAACAATTCAAATTTCCTGATTTCAAAAAAATCTGAAAAAATATGCAAGTATACAAGGATGAAATGTGTATGTGTGCAAAAATTCAAGATGAAATACGTTGAGGTGCGATCTATGCAAAAAGAACAAATTCATGGACTTTTGGGATGAATAGTATCCTGTGTTAAAAAGCCACAAATTTGCCTTTTTTGCACAACCCTCGTTTTAATAAATTTCGTCCTGAAAATTTACACACATGTGTGTTATGCCTTCATGTACATCTGTATTTTTTTCAGATTTTTTTGAAATGTAAAAATATGAAAGTTGATGAATTTTGAACTTTTCAAAAACCGGCCTCCATGGAGGCCGAGCTCCAAAAGGCATTTTGGCGATATTTAACTAAGACTATAATTTAACCGTCGTACAAGTATCGGATAGGTTTAAGAAACGTCGTACTCACGTCCGACATGATAAGTATCGCACGCGCTATTCTGTGGTCCAACGTTTGCGATGCATACTACATCACAAACAGTTCATCCTTTTAAACTGTGCGCGACAGAGATTGTATCACCAACGTTGCATTCGGTTGCACCGTTTGTTATATTATCTGAAATCACACACGGTTCGCAAACGGCAACTGTGTGCATGGTCGCACACGTTTTCTATCTGTGAAACATGTCGGATCTTGAGGTATATCACAAACGTTGAGACTTACAAACCGTGTGCGGCGTAATGACCCGTAGAGCATTTTTATTATTATTTTAATCGCTACAATTTAAAATTGTACAAAATTTGAATTTGAAAGTAGGGAATAACTTTTTACATATACATAGATAGGTTCATCAAGCAATGCATTATTCCATTCACAGGTACATACGCTCAAGAATTACGTCAACGAAAGAATTACATAAGCACCAAATAAAGAATGATGAACGACGGTTGAATACTTGTATTAAAGACGGCAAAGAAAGAGGCAAAATATATTCTGATTGCTGTAAAAGGTGAAGTGGAATGCCCGTAGTGTGCCCTCCTACATGTCGTCTGCACACACGACTCTAGCCCAATCCCTTGTGATGGTCGACCGCCCATGCTTCAATATCTTCATGACTTCCAGATAGTCATTCTAGTCTGGTAGAAATACATGTACATTTGCATGTCCAACAATCATGTAGTTTGAGAGGTGATCTTGGGTAGACTGCGTTGGGAACCACTGCAATGGAAAAAGATACAGAGATTGTCATCTAACAACTCATTATGTGCAGTAAAAAGGGTACATAGTTCTGACTTAATATACTTCATAAGACTGTTGTCTTGGACAAACTGTAAATAAATAGTTTAATTGCCACATTTTGACCCATTGTACTAGCAATCTTTATTAGTTACCTCACATGATGCTCTCTCCATCCCACTATATAAGATCTAATTACATCCAATGCACAAACATATTGGATGAATTAGCATCTTTTATTATGGGGCGGAGGGAGTATAACATGGGAAACAAATATAGCCATGTGAACCAAAAACCATTAAAATAGGCATATGCTCACTACATCAGGCTTAACAACAACCAAATAAAGTCATTCATAATGCTATTGTTGAATTTGCATAGAACAAAGCTTGTACTTAAACATCAAATTGTATAATTGAACATCACAGAGTGAAAAAAAATAGGCGGTGTATAACTAAATAAACAAGGCATACTACAACAACCAAATAGTCATTCATATCGGTATTGCTGAAATTGCATAGAACGTAACATGTGCTTAAACATCAAATTCTATGATTGAACATCACATTGTTAGAAAACCGAAATAAACAGGGGCATGTTAACTACACCAGCTTTAACAGGAACCAATTGTATAATTGAACAATCAAATCTAGCAATTGAAGCTGGACATATCTTCACTACAAACAACCAAAAACAGCTAAACAAGGTATATGCTCACTACAGACAACCAAACATAGGCGTTCGTGAAATTGAACTGAAAAATTCATACTCGAGCATAGGGCGCACTTGTCGACGACAAGTTGTTGTCGTCAATGAGACCTGACTTGGTAGCTGACGATGCCAAAACATCGCCATAGAACGCGACTTCCATAAATGATAAAGGGTCCCGTTGGCGATGAAGGAAATTTCCTAACAGCAAAGCAGAGTAGATCAGATGCATACTACAAACAACCAAATATAGGTATATGCTAACTACAGACAACCAAACATAGGCAATGACATTGAACTGAACAATTCATACTCCAGCATATCAAATTGCACTTTTGAACATTACAATTCATACTCCAGCATAGCACATTACCGACAGCAAAGCAGAGTAGATCATAGGCATACTACAAACAACCAAATATAGCAATTGAAACTGGACAAATCATAACCACTAACCACCAAAAAACCTTTAAAGGAAGCATATGCTCACTACAACAGACTTAACATCAACCAAACAGCCATTCATATCAGTATTGTTGAAATTGCATAGAAGATAGGACGCACCATGTGCTTAAACATCAAATTGTATGATTCAACATCACATTGTGAGAAAACTGAAATAAACGGGGGCGTGTTAAGTACACCAGCTTTAACGGGAACCAACTGTATGATTGAACAACCAAATCTAGCAATGAAACTGGACATATGTTCACTACAAACAACCACATATCACGCTAAACAAGGTATATGCTCACTACGGACAACCAAACGCATCAGCACTGAAATTGAACTGAACAACTCATACTCCAACATATCAAATTGCACTTTTGAACAATTCATACCCCTTGGAATAGCCTGGAGTGGGGGTGCGCACAGTGCGCTCCCTGTTGTGGCAGCTTATCTCCTTGCCTTTGGAAGAGCACGTCTGCAGGGTGACGTCCCTGATGTCGTGGATGGGCTATTTCCCCTTGGAAGAGACGGATAGGGCGCCTTGTCGTCGTCGTCAATCAGGTCTGACTTGGTAGCTGACGATGCCGAGCCACCGCCATATATATAGAACGTGACCTTCAGTAATGACAAAAGGGTCTCGATGGCAATGAATTCAAAATCCTGACAGCGAAGCCGATTAGATCAGTGCGTGGGGGTGGGGGGAGGAGATCCAAGGAGGTTGAACCCGAAGGGGCGGGGGTGATATACTTAACCTGTGTCATAGCCCGCGTCTGGGGGACTCGGCGGCCACCTCGCCGTCGTCCAGCGGACAGGCCTCGATAGACCTCTTTTTGGCCATTCGCTCCTCCATCTCCCCGTGAAGCATAGCCGGGATGAGGCAGCGACGCTCTGGAGTGTGGGTGAGGATGGGGATGGGGATCTGCGGGGAAGAGGGTGCTTCGCAGGCCGACACTACGGGGTGGACCAGAGTTGTGCGTGCATTATTCGACATGGAGGAGCACTACTGTCGATGGCACGGACGACTCTAGTCCAACCCCTTGTGATGGATCTTCATGAGGACTTCGAGATAGTCACGGGAAGGCCTGTAGAGGATGACGGTGGAGTCAGGGGCGGCGGCGGCGGCGGGCTAGCTATGGTTCGAGCGAGGGAGAGGAGTGGTGCGAGCGGGAGCGGAGGTTTTCCTTTTTTTTACGTTATCTGAGCAGAGGTTTTGTGGTGGGGAGGGGGGTAGGTGGTGTTTGAGGAAATGCCGCACGGCTACTGAAAATTTTACTAGGCGGGAATGCCGGGGCTACTGAAAATTTAGATTATGGGATTGAAGCGGCGCGGCCAGGGCGGGAGCAACAAACATCGCACACAGCCGAAACATAATAAGTGTGTGCTATCAAATAGGAAAAACCCGCGAAACCGCCATTTTTCAAATGGCTCAAGGTGGTAGATATTTTTACGAGGGAAGTCTCATGGAACCCAATCGTGTCCGGCGCCCACCAGTGGACCGTGCTGATGTGCCAGCGGCGGATGGAATGGTTTCTGTTGAGTGTGCAATCGCAAACGGTTGTTACATTCGAATCGTTTGCTATTTACTCCTGGAATTAATAATAATATAAAGGAGCATTTCGTCAAAAAAATACTGGAAAGGGGTCAGAACACATATACACGCCTACGTTGTCTCAAAAAAAACATACACGCCTGCATGTGGAACAAAAATATGTATGCACAGGGTGGTTTGATCGTTCAAAATACCCAATGCGCAACTTTGATGTGGCACATGTCTCCTCCGTCACCATTTCGTGTTGGTGGAGGGGGAATCCTAGCCACGAATACATGCCCCCAAACAGGTATTGCGTATCACTCATGTCGTAACACGAAAATGAAACATATACATGAATCCAGCATGGTCGAACCACACCATCTCTTTTCCGGTCAAAGGTGGACTATGGCCCGTGCGCCTCGAAACACGAACATCCTGACCAAAGAATCAACACTTTTGGTCAAATCTCTCCCGTTGTCGGTCGAAAGGATGGACGTCCACCGAGGCCCATGAATGGGCGTGGCGCCGATAATTAACCACGCGGTGGAATGTCGAAGACAGCCATCACCTGTTGGTGGTGCAAAACATGTGTACGGAAATGTTGTGTTGCGTTTGAATTCATTAATATATACCTCATGTGCAACTTTGATGGGTCACATGCTTTGGAACGGGAAAGTCCCCCCCAGCCCCCCGAGCGAGTGTTCATGACGCGTACAATTAGTATGCCGAGCGTCGATGGGAACGATTCACGCATTCGTAGGCGTGTGCTCAGACTTGGCTAAGGAAACTCAAATGACCTATATAATGTATACCATAACACAAAACAATTGAAGATTCCACCATGGTAACCTCTCTCTCGTTGTTAGTCAATGTGATGGACATCCACGCGGGCCCAGTAATGGACTTTCCAACGACAACCACGCGAAGGAGTATCCAAAGACAATCACCGTGCATGGAAGTGTTGTGTGATGTTTACATACCCAGCACACAAACTTTAGTGTGGCACACCTTCCTCGGGAATCTTAAAGTCCGCACAGAAAGTGAGGTTCACGACGCGTGGTATATATATACCCCCCCATTCGAGCCGATGGGAGAGACATTCATGCGTACACTACACGCACTCAAATTATACCATGTAATCTCACACCCATGGCCTACCGCAAACATCGACCAAAAAAGAATCCACAATAATTAACCTCTCTCGTTGCGGTACAAAAGTACGTGAGGCCACAGATGGGAGTGACACTAATAATTGTGCGAGGGGGGCGGTGTGTCCGAGGACAACCACCGCCTCCATGCTGCCTTAACATATGTATGAAGGTGTTGTGTGATGTTTTGAATACCCAATGCACACCTTTCATGTGGCACCTTCGCAAATCGGAAAAAACGGAGGTTCACAACTTGTACAATGAGCACGCGCATGCACACATGCGCCCAAACTTTCGTCCGTAATCTCACCATGATATTCACCGAAACATGGACTAAGATGAATCCACCTTTGATCAAACCCCTCTCGCGCGTGCCATCGAAGGTGATAGACCACGCGGGGGCAACGAATGGGTGTGTCGGTGGTAATCGCATGAGTGAGTGTACGAGGACCACCTCCGCATGCATGAGACACAAACATATGCATGAAAAAGTCATGATCGAGATGCTTTAAATATATACCCAATGCATGACTTTTGACGTGGCATGTGTGCCTCACCTGAAGCTGTCAATGGTTAAAACCGGTACCCGCATCCCCATGGGTGTTTACTATATTAGGGCACGGAGAAGTGCGAGCTTGAATTCCCATGGGAAAGATGGTGGGTCAAATACCTTACCCAGCGTGCAGGACGAGGATGGGGATGGGATATACATAGCATTACCCGCCTTAACCATGAAGTACTTATATGTGGGCTCTCAAATTAGTAGACCCCGCGTAATTTGCGACCTCGGTCACCCAAATTTCCACAGATCCCACCCATCTCGCCCAAATATCCCTAAGAAATCCCAAACTTAGCCACAACATATTGTTTATTTGCGTTGGAGTACTGTTTTTTTACTGAAATACTATCGAATGTTGTTCTTAAATGCATGTTGGGTTTCCCCAAGGGGATAAAGAAGTGGCAACGGGGATGGGAAACATTTTATCCCCGTGCATGGGTACGAAGACGGTGACGGGAATGGGAGGGCGGTGATCGGGACGGGGATGGGAAACATTTTATCCCCGCGCACGGGTACGGAGACGGTGACAAGAATGGGAGGGCGGTGATGGGGACGGGGATGGGACTCCAATATACCTGCCTGAGTAATCCCCGTTGTCAGCTTGATGCCTAACTAACTGGACAACCCCACGTGGTGGCGCACATAAGACGCGTATTGTGTGCCAGACCCCACACCCCCACTCGTCCCACCACACTACCGTCACTTCGAGGCATGCATGTCAAACTTTTTTATGTAGTGCACATGTGACAATAGGAGTGTAGTGTTAAAATTCGATTTGTAAAGAACATTAAGACATTATATACATCAAAGTGATTCCTTAGGTATTTAATTTGTAACATTCAAATTTGAACTATATGCACAGGCGGTTGTGCGCCTGAATGGATTAGAAATTCATTTTTTTGTGTAGGGTGCATGTTTATAGTCCCCATGGAAGGAAAAACAATAAATTTCGAACTTCTCGGGGCCGCAAACATTGACTATTGGCTATCAATTTGCAGCAAACGCCCAGCTAAGCTAGAATTCATTGAACATTGACATGATTTCATGATATGGAACTTATAGGTCGTGGTAAATAAATCGTCCAATTTGAGAGAAGTTTTCATCTAAGCTTCTTGCAAACGGGGGCTTATTAATAAATGCAATACAGAACCGTCATGTTTACATCGCAAACGGTTTACTAATCCAAACTTTTTTTATTTACTCCATGTATTAGCATTGGATAAAGTCAAGCTTTGTAAACTTTGACCAAATTTAGAAAAAAATGTTAACGTTTACAATTAAAAAATATTACCATTGGATTCTTTATTGAATGTACTTTCAAATCATATATATTTGTCATGGTAATTATTTCTATTTCTTTCTTTAAAGTTGGTCAAACTGTATCAAGCGCGATCCTTGCACGCAGATGTGATTTGACGGGACGCATGCTAGCAGCAGGTCGCCTCGCGGGCTGACCGGGATGCGTGTGAGAAGGTGGTTGAATTGATGGGAGGCGTGTTCGCTAAGCAGCTTCGTAGGGAGACGTGCCGTCAGACGTGTGAATTGACGGTGCGCATGCCAGCAGTCCGGCGCACAGGCGCCTCACCGGGAGGCGAGCCATCCCTTTAAACCGCTGCCCGCCTCCCTCTCATGTCCCAACTCCCCTTTATTAACCGCGCCCAATCCGTCGGCTTTAACATTCTCGCTACACACAATCCTCTCTCACCCCCAGCATCCTCACCGCCGTTCTCAATCGTCATCAGCGGCCTCCCTGCACCATGGGAGGGAGTAACCACGTCAGTGCCGGCGAAGCACCCGAGCAAAGCATGAAGGTGGGCACAGAGATTGCCGTCGTCGGAGATGATGTATCGCGCGGACAGCAGCGCGGCCTTGACGTTGTCGCCGCCGCCACGCTTCCCCAGCCGGAGCTGGAGGTCCACAGTGACTCCGACGAACACTCCAGCGACGACAACGACTCGGACGGAGAACTGGTTTGTCATATATACTCATTTTTGGTAAATACATATAATAGGCTGATTGGTTTGCTACTAAAACATGGCATGCCAACTTTTGGCATCAAATCAGTTAGCTTCGATTTAGGTTTCACGTTGTCGCATGATATAGTATGTTTCATAAACTTTGCCTTGCGAATTTGCATTATAAAATATACGGACGTCACATTTTTACTATGTATAGGTGCTATCTGACGATGTGGACAGCGAGGATGAATACGTCCAATAGAGGTTCAAGAGGCAAAGGCTCAGAGAGCTTATGGCTGGAAAGTACAACAAGCGTGTCAGGAAGAATGGGGGCTATGGATGCCTATTCTGCAACCATAAGATTAACAACACGTACTCGAGTGTTCTGGCGCATGCAAGAGGACGAGCCGCTGGCTCCTTCAAGCAGAAGTATTCTCACAGGATAGCGCACGCCGCGTACGCCCAGTTCCTGGAGAATCTTAACCATCAAACATGAAGATGAGATGTTGGATTGACTGTTTCGAAAAAAAATGTTGGATTGAATCTATCTAGTTTGTGTGTATTATATCTATGCTTGTGTATTATATTTTTTCCTGAGATTGAAACTGTGCGACGACTTTCATTATGCGGTATCTCCATCACACCGAAGTGCTAGTTTACTTGAGAGTAATATTTATATAGGATTTATCACACACGGTTGGATCTAATAAACCGTTTCCTCCGAGGCACATTATTCTAGGACAAAATCCCTCAGCACCACTTGAAAAAAAACTCAACACCCACACGTCACAAAACCCTCGCCTGCTCCCCCTCCCCACCCCCTCCTCACCCCAGTAGCACCTACACTAACACTAGTACTCAGGGACTCACCATGCATGTCACCGCCTATCCCCGTGGCAACCACTTAGCTCGACGCCTGTCGCCGCCGTCGGCTGCCGCAAAACGCCACCGCATATCTCCACTGCCAATTGCCGTGGCCTATCGGCACTGACTTTCTCGACGCTGCTCGCTGTCGACCCAGCTCACCCGATTGGGGAATCTTCGGTACTGTTTTTCCCCCATGAAGAACCAGGTAACTAATCTACTGAAATATTTCCACTCATCTCTTATCCCAGTCCGTTGGCCCCTTTTAATCACCCATCCGAAATCGCCGTGGATTCATGTTTCTTCTAGCTGATGTGAGGGTTTTCATTCATGGAGTGTACAGTGCAAGGACACATCAGGGCTATGCGGACTCGGCCAAAAAACCGAGGAGTTCCATCTCACCATACCAGACGACTTCACGGAGCGCACGGTATGTTCAATCTCACACTACCTGGGTTGACATGCATGGCCTATTCATTTTCTGAACCTATACTATAGATTGCTACATTTGGATAAAACGTGCCACATGCAGCATTTACGTCAAATGTGATTTCTTCTTCTTATCCTTCTCCTTCTATATTAGGCAAATTAATGTTGTATTGTTCTTTTGTTTACTCTCATATATATTTGCATGACATGATGGTTACATTATCTGTTTACTTGTAAATTTTTGTGCTTTCAAATCAACTGATGTGCATGCTGTTCTTTTAACAACTACTCTCATACTATCACGTTAACAGGTTCTATAACAATCTTATCATTTCCTGCAGTACATCCCTTGCGCTGCAACGACAACTGTAGCGCTTAATCTTTGCCTTTACATAATTAAAGACTCCAGGGATGTCATATTGAGCACAAACCATGGATTTACAATCGTTGTTTCTGTAAAAATTGATGAAGATTGTCACTCCTACTTTGAAGAAGGCCTTTAGGGAGAAACTACTAAGTTTTATGTACTGAAAGCTGACACTAAAATTACGCTACACCTAAAAGAGCCTTACCATACGATAAATGCTAACTTCCCCGACGACATTCTCCGTACATGCTATGTTGGAAGTAAGTGTTCTTTGTAGTATCTGAATGTTGACTTGCGTAGCAATATCAATGTAACTGTGTAGTATTTCAGCAACCAATTGGGATTTCATTTTCTTAATCTGTTAAAACTGTTCCTACCTAGTAAGCAGTAACTTGTAATTACCAATGCACTATTCTTCTACCCTGATCTAGCTACATAATCACAATCCTCCCACTGCTCCACTCTTGACAGAAAGATACGTCGGCGGCCATTCTCCGGACGTGGATGTCGAGGTTGCCAACAAGCCGAGGCGGGCTGAGCCAGAAACACAAGCGTCTCCGATAGGCGTAGACTTCATCAGCAGCCTCCCCGATGATATGTTGAGAGTCATCATCTTCCTCCTCCCTATAGAAGATGGCGTGCACACAACCGTCCTCTCTCGGCGGTGGCGCCCCCTATGGCGCTGCGCCCCTCTCGGCATCATCAGCGAGCACATGCTTTGCACTGGCTATCGCAAACGCTTGGATGCATTATCCCAGATCCTCGACACGCATTGTGGCCCAATCAAAGGCCTTACCATGGGCAAGTTCCGTTCCACTGGCAAGGACCGAGACAAGCTTGACGAGTGGTTCTTATCACCAGCCCTAGATCATCTCGAGGAGCTCCATTTTAATGATGGACATATGCGCCCGCTGCCACCCTCCGCGCTGCGCCTCGCGCCAACGCTGCGCTTCGCAAGGTTCTTGAACAGCCATTTCCCCCAGATTAACGCCAATCCCGCTCTTTTGCTACCTCGACTGAAGCACCTTGAGCTCGTTGCTGTCTGCATCCCCAACGACGACATGGAGCGCCTGCTCCGCGGCTGTACTACGCTCGAGTACCTTCATATTCAGGCGATCAATGGGTTGAGTAGCCTCCACATCACCTCCATGAGTCTCCGGGCAATTTGTGTGTATTGCTGGTGTTGCAACAGGAGATCGCACATGGTGAATCACCAAATGGTCATTGTGGACGTGCCTTTACTTGAGAGATTACTTGTTGTTGATCAACAAGGTCCAACAAGAATCAGGGTCATTCATGCGCCGAAATTGACAGTGTTTGGCTACTCGCCCGTCAACTTATCTGAACTTGTTTTTGGATTCATAACCGTCCAGGTACAACAATCGCCCTCTTCTCATTCTTGAATTAACATTTTTTCTCTCTATTAAAGATGTATGTTCGTCTGTCATCCAGAAAATCATATCGACAAGCTTGACCCCGTATCTACGCGGAGTGAAGGTCTTAGCAGTAGAATCTATCGGCCCCGACCTGGGCCAAGTTGTCAGATTGCTGAGATTCTTTCCGTGCCTGGAGAAGCTATATGTCGACGTGATGCTCTTTCATGTTAAATTTTAACCACAAGGGAGTTCAAATTTTGAAACCCTGCAAATCGTAAGAGGTCTGTTGTGTGTCCAAGCACTAATACATTCTCTTCTTTCGCAGATACGGTTAGGCCCGGTAGTGGATAATGTGATACAATATAACAATCCCATCGAATGCCTTGATCTCCATCTCTCATAAATTACTTTGAACTCCTACCGAGGGACCTTACCGGAGATTATATTCGCCAGGTTCTTTGTTGTGAGAGCAAGTGTGCTAAAGATAATGAGATTTTCCCTACATTTATCGCGCAAAAAAGAATGGTTTGATGATCAGCTCCGGCGACTAGGACAGAATGGAAAACTCTCAGCAGAAGCTCAATTTCGTTTTGTAACTTCATTTGACAGACTATTCGGAAGTCCTAATGCCAAGCCCATAAATGACATGTCAGTGGCGGATCCCTTTGCAGAAATATTGAAGTTGCGAAACTAGTAGTAATATCAGTATGAACCTATCATATATGTTCATGTTCAGCTGATCAGCGCGGGCGTCTAGAGCTGCATGACAAAGTTTCCTGCATAAGCTGAATTTCATTTCTATTATCGGTTTGAACCTTGTAATCTTTGAATTTGAGCCTTGTAATGCAATTTGAACCTTTGTACTATTTCTGTCATTTGTGATACAACCATGCAAATGACATCTTATGAGGGAGACTCTTATTTTGGTAGTACTATCTTTTCCTTAGTATGCAATGGCCGATTAATATCTGGACATCAATATGCAATTGACGATTAATATCCGGACCTTAAGAAGCAGAACCACGACCGAGGTGTGCGCCAATGTTATGTGTGTATTGGATGCTTAATTTGGTTATGCAATCATGTTCTTCTAAATAGAGCATAGATGCTTGTGGGCAGGTTGAGCAAATCACATCGCATACGGAATAAACAACCGAATCCGTCGGTGATGATTTCATCAGTCCCTGACAGTTCTTTATCCGGAACCGTTTGCCCACAACACATCCGAGTGGCCTGTGTACATCACACACATCTTGATCTGAGAAACCGTTTGTGTTATTTTTGCTTATCGCACATAGTTCATCCCAGTGGCCTGTATGTGGTCTATCACACACATCTTGATCTATGTAACCGTTTATGTTATTTTACCTCATCACAAACAGTTCATCCGAGTGACCTGTATGCCGTCTATCGCACACGTGATCATCTGGACAATCGTTTGTGTTCTGCTTGATCAGCGCAAACAGTTTATCGGGGTGAACTGTATGCCGTACATCGCACACACTTGTATTTTTATAAGCGTTTGTGTTATATTGCCCAATCGCAAACAGTTTATCTAGGCCAACCGTTTGCCAAACATCGCACACGCAACTATTTTTTAAATCGTATTTGATGGATACGCCATCGCACATAGTTAACGTCATTAGCGACGGAGCTATAACTATACCGTTTGCGATTTGGTCATCGCACACAGTTTTGTCGAAGGGTCTCTGATTGATGTGTCGCGTTAGCAGCATCCTGCAGTAGTGAATGTAAAAATGGCAGGTTTTACCGCCCATTCCTTTGCCAATGGTGCTCAATGAGGTCCTCCTGAAGCTGATAGTGGGTGTTTGCGTCTTCAATCTGCCGGTATGTCTGAAGGAATGCTTGTATGCAGCCAGGGTCTCTAGCAGGCCTAACACGGCTACCGACATTGTCATAGAAGAACTCCAAGTTCATGTCCCTCTCATCTTCGATGATCATGTTGTGAAGAATCACACAACATGTCATGATGTTCTTCAGGGTTCGCTTGTCCAAAAAACGAGCAGGACCACGAACAATGGCAAACCTAGATTGCAAAACACCAAAGGCTCTTTCAATATCTTTTAGGGCAACATCTTGTGCCTTTACAAATTCAATATTCTTCCTAGTTGCGTGCTTTTTGATGCTCTTGACAAATGTACACCAAGACGGGTAAATACCATCTGCAAGATAGTACCCCCTTTGTGTACTCATGCCAATTCACCGTGTACTAGCAAGCAGGAGCATCACCACCAGCAAGTGTAGCAAACAAATGAGACCGTTGCAACACATTGATATCATTGAGAGTACCCAACATACCAAAAAAGCAATGCCAAATCCATAAATCCTCGGATGCTACGGCCTCTAGCACAATTGTTGCATCACAAGACTTGCCACAATACTGCCCGTGCCATGCCTTCAGGCAGTTTTTCCAACTCCAATGCATGCAATCAATGCTTCCTAGCATACCGGGCTGACCTCGCCTCTCATTTGCTGCCATCAACATTTTTGTGTCTTCCTCGTTGGGTGCACGAAGATAGACAGGACTAAAGACGAGGATGATCACTTTGGCGAACCTATGCACTGACTCAATTGTAGTATCTTCACCAATGCAAAGATATTCATCGGCATAGTCAACCGGAATGCCATATGCAATCACCCGCATGGCCGCCAAGATTTTTTGATATGCGCTAATACCCTTCAAGCCCGCGACGTTTCTCCTTAGAGTAAAAAACCGAGAATTGGCCTCGCAAACTTGCACTATTTTTACGAAGAGGGATCGGCGCATTCGATACCTTCTCCGGAAGAGGTGCGACGGATACGTAGTATTGTACGCGAAGTAGTCTATCAACATCATGTTCCCTAGATAGCGGTTGCGCAGGATGCAAAGACGGCCGACGGTCGATCCTCGTCGTCTCTTTTGGTTCCGATCCTCAAGCTCCTTCACGGTGAGGACCACCACCATCATCTGTCGCCGATGGATCTCGAGCAGTGATTCTACGTCCGAGTCATCAGACGAGGACAAATCCTCGAGCAAAAATTCCTCGCAAGGGCTCAAATCCATCTACAAATCGCACCCAAGCTCGCATGAATGGAAATTCATCTACAAATCGTTCGCTAAGTCGAACTAGAAGGGGCACATAAGGACTCATCAGTGGCGGTCGATCCGGGGTGGCGGCGACCCGGGGGCCGCTCAGTTCGGCGAATCCGGGGGCGGGCGGTGACCCGGTGGCGGCTCGGCTCGACGAATCTGTGGTCGGCGGCGGTCGACCCGGGGGCGGCATGGTGGACCCGTGTCTCTAGCGGCCCGGCGACGTGATTTCGTTGGTGGATATGGCCGGAATCGAAGGCGACAGGTGGGCGGCGATGACGCCGAGTGGCTGCGGGATGGGGGTGGGGAACGCGCGCGGGCTGCAATGTCCCTCCCGCCAACCGCTTTCGCGAGATACATGCCACTGATGGGGCGGAGGGGGGGGACTGTGTTTTCGCGGGTCGGAGGGGGCAATTTACCGCGCCCCTTAAAAAATGTAAGGGTCAGATGCGTTTACGGTGTCTGTTAGGGCCACTTTTTTGCGCAAAACCGTACACTGGCGGTTATTTTGCGGGTCGGCACGATATAAGGGGTCTGCTAGAGATGCTCTCAGGGGTGCATGTCCTGGAGACGCATGGATGAATTCACAATCTGACGATCACTGGGCGACCAATAGCTCATGCCGTTTTTATTTTTCTAAAAAAGCCTATTTCTACCTACTACTTTTTATGAATAAGAATTAAATTCAATTAAATAATTGGAAAAATATTGTATGTAGAAAGTAAAATTGTTCATGTACTTACATGTAAACATTCACTAGCTAATTGTCCGTGCGTTGTAATGGGGGCATACATATTCTAGTGGTTCATTATCAATCGTGTGTGACATATACCTTTCACTCACTATATTCTTGGTTTTGGTAATATTTGATTTGAGTATGGGTTGGGGAAGAGAATAAAAGTTTTGATTTAGTTGAGTTTTTGGTAAGATTTGATTTGATTTAAGTAGGGTAGGGAAACACAACAAAAGTTTTAATTTAGTTGATGCTTTGATAAAATTTTATTTGATTGAGTTAATGAAGAACATGAGAGATGTGGCGTACATGCGGGAAAAACCAAACAAAAGAGGGCAGGAGTGGACACGAACTTACAACGACAACCCCCCCCCCCTCCCCCCTTTAAAGATACATATGAATAAAGAGTGTTCATCTCATTAATAAAAAAATCATGATATAAGAGAAAATATATTTGTTTTTGAAAATTTCACATATTTGATAATTGTTGTTCATACATATTAGAGAAGATATTCATATAATTTTGATAAATATTCACGTATTCCTCGAAATGGAAAATAGAACAAAACAAGCAAACAAACAAAACCTAGAAAAAAGAAGAACCAACCAGCGGGTGGATAGTTAGGAGGGTGCTCGTACCTAAGCCCACTAGAGATCAAATCCCTTTTTTTGAAACAAAACCGAGCTTTATTCATTGGAAATAATAGATACCTCGTTTATGAGGATTGGTACAATTTCGTTGTGTGGCTCCTCAAACCAATCAGAGATAAAAAAATCTAGCCAAATTAGAAAGTACATGAGCGACATTATTTGCTTCCCTATTACAATGCTCAAACCTAGACAAAGGAAAATCACAAGCTAAATGAAAACAGTCGTCAAAAATTGCCGTAACAGTCCCGAATGAACGTCCTCCGTCGTTCATAGTTTGGATCACCTCCATACGGTTGCAACCCGCTCTTTGCGCCAAAGATATAACGAATTTTAGGGCCAGAGCTTCCGCCATCACCACATCCGAACACCATTCAATCTTACCATTCCCCCCCGCAATAAACCTTCCTTTGTCGTCTCTAAGTACCGTCCCCATCGTACCCCTGAGCAAATCATGGTCAAAAGAAGCATCAACGTTAAGTTTAACAAACCCTTTTGGAGGAAAAGCCCATCCTCCTTTTTTCACGAAAGCCCTTGGGTTGGATGCATTTATGAAATTTGTGGTAATAACACGTATCTCCATCGAGATTTGTTGTACGTCCTGAGTAGCCTCGTTATGTACCAGTTTTCGTCTTTCTCACCACAAGTATCAAGCCAAAATAGCAATCATATCACGTACGCTTGGATTGCCCATAATACGTAGTTCCTGATCCGGTAGTGATAGTAAGTATTCCAGAACTGCCTCACCCGCATAATCTATTTCACACGCTTTGTCAATAATATCCTTCATCCCTAGACTTTTCCACACTTGCTTAGCTTTGTTACATAGAAACAACAGGTGTTTTGTGTCTTCTGGCCCAGAAGAGCAGGTAGGGCATACGGGCGATACTTTCACGTGTCTATTTGCTAGCTTAACCCGACACGGAATAGTTCCATGCAGCGTACGCCAAATAAAAAATTTCACCTTTGATGGACAAGAAAGTTTCCAGATTCTCTCCCAAATAGGATTAACCGTGGTCCGTCCCATCCCATTGCTATGTCATAATCTTCGCCCATATTGATAATCCCACTCTACCAAATAAGCTGATCGGACAGAAAAAGTACCATTTTTTGTGAAGTTCCAGGCTATAAAATCAAGCATATCATTTTGTGAGATTGGGATCGCCAACACTCGTTGGACATCAATAGGCCATAGTGTTTTTCTGAGAAGATCTTCGTCCCAAGTATTAATAATTGGATCAATCAAATCTGCTACCTTACGTAACAAGTGACCTCCCTTAGGGGTGATAATTTTTCGTTCTGCGCAATTTGGGATCCAAGCGTCCTCCCAAATGTCAATATTCTGACCATTTCCCACTCTCCAAATATAACCACGCTTTAGGGAGCTAACACCCGCCATGATACTTTACCAGGTGAAAGAGGAGCCCTTCTTCAGGTCAGTGTTCAGCAAATCGCCATTAGGATAGTATTTGGCTCTCAAAATGGTAGCGCAAAGAGATTCTGGATTCTCAATAAGACGCCAAGCCTGTTTAGCAAGCATGGCCAAGTTAAAGCAATGGATATCCCGGAAGCTCATTCCCCCTTGATTCTTGGGTACACACATTTTCCACCAAGCCATCCAATGCATTCTTCTGTGGTTGTCCTCGTCTCCCCACCACAAATGCGCCATCACATTAATAATTCCTTTACAAATTTTTTAGGAATTTTAAAGACTGACATTGCATAGGTGGTAATGGCTTGAACAACCGCTTTGAGTAAGATCTCTTTTCCTCCAGCTGACAACAATTTTTCCTTCCAACCATCGATTCTCTGAACAATACGATCAATTAGATACTGGAAACAATCTGTCTTATCTAGCCCCACATTTGCTGGCAATCCTAAATATCTGTCGTTCAGGCCCTCCGTCATTATGTTTAGAGTTAAACACATCTGTTCCCTAATTTCCACACTTGAATTTGGACTAAAAAAGATGCTAGATTTTTCGACACCGACCATCTGTCCCGACGCTACGCAATATGACTCTAAAACAGACTTCACCGTTTCCGCACTGTGTAAACTTGCTTTCATAAGGATTAAAGAGTCATCAGCAAAAAGAAGATTCGTGACAGGTGGGGCATCCCTGCATACTTTTATTCCCGAAATATTCCCATTCTCTTCCGCATTCTCTAGTAACGCAGTAAGGCCTTCCGTACATTTAAACATAAAAGATGGCTGGGCAACTCGCCTCCCTGGTTGTCCCCCGATTTGAGCCTTCGTTGCCCATCCGATTTTCGGCCTTCTCGCGTGTCTGAGCCGTTGGATCTTCACAACAGTTAAACTCGATTTTCACTCTGCGGTTGTTTTTGCTGGCCAATGACACGTGGGCTCGCGTTACGCGTTGGTTGGCTGGGTTCGTCCGCTCCGCGTGCACTAGGTTTTTGGCCAATCTGCTCCGCGCATCTCGCAGCCAATCCCGCGCTCGCCTCGTCCCACTCTCACACGAGCCGCCAGACAAACCCTAGCCCCTTTCCCCTCATCCCCACAGCCTCTCCCGACTCCTCCATCCCTCCTCCTCGCGCCGCCATGGCCTCCGCCCTTGAGCCTCGCCGACGCGTGTTATTCCTCCTCCCTCATCTCTGTCCGTCTCCGAGGACCGGCTCACCCCACAACTTCTTCTCCACCCATGACCTAGGGTTGGGGAGGCCGGGTCTTCTTGCTGGGGAGGGCCAGGAGGCCGGCGGTGGGGAGCAGCGAGGCCGGCCTGCCGTCTCTCCCCCGGTTCTTGTTAGCGGCCGAGTTGGCTGGCTGGGATAAGGAGTTCGTCCTCCTTGCGGGTAGCCATGGGGCTTGGCCGCCGTGGGCAGCAACAGGGTTAGGTTCCAGGCGGCGCACACTTCATGAGGTGTAGGGGAGGACAGGGTGACCACCAGGGCCAGGCAAGGAAGCAGGGGGTGACGGGGTCGGATCTGGCGGTGGTGGGTCGGAGCTCAAGCTAGAGGCCGAGACGGGGAAGGTCTGAAAATGGAGAGACCAGATGGAGGTGCTGTAGGCGGAGGAGGCTCGAGCTGGAAATGGTGAGATCACCCTCCCCATATCCATTATCTCAGTTTTTCCATCTCCAAACCTTCACTGATGGTCTCTCTCCCTCAGCACAACTAGCGTCACCGGCCATCCCATGGGTTGGAGCACGGGGTAATGCTCCCGTTGCGATATGGTGGAGTTGCAGAAGGGGGAGGCTGGTGACAGGGAACCGGGCAGGGGAGAAGGCAAGGTATGTATTGTCCCGTGTTTTTTTCTCTTTGCATTGTTCTCCTACCATGCATCTATTTGTTGTCAGAGTGGATTCATGCCACCAAATTCTTGGACAAATAATGAGTGCCAAGATATGTATGCTGACATGTGAGTTTATTATTATTTGGAAAACAATCATATATGTATTGCCAACAATTTTTATATTTGAAGCAACCAATTTTGTGATAAGAGTAGAGAGAAAGATACGTGCACAATTTTCTTGATGTTACAGCAGATGGATCCCCGATGTTTCAAGGTCATATATAATTTACTACGTATGATTCATATGAAAATCGTGCATATATAATTTACTACGTATGATACATGTGCAATTTTCTTGATGTTACTACATATTTAATAAATGAAAGGTGGTTCGTTTTGCTCACTGTTTGCTAACAGTAATGAGTATAGATGTATGAATCGTAGATCGTGCACTGCTGCTACGGGTTCCATGTTGTTTAAGCTAGACAACGCGACGGTGCTTGCGTTGTGTATAGTTGAAGTGGTAGTTTATTATTCTTTGCTCGATGCTTGTGTTATATGTGGTTCAAGGAACAACCCTGTTAGTTTGCATGGTCTATGTTGGGACAATACAATGCTTGTTAAGTTTGTTAATATTCTGATGGCTGTTGAATTTTGGTCAATGGAGATGTGAATTTCTTATGTAGATAGGTACTAGCCATAGAATACTTTACTCACCGGTGATAGGTAGTTTAAGAGAACTTCTGAAAATTCCAATCCAGGTTTTCTGTGTTCCATGCAGGAAGAGCGCAGAGTCTGCACCGGGGTATAAAATTATTTACTGCTTACCTTTGTGCCTCGACAAATGCTTGTGATGTATTGTCCAACCAGAGGCCAGCTTTATCCAGTATCATAGCGATGCTACAACTGCCTTATTTACTGCTTACCTTTGTGCCTCGACATATGCTTGTGATGCATCGTCCAACCAGAGGCCAGCTTTATCCAGTATCATAGCGATGCTACAACTTCCTATTGCTTACTCCACTTATTCTCACCTGATTTCTCATATATAGGTATTAATTTCCTTTCATGGAAGGCCTTCATTACATTTCAGGATCTGGCGAGAATTAATTTGGATAATAGTCCAGGGGTAGAACATGGAAACATCTTTGACTGAATGAAAACACTTAATGACATGATTTGTAAGTCATTTTCAGAATGGTTTGTTTGCTTTGACAACTATTTACAGTGTGGTTTCTTTTGGTTTCACCATATTTGTATGTGCATATTTTCGTAGGTTGTGTATTGCATAGGATCTATTGATGAAACCTGAATGTCTACGGTATAGTGGCAGCGAGATGTTTAACACGAGGTGTTGCAGGTAGGTACCTACTTCACCCGTTATTGTGTCCATTCTGCCGCTACTACTTTTGATTTTAAAGGATGTTTAGAATCAGAACAAAACTACATTTGGCTCTATATGACTGATCTGATTTGCACACAGACCTCAGTCAAGTAAAATCTGGAAGGAGGCGTAAAGCAATCAAAGAAAAGTAAAGATTCACAATAAATTTTCGCTCTTACAAAATATTGTTTGCTTTTTCACATAGATTGTTCTTGGGTTCAGCTTTTGCTGGCATGTTGTTGTAGGCCGGCATTTCTATCACGATGGGTGGGAATATTAGAATGTTTTTTTACCAAAGTTAGCCATGTCTCTTTGAATTGCCATATGTACTCCAAACTCTTATTATAAATTATGCAACTATCTAATGATTGAAACTTCAGTACTCAGCTTTATTAGGTAGGACAATCACATGTTAGTTGTCCTTTTCTTGCTACATTTGTAGTATTAATTCTTATTATTGAGGCTTTTTGGCTCTTGTGCTCCATAGGAGGTTACCCAAGAGGTTGATCCAAGTTAACTTCTATGTTCTATGTAACAGCATTTTTGACAGTGTTGGCCTAATCAAAGTGAAAACTTATATAATATATTTTGTTTGTGCGAAGACTGTGTGTCACCTCCATGCTAAACCTATCCAACTAACTACGTATATGCACCACGATTATGCGTGGGGGAATAGAACATAGAAGCTTTGGGGTTGACGTTAAGGTACCATAATTTAAAGCAAGTGCAACTTGTTTTAAATTATGTAGTTAGTTGATTTATATAAGGTACATATACGTACTAATATAATATAAGTGGATTTTTTTAGAAGTTAAGGTACCATAATTTAAATCAAGTGCAGCTTGTTTGCTTCCTTATTATTTTATTGCATTAGATATCTTTAGTATTATGACCGTCTAAAAATGCAGAGCAGATCTTTAGTATTTTGAATTTTCAGTTACATCTGTTCATGAGTTGTGAGATGCATATGATTCTGGCTTCCTTCACACGACATTATAGTAGACCATTCTTGTGGTTCATTCGGTTTGGTTGGTTGATGCTGCCACTTTCATTTTTATTAGGCTTGCCATTTGGTTATGTGGTAGAGTGTGAATCTGGTGGCTGCCCAGATCTGAACTGCGTGTGAGGGTGGGTGTTCTCGGCCAGAGTTGGGCGTTCTCACTGACTTTCTGTCTAACCTATCCACAGGTATACTAGCCCATTTCTATTTCTTTGATTTTCCTTTCCAAGTACATGCTTTAGTTTATCCTGGTTTGCGTACCTTTTTTTATGTTACCTTGGTGGTCGATGTAGAATCACAAATGCAAAACGAGAGATGCAAATGTGAGGATAGACCCATGATACAGTTTTACAACTTGTTCTTGTTAAAAGAACTACTCTACATGTTCGTTGCAAGTTAATTGTGAGGATATGATACCTTATAGAAATGATGCCTTAGTGTTTCTTGCTTGCATCTGCATCGTTACATGCCATGATTGTGTTCTGACCAGTTATTTTCTGTATTTTACAGGTTGTACGATCTCGTCCGTTGCTGCATTTATTTTCTGCTCGTTGCTTCATCGCCGTTGAAATTTTTGAGATATGTAAGCTGACGTCTTGAATAGTTTAGAACAGTCAGTCGGAACTGCAGGAGCCATGTTGACCTTAATCTAAAAATAAAAGGTTTTCCTTTTGCTGGACCTCTAAAAAATCTGCAAGGGAGTAAGCGTTGGCATTACCTATTGCTCTGGTTTTTGAAGTTAATTGCAGCTGGCAAAGCTTGCACTGATGTTTTGAGTTCCACCGCTCGCTGTGTGGAAGCTACAGAATTCTATAGTTCTGTGGAATGCTTGTTCTGGTCTGGCCATCTTGTAATTTTATTTTTTGCAGCTTGACGACTGTAGGGTAGATAGACTCTATACATAATGAAGAAATGTGCCTGTCCGACGGTCCTTCATGCCCAGTTGCAGTGATAGCTTTGGGTGTTGTGTGCACCCTTTCATGTAATTGTGTTACCCGAAATTTATAACTACGATCTCACATATCTTGTACTGAGTTTATGAGGAAACAACTGGACTAATGTTAATGATCCAGTGTTGAGAATAAAAAAAGGTGGAAGCACATTGAGTGGCTTTAGTTTTGTTCCCCGACATACAATGTACCTTTACTTTTTGAGTGAAGCAAAGAATTTGAAAACTTAAAGCTATATAAGTGAAGCAAAGAATTTCAAAACTTACACCTCTTTTTTTTTCATGAGTTGTTGAAGCTTGATTGATAGTTTTTCAACTATGATGAAGTGGTTAGGATGATCAGGTTTTGCAGATTCTGGAGATCGTTATACCTTCTGTAAAATGCACTGTTATTGATTCAGATAAACTGGGAGTGGTGCATGCCTTTCTATTGTGTTCCTGAACCTTGCTTTCTCTATGTCAAGTATTTTGTTCTAAGAAACAAACTCTTTTGTGGCATCCACATTAACCATATATATTTCTATTTCCATTTTCAAATCGTAATTTGTAGCTATCTAAAACTTGTTGGTACAAAATAAAGGCCTTAATTTGCAAATAGCTCTTGGTTTAAATCTGGGCCTTGTGGCATGTGGTGGAGAAGGACGTTTGGCACACATTCTTCTCAGCTATTTTCTCCTCTGATTGGGTCCAGCCCAGTAAACATTCATGTGCCGAATAAGCTATTCTTGGAAGCTTTGGTATATATTTTGATTCAAATATTTCTTTTTTTAACATAGTACAATCGAATACGCTCACATATACGAGCATATACTTATCTATATGAACGCACGCACACACATCCTATCAATATGAGTATTTCCGAGAGACTGAGCTGACACATCATCTTGAGATTGACGAAGTCGACACAAACATCTTTGTAGTCGAGGGGAACGTCTTCTTTCACCGAACGTACATCGCTGGAAGGCCTAAAATAAATCCAGGAAAATGCAAACACCAATGTCAAGTCTGGGACTTGAACTCTGATGGACAAGGGATACCACTCTATTCCTAACCATCCAACCAAATGTTGGTTTGCATTTCTTTAATGCATAATAGAACATCCAACAACACATCAATATATGTAAAACCTTTGGCACCATTGGCATATATTATAGGATAAGAAATATCCTCTACCATGCTAATCATCATTTGCAAAGTTATCTAAAAATATCATATCAATTCAAATAACAAGGCCATTGTACCAAGATAACCCAAGTGCATTCTTATGTTAAGAAAAATACTTGCATTTAATTCTTTCTTTGCCATTTGGCACAACAGGAGTTTGCATGTTTGGATAGCCATATCTTAATAAATTATGGGTTTGATCTCCAAATGTGCTTGGACATAATCAAGTCAAGGAAGATGTCGCGTCGCATCTTCGTGGAATGTAAAGTTGTCTGTCATATACCTACCTTGCGTCATTTGGACAAAAATGTTTTCTTTTAAACTCAGATTTCTCAGTGTAGTAACCATATTTTCAACTAAAAAATGCTTCCTTAACTGGTCTATACATATTATACAAATATGTTTGTTTACCAAACTCAGGTTCCTTAGCGAGATAAACATATCGAATATGTACTTGCAAAATGTAACTATTTCCATCGACAACATGGCTTTAGCGGGTCTCTGCGCCATTTGGCGCAACGGGTCAACTAGTAACAAGAAAAGGTAAGGTGACAGTGAGTCTCCCTGTCTCAGGCCTCTAGTAAGTTTCAAAGTTTCACTTTCTTCCGCATTAAAGCGAATACGGTATTCAACAGTAGATACACACTCCATAATAAAATTCACCCACATCTCCCGAAAACCAAGTAGAGATCAAACCCTTGGTTTAACATATTGGTGTCTCATTAGTGTAGAGTATTGTTTTTGTGAGAGTCGCTGTTTCCGTCGATAGTGAGGCTCTCATTAGTGTAGAGTATTGTTTTTGTGAGAGTCGTTGTTTCCCTCGATAGTGAGGCATCTGACTTCATCAATCTTAAAACTCCGCAACTCCGATCCAATCTAGTGTATATAATAGACTTTTCAAAATAAAAAAATAGAAGAAAACAAAACATGGAAAAAAATTAGAGAAAAAGAAAGATAGTGCAAGCAAAAAAAAAAGTAAAAACACCAGTGTGCTACCAATTGGCCCCGCCCAGTAGCAGAAGCACTTTAGGTGGAGCTTGCTTAACTCGGGCATGGAGTTTTTAATCCGCACCAAAATGCATCCTGGTCAACAGTAAAAATAATAGTAGAAAACATTCAAAAAACTGTATTTTTTGTAAACATTGATGATTTCTTCACTCTTTTACAAAATTCTGTGACAAAATGACATTCATGGAGGTCTGAAAAAACCGATGCTCCGAAAAGACTATTGTTGGAAGCATTTTGGAGCATCTCCGGGAATGTCATTTTATCACAAAATTTACATGCAGTTGAAACATTCATCAATATTTATCAGAAAAGAATTCAGTTTTTTCTGAATTTTTTATACTACGTTTTACTGTTCACCGGAGAGCATGTGAGGTCAGGATCAAGAGCAATTTCGTCTTAACTCCCGCTATGAGCGGCACATAGGAATTTATAAGTTTCGACATTCATTGACCCTTTTTCTTTCAGATTAGAACATTTGTTTCCGCGGGGAATCCAGATTAGAACATTCCTCGTATGTGGAACATTTTAGTCAACAGAATACATTATAACACGAAATCAGAGGAGGAGATCTGGTTAGTCACATAAATGGTAGACGGAAATGGTTACAGACTTCACACAACACTAGAAGAAATGGACACCGTGAACAAACTCAGAAATTAAAAATGGTTTTCCCTAGAAGGCCGGCATTCATGCAGAGACCAGGGTCATCCTCCTTTCCGGAAAAAAGAAGGCCGGCATTCGTGTCCATGTTGAAGGGGAAATGCCTAAAGATCTGTACAAATCGCTTCCATTCTACTCTCAGTTGAAACTTCTGAGTGCCACGGTCAAGTTCCTCACGAGCTCAGCCACAGACGAAAAGCCCTCTTCGATCTGCATAAAACTGAACACGTCAATCTTCTGATCATGCATTAGAATTATATACTGACAACGGCAGCTTATTTTCTTGCAAGTTACATCCGCATTTGCACAATGGAGAGAGGCCTTGCCTTGGCCGTGATGGTGATGTTGAGGCAGGAGTCGGTGAACGGGACGACGTTGGTGTTTATGATGGAGAGGCCCTGGTTCTCGAGCTCGGAGAGGACCATCACCAGCACCCCTCTCCTCTCCTTGCAGCAGATTTTCAGGAGCGCCGTGTGCCCCCGGATGCTGGCCTCGACGGCCGGGCTCGAGTCGTCGGCGTCCCCGGACCCGCTGGGTCCTGCTGCGTCGTTGTCGGCGCCGGATATGGAGCACTTGCTCTCGAAGACGGTGGACTCGGACGACCTCCGCGAGCCTTGCTCCTCCAGGGCCCTCACCTTGTCCTCCAGCTGCTTCACGTAGTCGATGGTGCTCCCCAGCAGAGAGACCTTGTCTGTCTGAAAACAATGGCGAAGGGTAACTAATTAATGTCGCCGCGGGTAGTTGGCGACCACATGAATGCAGCCACGTTTCCTTGTCACGCACCTTCTTGAGGCCGGGGACAATGGTGGCCAAGGACACGAACTGCTGCTGCAGCTTCTCCCGCCGCTTGCGCTCGGCGATGACGTGCTCTTGCGCGTTCGCCGGCGCCCTGCTCCGCCTCTCCGGCGGCTGCAGCTGCATCGTCCCTTCGACGCCGTCGTGCTGCCAGGCGCCTCCGGAGAAGTTCAGGGTGCCAGCCTGGCCGGCACCGAACGAGAGGAAGTTCGACGATGGCGGCGGAGGCCCCAGCTCGTTCTTCACCGTCGCCGAACCGAACGGCAGGTTCGGCAACGACGACGAGCACCCGAAGCTCGTGAAATCAGAGCTGCGAGATGTATGGAACGACGGGGTCGCCATCGGCGACGTGTAGTACTGCTCTGGATGGCCAGGTAGCGGTGGCTCTGCGAACTGCTGGTCCATGCCGGGCACGGGAACCCCTTCTTGCTGGTACATGTACGCGAGGTCCTCCTGTTCCTGAAAGCAGCCATTGCAAGATGAGCTTATACTACCTTAAAATCACAGCATCTTAACTTTCAGATGCCACAGGTAATTAGGGGACCAAATGTGCTTACCGTCTGCGTGAGCCATTGGTTTGGTTGCTCCATCACTGCCCACACAAGAAGAGCTTTGTGATAGTTAAACATATGCAGGCGCAGATGAACACCAAGCTTAAGAAGTTGAATTTCTGGTGAAGACATACCTGAAACCTCTGTTCCCTTCTCGGCTCTTCTTCCTTGACTTTCCGTCGTGTGTACAAACAGAAACAGGCATATATAGTGGTGTGAACTTCCGGCTGGTGCTGTTGAGAAGAAGGCGTTCGTTCACGTGCTCCATGCACTCGCAGATAAGGTCAAGGTACTTGCACGTTTGGTCTGCTCCACCGTACGCGCTGGTGTTGCCATCACAGCTCCGATCTCCCAAGATCTATTGCTATCTTATTTCCACTCGGAGGATTTGTTATCTCAAACTGGTTTGTAAACAAGACCTGTCTGAAGATTCAGTAGGTTCGCTGACAGTGATGTCTGCCTGACGAGGTCTGTTTCACTCGAAAGTACGACAACTGCAAACAAGTTTAGCAATTGTTACATTGATGGATGGATTGGTAGCTCCACTGAATCAGTAGTTCAGTACGCGTGTGTGTGTTTGTTTGTGCAATGATCGGTTGATTTGATTTGTAGTTGCAGTGATCGGGACACTTTTGTGAAGGGTGTGCACAGTAGGTTGAAGCGATGGCGACATTTCTGGAGGGACCTGTTCATTTGGTGTTGGAGGGCAAGTACAGTTTATGAAACTCCACTAGTGTGCATATGATAATGATATATATGCCAATGTCATATCGTTTTGTCAATTCGTTAGGAGATCCACGCGATAATGGCGCTGCCTTCTTTATGCTGAACCTGCAAGCTTTTTAGATTACAGGAGCAAATCCCAAGAAAGTAGCTTCAAATCAAAGTTGGAAATAGAAGACAACTGTTCCGGACCAACTGGCTGGAAAGTCCAAACCTGAAGAGGGTGCGAGAAGAGGACAGATGACTTATTTGTTCTGCCTTGATCCTATCAACAAGGTTAAGGCGTTAAGCCACTAGATTACATAGCATGTGTTTGCTTGCGCAACTTGGAATATTTTGTCTGATCCACATGCAAAAGCCAGCAAATCCGACCCAGGTGCCATCTCAGGTGAGGCGACAAAATTAATGGGCGCAGTGGGCACCTAACCATGCAAATGTTTCACCTGCAGGCTCACATTTTGGAGTTTTGGTAAATGCCAGCAGGAACTTCTGTATTTTTCAGTCAGGTGTCATTCTGATTTTGACTACTATAGGGTGAATCATCTTCATGTTCAAACCGATCTTCTTGAAACCACAGTCATGTGGTAATTAGGAACAACGTCATCATGCTCCTAATATATATAACTCGATATTAAACATCGGGCACTACTATTTCAAAAAGAAACAGCAAGCTTAAGCTTTGGTGTCACCTTTCGGCTGGCTAACATTGCTGCCCGGAGCAACTTGGCTGCATATGACATTATGGTGCAATTTGTTTGCCTAGATTTCGTGTCTTCTTGTAATTCTAAATTGCTTATCTCCCAAAACCACATGGCTCAATCACTATTAGGCATTCAGTTGACTACATTTATAGACTAACGTGGCCAACTTGTTCGACAATACAACATAAAACTCTAGTATGTAGTACTCCATCGTTTTCATGGCGTTTTTAGCAGGTCTAGTGCACCACTGGATTGCCAGCATAAACAAGTTACTCCACTGGGCAACTTGGATTAGATACACAAACTGCAACCACATGCAAGTGCTATGATTAACGACCTTTTCGGCTTAAATGAGGAGGTATTCGTGCTTGAGAACTCATGCTTGCGTCAACTTGAACTACCAACTAAGCACCTACGACCCGTAGGATCATCTTGTTGGCACATTGCATTCAGATCGTATCTGAATATTTTTGTCAAATGTACAACTAAACCAGATGGCTCCAATGAAAGTAAACAATCGAGAAGACCGGTCTTTAGAGTTGTCAGGATATCATAAACGAATCTTGGAAAACGATACTGTTATCACAGATATATAAAAGTAAGACTTATGGGTTATACAATTAGTTTTACTCACTGGCGAAGTAATCAAAACGGACTTCCCATGCTATTTCCTAAATCATGCAACTTGTTCCACTGGAATTTTTTCTGTCATCAACATGGCAACATGATCTGGTAAAGTAAGATGTTGTATGAAGATGAAGTTCCAATTTACTCTCGGTGCATGCAATAAATCTAAGGAATGGAGACGTTTATATATGAAAAAACATAAAAAATCTTCATACTTTAATTAAAACTTAATAATAAAATACAAACAAATATATAATAGAAAGAAACGAAAGATATATGCTTGTTTCACGTTTTTCAAACAATATCTGATTACATCGCCACCCGAAATTGTTAGTCCTGTTTGGTTGAGTTAGACTTGAAATAAATACTGTGTAATACAATTACAATGTCATACAAAACCAATTACACCCACCCTGAGCGTAAAGCGATCCTATCCCGTTCCTTTTCTCCTGCTCTCGTTACCTTTCTCTTCTCACTCGACATCTCCATCATAACGATGACTACTTGGACATGACACTCTTCCGCCGAGCAGCATCGGGCACCACCGGATTTGGGCGCTGGCCTCGCAATCTTTGCATTTGTCATTGCCTCCATTGACACCGCCACGGTCGCTAATCTCTCCTCAAACCACGCGACCTCCTCTTAGCTCTTGGTGTCCATGACCGATGATCTCTCTATGGAGCAAGAGAATCATGCAGCAGCACCTATAATTGTAGTGCATTCTCTCATCTGTTGGACTTCGGCCGAGCAGCATCGGGCACCGCCGGATTTGGGTGCTACAACATGGGCCTCGCAATCTTTGCATTTTTCATTGCCTCCATTAACACAGCCACGGTCGCTAATATCTCCTCAAACCGTGCGATCTCCTCTTAGCTCTTGGTGTCCATGACCGGTGGTCTCTCTACGGAGCAAGAGAATCATGCAACGACACATATAATTGTAGTGCATTCTCTCATCTGTTGGATTGCTTGCCTTGTTTGTGTTACCGTTGCCGGAGAGAATAAAAAAAGAGCAATAGACTCAGGGAAATGTTTACGTCTGGAGCGCCGGCCGAACCGTTACGCCAGACGCGCGCGCCCCCTGTGATCGCTCTCGATCGTGCGTCGTGCAGGCCACGAGAACACTCCTTCGAATCGTTTTTTACTATCTTCTTCTCCCCCACGACGCGGAACAACCACTCCTTTTCCTCCATCTCCGGCGTCGCACGCAGCGCACCGGCATGACGAGCCTTTTTTGCTGCTACGGCGAGCCACGACGGAGGCGGAGAAGATGGTGAGGGTGGAGAAGTCACGAAGCAGGGGGAGCTGCATGAGGGCCGCGCGCGGCGCTGGTGCCTGTCAATGGCGCATGACAGCGGGGTGGTGCTGGAACCGTTCATACGAAAAGCTTCCACCGTTTGATTCGAAAGCTTCAACCGCCGGCATAAAAAGCTTCAACCGAGACACCGTGCAATTGAAAAGCTGCAATCGTTCATAAGGAAGTTGCAATCGTTCATAAGAAAGCTACAATCGTTCTGCAATAAGATTCAACCAGAATACTGATTTTTGGAGGTGGGGCATTGCGCAAACCCGAAAGCTGTAACCATCTATGAGAAAAGCTTCAACCGGCGGCGAAAAAAGTTTCAACCATATACAACGGAAGCCATGGATGACGATGAAAAGGCACAAATGGCTCCGTTGTTTGCTACAACCGGCTTCTTTTTTGCTACAAACAAAGGATGGCAAGCGTGATTACTGTGCACGACGACTTGTTTTTTGCTACAACCGACTCGTTTATTTGCTACGGCCGGCTTCGTTTTTTGCTACAAACAGAGGGCTGGGTGAGCGGTGAATGCGGGCGGTGAGGATGGGCGAACGACAACGAGGGCGGCCAGCGAGGGCGGCGAAAGGCGACGAGGACGGCCGGCCAGGGACGACGGGCGGGGGCGGTCACAGGGGGAATCTTTTTCGTACGTGCCTATGAGGAAGACGAAGGCATCCGACGGTTACGACCCACCAGATTGGATGGCCGGGGGCCGACCGGCCCAAATTTGGGCGGGCGCGCCGGCGCCTAGCACCCGCTATGGTCTCATCACAGCTTAATATGCGGTGAAACATCATTACATTTTTTTTATGGGAAACATAATTACATTACCATTTGCCTTAAGGGTGCCCCTGCCAAATACTTCTCAAATGTCGATGAGAAGTGGGTTTCGATCTTATTGGACCTTACCTGAACGGAGCACAAGGTCCACTTCCAGGCGAACAACCTAGCAGGACATGCCACCCCATCTCTCAAAGAAGGAACCTATATCCAACATGGCATGCCGAACCGACTCTGAGAAGAATAGGATAGACACATGTTCTAAGGTAGGAAAAGATTTTAAAAAGATTTATTACGCGTTCAAAATATGTTTATGTACAATATATAAAATATATTTGTCTAATTAAAAAATATAGACATAATTAAAAAAATATGGGTGAAATATAAAAACGTTCTCGTGCTACAAAAATATTTTCAGGACTTTTCTAAAAACGATTATACAATTTTCAAAAGTATGCGTAATAAAAACATAGTTTTGTGCAATTCAAAAAACAAATATGACATATTCGAAAAATTAAATCGTTTTTTAAAATGTTCATAATATTTTAAAGAAAAAAAATGCAACCTAAAAAAATATACTTCTAAATAAAAAAAAGGTACATTCAGGCAAACATAAGTTATAATTTTAGAAAAGTTCACGCATTTCAAAAATATGTCCCTAGAATTGAAAAATATTCATACATTGTATAAAATTGTAGTTTAGAAAAAATAATCAGCCATAATAAAATGTTAGAGACATACTTTTTAATATCCATTTGAAACAATGTTCGAAAACATGTATTTTAGAAAATGTACATCATGTATTTTAAAAAATGTTCAATGTGTATCAAAAAAAAGTTACACATGTATACGAAATTTTTACAATGTGCATGGACAAAAAGTAGACAAATGTTGAACCTAAGAAAATAAAATAAAAATAAAAATAAATGGAGAAAGATGAAAAAAAACCCTGAAAACAAATCAATGAAAACTAACAAAAACAGTGAACGCACCAAGGCAGCCACGGTAATGAGCCAAAATTTCCAGTTCCTTTTTTATTTATTTAACAAGCCTTGTAGTGTTGGCATTTCCTATACAGCGCCTTAAGCGCCCGTTATAGGCGAACACACGACCTCCTATATGCCGCTCTCTGCGGCAAAGAGTTGCCATTTCACACATGCATGTTTCTCACTGGGCCGACCCATGAAGATAGCGACCGACATCGAACACACATTATAGCTCAAAAAACATTGTGGTCGCAGGGATTCGAACATAGGATCAAAGAGCGACAAAGAGTCATCGTTCCACACAGGCGGCTCTTCCACTGGGGGAGGGGGGCATGAAGATAGCGACCAACATCGAACGCGCATTGTAATAAAAAAAATGCATACCGGACGTGTTACTACCGCAATGGTAGCATCAACCGTAAAGAACCAACACGCTGTGCAGATCTGAATAAGTTTAGGGATTTCAAAAGCAATTTTTTTTTCAAAAAATAGAATGTTCCATGAAACACAAACTATAGCATTTTCAAAAAACAAGATTTTTTTTTGTACATCTTGTACTATTTTTTGGAAATGGGATCATTTTGCAAACTCCAAAACAAAATTTGGAAACGTGAACATATTTTGAAACTAAAGAATAGAATTTGGAAACGTGAACATATTTTTTAACTTCTGTAAAAATGACGTGATTATTTTCCAAAACGGGAACATTTTAGAAAACTGTGAATTTTTTTGAATAAAAACATTCCAATTTTTTTTTGGAAAACAAGAATATTTTTTGAAAATCCAAACAATTTTTGAAAAATGCAAATATTTTTAACATTGATGAACCATTTTTATAACACAATCATTTGTTAAAATTTGTGAACGTATTCTAAATTTCCAAAACAATTTGGAAGATGATCTTAAAAAAAGAAAAATAAACTTGAAAAACTAAAACAAAAAACGTAAAAAAAGAAAGAAGAAAAAGGAACGGAAAAACAGAAAAAAGAAATAAAACTAAAAACGATAAAACGCAAGAAGAAACAGGAAAACCGGGAAAAAGTAAAAAAAATGGTTTAGGGAACCTTCTAGAAGGTTCCCAATACCGGTTAGCTAGATTTGGTATAATGGGCCAACCCATTGCTAGGGTTGCGGGGTTTGCGTGTGCGTTGCGTCGAACTTTCCCGACGAACTCGCCAACCGGCGCAGAGCCCTGATAACCCACAAGTGTAGGGATCGTTTGTAGCCTTTTTCGATAAGTAAGAGTGTCGAACCCAACGAGGAGCTAAAGGTAGAATTAATATTCTCTCAAGTTCTATCGGCCACCGATACAACTCTAAGCACGCTAACCCTTACTTTAACTAGAACAAGTATGAAACTACTGTGCGGGGAAAAACTAGAAGTACTTAGTAGGTGTAATAGATAGTTTTGCAAGGTAATAAAGAGCAAGTAAATAAAAGTTAGCGGTTGTTTAGAGAAATATTAAATAAGTTAATTGTCTAGCAGAAAGCTTTTTGTAGCACAAGAGAAAGATTTGTCCCTAGGCAATCGATAACTAGACCTGTATCATTGTTGCAGTTTTATATGAGGGAGATGCATCAAAAAGTCACTTTGGAGGACGGGTGCATTGAAGCCCTATATTTTGAATAGTGACAAAATGCTATTTTAAAGTTTCAAAAAATTCTGACAATAAATCAACATGTTTATATGGATGTATATTACAAATGTGCAAAGTTTGATGTTGAAATAAGTAACCATGTGAGTTACACAAAAATGAAAAAAATCGTGATTTTTGGAAAGATGAATAGTGCATGTACTATTCACTATTTGGAAATCAGCATTTTGTCATTTTTGTATAGCTTATATGTTTACTTATTTCATCACCAAACTTTACACATATGTAATATACATCCATATGACCACGTAGATTTTTTCCGGAATTTTTGGAAACTTTAAACGTGATTTTTAAAGTATTTCAAAATAAGGTCCTCCAATACACCCGGGTTCCAAAAATCCTCTCTCGGAGAGGCATATGCTAACATACTTTCCCGTACTTGGATCATATGCACTTATGTTGGAATTCTAGCAAGCATCTGCAACTACTAGAAATTCAGTAAGGTAAACCCAACCATAGTATGAACACATCAAGTCCCCTTTATCCCATAGATAAACAATCCCCTTACTCGGATGTAAGCTTCTGTCACTCTAGCCACCCACTATAAGTGAATCATAAACATATTGTAAAACCCTATAGCGGGGATCCCACACGCTTGCGCGACACGGCGAGCACCATAGGACAACACCAAAATAGAACACACATCTCAAACCAATCACGATCATCAATCAACCCATAGGACAAAAGAAATCTACTCAAACATCATAGGATAGCCACACATCATTGGATAATAATGTATAGAATTAAGCACCATGTTTAAGTAGAGATTACAGCGGGGAATAGATGTTTTACACCTCTGCATAGAGGGGGAGAGAGTTGGTGGTGACGGCGGCAAAGTTGTTGGTGTAGATCACCGTCACGATGGATGTCTCGGCGGCACTCCGGCGCCACCGGGAGAGAGGGGGAGAGAGCCCCCCTCCTTCTTCTTCCTTGGCCTCCTTCCTAGGTGGGAGGAGGATTTACCCTCTGGTCCATGGTCGCCATGACTCCCGAAGGGCAGGAGCCCCTCCGAGATTGGATCTCTCTATGTTTCTTTTCTGTTTTCGCGACTGTTTTCTGACCCCTTCACCGTTTCTTAAATAACCGGAGATCCGTAACTCCGATCGGGCTGAAATTTTGAGGGGATTTTTATCGCGGAAATATCTTTCTTGCGGCGGAAGGAGAGCCTAAACCGACTTAAGGTCTGGCCACAAGCCATCAGGGCGCGCCCCCCAGGCTGCGCCCTGTTGGCTTGTGGGGCCCTCGGGCATCGTCTTGCGTTTATTCCGACTCCCAAAATTCACATATATTCCAAAAAAAATCTCCGTAAATTTTTATCACGTTTGGACTTCGTTTGATATGGAATTTCTGCGAAACAAAAAACACACAAAAAATAGGAACTGGCACTGGGCACTGGGTCAATAGGTTAGTGCTCAAAAATAATATAAATTGGTAAATAATTACTCAAAAAGTATCCTATAATGATAATATAATAGCAGGGAACAATAAAAAATTATAGATATGTTGTAGACGTATCAAGCATTCCCAAGCTTAATTCCTGCTCGTCCTCGAGTAGGTAAATGATAAAAATAGAATTTTTGATGTGACATGCTACCCAATATGTAATCTTTTGCATGTATGCTCATTGAGAAACGATGAATTAACAAACATTAAAATAGTAATACTTATAAGCACAAGCAACAAAATCATCAATCTTTCAAAGTATACGATCCACGAAGAATGTTTACCCCCATTCATCTTATTATATTAGCAAGGCATGGCTCCGTCTTCACCACATTAATACAAATGTCAAGCACCATGGTGCCCAAGTCAGGCAATTGGATCGTACTTTTTCAATATGCATCAACTTTTTATTCTTCACACAATACATGAGCGTGAACCATGGACATAATATATAGGTGGAATAGAATGTGGTGGTAGGTTTCAAAGGGGTAATAGTGGAGAAGAAAGTCTCGCATCAACTCGGCATATCAACGGGCTATGGAGATGCCCATCAATAGATATCAATGCGAGGAGTAGGGATTGCCATGCAACGGATGCACTAGAGCTATAAGTGTATGAAAGCTCGACTGAAGCTAAGTGGGTGTGCATCTAACTTGCTTGCTCATGAAGACCTCGGGCATTTGAGGACGCCCGTCATCGTAATATACAAGCCAAATTCTATAATGAAAAATTCCTACTAGGATATGAAAATGACATAACATGAGACTCTCTATATGAGGAACAAGGTGCCACTTTGAGGCACAAGTGTGGTAAAGGATAGTAGGAAAGTCCCTTCTCTCTTTTTCTCTCATTTATTTGTGTTTTTTTTGTTTTTTTTTCATGGTGGGCTTTTTTTTCTGCCTCCCCCATTTCTCTTTTTTTTTTGTGGTGGGCTCATTTGGCCTCCCCCATTTTTCATTTTTCTTCCGGAGTCTCATCCCGACTTGTGGGGGAATCATAGTCTCCATCATCCTTTCCTCACTGGGACAATGCTCTAATAATGATGATCATCACACTTTTGTTTACTTACAACTCGATATGAAAAACTGATAGGATGATATGACTCTATATGAATGCCTCTGGCAGTGTACTAGGATGTGCAATGATCTAGCATAGCAAAAGATATCAAAAAACAGACAAGCCATGTAAATATCATGCTAGCTATCTTACGATCATGCAAAGCAATGTGACAATGAAGGTACAAGTCATATGAAGTGACTGTGGAAGTTGCATGGCAATATATCTCGGAATGGCTATGGAAATGCCATGATAGGTAGGTATGGTGGCTGTTTTGAGGAAGATATAATGAGGCTTATGTGCAACAAAGTGTATCATGTCACGGGGTTTGGATGCACCGGCAAGATTTGCGCCGATCCCCGAGGTGAGAATGGGCAAGGCACGATACCGAAGAGGCTAGCAAAATATGAATAGGTGAGATTGCGTATGTCCACTACTGCAGGATGCTGCTAACACGACACATCAATCAGAGACCCTTCGACGAAATTGTTTGCAATCCATCAATCGCAAACGGTATAGTTCAAGCTCCGCCGCCAATGACGAAAACCGTGCGCGATGAAGAACGAGCAAATACGGTCCAAAAAATAGTTGCGTGTGTGATGCGTTGCATACAGTTTGTTCTTATGAACTGTTTGTGATTATGGAAGATAACAGAAATGGTTAACAAACTATATACGTGTGCATAGTGCGGCATAAGGTTCACTCGGACAAAATGTTTGCGCTGATCCAGCAGAACACAAACGAGTTAGCCTAAGCGTGTGTGATACCCGACAAACAGTTCATTAATCAGAATTGTGTGAGAAGACCAATAATAACCCAAACGATTCATCCTGACAAACGTGTGTGTTGTGGGTACCCGGCAAATAGTTCATCCATCAGACCTGTGTGGGAAGACCAGCAATAACCCAAACGATTCATCCTGACAACCTGTGTGTGTTGTGGACACACGATTACTGCCAATAATTGTATGAGATGTGATTTGCTCTGTTTCCACAACATCTATATGCTCTGTCTACAAAACACCAACATTATTGTTGCATAACCAACTTGAACATGCAGTTACATAAGTGACTACACAACACATGTACATTCCTCAATATAAATTTACAAGAAGTAGACGATCACCAAATCATACTGTTCTTCTGACGACGGTTGCCGACACTGCTCTGCTTGTGCCTATCCCTCGCCGTCTCCAGGAAGGAGGCACTTCCTCATGTCAATGATCCTCCTGTACATCTCGTAGCTGGTGTACGCGTCCTTGGCCGCGTACTTGATGTGTTCTTCATCCAGTTCGTTCACCCAGGTCGTGTGCCAGGCAGTCTTGTCCTTGTGGCACTCAGCCTTCATGTCTCTGTAGTAGGGGTTGATGATGGCCGCGGCGAGGTCAACCAGGGAGTCCTTCTGCTTCTTCTTCTCGCCGCCCCAGACCCTGTATTGACCTTGGATGTTGACAAGCTTCTGGCAGGACAAGCCCGAAGTCTTGAGCACCTTTAGATCGTTGGTGGTGTCCACCGTTGCGAACCTATAGTCGGGGCTGTTGACAAACCTGGCGAAACGCTCGCAAGGCCTTGTGGCCAGGCAGTAGTGGTAGACGAGCACGTGATGGCGCACGCACAACTGGGCGACGGCAACCTTCTGATCATGCCCGGCACGACCGCGGTGTACTCGAGGTCGAAGCCGACCACTTTGTACTTGTCATCCTCAGCAAGCAGCTGCTCCAACGTGTTAATGGAGTTCACCACCACGACCGGGTTGTTGGTGTACACCACCGAGAGGTCCGTCTTCCTGATGTGTGTGTCCACTTTGACAATTTTGGCAAACTGCCGCTCGGCGCCGGCAGCCGCCATTCGATCCGCACGGGAAGGTTGAAGCGATGAAGAGATGTGCATCCTCTCTGTATTATTTGCCGTCGTGGGTGTGCTCCTTGGGTTGTGTGGCGCGATCGGAACGTGGAACAGACGAAGGTAAATGGCCGCATCAACCGCATGGCAGTTTTTGCAGCGCTTAACTGCATGGTGGCGCCGGGAGCGGCGCAACCGCTTGCATCTGGCTCCCCGAACGTGCCTGATCGTTCGCGCGTGGACGTCGGCAGAGCGGGCGCACACGGACGCGAGCACAGCGCGCCGAGGCCGCATCAACCGCCTCATGCGTACATTCATTTGCGACGGTGCGTACAGAACGACCGTTTGCTTTGTAATAAAACGCAAACCGTTTTTTATTATTAACCATCTGCGTACTTGTCATTTCTCCCAACTCCGTCCCATCTTGTCACCGCTTTGCCGCACGAGTATTCCAGTGCATGCTTCGGGAGCGCACAACATTTCTTTTGGGCTTCCTGTTCCCGCGCAACCGCGCTGGAACGCGCGCAAGCTTCCAGTTCCCGCGCAATCGCGCTGGAATGCGCGCAACCTTCTAGTTCTCGCGCAGGAACGCGCGCAAGCTTCCCGCCCGGCTTGCCTTGGCCGCCTGCTTTATAAACTGTCATGGCCGACCTCTCCACATCGCATTCATCCCCTCCCTGCTCGTAGCTTCCCAAGTTTGCTTCTCCCCCAATTGTCAATCACACCTATCCGTCGCCATCGCTCCGCCACTCCGCCAGAGGGTAGCTCCAGCTGGGAGGTTGCACCACGTCGGCAGTGCAGTACCCGTAAGCGTGAAGTGCGTGTGGCATCCTTGTTGGCTGTGCGAACGGCACCCACCACACGCTCCTCCACATTTGCCCGAAGACAGCTGCTGCCGGCGACCGCCGTCGCCCCCATCCCATCGCCGGCCGCCGTTTTCGCCATCCCACCAGCTGCCTCCTTGGCCGCCACCACACCAGCGTCCGCCTTGGCAGCCACCCCACGGTCAGCCGTCGGGGCCATCACCCGCTCCGCCACCACAGCCCGAAGGCGGGAGGAAGAGGCCGCCGCCGAAGCACAGCCGCTCGGCTTTTGCGTTAGTGGCCTAGCGCGCTACATCAACTTCCTACATGAGGAGGAGGAGCGCCAGGTCGAGCACGCACAAAGGCTCACCGCCGCCGTGGCTGCAGCAGACGCCGCAACTATGGCGCGGAATGAGGAGATCTATGCAGAGTCCCGCCGCTTCGAGGAGGCGTGTCAGGAGCTACGGAGGGCGGCGGCGGCAGCCGACGAAGTCGACTCCTCCAGCTCGTCGGTAGGCTTCTCCTCCTCTGCCTCTTACTAAACGCGCTCGGTAGAGGAGAAGGCTGCTGGCAGTAGCACGAAGCCCCTCTGGAGTAGTATTTAGGGGCTATTTTGTTCAGTTCATCTTACTATAGATATGGTTGAACTGTACCAAGTACTTTAAATTAGCTAGTATATATAGTTGAACTAGCTATTTCAGTACGTGGTTGGCAACAAATGGGGAAAAGTTTGTTCGATTCAGTTGTCGAGTTGAACTATTTTGTACAAAGACCAATGCTTGATCTATGAACGAAATCCATGTTTACTGAATTTCAGTTGCAAAATTGCACCGTAATAGTGATTTTGTTCCTGCAAAATTGGACAAATCTCAGTGTTTCCAATTTAACAAATGAAAATTTACCCAATATGACAGATTTGAATCTTACCTGACTCCTGCTGCCAATGCATCGATCGGTGCTTACATGGGGTGCTTAGTGTATTAAATGTCTTAGCAACTCAAGTCCACAATGCATTGTTGTAGGATCGAAAGTATGTCTAGAGGGGGGTGATTAGACTACTTGAGCAAATAAAAATTCTACCTTTTCCCAATTTTAAGTGTTGGCAGATTTTAGCGATTATAGCAGACAAGCATATGAAGTAGAGGGTAGGGAGGAAGATCAAACGCCATTTGGAGACATGAAGATTTTTCTCGTGGTTCCGATAGGTGGTGCTATCGTACGTCCACGTTTATGGAGTCTTCAACCCACGGAGGGTAACGGTCGCGAGAGTCCACGGAGGGCTCCACCCATAAGGGTCCACGAAGTAGCAACCTTGACTATTCCATAACGGCTTCCGTCCACGAAGGACTAGACTCACTATGGGTAGATCTTCACGAAGTAGGCGATCTCCTTGCCCATACAAACTTCTTGGTTCAACTCCACAACACGAAGTAGGAGGCTCCCAAGCGACACCTAACCAATCTAGGAGGCACCACCCTCCAAAAGGTAATAGGCTCGGTAATGTCAATGAACTCCTTGCTCTTGTGCTTCAAGATGATAAACTCCTCAACACACAAACACTCTCTCACAGATTTGGCTTTGGTGGAAGAGATTGATTTGGTGGAAAGCAACTTGGGGAGGCTAGAGATCCAGATTCATATGGATGGAGTGGAATGGCTTGATCTCAACACATGAGTAGGTGGCTCTCTCTCAGAAAATTGGATGGGGGCAAGTATGGAATAGTTCTGAGTGCTTCTCTTTCGAGTGGGTGGTGGTGAAGGGGTATATATAGGCATCCCCAAAAATCCAACCGTTACACCTAAAGTGACCAACTCGGTGACACCGAAGTATAAAACTCGGTGGTACCGAGTTGCTCCAAAGGTAGCAACTTTTGAATCTCGGTGAGACCGATACAGAAATCTCGGCGGTACCGATTAGGTGACCAACGGTCAGTTTCCAAAACTCGGTGACGCCGATCCAAAATCTCGGAATTTCCGATTTTAAGAATCGAGGTAACAGAAAGTTGGCAAGCAGAACTCGGTGGCACCAAAGCAGATTCGGTTGCACCAAAAAGCTAGGGTTTGGCATGGGTCTGTCTGAGGTGGGAATCGGTGGGACTGAGTGGAAATTGTTGGTAGCACCGATTTTCATGATAGGCTTGGACAGACTTTTGTGGAAGAGTTTGTGGGTGTTTTTGGTGACTATCACTTGTGCACGTGGAGCATCTTGTTCACCAACAGTACCTTACCCCCTTTTAATAGTATTGGCTTTCCTATGGACTCAAGGTGATTTCTCACAAAGTAAAATGTAGAGTCCTCTTGCTTCAAGCTTTGCCAATCCATTTCCTTGCTTCTAGGGGTTTCTCCACAATCCTTTTACCAACTCATCATTGAACTTTTCCTGAAATATACTTAGTAAAAACATTAGTTCAATGATATATATGTTGTTATTAATTACCAAAACCACCAAGGGAGCAAATGTGCTTTCAATTGTTGCTAAGGTCCCTTCATTTAATGATTTAGCAACAAAACTCTTGCATGCATTGGTGAGTTCCTTCACTTAAGTGTTTTGCCAAGGTTCACGCGCTGGGCATTGTTTCTTCATGTGGTCACCAAACTCATATCTCTCCTTAATTACCTTCCCACATCAGATTTTTTTTTTTGCATACATGGCAACCTCAGCAGTTAGCAACAGTAGAAGTTGTAGCATCGGGAAGGGCACACGGGTCATCATTCACAACCGTTTGCGATGACGCAATGGAAAAATTCCTTCGCGCCAGATTTTCCCTTGGCTTAGTAGGGAAGGAACAATTGCCCTCGGTTTGCATAGGGGTATTCAGTCTGAAACGTCTTTGACGACTGGCAAAGGACACGCCACCCCGATGAGCGTGCGCAGGACACTGATCGCACGCCACCCGTCTACTCAAACACCTGTCCGCACGATACCTCCTTGCCAATACACATAGCGACACGTGGCCCACACATAAATGGTCTGTAGAACGTCCACGAATTATAAATAATACGCCCGTTTGCGATGGTAACGTGACAGATTATTGTTCCAAAATGCCTTTGTTGGCTATTAATAATGCTTACTCTTTGTCTCAAAGTGGACACTAAAAATAGCACAACATATTTATGCTTTATATGATGAGGCCCTACCCAACATAGACCTTGTGACTGTATGTCAGGACCGGTTTTTCCAGGATATTAATTTCCCAGCAAATGGTCCTTGTGCTCACCAGCCCCAGGATTACTGTTAGCTGATGAGACACATTCTTGATACAGAAATTCCAAGAAAAATTACAAAATCTTAAGTACAAGACCATTTTGGTCTATGAGTACAACAAAAGGTTTCTAGTGGTTGGTGGTGGAAGCGGTTTGGGGTCATCAGCGTCTATGGGACTCCATTTCCCATAGGAACAGCTGACCTGGATAACTCCTATCTTCGCGTGGCTGCTATCTTCGATGCCTAGGCTCCGGGGCTGTCGACATTTCGCTTCTCTCCAAGCAGGAAATCTGGCCAAGACAATAGCCAGGTACAAGCCAGTGAGTACTTTGAATGTACTCGCAAACATAATGAAAACAGGTATAACATAGTAGGTGGTATTCATGCACTGAAATAATCCACGATCACTTAACCAGTCACAAAATAAAATTCATTATGCACGCAAGCATGTATTCATATTAAACATGACTAAGTAATCAGAGAATAAAAATAAATCGATCGGGTGTCTGAAGCGATGCCTCGAAAGGATAATAATATAAAGCATGCCTCAGTCGGGCGTCTGGGCGACGCCACATAAAGGGCTTATAAGAAAATTAAATAACATGCATGCCATAGTCGGGCGTCTGAGCGACGCCACATAAAGGGCTTAAAAGGAAATTAAATAACATACATGCCGCAGTCGGGCATCTGTGCGACGCCACATAAAGGGCTTATAAGGAAAATAAATAACATGCATGCCACAGTCGGGCGTCTGAGCGACGCCACATAAAGGGCTTATAAAGTAATAATCATGATGAGTATCCAGGAGGTAGAACCATCCCAGGGATACTCAATAATCCAAATAATGTAAATGGTTAGTCCACAATAATAATAATCATAATCATCATTCGTCATACGTCATGATCAATATTCTGGTTTGAGAAGTTTTCCTCCGAAGATCGACACTAAGACCGACACTTGACCCATCCCAGACTATAGTCCTTAACCGCGGACACGGCTATTTGAATAGATATAAACTCTGCAGAGGGTGTACTCTTTACCCACAAGTAACGGATTCCTTTAGTCCACCGGGACTAATTCCGCTTACGGTCTTTGAATTGAAAACACACCTGACCCGCACACACCAGCTTAACTTACAGGTGCCTGGAATCACCCTCGACACTTGTTAAGCAAAACTCTAAGTGGGGAGGCTACAACCTCGACTAGCATGGGATCACAAAATTTATATTGCGCGCAAAACAGGGGAGCTACCCCCTCGGACTCACAGGAACACCCATGCCCCCGGACCAAGTGACATTCCTACCAGGGGCCACTGGTATCTTTCACTATGGCCTCTCTGTACGGTGTGTGCTAAGAAAGGGGTTGACAACTTACTGAACCGTACCCTACCTGCGGCAGGGACAAGTGGTAGTACGAAGCAAGCATGGGGGTTACTGGCACAAGACTCGATCTACGGTCGACTCAGGAGGTTATGTGTTCTCTGCATGATTAGCACAACAAATATATTCCACGCCATCGGACAGAATCACCACTCATCATACCTCACCATGCCTTACTGATCATACTCGTCCCAACGAAATGTCAGTATCAAGCTCGTGTCTACCCGAGACAGAAACTTCTCCGGATTCCTTCCGGTAGGCATGAAAGGCATAAGAGGATGAATACTGTCACAAGCATTTCAATTCCAACAGCAAGGAATTCTCATCATGCACTTGCAAACATGATCACATCATCACATGAAATAATGCATACTTCAAGTCAACTTGGTGTTGTAGTCACACTAAACAACACACAACAAATATTATACCAAGGTTAAGAATGCTTGCCTTCAATGTGTAGGTAGGGGATGAGCACTCCAAAAACTTTTGAAAGTTTTTCCCTCCAAATTATTATTTGAAAATATTCTAATTAACACACAATTTAAAAACAGTACAGAAAAGTTGTTTGGAATTTTTTTCAAATAAATATGAAAATAAACTAGGTGAAATTTGAGAGAGGTGGGAAAAAGAATCAAGTCAATTCGGTTTTGAGTTTAAAAGTTAGAGCCAGTCAAAGTCTGGTCAAATTCTGATTTTTAATAAATAACAGAAAAGAAAACGTTTCAGAAGATAATACGCTTTCGCAACAGAGAGACGTACTTTAGGAAATACACCTCCACTCATCTGGCGCATGCGAGACTGGTCAGGTTTGACTGGTCTTCTCTCCCTCCCTCTTCCTGGGACAGAGACGGGCGCGTCTCCGGCGATCAACGCCGGGGGCTGGCGACTCCCCACGGGGCACCGACGGTGGAAATGGGTTCACCGCACTAGGGCGATCCTCCCGGTGGTCGAAAGGGTCGCGGAGGCGAAGGGGGTCGCCGGCGGCGAGCTCCAAGGCGGGCGGTGGCTTCGGGTCAGCTAGGGTCTTGCCCTACGGTGGCTCTGGAGCAACAAAAAGTAGGAGGTTGGCTCTGCGGGGTCGAGAGGGGGCGGATGGTGGTGCGGGAAGAACTAGAGGGGGCCTCGTTTGGTCGAATTTGACCGGGGCATTGCGGCGGCCGAAGCTGCCGGAGGCGGGGAAGATGACGACGTCCGGCCAAATTGGAGCAAGGGAGGGCTCTCTATGGCTTGCCTGAGTGTGATGATGATCTCGAGAGAGGCCTGGGGGCTATTTATAGCTGGGGGAAGTGTGTTCCGCGGCGGCTGGGATAAGAACGGCAGCCGACCGTTCCTGTGGATGCAGGGCGACGTGGCGGCGGCTGGCGCTAGAGGACGAGCTCATGGATGAGCTCGAGCTATTCCTGGGCTAGCTGGCGCGCTGCGGCTGCTTGGGCGGCGCTTCTGTGGTAGGGTCCGGCTGCAGCCGACGGCTAGCTGCCATGGCATCCCTGACGCTAGAGAGGTCGGGGGTGCCCCTACGAGCGAGCTAGGGCCAGGGGTTGCGGGGTAGGTGGGATGCGGGGGCTCGGGCGCGCGGCTGCAATAGACGCGCTCTGGACGCGCCCAGAACACGCACGCCAGGCGCTCGGGAAAATGCCAAGGCACTCCAGGGGACTCTACTACGCACGGGGTTTTGCATGATTGGGTTTTAGGGTAAGGCTAATCTAGATGACATGCTGGTATGGCCACTGGGGCAAGTCCATAATGCAAATATATTCTCATGCCAATTCTGGTCAGGCACACAAGGTGCTCGACATAATGCCATGGGCACCTAGGGAGGCTTTCTGGCCACCAAACTTCCCAGGTCATGGTCTCTTTGAGTTCTGAGAAGGATGGCAAGGTTTGTTTTGGCAACATAAAAACTTCCTAGTGCAAGTTTTATAAAACTTTGTTTCTGGACAGAAATTATAGGCCATTATTGCATGGGCTTAAATCACTTTAATGTGGCTGATCTCCTGGACTTAAGGATTTGGTAGGGTGAACTACAAGCAGTAAAAATCCTAAGGGCATTAGGACAAAATAAAGATGGGTTGTAGTAGAAAACTTTAAACTCGACCAGAATAGAAAATATGATGATATGCTCAAATTTTACAAAACACATGGTTGGGTTTTGGCATGAAATTGATCCAGGGACATCACATGACATCTAAGTTTTTTTGTGGAATTTATAATTGAGTTTATGAAAGGGTTGCAGTGCAACAGGAGCCTTTAAAAGGATGAAAAGCTATTAAAAGAATTAAAACTTGGCAAATTTTATTATAAAAATTATTCCACTGGTTTTACTAAATGGAATCAAATGATTTAATAAAACATTCAAGCCACACAACATTATTCAAAAGTTTCAGATAGGAGAGGAGAATTTTTGAAATTCAGACAAAAGGAGTGGCTCTGAAATCAATAGAAAATCCAAAAAAATAGAAAACAATTATTTCTGGCAAAATTTTATTTAATAAAACATGATTAAATTTTTGGGGTGTTACAACACTACCCCCCTTAAGAAAAATCTCGTCCTCGAGATTTGCTAAGGACGGTCTCAAAAAAATATCACCCCTACTACCACGTAGTAATAACACGAAAACAGTTATCCTACTCACGCATTATGACGTGGCTACAGTGGGAGGGCAGATAATTGGTGCAATTACAGTGGACTGCTGGTGCTGTGAGAGGAACCTACGGTTGGGGAAACCGAAGAATTTCTACTTAGAGCTACGGTAAATTTAGAATTAATAAAATTCTAAATTTCCATATTACGCTGGTCGTACCCGAGTGCACAGTGCTCTCTCTGGCTGACAGGTGGACCCGGGGCCCACCGTCAGTCTCTTCTTCTACCTCTAGCTCTCCTCTCTTCCTCTCTCTCGTGCGCTTTCCCGCGCTTTCTCTACCGGCGGCGTCTAGCGCGTAGGGCATCTAGGGCCGTACTGCGGTAGTGCGCGGCGTGTTAGCTGCCGACGCAACGTGCACTCACCTCGCGGGCCAGTGCGCTGTCGGCACTGCTCGCGGATTCGCCTCCGAACGATGAGCGGCGCTGGTGGACTTCTCCCACCGTACACCGATCTCGAGCTATAAAAACGACCGCGGTGCTTCTCTCTTCTTCCTCACACCTGGTCTCGTTTCTTCTTCTTCTTCCTTCTCCTCCATTTCTGTTTGCAGGAGCTCGAGACGAGGCTCTAATGGCGGAGGTGATGCTAGATTGGTACACGATCCTGCTGTGTGGAGGATTGGCGGCATTGCTTGGGTTCTCCGTGCTCCTATGCGCGATGATCCATGATGATCACCGTGATGCTGCTGCTCGAGTGCTGGCTCTTTGCGGCGGCGGTGATCATGAGGATTAAGTGTCGGTGTCGAGTGCTAACTGCTGTCAGTGTGCCGGAGGCGATCTGCACCAGAATAATTACCCACAAATTTCTCTTTCAGAAAAATTGTGGTGTGTTAGTGAGGTGATCAGTTAGGTGCAAAAATGTGTACGTGGTTTTTGCACTTGGTACATGTGGTCGAATGGTTGTGGCTGTGAGCCTGTTGTTGTGGTGCTACGTGAATTTAAATCTATGACATGGAGAAATATTTGTTGCAATGGCTCAAAGAAAATCCCACCTTGAGATTTTCTGAGAGCGAAAACAGTTGATCAAAAATCACAGCAGTAAAAATCACTCACATACAATTGAAATCAAACAATTTATTCATAGCACAATCTTACGACATAATACACATACTGCAATCTATAATTAAATCGCTAGGCTAACAAACACAACATTGGCGTCTACGGCGCAAAAGAAAAAAATGCGGGTTCCTAAGGAAATGTCTCCGGCTCTGGGACACATTCTTCCTCTTCTGGGGAGAGCGGATGAACTAGCCGAAGAATTTGCTGCTCCTGATCTGGCCTCAGAGGTCTGCCAATGGCGATCTGAGCATTCATAACAGCGAGATTCTGGAGGTAATCCATTACTCGCTGAGTCAAACGCTCTTGAGCGATGACGTACTGAACAAAGTTGGCCAGTACTGGGTCTCTCTCTATTCGTCCCCCGGGAAAAGATGCTTCTTCTCCGGGTGCTGCATGGCTCGGGAAGTAATAATACCCCCTTTCACTGGCATAGGGTATTGCGAATCGAAGGCGGGTAATCGCTTCGTAGGCAGCAACTTCTATGGCCATTTGCGGAGTCGGCATAGATTTCCCCACGAATGAGACTTCCGTTGGGTCTTGGTTTGGGTTCACAGAAGGGATGTGTACTACTGCCCAATATTTTGAGGCGAATGGGGTGTTCCTCGATTTGAACAACTCGTACTGGGGTGGATGGGGAGAACTCATGGTACTGCGGGTAAAGTCCCACAATATTTTAACAAAACTACCTGGGGTCGCATCTGGAGTTCTCAGATGAATACTAGGGCTCGACATGCAAAAATGGCTGTGAGGGCTGTGCACAAAGTGGGGGATGCTGGGTAAGGTCACAGAGTGGCCACTTATATAGCATCTGGGTTGGGTTACATATTGCGGTGTGGGGGCAATCTATGTTGTTGGTTCTACTCTATGGAGATCAGGGTCAATGCCACAGATATACATATCTCACAAAAAGTGACGTATTACTGTGGTTGTCGGCTGGGGTGGGTTTTTGGTAGCTACGCCCAAAATTTAATATGCAACCAGATGCCAAAATTTTATTTACGCATGGATACTTGTAGTACTATTAAAATAATGGCATACAAGCAACCTGCATTTTTATTCATGGCGATACAAGGTCACACTATTACATGGCGTAGGTATACTAAGACTCGGTACTACTCGAGTGACTTAGTCTACCTCGTTAATATCTAGTCGAGCGTGCCTTGCGGATGTCGAGGCTTCTCCTTGGGCTTCACCATCGGGGTTTGCCGGATTAGGATGGGGGTTTACCGGGTCGGGGTAGCGATGATGACCATCGCGGGGGTTGGTGGTCACAATCCCGTTGGAGCGTGTCCCCAAAAGGCGACGAAGCTCCTCCGGGATACAAATGCATTCCGGTCGGTTGTAGGGGCAGGCCTTGAAGACTCGATCAGTCGTCCGAACAGCACTATGGGGTTGTCGGCGTCGGGCGCCACTTCTCTTCTTGCCGGGGCTCGACGAGCAAGTTCTCCACGAGCTGCGATCAGATCAAGGGTGACCTAATCGAATAGTGCCTCTAGTGCGCTGAGGTAGCGCACAAGATGCAGCAGTGCAGGGTCCGTCTCGTGGTCTCCGTTGGCAACCTAGGGTGGCCTACTATACCCGTCGCGGCTGGGGTAATAATAGAACGAGCGACAGTTAACTCTTGGCAACAAGTGCCGGAGTTGAACTATAGCCTCCCGAGCTGCTAGCTGGATGGCTTGTGGCTCAAAGGAAGTTGACCTTCCGGTGAACCTGTAGGGGCGCTCTGGCGATATACCCCTGCCGTAGATGTGCACCGTGGCCCAGAAGTGACGATTCTCATCACTCGTGCACTCCTGGTACACAACATATTCTGGGGGCTCTTCTAATGCAAAGGCACGACGGGTGAGGTTGGCTAGGACGGTTACAAAACCTCCAAGGTTGGTTGCTGTGGTCTCATTGTGAACAATGGTGCCAGGCATCTTGGCTTGGTTTTGGATGGTTGGCTGTGGTGTGCTGGGTTTAGGCAAACGTTTTCTTTTATAGAAGAAAACGGAGTCTTCCTTCGCACGCTTGCGAATGGGACAATTTAGGTGTCGGTCACGGCGCGTGATCGATGGGCTAGGCTGATAGGTTGGGCACCGACTGCCGAAAGGTGTCGGAGTCACTGTGTGGGCTATCGGATAGGATAGGCTTGGCTGTGGTTAGGTTAAGGTCTGGTGGGTGGTAACCTAGGTTTTATTAACCCGGCTAAGATAGGATTAGCCAATGGTTAGCCTAGCTCTGATACCAAGGTTGTCAGGACCGGTTTTTCCAGGATATTAATTTCCCAGCAAATGGTGCTTGTGCTCACCAGCCCCAGGATTACTGTTAGCTGATGAGACACATTCTTGATACAGAAATTCCAAGCAAAATTACAAAATCTGAAGTACAAGACCATTTTGGTCTATGAGTACAACAAAAGGTTTCTAGTGGTTGGTGGCGGAAGCGGTTTGGGGTCATCAGCGTCTATGGGACTCCATTTCCCACAGGAACAGCTGACCTGGATAACTCCTATTCGCGTGGCTGCTATCTTCGATGCCTAGGCTCCGGGGCTATCGACATTTCGCTTCTCTCCAAGCAGGAAATCTGGCCAAGACAATAGCCAGGGACAAGCCAGTGAGTACTTTGAATGTACTCTCAAACATAATGAAAACAGGTATAACATAGCAGGTGGTATTCATGCACTGAAATAATCCACGATCACTTAACCAGTCACAAAATAAAATTCATAATGCACGCAAGCAGGTCATTCATATTAAACATGACTAAGTAATCAGAGAATAAAAATAAATCGATCGGGTGTCTGAAGCGACACCTCGAAAGGATAATAATATAAAGCATGCCTCAGTCGGGCGCCTGGGCAACGCCACATAAAAGGCTTATAAGAAAATTAAATGACATGCATGCCACAGTCGGGCGTCTGAGTGACGCCACATAAAGGGCTTATAAGGAAATTAAATAACATACATGCCGCAGTCGGGCATCTGTGCGACGCTACATAAAGGGCTTATAAGGAAAATAAATAACATGCATGCCACAGTCGGGCATCTGAGCGACGCCACATAAAGGGCTTATAAAGTAATAATCATGATGAGTATCCAGGAGGTAGAACCATCCCAGGGATACTCAATAATCTAAATAATGTAAATGGTTAGTCCACAATAATAATAATCATAATCATCATTCGTCATACGTCATGATCAATATTCTGGTTTGAGAAGTTTTCCTCCGAAGATTGACACTAAGACCGACACTTGACCCATGCCAGACTGTAGTCCTTAACCGCGGACACGGCTATTTGAATAGATATAAACTCTGCAGAGGGTGTACTCTTTACCCACAAGTAACGGATTCCTTTAGTCCACCGGGACTAATTCCGCTTACGGTCTTTGAATTGAAAACACACCTGACCCGCACACACCAGCTTAACTTACAGGTGCCTGGAATCACCCTCGACACTTGTTAAGCAAAACTCTAAGTGGGGAGGCTACAACCTCGACTAGCATGGGATCACAAAATTTATATTGCGTGCAAAACAGGGGAGCTACCACCTCGGACTCACCGGAACACCCATGCCCCCGGACCAAGTGACATTCCTACCAGGGGCCACTGGTATCTTTCACTATGGCCTCTCTGTACGGTGTGTGCTAAGAAAGGGGTTGACAACTTACTGAACCGTACCCTACCTGCGGCAGGGACAAGTGGTAGTACAAAGCAAGCATGGGGGTTACTGGCACAAGACTCGATCTACGGTCGACTCAGGAGGTTATGTGTTCTCTGCATGATTAGCACAACAAATATATTCCACGCCATCGGACAGAATCACCACTCATCATACCTCACCATGCTTTACTGATCATACTCGTCCCAACAAAATGTCAGTATCAAGCTCGTGTCTACCCGAGACAGAAACTTCTCCGGATTCCTTCCGGTAGGCATGAAAGGCATAAGAGGATGAATACTATCACAAGCATTTCAATTCCAACAGCAAGGAATTCTCATCATGCACTTGCAAACATGATCACATCATCACATGAAATAATGCATACTTCAAGTCAACTTGGTGTTGTAGTCACACTAAACAACACACAACAAATATTATACCAAGGTTCAGAATGCTTGCCTTCAATGTGTAGGTAGGGGATGAGCACTCCAAAAACTTTTGAAAGTTTTTCCCTCCAAATTCCTATTTGAAAATATTCTAATTAACACACAATTTAAAACAGTACAGAAAAGTTGTTTGGAAATTTTTTCAAATAAATATGAAAATAAACTAGGTGAAATTTGAGAGAGGTGGGAAAAAGAATCAAGTCAATTGGGTTTTTAGTTTAAAAGTTAGAGCCAGTCAAAGTCTGGTGAAATTCTGATTTTTAATAAATAACAGAAAAGAAAACGTTTCAGAAGATAATACGCTTTCGCAACAGAGAGACGTACTTTCGGAAATACGCGTCCACTCATCTGGCGCATGCGAGACTGGCAAGTCACTGACAGCGGCCCCCTGGCCCACTGGTCAGGTTTGACTGGTCTTCTCTCCCTCCCTCTTCCTGGGACAAAGACGGGCGCGTCTCCGGCGATCAACGCCTGCGGCTGGCGACTCCCCATGGGGCTCCGACGGTGGAAATGGGTCCACCGCACTAGGGCGATCCTCCCGGTGGTCGAATGGGTCGCGGAGGCGGAGGGGGTCGCCGGCGGCGAGCTCCAAGGCGGGCGGTGGCTTCGGGTCAGCTAGGGTCTTGGCCTACGGTGGCTCTGGAGCAACAAAAAGCAGGAGGTTGGCTCTGCGGGGTCGAGAGGGGGCGGATGGTGGTGCGGGAAGAACTAGAGGGGGCCTGGTTTGGTCGAATTTGACCGGGGCGTTGCGGCGGCTGAAGCTGCCGGAGGCGGGGAAGATGACGGCGTCCGGCCAAATTGGAGCAAGGGAGGGCTCTCTATGGCTTGCCTGAGTGTGCTGACGAGCTCGAGAGAGGCCTGGGGGCTATTTATAGCCGGGGGAAGTCGGTTCCGCGGCGGCTGGGATAAGAATGGCAGCCGACCGTTCCTATGGTTGCAGGGCGACGTGGCGGCGGCTGGCGCTAGAGGACGAGCTCGAGCTATTCCTGGGCTAGCTGGTGCGCTGCGGCTGCTTGGGCGGCGCTTCTGCGGTAGGGGCCAGCTGCAGCCGACGGCTAGCCGCCATGGCATCCCTGACGGCGGCGCTGCGGAGCTCTAGGGGGCGGCTGGAGCGGCTCTGCGTCGCTAGAGAGGTCGGGGGTGCCCCTACGAGCGAGCTAGGGCCAGGGGTTGCGGGGTAGGTGGGATGCGGGGGCTCGGGCGCGCGGCTGCAATAGACGCGATCTGGACACGCCCAGAACACGCACGCCAGGTGCTCGGGAAAATGCCAAGGCACTCAGGGGACTCTACTGCGCACGGGGTTTTGCATGGGTGGGTTTTAGGGCAAGGCTAATCTAGATGACATGCTGGTATGGCCACTGGGGCAAGTCCATAATGCAAATATATTCTCATGCCAATTCTGGTCAGGCACACAAGATGCTCGACATAATGCCATGGGCACCTAGGGAGGCTTTCTGGCCACCAAACTTTCCAGGTCATGGTCTCTTTGAGTTCTGAGAAGGATGGCAAGGTTGGTTTGGGCAACATAAAAACTTCCTAGTGCAAGTTTTACAAAACTTTGTTTCTGGACAGAAACTATAGGCCATTATTGCATGGGCTTAAATCACTCTAATGTGGCTGATCTCCTGGACTTAAGGATTTGGTAGGGTGAACTACAAGCAGTAAAAATCCTAAGGGCATTAGGGCAAAATAAAGATGGGTTGCAGTAGAAAACTTTAAACTGGACCAGAATAGAAAATATGTTGATATGCTCAAATTTTACAAAACACATGGTTGGGTTTTTGCATGAAAGTGATCCAGGGACATCACATGACATCTACAATTTTTTGTGGAATTTATAATTGAGTTTATGAAAGGGTTGCAGTGCAACAGGAGCCTTTAAAAGGATGAAAAAGCTATTAAAAGAATTAAAACTTGGCAAATTTTATTATAAAAAATATTCCACTGGTTTTACTAAATGGAATCAAATGATTTAATAAAACATTCAAGCCACACAACATTATTCAAAAGTTTCAGATAGGAGAGGAGAATTTTTGAAATTCAGATCAAAGGAGTGGCTCTGAAATCAATAGAAAATCCAGAAAAATAGAAAACAATTATTTCTGCCAACATTTTATTTAATAAAACATGATTAAAATTTTGGGGTGTTACACTGTAGTTCATGTTTGAATTTTGTACATTAAATGAACATAAAACTCAATTAATGTCTAAAAAAGCCATACATACCGTTAATAATTTAATATGTTTGCAGTACACACCTATTGCTTTATGTTGTTTCTAGGAAATAAATCAAGGAGAGAAGAGGCATCGGATGTCGTTTTTCACCCGCAGATGTGGCATGCATATATATGTTCCCTAACGGAACCACTAGACGTAGCTTATTGTGTGAGAACCTCATGTTTGTTAGAGGCTTGTGACAAAACATGGCCAACTTGGTATTTTTTTACCACGGCATATGTGTGCCTTCACATGACACCATTCCAAGTTTCATGAATTTATGATAGAGTTTTGGATTTACTAGAATTTGGAAACAAAGTTTCTCGATATTTGTGGCCGAGCCAACATGCTTAGATGTTTAAAATTCGTTCTCATTTCTTGCATGTGACCTAACACATGCATCCAAGGATGCATATATGATTTTTCAACCCATTTTGCCGCCCCGGACCTTGTGATTGTAGATCAAATTTGAATTATGCACATTAAATAATGCATCGAAAACTCAATTAATGTATTTAAAAGCCAGACGATCCCTTAATTTAATCATATTTTTGCACTTCGCACGTACATGTCTATGTTGTTTATATAAAGAAAATCAAGGAGACAAGAGGCATCAGATGTCTTTTCGCCCGCATATGTGACAAGCATATATAATGTTCCCTATCGAAGCCACAAAGCTTCTTGTGAGGAGCTCCGATTTGTAAGGGGATTGTGCAAGAACATGTCCAAATTGGACAATTTTTTTACCACGGGATGTGTGTGCCCTTGTCACGACACCATGCCAAGTTTCATGAATTTCTGACGTGCTTTGGATTTACGGGAATTTGAAAACCAAGCATCTCAATGTTTGTGGCCGAGCAAAACAGTCAATGAGATGTTAGAAATCCATTCCCATTTCTTGTGTGGGACGTAAACATGCATCCAGGGAAAGACATATATTTTTCCAACCTATTTTTCATGTGTTGGACCTTGTGATTGTAGGTCAAAGTTGAATTATGCACATTAAACGACTAGAAAACTCAATTGATGTGTTAAACAGGTCTCACGAACCCTGAAAAAAATCCACAGTTTAGCATGACTGTCAGAAAGTTGCTCTATGATGACTCCGGAAATAAATACAATGCCAAAAGAGACAACCGATGTTGTTTCGTACATAAAATGTGAACTTTCCCTATCGGAACACACGACTTTCTTGTGAGAACCTTCGGTTTGTAAGAGGCTTTGTGCCAAAACTTGTCCAAAATTGGGCAATTTTTTTTACCACAACAAACACACACAGGGCAATTGATGGCACCATGCCCAAATTTCATGAATTTCTGTCGAGGTTTGCATTTACATGAATTTAAAAACTAAGTTTCCCGATGTTTGCGGTCGAGCCAAGACGATGATGATATGTTTGAAATTCATTCCCATTTATTGTGTGGGACCTAATTAAACATGCAGCCAGGAAAACGTATATGGTTTTTCGACATATTTTCATGAGCTGGACCGTGCAGTGATTGTAGTTCAAATCTGAATTATATATGCACATTGAATGCCTAGAAAACTCAATTAATGTACTTAAAAGGCCAAACGAACTCGGTAAGATTCCATTGTTTCGCACGACACATTCACGTTACTCTATGGAGACTCTAGAAATAAATTCAAGGCGAGAAGCGACATCGGATGTTGTTTCGCACATGAAATGTGAACTGTCCCTACCGGAACCACATGACTTCTTGTGAGAATCTTCGGTTTGTAAGAGGTTTGTGCCAAAACTTGTCCGGAACTAGGCATTTTTTTACCACAACACACATGCGCCATGACATCACACCATGCCAAGTTTCATGAATTTCTCACGATATTTGGATTTACTGGAATTTGAAAACACGGCTTCTCAAAGTCTACGGCCGAGCCAAAATACCATGAGGTTTGGAATTCGTTTAATTTCCATTTCTTGCATGGGACCAAAACATGTATCCAGTGACAGATAGTTGATTTTCAACCCATTCAGGTTCACTCTAGCTAGTATGTGCTTAATTAACAGCAATTCAAATTTGAACTGTACACATGAAATGTCTAAAAAACTCTTTAAATGCTTTAAAGGGCCTAAACAACCCTGAATTATTCCATATTTAACACACGGTCCTATATTTGCAAGTTCACTTCAGATAAATGTTATTGCCATCCAAACACCTTCACTTGCCAATGTAACTTCATTTTTTGTCTCAAAGCAGTTTGAAAATCAAATACATCGCAAAAAGTTCTTGATCATGAAACGTGTGTGATGTGGTATCAAAATATCTTGGGCCAATCCTCATATATGGCTTATGCCGGAAGCTTCAGTCCACCGCCGGCGCGTCAACCACACAGTCACACTTGCTCCCCAAGACCACTATACTGTTCAAGCATCGTTGGTGAAAGATGGGGACGTGGATCCGCGTCGTGAGGGCAACTTCGACGACCCACTCCAGCCCGAGCGCGGCTGCATCAGCCATGAACGCACTCACAACATCCTTGAGCACGGCCGCACTCTCCGACAGGGCGGCTGCAACCGCCGAAAGGGAAGCTGCTGCATCTGAGATGGCGGCAGCAACATCCGCGATTGGGATAGCAAATGGCGAGAACGGCACAACAACTGTCCGTTCCTCGGTGGCCGCCGTAGCCCTGATGGCGGCTGCCCACGCCTATGCCGATGCCGCCCACGCCCAGCTCGTGTCGGTCACTGCACAAATAGCAGCGGCATTCTCCGACAACGGTCGGCAACCTACGTCCGAAGAGTTGGCAATCGCCGAGAGCGCTCGGGCAGCCATCCATTCATCGGCAGCCTCCCTTGCCAAGATGGAGGCCGTCAATGCCCGGACCGCGGCCGCCCATGCCAAACTCGTGTCGGCCTTTTCCAAAGATATGGCGGACGCGGATGGCGAGATGCTTGCAGAGTATGTGGCTATGGATGCCATGGAGCCCCTTCCCCTGGAGGTCGTCGAGCGCGAGCTGGTCATGGAGGATGCGGCGGAGATCGGCGAGCGTCAGGCGGAACATTAGTCGTTGTTTAGAGTGCTGGTCTTTTGTTAGAGTAACGTTTAGGTCAACCAACTCTGTTTAATTGCTCGATTAAGTAAGTGCGGGCTGTGGTGTAGGCTCTTTTGTGCAGTACCCAAATTAGCAATTGATGTTAAATTATGCAATGACGTGGATGACCACTGTAACCAGGGAATTTCGGACCAAAAATTTGCCGCCATATCCCCATTCCATCTTCCAATTGAAAATGAAATTGAAGTTCATCACACCCACTTTTTTGGAATGAACCGTGTGCAATGTAGTACCCAATCTTACGTTCGAAGATTGGAGACAAACATTTGCACGTCCAGGTTCATCACACACGGGGTATATCACAGGCTTCGTTTGTGATGTGTTGATATCGAGAACTATTCTGAAAAATTTGCATGTTCAAGTTCATCACACACGGTGTATAACACAGGCTTCGTTTGTGATGTTTTGATATCGCACATGGTTCCGAATAAGGGACTGTTTCCGATGGTGCTTTCCGCGCCAGTTTTTCGCTGTACCGAATGAAAATTTTGGGCTGCCGCGGAAATATCTACCTCCCTTGCCCCCCGGTACCAATCAAAAGCCACATTTCCCCCTTTTCCTCTACCTTTCCTAGTTCAAACCTTCATCGCTTGCTTGCAGCGCCGCCTCCTCGCCGGCGACGCTCCTTCCTGCTGCTCAACCTCGTCCATCTAGTCAGGTAATCGACACCTCCCCAATACCCCCTCACCCCCTCCTCCTCCATCCCACATGGCCCAACCGCCGGCGCGACACCTTCCACCCAAATCACCACCCCATCCTCCAAATAATCGCCGCCGAAAGCCATGGTGCATGCAGTATAGCCAGGATCTCAAAAAGCATTTGGCTGTGGAGAAGCAAATCGTGGCTGCACGCGCAAATAAGGCAGCTATGGCTTCCATGCGTGCCGACCCCCAGATCTTGGAGGAGCACCTCGTCGTCGAGGCCACCGTCAATGCCTCGCGCGCTAACGCCGCCACGTGGTTGGCTGCTATAAACGACAGCTCGTGGTCTTTTCTCGAGGGCACCGCCGGTGCGTTCGACGAAGACTTCGATGTGTTTTCTCAGCGTGCACGTGCTTACCTCAACTCCAGAGCCGACATGTTGGTGCCGGGGAAGGATCAGGCCACTCACCACTACGAGGGGTGCACCCACGGTGTGGAGGCCTCGCCCTCTTCCAAGTTGACGGAGCCCATCATCATCGATATCTCCGACGATGAGGAATAGCTTGTTTTTCTTACCTTTATCACTAAGGACCTATGTTCACCTAGCTACGCCGGTTAAGCACGTTTCGTTTAGCTGTTGCGTGTGCCGCTACTGCCTTTCATTTAGAAATTCTAGTGAAATGTCCAATGTAATGCTACTGCAACCTGAACTTCTAGTATGTTCTATTGTGCAATGTGGTGCTTAGTTAACTGTTTCGTTCATTTGTTGTGGTGATCATTTAACTATTTAATTCAATTCTGAATGTCATGTACGATTGTTGTTGGTACAATTTTGTATTGTTATGCATGTGACGAATAAATCGAATTTAGATGTACTAAATACATGTGGAACATATAGAATTGCTACATTTCCTAGTTCTTAGCACGTTTGGTTTAGATAACTGGATTTTCAATGTGGCTCGATCTAATCTGTTGGATCCGCAATGTGTTTATTTTCCATTAACATATTTCAGTGATAGTATGCCAAATATCACTTGTAACCTGATCAATATTTGTCTTAAATATGTTGCAGGGGGAAACAATGGGGGACACTGAAGTTTACCATCGAGGTTTGCACATCCATAGTCGTTTGGCTAATAGCACATTATTGTGCAATTGCAGAAACCATGGTAATATGAATGTTTTTATTAATAATTTTTTCTTGCACATGTAGGCCCTGCTGTAAGAGGTTTAGACCCACTGTCCGACCCTTTTTGCATGTGGGGGAAATGAGGTGTCCTTGAATATCAGTCAAATCAAGAAACTCAGAAAGATTGTTAAGATAAAAAAACTAGCTACGAAAAACAACAAGATGTTTGTCTGCATAATGAAAAAGACATCAGTCAACTATAGGATGGTACCATCTCTTTCACCTTGTCCTTTTCCATTTGTGCCATTTCAAATTTTAGAAAAGATATTTATGCGTATGTTTGTTTTCAGTCCTTCTCAAGGCAGTTCATCGATGATTATGTCTCAAACCACCTGTATGATCAAGAGGCGATGAAGGTATTCATACAACACCCACAGTATAATCTTGAAGTCTTCCTTAAGAGGACGAAGGATGGGCGGGCAATCATCCACAGGCACTGGCCTAAAGTTGCCAGGACCTTCAACATCATTGAACGCTCAGTATTCGCCTTCCGCTTTAACAGTTTTCTAGATGAGATTCATCTGTCTATTTACCATCTATGATGATAATTAATTTCCAAAGGTTTTAGATGTTGCATTTGAAACTTTGTCTTGTTGTGCAATTGGGTAGCTAGCCAGTATATGCCTATATGTTGTTGTACCCTGATGTAATTCAATTATGAAATCCTGGTTGCCGTACTACGAATACGAAATATATTCTGTGGTTGATATGAAATGTTAATTTTGATTACTAAATGAATTATAAATAATTGACCAATTAGGCTAATTATTGGGGATCCCATTGCAGACGGTTTTTAAGACAACACCGTGGGCGATGACCTGAACAAACCCACACTGTTTCTAGAAAGTTGGCGTGTTGGATCGCAATCACACACGAATTCTGGTCGATAACTGTGTGCTTTAGGACACCCAATCACAAATGTTTTCACATAGCTAGTGTGTGTGATGGGCAGCCCAATGCCAAACAGTTTCTTCTAGACACCGTGAGTGATGTTTTGCGTAACGCAAACGACAGAATTATAAGTATCGTGTGTGATGACCACACCTATCACAAACGATGTGATGCAGAAAATTGTGTGTGATCTGCAATACGAACGGAAACGTACCCTTGGGATTCCTTGTGTGGGATGCTAAGCTCATCTCACACGTCTTCCCCAATATGTCTGTTTGTGATGGTCCTTCCAATCGCAAACGATATGTTTTTATCCATCGTGTGCGACCAGGTGCAGGCATCGCCGATGGGTTTTGCCTGTCGTGTGGGATAGACCCCCCCCCCTATCGCCCACACATGCAAGGCGATGGTTTAAGACTACGTCGCGGAAAGGGGTTAAAAACCGTTTGTATAGCACGCGGATGTACTAGTGGTCCATGGTTTCACATTAGTCATAAAAAACTCATATACTTATTGCAAAGTTTTGTTAGTTTTATCACAAATCAAAGTACTACTCGCATGCCCCGAGGGAGGAGGTTGGGAGGAGTAAACCATCACGCGCCTCCGACCCGAAACAACACTAGGATTTTAACGAGGAATAGAAATGCTCACACATCCTCACCATGCCTTTTTAATTTTTAGACAAACAAGAAGTTAACACCTCTTAATACCGACACTTCTACGGATCAACAATGATGCACTCACACCCTTTCACATTACCACATCAATATCATTAACCCACAATTTCTCTTTGATATGCTACATGAAGGTTTTGATTATCACTCCTTGAATACCTATTATTTTTGAACTAGTCTTATAACCCATGCAAATTACCGTCACTGTTTATTAACTCTCAAACAAATATAAGTGAAGAACGAGAGTTTAATTCTTTCTACAAAAGACCTGGACATGCTCTAATAAATATAAGTGAAGCAAAAGAGCATTCTACAAATAATGGTTTCCTATATGTAGAGAAACACGCATCCAACTTCAAATGATATAAGTCAAACACATGAAGCATTCTATAAAGCCATACTCAAAATATATAAGTGAAGTGCAAAGAGCATTCTATAAATCAACCATGGAATTTCCCAAACCAGTATGGTGCATTGCTAAAAGGAAAATAAAAGGCACACGATGCTCCAAGAATTTACGCATATCATGTGAACAAAACAAAAACCGAAACATACCGATAGTTGTTGAAGAAGAAAGATGGGATGCCTTCCGGGGCATCCCCAAGCTTAGATGCTGAGTCTCCTTGAATATTTACCTGGGGTGCCTTGGGAATCCCCAAGCTTGAACTATTGTCTCTCCTTATTCTTCTCATATCGATACCTCCTCGATCTTCGAACACTTCATCCACACAAAACTTGACAGAACTTTCATTAGAAACGTTAGTACATAATCATCAAATCTCATCATATCCTGCCATAAAATTATTGCATAATTATAATCTAACATTACCCAATGTATTCTATCACAATTATATGGCTCGCAAGTCATTGGGGCTCAACAAGAATTCAAACATAAGCACGCAAAGCAACTATAACAGCAATCTGTGAAAAACAGGACAGTCTGTAAAGATGCAGATGGAACATATACTTCCGTAACTCAAACAATTCTGAAAAATTAGGACGTAATAAAGAATTTCTATAAAATTATTGTGTAAAAATTTCAGAATTTTTGTACGCTCCAGTAAAATATGAAAATTCAAACACTACAGCAAAAGTTTCTGTTTTTACACAACACATATCAAACAAGCAATTCAAACATCCTAAAGGTAATTCTTGGCACATTATTTTTATAATACAATGGATTTGTACAAGGGGATAAATTTTTTTTAAAGTTTTTGTAATCAAGATTCACAAAGTTTCCATGAGCATGAACAAAAGTTCAAGGACGTCCCCCACTTCAACAGTGCTCATCTTTCTCACTTTCACTTCTCTTTTTGAAATGGTTTTAAGTTCCCCACTTTATTTTTTGTTTTTAATTATTTTAAAAGAACACAACAGAAATAAATGACTCTCTAAAACTTCCAGGTTGTCTCCCTGGCAGCGCTTTCTTTAAAGCCATTAAGCTAGGCATATAGTGATCAAGTAATTGATCCACCCGGATCCCAAGGTATATCAAAGCCAATTTTAATTAACAATGATTTGTAATTAAATAATGAGCACAAAGTGATATATATCATGTGAAAACAAAGTCTAACTCTCTTCCTATGCATTGGCATGTCATACAAGAACAATTCATTCACGCAAAGTAAAGGGCAATTCATAGCATAAGTAGTTTCTTGCAATTTTATCGTATTGGAAACATAGAGATGTGAAGATTTGGTTCCTCTCTCATAATAATTGCAAGTAGGAGCAGCAATCACATGCATATTATATTCATCAAAATCATCATGTGTGATAGTAAAACGCAACCCATCAATATAATCCTTAATAAGCGCAAACTTCTCCGATATAGTGTACTTGAGAGAATTCAAAAAGATAATAGGACTATCGTGTGTGGGTGCAATAGCAACAATTTCATGCTTAACATATGGAACTATAGCAAGTTCATCTTCATAAGCATAATTCATATTGGCATCAAGGCCACAAGCATAGCAAGCATCAAGTTCATCAAAAAGGGATATTTCAAACGAATCCAAGGGATCATAGCAATCATCATAGCATTCGTACTTCGGTATGTGCGAAGGGAAAGTAAACAATGTATGAGTTGAAGAGTTACTCTCATTAGAAGGTGGGCACGGGTGATCAATCCGCTCTTCCTCCTTTTGTTCTTTGCTCTCCTCCTCATCTTTTTCATCTATTGAGCTCAATGTTTCAGCAATTTCTTCTTCCATAGATTCCTGCAAAATATTAATCTCTTCCAAGGCAGCGGTCATTCTTTCAATAAATTCTTTAACATAAGCATTGGAAGCATAGTTTTCATAGTAATATTTAAGTACGGCAAAAATTTTAGGTTTGTAAAGAGTAGCACCATACTTTTCAATCAATGTAGCAATTTCATAAGCACCCTTAAAAGCAACAAATTCTTCAATTTGTTCAACATCATAATAACAATAGGCCTCCTTGGCATAAGAAGATAGTATTTCATTATGATTAAACACACATTGGTAGGGAAGGTGTTTTTTAGTTTCTTCAGAACAACAAGTAAAATCATGTATTTCGCATAAATTCCAAGCATAGCAACACAAAGTATTAATTTGATGCCACAAGAGTTTCCCTTTTTGAGATATGCGATGTCACACATAATAAGAATGCTCATTTAATGATTTTCCCACAACTAAGCTAGTTGGTTTTCAGCACGAGCACAAAGGGATCGAAGATGATCCAAGTAATATTCTTCGGTAGTACGGAACACTAGTGGTTCCTCAACTTTTGGAGCAGCAGTTACATCTATTTTTTTGGTATTTTGCGTTTCCTACCCATATATAAAGATAGAAAACAACTTATAACAGAAAATAAAAATTACTTAGTGATAAAGCAAACAAGCACACATGAGAATATCAACCACTACGCTATTGCTCCCCGGCAACGGCGCCAGAAAAAGGTCTTGATAACCCACAAGTGTAGGGGATCGTTTGTAGCCTTTTTCGATATGTAAGGGTGTCGAACCCAACGAGGCGCTAAATGTAAAATTAATATTCTCTCAAGTTCTATCGGCCACCGATACAACTCTACGCACGCTAACGCTTACTTTAACTAGAACATGTATGAAACTACTTTGCGGGAAAGAAACTAGAAGTACTTAGTAGGTGTAATAGATAGTTTTGCAAGGTAATAAAGAGCAAGTAAATAAAAGTTAGGGGCTGTTTAGAGAAATATTAAATAAGTTAATTGTTTAGCAGAAAGCTTTTTGTAGCACAAGAGAAAGATTTGTCCCTAGGCAATCGATAACTAGACCTGTATCATTGTTGCAGTTTTATATGAGGGAGAGGCATACACTAACATACTTTCTGTACTTGGATCATATGCACTTAGGTTGGAATTCTAGCAAGCATTTGCAACTAACAAAAATTCATTAAGGTAAACCCAACCATAGCATTAACACATCAAGTCCCCTTTATCCCATATGTAAACAATCTCCTTACTCGGGTGTAAGCTTCTGTCACTCTAGCCACCCACTATAAGCGAATCATAAACATATTGAAACACCCTACATCAGGGACCCCACACACTTGCGCGACACGGCGGGCACCATAGGACAGCACCCAAATAGAACATACATCTCAAACCAATCACGATCATCAATAAGCCCATAGGACAAAAGAAATCTACTCAAACATCATAGGATAGCCACACATAATTGGATAATAATATATAGCATTAAGCACCATGTTTAAGCAGAGATTACAGCAGGGAAGAGAGGTTTTACACCGCTGCATAGAGGGGGAGAGAGTTGGTGGTGATGGCGGCGAAGTTGTTGGTGTAGATCGCCGTCATGATGGATGCCCCGGCGGCACTTTGGCGCCACGGGAGAGAGGGGAGAGAGCCCCCCTCCTTCTTCTTCTTCCTTGGCCTCCTCCCTATGTGGGAGGAGGGTTTACCCTCTGGTCCATGGTCGCCATGGCTCCCGGAGGGCAAGAGCCCCTCCGAGATTGGATTCTCTCTCTACTTCTCTTCTGTTTTCGCGACTGTTTTCTGATCCCTTCACCATTTCTTAAATATTCGGAGATCCGTTACTCCGATCGGGCTGAAATTTTGAGGGGATTTTTATCGCGAAAATATCTTTCTTGCGACGGAAGGAGAGCCTCAACAGACTTAAGGGCTGGCCACAAAACATCAGGGCGTGCCCCCAGGACATGCCCTGTTGGCTTGTGGGGCCCTCGAGCATCGTCTTGCGTTGATTCTGACTCCCAAAATTCACATATATTCCAAAAAAATCTCCGTAAATTTTTATCGCGTTTGGACTTCGTTTGATATGGAATTTTTGCGAAACAAAAACACAAAAAAAAACAGGAACTAGCACTAGGCACTGGGTCAATAGGCTAGTGCTCAAAAATAATATAAATTGGTGAATAATTACTGAAAAAGTATCCTAGAATGATAATATAATAGCATGGAACAATCAAAAATTATAGATACGTTGGATACGTATCAAGCCCACCCTCCGCCACGGGCCGGCCCATTTACACATTTTTTCCCTCCGCTGCTAAAGTTCAAAAACATATCCGCAGGCGGTGATTCGATCCCAAGACACTGGTAGTCCATCGGGAAAACATGGGTCTTGTGATGTTCATACTTCTTTTAACTCCTTTAATAAACCATAAAGCCACCGCAAATGATCCATGGCGTCCTGGAGGCTTTTATTTGAGGGGCGCATGCGAGAAGTCGTGCAAGGGGATGAGGGGAGGATGGAGAAGACGAGAGAAATCCTCTCCTGGTTCGCACAGGATAAGAATTTCAAGGCGACAACAGGGTCTGTGTACATGAAGCTCACGGAGGCGAAGGACGTTTGGCTCACTCCCTCTAGCAAGCCGGTGGGAGCCATGAGGATGCTGCTGTGGGTGATGGAGGAAGCCGCCTCTGACAACCCGAAGCAAGCCATGAAGTGGAGTGGGTTCCGCTCGAGCCGCAACACCCCGACGGGCCCGTCGAAATTTGTGGTTGGAGCTGTCATGGGCCTCCCTGCGCCCAAAGTGGAGGTAGATCATATAGAAGCTACAGGGGATCTAGAGCAGGTGACGTTGTGGGACAGCGGCAAGGTGTGGAAGCAGAGGAGGCTCCCGAAGCAGAGGAAGTGGCCGATAGTGCTGAGAAGGTCTCCGTGCTTCCCTTGTCGCTCTCCACGTCTACTCAGCCGTCCTCGCTCCATGGCCATGGAGTAGGGGCATCTCCGGCTGGTGGTCGATTTTGGCGGCTGGCCGAAGACGACTCCGATGAGGTGGCTGGGCCCTCACCGGAGGATTTAGATAAAACTTTCAAAAATTATAAATAGCTTCTCTCACCGATCGAGTCTAGATGTGTGTTGAGAAATAGGAAAGGCATTAAGCCTGGGGATAATCCGAATCGCGCTCCCTGTGTTGACAGGGGCTATCGAAACCATACTAGGCTTGCTAATTGTAAGAATGCTAGTATCACTAGTTTTAGTAAAATTTCTGTTGAACACATTGGATGATAGAAGTGGTAGAATTGTTTTCGAAAAAATGAATGAAAAGCAATTCTCATGAATCCTTGATTTCTGGTCCGGTGATTCTATGTTTTTAGAGGAGATGATCCAAAGTAGTTGCCTTGTTTATACTAGCTCGAGCAGAAAGGACCCTTGTGACAAAAGGGGCTCTGCTTTTGGGAAGTAAAAAAAATTAGATAGGACTTTTTTAGACGTGGTCGCCCCTGCCGAAGGGCACATTGGGGATTTACTTGTGACGTATTATCACAATGCGCCTTCCATGGCCTTTAAGGCTACAAATTCCTCTCCGCTCTTCCTTTCTGGCTGTGAGTGTGACCCCCTCAAAGACCTAGGGTTTCCCTGCCCGCCACCAGACACTCACACAGAAGGGGAAGAGTTGAACAGAGGAGGTGGATGGGGTAGATGGATAGGGAGATTCAACAGGGGAGGGAGAGATGGGTTCCAGTATGACAAGAAAGATGAAGATGCTGACAGATTCAACAACTCGCATAGATTTGGATATAGGAGAGATGGTGATTTCAAGCTGAGAGAGGGGAAGATGGGGCAAGGAGAAGGAAGTGGCAAAAATGAAGGTAGGTCTTCTTGGGTGGAAGATTCTAATAGATCTTCTAATGCTGGTGATAGAGGGGGAACTGAAAAAATAGGAGGAAGTACTACTAGATCTGATGGCCCCCAAGGGCAATAACAGTTCGATTTGCTTCAACAACAGTAGTGGATTGGGGCTCTTTTAGCTCAAATCTCACAAAATGGCCAGGCTGTTTCTATAGGTGGTGAGGGGAGCAAGGTTCAGATGCCTGGGACAGAGAGATCTGATTCACTGATCAAGAATAAGCTGGTTGCATAGTGTAAGAGCCTGGCTTAATAGGAATGATAGACTACTCATATCAACATGGAATTCCTCTTTTCCGGGAGCCCATTCGAAAAGAACTCTAAAGTTAAGCGCGCTTGGATTGGAGTAATTCTAGGATGGGTGACCGACCAGGAATTTGGCCCCGGGTGCGCACGAGTGAGGTCAAAGTGCCCAGAAAAGACTAGTGTTAGCCTCTGGGGCTAGTCTAGATCCCGCCAGGTGTAACGGGGTGTTACAATGGGTATCAGAGCCGACCCTCGCGGTTACGGGCATGCACGGGTTAGGTGCGTGGGCATGTGGCGCATGGCGTGTGTGGCCCGTTGTGGCACACGACATGGCACATGTGCCGGACTGGATGCGCATACGTGTGCCAAGAGGGAACATTCCCAATGGGCCGATGAGGACGTCGGTTCCTTTGAGTGGGGGTGTATGTAAGAGCCTGGCTTAATAGGAATGTTATTCCTTCTTTTCTAGGAGCCCATTCGAAAAGAACTCCAAAGTTAAGCGTGCTTGGCTTGGAGTAATTTTAGGATGGGTGACTGACCAGGAAGTTGGCCCCGGGTGCGCACGAGTAAGAACAAAGTGCGCAGAAAAGACTAGTGTTGGTGTGTGGGGCCAGTCTAGATCCTGCTAGGTGTAACGGGGTGTTACACACAGGGGCCTGCTGGACATTTGCAGAGAGATGGAGTTGGAAGTGGTGGGGAGAACAAATTTGGTTAGGATGGAGGTGTGCCGAACTCAAATAACAACAACAAAGAGGGCTTGGATACAGTCAAACATGGGAACAACTTCAGAGCTGGTTGTAACAAATGCAAAGATCATAGACATACCACCAGGGACTGCAAGCTACCCAATTGCATCATTTCTGGGAAGAACTAACATATTTCTGGAGATTGTGCTTGACTGAGATAGATGAAACCAGTGCCAAAGTTTGTGGGCTATACAACAAGAGGCCTAGGTGTTTTGTTGGTTCAAAATTCCAAAGAGATCATGAATATTGAGCAGAACAACCCAATGGCCATAATTAGGATTGTGTCTGGAGAGATAAATGAAACTAAGTTCCTGGAAGGCTTCAACTACATGTTCATGGAACTGGCAATGGTGATGCAAGAAACAAGGGAAGAATGCCTACCTGATGAGATTTCCTAACAAAAGAAGGCTGATTGAACTTGCTAATTTTGGTGATTTCAACTTGCTTGGGACTAAAGCAGTTATCAATGTCAAGAGCTGGACCTACGATACTCAAGTTGTTGGGAAACTATACACAGTGATGGTGAAATTTGGTCAAGTACTAGAATGTTTCAGACGCTTGTTTTGGCATGTGTGAAGTGGCTGCCACTATTGGACCAGTGCTGGAGATTAACATGAATACCATTTTTCAGGAGAAGGTCAGAGCTAAAGTTGGGGTGAGAGATTTTGACTAGATTCCTGCCCATACTGAGGTCATTGACAAAGATCTAATGATTTACAGAGTCTCTGCTACATTGGAGGATGTCATTGAACATGGGGGGGGGGGACGATGAGAATAGGAAACATGATCTGGTTAGTGATGAACATGCTGAAATGGTGTGACACCCTGATTTCGGGCCCTTTCTTTTTTCCTTTGGATTTCTTTGAATTTTGCTTTGGATTTCTTTTTCTGTGGCTCTGTGGTCTTGAAACCTGGGAAGATCATCTCTTCTTCCTTCCCCAAGTGACTTTTCACTCTCAAATCCTTCCCAAGATCATGTCATTTCCATCCTAGCCCAACCCCAATATTTATTTCTTGGGAATATTCCTTTTTCTATTGAAGGAATAACCTTGTTTGCCCTAGGTTGTGAAGCAACCTATATTTCTGTCTTACCATAAATTCCCACAAAATTCTCATAATTTCCTTGGATCATATCTTCCACAAATATGTCGGAACTTTTCCTTGTATAGTTCAAAAATACTTCAGGAATATTCATTTTTCCATTCTGTCTAGAATGGCACTTTGTGAAGGAAGTGCCATTTATCTTTTCTTGATTGCTCTCAAACTTTTTGATCACTCTATCATATCCAAATCATTTACTCATGACAAAATTCAGATCCATTTGACTAGTTAATCTTCCTCAGAAAACTTCCCCAAGTTTATGTCCAGTGGGAAGCTTTGTGAAGAAAGTACCAGCTAGGGGTATCCAAATGGGTTGAAATTTTACCAGCCCTGCCTCATGCTCAAATCATGACTCTCCACCAAATTTTAGATCCATCCAACAATCTATGTGAGCAAAACATCAAATCTTATATTCTAGTCATATTTTCAGTTTGTGAAGCAACTATATTTTATATTGCTCCATAATTTCTACAAATTTGCCAGGACATTATCCTATCTATATAACTTCCCTCCACCATATTTGGGATCATTTCATTTAGCCAATATTTCTCAAGAATTTTCCTAAGATTCTGTTGAGAGAGGACCACCATGAAGGAAGTACCATTTTTATTTATCTAAATGGTATGAAATTTTTACAATGCTTCCCTATGTCTAAATCATCATCCTCCACTAATTTCTGATCAATCCATTCAGCTAATTGAGCATAGGTTTAACCTTTTCATTTATGTCCAGATTGACCCTTTGTGAAGCAAGTGCTAGCTAACTTCATCCATTTGAGCGGAAAATTTGCATAGAGGGTTATCTTAGTGATTGATCACACTCAGCAAAAGATCAACATCTATCCCCAAGTGTGCCTCCCCTAGTACACCACAAACACCTTGATGCTGAGTTGTGTTTGAGCAAGCTGCAGTCACATCATGGGTCCCTTCCCTTGTCCCTTTGCTTGTTGCAGCCATCTGAAGGATGATCCACAACCCAGACACGCTTTGTACGACCAGAGCGCGTGGCATCGTCATGTTCACGCGGTGAGCATGCGGCTGGCAAGCCAAATTTCACGCTCTGGCAGTTGAGGCCCTCTACCTCATGCGTTCATCGAGCTCTCGCCACGACTCCTTGTCCAGCAGCTTCGCCAGGGTCACGCGCTCGCTTTGCAACCCTCGCCCCTCCTCTTTCTTGCCCGACGCGCCACGATGGCCGCGTTCGCGCTCTGCCCATCGCCCCCACCTCCATGGACGTGTGAGCACGTCGCCCGCGAGCTCACACCGTCTATATTTATCTCGTCCTCGAGACCCTCGAGCACCCTCAGCCCCCTTCCCTGAGCCTCGGAGCACCTCCTTTCCCCTCCAATGGCCGAAGGTCGCGACCCGATTCCCTCGGCAAGTTCCTCCCCGCGGTCCTTCCCCCTCCCTCATTTTTGCTCCCGATCCCTTCCATGGGAACCGCGAGCCACCACTGCCCTCTACTCCTCCGGCGGGGAGCCCTGCCAGCCCGCCCCTGCCTTGCTCCGACCGGAGCAGCCGAGCTACGGTGCTGGTGCCGTAGGCCGCCCCAGGCAAGCCCGCGGCCACCATCGGGCGTGGCGTGGAGCGCCGGAGCTCCCGCGCTTGCCGGCCAGCCCGGGGGAACAGTGAGGCGCTGGCCACTCCGATGGCCAAGGCCCTCCTTTGTCTCGTGAGTGAGCTTGAAGAAGAGGCCAGGAGGAGAGATAGATATGGCATAGGCCCCATGCATCGGCGACCCAGAGGATACCTAATTTCTAAAATACGCTTCCGTACTCTGTCTCTGCTTCGGGCAAGAATACACTTTCAGTGCAGTGAAGACGTATTTCGGCAAAAGACGCTTTCTATTTTTCAGCCGCTGGCCGAAACCTCAAAATAGTGGACGTCCACCCGTTAAGAGAAGAAATGGACAGTTTCTGTTTGTTTTTCTTCCTAACGAATGAACGACCGTATCTTTTCACCCGGAAGTCCGGTTCAGCTCTATCGGGAGAGAAACATTTTCGACAAATCTTTTCGCTAGTTCATCGCAGTTCTTCCCGGTGATTTCTTCATCTCCAGGCAAGCCACACCTGCCACTTGCATGATGGCATAGCAATAGCCATGGTTTCTATTTGAATATTCAAATCGTTGTTTGTTCAGTTAATGATTTGTTAATACTTCGATTATGCTTGTGAATCCATGTCCATGCTTATGCCATGTTCTTATGCATCTATGATTATTTGTCATTATGATCTATTCTTGTAATTGTTCCTGATGCTAGTGATAATGATATGCTCATATAGATTATTATCGTTTGTTATGAAAATACTTGTCATATGCATGATCATCACTATACAATGCTAATTTGCATCTCGCAGAATAAATGATGTATTTTTGTTGATTGTTATGATTCATATGCTAAATGACTATGTTGCTCATCCATGTTCATGTTGATATCATGCTCATATGCATTGTTATTTCACCATGTTATTATGACTCAGCTCATTGCTGTTCAAGTTAAACCTAACATTAATAGAAGTTGAACAAATCTGTTGGCCGAGTCATGGTGCCACCGAATCGAGCTCACCAGTGCAACCACACGTGCCCGGATGGGAGGCCCTAATGTGGTTTATTGTCATGCCTCTCACCGGTGCCTCCAACTAGGGAAGGTTATGTGCGTGCGCTACCCTGATCAGGTAGGCGGCCATAAGCCTTGTGATCCCAAGTTTGTTTGGCCACGACGGTGGCAGCCACAAAGGTGGCGGATGTCATGAGTTGACATCGGGGCCACCCATGGCATAGTCCAAAGGGGAGTTTGTCGGAGTGGCCGGGAGAGTGTCATGCAATAGATTGGTTTTGTCGGAATGTCGTGGTCCACCCGAATGGGAGCACGAGGCCATGAGTTCCATGGTGTGGTATAGTGTACTAACCTCTGCAGAGTGTATATTCTATCGATAGCTGCATCCTCGGATATGGACACAGTTAGTAGTAGGTTACACTATGGGTCAACAATAATAATAACCTGAATAATAAACAACCTTGGTTCCATGAGGAAAGAAGTTGGTTGATCTTTATGTGGTCATGCGGTGATCACAGGTAAAGATCAAGCTCCTTGTGGTCATGTGCTGATTACAATGGTATTTTTCATACCGAGCTTGGTTGACCCTAAGACGATCGTGTGATGTTTATATATGGTGGTTATGAGATAACCTCCAAGAAGAGTAAGTTGGTCCAGGAGACCTTAAACATCGACCCTCCCTCGCATGCTAGTATTAGTTTCATCATGTTCATATCATGAGTAACATGTATATGCCATGCTCACTCCTGTTGTTCTAGTAGTATCATGCTCATCATTAATTAACCTGTAAATGCCCTGCTGTTGTTTGTCTTGATTGCTTTGGTTGTTGTGAGCTTGCGAGTACATTCAAAGTACTCACCTGGCGTGTCATGCCAAATTGCAGGTGATGCCGTGATTGATTGCTTGTCGAGGATCCCGAGTTTGTGCTCTAGGACGTGTCCCAGCCAGAGTCCCCGTGGAGTGGAGTCCATCACCGTCGTCGTTGTTCCGCAGCTAGAAATTATTCCGCTGCCACACGAGTGGTTTTGCTGCTAGCATAGAGCTACCTTAGCAAGCGTAGTGTCGACGTGCCAATGTAATCCCTTGTAACACCCGAACCCTTGTACCTCGAGTATTCTTAATAAAGAGTTGATTTGTTCTATGCTAAGCAGTGCCGTATTCCAGAGGACTTGATCTTTGGCTGGATTATGGGGTGTTCCGGTTCCTTTGAGCCGGGATGCAACAACGCTTGGTATCAGAGCAGGTCTGGCGGTAGGACGCCCTAGTCAGCGCTAGCGTTAGAAACCGATAGTATAGAGTCTAGTTGGTTTGTTGCATTCGATTGCTGCATTTGTTTGCCGCATAGCATGCATATAGACATATTATCTTGTCGCTAACGATTGATCTTGTGAGTGTAGGTGGCATCAATTTCGATCCACTACTGATGACTCACAAGTATAGGGGATCAATCGTAGTCCTTCCAATAAGTAAGAGTGTCGAACCCAACGAGGAGCAGAAGGAAATGATAAGCAGTTTTCAACAAGATATTCTTTGCAAGTGCTGTGAGTAACAATGATAGATAGTTTTGTAGCAAGATAATTCGCAACAAGTGACAAGTAACAATAGTGCAAGTGTGCAACAAGATAGCCCAATCCTTTTATAGCAAAGGACAAGCCTGAAGGAACTCTTATATAAGGCAAAGCGGTCTCGAGGACACATGGGAATTTCCGTCTAGTCATGTTCATCATGTTTAGTTGACTCGCGTTCGTTACTTTGATAATTTGATATGTGGGTGGACCGGTGCTAAGGTGTTATTCTTACTTGAACAAGCAACCCACTTATGGTTACCCCCTCTCGCATACATCTGCAACTACGAAAGAAGAATTAAGATAAATCTAACCATAGCATGAAACATATGGATCCAAATCAGCCCCTTACGAAGTAACACATAAACTAGGGTTTAAGCTTCTGTCACTCTAGCAACCCATCATCTACTTATTACTCCACAATCCGTTCCCTTAGGCCCATTAGATGGTGAAGTGTCATGTAGTCGACGTTCACATGACACCACTAAAGGAAGCAACAACATACATATCATCAAAATATCGAACGAATACCAACTTCACATGATTACTTATAACGAGACTTCTCCCATGTCCTCGGGAACAAAAGTAACTACTCACAAATCATCACCATGTTCAAGATCAGAGGTGTATTAATGATGAATAAGGATCTGAACATATTATCTTCCACCAAGTAAACCAACAAGCATCAACTACGAGATCTAATCAACACTACTAGTAACCCACAGGTACCAATCTGATGTTTTGAGATAGAGATTGAGTACAAGAGATGAACTAGGGTTTGAGATGAGATGGTGTTGGTGAAGATGTTGATGAAGATTGGTCCTCCCACAAAGGAGGGAGCATTGGTGATGACGATGGCTTCGATCTCCCCCTCCCAGAGAGAGACTTCCCTAGCAAAATTACCTGCCGGAGTGCAAAAGGGTCTTTATCCAGGTTTCCGCCTCGAGACGGCGGCGCTTCGTCCTGAAAGCTTCTTCTTATTTTTTTCTAGGTCAAAACACATCTTATAGCGGGTGAGGGAGGCCGGAGCACCTGCGAGGGGCCCACAAGCTAAGGCGCGCCCTGTTGGCTTGTGGCCAGCAGGTGGCCCCCTCTGGTATATTTTTGGCCCATAAATTCTCATATATTCCACAAAAATTCTCTGTGAAGTTTCAGGTTATTTGGAGTTCAGTGAATTTTCACCCTTTTTCTTGGTTTTCAGGTCCAGAATTCCAGTTCCCAAAAATTTCCCTCTTTGTGATGTACCTTGTAAATTCAGAGAGAAAAATGCATAACAATTGTATCATAAATTCTAATAATGGACAAGAATACTATAAATATTGATAGGAAATCATGATGCAAAATGGACGTATCAATTCCCCCAAGCTTAGACCTCGCTTGTCCTCAAGCGAAAGCCGAACTCAAAAATAATGACCACATAATTTGAGAGATAGGTGTCAATAAAAAAACAAAATACGAACATGAGAGCATCATGAATGTTAACATAGCAGAAAGTTTTTCATAATATAACTTCTCATAGTCAAGTAACAATATGTCCATAACGTTGAAGTATCACTGGTGCAGTGACGTGCTATACAAACGGTTTTTAACCCCTTTCCGCGACGTAGTTGTAAACCGTCGCCTTGCCTGTGTGGGCGATAGGGGGGGTCCATCCCACACGACACGGCAAAATCGTCGGCAATGGAGGCCAACGAACGCAAACGTTTAGCAAAACGAAGCGTATGGGATTTCCGTATCTATCACAAACGAGAGTCACCTGTCAACCGTTTGAGATATGGCGCCCTTCCCATACGGCCCATCCTTGCAACTCGTGTGAGATCACACTAACATCGCACGTGGAATTCTGTAGCGCAACGTTTACGATGTGTGCCGAATCGCAAACAGTTCATAATAGTAAAGCGTGTATGATAAGGAGACAATCACACACATTTTGTCCTACAGCGTCGTTTGCGATATACGAAGATTCGCAAACGCTCCAACTGTCATACTTGTGTCAGATGCATACAACATAACAAACAGTTAAACATTATAAATCATGTATGATAAGGAGACTGTCACAAAACATTTAGGTCTGCTTAACCGTTTCTGATATTGTCTAACATCACACACGGTTTACAGACGGCAATTGTGTGCATTGTGGCACACGGTTTCTGTCTCTGAAACGTGTCGAATCATGAGGTATATCACACACATTCTGCTTTACAAACCGTGTGCGGTATAATGACCTGCAGAGCTTATTTTTTGGCTATTTTAATCACCACAATTTAAAATTCTATAGGATTTGAATTTGATAGTAGGCTATTGCATTTTTCATATCCATCTTATATAGACATAGGTTCAACAACCAATGCATTATTCCATTCACAGGTACATATGTTTAAGAATTACATCAAGAAATAATAATTACATTAGGACCAGATAAATAATGATGAACCACGGTTGCATACTTGTATTAAATAAGGTAAAGGAAGAGGCGAAAGACACTCTGGCAGTTGTACAAGGTGAAGCGGAATGCCCATATTGTGTCCTCCTCCATGCAGAATGCACGGACGACTCTAGGCCAGCCCCTTGTGATGGCAGACCGCCCATCCTTCTCTGTGTTGATGAGGACATCTAGGTAGTCATCGTGGCCTGGTAGATATACTTTAACGTTTGCACGTCCACCAATCATGTAGTTTGAGAGGTAATCCTGAGTAAACAGCTTTGAGAACCACTACAAACAAAATAGATTCAGACATTGTAAATTTGTAAGCTAACAACTCATTATGGACAGTAAAAAGAAGGGTACAGAGTTCGTAGTTACCATCCTGGAGTTCACTATTGTCTTGGATAAGGTATAAAGAAATAGTTTAATTGCCATATTTTGTCCCATTTTATTAACAACCTTTATAAGTTTCCTCACTTGATGCTGGTTCATGAATATCTCATTGCCCCATACGCAAAAAGGGTCGACACGAGGATCTTTACCAGTGACATATGTACCTACAAGCAACAAGTTAGTATTAGAAGGTAAACAGAAATTGCAAAATGACGTAGTACAGTATTCCCTATCCCAGTATATAAGATATTATTACATCCAAAATACTCACATATTTGATGTATTAACATCTTATACTTTGGGGCAGATGGAGTATATATATAAGCCATGTGATGAAACTAACCTCGATGAAAAACAACAGATGTTGCCGATATTGTCCTGGGTAAGTACACCGAAAGGCATGTTAAGTACTGACAGGCTTAACATCAACCAAATATATGCATGGTAAACAACATGATCACAAAATGATAGCTTCAGTGTGCAGGTTTAAGCACGCTAGCTAAGCTAATAATAAGTGGAGATGCGTGTTAACTGCAATAGGCTTAGCATTTAATAACAACAAAATATAGTCATTCTAACTGGTATTGTGCACGTTTAAGCACACTAGTTATAGTTACATAAAAATGGAAAGGCTTGTGCTCACTACAACAAGCTTAACAGCAACCAAATATAGTCATTCATAGTGGTACTGTTGAAATTGCATAGAATGTAGCTCGTGTTTACACATCAAATTGTACAACTGAACATCACATTATGAAAAAACAGAAATAAACAGTGGGCGTGTTAACTACACCAGGCTTAACAGGAACTACATATGGCCGTTGAAACTGGTATGATGAAATTAAACTGGAAAGTGCATACTTGCAGATATAGAACTTCACAACGTGAATAACTGAAATAAACAAGGCATACTATATAGAAACTGTACCAGGACATATGCCCAGTACAAACAACCGATCTAGGAAAAACAGTTAAACATGGCATATGCTCATTACAACAGGCTTGATAGCAACCAAAAATAGTCATTCGAACTGTACTGTCGAAATTGCATAGAACGTAGCCGGTGCTTAAACATGAAATTGTATAACTGAACATCACATGCGAAAGAACTGAAATAAACAGTGAACATGTTAACTGCACCAGGTTTAACATGAACCATATATGGCTCTTGAGACAGGTATTGATGAAATTCAACTGCAGAGTCCATACATTTAGCATGAGTGAAGTAATTTAACATGAGATGGGTTTCCTCACCTGTCACAGATGGGCTCATTCCCATTAGAAGAGCGCGAATTATGGGTGTGCTCCCTGTTGTCACAGATGGGATCCTTCCCCTTGGAAGAGCAGGGATGCAGGGTACCCTCCCTGATGTCACGGATGGGCTCTTTCCCCTTGGAAGAGACGGATAGGGTACCGTTGTCGGCGTTGGCGTCGTCGACGAGGTCTGACTTGGCAGCTGACGATGCCGATCCACCGCCATAGAACGTGTCCTTCAAAAATAACAAAAGAGGCTCCATGGAGATGAAGGAAGGCAAATTCTTGAGAGCGAATCAGAGTAGATCAGCGGCTGGGCCTTGTATGAGGTCGATGGGGGTCGAACCCGAGGGGTCTTGGTAGGGCCACTTAACCTGTGAGATAGCCCATGACAAGCCGTCACTGTCGACGAGCTCGACGTCGTAGCCGGCTACGTCGATATGCATCCATACGGGAACCCGCTGTCTTACAGCCTGGTACTCTTTACATTTCCCGGCGGCCTCGGAGGCCACCTCGTCATTGTAGTCAGCTTCCCCGGCGGCCTCGGTGGCCACCTCGTCATCGTGGATAGCTTCCCCGGCGGCCTCTGCCGCCTCGGCGGCCACCTCGTCATCGTAGTCAGCTTCCCCGGCGATCCCGGCGGGCACCTCGTCATGGGAGTCAGCTTCCCCGGCAGCCTCGGCGGCCACCTCGGCATCGTCCATCGGAAAGGCCGCGATATACCTCCTTTTGGACATTCGCTCCTCGATCTCCCCTGCAAGTGTAGCTTGGATAAGGCTGCGACGGTCTGCGGTGGGGATTAGTGCGGATCTGTGAGGAAGGGGGTGTTTAGCAGGCGCCATCTAAGAAATTCAGGGCGGCGAGGGTACGGAGATGGGTTTGTAACCTGGACGGGGAGAGCAGGAGAGGTTGACTGTGGAACGCGGAGCGTGGTCGGGGGCGGCGGCGGCGACGGCGAGGTAGCTAGGGTTCGAGCGAGGGAGTTGTGTGGGGTTGGGGGTGGGAGGGGCCTAGGTGGTGTTTGAGGAAATGCCGCGGCTACTTTAAATTTTACTTGGAGGGAATGAAAAGCCGGGACAAACTGAATTTTTTTATGAAGGGTTTGAAGTGGCGCCGGAGGAACAAACATCGCACACGACCCGAACATAATACCTGTGTGCAATTCAAAGAGATAAACCCGCGGAACCATCAATTTTTTAATTGATCAAGGCGGGTAACTATTTTTAAGATTTCTCTATGTGGGTTGGTGCAAGGTGGTCTGTAGTTACGTGACAACCACGGGCCGGGCGTGGCACACAGTTCTTTTTTTTTAGAATCAATCGTGGCACACAGTTAGCATGCGGGAACCGTGTCTACTACTCTACTGCGTACACAATCGCACACAGTTGTCTCCTTCGACTCGTCTGCTATTTAAGTTTCAAAAGAAGACTACCCTGCCATTTATATAACAACATTGGAAATTAAACACGATAAATCTAGGGTCATCGCACAAGCAGACCTGCTTGAGGACCAAATGTATGTATGGAAAGGTTGTTGTGGTATTCAAATACGGAATGCACAACATTCATGTGACACACAATGTCATGCAGAGCACACGACAATGTTGGCTTATGCCCCCCTGTCCCCCCCCCCACACACACACCTTCGAGTCGGCGAGGGGATGGTAGCTCAGTATATATATGAACTTACAAACTTATAATACAACTGCAAATTCACCCCACCGTAACACAAAACCAATAGAAATCCATCATGATCACCCCCTCCCCCGTGTTTTAGTTCTGTGGGTAGATTGCGTGGGCCCACTGATGGGCGCGTCTCGAAAACTTCACAAGATGGGTGAGACCGCAACTACATGTGTGTGGCTCAACTAATTACTTAAGGTGGTGTGATATTTCGTGCGTGCAAAACCTTTTGATGTGGCTCAAAAGTTGGACGGTATGTAGTACCTGACCTCATAAATAGGTTTCGTGTATACGTATGTATAGTACTATTGTGATGCCCCTCCCCTGCCCCCGCCCCGCCCCACGCGTACACATGCTTTGAACAAACACCACGACCTATATATACATGTATGCGCTCAAACTTCTGTCTCGTATCTCACCATGAACTATATCGTAACAAATAATGAGAGGACTATATCTACATTGGCCAAATTAACCTGTAGTATATATGGACCGGTTTAAGTGATAGACCACATGGGTCCACAAATTTGGCATGTCGTCCATATATAACCACGCGAGAGAGTGTCTGTAGACAACACCAACGCACATGCGTGGCCCCAGGCACATATGTATATATGAAAGCGTTGTGCGATGTTTTCAAATACTCACGCACAACTTTTGCTGCCACACGTGTGTGTCTCGAACCAGAATGGCCACATACTGAGGTTAACGACCCATGCATATATAGCCCCAAGCACGCCCACGGTTCGATCCGATAGGAGGGATTCAATGTGTATGATGCGTTTGATTTTTTTGTTAGAATTGAAATGTCAATGCATATATCAACTACGTATAATATATACACACATACCAACAAGAAGAATCCACCTTGGTCAAATAAACATCTCTACAGACATCTGTCAAAGTGACGACCCACATGGACATGGTTGTGTCGGTGTGTGATGATGCCGATGACCACGTGTTTGACAAAACAAACGCCCACTGCATGAGGCCCACACATATATGTATATATGTAGTTAAGTGTTTGTTTAGTTAGTAACCAATGGAACTTTAATGTCACTTGCCTTAGAAACTGTAAGTCGACTTACGAAGAGGATCGATCACAACGCACATATATATAGGCCCTGTTTGGATCCATGGGTTAGAGTTAGTTTGAGATAGTTGGGGCTCAAATAGCCCTAAAGTATTCAAACATGAGGGCTAGATTGTATCAACTTTCATCTAACCCACACAAAAAAACTATCCCACCCAAGAGGTGCTAATTTGAGCTAGTTCTCATGCGGCCCTTTCTATCCCACCAGCCAAGAAGTGCTAATTGGAGCTAGTTCTCGTGGGGCTCACTGAAAAATCACTTTTCTCTCCATCAAGTGCATCTATTGTCAATCTAACCCTGTCATCCAAACACCTCTTTGGCTAGAGTTAGTTTAGGGTTAGTCATGAGCTAGAAACTAACTCCAACCTCTAGCTAAAGTTAGAGTATCCAAAACAGGGCCACACGCACGCATACCAAAAAGGATCCACATTGGTCAAAACAATATATAATATATAGGTGCCACATGGCCCCCATAGAGTGACGCGTCACCGATTACCATGTGAGGGAGCCACACTTAGGACCACCATAGATTATATGTGACACAAGCATATGCATGGGTATGTTTTTTTGATTCAAAATGCCAAGTGCACGACTTTGATACACTGTGTGCTTCACAAATTGGAAATTCCCCAGGCTAAAGAAAATTGCGTGCAATATGTATGTCACCTCCCACACACCCCCTCAACTTTGAGCGGTAGGAGGTACTCATGAGGACGTCACGTCAATCTTTGGTGTGGAATCTGACCATGATCTACAGCAACACAGAGCAGATTAACTTAACCCACCTTGGTCAAACCCCTACCGATGCGGCTCAAAAGTGATAGACCACATGGACCAACGAATGTGCGGATCACTAATAACGCACGAAGGATTATTGTCCGAGGGACCACCACCATCGTGTGCATGTGTCCTAAACACATGCATGACGTGCCTTGTTTTAAACATTTCAATGCACAATTTTGATAATTTGGGGTGGCAACTGCCTCACAAAACGGACAATCCCACACATAGAGGCTAGTGCAAACTAAGTGAAACGGAAAGAGCCCCCCACCCCCCGCGCGGACATCGCCAGAAACACCACTTCAAGGCGCGTCAAACTATTTTTATGCAGAAAACACGTGACACATCAGCCCGTGTTAATTATAAAATGTCCATATATCATTCGAAAAATATGCAATAATTGAGTTTCTAGGAATTCATTGGGGGAAATCATATTGTTGACACCCGATTTTGGCACGGTGAAAAATACAGTAAAGGTGGACTCAAGCGGAGAAGTCTTCTATACGAGAAAATTCACATTGCCGGCATGACGATCCGGCAAGGAGACGACCCGGCAAGAAGACGATCCGGCAAGGAGACGACCCGGCGAGGAGACGATCCGGCAAGGAGATGACCCGGCAAGGTGACCCGGCAAGATATCCTGATGGTACTCCCGGGAAGGCGACAGCCCGTCGAAGACCGAAGATCAAGATGGACGCGAGGAGACGTAAGCCAGCCCATCAAGACAGCCTCTGGAGCGGTACTACCGCCCTCCAGAGCGGTACTACCGTGTTTTACTACCGCGCCTACCACCGCTTACGAAAATTCTTCTGGTATCCCGAGACCCTTACTCGGTAGTAGCACGGTACTCGGAGCGGTAGTATCAGCCAGAGCGGTAGTACCGCCCTCCAGAGCGGAAGTACCGCTAAGCGGTAGTACCGTATTTTACTACCGCGATTACTTCCGCTTATGAAAATTCTTCTGGTATCCCGAGACCCTTACTCGGTAGTAGCGCGGTACTCAGCTATACTCAGAGCGGTACTACCGCTTGTAGCGGTACTACCGCTTGACCAGAGCGGTACTACCGCTTACCGTCGCGCAGATTCGGGCAGGTTTTTGAGGAGTCCGAATTTGGCTAGTGTTTTTGATACTTTGTAAGGAAAGATGAATCCATGACTTGTACGGGAAGTCCAACCCCCTCTTAAATAGAAGAGGTGATGGCCGATTGAAAAGAAGGCACAATCGAACAAATCAATATACTACTTTTTCACCTACGTTTTGTCTCCTACCCTCGTATCTTCTTCCTCGTTCTTCGTCGTTCTTCTTGTTGGAGAGCTGCGAACTCCGAGGCCCTAAGGGCGAGCGAATCGACCTAGGGCAGCCCATTGCCGCCGTGCTCCCTGACGGGGTCCCTCCCGGGAGTGTGGGGTTTCGGGTTCTCAAAAGCGCCCGCCGGATTGTCTTGCGTATCGCGCTTCCGGCAGGCCTCCCTCGACGTGAGCTGCGGTGCATCACCCCCGGCGTCGAGGGTGCGCGTGACGCGTTCGTGTGTCAACACACTTTTTGGCGACTCCGCTGGGGAACTTTGATCTATCATCATCATCCATCATGTCCAATCTTCCCAATCCCTCGGAAGTTGATGCCGATAACATCATCAAGCCCAATCTGGAGGAGTTATCGGCCGAGCATCGCCAAGCTTATGAGGAGTACAAGAAGGCGCGTGAAGAGAAGGAGTTGCAGGAGTTCCTTGGAAACTTCAAGAAGGACCGCCAAGGCAATATCACTCCGGTTGGAGAAATCAAGTTCCCTCCTCTTCAAGCCGATCAGGTTAAACCTTCTGTAAGTACTACCTTTTCTCCTGAGCAATGGGCTGAAATTGAGAGCCGTATTTCTGATATCAATAATCTGATCTAGCAAGCTTTCTTAGAAAATAATAATGCTCAGAAGAATATGCCTAATATGCCTGCTAGTATGGGAAACCCTAATTCAGCTTTGCCTATCTCATCGGCGCCCCCCATGCCGATGAATTATTTTCCCACCCATACCAATCAAATTGTGGCTGCACCGCTTAATCCTTTCATGAATATGCAGAGTTCGGTGGCAACGCCGAACCAAACCTTACCGATAGGTGGAAACATTGCTAGATCATCGCCGAACTATGGTTCGGCCAACATGCCACAATTTACACCCATAGTTGCTAATCCTAATCCACCTATGCCATTGCCACAAGCTCCATCGTCTACTATGGACGATGCTTTAGCTAATTTTAGAGAGGAGATGGCTAAAATGCTTCGAGAGAATTTTGGCGTTGAATTACCTAGGAATCGGATTTATCAAAAGCCGTATCCTGAGTACTTTGATGCAATTCCGTGCCCCCAAGGATATAAAATTCCAGATTTTGTTAAGTTCAATGGAGAGGGCACGAAAACCACATGGGAGCATGTTAGCCAATACCTAGCACAATTGGGTGAAGCAGGCTCGATAAATGAATTGAAAGTGCGTTTATTTCCTTTGTCATTAACTGGTGCTGCATTTTCATGGTTTTCTTCTTTGCCGCATGGATCTATTCGTGTTTGGTCACAACTAGAGCAAAAATTTCATGATCATTTTTATAGCGGCGACAATGAACTTAAGTTGTCACATCTTACATCGGTTAAGCAGAAGCATGATGAATCGGTCTCCGATTACGTCAAGAGATTTAGAGAGACAAAAAACCGGTGCTATAGTTTAGTGATAACCAAGAGAGACTTGGCAAATCTTGTGCTTAATGGTTTGAGAACTCAAATTAGAGAAAATCTAGAAGGCTATGAGTTTATAAGTATCAACCAAGTCTTACAAAGGGCTTTGGCTCATGAAAGCCGAAGCAAGGACCTCAAAGAAGTGCATAGATATAAAACTGATCGTCCAAAGATGAATATGGTTGAATATGATAGTGATCATTCAGACGATGAGGGTGATATTTATGCTGCTGAATTTGTTTGGCCCTCGAAGGCAAAACCTTTTACTTGTCATGATCTAAAGCCGATTCATAAGAATCGTGATGATGAGATGAAGTTTACTTTTAACATTGCTAAATGTGATAGAATATTTGATGCTTTGCTACAAGCTAAGATTATTAGAATATCTCATACTTTACCGCCGTTTGAAGAGCTGAAACGGCATGCTTATTGCAAGTATCATAATTCTTTTTCTCATGCTACTAATGATTGCAATGTTTTCCGACGACAGATACAATCGGCCATTAATGATGGACGACTGAACTTTTCTGAAATGCAAGTTGATAAGCAGCCCTTCCCAATGAACACTCTGGATTTGGAGGGTAAAAAATTACTTATTCGGCTGGAGGTGGCCGAATCTGCTAATAAAACTAATGTTGTAATTGGTGAACCCAGGAAAAACAGAGATGGCGACAAAATCTTGGGAAGGCAAGTTGTGCTTGATAAGCAACCCGATGGTGGAGAGATAATCAAGATCACCGTGAAGAATCCTGCACTTGGGGGGCAACCGCAAGAGCAAGAGAATACCCGTGTTAAGTTTGTCAAGCCCAAGAGTCCAGAAGTTGGCAAGTGGAAGCTGAATGAAGCCAAAGTGCAGCGCAAGAAAATCAAGCCAACTTTTGATATGTTGCTGTCCAAGTATGCTAATCAAGCGGCCGGTTCTAGCTCTAACCGGTCATCAAACTTGAAGCGCCCAAGATCACCTCCGAGACAGGAATTTCAGCATCACACAAGACCATATGGGTCATGGGCGCCATGACCGTGGATGGCGCCACCTCCCTATGCACCATACTACATGGGAGGATTCAATGGAGGATGGGAGCAGCCCCCAATGGCCCCTTATGCTTTTCATCCAGGATGGGCAGAACCAAGGAGGCCTATGCGTGAGAAGTTTTCTTATCCCACACGAGGCCGTTTGAACAATGGGGTCAATCGGCCAATGCAGAATAATCAAGAAAGAACCAACAAGCAAGTGTGGCGTGCCAAAACATCAAGTGCAGCGGTCGAGTCTGGAAAGGGCAAAGAAAAGGTTGATGCCGACTCACTCATCTTGGGCACTGAGACATTCGCCATACAACAGCCGGCTGTGCGGAACAACCCTACTGAGCCAATACTTGCTATCGCGCCAAAGCACTCGGCTAATGATCATGAAGCTAGCACAAGCAAGTCCAAGTTTAAAGATCCAAAGTACATGCAACCTAAGTGGTGTCCTCCAGGGCTAACGAAAACACAAAAGAGGAAATTATAGAGGTTAAGGAGTCACGAGATGGCAGAACAGGAGGGCGAGAAGCAAAGAGATGAGTGGTTCAATGACATTCGGCCCATGGTACCTACAAGACAAGTATGGGTGCCTAAACAAATACAGAATGCGGTGGTTTCTATATCTGCCACATCAACACCTGTACCACCGAAGGAGGACGATGCCATTGCTATTACATCGTCCGCGACACCTATCGATTCTGCTCCACCCGAACAGATTTCAGAGCCAATAAACACGCCCAAGGAGGAAGGCGATATGGTGGATTGTGAGCCTACACCGGTACATGAAGGTATGGATATCAACATGGTGTTTTAATTACCCGCTGAGTTTCGTGCTATAGATGAAGAAGGGGAGGTGGCTCAGCTGGATTTTGGCCCTAAGAATGCAATATTTGAAAAGCCAAAAGAACCAGTGACGCATTTGAAACCGTTGTAGCTCAGAGGCCATATCAATGGATCACCAATTACTCGAATGCTTGTTGATGGTGGTGCTGTCGTGAATCTCATGCCTTATTCAGTCTTCAAGAAATTGGGTTTGCCTGACGAAGGATTGATGAAGACCAATATGGTGCTTAATGGATTTGAAGGCAAAGAGAAAACCGAAGCTAAAGGTGTGATTTACGTGGAGCTTACGGTTGGAAGCAAAACTTTGGCTACTGCATTCTTTGTCGCCGAGGTGCGAGGTAACTACAACGTCATTTTAGGCCGTGATTGGGTTCATGCAAACCAATGTGTGCCATCCACTATGCACCAGTTTTTAATTCAATGGGTTAATGATGAAGTGGAAATCATTCATGCGGATAATTCGGCTTGCGTTGCTTTAGCCGATGCACCGGTGGATTGGCAACACCCCAATATTGCTTGCTTGACGGGACGGGACTTATCAGAGTTTGACTTTCTCAGCGCCACCAGGAGTGGTTTTGTACCCGTTTCTTTAAAGCCGGTTGGTGGAAATCGGCTCCAAGGTATGACATATTTAAATGGATCCTAACTCTGAGTGGTTACAAAAGCGGCTTGCAGAATATCGGTCCAATGGGAACGATATGTATGAGTCTATAGAGGAGTTAGGTGATATGGATAAACTTGGACAGGGTTTTACATCGGCCGATCCATTAGAAGAAGTAGATATTGGAGATGGCTCAATTCCTAGGCCGACATATGTAAACAAAAATTTGAAAGCCGATTGTAAAGTCAGGTTAATCGAGCTATTGAAAGAATATATTTGTTGCTTTGCATGGGAATATCATGAGATGCCAGGTTTAAGCCGAGAGCTAGTGGAGCATCGGTTACCTATAAAAGCCGGTTTTAGACCGTATAAACAATCGGCTAGGAAGTTCAATCCAAAAATATATGACTGGATCAAGGAAGAGATCGGTCGTTTGCTTAAAGCTAACTTTATTAGACCTTGCAGGTATGCCGAGCGGATTTCTAATATTGTGCCAGTGGAAAAGAAAGGCTCCGGCAAGTTGAGGGTGTGCATTGATTTCAGAGATTTGAATAGAGCTACGCCCAAAGATGAGTATCCTATGCCTATAGCCGACATGCTTATTAATGATGCTTCTGGACATAAGGTTATTAGCTTTCTTGATGGCAATGCGGGGTACAACCAAATTTTCATGGCCGAAGAGGACATGTCCAAAACGGCTTTTCGGTGCCCCGGTTTCCTTGGATTATTTGAGTGGACAGTGATGACCTTTGGATTGAAGAATGCCGGCGCCACATATCAAAGGGCTATGAATTTGATCTTTCATGATTTACTCGGTGTTATACTTGAAGTCTATATTGATGATATTGTTGTCAAATCGGATGCTTTTGAATCTCACTTAGCCGATTTCCGTTTAGCTTTTGAGAGGATGAAGAAATATGGGCTGAAGATGAATCCTTTGAAGTGTGCGTTTGGCGTGTCGGCTGGTAAGTTTTTGGGTTTCATTATTCATGAAGATGGCATAGAGATTGATCCCAAAAAGATAGAAGCTATACAAAAAGTGGAGGCTCCAACATGCAAGAGAGATATGCAAAAATTCCTTGGCAAGATCAATTATTTGAGGAGGTTCATAGCTAATTTGTCAGGGAAGGTTGATGCCTTTACTCATATCCTTTGGTTGAAGAATGATGTTGATTTTACTTGGGGGGCAAAACAGCAAGAGGCATTTGATATGATTAAGAATTATTTGTGCACTCCTCCGGTGATGAAGGCGCCCAAGCATAGAGAGCCCTTTAGACTTTACATTGCAGCCGAGGAAGGCGTTATTGGAGCTGTTTTGACTCAAGAAACCGAAGGAAAAGAGCATGCTATCACTTATTTGAGCCAACGCCTATTGGATGCCGAGACAAGGTGAAAATCATGACTGGAGGAAGCCCATTATTGATTACTTGTGCGATCCGAGTGGAAGGGTGGACAGGGCTGTTCGGCGCATGGCTTTCCAATATACAATGAGAGACGGTGGTCTTTATCGCCGAACGGTTGAAGATATTCTTTTGAAGTGTTTGGACGAAGACCAAGCAAGAGTTGCTATGGGAGAGGTTCATGAAGGAATTTGTGGAACTCATCAGTCGGCTCCCAAGATGAAGTGGTTACTACGACGTGCTGGATTTTATTGGCCGACGATGATCAATGATTGCTTCAGGTATTATAAAGGATGTGAAGCTTGTCAAAAGTTTGGTGATATTCAGTTAGCTCCCGCTGCTATGTTACATCCTATTATCAAGCCGTGGCCTTTTAGAGGTTGGGGATTAGACTTTATTGGAGAAATTCATCCTTCCTCTTCAAAGGGGCATCGGTTCGTGTTTGTGGCAACTGATTATTTTACTAAATGGTCTGAAGCAGTACCTCTCAAGAATATGACACATACGGAGGTAATTCAATTCATAAGTGAGCACATTATTCATAGATTCGGCATTCCGCAAACATTAACTACGGATCAAGGTTCATCTTTCATGTCACATCAAGTTAGAGAATTTGCGAATCATATAAGATAAAGTTGCTCAATTCCTCCCCGTATTATGCTCAAGCCAATGGACAAGCTGAGTCTAGCAATAAAATTTTGATCAAGCTCATCAAGAAGAAAATTGAAGATAATCCAAGAAGGTGGCATGAATTATTGTCCGAGGCTTTGTGGGCACATAGAATCTCAAGGCATGGTGCGACAAAGGTAACTCCATATGAGCTCGTATATGGTCAAGAGGCCGTTTTACCGGTGGAGGTGAATTTGAATGCTTTGAGAATAGCCAAACAAGATGATTTATCAGCAGTGGATTTTTATAACTTGATGGTGGACAATATTGATGAGGTTGCCGATAAGCGTTTGGCTGCATTAAAGGCCATAGAAAGGGACAAGTTGAGGGTAGCAAGAGCTTACAATAAGAAGGTCAAGTTGAAGAATTTTCAGATTGGTGATCTTGTGTGGAAGGTGATTCTACCGATTGGTTCAAAGGACAGAAAATTTGGGAAGTGGTCTCCAAGTTGGGAAGGTCCTTTCAAGATTGCAAGAATAGTTCCCGGAAATTCATATTTGGTGGAATCCATGCAAGGAACATTGCTACCTCGAGCTCTCAATGGCAAATATTTGAAGAAGTACCACCCAAGTGTGTGGCAAGAAGCCTAAATAGGCAATGGCCGATATATGATTATCGCCCTAAGCACATATTAATGGCCGATGGAGTGTTGACATCGTCCTTAGAACAAGCCTAATGCAAATTATTTTTCGGCATGCAAGCTTTGCCGAAAAACAGGGGGGCATGCGTTGACACCCGATTTTGGCACGGTGAAAAATACAGTAAAGGTGGACTCAAGCGGAGAAGTCTTCTATACGAGAAAATTCACATTGCCGGCATGACGATCCGGCAAGGAGACGACCCGGCAAGAAGACGATCCGGCAAGGAGACGACCCGGCGAGGAGACGATCCGGCAAGGAGATGACCCGACAAGGTGACCCGGCAAGATATCCTGATGGTACTCCCGGGAAGGCGACAGCCCGTCAAAGACCGAAGATCAAGATGGACGCGAGGAGACGTAAGCCAGCCCATCAAGACAGCCTCTGGAGCGGTACTACCGCCCTCCAGAGCGGTACTACCGCTTGAGCGGTACTACCGTGTTTTACTACCGCGCCTACCACCGCTTACGAAAATTCTTCTGGTATCCCGAGACCCTTACTCGGTAGTAGCGCGGTACTCGGAGCGGTAGTATCAGCCAGAGCGGTAGTACCGTCCTCCAGAGCGGAAGTACAGCTAAGCGGTAGTACCGTATTTTACTACCGCGATTACTTCCGCTTATGAAAATTCTTCTGGTATCCCGAGACCCTTACTCGGTAGTACCGCGGTACTCAGCTATACTCAGAGCGGTACTACCGCTTACCGTCGCGCAGATTCGGGCAAGTTTTTGAGGAGTTCGAATTTGGCTAGTGTTTTTGATACTTTGTAAGGAAAGATGAATCCATGACTTGTACGGGAAGTCCAACCCCCTCTTAAATAGAAGAGGTGATGGCCGATTGAAAAGAAGACACAATCGAACAAATCAATATACTACTTTTTCACCTACGTTTTGTCTCCTACCCTCGTATCTTCTTCCTCGTTCTTCGTCGTTCTTCGTGTTGGAGAGCTGCGAACTCCGAGGCCCTAGGGGCGAGCGAATCGACCTAGGGCAGCCCATTGCCACCGTGCTCCCTGACGGGGTCCCTCCCGGGAGTGTGGGGTTTCGGGTTCTCAAAAGCGCCCGCCGGATTGTCTTGCGTATCGCGCTTCCGGCAGGCCTCCCTCGACGTGAGCTGCGGTGCATCACCCCCGGCATCGAGGGTACGCGTGACACGTTCGTGTGTCAACACATATGTCCCCTTGGGTTCATGTGTTTAGTCGCCATGCAATAATTGGTAAGGAACCTCAAACATCTTGGCGTCGTGGAAAACATTGAAAATTTTGGTTTTTAGACAGCTCGGCATCAAACATCGAAAAATCATTTTAAATTGAAGTGAATCCAAAAATCAACTGAAAATCATGAAACTTGAGATTCCGTTTCATGATATATATATAGTGTGCTAATTTCTGGCCTAATTAGAGACAATTTTTGATACACTTTTCTTACAAACGGGAGCTTATTAAAGGTTGGTGCTTTGTACACACACTTGTCACGTTACCATCACGAATGATTACAGTATTCAACCGTGTGTGTTGGTCCCAACAAAATATTACGTACCACCACGAGCCGCGTGTGCCGTCCGAGCGGACGTGAGTCGACGGGACACATGATGCGAGCAGTCTGCGGCTTAGGCTGACCGTGAGGCGTGCGAGCAGGTGTGTAAATTGACGGGACGCGTGCGAGCAGGCCGCTCTGGCTCACCGGGAGACGTGCGAGCTGGTGTGTGAATTGACGGGACGCGTGCGAGCAGTCCTCTGCCCAGGCTAACCGGGAGACATGCGAGCAGTCCTCTGCGCGGGCTAGACGGGAGACGTACGAGCAGGGGTCAGGCATGCGAGAAGACCGCTGCGCAGGCTCACCGGGAGGCGAGCCGTTTACCCGCCTCCCGCCTAGCTCCCAACCACTCTATATTAATCGCGCATGTGCCGTTGGTTATAGCAGGCGGCCGCACTCCCCTCTCTCCACACACCGCACCTGCATCCTCGCCACCGTTCCCAGTTGTAAACGCTCTCGGAAGTGTATCAGATGGCGACCAACGACACCATCGGAGGGAGTGGTGACGCGGTTGTCGAAGTCGGGGCCGGCGAAGCAAGTAAGCACCTCTTGATGCTGGGCGACGAGGTTTCCCTCCCGGCCGATGAGGTCTCGCGCGGACAGAGGCACGGCAATGATGTCCTAAGCCCCGTCGTGCCTCCCCAGCAGGAGGCGGTGCTGCACAGAGACTACTACGACCTCTCTGATGACCACTCCACCGACTCCGACGACGCCGACGGCGACGGCGACAGCTCCGACGACGACGGAGAACAGGTTAGACCTTCCCCCCTATTTTGGAGTATATCATAGGGTATCTCTGATTAGTTCTGTTTTCCGCCTTTTTTTGGAATTCGTCCGGGGTTCATGTTATTTCAATCCATGTAATCAGAGTAAGATTCGATAGATCCGTGTTAGTGTGTACGTATTGATTGTTTGGTAGGTAAATGATAAGTGACTTGGATAAGTGACAACCGTACATACGATTATGCTAGTATTATGTCTAAGGTTTTACAGTGATTTAATGGTTGACCTGTACAAATGATCATTTTGCTAATAATTGGTCTACATAGATGATTGTACATGTACCCATTTGTAAATAAACACTGTATAAGAGCATGTAGATCACTACTTTAGTGATAATGTGGAGTAGTACTTACTTCAAAGTTCCTTGTTTGTTTGAAAATAATCGGTTCATGCATTTAAAGTCATTAGTTAATAATTTTGTTGCACTAAGTTGTTTGTGATATCATTTATGCATATTATTCATCAATGTCATGATTTTTTATTATATGTATAGGTGCTATCTGACGACGTTGGCAGCGATAAGTACGACCAGAGAAGGTACAAGAAACAAAAGCTTAGGGAGCTCTATGCGGGAACGCATAATCGTCGTATCAGGACCCGGAATGGGGGCTTCGGATGCCCGTTCTGCGCCCAAAGGCTTAACCCCGTGTTTGCAAGTGTTCTGGCGCATGCTAGAGGACGAGCCGTTGGCTCTTTCAAGCAGAAGTATTCTTGGAGGGTGGCGCATGCCGCGTACGCGAAGTACCTGGAGAAAGTTTACGTTGTTGGTGGGTACGATTAGGATTGAGTTATATATACATGTCCTGATGCCAGCACTGCCCTAGCTATCTATAGTTTGTGTGTCTTATATCTCTGCTTGAGTATGTTTATTATGTGTTGATCTAGATGTCGGTGAGACTCTGTTTTATTATGAACTAATACGTACAGCAATGTAATTGCAGTCTTGAGCTGCAAACAGTTTGGTCGATGGAATATTTATGCTTATCTTAGAGTCCCCACACAATTTACTACTAGCAACTGTTTGCCCACAGCACGCACAGCTACGTTTTAGTGTTGGCAGTTTTTTTACACTATGCATATTACGGTAAAAATGCTTGACTTACCTGCAAACTTGTTGAATGCGGTAAAAAATTCAGGTGTCACAGGAAAAGATGAAATTTGGAACCCCAAAACTTTGTTAACTAACATTGTGCCGTGACACGCGTGTGTCCTGATTGTCCAGAACGCATTCCCGCGCATCGAGCGTCTACGGCAGTAGGATTTACACGGACCACGGCAGTCCATTTACACCGTAGTGACACTTATCGCAAACGGCTGTGTCTATTGAACCGTCGCCTCCGAAGCACATTATTATTCTGGCCGAGAAAACTCTCACCATCGTCCCCGCTTAACAAAACCCGCACTGTGCTTCCCAGTCGCACCCGCACTGCATATTCCACACCGCTTCTTAGTGCTGAACTTATACGCTGCTTTAAGTCATTGCACACGCATCATTTTTGCTAACCGTTTGCCATTTAGCGCCCCCAATAATGGGAGCTTCTTCCAGCCGACGCGTGGCCAACCGAGCTGGGCGGGAGGCTATGCGCGTTTGCGCGTGGGAATGGGCTCACCAACGATACGTTGGCGGCACATCGAGCCGCCACGTGACCAAACGAACCGCCGGGAACACTTGTTCGTGCACTGGTCAAGCTTGCACAGCAATCCTCTGCCGGGAACGCGGTGACAAGATGTGCCAATTACAGCCCGTCCAGCCCCCATTTACTCCACCGCTCATTTAACCTTGTCTCTATTCAACCTTTCCCCACAACGCAAGAAGCACACCCACACTCCAAATACAGAGAGGATATCCTGCTCGGCTCCAATGGCGGAGCTCCCAGCGGTTGCCGACGATGAGCGGCAGTTCACCATTCGTGCCTACGTGGACACCCACGTAAGGTTCAAGAACCTCACGGTGGTGTACACCAACGACCCGATCTGGGTGGAGAACTCCATCCACACCATGGAGCAGTTACTTGTCTATGACAAGTACAAAGTGGTCGGCTTCGACCTCGAGTACACCGGCGGTCGTGCCGGGCATGATCAGAAGGTTGCCGTCGCCCAGCTTTGCGTGGGCCATTACGTCCTCGTCTACCACTACTGCCTGGCCACAAGGCCTTGCGATTGATTTGCCAGGTTTGTCAACAGCCCCGACTACATATTCGGTACGGTGGACACCACCAACGATGAAAAGGTGCTCAAGACGACTGGCTTGGCCTGCCAGAATCTTGTGGACATCCAATGCTTGTACAAGATCTTGGGCAGCAAGGAGAAGCATAAGGACTCCCTGGTTGACCTCGCCATGGCCATCATCGACCTCTACTACAAAGGCATGAAGGATGTCTGCAAGAAGAAGAAGGTTTCTTGGCACCGCGCCTGGGTCCGAAGACTGGATGAAGATCACGTCAAATACGTGGCCAAGGACGCATACGTAAGCTATGGGATGTGCGGGCGGATCGTTGACATGAGGAAGTGCCTCCGTCCTGCGCCGATCTGCACCCCTCGTCACAAGAAGTATAGATGATTGATTTGATGATCGTCACTACTAGTTTAGTATGAATGTACTTGTTAATTGTTGTGTACAAATGTTATCTGTAGTCAGTAATGTAATTGGATGTTTATTTAGGTTATGCAATCATGATGTTGTTCTGTAGACAGAGCATAGATGCTATATGCAGACATAGCAGATCACATCGTTTACGATTATAGAAAGGAACACGTCGGTGATGATTTCAACAATCACAGACAATTGGGTGCGAGCAAGTGTTTGACCATAGGTCACATCACACACAGCTTAATATCAGGAATCGTCTGTCTTTTTATCGGTCTTCCCACACAATTCTGAGTACTGACCTGTTTTCCGGGTATCACTATCACACACATCTTGTTACGCATAATCGTTTGTGTTACTTTTGATCAACACAAACACTTCGTCCAAACGACATGTTTGCCAGGTATCACTATCACACACATCTTGTTACGCAGAATCGTTTGTGTTACTTTTGATCAACACAAATAGTTCGTCCAAACGACTTGTTTGCCAGGTATCACATACAACCATGCAAATGACATCTTATGAGGGAGACTCTTATTTTGGTAGTACTATCTTTTCCTTAGTATGCAATGGCCGATTAATATCTGGACATCAAAATGCAATTGACGATTAATATCCGGACCTTAAGAAGCAGAACCACGACCGAGGATATGCTGCGCGGCTCCCATGGCGCTCCTAGTGGTTGCCGACGACGAGCGCCAATTCACCATGCATGCCGTAGTGGACACGCCCTGTCGGTTCGTAGTGCACACCAAACATCCGATCTGGATGGAGAACTCCAGCGTCATGGACCTGTTACTTGATGAGGACAAGTACAGAGTGGTCTGGTTCGACCTCGCATTCCCACCGCGTGCTCTGCTCTCGCGTCCCTGCGCGTGGTCTGCTCTCGCGCCCCTCCGCGCGCGCTCTGCTAGCGGTTGGGGCCGGCCCACGATCACGTTCGGGGCTCCATATGCATGTGGTTGCGCCACGCGCGTCGCCCCATGCAGTTACGTGCTCCACGACTGAATCACACGCTGCAAAAACTGCCATCCGGACGTGCCTGTTTTCCAAGACGTCCGACCCCCATTTATACCCACGGCCATTAACCATAGTCTCTTCACACTTTCGATCGCACCCCACAACACAATAAGCACACCCTGGACGACGCATACAGAGAGGATGTCCAGCGGCGCTCCAATGGAGTTCGGCGTGCATCATGTGGAGACCCACATGAGGAAGACGGACCTCACGGTGGTGTACACCAATGACCCGAGCATGGTGGAGGACTCCATCGACACCATGGAGCAGCTGCTTGATGCGGATGACAAGTACAAAGTGGTCGGCTTCGACCTCGCTTACACCGGCGGTCGTGCCAGGCATGATCAGAAGGTTGCCGTTGCCCAGTTGTGCGTGGGCCATCACGTCCTCCTCTACCACTACAGCCTGGCCACAATGCCTTGCGATCGTTTCACCAGGTTTGTCAACAGCCCTGACTACAGGTTCGCTATGGTGGACAGCGCCAACGATCCAAAGGTGCTTAAGACTTCGGGCTTGGCCTGCCAGAATCTTGTCGACATCCGCGGCCACTACAGGGTCTGGGGCAGCAATAAGAACATGGACTCCCATGTTGACCTGGCCGAGGCCATCATCGACCCCTACTACACTGACATGAAGGCTGAGTGCAACAAGAACAAGCCTGTCTGGCACAGGGCCTGGGTGAAGAAACTGGATGAATATCACCTCCAGACCGCGGCCAAGGAAGTGTACACATGCTACGAGATGTTCAGGCGGATCGTTGACATGAGGAAGTGCCTCCTACCTGAAGACAACGAGGGATCGAGCCACAAGCAGAGCGCTGGCAGCAAGCGTCACAAGAAGTAGATGATTTGATGATCGTTTCTCAATTCTCATACTCCCTCTATGCAGAAATGTTCGTAGTTTTAGAGGGATAAGTTTATTATGCATGTAATAGTTCATGCACGGAATAAACAACCAAAACCGTCGGTGATGATTTCATCAGTCCCTGACAGTTCTTTATCCGGAACCGTTTGCCCACAACACATCCGAGCCTGTGTACATCACACACATCTTGATCTGAGAAACCGTTTGTGTTATTTTTGCTTATCGTACATAGTTCATCCCAGTGAACTGTATGCTGTCTATCACACACATCTTGATCTATGTAACCGTTTATGTTATTTTACCTCATCACAAACAGTTCATCCGAGTGACCTGTATGCCGTCTATCGCACACGTGATCATCTGGACAATCGTTTGTGTTCTGCTTGATCAGCGCAAACAGTTTATCGGGGTGAACTGTATGTCGTACATCGCACACACTTGTATTTTTATAAGCGTTTGTGTTATATTATCCAATCTGAAACAGTTTATCTAGGCCAACTATTTGCCAAACATCGCACACGCAACTATTTTTAGATCGTATTTGATGGATACGCCATCGCACAGAGTTTACGTCATTAGCGACAGAGTTATAACTATACCGTTTGCGATTTGGTCATCGCACACAGTTTTGTCGAAGGGTCTCTGATTGATGTGTCGCGTTAGCAGCATCCTGCAGTAGTGTATGAAGCATAAACCTTATTGACAATCAACAAATTACGTTCTTAGTCATTGAGACAATCACAATTCATCATATTTTAGAGAAGAGTCTATCTAAGAGATTTCAATGTAGCAAGTTCACATACTCAACTATCATTTAGTCTTCTATGATTGCTGACACTCATTGCATATTTTTGGAGCTAATATTTCCATTGGACACATAGGAAGATAGGGGCTTTATTGTTTTTGCCACCCGACTTATTTACCTCAAGGATAATGTCAACAATAATAACTCGTGATCATCTACATCCAACAGGATATATATATATATATATATATATATATATATATATATATATATATATATATATATATATATACATCCAACAGGATATATATATGGATCGTTCGCCAACACATGATGCTTGCTACTAAAGAGTTAATCTATTTGAGTAGACATGAACTTGGCTCTTGCACGAAAGTAAGTACTTGAAAGGTAAATTCATAAAAGTAAAAGATAGGCCCTCCGCAGAGGGAAGCAAAGGTTTTCATGCATTTTTTATTTTTGGATGTGAAAACTCTTAATGTAAAGGAACGTCACTTTATATTGCCCCTTATGATAACAAACTTTATTATGCAGTTTGTCGCCTTTATTTCTTTGTCATCACAAGATCGTACAAATCTTATTTTCCCTTACATAAAAGATCATACATATTTAAGAGCAATTTTTATTTCTTTATGCGCCGACGACAACTTACTTGAAGGATCTTATTCAATCCATAGGTAGGTATGGTGGACTCTCATGGCAAGAAACTGGGTTTAAGGGTTATGGATGCACAAGTAATATCTCTACTTGGTGCGGAAAGGTTTTGGCTAGCAAAAGATCTAAAGCAAGCACCACATGTTAAAAGATCCATGACAATATAACTTTTATGTGAATGTAAACAAACATAACTCATTACGTTGTCTTCCTTGTCCAACATCAACAATTTGATCATTATATAATATTTGATGGGGGCTCACAATCATAGAAGATGCCCAAGATAGTGTATTTGCATGTGAATCTCCTCTCCTCTATCATAATTTTTCATGGATTGTATCAATGACTATCACTATGTTTGTCAACTCCCAACAACTTTTATCAATCATACTTCTTCTATGTGAAGTCATTACTCACCATGGGATTAGCACATGATTATTATTTTTTTCCTTTTCTATCTTTTATTTCATTACTATGATGATGGATGCGTGAGAGTAAAGCAAGCAAACTCAACTACTCTTATTATATAACTCTCACACTCAATTACAAAGATAGATAGATCACAAAGCAAACACTAACAATAATGACTCATGATGATCTACATCCATCTGGATATATGTGCCAAGATCTTTCCCCAACACATGATCCTTGCCACTAAAGAATTAATAGATTGGGATGGGAATAAAAACTATTGACCCTTGCATAAAAGAAAATACATGAAAGTAAAGGACATGCCCTTCGCAGAGGGAAGCAGAGGTTGTCATGCGCTTTTTACTGTTGGATGTGCACGCTCATAGTGTAAAGGAACGTCACTTTGTATTGCCCCTTGTGATAGCAACCTTTATTATGTAGTCTGTCGACTTTATTCCTTTGCCATCACAAGATCGTACAAAGCTTATTTTCCCTTACAATAAAAGATCATACATATTTAGGAGCAATTTTTATTGCTTTATGCACTGATGACAACTTACTTGAGGGATCTTATTCAATCCATAGGCAGATATGGTGGACTCTCATGGCAAGAGACTGGGTTTAAGGTGTCGGGGCAGGATGCACACGATCACCTATGGGGCTACGAGACCCTTTGTGGTTCGGCAGGGGTGAGGTCACGTTGCACAAAGAGCAGAGGTCATGGGACAGCACGACGATGGGGCGCTAGTGTTTTACCCAGGTTCGGGCCGCTGAGAAGCGTAAAACCCTACTCCTGCTTTGGTGGATTGATCGGAGGAACACGAAGCACACGCAGTGCTCTAACCCGGCAAGGGTGCCTCCAGGAGAGCTGCTACGCTAGTACAAGTGTTCAAGGGTCCGAATCTTGAGCTAGGTTGCCTTGGGCCTCCTTTTATAGAACAAGGGGCAACCACAGTGGCAAAACAGACATTATCTAGTGATTAGATAGCTAACAGTGCTATCACACCTAACTCTGGCACTTAAGACAAAATGCCATAAATGCTAGCCTAGTTGGCGTGCAGGGGTGCATCCCCGGCAAGCTCTTACCACCGCTTGGCTGCCTTTTGCTTAGTATCTTGACATGCCCTTGGACGGGTGTCAAATGGATGTAATCTGCCTTCCGGTACGTCGCCACGTGCTTAGCGAGAGCCACTTAGCCACCTGAGGGCTCGACACCGCATCGATAACTGACTGGTGTTGCGATGCGGTGGAGCGGTGGCCGATCGGCTCACGCCTGCCGGGGGATGGCTTGCCGGGTCTTCTTGGAGGTGTGCGCGCCTCGGTCCCCGACAGGCACCAGGGACGTGGCTGGCGTGGCTTGGGCCCGTACTGGGCCGTTGCATCGACCTTGCCAGCATTGCTAGCCTGCGGAGGCTGCTTCTATCGGGGTCTTGGTCTTGGACGTTGGCTTCGTCTTCTTGATGCTCTCCTTGATCTCACGTAGAGCGGCTTCTCTGGCTTGGATTGATCTTGACGGGGTCATGCTACTCCTGCCTGTGCATAAGTCAGGGGCACTGGGTACCCCGTTCCTAGTGCACCGACATAAGGGTTATGGATGCATAGGTAGTATCTCTACTTAGTGCAAATTTTTGGGCTAACAAAATATCCTAAGCGAGCACCACATGTTAGAGGATCCATGACAATATAACTTCTATGTGTATGCAAACAAACATAACTCAATACGTTGTCTTCCTTGTCCAACATCAACTATTCAATCATTATATCATATTTGATGGGGGCTCACAATCATAAAAGATGTCCAAGATATTGTATTTGTATGTAAATCTCCTCTCCTCTTTCATAATTTTGCATGAATTGTATCAATGAATAATATTATGTTTGTTAAATCCCAACAACTTTTATCAAACACACTTCTTTCTATGTTAAGTCATTACTCCCCATGGGATTAGCATATGATCTTTCCATTTCTGTTATTTCATTGCTATGATTGATGCATGAGAGTAAAGCAAACAAACACAACTAATCTTTATTATAACTCTCACACTCGATTACAAGGATAGATAGCAATACTAAACTTTTATTTCTCTAGATCACGAAATATTTAAGGATCAAACTAAGATAGATGATAACGGTAAAAGTGATGGTGATACGATATCGGGGCACCTCCCCCAAGCTTGGAACAAGCTAAGGGTGGTGCCCATACCCATGTACTCAATTGTCCTTCTTGGGAGATGGTGGTGATGTAGTAGTAGTCTTATCCTCCATCTTCCATGGCATATGATCCCCGTTGAAGAAGGAAGAGCATGTCTCTGGAATACTGAAACTTGCAGCTATACTAATCCTCGTGAAACGAGATTCATACTCACAGTTTTCGAATTGTAGATCATGGATTTGAGCCTGAAGATCTTGAAGCCTGTCATGGGGCTTAAAGCTCATCTCCATAATTTCCTGGATGTCCATCTTATGTTCACGAATAAAATCCGCGATCATGGAGTGATTGGAGCTGAGTCCACGCTCCACCATCCCTTGGCACTTAAAGATCTCATGTTCCACTACTGCAAGCCTGGCCTTCTCGCTTCCCTCCTTCTTTGGCCTTGAACATCCCGGATGTGAAGCACCCCCTCATGCATCTCAATGATTGACGGTGTTTCTTCACCTCCGGAAGGTAGGGATTGATCACTTTCTCGTAGAACTTGTCCTTGGAGGAGCTTGACGGCGTCATGGTGATCTAGATCTGTCAGAAAAACAGCCCAAAACAGAATAGAGGAGAAACTTGAGATGTGGTGGTCAAAACATACGGGAGTATATATAATGGTTTTTTCTAGATCAGAATACATGTCCAGGAAGAAAACGGAGTCCGGGAGGCACACGAGGTGCTCCCAAGCCATCAGAGCACGCCCGGGGGGGTGGCCACGCCCTGTTGGCTTGGGACTCCCTCGTGGGTCCCCCTGGCTGGTTTTATTTTTGTAATTTTTCCAATATTGCAAACCTTATAGAAAATATTTTTATGGAATTTTTGGAGTCAGTTACTTACCGTATCACATACCTACCCTTTTTCAGGTTTTTGGAGTGTTCCGGAAGGTCTCTCTTATGTGTTCTTCCGGTCTCATTACTTGAATAACATTAGTTTCAATATTAATGGGCATACTTGAAATATAATGTTTAATTCTTTGCCAATTAACCACTTTTGGATTTGTGCCTTCGGCATTATTGATCTTAATGGCTCTGGAGCGATAAAATTCTTCAACGATATAGGTTCCTTCCCATTTGGAGAGAAGTTTTCTTGCAAAAAAACTGAAATGATAATTGTACAAAAGAACTAGATCACCAATTTTAAATTCTCGTTTTTGGATTCTCCTATCATGCCATCTTTTACCTTTTTATTTGAAGAACTTGGCATTTTCATAGGCTTGTGTCCTCCATTCGTCTAAGGAGCTTTTGTCAAATAACCTCTTCTCACCGACAAGCTTGAAATCATAGTTAAGTTCTTTAATTGCCCAATAAGCTTTGTGTTCTAAGTCAAGAGGTAAATGACATGCTTTTCCATAGACCATTTTATATGGGGACATTCCCATAGGATTTTTATAAGCAGTTCTATAAGCCCATAATGCATCGTCAAGTTTCTTAGACCAATTCTTTCTAGATCTATTAACAGTCTTTTGCAATATCAACTTTATTTTTCGGTTACTCAACTCAACTTGACCGCTAGACTGAGGATGGTTAACATCATATCTAGATAGAAGTTTACGGAAAGCACCATGAATAAAGTGTGAACCACCATTAGTCATTAAATATCTAGGGACTCCAAACCTCGGGAAAATAACATCTTTAAGAATTTTAATAGAAGTGTCGTGATCAACACTACTTGTTGGAATAGCTTCTATCTACGTAGAAACAGAATCAACAGCAAGTATAATATGAGTGTACCCATTAGAGGAAGGAAGAGGCCCCATATAATCAAAACCCCAAACATCAAATGGTTCAATTGCAAGTGAATAATTCATAGGCATTTCTTGATGTCTACCAATGTTACCAGTTCTTTGACATTCATCACAAGAGAGGACATACTTACGAGAATCCTTGAAAAGAGTAGGCCAATAAAACCAGACTATAATACCTTGTGTGCAGTTCTGTCAACCGCGTGGTGCCCTCCGTAGGCCTCGGAATGACACTTCCGTAGGATCTGTTCCTGTTCATGCTCAGGTACGCAACGTCTAATAACACAATCTACTCCCTCTTTATATAGATGTGGGTCATCCCAAAAGTAATGTCTTAAATCAAAGAAGAGTTTTTTTGTTGGTATGTGAAACCAGGTGGTATATATTTAGCAACAATGTAATTAGCATAATCTGCATAGCAAGTAGTACCGTGGGAAGCATTTATAACATCTAATTGCTCATCAGGAAAATTATCATCAATAGGCAGTGGGTCATCAAGAACATTTTCCATCCTAGACAAGTTATCTGCTGTAGGATTCTCAGCTCCCTTTCTATCAACAATATGCAAATCAAACTCTTGAAGTAAAAGCACCCACCTAATTAGTCTAGGCTTAGCATCTTTCTTTTCCATTAGATATCTAATAGCAGCATGATCAGTGTAAATAGTAACTTTTGGAATTGACAATATAAGGTCCAAACTTATCACATGCAAACACAACTGCTAAAAATTCCTTCTCCATAGTACCATAATTTCTTTGAGCACTGTCTAGAGTCTTACTAGCATAATTAATAACATTCAATTTCTTGTCTACTCTTTGCCCTAGAAAGCACTAACAACATAGTCACTAGCATCACACATAATTTCAAGTGGTAAGTTCCAATCACGTGGCTGAACAATAGATGAAGAAACTAAGGCTTTCTTAAGTATTTCAAAGGCTTCTACACAATCATCATTAAAAACAAAGGGAATATCTTTCTGAAGAAGATTAGTTAATGGCCTAGAAATCTTTAATGAAACGCCTATAGAAACCAGCATGACCAAGGAAACTTCTTATACCTTTAAAATCTTTGGGACAAGGAATTTTCTATATTGCGTCAACTTTAGCTTTATCCACCTCAATACCTCGTTCGGAAATTTTATGCCCAAGTACAATACCTTCATTCATCATAAGGTGGCAGTTCTCCCAACTCGATCAAGGTTTCTCAAGCAATCATCAAAAGAACTCCCGTAAACGGAAAACTCATTCATGAACACCACAACAATCTTTTCACAAAAGTCAGAGAATATAGCAGTCATACATCTTTGAAAGGTAGCATGTGCATTGCATAAACCAAAAGGCATATGTCTATAAGCATAAGTTCCAAAGGGACAAGTAAAAGTAGTTTTCTCTTGATCTTGTTTTCACACAGGTATTTGAGAAAAAACAGAATATCCATCAAGGAAACAAAAGTGTGTACACTTAGATAATCTTTCTAACATTTGATCAATAAAAGGCAAGGGGTAATGTTCTTTTCTAGTAGCTTTGTTTAATTTCTTGAAATCAATAACCATCCTATAACCAGTTACTATCTTTTGTGGAATAAGTTCATTTTTATCATTAGGAACAACAGTTATACCTCCTTTCTTAGGAACACAATGAACATGACTTACCCATTTGCTATCATCTATGGGATATATTATACCTGCCTCCAGAAACTTTAATATTTCAGTTCTTACCACTTCCTTCATTTTAGGATTCAAGCGGCGTTGATAATAAATGACAGGTTTAGCATCTTGTTCCATATCAATCTTGTGCTGACACAGAGTGGGACTAATGACCTTAAGATCCTCAAGAGTATATCCAATAGCAGCTCGGTGTGCTTCAAAGTTTGGAGTAATCTCTTTTCTTCATGCTCTGAAAGGTTAGCACTAATAATAACAGGATATATCTTCTTTTCATTAAGATAAGCATATTTTAGTGTATCAGGTAATTTCTTTAGCTCAAACATGGGATCTCCCTTAGGTGGGGGAGGATCCCCTAAAATGTCAACATGCAAGTTGTGTTTAAGAATAGGAGTTTGTCTAAAGAATATTTCATCTATTTCCTTCCTTTCATTCATATGCATATCATTTTCATGGTCTAGAAAATATTGTTCTAATGGATCAGTAGGAGGCACGACAATAGAAGCAAGACCAATAATTTCATCATTACTAGATAATTATTTCTCATGTGGTTGTATACCAAACTTAGAGAAATTAAATTCATGAGACGCATCACCAAAACTTACTTTAACCTTTTCTGTAACACAATTAATTTCAGCATTAACATTATTCAAGAAAGGTCTACCGAATATAATGGGACAAAAATTATCTTGTTGTGTACCAAGTACTAAGAAATCAGTAGGGAACTTAATTTTTCCACACAAGACTTCAACATCTCTAATAATCCCAAGTGGTGAAATAGTGTCTTTGTTTGCAAGTTTAATAGTAACATCAATGTCTTCCATCTCAGCGGGTGTTATGTCATTCATAATTTCTTGATATAAGGTAAAAGGAATAGCACTCACACTAGCACCCATATCACACAAGCCAAGATATCAATGATCTCCAATCTTAACACAAACAACAGGCATCCCAACAACTGGTTCATTTCTATCTAACTCATCCTGTTTGTTTCTAACAGGTTTAGCAATTCTAGCAGCTTCATCACAAAAGTAAATAACATGACCATCTATATTATCAACCAAGAGATCCTTAACCATAGAAATATTAGGTTCTACATTTATTTGTTCAGAAGGTTTATGTGTTCTAATATGGCTTTTATTAACCACAGTTGTATCCTTAGCATGCTCTTTAATCCTAACAGGGAAAGGTGGTTTTTTAATATAAGTAGTAGGCACAACTGGATCAAAATATAAATAATAGTTTCTTCTTTAGCAATAGTAGGTTCTTCTAACAATTCCTCAATGGGTGGATAATATTTAAATCACTTCTCCTTAGGGAGATCAACATGAGCAGCAAAGATTTCACAAAAGGAAGCTACCATCTTAGAGTCAAGTCCATATTTAGCGCTAAACTTATGAAAAGTATCGGTTTCCATAAAAGATTTAACACAATCAAACACAAGTTTTATACCTGACTCTTTACCTTCGCCGAGCTCCCAATCTTCAGAGTTGCATTTAATTCTTTCCAGAAGATCCCATTTGAATTAAATAGTTCTCTTCATGTAGGAACCAGTGGAAGAAGAATCGAGTATTAATTGGTCATCATGAGAAAGTCGAGCACAATTTTTTTGTAGAATTGTTTCTCTTGAGAGCTCATGGTTGGGGCAAGTGCGCATCATAGATTTAAGCCTCCCCCAAGCTTGAGCGATGCTTTCTCCTTGACGAGGCCAAAAGTTATATATATAATTCCGATCACAATGAACTAGATGCATAGGATAAAACTTCTGGTGAAATTCCAGCTTCAATCGGTTCCGGTCCCATGTTCCAATGTCATCCAATAGCCACTAGTAGAGAAATGGCTAGCCACAACTCTTGTTGGTGGCGCGCCGTTTTTAGCCAACGCTAGCACTACATTTTTCAAATATCGCTGGCGTCGGCCACTTTAGTACGACATAGCCAGTTACTTAGTGCTGGCGCTGGACGTACGTGGAATGCCACTTGTATGTGGCCTCCAATGTTGTGTGCAGGCATAACTTACTATTGGCGTACCAGGTTGGTACTACGCTGGCATTATTTCCTATATCTATGGCGTTGCTTTCGTCCGGACGCCAACAATTTATTTTGTGGGTCCATTTTTTAGGTCAACTTTGGGGCCCACATAACACCGGCGTAGCATACAATGCCACGCCAGGAATATACATGTTAGTGTTGGCGTCTTATTGTCTTAAAACGCCAGTAATAATGTCGCAACACTATTACCACGTGATAACCCTTCTGTATACACTATATTCCCCTTCTTCTTCCTCTTGCTCTTCCTATTCCCTCCTCATCTTGAGAAACCCAATTATTTTATCATGATTCTTAATTAGATGGTTAGATCTAGCTAGGTGATGCATTAGTTACGTTTGCTAGCCTCCACACACGTTCAATGAGAGCAGCATTGCTCACGATCATTCATGACTATCTAGGTTACAGATATATTTCCGAACAAGCATGTCATGGACATTGCGGATGTGTTAAATGTATTGATGACACATCTTTTCTCCAGCTATCAAAAAAGGGCAGTTGCAAAACAGTGTTCATCGGGCATCGAAGGTGGATTGACAAAGATGACGAGTGAAGAAGTCGTGGAGACCTGTTCGACAACATGGATGAGGCCCGAGGGCCACCACGTAAGAGGAGTGGAGAAGAAATCCATGAGATGTTAAAGAATTGGACAGATTGCCCGAAGCCAGGAAGGAAGAAAAAGAAGGCTGAGAAAACGCTGCTAAAAGTATGGAAAAGAAAGTTTGTTTTCTGGGGCTTGAAGTATTGGGAACTACTCAGTTCACCACATTCTCCTTATATGATGCATATCACAAAAAATATCCGTGAGAGTTTGCTTGGCACACTGTTTGACATGCCAGAAAAAAGTAAAGATGGTACGAGGGCAAGACAAAGAAGATTATTGCATAGCTGACGAGACAAAGAAGGGAAAAACAACCAAAGAAGATTATTGCCCCCCAGCCTGCTTCATGCTCGACGAGGATGAGCTTCATCAACTTTTCAAGTGCCTTGATGGCATCAAAGTTCCTTCTGGTTACTCGGGGCTCATATGCAGATATCTTGACACAAAAAGCAAAGGTTTAGGAACATGAAGTCCCATGATTGTCATGTGATGATGACACAATTACTTCCGGTAGCCCTCAGAAGGATAATGGATGATCACGTCCGCAACATACTTCTTGACTTCTGCAACATTTTTTACGTTCTCTCTTGAAAGTCGATCAGTGTGCGACATCTCACTTGACTACAAGAGGAGATCATCACAATACTATGAGAGCTTGAGATATATTTCCCACCGTCATTCTTTGATGTGATGGTGCATCTCCTAGTTCATGTTTTTTATAAGGTTAAAGACCTTGGACCGACATTCTTGCATACCGTGTTCCCGTTTGAAAGGATGAATGGAACTATGAAGGGTTACGTTCGTAACAAGGCCCGTCCGGAAGGAAACATCATCCAGGCCTATCTGGCCGAAGAGTGCATATCATTCTGCAATAATTATATAGATGATGATCAATCTCTTGGTTTGCCCACGAGGAAGCATGTCGATAGGCTTGATGGAGTAGGCCACTCATAGTTGAAGCGTGATTTAAATGTGGATATACAGAACCGCCGACACGACTCCGATAGAGCACACACAGTGGTGTTACAACAAGCAGATATAATCACTCCTTGGCAGCATACTCACAAGGACACCTTAAAGAGAGAGCATGCAATGGCAGGGAGGCAGAGGACCGAAGCCCGTATCATTAGAGAGCACAACTCCAAATTTGCAGCTTGGTTAAAAGAGTGAATTCGGGAGAAACCACTGCCAATGGGTATTGCCAATGCAAATCTCATCTATGCATTATCAGTAGGCCCTGCATGCACCGTCGCCACCTACCGATCATATGATATCAATGGATACACAATCTATACTGAGGCGAAAGACAAAAACTGTGATTACCAGAACTTAGGCGTCACGATAATTGCCTCCATCGAGAATGAAACTAACAGATACTACGGAAGGATCGAAGAGATATCGAAACTTGAGTACGCCGAAGATCACACGGTGCCACTATTCCGGGTCAGATGGGCGAAGAATGTCGAGAAGGAAGAACATGGTGCCGTTACCATGTCTCTGCCCGAAGCACAGGCTACTGGTGCAAAGGGTGTCAAAGGAATGACCGCCAAATACGAGCCTTGGGTATTCGCTAAGGACGTGTCACAATGCTTCTACATAACTGACCCGGCAAATCCAAGTCGTGTTGTCGTCAGGAGATCGAAGAGATCCATCGTCGGGATGGACGGAGTGTCCAACGAGGATGACTATGATCAGTTTGGAGTCAATCCAAAAGAAGAGGAGAACTATGATGACGATGAAAATTACACCACCAGAAGGAGCAGAACTATCTTGCCTGAGACAGGACGTCCCTTCTTACGAAAGAGTCATAACGCGGGACGAAAGTATTCAAGCAAGATTAAAAAGACCCAAACCATCGTTGGGAGGATGGTCAAACGACGTCATACTACTTGATTAATTCGTGTGCTTCATTATTCGTGTACTACACTTTTGTTTACTTTTCATTGTGTAATACTTCGCATGATATTTGTGTGCTTCATTTGTGTGTACCTCCTAATTTGCATTATTATATACTTTGATCCACATTATTGTATGCATTTTCACACGTCATTTGTCAAGTATTAGAACAGCCCTAGCTAACACAACACTAATTACTGCTGGCATTGGCCACGTCATTGGCGCCAGCACTAATGACTAACCGACACTTTTAGCTACACTATTGTTGTGAGAACAACTCAGATTCCCCCTTCTCCCCCCGCCGCCGGACACTGTTCTCCGCCGTTCCCCCGCCCAGCCGCGCCCGCACCCTGCGCCAGACATGCCACCACGCTGCCCAGCCGTTCCCCCGGCCCACCCGCTCATCCAAGAGCCTCTCCCTCCATCGTCCTGTCTGGCCACTCTCTCCCTCCGTTGTCCTGTCCGGCCGCTCCGTCCGCCACACACCACCACCCCATCGCGTAGTCTTCACGGGCGCCCCCCGCGCCCTCCTGACAGCCGACCCCCACTCGATCCGGACGGTAAAAAACTTCCTCTAACCATTTAATGAAATGTGAATTGATGAAATATGTTATATGTTGCATTGTGTGTTCTTGCGAATTATCTCGCGCTATGTTTCTTTTTCTAGGGAAATGTTGAGAGAGTTGCCAATGTTTTGGCGAAACGTGGATTCATTTCAGTACATTCATGTCCATTTTTTACTAATATGTCCATTTTTTTACCTACATTCATGTCCATTTTTTCCATTGATTTTTTATTCTATGAATGAAGCACAAAATGGAAGAATGCCCATACTGTTCCGACAAAGGGGGTATGTGCGACGATCCTCACCTTGACAACAATAAATGCTTCCCCATCGCGCTACAATGCCTCAAGAGGAAAGATGGTTTCAATTCCAAATGTACAATCTATAATGAGGTAGATCACACAAATTTTGTTGCTAACAGTGTGGTTTATATGACAATTATATGCCTCAAGACGAAAGATGATTACTACATTGCCTACTATATTACTATTTTGTTCAAGGACAGAAGCTCCCAAGATGTGTTGTGCCTCAGGTGATGGATGACCACCAGATGGACAACTCAAAATAAAAGAATGGAGGCAACTACCGAGTGATCGCAACTTGAAGATTTGAGATCGGTGGATCTCTATGCTCCACCATAGAGATGTAGGGGTTTCTATTTTCTTCAAGATTGATCCTAAAGGAGAGGAGTACCGTACTAGTAGTTACGACGATGGTTAATGTATGCATATATATAAATGATGTGTACCATAATATTAATTATGTTGTACGTATTGTCATTTCATCGGAATCAATGTGGGACGCAAACGTCATTATGTATATACGGATACAAAATTGCGTTGTCGCGGCAGCGTTTTTCGTTGGGGTGGCAACATTTTTTTTGTTGCGTTTGGTCATTTAGTACTAGTGTGCGAAACAGTAGAGACGCCCGTAATGATCTCTCTAGTGTCTGGCATTGGGAAAGTTAGCACGCCATAGATATGTATGATATTGCTGTCGTGGAGATAAAACCAACGCCATAGGTACATGAAATACTGCTGTCGTAGGCTCCAACGCCACCAATATTTTTTAACTGCGGCGTCATATTGGCGTCATCGGGTGTCTACGCCAGCAAGGCTATTTTTGCCACGCCATAGCTAGGCTTTTCTGCACTAGTGAGCCTATACCATATCAATGCCTGTCCCTCCAAATATAAAGGGAAAACCTTCTTCTTAACCTTGTACTTGGATAAACCTGGAGGCTTAAATAATCCACAAATCTCATCTATATATATCAAGTGCAAATCATGATGAGTTGTTCCATCTCCTGCATAAGGATTGGCTAGCCGTTTTTCTAACATACCCGAAGGAATCTCATAATAAATATTTTCCAGTAGGTTCAGTAGGTTGAGGGGCCACTTTTTCCACTTCTGGTCGAGGTGAAGATACCCCAAACAGGCCCTTCAAAGGATTATTATCCATAGGGACAAGGAAAGGTAAATTTCAACACGTACCGAAAATGTTTCCTTACCAAATTCTATTCACCAAAGGCGCTTCACTCCCCGGCAACGGTGCCAGAAAATAGCCTTGATGACCCACAAGTATAGGTGATCAATTGTAGTACTTTCGATAAGTAAGAGTGTCGAACCCAACGAGGAGCAGAAGGAAATGATAAACAGTTTTCAACAAGGTATTCTCTGCAAGTGTTGTAAGTAACAGTTAGAGCTAGTTTTGTAGCAAGATAATTTGTAACAAGTGACAAGTAGCAAAAGTAACAAGTGTGCAGCAAGGTAGCCCAATCCTTTTTATAGCAAAGGAAAGGCCAGACAATTCTCTTATCTAAAGCAAAGTGCTCTCGATGACACATGGAAATTTCTGTCTAGTCATGTTCATCATGTTGAGTTGATTCGCGTTTGTTACTTTGATAATTTTATATGTGGGTGGACCGGTGCTAAGGTGCTGTTATGACTTGAACAAGAAGCCCACTTATGATTACCCCCTCTCGCAAGCATCCGCAACTACGAAAGAAGTATTAAGATAAATCTAACCATAGCATGAAACATGTGGATCCAAATCAGCCCCTTATGAAATAATGCATAAACTAGGGTTTAAGCTTCTATCACTCTAGCAACCAATCATCTACTTATTATTCCACAATGCCTTCCCTTAGGCCAAAAAATGGTGAAGTGTCATGTAGTCGACGTTCACATGACACCACTAAAGGAAGCAGCAACATACATATCATCAAAATATCGAACGAATACCAACTTCACATGATTACTTATAACAAGACTTCTCCCATGTCCTTGAGAACAAAAGTAAATACTCACAAATCATCACCATGTTTAATATCAGAGGTGTAATAAATATGATAAAGGATCTAAACATATTATCTTCCATCAAGTAAATCAAAAGCATCAACTACAAGATGTAATCAGCACTACTAGCTACCCTCAGGTACCAATATGAGTTTTTGAGACATAGACTGAATACAAGAGAGATGAACTAGGGTTTGAGATGAGATGGTGCTGGTGAAGATGTTGATGAAGATTGATCCTCCTGCAAAGGAGGAAGCGCTGGTGATGACGATGGCTTCGATTCCCCCCCTGGCGGGAAGTTTCCCCGGCAGAATCTCTCTGCCAGAGAGCAAAAGGGCCTCTACCCAGGTTTCCGCCTCGAGACGGCGGTGCTTCATCCTGAAAGTATACTCTTGATTTTTTTCTAGGTTAAAACCCTTCATATAGCAGAAGAGAGGGGTCGGAGGCCGCCTGTGGGCCTGCCAAGCCATCAGGGCACGCCCAGGGGGGTGGGCGCGCCCTGTTGATTTGGCACCAACAGGTGGCCCCCCTATGGCACTTCTTTTCTCCATAAATTAAGATATATTCCACAAAAAATCCACACTAAGTTTCAGGTCATTTGGAGTCCAGAGAATTTTAAGCCTTTTTCTTAGTTTTCAGGTCCATAATTCTAGTTTCCCGCAATTTCCCTCTTTGTGATGTACCTTGTAAATTAAGAGAGAAAAGACATTAGAATAGTATCATAAAATAGAATAATGGCCAAAAACAATAAAATTATTAATAGAAATCATGATGCAAAATGGACGTATCACCGGCATCTATGGTATCTGTACTGGGAAAGGGCTTATAGGCGAACCCCCATTAGTGACAGGCGCACTTTAGCACCCTTCACTGGTAATCTGAAAAATTACCAGTGGCGGTTGTTAAAAACCGCTCGCCACTGCTAGTAGCTTACCAGTGGCGGGCGCCCATTTGTGCCTGCAACTGGTAATAGCTATCCAGATTTGTCGTGAGACAAATGTTACCAATGGCGGGCACAAACTGGGGCCGGCCACAAGTAGATGAGTTACAAGTGGCGGGCAGCAATACGTGCCCGCCATAGGTATTTTTTGGCCTGGCGGCAAATGTGACAATAACTATGAGTGGCGGGCAGGAGTAGATGCCCTCCAGTACTAAGAAAAATAGCAGTGGCGGGCTATAAAACATACCCGCCACTACTATTTTTGGCATTGCGGCAAATCTGTCCAAAAATTACTAGTGGCGTGTTGTAGTTCTCACCCGCCACTAGTAAAGGAAAAAGCAGTGGCGGGCACTACCGCCACTAGTAAACTTTCTGTAATTTTTCATAGTGTTAGGATTTTAGTATTTTATGTTTAGTCTTACGTGCCAAAAAAATTCTACATTAAAGGTACATCATTTAAACTTTCATGTAATAGTTTCGTCCATTTTAATGTTAATTAATTATTTTTAGACATCAAATAGATTTCTAGGTGTTTAATGGAGGTAAATCCACTTGAAGACTTAAATATAGCACATAAACCTGAAACGATGCCTAATTTTGGCATGTCACATGTAATGGTGAATGTTGAGTGTGGAAAATGTTTGAACCCTAAAAGAGGAAGGAGCTGTCGCTTCACATGCAAATTGGTCTATTTCAAATGTCTAGATATGCATTTAATTGCTTAAAGACAGTAAACGGATCCCGTGAAATGCAATTTTATGACATGACACATTTAATGGCGTGTATTGAGTGTGGAAAAAATTTCAAGGTCAACCGACAAAGCATTGCTAGATTCACATGCAAACTTGACACGTTCCCTCTCGAAACCTAGTTTCTTCCTCGGAGATGGTCCAATTTGTAAGCAGTCTACGTGATAACTTCCATGAAGCATTCTCAAATTTTTGCCACAACGTCTATGGGTGATATCCTTACGGCCTGCCAAGTTTCATAATTTTCAAGCATCATCAGATTAAAAAATATGTCGACAACCACCATGTTGGTTCCCCGATCTCGGGCACCTGATGTATAAGACTCCTTATTTTCCTTACACTAGTAGTAAACATATAAAATATCACCGCTTAGTACTAAATAGCAATGGTAGGAAATTAACAGAGTAAGTAATATATTATGTTACACAATAAATAATAGAAAAATAGTAAAAAAACATAGCAGTGTCGGGTGCACTGGCTCGCCCACCACTGGGTAATACAGTTACAAGTGGCGGGCGCAATCTAGAGCCCGGCACAGGTGCCTCCGTGATCTGGCGTGGACAAAAAGGTTCCTTCTGATTGGTCGAAATGACCATCCCACGGATTAATGACGTGTCTCGCATATACACGTCCACACCCATCTATGCTTTCTCTGGTTGGTGGAGATGAGAGGAGCCACAGGCTCGCCTTCCACAACCGCGTCTCTCCCTCGATCTCTCTCTCACTCTGAAGCTGCGATCTCCTTTTCATCTTCGTCTTCACCGACCGATCCCGACCAGCTCCGGGCATCTCCCCTGGTGGCAAGCAAGCTCCAGTACCGCCGCGTTCTCATCCCTCTTCCTCACCAAATGAGATCACCAATTGTCTCCTTGCGTTGCCTCGTCTAACCTTGCTTCCTCTATACATGCAGATGAGATGGTGCTCCGGTCCATGCGAGATGATGCTCCAATGGCAGCACCGAGCAACCTGTGGTGAAGGTGGCTCTGGTGGGGCTGCGACGGATGGAGGGAAGAATGGTATGAGGAGGCGGATCCAACGTGCATGACGGCAGATCCAGTGAGCGTGCGGCAGTAGATCCATCAAGGCGGCGGACACATTGGGCTCATGTGGCGGCAGATCTAGCAGAGCGGCGGTGTGTGTGTGCCACCCTAGATTTTGCGTGCATGTGTGTGCGCCAGCTTTCGAGTTTGGGCAGGGTCGCACCATGGAGTGCCGGCGCTACATCGCCGGGATGTGCATATTTTTTTAATTTGTAAAATCATAATAGTGGCGGGTGAATGTTGATGCCTGTTATTGCTAGTTTGTGTCGTTAGTGTCGTTAGTGGACTATACTAGTGGAGGATGATAGGTAAAGCCCACCACTACCAGGTCTTTAACAGTGGCGGGCGTGCGCCCACCACTGATGCCTTGCTAGCAGTAGAGGGAGGTCAGTGGCGGGCGCCCCGAAGGGCCTTGCCCGCCACTGCTGGGTTTTTACGCCCGCCACTGCTAGGCATTCCTGCAGTAGTGTATTAAGTTCATAATAAACAGAGTAATGCTTTGAGCAAGGTGACATGATGTAGACAAAGTAAGACAAGCAAAATGTTCAAACCCCATCGTTTTATCCTTAATAGCAACAAACAAAATATGTGTCTTGTCCCCTTTTGTCACTGGGATATAGAGCACCGCAAGATTGAATCCATTACAATGCACCACTCATGCTGAAGATAAATCCATCTAGTTGGCCAAACCAAACCGATAGATCAGAGAGAAATACGAAGCTATAACAGCCATGCATAATAGAATTTAGAAAAGAATCAATTACTTTCAATGAATAATCTAATCATAAATCCACAATTCATCAGATACCAACAAACACACCGCAAAAGAAGATTATATCGGATGGATCACCGTGCGGATCATGGTGAACATGGTATTGAAGATAAAAGAGAGAGAAGAAGCCATCTAGGTACTAGCTATGGACCCCGTAGGTCTGTGGTGGACTACTCACGCATCATGGAGGCATCATGGTTGGTGTAAATGGCCTCCGTGATCGATTCCCCCTCCGGCAGAGTACTGGAAAAGGTCTCCAGATGGCCTCCCATCGGAATAGAGGCTTGCGACGGCGGAAAAAGTGTTTCAGGTGGCTCTTTGTTGGTTTCCCGATTTTAGAGAATTTATGGAGGTGGAATTAGGTCAGAAGGAGCCACGAGGGGCCCACAAGGCATCAGGGCATGCCTACCCCTGGGCGCGCCCTGTTGCCTTGCCGTCTCCTTGTCTCGCTTCCTGACTCCTCCTGAAGCTTCCAGGGTATCTTTTGTCCAGAAAAAATCATCGAAAAGTTTGTAGCGTTTGGACTTAATTTGGTACTTATTTCCTGGAAAACCAAAAACAAACTAAAAAACAGCAGGTGGCAATAGGCACTAGGTTAATAGGTTAGTTCCCAAAAATGATATAAAATAGCATATTATTGCATAGAAAGTATCCTAAATTGATAATATAATAGCATGGAACAATAAACAATTATAGATACATTGGAGACGTATCAACCATCGGTTACCATGTGACATTCCCTTTGCTTAGCGATACTTTACAAGACCCAAGAATCATCGGTATCCTCTTGAGTCATCTGCATGCTCGTTATACCGTTATTCTCGTTACCAGTTTTGTTCTTCTTCCTTGTTGATGTGTTCCAACATCCCCGTGACATAGTCACCTGTGTCTGGCCAGACGAAGTTTTATGTCGTCACACCGAGAGGGCCCTAAGAATATCTCTCCATCATCAGAGGAGCAAATCCCACTCTGGAGCTATCTAGTCCCTTATCAAACTTTCCAATAAACCTGCAAGTCATCGTTATGATCACCTAGTTACAAACGACGTTCGAGCAACCCCAAAGCTCATCGTACGATAAGAAGTGACTACAACACTCTCATGGTCTAAGGAACATAAAACACATGTTAACAGTCCGTGTTATAAAAATTGATTTGAGACGATATTATCTCAAAATAACAAACAAGTTTGGGTCGATTCAATATGATCGTTCTTCTAAGCCACACTATAATGTTATTTTAGGATTATAGTTACACCTAACGATATCCTAATATCGGGAAAACATGATCACTAACACCACATGAGCAAGTCTTAGAGGCAAGACTTGGAACCTTTGTTTTACAGTTTATCATTCCACACGTGCATATGAGTTTTCCACTGAATCACATACTCCAGAATCATAGCAGTTATAGCATAGAATATAAACTCTTAATTATGAATATGGAAATATAGTAATACAATATTATTGCCTCTAGGGCATATTTCCAATTGACCTATCACACATGTTCTTTTATGACCAACGTTTATGCTGGGCACGGCATCATAAACAGTTCATGATACCAAATCATGTGTGATAAGGAGACTATCACAAACACTCAATAAGAAGTAACTGTGTGCGCTGGTATTGTTAATCTCACACATTATTTCTTGGCTGATCGTGTGTGCAACAGAGATTCATTGCACACATCATGAGTGGAGAAACGTGTCTGATCTTGAAGTTGATCGCAGACGTTTTGCTTTTCTCAAACTGTGTGCATTGTGATGGCCTGCAGAGCATAATTTATCCCTAGTTTAATACCTGCGTTTAAAATTCAAATGATTTGAATTTTAAAGTAGGAAACCATTTATTTCATATCGAATCATGTTTACAAATATAGGATAAAGAATGAATGCATAATTCGATTCACATGTACATATACTCAAGAACTACAGAAGCAGCAAATCACAAAAAAAGGAAAAACACGGAAGCACCAAATAAAGAATGATGGAACCATGTTTGTATTAAAGACGGTAAAGAGAGAGCCGAAAGACAGTCTAGTTGCTGGAGAAGGTGAAGCGGAATGCCCATGTTGTGCCCTCCTCCATGCCTAATACACGCACGACTCTAGGTCAACCCCTAGTGATGGCCGCCCACCCATCCTTCACTGTCTTCATTACGACTTCTCGATACTTATTGTAGTCTTGATGAAATACTTTACCCTTCATTGCATGTCCACCAATCATGTACTTTGCGAGGTAATCTTGAGTAAACTTCTTTGGGAACCACTCCAAAATAAAAAAGATTCAGACATTGTTGTGTGACAACTCATTATGGGCAATACTAATAGAAGGCTACAGAGTTCATAGTTACCATCCTACAGCTCTGCGTGTGTTGGTGTAGGACCGAAAGTATGTCTAGAGGGGGGGGTGATTAGACTACTTGACCAAATAAAAAATCTACTTTTTCCCAATTTTAAGTGTTGGTAGATTTTAGCATTCATAGCAAGTCAAGCACACCCTACACATGCATGTCTAAGAGTATAGCAGCGGAAACTAAAGACAAGCATGAGTAGTAAAGGAAGGGTAGGAAGATCAAACGCAATTTGTAGACACGAAGATTTTTCCCGTGGTTCCGATAGGTGGTGCTATCGTACGTCCACGTTTATGGAGTCTTCAACCCACAGAGGGTAACGGTCGCGAGAGTCCACGGAGGGCTCCACCCATAAGGGTCCACGAAGTAGCAACCTTGACTATTCCATAACGGCTTCCGTCCACGAAGGACTAGCCTCACTATGGGTAGATCTTCACGAAGTAGGCGATCTCCTTGCCCTTACAAACTTCTTGGTTCAACTCCACAACACGAAGTAGGAGGCTCCCAAGCGACACCTAACCAATCTAGGAGGCACCACCCTCCAAAAGGTAATAGGCTCGGCAATGTCGATGAACTCCTTGCTCTTGTGCTTCAAGATGATAGACTCCTCAACACACAATCACTCTCTCACAGATTTGGCTATGGTGGAAGAGATTGATTTGGTGGAAAGCAACTTGGGGAGGCTAGAGATCAAGATTCATATGGATGGAGTGGAATGGCTTGATCTCAACACAAGGGTAGGTGGCTCTCTCTCAGAAAATTGGATGGGGCAAGTATGGAATAGTTCTGAGTGCTTCTCTTTCGAGTGGGTGGTGGTGAAGGGGTATATATAGGCATCTCCAAAAATCCAACCGTTACACCTAAAGTGACCAACTCGGTGACACTGATGTGTGAATCTCGGTGGTACCGAGTTGCTCCAAAGGTAGCAACTTTTGAATCTCAGTGAGACTGATATATAAATCTCGGTGGTACCGATCAGGTTACCAACGGTCAGATTGCGCAATCTCGGTGATGCTGATTCTCACATCTCGGTGGTACCGATTCTCGACCATGGCTTACCAGAGAGTTGGTCTAGAAACTCGGTGGCGCCGATCCACAATTCTCGGTGGTACCGATTCCTGTGAATGGCTATCCAGAGAGTTGGTCCAGAAACTCGGTGAGACCGACTGGCAAATCTCGGTGGTACCGAAGACTGAAAATAGCTAAACAGAGAGTTGGCAACTGAACTCGGTGGCACCGATGCAGAATCGGTTGCACCGACTGGCTAGGGTTTGGCATGGGTCTGTCTGAGTTTGGGAATCGGTGGCACCGAGTGGAAAGTGTTGGTTGCACCGATTTTGGATATTTGACTTTGGACAGACTTTTGTGGAAGAGCTTGTGGTTGTTTTTGGTGACTATCACTTGTGCACGTATGAGCATTTTGTTCACCAACAGTACCTTACCCCCTTTTAATAGTATTGGCTTTCCTATGGACTCAAAGTGATTTCTCACAAAGTAAAATGTAGAGTCCTCTTGCTTGAAGCTTTGCCAATCCATTTCCTTGCAACTTGGGGTATCTCCACAATCCTTTTTGCCATCCCTATCATTGAACTTCTCCTGAAATATGCTTAGTGGAAACATTAGTTCAATGACATATATGTTGTTATTAATTACCAAAACCACCAAGGGAGCAAATGTGCTTTCAATCTCCCCCTTTTTGGTAATTGATGACAAAATATAGATCAAAGCTTCGACATATGATATAATCAATGAATATAATCGTCGCTTTGAGAAGTATGTGATAAGCAAGAGCTCCCCCTAAATTTGTGCATTATTTTAAATTTGCGTTTGAATGCAAATGCACAATCGATTAGGTACATGGGGCACTCTTTCATATCACATACAACTTGGTGGTGTGCGAGAATAATAAGAATGAACATCATAGCACAACACAATCAAGCAAAGGTGAATGATCATCTCATAAGCATCATAATGATAGGAAATAGTAGCAACACACATTAAGCGTATGATCAAACACCACATAAGTTCAACACAAGCAATCAAAAGATCAAATGTTTTTGAAAAAGCAATAAAACCAAACGCTCTCTCACTCGAAGCCTAAAGATCTATATACACTTCTCCCCCTTTGGCAACAAGTTACCAAAAAGTTCAAAGGTATATATCTAAACGCTCCTCTGGGGCTGATCTCCTCCGGTAGCTGGTGAAGGAGTCGAGAGAACTGCGTCGGCGAAGACCTCTGCTGATGTCATGGATGGAGTTGGAGTAGCAACGAGAGGTACTTGAGCTGATGGAACTGAGGAGGCTGTAGCAGGTGCTGATGAAGAAGGCCTCAAATCTAGAGCTGGCACTATGGCTGATCTGGCCTGGGTAGTGAAGTGAGTGCCTGGCCTGAGAGGAGAGTCATCCTCATCATCTGAAGTGTCGGGACTGGGCACACTGTCAACTTCCTTCTTCAGCTCATTAACTGTCTTTGTCAACCCATCCACTTTGTCACTTAGGGTCTTGATCCTATTCTCAAAGATCCCCACAAGACTATTCTAATTTCCCAGTATGTCCTTGATGTCCTTCTGCATGCCCTGAACGGCGTTGATCAAAAGATCCATTTGCTCGTTCCTGGATCTAGGGACTGGAGCACTAGTGGCTCTAGCTGCCTCTACCTCTGCCTGTGCTGCAGCTGATGTGGGATGATCTGGGTCCATCACCACAACGTTGTCCTCAAGATCCTAGCTGTAGGGGCAAATGGGGCCTGTCAAGAGCAAAAATGTGCTTCTCCAGCTTGGAGTTGATGAGCATCTGAATGTAGGGTGCATAGCAGCATGAGCGCTTCTGATCAGCAGCAACCCTCTTCACAGTCTCTACAATCAAGTCCATCACTCGTATCCTGGTGTGTCTATCAAGATGGATCAGCATGTTGATGGAATAGCCTCGAATCATCTTGTCATCTCCAGACTTAGGCATCAGTGTGTGCCTCAAGATGGTGTTCATGGTGCGGAGGCCAGCCTGGAGGAAGTAAATGGATCCAAACTTGTGTGATTTCAAGTTTGCAGCAGGGATCTCATTGTACATATTCTTCATAGAATCATGGCTCTCCTTGGATTCAGAATAGACATCCAAGTCACCATCTTCCACCTCTGGGACTCCTAAGATGGTAGCCCATTTCTCAACAGTAGACTCATATCTTGCTCCTTCAGTCATCCACACAATTCTACCGTCTCCATAGAAGTGAGCAGTGGAGTAGAATTGCATGATCATCTCGTCGTTCCATGCAGTGAATTCTTTGCCAACAAATTCATCTAGGCCAATGCAATGAAAATTGTCTTGAACATTTGGAAAGTAATCTTCATTTGCCTTGATATACTTCCAGTCAACGTATCTCATGTCACTCACAACTGGGCTCTTGTTAAGCAAGATTGTCTCATAGAAATCTTGTTGCTCCTTGGTGTAGAACCTGTAGTCCACAGCTGTTTTTCTCCTCTGGGCATATGGATCAATTGCTCTCCATGCCCTCAAACCTGAATCCTTCCTCTTCTTCATGCCTTCAGCAATCAGGTGGCTGGCATTGTGCTCTGGAAGGTGTGGTCTGAGCTTCATCAAAGCAGTGATATCATCATTATCCTCAGCTTCCCTGAAAGTGGAGGTCTTGTTCTTGGAAGAAGTTGGGATCTCTCTGGAGAACCTCTTGGGTTTGTCAGCAGCAGCAGCCTTCTTAGGAGCAGATTTGGTGCTCTTGGAAGTGTTAGTCTTGGGCATAGCATCTGCCATAAGCTTCTTTTTCTTCTTGGGAGGGGCCTTTGCAGCTGGCTCTACCTCCTCTTCTTCTTCCTCATCTAGATACTCTGGAGTGGATGGAAGAACTTTAGCCTTGACAGATTTTGTCCTCTCTATCTTCTTCTTCTCACCAGCCTTCTTGGGCATAGACTTCTTGGGAGGCATAACAGTCATGGTTGCTCTGGAGCTCTCAGGTGCTCTCAATATCTCAGAGCTAGCATACTCCTTCCTGATAGCTTTCTTCTTCTTGGAAGAAGTGGCAGCATCATGTTTCTTAGGCAGCTCATCAGGGATGAAGTCCTCATCCTCCTCATCAGAATTGATCTTCCTCCTAGTCCTTGTAGCAGCCTTGGGCAGATCTGGAGAACTAGGCACATCATCAAAACTCTCCTCAGGTGCCTGAACTCATGACAATATTCTCCTCTCTGAAATTGTTCTCACTGTCATCTGAAGCAGACATCTCTGACCCTGTGAAAAGAATATAGAGGAGCAGAGGGGTTGAGCATCACAAAGCACAGAGATTTTCAAAAATTTGAACAAGGAAGACATTAGTTTTAGCTTTCTGCAGAAGGTATTTCGGTGTCACCGAGTGGTATTTTTCGTAGTCATCGAGACAGACCATATGCATCAACAGAGACTTGGCAGCCTTTTCGGTGGAACCGAAAAGTTTGCTTCGGTCTCACCGATATAGTTCTCAGTAACTCTAAAACACGATCGGTGGAACCGATTTTTTCAACTCGGTGGTACCGAGATGCAATCTGCGGACAACTAACCCTAAAATCTTCATTGTTCGCTAATCTACGAGAACTCTGGTGGATAGGGAGAATTGCACACAGTGGCTTATAGATAAGAACTTCTCAATGCGCAAGAATCAGACGATGGAGCGCAAGAGAGGATCGGATCCGTACCCTAGCTTGGTGACGGTCCGCTACGGCGAAGACGGCGGCGAGGATCCCAGCGGCGGAGGAGCACGGGGAGTCAAGGGCGACGACCGGGGGTCCTTTTTGGCAGCTTAGGGTTTTGGAGCGCGATGGTTTGAGGAGTGAATTTCAAAGCATCGGGTCCACAGCATATATATCCCTTGCTGTCGGTGACACCGGTTCAAAATTTTCGGTGTCACCGAGTTTCTCAACTGTCAGCTGACAGGGAAACTCAGTGTAACCGAGAATTAGGAATTGGTGTTACCGAGATGGAAAACCAGATCAACCCTTGGCAATCGGTGAAACCGAGAAATGTTTATTGGTCACACCGAGTTGCACTTGGGAGGTTTTGGAGTGCAGCCCTTTTCGACACGGAACTCCGAGTGCATCTCACACAGAGGGGTCGAGAAGTGCTTGATCAAGTTTTGTGATGCGGCAAGAAAAGAATATGAGGTGAGAAAGCATAGATAGCTAGAGAGTGGTCCTAGGCATTCTTGTCCATCCAAGTGGCAAAAGAGAAAACAAAAGCCAAATAGCAACAATTGGATGTCCTCGAATGGATAAATAAATGCAGACCAACATGCTCACACAATAGGATGTCAAATGAAATCATGGCAAACATGCATATACACACTAGCATCTATCAAGCATTTTGGCGATGACAGAGTCATCTATATATGAGTATATTGACTTAGGAGCCAAGTAAGAATACTTGATCATAGGTCATACTCACCGTTTAAGCACAAGTGGGGTTACCACTTTTACATAAAGCATTTAATGTTGTCACATACTATGAGATGCTTTAACTCAAGTCTTAGAGTAAAGCTCCCCCTTGATGTGACATCCCCCCATAGGAGGGATAAACTAACCTTGGGTTTTGTCGATGAAGACTTCATGTAGGTGAAGTAGTGGTGGATGCTCAAAGTTGATGAAGATCACCATGAGTTGGGAGCATCCTTGTTGTTTCCTTACTCTTCTCACCTACATGGGTTAGTCCCAACACACAAGAGACAAATACAAGGATATCTATGGACATGGAGTGCAAAGCAAGTGATGATGTCCATTGATTTGTTGATTACCTTGTCCCTTGCTTACCTTTGAGGGAATGTGTGACTCCTTGAACTTTTGCAGAGAGTTGATGTTGATTGCAAATAGTTCTTGCCAATAATGAACGTGAGTGAATTTCATTGACGGAGTCACCCCTCAAGAAATTTCTAGTTCTTCTTCTTGGGGACCCACATCAACTTGATGGGGATCCTTGGTGTTGAAGTAGCCCTTGTAGAAGTTGAGATTGAAGTAGCCTTGGGAACCCTCCACCAAAGCTTGGGATTCATCTACATATGAGTCAATGTCCTATTGAAGCTTGTTCTTGCCCTTGAGCTTGTGGTCTTGTGGTGGAAGGTCATCTTGAGTGTTTATTCCCTTGGGAGGAACACTTTCATACTTCTCCTTTTGAGGAACAAACTTGGGCTTGGGGTATTGACCTTCTTCCCATTCAACTCCATTAGCGTTGAAGTAGCCAATGCCATGGTTCTTCCGGTATCCTCCGTGCTTGCGTACAATTTCCTCAAATTGCTTACACCCGGCAAGACTCTTGTAGATACCTTTCTCTATAATTCCTTTCAATAAAGCATTTTCTTGCTCAAGTGTAACTTGGCTAAGAGAATCATCGTTAGTGGAATCAATAGAACTACTAGAAGCAAAATCATTAGGTTTAGCATTTTTATTGTTGCTACTAGATGAAGAACCTTTCTTGCCTTTGTTACTAGTTTGTCTAGATTTAACTTGTGGCATGAATGTAGACAAGAGTAATCGTTTGGCTAGGTAAGATGAAGTCTTCTTTCGGAGATCGTCATTGATAGCTTTAAGAAACTCATGCTCTTGCTCCAAGGTGAGCTTCTCAAAGTGTAGCTTCTCATGAGTTCTTACAAGCTCTCTATGATCTTCAAGAGTAGATTCATGGGCTAACTTAAGAGTGTTTAATTCTTTAGTTAGTTGTTCTATTTTCATCTTATCATCATCAAATGACTTATCTTGCCTAGCATGAGAATTATCAAGTTCATTTTGACTAACATCACTAGTTTCATCAAAGTGCAAGTCATCATCACAAAGCAAATCATCTTCATCACTATTGAAATCAAGATACTCGGGGTGTGATACCTTGGGGCCTTTAGCCATGAAGCAACTTCCACTCCCTTCATTTGGTGAATCAAATAGATCATAGGAGTTGGTAGTCACTAGTGCAAGTCCGGCAACACCTTCATCTTGACTATAGTCGGAGTTGGAGTGATAGCTTCTCTCGGAGTTGTTGTCGGACTCGGAGCCGGAAACCCATTCACCAACATGAGCTTGATGTCTTGTTCTTGTGTAGCTCTTGGTGTACTTGTATTTCTTCTCCGAATCCCTACTTCTCCTTGAGGGTCTTCGTTCATAACGATCATCTCTACTCCTTCTTTCTCTTTGAGGTGATTCATTCCTTGAGCTTCGTCTTCTAGGTGACTCTTCCCTTCGTTTGTAGGGAGCCGTGCACTCATTTGAGTAGTGTCTGGGCTTCCCACAATTGTAGCAGTTGCGGTCACGACTTGACTAATGCTTCTCTTCATATCTTGAGTTGGAGCTTCGTTCTTTGCCTCTATTCTAGTAGAACTTGTTGAATTTCTTGACCATGAGGCTTATCTCTTCATTGGTGACAAGGTTGTCGCTTGAAGTTGCGGGAGCATCACTTGTGGCTTTGTAAGCACCGCTAGACTTGTTATGAAGCTCTTCTTTGTCTTTGAGTGTCATCTCATGAGCAACAATCCTTCCAATGACTTCCGTAGGCTTGAGATCTTTGTAGTTGGGCATCATTTGGATCAATGTGCACACAGTGTCGTATCTCTCATCCAAAGCTCTAAATATCTTCTTGATGATGAATTTGTCGGTCATTTCTTCGCTTCCTAAGCCGGCAATCTCATTGGTGATGAGAGCTAGCCTAGAGTACATCTTCATGACTCCTTCACCATCCTTCATCTTGAACTTGTCAAGCTGACTTTGAAGAACATCCAACTTGGATTCTCTCACGGACTCGGTTCCTTCTTGCATATCAACCAAAGTATCCCAAATCTCTTTTGCATTCTCGAGACGGCTGATTTTGTTGAATTCTTCGGGGCATAGGCAGTTAAAGAGAATGTCGCATGCTTGAGCGTTGTATTGCAACATCTTCAATTCATCCGCGGTCACTTCACGATCCGGTTCCTTTCCATCACCAAAGAATTCACCTTGCAAGCCAACACGAACAACAGCCCAAACGGTGGGGTTATGACCAAGAATATGCACTTTCATTTTGTGCTTCCAACTAGCAAAATTTGTGCCATCAAAGTACGGACCTCTACGGTGATAATTTCCCTCACTAGACGCCATACTCTCCTAGGTTGTCAGACCAATGAAATGGAGACCAAAGCTTTGATACCACTTGTAGGACCGAAAGTATGTCTAGAGGGGGGTGATTAGACTACTTGACCAAATAAAAATCTACCTTTTCCCAATTTTAAGTGTTGGAAGATTTTAGTATTCATAGCAAGTCAAGCACACCCTACACATGCATGTCTAAGAGTATAGCAGCGGAAAGTAAAGACAAGCATGAGTAGTAAAGGAAGGGTAGGAAGATCAAACGCAATTTGTAGACACGAAGATTTTTCCCGTGGTTCCGATAGGTGGTGCTATCGTACGTCCACGTTTATGGAGTCTTCAACCCACGGAGGGTAACGGTCGCGAGAGTCCACGGAGGGCTCCACCCATAAGGGTCCACGAAGTAGCAACCTTGACTATTCCATAACGGCTTCCGTCCACGAAGGACTAGCCTCACTATGGGTTGATCTTCACAAAGTAGGCGATCTCCTTGCCCTTACAAACTTCTTGGTTCAACTCCACAACACGAAGTAGGAGGCTCCCAAGCGACACCTAACCAATCTAGGAGGCACCACCCTCCAAAAGTTAATAGGCTCGGCAATGTCGATGAACTCCTTGCTCTTGTGCTTCAAGATGATAGACTCCTCAACACACAATCACTCTCTCACAGATTTGGCTATGGTGGAAGAGATTGATTTGGTGGAAAGCAACTTGGGGAGGCTAGAGATCAAGATTCATATGGATGGAGTGGAATGGCTTGATCTCAACACAAGGGTAGGTGGCTCTCTCTCAGAAAATTGGATGGGGCAAGTATGGAATAGTTCTGAGTGCTTCTCTTTCGAGTGGGTGGTGGTGAAGGGGTATATATAGGCATATCCAAAAATCCAACCGTTACACCTAAAGTGACCAACTCGGTGACACCGATGTGTGAATCTCGGTGGTACCGAGTTGCTCCAAAGGTAGCAACTTTTGAATCTCGGTGAGACCGATATATAAATCTCGGTGGTACCGATCAGGTGACCAACGGTCAGATTGCGCAATCTCGGTGACACTGATTCTCACATCTCGGTGGTACCGATTCTCGACCATGGCTTACCAGAGAGTTGGTCCAGAAACTCGGTGACGCCGATCCACAATTCTTGGTGGTACCGATTCCTGTGAATGGCTATCCAGAGAGTTGGTCTAGAAACTCGGTGAGACCGACTGGCAAAATCTCGGTGGTACCGAAGACTGAAAATAGCTAAACAGAGAGTTGGCAACTGAACTCGGTGGCACCGATGCAGAATCGGTTGCACCGACTGGCTAGGGTTTGGCATTGTCTGTCTGAGTTTGGGAATCGGTGGCACCGAGTGGAAAGTGTTGGTTGCACCGATTTTGGATATTTGACTTTGGACAGACTTTTGTGGAAGAGTTTGTGGGTGTTTTTGGTGACTATCACTTGTGCACGTATGAGCATTTTGTTCACCAATAGTACCTTACCCCCTTTTAATAGTATTGGCTTTCCTATGGACTCAAAGTGATTTCTCACAAAGTAAAATGTAGATTCCTCTTGCTTGAAGCTTTGCCAATCCATTTCCTTGCAACTTGGGGTATCTCCACAATCCTTTTTGCCATCCCTATCATTGAACTTCTCCTGAAATATGCTTAGTGGAAACATTAGTTCAATGACATATATGTTGTTATTAATTATCAAAACCACCAAGGGAGAAAATGTGCTTTCAGTTGGATAGAGCGTAAACAAATAGATTAATTGGCATCATTCGTCTCTTTTCCCTAACAATCCTTATCAGTTTCCTCACTTGATGCTGGTTCATGAATATTTCATTACCCCACATGCAAAAAGGGTCCAGGCGTGGATCTTGACCAAGGACATATGTACCTACAAGCAAAAAGTCAATATTAGGAGATAAAATGCAGTTGCAGAATGGTGTAATATAATACTCCCTCAGTTCCACAATGTGTTGCGTATAAATATTTTTAGAAGTCAACATTTACTAACTTTGACCATGTTTGTAGAGAAAAATATATACATCTAGAATTCCAAATACATTTCATTAGATACGTCACAAATTTTATTTTCATGTTGTATACATTTTGGTGTGGTAGTTATAAATAGTATTCTCTATAAATTTGTTCACGGTTTGCAAAGTTTGACTGTTAAAAAAAATCTATATGCACTACATTATGGAACAGAGGGGGTATAAGCTGAGGGATAAAACTAACCTCGATGGAAAACGTCGGCCACTCCCACTGTTATCCTGTGTAACTACATGGAAAGTCATGATAAGTACAACAGGCTTAACATCAACCAAATATAGCCAGTGAAAACAGCTTCATCTCCAAATGATAGCTTGAATGTGTTGGTTTCCACATGCTATTAAAGCAAATAAAAATGGAAGGGGAGTTAGCTACAACAGACTTAGGAGCGACCAAATATTGCAATTCAAATAGGTATTGTTGAAAGTGAACAGAATGTCGCTCATGCTTAAACATCACGCTGGGTAAATGTTTCAAACGGGAGTAAAGGGCACGTGTTAACTACACTAGGCATAACATGTGTACTGATGAAATTGAACTGCACAGTTCATACTTGGACATAATGAACATCACACTGTGAATAACTGAAATAAACAAGGCATATATGCTCACTATAACAACCAAATATAGCCATTGAAAACTAGAGAAATGCTCACTGTAACCAACCTAACAACTAGATACAGAAAAGCAAGTAATCTGCTTGAAAACTGGACAAATGCTCACTGCAACCAACCTAACAACCAAATACAGAGAAACAAGGCATATGCTCACTATAAACAACCAAATAGAGCCATTCATGAAATTGAACTGGTCAATTCATACTTAAACATTAGATAGGCCTATTGAATAATAATTTTTTGCATAACTAAAATAATTAAACATGACATAGTTATCGCATGGAAAAAGCTACTACAACAATGGGTACGAGAGGGCTAGCTAGAAAAAGTATGATTTGCTCACAGGATTTTGCCTCACTTATCATGGATGGGCTCCTTCCACTTGGAATTTGTGGTATCCAGGGTGCACCCCCTGATGTCGCGGATGGGTTGTTTCCCCTTGGAACAGCCATAGTGGGTGCCCTTCTCGTGGTCTTGGTCGATGATATCTGACTTTGCAGCAAAGGGTACCAAGCCACCGCCGTAGAACGTTTCCTTCAGAAATGACAAAAGGGGCTCGATGGTGTACAAGGATCGAAAATCCTTGACTGCGAGGCAGAGGAGATCAGCAGCGGGGCCTTTGTAGAGATCAACGATGGTTGAACCAGAGGCGTTGCCGGTAGACCACTCAACATGTTACATGTCCCTCGTGAAGCTGACGCTATTGACGAGCTTGATGTCGTAGCCGGCTCTCCTGAGATACAGTAATACGCGAGCCCGCGGACTTGAAGCCTTCGGCATGGCAACGTAGTCAATGTCCTCGCCGGCTTCCGCGGCAAGGTGTTCCTTCGGGGTCGATGGATCAGCACGAACGACGGCCACCTCGCCATCGTTCGGCGTAGAGGCCATGATAGACCTCTTTTTTCCGTACGCTTCTCGGGCTCCCCAGGATATGTGATCAGAATTAGGCTGCGACTCTCTGGAGTACGGGATGGGGATTTGGGGGAAAGGGACACCACATGCCTCATCTAAAAACTCAGGGCGGCGAGGGTGTATGGGGATCGGTGGGTAACCTGAACTTATGTTGCTAGGAGGCACAGGCATACCGGCTAAGGTTGGTGTTGGAGGGCAGCGGCGGCGAGCTAGGGTTCGAGCGGGGGAGAAGGGGCAGGGGGTCGGTGTGTCTGGACTGTGGAGGGGGCGGGGTGGTCTTTGAGGATATGCCACGGCTACTAAACAATTTAGTAATGGTGGGTGGAGATGGTGGTGAACGAAGGATGGCGACTGTTAAAATGCCTCAGCAACTGAAATTTTACTATAAGGTCGGTGGTGGATGAGGGAGGGCGACGATTGAAACATCGTTGGCACTTAAATTTGGGTAAAGGAATTGAAGCGGGGCGGGAGCAACCAAGATCGCACATGGTCCAAACATAATAAGTGTGTAGGCTGTAATGAAATGCGGCGAAACCACAATCGCTCAAGGCGGGTAGATTTTTCTGAGATTTCTCAAGGCGGGTTGCTGCTAATTAACATGGAAATATTTGTGTCCTACATTATGGTTCATCGTACACGGTTCATCTTCATTTTCAGACACACGCGTGAAATTCATCCTAAATTTCCACACGCCCACAAACATATGACACAAACATTTTGCTAATTTTATCACAAAATGCCTAATTTTGCAGCGGAATAGTTGACATTAGTTCATACGCTCACTAATTTACAACGGTTCACCAATTTACGTGTAGATGAACTGCACAAAATATTCACTACGCCAAGGATGCATATAAAAGCCGCGAAGCCTCCGTCGTCGTGACCTTCCTTGACTCAGAAGGAGTTTTCAGAGGAGCTCGTCATGTTGATGATCTCCACTAGTTCCACGGCGGCGACTGATGACCCACAAGTATAGGGGATCAATCGTAGTCCTTTCGATAAGTAAAGAGTGTTGAACCTAACGAGGAGCAGAAGGAAATGACAAGTGGTTTTGGTACGGAAGTTTCTGCAAGCACTGAAAGTAGCGGTGATAGATAGTTTTGTAACAAGGTAATTCGTAACAAGTAACAATAGTAGCAATGGTGCAGAAAGGTGGCCTGATGTCTACTACGCAACTTTATTCTTGTAGACTTTGTTGGGCCTCCAAGCACAGAGTTTTGTAGGACAGTAGCAATTTTCCCTCAAGTGGATGACCTAAGGTTTATCAATCCGTGGGAGGAGTAAGATGAAGATGGTCTCTCTCAAACAACCCTGCAATCAAATACAAGAAATCTCTTGTGTCCCCAACACACCCAATACAATGCCAAATTGTATAGGTGCACTAGTTCGGCGAAGAGATGGTGATACAAGTGCAATATGGAAGGTAGATATAGGTTTTTGTAATCTAAAAATATAAAAACAGCAAGGGAACAAATAGTAAACAACGAGCAAAACAGTATATTAATGCTTGAAAACAAGGCCTAGGGTTCATACTTTCACTAGTGCAATCTCCCAACAATGCTAACATAGTTGAATCATATGATCATCCCTCAACATGCAACAAAGAATCACTCCAAAGTTCCTATCTAGCGGAGAACAATAAGATGAAATTGGTGTAGGTAGTAGAACCACCTCAAAGTTATTCTTTCCGATCAATCTTTTGGGCTATTCCTATAAGTGTCACAAACAGCCCTAGAGTTCGTACTAGAACAACACCAATGATACATATCAATCAACCCTAAGTGACCTGTATGCCGTCTATCGCACACGTAATGATCTGGGTAATCGTTTGTGTTATTTTGGATTAGGGCCAACATTTTATCCGAGTGAATTGTATGTCGTACATCGCACACATCTGTATTTGGTTAACCGTTTGTGTTATTTTGGCTAATCGCAAACAATTCATGAGGAACAACTGTATGCCACATATCACACAGGAAAGTTTTATCTGAATTGTGCTTGATGGATCAGCCATCGCACACAGTTCTTGTTATTGGCGACATATCTAGAACTATACCGTTTGCGATTCATGCTTCGCACACAGTTGGTCGAAGGGTCTCCGATACATGTGTTGTCTTAGGACCTTCGTACATTAGTGTCTTGAACACCCACTTACATCCCAATGGTTGGCAACCATAAGGACGATCAGTGATCTCCCAGGTCCCGTTAGCCAAGATGGAATCCATCTCGCTACGTACCACATACTTCTAGTAGTCAGCATCTGGTGATGCATAAGCTTCTGAAATGGACTTGGGAGTGTCATCCATGAGGTACACGAGGAAATCATCACCAAAAGACTTTGCAGCCCTTTGTCTCTTGCTCCTAACAGGAGCTTCATTGTCATCCTCTATGGAACTTTCATCACTTTTGTGTTCATAATATTCCATCGGAATGGCAGGTTCAGGAGTCTCATCAGATTCCAGTCTAGAAGTGCTTTGCATATCTCTCATGCGAAAATATCCTCAAAGAATGTAGCATATTTAGACTCCATGATTGTACCGACCTTCATGTCATGTACATCAGATTTCTCCACTAGAAATCTATAGCCAACGCTATGCTTGGCATAGCCCAGAAAAATGCAGTCCACAGTCTTTGGTCCTAACTTATGCTTTCTGGTTATCGGCACGTTGACTTTCGCCAAACAGCCCCAAGCGCGCAAGTAAGAGAGTGTAGTTCTTTTCTTCTCCCATTTCTCATAGGGAGTAGTCTCATTATCCTTTGTGGGAACTTTATTCAGGATATGACAATGTCAATACGCCCCCCCCCCCCCCCACCATGCCTTGGATAAACCCGATGTATCTAACATGGCGTTAACCAAATATGTTAGAGTACGGTTTTTCTTCTCGGCCACCCCATTTGACTGGAGTGAATAGGGAGGCGTCCTCTCATGAATAATACGTTCCACACAGAATAAATCAAACTCTTTAGAAAAGTACCCTCCACCACGATCAGACCGGACTCGTTTTATTTTCTTTTCAAGCTGGTTCTCAACTTCTGCCTTATAGATTTTAAAGTAGTGTAGAGCCTCATCCTTAGTATTTAACAAACACACATAGCAGAATCTAGGGGAATCATCAATCAACATCATGAAATATTTCTTCCACCTTTAGCCAACACACCATTCATCTCGCAAATATCTGAATGTATGAGCTCTAGTGGTGCCAAGTGTCTCTCCTTCGCAAGCTTGTGAGGCTTACGAGGTTGCTTTGCTTGCACACACGAATGGCACTTATAGCCTTTGGCTAAAGTGAAACTCGGGATTAGATCCATCTTGGCTAGCCGGGTCATACAACCGAAATTAATGTGACAAAGACGTGAATGCCAAACTTCAGATTCGTTCACTCTAGAATGAATTTGATTCACGACTTTATTACAGAAATCCGCTAGGGAAAGGCAGAACAAACCTCCGCAATCGTATCCTTTTCCAACAAACAGTCCATACCAAGATACGACTACTTTATTAGACTCGAATACTAACTTAAACACTTCTTTACATAGAAGGAAGCCACTAATAAGATTCTTCTTGATGATGGGGACATGCTGCATGTTTTTTAGTTGCACCATCTTTCCCGAAGTAAACTTTAGATCTACCGTGCCAACACCATGAACAGACGCATGCGAGCCATTTCCCATCAGGATAGAGCAATCTCATGTGACCTGGTAAGAAGAGAACAAAGATATATCATCACACACACAAATATTTTCACTTGTGTCACCCACAAATCAGTGGACTGATAAACTGAAAGTATGGTAAATAGATTACCATACCCAGATGCCCCATCATTGTTGCTCATAGTCACATTGACAAACCTGAAGTCCTGTCCTGGCTTCTTGTACTTGTTTGGGCACTTGTTTGCCCAATGTTCCTCTGAACCACAAGTAAAGCAGCCATCTATCCTTTTCTCTTTCTTCTTACCCTTCTTCTTGAAGGTAGTATTTTATCGTACATCGTTTTTTCCCTTGAACTTATGGAAAGTATTCTGCACCACATTGGCGCTAGAGGAACCCTCTGCCCCTTTCAGGTGTGAGTCCTTTGCTCTCGAGTTCTGCTCAACACTTAGATGACCGATGACATCCTCAACAGAGAATTCACGTCTCAAGTGCTTGAGAGAAGTAGCAAAGTTCCTCCATCTAGGAGGGAGTTTGGCAATAATGCAACCCGCGAAAAACTTGTCTGATAACTCACACTTCAAGAGCTCTAGCTCCTTAGCGATGCATTGTATCTCCAAAACAGGACGGTTATCAACCATCCTGTAATCATGGAACTGCTCCATAGCATACAGTTCGCTTACAGCACCGGTTGCACCGAACTTAGCTTCGACCGGATCCCACAATTTTTTGGCTACGCGCATATGAAGATATGCGTCAACCAACTTGTCTCCAATTATAGTAGGAACGGCTCCCACAAAAACAGTGGTGGCATCCCTGAACGCCTTCTCCTGTTCAGGAGCAATCGTTCCTACGGGATCCACAACACCTACCCAGAACACGTTCGTAGTCGTGAGCCACAAGGTGGTCCTTGGCTGCCAACGCTTAAAATGCGTCCCGGTAAATTTTACGGTTTAACCGTAGCAGCGTAACCTTGAATCGAAAAGTGCCTAAAATAAGGTTTTTTGATTGTTGGAAATATCAGCACCTTTTTTATTAGACTAATCCAGGAGTAACCGATAAGCATGGCAATCACGGTATGCAACTCATACCGATACCTAAGCATATTAGCACGTACAGTACATACAAATGTATGTTACATTTAAAAAAAATGTTGACACGCATCAAAATTATGTTTGGCACATTTAGAAGAATGTTCATACAATGTATAAAACATTTCACGCTGTTTAGCTAAAAATCATACCTCGAAAAAAAGTTTGACATCTTTCTTTTACATGTATTTGAAACAATGATAAAGAATAAGCATTTGAAAAAATATAATACACATATACAATAAAAATGTGCAATGTGCACTGGAAAAAAGTAGAAATGTGGTAAAAAGGAAAATAAATAAATAAAGGAAACCGAAGAAGAACGAAGAAAAAGAAAAATAACAAAGAAAACCGCAAAATAGAAATAAAATAAAAAACGAAATAGAGAAAGAAGAAAAAGAAAAAATGGAGAAAAATCAAAGAAAACGGATGTAAATTTAAAGTAAATAGGGCGCGCGCCCTATTGGGCTGGCCCATGAGCGGGCCTGGACGCCTTCTGTTCTTTTATTTCGTTTCTTTTCTATTTCCTTTTTCTTTTTTCTTTTATACTCTTGTTTTTTATTATTTAAAATAAATAGGGATTCAAAAAAAGTTCAGAATTTCTTTAAAAAATGGGTATTTCAAAAAACTGTTCCAGAAATGACAAAATATTTGTGGATAAAAACCAATTCATGATTTGCAAAAATGTTTCCGTATTAAAAAATACTCGTGAATTCAAACAAACTTTCACGCATGTTCATGAATTTTTATAAACTGTTCAAAAAAATCGTGAAATGTCTGCTACTTCAAAATGATGAACTTTTTTAATTTTAATGAACATTTTTTGTATTTTTATGAACACATTTTTATGAGGAGATTTTAATAAAGATGTACATTTTTTTATTTTGATCAACAATATTTTTATTGATGAACATTTTTTTTTTTGAAAAGTAGATGAACCGATTTTTAATTTGATGAACATTTTTGAAATCTATGAAAAAAAGAGATTTTTATGAATTTTTTTATTTTGATGGTTTTTTTTTATATTGATGACCATATTTTTAATTTGGTGACCAAAATTTTAATTGAAATCGATGAACAGTGTTCGTGAATTTGAAAGCAAATTCGCAAAACAATGGAAAAGGTAAAGAGGTAAAATAGGAAAGAAAAATAAAAAGAAAAAGAGAAATAAAAGTAAAAAGAAAACAGAGGAAAAGAAAAAGAAAAAGAAGGAGAAAAAATAAGAAAAAAGAAACCAGGAAATGGGCCGGGGTTTACGCCACCCTATTTACCATCTGTTTTCAGTCGTTTGTGTTGGGACCTGCTACTTCACGCATGACGTGCTGCGAATGAAGCGTGCGCGCATTCCCCGCTCCCTCTTGGCGCCTTCCCGGGCTGGCCCATGTGCGGGTCGGGACGCCGCCTGTTTATTTATTTATTTTTTCCTTTTTCTCAATAATTCGCAATATCAAAAAGTTCTAAATTTCAGAAAAGTTGCGAATTTTGAATAAAATAATCATGAATTCTAAAATATTCATAATTTCAAAAAAAATGTTTGGGAACTCAAAAAATATTGACAGCCTAAGAGATCACAACTTTGTTAAAAAGTGTTTGCAATTCCAAAAAATGTCCGTGAATTCGAAAAATGTTCATGAATGTCTAAAAGAGATCACAACTTTGTTAAAAACATCACGAATTTACAAAACAATCATGATTTCAAAAACAATTGGTGGTGAATTTTAAAAAATTCATGATTTCAGATAAATGTTCACGAATTTTAAGGCATGTTCATGATTTAAGAGATTATTCACAAATTTTCTAAAAAGTGTGCAGGAAATTAAAAATATGTTTGCGATTTCAAAAAAATGCCCGTGAGGCATAAAAATGTTCATGGTTTAAGAGAATGTTCCAAGAATTTGTAAAAACAAAATCATGATTTGGAAACAAAATGTTCATAATTTCATAAAAAGATCAAAATTTTAAAAATTATAGGAAAATTTTAAAAAAAATTGCAAACAAAATAACAAGAATAAAAATGAAAAAAGAAAACAGAAAAAGAAACAAAAAAACTAAAAAGGAAAGAAATTAAAAAACTTAAAGGAAAACCAAAGAAAAACTGAAAAACCCGGTTCACAAAACCAGTTGGGTGTGAAACCCCGAAATGGGTCGGCCCATAGAAACAGCAGCGCGTGAGCGGTGTACGCGCTATGTCGATTGCCAACGACCTATGCGCCATATAGGAGCCACCTCTCGCGTTTTCCTAAGGAAACAAGTATACCCTTAAAGAAACATAACAAAGGCTCCACCCCACTTAAAAAATTGGTCCACTAGCATGCATCCATAGTTGTCACACCTATGTATGATAAATTGTCTAAAAAAACTATGAAGGAAAAAAAGCGTGCTTCGATTCCCAGTGGCCAGTGCCTCTCGTTCATACCCCTGCGGTTGGCCTGCGTCTACCCATGCATGAAAACGAATTGCGCGCTACACATGATAGATATGTGTCACCATCTTCATCACTGGTGGTGATGTGAAAGATATGTCTACATGTACTATCTCATAAAACTCGTGTGTACATGTAATGCGGTCAGTTCAGGGGTGGTGCAAAGGACGGCCCGGCGACGCAAGCCACCCGACTACCGCATGATAAGACGTGCACACTTGTGTGACAACAAAGTTGCGAATGTTCAAGCACTGGCTTGAAGCAGAGTGAGTTAGTCTAGCGCATTGGAAACGTGCTAACGTGCTATTAACGTGAGCTCCTATTTCGCGCGTAACGCACCGGCGAACCAGCCAGCACGCACCTGCTTCCCCCAGCGCGCCCTATTGGGCTGGCCCAAGAGCGGGCCTAGACGCCTTTTGTTGTTTATTTCGTTTCTTTTCTATTTTATTTTTGATTTTCCTTTTCAGCTCTTTCTTTTCTTATTTAAAATAAATCAAGATTTCAAAAAAGTTCAGAATTTCTTTACAGAATGTGTATTTAGAAGAAAATATTGTACCAGAAATGATTAAATATTCGTGGATTAAAAAATATTCATGATTTGCAAAAATATTTCCATATTCAAAAAAACGCGTGAATTTGAACAAATTTCATGAATTCAAATCATATTCATGAATTATTTAAAACTGTTCAAAAAACGTGAAATTTTTGCGAGTTTCATTTTTTTTCCAAATTCCAAGAAACATAATTGGTTCAATTTTTTTGAAAAAGTTGACGAATTAATAAAATGTTCATGGTTTTGAAAAAGAATCGAGGGTTTGAAAAAGTTCACAATTTTTTCCCGATTTTGAAAAACTTCCACAAAGTTGAAAGAAGTTTGGGGATTTGGAAAATGTTCAGTAAATTGAAGTTTACGAATTTAAAAATGAAAGATCATGAAAAATTGAATGAAAAACAAAAAAAATAAGAAAATGAAGGAGGAAATTGAGAAAGAAGAAGAAAAACCAGAACAAAACACTAGGGAAGAACTGAAAGAAATACAGAGAAAAAAGGTGAAAAAAGTCCAGAAAAACTAAACCCGAATAACCAAAGAGAATCTTCTAGAACAATCCCAAAACCAGTGACGAAAAAAGTAAAACCTGGTCTGGCCCATTAGAACCAACGAAGAGTCTTGTGTGAACGTTGCGTACGAAAACCGGTAGAACTGGCGCTTTAAGCGACAAATAGCATTTCACCTCATTTTCCTCCAGAAAAGCCCAACGGCATTTCCATTGCCCGACGCTTAGCACTAATGACGCTGCTGCAATCCTTCAAGTTCCAGTGTGCATGCGCAACGTAGCTGATTTCTGGTCATGGGGATTTGAAAAAGAATGGCATCTTTACTATTCATTGTGCGTATAAGATGGTTGTATCAACCAAGAGGAGGAGGGAAGATTGGTAGGAGGAGAGGGTCTGTCCTTCAAACATGGCAGCAAACAAGAAGTATTGGGACATGTTGTGGCATGAAGCAGCGATGGCGAAAATCAAAAATTTCTTGTGGCGACTAGCACATAACTCCATTCCGACTGAAGACGTAAGAAATCATAGGAGTATGTCCACGCATGATAAATGCTTTGTTTGTGGTGCGCGGGATTCGTGGAAGCACAACTTGGTTGAATGTACTCTGGCTAGGTGCGTGTGGGCGCTGGTGGATCCAGATTTCCTGGAACATATGGTTGAAACTACCGAGCCGTCAGCCCGCAGCTAGTTGTTCCCTATGATGGAGGTGCTGAACCACGACGAGTTGACCCAAATGTGTGTCACGTTATGGGCTATATGGTATGCCAGGAGGAAGTTAAATCACGAGGGTATTAACCAAAAGTCCACTATCCACTCATCTTTTTGTCGCTGGATTTATTGATAAACTTGAGCAAATACAAGTGCCACGAGATTCACATGTGATATCAGCTAAGGGAGCAACTCAAGCAAGATGGGTTCAGCCACCGGTGGGATCTGCGAAGATCAATGTGGATGCGGGCATCTCCCTCGATCATAACGTGGGTGCTGCAGCAGCCATTTGTAGAGATAGGGATGGGGGCTACATGGGTTCTTCAATCCTGGTAGTTCACGGGGCGACAGATCCAGCTACAGTTGAGGCAATGGCATGTAGAGAGGCACAATCCTTGGCAATGGATCTTGGACTGCATTTTAGGATGTGTTTGGTTAGAGGGACATGCTAGGGTGGATATGGACATCCGTATCCAACTGGATAGGGATAGCCATTTTTTTTGTTTGGTTGTGTGGATAAGGTTAGCCCATGTTTTGTTTGGTTAGAAGGATGAATCATGGTTGGGGATAGCCAATTTTTCTGTTTGGTTGGTGGGTGAAGTTAGCCCATTTTTCAACATGAAGCAATCAAACATGATATCTACAATAGTAATTATAAGAACATTTTTAAAAACTTGAACATCATACCCAAACAAACTCATCAGTAGTACAAACTAAACTTTAACTTAAATGCACATCATAGTTCAACATTTTCGCATATATGAAACACAAGTGCATACAGCTCATAGTTCGACATTTCATATAATACTAGATCAAATCTATATGGTTATACAACCCATGCATGGTTCAATGTTTTGGTTGTAATCAAAAGAACAAGTCCATACAACCCATAGCTACCACGCAGCTCCCATAGCTACCACACACCACACACGTTCACACACGCAGCCGCAGCTCCTATACGCAAGCACGCAGCAGCAGATCTTGTACGCAAGCACGCCGCGCCCCTGCATCTACCTCAAGCCCCTGCATCTACATCTACCTCCAGCCCCTGCATCTACCTCCAGCGCCATGCCCACCTGCGGCTGCCGGCGGCGCCACGACCATCTGCAGCAACCGCGGACACACCCATCTCCAGCCGCCGCCGCAGGCCTGCGCCGCCGCCCCCATCTGTGGCTACCTCCCTTGCGGAAATCTCGAATGGGAGACAAAGGATGGGGTGGGGATACGACGACGGTTGCACTAACCTTGAAATCCGCTGGCCGCTTCTCGATTTTCAGCCGCCGGCACCGACGGGAGACGAGTGATTCGAGGAAAGGAAGGGAAAAGATAGGGTTGGAGAGGGGTGAGCGGGCCTTTTGTGGAGAGATGGCGGGGCCGAAAATGTTTCGGCGCGAGCCTGGCTGCCCATGTACGTGAGATTTTCGCGCGCGCGCGGAGCCGTATTTTTCAGGAATATTCGGAGCATCCGGCTATCCATGTCCTACCTCATCCAAGCTCGTCCATGAACCAAACATGTGGTATCCATTCTAAATATGGCTATCCCTGTCCCCTGAGTGGCTATCCCACCAACCAAACACATCCTTATTCACATTGCATCTGATTGCAAGCAGGTTATCTCGCATATTCAGCAAGGAGTTGGAGGCAATTACGGAAGCATTATAAAGGAAATAAAGGAAACCTCTCCAGGATTCAATTCTTGTGTCTTCGGTTATGAACCTCAAGCATCAAATGTTGAAGCTCATAGGCTAGCTAGGTATGGTGTTACCCTCCCTGGAGGGCGACACATTTCGTTAGGGAGTCTGCATGATGCGGCTATAATTCTTGTAAACATTCTTAACGTTCAATAAAGGCCTATCTATCCTTTCTAAAAAAAGGCAGTTAACACTTGAATCCCAGCCTTAGGCGTACCGCCGACACAAGACCATGCGTCGAGTACTTCCTTGTTTTTCTTCACGCACAAAGCGGCAAGGCAGTTCAATATAGGCCATATTATTAGCACTTCCCGTTGGAACGTAGTGCGCTTATACCCTTTTATGATTATGTATTTTTTTTATATTGCATCTTTACAAGCGTCTAGCATTGTAGATGCCCTAAGCAGGAATGGACTTAATGGGCCAAGCTTTCCAGTGTTTTTTTAAGCAACAACCAGGCCTATTAGGCTTGATATATATTCTAGTCTCATATTTATATACGGGCCAAGGAACCAAGATGTACTAACGGGCCATTTACCAATTGTTTGTCGGTCGTGTGTGTTTTCCCCAAGGAAATGGGTATTGTTGAGAAGTAAAACATGTGATTAATTGTATGAGACGGATGCCTCCCAGGAGGTGTTTGTTAGGGATAAGGTGTCTCCCCAACACGCCCCTTCATCTTGTATATAAGTGGGTCTCCCATATTGTAATGGAACTAGTGAATCATTTGGATTCTTCATTTGTCCCTTTGCTTTTATTCTATAACACGTTATTAACACATAGCCTCTGCCGAGAGAACAATCTGGCCAAGACGACGGTGGTTAACCACCGCACGGCCCTCTCAAGCAACGACGGCGCAGATCACAGGAAGCGATTTCATCCAGCGCGAGATGTGTGTTTGATGCCGCACTCAGTGTTGTGCAGCACAAAGCCATGTCGATCTGATCAACAACTGGCCAGTTCACGACTAGTTCGCGTACAGAAGGGAATTAATCAATCAAGCGGTTTCCAATCCACGACGTGATTCCATTTTGTCTTCTTGTGATCAATCCATTGATTTCTCTTGTACGCACATGCACTCACAGGATCGATTTCAACCAAACGGTTACTACAAGATGAGAAGAGAACGCGGAACGGGCAATTGTGCCCGTGACTTTCCGTCAGCGGCATGCGGCGTCTGAGCTGAAAAATCGCGAAAAACTGAGAGCGCTACCTTTGAGGATTCGAACACCTGACTTCGTAGTCACAAGCGCGTGCTCGATTTGCACCGCATCACTTGAAGAAACGGGCAACATTAGCCCATTTTCAAAATTATGAACAGAATTAAAAACTCAAATATTTTGTTAACACGCGAACATTTTTTGGAATACTCCAATTTTTTTCTGAAAAAGGAACAAAATGTAAAACAAGTATATTTTTTGAAATTACAGACAATTTTAAAATGTTCCAAACATTTTCGGAAAAACAGGAACATTTTCGAAATTATTGAACAAAATTTCGAAAACATGATTTTTTTTGAATTTCCAAACAAATTTGAAAACATGAATATTTTTCGAATTTGTGAACAAATTTGAAAGCTATAAAAATTTTTAAATTCCAAAATATTTTTTGAATTTGCAACAAATGTTCACGCTTCTCTGTGCACAAAATTTTCAACTGCGAACACTTTAAAAAAATGGGAACACGAACATTTTTAAACTTTGTGAACATTTTCAAACATTTTTTAAGTGGGAACATTTTTTGAAATTCCCTAACATTTTCAATCATGAACATTTTCCAAATTGGTGATTTTTTTGAAAGTGGGAACATTTTCTGAAATTACGAACATTTTCTGAATTTGCAAACAAGATTTCAAAACATGAACATTTTTAAAATGTTGAACAAATTTTGAAAGCTGGAAGGTTTTCTGATTTTTAGAAAATGTGAAAATTTTAAACTTTCTAATTCTATATTTTTTAAAGAAGTGAACAAAAATTAAGAAATTCTAAACCTTTTCAGAATTTCATAACAAGATTTCAAAATAGAAACATTTTTCTAAAATATGTACAAAATCTACAAAATGCAATCATTTTAAAATTTCAAAACATTCATTGAAAATAAGAATACATTTGAAAAATGAAAAAGAAATGCAATAAAAAAGAAAAGAAAAGAAAAGGAGAAAAGAAAAACGAAAAAATGGAAAAAAGGAAAGGAAAATGAAAAAGAAAAACGAAAAAGGAGGGAAAAGGAAAATGTAACATGAAATAAAGAAAAACAAAAAAGAAACAGAAATAAACCGGTTCAGGGAACTTCTAGAAGGTTCCAAAATCAGGAAAAGCGGCTGGAACCTTCTAGAACGTTTCCAAAACCGGAATCGATGCAACACACGCCTCACTTTTAAATGGGCCATCCCGTCTCGGTTGATGCATGTGCGGCGCTCCGACAATTTGACGCAAAATGCGTCAAACAGGAAAATCCCTCGTAACCGCCACCTACACCGTGTGATGGGCGGTCCGGCCGAAGGCCTGGTTGCCAGGCCATGGGGCTCTGCTAGTGTGTCATTCCGCACAAGGCAAAAAGGCCAAATGGGTTTTCAAGTGGGCAGAAACCCACGTCCCCCATTTCTTGCCAAGAGAAAAAAAGTAATATGTGGACTGTAGCACCGGTTGGCTGCACCGATTTGGCCCTTGAACATGTTCTTTTCTTTTCTGCTTCAGCTTATAGCTATGCAGTTTTTGTTTCGATTATTGCTATTTGTGTTTTGTGCCTTTTGGGTTTCAGAGCAAATACACATGATAGACCCTCCGGTCTTGTAGAATTGTATAATAATTTATTATGTATCATTTTACAATGATCGGGTGAGGCCCCCAAGTCCTCATAAATGTTGCACAAGTACGGTGATACTTCTGCATTTATTTGTATTACATGAGTAATAATGTTGCAAAGCAATATGTTGATTCAATTATTCGTATAGAATATGGAATTTGCTTGCAAGTTTGGAAACATGAGGTAGTAAATGTATGACACTACCTAACTATGTCAAATTTACATTTGTCATAAGGAATCGAAAAATGGTACCTACTGCTTAATTGCAGATTATCCAAGTTATTGTGAGGTCTATATTATGTCATATTGACATAATGACTACCTTCAATTTTACACACAACTTATGGATTGCATTATGGCAACGAATTAATTTCGTTCACAACCGTGAGGTCTACACCATCATACGGTGATTACCTTCAATGTGTTTTTAATTAACATAAGGTTGTGAGAAGCTCCATAAGGGGAGGTCTACACTACTTAGTAGTGATTATCTCCATGTGTCCGAAGCAAGAGCGAAGGCATAAAACTTATGACATAACCATTATGAGGCCTACACTATTGGTGTCTACCTTCATATGATGTTTTTCCAAATATTTGTCAACTTCATAGCATTGTCATTGGATGCCACTATAGTGTCACATACTTCATCACGAGAGCAATCCAAGGCATTCGTGGCGACTATGTCGCATATTGTGCTATTAAGAGAATTATGCAAAATGCATGCATATTTTGGTGATTACCTTCCATGAGTACACACAACTTATGAGATGTAACCATAGCAACTAATTAAATTTCGTGCACAACTGAGAGGTTTATGCCATTTTGTGGTAATTACCTTCATGTGTTTTAAACAACATAAGGTTGTGGAGGCTATGATCGCTTGAAACAGTCCATAAGTGTGAGGCGCAACTAGGTGGTTGATTACCTCTATGTGTTTTATGTGAATTAAATGTTTATCCTTTATGAGGTGACTACATTTTATTTGAAGATCTACACCACATAGTGGTGATTATCTTCTTGTGGAAGGCTTACCCTATGAGTCACTAAGAATCACCATGATCATGATTATGCTTAGCCATAAAATTTTCATTGTACTTAATTTACTGAAGGTAAATTATTGCATGAGCATTTCATGCAATGTATGGCTGACCTTTTTCGAAAGGAAATGTGATAACACAAGGTGGAAGTCATTATTGAACATGGGTCATGGACAATAATGATTTTGTCGACCCATGGCCTTGTCGCCGGTGAAACTCTACCTACAGAGAATGTCATGGCTATTTATAAATATCTAAAATGAGCAAATTTGCATTTATGTGACATCACAATGTCTCGGTTCTCAAACTCAGTAGTTAATGGGGGATGAATATCCATTTACCCTTTGGGACTACCTTAAAGACAGATATGTTGTTATAAGCATCACACGAATGAGTATTCATTTGTATTAAGGACTTCAAGTCTGTTCATGCTTATAATTACGTTGTCTATAAATCAACACTAAGTTGAGATTATGTGATAAGGCAGTCTCAGATCTTGATCTGATTGCGTGTCCTTACTGCACATTTGTCACACCCTGTGTTTTGCCTCATGACTAAGTTAACATGACTCAAAAATTAGGGCCAACAAAAAACTTTTTGTGTGCTTGTGATGCTTGACTTGATTGTTGATTGCTTGTTTGCTTGCTTGTGCTTTAATTCATAAAATTCCTTCTACTCTCAAAACCCATCTCCTTGATCCAAAGCTTTGCCCAATGATCATGCCATGTGTATAGGACATAAAACTATTTTTTTATAAATTATTATTTTGGCCAAAGAGCATTTATTTAATTTAGGTTTTCAAAAACCCCTGAGTAGAGGCTTGAACTACAAGTCCTTAAATTAAGGTATTTAAATTCTTTCAAAAAACTATATTTGAAACCTATTATATATAAGACTTCCCAAAACCACTAAATATTATTTTTAAAGATTATTTTCCTATTTTATTTAAAGGCTTTTTCTTAAGACCGGGAATGGTCTTTTATTGGGAAAAATTATTTTTATGCTTTCAAAATATTTGAGAAAATTTAGGGAAACTCAGTGGACATATATTTTCCATATATAAGAGTTTCAACATATGGTCATGTTCAAAATATTGGACAAAACCCTCCAAAACCCTTTCTCGATATTTCAAGTATTTGAAAATTTTCTAAAGAAATATTCTCAAATAAATCCATTAAAATTCTAGTAAGTCACATATGCTTAGTGTGATGATCTTGCAAAGTTTCGACCCAATCCAAATGGTTTTGGTTCACAAAGGTGTCCCAAAACCATTCCTATCCAGATCCAAATTTGATCAACTTTACATTGTCAAGTATCTCCATTTGTGCTCAAACTTTGTGAACATGTTCTAATCCTCTAATAATACATCCACACCAATTGGTGCACTAAGGAGAAGAGATACACTTGTCCAAATCCCCCAAACCCTTTTCTGCCGATTTCTAGAATTGGTAATATTGCATTGTCAAGTTTCCCCATTTGGTCCCAAACTTTTTGGGCATGCTCTAATAGACTAATGATGACACCACACCAAGTGGTGCATTAGGGCAAGCAAGTTATCTTAGATAGATCTAAACAAAACTATTTCTGCCTATTTCTAGGGTTTGTAGAGTTTACATTGACAACTTTCAATATATGATCTCAAAATTGGTGATCAAGCTTATTTATCCCAAGTAGTTGACCCTGTTAAGTTTCATCACAAGGGAAATCCTTTAGCTACCCCAGACACCCATCAAACACGTTCTGCTCATTGTTTTTGCTCAATGATTGGAGTACCAGGAGTGCTCTCCTTGAGCCCAAATTTTTACCACTCCTTCTACTAGTCCCCCTTTACCTCCAGTAACAACCCCAGCACCCATCTCCATGATTGAGAGGTGGAATCCCCACTTGCACCCCCTGGACAGCAAGAATTCATCCCTCTCTCAGCTTTCCCTCTATCCTAGCCTGCACCCAGAGCATCCAATGCTCCCTCCCCCTATTTTATTCCTTCTTCAGCAGGTAGACGCAAGTGGCTGCGCCAGAGCGCGTGCAGACATGCCCATGCCATCCAAAAGCATGCTCTGGAGTGTGCTGCAGCGCACTCAAGCGCTGACTCCGTGTCCCCTGGCCACCTCGGGCTCCCCCCTCGCGCCAGTCGAGGCCCCTCGACGTCCGCATCATGCCATGACCCGGTCCCCCTCCTCTCTCTCCCTCTACTGGCCTCCCCTCGCACGCGCGCCGGCAGCCCGAGAGCACCAATGGGCGACCTCGCACGTGCGAGCCCCTGCCTCCTTTGGTTTCTCTCTCCCTTCCCCGCTATGTAGTCGAGCCCCACGGAGACCCCAGACACGCCTCAGCACGCCCCCGTTGCCTCTGGTATAGTCTGGGGCGTGGTCGTGGACGTGGCCTACGGTGCTCCGCCACAACGGCTACTTAAGGCCTCCCCGAGGCCCATCTCGGCTCCTTTCGCTCCCCCTCTCTCCTGCAGACCCCATGGACCGGTTTCCCTGTCCTTCCGTGCCCTCCTCCTCTCCCCATGGCCAGCATTGCCGCCTCAGCCTCTGCTCAAATTGGAGCTCCCTGGTGCCCCTCTCTCCCTCCTATCCACTGTAGAGGACCTAGGAGACCTCCAAGAGCCTCCCCTCCGCCCCATTCCTCCTCTTGTCAGTCGTGCCGCCCTGCCCGGGCTCGCTGTTGCCACCAACCGCCCCTGTCATTGCCGACGTTCTAATGGCCCTCGGTGTTCGTGCGGTGCGGGGATAGAAGCGCCGCGTCCTCCCGAGCACGCCGGTGGCCGGACGGTCGTCGAAGCTGGCCGGAGCCACGGGGCGATCGTCGGCGCCGCTCGGTCCTGCCCCCTCTGTCTCTCCCTGCTCAAGCGGGAGGTGAGGGACGGACCCGACAGGCGGTCCTAGCCTGTCAGCGACCGGCCGGCTAGGCCCCCGGTTTAAGTGGAAGCGGGTTTCGGCTGCCCCGCCTTCCCGCGCGGGAGACGTACTCCCTGGAGTACGCCTTCGATTTGGCCGCTGCGCTGCGCCTGCTCAGTTGTGCTACTGGGCCGGCCGAGTGGCTAATCCTCGCCCAGTGCGCATCTTAGCCCGTTTGGTGAAGATTTCTCTTTTTCTTTTTATTAGAGAATGAAACAATTCATAATAAATTCATTTCAACTCCAAATTTGATGATTCAAATTCCTAATGGATTCTAAAATTATGTCCTATCCAAATATGTGCATTACTCATTTTTCCATGAAACTTTTCTGTTGTGTTCAATTTGAACTATGAAAAGCCCACCTTGTAAAATTCCTAGAACATCCAAATCAACTCCAAATGGAGTGATTCCAATTTCTAGGTGCTCTAAATATCATGCCCTATTTATCCAGCCATGGTTAACATTTTTTCATGCCTAGTCTCTGTTGTACCAAATAAATAGCTCCCCTTTTCATTAATTCCATCTTAGAAAAACCCTAGATAATTCATCCCAACTCCTAATCCAGTGAAACAATTTTATAAAATCTTCTAAAATCATGCCCTAAATGATGAGTGCATTCACTCATTTTTATAAAAATGTTTTCTGTAGACTCCTTATAGGATCAATAATTCCCTCCATTTCTATCATTCAAGAATCTCTGGTGATCCAAATCCATTAGAGAAACTTTAGGTATTTTTATTATGACCATAGACATCCTAGAAAAATAAAGCTCCCATTTTAAAACACTTTTATTTCTCTGCTTGTTGTGTTGCTTATTATGGTTGTTTTCGACGGTAGTTGACGAAGTAGACGAAGTGCTCGGAGTTGGACTAGAAGCTTCTGAAGACCTCAAAGACTCTGCTGAGCCAGGCAAGCAGCCCTTTGACCATGTCTAAGAAACCTTTTTATGCATGTGATATAGCACTTGATATTGTTGCATCGGAATCATGATGATCATGGTGACCACCTTTATGGGTTGCCTCCGTTACTTTCCTTGTTGATACTTGCATGACATGACTCTACCTTCTACTTAGAGTTGTGTGGGTGGGAAGTAGATAGGTTGCTAAGTGGTGCTACGCAAATGGGACGGGAATATACATGGTGATGGAAACAAAGTACTTTCAAAGACTTTTCAAAAACCCCGTCGGGTGACACTAATGCCCGAGGGAGATGTTGAGCTAGGTGACCTCTTGATAAGGAAGTGGTGCACCGAGGCAAGTGCGTGTGTTGTTTTTGAAAACGGATTGGTTTAAGTTGCGACCGTTACTCCAACCTTACATGTACAACCACAATACCCCTTATGGGATGGGGATTTGTTGATTACTTTGGTCGACGCTAGCAGAGAGCCCGCATTACTAGTGGCGGGAGTGAAATGGTCACTCTCGATACGGGGTCGTGCCTGAAAGGACGACCATGGGATGTTTTCACAGACACCGGGCACACTGTTGGTCCCTTCGTGGATGATACTTGTGATGTACATCATGCGGGCTATGTGCCAACGAGTGGACTCTTTGTTTATTGTCGTCAAGGGAAAGGCATTGTTCGGGTGCTTACCTCGGGTATGTAATATACCGCGAGTCGTGGCTTGACACGGAGGTTCCCCGAGTCTTGTGGTAAAGTGTGCGACATCTGGAGAGTATAAAACTATTCGAATAGCCGTGTCCATGGTCAAAGACAGTTGGATGACCGCTCTTGGGATACGTCCATTGTTGCAAAACTGTGTGTGTGTGAGTAAGATGATACTTGAGCTAAGTCATATGACTTGACATGATGATATAACATGAGATGTTCAACCCCTGCTTATGTTGATATCTATAACTTGTTCATATGGATTTTATCTGCAACCTGTTGATGCATGCTTTTACAAGTTGATTGAACATGACATTGCACTCAAAATTAGCTTTATGCAACTTACCTACTTAGTGCTATATCATGCTCTGTTGTACCTTGTTCCAAGCTGTTGGGGAACGTTGCATGGGAAACAAAAAATTTCCTACGCACACGCAAGATCTATCCATGGTGATGAGCATCTACGAGAGGGAGAGTGGATCTACATACCCTTATAGATCGCTAAGCGGGAAGCGTTAAGAAACGCGGTTGATGTAGTCGAACGTCTTCGCGATCCAAATCGCCGAGCGTCCCGCGATCCAATCACGATCCGTCTCGTGATCCCATCACGATCCGTCCCGCGATCCCATCACGATCTGTCCCGCGATCAAATCACGAACCGTCTTGCGATCCCGATCCCGGTCCTTCCGATCTAGCGCCGAACGGACGGCACCTCCGCGTTCAGCACACGTACAACTCGATGAAGATCTCCGCCTTCTTGATCCAGCAAGAGGGAGCAGAGAGGTAGATGAGTTCTCCGGTAGCGCGACGGCGTGGCGGCAATGGTGGTGGAACTATTCCGGCAGGGCTTCGCCTAAGCACCGCCGAACTAGACTAGAGGAGAAAACGATCTAGATGAAGTAGAGGGAGCACGTGGCTATTAGGGTTAGCCCTCACCTCTAAACCTCTAGTATATATAGGAGGGAGGGGGAGGGGCTGGCCGGCCAAGACCTCCTCCTAGGAGTCGGCCGAAGTGGGAGGTGGAGTCCTACTCCAATCCTACTAGGAGTAGGATTCCTCCTCTCCACTTGGAAACCTTTTCCACCTTTCCTCCCTTTGGGTTTTTCCCACCTCCAGCCGCACGGGCCTTGTTGGGGGGTTCGGCCAGCCCACCAGGGGCTGGTTCACCTCCTCCTACAGCCCATGAGGTCCCTTGGGTCGACAGGCCCCTCCCGATGGTCCCCGGTACCCTCCCGGCACTCCCGGTACACTACCGAAGTATCCGAAACTTTTCCGGTGACCAAAACGGGACTTCCTATATATCAATCTTTATCTCCGGACCATTCCGGAGCTCCTCTTGACGTCCGGGATCTCATCCGGGACTCCGAACAACCTTCGGTCACCACCATACATAACTCTATACTACCAAAACGTCACCGAATGTTAAGTGTGCAGACCCTGCGGGTTCGAGAACTATGTAGACATGACCGAGACACCTCTACGATCAATAACCAATAGCGGGACCTGGATGCCCATATTGGTTCCTACATATTCTACGAAGATCTTCATCGGTTGAACCTCTATGTCAAGGATTCAGTTAATCCCGTATGTTGTTCCCTTTGTTCTTCGGTATGTTACTTGCCCGAGATTCGATCGTCGGTATCTCTATACCTAGTTCAATCTCGTTACCGACAAGTCTCTTTACTCGTTCCGTAATACAAGATCCCGTGGCTAACACTTTAGTCACATTGCTTGCAAGGCTTGTTGTGATGTTGTATTACCGAGTGGGCCCTGAGATACCTCTCCGTCACACGGAGTAACAAATCCCAGTCTCGATCCATGCCAACTCAACAGACACCTTCGGAGATACATGTAGAGCATCTTTATAGTCACTCAGTTACGTTGTGACGTTTGATACACACAAGGTATTCCTCCGGTGTCAGTGAGTTGCATGATCTCATGATCATAGGAACAGATACTTGACATGCAGAAAACAATAGCAATAAACTGATACGATCATATGCTACGTTCATAGTTTGGGTCTTGTCCATCACATCATTCTCATAATGATGTGATCCCGTTATCAAATGACATCTCATGTCTATGGCTAGGAAACCTTGACCATCTTTGATCAACGAGCTAGTCTATTAGAGGCATACTAGGGACACAGTGTTGTCTATGTACCCACACATGTATTTGAGTTTCCAATCAATACAATTATAGCATGGATAATAAACGATTATCATGAACAAGGAAATATGATAATAACTAAATTATTATTGCCTCTAGGGCATATTTCCAACAGTCTCCCACTTGCACTAGAGTTAATAATCTAGTTCACATCACCATGTGATTTACATTGCTATGAATCTAACACCCAATGAGTTCTGGGGTTCGATCATGCTTTGCATGTGAGAGAGGTCTTTAGTCAACGGTCTGCAACATTCAGATCCGTGTGTTCTTTGCAAATCTATATGTCATACTGCAGATGCTCCACTTGGAGCTATTCCAAATGGTTGCTCCACTATACGTATCCTGACTGCTACTCAGAGTCGTCCGGATAGGTGTGAAAGCTTGCATCGACGTAACCCTTTACGACGAACTCTTTATCACCTCCATAATCGAGAAATATTTCCTTAGTCCTCTAGTTACTAAGGATAATCTTGACCGCTGTCCAGTGATCCACTCCTCGACCACTCTTGTACCCCTTGACAGACTCATGGCAAGGCACACACAGGTGCGGTACACAACATGGCATACTATACAGAGCCTATGGATAAAGCATAGGGGACGACCTTCGTCCTTTCTCTTTCTTCTGCCGTGGTCGAGCTTTGAGTCTCACTCAACTCCACACCTTACAAATCAGGCAAGAACTCTTTCTTTGACTGATCCATTTTGAACTCTTTCAAAATCTTGTCAAGGTATGCACTCATTGAAAGTTTTATCAGACGTCTTGATCTATCTCTATAGATCCTGATGCCCAATATTTAAGTAGCTTCATTCCAGGTTTTCCTTTGAAAAACTCCTTTTCAAACAACCCTTTATGCTTTCCAAAAATTCTACATCATTTCCGATCAACAATATGTCATCCACATATACTTATCAGAAATTCTATAGTGCTCCCACTCACTTTATTGTAAATACAAGTTTCTCATAAACTTTTATAGACTCAAAAACTTTGATCACCTCATCAAAGCGTATATTCCAACTCCGAGATGCTTGCTCCAGTCCATAGAAGGATCGCTGGAGTTTGCATACTTTTTAGCATCCTTAGGACTGACAAAACCTTCTGGTTGTATCACATACAACCTTTCCTCACGGAAACCGTTAAGGAAACTCTGTTTTGACATCCATTTGCCAGATTTCATAATCGAAAAATGTAGCAACTGCTAACATAATTCCAACAGACTTCAGCATCGCTACGGGTGAGAAAGTCTCATCGTAGTCAACTCCTTGAACTTGTGAAAAAAAAAACCTTTGCCACAAGTCGAGCTTTATAGACGGTGACATTACCGTCCGCGTCCGTCTTCCTTTCAAAGATCCATTTGTTCTGAATGGCCTTTTGCCCTTCAGGTAATACTTCCAAAGCCCATACTTTGTTTTCATACATGGATCTCATCTCGGATTTCATGGCCTCTAACCATTTCTCGGAATCCGGGCCCATCATCGCTTCTCATTAGCTCGTAGGTTCATCGTTGTCCAACAACATGACCTCTAAGACAGGGTTGCCGTACCACTCAGGAGCAGTACGCGTCCTTGTCGACCTACGAGGTTTGATAGTAACTTGATCCGAAGCTTCATAATCATCATCATTATCTTCCTCTTCAACTAACGTAGGCTCCACAGAAACAACTTTCTGCGTTGCGCTACTCTCTGGTTGAAACAAAGGTTTAACAACCTCATCAAGTTCTATTTTCCTCCCACTCAATTCTTTCGAGAGAAACTCTTTCTCGAGAAAGGACTCGTTTTAGCAACAAACACTTTGCTCTTTGGATCTGAGATAGAAGGTATACCCAACTGTTATGTTAGGGTATTTTATGAAGATGCATTTGTCCGCTTTGGGTTCGAGCTCATCAGGTTGAAAACCTTTTTCACATAAGCGTCGCAGCCCCAAACATTAAGAAATGATAGCTTAGGTTTCTGTCAAACCAAAATTCATACGGTGTCATCTCAACGGACTTAGATGGTGCCCTATTTTAAAGTGAATGTAGTTGTCTCTAATGCATAACCCCAAAACGATAGTGGCAAATCGATAAGAGACATCTTAGTACGCAGCATATCCAATAGAGCACGACTACGACGTTCGGACACACCATCACACTATGGTGTTCCAGGTGGCGTGAGTTGTGAAACATCTTCCACATTGTCTTAAGTTGTATACCAAACTCGTAACTCATATATTTACCTCCACGATCATATCGTAGACATTTTATCTTCTTGTCACGATGATCTCAAACTTCACTCTGAATTTGTTTGAACTTTTCAAACGTTTCAGACTTGTGTTTCATTAAGCAAATATCCCCATATCTACTCAAATCATCAGTGAAGGTAGGAAAATAACGATATCCACCGCCTGCTACAACACTCATTGGACCGTATACATCAACATGTATCATTTCCAATAAGTCACTTACCCGCTCCATCATACCGGAAAACGGGGTCTTAGTCATCTTGCCCATGAGGCATGGTCCGCATGTCTCAACCGATTCAAAATCGAATGAGTCTAAAGATCCATCAGCATGGAGTTTCTTCATGCGTTTTACACCTGTATGACATTTAGCGGCAGTGCCACAAGTATGTGGTACTATCATTATCTAACTTTGTATCTTTTGGCATCAATATTATGAACATGTGTATCACTATGATCAAGATTCAATAAACCATTCTCATTGGGTGCATGACCATTGAAGGTATTATTCATGTAAACAGAATAACCATTATTCTCTAATTTCAATGAATAACCGTATTGCAATAAACATGATCTAATCACGTTCATGCTCAACGCAAACACCAAATAACACTTATTTAGGTTCATCACTAATCCCGAAGGTAGAGAGCGTGCGATGGTGATCACATCAACCTTGGAAACACTTCCAACACTCATCGTCACCTCGCCCTTAGCTAGCCTCCGTTTATTCCGTAGCTTTTATTTCGAGTTACTAACATTTAGCAACCGAACTGGTATCCAATACCCAAGTGCTACTAGGAGTACCAGTAAGGTACACATCAATAACACGTATATCAAATATACTTCTGTCGACGTTGCCAGCCTTCTCATCTACCAAGTATATAGGGTTGTTCCGCTTCAGCGACCGTTCTCCTCATAATATAAGCACTTAGTCTCGGGTTTGGGTTCAACCTTGGGTTTCTTCACTGGAGCAGCAACTGGCTTGCCATCCATGAAGTTTCCCTTCTTGCCCTTGCCCTTCTCGAAACTAGTGGTTTCACTAACCATCAACACTTGATGCTCCTTCTTGATTTCTACCTTCGCGGTGTCAAACATCGCGAATAGCTCGGGGATCATTATTTCCATCCCTGGCATTATATAGTTCATCACGAAGCTCTAGTAGCTTAGTGACAGTGACTTGGAGAACTATATCAATCACTATCTTATCTAGAAGATCAACTCCCACTCGATTCAAGCGATTGTAGCACCCAGACAATCTGAGAACAAGCTCACTGATTGAGGTATTCTCCTTCATCTTGCAGGCAAAGAATCTTGTTGGAGGTCTGATACCTCTCAACACGGGCACGAGCCTGAGATCCCAATTTCAGCTCTTAGAACATCTCATATGTTCCGTGACGTTCAAAACGTTTTGGAGCCTCAATTCTTAGCCGTAATGCATGACGCACTGAACTATCAAGTAGTCATCAAAACATGCCTGTCAGATGTTCACAACATCTACAGACGACGCTAGAGGGGGTGGCGCACCGAGCAGTGCATTAAGGACATAAGCCTTCTGTGCAGCAATGAGGACAATCCTCAGATCACGGACCCAGTCCGCATTATTGCTACCATCATCTTTCAACTCTATTTCTCTAGGAACATATAAAAAATCAAGGGAGCTACATCGTGAGCTAGTAATCTACAACATAATTAGCAAAGACATTTTGACTATGTTCATGATAATGAGTTTAGTTAATCATATTACTTAAAAACTCCCACTCAAATTGACATCCCTCCGGTCATTCGAGTGTCACATGATCCAAATCCACCAACCCAAGTCCGATCATCACGTGAGATGAGGTGGTTTCAATGGTGAACATCTTCATGTTGATCATATCTACTATATGACTCATGTTCGACCTTTCGGTCTCTTGTGTTCCGAGGCCATGTCTGTACATGCTAGGCTCGTCAAGTTTAACCCGAGAGTTCCGCACGTGCAACGCTGGCTTGCACCCGTTGTATGCGAACGTAGAGTCTATCACACCCGATCATCACGTGGTGTCTCGAAACGACAAACTTTCGCAACGGTGCACACTCGGGGAGAACACAATTTTATCTTGAAATTTGAGTGAGGGATCACCTTATAATGCTACCATCATCCTAAGCAAAATAAGATGCATAAAAGGATTAACATCACATGCAAATCATAAGTGACATGATATGGCCATGAACTTGTGCTTTTGATCTCCATCTCCAAAGCATCGGCATGATCTCCATTGTCACCGGCATAACACCATGATCTTCATCAATGTGTCGCCATGAGATTGTCGCGCCGACTGTTGCGTCCACGACTATTGCTAACTCATAGCGATAAAGTAAAGCAAAAACGGCGAAAATAATTAAAGACAACCCTATGGCTCCTGCCGGTTGCCGTACTCATCGACATGCAAGTCGTGATATTCTATACAATACATGATCATCTCATACATCACATATAACTCATCATGTAATTGGCCATATCACATCACAACATACCCTGCAAAAACAAGTTAGACGTCCTCTAATTGCTGTTGCAAGTTTTACGTGGCTGCTACAGGTATCTAGCAAGAACAATTCTTACCTACGCAAAAACCACAACGGTGATACAAAAATTGCTATTCAACCTTCTCAAGGACCGCCTTTGTCAAATCCGATCCGACTAAAGTGGGAGAAACAGACACCCGCCAGCCATCTTTATGCAACAAAGTTACATGTCAGGTGATGGAACCGGTCTCTCGTAAGCGTACGAGTAATGTTGGTACGGGCAGCTTCATCCCACAATACCGCCGAATCAAGAAAAGATCAAGGGAGGAAGCAATCTGAATATCAACGCCCACAAACTCCTTTGTGTTCTACTCGTGATCTCATCTACACATAGACCTAGCTAAGATGCCACTGTTGGGGAACGTTGCATGGGAAACAAAAAATTTCCTACGCACACGCAAGATCTATCCATGGTGATGAGCATCTACGAGAGGGAGAGTGGATCTACATACCCTTGTAGATCGCTAAGCGGGAAGCGTTAAGTAACGCGGTTGATGTAGTCGAACGTATTCGCGATCCAAATCGCCGAGCGTCCCGCGATCCAATCACGATCCGTCTCGTGATCCAATCACGATCCATCCCGCGATCCCATCACGATCCGTCCTGCGATCAAATCACGAACCGTCTCGCGATCCTGATCACGGTCCTTCCGATCTAGCGCCGAACGGACGGCACCTCCGCGTTCAGCACACGTATAGCTCGATGACGATCTCCGCCTTCTTGATCCAGCAAGAGGGAGCAGAGAGGTAGATGAGTTCTCCGGTAGCGCGACGGCGTGGCGGCAATGGTGGTGGAACTATTCCGGCAGGGCTTCACCTAAGCACCGCCGAACTAGACTAGAGGAGAAAACGATCTAGATGAAGTAGAGGGAGCACGTGGCTATTAGGGTTAGCCCTCACGTCTAAACCTCTAGTATATATAGGAGGGAGGGGGAGGGGCTGGCCGGCCAAGACCTCCTCCTAGGAGTCGGCCGAAGTGGGAGGTGGAGTCCTACTCCAATCCTACCCGATGGTCCCCGGTACCCTCCCGGCACTCCCGGTACACTACCGAAGTACACGAAACTTTTCCGGTGACCAAAACGGGACTTCCTATATATCAATCTTTACCTCCGGACCATTCCGGAGCTCCTCGTGATGTCCGGGATCTCATCCGGGACTCCGAACAACCTTCGGTCACCACCATACATAACTCTATACTACCGAAACGTCACCGAACGTTAAGTGTGCAGACCCTGCGGGTTCGAGAACTATGTAGACATGACCGAGACACCTCTACGATCAATAACCAATAGCGGGACCTGGATGCCCATATTGGTTCCTACATATTCTACGAAGATCTTCATCGGTTGAACCTCTATGTCAAGGATTCAGTTAATCCCGTATGCTGTTCCCTTTGTTCTTCGGTATGTTACTTGCCCGAGATTCGATCGTCGGTATCTCTATACCTAGTTCAATCTCGTTACCGGCAAGTCTCTTTACTCGTTCCGTAATACAAGATCCCGTGGCTAACACTTTAGTCACATTGCTTGCAAGGCTTGTTGTGATGTTGTATTACCGAGTGGGCCCTGAGATACCTCTCCGTCACACGGAGTAACAAATCCCAGTCTCGATCCATGCCAACTCAACAGACACCTTCGGAGATACCTGTAGAGCATATTTATAGTCACCCAGTTACGTTGTGACGTTTGATACACACAAGGTATTCCTCCGGTGTCAGTGAGTTGCATGATCTCATGGTCATAGGAACAGATACTTGACATGCAGAAAACAATAGCAATAAACTGATACGATCATATGCTACGTTCATAGTTTGGGTCTTGTCCATCACATCATTCTCCTAATGATGTGATCCCGTTATCAAATGACATCTCATGTCTATGTCTAGGAAACCTTGACCATCTTTGATCAACGAGCTAGTCTATTAGAGGCATACTAGGGACACAGTGTTGTCTATGTACCCACACATGTATTTGAGTTTCCAATCAATACAATTATAGCATGGATAATAAATGATTATCATGAACAAGGAAATATGATAATAACTAAATTATTATTGCCTCTAGGGCATATTTCCAACACAAGCATGGTTTGCTTGCGAGTACATTAAAAGTACTCATTGGCTTGCCACTGGTTATTTTATTGGCCAGGCATGAAAGCACAGGATATAATGAAGAGTACCTTGGTGACGCACGTGCGAGCTAGGATGCTTCCCAGTCAGAATGTCTGTAGGGTTAAGGCATTTGGCATGGGTCTACGCTATCGTTGAAGATTTCCGCTGCGATTTTATGAAGACTTGGCCATACAGGCCATATTTGAGTAAAACGGTACGCAATGGATGTAAGACTCTTGTTATTCAGTTTCTGTGTGTTTAGTGAGCATTGATCTCTGGGATCACTGTGCACGTACATTCGGTGATCACGACTTATGAGTCGGGGTCCCCACTGAGCTGGTATCAGAGCCATCCTGATTGTAGGAAGCCTTTAGTTAGCATGGTTGTTAGTTAGGACAAAACTATTTTTCCAGACCCGTCAAACCACTTGCAAAAACTACTAAGTTTTCAAAGAAACCGAAGATTTTTGTCTTACCACTTCCACTATTTTTCTCTTGACTCTCCTCATCTGCTTTTTCAAAAAACTTTGCAAATGGTCGCTAGTACCCTTATGTCCCTGACCACTGGATTCCTTGTAATCCTCGTGGGTAACATGGAAGGAAGCCACCTTGCCAAACATTCACCCACATCTCTTGAACACAAGTTTGACGACACCATGACAAGACGATACCAACCGAAGGTACCTTCTCGAGGAATGAGGACGTGAAGACCTAGAAGATGGTGCCACCTTGACACTTCCCTGGATGATGCAACCTTGGCCTACGATGATCAGGGCGTAAGATATACAAGACCATGAAATACATCACTGATGGAGCAACCCTGTCCTTACTGTTGTTGTGTTGACAACCACCGGTGAATGAGAACCTCGCCATTTGGTCTGCCTCACCATAGTGAGCAGGAAAATGGTTCTCTTCATCCCCCGCTCTTGGTGTCGATATTATCATCAACATGACCGACAAGTCAGAACTCTATCATGCCTTGTTGATGTCATTGCATAAAGGATTGCCCACTTGGAACTCTCGACGCTTTGGAGGACAAGAATGGTTACGAAGACACCAGAAGACCCTGTCAATGACAACCGTGAGGGATCACCTTCGTCGTCAACTCACCAGACGCGAAGTTGTCAAGGACTCTTCAGGCACAACCCGGATCGTTTCGACGAACAACAACAAGAGACATAGCGACGCCTGAAGAAGACCCAGAAGACTGAGGAGACTCCTCTCTAAGACACGAAGCAGTGCACGACTACCGAGTCCGAGAACCCCTAGGGTAGGATTAGTCATGTATCCCCTTTGAGAAGTCAAGTCCCTGTGGTGGTTCGAATGAAACCATGTTGTGTGTTGTTTGCTTTTATCTATTTGTGTTTGGGTATAAGTAGCACTTTTGCCCTAGGCAACGTGTACGCGACTCTACCACCTATCTTATCTTAATGAATGTGTTAGCCCTTTCGGCACTTGTTTGATTGCACTTGCACTATAGAACCCCCTTTTAGGCACCTCCTCTATGCTACTTTTCCCTCTCACCTTTCTCGTCGACTAAAGACCGGCAAGGTAAGATGCACCAAGGATCTACCTCGACAAACAACTAGTACTGAAGACTTTCGACAACAACCTAATCAACCAAGTGCAACCCCATAGGGTTATGCTTAACCCTCAAGATTGGAAACCCTCCCCTAGACCAGCCTAGACCTCACGAGTTACCCCAGCTCAAAACTCTAACCACGTGTTTAACACACGGGTTTGCCGGGACACCTATTGAGCTTCAATCACTATTGTGTAGCATTGGGTTCACTATGGAACTAGTGATCATAGTGAACACACACACTACATTCCTAAGTGAGCACCAAAACTATGATGCCATAGGGAAGATTGTTTAAGGGTATATGAGAAATAGACGAATGGTTTGATCTGACTGTCTTGAGGATATAGCTAAGACCCTTTAGTGGATCACGAGACTTTCAAGGTGATAGGTGAACTTGGTGGACCGAGTTAATAGAGTAGGATAACCTACACCCCCCTTGAGTAAATTGGATTTAGTAGGACATTGGGATCACAAGTTGAAATTCTTAGCGGTATGATAATTTGATTTTTGTCAAGTAGTAGTCATGGATTGATGATGTTACAATGGTGACTCAGGAGAACAAGTAGGAATTCTCATAGGACTTGATATTTGGATTTAAATAGGTGATCCTAGTGGAGTATATATGTTGAGTGATTCTACATGGTTTAGAGTAATTTGGATTTAGTACGATGATCCCGTTCTCGATACCATGTTTCTTGATGGAAGATAAACTAGGGACACTGGATTGTTGTCGGAGTTGATTCGAGGACCTATAAACACCTGACATTGGAGTTCACTTGATCATGATAGTGGAAATTGGCAGATAAACTAGGGACACTGGATTGTTGTCGGAGTTGATTCGAGGACCTATAAACACCTAGCATTGGAGTTCACTTGATCATGATAGTGGAAATTGGCGGATATACTATGATAGTAGTCCCTTCAATGACTTGTGGACTATAGGAACTCTAGGAGATACGTGGGACAATCACTGGTATTGGATCTGTAGCAGTAATGGATCATGTGATATCGGATGGTATTTTTCGTGGTTTTGTCAACCCGGCAGATGTCCTCGTAACAGGACTTAGGTGTGAGGCCATCGCCGCTTGGTGGCGACTCGAAGGGGTTAAACGAGAGAGAGAGAGAGAGAGAGAGAGAGAGAGAGAGAGAGAGAGAGAGAGAGTCGTGTTTACCCAGGTTCGGCCCCTCCTATGGAGGTAATAGCCTACGTCCTGCTTTGTGTGTATTTGATGAGTAGATCCCGATTACAAGGGTGCGGAAACGCTAACCTAGCTATCGAGAGATTGTAACTTGAGTCTTTCGGCCCTAGGGGGCTGCCTTTATATACAGGTCAAGCCCTAAGGTTTACAATAGAGTCCGGGTTATATCTTGACCCGTGACCTACTACATCTCTAAACTTGTCGTGTATCTTAAGGAAACTGAACTGGCGTCTTTAGCTTCATGGACTTTGAGCCGCCATCTTCAGGTATTGGTCCGCCCGGCGTCTTTAATCGACCGCCACCTCACTTCTCTTGTACTCAGGACACGGCCCACTTAAACTTGGTTGCAGAGTTGTTGATATGATTTAACCCAGCCCAGTATGGCGGGTTACATCGTGGAGTTATATCCCCGACATTAGGCCCCAGATTGATTTGAATCCATTCATGTCAATAGATCTTTCCTTCCTTTGGCGGCTCATCATTAGAATGGTATCTTCTATGAGCTTCATGACGCCGGCTCGTTCTGCTCCCAAACTTGACTTTTCCTCCAGCTCATACTTGTTGTGACATCATCCTTGTTGACCGTTGTTCTCCAAAGTCATCATAACATATACTTTCAAAAACTGCGCCAAATCTAGGTAGGCGCGAAAACTGAGGCGCACTTGTAGCCACAAATTTACCTCAGTCGCTTCATTTTTCTCAGCGCCGTTTCACTTTCTTCCCCTTACAAATAGGCCCCGTTGGGCTCCACAGTAACCTTTCCTCATCGTCTTCCTCCTTCTGCTTCTCCATTGACCGAACACCACCAGAGCTCCCAAGGCGACTCCGAGGTTTTTCAACTCAATTGCCAGCGTCGTCAAGCTTTCTCGCGGCCGCCAAAGCGAACTTGATCATCCTCGTGTCGGCTCCGATGCTACCTGGTACGAACCCTTACTATCTAGGGTTTCTGCATTCCCAGTGTTTTTACCGCTTCCGATGCATTCATCTGAAATCGCGTTCAGTAGATCCATATATTATCCATCGCTGCTATGTATTCTTAGATCGATCTCCACTCCATTTTCCTTATAAGTAGATCTAAAACGAACCATCAAGGGTTATCCTTTGGATTGCTGTAGTTTTAGTTGTTCCGTCGGCTAGAACATATATCTCACTGTTTTTCTTTGTTAATTAGATCTGCCTAGAGAGGAACTTTCACAGAAACCTGTTTGTGACCCCATGTTTCTGCTAAGTGTTGAAGATATCCCTTCGGCCTTCCTAGATTTCACAGGCTCATAACAATACCTTAGCGTAGGCGGCTTATAGTCTGCTCCGGCTTATTTTTCTCATCATTCTTGTAGCTGATGCATAACCCGCCATGGCTCCGAAAAACTCCAAAGTTTGTAACTGGGCAAAAAGCAAAGAGTCCAAGCTTACCTTGGAGAACCTCATGGATCAGGGTTTTTTGCCAGCTCGAAAGACTATAAAGTGGCGAGCTCCTGAAGAAGAGTCGGCCCCACAACCACAACTAGGAGAGGTTGTAATATTTACTGATCATTTGCGCAGGGGCTTCCGCCCTCCCGGCTCAAAATTCTTTGGAGACCTCTTGCACTTCTTCAAGCTCAGGCCTCAAGACATTAGTCCGAATTCCATGACAAACATTTGTCAATTTCAAGTGTTATGTGAAGTGCACCTTCAGGTTGAGCTGTCTGTTACTCTGTTCAGAGAGTTCTTTTATCTTAACCGTCAAACAGAAACAAAGAACGGTGCTGCCTGCGAGCTCGGTGGTGTTTCCATCCAAAAGAGAAAGAAAAATGGCTTCCCAGAATAAAAGCTGGGGAGTCACCCAAAAGGATGGAACAAGACCTGGTTCTATTGCATAGATACTTCACGTGAAGGGGAAAATCCCTTGTCGAGTTTCAGATTGGAAAGACTTAGTGGAAAAATGGAATTCCCGAGTTGGCCAACTGACGAAGAGAGAGTAACTTTAGCGCCTCTTTATGCAAAGCTAAGAGCCCTGACCGCACATGGCCTGACCGGGATAGATCTGATTCGCTACTGGTTAAAGTTGCAGATCCAACCCGTCAGTTTGAGGGTCGGCTTGATGTGTGATTATTCAGGAGCCTCGAATGATCCTCAGCGGTTTTCCCGTGAAAATCTCACTGATAGTGTTCTTACCAAGGAAACAAAGAAGTTTTCCTCTGTCGCAAAAGAGCTGTGCAGCGTCACCGGCTTGGTTCCATTTTACCTTCTCAACCCGCCGCCTTAGGTATTTAACTATTTCCCTTGTCTCTTGTCCATGCCTCTCTCGACTCGCCATTTACTTATTATATGTTTTATATATCTGCACGCGGATTCTAACTTTTAGAAAGTTGCACCTCAAGCCTCCCTTCCTGCTACGGGAAAAAAGAATGCCCTAGTCTACGTGTCATCTTCAGAGGAGGAATCTGAGGTAGAACTTGACTCTCTCGGCCGCCTGTTTAATGAACTTGCTGACGCACCTTCTTATCAGGGTGACTCGAAATTTAGCCAAACCGGCGAAACTGAGGTAACTCCAATTTCCCCCAGTCCTTCGGAAATGCTTGTTCCTCGGAGACCACGACAAGCCATTCGGAAAGTTAAATTATCACACCCAGAAGCTCATTTGGCTCCTGATTTTATTTTGAAGAACACACAATTTGCCGGCTCGTCAAAACGCAAGACTCGGGATGATGAAGACCCTAATTTATCTCAAGCGCCGCCGGCTCGCAAACCACGCCTTGAGGTGCCCCATAGTCGAACCGATGCTCGCCCTAGAGCCGGTTTGTTTAAACAGCCTCTCAGTCCTTCAAATTCCCTTTATCAGGATTCTCCTTCATCATTAGGCGACTCAAGCGCGTCACAGCTTCCCCCTTTCAATGTCAATCGTGGGTAAGCATTTTATCTTTGCAAAGTCTATATTGTATCTTTCATTGTTTTGATCTCCATTTGTGATAACTTTTGTTGTATTAATAATCCAGAGCCAAAGTTGTTGTGTCCAAACGGATAGGCGGGTCATCCTCTGGACCAACTAGCCAAGAGATGCCAATTCTTCTGAAGATGACCCCAATGGTTGATTCTTCTGAAAATGAACTTGGTGCGAGGGTGGAGCCGGAGGCTGCTACTAAGATACCCGGAACGGATGAGCCGGTGTTTATGGATGCTCCTTCTGAGATTGAACCATCCATCTTTCCTTCCAAATCAGCTTGTGTGGATGAACTTATGGCGTCATCTGACCACAACGTTCCAGACGTTGTGTTTATCAAAGAAAAGTTGCAAGCCCCACTGCTTCCACTTCCTTAGCTAAAATTGTGAGCAAGGATGAATCAGTGACTTTGGATAAAGGAAAAGCCAAAATGGAATCGCTGGATTTATCCGTACTTGGTGTTGAAGACCTGTATCAGGAGTACTTGACCCGGCTGTCTGAGAGCCGAGAAATTGAAAAAGAGCATGATAAATGACATGAAGGAAAAATATGAGGTAAACTTCTCATTTTATCATTATCCTGTATATTACCATTAGCTTCCAAAGACCAGCTTGTTATGATAAGCTGGTTTTATAGAATGACTGAGCCTGTGGCAACCATGTAGTCCCCAAGGGCCGACTCATCTTCTTGAGATGAGTCGGGTCTTTTTAAGATAAAAGAAGTTCGACCTGTAGCCCCCAAGGGCCGACTTATCTTCTTGAGATGAGTAGGGTCTTCTTAAGATAAAAGAAGTTCGACCTGTAGCCCCCAAGGGCCGACTCATCTTCTTGAGATGAGTCGGGTCTTTTTAAGATAAAAGAAGTTCGACATGTAGCCCCCAAGGGCCGACTTATATTCTTGAGATGAGTCGGGTCTTCTTAAGATAAAAGAAGCTCGACCTGTAGCCCCCAAGGGCCGACTCATCTTCTTGAGATGAGTCGGGTCTTCTTAAGATCAAAGAAGTTCGACCTGTATCCCCCAAGGGCCGACTTATCTTCTTGAGATGAGTCGGGTCTTCTTCCCTACCTTAGTTTCAAAAGAAACAAAATACATTAGCCCCCAAGTGTCAAGGACATTGCTTGCAATCTTGTTAGGACTTGTAAATATAATTACTGATGCCTGTTGATCATCCATCAGGGATATTGTGAAGATGTTGAGTCTGTTGCTGTGAGACTGTAGAGGCGGCTTAAGGAGGAAAGAAAATTGAAAACTCAAGCCAAATCCATGGCGGCTCACTTCGAAAATTCTGCTCGTGAGGCGAACGAACGTCTGGAACAGGCCATAAAACTGTTCGAGGCGGAAAAGGCTGCCTTGACAAAACATGCGGAGAAGGCTGAGAAAAACCTTGGCCCTATGAAGGAAAAATACGCTACTCTCGTGAAACAAATCAATGAGATGTTGGCAGCAATATTCGGTACGTGTTCCGTGTCATGTTTGTCAATGTGCCGGCTTATGAACCTTATGGCGGCTTATTTTGCTTTCTCTTATGTGCAGGGCGAAAAAATCACAACCTCGTAGAGCTGCCAATTGTAAAATTGGAAACCATCTTCACGTATGTAGAGCAACTGTTTACAGGCTCCGTATACTCCATTATGGCTGTGAAGAATCTAAAATACCCGCCGAGAAGTATCAAATACATGTTAAAGTAGCTCTCTCCCGTGCCACAATGGGTATTTGAAACCCGGAATTCGGCGGCTCGTGTGGGAGCAAACATGGCACTTGCTCGGGCGAAGGCGTATTTGCCAGAATTGGATATGGAGCTTTTGAAAGGCGGCTTCTCGGAGTTTAAACTTGACGGGTCATCATTCACTCGTGAATATTACGCAAGATGCCTTTTGGAGACCCGGCCACTGGCGTCTTTGATAGCCGACGAGGTAGATCTTTCAAGATATCATCCAACCTACACCGCTGACAATGAACGTATTAGCGCACCCAAGGACGAGTCGTCTGACCTGGTGCCACCTTGCCGTAAGACAACTTTTGCTCCTGACATTGACGCGTCAGCTCTTGTTGAAGGGACCGCAAATTTTGAATCTTTTCTCTCAATTCGTTGGCAACAGAAAGGCCAACAGGTTGATGATGATGACGAGCCGGCGGGGTCAGGTCCAGAGGCGGCTAATGATAGGGCTTGAAGACGGCTTAGAAATTGGATGAGTCGCCTTGTCAGACGAGCCCCCTAGTGTAAGAAACTTTTGTAAAGAATTATGTGGCTCCACTATGAGCCTGTAATAGGAGTAGTGCTCTTCATAACTTTGAACTTGCTTCGTCGTGCCATCATGCATGTTGACGCCTTTAGCCAATGCTGAACTCTGATGTGATAAGCTTCTTATTAATATGCTCATGGCATTGTTTATTCCTGCACCTTCCTTGCTTAATGTCTGACAATCTTTGTCCATAAAGTAAATCTGGAGAAAAATCGGCAATATAGCTTGGTCTTTCGAAACTCAAGTCAATTGATTTTTTCCTTCAATGATATTGAAGATGGATGATCCGGAATCTGGTCATGATATGAACTCAGTTATGTAACCCGGCCGTCGAAATATAAGCCGGTGGCAAGGGTAATATTGTACCTGAAAAATGCAAGTATATATATATATGTGTGTTTTTTAATAATCTGTCTCAATGAGACTTGGAAAAAGGAGACTGGCTTTCGAGGCTCAAGTCTTGCTTCCATGAAGCGGGCATAATAACCCATGGTTTGTCCTAGCTTTCTGTATGCCATCTCTCACATGACTTAAGCCAATGTTTTAACCTTAAAAGTTCACGGTCCAGAAAAGGATTAACTTTTAAGAGTACATGGGGTCATCTGATTGGAGTCGCATCAAACATACATACAGGCGTCTTTGCCGGGTCAAGAGGGTGAGAAAGCTAAACTCGATGAGTTGCAAGCCCCCAAGTGACCTATGTTTCAAACAATAAAGACTCATGCTCAATTTATAGGATGAAACGACAGATGCCCCGAATTTCAGGGATGCCGGCTTTATTATATTTGAACATAAAGAAGTATACACATAATTTTGCAGCGGGAGGGAAAAGAAAAATTAAAAAAAGGTGAGTCGGTGGCTCCTAAGTTTAATAAGGCCGCAGGTGTGCAATATTCCAGGACCGGGTCGTTTCCTCCTCAGAAGTGTATGAACCCTCTCGTAAGTCGACCAGGTAATATGAACCATTATTAAGGTTTCGAATGATGACGAAAGGACCCTCCCAAGGCGGGGAAAGCTTGTGCATACCCGTTTGGTCTTGAATCAGGCGGGGAACTAAGTCGCCTTCCTGAAAAGTACGTCTTCGGACTCTACGACTGTGGTAGCGACGTAGGTCTTGCTGGTATATTGCAGATCTTGCCGCTGCTAAGTCACGTTCCTCTTCCAAGGCATCCAGGGAATTTTGGCGTGCTTGCTCATTATCCGCCTCAACATAGGCGGTCACCCGAGGCGAGTCATGACGAATATCACTCGGGAGGACCGCCTCAGCTCCGTAAACCAAGAAGAAAGGAGTGTATCCTGTGGATCTGTTTGGCGTTGTTCGAATACTCCAAAGTACCGAGGGGAGTTCTTCAACCCAACAACCCGGAGTTTGCTCAAGGGGCACCATGAGCCGGGGCTTGATTCCTCCCAAGATCTCCTGATTGGCTCTCTCGGCTTGCCCATTTGACTGCGGGTGTGCTACCGCTGCTAAACCGAGCTGGATGTGCTCCCGCTGGCAGAATTGTTCCATGGCTCCCTTGGACAGATTGGTACCATTATCAGTAATGATGTTTGTAGGAGATATACCCTAGAGGCAGTAATAACAGTTATTTTGTATCTCCGAGTTTGTAATGAATGTTTATGATCCATGCTATAACTGCAATGATTCTCGAGTCTACAATATCCACGAGGCCCGGAGGGAAACTCATTTGCACGTGTGGTATAATAAACGGTAAAATGTATTCCTAGTCTTGCCTCTAAGACTGGCTCGAGTATTGCATGATGATCCTGTTTTCCTGATCATGGGCATGGCTATGCCGGCAATTTTGAGGGCACAATGTTGGTAGAACACTTGTGTTGAATCGACACGAATTGATGTTATGCTATGAGATACATTCGTCACAAGTTAATGGTTAATAACACAGAGATAGTTAATGTTTGCATAATTCCTTAGACCATGAGAGTATCGAGTTCCTTCGTGCTTGCTTCGTGAACTTTGGGGTTTGTTAAACGTCATCCGTTACTGGGTGGCTATTACGGCGGCTTACGGGTTCACGGAAAAGTATGGCAAGTAACAAGATAGCTCAAGATTGGGATTTGCTGCTCCGACGATGGAGAGATATTCTCGGGCCCTCTCGGTGTTACGGTATCCATCATCGTCTGGCTAGACACAGTGTGATTTGATCACAGGGATGCCGGAACACGAAAATGAGAAAAGAGAACAAAACCGGTAACGAGGTAACTTGCATAGTGCACAAGTTGTTGATCCACAGGGATGCAGAAAATCTCACCTCGGGTGTTTGTAACATATCGCGAAGCAACAGGAATAGCACACAGCAACTGGAGGTTCACTCGAATATCCATTCGTGTGGGTATAGGGGTCAATATGGGTGTCCACGGCTCCGATGTTGATCATTGATCGGAAGGGGTTTCGGGTCATGTCTATACTTCACCGAACCTATAGGGTCACACGCTTAAGGGTCATCTATCTGCTGAATACTAGACAGGGAGTCTGAGAGAAAATCACCGGAAAAGTTTCGAACGCAACAGAAACGTTCCGGAGAGGACACCGGAATAGTTCCGGTAAAACTGAAAAGTTGTTTCAGGGGATACCATAAAGTCAAATTGGTTTCGGCACTCGCCTGATAATTCTTGGAGGGTGCCAGAATCATTCTGGAAACTTCTGGGAATTTTCCGGGATAAAAACCGGAAATGTTCTGGAGCTGCCGGAACCGATTTGGTTGCTTTTCGCAGATGAAAATCAATATTCCAAAATTGTTTCGGAACGCATCCAAAATCATTTGTGTGGGTACTGGAATTATTCTAAGACCCACAGAAATATTTTCGGATTTTACGGTCACGGAAAATTGGTTCCGTGAATAGTGAAAATCACTTTATGGATATTTTTATGGAAAGCCACCTTTTAGGGCTTTCCCCAAAAGGCTTCTAGAAGGACTTGGGGATCAAGGAACCCCTTTTGGGGGGCCCCCATGAAGGTGGGACGTTCAAGGGTGCAGCTCCTCCATGGAGCTCCAGTTGTCATCCCTTTATGCCCTTTATGACCTTTATGTGTGACATAAAGTGTGGGCATTTTGGGTTTTTCATGTCCCCCCTTACCCCTTGGTTTTCCTATAAATAGAGGAGGAGGGGGCAGCCCAAATGCTTCATCCTTGCTCTCATACACATGCCATAGACTTATCTGGCTTCTCTCTCCCTCCCAGCGAAATAGTTTCATAGAGCCGAAAGGCTGTCTGGGTTCCGGCAGGAACTAGTTCTGGACGGCGAAGCCCTGCCGGATAGCTGACACCGTATGTGTGCAACCCCGTAGAGAGGTCATAGTTTCGATCTTTTGCCCGAGGGGCTGATCGAGTGTCTTCCCGAAGGGCTGTCCGAGTTTCTGTTCGAGTTTCGAGGGTCCTCCCGAAGGGCTGTCCGTGACATCGTCCGAGGGACTGTCCGACCGCCTCCCGAAGGGCTGTCCGACGAGGGAGTACATCCTCGCGGTTGGGAGGTTGTAAATCCTAGCTGCGGGGATCTGCACCAACGATCTCCACCGACTCTTCTTCCGCTGCGCTTCGAGTCGGTACGGATCAGATCAAACCTTGTATGCAGTCTCCATAGTGGTCCTGGGCGTGCTCGCTGTACCGAAATTTTTTGTTTTCTGTTGCGCTTCCCTACAGTGGCATCATGAGCCGTGCTATGTGTAGATGCAGGTTACGATCTAGAATACATTGAGATGTATGGGTATTGCATAATATAATTTTGGAGTAGATGAGATCTATTGCCGTAAATTATTTATGCGGGTGGCAGATGAAATCTGTTACCCGATGTTCTTGTTGCTTCCCTGGAATTTGCGTATTTATGATCTTGATAACGGCATGGTGGAGTTTCAAAGTTCTGGCAATCTGTGATTCTGGCTGATCAAAGAAGTGCTTCAGTTCATTGAATTCCACCATAGTTAGAGAAAGATGAAATTTCGCAGACGAAAGGGCAATGCAGATATGATCTGCACGGGGGTCATGCGTATGAAGAAGTTTAGTATGGGGCTCGAGATTTTATTATCTCGTGTTTCATACACCCTGGAAAGTTAAACTAGCGACTTGAATTAATCATACTTAATGATAAAACGTTGGTAGCTGCGGTTTAAGTCAAAACCTTAGAAGCCACGTAAAATAAAATTTTGCATAAACCGATTAGAGGCGTCTAACTTGGTTTTGCAGGATGAGCATGTGATGTGGTATAGCAATGCTCATATTAATTTGATTATGTATGAGATGACTATATGATGTAAATTAACATGACCTGCGTGTCATGATTCGGCATGATGGCTGGAGCCATATGATTGTCACTTTAATGACCTGCGTGTCAACCTTGAGTAATGCACTTATTTTATTAGCTATAGAGATAGCAATATTATCTGATGCATCAACAAGGTGGTGGCAATCTTCGCGAAGGTGAACACCGACGCAAATGCCGAAGACGAAGAAATATTTGACTTCTCCGTCAGAAGGGGCTATACCATGTCATGCTAATTATGAATTGCCTGAGATGTTTATCCCTTATGATGCACCCTTCTTGATTGCGCGGTAGTCGCTTTTTTATTAGGGTGATCTCTCACTTTAAAATATCAAAGTAGTTAGTGTTCACCCAAGTGTAGCACCGTCTGAAATTCGTATCTTTTCGGGGTGCGCCATGTCCACATGGGTACGAACGAATCGAGAGGAATGAGGCGGGTGAGGTCAGACCTCGCAGCAAGATCACTAGGTTGTCTTTGACGTTCAGGCAGGATAGTCCTGAGCTCGGAACACACCCATCGAAAGATAAACAAGAGTCACATAAAGATGTGATTGGCAAGTTTGCCTACCGATTAAAATTCCCGTCATCAGTGATATCCACATCAATGGCGTTGAATTGAAATGTGGATCTTGAATCACTCGTAATCAATTTTGAGAGATATTGATTTGAGTGGGAGCGCACTTTAGAATAAAACTGTTTATTCACTAGTGCAAATTCATTATGAACAAAGTCTAAGTGAAACTTGTGTTTACCGTTGTAGATCAAATGGCTCGCAACAACGCGTTCAACTTAGGCCTGATGTTAGAGAAAGAGAAGTTAGCTGCGACTGGAAATAACTATGCGGACTGGGTCCGCAACCTGAGGATTGTCCTCAGGAGCGCTAAGAAATTGTATGTGCTTGAAACTGCTCTTCCAGCTAAACCGGCGGCAGAGGCCCCGGAAGATGAACAAAATGTCTAGGCCACTAAGGATGATGATCACAACTTAGTGCAGTGCCTCATGCTAGCTTGCATGAGTCCAGAGCTTCAAAAATGTTTTGAATTCCACAAACCCCGTGATATGATCCGGGAATTGGATGCTCCGTACAAGGAAACCGCAAAGTCTGAACGATTTGATATCATGAAGGCTTTGATGGAATGCAAGATGGCTGAGGGTAGTTCAGTTGGCGAACACGTGGTCAAAATGATTGGCTATTCTGAAAGGCTTAAAGCCCTGGAATTTCCACTTCCACCTGGCCATATGATGGACATGTTGCTTTCTTCACTCCCCCCGTCTTACGACGGTTTTTTCATGAACTACAACATGACATGGATGGAGAAGACACCGGAAGAGGTGCTCGCCATGCTGAAAACTACAGAAGGAGGACTGCGGAAAAATCGCAAGCAAGTGTTGCTTGTGAATAAAACTGCCAGTTTCAAAAAGAAAGGCAAGCCAAAGAAGGGCAAGGGCGCTGGTAAGACCGGCTCCCAAAGAAAATATAAGGGCGGAGCCAAGAATGAAACTGAGTGCTTCTACTGCAAGGGCACAGGACACTGGAAGAGAAACTGCAAGAAGTATCTGGAAGATAAGAAGTCTGGGAAAACCGGAAAAGGTATAATTGTTATACAAGTTAATGTCATTGACATTTTGCTTGCTAGCGAAAATTCTAAGTCTTGGGTATTTGATACTGGATCGGTTGCTCACATTTGCAACTCGATACAGGGGCTTCAGAAGGTGCGCAAGCTGGCAAAGAATGAAGTCGTGATGCGTGTCGGGAACGGCGCTGGGATCGCCGCTCAAGCCGTCGGCATTATGCCTCTACGTCTCCCTTCAGGATTTATTTTGGAACTAAGTAACTGTTATTTTGTTCCGCTGTTGTGTAGAAACATTATCTCTGGATCATGTTTAGTACATGATGGGTATTCGTACAAGTCTGAGAACAATGGTTGTTCACTTTATTGTAAGGATATGTTTTATGGATTTGCACCCATTGTTGGGGGCCTTTTCATACTAAATCTTGAATGTGGAAATGATGTCTTTAACATGAATGCTAAACGCCTTTAGAAGGCTGATACCACCACCACTTACTTGTGGCACTGTCGGCTTGGCCACATCGGAAAGAAATGCATGCAAAGACTCCAGAGAGATGGAGTTCTACCGTCCTTTGATTTTGAATCATTTGACACATGTGAAGCTTGTCTAATGGGAAAATGACCAAGACGCCGTTCACGGGTCATCCTGAATGGGCGGGTGAATTATTGGAAATAATACATAGTGATGTATGTGGTCCAATGAGCATAGCCGCACGGGGTGGGTATTTCTACTTCGTGACTTTTACTGATGATTTAAGTAGGTATGGATATATCTACTTGATGAAGCATAAGTCGGACACCTTTGAAAAGTTCAAAGAATTTCAGAATGAGGTAGAAAATCATCGTAACAAAAGGATTAAGTTTCTGCGGTCTGATCGTGGGGGCGAATACCTTAGTCATGAGTTTGGCCAACATCTGAGTGACCGTGGAATCGTTTCACAGCTTACGCCTCCCGGAACTCCACAGCGAAACAGAGTTTCGGAACGACGTAACCAAACCTTGTTAGACATGGTAAGGTCGATGATGTCTCTTACAGATCTGCCGATATATTTTTGGGGTCACATACTAGAAACTGCTGCTCACACATTAAACAGAGCACCGTCTAAGTCTGTTGAGACGACACCATACGAGTTATGGCATGGAAAGAAATCCAATTTTTCACATCTCAAAATCTGGGGTTGTGAAACTTATGTAAAACGTTTACAACCAAGCAAACTCGATCCCAGATCAGACAAATGCTACTTTGTAGGTTATCCAAAAGAAACAGTTGGGTATTCTTTCTACCAACCCTCCGAGTGCAAAGTGTTTGTCGCTAAAAACGGAGTCTTTCTTGAGAAAGAGTTTCTCACTAAAGAATTGAGTGAGAGGACAGTACAACTTGATGAGATTAGTGAATCTTTGGCGACCGTTGATATGGCTAAGGAACCGGAAGTAATTCCGCAAATTATCCCTACAACCGAGCCGGAAGTTGTCGCATGTGATGCGGAAACTTCAGACAATGTTGTAACTGAACCGCGCAGATCAGGTAGGGCTATCCAGCCACCTGAGTGGTTTCATAACGAAATCTTCATTCTTGAAGACGATGAACCTGCGCACTACAAGGAAGCGATGGCGGGGCCTAGCTCAAGGGAATGGCACAAGGCCATGAAATCCGAAATGGAATCCATGTACGAAAACCAAGTTTGGAACTTGGAAGAACTTCCAGATGGCGTAAAACCCATTAGTTGTAAATGGATTTTCAAAAGAAAGACGGACACGGATGGTAACATTACTATCCACAAAGCTAGACTTGTCGCGAAAGGGTTCACGCAAGTTCCAGGGGTGGACTATGACGAGACTTTCTCGCACGTAGCTATGCTTAGGTCTGTTCGGATATTACTAGCAATTGCTGCTTATTTCGATTATGAAATATGGCAGATGGATGTCAAAATGGCTTTCCTAAATGGAAACCTTGAAAAGGATGTATACATGATACAGCGAGAAGGTTTTATCAATCCTAAGAATGCTGGAAAGGTATGTAAGCTTCAGAAAGCCATTTATGGTCTGAAGCAAGCATCAAGGAGCTGGAACATTCGTTTTGATGAAGTGGTCAAAGAGTTTGGCTTCATCAGGAACGACGAAGAATCTTGTGTTTACAAGAAGTTTAGTGGGAGCGCAAAAGCATTTCTAATCTTGTATGTGGATGACATATTGTTGATTGGAAATGACGTGAATTTTCTTAGCGAAATAAAAGACTCATTGAAGAAGAGTTTTTCAATGAAAGACTTAGGCGAAGCGGCATATGTATTGGGCATCAGAATCTATAGAGATAGATCAAGACGCCTGATAGAGCTTAACCAAAGCACGTACATTGACAAGGTGTTGAAAAGGTTCAACATGGAGAACTCCAAGAAAGGCCTACTCCCCATGTCACCTGGCACGGTGCTTTGCAAGAATCAGAGTCCTCGGACCCTCGATGAGCGAGTACAAATGAATGATGTTCCATATGCTTCGGCAGTTGGTTCTATTATGTATGCCTTGCTATGTACAAGACCGGACGTTTCCTATGCGCTAAGTGTTAGCAGTCGGTACCAAAGTGATCCAGGATTGAAACACTGGGCCGTAGTCAAGGGTATTCTTAAGTACCTTAGAAGGACCAAGGATTTAGATTTTTTTTCAAAAGTATGAGTAAATTTATAGCAAATTTGAAAACTATATGGCGCAATGCAAAAAAATCGAAAATATGTCCCCGTCGGCCAGCAGTGGGCCGAGGGGAGGCATGTCGGCCAGCAGTGGGCCGACTAGTGGCCTGTCGGCCTCCACGCGAACGACGAGTGGGCTGTCGGCCTCCAGCCGGCCGAGGGGGGCCTGTCGGCCTCTGGTAAGCCGAGGGGCGGTCGAAGTGTCCCTGGATAAGGCCGACCGAGCCACTCCTTTCTTCCTCCCCTGCTCGCTAGCTCCTCCTCTCTCTCCCATTGCTCTTTGGTGCTTCCACCCCCGCGCCGATCTCTTCCTCCGTCCACCCATTTTCCTATCCAACCCGCAGAAACAATAGATCATAGCATTCTCCGCCGGCCTACGGTATTTTTTTTGCTACGGGGTAGTTTTCTGTGCGTGAGGAGGAGGAGTTCCGGTGGTGTTGTCCGGTGGTGCAAGGAGTCCGCGAGGTGGTAATGGCTTGCCCCTTTTGCCGAGCTCCAGGTGGCCCTTGTTCTTCGTTTGATTCTTGTGCGTCTGTCTTCACTGTGGTGCTGGATCGTCGCTGTTCAAGGCGTGTTGTAAGATTCTATATCTTGTTTATCTGATTGTGGCATATAGTTGATGTTGTTTTGGTTGGAATGTATCCTAATGCCTTTGTTTATATGATTATGATGTTTGCTTCCATTCTTTTTGTAGTATGTTCCGTGAAGTGTTAGATCACATCTTGCTCGGTACATTGAGGAGTGCAGAGCTTTAGCTATTCGGAGGGGTGACACAGATATTGATCTTGCTCTTCACAACAGTGAGGGTAACTTATATGGTGTTATGTTTAGACATGGTCGGGTGAGCAGTAATTTCCATGGTCCTTCCTGGGAGGAACTTGTGAATGATTATGGTCTCTGTCATCGTGACATGATGACTGTTAGGCTTGAGCACTATGGAACTATGATTGGTGTTGATTTTCATCGGGATGGTGTTATGTTGTTCCCTTTACCCTGTGTTGGTAAGTATTTTTTTGAGTGATTTTAAGTTTTGTTTCAGCTTATACGTTATGCTGTTCTGCTCAATTTGTGAAATTATTTTTTTGTAGCTCTTGAGGATCTGAGTGAAACTCAGAGGGAACTTGTTGACAGTTGTTTTTATAGTCGTGGTGTCAGTCTGAATTATCAGCAAATGTATTTCATGTCGCGACAGCTCTTTGATGAAAACTACATATTGTGTACTCCTTTTGTTCATAGGATTGATTCCATGAATGTTAATGGTCAACATATGGTGAGCTTTGTTTTTGGCTACTATTTATTTATTTGTTCTTTGCTCTAGTATAATGTTTTAAATTTCTAAGCTGAACATCATATAACTTGATGTTTTTTGTCAGGTTATTCCGAGCATGGTTGTGAGGAGTTTGAAGGATTTTTGGTCAATTCCTAGGACTAGTTCTTTAACTCTTGAAATTACTTTGGATTCTGAAGATGATGATATATCTGTGAGCATTCCTTGTTCCTACTTTATTGGCTTGGGTGGTAGAATGGTGTTCAGGAAGGAAGGTTTCAGTAATTTTCTTCGGGCATCGTCTATTGATGTAAACAATTTGGTGCTCATAACCTTCAAAGAGCGTGATCAGGAGCTTGTTGTTGTTTTCAGCCCTCTGCCGCAGTGATCGTACTTATAGACTGTGAAGTACAACATGTACATGGTCACAGTGATTGTTAGGTATCCTGTTGATTGGGCAGCATTGGGAAAACTATTCGTCTGGTATAAATTTATGATTGGACATGGAACCGGGTGTTGGTGTTATTTTTTGTACTGAAGTTTTTTTCCAACTTTGTACTGAAGTTTTTTTCCACTTAAATGCATTATAATTCCTGCACAGTCCAAAAAGACCACATACCATACGAAGACCCGCTGGTGGGGCCTGCCGCCACCGTGCGAGGCGGCCTCCGGGGCCTGCCGCCACCGACGGCTGCTCCCTCGGACGGACGCACAGCTCGCTTTTCCCTCGCTTTTTCCCATGCGCATACGCTGATTCCGATGCCCACACTGCAGCAAAATGCGCTGATTTCCATGGCAGACTGTAGTGATTGGCAGAATCGCACGCGCGTGTTTTATTTTCTTCTACCGACAACACAATGCTCCTCATCTTTATATACGAGATGCCGTTGCCTGCTCTCTCACGCTCTTCTCTTTGCTTCTGCCCACACTGCTTGCTCTTTCTCACTCTTTTCTCCATCGTCTAGCCGCACTTCAAAACACCAACGCGCTAGTCAGTATGAGTTTGCCTTGCTCGGATCAAAGCATTAGGCCTACGAAAATGAAGAGTGCGACTTTGCCTCGGGGAGTGGAAGTACTTCGTTGTTGGTGTGGCAATCTCTGCAAGGTGAAGGAGGTGACGGATTTTTCAGATTGGTTGGGCATGAAGTTTTTCATGTGCGCCAATTATGAGGAAGATCCACCCGTTGCTACTTCACCGTACATCAGGCCTCCGGTATGTTTCAGTCACCAAGAATAAACACGTTGTTGATATTATTGTTGATTTGATATTTATATTTCTATTTTTGTTGTAGTCTCCTCCGCCTCTGAGCATGTACTATCGTTGGATTGACACGAAAATACCGGACTGGGCGGTGACCGAGATTCGTGAAAGAGGTCGTCGTGCATGGGAAAGTTTGGACGCGGAAGAGCGCCGTGCGAAGGCGGCAGCAGAGGAGAAAGCAGAGCAGGAGAGAGAGTGGCAAGAGTACTGTGTGAAGCAGAGGGCTTTCCTTGATGAGATGAAGAAGAAAAACCGAGAAGAGGGACTTTGACTGGCGGAGGTTCAACGACAGCGACAGGAGGCCCGTGAGGCTGAGAGGCAGATAAAGAAAGAAAGGGCTCGTGCAGCCAAGGTAGCAGAAGAAGCTGGTGATGGAAAAGGAAAATATCCACGTTGGACTCAGTAGATTTATGTTATTGTATCCTAAAATTCGCATTGCAGCAAGTTGTATCTTAAAATTCGCAGCAAGTTGTATCTTAATTTGAACATGTTAATTTTTATGTATCTTATTTTATGCATGTTATTTTCGATGCATCTTAATTTCAACAGTTTAATGTATCTTATTTTATGCATGTTATTTTCAATTTTCTTTCCCGCCCTTCTTTCCCGCCCTTCTTTCCCGCCATTTTATTTCCCGCCATTCTCTCCCGCCATTTTCTTTCCCGCCCTTCTTTCCCGCCATTTTCTTTCCCGCCATTCTCTCCCGCCATTTTCTTTCCCGCCTTTCTCTCCCGCCATTCTTTCCCGCCATCTTCTCTTCTGAACCTATAAAACGCCCTCGGGAGTAAGGTGGGTGAGCAGGCAAGTGTAGTTTCGTGGAGATGTCCCATTATCCTTTTGATTGTAGTTTTCACTCTGGTATGTCCGATCGTCTTCTCCGTCTAGCCGCCAATTTCAAGATCGACGATAGAGTAGTTCCATGGGAGGAACTCATCAGTAGTGACACCATAATGAATGAGTTGGCTCACTCATTAGCTAGGAGTGGGTGGCCTCCCAGGACATTTGAGGAGATACGGAAAGAACTTCTCAGGTTGCATGGCAGATGGCAGAAGCAACTGCATAAAGGTGAATCTTACCTCAGGCTTGCTGTAAATAATTCAGATTTATGGTCAGCAGACAGTGAGGACGAAGACGACCTCTTCATGCCGAGCACCAAGGTCAAGATTACCGCATCGTCGAAGGGCAAGAGCTCTGCGTCGACGAAGGGCAAGAGCTCTACATCGACGAAGGGCAAGAGATCTGCATCGACGGAGGACGAAGACGACCTCTTCATGCTGAGCACCACGGTCAAGACTACCGCATCGTCGAAGGGCAAGAGCTCTGCATCGATAAAGGGCAAGAGCTCTGCATCGACAAAGGGCAAGAGCTCTGCATGGACGGAGGAGGACGATGATGCATTCATGTAGTTTTTTAGCTATAATTTGTAATTTCAGTTGTATTGTTTAATTCAACTGTATTTTATATTATCTTTGTGTATTGTCTTGTTTTGTGGGCATTATGTTTTATGTAAAGCGCGGCGTTGGATGCATTTAGTTTGCAATACAATTGTTATCCCTCTAAACCAATTGACCACTGAAATAGAACATGAATATGTCTCATACATAAGTAGATAGTAATTTGTCCCATACATAAAATAGACATATGTCTCATACATAATTAGATAGTCATGTCTCATACATAGATAACCATATCACTGCTGGGGACGGCGACGAATCTTGGCCTTCCTCGGATGAGGACCGGAAGGCGATAAGCGCTCAGGCGGTGGACGAGTCTCACGATGACCACGACCATAGACCACCTCGTCTGTCAGTGTCTGTGTCTCCTGCGTCCATGGTGGTGGTGGAGTGTGAAGAACTGTCTGCGAGAACTCATAGGTGTTTGCAGCTCGGTCATCGTCGTCGCCGTCTAAGAACGAACCAGCACCACTAAGCATCGGTGACTGAACTGAATGCATGAATGGTTGCGACTGGCTGCCGACTGCGGTAAAGTAAAACATGTAAAATTGATTTGCGAACCTACAATGTTTAAAAGAATGTACAAAGTAGTGCTACCTAGGTCCATCTGATTATGCCAGGAAGAGCTCCCTGGTTGTGAAGGAGGTGGCTGCTGGTAGAAATAGCTCCCTGGTTGTGAAGGAGGTGTCTGCTGCCAGGAAGAGCTCCTTGGTTGTGAAGGAGGTGTCTGCTGCCAGGAAGAGCTCCCTGGTTGTGAAGGAGGTGTCTGCTGCCAGGAAGAGCTCCCTGGTTGTGAAGGAGGTGTCTGCTGCCAGGAAGAGCTCCCTGGTTGTGAAGGTCGTGGTTCCGAACGGTGCACAGAGGGTCGAGGTTCTGAACGCTGCAGAGAGGGGCATGGCGGACGATGTGCTGGACGAGGATTAGCAACATCCGAAGATGGTCTACATGTAACGCTGTATGAACTATGCAATGAGGACAACAATGAAAACAACATTTTTTAAACATGTCGTGAAGATTACCTGAAACTGGTTAAACCACCTAAAAAGAGACCCGTGACGATCGTTGTCTAGGACCGATGCAGTTGGCACCGCAGCCAAAAAATGGGCCTGCATCGAGGCTAGCCAACCAGGTTCTGGCTCTAAAGGACCTATGGCAGCACCGGCCAGAGGTAATCCCAACAAGTAAGACACATCCTGTAAAGTAGGCGCCATCTCTCCCCAGGGAAAGTGAAATGTATGTGTCTCTGGTCTCCATCTATCTACTAAGCAGGTAAGGAGTGACCTGTCGTAAGAGAAACGTGTCACTTTCCTCTTGTGTAACTGCATTGGTTCACCTACCTCATCCAATTCCGGATGTTCAACCCACTCATCCAATGTACCCTAAACCAGCCGTGCCAAGGGTAGAAGTCCAGCCCAACTTAACCTACAAAATAAAGAGAATGTAGCATACAGTTAGCGGCTATCAAAAGGATTTCAAACATAGTAAGTCATTATACCGACACATACCTATCAACCCATAAAGGGTGTATCATCCAGTTAGACTTTGGGGTGCGAGTGATCAACACGTCTAAGTTCTTGCCCGCTTCCATAAGTGCGGCCCGGTGCCCTCTATCGATATTACCATTAAGCAACGGATACGAAGCCATATCTGCAATTAAAACATAGTCCAGACATATTACAAATTAAAACATAGACCAGACATATTACAAATTATAACATAGTCCAGACATATTACAGAATAAAACATAGTCCGTCATATTACACATTAAAACATAGTCCAGACATATTACAAATTAAAACATAGTCCGACACATTATATAGCTTGTGAGTTATTTCTTCCGTGTCCGCCCCTTCGGCCTCGACTTCCATGACCACCACGACTGCCACGACCACGTCCACCTCTTGCTACTGTTGTCGCAGTCGTCGATGTGGAAGCACTCGTTGATGTGGAAGCACCGTCTTTGTTCAGGTCGGGACAATATTTCATCCTATGCCCATAAGCCGCGCATAGCAAACATTGTCTGGTTGCTCCACCAGCTTCAGATTGGTCCATATCATTACGGATGCGCTTTACCTTACGTCTACCCCTGCTTGTTCACCGAAGTTTTGGATCCGGGATGTATACTCTCTCCCCATCGTTTACCTTGTTGAAATTGCCGACGACTCTAAACCATGTCATCTCACCTGTCCAGACATTGAGTACTGGATCTTTTAAATAGTATGGGGACACGAAGGCGATAGCGTCCAACTCAATCTGGCCACAGGCAGCCAACACATGTGAGCAAGGCAGGTGCAACAACTTCGGTTTGTTGCATGTACACTCACAAGTTGGATAAAATTCCGTTCCAATTTTTACCTCATGCGTATTCACCTCATTTGCAGAACCAAAACCATCAGTAGGTAGCTGAACCTCATACCTCCTTTCCTGATTACGTATGAGTCTGACAGTGTGCTTCTTTGCTTTCTCTATCTTCTTTGCCATGTACTCCATGACACGGCTACAATAAGGTGTGTTCTGATTATCTGCAATATGCTTCTTTGCTAACTCGTGCCTTTCTCTAAAATATCTCAAAGTGCCATGGAATACAGCCTCCACAATAGCTGTGAGTGGCAATGCTCTATTCCCTCTGAGTACAAAGTTATACACCTCTGCAAGATTGGTTGTCATGTGGCCATACCTAGCTCCATGGGTGTCATGCAGCAAAGACCAATTCACTGGAGGCTCTTTCTCTATCCACTCAGAAAAATTCTTTATTGCCCTGCCCTTCTTTCTCTGAGTATTAGGAGGGTCAATTGCTGGCAAGTCACAAAGACCTACTGGCTCCTCTAGCTCCGCGATGAGTGCTGCTAATTTAACCTGGTCTTTTTCCATTTTCTTCCGGGCACGGACTTGCTTCTTAGTAAACTCATCTAGTTTTGACCAAATAAATTCGTATTTGCGCTGCTGGTTCTGCTTGCATAATTTTTTGAACAAGTTCATCAACCGTTTGTTCTTGAACTGTGAGAAAAAATTAGCTCCAAGATGGCGCATGCACCACCGGCTCTGCAAGTCCTTCCAAGGTGTTGGTTCGTCAGCTGTTGGATTCCTTAGTGTCTTCACGGCCTTCAATATACTAGCATGTCTGTCATGAATGACACACACGTTTGGTCGGTCCTTCACGATCGCAATTTTAACTTGCCGGAAGAACCATACCCAGCTCGGAAAGTTCTCACCCTCCACAAATGCCATGGCTAGTGGGATGATTTGATTGTTCCCGTCCACACCAATAGCAGTCAGGATTTGCCCTTTGTACTGACCAGTCAGGAATGTACCATCCACAAACATCACAGGAGGACAATGCCGGAAAGCTTCGATGCACATAGCGAAAGAGAAGAATACTCATTTCAACACCTTGAAATCTGGTATACTCTCCAACCTCGTGTGTTGTATGTTAACATAAGTGCCGGGATTCCTCTCCTTCAGTATGTCAAGGAGACGGACAACATTATCATATGAGTCGAAGAACGTCCCAAACCTTTCCTCCATAGCCTTCTGCTTAGCCCTCCAAGCCTTCCCATAAGGAATGTCATAATTCCATCTGACCTTCACTGCTGTCTGGATGTGTTTTGCTTCCATATCTTTCTTCTCCACTATCTCAGTATACATGAGTTGCGCAATGAGAGTTGAAGTCAGGTTTGCATGACGAACCAACAGGTTTTTCCTCACACAATTATGTGGGACCACATTGGTGACAACCCATTGGATGTTATACTTCGGCACGTGCCCGTGCTCCTTCGCAGGACAACCTGTTTCAACACACTTCACGGTATAGTTTGTTGGACTCGATATGTGTGTCCGGAAAACCCTCTGCGTAGACATAGCCCACTTTATCACCGCATACTTCAATTTTTTCTTTGTATCAAACATAGCCCCTATCTGGACTTGGTTCAGATTATATTGCCATGGAGTCTCATGGCCATCGTTGACAGTAAGGCCGGTGGATATGTCCTGATCCCATGCAGAAGGAATCGGTACCTCCACTTCACCCTCGGAATTTTCAAAATCCAGATCCTCTGCAAATCCATCCTCGTCCTCTTCCTCCATCACCCTTTGCATTTCATCGCCTTCCTCATCCCCATCAGCAACACCAGAACCAGCTAATATTATCGACTGAATACTCTGCCTAGTATCATGACCACAAACATTGTGTGGCACGTAGTCTGACTCTTTCTCAGCTTGGCTAGCATCCACATCCGGTGGCTATGACCCGGATAAATAAATCTCGTTATCCACTTGACTACCCTCGCCTGGTTCATACCCCACGTGGAGTTGTACGGTATTCTCCTCCTTCGCCACTGGTTGCACTAGGGCATATGGGTGGATTCTTCGGTCTCGGCAACGACTTAACAGGGTCACCCAATGCTGGCTCCTATCTATCGGCATCAACTCCCACTTGACATTTTTACAGGATTTGGTCCACAATGCATGAATACTGACGGAACATACTTCAGGATCCAGCCCAAAACTAGTAGTCAACCAGTGCTTCAACTGTCTAATGTCCAGTCTGTCCGGGTCTGAAAGTGTCATGACGCCATTTTTAAACTCGCTAAGATCAACCCCCAACTCATTATATCGAACATTACCAGGGCCGTAGTAAACAGTCAAATTTACTGATTCAGACATTTTCACCTGTCAGACATTGCCACTTTTCATTAATCGCAACGAACAAAATTATTACTGGCTACACTAACTATCCGCTAAAATTACTATGTACGCTAAATAAACTGTACAGCACATAGAAAATTATTACCGGCTACACTAACTATCCGCTAAAATGACTATGTACACTAAAATGACTATGTACACTAAATAAACTGTACACTAAAACTACACTAACTACACGAACAAAAATATACCTTCGACGCGTGTGTCCCCTTCTTCTTCCTCTCCACACCACCACCTCCTCACCAGCCACACCTCCTTCACCCCACCACCTCCTCACCTCCTCCACCCCACCATGGCTCCTCCTCACTTACGCACAAATAACTACCCCATAGCAAAAAAAATGACCGTAGGCCGCTGGAGAATGCTATGATCTATTGATTCTGCCGCTTGTAAGGGAAAATGGGTGGAAGAATGAGTAGATCGGTGAGGGGGTGGAGAGTACAGAGAGGAAACGAGAGAGAGAGGAAGTGCCAGCGACCAGAGGAAGAAGAAACCGAGCGGCTGGGCTTATCTGGCCGCCCCTCGGCTTACCAGAGGCCGACAGGCCCCCCTTGGCCGGCTGGAGGCCGACAGCCCACTTGTCGTCCGCGTGGAGGCCGACAGGCCACTAGTCGGCCCACTACTGGCCGACAGGCCTCCTCTCGGCCCACTGCTGGCCGACAGGCCCCCTTCGGCCCACCGCAGGCCGACGGGGACATATTTTCGGTTTTTTTGCATTGCGCTATATAGTTTTCAAATTTGCTATAAATTTACTCATACTTTTGAAAAAAATCAAGGATTTACTCCGTGTGTAAGGAGGTGATGAAGAGCTCATTATAAGTTGTTACACTGATGCAGGCTTCATGACTGACCCAGATGATTTCAAATCTCAATCAGGCTATGTTTTCATATTGAACGGCGGCGCAGTTGATTGGAAAAGTTCCAAACAAAAGACTGTGGCGGATTCTACGATGGAGGCGGAATATGTTGCAGCTTCAGAAGCCTCTAAGCAGGCGGTCTGGATCAAGTAATTTCTTGAAGACCTTGGTGTGGTCCCAAGTGCGCTGGACCCGGTGGAGATCTATTGTGGTAATAGTGGCGCCGTGGCTCAGGCAAGGGAGCCAAGTTCGCACCATAAGACAATGCATATTCAACGCAAATATAAACTCATTCGACATCAAGTCGAAGAAGGTTTAGTGAAAGTACGCAAAGTTCACACGTATCTGAACGTGTCAGACCCGATGACAAAGCCTCTACGACGAGCAAAGCATGAGCAACACCGGATAGCCATTGGTGTTAGGGAAGCCATGTAACTGGATTATGACTCTAGTGCAAGTGGGAGTCTATAGGAGATATGCCCTAGAGGCAGTAATAACAGTTATTTTGTATCTTTGATTTTGTAATGAATGTTTATGATCCATGCTATAACTGCAATGATTCTCGAGTCTGCAATATCCACGAGGCCCGGAGGGAAACTCATTTGCACGTGTGATATAATAAACGGTAAAATGTATTCCTAGTCTTGCCTCTAAGACTGGCTCGAGTATTGCATGATGATCCTGTTTTCCTGATCATGGGCATGGCTATGCCGGCAATTTTGAGGGCACAATGTTGGTAGAACACTTGTGTTGAATCGACACGAATTGATGTTATGCTATGAGATACATTCGTCACAAGTTAATGGTTAATAACACAGAGATAGTTAATGTTTGCATAATTCCTTAGACCATGAGAGTATCGAGTTCCTTCGTGCTTGCTTCGTGAATTTTGGGGTTTGTTAAACGTCATCCGTTACTGGGTGGCTATTACAGCGGCTTACGGGTTCACGGAAAAGTATGGCAAGTAACAAGATAGCTCAATATTGGGATTTGCTCCTCCGACGATGGAGAGATATTCTCGGGCCTTCTCGGTGTTACGGTATCCATCATCATCTGGCCAGACACAGTGTGATTTGATCACAGGGATGCCGGAACACGAAAACGAGAAAAGAGAACAAAACCGGTAATGAGGTAACTTGCATAGTGGACAAGTTGTTGATCCACGGGGATGCAGAAAATCTCACCTCGGGTGTTTGTAACATATCGCGAAGCAACAGGAATAGCACACGGCAACTGGAGGTTCACTCGAATATTCATTCGTGTGGGTATAGGGGTCAATATGGGTGTCCACGGCTCCGATGTTGATCATTGATCGGAAGGGGTTCCGGGTCATGTCTATACTTCACCGAACCTATAGGGTCACACGCTTAAGGGTCATCTATCTGCTGAATACTAGACAGGGAGTCTGAGAGAAAATCACCAGAAAAGTTTCGGACGCAACGGAAACGTTCCGGAGAGGACACCGGAATAGTTCCGGTAAAACTGAAAAGTTGTTTCAGGGGATACCATAAAGTCAAATTGGTTTCGGCACTCGCCTGATAATTCTTGGAGGGTGCCAGAATCATTCTAGAAACTTTTGGGAATTTTCCGGGATAAAAACCGGAAATGTTCTGGAGCTGCCGGAACCGATTTGGTTGCTTTTCGCAGATGAAAATCACTATTCCAAAATTGTTTCGGAACGCATCCAAAATCATTTGTGTGGGTACTGGAATTATTCTAAGACCCACAGAAATATTTTCGGATTTTACGGTCGCGGAAAATTGATTCCGTGAATAGTGAAAATCACTTTATTTATATTTTTATGGAAAGCCACCTTTTAGGGCTTTCCCCAAAAGGCTTCTAGAAGGACTTGGGGATCAAGGAACCCCCTTTGGGGGGTCCCCATGAAGGTGGGACGTTCAAGGGTGCAGCTCCTCCATGGAGCTCCACTTGTCATCCCTTTATGCCCTTTATGACCTTTATGTGTGACATAAAGTGTGGGCATTTTGGGTTTTTCATGTCCCCCCTTACCCCTTGGTTTTCCTATAAATAGAGGAGGAGGGGGCAGCCCAAATGCTTCATCCTTGCTCTCATACACATGCCATAGACTTATCTGGCTTCTCTCTCCCTCCCAGCGAAATAGTTTCGTAGAGCCGAAAGGCTGTCGGGGTTCCGGCTGGAACTAGTTCTGGACGGCGAAGCCCTGCCGGATAGCTGACACCGTATGTGTGCAACCCCGTAGAGAGGTCGTAGTTTCGATCTTTTGCCCAAGGGGCTGTTCGAGTGTCTTCCCGAAGGGCTGTCCGAGTTTCTGTTCGAGTTTCGAGGGTCCTCCCAAAGGGCTGTCCGTGACATCGTCCGAGGGACTGTCCGATCGCCTCCCGAAGGACTGTTCGACGAGGGAGTACATCCTCGCGGTTGGGAGGTTGTAAATCCTAGCTGCGGGAATCTGCACCAACGATCTCCACCGACTCTTCTTCCGCTGCGCTTCGAGTCGGTACGGATCAGATCAAACCTTGTATGCAGTCTCCATAGTGGTCCTGGGCGTGCTCGCTGTACCGAAATTTTTTGTTTTCTGTTGCGTTCCCCTATAGTTGTGGGGGTAGCTGTCGGTGTCAAAACTAGCAGATCTCGGGTAGGGGGTCCCGAGTTGTGGGTCTTAGATCGATGGGTAACAGGAGACAAGGGAGACGGTGTTTACCCAGGTTCGGGCCCTCCTATGGAGGTAAAACCCTACGTCCTGCTTTGTTTGTATTGATGATGGTGTATCGAGTACAGAGTTGATCTACCATGAGATCGTATGTAGTGGTCTAAACCCTAAGAGCTATGCTCGTATGATGATATGATCTATGATGATCTGATTGTGCCTAATGACTAGCCTGGCCTCGGCTTATATAACACACCAGAGGCTTAGGATAACAAGAGTCCTAGTCGGCTACGTCGGTGGAGAGGAGTCCTTGTCTTGATCACCAAGTCTTGTGGAATCTTCCTCGTATGCATCATGGGTTGTCCGAACTGGCCCATTAATGAACCGCCCTGGGGGTCCTCGGCCCGACCCACTGGTCGGGAGACGACGTGGTGAGTACCCCCTAGTCCAGGACACCGTCAGTAGCCCCCTGAACCGGTCTTCAAGTTAGGGACGCTCCTCGGTTCTTCCGAACAGTTCTTCGTCTTCGGCCGTCGGTCTTGAAAACTGGTTCAATAAATCTCTCCATCACTGATCTTGAGGATCGCCGAGGTGAATCCGAAGAGCTCACAATTCGGGCATCCGAGGAGCCCCTTTAAGTTATCGGCCTGTATTAATGCCTCGTTATTTTTACGCCACAACTCGGGTTCGAAGGGTTTCCCGTGTGGTGGTACCCTCTTGTGTCCGAGCTCCAACGCTGAACTGTATCTGAGGTGTCTTTCTGAGCCCGAGCTCCAACGCTGGTTGGCATCCGAGGTGTCATAGGATACCTCGGTCTCTGAATATTTGAAGTAGTTCATCCGAGCTTAAATATCGGGATAGTCTTTTATGGAGCCAGCCGTTCGCATTCGTGCTTTATGCCGGACTGCTTCCGAAGTGTCTTCGATCTTGAGCTTTATGCCGGAATGCTTCCGAGCTCCAACGCCGGACCGCATCCGAGATCCAACGATGATCAGCGTCCGAGGTGTCGTAAACTACCTCAGTCTTTTAAAAGATTGAACGAATTCAACCGAGCTTAATGCCGGAAATGCCCTCTATGGAGCCAACCACATGCCCCCGAGCTTTATGCCGGACTGCTTCCGAGGTGGTGCACCACCCCGACCGCGGGCTGATTTTTTGTGGATATTTTCGATTAGTGCAATTTATTCTCTGCCAAGATATATAGCCAGTAGCCCTCAAGGTGCGTGTTGGTCTAAAACCTGAGATGCCCCTGAAGGAAAAAATAATAATCAAAATAAAACCACTAATCCCAGTAGCCCCTGAGACTTAGGTCGATTTGCAAAATCGGCCTGAGGATCAAGTTCTTGCTCGGCGGCATTCATTAGTGATGTAAACGCGGTACGCAGTGGTTTCCGAGACTCGGGTTGGGTGCGGCCGACCAACCTAAGGATCGAATCTCCTCAGAAACCGTATTGCACTTTGAATTTGCTGCATTGAATATGCAATGCAGTAGCCCCCGAGCCTTAATTTGGGAGTGGGTGGTCGAATTAAGGATCGATATTTGTTTGACACAAACTTTGTTACGTTTGACACAATTTATGTGTAATGATTCTACGTATCCAAGTACTTTACATCATTAATGCTCAGATCCGCATTGTACAAGACTTTGCTGACTGACCATCGGCTTCAACCTCCTCGGCCAGTAGCCGAGGAGTGTTTGCCCTACTTTATAAAGCCTTTATAAGGGCAAAGATTTATGGCAAACAAGGCAATCCGGCCATACGGTTTTATAAACAAAGGTACGCGAAGAGATATGTTATATTACTTATTTAACGTAAGAAACATCTTCTGGAAAAAATAGTTCCTTTATAAGTTCCTTTTCCCAGGATATCATGTTGACCATGATCGTGAAACCTCAACTCCGATCAATGTGGGAGGAAAATATTGAGGATTTAGTTCGGGGAATGTTCCCGAACTCTGTGGTCATTAATGAACCGAAATTTTCACTTCCGTCGTTGCCGACCAATTATTTTCTTAAGATGGCTAGTTTTCGGCTTCACCCAGTCTGAGGTACTAACTCGGATGACCCGGAAGTAACAATCACAGAGGTGCTCCCTTTACCCCCTAGCCGAACAATCGGGAACGTAGGGGGTAAGCACAGGAGGTAGGCAACCCAGCTTGGACAAAATCTTAAGTCAAACCGATGCATATTTATGGCTTTATAACGATGATTACGGAAGGCAGCACGCACATATTTAATACAAATGCTTTTATGCTATATGCTATTTTGACTCCTTTGTGACTGTTTATAATTTGAAAGTGGCCTATTGTCGGCTTCCATCCCTTTGTAGATGCTACGCAGGGTGTTTCCATACAAACAAGACAACCCTTAGCCGACGTCTCGGTGCCCGGAGGCGGTTGTGTGAGTGGAAACAAGGCAATCAGATATTCGGGCTTTATAACTTTCACTTAGTCAAGGAGCATATGTTTGGAGGCAACTTAATAGCCCCCGGTATACGTCGACTCCTCGGATTATTCGAGGTTGAACCACCCACAACTTGGCCTTTTCGAGAAAGAAAGGCCCTTCATTTTACACGGATAACCTCGATCAGCTATATTTGGTTGAACACCGCCTGCGGTTCGCTGATCGATTTACGCTTGTTGTGACAGTCAGCTTTCGGCTTTCTCCAACTGAGGCACTTGACCAGTTAAACCGGAAGTGACAATCGCAGTGGTTCTCCCTTTACCCCTTAGCCGAACAAAGCAGAAATGTCAGGGGTAAGCACAGGAGCCGGGCAATCCAGCTATAGACCAAAGACACAACTCGAAATCAATGCATATAAATGCGAAGTACCGAGGACATTCGCCGAGGACTGCATGGAGTACCTCGGTTTTTGGTGGGTTCGGTGCTAGCCGCAGACCCCCTTTAATATTGCCAATGCGTGAAATGTATCTGGCTTTGTACTGCGAAAGTAATGCTCGGAAAACCAAAAAAACTTACGCAAAAAACTTTATGTTTAGATAAAATAAAACAGTGCCAATCCGAAATTGGTCTAAAATGTAATGTGTGCTTCAGTCGTGCTTTAACATGATACATCCGATCTCCGGACTCCAAGCGGGTCAACCTTTCGCTTCAACCTCCATATTCCGAAGGCGGAGTGTTTCTCCGAGGCCTGTTTAGCGAACTAAACTCGAGCGGCTTTAGAAAGAAACCAGGCTATCCGGCTATTGACCACACACTCGCGTTGGAAAAAGGAGTAGTAGATAAAGACTTTGCAACGACGAAGAAGAAAACACATTTATTAAAAAAAACAGCTCATATAAATTTAAGAGCCCCCAAGTGACTTGGGTAAAAGAATTTTATGTATAATGATTGTATGTACCGAAGTACTTATATCATATATGTGTTCGCCTGAACTTTAAACGCGTCTTAACCGACCGTCGGCTTCTCCCTCTTCGGCCAAGGGCCAAAAAGTGTTATCTACTACGCCATCCGAGGATATCGGAGGTGTTTCGAATAACCAGGCAATCAGGCCATTAGGCTATAACAGACAAAGTGCGCCCAGGGAACTTATGCTATATTACTATTTAACGTAAGAAGCATCTTCAAAGAAAATAGTTCCGCCAACGGTTCCTTTCTTTGGGTTCTCATGATTACCATGAGGGGTGTGCAATAGATTTATGTATGCTTGTCTTCCATCGTGGACGACCATAGTTGAAAACAGTAAGAACGCTAGCTTTCAGCTTCACCCGTCTGAGGTACGAGTTGGGATGACCCGATCGTAACAATCGCAGAGGTGCTCCCTTTACTCCCTAGCCGAACAATCGGGAACGTAGGGGTAAGCACAGGAGCAAGGCAACCCAGCTTTGCGGAACACTTAAGTCAACATGATGCATATATTGGCGTAAACACGAACAAGGAAGGGTGCGATACATTAATAATCATATGCAAGAGGAATGACTTCATAATGGAAGCCCCCAAGTAAACGGGGTATTTGAATTTGTTTGTAACAAACAAAGTTTTGACAAAGAAAGTTTTCGCAAACAACTTTTTGTCAAAAAAGTATAATGCTTGGTCGAATCGAACAAAATTTAAAACTGAAAGTTTTTGAGCATGAAAGCGACTTAGCTGGTTAATGTGCTCGGTGTCGATGACGCGATCCGGGCTTGTGGCGGGACGAGGACGCCCATAGAACTTTGACAGATCCGGTGTGTAGTCTTTGGCATGACCGAGGTCCCAGCCCCTAAGCCCGTCCCGAGGTGACCGAACGAGGAGTTCGGCACTCCGAAGTAGTGTCGCGGCTCGGCCGATGTGGCGAGGCGAGGCCCCTGGTCTAGCCGAGGTGGTGGAGTAGGTCGGCAAGGTGACGCCGGGGTGACCGCGTGACGGCAGTCGAAGTCGATTTCCTGCACTCATAAAATAGTGCAAGCCAAAAGTAATAACAAAGAAAGATAATAATTAAAAAAAATCTACTTAATTAATTTAAATGAAGTAAATAATTAAAGAAATATGACCTGGGCGCCGAGGTGCCTGAGCGAAGAGTTCGGCTTGACGAAGTGGCAACGCTGCACGGTCGATGTGGAGAGGCGAAGTCCCTGGTCCAGCTAACATGGCGAAGCTGGTCGGCTAGTGACGCCGATGTCCCTGGAGCAGGTTGATGAAGAGATGCCAAAGCCTCCGGTCTAGCCGAGGTGACGGAGCAGGTCGGCTGGTGACGCCGAAGTCTCATGCCAGCCGAGGTGTCGAAGCAGGTTGACTGCTGACGCTGAAGTCTCACACCAGCCGAGGTGTCGAAGCTGGTCGGCTGGTGATGCCGAAGTCTCATGCAAGCTGAGGTGTTGAAGCTGGTCGACTGGTGACGCCGAAGTCCCCGGAGCGGGTTGATGAGGAGATGACGAAGCCCCCGGTATAGCCGAGGTGTCGGAGCAGATCGTTAAGGTGACGCTAGAGCCCCATGCCAGCCGATGTGTAAAAGCAGGTTGGCGTGGTGGACGTCAGCTTGAAAAAGTAACGGCGCGGCGATGCCGACGCAGCTCGGAATTTGTGATGAGGTCAATGCTGGCTTGATGAAGCAACGGAGCGCCCGACCCGTACAACCCGTGGATGACGAGGTTCTCTTGATGATTATTCGGACCTCGCAATGCCGAACTCTTGGTCGGTTGACCGAGGTGATGAGAAAATTTCCTTCAAAAAGGACGCCTCACAACCCGTTCATGAAAAAGATGAACTCGGGTTGGATTAGTTTTCGCGCAGAAAATAGATCCAAAATTTGTTGTACTCATCGGACGTTTCCCGGAGTTTGGACGGTCGGATCGAGCTGAAATATTGAGGGGTGATCGGTATAGGAATTCTGCAGCCAATGAACAGTGGGATTTTCCAACGGATATACGAGCTAGATACTGGACACCTCGTCCTAAACTCATCCAGATTCCAGTCCAGATTCGATAGGGCTCCGGTATATTGGAGATTGCCGGAGATTCCTCCATCGGAACGCGACAAAATTTTGCAGGGTTGTTGTAGATACAATTACGCACAATTCCACCGAAGCAATCGTCAAAACGACGCTCAAGGAAACGGGGACGACGAACACAAATTCGCTGTCCAAAAAAAACCGCAATATGCACACGAGCCATCGATCCTTCTAGCGATCCCACAGCGGAACTCTCAATGAAAGCACCAATGTCGGTGTCAAAACTGGCGGATCTCAGGTAGGGGGTCCCGAGCTGTGGGTCTTGGATCGATGGGTAACAGGAGACAAGGGAGACGGTGTTTACCCAGGTTCGGGCCCTCCTATGGAGGTAAAACCCTACGTCCTGCTTTGTTTGTATTGATGATGGTGTATCGAGTACAGAGTTGATCTACCACGAGATCGTATGTAGTGGTCTAAACCCTAAGAGCTATGCTCGTATGATGATATGATCTGTGATGATCTGATTGTGCCTAATGACTAGCCTGGCCTCGGCTTATATAACACACCAGAGGCTTAGGATAACAAGAGTCCTAGTCGGCTACGTCGGTGGAGAGGAGTCCTTGTCTTGATCACCAAGTCTTGTGGAATCTTCCTCGTATGCATCATGGGCTGTCCGAACTGGCCCATTAATGAACCGCCCTGGGGGTCCTCGGCCCGACCCACTGGTCAGGAGACGACGTGGTGAGTACCCCCTAGTCCAGGACACCGTCAGTAGCAAAAACGGAAAATAAGCTTCTTTAGAAACTTGACCGCGGTCTCCGCGTCGCAATTGCTGACGGGCTCTGCCTCAACCCACTTAGTAAACTTATCAACCGTCACTAACAAGTGGGTCCTTTTATCAGAAGACGGCTTGAATGGACCAACCATATCCAGCCCCCAGACGGCAAACGACCAAGTAATTGGAATCATACGCAACTCTTGAGCCGCCACATGAGCCTGTCGAGCAAACTTTTGGCACCCATCACACTTGCGCACAATCTCCTCAGCGTCGGCATGAGCCGTCAACCAATAAAATCCATGCCTGAAAGCTTTGGCGACCAGTGATCGTGAGCCGGCATGATGTCCGCAATCGCCAGAATGAATTTCGTTAAGGATTTCCTGGCCTTCTTCAGGTGAAACACACCGTTGAAACACGCCAGTGCTGCTCCGTCGATGTAACTCACCATTAATGATTGTCATGGACTTTGATCGCCGGATGATTTGTCAAGCGTCGACTTCCTCTTCTGGGAGCTCTTCTCGGGTCAGATAAGCCAAATATGGCACAGTCCAATCAGGGGTGACACGTAAGGCCGCCACCAGGTGCGCCTCCGGGTCAGGGATAGCTATATCCTCTTCTGACGGTAACTTGACCAATGGATTGTGAAGGACGTCCAGGAAGACGTTAGGCGGTACCGGCTTTCTTTGTGAGCCAAGTATAGATAAGGCATCAGCAGCCTCATTGAGCCGGCGATCTATATGATCAACCTGATAACCTTGAAAATGACCCGCCACATTGGATACCGCTCGCCGATAAGCCGCCATAAGAGGGTCCTTAGAGTCCCAAGTCCCTGAAACTTGTTGTGCTACTAGATCTGAGTCTCCCAGACATCTGACCCGGCTAAGATTCATCTCTTTGGCTATCCGAAGCCCATGTAGGAGCGCTTCGTACTCAGCTGCATTGTTAGTACACTGGAACATGAGCCGTAAGACATAGCAAAATTTGTCACCTTTTGGAGAAGATAGCACGACCCCAGCCCCCGAGCCTTCCAGCTGTCTAGACCCGTCGAAGTGTATAGCCCAGTACATGGTATCTAGCCTATCCTCTGAAATCTGTATCTCTGTCCAATCATTGATGAAATACACTAATGCTTGAGACTTAATTGCGGTTCGGGGCATATACTTCAAGTGGTGGTCACCAAGCTCAATGGCCCATTTGGCTATTCTGCCCGTGGCCTCTCGGTTTTGTATGATATCACCAAGAGGCGCCGAACTAACCACAGTTATTGGGTGTTCCTGGAAATAGTGTTTCAACTTCCGGCTTGCCATGAAGATCCCGAAAACCAGCTTCTGCCAATGTGGGTACCGTTGCTTGGATAGCGTTAAGACCTCGCTGACGAAGTAAACTGGGTGCTGAACTGGATATTCCTTTCCCCCTTCTTTCCGCTCGACCACAACTGCAACACTTACCACCTTGGAGTTGGCAGCAATGTACAGGAGCACAGGCTCTTTATCCATGGGAGCAGCCAGAACGGGCGGGTTGACAAGCTGCTGCTTGAGCGCTTCAAAGGCCCTGCCAGCTTCATTTGTCCACTTGAAGTCGCCCGATTTCTTCAATAGCTGGTAAAAAGGGGTCGCCTTCTCCCCTAGGCGGCTTATGAACCGGTTTAAAGCTGCAATGCGTCCAGTGAGCCGTTGAACTTGATTCACGTTTGCCGGTTCGGATAATGACGTCACGGCCTTGATCTTGTCCGGGTTGGCCTCGATGCCTTGCTCAGAGACTAGAAACCCTAACAACTTGCCCGCAGGAACGCCAAAAACACACTTCGCCGGGTTAAGCTTCATCTTGTATACTCGAAGATTGTCAAAAGTTTCCTTGATGTCATCCAAAAGTGTCTCTTTCTTCCGAGATTTCACCATGATTTCATCAACGTAGGCATGAACATTACGTCCAATTTGTGGCTTGAGGCAATTTTGGACACAGCGCTGGTAAGTCACCCCGGCGCTCTTGAGCCCAAAAGGCATGGAGACATAGCAAAAAGCCCCAAAGGGAGTGATAAAATCCGTCTTCTCTCGATCTTCGACAGCCATCTTGATTTGATGATACCCAGAGTACGCATCCAAAAAGCATAAACGCTCGCAACCTGTCGTAGAATCAATGATCTGATCAATACGTGGAAGGGCAAAAGGATCCTTGGGACAGGCTTTGTTGAGATCTGTGTAGTCGACACACATGCACCAAGTGTCGTTTTTCTTCAAAACCAGCACCGGGTTAGCTAACCACTCAGGATGAAAAACTTCCACAATAAACCCGGCAGCTAGGAGCCGGGCCACTTCTTCTCCAATGGCCTTGCGTCTCTCCTCATTAAAACGACGGAGGTACTGGCGCACTGGCTTCATCTTGGGATCTACATTAAGGTGGTGCTCAGCAAGTTCTCTTGGAACTCCAGGCATGTCAGATGGCTTCCATGCAAAGATGTCCCGATTCTCACGGATGAACTTGATGAGCGCGCTTTCCTATTTGGAATCCAAGCCGGTCCCAATAGTGAACTGCTTGGACGAGTCGCCCGGTGTGCAGTCTATCTGCTTCATATCTTCAGCCGGTTTGAACTTGAGCTCAGGTTCGGACTCGGTATTAGGTTTCTTGAGCGGGCTCATGTCAGCCGGGTCAACATTGGCGGTGTAGAACTTCAATTCCTCTGCCGCACAGGCCGACTCGGCGTAGGCCGCATCTTCGTCCTCGCATTCCTGAGCTATCTTCCAGTTTCCGTCCACGGTTATGGTCCCTTTGAGTCCCGACATCTTGATCTTGAGATAGACATAGCACGGGCGGGCCATAAAACGAGCGTAAGCCGGCCACCCAAAGAGAGCATGATAAGGGCTTTTTATCTTGACAACCTCAAACATCAGTGACTCGCACCTGTAGTTGAACTCATCTCCAAAGGCCACATCGAGCTTAATCCGCCCGATCGGATAAGCCGACTTTCCAAGGACGATCCCATGAAAAACCGTCGTCGAAGGAAGCAAAGTGCTTTCTGATAGATTCATTCGACGGAAGGTCTCGTAATACAATATGTTTATGCTGCTGCCTCCATCCACGAGAACCTTGGACAGAGTGTATCCTCTAACTTGCGGTGCTACCACCAAAGCCAGGCCGCCCGGGTTGTCAAACCGGGGGGGACGATCCTCTCTGCTCCAGGTGATCGCGTGTTCGGACCAGTTAAGGTACCTAGGGACCGCCGGCTCAGCCATGTTGACAGCCCTGCTCTTGACCTTGCTGTCCCGCTTGCAGGTATTGGTGGTGAACACGTGGTATTGACCACAACTTAGGTGCCTCGGATTCCTCTGAAAATTACCTTGGCCATCATGCTGTTGGAGCTCCGCTCCTGAGTCACCGCGCACTTCATCAGAGCTGCCAAGGGCTTCGGATGCGAGCGGCGACTGTGCCGCCGTGCTCATCATAGCATGAGATGACACCTGCAGAGGGAGATCGCGACGCTCCTCGCAAGTCTCCGCTGCGGACGAAACTCCAAGTTTAGAGTCCGAGTTGACGATGATTGCCTTTTCGACGGCCGGCTCACCCAGAGGGCCGACCCGCCGTGAAGATCTGACCACGTCGTGACTTCGGCCGGCTTGACGTCGGTCGGATTGAGTGCGCCGAGCCGGCTCAACGATGTTGGAGCAGATGTCCGGCTTGGGCACCGTCGTGCTGATCTTGCTGATGAAGACTTGAATCCTACCAAAGGGGACCCGGTAACCATACTCGATTGAGTCGGCGTCGGGGCCCCAGCCGGAGTCATCGATGTAGATCTTGCCGCGGCGGCTCTTGGTCATACGAACGACCACGTAACTCCTGAAGCCCAGAAGGGCTCCCTTCGAGAACTCAACTCCACCGGGCGAGAGCCCCACAGTGGGCGCCAACTGTCATGGTTTTGTCAACCCGGCAGATGTCCTCGTAACAGGACTTAGGTGTGAGGCCATCGCCGCTTGGTGGCGACTCGAAGGGGTTAAACGAGAGAGAGAGAGAGAGAGACGGGTTTACCCAGGTTCGGCCCCTCCTATGGAGGTAATAGCCTACGTCCTGCTTTGTGTGTATTTGATGAGTAGATCTCAATTACAAGGGTGCGGAATCGCTAACCTAGCAATCGAGAGATTGTAACTTGAGTCTTTCGGCCCTAGGGGCCTGCCTTTATATACATGTCAAGCCCTAAGGTTTACAATTGAGTCCGGGTTATATCTTGACCCGTGACCTACTACATCTCTAAACTTGTCGTGTATCTTAAGGAAACTGAATTGGCGTCTTTAGCTTCATGGGCTTTGAGCCGCCGTCTTAAGGTATTGGGCCGCCCGGTGTCTTTAATCGACCGCCACCTCACTTCTCTTGTACTCAGGACACGGCCCACTTAAACTTGGTTGCAGAGTTGTTGATATGATTTAACCCGGCCCAGTATGGCGGGTTACATCGTGGAGTTATATCCCCGACAGTATTCGTGGATCGATTAAATTGGATTCGTAGGAAGGAAACAAGATCTTGGATTGGTATATTACGTGTTTCCTTAGCATGGAGATGCAACACCTTAGACCTTGGACATATTAGATGAACACTTGTATTTGTAGTGTCTTATTCAAGCTTAGCAGCTTGTATGCTTCTCCCGAGGATTTTTATATAGGGGTACATATGAGTTAGCTATAGAATACATATGTGATTTTTGTTTAGTCCTTTCGAGAGAGATGAATATATGAATAGTATGAGTAATGATTGGAGATGACTTATATGCGACATGATGCTTCGGTGGTATAAGATGATTTCTGATTATAGTAATAGGTAGGACTATTGGCATCCAAGAACTGTGCTCAAGGATAAGATGATATACGTTCACTCACATCCTAAGCTCCTTGAAACCCTGAAGCTTTACCAAGCCATAACACGGTCGGAATATGACCATAGTCTCTGGCTCCAAGTCAAAAGACTATGGTCGATACTCTACCTTGACCACCCCCAATCCTATCCATAAGGAAGGTGGACTCAAAGAATTAGGTCACGAAGGACCACAAATCCCTGGACAGGTAACTGCCTAAAACAGATGCCGCTCTCAGGAATTTATGACTAAATGGCCAAAGGTTGGTTCCCGAGCTTTCTCTCGAGATCAAGCTGAATCAAAATGCCATCAGTCTAAAGACCATTCCTGAGTCTTACCCCAAGACCACACAGTCCACACCTTACGGTTAATGGATATACCATCAAACCCTTTTAGGTTGGCTTATGCCCGCTTCTCTCACATATCCCATGAGCAATATGTTTGTGTGATACTTGGAGAAATATGTTGTTGTCCTCACTGATGAAATACTTATTTATCAAATGAGAGAAAGGAACACCTTAATCCTAACTGGATAAGCCCAGAAGCCTCGATTGTCGAGCCTCTCAAGTGCAAAGTTTTACCTTGAAGAAGTCCGACCCCTCGAAGCACCCTCCCTGCGGCAGAAGGCAATCTTACCCACGCAAGATGAAGAACCACTATGGTTGGGAAACCACGAAGATGAAGAAGAAGCAAGAGAAGTCAACAACTGCTCCTATGCCGGCTACATCAGCTAGACTATGTCGAGAAACACCAACGTTCAAGCATGATGGAGCCTTTGGACATCAAGAGAAATTAAAGAGCCCCTTGTTTTAAGTAGCCACCTATTAGTTCCTGACAAGGAAGGAACCGAGAAGTTGATAGCACCCCTCACCAGTTTGATGGTGTACGATATGCATGACGTCCCTACTCTCTTCAGATGCCTGGAACGGAGTGGAACGAATGACATGATTTTGTTACTGGCCCCTTTTTGGCCCAATCAAGGACGTGAATCCTGACTGGATCATGGTGAAACCCCTGTCAAAGGTGGTTTGATACGTCTCCAATGTATCTATAATTTTTGATTGTTCCATGCTGTTATATTATCATTCTTGCATGTTTTATAATCATTTTATAGCAACTTTATATCATTTTTTGGGACTAACCTATTGACATAGTGCCCAGTGCCAGTTGTTGTTTTTTGCTTGTTTTTTTACTTCGCAGAATGTCAGTACCAAACGGAATCCAATTGCCACGAAACATTTTGGAGGTTTTTTTGGACCAGAAGACAACATGGAAGCCAAGGAAGCACCCGGAGGGAGTCCCATGGGGCCCACAAGACACCAGGACGCGCCAAAGGCCCCTGGCGCGCCCTGATGGGTTGTGGGGCCCATGGAGGTCTCCTCCACCGCCTCTCAGCTCTATAAATTCTCAGAAATTCCAGAAACCCTAGAGGAGTCGACAAAATAGACTTCCAGCCGCCGCAAGTTCCAGAACCGCGAGATCCAATCTAACACCATCACAGAGGGGTTCATCATCCTCATTGGTGCCTCTTCGATGATGCATGATTAGTCCACCATAGACCTACGGGTCCGTAGGCAGTAGCTAGATGGATTTCTCTCTCTCTTATGATTCTCAATACAATGGTCTCTTGGACATCTACTTGATGTAATGACTTTTTGCGGTGTGTTTGTTGGGATCCGATGAAGTTTGAGTTCATGATCGGTTTCTATCCATGAATATTATTTGAGTCTTCTTTGATCTCTTATATGCATGATTATTTATAGCCTCGTATTTCTTCTTCGAATCTTTGTTTTAGTTAGGCCAACTAGATCGAATTTTCTTGCCATGGGAAGAGGTGCTTTGTGATGGGTTCGATCTTGCGGTGTCCTCTCCCAGTGATAGAAGGGGCAGCGAGGCACGCATGTATCGTTGCTATTAAGGATAACAAGATAGGGTCTATTCCTACATGAATAGATCTTGTCTACATCATGTCTTCATTCTTATTGCATTACTCCGTTTCTCCATGAACTTAATACACTAGATGCATGCTGGATAGCGGTCGATGTGTGGAGTAATAGTAGTAGATGCAGAATTGTTTCGGTCTACTAATATTGGACGTGATGCCTATATATTGATCATCGCCTTGGATATCTTCATAATTATTTGATCTTCTATCAATTGCCCAACAGTAATTTGTTTACCCACCATGTGCTATACCCATGAGAGAAGCTACTAGTGAAATCTACGGCCCCCGGGTCTATCCTTTTAATATTTTCCTTTCCGATCTATCTTTTTCCACTTTTGTTTTCAGATCTATTATTCCAAAAACCCAAAAATACCTTGCTGCACTTTTTATTTGCATCTTTTATTTTGTGTGCTTGTGCGATCTATTTATCCAATCTCATACAAACTAATATATCTTTTTACCGTGAAGAGATTGACAACCTCTCTTACGCGTCGGGTTGCAAGTATTTGTTCTTTGTGTGCAGGTACTGTTTACATAGTGTTGCTTGGTTCTCCTACTGGTTCGATAACCTTGGTTCCATAACTAAGGGAAATACTTACTGATACGTCTCCAACGTATCGATAATTTATGAAGTATTCATGCCATATTCACCTATGTTTACAATACTTTTATATGGTTTGGATGCACTTTACATGATTTATTTAGAACTAACCCGGACTGACGCTATTTTCAGCAGAACTACCGTGGTGTTGTTTTTGTGCAGCAATCAAAGTTCTCCAAATGCAACGAAATTTTTTGACGATTTTTGGAACAAAAGAGGCACTAGAAGCTTCGTTGGAGGGCCAGAAGAGCCACGAGGTGGGCACAACCCACCAGGGCGCGGCAGGCCCCTCTGGCACACCCTGGTGTCTTGTGGTCCACTCGTGGCCCAACTTCGCGTGAAACCGACACCCAAAAATCCTATATATTGAGAAACCTTCAGAAATAACCCGAGACGAGAAGTTCCGCCGCCGCAACTCGCTGTATCGACGAAAAACCAATCTGTAGGCATTCCAGTACCCTGCCGGAGAGGGTAGATCCTCTTCAGTGGTCATCTTCATCATCCCGGCGGAGGTCATGACGAGGAGGGAGTAGTCCACCCTCGGGGCTGAGGGTATGTACCAATAGCTATGTGTTCAATCTCTCTCTCTCTCTCTCTCTCTCTCTCGTGTTCTTGAGATGTCACAATCTTGATGTATACGGGCTTTGTTAATATAGTCGGATCATATGATGTTATTCCCTTGCTATCATGTTGTGATGAATTGAATCTTTCCCTTTGAGATATCGTTATGTTGGATTGAATATTGGATTTGAGAACACTTGATATATGTCTTGCATATGGATAACCGTGGTGACAATGGGGTGTTCTATTGATTCACTTGATGTAAGTTTTGGCACTCAACTTGCGCATTCCCGAGGTGACATTGGGGTAATCTATGCATAGGGGTTGATGCACGTTCTTGTCCTACATTCTCCGATAGAAATCTTGGGGCACTCTTTGAGGTTCTTTGTGTTGGATTGAGTATTATGAATCTGAAATTGTTTGATGCGTATCATATAATTAACTCATGGATACTTGTGGTGACATTGGAGTATCTAGGTGACATTAGAGTTGGTTGATGCGTATCATATGATGTTATTCTAGTACGAACTCTTAGATAGATCGATCGGAAAGGATAACTTGGTGTTATTTTAGTACGAACTCTTGGATAGATCGATCGGAAAGGATAACTTTAAGGTGGTTTTGTAACCTACAAACAATTTCTTCTTATGTTCTCCGCTAGATAAGAACTTTGGAGTGATTCTTCGTTGCACGTTGAGGGATGGTTATGTGATCCAATTATATTAGAATTGTTGAGAGATTGCACTAGAGAAAGTACGGACCCTAGGCCTTGTTTTCAAGCATTGCAATACCGTTTGTGCTCACTTTTGTTACTTGCTACCTTGCTATTTTTATATTTTCAGATTACAAAAACCTATATCTACCATCCATATTGCACTTGGATCACCATCTCTTCGCTGAACTAGTGCACCTATACAATTTACCATTGTATTGGGTGTGTTGGGGACACAAGAGATTTTTTGTATTTGATTGCATGGTTGCTTGAGAGAGACCATCTTCATCCTACACCTCCCACGGATTGATAAACCTTAGGTAATCCACTTGAGGGAAAATTGCTACTGTCCTACAAAACCCTGCGCTTGGAGGCCCAACAAAGTCTACAGGAATAAAGTTGCGTAGTAGACATCAAGCTCTTTTCTGGCGCCGTTGTCGGGGAGGTGAGTGCTTGAAGGTATATCTTTAGATCTTGCAATTAAATCTTTTAGTTTCTTGTCTTTCACTAGTTTGGTTTTATAAAAGAAAACTACAAAAAAATGGAGTTTAGGTTGCCTCAATTGCTTCGCCTTTTTAATGTCTTTCGTGAAAAGGATGGTTCGGAAAATTGTGCTCAATTGGTAGAGGAAGAATTTATGAAAATACTTAATGAGAATTCCTTGAATGATGAGCATGATTGCAGTGTTGCTAGTATGCATTCTCTGAATATCCATAATGCTAATCATATGCAAATCCACAAGCTTGGGGATGCTATGTTTGATGAAGATGATATTTTTAGTCCCCCAAGTTTTGATGAGAAAATTTATTATGATGATGGCATGCCTCCTATCTATGATGATTATGATGATGACATGTATGCTATAAAGAGTGATATTAACCATGAAACTTGTCATCATGATTTTAATATTGAATGTGGTTATGGCAATCAAGTGTCTCATGATAGTTTTTTTGATGAGTTTGCTCCCACTACAATGAATGAGAAGAAAATTGCTTATGTGGAGAGTAATAAATTTTCTATGCTTGTGCATCATGAAAATAATGCTTTATGTGATAGTTATATTGTTGAATTCCATCATGATGCTACTGAAAATTATTATGAGGGAGGAACATATGCTTGTAGGAATTGCAATAATATCAAGTTTCCTCTCTATGTGTTCAAAGCTTTGAAGTTATGCTTGTTTTGCCTTCCTATGCTAGTTGATTCTTGCTCCCATAAATTGTTTTCTCACAAAATCCCTATGCATAGGAAGTGGGTTAGACTTAAATGTGCTTTTCATGAGATTCATGATGCTCTCTTTTATGTTTCAATTCTTTACTTTTATGCGAGCATCATTGAAATCATCATGCCTAGCTAAAAAGGCATTAAAGAAAAGCACTTGTTGGGAGACAACCCAACACTTTTACTTTCTGTTTTTATATGTTAACATGATTAATATACTGTATTAATCATGTTTTTGTCTTTTATTTCAATAAAGTGCCAAGTAAAGCCTTTGGGATGACTCACAAGATGAGTAGAATTGATGCTGAACCAAAACAAAAAAATTTGACTCCAGTACAGGAATTTTAATTTTTTACTGGAGCGTGATAATGATCTGAAATTTTTACACAGTGTTTATATATAAATTATTCAGGTTTTCCTAATTTTTCAGAAGTTTTAGAGATATGGAATTATGGCTATACTACAGATCTTCACAGATTGTTCTGTTTTTGACAGATTCTGTTTTGCATGCATAGTTTGCTTGTTTTAGTGTTTCCATAGCTTATATTTAGTGGTATAAATTATGGAATGATAGAATACAGTAGGCATCATGTGGGAACAATTATGAATCTTGTCTTGACAGTACCTAAGTGAATGATTTATCTTTATTACACTAACCCTTCTCACGAAGTTCCGTTAAGTTTTGTGTGATTGAAGTTTTCAAGTTTTGGGTGAGACACCAATATGAGGAGAATAAGGAGTGACAAGAACCTAAGCTTGGGGATACCCAAGGCACCCCCAAGTTAATATCCAAGGAAGACTCAAGCGCCTAAGCTTGGGGATGCCCCGGAAGGCATCGCCTCTTTCGTCTTCAACACTATCGATATATCTTACTTGGAGCTATAGTTTTATTCGTCACATGATATGTGCTTTGCTTGGAGCGTCATTATATATTTTTATTTTCTGTTAGGTGTTATTTATAATCTTGTTTTTCAATAAAAGGTTCCAAGAATTGCCTTAGGATGCTTGCATTGCATGTTTGATGTGTGCTGTGTAAAAATAGAAACTTTCTCTGTAGTGTTTGAATTTTCATATTTTACTGGAACGTGGAAAGTTTCTAAAAATTTTACACAGTATTTTCATATAAATTATTTAGAATTCCCTAAATTTTCATAATTGTTTGAGTTAGAGAAGTACACTGTTTTCATAAATTGCTACATACTGTTCTGTTTGGACAGATTGTTGTCATAGTTTTGTTATCTACTTATCCTATAGTTTCCATAGCCTATATTGGTAGATATAAATTGTGGAAACGATAGTAAACAGTAGATGATGTTTGAAAATTATTGTGAAACTTGTCTTGGTAGTACATGAAGTGTTGATTTGTTCTTATGTGTACTAACCTATCTCACGAGTTCTTTTTGAGTTTTGTGTGGATGAAGTTTTTGAGACTTAGGTGAAACCGGGATATGATAGGATTGAACGAGATACAAAATCTCAAGCTTGGGGATTCCCAAGGCACCCCAAGTAAATATTTCAAGAAGTCTCAAGCATCTAAGCTTGGGGATGCTACGCATCCCACCTCTCTTCATCAAACAAATATCGGTTAGCCTATGTTGAGCCTAGATTTTTATTTGTCCACATGATATGTACTATTCTTGGAATGAATTTTTATTTAGTTTGTTGTTTGAATAAAATACTCAGATCTGAAAATATTTATTGAGAGAGAGTCCTCACATAGCTACTTAATTGTTTGACTACTCGTTGATGTTCACTTATATCTTTTGAGAGTAGCTTGTCATTTACTCTTGTGCTTCACTTATATTCTATGAGTAAATTGTTGAATGAATTGAATACCATGAAGTTGAAATTATATGTTCATATCATGCCTAGTAGTAGCTTCACATTGGGTTTAGAAAGTGAAATCTTTTGAAGCTTGAAAATCACAATATTGGTCATACAAGCAATTCGTGAATGATTAGTATAAGGAAGAGAACTTTCACATACAAATATATTATCTTGGACGTCTTCTATGATTGTGAATACCCATTAATTATTTTCAAACTTGAGCAAATTAGTTGAAGTTGGACAAGGAAGACAACGTAATGAGTTATGGTTGTGTATATTTGCATAGAAGTTATATTGTTATGGATCCTCCAACATATGGTGCTTGTTTAGAACCTTTTGCTAGCCAACATTTCGTACTAAGTAGAGATACTACTTGTGCATCCAAATCCTTGAGCCAAGTTTCTTCCATAAGAGTCCACCATACCTACCTATATATGGTATTTCATTACCATTCCAAGTAAATTTGCATGTGCCACCTCTAAACATTCAAATAAACATCTGTTTTGTGTGCCTGGACCGCTCATGGAGCGATGGGGGGCGGTCAGTATCTTCCATGTTAAGCGGGTTATTCTCATGATGAGTGTTTATTCACTCGTCCTTGCACGAGAGGGGCAGTAATAGGGATTCCCAGTCCCGAAATAAAAAAATGCAAATAATTAAACAAAACTCCCCCAGGAATGTTGTTGGTATGGACGGTACCCGTGGATTCGGCTAGCCGTGGAGTGTGTTTGTTGGTGGAGGGGGAGTAAACCTTTACTTTTACCGCTTGGGAACCGCCGCTAATGTGTTTAACATGGAAGATATTGATAACTCTTGGTTGTAACGTTGACAGGAAGGGTGCACCTCCCAAAATTATATTTATCTCTGATTTAAGCTTTGAGCTCTGGCACCTCTGCAAATCCCTGCTTCCCTCTGCGAAGGGCCTATCTTTTACCTTTCAGTATTTACTTTTATGCAAGAGTCAATAGTATGCATTCTCATTTCAACCTCAATTATTCTCTAGTTGGCAAGCATCATGTGGTGGGGAAAGATCTCGGCACATATGGCTAGTCAAATATATTTGATCATGACTTATTATTGTTGACAGTTATCTCTATGATAAATGAGTTGGGAGGCGAAACATTAAGCCCATATCTTTCTCTGTGTTCGATGGATGCCATTTGTTCTAAAAATATGCTTTGAGTACTAGCAATCATAGAAGACTATATGATAATTGAGTATGTGGAGCTCTTACTTAGACTTTGTTGACAATAAGTTGAATTGCAATTGTTTGGTGACTAAGAACATAGGTTGTTAAGTTTCAAGAGAATTCATTATTTGAACCATGACATGTGAATTGATTGCTCTATCATGATGATTTTTATGAGAAAAAGTTGCTGGTTATGATGCTAGAAAATTGACAGAAATTATCAATGATCAAACATATATATTATGCTAGCATTCACACTTCATAAATTAGTTCTTTTATCATTTACCTACTCGAGGACGAGCAGGAATTAAGCTTGGGGATGCTGATACGTCTCCAATGTATCGATAATTTATGAAGTATTCATGCCATATTCACCTATGTTTACAATACTTTTATATGGTTTGGATGCACTTTACATGATTTATTTAGAACTAACCCGGACTGACACTATTTTCAGCAGAACTACCGTGGTGTTGTTTTTTGTGCAGAAAACAAAGTTCTCCAAATGCAACGAAACTTTTTGACGGATTTTTTGGAACAAAAGAGGCACTAGAAGCTTCGTTGGAGGGCCAAAAGATCCATGAGGTGGACACAACCCACCAGGGCGCGCCAGGCCCCTCTGGCCGCCCTGGTGTCTTGTGGTCCACTCGTGGCCCAACTTCGCGTGAAACCGACGCCCAAAAATCCTATATATTGAGAAACCTCTAGAAATAACCAGAGACGAGAAGTTCCGCCGCCGCAACTCTCTGTATCGACAAAAAACCAATCTGGAGGCGTTCCAGTACCCTGCCGGAGAGAGTAGATCATCTTCGGTGGCCATCTTCATCATCCCGGCGGAGGCCATGACGAGGCGGGAGTAGTCCACCCTCGGGGCTAAGGGTATGTACCAGTAGCTATGTGTTCAACCTCTCTCTCTCTCTCTCTCGTGTTCTTGAGATGTCACGATCTTGATGTATCACGCGCTTTGTTAATATAGTCGGATCATATGATATTATTCCCTTGCTATCATGTTGTGATGAATTGAATCTTTCCCTTTGAGATATCGTTATGTTGGATTGAATGATTTGAGAACACTTGATATATGTCTTGCATATGGATACTGTGGTGACAATCGGGTGTTCTATTGATTCACTTGATGTATGTTTTGGCACTCAACTTGCGGATGCCCGAGGTGACATTGGGGTAATATATGCATAGGGGTTGATGCACGTTCTTGTCCTACGTTCTCCAATAGAAATCTTGGGGAACTCTTTGAGGTTCTTTGTGTTGGATTGAGTATTATGAATCTGAAATTGTTTGATGCGTTTCGTATAATTAACTCATGGATACTTGTGGTGACATTGGAGTATCTAGGTAACATTAGAGTTGGTCGATGCGTATCATATGGTGTTATTCTTGTACGAACTCTTAGATAGATCGATTGGAAAGGATAACTTGGTGTTATTTTAGTACGAACTCTTGGATAGATCGATCGGAAAGGATAACTTTAAGGTGGTTTCGTACCTTACAAACAATTTCTTCTTATGTTTTCCGCTAGATAAGAACTTTGGAGTGATTCTTCATTGCACGTTGAGGGATGGTTATGTGATCCAATTATATTAGCATTGTTGAGAGATTGCACTAGTGAAAGTACGGACCCTAGGCCTTGTTTTCAAGCATTGCAATACCGTTTGTGCTCACTTTTGTTACTTGCTACCTTTCTTGTTTTTTTATTTTGAGATTACGAAAACCTATATCTACCATCCATATTGCACTTGTATCACCATCTCTTCGTCGAACTAGTGCACCTATACAATTTACCATTGTATTGAGTGTGTTGGGGACACAAGAGATTTTTTGTATTTGATTGCAGGGTTGCTTGAGAGAGACCATCTTCATCCTACACCTTCCACGGATTGATAAACCTTAGGTCATCCACTTGAGGGAAAATTGCTACTGTCCTACAAAACTCTGCGCTTGGAGGCCCAACAAAGTCTACAATAATAAAGTTGCGTAGTAGACATCACTTATCGTAGCTGTGCTGCATCATCCCTTCCTCTTTGGGGAAATACCGACGCGGTCTCAAGCCACGTCATGGTTCACCCCACTTGCCAAGCCTCAGACCTCGGGGATTGGATGGTTGGTCTATACTTATGGGTAGCCAGCTCATCTAGGACCCCTCAAAAACTCTCCTAGGTGGTAGGAACCATCTTTGCGTGGAATCTCTAAGCTTATCCTTAGGGACGAGACTCAGCCCAAACCTTGCCACAAATGGCTACGGAGAGACAAGTAGACCAAACACTCAAAGACACGCCGGAAACGTGCGTCCGTGACGACAAAGACAAACGGCCGAAGGTGAATGAAGAATATACCTGGGCAACTTACCCAAGCAGAAGATCTCGAGAAGAAGCCTACGATGACGCGCTTCAACACTCTCAAGGATGAAGACCACCTGCGACTGAAGATCTCCTGCTTTAAGGAAGATAAGGACTCCCCCGTCGACGGCAAGCTACACCAAGACTCGACCCTTCTAGACTAGAGCAAGACATCTAGATGTCACTAACCAACGTGGGTAACCCCCCAAGACCAGCACGCGGACCACTACCTTGTCACGTATTCCGACTTTGGAATACACACGCAAGCCAGACCCATTGCCCGAACCTCGTTCACCAAACCCTTGACCCTTAGGCAAGCCTACGTATTGCAAGAACCCCATCCACCCTCAGACAAAGTCAATGATGCACTCAAAGCTGTATCATCAAGCACTTCAAGACCCAATGGAGCAATCACATCGAAGAAGAAGCCACATGGGAATGTGAAGACTACCTCAGACCCGAATTTTTGTATCTTTTCAACGCCTAGCCTAGGAATCTCGGGGACGAGATTCTTGTAAGGGGGGTAGGTCTGTCACACCCTGTGTTTTGCCTCATGACTAAGTTAACATGACTCAAAAATTAGGGCCAACAAAAAACTTTTTGTGTGCTTGTGATGCTTGACTTGATTGTTGATTGCTTGTTTGCTTGCTTGTGCTTTAATTCATAAAATTCCTTCTACTCTCCAAACCCATCTCCTTGATCCAAAGTTTTTCCCAATGATCATGCCATGTGAATAGGACATAAAACTATTTTTTATAATTATTATTTTGACCAAAGAGCATTTATTTAATTTAGGTTTTCAAAAACCCCTGGGTAGAGGCTTGAACTACAAGTCCTTAAATTAAGGTATTTAAATTCTTTCAAAAACTATATTAGAAACCTATTATATATAAGACTTCCGAAAACCACTAAATATTATTTTTAAAGATTATTTTCCTATTTCATTTAAAGGCGTTTTCTTAAGGCCAGAAATGGTCTTTTATAGGGAAAAATATTTTTATGCTTTCAAAATATTTGAGAAAATTTAGGGAAACTCAGTGGACATATATTTTCCATATATAAGAGTTTCAACACATGGTCATGTTCAAAATATTAGACAAAACCCTCCAAAACCCTTTCTGGATATTTCAAGTATTTGAAATATTTCTACAAGAAATATTCTGAAATAAATCCAGTAAAATTCTAGCAAGTCACATATGCTTAGTGTGATGATCTTGCAAAGTTTCAACTCAATCCAAATGGTTTTGGTTCACAAAGGTGCCCCAAAACCATTCCTGTCCAGATCCAAATTTGATCAAATTTACATTGTCAAGTATCTCCATTTGTGCTCAAACTTTGTGGACATGTTCTAATCCTCTAATAATGCATCCACACCAAGTGGTGCACTAAGGAGAACAGATCCACTTGTCCAAATCCCCCCAAACCCTTTTCTCTTGATTTCTAGAATTGGGTAATATTGCATTGTCAAGTTTCCCCATTTGGTCCCAAACTTTTTGGGCATGCTATAATAGACTAATGATGACACCACAGCAAGTGGTGCATTAGGGAGAGCAAGTTATCTTAGATAGATCTAAACAAAACTATTTCTACCTATTTCTAGGGTTTGTAGAGTTTACATTGGCAACTTTCAATATATGATCTCAAAATTGGTGATCAAGCTTATTTATCCCAATTGACCCTGTTAAGTTTCATAACAAGGGAAATCCTTTAGCAACCCCAGACACCCATCAAACACCTTCTGCTCATTGTTTTTGCTCAATGATTGGAGTACCAGGAGTGCTCTCCTTGAGCCCAAATTTTTACCACTCCTTCTACTAGTCCCCCTTTACCTCCAGTAACAACCCCAACCCCCAACTCCATGATTGAGGGGTGGAATCCCCACTTGCACCCCCTAGACAGCAAGAATTCATCCCTCTCTCAGCTTTCCCTCTATCCTAGCCTGCACCCAGAGCATCCAATGCTCCCCCCTATTTTATTCCTTCTGCAGCTGGTAGACGCTAGTGGCCGCGCCAGAGCGCCTGCAGACACGCCCATGCCGGCCAAAAGCATGCTGTGGAGCGAGCTGCAATGCACTCAAGCGCTGACCCCGCGTCCCCTGGCCACCTCGGCCCCCCTCGTGCCAGTCGAGGCCCCTCGACGTCCGCAACACGCCATGACCCGGTCCCCCTCCTCTCTCTCCCTCTACTGGCCTCCCCTCGCACGCGCACCGGCTGGCCGAGAGCGCCAATGGGCAACCTCGCATGCGCAAGCCCTGCCTCCTCTGGTTTCTCTCTCTCCCTTCCCGCTACGTAGTCGAGCCCCACGGAGACCCCAGACATGCCTCAGCACACCCCCATGGCCTCTGGCATAGTCTGGGGCGTGGTCGTGGACGTGGCCTACGGTGCTCCGCCGTAACGGCTACTTAAGGTCTCCCCCGAGCCCCATCTCGGCTCCTTTCGCTCCCCCTCTCTCCCACAGACCCCATGGACCGGTTTCCCCGTCCTCCCGTGCCCTCCTCCTCTCCCCATGGCCAGCATTGCCGCCCCGGCCTCCGCTCAAATCGGAGCTCCCCGGTGCCCCTCTCTCCCTCCTATCCACTTCAGAGAACCCGGGAGACCTCCAAGAGCCTCCCCTCCACCCCATTCCTCCTCTTGCCAGTCGTGCCGCCCTGCCCGGGTTCGCAGTCGCCGCTAACTGCCGCTGTCGTTGCCGACGTTCTAATGGCCCTCGGCGTCCGTGCGATGCGGGGACGGAAGCGTCGCGTCCTCCCGAGCACGCTGATGGCCGGACGGTCGTCGGAGCTGGCCGGAGCTACTGGGGCGAGCGCCGGCGCCGCTCGGTACCGCCCCGTCTGTTTCTCCCTGCTCGAGCGGGATGTGAGGGACGGACCCGACAGGCGGGCCCCGCCTGTCAGCGACCGGTCGGCCGGGCCCCCTGTTTAAGTGGAAGCAGGTTTTGGCTGCCCCGTCTTCCCGTGCGGGAGACGTACTCCCTGGAGTACGCCTTCGGCATGGCCGCTGCGGCTGCGCAGCTGTGCTACTGGGCCGGCCCAGTGGCTAATCCACGCCCAGTGCGCATCTTAGCCCGTTTGGTGAGGATTTCTCTTTTTCTTTTTACCAGAGAATGAAACAATTCATAATAAATTCATTTCAACTCCAAATTTGATGATTCAAATTCCTAATGGATCTAAAATTATGTCCTGTCCAAATATGTGCATTACTCATTTTTTCAGGAAACCTTTCTGTTTTTCCAAATTCAAAATTGAATTTGAACTATGAAAAGCCCACCTTGTAAAATTCCTAGAACATCCAAATCAACTCCAAATGGAGTGATTCCAATTTCTAGGTGCTCTAAATATCATGCCCTATTTATCCAGCCATGGTTAACATTTTTTTCATGCCTAGTCTCTGTTGTACCAAATAAATAGCTCCCCTTTTCATTATTTCCATCTTAGAAAAACCCTAGATAATTCATCCCAACTCCAAATCCCGTGAAACCATTTTATAAAATCTTCTAAAATCATGCCCTATTTGATGAGTGCATTCACTCATTTTTATAAAAATGTTTTCTGTAGACTCCTTATAGGATCAATAATTCCCTCCATTTCCATCATTCAAGAATCTCTGGTGATCCAAATCCATTAGAGAAGCTTTAGGTATTTTTCTTATGACCATAGACATCCTAGAAAAATAAAGATCCCATTTTAGAACACTTTTATTTCTCTGCTTGTTGTGTTGCTTATTATGGTTGTTTCCGACGGTAGTTGACGAAGTAGACGAAGTGCTCGGAGTTGGACTAGAAGCTTGTGAAGACCTCAAAGACTCTGCTGAGCCAGGCAAGCAGCCCTTTTACCATGTCTAAGAAACCTTTTTATGCATGTCATATAGCACTTGATATTGTTGCATCGGAATCATGATGATCATGGTGAGCACCTTTATGGGTTGCCTCCGTTACTTTCCTCGTTGATACTTGCATGACATGAATCTACATTCTACTTAGAGTTGTGTGGGTGGGAAGTAGATAGGTTGCTAAGTAGTGCTACGCAAATGGGACGGGAATATGCATGGTGATGGAAACAAAGTACTTTCAAAGACTTTTCGAAAACCCCGTCGGGTGACACTAATGCCCGAGGGAGATGTTGAGCTAGGTGACCTCTTGATAAGGAAGTGGTGCACCGAGCCAAGTGCGTGTGTTGTTTTCCAAAACGGATTGGTTTAAGTTGCGACCGTTACTCCAACCTTACATGTACAACCACGATACCCCTTATGGAACGGGGCTTTGTTGATTACTTTGGTCGACGCTAGCAGAGAGCCCGCATTACTAGTGGCGGGAGTGACGCGGTCACTCTCGATACGGGGTCGTGCTTGAAAGGACGACCATGGGCTATTTTCACAGACACTGGGCACACCGTTGGTCCCTTCATGGATGATACTTGTGATGTACATCATGCGGGCTGTGGGCCAATGAGTGGACTCTTTGTTTAGTGTCGTCAAGGGAAAGGCATTGTTCGGGTGCTTACCTCGGGTATGTAATATACCGCGAGTCATGGCTTGACACGAAGGTTCCCCGAGTCTTGTGGGTAAAGTGTGCAACCTCTGCAGAGTGTAAAACTATTAGAATAGCCGTGTCCACGGTCAAGGACAGTTGGATGACCGCTCTTGGGCTATGTTCATTGTTGCAAAACTGTGTGTGTGTGTGTGTGAGTAAGATGATACTTGAGCTAAGTCATATGACTTGACATGATGATTTAACATGAGATGTTCAACCCCTGCTTATGTTGATATCTGTAACTTGTTCATATGGATATCTGCAACCTGTTGATGCATGCTTTTACAAAGTTGATTGAAAATGACATTGCACTCAAAATTAGCTTTCTACAACTTACCTACTTAGTGCTATATCATGCTTTGTTGTACCTTTTTCCAAATATGGGTTGCTTGCGAGTACATTCAAAGTACTCATTGGCTTGCCACTGGTTATTTTATTGGCCAGACATGAAAGCACATGATATAATGAAGAGTACCTTGGTGACGTACGTACGAGCTAGGACGCTTCCCAGTCAGATTGCCTGTATTGTTAAGGCAGATGGCATGGGTCTACGCTATCGTTGAAGATTTCCGCTGCGAGTTTATGAAAACTTGGCCATAAAGGCCATATTTGAGTAAAACGGTACGTAATGGATGTAAGACTCTTGTTATTCAGTTTCTGTGTGTTCAGTGAGCATTGATCTCTGGGATCACTGTGCACGTACATTCGGTGATCAAGACTTATGAGTCGGGGTCCCCACAACATTACATTCTCCTATAATGGTAAAATAAATACCATCTTTATTTCAGGGTGAAAAATATGATGAACTTCTTGTGAAGATTCATCTGGTACTTCCTGAAATTCGTGCTAGTGCTTATAGTACTAAGCAATTTTGTGGTTAGAGAACCACGAGGAGTTGAACGTAAAGCGAAGGAAAAAAGACAAGCAAAAATAGAGTGTATATCTCACAAAGGAATGGATCATTTAAATAAATAATCACAATGACAACTCTCAAGTTTGTCAAAGGGGTGGTTGTACGAAATGTCGTACTAATGATTACCAAACTATCAAATTTTGGGTTGAATAATGTCACCAACACATTGGAGAAGGCGAATGAGTTAAATGGGATAAGTTTGAAGTTCTACTTCAAATGGACAACCAGAAAATATTCTGGCACAACATAAGGAGAATAAACTCCTTTACCTTGATGATATGCTTGTGGAATGGCATTCCCAAGATATTTTGGAGATCTCGTGTAGTCTCCTAGTTATCCCGAGATATCATTAGCCTATAATTGTACTACTACATGTAGTATAATTTGGAACATCTTGTCCATGTGACATGATAGTTGTGAGGAATTGAGTGTATGAATCAATTCATACTCAATATTGTTGCGTAGACAATAATTTTTCCTCCTTTACCAGTTTGGTATGAGGACGATTCGAAAAATTATTGATAATTCTGTTGTCCACAACAAAGATGCAATATTCCCTAAGATTTTATGTGCACTGCATGTGCCTTAGGGAATTAATTTTAAGGTACTCTCACCTTAAATTTTGAAATGAGCCAACTTCACATTTAGGAATATATGTGGATTGCTCAACTATTGTCTAGGTTATGTTGGAACTTCATGGTATTTATAGATGCATCTAGAAGATGGTCTTAGGTGTGTATCATCCACACAAAACCATATGTTTACTCAATTAATTGCCCAGAGTGACGAATTTAGAGCAAATTATCCTACACATGGGATAATTCCATTGGAATGGAAATGCCATTGAATTTGATTCACGAGCATTCAATGGTCACATTCAGTACATTGTGCACATAATCATAATGGTCTGGCTAGATCTCTAATCAAAGAGAATCAAAATAGCAGGGCCACTGTTGTAGAATTGTGATGAGCCAACATTATTTTGGTGGTAACATGCAGTCACACACCGCATATTTGGTCTAAATAAGACCAAATGCATATAATACTTCGTCCCCTTGCAGTTTGTACGTGGAAATCAGTGAAGTATTTCCCATCTGCAGTAATTCGGTTGCATACTGATATCACCATCCCAACGTACATTAAGGGCCTTCACATATATTTGGGATATATGTGAGGAATAACTATGGTATGATTGTTAATCTGTCAAATACCTTAACCCTAGCGAGGGGGTTATTTGCAGCCCGTGCGCTGATTGCTTTTGCAATAAGGACATTTTCTGGCATCAGGGGGAGAAATGTACCATATAGATTGCCAGGAAATGCATAAGAAATGTCGTAGACATTTTTTTCACGTACTTAAGAATCTGGACTAGTGGTTCAGGTTATGGGAAATCTCCAACGTATTGCAAATAGTCTGTCATACATTTACTGATGAGAAATGTGTCACTGAAGTGAAGATCAGAAAGAGTAGAGGTACCTAATGAACTACTCATATACCCGAGTGAGAACAAGAGGGGGAGAATTTTGGTCACATGAGATTAAGTTCTCATATATTTCCGCGGAAATAGAGGAAATGTTATCCTCAATCAGTAAATGTGATTCAACCTTGGGTTGAATGACACCTGGTGGATGCGCGTCATCCAGAGCCCAGCACCGGTGTGCACACATATTTTTGGTGTTGGGACATCGAAACACCTTGACTCCGTTGTTGTGGTAAATCATAAGGAGTTAAGAGGTATAACGATAATTCCACAAATGATATTGATTCATGAGAATCGTATATTGAAAGTCTACGTATGTCGACATAAATTTCTTCTTGTGAATTGCTGAATCCTTTTGGGCCCTGAACCAAAATCCATGGAGAGTGTTGTTGGCACTTATATTGGTTCAAATGAAAGGAAGCAATTAAGAAGAGTAGCACTCGCTCATCAAAAGAGAGGTGTTTACCATAGTAAAACCTACTCCTCATAAGTACCTTCCGTAGGGAAGAGAAGTGATTTTTCGTTCAGAAAGGAAAATATATGAGGTGGTGAGAAAGCGAGGCTTGTAGTGCAAGGGTTTCCGCAGAGACCCGACATCAATTATGGTGTAGCGTACCTTCTCGGTATGAGTGGAATTCTGTTTCGATACCGAATTGGTAGTACAAATCCATGCGGTTGATGTATGTAATGGCTACATACTCACATGGGTCATTCAGTATGTGTGAAGCTTAATATTCCAAATCTAATGATAAATCGCAAAACGTGTGTGTGAAGCTTCAGAAGTCATTTTATGACTCAAGAGGTCGGAGAGTTGTGTGGTACAACCGACTAAGTGAGTTACTCCTTGATAAGCATTATTCTAATACTAATGATTGTTGATGTGTATTCATGAAGATATACTGAATTGGATTTACATCTTGTTATTGATGTGGATGATCTTATAATGAATGTCTATACAAGACATATTAGATACACACAATCATTTTGAGAGGGATATTTGGGTCAAACCAACTGATGCTAAGTTTATATCTTGAGCATATTCCCTCGAGAATAAATGTATGTCAATCTTTATATAGCTAGAAATATTGAAAAATTTCAATATGGATATATCTTATCAAAGACACATATGGTCATATTATACCCGACATGGGACACAAGCCCATTCAAACCTAGGGGAGATGGTGAAGTGATAATGGACAGGAAGTTCCATATCTGAATACCATCAGAGCACTCATATACATTGCAAAATAAGTCAGACCTGACACTATATTTGTTGGAAATTTATTGAGAGTGCAATCCCCAATAAAAGGTATAATGGTAAAAGGTCTTGATTAATTCCATCTGGAAAATTAAGATGGGACCATGGTGTGATATCCTGATAGTGGCTGATAATCTGATCCCAACAAGGCCATATGAAAGACTGGATTTACTGGAAGAGTATTCTGAGGGAAGCCTTCATAATAGACTCTAAATGGGTCATTTCTGTGATCATTCTGCCATAATTATTTTATTTGAAGCATGACAAGATATACATGGCTTCGCAGAATGACTGGCTACATGTGAGATCATGTGGAGATTCATTGGAATTAATTATCATTATCTACCAAGATAATGTCACTTGTATTGCTTATGGGTTATATTTATCCTCGCGAATTACAGAAATGTAAGAGGATAATTTGCAAACAAATTATTGTGAGATTCACAATGCATCCACCAACGTTTATATTCCAGAATTAGTTTCGTGGAATTGGTATGAGACAACGTTGATGTTTGCAAAGTTCAGGGGGAGTAAAATCCCAAGTTATAACCTGATCTTTAGATCATTCATATTGTACTCTTTTTCCCTTTATGAGTTTTCCATGATGGTTTCTCATATAAGGTTTTTAACGAGACAATATAAATACAAGTGCGGATGTATGCCATATTGGTTTCTCCTTATATTTTTTCCACTGGGTTTTAAAGGAGTTTTCAATAACATATTATTATAAGGTTTCTCCACAATTTTCGCCACATGGTTTTTGAAGGAGTTTTCAGTTTGCAATATACAAATGACAAATTGATCAAGAGGGAGTGTTAAGAAATAAAACATGTGATCAATTATATGGGAGGGATGCCTCTGAGGAAGTGTTTGTTGGGGAAGAGGTGTCTCCCCACCACACCCCTACATCTTTTATATAAATGGATCTCCCACATTGCAATGAAACTAATGAATCGTTTGAACTCTTCATTTGTCTCTTTTCTAAACTATCAAAATACAACAGAATTGTAATAGGTGTTCGAAGAAATCATATTGAGGTCGTAACTGACGAAGGGAAGTCCTTCGCATTTGGTGACAACAGACATGGCCAATTGGGGACAGGTTCACTAAGGAGCGGTCGACTCCCTCGCCTTTTCCCTTATATTTATGGTTGATAGATGACACTACTAGGAGTGCAGAAAATACAAATTATAAAGTCACCTATTCTTAGAATAAAAAAAACAGGTACGTACCAAAGACGCCGCCAACGTGTGTCGATAGTTCTAACTAGCAAAATGGCCCGTGCGTTGCAATGGGAGGAAAAAAAATCATAATTTTCAATGACAATGATCACATTTTAGTGCATCATCGAGATACACTATCACTTTCATTTTCGTGAAATAGTGAACAATTTTTTTGAAAATCATGAACAATTTTTTAAACCCGTGAATATATTTGAAATCCTGAACATTTTTTTAATTGGCAACATTTTTTGAATTCTTGAACATTTTATACACTTTGCAAACATTTTTTAAAACTCATGAACATATTTGAAATTTTGAACATTTTTAAATTCAAGAACATTTTCCAAAATCAAGAACATTTTTGAATTCATGAACATTTTATACTATTTGCAAAGTTTTTTTTGAAAAAGGTGAACATTTTTTAAAACATTTTTCTTTAATCAGCGAACGTTTCTAGAATTGACCAACAATTTTTTGGGATTTGATGGAACAATTTTCAAAATTAGTGAACATTTTTTGAACTGGATGATCTTTTTTGAATCAGCGAATATTTTATGAATCAATAAACTATATATTTTAATTTATGAATAGTTTTTGAATTTTTAGGGTATTTTCAATACATGAATACTTTGTGAATTGGAAAAATTTCGTGCGAATTCATAAACATTTTTAATACATGAACTTTTTTTAGGAAAACTCATGAACGTATTTTTATTTCCCAAACATTTGTTTTAAAATTTGTGAATATTTTTAAAAAATCACAAACATTTTCTGAAGCTACAAACATTTATGAATTATTAAACACTTATTTCAAAATTTTCATTTTTTTAGTTTTATAAACTTTTTAAAATCTCAAATCATTTGAAGTAGAAAAAGACAACGATGAAAAAGAAAAACTAAAAATTAAAAACTGGTTGCCCATACATGGGCCGGCCCAAAACTCTAGGGTTGTATCTTTTTCTAGCGCACAGAGCGTAGTATAGGAGGTTCCTACATGGGTTGGTCCAGTCCGAGAATTTTCTATGTGAAACGTTTTTTTATCTCTTATAGGTGGCATTGGTGGGTAATATTTTATAATTTTAGAGAAATTTCGATGACATACGGACAGAAGCGATCCGTCTTTTATTAGTTGGTAAAGATTAAAAAATCCCAACTTTCCTTGTGCGTGTGTCGTCGACCCGCGCGTGTACCTATGTATGAAAATGAACTGCACGCTTACACGTGATAGATACACGTCATCATCTTCATCACTGGTGACGTGAAAAATATATGTACATGTACCTGTACCATCTCAAACTATAAAAAAATGAAGAAGATATGTGTACGTGTAATGCGGTCGGTTCAGGGGTGCTGCAAAGGACGACCCGGCCACGCAAGCCACACGACCAACGCACGATAAGATGTTCACACTTGTGTGACACAAAGCTGGGAGCGTTCAAGCACTGGCTCGTAGACGAGTGGGTTAGTGTGGCGCATTGGAGGTGCGCGCGTCAGCGCGTGTGTACGCACAAAATCTGAACGAGACGGCGGTCGCGCCCACAGCTCCTCCCGAGCCGGTGCAGAGCTCAGCTCAGCCGATATGACCACGGGAGCACGCGCCGCGCGACGTACGCAACGACGGCGCCGCCGGCGACCCGGCTCTCTCTCTCTCTCTCTTTCTCTCTCTCTGGCTCGCCAATCGCAACGTGCTTCGGCGTCCGGCCTGCGTGACAACCACGGCCGGTAACATCACCGGGCCGTATGTGACGCCGCGCGCGATGTGCGTGCGTCGGTCTCATGCATGACGGGGCTGTCGCCCTCCCATCCAACCCCGCCGCGGGTGGGTGGATCGGTCAAGATGCTGGCTGGTGGTTGCGTTGCTTGCCGGGGTGGTGCGCTGCCGTGCTGTGCCCGCACGGTTCTCCCCTCCTTGCCTCGGCCGCGCGACGTTGCACGCCCACGCACCATGCATGCGTGCGCGCACTCGCTTTTTCGAGATCATCTGCTCCGTACGTCTCGCGCCTGAACCCGGTCAAATACTCACGCCGTCTCACGAGCGGCATCTCTGTCAGCGTCTCACCGTCTCGCCAGCGATCGCCGCGATCTCCGAAATCTGGATGGGTCTGAGATCAGAACGGGGACGGGCTACACAGGATCGAGCACCGCCGGCCGGTCGCTTTCGGAGCATGTCTCCTCGGACGCATGGGCACGTCTTGACCCCCGAGCAACCATCGCAGCGCCGTCCGGGGCCGCGTCGAACCACTGTCGGCCGGCTCGCTGACGCCGACTCGCGCGCACCCAAACCCGGCGGCCGGGCAGCCACGACGTGGTTGGCCGATCCACACCTCGACGGAAAAGTCAGCCGACTCTCGCCTTTTGCGTCTGCCTCCTGTCACCGGTTCGCCATTGCCATCTCGATCGATCTCTCCCGGTGAGTGGACTGGTCCAAGGACTAGTTTGAAACGGTCACTATTGCTTGCTTCATCGGTCGGGTCGGTTGCCATGAGATTCTTTTCTCTCATTGGCGGTGCATGCATGGTCTAGCTTGTGGGACTCGGTCACCTACTACTATGCCATCGATCGACCACCGTTCCCTCTTGCTCTCACCTTTCTGCATTTGGTTTTGACCAACCTCTTAAAGCATCTTACAACCGTACTTGACAAATCCAATCCCTCAAACATTCGCGGATGCGTCCGGATACGTTTGTGGACACTGACTGGTCAAGCCTTAATTTTTTCTTCGCGCAACCGAACACCTCAATTAGCATACCTCAAATCCATACAAAATCATACAACTACGTAAACAGTGCATTACACACATTCCGCTACTACATCAAAACATGCTATCGGACTACTAAAAGTTACACGTTTAGCTATGGTGGAGAATATCATCCTCGGCTCCCCTTGCCCTTCATGGCGCACTTGTTGTCCTTCTCGCGGAAGTAGCGGTCGAAGACGCAGTAGGGATCGAGCTAGATGTACTCGTCGCCGGAGCTGCCCGACCCGTCATTGTCCCCCTTCTCCTCCTTGGGTGACAGTCCAGCCATGGCACAGACCGCCCGATTCTGCTCTCGAACGAGGGCGCGCGTGTTTCTCCGTTGCCGCTTCTTTACAATGCAGACGCGTATGGCTTTCTCGTCTGCGTCCGCCCGCGCTGCCGCATCAACCGCCTCCGTCGTCGGCATGTCGGCGGCGAGGCGGGCCTCGGCCGTCCTCATCCTCTCCTTCACACGGCGGGCACACCGGTCGCGGTGGGACTCATACTCCACGGGGCCGATGATGGGAAAGGGATGATTTGAAGGCTCCCGGGAGGACCGCCATGATCCAGCCCCAGAGGATTCGAGCGCCCGATGCGTCGATGCTATGGATTCGCGTTGGACAGATCCTGCCATCGGTCGAGCGTTGTCCTTCCGGGAGCGGGGGAGTGCAATGCGAACGGCCATTTTCTCCTCCAACCCGCACGGGACGACACCCCAGTCGACGGTTCGGGACTGGTCAAAGTCAGATCCGCTGCCCAGTATGGTGGAAAAGGCCGGAGATCGTCGGACGAGAGTTTGGATGACGGAGTGGAGTGGATGGGAGTGTCTAGGGTTTTGTCCAGGAAAGGGAAGAGGACGATTATATGTGCGGTCGGGGGCCAGCGTGGACCGGGTTCGACGTGACGGACGCGCCCGAGTCTTCCCATATTTGTCTCATATTTGGGCTAGATGTGAGGGTGCCGGTCAACCTGGGGTTTGAGGCTGGCTTGAGGCATCCGTCTATGTCGTGTTTTTCTGCTCGATCACTGACCGGATCGTCCACCCGAACGCATGAGGGGGGTTTGACGCGCCCGACATAAGAGAGTGTAAAGTGAATTGTGCAAAACACATCGGGACCAATGGAATGTACGTGCGCTGCTCGTCTGCTCGATGTCTGGCGACCAGTCAATTACCTGGAGCATGCTCAATAGATTCGAGCTCTAGATTTGCCGGGTGTTTGTTACTATCCGACGAGTGTGCAGAATTGACCATCCACATGCAGGTCACAATGTCTGCTAGGTTTTGAACATTCACGGCACATTAGTCGTGCAATACTAGTAAAGCTCTTTTTCACGCTATTAGCGCGATTGCCTGCCAAAGTGCAGCCCTCGCTGAAGAATTCTTTCTGAAAAAACCACACGGGACACTAATCCATTTCTAAACTAGTACTAGGCCCCAAACCAAATATATAGTACTCTTATTATGCTAATGTGCATGCAGGTCTCGGGTGGATCTGACTCGGACTCAACTTTGATCCATTCAGGAACTGGAACGGGTATATATTAAGTTATGAGGTGCACAAAGAATCTTTATTGACACGCATAATACTTTACTTGGATTAGAAAACTAGAGTATGATTAGCAACTCAAAATCGATTGTTACATGCTGTTAAGCTTCAAAAACACTCATAATTAAATTGATCCTATATCTTTTGTGCCCTGATTGGTTTGGGAACTTGAACCAAACTTTGGTGCATGAATCTTATCGTGGTGACCGACTGCATAATCGTCCATCGTCTTTCCCTGACCCCCACACGACAAGATATCATATTATTATGGGTGCAATGATGGATTAGTACAAGATCTAGCTAGGCGCCCTACACTGCAGGTCCTTTAAGCTGTACTTTGCCCTAACAAAAAATGCACTACGTCAGATAATAAACACAAAAATACTTTCGAAGTACACTATTACACGTCGTGCGTTACAGTTTTCTGTAAACAAAAATGGGGGGGGGGGGGGGGGGGGGGGGGGCGTGTCGTCCACTCGTTACACAAGCAAGCAGGTTAGGGTTAAAAACTTAAAATCAAGTATACCCTGTGCTTTTGTGTTTTTTTTTCTTCTGCCTGTGGGTGTTGGCTAGCTAGCTATTGTACATGTGGCCATATATCGACAACATAAGATATCATGGTCTGACCTTTGCGTATGCACATTATAAGTTCATAAGCATCCACTAAGCTCTCACCTACTGTTCGTCCGGGGCTATATGCTAGACTTTCTCAGTGCCGTTACTAAGTTTTCGTTCTTTTCCATCATGGATCCTTTGGAAGGGTTTCCATTTAGGACAAAGCAACCGAAAGCGGGTGGATGCACACATGTTAAACAAAGCACGGACAGCCCAAAGAGCAAAGACCTCATCAACCTCCCAGCTCCTAGCGCCCGGTCACCAACAACTACTCCACGTCACTACTCCAGTTGCCAAAAACGGCAAAAAGTCCGGCGCATCGATGCCCTACACGACCAGCTCGAGCTTAGCTTAGCTTATCCCAATCACGGCACTGCTGGTCGGTCTGCTACGTGCCGGTCATCCTTTAGCTAGCTTAGCCGGCCAGACTCGATCGCAAACTCCAAAGCGATCAAAAGCGAAGCTTAGAAAAAGAGGTGAAAGAGCTACATGCTGCATGCAACGTTCCACCGTCCTTTCTATCCCTGCTGCACCAAGCAACGGATATGGTTTTTCTGCACCGTTTTTCGGTGCCGCCACACGGACGAGTTGCCCGGATTTGTCAATGCATGGGTCCAGTCCATCTCCCGAGCGTGCAAAACCCTCTTCCTCTTTGTTGAAACGCTGCGCCGCGCGCGACACTTGTCTGGATGATGGAGTGGGTTGTTGGGCACGTAGATCCTTTGTCCATATTGGTTGGAACACTGGAGTCCATGAAAATGACGTGCATGCGTGTGTACCGAGGGGCAGAGAGTGGTTGATGTGTGAATCTGTGTCGACGACGAACAGGAATGCGTGCGTGCATATCCAAAAAACATTCAGCTCCGAAATGGTCACGTGGAGTCCCCGCGAAAAATATGAAAACGGATGGTTTCGTGTTCTGTTGTGGGACCTTCCGACGTGTCGAGTGTGTTGCACGAGCGTCCAAGCATCTAGGAGCCAGAATGGCCGGGGCTTTTATCGGGACTTGACGCACGTACATGCATGACATAACGAAGATACACGACACGGGAGTCTCCTGTCGAGAGGAGCTGCATAGATGGAACAAGTAAGAGAGAGTCATGTTTATAAACTTTTTTTGTTAGGTGCATGTTTATAAACTTGAATGGAAGAATACCCCTATTTCTTCAGAGTTTTGCAGGAAGCAGTAAGACTTTTGAGCACGAACACATGACAGTTAAGAGACGTGGGCTGCGAGCCCTATAACCAAATGGAGCCCACTAGCCTCAAGGATTTATATAAGAGCATCTACAACCGGACACCTCAAATGACCTCTTATACGTCAACGGACGCGCCCGATCAGTGATCGGACAGGAGAGAAAAGGAAAAAAGTGACTCAACCGGACCCTTCATATCATCCCTATACACCCGGGCTGTCCGCGAACCCTCGTATCCATCTCAAATATAGGGAGGATATGAGGGCTCGCGGACGCTCCCGAGCGCGTCCGGTCAGTCCGTCACGTAGGACGTGACTCCACCCCAGACCATCTTTTTTTTCTTCTTTATTCATTCTTTTCTTTCTCTCTCTTCCTCTACATCAATCATGTGCAAGTGACCGGACATATGAGGAAGAAAATAAAGATTATGGTTGTGTGGACGGCCAAATAGGGGACACGTCCGGTCACTGACCAGGCGCGTCCGCGAACATTTGGGAGGTCATATTTGCTATGTCCGGTTGTAGGCTCTAACTGGTTTGGTTGGATTTTCAAAAAAAAAAAAAAAAAATCTGGTTTGGTTGGGTGCATGCATGGAGCTGTACAATGTGTGTACTAACTTGCCAGCTAGTTTCCTAGCCTGTTGGAGCAAAGTGGGTTTATGTCTTTATGATTGGGCACTACTCAAGTGCAAAGAACATTTTGTGAAGGCCGCCTTCTCCTTACCGCGACTTTGTCGCTAAGCTCGTGAACACATGTAGTGCAGTGGCGACCTGATCAAAGCCGTAGACCAACCCCTACGCACCACCCTTCTCAACGGGGAATAAAACCAAAATCCCCTTGAATCTCGACCTAATGGGACATTGACCATGTTTTTCAAATTGAATAATAATACACATTGGGCATCGTTTGCTGATAAGGGGCAATCAGTAGCCTACCTAGAGCGCCAAGACATGACATTTGGTGCCGTTGAGATAAGTGTTGTGTGCATGAGCTAAAGTAGCAATGCTCTTACTAGCAGCTATACCCACGATACAAATGGATGCATTAAGAGCATCTACAGCCGGACCTCTCATACCCCTTTCAAAAGCCCGGTCAGACCGTTCGGTCACTAACTGGTCATCAAATTTCGACCCAGCCGGGCTTTTCAAACTGGCCTCAAACACCCGGGCTGACCGGCACCCCTCATATCCAGCCCAAATATGGGGCGGATATGGGGCGTCCGGGCGCGCCCGCCTGGCCCGCATCGACCCCACATATATTCGTCCTCATCCGCTCGTCGGATCAAACCCAAGCCACTTCACTCCTCTTCCCTCCACTCCCATCCGCCACCCTAGCTCACCTTCGGCGATCTCCGGCCTTCTCCGGCATGGAGGGCGGCGGATCTGACTCCGACCAGTCCCGATCCATCGACTTGGGGGGTCGTCCCATGCGGATTGGAGGAGGCAATGGCGGTCGTATTGCGCTCCGCCGCTCCCGCGAGGACAGCGCCCGGTCGACGACAGGATCTGTCCGGCGTGACTCCATTGCGTCGGCTCAACGGGCGCTTGGTTCGGCAGACTTCGAGTCCCACCGGGAACGGGCTGCCAGCCGTGGGAAGGAGAGGATAAGGATCGCCTAGGCCTATCTCGCGGAGAAAATGGCGGAGGCGGCTGATGCGGCGGCGCGGGCGGCCGCAGAGGAGAGAGCCATCCACGCACGCATTTTGAAGAAACGACAGCAGAGGAACACACACGCCTTTGCGTGCGAGCAGAATCGGGTGGTCCATGAAATGGCCGGACTGCCAGGGAAGGAGGAGAAGGAGGACAACAACGGCGATAACAGATCCGGCTCGATCCCTACTGTGCCTTCGACCGGTACTTCCACGAGAAGGACGACAAGGGCGCCGGAAAGGGCAAGGGCAGCCGTGGATGATCTTCACCATATCCAAACATGCCAAATTTTGGTAGTCCGATGACATGTTTAGTAATGATGGAGTAGCCAGATGTGTTGGGGAACGTTGCATGGGAAACAAAAATTTTCCTACGCACACACAAGATCTATCCATGGTGATGAGCATCTACGAGAGGGAGAGTGAATCTACATACCCTTGTAGATCGCTAAGCGGAAGCGTTAAGAAACGCGGTTGATGTAGTAGAACGTCTCCGCGATCCAAATCGCAAGTCGTCCCTCGAACCGATCACGAACTAGTGCCGAACGGACGGCACCTCCGCGTTCAACACACGTACGGCTTGATGACGCCTTCACCTCCTCGATCCAGCGAGCGATGGTGAAGTAGTAGATGAGTTCCGGCAGCACGACGGCGTGGTGATGGTGGTGAGGAACAATCTCTGCAGGGCTTCGCCAAGCGCTACGAAGATTATGACGGAAGAACTAGAGGGTTAGGGTTGCCGCACACGGCTTGGGGAAATCTTGATGTCTTCCGGGTGCTAGCCCTGCCCCTCTATTTATATGTTGAGCCCTGGGGTCGAAACTTGGAGAAAAAGCCTCACAAAGTCGGTTTGGCCCGCAAGGCAAGAGTCCTGCTCGGACTCCAGGACCAGACGCCAGGGTCCTCAGCGTCTGGCCCCAGACGCCAGGGTCCCTGGCGTCTGGCCCCTGGCCTCCGCAAAACTTCCTTTTGCACCTTCCTAAAGCCTCGTGGGCTTTACCCCTTGGCCCAAATAAAGTGTTCTCGTACCCGAACATTTCGGGAAACATCCGGAACCCCTTCCGGTGAATTCCGGAACCCTTCCGGAGACCAAACACTATTATCCCATATATCAATCTTTACCTCCGGACTATTCCAGAGCTCCTCGTCATGTCCGGGATCTCATCCGGGACTCCGAACAACTTTCGGTCACCTACATAACAACTCAACTATACTTATATCGTCACCAAACGTTAAGTGTGTAGACCCTGCGGGTTCGAGAACTATGTAGACATGACCGAGACACCTCTACGGTCAATAACCAATAGCGGGACCTGGATGCCCATATTGGCTCCTACATATTCTACGAAGACCTTTATCGGTTGAACCTCTATGTCAAGGATTCAGTTAATCCCATATGCTGTTCCCTTTGTTCTTCGGTATGTTACTTGCCCGAGATTCGATCGTCGGTATCTCTATACCTAGTTCAATCTCGTTACCGGCAATTCTCTTTACTCGTTCCGTAATACAAGATCTCGTGGCTAACACTTTAGTCACATTGCTTGCAAGGCTCATTGTGATGTTGTATTACCGAGTGGGCCCTGAGATACCTCTCCGTCACACGGAGTAACAAATCCCAGTCTTGATCCATGCCAACCCAACAGACATCCTCGGAGATACCTGTAGAGCACCTTTATAGTCACCCAGTTACGTTGCGACGTTTGATACACACAAGGTACTCCTCCGATGTCAGGGAGTTGCATGATCTCATGGTCATAGGAACAGATACTTGACATGCAGAAAACAATAGCAATAAACTGACACGATCATATGCTACGTTTACAGTTTGGGTCTTGTCCATCACATCATTCTCCTAATGATGTGATCCCGTTATCAAATGACATCTCATGTCCATGGCTAGGAAACCTTCACCATCTTTTGATCAACGAGCTAGTTAACTAGAGGCATACTAGGGACACAGTGTTGTGTATGTACCCACACATGTATTTGAGTTTCCAATCAATACAATTATAGCATGGATAATAAACGATTATCACGAACAAGGAAATATGATAATAACTAAATTATCATTGCCTCTAGGGCATATTTCCAACAAGATGATGTGCGTAATGCATCGACATAGTAGTTGCATGGTTTGTATGAATTTGAGATATGAGATTTGAAATGTCCGGATGTAGAATGCATTATTTAAGACGTAACCATTCAGTGTCCGCGGATGCGTTCGGACGCGTCCGCGGCGTTTGAGGGGTCGGATTTGCAAGTTAGATGCTCTAATGCCTCCATATTATGGTCATGCCACTTTCTTCTCTGCTAGTGTTACATTTGATTATCATAGCGCTACGATCATGTCCACTGGTCGAGCATTATATTTACAGCTTCTTTCCATCCCCCCTTTGCCCCGACAAGCCCTGCTACTCCATCGTGTCACCAATGACAACCCAGTTGTTTTCCATCTGAAATGGCTATTTTATTTGTCCCCTAAAAGGCAGGGGGTAGAGTACTTTCTGAACTTACAAAATGCATGGTTGGTGTGTTACAAGTGGCCTTACCGTTGTCGTCCAAGGTATATATTATCTCCTAATTATTTTTATGGATCTTTTCGAAAGAAAGAAAAAATCTTCTATGGCCGTCTGAGTAAAAGTTCCGTGTAGAGAAATACTTTAGCATGTTAGTTTTTTGCATGACCATGGCCGCCATGCAATGATGATGACCATGATACTTTCTATCACCTCGTTCGATTGTCCTACTCATCTTTTCAGCCACATGCTTTGTACTATTACTGAATTAAGCTATGTATTGGCCTTGCTAATAGGATATTGAAGCTATATGCGAGTGACAATGAAAACTCTACACTAGTGACTTGTAAACCTCGCTGTCCCAAATAACACACTAATTCATGATGGGGCCTAAAGTGTCCTCCTCCAAGATTAATAAACTAAATGTTGTTGATGGTGTGGTCCTAATGGCATCGCACACATCTTTACAAGATGGAAAGTTAACTTGCATTAGGCATCTTCAACGCGGACTCTCAAATCGCCCGTGTATAACCTTTACCGGAATCAGAACACTTTTTGCCACCCAATGATATCCCTCAAATGTTCGTGGACGCGTCCGAACGTCCAAACATCTCCAACGCGCGTCTGCGTGTCCCCATATCTGTCCTAGATTTGGGTTGGATATGAGGGGTGCTAGTCAGCCCGAGCGTTTGAGACCCGTTTTAGGAGCCCGTCTGGGTCACTTCTTTGTGACCGGGCCGTCCGCCCGAGCATATGAGGGGGTTTGAGGCGCCTGGCTATAGATGTTCTTACTTCCCTTGGAATTGAAGTGACCACACCACGGTCCAACCCTCACGACGACCTTCCCCATAAGGGGGTCGAATTCGCCAAGAAGAACCCTCGAGTCAGAAAGTGGCATCCCCAAATACTCAATGGAGAAGGCGGCCAACCTGTAATTGAGGTTTTCTGCAATCCGCTGTTACTCGGCCTCCGAGTAGCCCAGAACAACGACCTCGCTTTTGTTGAAGTTTATCTTCAGTCCCAACATAGCTTCAAAGCGTAGTAGGAGGAACTTCACGTTGACAATGTCAAGGTCGGATTGCTCTACCAAAATCATGGTATCACCCGCATACTGGAGCTGCGTGACTCCTCCCCCAGAGATAAGGTGACCTACCACCCTCTTGACGTGACCTGCCAGACGTGCCTTATCAAGGATGGTCGCAAGGCTGTCCACCGCCAGGTTAAATAGGAGGGGGGAAATGGGGTCCCCTTGCCTAACCCCTGTCGAGGACCGGAAAGAGGGCACGACCTTCCCATTAATGTTGATGGTCGTGCTCCCAGCCTGCACAAGTTGCATGATCCAGGTGAACCATCGGTCATGAAACCCCTACGCTCTAGCACTAAGCGTAGGAAGGACCAGTCAAGGCGATCATATGCCTTTTGGAAATCAAGTGTAAGAAAGACGCCTTTATGGTGGCGCCTGCTAACCTCATGGACTATCTCATGAAGGGCCATTATCCCATCATCGATGCGGCATCCCTTCAGGAACGCAGATTAGAAGGGGTGTGCTAAATGCTCAACAATAGGTGTTAGGCGCGTCGCAGAAACCTTTGTAAAATCCGCTCTATCACATTAATAACCATGATCGGACAGAAGTGACGAATATCCGTCGCCCCAACTATTTTGGGGATGAGGGTGATGACACCAAAGTTCAGACGAGCCATGTCCAGTGTCCCAATGTCGAATTTGTGGAACATCTGCATGATGACCGTCTTAAGCTGGGGCTAGAACTTCTGGAAGAAGGCCACCGGCAAGCCATCCGGCCTAGGGACAAATCCCACCTTTATGGCCGCAATCGCGACACTGACCTATTCCATCATGAATGGGAGTGTCAACTCCCCATTCTCCAAGTCGGAGACCCTGGCTGCATTCGACCGAAATGCCACCACTAAGAACACCCCACCCCTGGGTTCCGTGAAGACATCCTTATAGAAGGCATAGATGTGAGCAGAGACCTCGTCGTGGTGCTCAAGGAGCACCTCTTCGTCCCATAAGCAGGGACTAAAGCACTTCCACCGCCGACCATTCACTATGGCCTAGAAGCAAGTTGTATTAGGGCCAGTTCTTTTGCTAGCTTTTAGAATAAGCTGAAATAAGCTGCCCCTACCCAGCTTATTCTAGAAGCCCAACCAAATTTATTTTTTGGAAGCCTACTAATTAAGACTTCACTAGTAGGCTTCTAAAAATATATTTTTAGTTGGGCTTCTAGAATAAGCTGGGTAGGGGACAACTTATTCTAGAAGCCCCAAAAAGCTATAAAAAAGAACTGGTCCTTAGCATACCCGTTTTAAGAGCCAATTATGGCTCTCTCTACACTGCCGGAATAGCTCCTCGCCCTTGAAAGTATCCATCAAGTAGGCTTTCCTATTGTAGTGCTGCATCCATTCATCGGCAGAGAGGCCAGAACTATCAGCCAAATTGGCCCCAACTCTGTGAGCCGACTTAGCACAATGTTGCCAAATGTCCACCGCACAGAATACATGTGGTGGAGAGGCCTCTGCCTCCGCCTATCTACGGTGGATGAAGTCTATAAAGCCTGGTTGGAGCAGCCAAGATGATTCGAAGTGGAACGGGGCCGACCTAGGAAGGTTCCCTACCCTGAGGAGAAAAGGAGGGGAGAGCGATCAGACCCAATACGCTTGACCGCCTTAAGAGAACACAACGGGAACAAGACCTCCCACTGAACAGAAACCAGAACCCGATCCAACACACTCCGAATAAGGTCCAACTACTTATTAGTCAACGTGAACCTAGCCCCCACTCGGTCTATCTCACGTAGCGCCATCTCTGCAATGTAGTCATTAAACAACTGCATCCGGGCAAAATCAATATTTGACGATGTCTTGTCCGCCTGGTGGCTAATCAAGTTAAAATCTACGGCTACCACCATCGGCGTGTGACATCGATCAACCCTCCAAAAAATACATCGGGTTGTAAGGCTTTGCCTCAACCCATGACCTTATCCAACTACTCACACATGGAGATCAGATCACATGAATAACTCATCGAAGAACACCTAATGAAGATTGATTGATTGATAATATGTCTTACAGTGGATACTAGATGTGATACATGATTAAAAGTATGGCTAGATGGCTGAGAACTATGGTTATGAAGGTGGTGGCTATGGAGACGAAGATGGAAAATGGCGGCGACTAGGGTTGACGAAGATGACTACTGCGAAGATGACGATTTGGTGGCTTGTTCTGTTGCTCATTTGGCATTCGGCCTTTTGTAAAGATTGTCCAGGTGGATCAGATGCCTCAGTTGGCACGCCATACAAGCATCCATACAAGCGGGCGTGCTCGTATGAAAGGCCATCTTTTGTTTGGTTTCCTCTGATGCGCCTCCCACTTGATCTCCTCTATCTCCACTTTACTCCCTTCCATGTATTGGCTTGATTCTGTCCATAAATAGCCCATTTCCACTGGGAAAAAAAGATCGGATATTTGGAATCCTTTGCATTCATTAGTCATTAGTGACAATATCGGAGCAAATATCTCGGTTTTAATGAAATAGTTCGGTTTAAACTCAGGTTAGAGGAGTGTAAAATGACACTCATCAACTCCCCACGCTTAAACTTGATCGTCCTCGAGCAATGTAGAGAGAAAATCAAATCAAAAGGAACTCAGTTGTTGAAACCATAATAATGAGAAAATTTTGGTTCACTTACGATAGGTACGCCTAGATAGCCCTCCGCTTCTTGGCCTGAAAACTTAGTATAGTTGTACCGGTGGCATGTTATTATGCAAGTGTTAGTGAAGCAAAGATAGTCAATACAAAGTTCGTGCTCAACTAGATAAAATAAAACGGTAGCACTTATTATATTTCCTCTAGTTAACACTTACTTACCGGGAATGCATGGAAGAGTTTCTCTTTCTTTGAGCATTGAAAACATAAATTAGGGAGTGTAAGGTATGTAAACACAACATGATTCTAGATTCACTCGCTAACACACCTACTAGTGTCTCAACAACAAGGCTCTCAAGCAGTTTGTTTCAATAATTATTTGATGAAACTTTTGTTGTTACGTGACGAGATTATGCTAAATAAGTGATCATGAATATGGTTTCAGCGAAATCATATGCACGATCACTTATTTGGAACAATCTCGTCACGTGACATAATCTTGCCACCTTTCATTGGCTTCATCACCTTTCTTGGCCATTGGAGTTCATTGGCCAGCGGAGTTCTCAACATAACATCAAGAAAGGTGACGAAGCCACATTTACACACATACATGTGCATAGAGTAGCAAGGCCATAGCACCAGCCAGAAGCTAATGCACCATGTAAGAAGTACAATAAAAATTCTTGGCATACTCTCATTCACCCTTCAACTAAGTTCCTCTAGACAATTTAATCCATAAGTGCTATTGAGTCTATTAAAATTGACAATATGGGGTTGAGTATCTCTAACATCATATTCTCTACAAACTTTCTCAACACCAAGGTCTTTGAATACTTTCTCTTGTGCATGGTTATTCTTTGTTAAGATCACTTTCTTTTGTAAAGAGTCCCACGTCAAGTCTTGGTTATCTAGATTAAACAAAGCAAAGGCTACAAAATTATGTCAGCCGCTAGAAAAAACCTTTGTTTTAACTATCAAGACTTACTCCCACTTGCACACATCACACATACTACTACTACATATATTCTAAGTAATTCAAGTGCAAATACTAGAGTCATAGGACACGCCTTCACGATCATGAATGTACACACTTCTCTTCCTTAAGCTTGCATTCCTCGTTGTCCGACGTAGATCAACTTCTCTAAAATATAAATAGGAATGCAAACAAAACCCAAAGGCAAAATAAAAGAGCAAAGCAAAACTTATTATATTTTTGGGTTTTTGAAAGCTAACTTGCAAACGAAAAAAAATCACAAACGGAAAAAAGAAAAATGGAGAAACGAAAGCAAATAAAAATCAAAGGGTTGGAATAAACCAACACGAGTGTTTGGATCTCATCGAGTTGAAGTACAACTTTATTACAGCTTATTAAAATAACACCACCACATCTTGATGTATACATGGTAGTGACCTCCCCCAAGCTTAAAATTTTGCAAGCCCAAATCGGAAAGATCATTGTGGCGGCGGCTGGTCAGGAGCCCATCCTTGGCTCCAGTTTGAGAAGCTAGTGTTCATGTAGGCGGGCATGCTTCGAAGGGACTCGGCGAGGTTGCTCATCTCACTGATGGAGCCCTGAAGACTGTAAAGGTCTGTGAAGGAAATGTAGGCTTCTTGTTGTGTCTACTCATCTTGGGGTTCCTCCTCTTCTTCATCGGTGGTTAGATCTTCATCAACTTGTTCCGGTTCAGCGGCCTCTTGGTTAAAAGCTGCATCTCCTTCCTGTGGCACATAATGCAAAAGTCCATCTTCTATGGACAAACGATTAGGAATGGTAGTTGGTAACAAGTACATAACTCCAGGAATTGGAATCCAGTGATGACCACGACAAACCACTACCATTGCATCACTAGAGAGAGCTCTTATATTAACAAGGTTGTTATCGACAATGGGGTAGAGATGGTTGTAGTTGAGGCCTAGGGAGTTGTCCAACATGGTAGTCACTCATCCACATGCGACATCTCCTTGTGCATGATTTGCTTGGTATGCAAGGTGGAACAAAAGTATTACCCCTAAGTTGGGCAAATAACCGACATCAAGGTTAGATGTTTTCCAAATAATTAGCATATTCTCATCATTCACCTTGGAAACTTCACCTCGTGCATCCAACGAGTTAGTGATAACATAATATAAATATCAAATAGAAGGACTTTCAATGCAACTGGCCGTTTGTTTGGAACCATGGTAACTCATCTGGTAGAAGGATTGCCTCGAGTGTGTTTCAAGAAAATCATAAACATGATGGATGTCATCCCTGTTGTTGGTGAAGCCAAAGTAAGTACACCACTCATCTAGAGTGATGTTCAAGTCTTGGTCCATGAGGCGGAAGGTGGTTTGTTCTTCTATGTTAACTCTTGGTGTTAAACTAACATTGTGCAACAGATTACTAAGAAACATATGTGTCACATCCCTGGTAAACAAAATGATGCAAACCGACATATCACATAGTAAATTGTACTTGTTACCAATGACCAACTTGGCTATTGTGGACTCGTAATCTCACTTGGTGGTCTTCATCTTCCTTGCATGAAGCCTCTTCTATTTCTTCATGGCCTCACAACCGGTGAAGACGATCATCTGTGTGAAAACTTGTTGCCCTTGTGTGAAACTCGTTGATGAACTCGGTGCATCACCATGAGAAACACGTGCGGAGATCCTTGTAAACATCTACAATATAATTTTTCAATCCAATAGATTGATACAATAGTTATCCTACAACAACTGCAACATCATACTCCTCTAAAACATCAATAAACCCAAGAAAAAAAATCAAAATTTGAACCAAAAGTACACATACCCTAGACATGTCAATGCTAGGCACATAGAGCATGGATTCACAAGAAATAATTTGGGGATCGGAGGATAAACTTATCATAGATATTTCATGTGGAAGGCTTTGAACTGAAATCAAACGAGTAGGGAGATTGGACAAAGTTGTGGTAGGGTTTGGGGAGGTTTGGAGGAAGAAGAAGAAGAAAAAGATGAGTTGGGAGCAAAATACCTATTGCCTCGATCTCCTTATGATCTTCAGGGAGTCATACGAGCATTCATACAAGCGGGAGTGCTCGTATGGAACATCGTCATTCACTCTGGAGTCGAAGTGTTGTATGTTCTTACCTCATACGACCAATCATGAGAGCGGGCACACTCATATACAGAACACCGTATTTAACTATGTTGAACTTGATCTTTTGGTCGAAAGTGCCATATAACCGTCAGTGCGAGTGCAGATGCTCGTATGATACGCCATCAAATGCTCTGGACTTTTTCTCTGTTTCCGCCGAAGATTCATACAACTGTCCATGCGAGCGAGGTTGCTCGTATGATACATCGCCGAACGCTCGGTTGCCTCTGGTATGTTTCTTCTGGTGCCGCCAGGATGTCATATGACTGCCCATGCGACCACCCTAGTCGTATGTTAGGCTTTGATCCGTTTCTTGTGAAACTTCACTATTTCAATAATTCCCACGGGTTTAGTTTCAACAAAGCATATAGGCATATTTCCAGCCATCCAAATGTTAGTACGACACACAATAATTTTTCTTATGACAAACACCTCATTAGAACAACTTTCTCAACTTCTCCTCCACTTTATAAACTTCAACACTCTTATTGAAGCTAAAAAATTACTTTTCTACTTTATTGGTGTGAGTTTCCCCCCACGAAGCGCTTGTTTTCTGTCGGATAGATCGATTGTAGTGATGATCACTTGGGAAAAGACACTGATCCCATAGCTTCGAGCATTGACAACAATGTCGTCTCCGTTGTATGCCTTCATATTCTTTCTTTCATCATCCCATAGCTCAAAATTATCTTCTAGTTTAGTAGGTAACATATTGAATAGCTTCTTTTTTTCATCATCCAACTCACATACCTTAGCTACAACATGATCAACAAAGTCATTATATGCCTCATCATTTGATGCCTTAGGTAGCGGGTGTTTCATTGCTATCATCTTCACGAAGTCTGCAACCATATAAGTATATTCTGGCACATGGCTTTCATCAAGCTCTTCTGCATTCCCTTCATTACTTCTCATCATTTTGACATCTTCAACCGGGTTAGGTTCTGGTTTACCTGCAAACTTGGATAGCATCAAAGTTTGTCTCTTTGCAATTTTAGCCACTTGTGATAATGCTCTTAGTTCTTCCATCTAGAGCATGCACATCGTTAGCGAGTCCAGCAATCTTACTAGTCAATTGACCTAGTAAGTTATCACGATTCTTCAAGATATTTCTAAAGGTTTCATTTTTGCTCACTTTGACAAGCAATAAATAAATTCCAAGTTTGCTCTAGAGTATTTCTATTGCCATTGTTCATCCCATTTAAATTATTAGGTGCTCCATTATTATTAGGATAAGGTAATCTAGGAACATATCCATTATTTTCCAGTTGGGATTATAGCTATTATGAACAATGAAATTGACATCATTAACATCTTTTTCTCCCCTAAAAACACATTTTTCAGTAATAACATTCTCATTTACTGCTTCTTTATCTTTCATGACGGAGATGAGTTCATCAATCTTAGCGGTCAACTCCATATGCTTCTCTTCAATAGCATTAACCCTCTTGGCGATAGCCCTATGAACATGCCTTAGGGCATGGTTTCCTTGCATTTAATCAAGAACTTTTTGACATCATCGATAGGCTTACCCATGATAGTTCCTCCTGCGGCAATATCAAGCATAATTTTTGACATAGGGTTTAGGGATTTCTATTTCTATGCCCCTGGTTGCATAGTGCTCAGTTTTGCCCACGCCAACTTTTTTTGCTCACTTTTCCCCTCCACCGCGCCACCCACTCTCACCAATGCCCAAACGGGGGTTCGCCGTTGGTCAAAGGAGTTGACTATTAGCCGCCACTGTTACTGACGAGTGGGATACACCGTGCCATGGTTGTGTAGTTACATCTCGCGATCACGTCGGCATTTTCACACCACGCGTTTTTCCATGCGAGGAGTTACGTCACCGGCGTGCCTGCCAGTCGCCTGTTAATGCCTTTTATTATCGCGTGGCGCACCGGCGTTCACCTACTCGTGTCCCAATCCCCTCTCCTCCGCTCACCGCCCCACAGCCTTCTCCGCCGTGCTCCTCCACCAAACCCTATCCGCCTCCCCTTCAGAAGCCAGAGCAATGGCCAGCCGTGGTTGTGGGGTGGGAAGCAGCAGCCGGGGGCGTCGTGCGATGTTTATTTCGGGCATGTCGTTCAATTCTCCTCTAAAACTTTCATGTAGCTCACTAAAGATGAAACATGTGCTGATTATATTGATGTAGTAATATGAAAGGATATAGGTTCATGATCATTGGTTAGTAGAAATATTGGTATTAAATTTTGTTATTTAATTCTCATCTAAGTATTGGTCATCGCATGGTGATGAGGTGTGAGCATTTTTTTATCTAAAATGACATCCTATCGTGTTGTTCGAATCGGGGGTGCGTGATGGTTAACTCCTCCCAACCTCCTCCCTAGGGGCGTGATGCCCCAGTTTTTGGAACTTTTTTCTTTTGGCTTTATTTTTATTTGGAGTTCCTTTTTTATGTGGCCCTGTGGTCTTGAAACTTGGGAAGATCCTCTCTCCTTCTTCTTCCAAGTGGCTTGTCACTCTCCAATCTTTCCCAAGGTCATGTCATTTCCATCCTGGGCCAACCTTAATATTTATTTCTTGGGAATATACCTTTTTCTATTAAAGGAATAATCCTCTTTGCCCTAGGTTGTGAAGCAACCTATATTTCTGTCTTGGTATAAATTCCCAAACAAAATTTATAAATTCTTTGGATCATATCTTCCACAAATATATCAAAACTTTTCCTTGCCCAGTTAAAAAATAATTCAGGAATATTCATTTTTCTATTATGTCCAGAATGGCACTTTGTGAAGGAAGTGCTATTTTCTTTTTCTTGATTGTCGTAAAACTTTTTGGGGACTCTTTCATATCCAAATCATTGCCTCATGAAAAAATTCAGATCCATTTGCCTAGTTAATCTTCCTCAGAAAATTTCCCTAGTTTCTTTCCAGTGGGAAGCTTTGTGAAGGAAGTACCAGCTCGGTGTATCCAAATGGGTTGAAATTTTACCAGCACATCCTTATGCTCAAATCATGACCTCCACCAATTTTCAGCTCTATCCAACAATCTATGTGAGCGCAACATCAAATCTTGGTTTCTGGTAATATTTTCAGTTTGTGAGGCAACTATATTTTATATTACTCCATAATTACTGAAAAAATACCAGGACATTCTCCTACCAATATAAGTGTTCTCCACAAAATTTGGGCTCATTTCATTTAGCCAATTCCTCCCAGCAATTTTCCGAAGTTTCTGTCCAGAGAGGACCATTGTGAAGGAAGTACCATTTTTATTTATCTAAATGGTATGAGATTTTTTACAGTGCCTTCATATGCCCATATGATCATGTTCTACCAAGTTTCAGCTCAATCCCTTTAGCCAATTGAGAACAACTTCATCATACCTATTCCTGACCAGTGGGGCACATTGCAAAGCAAGTGCTATCTAAACACCTCCAATTGAGCTGATATTTTGCCAAGATGTTCACCTTAGTGAGTGTTAAACCCCAGCCAAAGCTTAGATGCTATCCCCAAGTGAACCTCCCCCAGTTGTTAACAAACACCTTGCTGCCAGAACCTACAGTTCATGTTACCCATCAGCACAAAGTTTCTTTAATCAAACTAAAGCTTCTATGATGCTCCACAGTGAAGGGACTCCTTATTAGACAACTTTTTGCATACCTTCGTGCCCTCACCAAGCCATGCCATGCGGTGACTACGCTTCTGGCATGCCAGAACACATGCTCTGCGTGTCATGGGCGCACTCTGTTCATCGTTTCCCTTGGACCCGAGCCCTCCGCCCGTTCTCGCGAGTCCCATCATGTCCCAGGGCTTCGTGGCAGCCATGCACTCTCCCCAGCACCCTCTGCCCCTCCCCTTTCTTCCTCTGCATGCCACGGTGGCCTCGGCCACGCTCTGCCACCGCCCCCACCACCATGGTCGGTCGGACATATCTTCCCCGAGCTCTCTCCGTGTGTCCCCGAGCTCTTCCACGTCGCAAAAACCTCCTGACGCCCTCGCTCTCCCCTCTGCGTGCCCTCCTCGAGCTCCAGCTTGCCGGCACACGCGTCACCACGACCGCGCTCACCCCGCGAGCTCGCCAGCCTATAAATGGCCCCTGCGGAGTCTCTCTGACCTCACTAGCCTCCTTCTCCATCTCCTAGCATCCCCCTTCCCACTCAATCGAGCTCGAGAAGCCCTCTTCCTCGCCCACGGATGCCATGGGTGCCGCCTCCCTCGCCTTAAATTGGAGCAATGTCGAACCCCTCTCTCCTTCTCTTCCTCATCGGAGGAACCCCCGATATCCGGCGAAGCTTCCCCGCCGAACGTCTTGGCTGCCGAAGCACCGTAGAGCCTAGATCTCAATTGCCCGAGGCCTCCATCCACTACGGCCGATGTGCCGCTCACTCCATCTCTCCTCGATGAGAGTGAGGCGTCCAGGCAGGTGCGCCTCGTCCTCCCAGTCACTCCGTTGGTCCGAGCTCCGTCAGAGGTGGCCGGAGTCACCCTGGCCGGCTGTCGGAGCGTGCGGTCTCCTCTGCCCCGCAGGCGCCTGCACGAGGAAGAAGACCACCTAGCCAGGCGAGCCCCACCTCCCCGTGGACCCACCAGTCAGCCTCACCGTGCGTTGACCCCAGCCCCCTGACGTGGCTAAGTGGAGATGTACTCCTAGGAGTATGCTACCGCTTCACTGAAGGCGTATTCCAAAAAATACGCTGTCAGTTTTTCAGCCACCAGCGCCGAAACCCTTAAATTGTGGGCGTTCGCCCGTTAGCAGCAGAAACGAACATATTTTTATTTATTTTCTGCCTAACGAACGGACGGCTGTATCTTCGTGACCGTAACTCCGATTCAGGTGATTCAAAAGCCCACATTCTCTATTTGTCGAGCCCGTTGCATTGGTCTCATTTTGACTATGTTGTCAAATTTTGAAAATGACCATTTTTCCCTTGCCCTTGGTCAGCCCCCTTCGAGAGAGAAACGTTTCTGGCAAACCTTTTCGCGAGTTCATCGCACTTCTTCCCGATGAGTGCTTCATCTCCAGGCAAGCCACAACAACCACTTGCATGATGGCCTTGCAGTAGCCATGGTGTCCACTTGAATGATTGAATACCTATTTGTTTATTTCATTAAATGCTATATGTATATATATGCTTGTGAATCCATGCTCATCATCATGCCATGTTCATTTGATTCTAGTGAGTTAAATGATTACTTGCTAGTATTATTATTCTCATGCTTTAATCTTGTGTTCATTTCATGTTAGTGGTAATGATATGCTCATATGGATTATTATCGTCTGTTATGAAAATACTTGTCATATGCATGATCATCACTACGCCATGCTCATTTGCATCTCGTAGAATGAATGATTTATTGTTGATGATGATTCATATGCTAAAATGTTATGTTGCCCATCCCTGTTCATGTTGACATCATGCTCATATGCATTATCATTTCGTTATGTTATTTTATTATGGCTCAGCGCATCACTATTCAAGTTAAACCTGACATTAATCGAACTAGAGAAAATCGTTTGGCTGAGTCATGGTGCGACCGAATCGAGCTCACCAGTGCAACCACACGTGCATGGATGGGAGGCCCTAATGCAGTATATTGTCATGCCTCTCGCCGGTACCTCCAACTAGGGAAGGCTATGTGCGCGTGTTACCCTGATCAGGTAGGCGGCCATATCCTTGTGTGCCCGAGTTGTGTTGTACCCGGGTGTCCCCGTTTGGGACGAGTTTGTTATGCTACGACAGTGGCAGCCACAAAGATGGCAGATGTCACGAGTTGACATCGAGGCCACCCATGGTATAGCCCAAAGGGGAGTTTGTCGGAGTGGCCGGGAGAGTGTCATGCAATAGATTGGTTTTGTTGGAATGTCATTGGTCGACCCGAATGGGAGCACAAGGCCATGAGTTCCGTGGTGTGGGTACAATGTACTAACCTCTGCAGAGTGTATAATCTATCGATAGCCGCATCCTTGGTCATGGACATAGTTCGTAGTAGGTCACACTATAGGTCAACAGTAATAATAATCTAAATAATAAACAACCCCGGTTCGATGAGAAAAGAAGTTGGTTGATCTTTATGTGGTCACAAGATGATCACAATGGTATTATTGATGATAGCTGATCATGATGTGATCATGTGATGTTCATGGTGGTAAGTAAGATGGTTATCTATGGTGGTTACAAAGTAACCTCCGAGCAGAGTAAGTTGGTCCATGGGACCTTAAACATCGACCCCCTTCTCATGCTAGTATCATCATGTTCATATCATGAGTAACATGTTCATGCCATGCTCACTCTCATGTTGTTCTAGTAGTATCATGCTCATTATCAATTAACCTATAAATGCCATGTTATTGTTTGTCTTGATTGCTTTGGTTGTTGTGGGCTTGCGAGTACATTCAAAGTACTCACCTGGCGTGTCATGTTAGATTGCTGGTGATGCCATGATTGATTGCTTGTTGAGGATCCCGAGTTTGCACTCTAGGACGTGTCCTAGCCAGAGTACCTGCGGAGTGGAGTACATCACCGTCATCGTTGTTCCGCTGCTAGAAGTTATTCCCCTGTTACGAGTTGTTTCGCTACTAGCATAGAGCTACCTTAGCAGGAGTAGTGTCGCCGTGCCGATGAAATCCTTTGTAATACCCGAATCCTTGTACCTGGTCATTTGTAATAAAGAACTGATTTGTTCTATGCTAAGCAGTGCCGTATTCCAGAAGACTTGATCTTTGGGCTGGAATATGGGGTGTTTCGGTTCCTCTGAGCCGGGGTGCCACAGCGGCACGTGGTAGTGCTTTGCTTCGAGAGAGCTAATAAGGATTCACAATAAGTATATGAGTTATTTATGACTAATGTGAGCCCATGGATATACGCACTCTCACCTTTCCATAATTTGCTACCCTCTTCAATATCGTGGATTGCCCTTTCTCACCTTGAGAGTTGGTGCAAATTTTGCTGGTTCATCCAAACCCCGTGATATGATTCACTTTATCACACATAAGCCACATTATATCTTCCTCAAAACAACCACCATACCTACCTATCATGGCATTTTTTACGAGATATAATGCACCCCTCCCACTAAAGATAAACCAATCTAGTTGGTCAAACTAAACCGATATATCGGGGAGAATTACGAAGCTACGATAATCATGCAAATAAGAATTTAGAGGAGTCTCAAATCTTTTTTCATGAATAATCTGAACATAAACCCACAATTCATCGGATCCCAACAAACACACAGCAAAGATTGATTACATAAGATAGGTCACCGTAGGAATTGCAGTGATCATGGCAATGAAGGACATAGAGAGAGAGACATTTAGGTACTAACTACGGACCCATAGGTCTGTGGTGAACTACTCACACATCATCATGGGAGCATCAAGGTTGATATATAGGCCCTCCGTGATCGATCACCCCTTCGGCAAGGCACCAGAACAGGGCTCTAGATGGGCACACGGCGGAACAGAGACTTGCGGCGGCGGAAAAAGTGTTTCGGGATGCTCCCTAGGGTTGTTGGGATTAAAGAGAATTTATAGGCCAGAGAACAACGCCAGAGGGCCGAGGAGGTGGCCCCAAGCCATCAGGGCATGACCACCACCTGGGCGTGCCCTGTTGGCTTGGGGGCACCTCGTGTGCCCTCCGGTCTCCCTCCGAAGCTTCGAGGTCTTATTTTTGTCTAGAAAATATCTTTAAGTTTCGTGGTATGTGGACTTTGTTTGGTATGGTATTCCTGAAAAGCCAAAAACATGCAGAAAACAACAATTTGTCGGATTTCGGGCTCCGCAAAACCCAAAGGGGTTTGAACTCAGGGACGTGTGCGAAGATCCCCACCAGCTTCGGCCTCAAGCTCACAGCTCCACAGTCTAGACGAATTGAACTCACTCAATCGCGGGGAAGAAGACTAACACGTGGATTTACGCAGGTTCTTGCCGCTGCGAAGCGTAAAACCCTACTCCTACTTTTGGTGGATTGCCTCACGAGGAGGTTTGTGGACGAACTGGTACAGTGGTGAGGAACCTCGCGAGGGCGCTCGGGTGGTTTTTTGGATTCGTCCCCCTCTACGGCGCAACCTCGTCTCTATTTATAATGGCTCGGGTCCTCTTCCCTTATCGCACTGGCAGGAAGGGATCCCACAACGGCCAAATTCTAAAGGGGACAGGAGGTACATTTTGTCCTTACGAAAGGTGGTCTTCGCCTGCAAAGTAGCTGGTAGTGATGCAGAGGTGGGCTCGACGATGACGCCCGTCCTGCGGGGCTCACGGTCTTGGTCTTGTTGCGCCGGAATGGAAACCTTTGGGGGGATACCTTGGGAACCTGCGTACGTCCTTGCCTCCTTTCCGCCAAAGAGGAAACTGCTTCTTCTGTGCCCGCTGGCGCCCACCTGGCCCGGCTGGTGTCACCTTAGCCTCTCGAGGCCGAGCGCTGCATAGGGATCTCCGCCCCTCAGGAGGGAGCCTGGAGAGGCCTCCTCCTTCTGGGGGTCTTGGTGTCGTCCTCCTCGCGAGGGCAGGACACTCACGAGGGCCTTTTCCTGGGCAATCCCGCGCCGGGCCGTACTGGCTGTCGAAGTGGGCCACGCCCTGGGCCGCAGCCAGGCAGATCTGGGTACCCCCATTCCCAGGACGCCGACAGTAGCCCCCGGGCCCAAGGCGCGCTCGGGTTGGCTTCGGGGCAAAGCCGAAGGAGCCGACCTGAGCGCCGCGGGCCTCAATCGCCTGCGGGCCCAGCCTGATGCGTGGCGCGTAACGAGACGCGGACGCCTCCACTTCCCGAAGACTTCGGGAACCGCCCGAAGTCAAGCTGACACGAAGCCTGCGTGCAGCGCCGGCCATCATTGCCCTTCCTTGAATGTAACCGTCACCTTGTGTCTTCTCTCCCCTCGACCCACGCGGATGTGACCCGACGAGGGGAGGCGAGGCGACGTGAAGCAGGGCTGCACGCCGGTCGAGTCGGGCACGTGGCGCCTGGGGAGCATGCGCCGCCTCCACTCCGCACGACACCTCATGGACCGTGGTTGCGCCTATAAACTCGCCTCGCCCCGAGGGCCATGCCATCCTGACACGCCCTCTCGCTTCCCATCCTTCCTAAGATATCATTCTCTTCTCTTTCCTTCCCTTCCATGGCGTCTAGGGGAAGTGCAGCCGGCGCGGGGAGGCGTACGGGGTCTCCGGCTCAACCACCGCCCTCTGGAGGCAGCGGTGAGGGGCCTTCGAGGCCGGCCCAGGCACGCCGGCGCTGGACCGTCACCGACGAGTGAGTGTTCCGTAGCCCTCCTCCCTTTCTTGTGGACCATGCCCGGCATGCCGGATTTGATCGCCTCCTCCTCTCAGGGCGCCCGCGCCCAAGAGGCGCAAGCTCGACGAACTCCAGGAGGAGGTGGACGCGCTCAAGGCCCAGCTAGTGGGCGCCGAGGCCGCCCTCTAGGCCGCGCTCAGAGGTGAGGGGGATGCCAAGGCAGAGCTGGCATCCCTCCAGGCCCAGATCGAGGGAGCAGCCAACGCCGTGCAGGCCGCCAAGGATGAGGGGGCACACGCGAGGATGCTGGAGGCGCAGCGTGCCAAGCAGTATCTGGATATCGCCCGCCGCGCGGTCGGTGCCGTTAGCCGGTTCGTCGGGGAAGCCCCCGCGCTACCGTGCGCACATGGTGACGGGGGTTATCTCAACTTCTTCGGCAAGGTGGTGGAGGCGCTGGAGGCTGGCGTCTCCCGGGTGGACGAAGACACCGAGTCCAGCGCGCGCGACCTTTTGGACATCGTGCTGACGCGCGTCTTCTCCAACTTGCGCCGCCACGTCCCAGAGCTTGACCTCTCCTTCGTGATGGAGCCGGTGCCCGAGGAGCTCTAGAGGCCCCTCAGGGACGAGGTGCGCAGGAAGGTGGAGTCCCTGGTGGAGCGGTTCGTCCAGGAGCCTTCCTCCGAAGAAGGCGGTGACTCCGGCGCCGTGGCTGGCCGGGGTCACGATGGGGACAGCGCCTCCTCGGCATGAGCTTCCCCTGTTCTCTTCCTTTTGATTCCTGTTGCATCAAGAAGCACCTGGCCCCTGGGGGCGTTAAACTTTTGTGTTATACCTTCGTTTTTTTATATCGTCGATTGCTTATTTCGTGTGGCGCATCCTCATCTCTTCCATGGGGTTTTGCGTCGTCGTTGGTGTGCCTCCGCACACCCCTTCGCGCCTTCGCTTGCCTCGCTGTGCCGTTGCTCCGCACCTGGCGCTCCTCGGGGGGTCCGTGGGGTATCGCACAACGTCCAGCGATAGCAGTCCGCCGGGACCTCACGAGGTGGGCACTCCTAAGGGGACGCGTGCTGCTCCAAGGCCGAGGTTTTAGCAGCGATGCCTGGAGAAGCCGTCCTCCCTCCTTTGCACCGTCCTTCCTGCATCCGGAGTCACAGGAGGCCCCACGGGGGCAAGCGGTAAACCGTAGCGCCTGCACTTTCACGTTAGCGTTTCCGTCTCATACCCCAATATTTGGGTTGTCATTAAATCAAATCGAAAAATTCCTGCTCGTTATGGTTGGGGTACTTAGCTTGGCGGGCCGTGACGAGCTCGTGCGTTGTGAAGTGCCGTTGAAGCGCCTGGGAAGCTCGGGGATCTCGCCAGGGGGGTCTTCTTCCTTGGGGGTGAGGCGGTTTGGGAGCCCTCTTGGTGCTCTGCGTCGGCAGGGCCTAATCCCGCGCATACCTCGACCGCCGTTGGGGCGTCCGGATCACCAGGATGAGACCAAGGGGCGAGGGGCTACGTGACCAGTGAGGCTCCTGAGTCGCGTTGCTCAGGGGTCCCCCTTAACGCTCAAGCGGCTCCCTTACCTTTCCTTGCCAGCTCCTGCCTCGAGAGGTGCTTGGGCCTACTGAGGGTCTATGATGGCGCGCCAAGCCATGGCTGGAGCCCCCGAGCGAGGGTCGATCGCCGCTGGTATGCTGAGTCGCGATGCTCAGCAAGGCCAGGGGATGGGTGCCTCTGAGGCAGCATGCGCCTGTCGGCTCACTCGAGAGCACCGTGCGAGGACCAGGATGCCAAGGCCTTGGCAAGGTGTGCACACCGTGCCCGGGGCGCGTGAGGGGGAGACTGACAGGTGTCGATTCAGAAAACGAGACTTCAAAATCAAAAAGATTGCAAGGAGAAAAAATTCCCACCCCTTTTTCAAATAAGGTTGTGAAACTTCGAGTTTCATTCCAAAAAGTGGCAATTCAAATACAAAAAGGAGCAAGGAACAGCCGCGTCCGGCACCTAGGCTAATCTTCGTCTTCGTCTTCCCCCAGCGCGAAGCGTAGGGCTTCCACTAGGCGTGGGCATAGTCATTGGAGGACAGTGTCGTCCGCCAGTGCGGAGCATGGGGCTTTCCACTTGGGCATGGGTGGGAACCCCTCCGCGTCCTCGGGGGGCTCCGGGTGTATACAGCCCACTCATTATTATGTGAGAGTGTCACAGTCGGAGATAGCTGGGCGAGCCCCCTGGCGCAAGGCCTAGGTGCTCCCAACTCGGTCACGAGCCATCCCGCGCATTTCTACGCGGTTGCACGCCCCTACGGCCCAAACATGAGTGCATTGCTCCCCGCGTAGCCGCGGGATTGCGCTCCTGCGGCCCAAACATGAGCGCAATGCACCCCGCGTAACCATAGGGGTGTTGTGTCGGTGAAGCCGCCTCATGAGGCGTCGGGGCGCCGGCCAGGTCGCGACCCGGAGGCCTCGCGAGGCCCTGCCTCCTGAGGGCCGCGCCGGCGCCCCCGGAGCCGCGCGTGGCCCGCGCTGCTCGTGTCCTGCCGATCCCCTAGGCGGTGGCTCCTGCGGCCTAGGGGGGCCGGCTACGCGTTTCTTGCTCGCGAGGGCGGTGCCCGCACTGCGCCCCGCGCATTTCGGGACACCCCCCTTTTTTTAGCACCAACCTTGCCCAGTGCTCCCTCAATGGGAGCCCCCGGTACCGGCTTGAAGAGGGCGTCTGGGACACCCCCCTACTCCGGGAGGATGCTGGCACCTGCGACGGGCGTGTGACCCGCGGTGCCGTCTGCAGCTACGATGCTGCTCGGAACATAGGCCTCCGTGTAAAGGCCTTGGCTTCCTCCTAAACCGTCTCCGCGCGCCCCGCGGTCAGCCTCCCCAGGTGGCAAGACGACGCCGTCCGGGCCGCGCGGTCCACAGACCCTCCTGCGCCGAGCCTCCGCCCAAAGTTGATTGCCTCTGCCGTCGCCGCGAGGTTGGGCGCGCGCGTCTTGACGAGGGTTGCCTCCGTGGTCATCCACCGTGCCTCCGTTACGGTTACCTGCTCGCTCGGAGGCTTGAGCCACCTGGTCTCTGCGCCGGTTGGCGCGCTCGCGCCGGGACGACCCAGGCTGCCGATGGTCCATCGGGTCATGAGCGCGCGCGTTGAGGCACGTGCGGAGTGTCCCATCACCTTCTTCATATGTACCATCGGCGGGGCCGGGCGGTGCCCCGAAGCCGATCACCGGGACCCGGAGGAGGAGGAGCACATCGTGGGGCGGGCCTTGCTCGGGCTCGCCCGGACATGGGCCGGGCATGCCGTCAGTCAATGAAGGGAGCTGTGCGGCGGGTGTGTCCCCGACGCTCAGCGTCGGGGGTCAAAAGGGGGGGGGCCGCGGAACCCAGGCCCTCCTCGCGACGGCGACCAGCTCGGCGATGTGGTCGGCCCAGGCATCGAAGCCCCCGTCCGTCGGGCGATGACGAAGCAGCTCGCTTGCCATCAGCAGCGCGTCATGCACGTTCAGATCTCCCACGTGGACACAGGGTGATGGCGGTCCCGTGGGCGGTGCCACGAGGCGAGCGCTCTGCCGCGGCGGCGGGCGCACGGAGCCCGGAGGCGCCTAGCCGGCACAAGCAGCGACGGCGGTGGCGATGATGCTGGTGGCCTGGTAATGACCGCCCAGCACCGAGCTGCCAGGACGCGCGTCATGAGAGGTGGCAGCAAGGTTGGTGAAGGTGGAAACACCGGGGCCGAAGGAAGCTTGACGGGAGTCGGCCATCGAAGCGGCGGAGTGGAGAGGAAGCGAAGCTTTTGGAAGGATTCCGACACGCCCCCTATCTGGCGCGCCAAATGTCGGATTTTGGGCTCCGCAAAACCCAAAGGGGTTCGAACTCAGGGACGTGTGAGAAGATCCCCACCAGCTTCGGCCTCAAGCTCACAGCTCCACAGTCTAGCCGAATCGAACTCACTCAATCACGGGGAAGAAGACTAACACGCGGATTTACCCAGGTTCGGGCCGCTACGAAGCGTAAAACACTACTCCTGCTTTTGGTGGATTGCCTCATGAGGAGGTTTGTGGATGAACTGGTATAGTGGTGAGGAACCTCGCGAGGGCGCTCGGGTGGTTTTTTGGATCCGTCCCCCTCTACGGCGCATCCTCGTCTCTATTTATAATGGCCCGGCTCCTCTTCCCTTATCGCACTGGCGGGAAGGGATCCCACAACGGCCAAATTCGAAAGGGGACAGGAGGTACATCTTATCCTGACGAAAGGTGGTCTTCACCTGCAAAGTAGCTGGTAGTGATGCAGAGGTGGGCTCGACGATGACGCCCGTCCTGCGGGGCTCACGGTCTTGGTCTTGTTGCGCCGGAATGGAAACCTTTGGGGGGATACCTTGGGAACCTGCGTACGTCCTTGCCTCCTTTGCACCAAAGAGGAAAAACTGCTTCTTCTGTGCCCGCTGGCGCCCGTCTGGCCCGGCTGGCGTCACCTCAGCCTCTCGAGGCCAAGCGCTGCATAGGGATCTCCGCCCCTTAGGAGGGAGCCTGGAGAGGCCTCCTCCTTCCGGGGGTATTGGTGTCGTCCTCCTTGCGAGGGTGGGACGCTCGCGAGGGCCTTGTCCTGGGAAATCCCGCGCTGGGCCGTACTGGCTATCGAAGTGGGCCATGCCCTGGGGCGCAGGCAGGCAGGTCTGGGTACCCCCGTTCCCAGGACGCCGACACAACTGGCACTTGGCACTGGGTTAATAGGTTAGTGCTAAAAAACAATATGATTCGACAAATAAATGCCCAAGAAGTATCCTAGCATAATAATATTATAGCATGGAATAATCAAAAATTATAGACACGTTGGAGACGTATCAACATCCCCAAGCTTAATTCCTGCTCGTCCTTGAGTAGGTAAATGATAAAAACAAATTTTTTGATGTGACATGCTACCCAACATGTAATCTCTTTCAGGTATGATCATTGAGAAATGATAAATCAATAAACATTAACATAGTAATATCCATAATCTTAAATAACACAATCATCAATTTTCAAAATATACGGTTCTTAAAGAATGTTTACCCCCCATTCATTTTATCTTCACCACATAAATACAAATGTCAAGCACCATGGTGTTAAGCCAGGATATTGGATCGTACTTTTTAACGTGCTTCAGCTTTTTATACCTTACTCAATACATGAGCGTGAACCATGGACATAGCATATAGGTGGAATAGAATATGGTGGCAGATATCAAAGGGGTAAAAAGTGGAGAAGAAAGTATCGCATCAACTAGGCTTATCAACGGGCTATGGAAATGCCCATAAATAGATATCAATGCGAGGAGTAGGGATTGCCATGCAACGGATGCACTAGAGCTATACGTGTATGAAAGCTCGACTGAAGCTAAGTGGGTGTGCATCGAACTTGCTTGCTCATGAAGACCTCAGGCAGTTGAGGAAGCCCATCCTCGGAATATACAAGCCAAGTTCTATAATGAAAAATTCCCACTAGCATATGGAAGTGAAAAACATGAGACTCTCTATATGAAAACATGGTGCTACTTTGAAGCACAAGTGTGGAAAAGGAGGTTGTAGCACTGTCCCTTCTCTCTTTTCTCTCATTTATTTGTTTTTCTTTTTCCTTTTTTTTCCTTTTTCCTTTTTATTTCTTTCTTTTCTCTTTTTCGCTTTTATTTTTCTTTCGAAGTCTCATCCCGACTTATGGGGGAATCATTGTCTCCATCATCCTTTCCTCAGTGAGACAGTGCCCTAATAATAATAAGCATCACACTTTTGTTTACTCACAATGAAAAACTATTAAACAATATGACTCTATATGAATGCCTCTGGTAGTATGCCAGGATGTGCAACGATCTAGCATAACATGTAAACAATGATGAACGGTGGCTTTGCCAGAAATACTATGTCAACTACATGATCATGCAAAGCAATATGACAATGAATGTACTAGTCATATGATGTAACGGTGAAAGTTGCATGGCAATATATCTCGGAATGGCTATGGCAATGCCATGATGGGTAGGTATGGTGGCTGTTTCGAGGAAGACATAATGAGGCTTATATGCAATAGTGCATATCATGACGCGGGGTTTGGATGCACCGGCGAAGTTTGCACCGATCCTCGCAGTGAGAATGGGCAATGCACAGTACCGAAGAGGCTAGCAAATATTTTAAGGTGAGAGTGCGTACATCCATGGATTCCCATTAGTCATAAAGAACTCACATACTTATTGCAAAGCTTTATTAGCTCTCTCGAAGCAAAGTACTACTCACATGACCCTAGGGAGGAGGTTGGGAGGAGTTAACCATCGCGTGTCTCCGACCTAAACAACACTAGTATTTCAACGAGGAATAAGAATGATCACACATCATCACCATGCCATAACAAATATTTAGATGAACAACAAATTAACATCCTTTAACTATCAATATTCCTACTAACTGACAATCATGCTCTCACGCCCTTTCATATTACCACATCAATATCATTGACCCACAATTTCTGTTTTATGTGCTGCATGTGGTCTTGATTATGCACTCTTTGAATACCTATTATTTTTGGACTATTATTATAATCCATGAAAATTACCATCACCATTTATTAACTCTCAAAAAAATTAAAGTGAATAATGAGAGTGCAATTATTTCTATAAAATCTATACGCCACCGTGCTCTGAAAGATATAAGTGAAGTACTAGAGCAACTGCTTAGCTCAAAAGATATAAGTGAAGCACAAAGAGTATTCTAACAAATCATGGTGAACATGTGACTCTCTCAAATAGGTGTGTCCAGCAAACAATGATTGTGGAAAACTAAAACAAAAGAAAACGACTCTCCAAGCTAAACTAATATCATGTGATGAATAAACATATAGCTCCAAGTGACATGCCAATGGATTGAGACGAAAGAGGGGATGCCTTCCGGGGCATCCCCAAGCTTAGATGCTTGAGTCTTCCTAGAATTTGACTTGGTGTGACTTGGGCATCCCCAAGCTTAGTCTCTTGCAGCTCCTTATTCCTTCATCCATTGTGATAACACCCAAAACTTGAAAACTTCAGCACACAAAACTCAACAGAAACCTTCGTGACACCCGTTAGTATAATAAACATATAAAATACTTTAGTTACCGTTATAAATTGATTCATATTTTATTATTGCATAAGGTACTTTATTCTTACTTCTCCATGTCTTATACCCCCGATACAATCCATAGCATCATCAAAACAACAAAAATATGCAAGCAAAAAAACAGAATCTGTCTAAAACAGAATAGTCTGTAATGATCTGTACAGAAACTATACTTCTGTAACTCCAAAAAATCTGAAACATTAGGAAATCCTAGGGCATTTGTATACAAATAGTTTGTAAAATATTCAGATTCAAAAGACATTCCAGTAAAATCAGAGAAATTGTGCACTGGATGCTAAAGTTTCTGTTTTTGCATCGTATCAATTTTACTTATCATGCAAGTCATCCCAAAGGATTTACTTGGCACAGACACTAATTTAAACAAAAAAACACAACCATTAAAGTATAAATAATCATGTTAAGTCACACAAACAGAAAGTAAAACAAGAAAAATAGGATAACTATTGGGTTGCCTCCCAACTATCGCTATTGTTTTACGGCCCTAGATAGGCATAATGCATATAATCAAGTGTTGTCATCCTTGACACTCAATCCATAAGTATCCCTCATTACATATTAATAAGGTGGTTTAAGTCTCTTCCTAGAGAAGTGTTCCATCCCTTTCTTTAATGGGAATTGAAATCTTATGTTTCCCTCTTTCATATCAATAATGGCACCTATAGTTCGAAAGAAAGGTCTTCCAAGTATAATTGGACAAGATGGATTGCATTCAATATCAAGCACAATGAAATCTACAGGAACATAATTCCTATTATCAAGGATAAGCACATCATTTATTCTACCCAAAGGTTTCTTAATGGTAGAATCCACAAGATGCAAGTTAAGGGAACAATCTTTAATATCGATGAGACCTAGCACATCACAAAGAGATTTAGGTATTGTTGAAACACTAGCACCAAGGTCACACAAAGCATTGCATTCATATTCTTTCAGATTTATTTTAACAGTAGGTTCCCATTCATCATACAATTTTCGAGGAATAGAAACTTCTAGCTCAAGTTTCTCATCATAATCTTTTATCGTTGCTTCTACTATATGTTTAGTAAAAACCCTATTTTGTTAATAGGCATTGGGTGAACTAATAATGGATTGCAACAAGAAAATAAATTATACTAAAGAGAATCTCTCCCAACTAAAGTCCTTGTAATCCAAGATAGTGGGTACATCACTAGTTTAAGTTTTGACCTCTCCAAACCCACTTTTTTCAATTTTATCATTAGAATGATCACCCTCCGAACAAACGGGAGGCCTTCTAGCTAAGGTTGACTCATTTCCAGTCCCTTTATCATCTATTTTCAGATTAGTAAACAAATATTCAATGAGAGAAGTACCAATCATTTTAAGATCTTCATCATGATTACGGTAAAAACCGGGTGGAAGAGCCTTTTCTAAGAATTCTGTTTTGGCTCTCAACCTCGCGGTCCTCTCCTTACTATCATTAATAGGTATTTGGATAGATTTAATGGACTCATTGATATCATGCTAGGGTGGCAAATTTTTATTTTTAAGAGTTTCCACATAAAGAGCAATTCTATCCATGTTCCTATCTATATCATCAACCTTATGCAACTTTTCTTCTACCATAGTATTAAAAATATTTTGAGAACTAATAAATTATTTAATGGTGTTTTCAAGATCAGAGGATATCCTATTATTATTTGTAGAAGAATGTCCATAAGAATTACCATAACTATTAGGGGAATTGTCAGGATACGATCTAGAGTTGAAATTTCCTCTATAGGCATTGTTGTTGAAATTGTTTCGCGATATAAAGTTCACATCAATAGCATCATCATTTTGTTAAATCAAGGTAGACAAAGGAATATCATTGGGATCAACATGAGCATGTTTACTAGCAACCATATTCATAAGAGCATCCACTTTCTCATTGAAAGTAGTGATTTCTTCAATAGAATTTACCTTCTTACCAGTTGGAGCTCTCTCGGTATGCCATTGAGAACAATTTGTCATGCTGTTGTCCAGAAGTTTGGTGGCCTCTCCTAATGTAACCTCCATGAAGGTACCACCTACAGCAGTATCTAGTAGATTTCTAGACACAAAGTTTAGTCCAGCATAGAAATTTTGTATAATCATCCATAAGTTCAAGCCATGAGTTGGGCAATTTTTAATCATTAATTTCATCCTCTCCCAAGCTTGTGCAACATGTTCTTGGTCATGTTGCTTAAAATTCATAATTTGATTACTAAGGGAGATGATCTTAGCAGGAGGAAAATACTTGGCAATGAAAGCATCTTTACATTTATCCCATGTTCCAATACTATTACGTGGTAAAGATGAAAGCCAAGCCTTAACTTTATCTCTTAATGAAAAAGGAAATAATTTTAATTTTTCAATGTCATTTTCCATATCCTTTTTCTGTTGCATATCACATAATTCAACAAAAGTACTGAGATGTGCAGCCGGATCCTCATTAGGACTTCCAGAAATTTTTCTTTCATCACAAGATTTAGTAATGCAGCATTAATATCATAAAACTCCGCACTAGTGGTGGGTGGTATAGGAGTACTAATAAAATCATTTTTATTAGTATTCGAGAAGTCACACAACTTGGTATTATCTTGAGACATGGTGACCAAGCTAGCAAAGTAACAAGCGAAGCAAGTAAACTAGCAAGTAAAGCAAGCAAACAAGTTAACAAGCAAAGATAAATATTTTTGTATTTTTTATTTTTATAGCAAGAAAAATACAACAGCAAATAAAAAGTGGAACAAGTGAATGATATTTTGTGAGAAGGTACTTGATAGTAAGTTGATGATACTCCCCGGCAACGGCGCAATAATTCCTTCCTGATACTTGTGATCCGCGTTGGCTTTTTCTCCGAAGAGGAGGGGATGATGCAACATACTATAGATAAGTATTTCCCTTAGTGAGAACCAAGGTTATCGAACCAATATGAGTATCACACAACTTCCCATCTTCAACGCCTACACACAAAAGAGCACACACTTGCACCCACGCGGGCAAGAGGGTTGTCAATCCCCTTGAACTCGTTACTCGCAAGCGATAAGTAGTGTAGATGATAGTTGGATAAATATAAATTGCAAAATAAATAAAAAGCAAATAATGGCAGCAAGGAAATAATATCTTTTATAAATATATATGTGAATAGACCCGGGGGCCATATCTTTTATAGGCATCACATCCATAAACAAGTAGACCGACTCCTGCCTGCATCAACTACTATTACTCCACCCATCGACCGCTATCTAGTATGCATCTAGAGTATTAAGTACAACAAAGTAATGCTCGGAGAATGATCACATGATGTAGACAAAGTAAATCCAATTAATATGAATAAACCGCATCATTTTATCCTTAGTGGAAGCAATACAAATATGTGTCTTTTACCCTACTTTTTCACTAGGATATAGAGCACCGCAAGATTGAACCCACTGCAACGCATCTCTCCCACTGAAGATAAACAAATCTAATTGGCCAAACTAAACCGATAGATTGGAGAGAATTACGAAGCTATAATAATCATGCAAATAAGAATTCAGAGGATACTCAAAACTTTTTCATGAATAATCTAAACATAAACCCACAATTCATCGGATCCCAACAAACACACCGCAAAGATTGATTACATAAGATAGATTACCGCGGGAATCGCGGTGATCATGGCAATGAAGAAGATAGATAGATAGAGAGAGAGAGAGAGAGAGAGAGAGAGAGAGAGGGGGAGAGAGAGTCATCTAGGTACTAATTACGGACACGTAAGTCTGTAGTGAACTAGTCACACATCACCATGGGAGCAGCAAGGTTGATGTAGAGGCCCTCCGTGATAGATCCCCCCTCCGACAGGGCACCGGAACAGGGCTTCGGATGGCACACGGCGGAACAGAGACTTGTGGCGATGGAAAAAGTGTTTTGGGAGGCTCCCTAGGGTTTTGGGGATTAAATAGAATTTATAGGCCAGAGAACAACGCCACAGGGCCGGGGAGGTGGCCCCAAGCCATCAGGGCACGACCACCCCCTGGGCGCACCCTGTTGGCTTGGGGGCACCTTGTGTGCCCTCCGGTCTCCATCAAAAGCTTCCGGGCCTTATTTTTGTCCAGAAAAAATCGTCAAAAAGTTTCGTAGTATTTGGACTTCGTTTGGTATGGTATTCCTGAAAAGCCAAAAACACGCAGAAAACAACATCTGGCACTCGACACTGGGTTAATAACTTAGTGCTCAAAAATAATATGAATCAGCAAATAAATGCCCAAAATATTTCATATAATGATAATATTATAGCATGGAACAATCAAAAAATTATAGATACATTGGAGACAATTCAGGGTTATCAAGATGAGCTTCAAGTTCTATTTCTACATTATTTTCTAGTTCTTTTTCATTATCTGGTTGAGCATCAACATGAACATCATCATCTTCATTATCACTAGGTGCACGTTCACTACCAAATTGTGTCTCACCATCAGAAATAGAAACATCATTATGATTCTTCGAAGGTTTTTCTGTCACAGGTTCACTCAATTATGCAAAGTCCCGTGTTTTTCTTTTTCTTTTTCTTCTTAGATGAACTAGGTGCATCATTATTAATGTTCTGAGAATCCTGCTCAATCCTTTTAGGATGTCCTTCGGGATATAGGGGTTCTTGTGTCATTCTACTCCCTCTAGTCACAACTCTAATAGTATGATCAATCAATTTATTATTCATTTCAGTAAGCAAATCATTTTGTGGCCTAGCAACTTGTTCTAACTGTGTATGAACCATGGATGAGTGTTTACCTAAACCTCTAACATCATTAGCAATTCGAAACATCAAGTCACTCAAGCGATCAGTCGTAATAACATTTCGTTTTAATTGATCCTTAACATATATATTGTAATGTTCTTTCTTAACAATGTAATTATCAAATTCATCCATGCATTGACTAGCGGTTTTATTGTAAGGTATATCATTTGCATTGAAACTACGAAGAGAATTTACCTATACTACTTGTGTATGGATATCGAGTCCATGTATTTCTTGAGTAGGTGGTAGATTCTTAACATCTTCAAATTTAATACCTTTTTATTTCGTAGATTTCTTGGCTTCTTGCATATCTTCTAGACTGAGGAATAGAATACCCCTTTTCTTCATAATTTGTTCAGGAGGTGGCTCAGGAAGTTTCCAATCATTAGCATTCTTCAAAATACTATTCAATAGTTCTTTGGCTTGCCCAACAATTCATTCATAGAAAACACAACTAGCACAACTATGTAGGTAGTCCATAGAAGCATCGGTTAGTCCATTAAAAAGATATCAAGTATTTTATCCTTCTTAAGAGGATGATCATGCAAAGCTTTAAGTAGCTAGAGAAACCTCCCCCAAGCTTGAGGGAGATTCTTTTCTTTAATTTGCATAAAGTTAAATATTTACTGTAAAGCAGCTTGTTTCTTATGAGCAGGAAAATATTTTTCAGAGAAGTAATATATCATATCCTGGGGGCTACGCACACAACCAGGCGCAAGAGTAAGAAACCACTTCCTAGCATCGTCCTTTAGTGAGAAAGGAAAAGGCTTAAGAATATAGTATTAGCGAATTTTTTCCTCATTAGCAAATAGGGTGGCAATATCATTTAATTTGGTAAGGTCTGCCACAACAGTTTCAGATTCATAACCATGAAAAGGATCATATTCTACCAAAGTAATTAAATCAGGATCAACAAAGAATTCCTAGTCCTTAACGGTAACAAATATAGGAGAAGTAGCAAATTTAGGATCATATTTCATTTTCTCCCTCATAGATTTTTTACTTAGGAGTTTCTCAAGATCATCTCTATCATTTCAGGCATTTCAATTCTAGAAGGAGATCTAGACATAATAGGTGAATCATAATTTTCATCAATTTCAGCATTCTCAAGTTCTCTAGACTTAGCAATACAAGCATCAAGTAGATCACCTAGTGGCACATTTTCAGTTTCATGTAGCATAGTAGCATCATCATGAGTTTCATTTAAAACAGAAGTAGCATAATCAATTACTTGCGACATATCAGATTGGATAGAAGGTGGTGGTGTCGCAAGCTTACAAAAAACAGAAGGTGAATCAAGTGCAGAGCTAGATGGCAATTCCTTACATGCCCTCGTCCTAGAGGGTTCGATCTTGGTTTTAGCGTCTTTTAGATTCTTCACAGTGACAATTGAAAATCCCAAGTGAACTCAACAAATAGAGCTATGCTCCCCGGCAATGGCACCAGAAAAGAGTCTTGATAACCCACAAGTATAGGGGATCACAACAGTCTTTGAGGGTAGTATTTTGCCCAAATTTATTTATTTGACACAAGGGGATCCAAAGAATATTTATTGGTCTTAGCAGGTGAGTTGTCAATTCAACCACACCTTGAATTTATTTCTGCAATGAAGTTTTTAGTAGCACAGTAACAAAAGCAATAGGAACAACGAAAAGCAGTAGATTGGATTGATTGTAGCAGCAACAATAACGAAAGTAACTTAATGGAAATCAATATGTGAAAAGCGTAGGCCTTGGATCAGTGATGGATTATTGATTTAGATTACATTCATCATATACAATTACACACTAGAGCAACACAGAACTAGCTCCAATTCATCAATATAATGTAGGCATGTATTCCGCATATAGTCATACGTGCTTATAATAAGAACTTGCATGATATCTTTTTTCCTACCCTCCCGTGGCTGCGGGATCCATAAGGATACTAAGAGGTATTAAGGCCTCCTTTTAATAGAGAACCAGAACAAAGCATTAACACATAGTGAATACATGAACTCCTCAAACTACGGTCATCACCGGAGATGATCCCAATTATTGTCACCTTCCGGTCTACGGATCAAACACATAATAGGTGCATACAACTTGCAAGATAGGATCCAAAACACTCTCGTATTCGTGAAAACTGTGGGGACCCCGACTCATAAGTCGTGATCACCGAATGCACGTGTACAGCGATCCCAGAGATCAATGTTCACTGAATACATAGAAGCTGAATAACAAGAGTCTTACATCCATACATACCGTTTTACACAAATAAAGACCATCAAGGTCAAGTATTACATAGATAGGGCCATGAAGGCCGAATAGCAAACGTAAACTCGCAGCAGAAATCTTGAAAGATAGCGTAGACCCATGCCATCTGCCTTAACCCTACAGGCATTCTGACTGGGAAGCGTCCTAATTCGCATGTTCGTCACCAACGAATTCTTCACCATATTCCCGCTCTTCCATGCATGGCCAATTAAATAACCAGTGGCAAGCCAATGAGTACTTTGAATGTACTCGCAATCAACCCATGTTTTGGAACAAGGTATGACAATGCATGATATAGCACTAAATAGGTAAGTTGCGGAAAGCTAATTTTTGAGTGCAATGACATGATCAATCAACTTGTAAGAGTATGCATCATGAGGATACAAGTATCCGTATGAACATGTTACAGATATAATATAATCAAGGTTTGAACAACTCATGTTCAATCATCATGTCAAGTCATCCAACTTAACTCGAGTATTCCATCTTTCTCCCCCCCACCCCCCCACACACCCACCAAGTTTGTGAAAACATTGGACGTAGTTTAAGCAGGACCTCCAACTGTGCATGACCGTGGACACGACTATTCGAATAGTTTTACACTCTGCAGAGGTTGTACACTTTACCCACGACACTCGGGAAACTTCCGTGTCAAGCCACGACTCGCGGTATTGTTCATACCCGAGGTAAGTACCCAAAAAATGCCTTTCCCATGGCGATACTAAACAAGGAGTCCACTCATTGGTGACATCCCTCACGATATACATCACACGAATTATCCATGAGGGCACGCAACGGTGTGCCCGGTGTCTGTGAAACCAACCCATGATCGTCCATTCCGGTACGACCCCGTATTGAGAGTGACCACGCCACTCCCGCCACTAGTAATGCAGGCTCTCTGCTAGTACCCACCAAAGTAATCAACAAAGCCCCGTCCCATAAGGGGTATCGTGGTTGTACATGTAACGTTGGGACGGTCAGCAGATCTTAAATCTCTCCATTTTCGAAAACACATACACTCACACAACTTGCTCCGGTACACCACTTCTTTGTCAAGTGGTTACCTAGCTCGTCATCATCTCCCTCGGGCATTAGTGGCACCTGACGGGGTTTTTGAAAAGTCTTTGAAATCGTTTCCCTTCCGACAGCATGCATAATTCCATCGCATTTGCGTAGCATCTACTTTAGCAACCTAACTACTTCCCACCCACACAACTCTAAGTAGGAGGTAGAGTCATGTCATGCAAGTATCAATGGTAAAAGTATCGGTGGCAACCCATAAAGGTGGTCACCATAGCATCATGATTAACATAAAAAATGAAGTGCTATATGCCATGCAATAAAGTGGTTTCTTAAACATGGTCAAAGGGCTGCTTGCGTGGCTCCACAAATTCCTCGGTGTCCTCAAAATCTTCTGGTCCAATTCCCTCGTCAACAACACAATCTATCGTCGCAATATTAACGGGCAAAAATAAGAACACGACATAAACAGAGAAAATAATTCACTTCTAAAATGTCACACCACCGTGTAAAATACTATACTAAAAACTAAAAATATTAATTTCTGGTTTTGAAGTGTAAAAAGTTTTGAAACTATTTTAACAGTGGTTTTAAATATTCAAAACTTGGTTTTAAATAAAACTAGTACATGTAAGTATTTTTTAAAAAAATGCACAAGTGGCATCATTAAATAGGACAGAATATTACAAGATTTTAGGTGGAAGAATATTTGGATTTGGAAAGATATTTGAATATGTGGAAATTTTGGAAAATGCCAGAAAACAGAAAAAGAAAAAGGGCATTGTGCCGTGGGCCAGAATTGGCCGCAGCTGGGCTGGCTCGGAGCAAAGCGGCCTTAGGCGAACCGGTGCGCCCGCGCTCGCCAGGTTCAAACCTGATGGGCGGGGCCCGGGTGCCAGCCACACATAGGGGGCGAGAGAGGGAGGGGTCGATGACACGTGGAGCCCACCTGTCATCTCCTTCCTCTCAACAGGGAGGTGGCAAAGCTCACCGGCGATGATCCCGGCCACGGCGAGGGCAACCGAGGGCAGGAATGGGATCAGCTTCGAGTCGTCGTTGCAGTGGAGGTGGAGTTGGTCGGAGGGGGTGCCTGGTTTGCCGGGGACGAGGTCCTGTGGTGGAGGCGCTTCGGGCGGTGATCGCCGGGGCCGTCCAGTGCTGCAAATCGAGCAGAAAAGGGGGGGAAAGGGGCCAGAGAGGAGAGAGGGACCCAAAAGAGAAGGAAACGAAGATGGAGCTAGGCCACACCTGGAGATCAATGAAGGCCCGATGCGGCGGCGCCTCAGTCGATCCCGAGCGCTGAGGCTCTGGGAGCTTGCTGGGGTGGCTTGGGTGTGCGATTGGGAGGAGTAGAGAGAGATCAGATGGGAGAGAGAGCTCGGGGAGGGCCATTTATTGAGGGGGCGACGGTGCACCGTGGACCCGTGCGCCGGTGAGGTTGTTGTCGTCGCTGGAGGCCATGGGAGGAGGTGCAGGGGTGTTTGCGGTCTTCCTGGGGGTTGTCCACAACCATAGGGAGAGATAGAGGAGAGGGGAGAGCGCGCGCGTGCGAGGCCGAGGGTTGGCCGACTTGGCGGCGCTCGGTACGTGCGGGGAGGGAGCAAGGGAGGATGAGAGAGGAGGGGGCCGGCCACGTTGCATGTCACGGACGCCGAGGGCATCCCGGGGGACAAGCTGGGGAGGCCCGAGGCTGTCGGGGCTGGCGATTGGGCGGCGGCTACAGTGCGGGTGCGCACTGTAGCTGATACGTCTCCAACGTATCGATAATTTATGAAGTATTCATGTCATATTTGCCTATGTTTTTACAATAGTTTTATGATTTATTGGGAATAACCTATTAATGGTTGCAAAATTGCACAAGTTCTTGTTTCACACTTTGATGTGTAGGAATTAACTGGAAATTGTTGAAAAAACGCAAAAGGAGCCTTGTTGGAGGAGGACTCTGACTTTCCTGAAATCTGTCCATGAACAGTTTTTAGAGATCGTCAGTTTGACCCCCGAAGATGGGGTCAAATGGAAAACGTTAAAACTAGGAAATTGTGGGGAATTTTATGGCAATAATTCTGGACAACAAATTCGTTCAAAACGGACTTCGGATGCAATCTGGAAACCCGTTTTACTGAAAGAAAATATCTGATTACGGGATTACGAGAATTGATGACGTGATTGAGTCAAACTCTTACCATATCTGATATATTCGGCCAAGTCACGACTTTGGGGCCTCATGAGGGCTGTGAGGAGCCCCTAGGAAGGTTCTAGAGGTGCCCAAGAGCCATTGGATTAAGGGTCCATCCATCGGAGGGCCATAGAACACCACAGAGGCACATATAAGGAGAGGAAAACCCTAATTTCGGGAGAGCCAACAAGAGACACGAATTTGTCTCTCCCTTGGCAGCCGCCAAGAAGGGGAGAGGCTCCTCCATTGCAGCACCAAGACCAAGGAAGAAGGAGGGCAAGGGGCCGCCGCCCGTCGCCACCGCCGCCACCCGTCGCCGGCGTCGTGGCCGCCATCGCCTCCATCTCTTCGGGGCTGCACCTCTCCATCAACAAATCTTTCTTTCTCACCATGATAATGTTGGATTGAATAGTTTTATGGATTTGAAAAACTTGATATATGTCTTGCATGTGGATACCCGTGGTGACAATGGGGTGTGCTATTGATTCACTTGATATATGTTTTGGTACTCAACTTGCGGATTCCCGCGGTGACATTGGGGTAATCTATGCATAGGGGTTGATGCACGTTCTTGTCCTATGTTCTCCGATAGAAATCTTGGGGCACTCTTTGAGGTTCTTTGTGTGGATTGAGTATTATGAATCTGAAATTGTCTGATGTGTATCGTATAATAAACTCATGGATACTTGTGGTGACATTGGAGTATCTAGGTGACATTAGAGTTGGTTGATGCGTATCATATGGTGTTATTCTAGTACGAACTCTTAGATAGATCGAACGGAATGGATAACTCGATGTTATCTTAGTACGAACTCTTGAATAGATCGATTGGAAAGAATAACTTTAAGGTGGTTTCGTACCCTACAAACAATTTCTTCTTATGTTCTCCGCTAGATAAGAACTTTGGAGTGATTCTTCGTTGCACGTTGATGGATGGTTATGTGATCCAATTATATTAGCATTGTTGAGAGATTGCACTAGCGAAAGTACGGACCCTAGGCCTTGTTTTCAAGCATTGCAATATCGTTTGTGCTCACTTTTGTTACTTGCTACCCTGCTGTTTTTATATTTTCAGATTACAAAAACCTATATCTACCATTCATATTGCACTTATATCACCATCTCTTTGCCGAACTAGTGCACCTATACAATTTGCCATTGTATTGGGTGTGTTGGGGACACAAGAGATTTCTTGTATTTGATTGCAGGGTTGTTTGAGAGAGACAATCTTCATCCTACACCTCCCACGGATTGATAAACCTTAGGTCATCCACTTGAGGGAAAACTGCCACTGTCCTACAAAACTCTGCGCTTGGAGGCCCAACAAAGTCTACAAGAATAAAGTTGCATAGTAGACATCAAGCTCTTTTCTGGTGCCGTTGCCGGGGAGGTGAGTGCTTGAAGGTATATCTTTAGATATTGCAATTAAATGTTTTAGTTTCTTGTTTTTCACTTGTTTGGCTTCATAAAAGAAAACTACAAAAAATGGAGTTTAGGTTGCATCATTTGTTTCGTCTTTGTAATGTTGCTCAATTGGTAGAGGAAGAAATTATGAAAATACTTAATGAGAATTCCTTGAGTGATGAGCATGATTGTAATGTTGCTAGTATGAATTCTCTGAATATCCATGATGCTAATGATATGCAAAGCCACAAGCTTGGGGATGCTATGTTTGATGAATATGATATTTTAAGTCCCCCAAGTTTTGATGACTAAATATATTATGATGATGGCATGCCTCCTATCTATGATGATTATGATGATGACATGTATGCTATAAAGAGTGATAGTAACCATGAAACTTGTCATCATGATTTTAATATTGAATGTGGTTATGTCAATCAAGTATCTCATGATAGTTATTTTGTTGAGTTTGCTCCCACTACCATGGATGAGAAGAAATTTGCTTATGTGGAGAGTGATAAATTTTCTATGCTTGTAGATCATGAAAAACATGTTTTATGTTATAATTATATTGTTGAATTCCTTCATGATGCTACTGGAAATTATTATGAGGGAGGAACATATACTTGTAGGTATTGCAATAATACCAAGTTTCCTCTCTATGTGTTCAAAGTTTTGAAGTTATGCTTGTTTTGCCTTCCTATGCTAGTTGATTATTTCTCCCATAAATTGTTTGCTCACAAAATCCCTATGCATAGGAAGTGGGTTAGACTTAAATGTGCTTTTCATGTGTTTCATGATGCTCCCTTGCATGTTTCAGATACTATTCCTATGTGAGCATCATTGAAATTATCATGCCTAGCTAAAAGGCATCAAAGAAAAGCGCTTGTTGGGAGACAACCCAACACTTATACTTTCTGTTTTTGTGTGTTGACATGATTAAGCTACTGTAGTAATCATGTTTCGTATCTTTTATCTCAATAAATTGCCAAGTAAAGCCTTTGGGATGACTCACAAGATGAGTAGAATTGATGCTGAACCAAAACAGAAACTTTTGACTCCAGTACAAGAATTTTCATTTTCTACTGGAGCGTGATAATGATCTGAAATTTTTACACAGTATTAATATACAAATTATTCAGGTTTTTCTAATTTTTCAGAATTGTTAGAGACAGGGAAGTATGGTGACACTACATATCTTCACAGACTGTTCGGTTTTTGACAGATTCTGTTTTGCATGCGTAGTTTGCTTGTTTTAGTGTTTCCATAGCTTATATTTAGCGGTATAAATTATGGGAATGACAGAATACAGTAGGTATCATGTGGGAACAATTATGAATCTTGTCTTGATAGTACCTAAGTGAATTATTTATCTTTATTACACTAACCCTTCTCACGAAGTTCCGTTAAGTTTTGTGTGATTGAAGTTTTCAAGTTTTGGGTGAGATACCGATATGAGGAGAACAAGGAGTGACAAGAACCTAAGCTTGGGGATGACCAAGGCACCCCCAAGGTAATATCCATGCAAGACTCAAGCGCCTAAGCTTGGGGATGCCCCTGAAGCATCCCCTCTTTCGTCTTCAACATTATCGGTATATCGTTCTTAGAGCTATATTTTTATTCGTCACATAATATGTGCTTTGCTTGGATCGTCATTATATTTTTATATTTTTTGTTAGGTGTTATTCATAATCTTCCTTTTCAATAAAAAGTTCCAAGAATTGTCTTAGGATGCTTGCATTGCATGTTTTGATGTGTGATGTGTAAAAACAGAAACTTTTGCTGTAGTGTTTGAATTTTCATGTTTTACTGGAAAGCGGAAAGTTTCTGAAATTGTTACACAGTGTTTTCATATAAATTATTTAGCATGTCCTAAATTTTCATAATTTTTTGAGTTAGGGAAGTATACTGTTTTCATAAATTGCTACAGACTGTTCTGTTTGGACAGATTGCTGTCATAGTTTTGTTATATGCTTATCCTATAGTTTCCATAGCCTATATTGGTAGATATAAATTGTGGAAATGATAGTCAACAGTAGATGATGTTGAAAATTATTGTGCAACTTGTCTTGGCAGTACATAAAGAGTTGATTTATTATTATGTGCACTAACCTATCTCACGAGTTCTTTTCAAGTTTTATGTGGATGTAGTTTTTGAGAATAGGTGAAACCGGGATATGAGAGGATTGAACGAGATACAAAAGCTCAAGCTTGGGGATGCCCAAGGCACGCCAAGTAAATATTTCAAGAAATCTCAAGCATCTAAGCTTGGGGATGCTACGCATCCCACCTCTCTTCCTCAACTATCGGTTAGCCTATGTTGAGCCTAAATTTGTATTCGTTCACATGATGCGTTCTATTCTTGGAGTTCTATTTTTTGTTTAGTTTGATGTTTGAATAAAATACTCAGATCTGAAAATATTTATTGAGAGAGAGAGTCCTCACATGGCTACTTGATTGTTTATCTACTCATTGATCTTCACTTATATCTTTTGAGAGTAATTTGATGTTTACTCTTGTGCTTCACTTATATCCTATGAGTAAATTGTGAATGAATTGAATATCATAAATATGAAATTATCAATATGCTTTATGCTTAGTAGTAGCTTCACATATGGTTTAGAAAGTAAAATCTATTGAAGTTTGACAATCACAATATTGGTCATACAAGCAATTCATGAATGATTAGTATAAGAAAGAGAATTTTCACATACAAATATATTATCTTGGACATCTTCTATGATTGTGAATACCCATTAATTATTTTCAAACTTGAGCAAATTAGTTGAAGTTGGACAAGGAAGACAACGTAATGAGTTATGCTTGGGTATATTTGCATAGAAGTTATATTGTTATGGATCCTCTAACATGTGGTGCTTGTTTAGAACCTTTTGCTAGCCAAAACTTCGTACTAAGTAGAGATACTACTTGTGCATCCAAACCCTTGAGCCAAGTTTCTTCCATGAGAGTCCACCATACCTACCCATATATGGTATTTCACTGCCATTCCAAGTAAATTTGCATGTGCCACCTCTAAAATTTCAAATGAACACCTGTTTTGTGTGCCTGGACCGCTCATGGAGCGACAGGGGGTGGTCAGTATCTTCCATGTTAAGCGGGTTATTCTCATGATGAGTGTTTGTTCACTCGTCCTTGCACGAGAGGGGCGGAAATAAGGATTCCCAGTCCCGAAATCAATTTTTTTTTGCAAATAATTAAACAAAACTCCTCCGGGAATGTTGTTGGTATGGACGGTACCCATGGATTCGGCTAGCCATGGAGTGTGTTTGTTGGTGGAGGGGGAGTAAACCTTTACTTTTACCGCTTGGGAACCGCCGCTAATGTGTTTAGCATGGAAGATATTGATAACTCTTGGTCATAACGTTGACAGGAAGGGTGTGCCTCCCAAAGTTATATTCATCTCTGTTTTAAACAATGAGCTCTGGCACATATGCAAATACCTGCTTCCCTCTGCGAAGGGCCAATCTATTTACTTTCATGTTATTTACTATCCATGTTGAGTCAACTTCTTATTCCAACCTCAATCTATTAGTTGGCAAGCATCATATGGTGGGGAAAGATCCAAACACATATATCTAGTTGAATATATTTGATCATGATTCATTATTGTTGACAATTATCTTTATGATAAGTATATTGGGAGGCGAAACATTAAGCCCCTATCTTTCTCTGTGTTCGATGGATGTTGTTTAGTCTAAAAATATGCTTTGAGTACTAGCAATCATAGAAGACTATATGATAATTGAGTATGTGGAGCTCTTACTTAGACTTTGTTGAGAATAAGTTGAATTGCAATTGTTTGGTAACTAAGAACATAGGTCGTTAAGTTTCAAGAGAATTCATGGTTTGAACCATGATATGTGAATTGATTGCTACTCTATCATGATGATTTTTATGAGAAAAAGTTGCTGCTATGATGCTAGAAAAATTGATTGGAATTATCATTGATCAAACTTATATACTATGATAGCATTCACACTTCATAAATTATTTTTTTATCATTTAACTACTCGAGGACGAGTAGGAATTAAGCTTGGGGATGCTGATACGTCTCCAACGTATCGATAATTTATGAAGTATTCATGTCATATTTGCCTATGTTTTTACTATTGTTTTATGATTTATTGGGAATAACCTATTAATGGTTGCAAAATTGCACAAGTTCTTGTTTCACACTTTGATGTGTAGGAATTAATTGGAAATTGTTGAAAAAACGCAAAAGGAGCCTTGTTAGAAGAGGACTCTAACTTTCCTGAAATCTGTCCACAACAGTTTTTAGAGATCGTCAGTTTGACCCCCGAAGATGGCTTCAAATGGAAAAGGTTAAAACGAGGAAAGTGTGGGGAATTTTATGGCAATAATTATGGACTATACATTCGTTCAAAACGGAGTTCGGATGCGATCTGGAGACCCGTTTTACTTAAGGAAAATATCTGATTACGGGATTACGAGAATTGAAGACGTGATTGAATCCAACTCTTACCATATCTGATATATTCGGCCAAGCGACGACTTTGGGGACTCATGAGGTCTGTGAGGAGCCCCTAGGAAGGTTCTAGAGGTGCCCTAGAGCCATTGGAATAAGGGTCCATCTATTGGAGGGACATAGAGCACCACAGAGGCACATATAAGGAGAGCAAAACCCTAATTTCGGGAGAGCCACCAAGATACACGAATTTGCATCTCTCTTGGCAGCCGCCAAGAAGGGGAGAGGCTCCTCCATTGCAGCCCCAAGAACAAGGAAGAAGGAGGGGCAAGGGGCCGCCGCCCGTCGCCACCGCCACCGCCCGTCGCCGGCGCCTTGGCCGCCATCGCCTCCATCTCTTCGGGGCTGCACCTCTCCATCAACAAATCTCTCTTTCTCACCATGATAATGTGTGAGTAATCCTCCTCAGGGCTGAGGGTATGTACCAGTAGCTATGTGTTCAATCTCTCTCTCTCTCTCTCTCGTGTTCTTGAGATATCACGATCTTGATGTATCACGGGCTTTGTTAATATAATCGGATCACATGATGTTATTCCCTTGCTATCACGTTGTGATGAATTGAATCTTTCTCTTTGAGATATCGTTATGTTGGATTGAATAGTTTTATGGATTTGAAAAACTTGATATATGTCTTGCATGTGGATACCCGTGGTGACAATGGGGTGTGTTATTGATTCACTTGATATATGTTTTGGTACTCAACTTGCGGATTCCCGCGGTGACATTGGGGTAATCTATGCATAGGGGTTGATGCACGTTCTTGTCCTATGTTCTCCGATAGAAATCTTGGGGCACTCTTTGAGGTTCTTTGTGTGGATTGAGTATTATGAATCTGAAATTGTCTGATGTGTATCGTATAATTAACTCATGGATACTTGTGGTGACATTGGAGTATCTAGGTGACATTAGAGTTGGTTGATGCGTATCATATGGTGTTATTCTAGTACGAACTCTTAGATAGATCGAACGGAAAGGATAACTCGATGTTATCTTAGTACGAACTCTTGAATAGATCGATTGGAAAGAATAACTTTAAGGTGGTTTCGTACCCTACAAACAATTTCTTCTTATGTTCTCCGCTAGATAAGAACTTTGGAGTGATTCTTCGTTGCACGTTGAGGGATGGTTATGTGATCCAATTATATTAGCATTGTTGAGAGATTGCACTAGCGAAAGTACGGACCCTAGGCCTTGTTTTCAAGCATTGCAATACCGTTTGTGCTCACTTTTGTTACTCGCTACCTTGCTGTTTTTATATTTTCAGATTACAAAAACCTATATCTACCATCCATATTGCACTTGTATCACCATCTCTTCACCGAACTATTGCACCTATACAATTTGGCATTGTATTGGGTGTGTTGGGGACACAAGAGATTTCTTGTATTTGATTGCAGGGTTGTTTGAGAGAGACCATCTTCATCCTACACTTCCCACGGATTGATAAACCTTAGGTCATCCACTTGAGGGAAAATTGCTACTGTCCTACAAAACTCTGCGCTTGGAGGCCCAACAAAGTCTACAAGAATAAAGTTGCGTAGTAGACATCAGTAGCGCGCTCCAGAGCGACCGTTTGGCATGCCACTGTCGTTTTGGGTGCGGCCACTAGTGTCTAGGGGGTCTAGGAGGGAGTAAACAAGTTGGGGCTCTGGAGGCTTACTTGAATAAGGGGGGAGTGGAGAGGAAGGTAGATTCTTGCTGTCTAGGGGGTAAAATGAGGGTTCTACCACCTCAATCAGTGACCTGAGGCCATGGTGTTTTTACTCGAGGTGCAAGGTGACTCTAGAAAGGTGTGGTAAAAATTTGGGGTCAAGGAGAAATAGGGAAGACGTGAAAACAGTAACTTCTAGAAATGATCAGAAGGTGTTTGATGGTTGTTTGGGCAAGAATATTTTACCCTCTTACTGTGAGGATTAGCAGGATTTAATAGAGGGTAAAAACAAGGTTGATCACAAGGTTTGAGTTGTATTGAAGAAAGTTGACAATGGAAACTTTGTAAACCCTAGATTTCAACAGAATCAGGTTTCTATAGATCTAGCTATGCTAAGATAATCTCCTTGATGCACAACTTGGTGTAGTATCCTCATTTGGTGTTTAGAACATGTCCACAAAGTTTGGGGTCAATAGGAGACAATTGGCAATGTAGAGTTGCTTAAGTTTGGATCTGGACAGGAATGGTTTTGGGATATTTTGTTGAACCAAAACAATTGGGATTGGGATGAAACTTGGCAATATCATCACATTGGGCATATGTGACTTGCTAGAATTTTCCTGGATTTATTTGAGAATATTTCCTATAGAAATATTTCAAAAGCTTGAATCAGACAGAAAGGGTTTTGTCCAATATTTTGAACATGACCAATTGTTGAAACTCATATATATGGAAAATATATGTCCACTGAGTTTCCCATATTTTTCTTAAATATTTCGAAAGCATAAAAATAATTTTTCCCTAGGAAAGACCATTTCTGGCCTTAAATAAAAGCCTTTAAATAAAATAGGAAAATAATCTTAAAAATTAATATTTGGTGGTTTTGGGAAGTATTATATATAGTACGTTTCAAATAAACTTTTTGGGGGCAAAACAATCCACCCAATTTGATGACTTTTAGTTAAATCCTCAACTCAGGGGTTTTTGAAAACCTAATTTGAATAAATACTTTTTGGCCAAAATAATATTTGATAAAAATAGTTTTAGGTACTATACACATGGCATGATCATTGGGCAGAGAATTTAGATCAAGTAGATGAGTGATGAGAGAGGAAGAATCTTTGAGTGCCAAAACACAATCAACAAAACAAGCAAACATCAATCAATTCAAACATGCACTAGCACTCAAAAAGTTTTAAATGGGTCCAAATTTTATAAACCATAGCATAGCAAAGGGATACAACACAGGGTGTGACAAAAACATAATAGGTTCAGATCTGAAATCATGGCACTCGAGCCCTAGTGACAAGCATTACGCATAGCAAAGTCATAGCAACATCAATCTCATAACATAGTGGATACTAGGGATCAAGCCCTATCAAAATAACTCGATTACATGATAAAACTCATCCAATCCCATCACCGTCCATCAAGACTACAAAGGAATTACCCACTCCCGGTGGTGCGTATCATGGAATTGTTGATGGAGAAGGGTTGGTGATGACGATGGCGATGAATTCCCCTCTCCGGAGCCCCAAATGGACTCCAGATCAGCCCCCCCCGACGAGAACAAAAGGTGGCGGCGGCTCCGTCTTGTAGAACGCGATGAAAACTTCTCTCTAAACTTTTTCTCGGGAAATAGAATATATAGGCTTGAGATTAGGGTCAGCGGAGCCTCGTGGGCCTCACAAGGTAACAAGGCGCGCCCTGTTGCCTTGTGAGCAACTGGTGTTCGGGTTAGTGATACGTCTCCAACGTATATATAATTTTTTATTGTTAAATGTTGATATATTATCGTTCTTGGATACTTTTTGGGTCTTTATTTACCAATTTATAATACTTTTGAGAACTAACCTATTGACCCAGTGCCCAGCGTCAGTTGCTGTTTTCTGCATGTTTTTCACTTCTCGGGTTACAGTACCAAACGAAGTCCAATTGCCATGAAACTTTTTGATGATTTTTTCTGGACTAAAAGAAGACATGGGAGAGTCGGAAGGAAACCGGGAGCCACGCCAGAGCCCCACAATCCAACAGGGCGCGCCCAGATGGCTTGTGGGCCACTGGTGGCTCCCCCGACCTTGTTCTCTGGCCTATGAATTCTCATATATCGTAAAAAACCTTGGAGGCAGTCCCGAAACCCTGTTTACGCCGCTGCAAGTCTCTGTTCCATCGTGAGGCCATCTGGAGCTCCGTTCCGGCACCCTGTCGGAGGGGGGATCGATCACGGAGGGCCTCTTGATCAACCTTGCTGCCCTCATGATGATGTGTGAGTAGTTCACCACAGACCTACGGATCCATAGCTAGTACCTAGATGGCAATCTCTCTATCTCTTGATCTTCAATACAATGATCATCGCATCTTCGCTTTGATCTCTCCGATGTAATTCTTTTGTGTGGTGCGTTTGTTGGGATCCGATGAATTGTGGGTTTATGTTCAGATTATTCATGAAAAGTATTTGAGTCACCTCTGAATATTAAGATTCTTATTTGCATAATCATTATAGCTTCGTAATTCTCTCTGATCTATTAATTTGCTTTGTCCAAGTAGATTGATCTTTCTTCAGTGAGAGAGGTTCGTTGTAGTAGGTTCAACCTGATGTGTTTCTATATCCCAGTGACAGAAAGGGACAAGTTGCGTCTTTGTGTTGTTGCTACTAAGGATAACACGATGGGGTCTAATCATATTGCTTGAGTTTACTTTGTCTACTGTTGGGGAACGTAGTAATAATTCAAAAAAATTCCTACGTGTCACCAAGATCAATCTAGGAGATGCTAGCAATGAGAGAGAGGGAGTGCATCTTCATACCCTTGAAGATCGCTAAGCGGAAGTGTTGCAAAGAACGTGGTTGATGGAGTCGTACTCGCGGCGATTCAAATCGCGAAAGATCCGATCCAAGCGCCGAACGAACGGCGCCTCCACGTTCAACACACGTACAGCCCGGGGACGTCTCCTCCTTCTTGATCCAGCAAGGGGAGAGGAGAAGTTGAGGGAGAGCTCCGGCAGCACGACAGCGTGGTGGCGGTGGAGCTCGTGGTTCTCCGGCAGAGCTTCGCTAAGCACTACGGAGGAGGAGGAGGTGTAGGAGGGGGGAGGGCTGCGCCAGGGAAGGGGGTGCAGCTCCCATGCGCCTCCCCACTATATATAGGGGTGGAGGGGGCTGGTTTCTTGCCCTCCAAGTCCATTGGGGCGTTGACAAAGGTGGGAGGAAAGAAATCCCATCCTTTCCCTTCCCCACCGATTGTTATCCCCCCTTTTTAGGGATCTTGATCTTATCCCTTCGGGATATGATCTTATTCCTTCTAAGGGGGATCTTGGTGCGCCTTGACCAGGGGTGTGGGGCCTTGCCCCCACTACCCACGTTCATGAGGCCCCCCATGCAGGTGGGCCCCACTTCGGAACCTTCTAGAACCTTCCCGGTACAATACCGAAAAATCCCGAACATTTTCCGGTGGCCAAAATAGGACTTCCCATATACAAATCTTTACCTCCGGACCATTCCGGAACTCGTCGTGATGTCCGGGATCTCATCCGGGACTCCGAACAACTTTCGGTAACCACATACAATTCCCATTACAACTCTAGCGTCACCGAACCTTAAGTGTGTAGACCCTACGGGTTCGGGAACCATGCAGCCATCACCGAGACACCTCTCCGGCCAATAACCAATATCGGGATCTGGATACCCATATTGGCTCCCACATGTTCCACGATGATCTCATCGGATGAACCACGATGTCGGGGATTCAATTAATCCCGTATACTATTCCCTTTGTCCATCAGTATGTTACTTGCCCGAGATTCGATCGTCGGTATCCCTATACCTTGTTCAATCTCGTTACCAGCAAGTCTCTTTACTCGTTCCGTAACACATGATCCCGTGACTAACACCTTAGTCACATTGAGATCATTATGATGATGTATTACCGAGCGGGCCCAGAGATACCTCTCCGTCACACGGAGTGACAAATCCTAGTCTTGATTCGTGCCAACCCAACAGACACTTTCGAAGATACCTGTAGTGCACCTTTATAGTCACCCAGTTACGTTGTGACGTTTGATACACCCAAAGCATTCCTACGGTATCCGGGAGTTGCACAATCTCATGGTCTAAGGAAATGATATTTGACATTAGAAAAGCTCTAGTAGACGAACTACACGATCTTGTGCTATGCTTAGGATTGGGTCTTGTCCATCACATCATTATCCTAATGATGTGATCCCGTTATCAACGACATCCAATGTCCATGGTCAGGAAACCATGTCCATCTATTGATCAACGAGCTAGTCAACTAGAGGCTCACTAGGGACATGGTGTGGTCTATGTATTCACACATGTATTACGGTTTCCGGTTAATACAATTATAGCATGAACAATAGACAATTATCATGAACAAGGAAATATAATAATAACCATTTTATTATTGCCTCTAGGGCATATTTCCAACAGTCTCCCACTTGCACTAGAGTCAATAATATAGTTACATTGTGATGAATCGAACACCCATCGAGTTCTGGTGCTGATCATGTTTCGCTAGTGGAAGAGGTTTAGTCAACGGATCTGCGACATTCGGATCCGTATGTACTTTACAAATATCTATATCTCCCTCCTGAATGTAACCACGAATGGAGTTGAAGCGGCGCTTGATGTGCTTGGTCTTCTTGTGAAACCTGGGCTCCTTGGCAATGGCAATAGCTCCAGTGTTGTCACAGAAGAGAGTCATTGGGCCCGACGCATTGGGAATCACTCCTAGGTCGGTGATGAACTCCTTCATCCAGACTCCTTCCTGCGCTGCTTCCGAAGCAGATATGTACTCCGCTTCACATGTAGATGCCGCCACGACGCTTTGCTTGCAACTGCACCAGCTGACTGCCCCACCATTCAAAATATACACGTATCCGGTTTGTGACTTGGAGTCATCCGGATCTGTGTTGAAGCTAGCATCGACGTAACCCTTTACGACGAGCTCTTCGGCACCTCCATAAATGAGAAACATATCCTTAGTCCTTTTTAGGTACTTAAGGATATTCTTGACCGCTGTCCAGTGTTCCATTCCGGGATCACTTTGGTACCTCCCTACCAAACTTATGGCAAGGTTCACATCACGTTTGGTACACAGCATGGCATACATAATAGAGCCTATGGCTGAGGCATAGGGGATGACACTCATCTTTTCTGTATCTTCTGCCGATGTCGGGCATTGAGCTGTGCTCAATCTCACACCTTGCAATACAGGCAAGAACCCCTTCTTGGACTGATCCATATTGAACTTCTTCAATATCTTGTCAAGGTATGTGCTTTGTGAAAGACCAATGAGGCGTCTCAATCTATCTCTATAGATCTTGATGCCTAATATGTAAGCAGCTTCTCCAAGGTCCTTCATTGAAAAACACTTATTCAAGTAGGCCTTTATGCTTTCCAAAAGTTCTATATCATTTCCCATCAACAATATGTCATCCACATAAAAAATGAGAAATGCTACAGAGCTCCCACTCACTTTCTTGTAAATACAGGCTTCTCTATAAGTCTATATAAACCCAAACGCTTTGATCACCTCATCAAAGCGAATGTTCCAACTTCGAGATGCTTGCACCAGCCCATAGATGGAGCGCTGGAGCTTGCATACCCTGTCAGCATTCTTAGGATCGACAAAACCTTCCGGTTGCATCATATACAATTCTTCCTTAAGGAAACCGTTAAGGAATGCCGTTTTGACGTCCATTTGCCAGATCTCATAATCATAAAATGCGGCAACTGCTAACATGATTCGGACGGACTTCAGCATCGCTACGGGTGAGAAAGTCTCATCGTAGTCAACTCCTTGAACTTGTCGATAACCCTTAGCGACAAGCCGAGCCTTATAGACGGTCACATTACCATGCGCGTCAGTCTTCTTCTTAAAGATCCATTTATTTTCTATGGCTTGCCGATCATCGGGCAAGTCCACCAAAGTCCATACTTTGTTCTCATACATGGATCCTATCTCGGATTTCATGGCTTCAAGCCATTTGTTGGAATCCGGGCTCGCCATGGCTTCTTCATAGTTCGAAGGTTCACCGTTGTCTAACAACATGATTTCCAGGACAGGGTTGCCGTACCACTCTGGTGCGGAACGTGTCCTCGTGGACCTACGAAGTTCAGTAGTAACTTGATCCGAAGTTTCATGATCATCATCATTAACTTCCTCTCTAGTCGGTGCAGGCACCACAAAAACATTTTCCTGCGCTGCGCTACTCTCCGGTTCGAGAGGGGGTACAATTACCTCATCAAGTTCTACTTTCCTCCCACTTACTTCTTTCGAGAGAAACTCTTTCTCTAGAAAGGATCCATTCTTGGCAACAAAGATCTTGCCTTCGGATCTTAGGTAGAAGGTATACCCAATAGTTTCCTTAGGGTATCCTATGAAGACGCACTTTTCCGATTTGGGTTCGAGCTTTTCAGGTTGAAGTTTCTTGACATAAGCATCGCATCCCCAAACTTTCAGAAACAACAGCTTAGGTTTCTTCCCAAACCATAATTCATACGGTGTCGTCTCAACGGATTTAGACGGTGCCCTATTTAAAGTGAATGCGGCAGTCTCTAATGCATATCCCCAAAATGATAGCGGTAAATCAGTAAGAGACATCATAGATTGCACCATATCCAATAGAGTGCGATTACGACGTTCGGACACACCATTACGCTGAGGTGTGCCAGGCGGCGTGAGTTGCGAAACAATTCCACATTTCCTTAAGTGTGTGCCAAACTCGTGACTCAAATATTCTCCTCCACGATCAGATCGTAAGAACTTTATTTTCTTGTCACGTTGATTCTCTACCTCACTCTGAAATTCCTTGAACTTTTCAAAGGTCTCAGACTTGTGTTTCATTAAGTAGACATACCCATATCTGCTTAAGTCATCAGTGAGGGTGAGAACATAACGATAGCCACCGCGAGCCTCAACGCTCATTGGACTGCATACATCGGTATGTATTATTTCCAACAAGTTGGTTGATCACTCCATTGTTTCAGAGAACGGAGTCTTAGTCATCTTGCCCATGAGGCATGGTTCACACGTGTCAAATGATTCATAATCAAGAGACTCCAAAAGTCCATCTGCATGGAGTTTCTTCATGCGTTTGACACCAATATGACCAAGGCGGCAATGCCACAAGTATGTGGGACTATCATTATCAACCTTACATCGTTTGGTATTCACACTATGAATATGTGTAACATCACGTTCGAGATTCAATAAAAATAAACCATTGACCAGCGGGGCATGACCATAGAACATATCTCTCATATAAATAGAACAACCATTATTCTCGGATTTAAATGAGTAGTCATCTCACATCAAACAAGATCCAGATACAATGTTCATGCTCAAAGCTGGTACTAAATAACAATTATTGAGGTTTAAAACTAATCCCGAAGGTAGATGTAGAGGTAGCGTGCCGACGGCGATCACATCGACCTTGGAACCATTCCCGACGCGCATCGTCACCTCGTCCTTCGCCAGTCTCCGCTTATTCCGCAGCTCCTGTTTTGAGTTACAAATGTGAGCAACCGCACCGGTATCAAATACCCAGGAGAAACTACGAGCACTGGTAAGGTACACATCAATAACATGTATATCATATATACCTTTGACGTTGCCGGCCTTCTTATCCGCTAAGTACTTGGGGCAGTTCCGCTTCCAGTGACTGGTTCCCTTGCAATAAAAGCACTCAGTCTCAGGCTTGGGTCCATTCTTGGGCTTCTTCTTGGCAACTGATTTACCGGGCGCGGCAACTGCTTTGCCGTCCTTCTTGAAGTTCTTCTTACCCTTGCCTTTCTTGAAACTGGTGGTCTTATTCACCATCAACACTTGATGTTCCTTTTTGATCTCCACCTCCGCTGATTTCAGTATCGAATATAACTCAGGAATGGACTTCTCCATCCCTTGCATATTGAAATTCATCACAAAGCTCTTGTAGCTAGGTGGAAGCGACTGGAGGATTCTGTCAATAACCGAGTCATCCGGAAGATTAACTCGCAGCTGAGACAAGCGGTTGTGCAACCCAGACATTTTGAGTATGTGCTCGCTGACAGAACTATTTTCCTCCATCTTACAACTGAAGAACTTGTTGGAGACTTCATATCTCTCGACCCGGGCATGAGCTTGGAAAACCATTATCAGCTCTTGGAACATCTCATATGCTCCGTGTTGCTCAAAACGCTTTTGGAGCCCCGGTTCTAAGCTGTAAAGCATGCCGCACTGAACCAGGGAGTAATCATCACTACGCGACTGCCAGACGTTCATAACATCTTGAGTTGCTGGGAAAATGGGTGCGTCACCTAGCGGTGCATCAAGGACATATGCTTTCTTGGAAGCTATGAGGATGATCCTCAAGTTACGGACCCAGTCCGTATAGTTGCTTCCATCGTCTTTCAGCTTGTTTTTCTCTAGGAACGCGTTGAAGTTGAGGGCAACATTAGCGTGGGCCATTGGATCTACAAGATAGATTGTAAAGACAATTTTAGACTAAGTTCATGATAATTAAGTTCATCTAATCAAATTATTTAATGAACTCCCACTCAGATAGACATCCCTCTAGTCATCTAAGTGATACATGATCCATATCGACTAGGCCGTGTCCGATCATCACGTGAGACGGACTAGTCATCAATGGTGAACATCTCCATGTTGATCGCATCTACTATACGACTCATGTTCGACCTTTCGGTCTCTCGTGTTCCGAGGCCATGTCTGTACATGCTAGGCTCATCAAGTCAACCTAAGTGTTTCGCGTGTGTAAATCTGGCTTACACCCGTTGTATGCGAACGTTAGAATCTATCACACCCGATCATCACGTGGTGCTTCGAAACAACGATCCATCGCAACAGTGTACACTTAGGGGCAACACATTTCTTGAAATTTTAGTGAGGGATCATCTTATTTATGCTACCGTCGTTCTAAGCAAATAAGATGTAAAAACATGATAAACATCACATGCAAATCATAAAGTGACATGATATGGCCAATATCATCTTGCGCCTTTGATCTCCATCTTCGGGGCGCGGCATGATCACCATCGTCACCGGCACGACACCATGATCTCCATCATCATGATCTCCATCATCGTGTCTTCATGAAGTTGTCTCGCCAACTATTACTTCTACTACTATGGCTAACGGTTAGCAATAAAGTAAAGTAATTACATGGCGTTTTTGATTGACACGCAGGTCATACAATAAATTAAGACAACTCCTATGGCTCCTGCCGGTTGTCATACTCATCGACATGCAAGTCGTGATTCCTATTACAAGAACATGATCAATCTCATACATCACATATATTTCATCACATCCTTTTGGCCATATCACATCACATAGCATACCCTGCAAAAACAAGTTAGACGTCCTCTAATTGTTGTTGCAAGTTTTACGTGGCTGCTATGGGTTTCTAGCAAGAATTTTTCTTACCTACGCAAAAGCCACAATGGTGATATGCCAATTGCTATTTACCCTTCATAAGGACCCTCTTCATCGAATCCGGTCCGACTAAAGTGGGAGAGACAGACACCCGCTAGCCACCTTATGCAACAAGTGCATGTCAGGCGATGGAACCAGTCTCACGTAAGCGTACGTGTAAAGTCGGTCCGGGCCGCTTCATCCCACAATACTGACGAATCAAGATAGCACTAGTAACGGCAAGCAAATTGACCAAATCATCGCCCACAACTACTTGTGTTCTACTCGTGCATAGAATCTACGCATAGACCTAGCTCATGATGCCATTGTTGGGGAACGTAGTAATAATTCAAAAAAATTCCTACGTGTCACCAAGATCAATCTAGGAGATGCTAGCAACGAGAGAGAGGGAGTGCATCTTCATACCCTTGAAGATCGCTAAGCGGAAGCGTTGCAAAGAACGCGGTTGATGGAGTCGTACTCGCGGCGATTCAAATCGCGGAAGATCTGATCCAAGCGCCGAACGGACGGCGCCTCCACGTTCAACACACGTACAGCCCGGGGACGTCTCCTCCTTCTTGATCCAGCAAGGGGAGAGGAGAAGTTGAGGGAGTGCTCCGGCAGCATGATGGCGTGGTGGCGGTAGAGCTCGTGGTTCTCCGGCAGAGCTTCGCTAAGCACTACGGAGGAGGAGGAGGTGTAGGAGGGGGGAGGGCTGCGCCAGGGGAGGGGGTGCAGATCCCATTCGCCTCCCCACTATATATAGGGGTGGAGGGGGCTGGTTTCTTGCCCTCCAAGTCCATTGGGGCGTTGGCAAAGGTGGGAGGAAAGAAATCCCATCCTTTCCCTTCCCCACCGATTGTTATCCCCCCTTTTTAGGGATCTTGATCTTATCCCTTCGGGATATGATCTTATTCCTTCTAAGGGGGGATCTTGGTGCGCCTTGACCAGGGGTGTGGGGCCTTGCCTCCACAACCCACGTTCATGTGGGCCCCCCCATGCAGGTGGGCCCCACTTCGGAACCTTCTAGAACCTTCCCGGTACAATACCGAAAAATCCCGAACATTTTCCGGTGGCCAAAATAGGACTTCCCATATATAAATCTTTACCTCCGGACCATTCCGGAACTCCTCGTGACGTCCGGGATCTCATCCGGGACTCCGAACAACTTTTGGTAACCCCATACAATTCCCATTACAACTCTAGAGTCACCGAACCTTAAGTGTGTAGACCCTACGGGTTCGGGAACCATGCAGCCATGACCGAGACACCTCTCCGGCCAATAACCAATAGCGGGATCTGGATACCCATATTGGCTCCCACATGTTCCACGATGATCTCATCGGATGAACCACGATGTCGGGGATTCAATTAATCCCGTATACAATTCCCTTTGTCCATCGGTATTACTTGCCCGAGATTCGATCGTCGGTATCCCTATACCTTGTTCAATCTCGTTACCAGCAAGTCTCGTTACTTGTTCCGTAACACATGATCCCGTGACTAACTCCTTAGTCACATTGAGCTCATTATGATGATGTATTACCGAGTGGGCCCAGAGATACCTCTCCGTCACACGGAGTGACAAATCCCAGTCTCGATTCGTGCCAACCCAACAGACACTTTCGGAGATACCTATAGTGCACCTTTATAGTCACCAAGTTACGTTGTGACGTTTGATACACCCAAAGAATTCCTACGGTATCCGGGAGTTGCACAATCTCATGGTCTAAGGAAATGATACTTGGCATTAGAAAAGCTCTAGCAGACGAACTACACGATCTTGTGCTATGCTTAGGATTGGGTCTTGTCCATCACATCATTCTCCTAATGATGTGATCCCGTTATCAACGACATCCAATGTCCATGGTCAGGAAACCATGACCATCTATTGATCAACGAGCTAGTCAACTAGAGGCTCACTAGGGACATGGTGTGGTCTATGTATTCACACATGTATTACGGTTTCCGGTTAATACAATTATAGCATGAACAATAGACAATTATCATGAACAAGGAAATATAATAATAACCATTTTATTATTTCCTCTAGGGCATATTTCCAACATCTACATCATGTCATCGTTCTCCAGGCATTACTCTGTTTTACTTAGTACTCTAGATGCATGCTGGATAGCGGTCGATGAGTGGAGTAATAGTAATAGGTGCAGGCCGTAGTCAGCCTATTTGTTTATGGACGTGATGCCTATATACACATGATCATTGCCGTGAAAATCACATAACTATCCGCTTTTCTATCAATTACCCAACAATAATTTGTTACCCACCGTATGTTGCCTACATGAGAGATGCCGCTAGGGAAAACTATGGCCCCCGAGTCTATTCACTTATAAATTCACAAACGCTACTATTACCTTGGTGCCTTTATTTGTCTTTTATTTTATTTGGTAATTTACAATTATCTACAATTATCCACACAACTCATTCGCTTGCAAATAATAAGATCAAGGGGATTGACAACCCTCTTGCCTGCGTTGGGTGCAAGTTATTTGCTCTTTTGTGTGCAGTCGCTGAAGACGGTTGAGGATTGATATTCCTATTGGTTCGATAAACCTTGGTTTCATAACTGAGGGAAATACTTACCCACTTTGTGCTGCAATTACCCGATCCTCTTCACGGAAAACCCAATGCAGATCACAAGTATCAGGAAGAATTTCTGGCGGCGTTGCCGGGGAATATCATCACCAACTATCAAGTAACTTCAAACAAATTATCATTCACTTGTTTATCTTTTTATTTGCTATTATATTTAGTTTGTTTCATAAAATATCAAAAATATGAAAATATTTATCTTTGCTTGTTACTAGTTTTCTTGTTTGAAGTGATGGCTAGTTCTTCTTTTGCCCGCGTTACTGCCAATAATGATGTAGTTAGTTTTAAACAAAGGGGAGGAGAAAGTTTGAAAGATGCATGGTATAGGATTTGCTACACTCAAAATAAAGCAAATAATAATTTATCTACCACTACCTTGCATCACAATTTTTATGTTGGTGTGACAACTTGGTATAGGTTTGTCCTTGACACCATCACTGGTGGGAACTTCTTACAGTGTCACACCTTGGATGCTTATAACGCAATTGAAAATCTTGTTGGGGCACCGTCCATTATCGTTAATGAAACTAGTTTGACCTTGGAGAATGTTATGGAAAGGCTTGATGCTATTGAAAAGAAAATGATCACGAATGAACCAATTGAGGAGTTAGATAAAAAAACTTCATAATCATATCACTCAGTTTGGGTCATGGGTTGGAATGACTTTGAAAACCTTAAAGGAAAAGGACATTATTATTGATGAGAGGATAGAACAAGGCTTGAATATAATTGATAAAATGGAGGAGGTCATTGAAAAAGTAGGTTTCGCTTTCACAGCTCCTAAAACTAATTCTAGTACCTCTCGAAACAAAAGCCCCAAGTCCATATATATTCCGAAAAGCATTAGTACACCTCCTACCAAAAGAAACGAAGACCTAAAAATGATTAGCGTCCATCCCAACTTTATAAGCCTGATAAAAGATCCTATTCCCAAGCCTCCTATTGTCCCTATTATCCATGGTTGTGTTATTGAGGAGCTTGATGTCAAATATGACAACACTTGAAACTATGCATTATGCCTTGCTAGGGGCGTAAAACAATAGCGCTTGTTGGGAGGCAACCCAATAGTTATCTTTATTTTTGATTTTTACTTTCTGTTTGTTTTTTATAACATGATTATTTCCTCTGTAATGATTATGTTTGTGTGTTTTAATTAGTGTTTGTGCCAAATAAAGCCTTTGGGATGACTCACAAGATGAGTAGAATCGATGCTGAAACAAAACAGAAACTTTTGACTCCAGTACAGGAATTTAAATTTTTTACCGGAGAGCTATCATAATATGATTTTTTTACACAGTATTTACTTACAAATTTTCGAGGTTTTCCTAATTTTTCAGAATTTTTAGAGTTACATAAGTAGAAGTTCTCTACAGATTGCTACAGACTGTTCTGTTTTGGACAGATTCTGTTTTTGCTTGCATAGTTTGCTTGTTTTAATTATGCTATGGATTGTATAGGGGGGGGGGGGTATAAGCCATGAAGAAGTTAGAATACAGTACCTATTATGCAATTATTTAATAAGAATCAATTTATAACAGTACCTAATGTATTCAATATGTTTCTTATACTAACGGATCTCACGAAGTTTTGTTGAGTTTTGTGTGATTGAAGTTTTCAAGTTTTGGGTGTTATCACGATGGACAAAGGAATAAGGAGCGGCAAGAGCCTAAGCTTGGGGATGCCCAAGTCACTCCAAGGTAATATTCTAAGGAAGACTCAAGCGTCTACGCTTGGGGATGCTCCGGAAGGCATCCCCTCTTTCGTCTCAATCCATCGATATGTCACTTGAAGCTATATTTTTATTCATCACATGATATGAATTTTGCTTGGAGAGTCGTCTGTTTTTGTTTTATTTTACTTTTAGTTTGCCACAATCATTGTTTGCTGGACACACCTATTTGAGAGAGACACACCTTCATCATAATTTGTTAGAATACTCCTCCCTCGGGGCATGCGAGTAGTACTATGATTTGTGATAAAACTAATAAAACTTTGCAATAAGTATGTGAGTTATTTATGACTAATGTGAAACCGTGGACATACGCAATTTCACCTCCTCATATTTTCTAGCCTCTTCGGTGCCGTGCATCGCCCATTCTCACCTTGAGGATCGGTGCAACTTTCGCCGGTGCATCCTGATACTTCTCCAGTGTATCTATGATTTTTGATTGTTCCATGCTGACATATTATCATTCTAGGATACTTTTTGGGTATTTATTTACCAATTTATAATATTTTTGAGCACTAACCTATTGACCCAGTGCCCATTGCCAGTTCCTGTTTTCTGCGTGTTTTTGCCTTTTCAGAGTTACAATACTAAACGGAGTCCAATTGCCATGAAACTTTTTGGTGATTTTTTCTGGACCAATACAAGACCTAGAAGCTTCGGAGAAGGGCCAGGAGATGCACCAGGGTCCCACCACATATACAGCCGCCCCCTAGGGGGGGGGGGCGTGGCCAGATATCTGGTGGCCCCCTGGATCGCCTCCCGACGTCGTTCCGTGGCCTATAAATTCACATCTACCCTAAAAACACCAGAAGCGCTCCCGAAACACTTTTTCCGCCGCCGCAAGTCTCAGTTCCGACGGGAGGCCATCTACACCTCCGATCCGGAACCATGCCGGAGGGGAGATCGATAACGGAGGGCCTCTTCATCAACCTTGCTGCCCTCACCATGATGTGTGAGTAGTTCACCACGGAACTACGGGTCCGTAGGTAGTACCTAGATGGCAATCTCTCTCTCTCTCTTGATCTTCAATACAAAGTTCATCGCATCTTTGCCTTGATCTATCCAATGTAATTCCTTTGTATGGTGTGTTTGTTGGGATCCGATGAATTGTGAGTTTATGTTCAGATTATTCATGAAAAGTATTTGAGTCAAACCTGATTACTATGATTCTTATTTGCATGATCATCATAGCTTCGTAATGCTCTCCGATCTATTGAGATAGTTTGGCCAACTAGATTGATATTTCTTCGGTGGGAGTGGTGCATTGTAGTAGGTTCAACCTGACGAGTTTCTATATCTCAGTGACAGAAGGGGACAAGTTGTGTCTTTGTGTTATTGCTACTAAGGACAAAACGATTGGGTTTATTCATATTAGATGAGTATAATTTGTCTACATCATGTCATCGTTCTCCAAGCATTACTCCATTTGTCGTGAACTTAATACGTAGATAGGCAAGCATAGAAGCGCTCTTGAAGTGGAGTAATAGTAGTAGGTGCAGGCAGGAGTCGACCTATTTGCTTATGGACGTGATGCCTATATACACATGATCATTGCCGTGAACATCACATAATTATTCGCTTTTCTATCAATTGCCCAACAGTAATTTGTTTACCCACCGTATGCTTTGCTTACGAGAGACGCCACTAGAGAACTCTACGGCCCCCGGGTCTATTCACTTATATATTCACAAACGCTATCATTACCTTGCTCTTATTTATTACCTTTTATTTTATTTTGCACTTTATTATTATCTACAATTATCTACACAACTCACTTGCTTGCAAATAACGAGATCAAGGGGATTGCCAACCCTCTTGCAGGCGTTGGGTGCAAGTTGTTTGTTCATTTGTGTGCAGCCGCTGAAGACGGTTGATGATTGGTATTCATATTGGTTCGATAAACCTTGGTTTCATAAGTGAGGGAAATACTTACCCACTTTGTGCTGCGATTACTCGTTCCTCTTCACGGAAAACCCAACGCAGATCACGAGTATCAGGAAGGATTTATAGCGCCATTGCCGGGGAATACCATCACCAACTATCAAGTAACTCCGGACAAATTTTCATGCAATTGTTCTTCTTTTATTTGCTGTTATAATTAGTTTGTCTCATAAAAATAAAAAATTCAAAAATATTTCTATTTGCTTGCTTGCCTAGCTATGTTATCTTTATTTTTGTCTCACACAAATAGAAAGTAAATGCAAAAATTAAGATAAATGGATCCTCATCCACTAGCTAATCTTTTCACAAGACCCAATTATGTTGAAACAATTGCTAGTGAGAGTGCACTAGATTTACTTTATGAGGTCTTGCTTGAAAATCATGAATCTAAAAATTGTGAAATTTATAAAGTTATTCATGATATTTCCTTGAATGAAAAGCACGATTGCCATGTTGTTAGTATAAATTCTACGAATATAAATTGTGTTATGATCATGATTGGGTTGATCATCATGATGTTTCTTATGATCTTGGTAATTCTATGCTTCATGATGAATCTATTATTGATTATCGTATTTGCAACACTACTAAAAGTGGGTTTGGAAGAGCGTCAACTTTAGGTGATAATGATCCCACTACCTTGGAAGATTATAAGACTTGTATGCATCTGGATCATAAAGAGAATGTTTTTCATGATAGCTATATTGTTGAATTTGAATATGATCCTTCATGGAATTATTATGAGAGAGGCAAATATGGTTATAGAAATTTTCATGTCACTCACTTACCTCTCTTTGTGTTGAAATTATTAATGCTTCATTCTTCCTATGTGCATGTGCTAGATATTTCTTGTCGTGATAATATATTTTCCTATAAAATGCCTATGCATAGGAAGTATGCTAGACTTAAATGAGTTTGTCACATGCTTTATGATGCTCTCTTTGTGCTTCAATTCTTATCTTTTATGTGAGCATCATTAAAACTCCAAGCCAATCTTAATGGCTATAAAGAAAGTGCTTGTTGGGAGACAACCCAATACTTTATGTTTTTGTGTGATAACATGATTGTTGCCTCTGTAATGATTGTGTTTTTATGTTTTAATTAGCGTTTGTGCCAAGTAAAGCCTTTGGGATGACTCACAAGATGAGTAGAAATGATGCTGAATCTGAAACAGAAACTTTGACTCTAGTGCACGAATTTTCAGTTTTTACTCGAGCGTGATAATGATCTGAAATTTTAACACAGTATTGCTATACAAATTATTTACGTTTTACTAACTTTTTAGAATTTGTATAGTTATAGAAGTATGGGCTCTTTACAGATTGCTACAGACTGTTCTGTTTTAAACAGATTCTGTTTTGCTTGCATAGTTTGCTTGTTTTGATTATGCCATGGACTATATCGGGGGGGGGGGTGTAAGCCATGGGGAAGTTAGAATATAGTACCTATTATGCAAAAATGAATTTGAATCAATTTACCACAGTACGTCAAGTATGCAATATGTTTCTTGTACTAACGGATCTCACGAAGTTTTGTTGAGTTTTGTGTGATTGAAGTTTTCAAGTTTTGGGTGTGATCACGATGGATTACGGAATAAGGAGTAGCAAGAGCCCAAGCTTAGGGATGCCCAAGGCACCCGAAGTAAAATTCTAAGGAGACTCAAGTGTCTCAGCATGGGGATGCCCCTGAAGGCATCCCCTCTTTCGTCTCAATCCATCGGTATGTCACTTGGAGCTATATTTTTATTCATCACATGATATGTGTTTTGCTTGGAGCGTCATTTGCTCTTGTTTGATTTTACTTTAAGTTTGTCACAATCATCATTTTCTGGACACACCTATTTGAGAGAGACATACTTTCATGATAATTTGCTAGAATACTATATGTGCTTCACTTATATCTTTTGAGCTAGGCAGTTGCTCTAGTACTTCACCTATATCTTTTTGAGCACGGTGGCGTGTAGATTTTATAGAAATAATATGCTCTCATTCTTCACTTATATTTGTTTGAGAGCTGAGTAATAGTGACGGTAATTTGCATGGGTCATAATACTAGTCCAAGAATATTAGGTATTCAATGAACGATAATTAAAACCATCGTGTAGCACATGTAGAGAAGTTGTGGGTTATTGACATTGATGTAGTAATATGAAAAAGGTGTGAGTCCAAATTTTTTGATTCGTAGAAGTGTCGAGAATAAGAGGTGTTAACTTGTTATTCATCTAAAAATTAAAGAGGCATGGTGATGATGTGCGAGCATTTATATTCCTCATAAAAATCCTAGTGTTGTTTTGAGTCGGGGGTGCACGATGGTTAACTCCAACCAACCTCCTCCCTCGGGGCACGCGAGGTGTACTTTGATTTGTGATAAAACTAATAAAACTTTGCAATAAGTATGTGAGTTATTTATGACTAATGTGACACCATGGACATACGCATCTTCACCTTCTCATATTTGCTAGCCTCTTCGGTATTGTGCATAGCCCATTCTCACCTCGAGGATCGGTGCAAATATTCGCCGGTGCATCCAAACTCCGTGACATGATACACTCTGTTGCACATAAGCCTCGTTATATCTTCCTCAAAACAGCCACCATACCTACCTATTATGGCATTTCCATAGCCATTCCGAGATATATTGCCATGCAAATTCCACTATCGCTTCATATGACTAGTTCGTTCATCATCATAATGCTTTGCATGATCGTATAGAGCTGACATAGTATTTGTGGCAAAGCCACCGTGCTTCATATTTTTGATACATGTCACGCTAGATCATTGCACATCCTGGTACACTGCCAGAGGCATTCATACAGAGTCATATCTTCCTATAAGATCTTCATGTTGAGTTGTAAGTAAATAAAAGTGTGATGATCATCATTATTTGAGCATTGTCCCAGTGAGGAAAGGATTATATATGGAGACTATGATTCCCCCACAAGTAAGGATGAGACTCCGGACGAAAAATGAAATAAAAATTGGGGAGGCCAAATGATCCCACCATATAAAAAAAGAGAAAATGGGGGAGGCATAAAACAAGAGAAAAACCCACCATATAAAAAAATGAGAGAAAAGAGAGAAGGGACTTTGCTACTATCCTTTACCAAGCTTGTGCCTTCGAGTGGCACCATGTTCTTCATATAGAGAGTCTCCTATGTTAACACTTCCATATGCTAGTGGGAATTACCATTTCATATAATAAACTTGGCTTGTATATTCCTATAACGGGCTTCCTCAAATGCCCGAGGTCTTCATGAGCAAGCAAGTTTGATGCACACCCCACCTAGCTTCAGTTGAGCTTTCATACACTTATAACTCTAGTGCATCATTTGCATGGCAACCCCTACTCCTCGCATTGATATCTATCGAAGAGCATCTTCATAGCTCGTTGGTACGCCTAATTGATGCAAGACTATCTTCTCCACTTTTTACCCCTTTGATACCTACCACCACATTCTATTCCACCTATATGCTATGTCCAATGGTTAACGCTCATGTATTGCGTGAAGAATAAAAAGTTGATGCATATTGAAAAAGTACGATCCAATTGCCTAACTTGGACACCGTGGTGCTTAACATTTGTATCTATGTGGTGAAGATGGAGTCATGCCATGCTAATACAATAAGATGAATAGGGGTAAACATTCTTTTAGGATCGTATACTTTGAAAAATTAATGATTTTGTTTCTTATACTTATAAATATTAATATGTTGCTGTTTGTTAATTCATCAATTCTCAATGTGCATACATACCAAAGATTACATAATGGGTAGCATGTCACATCAAATTTTTTGTTTTTATCATTTACCTACTCGAGGATGAACACGAATTAAGCTTGGGGATGCTGATACGTCACCAGCGTATCTATAATTTTGATTGTTCCATGATGACATATTATCATTCTAGGATACTTTTTGGGTATTTATTTACCAATTTATAATATTTTTGAGCACTACCCTATTGACCCAGTGCCCAGTGCCAGTTCCTGTTTTCTGCGTGTTTTTGCCTTTTCAGAGTTACAATACTAAACGGAGTCCAATTGCCATGAAACTTTTTGGTGATTTTTTCTGGACCAATACAAGACCTAGAAGCTTCGGAGGAGGGCCAGGAGATGCACCAGGGGCCCACCACATATCCAGCCGTGCCCCCTAGGGGGGCGGCCAGATATGTGGTGGCCCCCTGGAGCACCTCCCGAGGTCGATCTCTGGCCTATAAATTCACATCTTCCCTAAAAACACCAGAAGCGCTCCCGAAACACTTTTTCCGCCGCTGCAAATCTCAGTTCCGACAGGAGGCCATTTACACCCCCGTTCCGGCACCTTGTCGGAGGGGAGATCGATCACAGAGGGCCTCTTCATCAACCTTGCTGCCCTCACCATGATGTGTGAGTAGTTCACCATAGACCTACGGGTCCGTAGGTAGTACCTAGATGGCAATCTCTCTCTCTCTCTTGATCTTCAATACAATGTTCATCGCATCTTTGCCTTGATCTATCCGATGTAATCCCTTTGTACGGTGTGTTGTTGGGATCTGATGAATTGTGAGTTTATGTTCACATTATTCATGAAACGTATTTGAGTCAAACTTGATTACTATGATTCTTATTTGCATGATCATCATAGCTTCGTAATGCTCTCCGATCTATTGAGATAGTTTGGCCAACTAGATTGATATTTCTTCGGTGGGAGTGGTGCGTTGTAGTAGGTTCAACCTGACGAGTTTCTATATCCCAGTGAGAGAACGGGACAAGTTGCACTTTTGTGTTGTTGCTACTAAGGATAAAAGGATGGGGTTTATTCATATTAGTTGAGTATACTTTGTCTACATAATGTCATCGTTCTCCAAGCATTACTCCGTTTGTCGTGAACTTACTACCTAGAGAGGCAAACATAGAAGCGCTCTTGAAGTGGAGTAATAGTAGTAGGTGCAGGCAGGAGTCGACCTATTTGCTTATGGACGTGATGCCTATATACACATGATCATTGCCGTGAACATCGCATAATTATTCGCTTTTCTATCAATTGCCCAACAATAATTTGTTTACCCACCGTAAGCTTTGCTTATGAGAGATGCCACTAGAGAACTCTACGGCCCCCGGGTCTATTCACTTATATATTCACAAACGCTATCATTACCTTGCTGTTATTTATTACCTTTTATTTTATTTTGCACTTTATTATTATTACAATTATCTACACAGCTCACTTGCTTGCAAATAACGAGATCAAGGGGATTGACAACCCTCTTGCCGGCGTTGGGTGCAAGTTGTTTGTTCTTTTTTTGTGCAGCCACTGAAGACGGTTGATGATTGGTATTCCTGTTGGTTCGATAAACCTTGGTTTCATAACTAAGGGAAATACTTACCCACTTTATGCTGCGGTTACTCGTTCCTCTTCACAGAAAACCCAACGCAGGTCACGAGTATCACATCCAAACCCCGTGACATGATACGCTCTCTTGCACATAAGCCTCATTATATCTTACTCAAAACAGCCACCATACCTACCTATCATGGCATTTTCATAGCCATTCCGAGATATATTGCCATGCAAATTCCATCGTCACTTCACATGACTAGTTGGTTCATCATCATATTGCTTTGCACGATCATATAGAGCTGACATAGTATTTGTGGCAAAGCCACCGTTCATCATATTTTTGATACATGTCATGCTAGATCTTTGCACATCCTGGTACACTGCCAGGGGCATTCATATAGAGTCATATCTTCCTATTTGTTCTTCATATCGAGTTGTAAGTAAATAAAAGTGTGATAATCATCATTATTAGAGAATTATCCCAGTGAGGAAATATAAATGGGGGAGGCCAAATGAGTCCACCATTGAAAAAAATGAATGAGAGAAAATGAGAGAAAGGACTTTGCTACTATCCTTTACCACACTTGTGCCTCAAAGTGGCACCTTGTTCCTCATATAGAGAGTCTCATGTTATGTCATTTTCATATGCTAGTAGGAATTACTTTGTCTTTATTATAAACTTGGCTTGTATATTCCTATGACGGGCTTCCTCAAATGCCCGAGGTCTTCATGAGCAAGCAAGTTGGATGCACACCCCACTTAGCTTCAGTTGAGCTTTCATACACTTATAGCTCTAGTGCATCATTTGCATGGCAATCCCTACTCCTTGCATTGACATCTATCGATGGGCAGCTCCATAGTCCGTTGGTACGCCTAGTTGATGTGAGACTATCTTCTCCACTTTTTACCCCTTTGATACCTACCACCATATTCTATTCCCCTAAATGCTATGTCCAATGGCTCACGCTCATGTATTGCGTGAAGAATAAAAACTTGATGCATATTGAAAAGTACGATCCAATTGCCTGACTTGGACACCGTGGTGCTTGACATTTGTATTAATGTGGTGAAGATGAAGCCAAGCCTTGCTAATATAATAAGATGAATGGGGGTAAAACATTCTTTGAGGATCGTATACTTTGAAAGATTGATGATTTTATACTTATAAGTATTGCTATGTTAATATTTGTTAGTTCATCGTTTCTCAATGAGCATACATGCAAAAGATTATATAATGAGTAGCATGTCACATCAAAAATTCTGTTTTTATCATTTACCTACTCGAGGACGAGCAGGAATTAAGCTTGGGGATGCTTGATACGTCTCCAACGTATCTATAATTTTTGATTGTTCCATGCTGATATATTATCATTCTAGGATACTTTTTGGGTCTTTATTTACCAATTTATAATATTTTTGAGCACTAACCTATTGACCCAGTGCCCAGTGCCAGTTGCTATTTTCTACATGTTTTTCACTTCTCAGGTTTGTAGTAACAAATGAAGTCCAATTGCCACGAAACTTTTTGATGATTTTTTCTGGACCAAAAGAAGACCCGTGAGAGTCGGAAGGAAGCCGGGAGCCACACTAGGGCCCCACAAGCCAACAGGGCGCGCCCTGGGGGGCCCGCGCCATGATGGCTTGTGGGCCCCTGGCGGCTCCCCGACCTCATTCTCTGGTCTACAAATTCTCATATATCGTAAAAACCCTAGAGGCAGTCCCGAAACCCTTTTTACGCCGCCGCAAGTCTCTGTTTCGTCGTGAGGCCATCTGGAGCTCCGTTCCGGCACCCTGCCGGTGGGGGGATTTATCACGGAGGGCCTCTTCATCAACCTTGCTGCCCTCACGATCATGTGCGAGTAGTTCACCACAGACCTACGGGTCCATAGCTAGTACCTAGATGGCAATCTCTCTATCTCTTGATCTTCAATACAATGATCATCGCATCTTCGCTTTGATCTATCCGATGTAATTCTTTTGTGCGGTGCGTTTGTTGGGATCCGCTGAATTGTGGGTTTATGTTTAGATTATTCATGAAAAGTATTTGAGTCACCTCTGAATATTAAGATTCTTATTTGCATGATCATTATAGCTTCATAATTCTCTCTGATCTATTAATTTTCTTTGGCCAAGTAGATTGATCTTTTTTCAGTGAGAGAGGTGCATTGTAGTAGGTTCAACCTGACGAGTTTCTATATCCCAGTGACAGAAAGGGACAAGTTGCGTCTTTGTGTTGTTGCTACTAAGGATAACACGATGGCGTTTATTCATATTGCTTGAGTTTACTTTGTCTACATCATGTCATCGTTCTCCATGCATTCTCTATTTTACTTAATACTCTAGATGCATGCTGGATACCGGTCGATGAGTGGAGTAATAGTAATAGGTGCAGGCATGAGTTGGCCTATTTGTTTATGTACATGATGCCTATACACATGATCATTGCCGTGAAAATCGCATAACTATACACTTTTCTATCAATTGCCCAATAGTAATTTGTTACCCACCGTATGTTGCCTACATGAGAGATGCCGCTAGGGAAAACTATGGCCCCCGGGTCTACTCGCTTATAAATTCACAAAAGCTACTATTACTTTGCTGCCCTTATTTGTCTTTTAATTTATTTTGCAATTTACAATTATCTACACAACTCATTCGCTTGCAAATAACGAGATCAAGGGGATTGACAACCCTCTTGCCCGCATTGGGTGCAAGTTGTTTGCTCTTTTTTGTGCAGCCACTGAAGACGGTTGAGGATTGATATTCCTTTTGTTCGATAAACCTTGGTTTCATAACTAAGGGAAATACTTACCAACTTTGTGTTGCAATTACCCGTTCCTCTTCATGCAAAACCCAACGTAGATCACAAGGATCAGTTAATTTCATTCAAATCTTGCAAATTAGAGTCCAAAACATGAGCAAAAGTGTTTGGAAAAGTAGATATGTTGGAGACGTATCACTACTTACTGTGGACCTACAGGTCTGTGGTAGACTACTCACACTTCATCGGAGAGGCTACAAGGTTGATGTAGAAGCCCTCCGTGATCGACCCCCCATCGGCAGAGTACCAAAAAAGGTCTCCATATGGGATCATGGAAGAACAGAGACTTGCGGCGACGGAAAAAATGTTTCGGGTGGCTCTTTGGGGGTTTCAGAATATTTGGAAATTTATAAAAGTGGAATTAGGTCAGATGGAGCCACATGGGTCCCACAAGACATCAGGGTGCGGCCACCCCTTGGCCGCGCCCTCTTGTCTTGTCGTCTCCTCATTTCACGTCTGGTCTCCTTCGGAAGCTTCTTGGGTCCCTTTGGTCCAGAAAAAAATCATCAAAAAGTTTCGTAGTGTTTGGACTCCGTTTGGTATGGATTTTCTGTGAAACCCAAAACAAGCAAAAAAAAACAGCAGCTGTCACTAGGCACTGGGTTACTAGGTTAGTTCCCAAAATAATATAAAATTGCATAAAACATATCTAAGATTGATAATATAATAGCATGAAACAATAAAAAAATTATAGATACGTTGGAGACGTATCATCATCCCCAACTTAATTCCTCCTCGTCCCCGAGAAGGTAAATGATAAAAACAGAATTTTTGATGTTGAATGCTACCTAGCATGTCTATCATGTAATTTATTGTATGGAATGAATATTAGCAACGATGAAGTAATTGATATCAATATAATAATATCCATGAATATAAGAACATAATCATTACAGTTTCAAAATATACCATGCTTAACGAGTGTTATCCCTACTCATTGTATTGTGTAGGCATGGCATGACTCCGTCTTCCTAACAAAAGTACAAATCAGGCTTTTACCTCTTCGAGAGGGCCCAAACCTGGGTAAACATCATCCCCCTTCGTCCCGTGTTACCACTGTTCCTAGACTCATAGCTCGGGATCCCCTACCCGAGATCCGCCGATTTTAGCACTTACAAGGAGTCTAGCAAAAAATGTAATGAGAACTCATGTTTGCCACCGCTTTGATGCATGGAAAACTTGACTTGCTACTTGTTCTAGAAGTTTTAGCCACCATCTCAGCTCCCATTGGTTTCCCTCTTTGCTCTCCAAAATAGATCATGATACAACAAGCCAGAGGGATTTACGTATAACCACAAAGGGGTCAATCACCCTTTTGCGTTCAATGCTTTGATCATTTCTGCCAGTCCTAATGGACATCAGAAGAGTAAAAACCACAACGTACACTTTCCTTTTCCTGATTTTCGCAAGTGTACACAACAAGGAATATCTACATCAGTGTCATATTAACTGGTAAAGTAGGTAGATTCACTAGTGCGGGATGGTCCAAAGACAACACATCAATCATAGACCCTTCGATGAAAATGTGTGCGATGCATGAACCGCAAACGATATAGTTCAAGCTCCGTCGCCAATAACGCGAACTATGTTTGATGGCGGAACCATCAAATACGATTCAGAAAAGACTTACGTGTGCGATATCTGCCATACAGTTCTTCCATATGAACTGTTTGCGATTAACTAAGATAATACAAACGGTTATAGAGATCTAGATGTGTGCAATAGAGGGCACACAGTTTACTACCATAAACTGTGTGCGATTATACAACAAAACACAAACAATTCGGCATAACAAGATGCGTGCGATATACAACAAACAAGTGAGTAATCAGAATCGTGTGCAAACACCAGAAATAACACAGACGATTGGTGCTAATAACCTGTGTGTGTGTTGTGGGAAAACGCTTGCTGGTATACAATTGCCACCGATTGATTAAATCATCACCGATGGGTTTAGTAGTTTAGTCCGTGTGTACTGTGATTTGCTCTGTCTGTACAACATATATGCTGTGACTATAGAACAACAACATATGTACTTATAAGAACATGATTGTATAACCAAAAAAGAACACAATGCAATTTGAAATATTGTATTACAAATACCAGCAATATTACAAGGTTCAAATTCCAGCATTACAAGGCTCAAATTCAAAGATTACAAGGGACAAACTGATATTAGAAATCAAATCCAATCTTCAGAATCCATGGGATGAAATATTTCTACGAAGGGATTAGCCATTGAGAAGTCATATATTGGCTCGATAGAATCACTTCCGAATAATCTGTCATATGAACTTCCAAATTGACAATCAGCTTCTGCAGAGCTTTTCCATTCCGCTGTAGATGCCTCCGCTGATCAGTAAACTATCCATTGTGGTGCACTAAATATAGTGCAAACCTCATTACCTTGAGCACCCTTGCTTTTTGAACAAAGAAACTTGTGAATTGAATCTCTGGATTGGTGCCTCGGTACTCGTTCAAAGTAATTTCCGTGAGATGGAACTCAAGGCATTTGATAGGATTGTTATATTGCGCCACTTTTTCCACTCCAAGTCCTGCTTGTATCTGCAAACGAAGACAACATATCAGTGCCTCGATGCAGTTTTGAACACTACGGGCCTCTTTGATTTGCATGATTTATAAAATACACTAATAGAGTGACATGCCATCTACGATCGTTCATGATTAACATCTCAAAAAAATGTATAGTACACCTGTCATTGTAATCATGGGTAAAAGTACCAACAAACTGAACTCTGTTGTGGTTAACAATTAACAGGAAAGGAACATCACCTCGATGTATAGCTTCTCCGTGCACAGAAAACATCTACGGAACTTAACAACTTCATCCAGATCGGGGCCGATAGATTGTAGTTCCAAGATCTTCACTGTGCGGAGAGACAATGCGGGGCCTGTGGGAATCATTTTCTGGATGACAGCCCAACATAAATCAACAAAAACTAGATAAAATGTGATGTACAATAATAAGAATGAGAAGAAGATTGTTGTACCTGAACGAGTATGGATCCAGTTGTAACAAGTTTGGAGAATTCAGCACACGAATAACCCAACACTGTCAATTTTGGTGCGACAATGACCATGATTCTTGTTCGACCTTCTTTATCAAGTACAAACAATCTCTCAAGGAAAGGCACATTCTCAATGACCATATCATGAAACACCCCAACTGACAGCCTGTTGCGGCACCATCCATGCACATAAATCGTATGGAGATTCGTCGTAGCAATGTGGAGGCTACTGAACCCAAACATCACCTGAAGACGAAGGCACTCGAGCATTGTACAGCCGCCGAGCAGGTGCTCCAAATTCTCCTTTGAGATGCCGACGGCAATGAGCTCGAGGTGCTTCAGTTTAGGGAGATGAAAAGCGTGCGCGGTATTAATCTTGGGGAAAAGCACTCCATGAACGTAGCGCGATGCAGTGTGGGCGCGAGGCGGAGGACGGACGGAGGCAGTGAGGGCCGATGTCCAGCAACAAAGCTGAGCTCCTCAAGATGATCTAGGGCGGGGGATAAGAACCACTCGTGAAACTTGGGTTCGGCCTTGTAGTTGGAACGAAACTTGCCAATGGCAAGGCGTCTGACTGGCACAGTGTGTGGTGAGGACGTGGGACAATGCGTCCAAGCGTTTGCGATACACACTACAGAGCTCGTTGTCGTCGAGGAGGTCAAGGGGGGTGGAGTGCCATAGAGGGCGCCACCGCCTGGAGAGGATAGTGGTCTGCACGACAGATTTGATGGGGAGGAGGGACATGATGGTTACCAACATCTCGTCGGGGATGCAGCTGATGAGGTCCACGCTGGCCGAAGGCTCTTGTGGTTCAGCCTCGACCCGCCCCCACTTGTTGGCCGCCTCGTCTTCCATCGGAAAAGGAGGCGATCCTCGGTGGCGACCCTTATAGATAAGAACGGAGGAGAACGTGCAGCATTATTAATGGAGAACTTGGGAGCGAGGCGGGCTGTGGGTGGAGGTTAAAGGGCTCGATTCCTGGTGAGCCAACTGCACTTGCGCGGCGGACTCCTCGCACGCGTCCCTCTGAGCCTGCGCGGCAGACTACTCGCACGCGTCCCGTCTAATCAAACTTGTGCCCACAACACCTCCTAGAAAATAAAATAAGGGGGATGCGCGGCGACACATAATTGGTTCATGCAACGCAGACGTATTTTTGTTATTAATAATCGTGGTTGTGAACTTACCATTTCTTCCTCTCTGTCCCGTCTTGTCATCGCCTTGCCGCTCGAGGAATCCAGTGCACGCTTCGGCACCGCATAGGCATTTCTTTTGGCCACGTTCCCACGCGCAACCGCGCAGTTTCCGATGCAAGGTTCCCCATTGGCTTACCGCCACAAGCCAATGAGTATAAGTGCCGGCGCGTGACACACACGGATGCACACCTAGTGCAGCCTAGCCCATCTACCAAGCATGCCAACCCGACAAAGCGCCGCCTCTGCCATTGATGACCCACAAGTATAGGGGGTCAATCTTAGTCCTTTCGATAAGTAAGAGTGTCGAACCCAACGAGGAACAGAAGGAAATGACAAGCGGTTTTCAGCAAGGTTATTTCTGCAAGCACTGAAATTGTAGGTAACATGTAGTTTGATAGCAAGATAATTGGTAACGAGCAAGTAACGGTAACGGTAAATAAGGTGCAGCAAGATAGCCCAATCATTTTGTGGCAAAGGACAGGCCAAAACGGTCTCTTATAATAAGCAAAGCGTTCTTGAGAGTACACGAGAATTTCATCTAGTCACTTTCATCATGTTGGTTAGATTTGTGTTCACTACTTTGATAATTTGATATGTGGGTGGACCGATGCTTGGGTGTTGTTCTTACTTGGACAAACCTCCCACTTATGATTAACCCCCTCGCAAGCATCCGCAACTATGAGAAAAGTATTAAGATAAAATCTAACCATAGAATTAAACATTTGGATCCAAATCAGCCCCTTACGAAATAGCGCATAAACTAGGGTTTAAGCTTCTGTCACTCTAGCAACCCCCCATCTAATAACTACTCCACAATGCAACCCCTTAGGCCCAAAGATGGTGAAGTGCCATGTAGTCGATGTTCACATGACACCACTAAGGGAATCACAACATCCATATCATCAAAATATCGAACACATATCAAATTCACATGATTACTTGCAACATGACTTCTCCCGTGACCTCAAGAACAAAGGTAACTACTCACAAATGATATTCATGCTCAAGATCAGAGGGGTATTAAATAGCATAATGGATCTGAACATATAATCTTCCAGCAAATAAACCATATAGTAATATACTACGAGATGTAATCAACACTACTAGTCACCGACACGTACCAATCTGAGGTTCCGGTACAAAGATTGAACACAAGAGATGAACTGGGGTTTGAGAGGAGATGGTGCTATTGAATATGTTGATGAAGATTGGACTCCCAAAGATGAGAGGGTTGTTGGTGATGACGATGGCTTTGATTTCCCCCTCCTGGAGGGAAGTTCCCCCGGCGGAATCGCTTCGCCGGAGGGCAAAAGTGCTCCTGCCCAAGTTCCGCCTCGAGACGGCGGCTTTCCATCCCGAAAGTCCCCCCTTGATTTTTTCTAGGTCAAAAGACCTTAAGTACCAGAAGATGGGCACCGGAGGTGGGCTGTGTCTGTGATTGTTGGAACCATCACCGACGTGTTCCTTTCTTTAATCGTAAACGATGTCATTGGCTCTGTCTCCATACCATCTATGCTCTGTCTACAAAACAACAACATGATCACATAACCTAAATAAACATCCAATTACATTACTCACTACATATAACATTTGCACACCTCAATTTAACAAGTACATGCATACTAAACTATTAGTAACGATCATCAAATCATTTATACTTCTTATGACGACGGGTGCCAGTCGGCGCAGGACGGAGGCACTTCCTCATGTCAATGATCCGCCTGCACATCTCATAACTTACGTACGCGTCCTTGGCCACGTACTTGACGTGATCTTCATCCAGTCTTCGGACCCAGGCACGGTGCCAGACCACCTTCGTTGTCTTCTTGCAGACATTTTTCATGCATCTGTAGTAGGGGTCGATGATGGCCGTGGCGAGGTCAACCATTGAGTCCTTATGATTCTCCTCGCCGCCCAAGATCATGTACTGGCATTGGATGTCCATAAGATTCCGTCAGGCCAAGCCCGTGGTCTTGAGCACCTTTTCATCGTTGGTGGTGTCCACCGTACCAAATGTGTAGTCAAGGCTGTTGACAAACCTGGCGAAACGCTCATAAGGCCTTGTGGCCAGGCAGTAGTGGTAGACGCATGATAACCCAGAAGTATAGGGGATTGCGACAGTTTTCACGGGTAGTATTTCACCCTAATTTATTGGTTCGACACAAGGAGAGCCAAAGAATATTTATTGGCCTTGACAGTTGAGTTGTCAATTTAACCGCACCTGGGATATCTCTCTACAGCAAAGGTTTAGTAACACGGCACATAGTAGTAGCAAAAGTAACAGTAGTAGTGGCATCAGCAATTTTTTAGCAGTTGTGACAGTAGCAGTAGCAATAGTAACTTAGCAAGAATCTGTATATGTAAAGAGTAGGCATGTGGATCGGTGGTGGACAATGATTTAGATGACATCAAGCATGTAACAGTTACACACTAGGGCAACACAGAACTATCTCCAATTCATCAATGTAATGTAGGCATGTATTCTGTATATAGTCATACGTGCTTGCGATAAGAACTTGCATGACATCTTTTGTCCTACCCTCTCGTGGCAGCGGGGTCCTATTGGAAACTAAGGGATATTAAGGCCTCCTTTTAATAGAGAACCGGGACAAAGCATTAACACATGGTGAATGCATGAACTTCTCAAACTACGGCAATCACATGAAAGAATCCCAATTATTGTCACCTTTGGGTAAGTGGATCAAGACACGTAATAGGTGCATACAACTTGCAAGATAGGATCCAAACCAATCTTATATTCAGAGATAATATAATATGTTCAGATCTGAAATCATGGCACTCGGGCCCTAGGGAAAAGCATTAAGCATAGCAAAGTCATAGCAACATCAATCTCAGAACATAGTGGATACTAGGGATCAAGCCCTATCAAACATAACTTGATTACATGATCAATCTCATCCAATCCCACCACCGTCCAGCAAGCCTACAAAGAAATTACTCACTCCCGGTGGTGAGCATCATGGCGGTGTTGATGGAGAAGGGTTGGTGATGACGACGGCAACGATTTCGAGCCCGAAACGGACTCCAGATCAGCCCTCCCGAGGAAGAACAGGAGGTGGCGGTGGCTCCGTCTCGTGAAACACGAATAAAATTTCTCTCTGTTTTTTTTCTCCGAAGATGTGATTTTATAGGACTGGAATTAGGGTCGGAGGAGCCACGTGGGCCCCACAAGCAATCAGGGCGCGGCCTAGGGGGGCGCCCTGTTGGCTTGTGCCCCACAGGTGGCCTCCCTTTGGCAGGTCTTCGCTCCATAATTCATTATAATTCCCAGAAAAAATTCACAAAAAGTTTTGTCCAATTCTGAGAACTTTTATTTCTGCACAAAAATAACACGAAGGTAGTTCTGCTGAAAATAGCGTCAATCCGGGTTAGTTCCATCGAAATCATGCAAATTAGAGACAAAAACCAGAGCAAAAGTGTTTGAAAAAGTAGATACGTTGGAGACGTATCTACTCCCCCAAGCTTAACTCATTGCTTGTCCTCAAGAAATTCAGTTGACAAACAGAAAGTGATAAAGAAAACTTTTAGAAACTCTATTGTTCTCGTCGTTATACACATGCTTAGCTAGTGCTCAAGATTTCAGCATAAATTATAAATAAGCATATCCATGTTAACAATTATGCCTCATATCAACTCATGGCAATACATAACCAACTAGCAAGTAATAATAAGATATCTCACATGCCAACAGTTTATCAAAACAATCATGATATAATATGGTCACATGGTATTTAGCTAGCCCTTTCTGAGACCGCAAAACATAAATGCATAGCACCTCTGAGGTTCAAGCAGTGACTAAACATTATAATTCAGAATAGAAAAGATCCAGTCATGCTCATATTCAACATTAACTAGACTCAATGCATAAGAATGACAATAGTACTCTCTAGTCTGGTGCCTTTAGTAAGAGGATGATGACTCAACATAAAAATAAATAGATATGCCCTTCGCAGAGGGAAGCATTGATTTGCAGAGGTGCCAGAGCTCAAGTTTTTTAAAACAAGATTGTGATATAGTTTTTGAGTGGCGCACTTTTCTTGTCAACGCTATAACAAAGGTTTTCAATGTCTTCCATGCTAAACTCATTATTAGCGGTTCCCAAACAGAATAGTAAAGTTTACTCCTATCCACCATCCATACACAAACCATGGTTGGCCGAATCCTGGGATGCCTGCAAATATATCAATTGTCCCAAGGAGTTTTGTTTAATTAGTTTTGATTATGCGGGACTGGGCATCCTTTTTACCAGCCTCTCTCATGCAATGACGGTGAAAAAATGACCGTCTTGAGAATAACTCACTTGGCATGGAAAATATAGACCACCTCGTCACTCCATGAGCGAGATGCATGCACAAAATGGATGTTTATTTGAATGTTTAGAGATGGCACATGCAAATTTACTTGGAAAGGCAGGGTAATACTGCATATAGGTAGCTATGGTGGAATCATGTGGAATAACTTGGTTTAAAGGTTTTGGATGCACAAGCAACATGTTCACTCATAATATACTGAATCAGGATCGAACGAGCTAAACAAATTTACAAAAACGGAAAACGAGAAGAGTTCATACCATCTTCCTTTGCCACGATCACTTCGTCAAATATCGTCATTATTGCCTTTCACTTGCATGACCGAATGATGTGATAATAATAATAGTGCAAGAATACCGTGGACTAAGCTGGAATCTGTAAGGCAGTTTTGGACAAAGGAGAAGACAAGGTAATATTGGCTCTCTGTTGGATCAACAATAAAGCATATTAGAGCCACTCAACATTTTCATCGTGGTCTTCTCCTTTCAAAGAATCAACAAAAAGAAAAGAATTTCAGAGAAACACGCTGAAATATTTTTCGACTTTTTCTTTTTCTCAAGCAAGCAAATAAACTAAAGGAAAACAAGAACGAGGAAAACTATTTACATGGGAAAGCTCCCAACATGCAAAGGAAATCTTTTTGGGTTTTCTTTTTAGTACTAAAGATAATTAAGTGGGTAAAGAAAACTAAAAAGAAGCGAGAAATATTTTGGGGTTTTCCAAAGTTCTGCAAACACACAAGAAGAAAGCGGGAAAATAAATTTAATATGGATATACAATGAAAGAGGATGAACACCGACAATTTATATGAAGTGAGGCAACTTGAATGTAATGTCGGTGAGAAATACGTAATCCCCCAAGCTTAGGCGTTTGCCTAACTTGGTGATCACCACTGGTAGATTGGAAAATGGTTAAAATGATAGCTTGTGGAGGCGTTCCTGGCATCCGCCTCCGCTAAACGAGTAGCCTCCACTGTAGCTTTGTATTCCCGCACCTCTTCCTCAAGAACATAGTAACGCTGTCGAGCCTGAAAATCAAAGAGGGAGGTGCAGGCAAAGTGACAGACACAGGCGTATATTTCCCAAGTATTAAATTATACTCATAACCCCTAGCACGGTTTACAATACACTCATGAGAATGCATAGCTTCGAAATCTAAATACCTGTCAGGCAAGATAGGATCATTGGGTTGAGGCGACACTCTCAGTTTTGCAGCTACGCGGGAGGCATAAATTCCTCCATACAAATCACCATTGCTAGAATTAGAATGCAACCTTCAGGCAACAATTGCACCAAGGTTATAGTGTTGTTCACCAGTTACAACACTATGAATAAGGCTTAAATCAGGGGCACATTAGGCACTACAATCTTGTTTCCCTACTACGCATTTCCCATTAAACAGTGCAAAGTAACGAATAGAGGGAAACTGTATGCTTTTAATTCTTGCCAGTGTTACTCCCCTATCTTCTCCAACGCATAGACTCTTGAGAAACATGTTATAATAAGTTTTTGAAGGTTTCTCGGTCGAGCCCCAAAGTGGAAGTGTGCAAGCAACAGAGAAATCTTCTAGAGTCATCCTAAAGGATTTATCATAAAGTTTAAATAACACTCTAGAAGCATGTGATTGATAGTGAAATCCTTGCGTGAATGTATGGGTAAGGTTGGACACAATTATCTGCGAGGAAATCGGTGAGGCCGGTATTATTAATGAATCGGTCAAATTCATCTTTAATGCCTGCACTTAACATGAAATCTTCACTTGGCCATCGACAAGATTTGGCGTCAACCATAACTATCTGGTTGTCTCGAGGTTCAATGTAAGCTTGTCGTACTGAGTTCCCACTAGATGACTCACCTGTGATGAGTCCCCTTGAGGAGCTCCTCCTAAAGAAACTCATCTTCCCAAGCACAAATTTCTAAAATTGTGAGCAACAAATTCATGTCAATACAACTTTGCAAGATTGATAGCAACTACTCATATGGATGCCTAGAGGCCATATCAAGCATTCATACTACTTGGAACTCAAAGAAATCAACATGCAAGCTCATTTTCTGTAGCACCAACCGCAACACATTTTGCAAAATATAAACCACTAAAACAAAAACTAGTTGGAGGAGTGGATGAGTCACATACCAAGGAACGATTCCTCAAAACAGTTTCGAAAACGGAGTTTCGAGCAAAGTGATCGAAAATTTCATTTTCAGGGTAAAGAACAAGGGAGAGAGATGGATTGGAAATTTTTGCTGGAGGTAGGAGGAAGAGTGGGACGAAGGGATAAGGCAGGGGGCCCTTGTGGGCCCCACAAGCCATCAGGGCGCGGCCCAGGGGGCGCCCTGTTGGCTTGTGCCTCCCAGGTGCAGTCCACTATTGTAATTTTTATGCAAACAATTCTTATTTATTCTAGAAAAAATCATGTTAAAATTTTGGGGCAATGTGAGACTTTTTATTTTCTGGCATTTTCTTTCTACGCACGGGAAAAACAGTAAAACGGGAAATCATGCTAATTTATTTTTTATAAACTAAAAATAACAGAGGATAAACTTTTGATATAGAGAGTTGTGAGTACTAAATTCATCAATCACATGCCTTCCGAAAAGGATCCATTAATAAGGTTGATCAAGTCTTATTAACTCGGTTACCTCAATGGGGATTTGCATCTCCCCAACAATAAGATTATAATATTTCTTCTTGAAAGTAGGTAGAGGAATTGCAAAACTTACAATGATAACTGGGAGTAGGCTCAATGACATTAATATTATTAACCAAAGTTTGCTTCTTTGGAAAATGCATGGTATGTTGCTTGCCATTGACGTGAAAGGTAACCCTGCTTTTATTGCAATCAATAACAGCCCCTGCTTTATTTAAGAATGGTCTACCAAGGATGATCGACATATTGTCGTCCTCGGGCATATCAAGAATAACAAAGTATGTCAAGATAGTAACATTTGCAACCACAACAGGAACATCCTCGCAAATTCCAATAGGTAAAGCGGTGGATTTATCAGCCATTTGCAAAGATATCTCAGTAGGTGTAAGCTTACTCAAATCAAGTCTTTTATAAAGGGAGAAATGCATAACACTAACACCGGCTCTTAAATCACATAAAGCAGTTTTAACATAGTTTCTTTTAATAGAGCAAGGTATTGTGGGTATGCCAGGATCTCCTAGCTTCTTAGGTATTCCTCCATCAAAAGAATAATTGGCAAGCATAGTAGCAATTTCAGTTTCAGGTATTTTTCTTTTGTTGGTAATAATATCCTTCATATACTTGGCATACAGAGGCATTTTCAATATATCGGTCAAACGAGTACGCAAAAAGACGGGTCTAATCATTTCAGCAAAGCGCTCAAAATCTTCATCGTCCCTACTTTTAGAAGGCTTACCAGGGAACGGCATGGGTTTTTGAACCCATGGCTCTCTTTCCCTTCCATGTTTTCTAGCCACAAAGTCTCTCTTATCATCACATTTATTTTCAGGAGGTGGGTTATCAAGATCCTCCGCTGGTTCTATTTCTACATCATTATCATGTTCTTTATTACTATCTGGTGGAGCATCAACATGCACGGCATTACTTTCATCTTCCTTTTCATTATCACTAGGTGTGTGTTCACTACAAGATTGTGTCTTAGCATCAGAAATAGAAACATCATTATGTTTGTCAGTGGGTGTTTCTATAATAGGTTCACTATGAGCATGCAAGTTCCTATCATTTTTCTTCTTCTTTTTCTTATTATAGGAACTAGGCGCATAAATATTAATTCTCTGAGAATCCTGTTCTATTCTTTTAGGATGACCTTCTGGGTAGAGGGGCACTTAGGTCATACGACCTCCCCTAGTCATTATTCTAACAACATGATCATTCATATTATCATTTATTTCAGCAAGCAAATCATTTTGTGACTTAGCAACTTGGTATAGTTTAGTGTGAACCATAGAAGCATGTCTACCGAAACCCTTTACATCATTAGCAATTCTAAACATCAAGTCACTTAAGCGGCTATCATCATAGCATTACGTCTCAATTGATCTTTAACATAATTGTTGAAGTGTTCTTGCTTAACAACATAATTTTCATATTCATCCATGCATTGTTCAGGAGACTTAGTGTAAGGTATATCATTTTCACTAAAGGAATGGAGAGAGTTTACCTCTACTACCTGTGTCGGGTTATCAAGTCCATGTATTTATTCAATAGGTGGTAATTTCTTGATATCCTCAGTTTTAATACATTTCTCCTTCATAAATCTTTTTGCTTCTTGCATATCTTCAGGGCTGAGGAATAGAATACCTCTCTTCTTTTGAATAGGTTCCGAGGGTGGTTCAAGAAGTGTCCAATCATCGGCATTTTGCAATATGTTATTCAATAATTCTTTAGCTTGACCGACAATTCTTTCCCTGAAAACACAATCAGCACAACTATCTAGGAAGTCCCTAGAAGCATCAGCTAGTCCATTATAAAAGATATCGATAATTTCATTTTTCTTAAGAGGACAATCAGGCAAAGCTCTAAGTAACCGAAGAAGCCTCCCCTAAGCTTGAGGGAGATTCTCTTCTTCAATTTGCGCAAAGTTAAATATTTCCTGTAAGGCAGCTTGTTTCTTATGACAGGAAAATATTTTGCAGAAAAATAACGGAGCATATCCTGGGGACTACGCATACAACCAGGAGCAAGATAAAGAAACCATTCCTTGGCCTCGCCTTTTAGTGAGAAAGGAAAAAAGCTCACTACTGGAATCAAGCACTTTGCCGTCTGCCATAGCAGACGACAAAGGATAGGCCAGCGGATGGCAAACTCCTTTTCCGTCCGCCAGCAGACGGCCACAGTTTCGGCACTGCAAACTCCGGTAAAGGGGTTCTTTGCCGTCTGCCTATGCTCAGCGGACGACAAAGTTTTTTTGCCGTCAGCCGGCGGACGGCAAAGAGGGTGGACGGTGTAGTTCTGGCCTTAGCCCCATTAGGTGGTAACGACATTCTTTGCCGTCAGCCCCCGGACGGCAACGTCACAAGGCCTTTTCCGTCAGCCCCCGGACGACAACGTCACAAGGCCTTTGCCGTCTGCCCCCGGACGGCAAAGAGGCCAAATGGTCCCAGGGCTGGAGTTCCCAGGTTGTACAGGCGGCTGCCACGTGCCACCTTTGTCGTCGGTGGCAGACGGCAAACAGGCCTTTGCTGACGGTGGCAGACGGCAAAGAGCCACTATTGCCTCTTTTTTTCCTGTTTTTGTTATATTCAAGAATTTTCATAGGCAAACATATGATATGTATATATATATTTCACAGAAACAATATCCCTGCCATATGGATATGATCAACCAACAATTATACCAAATTGAAAGTATCAAATGTCACATTGTTCACCATATTACAATAGTTTCATCCATACATACATAGTCTCATCCATAGGTAGAAAGTTTCACATAAGTTCATCGATACAAAATGAAAACAGAAAGTAAACACTAGCACTACATCAAAGCAAGCTACCGTGAAGTGAATCAAATCTGCAAAATTGGAAATAAGAAAGTTAGAATAAGAATACTAGAAGAAGTAGAAGAAGATCTACAAAAAGAAGAAGAGGAAGAAGCGTTTTTCTTCTCTCTCTCTTTCTCCTCTTGTTTTTCTTCTTCTTATTGCTTATTTCTGTCATTTTAGAGCTAACCTAGGTAATTATCCCATTTTTGACCAAACTAAGCTTATTGTGTCATTTTGTAAGAAAATAAGCTAAGTACATGGCATTTATGAGGTTACCAAGTCTATTATGCCATTTTTGAGTTAACTAAGCTTATTATGTCATTGTGGAGGAAACAAAGCTAAGTATAGGTCATTCCGGAGCTAAGTGAGCTTATTATCTCATTTTGTAGGAAGCAAAGATAAGTATAGGTCATTTTAGAGCTAACTTAGGTAAAATAGGTCATTTCGGAGCTAATCAGCTAAGTAAGCTTACTATGTCATTTTGGAGAAAACTATGCTAAGTATAAGTCATTTTAGAGCTAACTTAGGTAAAATATGTCATTTTGGAGGTAAGTAAGCTTACTATGTCATTTTGGAGGAAACAAAGCTAACTTAGGTAAAATATGACATTTATGAGCTAACCAAGGTTATTATGCCATTTTTGACCTAAGTAAGCTAATTTTGTCATAAATGAACTAAATAAGCTAAGTATATGGGCTAACCAAGGTTATTATGCCATTTGTTGAGCTTGACTTTCGGTCTTTCGAAGTTTTCCTTAGAAAAACTCTCATGCCTCATGGTGTGTATGGTGCGCACTCACTCACACTTATATGGTGGTGTATGTTGGTGGACACTACCTAGCACTAATATTTCAACCGTCGGTGATGGTCGTTTCCCCTTCTCCTCTCCCGCAATATACCAAGGTATATATCGAGAGAAGGAGAAGAAGAAACGACCCCCGCGACAACAGTCGGGATTCCTCCATCAAGAAGAGACATGAAACTCTCACAAGGAGCTCCGAAAGACCGAAAGTACGTAATTTTGTCTAAGTGCTAAGTTTGTCTTTCTTCGAGAAAATGAGCCAAGTAAGTGGCATATTAGGGCTTACCGTCCTCGTCATCACGGAGGTGAAGCACCGGGGTTGCTCGGGCCTGGAGAAGGATGCCCTAGAGAAGGTTCGTGCGATGCGGCTCGGGAGTTATGCTGCACCAAAGATCATTTGCAAAGTCTCGTTAGCATGATGACACTGAAATGTTAAGACTAGTAACTAATGACCATTCAAATGAAACTCACCGTTCCCGCTGTGGTAATGACTGGCATCGGCGGAGGGGTCTGGCCGTTCTTCTCGCACAGAGACTGCACATTTGGTTTTGACAAGTCAATCATATTGGTTATTAATGAAACGAACCTGTAGTGCATGATTTGGCTAATATGAAGAAGAAACTTACCACGATGAGCTTGTACATGGCCCGGTTAGACGCATCGTTCCGTGCCCTCTCCTCCTCCAACAACTTAGCCGTCCTCTCCTCCAAATCCCTCTTCTCCTCCGCCGCCTGCCGGGCCTGTTCCTCCAGAAGCGCCTGGGTTGCCTCTCTCTCTTTCTGAGAGCAGCATGCAACACAACTCCTCGTTAGCATTGTAATCATCTATGTTCGCACACACAATGTAATGGAGGAAAGCTATCTGAGTCCGTATGACTAACCTCGATGGCGAGCTCGACTGGCCGTGGACGAGGCCTTATCTCAGGACAGGAGCTCGTTTGGCGCGCCTTGATATCCCGGAGAGTGCGAGAAGACCGTATAAGTCCATCTCCAATGGCTATCAAGCCATAGGGCCTCCCGCCGCCAGCCATCATCACCAGCTCTGGATCAATAGGATGCTGGCTCGGGTTGAAGTCCTCCCCATTTACCGCCTTCCCCACATCTCTGTACCTCACGAGCTTGTGGTGGGAGGAGATGTTGGTGAAGTTCTCAGGATGATCGAGGTCAGACTCAGAGAATGCCTTCGCCTTCTTGTACGAGGCAGTATGGGCCATGGCATAGAGGTCGTACATCTGTGGCACCTCCGTGTTATTGTGATGCGCCTAAAAGAGAGAGAGAGGAACAAAGTATTAGTAAAGGGCTCAAGCAAGCATCAAGAATGAATTGCATGAATCATGAAGCAAACAACATACCCAGTTCTCCCCGAACTGATATAGGTCGGCGCTGCCTTGATGGTGTGGCACACCAGCCATTTTGGCACGCCGGTCCTTGGCGTTGTTGTGGACGGCTCGCCATTGCTCTGAGCACCACTCATCCACCAACGCCTCCCAACAATCCATCTAATCCGCACACCATCTCGGTGGCACCTAAGTGAGTAAAGATTAATTTGAGCGCTACACCTACGAATCAAACCAAGGAAACTAAGTACAAGGCCTTAAGAAAAGGTAATTACCTTCATGTACTTCTCCTTCTCCAGAAACTTTCCGTGGCACTTCGTCTTTTCCTTCTTAACTTTCAGCGAGGCGTAGTAGTCTCGAACAGCCTGCAGTCGAGCCTCATGCAGTAAGTTCTGTAGTAGGCGCTTGCACTCGCCATCGATAACCTTTGCTGCGGCCTCCTCGTACCCCTCCTCACACCTGTAGAAGGTCTGCAATCAAACGAGACAACACTAATTCGTACAATAAATAGCTATTGTTGATTTTTAATTGTGTAAAGAAAAAATTACCCAAAACTGTCTGATAACCATGTCAGCCCTCGTGTGGCACAAGACACCGTCGATCATCGTCTCCGGCGGGGCCGGGGCAGCCAAGTAATGCTCCCAGGTCAATCCTAGCTTTCGAACCCGGCCCTCACCGGGCAACGTGACAAACCCCGGAAAGTTGTGCCAGCAAATCACACCAAGGACGGAGTTGGGCCTGCGGGCACCCTTGGCATGAGTCCAACCCCTGCAGTATGACAAAGCCAACGCATTAGATATTTGAAGAAATGTGAAGGCAAAAGGTTAAAAAAGAGTAAATGCACTTACTTCTCCCCCTTAGGCCAAATCAACCACCTCTGCTTGCGGGTCGCCGACACCGGGGGGGGGGGGGAGCCGTGTACCACCACGCTGGTAGACCTTGCCCCCCTCAACCACCTCGTCCTCGCTATCAGAAAAGCCATCCCCGCCACAATCAGCATGGCCACTCGGCTCCGGCCAGCTATCCCATTCGGTCTGCTGGGACGTACCCTGATCCCTGCTCTGCCCCAGAGTCTCGTGGGATGAAGCCTGTGGGACAGGAGTCTCGTGGGACGAAGGCTCATCGACCCTAGGCTCGTGGACCGGAGTCTGCGTAGCCTCCTTCTCAGACGGGTCCACCCTAGGCTCGTGGACCGGAGTCCGCGTAGCCACCTCCTCAGACGGGTCCACCCTAGCAGTCCTGTGCTCGGGTGAATCAGCTGGGGGTGGCGGCGAGGAAGGCGTAGCAGCCTTCCTACCTCTCCCAGCACGGGCACGTGTACCTCCAGTACCTCTCTTCTTCCCCCGACCTCCTCTCCCGGTGGGCAACGACGCCGACGAAGAAGCTCCCGCCTGTGTCTGCATACAGTCGAGCAATGCTCTCCGGAGATGCTGGGGTGGAATGGAAGTACCCCTCCCACTACGCGCCGATGAAGACTGAGCCGCGGAACGCTCTGGACCCGCGCCCACCATCTTTCAACACCTGCCATGACAAAGAGTGAACGAAATTAGTACAACATAAAAAAATTGAATACCTACATGAATAATAAAAATTTGAATACCGACATGTATATAATTTAAGTGTATCATCATCATGTATATAATAAAAATTGAATACCTGACATGAACTAATAATAATCTTGATCGTCTATATATGCTCCGGGATCATCATCATCACTATCATCAATAAATGCATCATCATCATCACTATCGGGAACAACATGTGGAAGGCCTCCTTTATGTAATCGGTCAAGCATTGACAGGTCATCCGCAGCAGTAACCTCTTCTTGTTCCGGCTCTTCTTGTTCTGGCTCAGGGGTGAAGTCGGATTCACAGTCGCTGTCTACTTCAATGTTCTGGGGTGAAGTAGAGCGGATCTTGAAACGTTTTTTGGAAAGACGTGTTTCTTGGAAGAATTCTCCTTCATATGTGTCTGGGTTAATGTGAGGTTCATAATCCTCTTCATTGAGGGGAGGTGGTCTAAAATGTGGCTGCACTTCATAAACGACATCCCAACCATTCAGATTTGGATCAGTTTGGCAGGCCCACGGTAGATAGTAAACTTGGGTTGCCTGTTGAGCCGTAATATAGACATCGGGAACATGTTAATGGGTGCTTTGTTTGATTTCGACTAGCCCTATATGTTCATGAGTCCTTCTAGTCTCCTTCGGCTGGAACCAATAGCATTTGAAGATTACGACGTTCGGTGGGTTTTCACCATAGAATAGAAGTTCATAAATTGCTTCAACTCTTCCATAATACTCGGTACCTCCTTCGCCGATAGCAGAGACACAACAATTTGTAGACTTTCGGTCGGCCATAGATAGCTCTTTGCCAAAGGTACGAAAGCGATACCCGTTGATGTCGTATTTGTCAAATGAACGGACCTTATAGTCAAAACCATTAGCGACTTGTCTCAATTCGGCGTCCATAGACTCTGAATTAGCCTACAAATTTAATACGAAGGGATTGTTGCATTAGCCGCAAATTAGATGAAGAAATGAAATGGTCTAATGGAAATTACCATTTGTTTGAACCAAGAGATGAAACCGGGATAGCCGCCTGCATGCTTTGCCAGAAGCTAATACTCTTCGATGGAATCCTTTTGGATCACCGCTCCATCCGAGAATTTGGCGACGTATCGACTGTATCAAATATCCGCGAATAAGAGCTGTTCAAAGGAATTAGAAGTTGCGAAACAATGTTCCGAGAACTTACTCGATGTACGGCTGCACTTCTGTTAGGTTGTTGAAGATATACAATGAAATGGTCCGCCATTCTTCGACATCCAACGCTATTCCTTTCGAAGCACCGGCTGGTGCGAGCTTCCCATTGAATAGGTGAGGTTGGATCGACCTTTTTTAGGGTCGCCATCATTGTACTGAGGCTTCGGATTATGCAAATGACGATTTTTGGCTTCGTAGTGTGCTGTCACGAAGTTTGCCGCCTCCTCAGTAATGAATGCCTCGGCCATCGATGCTTCAATTCGACGTTTATTTTTACATTTTGCTCGAAGCGTCTTCTGCATCCTCTCAATTGTGTAGCACCAACGATTTTGCACGCCCCCCCCCCCAATCTTGCCTCGGTCAGGAGATGCAAAATCAAATGCTGCATTGGATTAAAGAAGCCTGGTGGAAAGATCTTCTCTAACTTGCATATCAACTCCGGCGCAAACTCTTCCATTTCAAATAGCACGACAGGCGATAGTTCTTTTGCACAAAGAGAATGGAAGAAATAGCTTAGCTCTGCCAGTACTAGCCACTCATCCTCAGGGATAAAGCCACGCAACATCACCGGCATTACCCGCTCAAGCCATATGTGCCAATCATGACTCTTGAGACCAAATATTTTTAGTTTGTCAAGACTCGCTCCCCTCTTTAGATTCGCTGCATACCCATCGGGGAATATCAACTGCATTTTCACCCACAAGATCATTACCCTCATAGCTGGCCTTCCAAGATTGAACCATGCCTTTGGCTTTGTCTAGTTCTGCTTTCCTTTCGGTTGTCGCACGTTTTGTAACTGTCGGTGTCCTGGGAACAGGGGTACCCAGACCTGCCTGCCTGCGGCCCAAGGCGTGGCCCACCTCGACAACCAAGTACGGCCCGGCGCGGCCCTACTCAACACAAGGCCCTCGCGAGGCCCCGGGCTCGCGGGGGAGACAGCGTCAAGACCCGCAGGGAGGTGGGCCTCCCCAGACCTCCTCCCGAGCGGCGGAGACTTCTATGCAACGCACGACCTCAGGAGGCCAAGGGTGACGACATCCAGGCCAGGCGGGCGCCAGCGCGCCAGAGGGGACAGTTTCCTATTTGGTGCAAAGGAGACAAGGACGAGCGCAGGTTCCAAAGCGCCCCCAAAGGTTTCCCTTCTGGTGCAACAAGACCAGGACCCCGAGCCCCGCAGGACGGACGTCATCGCCGAGCCCACCTCTGCATCACCGTCGAGTACTTTGCAGGCAAAGACCACCTTTCATCAGGATAGGGTGTACCTCCTGTCCCCCTTCGAATTTGGCCGTTATGGGATCCCTTCCCGCCATTGCAATAAGGGAAGAGGACCTGGGCCGCTATAAATAGAGGCTAGATAGCCCGGTAGGGGGGACGACAGGGCGACACCCCGCAAACACACCCGCAAGGCAACACGTCACTGTACTAGTTCATCCACAAACCTCCTCGTGAGGCAATCCACCAAAGGCAGGAGTAGGGTTTTATGCTTCGCAGCGGCCTGAACCTGGGTAAATTCTCGTGTGCTATCTTCTTCCTCGCGATCGAGTGAGGTTACCTTGTTGAGAGCTTGGAGGGGGCAAAGCTTTTGGGGAATCTTTGTACAGGCCCCTGGGTTCGAACTCCTAAGGGTTTTGCGGAGCCTGAAATCCGACAGTAACGGTCTATCACATAGAGCCTCCTGATCGACTCTAGCCTTAGGATTATCCTTTGACTTCCCCTCTATGCTGAACAATGTACCAAAAAGGGCCTCGGCGATATTCTTTTCAGTGTGCATGACGTCGATGTTGTGTGGGCAAAGGAGGTCTTTGAAGTAAGGCAGATCCCATAAGCATGTCTTGTGAGTCCAGGCGTGTTGCGAATTATACCCTTTGAAATACCATGGACGCTCTGGATCAGGATCGAGAGCGTTTAACTAATCCAGGGTCTGTTGGCCTGTCAACGCAGGTGGTGCAGAGTTTTTGACAACTCTACCTTTGATGAAATTCTTCTTGTCTTTTCTAAACTTATGGCGAGGATCCAGGAACTGTCTATGCAAGTCGAAGCAAGAAAACTTGCGACCCGCCTGCAGCCAACGGAACTGAAGAGCTGCCTTGCATGTGGGGCACGGGAACCTTCCATGCACACACCAGCCAACGAATAGCGCATAGGCCGGCAAATCATGCATTTAGTACATGTACCACACAAGCATCATGAAGTTTTGTTTTGTAGCGACGTTGTATGTCTTGATCCCATTATCCCAAGCTTCTTGCAATTCATCCGTAAGCGGCTGCATGTACACATTCATATTCTCCCCGGATAGTTGGGCCCTGGAATTATCAACGTCAGGAAAATGTTCTTTCTTTGCATAATCTCTCCAGGGGGGGGAGATTGAGTGGAATGACAAATACAGGCCAACAACTGTATTGGGTTGCCATCATACCAAACACATTGAACATATCAGTGTTGATGGCGACTCGAGGTTGCCTTGGATCTGCCGCTTTATCCTTATGTAATGCATCGAAGTGCTTCCAGGCAAAAGCGTCTGAAGTGTGTACCAACATCTGATTCCCATCTACATGTAGTTCGGTTCTTTTGCCCAATTTGTGCCATGTCATCTGTCTGGCCGTCTCTTTGACCATGAAAAGACGTTGAAGTCTTGGTACGATTGGCATATAGCGAAGAACATTAACGGGGATTTTGGTCTGAATCTTCTCACCCATACCGTTGTCTACCACAACATACCTGGAAGACATGCAAATGGGACAATAGTTCAAGTCCGCATACTCAAGCCTAAATAAGGAACATCCATTCTCACAGGCATCTATCTTCTCATAGGGCATCTTAAGTACACGAAGGATTTTGTCCGACTGGTACTGGTTTGCAGGCAGTATATGGCCTTTGGGTAGAAAGCGTCCAAATATTGTCATCATCGCGTCGTAGCATTCTCTTCCCAGGTTGAATTGAGCCTTCAGAGCCATTACTTGCGCGATGGCATCCAGCTGACAAAGCTCAGTGTGCTCGTGGAGAGGACGTTTTTAAGACTCCAACATTTCATAGAATGCCTTTGCAGATTCCTCCATCTCATCGTCCGAATCCCGAGCATCATCAAAGTCTTGCACCATGTCTTCGATCCCGGTACCATGCTCGTCGGTGCGACGACGAACCACCTCAGCTCTAGCACGTTGGGCAGACTCACCATGAAAAGTCCACACTGTATAATTAGGCGTAAAACCCCACTTCTGCAGGTGTTTACCCATTTCACCCTCTGTCTGCTTTTTAAAGTTGTCGCAGCGGGGACAGGGGCACCATGTTTTATCCTGACCATTTGCAAATGCGGCTCTCACAAACCCCTTGGTATTTGTTAACCATTCTTTCGTCATGTCTTCCTGACTAGTGTGACCGGTGTACATCCACGCACGATCACTCATCTTGCCTAGCTACTAGACACACAAGAAATATATATATAATTCAACATATATATTCATCAGTTTATCAAGTTTGTCAGTTTTATTACGTCCATGCAACCTACATGCTAATAGGTAAAGATAGGTCCTAGTCCCACCCGAGTATGTGTAGATTGGGTTCATTTTCCCATGCTCTGCTCCGGATCCGACGCAGAATTTCGGCAGCACCTCCCCGCTGTTCTCCTGATACACGTCTCGGCAATAAGCAGAGAGGTTGTGTACCCGGAGAACAATAGGGAGGCACTGACGGAATTCCGCATCAGATCCGGAGCAGAGCATACGGGAAAACGAACCCAATCTACACATACTCGGGCTGTCCATGGATAACGTTGGACAATTCGAAAGGCTGGCGATTATAAATATGCAAAGACATGCATATTTATAGATGCCGCCCTTTCGAACGGGACACGCATACTGGTCACGCATACTGTTGAATTGAAGACACCTATAGCTAGCAAGTTTCATCGGCACGAAAACCAGAACAGAGCAAATTAAGGGGGAGGAGATGTCATTTATGCTCACCCACGAACGCAGGGGAGCTCGTCAAACGCACGGGGAGGTCGTCGAACAGCAGACCCTCGCAGCGACGAAACAACTGCACATTGAAATCCACCCGATCAACACAAATATGATGTTTTTCATAACAAAATCGGAATATATATATGACCTAACTCATAATTTACAAAACTATGACCCCATCGGCCTCTGGAAGGCCGAAGAGGTGTCGGGGGTCGGGGATCAGTGCCGTCGGGAGTCAGTGGCGTCGATCGAGGGTCGGCGGTCAGTGGCGTCGGGGGTCGGGGGTCAGTGGCGTCGGGGGTCAATGGCGTCGGGGGTCGGGAGTCTGTGGTGTTGGGGGTTAGTGGCATCGGGAGTCGGTCGCGTTGGGGTCAGTGGTATCGGGGGTCGGGGGTCAGTGGCTTCGAGGGTTGGGGGTCAGTGGCGTCGGGGGTCGGGGGTTAGTGGCGTCGGGGGTCGGGGGTGAGTGGCTTCTTCTTCTTCTTTTTTTCCTTTTCTTTTTATTATTCTTCTTCTTCTTCTTCATCCTTCTTTTCCTTTTTCCTCTTCTTCTTCTTCTTCTTCCTTCTTTTCCTTTTTCCTCTTCTTCTTCTTCTTCTTCTCCTCTTCTCCTCTTTTTCCTCTTCTTCTTCTTCTTCTTCCTTCTTTTCCTTTTTCCTCTTCTTCTTCTTCTTCTTTTTTTCCTTTTCTTTTTATTCTTCTTCTTCTTCTTTTTTTCCTTTTCTTTTTATTCTTCTTCTTCTTCTTCTTCCTTCTTTTCCTTTTTCCTCTTCTTCTTCTTCTTCTTCTTTTTTTCCTTTTCTTTTTATTCTTCTTCTTTTTTTTTCCTTTTCTTTTTATTCTTCTTCTTCTTCTTCTTCTTCCTTCTTTTCCTTTTTCCTCTTCTTCTTCTTCTTCTCCTCTTCTCCTCCTCTTCTTCTTCTTCTTCTTCTTCTTCTTCTTCTTCTTCTCTTCTTCTTCTTCTTCTTCTTCTTCTTCTTCTTTTCTTCTTCTCCTCTTCTTCTTCTTCTTCTTCTTCTTCTTCTAATTCTTCTACTTACTCTTCTTTTTTTCTTCTTAACTAACAACTAACTAACCTAATTAACAGTACCTAATTAACAACTAACCTAACTATAATCTAATTAACAGTAGCTAATTAACAATACCTAATTAAACGAAAAAAGGGAAAAGACAGGGGACACACCCTATGGGGCGGGCTTCCGGACGACGGGGACGATGCAGGGAGGCCGGACCAGCAGATCACCGGGGAGGAGGGGGAGCGGGGAGGAGGGGGCGGTGGTGGAGGAGGGGGCGCGGTGAGGAGGGGGAGGTGGTGGAGGAGGGGGTGCGGGGAGGAGGTGGGCGGTGGTGGAGGAGGGGGCGCGGTGGTGGAGGGGGGTCGGGGGGAGGAGGGGTGCACGGGGAGGAGGGGAGCTCGCTCCGGCGGCAGCGCTCCGGTGGGTTTCGGTGGTGGGGGAGAGAAGAGGTGGTGCGGGGAGGAGGTGGGCGGTGGTGGAGGAGGGGGGATCGCGACGGCGGCGGGGCTCCGGTGGGTTTCGGGTGTGGGGGGGAGAAGAGGTGTGGTGCGGGGAGAGAGAGAAGATGACGTTCGTTATGGGGAAAGAAGGGGGTGGGTGGGAGCTGACGGCCATTAGGGCGCATTTTCTTTGTCGTCCGCCAGCCGACGGCAAAGAGGCAAAAGGCAGACGGCAAAGAGTAGCCTGTTGACCAACGGTCCAATGGGGCCCACCTGTGCTCTTTGCCGTCTGCCTTTCGTGTCTTTGCCGTCAGCTGGCACACGGCAAAGAGGTGACTGATGGCAAAGATTCTGTTTGCCATCAGTCACCTCTTTGCCGTCTGTTTTTTGGCAGCTGACGGCAAAGACTATCTTTGCCATCTGCCAGCAGACGGCAAAGAGCTGGCAGATGGCAAATCACCTGATTCCAGTAGTGGCTTAAGGATATAATAATAGCGTATCTTTTCATGATTGGTAAACAGAGTAGCAATATCATTCAGTTTCATAAGGTGTTCGACCATAGTGTCATTTTCATAACCGTGGAAAGGATCAGATTCTACTATAGGAATTAACTCGGGATCCACAGAGAACTCATAATCCTTATCAGTAACAAATATAGGAGAAGTAGCAAATTTAGGATCATATTTCATTTTCTCCATCATAGATTTTTCTTTCAGTTCGCATAGTAGTTTCTTCAAGTCATCTCTATTTTCACAAGAAAAGAAATCACCAGATGTTTCCTTATCCATGACATAACCTTCAGGTACATGAGGCAATTCATATCTATTAGGAGAGCGAGGTGTAACAGGTGATTCAAAGTCCTCATCAGTTTTAACATTTTCAAGTTCTCTAGCTTTAGCAATATGAGCATCAAGTAATTCATTCAGTGGCACAGTTTCAGCTTCAACATGTGTAGCAATAGTATCATCATTAATTTCATAGGTAGCATCATCAAGCTCATGTGACATATCAGGACGATCAATAGGTGGTGGTGTAACAAGCTGATTCAAAACAGTAGGTGAATCAAAAGCAGAGATAGATGGCAGTTCCTTACCTCCTCTCATGCGAGAGGGGACGATCTTAGTTCGATTATCTTTCAGATTCTTCATAGTGGCAATTGGATATCCTCAAGTTAACACAATAAATAGAGCTATGCTTCCCGACAACGGCGCCAGAAAAAGGTCTTGATAACCCACAACTATAGGGGATTGTGACAGTCTTCACGGGTAGTATTTCACCTTAATTTATTGGTTTGACACAAGGAGAGCCAAAGAATATTTATTGCCCTTGACAGTTGAGTTGTTAATTCAACCGCACCTAGGATATCTCTTTGCATCAAAGGTTTAGTAGCACGGCAAATAGTAGTAGCAAAAGAAACAGTAGTAGTGATAGCAGCAATTTTTTAGCAGTTGTGACAGTAGCAGTAGCAATAGTAACTTAGCAAGATTCTGTATATGTAAAGCGTAGGCACGTGGATCGGTGGTGGATAATGATTTAGATGACATCAATCATGTAACAGTTACACACTAGGGCAACATAGAACTAGCTCCAATTCATCAGTAATGTAGGCATGTATTCCGTTTATAGTCATATGTGCTTGCGATAAGAACTTGCATCACATCTTTTGTCCTACCCTCCCGTGGCAGAGGGGTCCTATTGGAAACTAAGGGATATTAAGGCCTCCTTTTAATAGAGAACCGGAACAAAGCATTAACACATGGTGAATACATGAACTCCTCAAACTACGGCAATCACCGAAAAGAATCCTAATTATTGTCACCTTGGGGCATGCGGATCAAGACACATAATAGGTGCATAGTACCTTGCAAGATAAGATCCAAATCAATATTATATTCAGAGATAATATAATATGTTCAGATCTGAAATCATGGCACTAGGGCCCTAGTGAAAAGCATTAAGCATAGCAAACTCATAGCAACATCAATCTCATCCAATCCCACCACCGTCCAGCAAGCCTACATAGGAATTACTCACTGCCTGTGGTGAGCATCATGGCGGTGTTGATGGACAAGGGTTGGTGATGACGATGGCGACGATTTCCCCTCTTCGGAGCCCCAAACAGACTCCAGATCAGCCCTCCCGGGGAACAACACGAGGTGGCGGCGGCTCCGTCTCGTGAAACGCGATGAAAACTTCTCTCTGCTTTTTTTCTCCGAAGATGTGATTTTATAGGACTGGAATTAGGGTCGGAGGATCCACGTGGGCCGCACAAGCCATCAGGGCACGACCTACGGGGGGCCGCGCCCTGTTGGCTTGTGCCCCACAGGTGGCCTCCCTCCCGCAGGTCTTCGCTCCATAATTCATTATAATTCCCAGAAAAAATCCACAAAAAGTTTGTCCAATTCCGAGAACTTTTATTTCTGCACAAAAATAACACCAAGGTAGTTCTACTGAAAACAACGTTAGTCCGGGTTAGTTCCATTCAAATCATGCAAATCAGAGGGCAAAACCAGAGCAAAAGTGTTTGGAAAAGTACATACGTTGGAGACGTATCAATGAGGACGTACTGGCCCACGCACAGCTAGGCGATGGCAACCTTCTGATCATGCCCGGAACGACCTCCAGTGTACTCAAGGTCAAAGCCGACCACTTTGTAATTGTCATCAGCAAGTAACTGCTCCATGGTGTGGATGGAGTTCTCCACCCAGACTGGGTCGTTGGTGTCCACCACCGAGAGGTCCTTGAACCTTACGTGGGTGTCCACGTCGTCGGCAGCCGCTGGGAGCGCCGCCATTGGAGCCGAGCATGATATCCTCTTTGTATTTGGAGTCGTGGGTGTGCTTCTTATATTGTGGGGAAAGGTTGAAGAGAGATAAGAGGTTAAATGAGAGGTGGAGTAAATAGGGGTTGGACGGGCTGTAATTGGCACCTCTTGTCCCCGCGTTCCCGGTGGAGGATTGTTGTGCAAGCTTGACCAGCACGCGAACACGCGGGTCGTTTGGCCACATGGCAGCTCGAAGTGCCGCCAAACGTATTTTTGGTGAGCCCGTTCCCGCGCAACCGCGCAAAGCTTCCCCGCTCGGCTCGGTTGGCCACGCGTCGGCTGGAAGAAGCTCCCATTATTGTGGGTGTTAAATGGCAAACGGTTGGCAAATACAAAGTTTTTGCAATGACTTAAAGCAGCGCACATGTTCAACACTAAGCATCGGGTGCGACGATGTGAATGATTGGTGTCGGTTCCGTAATATAGTTCGTTTACATGTTAAGGTGCAAACATCAAATGTCCGTTGCATATTTAAGTCAAAATGGTACTGCCAAAATACGACTCTCATATGATGCCAGTTCACTGATTGTATCACAAATGGTAGAAATTAGGACACGCGCGTGGCACAATGTTAGTCATCGTGCACGTTTTCAATCCGGGAAAATAACCAAGTTTGTCAACCGGTTGCAAAATTTCTTTCTCCTGTGACACCTGATTTTTCTACCACGGTCAACAAGTTTCGAAGCACTTGACATATGTGGTAAGCAACTTAAATTATTCAGAAAAAATCAAGTTTCAAGGTAAGTCTAGCAGTTTTTTATAGTAATATGCATAGTGTTAAACAAATGCCAGCACTCACAGGTAGATGTGCGTGTTCTGTGAAGTCAAAGATTAGCATAAATATTCCATCAAATAAACTGATTGCAGCTCAAGACTGCAATTACATTGCTCTACTTACTAGTTCATAAAATAAAGTCTTACCAACATCTAGATCAACACATAATAAACATACTCAAACATAGATATAAGACGCACAAACTAGATAGCTAGGGTAGTGTTGGACATGTATATATAACTCAATCCTGATCGTACCCACCAACAACGTAAACTTTCTCCAGGTACTCTGCGTACGCGGCGTGCGCCACCCTACGAGAATACTTCTGCCTGAAGGAGCCAACGACTCGTCCTCTAGCAGGCGCCAGAACACTTGCAAACGCGGGGTTAAGCCTTTGGGCGCAGAACGGGCATCCGAAGCCCCCATTTCCGGTCCTGATAGGACGATTATGCTTTCCCCCATAGAGCTCCTTGAGCTTTTGTTTCTTGTACCTCCTCTGGACATATTTATCGCTGTCAACGTCATCAGATATCACCTATACATATAATAAAAAATCATGACATTGATGAATGAAATGCATAAAATGATATCACAAACAACTTAGTGCAACAAAATTATTAACTAGTGACTAAAAATGCATGAACTGACTATTGTCAAACAAACTAGTAACTTTCAAGTACTACTCACTATATCACTAAAGTAGTGATCTAAATGCTCTTATATAGTATTTATTTACACAGGGGGTACATGTTTAATCATCTTTGTAGGCCATTCTAATCGGTCTAAAACATGTGGACAAATTATTAGAACAATCAATAATCCTAGACGGATTATTAGCGACATGATCATTTGTGCAGATCAACCATTAAATCACTATAACCTTAGACAAATTATTACCATGCCTAACCAGTTCTCCGTTGTCGTCGGAGTTGTCGTCGTCAGAGTCGTCGAAGTCGTCGTCTCTAGAGTGGTCATCAAAGAGGTCATAGTAGTCTCTGTGCAGCACCGCCTCCTGCTGGGGAGGCACGACAGGGCTTACGACGTCGTGGCCGCGCATTTGTCCGTGTGAGACCTCATCGGCGGGGAAGGCAAGCTCCTCACCCAGCATCAAGAGATGCTTAGGTGCGTTGCCGGCCCCGGGTTTGAACCCCGCGTCACCAGTCCCTCCGATGGTGCGCTTGGTCGCCATCTGATACACTTCCGAGAGCGTTTATGACTGGGAATAGCAGCGAGGATGAAGGCGGTGTGCGGAGAGAGTGGGGAGTGCGGCCGCCTGTTATAACCAGCGGCACAGGCGCGATTAGTATGGAGTGGTTGGGAGCTAGGCGGGAGGTAGTTAAACAGCTCGCCTCCCGGTGAGCCTGTGCAGCAGTCTTCTCACATGCCTCCCGTTATTTCACACCCCTGCTCGCACGTCTCCCGATGAGCCTGCGTAGAGGATTGCTCGCACGCGTCCCGTCAACACACCTGCTCGCACGTCTCCCGGTGAGCCAGCGCAGCGGCCTGCTCGCACACGTCCCGTCAATATACACACCTACTCACACGCCTCCCGGTCAGCGTGAGTAGCGGACTGCTCACATGCGTCCCATCCCGTCAACTCGCGCCCGCTGACACGACACACGAGGCTAACGCACATGGCTTGAATACTTTAATCGTTTGCGATGGTAACATGACAACTGTGTGTACCAACCTTAAATAGGTCCCATTTGTAAGAAAAGTATAGCAAAAACTTGTCTCAAATTTGGCCAAAAATTATCAGAGCATATTGGTGTCATATATATATATATATATATATATATATATATATATATATATATATAAGGAAAAATAACTGGGGCACCTAGGTGCCTAGGCACCTAGTCCCATTATGGCAGGCCATCTTTATTAGTGCATGGCGCGCAATCAATGAAATGGCAGCTTTCCATTTTTCATTTGCATGCACTAATACCCCTCAACAGTCAATAATAGATACCATTGTTTTTAATAAGACGATACATGCACGTATTCCACATACTCCAGACAGAAAAAAGGCTGCATTCCTAAAAATGAATATATATATATATATATATATATATATATATATATATATATATATATAAAAGATACTAGGAAATATGATTTTATTAGTTTGGCATATATCGTAGAGTATCCATACAGCTATTTCCCTCTAGGAGTCACGTAGTTCATGCACGTCATAAATTAGGGAGATATTTCTTTCCTTATTATCGTCGACCAATCAAATTCATACCTTATTACGAAGGCAAGTAATCAGGAATTTAAATAGCGTTAATTAATGGCAGCATTGCAGATTCTTTCCAAATATAAGGAACCACAAAAGTGCATGCTTACTATATTAGCATGTATCCTAAGGCAATCTAACGGCCTGTATATAAGGTGCCTGGACTCCTAGGTGTCCCAAACGGTCTTTGAAACCGTTTTTAACCCCTTTCCGTGACGTACTTTGAAACCATCGCCTTACATGTGTAGGCGATAGGGGGGTCCATCCCATACGACGCAGAACAATCGTCGGCGATGGTGTCTGACGAACGTTAACGTTTGGCAAAACTAAGCGTATGGGATGTCCGCATCTATCATAAAAGAAAGTCACCGGTCAACCGTTTGAGATATGGTGGACTTCCCATACAGCCCATCCTTGCAACTCGTGTGAGATCACACTAATATCACAAACACTTATATTGGACGAACCGTTGGGAATATTTAACTAAGACTATAATTTAACCGTCGTACAAGTATCGAATAGGTTTAAGAAACGTCTGAATGTCGTACTCGCGTTTGACAGGATAAGTATTGCACGCGTTATTCTGTGGTCCAACGTTTGTGATGCATACTACATCACAAACAGTTTATCATTTTAAACTGTGTACGACAGAGATCTATCACCAACGTTGAATACGGTTGCACCGTTTGTTATATTATCTGAAATCACACACGGTTTGCAAACGGCAACTGTGTGCATGGGCGCACACGTTTTCTATCTCTGAAACGTGTCGGATCATGAGGTATATCACAAACGTTGAGACTTACAAACCGTGTGCGACGTAATGACCCGCAGAGCATTTTATTATTATTTTAATCGCTACAATTTAAAATTGTACAAAATTTGAATTTGAAAGTAGGGAGTAGCTTTTTACATATACATAGATAGGTTCATCAACCAATAAATTATTCCATTCGCAGGTACATACGTTCAAGAATTACGTCAACGAAAGAATTACAAATGCACCAAATAAAGAATGATGAACGATGGTTGAATACTTGTATTAAAGACAGCAAAGAAAGAGGCAAAAGATATTCTGATTGCTGTAAAAGGTGAAGCGGAATGCCCGTAGTGTGCCCTCCTCCATGTCATATGCACACACGACTCTAGCCCAATCCCTTGTGATGGCCGACCGCCCATCCTTCAATATCTTCATGATTTCCAGATAGTCATTCTATTCTGGTAGAAATACATGTACACTTGCATGTCCAACAATCATGTAGTTTGAGAGGTGATCTTGGGTAGACTGCGTTGGGAACCACTGCAAAGGAAAAAGATACAGAGATTGTCATCTAACAACTCATTATGTGCAGTAAAAAGGGTACATAGTTCTGAGTTAATATACTTCATATCACTGTTGTCTTGGACAAACTGTAAATAAATAGTTTAATTGATCTTTATTAGTTACCTCACATGATGCTCTCTCTGTCCCACTATATAAGATCTAATTACATCCAATGCACGAACATATTGGATGTATTAGTGTCTTATATTATGGGGCGGAGGGGGTATAACTTGGGAAACAAATATAGCCATGTGAACCAAAAACCATTAAAATAGGCATATGCTCACTACATCAGGCTTAACAACAACCAAATAAAGTCATTCATAATGGTATTGTTGAATTTCCATAGAACAAAGCTTGTACTTCAACAACAAATTATATAATTGAACATCACAGAGTGAGAAAAAAAATAGGGGGTGTATTACCTACACCAGCCTTAACAGGAAACAATATGGCCATTGAACTGGTATTAATCAAATTGTACTGGACATTGAGAATAACTAAATAAACAAGGCATACTACAAGAACGAAATAGTCATTCATATCGGTATTGTTGAAATTGCATAGAACGTAACATGTGCTTAAACATCAAATTCTATGATTAAACATCACATTGTTAGAAAACCGAAATAAACAGAGGCATGTTAACTACACTAGCTTTAACAGGAACCAATTGTATGATTGAACAACCAAATCTAGCAATTGAAGCCGGACATATGTTCACTACAAACAACCAAAAACAACTAAACGAGGTATATGCTCACTACAGACAACCAAACATAGGCGTTCGTGAGATTGAACTGAACAATTCATACTCCAGCGTAGGGCGCACTTGTCGATGACAAGTTGTCGTCGTCAATGAGGCCTGACTTGGCAGCTGACGATGCCAAAACGTCGCCATAGAACGCGACTTCCATAAATGACAAAAGGGTCTCATTGGCGATGAAGGAAAATTCCTGACAGCAAAGCAGAGTAGATCAGATGCATACTACAAACAAACAAATATAGGTATATGCTAACTACAGACAACAAAACATAGGAAGTGAAATTGAACTGAACAATTCATACTCTAGCATATCAAATTGCACTTTTGAACATTACAATTGATACTCCAGCATAGCAAATCCCTGACAGCAAAGCAGAGTAGATCAGAGGCATACTACAAACAACCAAATATAGCAATAGAAAATGGACAAATCATAACCACAAACCACCAAAAAACCTTTAAAGGAAGCATATGCTCACTACAACAGACTTAACAGCAACCAAACAATCATTCATACCAGTATTGTTGAAATTGCATAGAAGATATAACGCACCATGTGCTTAAACATCAAATTGTATGATTCAACATCACATTGTGAGAAAACTGAAATAAACAAGGGCGTGTTAAATACACCAGCTTTAACGGGAACCAATTGTATGATTGAACAACCTAATCTAGCAATGAAACTGGACATATGTTCACTACAAACAACCACATATCACGCTAAACAAGGTATATGCTCACTACAGACAACCAAACGCATCAGCACTGAAATTGAACTAAACAATTCATACTCCAGCATATCAAATTGCACTTTCGAACAATTCATAACCCTTGGAAGAGTTTGGACTGGGGGTGCGCACCGTGCGCTCCCTGTTGCGGCAGCTTAGCTCCTTGCCTTTGGAAGAGCACGTCTGTAGGGTGACGTCCCTGATGTCGTGGATGTGCTATTTCCCCTTGGAAGAGACGGATAGGGCGCCCTTGTCGTCGTCATCGTCAATGAGGTCTGACTTGGTAGCTGACGATGCCGAGCCACCGCCATATATATAGAACGCAACCTTCAGAAATGACAAAAGGGTCTCGATGGCGATGAAGGCAAAACCCTGACAGCGAAGCAGAGTAGATCAACGGCGGCGGGGGGGCATGGAGGAGATCCAAGGAGGTTGAACCTGAAGGGTTGGGGGTGCGTCACTTAACCTGTGTCATAGCCCGGGTCAATCCATCGCTGTCGACGAGCTCGATGTCGTACCCGGCTGCCGGGACATACAGACATGCATGAATCCGCTTATTAAAAGCCCCGGGTCAATCAGTACTGAGCATCCCCGGGGGGCCTCGGCAGCCACCTCGCCGTCGTCTAGCGGACAGGCCTCGAGATACCTCTTTTTAGCCATTCGCTCCTCCAGCTCCTCGGGAAGCATAGCCGGGCTGAGGCAGTGACGCTCTGGAGTGTGGGTGAGGATGGGGATGGGGATCTGCGGCAAAGAGGGTGCTTCGCAGGCCGACACTACGGGGTGGACCAGAGTTGTGTGTGCATTCGACATGGAGGAGCACTACTGTTGATTGCACAGACGACTCTAGTCCAACCCCCTTGTGATGGATCTTCATGAGGACTTCGAGATAGTCACGGGAAGGCCTACATAGGATGACGGTGGATTCGGGGGCGGCGATGGCGGGGGCAGTGGCGACGGGCTAGCTAGGGTTCGAGCGAGGGAGAGGAGTTGTGTGTGCGGGAGCGGAGGTTTTCCTTTTTTACGTAATCTGAGCAGAGGTTTTTTGGTGGGGAGGGGGGCAGGTGGTGTTTGAGGAAATGCCACACGGCTACTGAAAAATTTACTAGGCGGGAATGCCAGGATGCTAGGGCTGCTGAAAATTTAGATTACGGGATTGAAGCGGTGAGGCCAGGGCGGGAGCAACAAACATCGCACACAGCATAAACATAATAAGTGTGTGCTATCAAATAGGAAAAACCCGCGGAACCGCCATTTTTCAAATGGCTCAAGGTGGTAGATATTTTTACGAGGAAAGTCTCGTGGAACCAAATCGTGTCAGGCGCCCACCAGTGGACCGTGCTAATGTGCCAGCGGCGGAGGAAATGGTTTTTGTTGAGTGTACAATCACAAACGGTTGTTACATTCGAATCGTTTGCTATTTACTCCTAGAATAATAATATCTAGGAGCATTTCGTAAAAAAAATTGCGGGAAAGGGGTCAGAACACATACACGCCAGCATGTGGAACAAAAATATGTATGCACAGGGTGGTTTGATCGTTCAAAATACCCAATGCGCAACTTTGATGTGGAGCATGTCTCCTCCGTCGCCACTTCGTGTCGGTGGAGGGGGAATCCTAGCCATGAATACATGCCCCCAAACAGGTCTTGCGTATCACTCATGCCATAACACGAAAATGAAACATATACATGAATCCAGCATGGTCAAACCACCCCATCTCTTTTCCGGTCAAAGGTGGACTATGGCCCATGCGCCTCGCAACACGGACATCCCGACCAAAGAATCAACATTTTGGTCAAACCTATCCCGCTGTCGGTCGAAAGGATGGACGTCCACTGAGGCCCATGAATGGGCGTGACGCCGATAACCACGCAATGAAGTGTCGAAGACAGCCATCACCTGCTGGTGGTGCAAATATCTGTATGGAAATGTTGTGTTTGCGTTTGAATTCATTAATATATACCTGATGTGCAACTTTGATGTGTCACATGCTTTGGAATAGGAAAGACCCCCCCTCCCCCTGAGCGAGTGTCCATGACGCGTACAACTAGTATGCCGAGTGTCGATGGGAACGATTCACGCATACGTACGCATGTGCTCAGACTTGGGTAAGGAAACTCAAATGACCTATATAATATATACCATAACACAAAACAATTGAAGAATCCACCATGGTAAACTCTCTCTCGTTGTCAGTCAATGTGATGGACATCCGCATGGGCCCAGGAATGGACTTTCCAACGACAACCACATGAAGGAGTATCCAAAGACAATCACCGTCTAAGCGTGGATCAAATGTATCCATGGAAGTGTTATGTGATGTTTACATACCCAGCACACAAACTTTAGCGTGGCACACCTTCCTTGGGAATCTTAAAGTCCGCACGAAAAGCGAGGTTCACAACGCGTAGTATATATATACCCACCCCCCATTCGAGCCGATGGGAGAGACATTCATGCGTACACTACAAGCACTAAAATTATACCATGTAATCTCACACCCATGGCGTACCGCAAACATCGACCAAAAAAGAATCCATAATAATTAACCTCTCTTGTTGCGGTACGCGAGGCCACAGATGGGAGTGACACTAATAATTGTGCGAGGGGGCGGTGTCCGAGGACAACCACCGCCTACATGCTGCCCTAACATATGCACGGAGGAGTTGTGTGATGTTTTGAATACCCAATGCACACCTTTCATGTGGCACCTTCGCAAATCAGAAAAAAACGGAGGTTCACAACTTCTACAATGAGCACGCGCGTGCACACATGAGCCCAAACTTTCGTCTGTAATCTCACCATGATATTCACCGAAACACGGACTAAGATGAATCCAGCTTTGATCAAACCCCTCTCGCGCGCGCCATCCAAGGTGATAGACCATGCGGGTGCAACGAATGGGTTTGTCGGTGGTAAACGCATGAGTGAGTGTACGAGGACCACCACCGCATGCATGAGACACAAACATATGCATGAAAAAGGTCATGATCGAGATGCTTTAAATATATACCCAACGCACGACTTTAGACGTGGCAAGTGTGCCTCACCTGAAGCTGTCAATGATTAAAACCGTTACCCGCATCCCCATGGGTGTTTACTATATTAGGGCATGGAGAAGTGCCAGCTTGAATTCCCATGGGGAAGATGGTGGGTCAAATACCTTACCCAGCGTGCAGGACGGGGATGGGGACGGGACATACATAGCATTTCCCGCCTTAACCATGAAGTACTTACATGTGGGCTCTAAAATTAGTAGACCCCACGTAATTTGCACCCTCGGTCACCCAAATTTCCACAGATCCCACCCATCTGGCCCAAATATCCCTAAGAAATCCCAAACTTAGCCACAACATATTGTTTATTGCGTTGAAATACTGTTATTTTACTGAAATACTATCGAATGTTGTTCTTAAATGCATGTTGGGTTTCCCCACGGGGATAAAGAAGTGGCGATGGGGATGGGAAACTTCTTATCCCCGCGCACGGGTACGGAGACGGTGACGGGAATGGGAGGGCAGTGATGGGGACGGGGATGGGAAACTTTTTATCCCCGCGCATGGGTACGGAGATGGTGACGGGAATGGGAGGGCGGTGATGGGGACAGCGATGGGACTCCAATATACCCGCCTGAGTAATCCCCATTGTCAGCTTGATGCCTAACTAACCGGACAACCCCACGTGATGGCGCACATACGACGCGTATTATGTGTCGGACCCCACACCCCCACTCGTCCCACCACACCACCGTCACTTCGAGGCATGCATGTCAAACTTTTTTATGTAGTGCACATGTGACAATAGTAGTGCAGTGTTAAAATTTTATTTTTAAAGAACATTAAGACATTTTATACATTAAATTGATTCCTTAGGTATTTAATTTGTAAATTTCAAATTTGAACAATATGCACACGCGGTTGTGCGCCCGAATGGATTAGAAATTCATTTTTTTGTCTTGGGTGCATGTTTAGTCCCCATGGAAGGAAAAACAATAAATTTGGAAAATATTGGGGCCGCAAACATTGACTCTTGGCTTTCAAATTCCAGCAAATGCCCAACTAAGCTAGAATTCATGAAACATTGACATGATTTCATGATAGGGACCTTATAGGTCGTGGTAAATAAATCGTCCAATTTGAGAGAAGTTTTCATCTAACCTTCTTGCAAACGGGGGATTATTAATAGATGCAACACAGAACCATCACATTTACATCACAAACGGTTTATTAATCCAAACTATTTTTATTTAGTCCGCGTATTAGCATTGGTTAAAGTCAAGCTTTGTAAACTTTGACCAAATTTAGAAAAAATGTTAACATTTACAATAAAAAATTATTACCATTAGATTCTTTATGGAATGTACTTTCATATCATATATATTTGTCATGGTAATTATTTCTATTTCTTTCTTTAAAGTTGGTCAAACTATATCAAGTTTGACTTCAGTCAACTCTAATATGCAGACTAAATAAAAACGGAGGGAGTAAGTGCCGTTGCTTCGCACAAAACCAATGCACGCCCCGCGATCCGTGCACGCAAATATGATTTGACGGGACGCATGCTAGTAGGTCGCCTCGCAGGCGAACCGGGATGCGTGCGAGAAGGTGTGTGAATTGATGGGAGGCATGTTCGCTGCGCAGTTTCGCAGGGAGACGTGCCATGAGGCGTGTGAATTGACGGTGCGCATGCCAGCAGTTCGGCACGCAAGCGGCTCACCGGGAGGCGAGCCGTCCCTTTAAACCACCGCCCGCCTCCCTCTCAAGTCCCAACTCCCCTTTATTAACCGTGCCCGAGCCCCTGGTTTTAACATTCTCGCTACACACAATCCTCTCTCACCCCCTGCATCCTCGCCGCCGTGCTCAATCATCATCACCGGCCTCCCTACACCATGGGAGGTAGTAACCACGTCGGTGCCGGCGAAGCACCTGAGCACAACGTGAAGGTGGGCACAGAGATTGCTGTCGTCGAAGATGACGTATCGCGCAGACAGCAGCGCGGCCTTGACGTTATCGCCGCCGTCGTGCTTCCCCAGCCGGAGCCGGTGGTCCACAACGACTCTGACGAACACTCCAACGAGGACAATGACTCGGACGGAAAACCGGTTGGTCATATATACCCATTTTTGGTAAATACATATAAAAGGCTGATTGGTTTGCTACCAACATCTGGCATTGCTGCCAATATTTGGAAAAATCAAAAGTTGTCAACATTTCGCAACCTTTTGTGAGATTGATAATGAGAAATGGTATGCAACCAATCTCTAGCCAACATTTGGCAGTTGCTAAAATATGGCAAGCCAACTTTTGGCATCAAACCAATTAGCTTCGATTTAGCGTTCACGTTGTCGCATGATATATTATGTTTCATACACTCTGCCTTGCAAATTCGCATTATAAAATATGCGGACTTCACATTTTACTATGTATAGGTGCTATCTGATGATGTGGACAGTGAGGATGAAGACGTCCAGGAGAGGTTCAAGAGGCAAACACTGTGAGAGCTTATGGCTGGAAAGCATAACAGGCGTGTCAGGAAGAATGGGGGCTATGGATGCCCGTTATGCAACCATAAGATTAACAACACGTACTCAAGTGTTCTGGCGCATGCAAGAGGACGAGCCGTTGGCTCCTTCAAGCAGAAGTATTCTCGCAGGATAGCACACGCCGCGTACGCCCAGTTCCTGGAGAATCTTAACGATCAAGCATGAAGATGAGATGTTGGATTGAATCTATCTAGTTTGTGTGTAGTATATCTATGCTTGTGTATTATTATTTTTCCTGAGATTGAAACTGTGCGACGACTTTCATTTTGCAGTATCTCCATCACACCGGAGTGCTAGTTTACTTGAGTTGAGAGTAATATTTATATAGGATTTATCACACACGGTTGGATCTAATAAACCGTTTCCTCGGAAGCACATTATTCTAGGACAGAAAACCCTCAGCACCACTTCAAAAAAACCCTCAGCACCCACACATCACAAAACCCTCGCATGCTCCCCTCCCCCTCCCCCTCCCCAGTAGCACCTACACTAACACTAGTACTCCGAGACTCTCCATGCATGTCACTGCCTATCCCCGCGGCAACCACTTATCTCGACGCCTGTCGCCGCCGCCGGCTACCGCAAAAGGCCACCGCATATCTCCACTGCCAATTGCCGTGGTCTATCGGCACTGATTTTCTCGACGCTGCTCGTTGTCGACCCAACTCGCCCGATTGGGGAATCTTTGGTACTAGTTTTTTCCCCCTTGAAGAACCAGGTAACTAATCTTCTGAAATATTTCCGCTCATCTCTTATCCCAGTCCGTCGGCCCCTTTTAATCACCGTCCGAAATCGCCAAGGATTCATGTTTCTTCTAGCTGATTCGAGGGTTTTCATTCATAGAGTGTACTGTGCAAGGACACATCAGGGTTATGCGGCCTCGGCCAAAAAACCGAGGAGTTCCATCTCACCGTACCAGACGACTTCACGAAGTGCACGGTATGTTCAATCTCACACTACCTACGTTGACATGCATGGCCTATACTTTTTCTGAACCTATACTATATATTGCTACATTTGGGTAAAAGGCGCCACATGCAGCATTTGCGTCAAATGTGATTTCTTCTCTTCTTCTTATTCTTCTCCTTCTATATTAGACAAATTAATGTTGTATTGTTCTTTCATCTACTCTCATATATATTTGCATGACATCATGGTTACATTATCTGTTTACTTGTAATTTCTTGTCCTTTCATATGAACTGTTGCACTGTTCTTTTAACTACTACTCCCATACTATCATGTTACCCTGTTCTTTAACAATCTTATCAATTCCTGCAGTACATCCCTTGCTTTGCAACGACAACTGTAACGCTAAATCTTGGCCTTTACATAAATGAAGACTCCAGGGATGTCATATTGAGCACAAACCAGGGATTTACAATCGTTCTTTCTATAAAATTTACATAAATGAAGACTCCAGGGATGTCATATTGTCACTCCTATTTTGAAGAAGGCCTTTGGGGAGAATTTTCTAAGTTTTATGTACTGAAAGCTGGCACTAAAATTACGCTACACATAAAAGAGCCTTGCCATACGATAAATGTTAACTTCCCCGACGACATTCCCCGTCCATGCTTTGTTGGAAGTAAGTGTTCTTTCTAGTATCTGCATGTTGACTTGCGTAGCAATATCAATGTAACTGTGTAGTATTTCAGCAACCAATTGGGATTTCATTTTCTTAATCTGTTAAAACTGTTCCTACCTAGTAACTTGTAATTACCAATACACTATTCTTCTACACTGATCTAGCTACATAATCACTATCCTCCCACTGCTCTACTCTTGACAGAAAGATACGCCGGCGGCCATTCTCCGGACGTGGATGTCGAGGTTGCCAACAAGAGGAGGCGGTGAGCCAGAAACACAAGCGCCTCCGATAGGCCCAGACCTCATCAGCAGCCTCCCCAACGATATGTTGAGAGTCATCATCTTCCTCCTCCCTATGGCGCTGCGCCCCTCTCGGCCTCATCAGCGAGCACATGCTCCGCACTGGCTATCGCAAACACTTGGATGCATTGTCCCAGATCCTCGGCACACACTGTGGCCCAATCAAAGGCCTTACTATGGGCAAGTTCCGTTCCAATGGCAAGGACCGAGCCAATCTTGACGAGTGGTTCTTATCGACCGCCCTAGATCATCTTGAGGAACTCACTTTTAATGATGGACATAAGCGCCCGCTGCCACCCTCTGCGATGCGCCTCGTGCCAACGCTGTGCATCGCCAGGTTCATGAACTGCCATTTCCCCCAGATTAACGCCAATCCCGCTCGTTTGCTACCTCGACTGAAGCACCTTGAGCTCGTCGCCGTCTGCATCCCCAACGACGACATGGAGCGCCTGCTCCGCGGCTGTACTGTGCTCGAGTACCTTCATCTTCAGGCGATCAATGGGTTGAGTAGCCTCCACATCACCTCCATGAGTCTCCGGACAATTTGTGTGTATTGCTAGTGATGCAACAGGAGATCGCAGAAGGTGAGTCACCAAATGGTCATTCAGGACGTGCCTTTACTTGAGAGATTACTTGTTGTTGATCAACAAGGTCCAACAAGAATCAGGGTCATTCAAGCACCAAAATTGACAGTGGTTGGTTACTCGCCCGTCAACTTATGTGAACTTGTTTTTGGATCCATAACCGTCCAGGTACAACAGTCGCCCTCTTCTCATTCTCGAATTAACATTTTTCTCTCGATTCAAGCTCGACCCCGTATCTGCGAATAGTGAAGGTCTTGGCAGTAGAATCTATCGGCCCCGACATGGACCAAGTTGTCAGATTGCTGAGATGCTTTGCGTGCCTGGAGAAGCTATATATCGAGGTGATGCTCTTTCATGTTAAATTTTAACCACAAGGGAGTTCGATTTTTGAAACCCTGCAAATCATAAGAGGTCCCTTGTGTGTCCAAGAACTAATACATTCTCTTCTTTTGCAGATACAGTTAGGCCCGGTAGTGGATAATGTGATACAATATAACAATCCCATCGAATGCCTTGATCTCCATCTCTCAGATATAACTTTGAACTCCTACCAAGGGACCTTACCGGAGATTATATTCGCCAGGTTCTTTGTTGTGAGAGTAAGTGTGCTAAAGGTAATGAGATTTTCCCTACATTTATTGGGCAAGAAAGAATGGTTTGCTGATCAGCTCCGGCGACTAGGACAGAATGGAAAAGGCTCAGCAGAAGCTCAATTTCATTTTGTAACTTCAGTTGATAGACTATTCGGAAGTCCTTATGTCAAGCCCATAAATGACATGTAAGTGGTGGATCCCTTTGCAGAAATATTGAAGTTGCCAAACTAGCAGTAATATCAGTATGAACCTATCATATATGTTCATGTTCAGCTGATCAGCGCAGGTGTCTAGAGCTGCATGACAAAGCTGAATTTCATTTCTATTATCGGTTTGAACCTTGTAATCTTTGAATTTGAGCCTTGTAATGCTGGAATTTGAACCTTTGTACTATTTCAGTCATTTCTGATACAACCATGCAAATGGCATCTTGTGAAGGAGGCTCGTATGTTGGCAGTACCATCTTTTCCTTAGTATGCAATGTACGATCAATATCTGGACATTAATATGCAATTGATGGTTAATATCCAGACCTTAAGAAGCAGAACCACGACCGAGGGTATCCTGTGCGGCTCCAATGGCGCTCCCAGCGGCTGCCGACGACGAGCGCCAGTTCACCATGCATGCCGTAGTGGACACACACAAAGTGTTCTGGTTTGACCTCGCGTCCCATCGCACGCTCTTCTCTTGCGTCCCTCCGCGTGCTCTTCTCTTGCGCCCCTCCGCGCACGCTCTGCCAGCAGTTGGGGCCGGCCCATGATCAAGTCCAGGGCACCATATGCATGCGGTTGCGCCACGCGCATCGCCCCATGAAGTTACGTGCTTCCTCGACTGAATCACGCATTGCAAAAACTGCCATCCGGAAGTGCCGGTTTTACAGGACGTTCGCCCCTATTTATACACACAACCATTAACCATAGTCCCTTCACGCTTTCGATCGCGCCCACAACGACGCTCCAGCGACGCTCCATTGGAGTACATCGAGCATCATGTGGAGACCCACATGAGGAAGACGGACCTCATGGTGGTGTACACCACCGACCCGGGCTTGGTGGAGGACTCCATCGGCACTATGGAGCGGTTGCTTGATGCGGATGACAAGTACAAAGTGGTTGGCTTCGACCTCGCTTACACCGGCGGTCGTGCCGGGCATGATCAGAAGGTTGTCGTCGCCCAGTTGTGCGTCGGCCATCACATCCTCCTCTACCACTACTGCCTGGCCACAGTGCCTTGCGAGCGTTTCACCGGGTTTGTCAACAGCCCCAACTACATGTTCGCTACGGTGGACACCATCAACGATCCAAAGGTGCTCAAGACTTCGGGCTTGGCCTGCCAGAAGCTTGTCGACATCTGCGGTCACTACAAGATCTGGAGCAGCAAGAAGAACATGGACTCCCATGTTGACCTGGCTGAGGCCATCATCGACCCCTACTACAGAGACATGAAGGCTGAGTGCGACAAGAACAAGCCTATCTAGCACAGGGGCTGGGTGAAGAAACTGGATGAATATCACCTCCAGACCGTGGCCAAGCAAGAGTACACTTGCTATGAGATGTTCAGGCGGATCGTTGACATGAGGAAGTGCCTCTTACCAGAAGACGACGCAGGATTGAGCCACAGGCAGAGCGGTGGCGGCAAGCGTCACAGGAAGCAAATGATTTGAAGATCATTGCTCATACTCCCTCTACGCCGAAATATTTGTAGTTTTAGAGGGATAAGTTTATTATGCATGTAATATTTTATTGAGGTGTGTGCGCCAATGTTATGTGTGTAGTCACTTATGTATTTGGATGCTTAATTAGGTTATGGCAATCATGTTGTTATGTGTGTAATTGTTTATTGAGGTGTGCCAATGTTATGTGTGTAGTCACTTATGTATTTGGATGTTTAATTTGGTTCTGCAATCATGTTGTTCTAAACAGAAGCATAGATGTTTGTGGGTAAATTGAGCAAATCACATCGCATGCGGAATAAACAACCATATCCGTCGGTGATGATTTCATCAGTCCGTGACAGTTCTTTATCCGAAACCGTTTGCCCACAACACATCCGAATGGCCTGTGTATGATGTACATCACACACATCTTGATCTGAGCAACCGTTTGTGTTATTTTTACTTATCGCACACAGTTCATCTCAGTGGCATGTATGCTGTCTATCACACACATCTTGATCTATGTAACCGTTTATGTTATCTTATCTCATCACAAATAGTTCATCCGAGTGACCTGTATGCCATCTATCACACACGTAATCATATGGACAATCATTTGTGTTCTGCTGGATCAGCGCAAACAGTTTATCAGGGTGAAGTTTATGCCGTACATCGCACACACTTGCATTTTTCTAACCGTTTGCGTTATATTGTCCAATAGCAAATAGTTTATCTGGGCCAACTGTTTGCCACAGATCACACACACAACTTTTTTTGGGATCATATTTGATGGGCCCGTCATCGCACACAGTTCACGTCATTAGCGACGGAGCTATAACTATACCGTTTGCGATTTGGTCATCGCACACAGTTTCATCGAAGGGTCTCTGATTGTTGTGTCATCTTTGGACCATCCTGCAGTAGTGCAAGTTTCATGAATTTCAGTTGAGTTTTGGATTTACTTGAATTTGAAAATGAATATTTTCAATGTGTGCGACCGAGCTGTCTAAAAACCAAGATTTTTCAAGGTTTTCCGCGACGCCAAGATGTTTGAGATTTCTTACCATTTATTGCATGGGGACTAAAGATGAACCCAATTATGGCACATATGATTTCCCCTATGAATTCCTAGGAACTCAATTGATGTATAATTTTTTCGAATTATATATGAACTTATGAACTTTTTTCTAATTTTCACACGGACTCACATGTCCCGTGTTTACTGCATAAAATAGTTTGACGCGCCTCGAAGTGGTGGTTTGGGAGGTGGTCGGCGGGGGGGGGGGGGGGGTCATTACACTTTGTGGCATGAGCCTCTCTGTGTGGGATTGCCTGTTTTGTGAAGCAGTTGCCACACGAGAGTATCAAAGTTGTGCATTGAACATTTAAAACAAGACACAACACTAACGTCATACATCTGTTTGGGACACATGCACGCGGCGATGGTCGTCCCTCGGAGAATCCCTCATGTGTTATTAGTGACGCGCCCATTTGTGGGCCCACGTGGTCTATCATTTCGAACCGCAACAAGAGGGGTTTGACCAAGGTGGATTCATTTTTTTCAGTGTTGCAGTAGATCATGGTGATATTGCACACCAAAGATTGACGCGTGCGCACTCATGAGTCCCTCCTGCTGCTCAAAGTTGAGGGCCGGGGTGTGGGTGATAGGAGACATGTTGGACGTAGTTAACTTTAGTGTGGGGACTTTCCAATTTGTGAAGCAGGCATCGCATCAAAGTCGTACAATGGGCATTTTGACATAAAAACACACCCATACATATAACTGGTGGAGGTCCTCAGTGGCTACCTCGCATGCATGGTCATCGGTGACGTGTCCATCTATGGGGCCCATGTGGTCAATCACTTGTGACCTATTATGGTTTTGACCAAGGTGGATCATCCTCGGTTTGCGTTACGATATGTCATGGTGAGACATCAAGACAAATGTTTGATCTCATGCATACCCATGAACCCATCCCACCATCTCGAAATGGGGGGGGAGGTATATATATACTATATGCATTGTGTGATCGATCCTTCATATATGTGGACTTACAGTTTCTAAGCAGGTGACATTGAAGTTGTCCATTCGATAATAATTAAACAATCACTTAATTACATATATACATATGTATGTGTCTCGTGCAGTAGTTGTTTGGTCAAGCACCCTCTCACGTGGTTACCGGTCGTCACTTTGACCAGAGGCAGTAGAGAGATGTTAATTTGACCAGGTAGATTCCTCTTGTTGGTATGTTACTGTACGTAGTTGACATGCATTGAGATTTCTGACCAAAATTCAAACGCATGCGTACACACTAAATTGTTCCCAACGGCTCGAAGTGTGGGTGGGGCATATATACTATGGGTTGTGAACCTTCGTACAGGGGACATTCTAGTTTGCGAGACACATGTGGCAAAAGTTGTGCATTTGGTATTTTAAAACATCGCACAACCCTTTCATACATGCATATATGCTTGGGGCCACATGCATGCGCTGATGTTGTCTCTCCCTCGTCTGGTTATGGACGACATGCCAATCTGTGGGCCCGCGTGGTCAGTCACTTACACCGGCGCATACTACGGGTTAATTTGACCAAGGTGGATATAGTCTTATCGGTATTTGTTACGATATAGTTCATGGTGAGATTCGAGACCAAAGTTTGAGAGCATACATACACACACACAGACACATGTATATCTATGTGTATATATACATAGATGGACCGTCGACCCTCCCACTTAAACCGGCGCATAAAACATGTTGTTAACCTCCATACTTGTACTTTCTCGCTTGCGAGAGGATGTATGTGTGCATGTGTCACATCGAAGTTGTATATATATATTTTGTATTTAAACATCCCCCACACCACATTCATACATACGACCTCTAGATATTTTGAAGTGGAAATGATGTGTTGTTATGGACGACACACACCATCCGTGTGGCCATGTGACATGTCACTATAGTTGTCATCAAGAGGGTATATTATACTATATATACATCACATATGTGTGGCCTATCGATCGATGGCTCAAAGTCGGTGGGGGCCGGGAGGGGGTAATTTGACCAAGCTAGCTAGCTCTTGGTCTGTGTTGCGATATAGCTAGGTCGTGTTGATATATATATGCCCTCTCGACGGCTCAAAGAGTGTGTGGGGGGTGAGGGTGAGGAGGGGCAATAGTACATATACTCAAAACCTTCGCGAGGTCATGTATTGTCCGAGTTGTGAGACATGCATGCATATGCCACATCAAATAGTTAAGCATATGGTATTGAAATATCACATCACCTTAATTAGGTGGGCCACACGCGGGTGGTCGCGGTCCAACCCATCTCATGAAGTTTTCGAGACGCGCCCATCCATGGGCCCACGCAGTATACCCTCACACATAAAACATGGGGGGAGGGGTTGATCATGATGGATTCCTATTAGTTTTGTGTCACAGTTGGGCGAGATTGCAAACCTAGTATAAGTGCATACGTTCATATATTGAACCTACCATTCCCTCCCGCCGACTCGAAGTGGGGGGCGCATAGACCAACGTTACCGTGCGCTTTGCGAGACATGTGTGTATCACATGAAACTTGTGCATTCCGTATTTGAACATCACAACAACCTTTCCATATGTACATTTGGTCCACATACAGGTGTGTTTTGTGCTATGACCCTAGCTTTCTCACGTTTATTTTCCAGTATTGTTAGACAAGTCTTTCTTTTTTGAAACTTAAATAGCAGACGAGTAGAACGAGACAACTGTGCGCGATTGTGGAGGCAGTAGACACGGTTCCCGCGTGCTAACCGTATGCCATGCCCATCGTTGTCACATCAGCATAGTCTACCTTTGCACCAGCCCGCCTAGAGAAATCTTAAAAATAGCTACCCGCCTTGATCATTTAAAAATTGGTGGTTCCGCAGGTTTTTTTCTTTGAATTGCACACAAGTATTATGTTCGGGCCGTGTGCGATGTTTGTTCCTCCGGTAGCACTTCAAACCCTTCATATAAATTTCAGTTGTCCCGGCTTTTCACTCCCTCCAGGTAAAATTTACTAGTGGTCGCGACATTTCCTCAAACACCACCTCGGCCCCTTCTACCCCTACCCCCACACAACTCCTCCCTCTCGCTCGAGCCCTAGCTAGCTCGCCACCGCCGCCTCCACCGCTGCCCCTGCCCCCGCCTTGCTTCCATAGTCAACCTCTCCTGCTCTCCCCGTACAGGTTACCAACCCATCTCCGTACCTCGCCGCCCTGAATTTCTTAGATGGCACCGGCTAGACACCACCTCCTCATAGATTCCCATCCCCGACCGCAGACCGGCACAACCTAATCCCAGCTATGCTTCTAGGGGAGCTCGAGGACCGAATGGCCAAAAGGAGGTATATCGTAGCCTGTCGTTGGACGATGGCGAGGTGGCCGCCGAGGACGCCGGGGAAGATGACTACGATGACGAGGTGACCGCCGAGACCGCCGAGGAAGCGGGCTATGATGACGAAGTGACCGTCGAGGCCGGCGGGGAAGCTGACTACGATGACGAGGTGGCCTCCAGGGCTGTCAGGGAATCTGACGACGTCGAGGCTGCAAGACAGAGGGCTCTCGTCTGGATGCATATCGACGCAGCCGGCTACGACATCGAGCTCGTCGACTGTGACGGCTTGACACGGGCTATGTCACAGGTTAAGTGGCCCACCCCAACACCTCGGGTTCAATCCCCATTGACCTCATGCAAGGCCCAGCCGCTGATCTCCTCTCCTTCGTTGTCAAGAATTTTCCTTCCTTCATCGCCATGGAGCCCCTTTTGTCATTTCTGAAGGACACGTTCTATGGCGGTGGCTCGGCATCGTCAGCTGCCAAGTCAGACCTCATCGACGACGCCGACAAGGGCACCATATCAGTCTCTTCCAAGGGGAAAGAGCCCATCCGTGACAGGGAGGGCACACTGCAACCATGATCTTCCAAGGCGAAGGAGCAGATCCGCGACATCAAGGGGGCATCCTGCATCCATGCTCTTCCAAGGGGAAGGAGCCCATCTGCGACAATAGGGAGCACACCCATAATCCATGCTCTTCTAATGGGAAGGAGCCCATCTATGACAGGTGAGGAAACCGATGTCATGTTTAATTATTTCACTCGTGCTAAATGTATGGACTGTGCAGTTGAATTTCATCAATACCTGTTTCAACAGTAGTATGTGGTTCCTGTTAAACCTGGTGTAGTTAACACGTGCACTCTTTATTTCAGTTCTTTCACATGTGATGTTCAGTTATACAATTTGATGTTTAAGCACTAGCTGCGTTCTATGCAATTTCAATAGTACATTATGAATGCCTATTTTTGGTTGCTATTAAGCCTGTTGTAGTGAGCATATGCCTTGTTTAACTATCTTTCCTGCTGGTTATTTGTTGGGCATATGTCCAGATTCAATTGCTATATAGTATGCCTTGTTTATTTCAGTTATTCACATTATTTTTTTAAACGAGGGCCATGAATTGTGAAGTTCTATATGTGCAAGTATGTACTTTCCAGTTCAATTTCATCATACCAGTTTCAGCAGCCATATGTGGTTCCTGTTAAGCCTGGTGTAGTTAACACGACCACTGTTTATTTCAGTTTTTTCACAATGTGATGTTCAGTTATACAATTTGATGTTTAAGCACCAGCTACGTTCTATGCAATTTCAACAGTACCATTATGAATGACTATATTTGGTTGTTGTTAAGCATGTTGTAATGAGCATATGCCTTTCCATTTTTATGTAACAATAACTAGTGTGCTTAAACCTGCACAATACCAGTTTGAATGACTTTATTTTGTTGTTGTTAAATGTTAAGCCTATTGCAGTTAACATACCTCTCCACTTCTTATTTTCATAGCTAGCGTGCTTAAACCTGCACACTGAATCTATCATTTTGTGATCATGTTGTTTACCATGCATATATTCGGTTGATGTTTAGCCTGTCATACTTAACATGATTTTCGATGTACTTACCCAGGACCATATTGGGAACGACTGTTGTTTTCCATCAAGGTTAGTTTCATCAGATGGCTTATATATACTCCCTCCACTCCATAGTATAATATGTTAATACCTCAAATATGTGAGTATTTTGGATGTAATAAGATCTTATATATATACCGGGACATGAAATACTCTACTACATCATTGTGCAATTTTAGTTTACCTTCTAAAACTAACTTGTTGCTTGTAGGTACATATGTCACTGGTAAAGATCCGCGCGTCGACCCTTTTTGCGTATGGGGCAATGAGATATTCATGAAAGTGAGGAAACTAATAAAGATTGTTAATAAAATGGGACAAAATATGTCAATTAAAATATTTCTTTACACCTTATCCAAGACAACAGTGAACTGCAGGATGGTAACTAAGAACTCTCTACCCTTCTTTTACTATCCATAATGAGTTGTTAGCTTAAAAATTTACAATGTCTGAATCTTTTTTGTTTGTAGTGGTTCCCAAAGCACTTTACTCAAGATTACCTCTCATGCTACATGAATGGTGGACATGCAAATGTTAAAGTATATCTACCAGGCCACAATGACTATCTAGATATCTTCATCAATACAGAGAAGGATGGGCGGTCCACCATCACAAGGGGCTGGCCTAGAGTGGTGCGTGCATTCTACATGGAGGAGGACACAATATGGGCATTCCGCTTCACCTTGTACAACTCCCAAAATGTATTTCGCCTCTTTCTTTACCGTATTTAATACAAGTATGCAACCGAGGTTCATCATTCTTTATTTGGTTCCCATGTAATTATTATTTCTTGATGTAATTCTTGAACATATGTACTTGTGAATGGAATAATGCATTGGTTTTTGAACCTCTATATCTTATAAGATGGATATGAAAAATGTTATAGACTACTTTCAAATTCAAATTCTGCAGAATTTTAAATTGCGGCAATTAAATTAGTGAAAAAATATGCTATGCAGGTCATTACACTCCACACGATTTATAAAGCAAAACGTGTGTGATATACCTCATGATTCGACACATTTCAGAAAGAGAAACCGTGTGCGACAATGCACATAATTGCCATCTGAAAACCGTCTGTGATGTTAGACAATATCAAAAACAGTTAAACTGACCTAAATATTTGTGATAGTATCCTTACCATACACGCTTTATAATGTTTCGCTGTTTGTTATGTCGTATGCATCCTACACGAAGTTCAACCGTTGGGAATCTTGGTATATCGCAAACGACGTGGTAGGAAAAAATGTGTGTGATAGTCTCCTTATCGTACACGGTTTATAGTTACAAACTGTTTGTGATGGGTCACACACGTAAACGGTGCACCACAGAGTAGCGTGTGCGATGGTAATGCGATCTCACACGAGTAGCAAAGATGGGCCGTATGGGAAATATGACATATCTCAAACGGTTGACTGAAAAATCTCGTTTTTGATAGATGTAGACTTCCCATACGCTTAGTTTTAGCAAACGTTTACGTTCATCAGTCACCATCGCCGACGACTTCTCCGTGTAGTGTGGGATGGACCCCCCCTATCGCCCACACAGGCAAGGCGAAAGTTTAAAACTATGTCGCGGAAAGGGGTTAAAAACCGTTTGTATAGCACGTCGCCGCACCAGTGATTGAAAGTATTTTGAATTAAATGCCAAACAAATTTGGCAACAAACATTCCAGGAAAAGATGATCAATTGTTTCATCTTTTCTACATGACACACATTTTCAATTTGCAATCCAGCCTCATTTAAGCTAATTATCTTTAGTAAGCACACTATTTCCGACCAATAGCCAAATAAAAACACGGATCTTAGAAGGTACATTAACCTATTACAATTTGTTGTGGTCGAAGGATGTCGCCAAATAAAACAAAAGTATCCGGAGGTGTAAAATTTCAGCAACGGAACACATTTAGAAGCTTGATGCAAAAGAAAAAAAAATACTTGGATACTTACACTAACTGCAACTCCTAATTGCCTCCATGCACACACCCAAGGTCTCGGCCATGACCAACGCCCAGGCCCCTGCCATGACCATCTCCATAGCCATAGCCACAGTTTCCGTCTTCGGAAGCACCCAACCCACGGCCAAGGGAATGGACGACATCGCCAGTAGCAATACCTTTGTTGCCCCTCGTTTGACCACGGCCCATGGCATTCCAATCACCATGGTCATGAGAAATGGCACAGGGAACACCCAACCCACGACCATAGCAAGGGCATCGCCAACAGCAAGCACACTGCGACTGCCACAGCATGCCCAAGACTGCTACTTGTGAGCTGCGTTGGGTTTTTCCCTGAAGAGGAAGGGTGAAGCAATATAGTAGCGATAAGTATTTCCCTCAGTGAGAACCAAGGTTATAGAATGACTAGGAGAATCAAGGAAAACTTTTGTCTTCAGCACCCACACACACAAAACTAAACACTTGCACCCAACGCGGGCAAGAGGGTTGTCAATCCCCTTGAAATCGTTACTTGCAAGGATTAATTCTGATAGTGAAAGATATATAAAAAGTAGAAAAGAAAAGAAAAAGTAAATAATTGCAGCAAGCTTTTTAGGGTTTTAGAAATATGATTTAAATAGACCTGGGGGGCCATAGTTTTCACTAGAGGCTTCTCTCTCGAACGCATAGCATACGGTGGGTAAACAAATTACTGTTGGGCAATTGATACACAAGCGCATATTCATTCATGGCAATGATCATGTATATAGGAATCACGTCCATGACAAGTAGACTGAAATGATCCTGCATCCACTACTATTACTCCACAATCGACCGACTCCTACCTGCATCTATGGTATTAAGTTCATACCGAACAGAGTGACGCATTAAGCAAGATGACATGATGTAGACAAAGTAAGACAAGCAATATGTTCAGACCCGATTGTTTTATCCTTAATGGCAACAGTGCAATACATGTCTTGTCCCCTTCTGTAACTGGGATATAGAGCACCGCAAGATTGAACCCACTACAATGCACTCCTGCCGCTGAAGATAAATCAGTCTAGTTGGCCAAACCAAACGGATAGACCGGAGAGAATTTCAAAGCTATAACAATCATGCATAATAAATTTTAGAAAAGACTCAATTACTCTCAATGAATAATCTGATCATAAACCCACAATTCATCGGATCCCAGCAAACACACTGCAAAAGAAGATTACATAGGACATACATGGTATTGAAGATCGAAGAGAGAGAAGAAGCCATCTAGCTACTAGCTATGGACCCATATAGGTCTGCGGTGAACTACTCACGCATCATCATGGAGGCAGCAAGGTTGATCTAGACGGCCTCCGTGATCAATTCCCCCTCCGACAGAGTACCGAAAAAGGCCTTCAGATGGGATCGTGGAAGAATAAAGGCTTGTGGCGGTGGAAAAAGTGTTTCGGGTGACTCTCTGTTGGTTTCGGTGTAATTGAAGATATATAGAAGTGTAATTATGTAAGGAGGATGGACGAGAGGCCCATGAGCTCGAAAGGCACGCCCTCGAGGCTCGTCGCTCCCTCGTGGGTCTTCTGGCCTCCAGCCAAAGTTTCCAAGGTCTCTTTGTGTCCAAAAATAACCTCGTAAAGTTTCATCCAATTGGACTCCGTTTGGTATTGATTTTCTGAAATGTCCAAAAATAGGCAAAAAACTGGAACTCGCACTGGCACTGGGTTAATAGGTTAGTCCCAAAAATGATATAAAATAGCTTATAATTGCATATAAAGTATCCAAGATTGATAATATAATCGCATGAAACAATAGAAAATTATAGATACGTTGAAGACGTATCTGCATCCGCAAGCTTAATTCCTGCGCGTCCTCGAGTAGGAAAATGATAAAAACATAATTTTTGATGTGGCATGGTACCCAACATGTAATCTCTTTCAGGTATAGATATTGAGAAACGATTAAGTAATTGATAGCAACATAACAATATCCATGGGCATAAGAAGCATAATCATTACTTTTCATTCATCAAGGGGTCAGTCACTTTTCTGGGACGGGATCGAGAAGTGGAAGTCATAAAAAAGAGATGTTTCTCTTTGCACCTCATATCAAGAGGAAAGGTAGCTTGTCAAGCTGGTCTCACTATTTGAAATTCTAGCTTTTCAAAATGTGGGATCATTAAAGAATGGTATCCCTACTCATTTTATCATATTAGCATGGCATGACTCCGTCTTCACCGCATAAGTATAAATCATGAGCACCCCGGTGTCAAACCAGACAATTGGATCGTACTTCTAACGCGCTTCAGCATTTTCAACTTCACGTAATACATGCATGTTAGCCATGGATATACCATATGGGTGGAATAGAGTATGATGGTAGAGATCAAAGGAGTCAAGAAGGAAGAAAGTCTCGCATCAACAGGCTGTGGAGATGCCCATCAATGGATATCAATGCGAGGAGTAGGGATTGCCATGCTACAAATGCACTAGAGCTATAAGTGTATGAAATCTCAAATGAAACTAAGTGGGCGTGCTTCGAACTTGCTTGCTCATGAAGACCTCGAGCATTTAAGGAAGCCCGTCATCGGAGTATTCAAGCCAAGCTCTATCATGAAAAATTCCCACTAGTATATGAAAGTGATAAATGAGGAGACTCTCTATATGAAGAACACGGTGCCACTTTGAGGCACAAATGTGGTAAATGGAAAGTAACATTGCCCCTTCTCTCTTTTTCTCTCATTTTTTCATGGTGGGCTCATTTGGCCTCCTTCATTTTTTCTCTTTTTCTCTTTTTAGTTTTTTATTTTTAGTCTGTAGTCTCATCCATACTTGTGGGGGAATCATAGTCTCCGTCATCCTTTCCTCACTAGGACAATGCTCTAATAATAATTATCATCACACTTTTATTTATCTACAACTCGAAATTGCAACTTGATAAAGAACAAAATGACTTTATATGAATGCCTTTGGCAGTGTACCAGGATGTGTAATGATCTAGTGTAACATCTAATCAATGAAGAACGATGACTTTGCCACAAATAATATGTCAGCTCTATATGATCATGCAAAGCAATATGATGATGAACACACAAGTCATGTGACAGAACGGTGGAAGTTGCATGGCAATATATCTCAGAATGGCTATGGAAATGCCATAATAGGTACGTATGGTGGCTGTTTTAAGGAAGATATAAGGGGGCTTATGTGTGATAGAGCGTATCATATCATGGGATTTGGATGGACCGGCGATTTTGCACTGACTCTTGAGGTGAGAAAGGGCAATGCACGGTACCAAAGAGGCTATCAATTTTTTGAAAGGTGAGAGTTCGTATATCCATGGACTCACATTAGTCATAAAGAACTCATATACTTATCGTAAAGCCTTATTAGCTCTCTTGAAGCAAAGTACTACTGCATGACCCTAGCGAAGAGGTTGGGAGGAGTTAACCATCACACGCCCCGATTCGAACAACACGATAGGATTTCAATTCAGACATAATAATGATCACACCTCATCACCATGCCATGACCAATATTTAGATGAGAAGTAAATAATAAACTTTAATACCGAGATTTCTACTAATCAACGATCATGAGCCTATATCCTTTCATATTACTACATCAATATAATTAAACCACGCGTTTCTTATTTGGTGAGCTACATGAAAGTTTTTATTATATCCCCCTTGAATACCTATCATTTTTGGACTAGTCTTATAACACGTGCAAATTACCATTCCTATTCTTATACTCTCAAAAATATTTAAGTGAAGCATGAGGGTGCAACTATATCTATAAAATATAACCACTGTCGTGCTCTAAAAGATATAAGTGAAGCACTAAAGAAACTGCCTAGCTCAACAGATATAAGTGAATCACACAGAGTATTTCTAACAAATTTTGATGAAAATTGTCTCTCTCAAAAGGTGTTGCCAGAAAACAATGATTGTGGCAAACTAAAAGGAAAACGAACTATATTACACGAAGCTCCAAGCAAAACTCGTATCATGTGATGAATAAAAATATAGGTCCAAGTGACACACCGATAGACTGGAGACGAAAGAGGGTGTCGGAATCGGGGCTCCGCAAAACCCAACAAGGTTCGAACACTGGGGCGTGTGCGAAGATCTCAACCAGCTCAGAGTCCCAACTTGTCACCCTATGGCCTAGCTGCGTCGAGTAAGCTTAAGCGAGGAAGAAGATGGACACAAAGATTTACCAAGGTTCGGGCCACCTTGCGGTGTAAAACCCTACTCCTGCTTTTTGGTGGATTGGCCTCACGAGGAGGCTGTGGATAAACTAGTACAGTGGTTGGGTGGCCTCGCGAGGGCTCTTGGTGGTGATGAACTTGGCCCGATTCAACCTGCCCTCTACGATGGGAGCTTGTCCCTATTTATAGGGGCCACGGTCCTCTTCCCCCGTTGAACCGGCGGGAAGGGATCCCAGAATAGCCAAATTTCATAGGGGACAAGAGGTACATCCTATCCTGACTAAAGGTGGTCTTCGCCTGCAAAGCTTCTAGGCGTGACGCAGTGGTGGGCTCGGCGATGACATCCGTCCTGTCGAGCTCGTGGTCTCGGTCCTCTTGCACCGGAAAGGAAACCTTTGGGGGTTCCTTGGGAACCCCGTAGGTCCATGTTTCCTTTGCACCAAAGAGGAAACTGTCCTCCCTCTGCGCCCGCTGGCGCCCGCCTGGCCAAGCCATCAGAACCCACGTCATCCCGTCCTCACGAGGCCGGGTGCTTGCATAGGAATCTCCGCTCCTCAGAAGGCAGCCTGAAGGGGTGTCACTCCTCCGGAGGTCTTGGCATTGTCCTCCTCGCGAGGCGGGGGCTCTCGCGAGGGCCTTGACTTGGGTGGCTCGTTGCAGGGCCGTACTGGGCCTTCGTGGTGGGCCACGCGCTGGGCCACAGGCAGGCAGGTCTGGGTACCCCCGATCCCAGAACACTGACAGTAGCCCCCGGGCCCAAGGCGTGCCAACCCTGGCTTCGAGAGAAGGCAAGGGGCGCAGGGTGAAGCGCCGCGGGCCCCAAATCGCCTGTGGGCCAGGCTCGACGCGTGGCGCGCGACGGGGAACAGACACCTCTGCCTTCAATCGCCCCGGCAACTGTCCAGGCTGACAAAAGCATGGCGCCCTCTGCAGAGCCATCATTGCTCTCCTTCCCTACGCCCTGCTCTCTTGCTCAGATCCCCTTTCCTCCGTGAGAAACTCCTCTAGGTCTTGGCGCAACGTCGCCCTTCCTCTTGCTCCTCTGCCTCCAGGATTCTTCGGATGGTGCCTGCCGGGAAGACGAAGCCCGAGGATGCAGCCTCCGCCCCCTCTTCTCCCTCTCCAGCGCTCACGACATCCTCCATTGACAAGGAGGGGGATCTCGCATCCCCGCTTCCGTTGACTGCGGGGGGACTCCAACGAATGGGGGTGGACCCTGATCTGGTGCGGCTCAGCGGAGTGGCGCACCCTGGCGAAGATGGTCTATCCCTTCTTCCTCCACAGCGTGTTCTGTGGGCTCGTCCCACCCTTCTCGGGGTTCTTCTCCGCCATCCTCGCGCACTACGGGATCCAAGCTCTCCACCTTCAGCCCAACTCCATCTTGCTTCTGTCGATCTTCTCCTTCTACTGCGAGTCCTTCGTAGGCGTGAAGCCTTCTGTGGCCCTCTTCCGCCACTACTTCAGCATGCGGCTCCATGACAGCGCGCAGCGGTCGGGGTGTGATTCCTTCGTCGCGGTCCAGAGCGGCAATGTGCTCCTGAAGGCCAGGAAGAAGGTGGAAGGCTACCGGCACCGCTGGGTCTTCTTGGATGTCCAGGGGGTCGATGCGCATCTGGAGCTCCCGACGAGGCTGCCCGAGAAGACTCTCGGGCGGGCCTCTGCGAAGATCACCGACCCCCGGGCGACGCCCGTCTTGAAGCGAATCTCCTTGGACATGGCTGCCGGGAAACTGACCGGGGCGATGATGGTGAAGTAGTTCGTGACGCAGCGCCTGGCGCCGCTCCAGCAGCACTCAAAACCCATGTGGGAGTACGAGGGCATCGGAGATGCCATCAGGCTAGGATCCGCCAGCCTGACAGGCGAGGAGCGGGACAAGGCCCTGTACACCTTGCTCTTCAACGATCCCGGGGACCTTCCCGAGGTCTACGCTCCGCTGTACCGCCGTGACAACGGCAGGGCGCTGGCCGCCGCCATGCCCGATTTTGACGACCTAGGGCTCACGCCGTCCGGGCTCCCCAATCCCACGGTGCTGGTGTCCTCCGGAGACACCAGCGGCGGAGAGGATTCGGAGGAGACCGTGGATGACAGGGAGGAGGTGTCCCCTCCGTCGCAGAGCGTGCTCCTCCGCAGCCTTGATGATGATGATGACGATACCGACTAGCCCCCGATCGCTGGCTCCCAGCGCTTCGCCCGGATGCACCGGGGGCCGGGGCCTTCCCTTCTAACCGCTCGGATGTCCGACCGGACGACCCTGAAGAAATGCGCGGCCGCAGTTCCTCAGGGCGCCCTTCGCACCCCTCCGGGCGACAGCACCCCGCCGGGGGCCGGCGAGGAGCACCCCGCTCGCCCTCTGGACGCGGCCAAGTCCGCACCGAAAGGAAGCGGGGGCATTCCGACCAGCGCCGAGGTGGAGAAGAAGAGGAAGTGGGTCGCGCGCGAGGAGTAAGTAACTCTCTTCGTCTCTGTTTGATCTTGAACTATGCACGCGCTCACGGCCCTCCTCCTCTCATTGGCCAGGGTCGAGGTCGTGCCGAAGAGGAAGAAGGCGAGCGCTGAGCCGAAGGAGCCCCCTGCCCTGGGGGCGCCATCGGTTTGTGTCGTGATGGAAGCGAGCCGCACCAGCCCAGCGCGCCGCTTGGAGAACCGGCCGCCGGGAGTGAGGGGGCTCTCGCGGCGGCGTCTTCCGCCACAGCCGTGGTGGCCCCGACGCTGATTGAGGGGGCGGCTCCGAGCTCCCTCCTGGTGGAGTCCGCTCCCGTGGTCGCAGAGATGCAGCCTTAGAAGGAGCCAGCCCCCACGGGCCAGCTGGTCATGGGGTCGCCCGCGCTTGCCGTGATGGAGGAGAAACTGGCGCCCCCGGCTCCCCAAGTTAGCCATGCTGCCGGTGCGCCAGTGCCGCCTCCTGTTCCGGTTCTTGCGCTTGCGCGCTGTGGTCCTCTGATCAGGTCCGGTGCGTTGGATGAGGCCTACACCATGCTCAGTAGGCTTCGGGCCGACCTCCAAGATGCTGAAAGGTGCCTCGCGAAGGAACGCCTGCGGCTCGTTTCTGGGTGGTCCCAGGCCGAGACGGCCACCCGGACGGCCTGGAGCCGAGCCAAGGCTGCCATCGCGAAGAGAGAGAAGGAGGCCGCCGAGGCCAAGGCAGCCCGAGACGCAGCACTGGACGAGGCGGAGTCTGCCAGGGCGCGCTGTGGCGAGGCGGAGGCCCACCTGAAAGTCTTTCAGGATGAGCAAGCCGCACTCGCGCAACAACTCCGTGAGCAGGGGGAGGCCCTCATGGCCCGCGAGGCGGAGCTCGCAGATCGCAACTCCGCGCTGTCCCATGTGGTTGACGGCCAGGACAAGGAAAGCGAGCGCCTGGCCAAGCTGAAGGAGGAGGTGGAAGAGGCTCAGGCGTCCCACGCCCGGCGCGTCTCCGAGATGACGAGCCAGTTGGAGGCCAGGGAGAAGACCCTCGCCGTTGCCGAGGAGAAGGCGGCCGCGGAGCGCGACGCCTTCCCTTCCCTCAAACTCGAACTCCGCAAGTCGTTGCGCTCCATCTGCAGGGGAGGATTCTGGGAGCCTTTGGTGACCCCCGACGCCGGCTACGCAGGGCTCTTCCTCAAGCTTGCTGAGGAGCTCGATGGTGCTTCCACCAGGGTGGACACCATCTTGGAGGACGAGTGCCGCGACCTTCTCGCCACGGCCATGACGCGGGTCTTCAGCCAGCTCTACCTCCGCCAGCCCAGCTTCAATTTCAATGCGGTGCTCGTCCCGGTTGCTCCTGCGTCCCGCGCTGCTGCAGAAGCGGCCGTGAAGGGCCCAGTGGACGCGTTGGTGGAGAAGTTCACCTGCATCGCCACCGCCAAGCCCCCGGCGGCGGAAGCGAGTGGTGGTGACCATGGCGGCAGCGACGTAGACGATGAGGTTGCTGTGGCCGGGACAGTTGGCGACGTCGGCCATGGCAGTGGCCGCCCTTCCTCCTAGATCTTACCCTACAACATTCGCGGTGCCTCGCGGAGGCGTGAGACTTTGAATTCACAAGACATTCGGTGCCTGTAATAATTGCTTGAATTTCGTGATTTCCTTCGGTGCATTGTTTCCTTCCCGTTTGCTTTCTACTTTGGCGGGGCCCAATCCCGCGCATACCTCGATCGCCGTTGGGGCGTCCGGATCGCCAGGACGAGACCAAGGGGCGAGGGGCTACGTGACCAGTGAGGCCCCTGAGTCGCGATGCTCAGGGGTCCCCCTTGACGTGCAAGCAGCACCCACGAAGGAAACATGGCGAAACCAGCATAGATTTGGGGGCGCCTTAGTGCTCTGCGTCGGTAGGGCCCAATTCTGCGCATACCTCGACCGCCGTTGGGGCGTCCGGATCGCCAGGACGAGACCAAGGGGCGGGGGGCTACGTGACCAGTGAGGCCCCTGAGTCACGATGCTCAGGGGTCCCCCTTGACGTGCGAGCAACGCCCGTGAGGTGAATTCGTACCTTTTTCGCCAGCTTTTACCTAGGAGGGACGCGAGAAGGCCAGGTACCAGAACCTGGTGAGGTGGCTCACGCCAGGCCTGTCCTGAGCGTAGCCCCCGGCCAGCCCCCTCGCGCGTGCATCCCAGGGGAACGCTGCGTGACGGGGCTGTGGGAAGAGCCGGGAGGCCATCCTGAGGTTGGTGCAACCGCTAGGGCGCCCTCAGTTGTTTATCCCCCAGCGCGGAGCATGGGGCTTCCACTGGGCGTGGGCATAGCCGCTGAGCGACAGTGTCATCCGCCAGCGCAGAGCATGGGGATTCCACTTGGGCGTGGGAATGGAGCTCTGTGTTAGAGTCTCCGGGCGTGTACAGACCATTAAGTTCGCACTCGTGGCTTGCACGGCTGAACTGGGAGGTGTATCTGGGCACCCGTGAGCCAGCGCGGGTCTCACGAGGCCCTACCTCAAAGGCGGGTTGCGCCTGAATTTTTATAGCACGAGGCGCGCTCGCTGGACCTGTGGGGTGTGGGTAACCTACGCCGAATGAACCTCCGGAGGCCATCGCATGAGAAGGCCAAGCACCAACGACCCCAGGAGGTGATGTGTGCGGGGCCAGGCCGCCAGACAGAGCTCAGCCGTTGGGTGTATCGATGCTGCAGGGACGGACCCGAGCACAGACGCCGTGCCCAAACTTCTCATGCGACAAACCCGAGGAAAGACACCCGGCGCGCGGCTCCCGTGACGGCGAAGCGCCGAACAGCGGTTATTGGAACCGGGCCGCACGCCCTGACTCACCCGCACTCGATTAGCTCACGCGAGGACAAGCGCCAAGGGCCTCGGCGAGGTGACGTGCACGGGGCTGGCCCGCGAGACAGAGCTCAGCCGCTTGGATTTATCGACGCTGCAGGGACGGACCCGAGCACAGACGCCGTGCGAGCCCTTAGTCATGAGGCGGTCGAAAGCAAGGTTGTAAGGGCGTGGCGACATTCATGGTGACGAAGCACCGGGCATGCAGTTGAAATACTTAGGAAATTCATTAAATGCAGAATCAGTCTGGTGCATGCGCAAAACGGTACAGCTGCAGGGACGGGCCCTAGCAGCTTGAGGATGGTGCAGCCCGAGGGGCGCCCTCAATTGAACAAACCAAAAGTCACCTAGCATCGGCGTTGCTAAAGCGATGGGGTAGTCGTTGAAGCTGGGTCATCACGAGCTTGAGTGCTTCGAAGGCTCAGGGGGGCCGCGAGGGTCCGGGATCTCCGGGAGATCTTCGCGGCGTCGGGCCTCATGAGACGCGGGGACGGCCTGCATGAGGCGCTGGTGAGTAGCACCCACATTCATGAGGCCGAAGGGCATGCAGACATAGTTGCAGGGGAAGCCCCCACTTCGTCCGACATGCGATGGCCAGAAGAGCTCCTGTGACGAAGCTCTGTTGAGGTCCGGGAAGTTGACGCAGATGCGCAGCTTGCCGTCAGGGACGGCTGCCCCGCCGGGTAGCACTGCGCGGTGCTCGCCGCGCAGGGCCTGTGCCTCCTGAAGCTCCCTGATCGCGTTGGTGATGAACTCTCTTGCGCCTGGCGCCACGCGCCTTGCTTCTTGCTTGCGGGGGCATACGTCGAAGCACGCCTCCGAGTGGTGCCCGAGCACCCCCCTCGTCGAATCGGTCAGGTCGGTAGCCTTCCAGGTGGAAGCCCTCGAGCCCGCCCTGAGGGAGGCGCCGGGCGCGCCTTCCTATGCGAGAGGGAGTGGCGCCCCAGCGGCGGACGCCGGGCTTGTAGCGCCAGCGGTGGAGGTCCCAACCCCCTAGCGGCTTTTGGGGAGGAGCTACGTCTGCTTCTTGTGGGTGTCCTCGGGAGGCGCGACATCGCCCTCGTCGTCAGAGTTTTCGGCCGTCGCGGCCTGGTAAGCGCGCTCGAGGGAGCAGACTGCATCCTTCTTGTCGCAGGCGACCGTGATGACGCCGCCACACCCAGGCATCTTGAGGACGTTGTAGCCATGGTGGACTGCTGCCATGAACTTGGCGAGGGCAGGGTACCCAAGGATGGCGTTGTACGGGAGGCCGATGTGAGCAACGTCGAATTCGATGAGCTCGGTGCGGTAGTTGTTGCGCTGCACGGAGGGTGGCAATGACGAGTCCTACTGCTCTTGAGCAGCCGGGCCGGTGGTAGCGTTGGCTGCCAGAGAGATGGAACGACGCAGGGCGCCGCGACCCTCGGGCACCGTCTGAGCGACGCGAGCGGCCCGGCGCTCAGCACGTATTCGGCGGGCGTCAACCATGGGAGCGACGGATTGATACGGGGTGAAACCGGAGGAAGATTTCGACACTCCCCTACCTGGCGCGTCAAATGTCGGAATCGGGGCTCCGCAAAACCCAACAAGGTTCGAACACTGGGGCGTGTGCAAAGATCTCAACCGGCTCAGAGTCCCAACTTGTCACCCTACGGCCTAGCTGCGCCGAGTAAGCTTAAGCAAGGAAGAAGATGGACACAGAGATTTACCCAGGTTCGGGCCACCTTGCGGTGCACAACCCTACTCCTGCTTTTTGGTGGATTGGCCTCACGAGGAGGCTGTGGATGAACTTGTACAGTGGTTGGGTGGCCTCGCGAGGGCTCTTGGTGGTGATGAACTTGGCCCGATTCAACCTGCCCTCTATGATGGGAGCTTGTCCCTATTTATAGGGGCCACGGTCTTCTTCCCCCGTCGAACCGGCGGGAAGGGATCCCACAACGGCCAAATTTTAGAGTGGACAAGAGGTACATCCTATCCTGACTAAAGTTGGTCTTCGCCTGCAAAGCTTCTGGGCGTGACGCAGTGGTGGGCTCGGCGATGACATCCGTCTTGCCGAGCTCGTGGTCTCGGTCCTCTTGCACCGGAAAGGAAACCTTTGGGGGGTTCCTTGGGAACCCACGTATATCCCTGTTTCCTTTGCATCAAAGATGAAACTGTCCTCCCTCTGCGCCCACTGGCGCCCGCCTGGCCAAGCCGTATGAACCCACGTCATCCCGGCCTCACGAGGTCGGGTTCTTGCATATGAATCTCCGTTCCTCGGGAGGCGGCCTGAAGGGGTGTCACTCCTCCGGAGGTCTTGGCATTGTCCTCCTTGCGAGGCGGGGGCTCTCGCGAGGGCCTTGACTTGGGTGGCTCGTTCCAGGGCCATACCGGGCCTTCGTGGTGGGCCACGCGCTGGTCCGCAGGCAGGCAGGTATGGGTACCCCCGATCCCAGAACGCCTACAGAGGGGATTCCTTTAGGGGCATACCCAAGCTTAGACGCTTGGTTCTTCCTTGAAGATTACCTTGGGGTGCTTTTGGCATCCTCAATATTAGGGTCTTGTCGTTCCTTATTCCTTCATCCATCGTTGTCTCACCCAAAACTTAAAAACTTCAGCACACAAAACTCAATAGAAACCTTGTGCGTTCCGTTACTATAATAAACATATCAAAAAACTTTAGGTACTATTGTAAATTTATACATATTTAATTATTGAATAATAGGTACTTTATTCTAACTTCTCCATGACTTATACCCCCCAGTATAATAGCATCATCAAAACAAGCAAACTATGCAAGCAAAAACATAATCTATCTAAAACAGAACAGTCTAGAGAGATCTGTACTAAAAGTATACTTCTATAACTTCTAAAATTCTGAAAAATTATATCAACCTAGGAAATTAATATAGTAATACTTTGTAAAAAAATCATATCAAAACGAAACTCCAGTAAAATCTGAAAAATTGTGCACTGGGCGCAAAATTTCAGTTTTTGCATGGAATCGAGTCAACAATTATCCAAGTCATCCCAAAGGCTTTACTTGGAACAAACACTAATTAGAACATAAATACACACCAAAACACAATATAAAAGGAAAAAAGCGAGATAACTATTGGGTTGGCTCCCAACAAGTGGTATTGTTTTATGCCCCTAGCTAGGCATAATGCATTGTGTCAAGTATTGCCCTCCTTATCACCCATCATATTCTCCATCACATTCTTATACATAATATGATCGTAGGGACTTCTTACTAATTCTCTTCTTTCGGCAATAGACCCCTTATTAGGAGAACTCAAATAATGGAATGGGATAGCTTTCATAACTTTTATATTATCCAAATTTGATTTTTGAGAAGTTTGGTCATCAAGGGACCTTCCATAGAAAAGTGTAAATTCATCTTCTATATTATCAAAATAATCTTCATCATACCCATCTTTATTGCCTTTGAAAATCCAAGAATATTATTGATTGGTGTTATTAAATAAGTGTTGGATTAAGTCAAGGTGTGGAACTTTGTTCTTAGCATTTTTCACAAAAGCTTGATGATCCCTAGACATATATCTCCTCATGAAATATCTATCATAGAGAAATTCATCTATCATAGCGCACTCATAAATCCTAGCATAATGATCAAAAAAATTCTCTAGCTTCACGAACTATATAATCAAATTCATTCATGATAACAATTGTAGCTATTTTCTTAGATCTAGGATCATTTATGACATGTAATTCGAAGAACTTTCTTTGCAAAGTGGGATGAGTGTGAATAAATCTTCTTTCCAATTTAATAGTAAGAGTGGAGATAGCTTGAGCATAAGTATTGGTTCTTTTAAGAATAGGCTCATCATTATTTACAAAAACTCCCGTACAAGTAAAGAATTCTTGAATAACACTTTTTGCAGTAATATTCCCACTTCCCGTTACAAAGGTTTTAGTGTCTAGCTTAACGGGAGATTCATTCTTTTCAGGTTTATTATCCTTACTATCACCTTTAGCAATCACAAAATCAGATATGGTAACAACATCAAACAAAACAAGCAAACTAGCAAATAGAAATATTTTTGTGTTTTTGATTTTTTAGAAGAAAATATAAGGCAAAATAAAAATTCAAATAAAAAGTAGAACAAGTGAATGATAGTTTGTATGAAGGGACCTGATGAGAATTTGATGATATCTCCCCAGCAACGGCGCCAGAATTCTTTCTACTACTTGTGAGTTGCGTTGGGTTTTCCTCGAAGAGGAAGAGTGAAGCAATAAAGTAGCGATAAGTATTTCCCTTCGTGAGAACCAAGGTTTTCGAAACAGTAGGAGAATCAAGGCAAACTCTTGTTGTAAGCACCTACACACACAAAACCAAACACTTGCACCCAACGCTGGCAAGATGGTTGCCCATCCCCTTGAACTCGTTACTTGCAAGAATTAATTTTGATAGTGAAAGATATATAAAAAGTACAAAGAAAAAAAAGTAAATAATTGCAGCAAGGTTTTTAGGGTTTTAGCAATATGATTTAAGTAGACCTGGGGGCCATAGTTTTCACTAGAGGCTTCTCTATCGAACGCATAGCATACGATGGGTAAACACATGTGACGCCCCCGATTTCGACCGTACGCTAAACATACACGCAATGCGTACGACCAAGATTAGGGACTCACTTATCGATATCACAACACAACACTAGACACAAATTAAAGTCATATAGCTTCATATTACAAGCCAGGGGCCTCGAGGGCTCGAATACAAAGCTCGACAAGCACGAGTCAGCGGAAGCAAATAATATCTGAGTACAGACATAAGTTAGACAAGTTTTTCCTGAAGAAGGCTAGCACAAACATAACAACGGATCGAAAGAGGCGAGGCCTCCTGCCTGGGAACCTCCTAACTACTCCTGAGCGTCGGCACTCTCCACGTAGTAGTAGGCTCCGGCGGTAGTGTAGTAGTCGTCTCCGGCATACTCCATCTCCTGGGCTCCATCGTCTGAACGCAGAATCGTATCGAGGGGGAAAGAGGAAGCAAAGCAGCGGTGAGTACTCATCCAAAGTACTCGCAAGACTGTCATCAGAACTATGCTAAGTATGCATCAGTATCAAGTAAAGGGGTCATATTTGGGCTGACTGCAGAAAGCAAGAATAGGAGGAAAGGCCTAGTCCTATCGAAGACTAGCATCTTCAGCATCTTGCAGCATTAGAAGAGAGTAGACTGGTATCTCATATATAGTCATATTATTGTAACAATTTTATTAAGTAACCACGCCCAGAGATTCTTCCTCGACTCCCTGCGAGGAAGCAATCTCGGAGCCACATTCATCTCAAATTTAAATCACGGTTATAGTTGTATAAGGTCAAGGTACAACTCCAAGTCGTCCTGTTACCATGGACACGGCTATTCGAATAGATAAATTCTTCCCAGCAGGGGTGCACCGCATTTCCAACACGCCTGATCACCTCCGGCCGGACACACTTTCCTGGGTCATGCCCGGCCTCGGGATATCAGCACGTCGTCGCCCCACCTTGGCTCAACGAAGAGGCCAGCCCGCCGGTCTAAATCCTAAGCACACAGGGGTCGTGGGCCCACTTGCCCTACGCGCTCCTGCACGATGCGTACGCGGCCGAGGTCAGCCCTAGTACACTCTAGTCCAAGAGCTGCACCGTCCGGGCCACTCGGGCGCGCGCCGCTCCATTGCTGATGTCCGAAGAGCTTCGGCTGATACAACGACGCTGAGTACCCATAACTTCTCCCACGCGATGGTTTATTGCGTAAAAAGGCCAACGACCCAACTCAGATCAAATACCCAACCTATTAGCATTTTATTAATGTCGGGCAAGCGCGACCCATAAAGTGCGGTCCCGTCACCCCGACTCGAGGATGTGTGGCAAGGGCCTCTCCTGCCCGTCCACGCCTCAACATAACCCTTTGGATGCCTTACCGGCGCATCCCACCACATCTCACACACGGGTACCCTTGGGGCTGACCCGTCTCAAGACTGTCGGGAACTCAGGTCCACCTCAACCAGGGTGGTACCGCCTGTCCCTCCAGTCTCGTCTTTCACGTGTAAATAATGTCAAGTTAAAGTAACTGTGTGTATAAAACATCAAGGCGGGAACTGAGGGATCACCCTCAATGGTCCCCGCTCGATGAAACCGTCAAGGTGGACCTAGAGGAATCACCCTCGAGGGTCCCACTCTTGAGGGGTTGCACGACAGAGTCATCGTCGGGAGTGGTGAAGGAGGAATCACCCTCGATAACCACGACCGACTAGCTGCACTACAGAGCTAGCACCATGAGTACTTCATGAGGTGTCACCCTCGGTACTCGATAGTAGTGCTGCAGAGTCGTACAACTAGGGGGGTGCGGTGATGTGAGGGGCCTGGCTCGTCGGTCGGTTGACCGAGTCTTCGGGTCTTCGAGTCGTCGACGAAGAAGCAGGGGCACTGGGACTAAGGGGTCACTGGGGGTTCACTGATCAACCTATACTAAGCAGTTGATATTATTGCAGGTACAGTAGCAGTTTATCAAAAACAGGCTATGCATCAGAATAGGAGCTAGCTAATACAGTGGCAAAATCTAATGCAAGAATAAGAGGGAAAGAAATGGGCGATATCGGAATGCTCAAGGGGGGGGGGGGGGTTGCTTGCCTTGCTGCTCTACTGCAAAAGGCTGATCGGCAACGATGTAGTCGTACCCGGCAGCACCGTCAGTCTCGGGGTCTACCGAAGAGAAGAGGGGGGAGAAACAATAAATACAAAGCACAGATGCAACACGATGCATGACATGGCAATATGCAGAGCTAGGCATGCACTAACGTAGTACTACACATCGTAGACGGGTCAGAAGAATATTTGACGATATTTTCCGGGTCTCTGGCTATTACCGGACAGATGATCCTAATGCTAAATGTCCATGTTCATCATGCTAGGAGCATGTGTCAGATGAACGGACAGCGTATTCAGATTCGTGGGATTTTTCTGATCAACTTTCATGTATAAAACTTTTTCATCCGAGTTACGGATTATTTTGTATTAATTTTCAAAGTTTTATTAATATTCTGAAATTAAACAAATTTAATTTAATTCGAAAAAGCATTTATGATGTCAGCATGACGTCAGCATTGCGTCAGCAGTCAACAGTGGGGCAGACTGGTCAAACCTGACCAGTGGGCCCCACCTGTCATAGACTCAGAGTCTAAACAGAGTTTAAATTAAACTAACGGGTTATTTAGAGGGGTGGGCCCCATCTGTCAGTGACTAATTAGGTTAAATTTATTATCAAAATTAATTAAACTAACTTAATTAATTAAAAAGTGGCTGGGCCCACATGTCAGTGACTGGGCTGTGCCCAGTCAGCCAGTTGACCAAGTCAATTGGTCAACTGGGTCACCCTGGCCCACTGGCAGGGTCACTGGGGGTGGCCCCAGCCTAGCCACGTTGGCGGCGGCCGGCGATGCCAAAACGCGGCGGAGGGCACGGGCCGGCGTCGGGATTCGCCCACAGAGGGCCATTTGGCCCGCGCGTGGGCGCATTCGAACGAGCGCGCAGTACCGCATCTAGTGGTGTCCGCGGCGTTGCCGGAGTTGGCCGGAAACGGCGCCGGCGATGAGTGGAGGCGGCGGCGCGTTCGGGAGCTCGACGGAAACGGTGATAAGGGGCTCGGAAGAGTGTGTGCGCGTGTGCGTCGCGCTCCTGGAAGCTCCAGGAGCTCGATGATGAGCTCGGGCGAGCATGGCAATGGCCACAACGACGGTGACAAGCTCGTCGGCGGCGACGCGTTCGGGAGCTCGACGGAACGGCGGCTACGGCACAGAGGAGAGCCCATAGAGAGAGGGAGGAGGACGGGGTGCTCATGGTGGTCCTGTAGGCGTGCAAAGGTGGGCTCGGGGTAGCGCGACGGCGGCGAATCGACGACGGCGAGCGCTCGGGTCCGAGGTGGAAGACGATGGCGCGGGGACGATGCAGGGGCTCCGGTCTTGCTCCTATGGGCGGGGTCGAAGCAGCGGACGGCGGCGGAGCTGGGGGACACGACGGCGAGGCGAATGGGGCTCGGTGGCTCCGGCTAGCCGGCGGCCATGGCGACGGCGGCGCTCGGATGCGGGTGCGGGAGGAGAGCGGCGGCGCGAAGAGAGAGCAAGGGGGGATCTGGGGGCTAGGGTTTCAGGAGGGGCGTCGGGCGCCCTTATAACCACCGGGCCGTCACCGGCGAGTCGGTCCGGCGGGGACGCGCCCGGTCGCGCGCGCGCCTCGGTCGCCCCACTATAGCGAGGTGGGAGACGACCGAGGGGGCCGCTGGGCTGGCCTGGGCCTGCCACTGTGGCCTAAGGCCCAGGGCAGGGGGGGGCTTTTTCTTTTCTTTTTTTTCTTTTCTGTTTTCTTTTATAAGTTTCTGTTTTAATACCTTTTGGCCATATTTCCTTTTAGCAAAAATGTGTAACATGGTCCATTTAATAACTTGCAATATTTTGAATGGCCACAACAAGTTTGAGGATTTTTGGGTACTGTTGGAATTAACCATGCAATTTAAAGGGCATTTTAAATGCAAAACGGTTGTGTTTCGGATGGTGGGGTCCACACCAGCTTGAGGGTGATGTTGTTTTCCTTAACAATAATTGTTTTGGATTATTCCACAAGTGTGCAACATTTTCCCGATGCTGTTTGGAGAATTATCTTATCACCATAAAATTCAATTGGCTTTTGAAGTGAAATTTAAATTGAGATATGAATTTTAACTGGATCATATCTTGTTTAGCAAAATGATTAGGCACTGATCATGGTCATCACTATGCTTAATTACAATGATCACTGTAGGACAAAACCAGGGTGTCACAATTCTCCCCTACTAACAAGAATACTCGTCCCGAGAATCAAGAAGTAGAAGGAAAAAGCCCGGGGTATTCTGCACGAAGATGATCTTCGCGTTCCCAAGTGGCTTCATCTTCAGAATGATTTGCCCACTGCACTTTGAAGAACTTGGTAACCTTCTTACGAGTCCGACGTTCAGTTTCATCGAGAATGCGGACTGGTTGCTCGTTGTAAGAGAGGTCTTGTTGCAGCTCAAGCATATCATGATCCACTGCTTGGATAGGATCCTTGAAGCAACGACGAAGCTGTGACACATGGAACACATCGTGAACCTGAGAAAGGTTTGCCGGTAGTTCTAGTTGATATGCCACTTTACCACGCCTTTCGAGAACAGTGAAAGGACCAATATATCGAGGAGCCAGCTTGCCCTTGATCCCAAAACGGTGTGTACCTCTCATTGGCGTGACCCGAAGATAAGCCTTTTCGCCAGGTTGATAGACCATAACTTTGTGATGACGGTCATACTGACTCTTCTGACGAGACTGAGCAGCCTTCAGATTTGCATGAATAATGCGGACTTGATCTTCGGCATGTTGGATGATATCCAGACCGATAAGTGTACGTTCCCCAGTTTTTGACCAATTCAGAGGAGTTCGACACTTACGTCCATATAATAATTCAAAGGGAGCCATCTTCAAGCTAGCTTGATAGCTATTGTTATAGGAGAACTCAGCATACGGGAGAGATTCCTCCCATTTCTTGCTGAAAGAAATGACACAAGCTCGAAGCATGTCTTCAAGAATCTGGTTGACTCTTTCAACTTGCCCCTGGGATTGAGGGTGAAAAGCGGTGCTGAAGGACAAATGAGTTCCCATAGCTTCCAGGAAACTTGCCCAGAATCTTGAAGTGAATAAACTCCCACGGTCTGAACTAATCACCAATGGAATACCGTGGAGTGAAACAACTCTGGACATGTAAAGATCTGCTAGCTGACTAGCAGTAATAGTTTCCTTGACAGCCAGAAAATGTGCAACTTTGGACAACCGGTCAATGACGACAAGAATAGCATCATTACCTTTCTGTGACCTGGGAAAACCAGTAATGAAGTCCATTTCAACATGATCCCATTTCCATTCAGGAATAGAAATAGGTTGTAGAGTTCCAGCAGGCTTTTGATGTTCTGCTTTGATCCGTCGGCAAATGTCACATTCTGAAACATAGCGTGCAATGTCTTGCTTCATGTTAGACCACCAGAATCTTTGACGAATGTCTTGGTACATCTTGGTACTACCAGGATGAATAGACAGCGGAGTGTCATGTGCTACCTTCATGACCTCCTGAGTCATATCATGGTTTTTCTCCTTACTTGGTACCACTATGCGGCCTTTGAAGTACAAAGTGCCATCCCCAGCAATAGTGAAGGATGAGGGCTTACCTTCCGCCAGGTAGCGTTTAATCCTTTCGACTTCATTGTCACACTTCTGGATCCACTTGATGACGTCCACTAGATCTGGTTTAGCAACCAGGGTATTAAGAGAACCCTGGGAAACAACGTGGAGGTTCATCTTGTAGGACCCTTCAGGAGGGGGAGCGAGATAACCCTGAGGAACAATATGGAGGTTCAGCTTGCGGAATTCCTTTTGAAGAAGGGGGTGAACCTTGTGAACCTGAAGGTGGTTGCAGTAAGACTTGCGGCTCAAAGCATCAGCCATTACATTAGCCTTGCCTGTTGTATAAGAAATACCCACGTTGTAATCTGCTATGCGCTCCATCCATCTCTGTTGACGGAGGTTCAGATCTGGATGAGTAAACAGGTACTTCAGACTTTGGTGATCGGTGTAGATCTCGCAACGATTACCAACAAGGTATTGCCGCCACTCTTTCAGTGCATGAATTACTGCAGCAAGTTCAAGGTCATGAACTGGGTAGTTCTCTTCATGAGGACGCAATTGACGAGAAGCATAAGCAACCACTCTGCGCTCTTGCATTAGGACACAGCCCATTCCTTGACGTGAAGCATCACAATAGATGACGAAGTCCTTACGAGTATCCGGAGGAGCAAGCACTGGAGCAGACGTCAGTTTGTCCTTAAGTGCCTGGAAGCTCTCCTGGCATTTTTTTTCTGTCCACTCATATTTAACACCTTTGTGAAGCAGATTGGTTAAGGGCTTTGCAATCTTGGAGAAGTTCTCGACGAATCGACGGCAATAGCTGGCGAGTCCGAGAAACTTCTGACTTGCTTGACATTCTTCGGGGGAGTCCAGTCAAGAATAGCCTGAACTCGTTCAGGGTTGACCGCAATACCATCCTTGGAGATCACATGACCAAGGTAAGTTACTTTGTCCATCCAGAACTCACACTTTGAATACTTTGCATAAAGTTGATGTTCTCGAAGCCTCTCCAGTATAAGACGAAGATGTTTAGCATGCTCTTCTCTATTCTTGGAATAAACCAGGATATCATCCAGATAAACCACGATGAATTTATCGAGGTAGTCCATGAATATATAGTTCATCAGGCGAGAGAAGGTTGCTGGGGCATTGGTTAAGCCGAAGGACATGACGGTGTACTCGTATGAACCATAGCGAGTAACGAATGCAGTCTTGGGAATATCCTCTTCACGTACTCGGATCTGATGGTAATCCAACCTCAAGTCGAGTTTGGAAAACACTGACGAACCAGCAAGTTGATCATACTGATCGTTGATTCGAGGCAGCGGATATTTGTTCTGAATTGTAGCTTGGTTGATGGGACGGTAATCTTGGACCAATCGATTCGTACCATCCTTCTTCTTGACAAAGAGAGAAGGTGCTCCCCAAGCAGAGGAACTTGGACGAATGAAACCCAGACGAAGTGAATTGTCAATTTCTTGCTTAAGTGCAAGGAGTTCATGTGGTGGCATCTTATACGGACGCTTGGCTATTGGAGTGGTACCAGGTACCAAGTCGATGACAAACTCGACAGCTCTAGCAGGGGGGGTCCCTGGAAGTTCTTCCGGAAAAACATCTTGGAAATCCCGGACAACTAGAATGTTTTCAATCCCTTCGAGAGGTGACTCATTTAATGCATTCAAGGCATATAGTCGGGCTTCAGCATTCCGAATAAGATGAGCATGATAGCTTACAATCTCATTCGATGGATGTAGTAGGTGGACGGTTTTGGTGTCACAAACAATAGAGGCGGTATGTGCTTTCAACCAATCCATTCCGAGAATGAGATCGATATTGGAAGACTTCAGCATTATGGGGGAGGCATGGAATTCCAACCCTTCAATTTCAATGGGAACATTGTGGCTAATAATGGAAGTCTGACATTGGCCCGCGGGAGTGTTTACCACTATTGGGACGTTCATCTCTTCACACTTAATGTCATGCATGTATGCGAAATCTTCAGACATAAAAGAATGCGATGCTCTTGTATCAAACAATACAGAAGCTGGTACTGAGTTGACGAGAAGAGTACCCATCACAGTAGCAGGCTGGTCTTGAACTTCATTCAGATCAATATTGTTAGCTTGAACACGACCCTGAGCAGGCCCGACATTGTTGTTGCGGGACTAGTTGGAAGGCAGTGCAAGTTGTTTCTGATTCTGCCTGCATTCTCTAGCACGGTGTCCTGGGCGACCACACTTGAAGCACAGCCCATCCTCAGGATAAGAAGGGGGGACAGGAGCTCGTGGTGGCGGAGCTGGGAGCCTCGGCTGCCTAGGTGGGGGTGGAGGCAGACGAGGTGCAGCATAGGACGGCCTCGGAGCAGGAGCAGGTGCATGGTACATGTTGTGGGGAATCCAGATCTTGCGCTTCTGACTTCCTGAGCCCGAAGATGAGCCCATGTCACGATTGCGCTTGTTGCTGTCTTTGTAGTCCTGCAAACCTGTTTCCACTAGAATAGACTTGTTCACCAAGGTGGCGAAGTTATCAAAGTCCTGAACAAGGAGTGCCAGCTTGATATCTGGGTGGAGGCCTTCACGGAACTTCTCCTGCCTACGAGCATCAGTTGCGACGTCTTCTTCAGCATAGCGAGATAAGTCCAGAAATTCCCGCTGATAAGCATCCACAGTCTTATTGCCCTGGACTAGGTTGCGGAATTCACGCTTCTTCTTATCCATCAGTCCCTAAGGAATGTGACGAGCACGGAACGCAGCTTGGAACTCCGGCCAGGTGATGATTGTTCCAACAGGCTGTGAGCGCCTGTGGCTATCCCACCATTGAGCAGCGGGACCCTTCAGAAAGTACGAGGAAAAGGTGACATAGCTAGCCACTGGGGCGCCTGAAGCCTCCAGCTCATAAGTGATGTCACGGAGCCAGTCATCTGCGTCAAGCGGCTGAGTTGAGCTGTGGTAGATCGCAGGGTTGAGACGCATGAAGTCTTGCAGAGTCATTGGGGCTGGCTGCTGATTCATATTCGGCCTCGGGAACTGGTCCATAAGCCCTTGCATAAACTGGTGATTCAGTTCAAACTGTTGCATCATACCAGCCATGTATTCCGGTGGTGGTGGTGGTTCAGGCGTAGCACGACCACGACCAGCTGGCCTAACCATTCTGTCACATTTTTAACAGTGGTAGTTTTGCACTGGATAATTGCAAAGACAAAGAACCATTCATGAAGTAAATTGCACTAAGAAGAAAGTGCGATAGATACGACATAGTAGTTCAAATCCAGCATACGGATCCATACATAGGTCTATTACAAACCATAAGTTCGTTACAAAATAGACGATAGGTCCGGCATGAAATTAACCTAGATAACTAGGCGGCACGCAGGCTCGCGATAGAGGGATACAACAATGAGGCATAGCGATATGCTACATCAACGTCGGGGACAACGGTAGAATCAAGCCATCATCTGGAAGTAGGGCCTCTCCGGGAGGAAGAAGTTACGAGAACCTAGAGTTAGAGTTAGCAAAATCTTTAACCCGAAGGAGAAGAGAGATCAGAACCCAGAGTATAGACGAGGAATAAAAGATCCTAATACCACCCGATTGAGATGTGGGACCGTAAGCCACACAACTATGTTAGTAAAGTTTTTCAATGACTAGACTCAACTTCGGCCAAGGAGTTGGAAAGGGGGCTACCTACAGGCAGTCGGCTCTGATACCAACTTGTGACGCCCCCGATTTCGACCGTACGCTAAACATACACGCAATGCGTACGACCAAGATTAGGGACTTACTTATCGATATCACAACACAACACTAGACACAAATTAAAGTCATACAGCTTCATATTACAAGCCAGGGGCCTCAAGGGTTCGAATACAAAGCTCGCCAAGCATGAGTCAGCGGAAACAAATAATATCTAAGTACAGACATAAGTTAGACAAGTTTTTCCTTAAGAAGGCTAGCACAAACATAACAACGGATCGAAAGAGGCGAGGCCTCCTGCCTGGGAACCTCCTAACTACTCCTGAGCGTCGGCACTCTCCACGTAGTAGTAGGCTCCGGCGGTGGTGTAGTAGTCGTCTCCGGCGTACTCCATCTCCTAGGCTCCATCGTCTGAACGCAGAATCGTATCGAGGGGGAAAGAGGAAGCAAAGCAGCGGTGAGTACTCATCCAAAGTACTCGCAAGACTGACATCAGAACTATGCTAAGTATGCATCAGTATCAAGTAAAGGGGTCATATCTGGGCTGACTGCAGAAAGCAAGAATAGGGGGAAAGGCCTAGTCCTATCGAAGACTAGCATCTTCAGCATCTTGCAGCATTAGAAGAGAGTAGACTGGTATCTCATATATAGTCATATTATTGTAGCAATTTTATTAAGTAACCACGCCCAGAGATTCTTCCTCGACTCCCTGCGAGGAAGCAATCTCGGAACCACATTCATCTCAAATTTAAATCACAGTTATAGTTGTATAAGGTCAAGGTACAACTCCAAGTCGTCCTGTTACCGTGGACACGGCTATTCGAATAGATAAATTCTTCCCTGCAGGGGTGCACCGCATTTCCAACACGCCTGATCACCTCCGGCCGGACACACTTTCCTGGGTCATGCCCAGCCTCGGGATATCAGCACGTCGTCGCCCCACCTAGGCTCAATGAAGAGGCCAGCCCGCCGGTCTAAATCCTAAGCACACAGGGGTCGTGGGCCCACTTGCCCTACGCGCTCCTGCACGATGCGTACGTGGCCGAGGTCAGCCCTAGTACACTATAGTCCAAGAGATGCACCGTCCAGGCCACTCGGGCGCGCGCCGCTCCATTGCTGATGTCCGAAGAGCTTCGGCTGATACAACGACGCTGAGTACCCATAACTTCTCCCACGCGATGGTTTGGTGCGTAAAAAGGCCAACGACCCAACTCAGATCAAATACCCAACCCATTAGCATTTTATTAATGCGGGGCAAGCGCGACCCATAAAGTGCGGTCCCGTCACCCCGACTCGAGGATGTGTGGCAAGGGCCTCTCCTGCCCGTCCACGCCTCAACATAACCCTTTGGATGCCTTACCGGCGCATCCCACCACATCTCACACACGGGTACCCTTGGGGCCGACCCGCCTCAAGACTATCAGGAACTCAGGTCCACCTCAACCAGGGTGGTACCGCCTGTCCCTCCAGTCCCGTCTTTCACGTGTAAATAATGTCAAGTTAAAGTAACTGTGTGTATAAAACATCAAGGCAGGAACTGAGGGATCACCCTCAATGGTCCCCGCTCGATGAAACCGTCAAGGTGGACTTAGAGGAATCACCCTCGAGGGTCCCACTCTTGAGGGTTTGCACGACAGAGTCATCGTCGGGAGTGGTGAAGGAGGAATCACCCTCGATAACCACGACCGACTAGCTGCACTACAGAGCTAGCATCATGAGTACTTCACGAGGTGTCACCCTCGGTACTCGATAGTAGCGATGCAGAGTCGTACAACTAGGGGGCTGCGGTGATGTGAGGGGCCTGGCTCGTCGGTCGGTTGACCGAGTCGTCGAGTCGTCGACGAAGAAGCAGGGGCACTGGGACTAAGGGGTCACTGGGGGTTCACTGATCAACCTATACTAAGCAGTTGATATTATTGCAGGTACAGTAGTAGTTTATCAAAAACAGGCTATGCATCAGAATAGGAGCTAGCTAATACAGTAGCAAAATCTAATGCAAGAATAAGAGGGAAAGAAATGGGCGATATCGGAATGCTCAAGGGGGGGTTGCTTGCCTTGCTGCTCTGCTACAAAAGGCTGATCAGCAACGATGTAGTCGTACCCGGCAGCACCGTCAGTCTCGGGGTCTACCGGAGAGAAGAGGGGGGGAGAAACAATAAATACAAAGCATAGATGCAACACGATGCATGACATGGCAATATGCAGAGCTAGGCATGCACTAACGTAGTACTACACGTCGCAGACGGGTCGAAAGAATATCTGACGATATTTTCCGGGTCTCTGGCTATTACCGGACAGATGATCCTAATGCTAAATGTCCATGTTCATCATGCTAGGAGCATGTGACAGATGAACGGACAGCATATTCGGATTCGTGGGATTTTTCTGATCAACTTTCATGTATAAAACTTTTTCATCCGAGTTACGGATTATTTTGTATTAATTTTCAAAGTTTTATTAATATTCTGAAATTAAACAGATTTAATTTAATTCGAAAAAGCATTTATGACGTCAGCATGACGTCAGCAGTCAACAGTGGGGCAGACTGGTCAAACCTGACCAGTGGGCCCCACCTGTCATAGACTCAGAGTCTAAACAGAGTTTAAATTAAACTAACTGGTTAATTAGAGGGGTGGCCCCATCTCTCAGTGACTAATTAGGTTAAACTAATTATCAAAATTAATTAAACTAACTTAATTAATTAAAAAGGGGCTGGGCCCACATGTCATACACAGGGGGGGTCGGGCTCCACCTGTCAGTGACTGGGCTGTGCACAGTCAGCCAGTTGACCAAGTCAACTGGTTAACTGGGTCGCCCTGGCCCACTGGCAGGGTCACTGGGGGTGGCCCCAGCCCAGCCACGTCGGCGGCGGCCGGCGGCTCAACACCGGCGACGCCAAAATGCGGCGGAGGGCACGGGCCGGCGTCGGGATTCGCCCACAGAGGGCCATTTGGCCCGCGCGTGGGCGCGTTCGAACGAGCGCACAGCGCCGCATCTAGTGGTGGCCGCGGCGTTGCCGGAGTTGGCCGAAAACGGCGCCGGCGATGAGCGGAGGTGGCGGCGCGTTCGGGAGCTCGACGGAAACGGTGATAGGGGGCTCGAAAGAGTGTGTGCGCGTGTGCGTCGCGCTCCTGGAAGCACCAGGAGCTCGATGATGAGCTCGGGCGAGCGTGGCAATGGCCACAACGACGGCGACGAGCTCGTCGGTGGCGACGTGTTCGGGAGCTCGACGGAACGGCGGCTACGGCACAGAGGAGAGCGCATAGAGAGAGGGAGGAGGACGGGGTGCTCACGGTGGTCCTGTAGGCGTGCAAAGGTGGGCTCGGGGTAGCGCGACGGCGGCGAATCGACGACGGCGAGCGCTCGGGTCCGAGGTGGAAGACGACGGCGCGGGGACGATGCAGGGGCTCCGGTCTTGCTCCTGTGGGCGGGGTCGAAGCAGCGGACGGCGGCGGAGCTGGGAGACACGACGGCGAGGCGAATGGGGCTCGGTGGCTGCGGCTAGCCGGCGGCCATGGCGATGGCGGCGCTCGGATGCGAGTGCGGGAGGAGAGCGGCGGCGCGAAGAGAGAGCAGGGGGGATCTGGGGGCTAGGGTTTCAGGGGGGCGTCGGGGCGCCCTTATAACCACCGGGCCGTCGCCATCGAGTAGGTCCGGCGGGGACGCGCCCGGTCACGCGCGCGCGCCTCGGTTGCCCCACTGTAGCGATGTGGGAGACGACCGAGGGGGCCGTTGGGCCGGCCTGGGCCTGCCACTGTGGCCTAAGGCCCAGGGCAGGGGGGGCTTTTTCTTTTCTTTTTTTTCTTTTCTGTTTTCTTTTATAAGTTTCTGTTTTAATTCCTTTTGGCCATATTTCCTTTTAGCAAAAATGTGTAACATGGTCCATTTAATAACTTGCAATATTTTGAATGGCCACAACAAGTTTGAGGATTTTTGGGTACTGTTGGAATTAACCATGCAATTTAAAGGGCATTTTAAATGCAAAACGGTTCTGTTTCGGATGGTGGGGTCCACACCAGCTTCAGGGTGATGTTGTTTTCCTTAACAATAATTGTTTTGGATTATTCCACAAGTGTGCAACATTTTCCCGATGCTGTTTGGAGAATTATCTTATCACCATAAAATTCAATTGGCTTTTGAAGTGAAATTTAAATTGAGATATGAATTTTAACTGGATCATATCTTGTTTAGCAAAATGATTAGGCACTGATCATGGTCATCACTATGCTTAATTACAATGATCACTGTAACACAAAACCAGGGTGTCACAACACATTACTGTTGGGCAATTGATACAAAAGCGCATAGTTATGATGTTATTCATGGCAAAGATCATGTATATAGGCATCACATTCGTGACAAGTAGACCGAACAATCCCGCATATACTACTATTACTCCACCAATCGACTGACTCCTACCTGCATCTATGGTATTAAGTTCATAACAAACATAGTAATGCATTCAGCAAGATGACATGATGTAGACAAAGTAAGACAAGCAATATGTTCAGACCCCATCGTTTTATCCTTAATGGCAACAATGCAATACATGTCTTGTCCCCTTCCATCACTGAGATATAGAGCACCGCAAGATTGAACCCACTACAATGCACTCCTCCTGCTGAGGATAAATCAATCTAGTTGGTCAAACCAAACAGATAGATCGTAGAGAATTACAAAGCTATAACAATCATACATAATAAAGTTCAGAAAATACTCAATTACTTTCAATGAATAATCTGATCATAAACCCACAATTCATTGGATCCCAACAAACACACCGCAAAAAAGAGTACATCGGATAGATCTTCACGAGAATCGTGAAGAACATGGTATTGAAGATCAAAGAGAGAGAAGAAGCCATCTAGCTACTAGCTATGGACCCGTAGGTCTGTAGAGAACTACTCACACAACATCATGGAGGGGGGAAGGTTGTTGTAGACGGCCTCCGTGATCGATTCCCCCTCCGACAGTGTATCGGAAAAGGCCTTCAAATGAGATCGCGGAAGAACAGAAGCATACGACGGCAAAAAAAGTGTTTCATGTGTCTCTCCTTTGGTTTTGGGGTAATTGAAGATATATAGAAGTGGAATTAGGTCAGGAGGGTGGATGAGGGGCCAACAAGCTCGGGGGCGTGCCCTACGCCTAGGGCGCGCCCTCCAGGCTCGTGGATTCCTCGTGGGTCCGTTGGCCTCCTCCCGAAGCTTCTAGGGTATCTTTATATCCAAAGTTACCCCCCCCCCCCCCCCCACGTAAAGTTTCATCCAATTTGGACTCCGTTTGGTATTGATTTTCTGAAAAGCCCAAAAACAGGCAAAAAACAGGAACTTGTACTGGGCACTGGGTTAATAGGTTAGTCCCAAAAAATGATATAAAATAGCATATAATTGCATATAAAGTATCCAAGACTGATAATATAATAGCATGAATCAATCAAAAATTATAGATACGTTGGTGACGTATCAAAGACCAGCCCCACGAGCAATGCCACGGCCACAACCCCGTCTAGCACCATGCCCACAACTATGATGAATGCGACCATGGAGTTCTCAAACGCGTCGACATTGGGATCCCAGGGTAACCAATTAGCCCAGTAGGCAACCTCGGGGTCAGCCGACGCAACATGTTCGGCTTGCTCACGCGTAGGAGCAACACCTGATTCATTTGCGCATCGTCGGCCACACAAGTGGCAACTAGATCCTATTGGAAGGAGAACGTTTAAGCAAGCTACTACTCCATCACGTCCATCTGCGCATGCTCTACCATCGCCAGATCCATGTGCACCCAAAGCTGAGCCAGAGGATCTTCTGGCTCCTCCTCTACCTCATCAAGACCAAAGTCGAACACAAGTGGGAGTTGGTTGCGGTTCTCCATTGGTGAACGGGTGCAGCCTAGAATACAGAGGCAATGATGGGGAAGTGGGGAAGTGTACCACTAACCACTGAAATTATATCGCACCAGACAGACCATAACGGAAACGAGGCAGCTGGATCAGTCAAACATTGTGTCTCCCAGTGGTCCCTCTAAATGCGTGCGGTTGTCAAATGCAACGATTAACATTAAGTTCTGCCATGCGAAACTTCGTGCCACAACTTAGTACTACCAAATATCCACGACTGTTAGTTGACGTGACAATATGTAATATGAGAGGACACTCTCTATTATGTTTACAAAACATATTGTTCATGGGTATATAGTACTTTAAGATTTTGCAACAAATTATATATCCATAGCACGTGTTCAGCTTAACAATTAAAACCTCACATCTTTATGCACAGAACTAAGTTTTGGCATATCGTGTTTTACCAACGTGCTAGTTACCTTCGTTCTTCGGACCTTACGTTCGTAATGTGTTGCCTTTCTACTGTTATTTGCTATTAGAATATTATATGAACATTTGTTTAATTGTAGATCATCATCTTCGGATCGTCTCCATTAGTTTATCAACAAAAGTTATTTTTACATTCCTTGCAATTATTTTATGGAAGTGTCATATACTAGATTATATCTTTTAAAAATAGTATTTCTAAATAAGCAACTAGTATCATTACTAATACAAACTATGCTTGCAATATGTACGAAACCAACATTATTTTTTGTTGATATATCAAAATCTTTCTTTCCATCTTCTCAATCCAAATAATTATGAAGTAGTATTACATGAATGCAAATTATACATATGTGCACTTTGATCAATATAAGTCTTTTTATGTGTCCGACTTGTATGCCTTTGAAATTTCCAAAAATTATGTTACTGCTACTATTTATAATTTATAGTTTTTGTCAGAAATTACAAATATTGGTTTTAGCACTAATAGTTTAGATCTTATGATTACACTAAGTGTAGTATTGAGTTCAACTCCACCTTTAAGGCTTTACGACTTAGGGTTAACATTTTTCAACTTTGTGCGTTTAGTACCATTTGGATTTTCGTTATACTTAGGCTTTATCAATTATCCTTCAGGATTATACTTAGGCTTTATCAATAAGGGTTTAGAGTTTTCGCTGGACTTAGCCTTTATGGATTGTGCTTTAGCATTTTGTTTACTGATGTATTGAATGTAGGGATTATACTTTAGGGTTTAAGGTATACAACATTAGTCATAAGAATTTAGGGCTAGGGTTTATGGTATACATCATTAGTGATTAGGATATAAGCCTAGGGTTTAGGGTTTAGAGTCTATGCTTTATGAGACACATTTTAAGGATCACAACTATATGAAAATGTGTCTTTTGTCACCATGATGAGACAATAAAACATTTATTCTTCCAATGCAAATTGGCTCGTTCTATATGGTCAGTCATCCAAATAGCTTCTGGCTTGTATCCTCCCTGTAGTGTTGCTAATATATTTGGCAACTGGTTACATGGGACTGATCACAGGTTTAGGACTCTTCTCAGGGTGGGAGCGCTTGTCGTTATCTGGTCGCTTTGGCTATGTAGAAATGATAAGGTTTTTAATGATAAAAGTACTTCTCTGTTGCAGGTTATCTACAGATGTACTGGGACTCTTCGTTTATGGTCCTCTCTATAACGTGTGGAGAATCGAGACCTATTTACGGAGGTGTGTACACGATTGGAGGCTACGGCGAGGGATACTTTTATCCAACATGGGTGGTAGCATGATCTTAGGATTGGCGTCCCTCCGCTTTAGGCATACAGGATCACTACATGTTTCTTTGTAGTTCGCCCCTTTTTGTTTTTTTTTGTTTTTTGTTTTTGAGAGAGGACCTTGACTGGCTGTGTGCATCTTAGTTATGCAGAGGCCGGGTGTAATGCTTAAATTTCTTAAGTAATAAAGCGCCCCTTTTCGAAAACAAATCTCATTTAGAATTTTTGATAGCTTCATAATAAATTGATAAGACAAGTAGTACGGGAAGTTTAAGTTAGGTTTTATAAGTCGTACCTTATTTCAGCAACTTTTTACATCTTCATAGTGTTAGGTTTTATAAGTCGTAACTTATTTCAGCAACTTTTACACAAAGATATTAGTAGCACTCCTTTCAGCTTCCTCGTAATATTCCACTTCATATAATTTGATATTAGAAAGACTGGATATCTCGCACAGAAAAGTTGTTCGAGGATAACTAGTACGCACAAGAAAAAAAAGGATCAACACAAATAAGACACATGACCTCAACAACTATACGACAGATCAGAAGCATGTACTTGAAGAAATACGATCGTTACCAAATGCATAAGAAAATGAACCCTTTTGGTCGAATATGTACCTTCTTGCACCAAATATACTGGCGCGTGTGTTCGAATCTTTGAACACCTTCAACCTGCGCGAATAGATGATGATCGCACTACTTCCCCAATTGAAATGAGGCTGCAAGGTGGATGTTGGTTTCAAATGACATAAAGATAAGAACAATGAGGAACTAAGAAGAACAACAAAACAATGGGATGCTGAATCGTTTTTCCTCATCCTTTGTGTAAATATATGTTCGTTCCTTTTTGCTTTTCAGTGTTAAGAAACCCCCACAGAACAGTTATCTGGACTCACACCAACAAGCATATCGACGCGATATACAAATAGATTGCACATAAAAAGGAAAATCAAACTCTGTCTGTAGATGATGCAGTGTCACCAATCTGGGCGACGGCCCACAATCTGCGTGCCTCCACACCTGCGTGCCGCCAATCCCCTTCCCATGCTCTATCGCAATTCCCCCTTTCTAAACCACCCGAGTCTTTGTTAAGCGTAAGCTTTGACAAATGCAACTGTCAACAAGGTACAAAAAGTGCGCTTCATCATGCATGATTAGATGGATAATGGCGGTGGTGCGTTAATTAAACAACTGTCATCAGTACTCATTAGTCCGCGATGCTATGCATAGTGGGGATCGATGAAGGGAAGTAATACGTAGTGGTGCACACATGCCATCTAACTAACGATGCCATTAGCCTTTAGTTGCATGGTCTTTAGAACTAGAAGCTAGTGTAGTAGCTAGTGTCCAATCGATCCATCCATAAAGTCGGTGTCGAGATACACCAACTTAACCCATCTGTTATGTCCTGCCTTATCTAACTAGTAATAGTACTACGTTATCTTCTCGCCATTCAATCTTGACTTCTGAACAATCATGCTTTATATTGTTCCTCTTAACTTTATTAATTAGGGCATCTTTAACGGCAATTCGTAAAAAAAAATCCGCATCTATTCATGAACAGAGGGACTAGTCCACGGGCGCGGGAGGACGACATCCGATCCTAGTTTGTATATGTCTGCTAATAAATTCAAATTCAAATGTCCTCCGATCGGAACCACACATCGCGCCGGATCGCATGTCCGGTCACAACAGAAAGAGGCAAATATGCTTAGTTTTTACATGTCCGAATTCAAAAGAACATCAGTCCGACAGTCCGTGTATTTCTGCCCCGCCGGACCGGCAATCCCACCCAGCAGCTCCTTGATCAAGGAGGTGTCGTCGCCGCCGCTTAGGCAGCCTCCACGTCCGCATTCGCCTCCTCGTCCTCATAGTCAGCTGCCGTCAACGCATCTTTCTGTCACTGCAACATCTGGAAGTGGACGGATTGCACGATCATTCTTGCGTCGGCATCCAAAGAGTCGATATTCAAAGTCAACATCTTTGCATCCTCAGCATTGCCGGCGATCTTCACCCTCTTTTCCTCAAGCGTGGCCTTCCTCTCTTCGACCATGGTCCTCCTCTCTTCGAGCTTGATCTTCTTGTGTGTCACGTCCATCAACAGTTTGATCCTCTCCGCCTTCTTCTCCTCCTTGATCTCCGAGCGCCTCACGCCTGCCTCCTTCTTCTTCGCCAAGATATCCTCGAACCTCTCTGTCAGCTTGGCCGCCGCACCTTCTCGCTTCACCCTCTCCTCTTCCCACTTCTTTCCTCGCGGATTTCTTCTAACCTTCTTCGACGGTTCTTGGGTTGGGTCGGTAGGGTCAGCGGTTTCTTCCTCGTTGGCTTGGGCGGAGGTCTTGGCAATGAAAAGATTCCACTTCGGTTGCCCATTCAACTTTAACCAACAATGCATGATGGTTAAGAACTTCTTCTCCAACTTCTTGTACACCACACAAGCACGAGTAGGCTACAAAGTGAAACAATGTGCACGATGCATATCCGTCTAGTGAGCAACAAAACAATACATGTCCAGCTAGTGATCAACAAAACTAAAGCATATCCGACTAGTGATCAACTTACTTGCTAGATGATTTGTGCGCCGCTAGGCCACCGTGCGATGAGATACTTCAAGTGCCCACAATACTTGGACATGGCCTCTTCGATGGTGTACCATCGATGATTGAGGGACTTTCCTTCACGGTTGCAGATGATCGCGTCGGGGTAGGGTGCGAAATGCTTGTGTTCATGGAACCATTGTGCCCTTTTTGCTTCGTGCCATGGTCAGGATTGAGGCTAGTGGCCAACCATGCATCGTACCACAGCTCTTCCTTCCGCTTGTTGAAGTTTTCTCCTCTTCCCTTCTTCTTCGGATCGCCGGCTGTATCATCCGGATCATCGTGGTCGTCGTCGCCATCGCCCTCCTCCTCCTCCTCCTCCCCACCGGGATGCTGCTCTCCAGTGGCCCAATGATGTTGTTGTTGTGTGCCATCACCGATCTAGGTGTACGTCTGCTGCATGGTCGTCTGGGTGTAGGACTACTGCTGGTAGTTGCCGGACTGGGTAGGATTCGAGTCTTCCATCTGTCTGTCCTCATAGCCCCCTCCCCATCGCTCGCCTCCGTTGTGGATGATGTCGGGCATCTCCCTGTCCACGTCGTACGTCGGCTCCCCTGCTCTAGGCATTGCAGCGAACATCGTGCGGGCACCCATCTGCTCCTCGGCCGTTGGTCGCGCCAGGACGAGATGCGGCGAAGAATACTCAGAGAGGACCGGCGCAGCGTTAGCGTCGACGATGAAAGGCACCGTACCGGCTGGGGTGCCGAGCTGCTTGGTGGCGTAGTAGTACGGATGCTTGTATGGCTCCGACCACGACGCCGTCTGTAGTGTGAGCACGCCCGTCTGGCGGCGTCTGCCACGAGCGCGACGACCGCCACGACCTCCACGCCCATCGCCACCAACAGGCCCACCAGCAGCCAACCGCTTGATCTTATTCTCCTTTGCGGCCTTTGCTTTGACACGGCGGGTTTGCCGCGTCGCAGAGCTGATCTTTCGGGCGAGCTTGTTACTCGGATCCTCTGACACCTCCACCAGCTCCATCCCCGATAGATTCTCTAACGGCTCCATGCGTCGGCGGCGGAAGGAAGGAAAGGGTGGGAGAAAACAGCGGGAAGTGGGCGGAGAGTGGCAGGGAATGGAAGAAGAGAAGTGGGGGATTTTGGCGCGGAAACAGTGCATGATGCTACAAAAGCGCGGGCTTGGCCTTCCTTTTGGGTGGGCCAAGAGAGTAGATAGCGATGTTTCTCGTGTCCGGACTCCCGCAAAGCTCCCTCCCTGCCCCACCACCACCACCACCACTATGTTCGTCTCCGGTTTGTCAGAGAAATCGCGTCCAGACCACGTCGCGGACCGATGTAGGACCGCGTTGGATGACTTCCGTGGTCCGAACAGTGCGATCCGGACGGTTACTGGAGGTTTGAGGGTCGGTGCTGGAGATGCCCTCGCTAGTAGATTACCATTTGATTTTGGTACAGAATCTACAAATACAATACTACTCCAGCAGGCTGTCGCCCGGCCGGTGATCGATCAACAAATGGTTTTGACATAAGCAATAATGAGTAGCGATCCACACACGGCTGGCACTAGCATTAGTTAGTTTACAAATAGCACATTTCAAACACAGGGTCAATTAGTTCTTCGCTACACACCTTGAGGGACACGTACTGGGGTTTACAGGCTCTAGTTGAGTGGAACCTTGATCGTGCATGCATGGAATCCGATACATGCGCAGTGGCGCACTGTTACGTGTTGACGGATGCGGGGGCGCATGCAGATGCTAGTGGCTGCTAAGCTATCTCATAGCATCTCTTTAATTTCCGCACCCCCCTCTCGCGAGCGATGTCAACTTGCCATATATACCAAACATTCCAGGCCCTCTCCAGATCGAGATCAGAATTCGGATGCTAATTCTTTCTGCCACTCGGAGAGAAGGATCAAACGACCAGAGATAAATCCAGATAGCTACATACTTGGTCAATCATTTCTTAAATCTTGTATTCTGGTACGCCTACAAAGCTAAGCAAGCAGATTTGTTTTTTTGAAAAAGGCTTAAGCAAGAATATTATTTGACCATCAAAGAAAAACCGATTAATTAGCTCTGCCTCGTTTTCAGAAGATGCTCTTTGCCATAATTCCAACTGCATAAACAAGCTGTCAGGAGGAAACGCATCATGCATCAGCCCCCCCCCCCCCCCCCCCCCCCCCCTTGAATTTGGATGGTGCGTGCTGTGTCAACTTGAGAGTAAAGTGGCTCTGAGAAAAAGACATTATATGCTTTCTCCTTTGCTTCCTTTTCTCAGACAGAAAGCTTTTGCAAAATTGCATGGTGGAAGTCAGCTATATTCCCCCATTTTATTTCGTGGCCGAATTCTCTCACCGGTGCTGTGGGGCAAGAAATGCAAAAGGCACCTGACCAGATGAGCATTTGTGAATTATTATTGTTTCAAAAAGGTATTATGGTTTATTTGATGGTTTCTAGACACACTTTGCATCTGATACTTTAGGCTACGGTTTCAAATTACCCTCTCGTTCGAGTAACTAACAAAAAACTGCCAGTTTTGAGGTCGCAGTCCCACTGAACTACCAAGTTAAAAAAAAATGGCTGGTTTTTTTTTTGTAATTTGTCCCTAAAACTATAACTTTCAGTTGATGACTGTTTTAGATGATTTAAACACATTTATGACAAGAGGGACCAATCCGTCAGGGCTGACGTGACAGGAAAGTCAACACTGTTGATTTTGACCGCGATATTTGTTGTTAGGACATGTGGGGCCCACACGTCAGCATCTACCTTCTCCCTCTTCCTCCACCTCTTTCTATTTGGCATTTCAATGAACACCTCCTGTGCATGGGAAACAGGCGAGCTCTGACGACGCGCCACGTCGGCTACTGAGTCGGGACATAGCAACATCAGGGAGCTCCCGCAACGAGCCGTCGCTGCAGGTGTTGGAGCCTAGCTCCGCCGACGCCGGCTGGCAGCAACACCGTCAACGCGCCTACGACATGGCCACGCTAGGCATCAACGGCCAGTCCGCGCACCTCAACTTCCTAGAGCTCACCCACGAGCTACCCCGCCCGGACTCCACCATCTCCGTTGGCAACGAGCTCCAGAACTACGGCGACCGCATGCTCGGCCCGCAGCTCCTCCCCGCCATGCAGAACCTTCTGGCCGCACTCCCAGCCGGCTCGACCACCAAGGTCTCCACGGTGCACTCGATGGCCGTGCTGGCAGCTCCGACCTGCCGTTGTCCAACGCGTTCCACCTAGACCTCGCCGGCAGCCTGGACCCGGTGTTGGACTTCCTGCGGCAGAACGGCGAGCCGTTCATGATCAACCCATACCCGTACTTCGCGTACGTGTCAGACACGCGGGAGGAGACGTCGGCCTTCTGCCTGTTCCAGCCCAACCCGGGCGGCGTGGACGCCGCTTCGGGGCTCACGTACATGAACATGTTCGATGCCCAGCTCGACACCATACGCGCGTCACTGGATGACAGGGACACACGGACGTGGACATCGTGATCGTCGAGACCGGGTGGCCGTACAAGGGGGACGCCGACGAGGCCGGTGCCACGCCGGACAACGCCAGGGCGTACAACGGCAACCTCATGGCGTACCTCAGGTCGCAGGTGGGCACGCCGCGGATGTCCGGCAAGTCGGTGGACACGTACATCTTCGCGCTCTACCACGAGGACCTCACTCAAACCTGGCCCCGTGTTGGAGCGGTCGTTCGGGCTGTATCAGGCCGACCTCACGGCTAACTATGACATCGGGCTCGCCAAAGGCGGTGCCAGTCCCAGCACGTCAGGCCAGAACAGCGTCACTGCGACATGGCTCGGTTAACTTCCACTTTTTATCGTTGGCGTTGAAGGCGGCGCCGGACGGGGGTGCGCTGGGCTCGACCTCAGGGCCGAAGCGACGACAGCTGCTGGAAGCCACGCCGCAGTCGTTCCAGGAGGGCTGGGCGGCGGCCAAGAAGGACATCAACACGCTCAAGTTCTTCCCAATGCACACAAGGTGTTTGTTGAAATGCCAGAGAAAGGAGGAAGAAGAAAGTTGGTGCTTACGGGTTGGCCCCACTAGTAATAACGGTCAAAACAAACGGTGTTCACTTTCCTGCCACGTCAGCCCTGACGGGTGGGTCCCGCTTGTCATAAACGTGTTTAAATCCTCTAAAACGGTCATTAACTGAAAGTTGTAGTTATTAGGGACAAATTATAAAAAATATTGTAGTTTTCGGTTATTTTTTTTTAACTTGGTAGTTCAGTGGGACTGTCGCCTCAAAACTTGTAGTTTTTTATCAATGACTCCTAGGGGCGTGCTACGCGTCCGCCGACTGATCTTTTTAAACGATCAACCGGGTCACGACCCGTCAGATCGTGTGTCATCGAGCGGCCAAGCTGCGTTCTTCACTTTTGCAATAGAGGTAATGTTGCAAAAATATTTGCATCAGAGGTCGGGTTGCAGAAATCTTTGCAACAAAGGTCATGTTGCAGAAAACTTTTTCAACATAGGTCAGGTTGAAGATTTTTTTTTCGTCTTTTTACAACATAGGTACTGTTGCGGAAGAAACTTTTTAAAAGATTCGTCGGCTCGCAAACCATTGGATTTAATACGGGGTGACCGACAAATTCAGCTGACAGCTTTTGCAACAAGCATAATGTTGCGTTCGGATGATTGCAACAGGGTCGTGTTGTAGAACTTTTGCAAGATAGATATTGTTGCAAGAATTTTTCTGCAACAAAGCTAATGTTGCAGATTCTTTTCTGTTTTCAACTTTATATAGGTGTTACGGAAAAATGTTTTGCAACACAACTAATGTTGCAGAATTATTTTTGCAACAAGGAGGATGTTGCAGGAAAAAAACCACTATCGTTCACCGCGAGCTCCATCAAACGGTGCTGGGAGGGGAGGCGCTATCCGTCACCGCCATCGCGCCGCCTCCGACGAGCAATGGACCTCCGACCTGGTCGCCTCGCCGCCATCCTCGGCTCCGACGAGGTGGGCACACCGCGCGTGGTGGAGGCGTGCGGCAAAGACGACGACCGCATCCGACCCCGGATGGAATGGCGCACCACGGCGGCGACCTTACCCAACCCCCGGCTGCAACGGTGCTCCGCGTCGGTAGGCCATAGATCCTGGCTCACGGCAAGCCGGGGCCACCCCGCTGAGCTGCTGCTGCAGAAGCACATGTGATTGGTATTGTTTCTCGAGATGAAAGGATAAGGAAGAAGCATGTGCAGATTGGTCGTACATGGTGAGGCACGTGTCAGATGGACGAGGCGGCGGATCGTTCCTTAGGATTCGTCGGTTGAATCAAATCTTTTCCCTTACTCCTAATGCTTAAATCTTTTAAGTAATAAAGCGTCCCTTTTTAAAGAAAAAAAATCAGTTACTCCTCTCATATTTTCCCAAGCTTCCGTTTTACCTAACACGGAAAATAATGGATACGTGAAGGGCTTCTAATAAACAGAAATAATCACGAGAAAAGGAGATCAAACCAACGTGCACGCTAATACTATACAGTATAACATTGATTTGGCAATGAATGTTATTCCTCTCGTTTCAAAGTGTGTATTATGATCGTATGGCTACACTAGTTAGATCGAAACCAAAGATGCCGGCGTCGTGGAATACATCACGTGGTTGAGTAATTGATTGAGGAATTTCGCAAAGGAACATACCCTGAAGTACGGCGGGAAATATGATGTGCTTCATGATCAGATAGAGGCACCATAGTAAATCGCAGTCACCGTCGTACAGATGGCAGCTTCCAGACCTAAATTAACCACTCGTAGCTCGTGTTGACCGTTGAGTGTCAGGAAGGGGAAAACACATGCCTAATTACCCGCCACAATAAAAAAAATCACAACTGTTATGTATGTTTTGTCATGCTTACCTCGTGCCCTTTATTTCAGACCACTACTCTAGATCGACTAGAGAAGGATACCTCATTGCCTTCTCCCGGTTGTGCTCGCGCGCATCTGATCCGATAATACGTACTTACAAGCGTGCGTGCAGCATCGCGCGGCAGATAACACGTAAATTCTGTGGGTGTACTTGACCAACTGCGGTGGACAGGCCAAAAGATAACGGACGTAAATTCTGTGGGCGTAGTGGAACCCAGCCAATACGTCAATCGGGCGTGGTGCGATGAGCTGATGCTACGTACACTGCAGTACACTCAAGCACCCGAGAAGAGGAACAATTAAGGCCCGATACGTCATGGTAACCTCTGGGGTTTTTTTTCTCGAATACGCACGAGCGTGCGTATTATATATTACTAGCAAAAATGCCCGTGCGTTGCAACGGGAGGAAAAAAAACACCCCTCATACACACTCGACGACATCGGCAAATTCCTTGACATATTTCATGTTGTGGTACGCAAAACAACATGATAAGTGATGTTGCACGAACACATAAAGATATGATGATATTTTCAATATACTAAAGGTATGTCCAATTCATTGGACACACCTTTAGCATATCTACATCCCCTATGGCGTCAATATTAGATTTTATAAGATCATAAAAGCTATCATATCTAGTCAATTTAAATGAGTATAAAACATATATAATAGGCATTAGCGAAATACACCATATAAAGAAAAGTATTAATTAAGAGTGTATGCTAAAGTTGGATATTACAAAGGCTTTTGACACAGCTGACTGGGCTTTTCTGCTGGAAATATTGCGCCACTTGGGCTTTGGAGATAAATGGATCGCTTGGGTGGCCTGTCTGGTGGCCTCCTCCTCGACACGGATCTTGCTCAATGGTGTCCCGGGCAGAGGTTATTTACAACAAGTGTGGATTCCGGCAAGGGGGCCCCATGTCCCCTCTTCTCTTCGTCATGCTCATGAGTAGCCTACACGCCTTGCTCAACCATGCGGCCGACACCGGCGTTATGACGCCGTTGGCCCCTACGGGTCCCAGAAACCGCACTTCCATCTACGCGGACGATGTGGTAACATTCATCAAACCGGACATCCAAAGCATTCGGGCCTGCAACTTGATACTCACGGACTTTGGAGTGGCTTCTGGGCTTCGCACAAACCTAGCGAAGTGTTCTGCGCACCCCATCAGATGCACAGAGGAGCAGGTCGCATTGATAAATGATGAGATGGGTTGCCCGGTGGTGGGTTGGCCATGTCGCTACCTGGGCCTCCCCTTAAGCCTAAGGAAGATCACGGCTGGCCAGTTGCAGTATATTGTTGACAAGATGGCCGACAGACTCCCCGCGTGGCAAGCAAGAATGATGTATAGAGCCGGAAGGCTAGAACTACTCAAAACCACCCTCGCATCAATGCCAATTCATGCTATGATGGCAATAGACCTTCCAGTCAAAACAATTGAAGCAGCCAACAAGATTTGTAGAGGTTTCTTATGGAAGGGACGGCGAGATGTTCACGGTGGACACTGCTTGGTGGCTTGGGATCAGGTTTGTGCGCCTAAGGAATATGGTGGCCTTGGGGTGCCCAACTTACGTCTGCTCAACACCTCTCTTCTAGCAAGATGGCCATGGTTGGCTAGGACGGATACAGATAGGCCATGGGAAGAATTCAACGTACAAGTCTCCTCGGACTCGATGGCTACTTACAAGGCAGCCACCAAATGCACCATTGGGGATGGTCAATCCACGTTGTTCTGGAAGGACTGGTGGCTTCAAGAGGGACGCATACAGGATACCATGCCACACCTGTTCAGCGCTGCAAAGAGGAATGCGATCAAGGTGAGAACCGTGGGACAGGCGGTCTCGGGAGGTTGGTGGCATGATGTGTCGCCGAATATGAGCGCTGAGGCAATCCAAGAGTTTCTCACTCTGGTGGGCCGGATGCAACTTGTTCAGGTGGAGGTGGGGGTGCAGGACAGTATCACCTGGTTGTGGGGAACTGATGGAAGGTTCTCTGCACGTTCTGCTTATCGTGCACACTTCGCTGGCCGGATAGAAGCTGCTGGCGCTGTACAAATTTGGAAGTCGCGAGCTCCGAACACATGCAAGATCTTCTCGTGGCTCGCCGCTAGGAGGAGATGTTGGACGGCTGACAGGCTGCAGAGACGCTTGATGCCGCACCCGCCGGCATGTCCACTATGTGACCAGGAACCAGAGACGATTGACCACTTACTCCTTGGATGCGTGTTTGCGAGACAGGTCTGGTCGGCCATCACAGACAATTGGGGCAAACCCCAATGGACTCCAACTCACGGAGTGAAGCTAGTTCAATGGTGGGCATCTTTGGGCATAGAGATGAGGATGAGGAAGGAAGCTTGGATGGTGATCACTTTGGTGGCATGGACTAATTGGAAGCACAGAAACGACGTCGTCTTCAACGGCGCATTGCCTTCCGTCGACGTGGTGCTCGAGCGGATCAATGCGGAAGGAGAGAACTGGAGGGCTGCGTCGCTGTTACGGCAGCCGGGATCGCTCCCGGTTAGGGTAGATAGGTTGGATAGTAGCGAGTAATTAGCATGAGGTGTGTGTTGGCCCATGCGGCCGTGGACTCTATGTAACCGATTGTATCGCCATCTTGGCGCCTTCTATCTATGGTCTCGATACGTCAACTTTGACGTATCCTTGAAAAATATTAAGAGTGTATCTTAAACAGAATTTTAGAAAAAAATAACATGGAGGATAATAGCATATTTGAAATCTACACATTTTTTTCAACGATTTCCATATAACATGTTTAACTTGGATTTGCAATTTAAAATAAATAATTTTTAAAAGGCATTTGAATCTGTCAAAAAAAATTAGAATAGCTGGGCCAAAACTGCAACATTGTGCATAGATAGGCTTGGGCGATGCAATTTTATTCTACGCCAACAAAAATTGGAAAAAAAATACACAACAAAAAGGGCAAAGGAGGACTCGAACTTAGGCCTCCTAGTTGTACCGCAAAGACTCAACCCACCATGCTACTTCGGTGCTTGTGAAACTTTTGGGGGTCTCGCTGGATATAAACTATAGAACCGGTGGCAACTTAAAAGAAAAAACGAATCATTTTTTCCACTTATCGGTGGCATAGGGGGTAATTATGGACAACTTCGGGGGTAATTTAAGTGACGGACGAGCAGAAGCAATAATTTCTTTATTAGTAGGTATAGAAACAAGAAGAGCCAAGACGGCTGATACAATGCCTTTCAGCACGTGCTACCCCTAGAGGTTAGCACCCACATCCACCAAAACAACAACAACTTAACCCACCTTGACCATACTCAAGCCAACAATGGCGAAGAGGACGGACACAGAGCACACAGGCCGCGTCCCCCTATACCAAACAACTCAAAACACGACAAAAACACCTAACCAAACTAGTTCAACGCACTCTACACCCTTGGTGCCTAGAGGATCGGCGAGCGGACAGCGGGAGCTAGCTTGACTCGGAGAAGACGACGTCGAAGAGGTGTCGATGATGGAGTGCATAGCGCCTCGGATACTCATGTCCACAGCAACACCCCGCGCATGACAACTTGGCACCCCAAGCCTCACTGCCGAAGCAGGTGATGCAAACCAGCAGCTGCTCCTCCGGACGCATCCTGAGCACCTAGGCAGTGCCTCCAAGAAGGGGACGGCTCCGAGATGCCGCCACTGCCTGGCCTGGCGAACCAAGCCTAGGGTTTCCCCCGGTGTTAAAACAGGGGATGAACATGCCATGACAACGCCCACAGCGAGGAGACGGCGCCCACAAGCGTCGTTGTTGCCCGCAGCCGCAGCCGCACCGGATTTCTCCTTGGCCATGTCCATCAAATTCCGGAGCGCGGCAAACTGGAAGGGAGGACAAAGCTGCCACCTTGGGGCATCACCGTGGAGAGGGGGGAGCCGTAAGTCGTCGAGCCGCCAACCGGCAAGTCCACCGCAACCCCTGGTCGAGGAAGACCAGGGCCTGCAATCTGCATCCACCCGCTACAGCCCCGCCGCCCTCACGGCCAAGGAATGCAGCGCCGCCAGAACACCACAGTCCACAGCCCAAACATCCATGATGCCCGGCCATCCACCTCGCCGCGCCTCCGCCCCGAGAAGAGGAGGGCAGTCCACCGCAGCCTGGGGCCACTGCCCCAGCATACCAGCCCCGGAGCACCGGCGGGATCCCCGGCGACCAGATCAGGCCGAGCCAGAGCAAGCCGACATGGCGGCCACGCGCAGCCCTTCGCGCCAGCAGTCGTGCTGCCAGCCCCGTGCCACTCACGCCCCACCGGACCGCCACCGAGCCGCCCATGGCCATGACGCCAGATCCGATCCACCGAGCCGCCACGGCCAAACCGCCGTCGAGCACCACCAAATCCGGCTGCCGCGCTGCCCCAACAGCCACAGAAGCCGGAACACCACCGCCTGGTCCCGGGGCCGCCGCCCCGGCGTCCGCCCGTCGTCGGTTGGGCGCCTCGTCTAGGGCCGACGCGCCACACCAACAGGGGATCTCCCCGCGCGAGAGGAGAGGGCCCGCCGCCGCCGGCCGCCGTGCGGGCTTTGCCCGCCGACGTTGCCCAGCGGCGGCGAGGGAAGGGGCACTGGAGTAGGGAGGGTGGCGGCGGCGGCGCTAGGGTAACCTCTGGGGTTCGTTCCTTTCTTTGAAGTGGCCAGCCCCGCGCAAGTGGTCTCGTGTGTGTACTGTACTAGTATCATCGATACTTAAGCAGGCCCCTCGTGCTTTGACACGTTATCACCGGTTCGCATCATGCGCGATTTCATCTGGGGTCACACCGTCCAAGCAGGGGGTGTAACAGTCCGAGACCGACGCTCCAGAAGATTCCCCTTTTATTCTGTTATCATCGTGCGATTCGTTTGTTGGTTGCATTCATCATCGCATCATTCGTATCATTCGCATCATCTGCATAGCATCGTCACTTGTTTTTTGAAAACTTGCATCCGTAAATAGTTGCCGGTTCTCCCCGTCGTCCGTTTCGAGTCCAACCACACACGCACGCGCCCGCGGCATCGATAAAATATTGTTTTTAAAAGTGCGTATAAAATATTCTCGAATTGGGCCGGAAGTTGTCGTGCGGTCTTGTTATATTGTAGGTAGACCGCCTGCGAAATTTCATCGCAATCGGGGGTCGTTTGATACCCGAACGATCAACCGTAGCAGCGCAGTCATCGGATTATTTCTCGAACGTTTTCGGCTTATCAAAACTCGATGCCGGGCCACTATCTTCCCTCTCATCTCAGCCCAACCACCTCTCCACAGCCCACCATAGCCTAGCTAACCCACCTCTCCGATCTGACCATCGGATCGTGATCGGAGGGCCCCGAAACCCCCCTAAGCACCCTCAAACCCTAGCCCTGCCTATTTAAGGAGGTCTCCCCCTCCCAAAATGGCCTTCCCCAACCTTCAGCCTCGAAAACCGCGCCCTCCCGCCGCCACTCCTCGGAATTCGTGCACAGCAAGCCCGCCGCCGCCACTTGTCGCCGCCAACCAGCCACACCGCCGCCGCAGCCGCCTCCCGGGCCAACCAGAGGCCGCCACGTGGCCTCCCCCGCCGCCAGCCGTCGCCCGTGCGCTTCCCACCTGCTCCCAGCCGCCGCAGGGCCCGCCAGGGCCCGAGCCAGGCCCGCCCGGCCCGAGCCAGCCCCTGCTGCAGCCCGCGGTCGCCCGCCTCCCGCAACCCTAACGCCGCCCGGGAGAGCTCCCGCGCCGGTGCCCGCCGCCGCCGGCCAGCCCTAGCGCATGCGCCGCTGCCGGATGCCTTCGCCGCCGTCCCTTCGTCGCCCGAGGTCGCCGCGCCGCCGCCATGGACCGCTGCCTCGCCCTGCCCGTCCGACCGCGTGGGACCTCGCCGGAGGTGGACCCCGACCCCGCCGGAGCCAGAGACCGTGCCGTCCGGTCCCGCCGTCGCCAGATCCGGGCAGGCCACCCCCGGATCCGGACGGATCTTGCCGCGCCGCCCTGCCGGCCTCCTAGCCTCGCCGGCGTTGCCCTCCGCGTCCCCGCCGCCGGCAACCGTCTTCCCGCCGCCGTTGACCTGCGGCCTGGACGGAATCGTCCCGATCCAGCCGGGACCGGGCTGCCCCCGATCCAAACAGGCCACGGATCATCCCGGAACCACCGCGTCCATGTTCTCGCGAGGTGAAAACGGCTAAGTCCCCAGATTTCAGTATTATAGTGGCATTTTGTGATGTGTGTAGTTTATAAACCGTGCATCGGATCTAGGTGTGTTATACATGAAAATTTATCTACTCTTCGAGCTCTACATGATAGCATCATTGGCATATACATTAGGGTTCATCTAGATGCTGTAAATTGTGTTGCAAAAGTGCATCTCATCGTTAGTTGCGAATCGTTAGATGCGGATGGTTGCATCTCACCCGTAGGTCTTTTGTATGTGGTTTCTTCATGAGATGTGCCCTATTATATGTGTACTTTGATGCCATGCCTCTGGTTGCTAGGTAGAACATCATTAGCATATTTATTTGTTGCTCTAAAGTGGCTATCGCGGTAAAAATGTAATCTGTTAACGATAAGTTCCATTTTGCGAGCATCGTAGTAATTGATCCATGCACCTTTTCTAATAGTTGTAAACATGAGATATGCCCTTGGACATGTGTGCTAGGCCCTGGTATTTTTGGTTGCTATAGAAATCCATGTTTAGGTGTTATTTTCTTGTTGCCAACATGCTATAAAATACTGCTGTTTTGAGGGTCCAAAATATTTCTAAGTCTGAAAAACTGTTATTTTGTTGCCATGTTGTCATGTGATTTGCTATTGATCTAGGAGTCTTTTGTGGTTGCTCCAAAAGAGTCTTTTGTTAAGCATGTTATTGCCTACCAGGTATTGCCATTTGATGCCATGTATAGGATTTGCATCATAATTATATCTGTTGTCCAACTTGCCAATCTGTTAAAAACTGCTGCTCATGTCTACTCTAATTTTCACTAAGTCTGAGAATCTGTTTTCTCCATAATGCCATGTTGTGATGATGCTAGCCATGATTCTATGCATAATTAGACCTTGCCACCATGGAATTAATTGTAGTACATCATGTCCTCTACCATACTGTAGTTTTTCATGCCATAATATGCCCTGTAGAATATAGTTTTATTGCTGCCAATATGCCTTCGTGAAAATCTGCTATGCTAAAACCTGTTATTTTTACTAAGTCCTAATCTGCTATATTTTATTACCATGTTGTGAGCTTCCTACCATGTGATCCATGACTCTTTTGAGTATGATATGTGAAGATAAAATGAAGTGTGTGTTATATGCTACTGCCCCATGCTTAGTTTGCACATATTAGGATCTTGTAGCTTGTTGTTTTCATGTGTGCCATATGCCATGTTGCTGTTTTGGACAGATTTGAACTAAAACTTGTGTTGCTTGTTATCGTTGAACCATAGCTCCGTTTTGAACATGTTGCATATGTAACTTGACTAGAATTTCATGTAGTTTCATAATATCTTGTTGCATACATGATTTAACATGTTTGTAGTGGTTGTTTGCATTCATGACATATGCATCTTGTGTTGATCATATCTTTTAGTCCGTAGCTCCGTTTTATATGATCTATATATGTAAATCGACTAGAATGACGAGTAGAATCATATGATGCATTTTGTTTTTATGTTTAACAAATATAAAACATGATTAGTTCAGATCTGGACCAATTTCGAAATTAACATATGGGGTCGTTTCGGAAATGCTATATGTTGTTTCCGACCTCATTTAAACTTGCCTAGATGTGTAGTTTACTTATGCTTCAACTCTTGCCATGTTAACAACATTTAAACTTGATGTGTAAATAAACGAGAGTGAACTAAATGATCCGAACGTGGAGTTTAATCAATATGCAACTCGTTGCATATTGGGCTTCACTTAATGTGTAGGAGTTGATTGTTGTGCTTTGCCATGTCCTGCATAACATACATCATCCTTGTTGTGCATCATGTCATGCATATGTTATGGTGTTTATCATGTGTTGATTGTTATTTCCGATTTGCCTCTTCTCGATAGAGTTCCAAAAGCGTTCGGAGTGTGAGGATTCGTTCGACTACATTGGCTCGTCTTCTTCATGGATTCGTTCTTCTTCCAAGCGGGATCTCAGGCAAGATGATCATTTCCCTGGATACCATTACTATCATTGCCATGCTAGATGTCTCGTTTCTATCGCTGTCTTGCTACCAACCACTTGTATGTCAAGCCTCCCAAATTGCCATGAAAAGCCTCTAACCCCTCCACATCCCAGCAAAGCATTGTTTGGCTATGTTACGGCTTGCTCAGCCTTTCTTATAGCGTTGCTAGTTGCAGGTGCAATTGTTTCCATGTGCCAACATGGATGTTTTTGAGCTATCACAATATTATTGCTATTTAATTTAATGCACATATATACTTGGTAAAAGGTGGAAGGCTCGTCCTTTTGCTTGGTGTTTTGTTCCACTTTTGCCGCCCTAGTTACTTGTGTACCGGTGTTATGTTCCATAATTGAGCGCTCCTAACATGCTCGGGGTTGTTATGGGGACCCCCTTGACTTTCGTTTTAGGATAAAACTTGTCTGGAAAGGCCCAACTTTGGTACTACATTTGCCCAACATAATAATACTGAACACCGTTACTAAAGCATAGGGCGTCATGAACCCGAGGAGTTAATTCAACATAATACAGGGGGGCCAGTGCTGCTGGTGCTGGTCCAAAACAGAGTCGTGTGCGGGGCCAACCCGGGGCAACTCGGGAGATGTCTATCAGGCCACGGTACGCTATGCTCATCTGGTCGTGTCCTGAGAACGAGATACGCGGCTCCTATCGGGTTCGTCGACACGTCGGGCGGTCCTGCTGGACTTGTTTTACCTTTCTCGAACGTCTTGTGCGCGGTATTTCGACGACACTTCGGGCTATCTCGAAGTTGAGATTTTCCACCGGGATTCCGCAATACTACGGGTGATTCCGCGGTTGAGGAATTCCAATGCAGCTTGTGGTTAGTCTGTGATGGATGAGTTGGAGCACCCCCTGCAGGGTTAAATCTTTCGGAAAGCCGTGCCCGCAGTTAAGTGGCAACTTGGAAACTTTGTTTAACACCCGGTCATAGCAAACTTGAAGTAAACTCAAATAAAATACACCAACCGTGGGGTTATGTTTGACGTAAGTAGGTGTTTAGGATCTCTTAGAGATCATTACTAGATCACGTCCATTTATGAGACAATCATCCCCCTTTATTCTTGTACTCGTAAGTTAGCCACTCAAATAAATGCTTAGTGCTTGCTACAGCCTCACCACTTAACCATACCTCACCCATTAAGCTTTAATAGTCTTGATACCCTTGGAAATGAGATTGTTGAGTCCCTGTGGCTCACAGATTACTACAACAACAGTTGCAGGAACAGGTAATGCGATGATTTGACGTGAGCGCGATGCTTGTTTGATTTGGAGTTCTTCTTCATCATCGATCATAGGATGGGTTCCAGGCGGCAGCTTGGGATAGCAACGATGGATGTCATTTTATCGTTTGTTTTCGTCCGTAGTCGGACCCTGCTCTTCTGTATGATGATTGTATATGTTGTTGTATTGATGTGAATTTGATTTAGCTTGTGGCGAGTGTAAGCCAATTCCATATACTCATCTCTTCTTTACATGTACTTGTAATGATATCCATTCTTGCGAAACGACAAGATGCGCTTCTATCCCTGTCGAGGCCCTCGTGCCAAAATAAGGATAGGATCGCATCTTGGGCGTTACAGGGGGACAATCGATGGAGACCGTGGGGGAGCCTATACGGAGTAGGGAGGGTATGCTGCCTGGAATGTCTAACGTATAGCGGCCGCGCGGCCGGTTGTAGCTCAGCACTTGATAACTCTTCATCGATCCCTTGAAATTGAAAATATACTTCTTCACATGCTCCAGGTATTTAAGCACCAAATGCATCATCACCATCTCATCTGTGTCACCTCCTCGTCGGACGACTCAACATAGTGCTTGCATATGTACTCTATATCCTAATCCATTGCTTCAAAGAAAGAGGGACAAAAAATTTAGCTCGGGCAATTCAACGAAGAGTTTCCCGACATGGTGAGCATCTTAGGAGCAGATGGTCCCTATGCGGCGGTCAGAGGAGAGTTGGAGCAGATGGTACCTGCACGGTGGTCGGAGGAGAGTTCTGGAACAACGACGAAGGAGAAACGGCATGGAGCTCGGTGTACCATTGGAGGTGACGGACTCGTCGAGTTCTGGCAGGGGAGTGGCGTGGTGCCCGGGGTGGTGGAGCGGCGACGAAGGTAGGAGAGACAAACTGAAGGAGAGAAAATGGGAGGATGATGGGAGTGGGGTCCGTGGGTGTCGGAGTCCTACGTGGCTGATGTCCTGACTCTCGTACCCTCCCAAGGTTTGTCTCGCTTTGCCGGAAAAAGTACGTCTGGACCGATGCAACCCGCGTTGGATGGCTAAACAAGTTCAGACCACCCAGTCGGGAGGTTTGAGGGTCCGCTTTGGAGATGCCTTAAGAGCGTCTACAATCAGACTTTGCAAATCCACCCACCTAAACGTTTGTGACGTGTCCAGACACGACCCTAGGCAGCACCGGACGTCCCTTCATATGTCCTGTCGGATAACCACCCTTCTCATATCTAAACCTTAAATCCATGTAAATCCATGCATGTTGATTAAACACATGAATATCGCACGTAAATAAGATTTTGTTTGTAGTGAAAAATACATAGTTCAAATATAAAATTTATTGGAAGTGCACAATTCAAACATGAAACTCCTTGCTTTTTATTGTGGATCTGCATAAACCCCACAAGATCATTAAGTAGCTGGACATGCACCTATTGATCTCGATGATTTTGATGAATCTGCAGAAAATTCATAATCTGATTTTCATCTTGTTTCGGGATGTGGCCTTGTTCTCTAGGCTTCTCGAAATTATGGGTTCGGGCTGGCCCTTCACCCTTGCTGATGGTGCAAAATACCGTCAGATCCCCCGGTAGGGGTCCAAGCGCAGCTGGAAGTCTTAGATCAGAGGTTACACAAAGGGTTTATCCAAGTTCGGGCCTCTGAAGAGTAATACCTCACATCCTGCTTGACTTTGATATTCATGGTGGATGGATACCTCGTGCGACGGGTTACCATTGTGTATGCGATTGCTACTAAGAGTTTGCCTATCTAGGAATAGATGATCTAGAGCGGTCTTGATACGTCCATTTTGCATCATGATTTCCTACTGTTATTTATTATGTTTTTTGAATAATAATGCTTTAGGGAGTGATTCTAATGCCTTTTCTCTCATAAGATGCAAGGTTTACACAAGGAGGAAGAATACCGGCAGCTGGAATTCTGGACCTGAAAAAGCAAATTAGACTTACCTATTCTGCACATCTCCAAAGAAGCTGAAACTTTACGGAGAGTATTTTTGTAATATATGAAAAATAATGGAGCAAATAACTACCGGAGGGGGCCACCCTGGTGGGCACAAGACACCAGGGTGCGTCAGGCCCCCCAGGCGCGCCCTGGTGGGTTGTGCCCTCCTCGGCTTATCTCCGGTGCCCATCTTCTGGTATATAAGGTCTTTTGACCTAGAAAAAATAAGGAGAGGACTTTCGGGACGAAACATCGCCGTCTCGAGGCGGAACTTGGGCAGGAGCACTTTTGCCCTCCGGCGGAGCGATTCCGCCGGGGGAACTTCCCTCCCGGAGGGGGAAATCGAAGCCATCGTCATCATCAACACCCCTCTCATCTTTGGGAGGCCAATCTTCATCAACATCTTCAACAGCACCATCTCCTCTCAAACCCTAGTTCATCTCTTGTGTTCAGTCTTTGTACCGGAACCTCAGATTGGTACCTGTGGGTGACTAGTAGTGTTGATTACATCTTGTAGTTCATTACTATATGGTTTATTTGGTGGAAGATTATATGTTCAGATCCATTATGCTATTCAATACCCCTCTGATCTTGAGAATGAATATTATTTGTGAGTAGTTACCTTTGTTCTTGAGGTAACGGGAGAAGTCATGTTGCAAGTAATCATGTGAATTTGATATGTGTTCGATATTATGATGATATGTATGTTGTGATTCCCTTAGTGGTGTCATGTGAACGTCGACTACATGACACATCACCATCCTTGGGCCTAAGGGAATGCATTGTGGAGTAGTTATTAGATGATGGGTTGCTAGAGTGACAGAAGCTTAAACCCTAGTTTATGCACTACTTCGTAAGGGGCTGATTTGGATCCAAACGTTTAATGCTATGGTTAGATTTTATCTTAATACTTTTCTCGTAGTTGCGGATGCTTGCGAGGGGGTTAATCATAAGTAGGAGGTTGTTCAAGTAAGAACAGCACCCAAGCACCGGTCCACCCACATATCAAATTATCAAAGTAGCGAACACGAATCAAACCAACATGATAAAAGTGACTAGATGAAATTCCCGTGTACCCTCAAGAACACTTTGCCTATTACTAGAGATTGTTCTGGCCTGTCCTTTGCCACAAAAGGATTGGGCTACCTTGCTGCACTTTATTTACTGTTACCGCTACTTGCTCGTTATCAATTATCTTGCTATCAAACTATCTGTTACTTACAATTTCAGTGCTTGCAGAAATTACCTTGCTGAAAACCGCTTGTCATTTCCTTCTGCTCCTCGTTGGGTTCGACACTCTTACTTATCGAAAGGACTACGATTGATCCCCTATACTTGTGGGTCATCAGGTCTCCGACCTCCCTTTATATAATCAGGGAGGTCTAGGGTTTCCATGGTGGGGAATGTGATTTGGGTGCCGCCGCCCTAATACCTGGAGGGCAAGAAGGTCTCTGGCACTTCCCTAGGGCTTCTCCCTTATTTGGGGCCTAATGGACCCCTTGTTGACCTGGAGGTCAGGCTCCTCTGAGTGAGCCACCCCCAGTATAGGACACCATTAGTAGCCCTCGAGCGTGGCGGAGGTTGCAGGGGAGGCCTTTGTGATCTCTGGCGGGATCTCATATCTTCGTAAAATTTATCTTGGCCTTCTCCTGTAGGGAGGCTGGACATCAGGTCGATGCTTTGTACGCGGCTTTGCGAGAGGCCTCGAGATCCGAAGGTCATCGCCGCTGTGTAAATCGACGCTCGTCGAGCACTCCGCGATCCTCGGGGTGGGGAGATTAAGAACCGTGGCTCTCGCGCCGGCCCTCTGTGAAACAGGAAATCTTAAAAAGGGAAGATCGTCTTATCCATCCTGCGTGGACCCACTTATCGTTTTCGGGCATCTATAAGAAGAGGGAAGCGGAGGGGTTTTGATTTTATCCGCCTCTAGTCATTTCGACTTCTTCCTTCACCATCAGACTTCTTCCGCCGCCGCATCTCTTTTGTTCGCCTTTCATACCCTTCATCTTCCCCCTCTTCGACCCGCCTCCGATGGCTAGAATGAGGATAGTGAAGGGGGGCTAACAATAAGGGGGCATCGTCGAGCGCTGTCGATGAGAAGCGGAGACGGGTTTCATCTGGAGACGGGCAGACACGGACCGCCCCAAGTCTATGGGCAAGTGGTTCCCTTCTGCAGCCACGACATGGGAGATTCAGTTGTACAAGGATCAGCTCCTGATGTCGATGAATCTGAGGGACCGACTCCCAACCGGAGAAGTCCCGCGGGAGACTGGTGATGGCGAGCACGTTCTGTGCCTAGAGTAATTTGGGAGAAAACTAGGATTTCCACTCCACGGTTATGTGTGAGGCCTCCTGCGTTTTCTCGACTGCCATCTACATCACATCCCACCTAGCGGGGTGCTTCACATCTTGAAAGCACAACTTCTCCCTAGGTGGTTTTGGTAATTAATAACAACATATATTTCATTGGACTAATGTTTCCACCAAGTGTATCTCAGGAAAAAGTTCAATGATGGGATTGGCTAAAGGATTGTGTGGAGAACCTCACCAAGGAAAGGAAGGAATAGGATTGGCCATGCTTCAAGAATGAGGACTCTACATTTTACACTTTGCGAGAAATCACTTTTGAGTCCATAGGAAAGCCAATACTATTAAAAGGGGATGAGGTAAACATGACGATTTAGTTGCTCAAGTGCTTAGAGATTAGCCACCAAAAATACTCACCCACTTTCCCACTCAAATCTTCTATCCAAAGCCAAACCAAACCCTAGCATCTCGGTACTACCAACATTCCATTCGGTGCACCAAAACCAGTGACCAACTCTCCGTTAGCCATTTTCAAGAATCGGTCCCATCGAGTTTTGCGAATCGGTCTCACCAAGTGTTGGACCAACTCTCTGTTAACCAATTTCTTAAAATCGGCCCCACCGAGTTTGAGGAATTGGTCTCACTGAGTTTTGGTAACTGCCTAGGTCACCCATATCGGTACCACCGAGATTCATATATCGGTCTCACCGAAAACGCCAAAGTTGCCACATTTTGCACTAGTCGGTGCAACCGAGTTTCACTTCGGTTTCACCGAGTTGGGCAATAATGTTGTAACGGTTGGATTTTTGGAGATGCCTATATATACACATCCACCACCACTCACTCGAAGAGAAGCACTCAGAACATACACCCACTTGCCATATCCAATTTTCTGAGAGAGAACCACCTACCCTTGTGTTGAGGTCAAGATCATCCACTCCAACCATATGGATCTTGATTTCTAGCCTCCCCAAGTTGCTTTCCATCCAATCAATCTCTTCTATCCATGCCAAACCTGTGAGAGAGTGATTGAGTGTTGAGGAGACTATCTTTTGAAGCACAAGAGCAAGGAGTTCATCATACTACCACATTTATTACCTTTTGGAGGGTGGTGCCTCCTAGATTGGTTAGGTGTCTCTTGGGAGCCTCCTTCTTCGTGATTGTGGAGTTGAACCAAGAGAGTTTGTAAGAGCAAGGAGATCGCCTACTTCGTGAAGATCTACCCCGAGTAAGGCTAGTCCTCCGTGGACATAGGCCATCATGGAATAGACGAGGTTGCTACTTCGTGGACCCTTCGTGGGTGGAGCCCTCCGTGGACTCTCGCCACAGTCACCCTCCGTGGGTTGAAGTCTCCATTAACGTGGACGTACGATAGAACCACCTATCAAAACCACGGGAAAAATCTTCGTGTCTCCAAATTGCGTTTGATCTTCCTATCCCTATCCTCTTACATATGCGTGTCTTTACTTTCCGCTGCAATACTCATAGATATGCATGTGTAGGGTGAACTTGACTTGCTACAATTGCTAAAATCTACCAACAACTAAAATTGGGAAAAGGTTAGATTTTTATTTGGTCAAGTAGTCTAATCACCCTGCCTCTAGACCTACTTTCGATCCTACAAGTGGTATCAGAGCATTGGTCTTCATTGCATTGGTCTTACAACCTAGGATAGTATGGCGTCTAGTGAGGGAAATTATCATCGTAGAGGTCCATATTTTGATGGTACAAACTTTGCTAGTTGGAAGCATAAGATGAAAAATGAATATTGTTGGTCATAACCCCGCCGTATGGGTTTTTGTTCGTGTTGGCTTGCAAGGTGAATTATTTGGTGATGGAAAGGAACCAGATCGTGAAGCAGCCGCAGAAGAATTAAAGATGTTGCAATACAATGCTCAAGCATGTGACATTCTATCCAACTGCCTATGCCCCGAAGAATTCAACAAGATTAGCCGTCTTGAGAATGCAAAGGAAATTTGGGATACTTTGGTTGATATGCACGAAGGTACCGAATCCGTCAGGGAATCAAAGTTGGATGTGCTACAAAGTCAACTTGACAAGTTCAAGATGAAGGATGGTGAAGGAGTCGCCGAAATGTACTCTAGGCTTGCTCTCATCACCAATGAGATTGCCAGCTTAGGAAGCCCTTCCAGGGTTGGCGCCCACCCTGGGGCTCTCGCCCGGTGGAGTTGAGTTCTCGAAGGGAGCCCTTCCAGGCTTTGGGAGATTTGCGGTTGGTCAGATGACCAAGAGCCGCCGCGGCAAGCTCTACATCGACGATTCAGGCTGGGGCCCCAAGGCCGACTCAATCGAGTACGGGTACCGGGTCCCCTTCGGCAAGCTCCACGTCTTCATCGGCAAAATCAGTGAGTCGGTGCCCGAGTCGGACATCTGCACCAACATCATCGAGCCGGCTCGGCGCGCCCAACCCGACCGGCGTCAAGCCGGCCGGCGTCACGTCTTCGTTGGCTTTACCCAGGGAGTTAGCCTCTCAGATGAGCCGGCAGGCAGCAAGGACACCGTCGTCAACTCTGATGGCAAATCTTCCATGGGAGACACTGAATCGATCCGTCCCCTTTACGATGGTAGACTTGGGGGCTCCTCGTAAGAAGAAGCTCCTAGGGAGTCACACGAGCTGCCTCGTCAAGTTACTGTCTATATGGCAGGGACAACAGCGGCTCAAGACGCATCATCAGCAGGTGTAGCTGGCGGCTCTGGCGGACCAGGCAAGGCGCCGGCTCAAGCCATGATAGATATGATGGCCGAGATGGCGAAGCTGGTAGGAACGCCCGTCACTGCGGAAAACTAGGAGGAGCACAACACGGAGTTAGTAAAACTCCACGAGCAGATGACTAAGGTGCAGGAGGAAATCGACGTCGAAAACGCCCGGATGGCGGAAATACAGGCTCGTATCCATAACGAGTCAGAGCTTCTGAAGGACGAGGCTTGGCGGTTAGGGCTTCGTCAAGACGCCTCTGAGGCGGTTTACCAGAGGAGACACCAGAGCCGGCTGCCATTGAATCTCGAGTTGTCCCGTTTATTCCCCACTCCGCAGCAGACGCCAGGGGCTGAACGAGCGCCCGAGGATCTCCCTCGTCAAGCGGCCCGGCAAACGAATCTGGCTCAACCATCACCGGCTCAGCCGTCACCACTGCGGTTCCATACGCCGCAAGGACACTTCTCCAACCCCGTTGACAACATGTTAGCGGCGAGTCGCACCTAGAGGCGCTTCCCATCCACAGGAACACCCCCGTCAAGCATGGAGGATACCGGAAGAACCAAGGCATTGGCTACTTCAATACCAATGGAGTTGAATGGTAAGAAGGTCAATACCCCGAGCCGAAGTTTGTTCCCCAAAAGGAGAAGTATGAACATACTCTTCCCAAAGGAACAAAAGCTCAAGATGATCTTCCACCACAAGACCACAAGCTCAAGGGCAAGGACAAGCTTCAAGAGGAGATTGGCACATTTGAAGACGAGTCCCAAGCTTTGGTCAAGTGGGTTCCCAAGGCTACTCCAAGTTCTACTTCAACAACTGCTACTTCAACTCCAAGGATCCCCATCAACTTGATGTGGGTCCCCAAGTAGAAGAACTAGAGAAGTTCTTGAGGGGTGACTCCGCCAATGAAATTCACTCACATTCCTTATTGGCAAGGACTATTTGCAATCAACTCCAACCTTATGCAATAGTTCAAGGAGTCACACATTCCCTCAAAGGTAAGCAAGGGACAAGGTAATGAAAGAATTCATGGACATCATCATGTATGCATTGCACTCCATGTCCATAGATATCCTTGTATTTGTCTCTTGTGTGGGACTAACCCATGTAGGTGAGAAGAGTAAGAAAACAATGAGGATTGCTGCAAACTCAAGATGATCTTCATCAACAATGAGCATCCACTACTACCTCACCCACATGAAGTCTTCTATGACAAACCCAAGGTTAGTTTATCCCTCTAAGGGGGGATGTCACATCAAGGGGGAGCTTTACTCTAAGACTTGAGTTAAAGCATCTCTTAAAGATGTGAACACATTAAATGCTTTATGTAAAAGTGGTAAGCCCACTCGTGCTTAAACGATGACTATGACCTATGATCAAGTATTCTTGCTTGGCTCCTAAGTCAATATACTAATATATAGATGGCTCCGTCATCGCCAAAGTGCTTGGTAGATACTAGAGTGGTTTTGCATGTTTGGCATATTTCATTTGACAATTTATTGTGTGAACATGTTGGTATGCATATCTTTTCTCATTCGAGGATATCCAATTGTTGTTATTTGACTTCCATTTTTCTTTGGCCAATTGGATATACAAGAATGCCTAAGTACCTCCCTCTAGCTATCTATGCTTTCTCGTCTCAAATTCTATTCATGCTTCATCACAAAATTTGAGCAAGCACTTTTCGAACCCTCTGTGTGAGGAGCACTCGGAGTTCCGTTTTGTTTAGAGCTGACTTCCAAAACCTCCCTAGTGCAATCTCGGTGTAACCAACCTCAAAATCTCGGTTCCACCGAAGCCTAGGGTTGATCTGATTTTGTGAATCTCGGTAGCACCAATTCCATAATTGATAACCCGCAAGTATAGGGGATCGCAACAGTTTTCGAGGGTATAGTATTGAACCCAAAATTTATAGATTCGACACAAGGGGAGCCAAAGAATACTTGAGAGTATTAGCAGTTGAGTTGTCAATTCAACCACACCTAGAGATTAAATATCTGCAGCAGAGTGATCAGTAGCACAGTAATATGATAGTTTGGTAGCAGTAGCAACAGTAACAGTAGCGGTAATAGTAGTAGCAATAGTTTGTAGTAGTTGGAACAGCAGCAGCGGCAATAGTAACTTAGCAAGTATAATAAGTGGAAAGCTCGTAGGCACTGGATCGATAACTCGTTGGATGATATTCGTCATGTAACAGTCATAACCTAGGGCGATACAGAACTAGCTCAAGTTCATCAATGTAATGTAGGCATGTATTCCGTAAATAGTCATACGTGCTTATGGAAAAGAACTTGCATGACATATTTTGTCCTACCCTCCCGTGGTAGCGGGGTCCATAAGGAAACTAAGGGATATTAAGGCCTCCTTTTAATAGAGAACCGGAACAAAGCATTAACACATGGTGAATACATGAACTCCTCAAACTACGGTCATCACCGTGAAGTATCCCAAATATTGTCACTATGGGGTTGACGGATCATAACACGTAATAGGTGCATATGACTAGGCAAGATCGGATCAAGAACATAGATATAAAGATGATAACATAAACGGTTCAGATCTGAAATCATGGCACTCGGGACCTAGTGACAAGCATTAGGCATAGCAAAGTCATAGCAACATCAATCTCAGAACATAATGGATACTAGGGATCAAGCCCTAACAAAACTAACTCAATTACATGATGAATCTCATCCAACTCCTCACCGACCAGCAAGCCTACGAAGGAATTACTCACTCCCGATGGGGAGCATCATGGAATTGGCGATGGAGAAAGGTTGGTGATGACGAAGACCGAAGATTCCCCTCTCCGGAGCCCCAAACGGGCTCCAGATCTGGCCTCCCGATGAAGAACAGGAGGTGGCGGCGGCTCCGTATCTTAAAACGCGATGAAACTTTCTCTCTGGTTTTTTTCTCTGAAAATAGGAATTTATAGTGGCAGAATTAGGGTCAGTGGGGCCACGAGGTGGGCACAACTCACCAGGGCGCACCCAGGGGCCTGGCGCGCCCTGGTGGGTGCTGGCAACCCTATCCCCCCTCTTCGGTGGATTTTGGCTCCAATAATTCACATATATTCTGAAATAATTCTCCAAAAAGTTTCGTTCGATTCCGAGAACTTTTATTTCTGCACAAAAACAACACCATGGTAGTTCTGCTGAAAGCAGCGTCAGTCCGGGTTAGTTCCATCCAAATCATGCAAATTAGAGTCCAAAACAAGGGCAAAAGGGTGAGGAAAAGTAGATACGTTGGAGACGTATCAATTCCCCCAAGCTTAAACATTTGCTTGTCCTCAAGCAATTTAGTTGACAAACTGAAAGTGATAAAGAAAAACTTGTATGAACTCTTTTGTTCTTGTTTACATATATATGCTTAAGTAGCACCCAGGTTTTCAACAAAGATTATGACTAACCATGTCAACAATAACTCTTAGAAATTATATTAACTCATAACAATAACATAAGCAACTAGCAAGCAATAATAAGATATCTCAAGCGCCAACACTTTGTCAAAACAATCATGATACAATATGACAATAGTGGTATCTCGCTAGCCCTTTCTGAGACCGCAAAACATAAATGCAGAGCACCTCAAAAGTTCAAGCGGCGACTAAACATTGTAATTCATGGTAGAAAAGATCCAGTCATGCTACACCCAACATCAACTATACACAATGCATGAGGATGAAAATAGTGCTCTCAGGTCTGGCGCTTATTTGAGAAGGTGATGACTCAACATAAAAGTACATAGATAGTCCCTTCGCAGAGGGAAGCATGGATTTGCAGCGGTGCCAGAGCTCAAAGTTTAAAACAGAGATAGATATAATTTTGGCAGGTACACCCTTCCTGTCAACGTCACTACCAAGAGTTATCAATATCTTCCATGCTAAACAAATTAGCGGCAGTTCCCAAGCGGTAAAAGTAAAGGTTTACTCCCCCTCCATCAACAATCACACTCCACGACTAGCTGCATCCACGGGTACCGTCCAAACCAACAACATTCCTGGGAGAGTTTTGTTTAATTATTTTTGATTTTTGATTTTGGGACTGGGAATCCCTATTACCGCCCCTCTCGTGTAAGGACAAGTGAATAAACACTCATCATGAGAATAACCCGCTTAGCATGGAAGATACTGACCACCCCATGTCGCTCCATGAGCGGTCCAGGCACACAAAATAGATATTCATTTGAATTTTTAGAGGTGGCACATGCAAATTTACTTGGAACGGCAGGGTAATACCGCATATAGGTAGATATAGTGGACTCATCTGGCATAACTTGGTTTAAGGGTTTTGATGCACAAGCAGTATTCCCGCTTAGTATAGGAGAAGGCTAGCAATTAGATTGAGAAGCGGCCAGCTAGAGAGCGAAAACGGTCATGAACATGCATCACATATAATCAACATTGAATACTAGCATGAGTAGGATATGGACACCATGAACATAAATATCATGAAGGCTATGTTGGTTTTGATTCAACTACATGCGTGAACATGTGCCAAGTCAAGCCATTTGAAACATTCAAAGGAGGATACCATATCACCATACCGCATCACAACCATTTTAATGCATGTTGACACCCAAGATAAATCATTATCCACTCCTAGGTACTTAAGCATGGCATGAACAACTATAATCTCTAATGACCATTGCAAACATGTTTGATCATAATGAGCTGAATCAAGGATACTAGGTTAAACATATTTACAAAAACAAAAACAAGTTGAGTTCATACCCGCTTTTCTCTGCCACAGTCAATTCATCAAATGTTGTCATTATTGCCTTTCACTTGCACGACCGAACGATAAGAAGATAATAATAGTGCAAGAGTGTCGTGGACTAAGCTGGAATCAATTTCATTGTGGTCTTCTTCTAGGTACGACTCAAGTAAAAAGAAAAGAATTTCGGAGAAACACACTGAAATATTTTTGGAGTTTTTGGTTTTTCTTGAAGAAAGCAAATTAAAGAAGAAAAACAAAAACGAGAAAAACTATTTACACGGGAAAGCTCCCAACAAGTAAAAGAAGAAGCGAGAAATCTTTTGGGGTTTTCTTTTTTATGCTACAATTAAACTAAGCTAGAAAGAAAAACTAAAAAGAAGTAGGAAATATTTTTGGATTTTCTCAAAGTTTTTCAAACACACAAGAAGAAAGCGAGAAAATAAATCTAGCATGGATATTAAAATGAAAAAGTGTGAACACCGACAACTGGAATGAAATGTGTGAACATGAATGTAATGTCGGTGGAAATACTTACTCCCCCAAGCTTAGGCTTTTGGCCTAGCTTGGTAATCACCATCCGTAGTAACCGTCCGGTCCCAAGTCATAGTGAGGCGGAGGCGGCACCTGAGCATCCCACCCCTGGGGCTCCTCCTCAGCAGCTGCTAGGTTGCTCCGGTAGGCTATAATGTCATCTGGCATGATCCTGTATCCGTTCCTGGCAATATAATCAAACAAAGCAGGTGCAGGCAACGGAATAATATCACGTGTTTCCTTGCTAAATACTAGGTTATAATGAATGTCACGGGGAGAATCGGTTACATCTAGGAATTGGTGAGCCTGAAGTGACTTGTGATCAAGTTAAACTCGGGATAAGAGATAATCATGTGGGCAAAACTGGACTCTAAAGTGGCTCGCTAGATGATTAGCATAAATACCACCATGTATATTTCCCTTAGGTTTGTTAAGATGTAAGCATCGAGCAATAATAGCACTTATATTAAAGGTGTGATCATCATAAAGTGCACGATGTAAAATAGCAAGGTCAGGGGCACTGAGTGCGCCGACCTTCTCCCTAGCGGTTAAACACATAGCGATGACCAAGGCGAAATAATGTACCGAGGGAAACTGCAAACTGGTAGCAGTGGCGCTCGACATGCCACTATCCTCACCCACGGTTAACGTGAGGAGAAAATCCTCAAACTCAGATGGCCTAGGTTCTCTCAAGTCCCCATCAGAAGGAATCAAGCATATGTTGCAGAAGTCAGTTAGCGGCAATGTGTAAGTTTCAGCATAAAGATTAAACTGCATTTCAGGGGGGTTGTTTCTCCCTAGATAATGAAAGCTTTGCACAAAGGAATTTGTAAGGATGTCATATTGGTCACACTTAGCTGCGAGAAACTCGGTTAACCCAGCGTTCGCGACAAACTGAGCGAACTCTTGATGGAACCCGGCCTCCTCCATGAAGGCATCATGCGGCCATTCACACGGCCGCACCTCCACCTTCCTTGGGGTGTGAAGGTCATTGTCCGATGATTCCCCAATGACTCCCTTGGCATTTTTCTTGGAGGAGAACTTCCTAAAGATTTGCATTTTATTCCTATAAAAATTCAGAAAAAATTTAGTCCACAAAAATTTGCCAACAAAACTTTGTAAGATTGTTAGCAACTACTCCCAAGCATGCATAGAGGCCATATTGAGCATTCAAACTACTTAGAACTCTAAGAATTCAACATGCAAGCTCATCTACAGCAGCACCAAGAGTAGCTAATTACTCTAAAAATAAACCACTAAAACAAAAACTAATTGGAGCAATGGAGGAGTCACATACCAAGTAGCAATCCCTCCAAACAGTTTCAGAAACGGAGCTTCGAGCAAAGAGATCGAAATCCGCGGGTTTGAGAGCAAGACCACGAAAATGGTGGCTGTGGTGATTTTTTTCTGGATCTAGGTGATGAAGTGGGCTAAAGAGATAAGTGAGGGGGGCCACGTGGGGTCCACAACCCACCAGGGCGCGCCTGGGGGTGCTGGCGCGCCCTGGTGTCTTGTGGGCACCAGGTGCACCCCCCTCTAGTATTATTTGCACCAGAAAATCATAATATTCAGAAAAAATCATGTTAAATTTTCAAGGCATTCTGAGAATTTTTATTTTTGAGTCATTTTTTATTGCACGGAGAAAACAGAAAACAGGATAATCATGGCATTTTATTTTATTTGACTAGCTAAAACAGAAAATAAAAGGTGGGAGCAGAGAGTTGTGCTTACTAGATTCATCGACGTCATACCTCTCAAAAAAGATCCATTAATAAGGTTGATCAAGTCTTAATAACAACCACTTCTGATTAGCATGAAACCGAAGAACTTTCGTAAAACACTAAGTTACCTCAATGGGGATGTGCATTTCCCAGACAATAAGTATATCATATTTCTTTTTGGCAGTAGGGAGAGCTAATTGAAAACTTCCAATAGTAATGGTCGGAGACTCTTCAATAACATTTATACCATTCACTTGGAACTGTTTCTTCGGAAAGTGCACCGTATTCTCATTACCATTGATATGAAAAGTGACTCTGCTTTTATTGCAATCAATAACAGCCCCTACAGTATTCAAAAAGGGTATACCAAGGATAATCGACATGTTGTCGTCCTCGGGCATCTCAAGAATAACAAAGTCCGTTAAGATAGTAACATTTGCAACAACAACGGGCACATCCTCACAAATACCGATAGGTATGGCAGTTGAATAGTCAGCCATTTGCAATGATATCTCATTAGGTGTGAGTTTATTCAAGTCAAGTCTTTTATATAAGGAGAAAGGCATAACACTAACACCGGCTCCCAAATCACACAAATCAGTTTTGACATAGTTTCTCTTAATGGAGCAAGGTATAGTTGGTATTCCAGGGCCTCCAAGTTTTTTAGGTACTCCATCCTTAAAATAATAATTAGCAAGCATGGTGGAGATTTCAGCTTCCGGTATTTTTCTTTTATTTGTGATGATGTCTTTCATATACTTTGCATAAGGGGCCATTTTTAAGATATCGGTTAAGCGGGTACGCAAAAAGACTGACCTAATCATTTCAGCAAAGCGCTCAAATTCTTCATCATCCTTTTTCTTAGATGGCTTGGGTGGAAAGGGTTTTTGAACCCATGGCTCTCTTTCTTTACCATGTTTCCTAGCCACAAAGTCTGTTTTATCATACCGTTTATTTTTAGGTTGTGGGTTATCAAGATCAGGAGCAGGCTCTATTTCAACATCATTATCTGATTCTTTATCATTACTAGGTTGAGCATCAACGTGAACATCATCATTATCATTATCATTTTCATTATCACTAGGTGAATGTTCACTACCAGATTGAGTTTCAGCATCAGAAATAGAGGCATCATTAATATCAGGAGGTTTTTGTGTCTCAGGTTCACTAGAGGTATGCAAAGTCCTATCAATTTTCTTTTTCTTTTTCTTCTTAGAAGGACTAGGCGCAACAGTATTAATTCTCTGAGAGTCTTGTTCAATTCTTTTAGGATGACCCTCAAGATAAAGTGGTTCTTGGGTCATTCTACCTCCTCTAGTTACTACTCTAGCAGCAAAGTCATGCATATTACTATTCATTTCATCAAGCAATTCTTTTTGAGACTTAGCTACTTGTTCTAACTGAGTTTGAACCATAGAGGCATGCTTTCCTACACCTCTAACATCATTACTGATTCTAAATAGCAAGTCACTCAAGCGAGCAATCATATCACAATTGTATTTCAATTGTTTCAGAACATGAGCATTGAAATGATCTTGCTTCATAATATAGTTATCAAACTCATATACGCATTGACTAGGAGGTTTATTGTGAGGGATGTCACTTTCATTAAACTTTAGTAAAGAATTTACCTCTACCACCTGTGGAGGTGGTGGTGTGTCAAGGCCATGTATTTCTTCAATAGGTGACAAATTCTTAACATCCTCAGCTTTAATACCTTTTTCCTTCATAGATTTCTTTGTCTCTTGCATATCTTCAGGACTGAGAAATAAGATACCCCTCTTCTTTGGAGTGGGTTTAGGCGGTGGTTCAGGAAGAGTCCAATCATCATAATTCTTCAATATGTTATTCAATAATTCCTCAGCTTGTTCAATAGTTCGTTCCCTGAAAACACAACCAGCACAACTATCTAGGAAGTCCCTAGAAGCATCGGTTAGTCCATTATAAAAGATATCAAGTATTTCATTCTTCTTGAGAGGGTGATCAGGCAAAGCGTTAAGCAATTGGAGAAGCCTCCCCCAAGCTTGTGGGAGACTCTCTTCTTCAATTTGCACAAAGTTAAATATTTCTTGTAAGGCAGCTTGTTTCTTATGAGCAGGAAAATATTTTTCAGAGAAGTAGTAAATCATATCCTGGGGACTACGCACACAACCAGGAGCAAGAGTATTGTACCATGTCTTAGCATCACCCTTTAATGAGAATGGAAATAACTTAAGGATGTAATAGTAATGAATCTTCTCATCATGAGCAAAGAGGGTGGCTATATCATTCAGCTTAGTAAGGTGTGCCACTGCAGTTTCAGTTGCATAGCCATGGAAAGGATCAGATTCAACCAAAGTAATTAACTCTGGATCGACAGAGAATTCATAATCCTTATCGGTAACAAGATAGGTGAAGTAGCAACCTTAGGATCACATTTCATTCTAGCATTCAGAGTCTTTTCCTTATACTTGCGTAGCAAATTCTTAAGATCGTTTCTATCCTTGCAAGAAAGAATTTCTCTAGTTATCTCTTCGTCCATAGCATAACCTTCAGGTATCTTAGGGATTTCAAACTTAGGAGAGCTAGGACTAATAGGTGTTTCATGTGCATCATCAGTTTCAGCAATCTCATCAATTTCAGTAGTTTCATTCTCTTTAGCTCTAGCAATTTGTTCATCAAGAAATTCTCCTAGTGGCACATTATCATCAAGCATGGTACTAGCATCATCATAAGCATAATTTATAGCAGAGGTAGCATCATCAATAACTTGCGACATATGAGGATTACTAGCATGTGGTGGTGTTGCAAGCTTACTCATAACAGAAGGTGAATCAAGTGCAGAGCTAGATGGCAGTTCCTTACCTCCCCTCGTCTTAGAGGGAAAAATCTTAGTCTTTGGATCCTTCAGATTCTTCATAGTGATCAATTGATATAAATCCCAAGTGACTCAACAAATATTGCTATGCTCCCTGCCAACGGCGCCAGAAAAAGGTCTTGATAACCCACAAGTATAGGGGATCGCAACAGTTTTCGAGGGTAGAGTATTCAACCCAAATTTATAGATTCGACACAAGGGGAGCCAAAGAATACTTGAGAGTATTAGCAGTTGAGTTGTCAATTCAACCACACCTGGAGATTAAATATCTGCAGCAGAGTGATCAGTAGCACAGTAATATGATAGTTTGGTAGTAGTAGCAACAGTAACAGTAGCGGTAATAGTAGTAGAAATAGTTTGTAGTAGTTGGAACAGCAGCAGCGGCAATAGTAACTTAGCAAGTATAATAGGTGGAAATCTCGTAGGCACTGGATCGGTAACTCGTTGGATGATATTCGTCATGTAACGGTCATAACCTAGGGCGATACAGAACTAGCTCCAGTTCATCAATGTAATGTAGGCATGTATTCCGTAAATAGTCATATGTGCTTATGGAAAAGATCTTGCATGACATCTTTTGTCCTACCCTCCCGTGGCAGCGGGGTCCATAAGGAAACTAAGGGATATTAAGGCCTCCTTTTAATAGAGAACCGGAACAAAGCATTAACACATGGTGAATACATGAACTCCTCAAACTACGGTCATCACCGTGAAGTATCCCAAATATTGTCACTATGGGGTTGACGGATCATAACACGTAATAGGTGCATATGACTAGGCAAGATCGGATCAAGAACATAGATATAAAGATGATAACATAAACGGTTCAGATCTGAAATCATGGCACTCTAGCCCTAGTGACAAGCATTAGGCATAGCAAAGTCATAGCAACATCAATCTCAGAACATAATGGATACTAGGGATCAAGCCCTAACAAAACTAACTCGATTACATGATGAATCTCATCCAACTCCTCACCGACCATCAAGCCTACGAAGGAATTACTCACTCCCGGTGGGGAGCATCATGGAATTGGCGATGGAGAAAGGTTGGTGATGACGAAGACCGAAGATTCCGCTCTCCGGAGCCCCAAACGGGCTCCAGATCTGGCCTCCCGATGAAGAACAGGAGGTGGCGGCGGCTCTGTATCGTAAAACACGATGAAACTTTCTCTCTGATTTTTCTCTCCGAAAATAGGAATTTATAGTGGCAGAATTAGGGTCAGTGGGGCCACGAGGTGGGCACAACCCACTAGGGCGCGCCCAGGGGGTTGGCACGCCCTGGTGGGTGCTGGCCACCCTGGCCCCCCTCTTCGGTGGATTTTGGCTCCAATAATTCACATATATTCTGAAATAATTCTCCAAAAAGTTTCGTTCGATTCTGAGAACTTTTATTTCTGCACAAAAACAACACCATGGTAGTTCTGCTGAAAACAGCATCAGTCCGGGTTAGTTCCATTCAAATCATTCAAATTAGAGTCCAAAACTAGGGCAAAAGGTTAAGGAAAAGTAGATACGTTGGAGACGTATCAATAATCTCGGCTTCACCAAGTTTCCCTGTTAACTGACAGTAGAGGACTCGGTGGCACCGATATTTTAGAACCGGTGTCACCGACAGCTATGTGATACATATACTCAGTGGAACCGGTTTTTGAAATCACTTCTTCAAACCCGTGGTCCCCGCAAAACCCTAGCTGTCGCTCAACGTCTTTGGTCTTCTCCCTCGCTCCCGTGCGTCTACACCACAGGAGGTCCTCGCCGTCGACGGAAATCGCCCTCGCCATCGCCGCCGTAGGATGTCGTCGCCAAGTTAGGGTAACACCTCAATTCTTTGCACTCCCCATCCGATTCATGTGCAAAAGATTAATTCCCATCTTCTTTCCACCGTGTGAACAAGTTCCATTCTCGAGAAATTCCATTAGATTAGAGAACGATGATTTTTTAGGTTTAACCGTCCGCAAATCGAATCTCGGTGTCACCGAGTCATAAAAATCGGCTCTACCGATTTTGGTTTTACGGCTACTGAGAACAACTTCGGTGAGACCGAGTGGCTATTTTCGGTGAAACTGAAGAAGCTACCAAGTCTCTGTTAAGGAAGTTGTATGTCTCGGTGGCTCCGTTATTTTGGACTCGGTGGAACCGAAATCCTTTTTGTAGAAGATTAAATTTCATATTCTGAGTTCGAATTTGAGAAAACTTTCTGTGTTTTGTGATGCTCAACCCCTCTACTCTTCTATACTCTATTCACAGGATCAGCATGTCAGGGTCTGATGATAGCCAGAATGACTTCAGGGAGAGGGAAGTTGACATGAGTTCAGGCACAAGCCCAGATGCCAGTTCTTCTTCTTCAGAAGATCCAGGCACCCCATGTTCGCATGGGCTACCCAAGGCTGCCACCAGGGCAAGAAGAAAGTTGAATTCAGATGAGGAGGATTCAGACTTTGTGCCAGAGGAAGTTCCTGCCAAGAAGCAGCCTGACAAGAAAGAGAAAGCTGCCAAGAAATCTGCTACATAGGCCACCTCAGCCAAGAGGACAATCAGGAAAGAGTATGCTAGCTCTGAGACTATGAGAGCACCTGAGAGTGCCAGGGCAAACACTTCACTATCTGTTGAGCCTCAAAAGAGCTCCATGCCCAAGAAGGCAGGTGAGAAGAAGAGAGCTAGGAAGAGGATTTTACATGTCATTGCCACGCCTACTTCCATGTATGAAGACCCAGCTGAGGCTGAGGAAGAGGAAGAGGAGGAAGAGCCAGCTGCCAAAGCTCCTCAGTCTAAGAAGAAGAAACTGCTTGCAGATGCTATGCCCAAGCAAGCTCCATCAAAGAGCAAGCAGTCTGCACCCAAGAAGCCAGCAGCTTCTAAGTCTAAGAAGACTACCACGAACATTCCTCTTGCAGCTAAGAACAAGAGATCTTCCACTATGGAAGAAGAGGATGGCATTTCAGTCTTGAGGAAGCTAAGACCACACTTGCCAGTACACAATGATGCTCACCCAGTAGCTTAAGATATGAAGAATAGAAAGGATGCAAGACTGAGGATGTGGAGAGCTAATGATCCCTATGCCTCCAGGAGAAAGACTGATGTAGACGACAGATTCTACACCAAGGAACAACAGGATTTCTATGAGACTGTCCTTTTGAACAAGAGCCCAGCTGTCAATGATATGAGGTATGTTGACTGGGCCTATATCAAGGAGAATGAGGACTACTTTCCCAGTGTGCAGGACAACTTCAAGTGCATTGACATTGACAGATTTGTTGGGAGAGAGTTCACTGCCTGGAACGATGGGATGATCATGCAGTTCTACTCCACTGCTCACTTCTACCCAGATGGTTGTATCATATAGATGACCGAGGGAGTCAGGTACCAATCCACTGTTGATGAGTGGGCTACCATCTTAGGAGCCCCACAGGTAGAATAAGGAGACTTGGATGTCTATGTTGAGGCCAAGATGAGTCACAACTCAAGGGCCAATATGTACAAGGAGATTCCAGCCACTCATGTGCACTCACATAAATTTGGCTATGTCTATCATTTGCAAGCAGGATTACCCACCACTAACACTATCTTAAGGTATAACTTGATGCCCAAGTCTGGAGATGATAAGATGATCAGGGGGTACTCCATTAACATGATGCACCACATAGACACCCATACCAGGATTAGAGTGATGGACTTGATAGTTGAGACAATCAAGAGGACAGCTGGCGATCAGAAACGATCTTGTGGATATGCACCTTACATTCATATGCTCATCAACTCCAAGATGGAGAAGAATGTATATGCACTTGATCGTCCTCATATGCCACTTCAGCCAGACTTTGAGGATAATGTTGTGGTGATGGATCCCAGTCATCCCACTTCATCGACTGCACAGGCAGAGGCAGAGGCAGCTAGAGCCACTAGTGCTCAGGTTCCAAGGAGTAAGAGTGAGCAAATGGATATTCTCATTAGCACCATCCAGGGTATGCAGAAGGACATCAAGGACATCTTGCTCAATAAAGAAAGCCTTGAGAGGATAGTGGAAGATAAGTTCACTACGTTGAACAACAAGGTGGATGAGCTGACGACGACTGTGGATGAGCTCAAGAAGGAAGTGGATGCAGTGCCTAGCCCTCATTCCTCTGATGATGATGATAGTCCACCTCTCAGGACCAGCACTCACTTCAAGACCCAGTCCAGGACTCCTACCGTGCCAGCTCCAGAGACGAGGCCTACCTCATCAGCACCTGCCACAACTCCATCAGTTCCTCCTGCACCTCCAGTGTCTACTCCACCACCTGAGAGGACTTCAGCTGAAGCGTTTGCGGATGCTCTTCTGTCGACTCCTTCGATAGCCACATGAGCAGCTTCATCGTCTCATGGAGGAGATCATGCCCAGAGTGACGATTAGCTCTATAGCTTCGAACTTTTTGGTAACTTGTTGCCAAAGGGGGAGAGGTTATAGATCATAGGGCTTCGAGAGAGAGTGTGTTGCATTTTGGTTCCTCTCTGCAATTTAAAAACATTTGGTTTATCGTGTTTGAAAACTTTGTCGGTGTTTGATCATATACTTTTGTGTGATGCTACTACTTTGCTATCTTTGAGATGTCTATATGATGATCGTTCATTTAATGATTGGTGTGATGTGCTTATGTAATTCATTCATATTAATTTGTGCGCACCACCAAGTTGTATGTGACATGGAAGAGTGACACATGATCCTAATCGATTGTGCATTTGCATTCAAACGCAAATTTAAAATAATGCACAAATTTAGGGGGAGCTCTTGCTTATCACATACTTCTCAAAGCGACGATGATATTCATTGATTATATCTTTTATCGAAGCTTTGATCTATATGTTGTCATCAATTACCAAAACGGGGGAGATTGAAAGCACAACTTCTCCTTAGGTGGTTTTGGTAATTAATAACAACATGTATTTCATTGGACTAATGTTTCCACCAAGTGTATATCAGGAAAAAGTTCAATGATGGGATTGGCTAAAGGATTGTGTGGAGAACCTCACCAAGGAAAGGAAGGAATAGGATTGACCATGCTTCAAGAATGACGACTCTACATTTTACACTTTGTGAGAAATCACTTTTGAGTCCATAGGAAAGCCAATACTATTAAAAGGGGATAAGGTAAATATGATGATCTGGTTGCTCAAGTGCTTAGAGATTAGCCACCAAAAATACGCACCCAATTTCCCACTCAAATCTTCTATCCAAAGCCAAACCAAAACCTAGCATCTCGGTACTACCAACATTCCATTTGGTGCAACTGAAACCAGTGACCAACTCTCTGTTAGCCATTTTCAAGAATCAGTCCCACCGAGTTTTGAGAATCGGTCTCACCGAGTGTTGGACCAACTCTTTGTTAACCAATTTCTTAAAATCGGTCCCACCGAGCTTGAGGAATCGGTCTCACCGAGTTTTGGTAACTGCCTAGGTTACCCATATCGGTACCACCGATATTCATATATCGGTCTCACCGAAAACGCCAAAGTTGTCACATTTTGCGCTAGTCGGTGCAACCGATTTTCACTTCGGTTTCATCGAGTTGGCCAATAATGTTGTAACGGTTGGATTTTTGGAGATGCCTATATATACCCCTCCACCACCACTCACTCGAAGAGAAGCACTCAGAACATACACCCAGTTGCCATATCCAATTTTCTGAGAGAGAACCACCTACCCTTGTGTTGAGGTCAAGATCATCCACTCCAACTAAATGGATCTTGATTTCTAGCCTCCCCAAGTTGTTTTCCATCCAATCAATCTCTTCTACCCATGTCAAACCTGTGAGAGAGTGATTGAGTGTTGAGAAGACTATCTTTTGAAGCACAAGAGCAAGGAGTTCATCATACTGCCACATCTATTACCTTTTGGAGGGTGGTGCCTCCTAGATTGGTTAGATGTCGCTTGGGAGCCTCCTTCTTCGTGATTGTGGAGTTGAACCAAGAGAGTTTGTAAGGGCAAGGAGATCGCCTACTTCGTGAAGATCTACCCCGAGTAAGACTAGTCCTTCGTGGACGTAGGCCATCATGGAATAGACGAGGTTGCTACTTCGTGGACCCTTCGTGGGTGGAGCCCTCCGTGGACTCTCGCGACCATTACCCTCCGTGGGTTGAAGTCTCCATAAACGTGGACGTACGATAGCACCACCTATCGGAACCACAGGAAAAATCTTCGTGTCTTCAAATTGCGTTTGATCTTCCTATCCCTATCCTCTTACATATGCGCGTCTTTACTTTCCGCTGCAATACTCATAGATATGCATGTGTAGGGTGAACTTGACTTGCTACAATTGCTAAAATCTGCCAACAACTAAAATTGGGAAAATGTTAGATTTTTATTTGGTCAAGTAGTCTAATCACCCCCCTCTAGACATAGTCATACATTTTAAGTTCACAACTCATAATAAAGTTAGAGATACTTTGGTCCTACAATCAGTATTACAATCAGTACCTCTTAATATTCAATTCGGGAGATCCTTAGTGGGAGCACGCTGGAACTCTTGGTTGCACTTGGTTCGTTGGTTGATGGACGTTCAACTATCGGACAAGTAAAATACAATTCACTGGAAATTAGCTACGAATGGTACATTTCGATGAAAACTATGTGTCTGGATTTAATTGATTTTGGGCCACTCTCGAGATCATTACATATATGGAAGATTAAAGTACCGCTTAGAATTATAATTTTCATGTGGTTTGTACACAAGGGAGTCATACTTACCAAGTATAACTTGGTCAAAAGAAATTGGGTTGGAAGTTCAAGATGTTGCTATTGTCATCAGGATGAAACGATTATACACCTCTTTCTCGAGTGTCCATTAGCAAAATTATTGTGGCACTCAATACATATAGCTTTTAATGTAAATCCTCCAATGAGCATAAACACATTATTTGAAACGTGGCTCAGTGGAGTGGACGTAAATATAGCGAAACATATTCAGATAGGGATATGTGCACTATTTTGGGCTATATGGAATACTAGAAATGACTTGACATTTAATGGGATAAACTTCACTATTTTTTGCAGATCATTTACATAGCTACTGCTTGGATCCGTACATGGTCCTTACTCACTCATGCGGACTCCAGAGAGCTTTTGGTTATTGGGTGCAACTGCTGGGAGACGGTAGCACGGGCTATCCTCAACCGATTTGGTTGGCGAGCTAATGATAGGCTAGGTGTATAGGCATCGTAGTCTATTTTTTCATCGCCGGATGTGGCATCTTTTTATGCACTTTTTTTACGATCAGCTTGTGAGCTTGCTTTAGATTTAAGACTTTGTTGTGATACTTATTAATAAAATGGACGCATGCATCTCTTTGATGCAGAGGCCGGGGGCATTCTTTCTTTTCAAAAAAAAAAAACTTTGGTCCTATGTAAGGTCACGAAATAAGAATTAAGATAAAGTTTCAACATTGTAACAAGTTCAACCAAAATACAGAGGCCCATTTATCAGATTTTATAAGGGTATATGGTTACGCGTATATGAGTCACGGTAATGACGGAGACAGGCCCCAGGCAGCGGCGTGAGATGTTTTTCCTTCATAGACTGTAGCAGTGCTATAGCTACAGTGTTACAGTGTCCCAAAGGCTGCCTGGGGCGTAACTTATTTCTGTCGTCGTTACTGGGTCACACGATCCCACCCCATACCCGCTCTACACGATGGGTTTGAGATTTTCTTTTTATGCACCCATGTGTAATTTTTGTCTTATAATCTTACCTTATAGGGTTTAAACCAGTAAGGTACACAGGTAATGGATACCGATTACCATCCTAGCCGAGAAGCAGGCATGCAGCAGCGAGGGTGGGAGGGATACACGCGAGACATCATGGATAGACTTGACTTGCGCCATGCGCGCGTTCATGGAAAACGTCCCGTCGATCGGGCACTGCGAATAGCAACCGGACCCCGGTAATTGGCGAGCCTGATTGAGCCCCGTCAACCGTCAAGGAATCTATCTTTATCTTCTGCAGCTTCTGCTCTGGCTGCCTCCCTGCCGTGTCCGTGGCCAGGACAGCGGGCGCTGAAATCTATGGTACAGCATGCACTTGATGAGTAGTGGCACTAGCAGTGACCCGTTGTATTTTCCCGCTTTTCTCCTTTCGGGAAAGATTTTCTGGTCCGGGGTCATGGTGACTGGCTTAGCTGCTTAAGAAAAAGCGCAATTGTACAAATGGGAATGGAATGTGGGAAGTTGGGTGATGAGGATTGGCCTCCACAAGGCAGGCATTTTCTGCCGATTCTCTGTACCAGAGAAAAATCCTCTGGTACTCAACGTAAAGTCCACAAACTCAACGTAAAAAGAGTTACCAAAAACCACACAATTATAAACGGCAAACCCAAATAGAGAATGTGGGAGTGGCCGTGAGCAATCCACTGATGCATAAAGACGCCCTTTTCCCTTCCACATCTGAGTAGTATCACTCGGTGCTGCTATAAACTCCATACTTTATTCGGCGTTTGTACGGTGAGCAGTGCCAAATATTTGCGGTAAGATCCTTTTAGGGAAAAGGGTAATGTGAGAGGGGAAACAGAGGCATGCAGCATCGTTCCTTTGCGCTGCAGCCAGCGGCCCGGCGCCATAAAGTTTATTCTTCGCAAAATCGCAAGACACCAAGGCCAGCTTTCTCGCCGAGTGCTTTGTAGATATCGGAGGATCGTACGCTCCCCAGCCCCAGCCGCTTTATCAAAAGGAAACGCACAAAAAGGAGGAGCAAATGAGTTGGAGGTGGAAGCGGTGTGCGTGGAGATGGCAGCAACGCCATTGGCCCCGCACGCTTGCATCCACTGGGGGAACAGCGCTACAGGGCTCAAAGCCGCCCCCTCAACTCGCCTCAAATCATCAACAAGCAAGCTAGCTACCATACCAACAGTGCCATTGGCTACGTACGTACCACGCCCATGGATGGCTGCGTGCGCACACACGTGTGAAGCACTTTCCAACTTTCATCACCAGTAAATATATATTGGACCTCTTATGCGGCAGTACAGTAGTATTTACAGAAGGCTTCCAAGAGTTGTACTACTAGCTAGTACTACTACCAATCTGGGGTAATGATAATAAGGAGAAAACTACAGTATAAAATAAGAAGGCCAATATACATAATCATTTCCTCCTCAATACTTTCTCTCTCTTTATCAAAACCTGGCCACCGAAAAAGAAGATGGCGTGGAGATGGATCAAACAAGTCAATAGCAACAGCCTAGAGTTATCAAAACCCAGAATCAATCGATGGAGCGACCACCCTAGGCTTGCGCTTGGCCACCCCCACGGCCATCGCCGTCGCCATCGCCATCGTGCGCCTCCTCCTCCTCCTCCTCCTCGTCCCCCACTCTGATGAGCGGGGCCCTCTCCGAGACGCTCTGCTCCTTCCCTTCGGCCGCCGTACAAACAGCACCGCTGCCGCTGAAGCTGCTGCTCTCGCTGTCTCTATCCACGGCATTCGTGTCGCCATTGCTGCCGCTGATGCTGCTGGAGCTGGCCATGGACATGAGCCCTTCCTCCAGTTTCTGTAGCGCATCCTTGTTGCCGCTCTCGCTGATCGGCACGTAGCCATTTTTGTTCTTGTTAGCACCGGCATTGCTGCTAGCAGCAGTTATCGCTGTTTTGGTGCTAGCGGCAGCACTGCCGCTTGATGTGTTGGAGTTGTTGGAGGTGACAGTGGGTTTCGTCAGCTCCTTGGCCCGGGCCACCTCGACGTCCCAGTCAGTGGCGGCCACGGCGCGCGCCATCCACACCGCGCAGGCAGCCTGCGCCGCCAGGAGGCCGAGCCACAGCCCAGCAAAGCCAAGCCGCGCGCCGAAGGCCAGCGCCAACCCCACCGGCATGCCGACGAGGTAGAAGGAGGCCAGGTTGATGCGAGCGCCGCTCGCCGGTCGCGCACTCCCGCGGAGCACCCCGCACCCGGCTGTCTGCGGAAAATTGCCCAGCTCGCACAGCCCCGCGATTGGGAGCGCCACCGCGGTGAGCCGCAGGATTTCGGAATCCGACGTGAACATGCGGCCCCAGTGGTTGCGGACCGATACCATGAAGGTGGAAGCGACGGCGCCAATGACGAGGCCGATGAAGAGCGCGGCGCCAGCGGCGCGGCGGGCGCCCGCCGGGCGACCCGCGCCGAGCTGGTGGCTGACGCGCGTGGACGCGCCCTGGCCGAGCGAAGAGGGGAACACGTAGACGAGCGACGTGGCCTGGATGAGGATTCCCATGGAGGCCACGGTGGCGCGCGGGTTGGGTAGAAGCCCCGATAGCACGATCATGAGCTCGTACCACCACCACTCGAGGCAGACCGCGGTGGCAGTGGGAACGGCGAGACGGAGCATCGCTCCCCAGCCGCGGAGGCAGTCGGAGGTCGGACCCACCCACGAGTCCCTGTGGGCCCCGGAGATGGCGAGGAAGCACAGGAGCGCCAGGAGCAGGTTGAGGTCGGTGAGCGCGACGGCGAGCGCGACGCCGGCGATGCCCATGCGGAGGCGTACCACGAGGAGGTAGTTGATTGGCCCGTGGAGCAGCACAGAGAAGAGAGAGCACGCGGTGATGGGCAGCGTGAGGTTCTGCGACCGTAGGTACACCCGCAGCGGGTGCAGGACGGCCAGCACGGCCAGGTCGGCCGACGCGTACGCCGCGAACGTCTGCGCGGCGATGGCCACGCCCTCGTCCTGGCCGAGCAACTTGAGTATGTGGCCTGTGGAGGTGATCCACAGGAGGGAGATGGGCAGCGCCACCGCGAGGAGCAGCAGCACGGTACGGTGGAGCGCGAGCGCCAGGAGCTTGCCGCGGCGCGCGCCGAAGGCCTGGCCGCAGATGGGCTCCATGCCGAGCGCCAGCCCGGAGAGCACGGAGTAGCCCGTGATGTTGGCGAAGCCCAACGCGAGCGAGCCGCCGGCGAGCGCCAGCTCCCCCAGCTGGCCGAGGAAGAGCGTGGAGATGAAGGAGCGGGAGTACATGACCAGCCCCGTCACCGCCATCGGCACCGACAGCCGCCCGATCGCCCGCGCCTCGCCGGCCACCTGGTGCCATCCGGACACACGAGCGCACGTAAGATTAATAAGATTATTAAGGCCGTCAGCTCAGAAAAGCAAACGAGTATTTTGCAACAGCTCGAGGAGCTTTCCTTTTCCTCCCGGCCTTACTGGCCAGGCAGTAGTAGTAAATAAACACGAAACAGCTAGCTAGGCAGTGACCTTTCACGTACTGTAGCTAGCTAGCAGCTCAATGTCTACCCTGCTTGTACGTGTGCATGCCATGCCAGTATGAATTTTACCGGCAGGCACATGCAGATTCAGGCATCGACAGACAGATTACCAGGCTAGAGTTAGCTAGAGAGAGGAGAATGTGCGCATCTACATGTAGAGCACGCACGCGCGCGCGCGCGCGTATACCTTGGAGAGCGCGAGTGCGCGGTCGCGGTGGTGGCTGTCGTCGTCGTGGTCGTCACCCACGGGGTGGAGCAGGTGGGAGGAGTTCTTGAAGGAAGTGAGGGGCGGCGGAAGGTGCGGCGGCGAGGGGGGAGGGCTGGCGCCGGTGTTGCACATGATGGCCGGCCGGCGCTGGACTCGGCCTCAGGGCGGGCCGGCTGGATGGAAAGCGCTTCCCGGGCCGGCGGTGCGCCGCGCGCGTCTGGCTCGCTCGACCTCTCTCAATCTACACCGATCTTTCCACTGTTGGAGGAGATGTTAGCCGCTGGCTGCTGTCCAGCGCTGATTGGTGGGCGGTACAAGCTACAAGTACATTTGACTCGTTAGCTTTCGCTCGCTCGCTCGCTCGCTCGCTCGCTCTCTCTCTCTCCGTGGGATTGGTGCTGGTTTGTTCGGCCTTTTGGTCTCCTCGGCAGAGGTGAGTGGTGAGTGGCGAGTGATTTGCTTCTTGGTTTGGGTCGCATTGTGGGGAGGGGGGGCTGCGGCTGCCCGTATATATACACGCGCGCGCGGGGGCGGGGGAACGGAAGGCACGCACGTACTACGTGTCCCAATTCGCGCGCGGGGCCGGAGCGTTTTCCATGGAACGAACGAACGAACGAATGAATGGAATTAATAAGTGAAGTTGCCTCCGCATATATGCGCCTGTCTCAAAATTCCCCTATCCCTTCGCGCGGCGGAATGGCATAATTTCGCACGCCTCATCTGTCGGAAAATCGGACCCAACAACCTCGACTCCCTCCCCTGACAGCGAAATCATCGACGCAGATTAGTTACCTACTGCTATTTGCCCCGGTAATTATCTAGTACTCCCTTCGTAAAAAAAATTATAAAAGCATTTACATCACTATTCCTTTCATTTCATAACGTAGTGCGTCTGTGCTTTTCGAGGTTTAAGTTCGACCATAAATTTAGCCAACATGAGTGACTGCGGCGGAAGCAAAATTTATATCATTGAATTCGTATTCGAACGAAGTTTTTTCGATGGTATAATTTTTGCTCCCATCACAATCGTCCACGTTGGTTAAATTTATAATCAAACTTAAAGCTCAAAAATCAAGGACGCACTACATTATGAAATGAAAGGAATACTACGGAAGGAGTATCATGCAGGTGGCCCGGGGAGGGGTGAATCAGTGGTTCACCGCCGAACTGCAAGTAGAGTAGGGTTTGGGATGGGTCGATCGATCCCAGGCCTCTCGGCTTGACCTACGCTGTTATTCTCGACGGGTTACTTCTTTTCGGTTCTCGCTTCAACTTTTTTACATTTGCTAGCTACCCATGACGTCGTGTGTACAGAACCATCAGCCATGCCGTCGAAGCTTGGATTGTGTCCATGAGCTAGCTAGCTACGCAACATATTCACTCGCAAAGTACTCTGAAGTCAGAACCAACCATACTGCATGCATTGAGTTATTCACTGCACAGAATGACACTATTAGCTCAAGGAGCTAGGACGATAAGAACCGATCAACCGGGCCTCTGCGCGCGCCTGTCCGTGCATGCTTAATGACGCACTCCGGCTCCTCCTAGCAGCACATTGAAACCAACCAGAAGCAGAAGAGCAGAGACTCTCTCATGCCATGGCCATACATGCATATATCTGCCTGCACTTACCTTGTCTGCCTGTCTGCATTGTTCACTGCTACTTGCGCACAGCGATCGGCTACTGGCGCTGGTGGCACGGCAGTGGTCCCTTGTGAATGAAATGAAAAAGAATAATTGTTCCCTTTTCAGAGTGGCAGCTAGCATTTGATCCTCACTCCTGGGGCATGCAGCGCAAGATTTTGCAATCTAGCGAGCGAAGACGATTCGTGAGAATTGAACGCCGCCAAGCCGGTATCTGTGCAGCGAAATGCATGCATGTGGCCCGTCTGTTATTTACTCTCTTTCGCCGTCCGCCTGTGGCTGTAGGAAGAAGAGCTAGGGTCCGTTGGTTGCTCACCGCCATTTGAATCTGAACATGGGCATGGCAATGGTAGGAAGTAAGCTTATCTCGCCTTCTTTTTACACCTTTGCTGTGGCTTCTAATGCATTCGTTCTACCAAAGGCTGATGTATGGCTTGTGTCTTGCAATACGTTCCTTTCGTTCCACTGCAGCCCAGAGCATCCTCGACCCTCTGGGCGTGGACTTTTGCATTCGCTTCCTTCATTCCTTGGCTGCACGATGGCCCAATACTGGCAATGCTACTGAATTTGTGCCTTGCGCAACTTGGCACCATCCCTGTCAGCCAGGTGGCCTCCATTGCGGACGTTCAAGAAGCATCCTCTAATTGACGCTCCATTTTGATGTCTAACGTGTAACGTTCAAGTGCCTATCTACACTTCGGCCCAATCAGCTTATCTGTGTACGGGGGCTTTTAGCCACTTTGTTTCTGTTGCTAAATAGGGGTCGTTCCGTACTATTCCATATCTCCAACCAAACTTTCTGAACTTTAGATCACTATATAATGTGTATGCATGATGATATATACAAAAAAAAATCAATACAACGTCGAAAGACGCCACTACGGACATCCTCGTGCAAGACTGGTTATCCCCGATGGTTCATCAAATCATCATGTGATAACTCATACGCAGCCCACTCATTGCAGACTTTTCCCAACAAGAGCATCTGTTAAACGATCATAGATGACGAGACAAAAAAGAAAAGAGACAATTGTGGATTGGAACCACCTGTGACCGTAAAATCAAGGCCAAAGCAGTTCCAGTCGTCGATCCTCGTCATGCGAGGGGTATAATCAGTCTTAGATCTATACTGGGTTTTTACGATTAATTAATGGCGAGGTAGTTAAGACAACTCAAACTTTTTTTTGAAAACATAGTTCGTATTGATAGGGGGGAGCATCTTTTGTTGGATAAATTAGCTATTTTTTTGATTAACTTAATCCAGTTAGCAGCTGAGCGAGGCCTCCTTCACCGCCTTACCTGCCGCCCCGCGGCATCTAGTGTTTCCTTGTATGCCGATGACGTCGTCATCTTCTGCCACCCGGACGCCCACGACATCCCTACGATCCGAGGGCTTCTATGCCTCTTTGGTACGGCGACTGGGCTCCACACCAACATGTCCAAGTGCTTGCCGACACCTATCCGTTGTTCGATGAGCACCTCACCATCATCAACGCCGAGCTAACTTGCTGATTGCCCACTTCCCTGTAAAATGCCTTGGTCTAGCCCTCTTCGTCGGTAAGGCGACCACGTTGGACCTCTTACCGCTCGTTGAGAAGTTCGGAAAGTAGCTATCTACCTGGCTCGCCTCCATGCTATCCCCCAGGGACCAACTGGAGCTAGTCAGGCATGTTCTCTGCACCATGCCCTTGCACTTTCTCATGGCGATTGTCCTAAACAAATCCATCCTCGCGAAGATTAACCAGATCATCTATGGCTTCTTACGGGCGGGCCGCAAGGATGCATGTGGACGGCAATACCGCGTTGATTGGTTGTGTGTTTGCCGACCTCTCTCTGGGCGGCCGCGGGATTCGTGACCTGCAGCATACCAGGGTGGCTCTATGGGCCCGATGGCTATGGTTGCAACAAACGGACCCATCGCGTCGTTGGAGCCACCTTCACTTGAGTTGTAGCTACAGCCATGTTGTGCGTTTCTGGTGGAACTTGTTATATTGGTGGTTGTTTTATTAGTTTCATGAAAATGAAATTAGGAGCTTGAGCTCCTTTGATCGAAAAAGAAAGAAAGCGGGTGATCATTCATATCCTCGGTCACCTTGTGATGGATTGAACCCAATAGGATATCTAGACTAGTCAACCCTTTTGACTCATATAACAAACCATAAAACTCATTTTATCATCCTGCTAATTTCCTGTATACATACAGTGGCAAAGCGTAGTGGAGACCAGATCGGGCCATGGCCCGTCCATGGTACAAATTTAACCAAAACAATAGATGGCCCAGGCTTCTTACTTAGAAAAGAAAATAGATGGCCCAGGCCCACTGATCAAGAGGTTGGCCCGTTATTCGATTTCCTTCGCACTCGGTCATTATACACACACACACACAATTTTTTTTTTGTGGGCTCACACACACACACACACACACAATGATACTATATGGAACTTTTTTTTATTTTCAAATCAGACTAGAGAGACGTTGCTGTACACTGTTGCTGGCACGCATGTCAAGGACACGAGGGATGCATGGAGGTGACGAGAAGAGTTCGATCGAGTGGACACAAAGTGCATGTGCAATGACTGGAGCGCGGGACCGAGTACTTGCCCATTTAAACTGCCTGCCCTTGGCGGTACCACATTACGATCTTGGGCCACTACGACGATTAGTACCAGGCTAGTACCAATTAGCCGTAGAGAGACGAGCAGACAGAGACGTAGAGAGAGAGAGATTAAATGGTCGCTGGTTAGCAGTGAGGGAGCAGTTGGCTGTAGGGGAACCCCTCTTCCATGCACGTTAACAAACCACGGCCCATTCCGCAGCGGGCAGTACGTGTACACACACATACCGAAGGTGGCGCCCTGCTCCACGATAGAACACGTACGTCCCCTTTGCCCCAGCTGCGATGCCGAACGACCATCAAGACACAACGCAGCTGAATCACATCAGGATCGTGTACCACACGTTGGCACGTACGTGTGGTTGCATGTCATCCCTCCGGTGGCCTGCAACGTGCGTGCTAGCAGGGCCTGCATGCGCGCGGTGAGCAGTCTCCAAATCGTTCGAATAATCAGGAGACAGGCACGTTCGGCGTGGATCGCGTATACGTACGTATCAGTACGGTACGGGCGGCCCATACGCGGTCGTACTACTGGCCTTTTCACCCCTCCTTCTGCATGCGGCAGGCACGCACATATACGGACACGCATGTGGCCTCCAATCCAGTAAGATATCGATACATATACGCACGCACCGTCCGTCCGTGCTGATTGAACTGCTCGATCTGACTCGAGTCGAATCGGATCGTGTCCCCCTACAGTGGCTGCGATGCGATCCAGGCCGCGATCTGTGCACTAGCCTGGTACCCGCACACGAGCCACCGGCCGGCTACGTCGCTGCCGGGGTGGGGGTGGTCCCTCGGCCTCGGCGTGCACGGGAACGGGGCACGAATCGGCCGTGGTATCTGCTCGTACGTGCACAGTGGCGGGCATGGACGCATATACGCCGGCACAGTGGCTGGCACCGCGAAAGGGGTAGGGGCGATCGCACCCATGTGGATGGCTGCCTAGCTGGTACCTACACGGGCGGGCAGGTCTCGGGGGATCATGTCGCTTGTTACCCAGTAGCAGCGCGTCGCGTACCACCGCCACCACAACATTATCGGCCCCTGTCTCTCGCGCGGCAGGCAGCCATGCCTGCCCCGTGTCACGTCGCCGTCCACCGCCCGCCCGATCGACCCATCGCCTCGCCGGAGCGGTTTGTTCGTTGGCGCTGCTGCACGGAATGCCATGCATATGCTATGCTGGCTCCATGGCTGCCTTGATTGGTGATCAGGTGCCAGGTGGTGGAGTGGAGTTAATCCATCGGCACGTCAGATGGATGTGCATTGCATCGCATGTTACCCTCCGTCTCAGACTATTATTCCAGCTAGGAAGAGACGTGATGTGGAGAGATAACACTGTGGTGGAAAAAAAATGCTGAAGCGACATGCATGTGTCGCCACGCATATTGGCTTATCGGTGGATGACCCTGTGTCTCTCTGACTGTCTGACATGACGGAGACGGGAGGGGGGGTAGCCGTGTTGGTTCCATGCCGACACACGAGAAAAACTTTTATTTTACTACTACTACATGGCTCGTCGGGCGACACGGAGACGGGACGAGACGCGACGGGCACGCGCGCGCCTGCGCACACAGTAATCTGATGGGAATTGACTCTCCAGCCTCCACTGCTCCTGGATCGGAAGGAAGAAGGGAGGTGTAGTACGTGCATGCACGGCGCGGTACGTAAACAGTGCTCGCCATGCATTGGTGGTGCAGTGACAGTAAGTACGTACTCTACTTGGCCCGTAGTACATCTTCCGAAAGATCACCAGGCAGTCATGGAAGTTCTCAAGCCAAGGGACCCATGGAATGCAATTTCACATACTCTACTTGTAGTACGTCGCCTGCCAATTATCAAGCTAGTAGCCCTGGCTAGCTAGTGGGTAATCCTGATCGATCGATCGGTCCTGCGCAGCAGCTAGCTAGCCCTGTGCAGCTGCTACGACAATGCATGCGTATGTCTTCATGTGCCCCCAACTCCACAAATTTGTTAGGTTGCAATTGATCACCGGCGAACAACTGGGCCATCGCAATTACACGGCTTAAACCAAATCTCAGGACCATCTCCACGCACGCGCATGGTCCACCAAACAGTGTGCATGGGCCCATTTCTGCAGACACAAACATGGTCTCCATCCTCCGGACAATCATGTTGTATATGTAATCAGTAATCATCTTTCATTTCATCTTTTTTTTTCTTTTTTTTTTTTTGCACCAAACATGGCCAAACCAACAAGTAACGACAAGGATATATTTTTTACCGGCAAGATTCATGCGCGTGTCAGATTAAAAAATGGGAGAACAGCAATCGTTTCCCAGGGCCACAATCTGAACTATAGCAAACTTGATTGATTCAGATCAAAACAGCTGCAGTCTTCATGTGACATATCGACTGTGACATAGGTATGTCTAGCCCCAAACAGACTGAAACCGGGCCAACTTATTTACCACAGAGCCCACAGGGGAGCCCCTCCATGTTGCAGATTTTTCTACAGCCAAGCTTGGTTATTCTTATTGGGAAGATAAAGTGACAGAATGGGAACATTATAGAAGAAGCATCATCCTCTGAATCGAGTAATCCCAGACCTGAGAAAAGTATCGGATGCACCTTAAGATAAGCCTGCTTTAGCCCCATTTCCAGTGAAGACTTTTTCTCCCTTTCCTGCTGAACTCACCACTGACGTACCGTTGTAAACTTGTAATCGGTGATCTGAACAAAAAAGGAATCAACACTGTAATCCGTGATCTGAAACGTGATCATTGATACATCTGGCTATTCCTGGTGCAACAGTATACCCATTATTTAGATCACATCTCACATTTAGTAGGTGTGTATTTTTTCACAAGAAAAATAACACATTATCAGTTGGTGATCATGGGGGAAATGTACAGTGTGCCTGAATGAATATCACAAACGGGTTGGTGTCGGTGCGCCAAAATCAAATCAAGTGGCAAATATCTGGCAGAATCAATGGTGAACTTTTGAAACAAGACAAGGCATGAACAGAATATGTTCCAATGGTGAATGCATTTGCTGGGACTTATATGGCAGTTCTGCCTGGTGTGGCTATATGTGTGTGATGCTTGTCCCGCCATCTCCCCCCACCGCCAGCTGGATTCGGTACTCTTAAGACCTGCTATGCGTGACCACAATTGCCTCTATCATTTGATCCTATAGCTGGCACTTTGTGCCATTGGGCACACATGGCTCACCGCTCATCTCATTCCCATTCTTTCAGTCAAGGCTACATAATTTTGATAAATTACTTGTAGAGAAACCGTGATTGATAAATTGTTGGGTGAGCACCATCACTTCAGGTTGCTGTGTATTTCCTATTTAACTCTTCAATCTCACTAAAACGTTTCAGAAACCTATCTCAGCCTAATCAATCAACAGAGGAAGAGAAAACAAATAAAAGATTGCACTACTGTAGAAAGTACATTTTTCGTACAAGTACTTATCCAGAAATATATTGTGGTTCTACTGGTTGGCATAATAGCGGAAGTTATTGCACATGGAATGAAGATCTACTCTAGTACAGTAAATAGCAACAGCACAAGGGTCTTGGCTTGCAACCATATTCAGAACATTTAATTCACTGTGGTATGGAATTGAAAGCAATCAGGTGTCTTCAGAACCTTATTCTGACTCCAAATGCTGTAATGCAGGAATTTATTCTGGATAATGATGGACGAACATTTAAAAGGAAAAGGCCAAAATTTAAAGTCCACAGAAACAGAAGCACCACCTGTCTCCGTCAGCAATGACAGCCAGCATATCACCATATCCTCATCTCGGTTCTCAGCCACTTGGGTAATTGGTTTATACTACTACATCAATAGCAGGCACAATCACCAAGAATTGGCATATCACATCGAACAGAACCCTGAAGAACAGTTGAGATGGTGGTGATTTTTAATATGGCAACCATTGTAGTCTTAGGTGCTCATCTTGCGGTATATATCACACAACTCATCATTAACAAGTCCAGACACACACAGTTTGTGCTCAAGTGCCTAAGTTGAAGAACAAACTTATGAGAGAGATACTTCCCAGAAACAGCCCCCCTTTCTACTTCCTAGAATGGTTCTTTCTAAAGTTATTCATGGCAACATTGGAGGAAAATGCATGAAAAGATTCAGGGTATAGAAAGCTGGAAAATAAATAATCAGTTACAGGGTTTCAGCAAACAGTTACAAAGAAGAATTACAAACAACTCAGCAAGTTTCCTCCATGATAGCATAGAAAGCAATAACATGGAACTCTTTTTGCGATGCATCTACAAAGGATACAGGAAAACCTCTAGCCAACTAGAATATAGCTAAGGAGATGCAGCATAGAGCCAGATATGGATGACCACAGGGAAATCAGAAGCCACCTACTTACTGGATATTTCAAAAACTTCCACAAACGAGCAGCTTAGCAATGTGTCCTTCAGTACTTTGGCCCCATCCTAGCACCATAGGAGTTAGTGACCCTGATAATTGCCACCAAACACACCAAAAAAGCTGCAAAGCTGCTGCTGCTGCCAAAAAAGGCTGGCAATATTGGCACATTCATATAATTGATCACAGTACCTCACTTGGAAGCAGAACACCTGGTCAAGTACGAGTCATACGTCAGACCGCAGTAACAATGCAGTAAGAAGTTAATTAATTGTGATACGACAAACTTGCATGGATTCTCTTACGTTCACATCCACCCCTACACCCCCCCCCCCCCCCCCCCCCCCCCCCCCCCATAAACTGTTCGAATAGAGTTCTACCTAAGGAAGGAGTGCTTTCAATATGATAATGTATCGAAAATGTATCCCTCAAAGACAAGGAACGAGTGCTTTCAATATGATATAAAGGTAGTTCGAGCTCAGTTTCCTTTCTCCTAAGATAAGAAAGAAAATGATGGCCCACTAAACTATCACAAGAATACATTAGCACTTGAGTAAATTTGGTGCCACCAATGTTTCCATGCAAACCATATTACAGATTATTAAGGCCAATTTGCGCAGCGCTTGAGTATACGAACTAGAAAAACAAAGTATAGGTCATTCTTGATTTGGAATCCAGGTTGATTTGATTTGAAACAACTAAAACCATTCTGCTGAGAAAAACCTAAGCAAATTAGCGAAAGGGTAAACATGTTTCTGGTCTAGAAATGCACAGGCTAAAGGCAATCACAAAAAAGAAAATAGAAGTTTACAGCATTTCGAATCAGCTTCAGAGTGCTTACAACCAGGCAACCAGCAGAAACTGATATATATTTCCTTACTGATATCTAATGCCCAACTAAAGCATAACACCTTAGCCCTTAGGTCGGCTAAGCTTTGCCAGCGATGTAAATGGTTGTCCCAGTCATAACTATTGCAAATAGTAGAGTTCACTTGCACCAAAAGAGAACACAAAATGGCATGATTGCTAGTTGGAACATTTACCAGTTTAGGTTATTTCTAAATGATCGTCAATGCGCGAGCCACAGCCTGAGCAGGGACTACCTCCTGTTCCTCGTCCCTCCTCCAGCCGCCTCCTCCTCTAGATCTCCTCCTCCAGACTTCCTCCTCCTCCAGCGCATCCTGTCCCTCCCTCCCGCCCCTCCCGCGAGCGACAGGAGGGAAAACCTACCCGTCACCGGGGCCTCCCCTTCTCCGTTCTCCTCCCTCGTCGCCGACAAAGGGCGCGATCGGGCGAAGCCAGGCTGGTGCTGGCAGCGGGATCCATCGCCCTCTCGCGTGGTGGACTCGGCGAGGGTCGGGGCTGCTGGGCTGGAGTGCGGCGCTGGCGGCATGCGCTGGAGCAAGTCAGCGACCAGGGGCGGAGCCAGGATTTGAGTATAGGGGGGCCAAGCCAACTTGTTAAAAATATCCGGTGCAAAAAACAATCAAATAAATCAATGGTAGTAGGTTGAGAACTTTCCTCACCTGTCCGAGCTTCGCTATATGCTGAAGATGCCGCCATCTTTGTGAAGCCCATTAAGGAAGACGTTCAATTCCTCGCTGCTACCCTGGCTTCTTTTGAAGAGGTGACTGGTCTTGCCACCAACTGTGCTAAAAGTCTGGTTGCACCCATTCGATGCGATAACATCAATCTTAACGACGTCCTGCATGCTTTTCCGGCGGTGCGGACCTCGTTCCCAATGCGCTACCTTGGCCTTCCATTATCCATCAAGCGTCTCAAGCAAATCCACCTCCAATACCTTGAGGATAAAATTGCAAGCAAGTTCCCTCCCTTGCAAGGAAGTAATTCATGCTCGCCCTCGAGTAGGTAAATGATAAAAACAGAATTTTTGATGTGGAATGCTACCTAACATATTTATCCATGTAATATTCTTTATTGTGGCATGAATATCCAGATCCGTAAAATTCAAAACAAAAGTTTAATATTGACATAAAAAAAATACTTCAAGCATACTAACAAGACAATTGTGTCCTTTCGAAATAACATGGCCTTAGAAAGTTATCCCTATAAAATCATATGGTCTGGCTATGCTCCATCTTCCCCACACAAAGTATTTAAATCATGCACAACCCCGATGACAAGTCAAGCAATTGTTTCACACCTTTTATGTTCTCAAACCTTTTCAACTCTCACGCAATACATGAGCGTGAGCCATAGATATAGCACTATAGGTGGAATAGAATATGGTGGAGGTTGTGAGGAAAAAGGAGAAGATAGTCTCACATCAACTAGGCGTATCAACGGGCTATGGAGATGCCCATCAATAGATATCAATGTGAGTGAGTAGGGATTGCCATGCAACGGATGCACTAGAGCTATAAGTGTATGAAAGCTCAAAAAGAAACTAAGTGGTCGTGCATAATGATGAAAAATTCTACTAGTTATATGAAAGTGACAAAATAGGAGACTCTCTATCATGAAGATCATGGTGCTACTTTGAAGCACAAGTGTGGAAAAAGATAGTAGCATTGTCCCTTCTCTCTTTCTCTCATTTTTTTTATTTTGGTAGGCATCTTTGGCCTCTTTTTTTTTATTTGGGCTTCATTGGCCTCTTCTATTATTTGTAAAGTCCGGAGACTCATCCCAACTTGTGAGGGAATCATAGCTTCCATCATCCTTTTCTCTCACGGGACAATGCTCTAATAATGAAGATCATCACACTTTTATTTACTTACAACTCAAGAATTACAACTCGATACCTAGAAAGAAATATGACTATATATGAATGCTTCCGGTGGTGTACCGGGATGTGCAACGATCTAGCCTAGCAAATGACATCAAAAAACGGACAAGCCATGAAAACATCATGCTAGCTATCTTACGATCATGCAAAGTGTTGGAAATATGCCCTAGAGGCAATAATAAATTGGTTATTATTATATTTCCTTGTTAATGATAATCGTTTATTATCCATGCTATAATTGTATTGATTGGAAACTCAAATACATGTGTGGGTACATAGACAACACTGTGTCCCTAGTAAGCCTCTAGTTGACTAGCTTGTTGATCAAAGATGGTTAAGGTTTCCTAGCCATGGACATGAGATGTCATTTGATAACGGGATCACATCATTAGGAGAATGATGTGATGGACAAGACCCAAACTGTAAACGTAGCATTTGATCGTGTCAGTTTATTGCTATTGTTTTCTGCATGTCAAGTATCTGTTCCTTTGACCATGAGATCATGCAACTCACTAACACCGGAGGAATACCTTGTGTGTATCAAACGTCGCAACGTAACTGGGTGACTATAAAGGTGCTCTACAGGTATCTCCGAGGGTGTCTGTTGGGTTGGCATGGATCAAGACTGGGATTTGTTACTCCGTATGACGGAGAGGTATCTCAGGGCCCACTCGGTAATACAACATCACAATGAGCCTTGCAAGCAATGTGACTAAAGTGTTAGCCACGAGATCTTGTATTACGGAACGAGTAAAGAGACTTGCCGGTAACGAGATTGAACTAGGTATAGTGATACCGACGATCGAATCTCGGGCAAGTAACATACCGAAGAACAAAGGGAACAGCATACGGGATTAACTGAATCCTTGACATAGAGGTTCGACCGATAAAGATCTTCGTAGAATATGTAGGAGCCAATATGGGCATCCAGGTCCCGCTATTGGTTATTGGCCGTAGAGGTGTCTCGGTCATGTCTACATAGTTCTCGAACCCGCAGGGTCTACACACTTAACGTTTGGTGACGATTAGTATAATTGAGTTATTATGTTGGTGACCGAAAGTTGTTCGGAGTCCCGGATAAGATCCCGGACATGACGAGGATCTCCGGAATAGTCCGGAGGTAAAGATTGATATATGTGATAATAGTGTTTTGATCTCTGGAAGGGTTCCGGAGTTCACCGGAAGGGGTTCCGGATGTTTACCGAAGTGTTCGGGTGCAGCAACACTTTATATGAGCCAAAGGGATAAAGCCCACAAGGTATTGGAAAGTGCAAAAGTAGTTTTGCTGCCGCGTAAGCGGTACTACCGCTTGGTGAAGCGGTACTACCGCCCGAGCGGTACTACCGCTTGTGTGAAGCGGTACTACCGCCCGAGCGGTACTACCGCTTGTGTGAAGCGGTACTACCGCTTGTGCGCGGCTGTGCGCGGTTCGGCAGGGATCCGAGTTGGACTCTTTCCCTGCGGGCAAAACCGACCCGGAGGAGGCTTTTACTCCAAGTTTAGACCCCAAGGCTCAACATATAAATAGAGGGGCAGGGCTAGCACACGGGATACATCAGGATTTCCCAAGCCGTGTGCCGGCAACCCTAGCCCTCTAGTTCCTCCGTCATAATCTCCGTAGTGCTTGGCGAAGCCCTGCAGAGATTGTTCCTCACCACCATCACCACGCCGTCGTGCTGCTGGAACTCAACCACTACTTCACCATCGCTCGCTGGATCGAGGAGGTGAAGGCGTCATCAAGCCGTACGTGTGTTGAACGCGGAGGTGCCGTCCGTTCGGCACTAGATCGGAAGGATCGTGATTGGATCGCGGGACGCTCGGCGATTTGGATCGCGAAGACGTTCGACTACATCAACCGCGTTTATTAACGCTTCCGCTTAGCGATCTACAAGGGTATGTAGATTCACTCTCCCTCTCGTAGATGCTCATCACCATGGATAGATCTTATGTGTGCGTAGGAAAATTTTTGTTTCCCATGCAACGTTACCCAACAGTGGCATCATGAGCTAGGTCTATGCGTAGATGAGATCTCGAGTAGAACACAAACGAGTTGTGGGCGTGGGTGTATACATATTGCTTGCCGTTACTAGTTGATATTTGATTCGGCGGTACTGTGAGATGAAGCGGCCCGGACCGACATTACGCGTACACTTACGCGAGACAGGTTCCTTCAACTAACATGTAACTTCGTTGCATAAAGATGGCTAGCGGGTGTCTGTCTCTCTCACTTTAGTTGAATCGATTTCAATGAAGAGGGTTCTTTTAGAAGATCAAAAAGCAATCACTACACCACGTTGTGGTTTTGCGTAGGTAAGAACGGTTCTTGCAAACCCGTAGCAGCCACGTAAAATTTGCAACAACAATTAGAGGACGTCTAACTTGTTTTTGCAGGGTATGTTGTGATGTGATATGGCCAATTACATGATGAGATATATGTGATGTATGAGATGATCATGTGTTGTATAGAATATCACGACTTGCATGTCGATGAATACGGCAACTGGCAGGAGCCATAGAGTTGTCTTTAATTATTGTATGACCTGCGTGTCAATCATTAAGCGCTATGTAATGCTTTACTTTATCGCTAAACGTTAGCTATAGTCGTGGAAGCAACAGTCGGCGCGACAACCTTATGGCGACACGTTGATGGAGATCAAGATGATGGAGATCATGGTGTCATGCCGGTGACGATGGAGATCATGCCGGTGCTTTGGAGATGGAGATCAAAAGCACAAGTTCATGGCCATATCATGTCACTTATGATTTGCATGTGATGTTAATCCTTTTATGCATCTTATTTTGCTTAGGACGACGGTAGCATTATAAGGTGATCCCTCACTTAAATTTCAAGATAAATTGTGTTCTCCCCAAGTGTGCACCGTTGCGAAAGTTCGTCGTTTCGAGACACGCCGTGATGATCGGGTGTGATAGACTCTACGTTCGCATACAACGGGTGTAAGCCATGTTACACGTGCGGAACACTCGGGTTAAACTTGACGAGCCTAGCATGTACAGACATGGCCTCGGAACACAAGAGACAGAAAGGTCGAACATGAGTCATATAGTAGATATGATCAACATGAAGATGTTCACCATTGAAACCACCTCAACTCACGTGATGATCGGACTTGAGTTGGTGGATTTGGATCATGTTACACTCGAATGATCGGAGGGATGTCAATTTGAGTGGGAGTTTTTAAGTAATATGATTAACTAAACTCATTATCTAAGAACAATAGTCTAAGTTGTCTTTGCAATATTTATGTTGTAGATCATGGCTCGCGCAGTAGCACCCCTGAATTTTAATGCGTTCCTAGAGAAAGCTAAGTTGAAAGATGATGGAAGTAACTTTGTGGACTGGGCCCGTAATCTAAGGATTATCCTTACGGCTTCCCAGAAGGCTTATGTCCTTGATGCACCGCTTGGTGATCCACCCGCTCCAGTTGAGTCTCTAGACGTTGTGAACGCCTGGCAGGCTCGTTCTGATGATTACTCAATAGTTCAATGTGCAATGTTGTATGGCTTAGAACCGGGACTTCAAAGACGTTTTGAACGTCATGGAGCATATGAGATGTTCCAGGAGTTGAAGTTTATCTTTCAGAAGAATGCCCGGATCGAGAGATATGAGATCTCCGATAAGTTCTATGCTTGCAAGATGGAGGAGAACGGGTCTATCAGTGATCACGTGCTCAGAATGTCTGGGTACTCCACCCGTCTGGCTGAGTTAGGGATGCCCCTTCCGCCAGAGGCTATCACTGACAGAGTTCTTCAATCATTGCCGCCTAGCTACAAGAGCTTCGTGTTGAACTATAACATGCACGGGATGAACAAGTCAGTCGCCGAGCTGTTTGCGATGCTGAAAGTCGCTGAGTCTGAAATTCAGAAGGAGCATCAAGTGTTGATGGTCAATAAAACCACTAGTTTCAAGAAAAATGGCAAGGGTAAGAAGGGTAACTCTAAGAAGAGTGGCAAAGCAGTTGCTCCTCTCGTGAAGAAACCCAAGGCTGGACCCAAACCAGAAACTGTGTGTTTTCATTGCAAGGGAACTGGACACTGGAAGCGGAATTGCCCCAAGTATTTGGCTGACAAGAAGGCGGCCAAAAACAAACAAGGTATATATGATATACATGTTATTGATGTGTACCTTACCAACTCTCGTTGTAGTGCCTGGGTATTTGATACCGGTGCGGTTGCTCATATTTGCAACTCAAAACAGGAACTGCGGAATAGACGGAGGCTGGCAAAGGACGAAGTGACGATGCGCGTGGGAAATGGTTCCAAGGTTGATGTGATCGCCGTTGGCACGCTCGCTCTTCGATTACCGTCGGGATTAGTGATGAACCTAAATAAGTGTTATTTGGTGCCTGCGTTAAGCATGAACATTATATCTGGATCTTGTTTATTGCGAGACGGTTACTCATTTAAATCAGAGAATAATGGTTGTTCTATTTATATGAGTAATATCTTTTATGGTCATGCACCCAATGTGAGGGGTTTATTCTTATTGAATCTCGATAGTAATAATACACATGTTCATAACATTGATGCCAAAAGATGTAGAATTGATAATGATAATACCACTTTCTTGTGGCACTGCCGTTTAGGTCATATTGGCGTAAAACGCATGAGGAAGCTCCATGTTGATGGACTTTTGGAGTCACTTGATTTTGAATCACTTGACACATGTGAGCCATGCCTCATGGGCAAGATGACTAAAACGCCGTTCTCTGGAATAATGGAACGGGCAAGTGACTTATTGGAAATCATACATACTGATGTGTGCGGTCCAATGAGTATTGAGGCGCGCGGTGGTTATCGTTACTTTCTCACCTTCACTGATGACTTAAGTAGATATGGGTATATTTACTTAATGAAACACAAGTCTGAAACATTTGAAAAGTTCAAACAATTTCAGAGTGAAGTTGAGAATCATCGTAACAAGAAGATTAAATTCCTACGATCTGATCGAGGAGGAGAATATCTGAGTTATGAGTTTGGCAGTCACTTAAGACAGTGTGGAATTGTTTCACAATTGACACCGCCTGGAACACCACAGCGTAATGGTGTGTCCGAACGTCGTAATCGAACCTTATTAGATATGGTGCGATCTATGATGTCTCTTGCCGATTTGCCACTATCGTTTTGGGGTTATGCATTAGAGACAGCTGCATTCACTTTAAATAGGGCACCATCGAAATCCGTTGAGACGACGCCATATGAACTTTGGTTTGGCAAGAAGCCAAAGCTGTCGTTTCTTAAAGTTTGGGGATGTGATGCTTATGTCAAAAAGCTTCAGCCTGAAAAGCTGGAACCCAAAGCGGAGAAATGCGTCTTCATAGGATACCCAAAAGAGACAATTGGGTATACCTTCTACCTCAGATCCGAGGGCAAAGTGTTTGTCGCTAAAAACGGAACATTTCTTGAGAAAGAGTTTCTCTCGAAAGAATTGAGTGGGAGGAAGATAGAACTTGATGAGGTTGTTGAACCTTTACTTCAACCTGAGAGTAGCGCAGCGCAGAAAATTGTTTCTGTGGAGCCTACATTAGCTGAAGAGGAAGTTAATGATGATGATCATGAAGCTTTGGATCAAGTTGCTATCGAACCTCGTAGGTCGACAAGGACGCGTACTGCTCCCGAGTGGTACGGCAACCCTGTCTTAGAGGTCATGTTGTTAGACAACGATGAACCTACGAGCTATGGAGAAGCGATGATGGGCCCGGATTCCGAGAAGTGGTTAGAGGCCATGAAATCCGAGATGGGATCCATGTATGAAAACAAAGTATGGACTTTGGAAGTATTACCTGAAGGGCGTAAGGCCATTCAGAACAAATGGATCTTTAAGAGGAAGACGGACGCGGACGGTAATGTCACCGTCTATAAAGCTCGACTTGTGGCAAAAGGTTTTTCACAAGTTCAAGGAGTTGACTACGATGAGACCTTCTCACCCGTAGCGATGCTTAAGTCCGTCAGAATCATGTTAGCAATAGCTGCCTTTTTCGATTATGAAATTTGGCAGATGGATGTCAAAACAGCGTTCCTTAACGGTTACCTTAAGGAAGAGTTGTATATGATGCAGCCAGAAGGTTTTGTCGATCCAGAGAATGCTGACAAAGTTTGCAAACTCCAGCGATCCATTTATGGACTGGTGCAAGCATCTCGGAGTTGGAATCTTCGCTTTGATGAAGTGATCAAAGCGTTCGAGTTTATACAAGTTTACGGAGAAGCTTGTATTTACAAGAAAGTGAGTGGGAGCTCTATAGCGTTTCTAATATTATATGTGGATGACATATTGCTGATTGGAAACAATATAGAAATGCTGGAAAGCGTAAAGGAATATTTGAACAAGAGTTTTTCAATGAAGGACCTAGGAGAAGCTGCTTTCATATTAGGCATAAAGATCTATAGAGATAGATCAAGACGCTTAATAGGACTTTCACAAAGCACATACCTTGATAAGATTTTGAAGAAGTTCAAAATGGATCAGTCCAAGAAGGGGTTCTTGCCTGTTTTACAAGGTGTGAAGTTGAGTAAGACTCAATGCCCAGTGACTGCAGAAGATAGAGAAAAGATGAGTGTCATCCCCTATGCTTCGGCCATAGGCTCTATCATGTATGCAATGCTGTGCACAAGACCCGATGTCAGCCTTGCCATAAGTATGGTCGGAAGGTTTCAAAGTGATCCAGGAATGGAACACTGGACGGCGGTCAAGAATATCCTGAAGTACCTGAAAAGGACTAAGGACATGTTTCTCGTTTATGGAGGTGATCAAGAGCTCGTCGTAAAGGGTTACGTCGATGCAAGCTTTGACACTGATCCGGATGACTCTAAGTCGCAAACCGGATACGTATTTATTCTTAATGGGGGTGCGGTTAGCTGGTGCAGTTCCAAGCAAAGCGTGGTAGCAGATTCTACATGCGAAGCGGAGTACATCGCTGCCTCGGAGGCGGCGAAGGAAGGTGTCTGGATGAAGGAGTTCATGACAGATCTTGGAGTAGTGCCTAGTGCACTTAACCCAATGACTCTGTTTTGTGATAATACTGGTGCCATTGCTCTAGCCAAGGAACCAAGATTTCACAAGAGGACCAGACACATAAAGCGACGTTTCAATTCCATCCGCGATTACATCAAGGAGGACGACATAAATATTTGCAAAGTACACACGGATCTAAATGTTGCAGATCCGATGACTAAACCTCTTCCAAGGGCTAAACATGAACAACACCAGAACTGCATGGGTGTTCGATTCATTACAATGTAAATCACATAGTGATGTGAACTAGATTATTGACTCTAGTGCAAGTGGGAGACTGTTGGAAATATGCCCTAGAGGCAATAATAAATTGGTTATTATTATATTTCCTTGTTAATGATAATCGTTTATTATCCATGCTATAATTGTATTGATTGGAAACTCAAATACATGTGTGGGTACATAGACAACACTGTGTCCCTAGTAAGCCTCTAGTTGACTAGCTTGTTGATCAAAGATGGTTAAGGTTTCCTAGCCATGGACATGAGATGTCATTTGATAACGGGATCACATCATTAGGAGAATGATGTGATGGACAAGACCCAAACTGTAAACGTAGCATTTGATCGTGTCAGTTTATTGCTATTGTTTTCTGCATGTCAAGTATCTGTTCCTTTGACCATGAGATCATGCAACTCACTAACACCGGAGGAATACCTTGTGTGTATCAAACGTCGCAACGTAACTGGGTGACTATAAAGGTGCTCTACAGGTATCTCCGAGGGTGTCTGTTGGGTTGGCATGGATCAAGACTGGGATTTGTTACTCCGTATGACGGAGAGGTATCTCAGGGCCCACTCGGTAATACAACATCACAATGAGCCTTGCAAGCAATGTGACTAAAGTGTTAGCCACGAGATCTTGTATTACGGAACGAGTAAAGAGACTTGCCGGTAACGAGATTGAACTAGGTATAGTGATACCGACGATCGAATCTCGGGCAAGTAACATACCGAAGAACAAAGGGAACAGCATACGGGATTAACTGAATCCTTGACATAGAGGTTCGACCGATAAAGATCTTCGTAGAATATGTAGGAGCCAATATGGGCATCCAGGTCCCGCTATTGGTTATTGGCCGTAGAGGTGTCTCGGTCATGTCTACATAGTTCTCGAACCCGCAGGGTCTACACACTTAACGTTTGGTGACGATTAGTATAATTGAGTTATTATGTTGGTGACCGAAAGTTGTTCGGAGTCCCGGATAAGATCCCGGACATGACGAGGATCTCCGGAATAGTCCGGAGGTAAAGATTGATATATGTGATAATAGTGTTTTGATCTCTGGAAGGGTTCCGGAGTTCACCGGAAGGGGTTCCGGATGTTTACCGAAGTGTTCGGGTGCAGCAACACTTTATATGAGCCAAAGGGATAAAGCCCACAAGGTATTGGAAAGTGCAAAAGTAGTTTTGCTGCCGCGTAAGCGGTACTACCGCTTGGTGAAGCGGTACTACCGCCCGAGCGGTACTACCGCTTGTGTGAAGCGGTACTACCGCCCGAGCGGTACTACCGCTTGTGTGAAGCGGTACTACCGCTTGTGCGCGGCTGTGCGCGGTTCGGCAGGGATCCGAGTTGGACTCTTTCCCTGCGGGCAAAACCGACCCGGAGGAGGCTTTTACTCCAAGTTTAGACCCCAAGGCTCAACATATAAATAGAGGGGCAGGGCTAGCACACGGGATACATCAGGATTTCCCAAGCCGTGTGCCGGCAACCCTAGCCCTCTAGTTCCTCCGTCATAATCTCCGTAGTGCTTGGCGAAGCCCTGCAGAGATTGTTCCTCACCACCATCACCACGCCGTCGTGCTGCTGGAACTCAACCACTACTTCACCATCGCTCGCTGGATCGAGGAGGTGAAGGCGTCATCAAGCCGTACGTGTGTTGAACGCGGAGGTGCCGTCCGTTCGGCACTAGATCGGAAGGATCGTGATTGGATCGCGGGACGCTCGGCGATTTGGATCGCGAAGACGTTCGACTACATCAACCGCGTTTATTAACGCTTCCGCTTAGCGATCTACAAGGGTATGTAGATTCACTCTCCCTCTCGTAGATGCTCATCACCATGGATAGATCTTATGTGTGCGTAGGAAAATTTTTGTTTCCCATGCAACGTTACCCAACACAAAGCAATATGAAAATGATGGTGCGTGTCATGAAAAACGGAACGGTGGGAGTTGCATGGCAATATATCTCGGAATGGCTATGGAAATGCCATAATAGGTAGGTATGGTGGCTGTTTTGAGGAAGGTATATGGTGGCTGTTTTGAGGAAGGTGGGTTTTATGCACCGGCGAAAGTTGCGCGGTACTAGAGAGGCTAGCAAAGGTGGAAGGGTGAGAGTGCGTATAATCCATGGACTCAACATTAGTCATAAAGAACTCACATACTTATTGCAAAAGTCTATTAGTTATCGAAGCAAAGTATTAGACGCATGCTCCTAGGGGAGAGGTTGGTAGGAGTTAACCATCGCGCGCTCCCGACCCTCACACAAAGGATGACAATCATTAAACAAATCATGCTCCGACTTCGTTACATAACGGTTCACCATACGTGCATGCTACGGGAATCACAAACTTTAACACAAGTATTTCTACCAATTCACAATTACTCACTAGCACGACTCTCATATTACCATCTTTATATCTCAAAACTATATGCAAGGAATCAAACTTCTCATAGTATTCAATGCACTTAATATGAAAGTTTTTATTATATCCCTCTTGGATGCCCATTACATTAGGACTAAATTCATAACCTAAACCAATTACCATGATGTTTAAAGACTCTCAAAATAATATAAGTGAGGTACGAGAGTTCAATTATTTCTATAAAATAAAACACCATCGTGCTCTAAAAAGATATAAGTGAAGCACTAGAGCAACATTGCCTAGCTCAAAAGATATAAGTGAAGCACATAGAGTATTCTAATAAATTCACGATTAATGCGTGTCCCCCTCAAAAGATGTGTGCAGCAAGTATGATTGTGGCAAACTAAAAAGCAAAGACTCAAATCATACAAGACGCTCCAAGCAAAACACATATCATGTGGTGAATAAAAATATAGCCTCAAGTAAATTTACCGATGGATTGAAGACGAAAGAGGGGATGCCTTCCGGGGCATCCCCAAGCTTAGGCTCTTTGGTATCCTTGAATATGGCTTGGGGTGCCTTGGGCATCCCCAAGCTTAGGCTCTTGCCACTCCTTATTCCATAGTCCATCAAATCTTTACCCAAAACTTGAAAACTTCACAACACAAAACTCGACAGAAAACTCGTGAGATCCGTTAGTATAAGAAAAATAAATCACCACTTTAGGTACTGTTGTGAACTCATTATTTATTTATATTGGTATAATATCTACTGTATTCCAACTTCTTCATGGTTCATACCCCCCGATACAACCCATAGATACATCAAAATAAGCAAACAACACAAAGAAAACAGAATCTGTCTAAAACGGAACAGTCTGTAGCAATCTGTAGACTTCGAATACTTCTGTAACTCCAAAACTTCTGAAAAATTAGGACAAACAGGGAAATTTGTATATCAATCTTGTGTAAAACTTTCAGACTCATTCGACACTCTGGTGAATTTATAAAATTCCTGGACTGAGCGCAAAAGTTTCTGTTTTTCAGCAAAATCAAATCACAATCACCGTAGACCATCCCAAAGGTCTTACTTGGCTCAAACACTAATTAAAACAAGAAAACACAGTTACTACAGAGGTAATAATGTGTAAAGCACTCAAAAACAGAAGCAAAAACAAAAGCATAAAAATAAAATTGGGTTGCCTCCCAACAAGCGCTATTGTTTAACGCCCCTAGCTAGGCATAACGCAATAGATCTAGGTATTGTCATCTTTGGTATGCAATCCATAAGTAGCTCTCATAATAGATTCATAAGGTAATTTTATTTTCTTTCTAGGAAAGTGTTCCATGCCTTTCCTTAATGGAAATTGGAATCTAATGTTTCCTTCTTTCATATCAATAATTGCACCGATCGTTCTAAGAAAAGATCTACCAAGAATAATAGGACATGTAGGATTGCAATCTATATCAAGAACAATGAAATATACGGGCAAATAATTCCTATTTGCAACAATAAGAACATCATTAATCCTTCCCATAGGTTTCTTAATGGTGGAATTCGCTAGATGCAAATTTAAAGAGCAATCATCAAATTCATGGAAACCTAGCACATCACATAAAGTTTTAGGAATCGTGGAAACGCTAGCACCCAAATCACACAAAGCATGGCACTCATAATCTTTAATTTTAATCTTAATAGTAGGTTCCCACTCATCATAAAGCTTCCTAGGTATAGAAACTTCCAACTCAAGTTTTTCTTCAAAAGATTTCATCATAGCATCCATGATATGTTTAGTAAAAACTTTATTTTGATTATAAGCATGCGGAGAATTCAACATGGATTGCAACAAGTAAATACAATCAATCAAAGAACAACTATCATAATTAAAGTCCTTGAAATCCAAAAGAGTGGGTTCATTGCTATTTAAAGTTTTGACCTCTTCAATCCCACTTTTATCAATCTTAGCATTAAGATCTATAAACTCCGAATCATTGGGACGCCTTTTAACTAAAGTTGACTCATCTCCAGTCCCATCTTTATCAAGATTTATATTAGAAAACAAAGATTCAATAGGAGTCACATCAATCACTTTAAGATCTTCATCAATATTATCACGAGAACACACTTTTTCAAGCCATTCACGCTTAGCACGTATTCTAGCGGTTCTTTCCTTACACTCATCAATAGAAATTCTCATAGATTTTAAAGACTCATTAATATCATGCTTGGGTGGAATAGATCTAATTTTTAAAGAATCAATCTCAAGCGAAATTCTATCAACGTTCCTAGCCAAATCATCAATCTTGAGCAATTTTTCTTCAATCATAGCATTGAAACCCTTTTGCGAACTAATACATTCTTTAATATTATTCTCAAGATCAGAGGGCATCTTATTGTAATTTCCATAAGAATTTTTGTAGGAATTACCATAATTATTAGAGGAATTACTAGGAAACGGCCTAGGATTGAAATTACCTCTATACGCGCTATTACCAAAATTGTTCCTACAAACAAAATTCACATCCATAGATTCATTATTATTTCCAATCAAAGAAGACAAAGGCATATCATTAGGATCAATAGGAGCACTCTTACTAGCAAACAATTTCATTAATTCATCCATCTTTTCACTCAAAGTATTTATTTCTTCAATAGCATGCACTTTTTTACTAGTAGATCTTTCGGTATGCCATTGAGAGTAATTTGCCATAATATTATCTAGGAGTTTAGTAGCTTCTCCTAATGTGATTTCCATAAAAGTACCACCCGCGGCGGAATCTAAAAGATTTCTAGAAGCAAAATTCAATCCCGCATAAATTTTTTGTATAATCATCCATAAACTCAAACCATGCGCGGGGCAATTTCTAATCACTAGTTTCATCCTCTCCCAAGATTGTGCAACATGCTCATGATCAAGTTGCTTAAAATTCATTATATCGTTCCTAAGAGAGATGATCTTAGCGGGCGGAAAGTACTTGGAAATAAAAGCATCTTTACACTTATTCCATGAATCAATACTATTTTTAGGCAAAGATGAAAACCAAGTTTTAGCATGATCTCGTAGTGAGAACGGAAATAGCTTCAATTTAACAATATCATTATCCACATCTTTCTTCTTTTGCATATCACTCAACTCAACGAAAGTATTTAGATGGGATGCGGCATCTTCACTAGGAAGGCCGGAAAATTATTCTTTCATAACAAGATTAAGCAAAGCGGCATTAATTTCATAAGATTCCGCACTAGTGACGGGAGCAATCGGAGTACTAATAAAATCATTATTATTATTATTGGAGAAGTCACACAACTTGGTATTCTCTTGAGTCATCGTGACAAAGCAAGCAATCTAGCACACAAGCAAACAAAAAGACGAACGGAAGAAGGGCGAATAAAAAGGAAAATCTTTTTGTTTTTTTTTTCTGAAAATCGTTTTAGAATTGGGGGAGAGGAAAACGAGAGGCAAATGGCAAATAATGTAAATGCAAGAGATGAGTTTGTGATGGGTACTTGGTAGGCTTGATGTAGATCTCCCCGACAACGGTGCCAGAAATCCTTCTTGCTACTTCTTGAGCTTGCGTTGGTTTTTCCTTGAAGAGGAAAGGGTGATGCAGCAAAGTAGATTAGTATTTCCCTTAGTTGTTGAGAACCAAGGTATCAATCCAGTAGGAGATACAAGCAAGTCCCCAATCTTCGCACCTACACAAACAATCAAACTCTTGCACCCAACGCTATAAAGGGGTTGTCAATTCCTTCACGGTTATTTGCAAGGATGAGATCTGATAGAGATAGATATAAAAGATTGCTAAAACGAAAAGTAAAACAAAAGTAAAAAAGATTGCAGCAAAGTATTTTTGGTATTTTTGGTTTATAGATATGAAAATATAATATGGAAAGTAGACCCGGGGGCCATAGGTTTCACTAGAGGTTTCTCTCATGAAGGAAAATAATACGGTGGGTGAACAAATTACTGTCGAGCAATTGATAGAAAAGCGCATAGTTATGACGATATCCAAGGCAATGATTATGCATATAGGCATCACGTCCGTGTCAAGTAGACCAAAACGATTCTGCATCTACTATTATTACTCCACACATCGACCGACTCCTGCCTGCATCTAGAGTATTAAGTTCATGAAGAACAGAGTAACGCATTAGGTAAGATGACATGATGTAGAGGGATAAACTCAAGCAATATGATGAAAACCCCATCTTTTTATCCTTGATGGCAACAATACAAATACGTGCCTCGCTACCCCTACTTTGTCACTGGGTGAGGACACCGCAAGATTGAACCCAAAACTAAGCACTTCTCCCATTGCAAGAATTACCAATCTAGTTGGCCAAACCAAACCAATAACTCGAAAAGACTTGCAAAGATATGAAATCATGCATATAAGAATTCAGAGAAGATTCAAATAATATTCATAGATAATCTGATCATAAACCCACAATTCATCGGATCTCGACAAACACACCGCAAAAGAGTATTACATCGGATAGATCTCCATGAAGATCATGAAGAACATGGTATTGAAGAACAAAGAGAGAGAAGAAGCCATCTAGCTACTAGCTATGGACCCGAAGGTCTGAGGTGAACTACTCACGCATCATCGGAGGGGCAATGGAGTTGATGTAGATGCCCTCCGTGATCGAATCCCCCTCCGGCAGATTACCGGAAAAGGCTCCAAGATGGGATCTCACGGGAACATAGGCTTCCAGCGGCGGAAAAGTATTTTCGTGGCTCTTTTTGGTATTGGGGGAATATTTGGGAATTTATAGGCCGAAGAATAGGGTTAGGAGACCTGCTGGGGGCCCACAAGCCAGGGGGGCGCCCCCCCCCTAGGGGCGCGCCCTGGTGGCTTGTCGCCTCCCGGTAGGTCTCCTGCCTTCATCTCCAAGTCTGGCAGGTTTCTTCTGGTCCAAGAAAAATCATATCGAAGATTTTATTCCGTTTGGACTCCGTTTAATATTCCTTATCTGCGATACTCAAAAACAAGGAAAAAACAGAAACTGACACTAGGCTCTAGATTAATAGGTTAGCCCCAAAAATAATATAAAATAGTATATTAATGCATATAAAACATCCAAAACAGATAATATAATAGCATGGAACAATAAAAAATTATAGATACGTTGGAGACGTATCAGGAAGACATGTGGCCTCTGTTGCTAGCCGTGTTCCATTATCCATCAAGCGTCTCAAACGAATCCACTTCCAGTACCTTGAGGATAAAATTGCAAGCAAGCTCCCTCCCTGGCAAGGAAGGCATGTGGCCTCTGCTGGCCGTGTGGTTCTGGTTAAAGCTGTCCTAACCGCCATTGCTATCTACCATCTCACACCCCTTGACATCCCAGTGGAGGTCCTCAAGAAAATCGATAGCATCCGTCAGAGCATATCTTTGGGCGGGCTCTGACAAGGTTTTTGGAGGAAAATGTAAGGTTAATTGGGACCTTGTCTGCAAACCCAAGGACAATGGCGGGTTTGGTGTGCTGAATTTGGATAAGTTTGCTAAGGCATTGCGGCCACGATGGTTATGGTTCGAGTGAAAAGACAAGAGCAAGCCCTGGATCGGCATGGGCACACCGGAGGACGACCGCCGCTACGATCACGGATGGAAATGGGCGGACTACGCGATTCTGGAACTCGTCGTGGCTTAATGGTTTGCGCCCTCGCGGCATCACGTCGGGCCTCTTTGATCTTTCGCGCAAGAAGAACTCCTCAGTCCAACAAGCCATGACCAACGGTGACGTGGGGCGGAGCGTGCTTGGGGATCAGCGGTGGCAGCTTTGCGACGGCCAGATCTAACCTACGGGTGGCGCCGGCTACGACCGGCCGGCTACATTATGGTTATGGAGGCTGCTCCTCGCAGCGGCGGCAGCATGTCTCCCTGCCGGGTGTAGCCTTCTGATGACACGGCGGTGGATGTTGGGGGCGGCGGCCTCGGGCGGCGGAGCTGGTGGTGGCCTTCTCGTCATAGTGATGGGAGGTCAAGCGCGGTTGACCATGGGGCGGCACGAGAGGGATTCGAGACCTAGTCCTGGATCTGACGGTTGCGACAGCGGTTGCTGTTGTATGGGCGACAACAACGGCTGGCGCGGCGGTGGGTGCTTCCTGTAGCACTCGAAATCGGGGCGGCGGCATCTCTTCTTCGACGGCGGCGGACTCCGTGGTCGTGCGGGCGATGCGGAGTCTGGATCTCGAGGTGGTGATGGCCTTCTGAGGCTGGTGGCGGTATGGGATGTCCCCTTCATCAACAGATCGGGTTCGATACGGCTCGACACGTGACACATGCGTCTCTTTCGGAGTCGTCAGGCAGTGCATGTTGCGAGCAGGTGAAGCCTCCAGCGGATGCTACGCACGACGTCTCATGCGGGGACGTCAAGTCATGCGTGCTACAGGCACTTGCTGCACGGTGGCTCTGGTGGAGGTCTCACGTCTAGCCTGTTTTTGCTGGATCGAAGGTGGTGTGAAAATAGCAGAAAGCAGGCGGTATGGGACATCTGTCTTCTCGTGTCTTCTCCAGAGGTATCCAGTTATCAAGGCATCGGTACCCGGGTAAGGGATGATGGTACATACGGCTTCAACGATGACTTTATGCATTCCGATGGAAACACAAGATCTATGATCAGGCTATGTCGACGCGCGACTGCGTCGTGTCCTTGCTGAATGTGGTGGATCGAAGCTTGGCTTTGGGGATGAGAATCCGGAGTTCAACCTTGTGTTGGACTCACCATCATCGGCGCAAGTGTGGCGATTCCTTCTTGAAGGCGTAGCCTCAGAGTTGTGTATTTTCCGTTTTGTTGTCGTCTTGTAACATAGGGTTAGTAGTTATCTGGTGGAGTAACTGTCGCGAGACATGCGGCCTCGTGTTTTCTTTACGCTTTATTTCCAGGTTGAGGTTGTTCGGCTGCTGAATTTTGCATTCTTAATAGTATATGGTTGTATGCATCATCCTGATGCAGAGACCGGAGTTATCCTCCTTTAAAAAAAAAAAAAGGTTATTTCTAAATTACACTCTATATAGCTCAGGCCTAAAAGAGCCATATAGTCAAGAAGTCTTAACATCACGAACAATGTCAGTATACATTAGACAGAGTAGAATCTGGATTGCTGCAGGTTATCCATGTAAGCGGCTAAACCCCTAACGGAAAACATGCAATCTGACTTCAGCTTAAGCTCATGGGGGACAAAGCTCAAAGTTAGGCCAAGCAGACAGCGGACTGTGGTGGTAGAATAACAGCCAGTTAGCCACACTACAAAAATATGATAAACAGCAAAGGTGAGATCCTTTCTACAAATGATTATAATCAGTTAATTCTTCAACGCATGTACTTTGTGCACTAGTGGGTACATTTAATACTCTATCACATTATGTTGGCCTCGAATCGTACCACTGAAATAGGTAATAGATTGTTCGCTGCAAAAGATGTAACACTTTATTTCCATCGAAAAAATGTAATGAACATTCCAACAATTTCATTTTTGGAATCAATTGGTTTTTTCTTTGCGAGGAAAATCACTTAGTTAACATGGTACAAGATCCATAGAACTGAGCTTGTTATCCCTAGGTATTTTAAGCTTTTAGGCATGTACAACGGACCAAAATAAGGAGAAATAACAAAATTGTAACATTGTTCTTTACTTATTCAACTCCAAGTTGCCCATCCTAATCTGACTCAAAGACTGCTATTGCATCGAATACACAGTTAGTTCACACTTTGCACCTCATAACCACGTCCTGTTAATTTTTAGATGCATAGACAACAAGACAAAGTAGATAACATCAATGAGCATTGATTATTGTATCAGGGCTGGAGCTCGTGAAACGGATTCCATTTCATCTTTCAGTGACTCCTAAGATCAAAATTAGACAGCGGAAATTTGTAAGAACAAGAAGGCACCACATTGAGAGAACCTAACAGGGATAATTGTGGATATCCACCTGCCACCAAAATTTCACAAAAAAATGTGACCTCTTCTCAAGAAGATTTGCTACGAGTGGGGTAGATAGGTATAAGCATCAAGATTAATGAGCATTTTCTGCATCATACTGTTCATATATAGTTATGAAACAAAATTTGGTATGAAGAACCGACTGAGATTAGAGGAGAATAAAGAAGCAACTGAAGTTCAGTTTTGACAGGCCAATATAAACTGAAATAGAGGCAACACTATGCTTATATTGTAATTTGAAATCTATGCTTAGAAATGAAACAACATTAGTGCAACAAGGCAACACGAAGGAACTAGATGATACTAATGTGAACAATAGATTGTAAACTCTGGACCAAATATACTTATATCCAAAGTGCAAATCTGGACCCTGCCAGCATAGTTTATTATCATGTGGCTGGAGTATGAAATATGTTGACACCATCTAGCCCAAGGTCATTACACAAGTAACCCCACCACGCTTTTATGGTTTCACCCTAGACATTGTCCATTTCCCTGATGCATCAGCTTCCATTTTCCCATAGGACAAGCCTAACACATTAATCCCCAACCCGTACACACACATCAACACTTCGAAGGAACGGTACACTCATGTGAGTTGGCCATTAGAAGGTGTTGGCTGCCATAGCCATGGGGTAGAGACCATGAGTGTGATGGGGTACAGTATTAACATTCGTGTAGTGCTTATGGTTATGGATGCACGGACATGTTGATGTCAGACGATTGGTGTTCATTTGGTCAGAATACACAACAGCATAGTAGTGCGTACGGAGAGAGTACATTGTTACTACAACTTTGGAGGTGTCCTAGCGGACACAGTTCATAGCCAGTGGTCTCACAATTGTAACCAGAACCTGCTAAAAGGGCTTGAAGTTCACTGATCAGATTGTATCAAAAGTTCAAAACTAACCATTAAAAACGCAGATAAGTGTTGATGATCAATTTCGCTTCCCAAATCGAACCCAAACCCTTCACTTTGCTCTTAATCTGACGGCGTCGATGCAAAAGACTCAGTGCAAGACTTTCAGCATACAAGCTTCACAAACAGATGCGTTATTAATCCAATAACCGTTGTAATCTGCCACAACAACGAGTGATCAGTGATGGATGAGGATAGATGACCCGACCCGACTGGGAAGAAATCCAACCTAAGGATACCGCTGCGAAGCCACATATTAACCTAGACCACCCAGTTCCACCGTTAATTGACCGAAATTCCAGTGACCGCGGCTTTGCTCCCTTACCTGGAGCTATGTCTCCCGGGCATACCTAGCGAGTGCAGCAACTTGTGGTACTGGAGGACCTCCGGCGGCCCGATGCGCGTGCCACCGCCTGCCGGTGGCCAGTGGCCACCCGCGCTGCAGATAAGGATGCGGCGACTGGAGCTTCTCGGCTTCGCCGCCAACCGCGAACCTCCGCTCGCTCATCAGTGCGCTCGTGACGCTGCGGTGAACCGAACCACCCACGGGAGGGCGCAGTGCGGCCTCGGGGTAAAAGGGTAATTCAAGCGGTAGCCGTCGATGGCGGAGAGGCGCTGGTTGCTCCAAGGCCGAATTCGCAGCCCAGTCAGCTGTCTACACGGAGAACTCTTCTACTGTATTTATTTTTTCTCAAAAAGGAAATTTACACGTAGAACTGCTTTTCCTTATTTCCCCGTCTCTTTTTTTTTAAAAAGGGCTAAAAAACCCTCTGTTTTTCTGTTTTTCAGTTTGTGGTGAAAACTTATGACAGACTCAAAAACCTTTCTACCAGTACTTTTATCAGGAGTAGCTCCAAACTGAATTATCGATATTATCAGTAATTTTCTCAGACAGACTCAACAACCTTTCTACCAGAGGCACACGCTGTAGCATGTTAAGATAAACAGAACAAGACCAGACCAAACACACGCAGGTTTGAAGGTTAGTATGAACTGTTCAGTCTGTTCATAGAACCCCATAAGTCAGGATTTGACCGCTGATACCCAGGGTTTTTCCACGTTTGTTTTCCATGGAGCCCAAGCTTGGCAAGCAGTGAAAGAGGGCGTGCACTGCTCCATCAACAAATATTTTAACCCTAATTGCTTGGTGCAAAAGCCGGGAGAAACGAAATTCTCTTTTCAGAATAAATTCATGGCCCAAAACAATTTGCAAGCCGCTGGTCTTCCGAGATCACTATTTAGCGAGTACACCTTTCAAAGATCACTTCCACCTTCCCAGTTTGCGACAAGTGACGCACTGCATGCGTGCCAATTGTCGCAAACTGGGAGTTTTTTTTTTCGTAGATCCGTATTTTCAAAACGTTTTATCTCCTAAACCGTGCATCCAAATCTCGAACCATTTTCACCGTTGGGTTTCTTGCGTCGAGATCTTCAAAACTAGATCCCATGTTGATAGGTTTTGACGAACTTTTTTTTTCACGAAAAAACCGGTGCAAAAAAACCGTGCCTCGTGTGATAAAAAAAACAGAAAACACGTTTTTTTCCCTTTCCGAGAGGCATGGCCGTGCCTCTCGCGAAGGCAAAACCGTGCCTCTCGCGGAAGCAAAACCGTGCCTGTCGCGAAAAAAAAAAGCATAAAACGCGTTTTTTTTCCTTTCCGAGAGGCACGGCCGTGCCTCTCGCGGAAACAAAACCGTGCCTCTCGCAGGAAAAAAAAGCAAAAAACACGTAATTTTTTTCCTTTCCGAGAGGCACAGCCGTGCCTCTCGCGAAGGCAAAACCGTGCCTCTCGCGGAAGCAAAACCGTGCCTCTCGCAAAAAAAAAATAGAAAACGCGTATTTTATTCCCTTTCCAAGAGACACGGCCATGCCTCTCGCGATAGCAAAACCGTGCCTCTTGCAAAAAAAACGCGTTTTTTCGCAAAAAAAAAAAAACGTCCAAAAGCTAAGGAAGACCGGTGAGAAACCGGAACACCGAAAAAAACCCAAAAAAAAAACACTCTAAAAAGCCGAAAACGCGTGCGAAAAAATAAAAAAAACAAAATCCGAAGGGAACGCTCGGAGCGCGACACGTGGCGGCGGCTGAGAACGCGCCAAGTGACGGCGCGTGAGAGTGATCACTGGGAGGCTCCTCAGAAAGTACTCGCTAATTAGTTGCTCCCCCGGTCTCCTGATAGCATGCGGTAGAACACATGACCCACATATGTTTGGTCCGTCAGACCCTTAACATCACCATGGAAGAATGAAGCCCATTGATCCGGTGTTAGTCACAGAAAAGGTCTCCAAAAATGTTACTGGCTACTACCCAGTTCACTTGGCCACCAAGAGGAATTCAGTGGCTGCTAAAATTCAGCCTAATAAAGTTGGTACAGCGAGGCTGACGAAGCTGATTAGAATCCACTCCATTTGCCAGAAAAGACGAGTGTTTAGTTTTGTTCGGCACAACAATAGTGATTTTCCAACAAAGGGATTTCCACATCACCAGCCAGCTTAGTTCGGAAATTTGCAGCTACGGCTCTTGGAGGGAATCCTTGATGAGCTGCTCCGTGAGAGCTTTAGGAAGCCCCATTACGCTATCAATTGTACCGACCTGCACAGATTGCCATGTTGAAATGCTGTTTCATTTGTCTCAGACATGCAAATATATAGTCCAGCCTAGAATGAGAACATGCCAGGATGTGACTCACAATGGCTTCCACGAGAGGTGAAGTCAGTGGATGCTCTACTAGAAGGCCTCCAGCAACATAGAAGACGTTGCCCTCCTCAATCTGAAATACACACAAGTGAAAAGTTTCAGTGGGTGTACCTCGATAATGGGAGGATATGGTTCGAAATTAACACTCCGTTTCTTGATAAACCAGGCAGGAGCACCGCAGGACATGCCAACATTAAAATGCTTGTTTTTCGGACTTACCAAGCTCTCAACAACTTCATTGGGTATCTTGTGGAAATAAACCTGCACAGGGACAATTATGGGAAGTGTGAGGCCAAAACTCTGCAATACGGAACTCAAAGTGATGGAAACATGGGATCATAACTGGATTATGCTCCTTAGGATTCATTTGATATTTTGTGCCAATGAAACGTTAAACATCAGACTCACCAGGAGTTACTTATCTGATGTATGCACCTAATTTCTCATAAGGATTCTGAACTAAACCATGGTATGATAAATTAAAGTGCTAAAAAGTCAAACTAGTCTCAAAACTTTAAGATGGGTTTCTGCTTTATGAAAGAGCACAAGAGCATCTGAACACTAAGGCTGAATTGATGTTAGCCCATCAATTTTTCAGAGAACGCTCGTATGCATACGATATTTTTCGTCCGATCCCAGTACAACGGCGCACATCAAACCATCCACACTGTGAAAAAAATCATGGCAAACCAATGATCGGTTGTTGACTTGTTGTACAGGAATTGGACACAAAAGTGCCGTGCGCGCAAAGGTTCCATTTTTTAGAAGGCTGTGCTCAGTTGGGCCACTGTTATTTATCAGTTTACGGGGACTGAAAGCTGAACCAGATTTTTAACACGAAGCTAGCATTACACCAGATCATGTTACTGTATAACTAATCTGAATCAAAGACCAAAATTCACTGATTAGGTTGCTCCTTCAAAAAATGTTGATAATTTAAAATCAATACTGATGTCTATGTGAACGAACGACTTTGGTACTCATTCCTAAATGGAACATCAGAAAAAATTGGTTATTACTTCAGATTTATCCCATCCTTCCCTTCTAGTACCGGACTTCACATTTGTAACAAGCACAGATCCAATTGTCGCAGCATGGCTTTGGGAATATCCTGTAACCAGTATGTGGTTAAACTGACAAGTCTAATAAATGATCTAAAATAATTTGAGCTCATGTGTCGATACACAACAGTCGATAAGACAAACCTTGGATGAATTTACGTGCCTCCTCTGGAGTGGTAGGTTTTTCTCGAATAACTCCATCATGAACCACAACCTCCAAAAGAAAACAAAATACCAGAACAAGGGAGAGAGTCAAATAAGCACTAAAATGTATGCACACACATGGTACATGCACAAGCATGCGATACAGAGTATAAACATTCACTATTTTCGAGAAACTAAGTGAACATTCCACTATGAATGTTATCGAGAATCCATTTTTTGGATGTCATAATGTGCCCTGATTATAATTATCTATCTTTCATACCCAAAGACCTGAACATGATTAAAACACATATACTCCTGATTATAATTATCTATCTTTCATACCCAAAGACCCGAACATGATTAAAACACATATAAAAATGACTCACTGAGATATGAATATGGTCCAAGCAAATACCCAATTTATGCCTCTTAGCTTGGACCCAGATATTATGCGGACTCCATTGGCCTAACTGCTATCCTAGTGTGTATGATATCTGGATTATCTAGGGAGTAATTTATGCAGACACCAATTTATGACTCTTGATACGGATTATTGTCTGAGCACCATCTCAACATTCAACATGCAATCTTGAGATACAACAGACAGGTTGCATATATGCCTAACTCCTAAACCAAACGGTGATCAAGAAAATATCTACTGTTACACAGATTGGGCCATATTTCCAGAAACACTAGAACCAAAACTGGTAAGGCAATAAATCTTGGAATACAGTGGTGGCATAATCATGTAACTACAGTCAAATAATAATAACAGTTTCCAGGATCACTCCATCCAGATTCTAGAAAACAGTGTAAAGTGACTGATATTCTGCTATATCCACATCACCACATGAAACTAAGATCGTAATTATAAGCAAAAATCACTCCACAAAAAGGCTTGTTAGAGGGGATGTTGTAAGATACATACTTGGTCAGCAGTGATCAACAAGGTAGTCTCTTGAGAGTCAACAATCTCTTTCATCATCCCATTGTTCTGCATCTTATCCAATATTGCATCCGCCTACAGCATTGATATAACATAGTAGCACAGTTAAAAGCCAAAGCAAAATCAGAACTGCAACTGGCACAGTTTGACAATCTCTTATCTTTCTGATGAAAAGAAATATACAAATGAGGCACTTCATTCCAAGAAAATAACATTAATCCCTTTAAAAAGGTAGTAACACATAGTACTAGAGACCCTTGTTTTGACACAAACACACACACACACACACACAAAGACAAAACTATAATGTGCCAGCTTGCTAAATATTCGTTCTATTAACCATAAATAATAAATTCACTCACTCCCGCAGAGCAAACTCCACTCCTAGCGGAGAAATAATATGATTTTGCTCTCTTAAGAAACCATTTATGTGACCCTTTAAAAATGGGGGAGAATTTCACTTCCCCGGCCTCTGCACCAACTAAGGATGCATACGGCCATTATGCATGAGTACCAGGATTTTTATCTTGGTTAATAACCAAGCCTGGTCCTCTAGATAAATTGCATGAGTACCAACAAAGGCTGGTCCTCTTCCAGGGTCATGCACATGCATGTTGTGCATGGGCTGAGCACTAGAGCGTGGAGAGGATCAGCGGTCGGCTAGCCTGCCGGCGCACCACGCCCCCGTGCTGACACCGGGCACTGGGTGTGCCGTTGGTGATCCTCTTCCGTGGTTCGGTGCCTCCCATAGACGTACAAACTGATCTTAGGTGTGGTGCTGCCGCTGCGGGTGCTGCGGGCCGAGGCGACATGATTTCTCCGGCCTTTCTTGTCAGAGATCTATACGGATTGGCGTATGTCGCCCCTAGATATCTAGACCGGAAAGGCTTCGGTTGCGCGCGCGCTCACATTATCAGCCAACACGGCATCAAGAGGGCGCGGCGTGAAGAATCGTTTCCTTATCGGAGTCATGGGACATGTCTAAGTCAAGATTCCCAAGGCATTGATAGAGGGGGAGGAAGTCATGGCGGCTGCGATTGAAGATCTTGAAGCGTTGACGGAAAGGTATATTGGATGCGATGAAGACTGCGTGCTAGGTGTTTGGTGACTTGCAACAACGGTCTCGGCAAGCGGGAGCGGCGGCACCGGAGGACTGCAATTTGGGTGGTACTCCTCGAGTACCGAGTCTCGATTCCCAGAGTGAAAACCGAAGGTTGGCCTTTATTGGTTGTACCTGGCAATGTCCTTGTTGAAGGCATTGTTTTTGGATGATTTCGGACTTTCTCCAGAGTGAAAACTCAAGATCTTCGATCGGGCAACGACAAAGCTTGTGCATTGTTTCCTTGAGGGGGGCGTTGCTTTTGGAGAACCTCTTTTGTAATTCGGCTGTCGTCTTCGGTGGTGGTTAGAGTACTGTTGTTGCTAGTGATTGACCACCATGGCAGGATCTTTTTTCTTATGTTATTTTTATTTTCTTTTTTGGGCTGTGTGTATCCTTGATGTCTTTGGACATCTTGTTGTTACAGAGGCCGGGTGTAATTGATATCTTCGCGATATTAATATATTTCCTTTGTCGAAAATTTATGTGACCCTTACCCTAATTCCTAAACCAAACAACTAGAACAAATCTACAAAGATAGCAGAACCTTAGTTCTTGAATAAAAGAAAAGGGAAAGGAAATTACTTTCGCGTGAGCCAAGGCGACCACCAGTTCCTCTGGCTTCTCCTTTCTGATCTCCTTCTCGTCAATGTCCGCGCTCTAAACCCCAAGCGGAGACAAATAAGAAAAGAAAGAAGACAAATTACAAACAAACTGCTAGAGTTAACCATCTCCAGAAGACGAGGGGGGAAATCACCTACAAGTAATTTGAACTGGTACCCCATCTCAGCCAGAATCTGGCGGCGCGACGCCGACGAAGAGCCGAGAATCAGCTGCATCGCCAACCAAAGCAAACGCACAAGCACAATCCAGGTTAGAGAAACGAGATTGGGGGTCTTTGGGGGGTCTGGAAAAAAAATCACTGGGTGCTTTGCTTACTCTGAGAGCAGAAGAGGCGGCCATTGTTTTTTCCTCTCTCCGAGACCGAGGAAAGAGAAGATCTTCCTTCCGTCTTTCTCGGCTTATCAGCAGCAGCTTGTGCGATTTGTGTGGGCTTTATGACTTCGTGCAGCACAGGGGCGCTTCGTGTTGGCCCGGCCCATGTAGCGCCGGAAACAGTAGTAACTCGAGGCTACTGTAGCGGTTCGATCTGCTGCATCGTTCGTACTGTAGAGCCCGATTTTTAGTCGGGTTTCTTAAGTTTGAACATTTTTTAGAAAAATGAAATATCTTTTTGACGACATGAACTTCTGAAATTTCTAGCTATTTTTTTTGTGAAAACCGACCATTTCGAAAAGAACAGGCACATAATTTCAAAACGCAATTTTTTTCAAAAATTACAAAAGAAATTGAAACCGCAAAATTTCCTTAAAAACTAAAACATGAACATTTTTTAAATTTTCTGAACATTTTCTGAAATTTTGAAATCCATTCTTTGGTAATTTTCGAACATATTTTAATGGAGGCAAAAAAAATGAAATTATTTTTCCTGAATTCTAAACATTTTTTGAAATTATTAAGCAATAAAATTGAAAACATTACTCCCTCATATTCATATTAATTGTTGCAACATCAGTACAACTTTGTCCATATTAATTGTCGTGGCTTTAGTACAAAGTTGACAAAGTTGTACGAAAGTTACAACAATTAATTTGGATTAGAGGAAGTATTTTTTAATTTTTTTGAAAAAGCAAACATTTTTAAATTTCTAAAAAAAATAAGTGAACTTATGAAAATAAAAGTAAAAATAATAAATAAAAGTAATAAAAAGGGAAAAGACATAAAAAAACGAAACGAGGCGGCCTAGGAGGGAGCACACATGTGCGAAGCCCCGACTATGTGGTGCAATAGGCGACACATAGGATTTTCCTTCAAGCACACATTGAAATATGGGCTGGCATGCCTATAAAAAGGCCTAGCACGGTACAACCGATGCCTGCCGTTTTATAACAGGGTTGTGTCGTTCCGACCCGAATGCCTCGACTAGAGGATCATTTTATAAAAGGTCACCACGCCTGCGGGCAACCTTTGTTCATTTTTTGCCTTTTGGGCCTTATTTCCGCCTTGTGGGCCTCTGCACTTAAAAACTAAGAAATATAACAAAAAATATAGGGAAAACCAATTTTAAATAGTACGGAAAAATTGAAGGACAAAATACAGAAAAATGTAAAGAAATCCTGATGGGCCGCATGTCGTGCCGCCGGCGAATGAAGGGTCGTGTCGGGCTGGCCTTAAAGCTTGGCTTCGGGGATCAGCCTTTCTTCGTGGTTGGGCGAAGGTTGGCCCGACCCTTTTATTCGCGTGCCATGTTGGGCCCGTGCGAGAACAAAAATCCATGCCCGTGGGCCGACCTTACAAGTATGGCCCATAAGGCCAAGTTTGGATTCAAGTGGCATTTGTATCATTGAGATCCTTCAAAAAATAATGAAATAGGATTGAGATCCTTTTTATAAATAGTGAAATGCACATACAACTTGTTGAGTTTATGCAATCTAGTTCTCAAATTAGCTAAAAAGGATCCACATATGATCATTTATATGTTTCCATATGGATCACACATATGTGACATATGATTAACCCGGTTGGTTTAGCATGGCATACTTTCTCATTACCATGTTTATCTAGGCGTTAAAAGTAGTTTCACCCAAAAATTCCTTACCACTGAAAATTTTCTCGCGTGATGTATCAAGAACTAGCAAAGCATAAGAAATGCCAATAAGATGAAGAAAAGAACCTTCTTCAAATATCAATCGGCAAAAACTTCAACACCGAAAATGCAAAGATGAAGCATACATATTCCGTTTTCGATGAACTTGAGTTTGACATGAAGACGAACAAACTCTAAAACCTCACATAGAGAAAAACCAAATAAGAACCAATAAAGATGATTCCAAGGATGCAATGGTTTGAGCTCTCTACGAACGACATGATCAAGCTACTCACTCAAGAGCCACCCTTGATAGTACGACAACCAATCCTATAACCTGATCTCCCAACTAACACCATGAGACCGGTAAATTATAAAACCTAACGAGGTCAAACCTTAGCCTTGCGCATAGTCCACTTGAGCTAGATGATGACGATCTTGACCTCCTCAAGTTGGACCACCCTTCTTGATTATGCAGGCGCGATGAAGAATAGTAAATTGCTCCCCCATGCTTCACTATGCGTGAGCCTCTTTTAAGCACATATTCACATGTCCATTATCATCAGAATGGATGACAAGCTTCAAGCATGTGATCTCTTCGTGATGCTCCACTTGAACTTGCACAACACAACCTGATAACGATCACCACTTGATGTCATCCTCCATGGGTCATATGAGATATTCCTTTTGATGCACACCCATGAAAACATACCTAACCCCACAAAGAAACCTCACATGGATAATGGGTTCATACACAAAGCGTAATGAACAATGCTTACCATACAATTAGATCACTTGATCACACTCGTTACATCTTCTAGGCTTTATGTGTTGATCAACTTGAATCACTCTTTATACTTTTTCTTGATCGTCCTTGCACTGGTGCAGCAACGTGCTATACAAACGGTTATTAACCCCTTTCCGCTACGAATGTTTAAATCGTCGCCTTGCATGTGTGGGCGATAGGGGGTTCCATCCCACACGACACGAAAAAATTGTCGATGATGTTGACCGGATGATGTGCCAAATATAATTGTGTGCGATGCAGGAACATATCGCACACACTATATTTTGGGCGTACGTGTGAGATTTGGGATCAATCACACACGTCTATCACGAGTCAAACACGTCTAATTGCTCATGGAAAATAAATGGTGTTTGACCTTTTGCCATTTGCGAAACATTACCTAATCCACACTGGCCATGGTAGAAACTGTGTGTGATATCTTCATCATCGCACACGAGTTTTCTCTGGCAACCGTCTGCCATGCATGATATCATCGCACACGTTTCCCGAAAAATATACGTGTGGGATCATCTTTGCATCGGGCACGGTTCCCTGTTGGCTCACGTGTGAGATAAGGTGCTATCGCAAACGATTGAGGAGCTCATACGCACACGTAGAAGTGCTACAAATCGTATGCGATTTCTTATGTATCACCAACATTTTCAGTTTATATCGCGTGTGCTTTTCCTGTAGATCACAGGTGGTTGCGCTATGAGTTGCGTGTGCTTTTCCTGTAGATCACAGGCGGTTGCGCTATGAGTTGCGTGTGCTTTCCGTTCTGGATTGCACACGCTTAGTTGCTTGAACCGTGTGCGCTGAAATGACCAGGTTATTGTAAAAATTCGCATTTGAATCACCCTGCGAATAGTAAATTCGCCACAATATGCAATCGAACAAACAGTGTCCACTTGAGAACATTCATCATAATTCACCACAATATGCAATTGAACAAATAGTTTCCATAGGAAGAACATTCATAAAAATTCGCCACAATATGCAATTGAACAAATGCTAGCTAAATTCCACAGATGTATGACCGACATATGCAGTACATAATCACAGTGTATGAAATACGAAGACATGATCACATGGAAAACAATGCATCCATGAGTATAACACTATATGAATGCATACTTATTATTGGGGGATATGAATGCTGAAATTTTTGACTTCTTTACTGGGCTTGATATAATGTTTCACGAAGAAGGTGCCGATAAATTTCCTAACAAACATCAATTCATCTGCGGCGAGCGGTTCAGAGGTCATCGGTCCGAAGATCAACTGCAGGATTTTTAATTCGGAATGTGACATACGTGTGGAGTAGAAGATAGTAATTAAGAAACAAACTTACTGGGTCTATTTTGTCAGCATCGACACCAAATTCAACATGTCTACATAGGTTCATCATGTGTGTGCAAACATAGTATCCACATAGGTTGGACCCTTGTTGTTGTTGAGGGCACTGAATTTTTTTGTATAATATTAGTCATGTATTTACCCTGTTGGGTACAACCTAACTGGTGTAAGTTGTTTATTTTATTTTCTTTGGAGAGAAATAGAAAGAGGTTTACTTAGAAACTTAAACCTCTGACTAGCATTTTCTGAAAATAACGGATTTCTCTTTTCTTACCAGAGAAACGATCACGTGTTGTAGAGGTAGTTGGCGGTCAAACCGTAACCCTCCTAAAGTTATGTTCTTTGACAATACACTACAAATAAATATGAATTTACACATACTCAGTTCTTGAACTAGATATAAACACAACATATTAACATCAAAGAATTCAATACATATCCATGAAATCTTGAAGATGATTCAGATCCTGATGCTTATTTGACTCTCTAAGAGAATCTAGGTAGTAAACTGTGTTGCGTTTTGGAACAATGACCAGCAAGATCCAGTGATGGCTACAGTTTAAGAAAACCTTGAACTTACGAACTATGTCAAAAACTGAAAGACGATCAAGGTATGCGTGGTTGTGTATTTAACTTACCATTCATGATATGGCCACATGAAGAATTCTCCTACCTATAACTTCCACAAGATATTGGAGACATGATCAATGGAAGCCTTGCGTGTAACATTATTATTTAACAAGATCCCGTTTGCTAAATCGGGATCTATGAAATACGCATGCACCCTTAATGATCTCTATGTCGTCAATCCCCTGAGAGGAATACAATACAGTTAGCTTCTTTTTCATTTACAGCTTGTATGGAGAAGTGGATGAGAGTTTGTGTAGTACTTACAACATCAAGCATTTGACAAGAGTGGCAACAAGCTCATTGAAGTTGAATAAGAGATGAAAGTCCTCGAATTCCACACTGATGGTACCTGCAACATGAGAGAAATGCCTACTATCGTAGTGCACTTCCAGAATGTTGTGATCTTTTCCTTCTGACATTTTGTCCATGCAATATTTATGTAACTTGCGACAACTAGAACTGCACTCATCAAAGTATTCGCCAACAAGAAATGGCTGGCCATGCTTGTACTTGCGTGCTTCAAATGGGTCTACTTCCTTACTAGAAAGTCGCTTTTCAATTTCTGCTCCGAGCATTTCGTCAGAACCAGGATTACCCATCCCTTCGAAAAACATGTTGTTAATTTGATTATGGGCGATGAGTCTTCGTAGTAGGAGGCTATTGGTCCCATCCCTCCTCGGTTTTGGGGACCCCATCTTCCTGTGTGCAACCGTGCATGCTTTCCTCTTGTTAGCTGAAGCACTTCTTGTTTGAGGTCCGGTTACATGAACACCGTGCTGCTGAGAAGCCGGTGAAGGTACGATGGACTGCTGAACAGATGGTGCTGTTGTGACGGACTGCTGAGTTGTAGTACCAGAGGCGATGGACAACTGACCAGCCGTTGAAGCTATGTGATACTTGTGATCTGCGTTGGGTTTTCTATGAAGAGGAACGGGTGATTGCAGCACAAAGTGGGTAAGTATTTCCATCAGTTATGAAACCAAGGTTTATCGAACCAATAGGAATATCAATCCTCAACCGTCTTCACCGGCTGCACACAAAAGAACAAACAACTTGCACCCAACGGGGGCAAGAGGGTTGTCAATCCGCTTGATCTCGTTATTTGCAAGCAAATGAGGTGTGTAGATAATTATAGATAGTTGTAAATTACAAAATAAAATAAAAAGTAAATAAAGGCAGCAAGGTAATAGTAGCGTTTGTAAATTTATAAGTGAATAGACCCGGGGGCCATAGTTTTCCCTAGCTTCATCTCTCATGTAGGCAGCACACGGTGGGTAACAAATTACTATTGGGAAATTGATAGAAAAGCGTATAGTTATGCGATTTTCACGGTAATGATCATGTGTATATAGGCATCACGTCCATAAACAAATAGGCTGACTCCTTCCTGCACCTATTACTATTACTCCACTCATCGACCGCTATCCAGCATGCATCTAGAGTATTAAGTAAAACAGAGTAATGCATGGAGAACGATGACATGATGTAGACAAAGTAAACTCAAGCAATATGAATGAACCCCATCGTGTTATCCTTAGTAGCAACAACACAAAGACGCATCTTGTCCCCTACTTTGTTACTGACTTACTGGGATATAGAAACTCATCAGGTTGAACCTACCACAACGCACCACTCCCACCGAAGATAGATCAATCTACTTGGCCAAAGCACATCGATAAATCGGAGAGCATTACGAAGCTATAATGATCATGCAAATAAGAATCTTAATATTCATAGGTGACTCAAATACTTTTCATGAATAATCTGAACATAAACCCACAATTCATCGGATCCCAACAAACACACCGCACAATAGGATTACATCGGATAGATCAAAGCGAAGATGCGATGATCATTGTATTGAAGATCAAGAGATTGAGAGATTGCCATCTAGGTACTAGCTATGGACCCGTAGGTCTGTGGTGAACTACTCACACATCATCATGAGGGCAACAAGGTTGATGTAGAGGCCCTCCGTGATCGATCCCCCCTCCGGCAGGGTGTCGTAACGGAGCTCCAGATGGCCTCGCGATGGAACAGAGACTTGCGGCAGCGAAAAAAGGGTTTCGGGACTGCCTCCATGGTTTTTAGGATATATTAGATTTTATAGGCCAGAGAGGAGCGTCGGGAGACACCCGAGGGAGGCACAAGCCATCAGGGTGCGCCCCCCTAGGGCGCACCATGTTGGCTTGTGGGGCCCTCGTGCAGCTCCCGACCTCCTTCCGAAGTTTTCAGGTCTTCTTTTGGTCCAGAAAAAAATATCAAAAAGTTTCGTGGCAATTGGACTTCGTTTGGTACTGTAACCTGAAAAGTGAAAAACATGCAGAAAACAGCAACTGGCACTGGGCATTGGGTCAATAGGTTAGTGCTCAAAAATATTATAAATTGGTAAATAAAGACCCAAAAAGTATCCTAGAATGATAATATATCAGCATGGAACAATCAAAAATTATAGATACGTTGGAGACGTATCAAGCATACCCAAGCTTAATTCTTGCTCGTCCTCGAGTAGGTAAATGATAAAAATAGAATTTTTGATGTGACATGCTATCCATTATGTAATCTTATACATGTATGCTCATTGAGAAATGTTGAATCAACAAATATTAACATAGCAATAATTAAAGTGTAAGAAACAAAATCATCAATCTTTCAAAGTATACGATCCTCAAGATATGTTTACCCCCATTCATCTTATTATATTAGCAAGGCATGACTCCATCTTCACCACATTAATACAAATGTCAAGCACCACGGTGTCCAAGTCAGGCAATTGGATCGTACTTTTTCAATATGCATCAACTTTTTATTCTTCATGCAATACATGAGCGTGAGCCATTGGACATAGCATTTAGGTGGAATAGAATATGGTGGTAGATATCAAAGGGGAAAAAAGTGGAGAAGATAGTCTCATCTCAACTAGGCGTACCAACAGGCTATGGAGATGCCCATCGATAGATGTCAATGCAAGGAGTAGGGATTCCCATGCAAATGATGCACTAGAGCTATACGTGTATGAAAGCTCAAATGAAGCTAAGTGGGGTGTGCATCCAACTTGCTTTCTCACGAAGACCTCGGGCATTTGAGGAAGCCCGTCATAGGAATATACAAGCCAAGTTTGTAATAACGAATAGGTAATTCCTACTAGCATATGGAAATGACATATCATGAGACTCTCTACATGAGGATCATAGTGCCACTTTGAGGCACAAGTGTGGTAAAAGATAGTAGCAAAGTCCCTTCTCTCATTTTCTCTCATCATTTTTTTCACAATGGTGGGCTCATTTGGCCTCCCCCATCTTTATTTTCGTCCGGAGTCTTATCCCGACTTGTGGGAGGAATCATAGTCTCGATCATCCTTTCCTCACTGGGGCAATGCTCTAACAATGATGATCATCACACTTTTATTTACTTACAGCTTGATATGGAGAACTAATATGAAGATATGACTCTGTATGAATGCCTCTGGCAGTGTACCAGGATGTGCAATGATCTAGCGTGACACGTATCAAAAATACGATGAACGGTGGCTTTGCCACAAATACTATGTCAACTCTATATGATCATGCAAAGCAATATGTTGATGAACGAACTAGTCATGTGAAGTGACGATGGAATTTGCATGGCAATATATCTCGGAATGGCTATGGAAATGCCATGATAGGTAGGTATGGTGGCTGTTTTGAGTAAGATATAATGAGGCTTATGTGCAACAGAGCGTATCATGTCATGGGGTTTGGATGCACCGACGAAAGTTGCACTGATCCTCGAGGTGAGAATGAGCTATGCATGGTACCGAAGAGGCTAGCAAATATGAGAAGGTGAGATTGCGTATGTCCATGGTTTCACATTAGTCATAAATAACTCATATACTTATTGCAAAGTTTTATTAGTTTTATCATAAATCAAAGTACTACTCGCATGCCCCGAGGGAAGAGGTTGGTAGGAGTTAACCATCGCGCGCTTCCGACCCGAAACAACACTTGGATTTTAACGAGGAATAGAAATGCTCACACATCATCACCATGCCTCTTTAATTTTTAGATGAACAAAAAGTTAACCTTTCTTAATATCTACACTTCTATGGATCAACAATTATGAACTCACACCTTTTTCATATTACCACATCAATATCATTAAGCCATAATTTCTCTATATGTGCTACTTGATAGTTTTGATTATAACTCATTGAATACCTAATATTTTTGGACTCTTCTTATGACCTATTCAAATTATCGTCACTATTTATTAACTCTCAAACAAATATAAGTGAAGTACTAGAGCGACTGCTAAGCACAAAAGATATAAGGGAAGCACATAGAGTATTCTAACAAATCATGATGAAGGTGTGTCTCTCTTAAATAGGTATTATGGAAAACTGAAAGTAAAAGCAAACAAAAACAAACGATGCTCCAAGCAAAACTCATATCATGTGACGAATAAAAATATAGCTTCAAGTGACATACCGATAGATTGAGACGAAAGAGTGGATGCCTTCCGGGGCATCCCCAAGCTTAGACGCTTGAGTCTTCCTTAGAATATTACCTTGGGGTGCCTTGGGCATCCCCAATCTTAGGCTCTTGCTACTCCTTATTGCTTTGTCCATCGCGATAACACCCAAAAGTTGAAAACTTCAATCACACAAAACTCAACAAAACTTTGTGAGATCCGTTAGTATAAGAAACATATTGCATACTTTAGGTACTGTTATAAATTGAATCTTATTTCATAATTGCATAATACGTAATGTATTCTAACTTCTCCATGGCTTATACCCCTCGATACAATCCATAGCATAATCAAAACAAGCAACTACGCAAGCAAAAATAGAATCTGTCTAAAACAGAACAGTCTGTAGCAATCTGTAGAGAACCTATACTTATGTAACTCTAAAAATTCTGAAAAATTAGGAAAACCTCGAATTTTTTTATAGTAATACTTTTTAAAAATGTCAGATCATTATCACGCTCTAGTAGAAAATGAAAAATCCTGTACTGGAGTCGAAAGTTTCTGTTTTGTTTCAGCATCGATTCTACTCATCTTGTGAGCCATCCCAAAGGCTTTACTAGGCACAAACACTAATTTAAACACAAAAACATAATCATTACAGAGGCAATAATGATGTTATCAAAATTAAACATAAAGTTAAAAGCAAAAAATTTAAAGATAACTATTGGGTTGCCTCCCAACAAGCGCTAGTGTTTTACGCCCCTAGCTAGGCATAATGATTTCAATGATGCTCACATAAAAGTAAAGAATTGAAACACAATGGGAGCACCATGAAGCATATGACAATCACATTTAGTCCTAACCCACTTCCTATGCATAGAAATTTTGTGAGCAAACAATTTATGGGAGCAAGAATCAACTAGCAAAAGAAGGCAAAACAAGCATAACTTCAAAACCTTGAACACATAGGGAGGAAACTTGATATTATTACAATTCCTACACGCATATGTTCCCCCCTCATAATAATTTTCAGTAGCATCATGAAGGAATTCCACAATATAACTATCACATAAAGCATTCTTTTCATGATCCACAAGCATAGAAGATTTATTACTCTTCACATAAGCAAATTCCTTTTCATTCATGGTAGTGGGAGCAAACTCAACAAAATAACTATCATGTGACACTTGATTGTCATAACCAAATTGAAAATTAAAATAATGATGACAAGTTTCATGGTTATCATTACTAACTATAGAATACGTTTCATCACCGCAATCATCATAATAACTTTGCTCATCAAAACTTGGGGACAAAAAATATCATATTCATCAAACATAGCATCCCCAAGCTTGTGGTTTTGCATATCATTAGCATCATGGATATTCAGATAATTCATACTAACAACATTTCTATCATTCTCATCATTTAAGGAACTCACATTAAGCATCTTTATAAATTCTTCCTCTAACAATTGAGCATAATTTTCCGAATCCTTATTTTCATGAAAGACATTATAAAGACGAAGCATATGAGGCAACCTAAACTCCATTTTTTGTATTTTTTATTTTTATGAGACAAACTAAATATAACAGCAAATAAAAAGATAAACAAGTGAATGAATTTTTTGTGAAGTTACTTGATAGTTGATGATGATATTCCCCGGCAACGGCGCCAGAAATCCTTCCTGATACTTGTGATCTGCGTTGGGTTTTCTGTGAAGAGGAACGGGTGATTGCAGCACAAAGTGGGTAAGTATTTTCCTCAGTTATGAAACCAAGGTTTATCGAACCAATAGGAATATCAATCCTCAACCATCTTCAGCGGCTACACACAAAAGAACAAACAACTTGCACCCAACACGGGCAAGAGGGTTATCAATCCCCTTGATCTCGTTATTTGCAAGCAAATGAGGTGTGTAGATAATTGTAGATAATTGTAAATTGCAAAATAAAATGAAAAGTAAATAGAGGCAGCAAGTTAATAGTAGTGTTTGTAAATTTATAGGTGAATAGACCAGGGGGCCATAGTTTTCCCTAGCGGCATCTCTCATGTAGGCAGCATACGGTGGGTAACAAATTACTGTTGGGCAATTGATAGAAAAGTGGATAGTTATGCGATTTTCACGGCAATGATCATGTGTATATAGGCATAACATCCATAAAAATAGGCCGACTCCTGCCTGCACCTATTACTATTACTCCACTTATCGACCGCTATCCAGCATGCATCTAGAGTATTAAGTAAAACAGAGTAATGCATGGAGAACGATGATGTAGACAAAGTAAACTCAAGAAATATGAATGAACCCCATTGTGTTATCCTTAGTAGCAACAACACAAAGACGCATCTTGTCCCCTACTTTGTCATTGGGATATAGAAACTCGTTAGGTTGAACCTACCACAACGCACCACTCCCACCGAAAATAGATCAATCTACTTGGCCAAAGCACATCGATAAATCGGAGAGCATTACGAAGCAATAATGATCATGCAAATAAGAATCTTAATATTCAGAGGTGACTCAAATACTTTTCATGAATAATCTGAACATAAACCCACAATTCATCGGAGCCCAACAAACACGCCGCACAATAGGATTACATCGGATAGATCAAAGTGAAGATGCGATGATCATTGTATTGAAGATCAAGAGATAGAGAGATTGCCATCTAGGTACTAGCTATGGACCCGTAGGTCTGTGTGAACTACTCACACATCATCATGAGGGCAGCAAGGTTGATGTAGAGGCCCTCCGTGATCGATCCCCCCTCCGGCAGGTATCGGAACGGAGCTCCAGATGGCCTCGCGACGGAACAGAGACTTGCGGCGGCGGAAAAAGGGTTTCGGGACTGCCTCCAGGGTTTTTAGGATATATTAGAATTTATAGGCCAGAGAGGGGCGTCGGGAGACGCCCGAGGGAGGCACAAGCCATCAGGGCGCCCCCCAAGGTGCGCCCTATTGGCTTGTGGGGCCCTCGTGCGGCTCCCGGCCTCCTTCCGAAGTTTCCAGGTCTTCTTTTGGTCCAGAAAAAATCATCAAAAAGTTTCATGGCAATTGGACTTCGTTTGGCACTGTAAACCTAAAAAGTGAAAAATATGCAGAAAACAGCAACTGGCACTGGGCGCTGGGTCAATAGGTTAGTGCTCAAAATATTATAAATTGGTAAATAAATACCCAAAAAGTATCCTTGAATGATAATATATAAGCACGGAACAATAAAAAATTATAGATACGTTGGAGACGTATCAGGGGGCAACGCTGGGAAAAAGCAGAAGTGCAAGGCTGAAACATCCGGAAAGGCAGAAGCAGCGGCCGTGCCCAGCTAGAGCAAGGGAAATCCAAAAAGCAAGAAGAAATATTTGGCCCCCAAGAAGAAGTCCGAGTACAGAACCGACATCTTGGATCAGCCCTGCCAGATTCACACCAAGAAGGATGAAGATGGCAATATAGTGTACCCAAAGCACTCCACTCAGGAATGTCGCCTGCTCAAGCAGGAGATGGGCGGCGAGCCCTCCGAGGGCAAGGACGAGGACGACGCTGATGGGGAGGATGCCTCCAGGTATCCCAACATCGAGAAAGTCCTCATGATCTTCGCCGACGTCGAAAGCAAGAGCCGACTGAAGGTCATCAATCAAGAGGTCAACATGGCAGTTCTGACTGTCACTAAGTACCTGAACTAGGCCAAGACGCCCATCACCTTCGATTAATCGGATCACCCAGCCACGTATCGACCCTCGGGCGGCAGGCGCTGGTAGTTGATCCGGCTATCAATGGAGTCTGACTGCGTAAGGTCCTCATGGACAGAGGCAGCGGGCTCAACATCATCTATGCCGATACGCTCAGTGCGATGGGCATTCCGATGTCCCGACTGAGTAAGATCAACATGCACTTCCATGGGGTCATACCCGGGAAGAAGGCGGAGTCACTTGGGCAGATAGCCCTTGACGTCGTATTCGGCGTCAAGAAAAACTTCTGAAAGGAGCGACTGACCTTCGAGGTGGTCGTCTTCCGCAGCGCCTACCATGCCATCCTGGGTAGGCCCGCCTATGCACATTTCATGGCCCGACCATGCTACGTGTTTCTTAAGCTCAAGATGCCAGGTCCAAAAGGCGTGATCACGGTCACAGGCGATCGGCGGGTCGCGGAAGAGTGCCTCCAGAAGGGCTCCAAGATCGCCGACAAGAAGATAGCGGTCGCTGAAGAAATCAAGAAGACGGTGGATGCGGCAGACCTCCTGAAGTCGAAGAAGCTAGCTACCGAGTCCGCCTTTCATTCGGCTGGCGAGACGAAGCAAGTCCACATTCACCCGTCAGATCCGAGTGCCGCGGCGACCAACATCTCAACAACACTCGGCGAGAAATAGGAAGGCGAGCTCATCGAGTTCCTTCGTGAGAACTGGGACATCTTCGCATGGAAGCCGTCTGACATGCTGGGTGTTCCCAGGGAACTGGCTGAGCACCGACTCCGTGTCAACTCGAAGGCCAAACCCGTCAAAGAGCATATGCGCTGCTCTTCTACGGAGAATCGCAAGGCAATCGGCAAGGAGATTGCTCGGCTCCTAGCTTCCGAGTTCATCCACGAGGTCTACCACTCCAAGTGGCTCGCCAACATCGTCATTGTGCTGAAGAATAATAACTCACTCCAGATGTGCATTGACTTCAAGAACATCAATCGGGCCTGCCCGAAAGACCATTTTCCTTTACCATGCATAGATCAGATAGTGGATTCTACTGCCAGATGTGAACGCATGTCGTTCCTGGATGCATACTCTGGGTACCACCAGATCCGAATGTATGGCCCCGATGAAATAAAAACGGCCTTCATCACTTCATTCGGGTGTTTCTGCTACATCATTATGCCATTTGGCCTTAAAAACGCCGGAGCTACTTTCCAGCGCATGTTTCAGAAATGCTTACATAAGCAAATCGGTCGGAACATGGAGGCATATATGGATGACATCGTCGTCAAGTCTAGGAACGATTCTGACCTCCTGACTGACGTCGCCGAAACCTTTGCGAACCTACGGCGCTATGGAATCAAGCTTAATCCGGCCAAGTGCACTTTCGGGGTCCCCACCGGCAAGATAGTCGGTTTCCTCGTTTCCGAACAAGGGATCTATGCCAACCCCGACAAGATTGGCGCTATCGTCTGAATGAAACAACCAGAGCGTCTGCACGACGTTCATGTTGGGGAACGTTGCATGGGAAACAAAAATTTTCCTACGCACATACAAGATCTATCCATGGTGATGAGCATCTACGAGAGGGAGAGTAAATCTACATACCCTTGTAGATCGCTAAGCGGAAGCGTTTAAGAAACGCGGTTGATGTAGTCGAACGTCTCCGCGATCCAAATCGCAAGTCGTCCCTCGATCCGATCACGAACTAGCGCCGAACGGACGGCACCTCCGCGTTCAACACACGTACGGCTTGATGACGCCTTCACCTCCTCGATCCAGCGAGCGATGGTGAAGTAGTGGTTGAGTTCCAGCAGCACGACGGCGTGGTGATGGTGGTGAGAAACAATCTCTGCAGGGCTTCGCCAAGCGCTACGGAGATTATGACGGAGGAACTAGAGGGTTAGGGTTGCCGCACACGGCTTGGGGAAATCTTGATGTATCCCGTGTGCTAGCCCTGCCCCTCTATTTATATGTTGAGCCTTGGGGTCTAAACTTGGAGTAAAAGCCTCCTCCAGGTCGGTTTTGCCCGCACAAGGTCGGTTTGGCCCGCAGGGAAAGAGTCCAACTCGGATCCCTGCCGAACCGTGCACAGCCGCGCACAAGCGGTAGTACCGCTCACAAGCGGTAGTACCGCTTGAGCGGTAGTACCGCTTCACCAAGCGGTAGTACCGCTTGGGCGGTAGTACCGCTTCACAAAACGGTAGTACCGCTTACGCGGCAGCAAAACTACTTTTTGCACTTTCCAATACCTCGTGGGCTTTATCCCTTTGGCCCATATAAAGTGTTGCTGTACCCGAACACTTCGGTAAACATCCGGAACCCCTTCCGGTGAATTCCGGAACCCTTCCGGAGATCAAAACACTATTATCACATATATCAATCTTTACCTCCAGACTATTCCGGAGATCCTCGTCATGTCCGGGATCTTATCCGGGACTCCGAACAACCTTCGGTCACCAACATAACTCAACTATACTAATCGTCACCAAACGTTAAGTGTGTAGACCCTGCGGGTTCGAGAACTATGTAGACATGACCGAGACACCTCTACGGCCAATAAACAATAGCGGGACCTGGATGCCCATATAGGCTCCTACATATTCTACGAAGATCTTTTATCGGTCGAACCTCTATGTCAAGGATTCAGTTAATCCCGTATGCTGTTCCCTTTGTTCTTCGGTATGTTACTTACCCGAGATTCGATCGTCGGTATCTCTATACCTAGTTCAATCTCGTTACCGGCAAGTCTCTTTACTCGTTCCGTAATACAAGATCTCGTGGCTAACACTTTAGTCACATTGCTTGCAAGGCTCATTGTGATGTTGTATTACCGAGTGGGCCCTGAGATACCTCTCCGTCATATGGAGTAACAAATCCCAGTCTTGATCCATGCCAACCCAACAGACACCCTCGGAGATACCTGTAGAGCACCTTTATAGTCACCCAGTTACGTTGCGACGTTTGATACACACAAGATACTCTTCCGATGTCAGGGAGTTGCATGATCTCATGGTCATAGGAACAGATACTTGACATGCAGAAAACAATAGCAATAAACTGACACGGTCATATGCTACGTTCGTAGTTTGGGTCTTGTCCATCACATCATTCTCCTAATGATGTGATCCCGTTATCAAATGACATCTCATGTCAATGGCTAGGAAACCTTAACCATCTTTGATCAACGAGCTAGTCAACTAGAGGCTTACTAGGGACACAGTGTTGTCTATGTATCCACACATGTATTTGAGTTTCCAATCAATACAATTATAGCATGGATAATAAACGATTATCATAAACAAGGAAATATAATAATAACCAATTTATTATTGCCTCTAGGGCATATTTCCAACAGTCTCCCACTTGCACTAGAGTCAATAATCTAGTTCACATCACTATGTGATTTACATTGTAATGAATCGAACACCCATGCAGTTCTGGTGTTGTTCATGTTTAGCCCTTGGAAGAGGTTTAGTCATCGGATCTGCAACATTTAGATCCGTGTGTACTTTGCAAATATTTATGTCGTCCTCCTTGATGTAATCGCGGATGGAATTGAAACGTCGCTTTATGTGTCTGGTCCTCTTGTGAAATCTTGGTTCCTTTGCTAGAGCAATGGCACCAGTATTATCACAAAACAGAGTCATTGGGTTAAGCGCACTAGGCACTACTCCAAGATCTGTCATGAACTCCTTCATCCAGACACCTTCCTTCGCCGCCTCCGAGGCTGCGATGTACTCCGCTTCGCATGTAGAATCAGCTACCACGCTTTGCTTGGAACTGCACCAGCTAACCGCACCCCCATTTAAGAATAAATACGTATCCGGTTTGAGACTTAGAGTCATCCGGATCAGTGTCAAAGCTTGCATCGACGTAACCCTTTACGACGAGCTCTTGATCACCTCCATAAACGAGAAACATGTCCTTAGTCCTTTTTAGGTACTTCAGGATATTCTTGACCGCCGTCCAGTGTTCCATTCCTGGATCACTTTGAAACCTTCCGACCATACTTATGGCAAGGCTGACATCGGGTCTTGTGCACAGCATTGCATACATAATAGAGCCTATGGTTGAAGCATAGGGGATGACACTCATCTTTTCTCTATCTTCTGCAGTCACTGGGCATTGAGTCTTACTCAACTTCACACCTTGCAAAACAGGCAAGAACCCCTTCTTGGACTGATCCATTTTGAACTTCTTCAAAATCTTATCAAGGTATGTGCATTGTGAAAGTCCTATTAAGCGTCTTGATCTATCTCTATAGATCTTGATGCCTAATATGAAAGCAGCTTCTCCTAGGTCCTTCATTGAAAAACTCTTGTTCAAATATTCCTTCACGCTTTCCAACATTTCTATATTGTTTCCAATCAGCAATATGTCATCCACATATAATATTAGAAACGCTATAGAGCTCCCACTCACTTTCTTGTAAATACAAGCTTCTCCGTAAACTTGTATAAACTCGAACGCTTTGATCACTTCATCAAAGCGAAGATTCCAACTCCGAGATGCTTGCACCAGTCCATAAATGGATCGCTGGAGTTTGCAAACTTTGTCAGCATTCTCTGGATCGACAAAACCTTCTGGTTGCATCATATACAACTCTTCCTTAAGGAAACCGTTAAGGAATGCTGTTTTGACATCCATCTGCCAAATTTCATAATCGAAAAAGGCAGCTATTGCTAACATGATTCTGACGGACTTAAGCATCGCTACGGGTGAGAAGGTCTCATCGTAGTCAACTCCTTGAACTTGTGAAAAACCCTTTGCCACAAGTCGAGCTTTATAGATGGTGACATTACCGTCCGCGTCCGTCTTCCTCTTAAAGATCCATTTGTTCTGAATGGCCTTATGCCCTTCAGGTAATACTTCCAAAGTCCATACTTTGTTTTCATACATGGATCCCATCTCGGATTTCATGGCCTCTAACCACTTTTCGGAATCCGGGCCCATCATCGCTTCTCCATAGCTCGTAGGTTCATCGTTGTCTAACAACATGACCTCTAAGACAGGGTTGCCGTACCACTCGGGAGCAGTACGCGTCCTTGTCGACCTACGAGGTTCGATAGCAACTTGATCCAAAGCTTCATGATCATCATCATTAACTTCCTCTTCAGCTAATGTAGGCTCCACAGAAACATCTTTCTGCGCTGCGCTATTCTCAGGTTGAAGTAAAGGTTCAACAACCTCATCAAGTTCTATCTTCCTCCCACTCAATTCTTTCGAGAGAAACTCTTTCTCAAGAAATGTTCCGTTTTTAGCGACAAACACTTTGCCTTCGGTTCTGAGGTAGAAGGTATACCCAACTGTCTCTTTTGGGTATCCTATGAAGACGCATTTCTCCGCTTTGGGTTCCAGCTTTTCAGGCTGAAGCTTTTTGACATAAGCATCACATCCCCAAACTTTAAGAAACGACAGCTTTGGCTTCTTGCCAAACCAAAGTTCATATGGCGTCGTCTCAACGGATTTCGATGGTGCCCTATTTAAAGTGAATGCAGCTGTCTGTAATGCATAACCCCAAAACGATAGTGGCAAATCGGCAAGAGACATCATAGATCGCACCATATCCAATAAGGTTCGATTACGACGTTCGGACACACCATTACGCTGTGGTGTTCCAGGCGGTGTCAATTGTGAAACAATTCCACACTGTCTTAAGTGACTGCCAAACTCATAACTCAGATATTCTCCTCCTCGATCAGATCGCAGGAATTTAATCTTCTTGTTACGATGATTCTCAACTTCACTCTGAAATTGTTTGAACTTTTCAAATGTTTCAGACTTGTGTTTCATTAAGTAAATATACCCATATCTACTTAAGTCATCAGTGAAGGTGAGAAAATAACGATAACCACCGCGCGCCTCAATACTCATTGGACCGCACACATCAGTATGTATGATTTCCAATAAGTCACTTGCCCGTTCCATTGTTCCAGAGAACGGCGTTTTAGTCATCTTGCCCAAGAGGCATGGCTCACATGTGTCAAGTGATTCAAAATCAAGTGACTCCAAAAGTCCATCAGCATGGAGCTTCCTCATGCGTTTTACGCCAATATGACCTAAACGGCAGTGCCACTAGAAAGTGGTATTATCATTATCAATCCTACATCTTTTGGCATCAATGTTATGAACATGTGTATCATTACTATCGAGATTCAATAAGAATAAACCGCTTACATTGGGTGCATGACCATAAAAGATATTACCCATATAAATAGAACAACCATTATTCTCTGATTTAAATGAGTAACCGTCTCGCAATAAACAAGATCCAGATATAATGTTCATGCTTAACGCAGGCACCAAATAACACTTATTTAGGTTCATCACTAATCCCGACGGTAATCGAAGAACGAGCGTGCCGACGGCGATCACATCAACCTTGGAACCATTTCCCACGCGCATCGTCACTTCGTCCTTCGCCAGCCTCCGTCTATTCCGCAGTTCCTGTTTAGAGTTGCAAATATGAGCAACCGCACCGGTATCAAATACCCAGGCACTACAACGAGGGTTGGTAAGGAACATATCAATAACATGTATATCATATATACCTTGTTTGTTGTTGGCCGCCTTCTTGTCAGCCAAATACTTGGGGCAGTTCCGCTTCCAGTGTCTAGTTCCCTTGCAATGAAAGGACTCAGTTTCTGGTTTGGGTCCAGCCATGGGTTTCTTCACGAGAGGAGCAACTGCTTTGCCACTCTTCTTGGAGTTACCCTTCTTACCCTTGCCATTTTTCTTGAAACTAGTGGTTTTATTGACCATCAACACTTGATGCTCCTTCTGAATTTCAGACTCAGCGTCTTTCAGCATCGCAAACAGCTCGGCGACTGACTTGTTCATCCCGTGCATGTTATAGTTCAATACGAAGCTCTTGTAGCTAGGTGGCAATGATTGAAGAACTCTGTCAGTGATAGCCTCTGGCGGAAGGGGCATCCCTAACTCAGCCAGACGGGTGGAGTACCCAGACATTCTGAGCACGTGATCACTGATAGACCCGTTCTCCTCCATCTTGCAAGCATAGAACTTATCGGAGATCTCATATCTCTCGATCTGGGCATTCTTCTGAAAGATAAACTTCAACTCCTGGAACATCTCATATGCTCCATGAAGTTCAAAACGTCTTTGAAGTCCCGGTTCTAAGCCATACAACATTGCACATTGAACTATTGAGTAATCATCAGAACGAGCCTGCCAGGCGTTCACAACGTCTAGAGACTCAACTGGAGCGGGTGGATCACCAAGCGGTGCATCAAGGACATAAGCCTTCTGGGAAGCCGTAAGGATAATCCTCAGATTACGGGCCCAGTTCACAAAGTTACTTCCATCATCTTTCAACTTAGCTTTCTCTAGGAACACATTAAAATTCAGGGGTGCTACTGCGCGAGCCATGATCTACAACATAAATATAGCAAAGACAACTTAGACTATTGTTCAAGATAATGAGTTTAATTAATCATATTACTTAAAAACTCCCACTCAAATTGACATCCCTCCGGTCATTCGAGTGTAACATGATCCAAATCCACCAACTCAAGTCCGATCATCACGTGAGTCGAGGTGGTTTCAATGGTGAACATCTTCATGTTGATCATATCTACTATATGACTCATGTTCGACCTTTCGGTCTCTTGTGTTCCGAGGCCATGTCTGTACATGCTAGGCTCGTCAAGTTTAACCCGAGTGTTCCGCGTGTGCAACATGGCTTGCACCCGTTGTATGTGAACGTGGAGTCTATCACACCCGATCATCACGGCGTGTCTCGAAACGACGAACTTTCGCAACGGTGCACACTCGGGGAGAACACAATTTATCTTGAAATTTAAGTGAGGGATCACCTTATAATGCTACCGTCGTCCTAAGCAAAATAAGATGCATAAAAGGATTAACATCACATGCAAATCATAAGTGACATGATATGGCCATGAACTTGTGCTTTTGATCTCCATCTCCAAAGCACCGGCATGATCTCCATCGTCACCGGCATGACACCATGATCTCCATCATCTTGATCTCCATCAACGTGTCGCCATAAGGTTGTCGCGCCGACTGTTGCTTCCACGACTATTGCTAACGTTTAGCGATAAAGTAAAGCATTACATAGCGCTTAATGATTGACACGCAGGTCATACAATAATTAAAGACAACTCTATGGCTCCTGCCAGTTGCCGTACTCATCGACATGCAAGTCGTGATATTCTATACAACACATGATCATCTCATACATCACATATATCTCATCATGTAATTGGCCATATCACATCACAACATACCCTGCAAAAACAAGTTAGACGTCCTCTAATTGTTGTTGCAAATTTTACGTGGCTGCTACGGGTTTGCAAGAACCGTTCTTACCTACGCAAAACCACAACGTGGTGTAGTGATTGCTTTTTGATCTTCTAAAAGAACCCTCTTCATTGAAATCGATTCAACTAAAGTGAGAGAGACAGACACCCGCTAGCCATCTTTATGCAACGAAGTTACATGTTAGTTGAAGGAACCTGTCTCGCGTAAGTGTACGCGTAAAGTCGGTCCGGGCCGCTTCATCTCACAGTACCGCCGAATCAAATATCAACTAGTAACGGCAAGCAATATGTATACACCCACGCCCACAACTCGTTTGTGTTCTACTCGAGATCTCATCTACGCATAGACCTAGCTCATGATGCCACTGTTGGGGAACGTTGCATGGGAAACAAAAAATTTCCTACGCACATACAAGATCTATCCATGGTGATGAGCATCTACGAGAGGGAGAGTAAATCTACATACCCTTGTAGATCGCTAAGCGGAAGCGTTTAAGAAACGCGGTTGATGTAGTCGAACGTCTCCGCGATCCAAATCGCAAGTCGTCCCTCGATCCGATCACGAACTAGCGCCGAACGGACGGCACCTCCGCGTTCAACACACGTACGGCTTGATGACGCCTTCACCTCCTCGATCCAGCGAGCGATGGTGAAGTAGTGGTTGAGTTCCAGCAGCACGACGGCGTGGTGATGGTGGTGAGAAACAATCTCTGCAGGGCTTTGCCAAGCGCTACGGAGATTATGACGGAGGAACTAGAGGGTTAGGGTTGCCGCACACGGCTTGGGGAAATCTTGATGTATCCCGTGTGCTAGCCCTGCCCCTCTATTTATATGTTGAGCCTTGGGGTCTAAACTTGGAGTAAAAGCCTCCTCCAGGTCGGTTTTGCCCGCACAAGGTCGGTTTGGCCCGCAGGGAAAGAGTCCAACTCGGATCCCTGCCGAACCGTGCACAGCCGCGCACAAGCGGTAGTACCGCTCACAAGCGGTAGTACCGCTTGAGCGGTAGTACCGCTTCACCAAGCGGTAGTACCGCTTGGGCGGTAGTACCGCTTCACAAAACGGTAGTACCGCTTACGCGGCAGCAAAACTACTTTTTGCACTTTCCAATACCTCGTGGGCTTTATCCCTTTGGCCCATATAAAGTGTTGCTGTACCCGAACACTTCGGTAAACATCCGGAACCCCTTCCGGTGAATTCCGGAACCCTTCCGGAGATCAAAACACTATTATCACATATATCAATCTTTACCTCCAGACTATTCCGGAGATCCTCGTCATGTCCGGGATCTTATCCGGGACTCCGAACAACCTTCGGTCACCAACATAACTCAACTATACTAATCGTCACCAAACGTTAAGTGTGTAGACCCTGCGGGTTCGAGAACTATGTAGACATGACCGAGACACCTCTACGGCCAATAAACAATAGCGGGACCTGGATGCCCATATAGGCTCCTACATATTCTACGAAGATCTTTTATCGGTCGAACCTCTATGTCAAGGATTCAGTTAATCCCGTATGCTGTTCCCTTTGTTCTTCGGTATGTTACTTACCCGAGATTCGATCGTCGGTATCTCTATACCTAGTTCAATCTCGTTACCGGCAAGTCTCTTTACTCGTTCCGTAATACAAGATCTCGTGGCTAACACTTTAGTCACATTGCTTGCAAGGCTCATTGTGATGTTGTATTACCGAGTGGGCCCTGAGATACCTCTCCGTCATATGGAGTAACAAATCCCAGTCTTGATCCATGCCAACCCAACAGACACCCTCGGAGATACCTGTAGAGCACCTTTATAGTCACCCAGTTACGTTGCGACGTTTGATACACACAAGATACTCTTCCGATGTCAGGGAGTTGCATGATCTCATGGTCATAGGAACAGATACTTGACATGCAGAAAACAATAGCAATAAACTGACACGGTCATATGCTACGTTCGTAGTTTGGGTCTTGTCCATCACATCATTCTCCTAATGATGTGATCCCGTTATCAAATGACATCTCATGTCAATGGCTAGGAAACCTTAACCATCTTTGATCAACGAGCTAGTCAACTAGAGGCTTACTAGGGACACAGTGTTGTCTATGTATCCACACATGTATTTGAGTTTCCAATCAATACAATTATAGCATGGATAATAAACGATTATCATAAACAAGGAAATATAATAATAACCAATTTATTATTGCCTCTAGGGCATATTTCCAACAGTCTCCCACTTGCACTAGAGTCAATAATCTAGTTCACATCACTATGTGATTTACATTGTAATGAATCGAACACCCATGCAGTTCTGGTGTTGTTCATGTTTAGCCCTTGGAAGAGGTTTAGTCATCGGATCTGCAACATTTAGATCCGTGTGTACTTTGCAAATATTTATGTCGTCCTCCTTGATGTAATCGCGGATGGAATTGAAACGTCGCTTTATGTGTCTGGTCCTCTTGTGAAATCTTGGTTCCTTTGCTAGAGCAATGGCACCAGTATTATCACAAAACAGAGTCATTGGGTTAAGCGCACTAGGCACTACTCCAAGATCTGTCATGAACTCCTTCATCCAGACACCTTCCTTCGCCGCCTCCGAGGCTGCGATGTACTCCGCTTCGCATGTAGAATCAGCTACCACGCTTTGCTTGGAACTGCACCAGCTAACCGCACCCCCATTTAAGAATAAATACGTATCCGGTTTGAGACTTAGAGTCATCCGGATCAGTGTCAAAGCTTGCATCGACGTAACCCTTTACGACGAGCTCTTGATCACCTCCATAAACGAGAAACATGTCCTTAGTCCTTTTTAGGTACTTCAGGATATTCTTGACCGCCGTCCAGTGTTCCATTCCTGGATCACTTTGAAACCTTCCGACCATACTTATGGCAAGGCTGACATCGGGTCTTGTGCACAGCATTGCATACATAATAGAGCCTATGGTTGAAGCATAGGGGATGACACTCATCTTTTCTCTATCTTCTGCAGTCACTGGGCATTGAGTCTTACTCAACTTCACACCTTGCAAAACAGGCAAGAACCCCTTCTTGGACTGATCCATTTTGAACTTCTTCAAAATCTTATCAAGGTATGTGCATTGTGAAAGTCCTATTAAGCGTCTTGATCTATCTCTATAGATCTTGATGCCTAATATGAAAGCAGCTTCTCCTAGGTCCTTCATTGAAAAACTCTTGTTCAAATATTCCTTCACGCTTTCCAACATTTCTATATTGTTTCCAATCAGCAATATGTCATCCACATATAATATTAGAAACGCTATAGAGCTCCCACTCACTTTCTTGTAAATACAAGCTTCTCCGTAAACTTGTATAAACTCGAACGCTTTGATCACTTCATCAAAGCGAAGATTCCAACTCCGAGATGCTTGCACCAGTCCATAAATGGATCGCTGGAGTTTGCAAACTTTGTCAGCATTCTCTGGATCGACAAAACCTTCTGGTTGCATCATATACAACTCTTCCTTAAGGAAACCGTTAAGGAATGCTGTTTTGACATCCATCTGCCAAATTTCATAATCGAAAAAGGCAGCTATTGCTAACATGATTCTGACGGACTTAAGCATCGCTACGGGTGAGAAGGTCTCATCGTAGTCAACTCCTTGAACTTGTGAAAAACCCTTTGCCACAAGTCGAGCTTTATAGATGGTGACATTACCGTCCGCGTCCGTCTTCCTCTTAAAGATCCATTTGTTCTGAATGGCCTTATGCCCTTCAGGTAATACTTCCAAAGTCCATACTTTGTTTTCATACATGGATCCCATCTCGGATTTCATGGCCTCTAACCACTTTTCGGAATCCGGGCCCATCATCGCTTCTCCATAGCTCGTAGGTTCATCGTTGTCTAACAACATGACCTCTAAGACAGGGTTGCCGTACCACTCGGGAGCAGTACGCGTCCTTGTCGACCTACGAGGTTCGATAGCAACTTGATCCAAAGCTTCATGATCATCATCATTAACTTCCTCTTCAGCTAATGTAGGCTCCACAGAAACATCTTTCTGCGCTGCGCTATTCTCAGGTTGAAGTAAAGGTTCAACAACCTCATCAAGTTCTATCTTCCTCCCACTCAATTCTTTCGAGAGAAACTCTTTCTCAAGAAATGTTCCGTTTTTAGCGACAAACACTTTGCCTTCGGTTCTGAGGTAGAAGGTATACCCAACTGTCTCTTTTGGGTATCCTATGAAGACGCATTTCTCCGCTTTGGGTTCCAGCTTTTCAGGCTGAAGCTTTTTGACATAAGCATCACATCCCCAAACTTTAAGAAACGACAGCTTTGGCTTCTTGCCAAACCAAAGTTCATATGGCGTCGTCTCAACGGATTTCGATGGTGCCCTATTTAAAGTGAATGCAGCTGTCTGTAATGCATAACCCCAAAACGATAGTGGCAAATCGGCAAGAGACATCATAGATCGCACCATATCCAATAAGGTTCGATTACGACGTTCGGACACACCATTACGCTGTGGTGTTCCAGGCGGTGTCAATTGTGAAACAATTCCACACTGTCTTAAGTGACTGCCAAACTCATAACTCAGATATTCTCCTCCTCGATCAGATCGCAGGAATTTAATCTTCTTGTTACGATGATTCTCAACTTCACTCTGAAATTGTTTGAACTTTTCAAATGTTTCAGACTTGTGTTTCATTAAGTAAATATACCCATATCTACTTAAGTCATCAGTGAAGGTGAGAAAATAACGATAACCACCGCGCGCCTCAATACTCATTGGACCGCACACATCAGTATGTATGATTTCCAATAAGTCACTTGCCCGTTCCATTGTTCCAGAGAACGGCGTTTTAGTCATCTTGCCCAAGAGGCATGGCTCACATGTGTCAAGTGATTCAAAATCAAGTGACTCCAAAAGTCCATCAGCATGGAGCTTCCTCATGCGTTTTACGCCAATATGACCTAAACGGCAGTGCCACTAGAAAGTGGTATTATCATTATCAATCCTACATCTTTTGGCATCAATGTTATGAACATGTGTATCATTACTATCGAGATTCAATAAGAATAAACCGCTTACATTGGGTGCATGACCATAAAAGATATTACCCATATAAATAGAACAACCATTATTCTCTGATTTAAATGAGTAACCGTCTCGCAATAAACAAGATCCAGATATAATGTTCATGCTTAACGCAGGCACCAAATAACACTTATTTAGGTTCATCACTAATCCCGACGGTAATCGAAGAACGAGCGTGCCGACGGCGATCACATCAACCTTGGAACCATTTCCCACGCGCATCGTCACTTCGTCCTTCGCCAGCCTCCGTCTATTCCGCAGTTCCTGTTTAGAGTTGCAAATATGAGCAACCGCACCGGTATCAAATACCCAGGCACTACAACGAGGGTTGGTAAGGAACATATCAATAACATGTATATCATATATACCTTGTTTGTTGTTGGCCGCCTTCTTGTCAGCCAAATACTTGGGGCAGTTCCGCTTCCAGTGTCTAGTTCCCTTGCAATGAAAGGACTCAGTTTCTGGTTTGGGTCCAGCCATGGGTTTCTTCACGAGAGGAGCAACTGCTTTGCCACTCTTCTTGGAGTTACCCTTCTTACCCTTGCCATTTTTCTTGAAACTAGTGGTTTTATTGACCATCAACACTTGATGCTCCTTCTGAATTTCAGACTCAGCGGCTTTCAGCATCGCAAACAGCTCGGCGACTGACTTGTTCATCCCGTGCATGTTATAGTTCAATACGAAGCTCTTGTAGCTAGGTGGCAATGATTGAAGAACTCTGTCAGTGATAGCCTCTGGCGGAAGGGGCATCCCTAACTCAGCCAGACGGGTGGAGTACCCAGACATTCTGAGCACGTGATCACTGATAGACCCGTTCTCCTCCATCTTGCAAGCATAGAACTTATCGGAGATCTCATATCTCTCGATCTGGGCATTCTTCTGAAAGATAAACTTCAACTCCTGGAACATCTCATATGCTCCATGAAGTTCAAAACGTCTTTGAAGTCCCGGTTCTAAGCCATACAACATTGCACATTGAACTATTGAGTAATCATCAGAACGAGCCTGCCAGGCGTTCACAACGTCTAGAGACTCAACTGGAGCGGGTGGATCACCAAGCGGTGCATCAAGGACATAAGCCTTCTGGGAAGCCGTAAGGATAATCCTCAGATTACGGGCCCAGTTCACAAAGTTACTTCCATCATCTTTCAACTTAGCTTTCTCTAGGAACACATTAAAATTCAGGGGTGCTACTGCGCGAGCCATGATCTACAACATAAATATAGCAAAGACAACTTAGACTATTGTTCAAGATAATGAGTTTAATTAATCATATTACTTAAAAACTCCCACTCAAATTGACATCCCTCCGGTCATTCGAGTGTAACATGATCCAAATCCACCAACTCAAGTCCGATCATCACGTGAGTCGAGGTGGTTTCAATGGTGAACATCTTCATGTTGATCATATCTACTATATGACTCATGTTCGACCTTTCGGTCTCTTGTGTTCCGAGGCCATGTCTGTACATGCTAGGCTCGTCAAGTTTAACCCGAGTGTTCCGCGTGTGCAACATGGCTTGCACCCGTTGTATGTGAACGTGGAGTCTATCACACCCGATCATCACGGCGTGTCTCGAAACGACGAACTTTCGCAACGGTGCACACTCGGGGAGAACACAATTTATCTTGAAATTTAAGTGAGGGATCACCTTATAATGCTACCGTCGTCCTAAGCAAAATAAGATGCATAAAAGGATTAACATCACATGCAAATCATAAGTGACATGATATGGCCATGAACTTGTGCTTTTGATCTCCATCTCCAAAGCACCGGCATGATCTCCATCGTCACCGGCATGACACCATGATCTCCATCATCTTGATCTCCATCAACGTGTCGCCATAAGGTTGTCGCGCCGACTGTTGCTTCCACGACTATTGCTAACGTTTAGCGATAAAGTAAAGCATTACATAGCGCTTAATGATTGACACGCAGGTCATACAATAATTAAAGACAACTCTATGGCTCCTGCCAGTTGCCGTACTCATCGACATGCAAGTCGTGATATTCTATACAACACATGATCATCTCATACATCACATATATCTCATCATGTAATTGGCCATATCACATCACAACATACCCTGCAAAAACAAGTTAGACGTCCTCTAATTGTTGTTGCAAATTTTACGTGGCTGCTACGGGTTTGCAAGAACCGTTCTTACCTACGCAAAACCACAACGTGGTGTAGTGATTGCTTTTTGATCTTCTAAAAGAACCCTCTTCATTGAAATCGATTCAACTAAAGTGAGAGAGACAGACACCCGCTAGCCATCTTTATGCAACGAAGTTACATGTTAGTTGAAGGAACCTGTCTCGCGTAAGTGTACGCGTAAAGTCGGTCCGGGCCGCTTCATCTCACAGTACCGCCGAATCAAATATCAACTAGTAACGGCAAGCAATATGTATACACCCACGCCCACAACTCGTTTGTGTTCTACTCGAGATCTCATCTACGCATAGACCTAGCTCATGATGCCACTGTTGGGGAACGTTGCATGGGAAACAAAAAATTTCCTACGCACATACAAGATCTATCCATGGTGATGAGCATCTACGAGAGGGAGAGTAAATCTACATACCCTTGTAGATCGCTAAGCGGAAGCGTTTAAGAAACGCGGTTGATGTAGTCGAACGTCTCCGCGATCCAAATCGCAAGTCGTCCCTCGATCCGATCACGAACTAGCGCCGAACGGACGGCACCTCCGCGTTCAACACACGTACGGCTTGATGACGCCTTCACCTCCTCGATCCAGCGAGCGATGGTGAAGTAGTGGTTGAGTTCCAGCAGCACGACGGCGTGGTGATGGTGGTGAGAAACAATCTCTGCAGGGCTTCGCCAAGCGCTACGGAGATTATGACGGAGGAACTAGAGGGTTAGGGTTGCCGCACACGGCTTGGGGAAATCTTGATGTATCCCGTGTGCTAGCCCTGCCCCTCTATTTATATGTTGAGCCTTGGGGTCTAAACTTGGAGTAAAAGCCTCCTCCAGGTCGGTTTTGCCCGCACAAGGTCGGTTTGGCCCGCAGGGAAAGAGTCCAACTCGGATCCCTGCCGAACCGTGCACAGCCGCGCACAAGCGGTAGTACCGCTCACAAGCGGTAGTACCGCTTGAGTGGTAGTACCGCTTCACCAAGCGGTAGTACCGCTTGGGCGGTAGTACCGCTTCACAAAACGGTAGTACCGCTTACGCGGCAGCAAAACTACTTTTTGCACTTTCCAATACCTCGTGGGCTTTATCCCTTTGGCCCATATAAAGTGTTGCTGTACCCGAACACTTCGGTAAACATCCGGAACCCCTTCCGGTGAATTCCGGAACCCTTCCGGAGATCAAAACACTATTATCACATATATCAATCTTTACCTCCAGACTATTCCGGAGATCCTCGTCATGTCCGGGATCTTATCCGGGACTCCGAACAACCTTCGGTCACCAACATAACTCAACTATACTAATCGTCACCAAACGTTAAGTGTGTAGACCCTGCGGGTTCGAGAACTATGTAGACATGACCGAGACACCTCTACGGCCAATAACCAATAGCGGGACCTGGATGCCCATATAGGCTCCTACATATTCTACGAAGATCTTTTATCGGTCGAACCTCTATGTCAAGGATTCAGTTAATCCCGTATGCTGTTCCCTTTGTTCTTCGGTATGTTACTTGCCCGAGATTCGATCGTCGGTATCTCTATACCTAGTTCAATCTCGTTACCGGCAAGTCTCTTTACTCGTTCTGTAATACAAGATCTCGTGGCTAACACTTTAGTCACATTGCTTGCAAGGCTCATTGTGATGTTGTATTACCGAGTGGGCCCTGAGATACCTCTCCGTCATATGGAGTAACAAATCCCAGTCTTGATCCATGCCAACCCAACAGACACCCTCGGAGATACCTGTAGAGCACCTTTATAGTCACCCAGTTACGTTGCGACGTTTGATACACACAAGATACTCTTCCGATGTCAGGGAGTTGCATGATCTCATGGTCATAGGAACAGATACTTGACATGCAGAAAACAATAGCAATAAACTGACACGATCATATGCTACGTTCGTAGTTTGGGTCTTGTCCATCACATCATTCTCCTAATGATGTGATCCCGTTATCAAATGACATCTCATGTCAATGGCTAGGAAACCTTAACCATCTTTGATCAACGAGCTAGTCAACTAGAGGCTTACTAGGGACACAGTGTTGTCTATGTATCCACACATGTATTTGAGTTTCCAATCAATACAATTATAGCATGGATAATAAACGATTATCATAAACAAGGAAATATAATAATAACCAATTTATTATTGCCTCTAGGGCATATTTCCAACAGTTCAAAGGCTCACGGGATACCTCGCAAACCTGAGCCGATTCATCTCAAGACTCGGCGAAAAGGCACTGCCTCTTTACCGACTGATGAAAAAGTCAGACAAGTTCGAGTGGACGGACGAGGCGCAAGCCGCGTTCAAGGAACTTAAGACCTTGCTATCCACCCAGTCGATGTTAGCTGCTCCGAGCAGCCGAGAGCCTCTGCTCTTGTACATCGCGGCCACGAGCCAAGTTGTCAGCACCGTCCTCACTGTGGAGCGTGAGGAACCAGGAAAGGCGTTCAAGATTCAACAACCCATATACTACATCTTGAAGGTCCTGACTCCTTCCAAACAAAGGTATCCTCACTACCAGAAGCTGGTCTATGGCATTTACCTGACCGTGAAGAAGGTGATCCACTACTTCCAATACCACTCGGTCATAGTGATCAGTGACGCTCCCCTGTCTGACATATTGAACAATCGGGACGCCACGGGCCGAGTGGCAAAGTAGCTATCGAACTCCTTCCTCTGGAAATCAAGTTTGAAGCCAAGAAAGCGATCAAGTCTCAAGCTCTGGTAGACTTCCTGGCCGAATAGATCGAACATGAGCAACCAGCGCCAAGCCTTCCCGAACACTGGACTATGTTCTTCGACGGGTCTAAGATGCTCCACGGCTCGGGGGCTGGTGTAGTCCTGGTGTCCCCCAGGGGAGACCAACTGAGCTACATTCTATAGATTCACATTGACTCGTCCAACAATGAAGCCAAGTATGAAGCTCTCCTGTACGGGCTACGCATGGCCATGTCACTCAGCGTCCACCACTTGATGATATATGGTGACTCAGACCTTGTTGTGAACCAGGTTATGATGGAATGGGACATTTGAAGCCCGGCAAGGACTGGTTATTGTAATGCCGCTAGGAGGCTGGAAAAGAACTTCGAGGGTTTGGAGCTTCACCACATACCTCGAGCCAAGAACCAAGCGGCTCATGACTTAGCCAAGATTGGATCCACTCGGTGAGCTATGCCGAGAGATGTGTTCCTTGAACATTTGCACGCCCCAACAATCAAAGAACATCCCTTCACAGAGGATCCCCCACAAGCAGTCGGACCATCTGAGGTTGACGTCCTGGCAGTGTTTGACTTGGTCCATGAGATGCCGGTGATTATCCCCGAATGGACTTAGCCCTACATAGCATACCTGCTCCGGCAGGAACTCCTTGAAGATGAAACGGAAGCTCGTCAGATCGTCCAGCGATCCAAAGCCTTCACCGTGATGGGAGATCAATTATTCTAGAAGAGCACCACCGGAGTCGTTCAACGTTGTATTTCCCCTGAGGAAGGACTTTAGGTTCTGCATGAGATTCACTCGGGAACCTGTGGCAACCACGCGTCCTCTCGGACACTGGTCGCCAAGGTCTTTCGAGTGGGTTTTTACTGGCCCCGAGCCAATGAGGCAGCAAGGGACATTGTGGAGATGTGTGTGGGATGCCAATGTGTAACACCCTGGATTTTGCCCATTTCTTTTTTTCTTTTGATTTTGGTCTGGTTTTGCTTTTCCGTGGCTTGGTAGTCTTGGAACCTGGAAGGATCACCCTTGATTCCTTTCCCAAGAGGCTTGTCAACCTCGAAACCATCTCAAGACCATCCCATTTCCATCTTGGACCAATCCCAATATTCTTTTCTTTGGGAATATTCCTTTTCTATTAAAGGAATAACCCTGTTTGCCCTGGGTTGTGAAGCAACCCACATTTCTATCATTCCAAAAATTCCCAAATAATTCTCATAAATTGTTTGGGTCATATCTTCCTCAGATATGTCAAAACCCTTCCTTGCCATGTTCAAAAATATTTCACTAATATTCCTTTTCTGATTCTGCCCTAGCTGTCAAGTTGAGAAGCAAGTACCCTTTATATTTGCTTGCTTGCTCTCAAACTTTTTGGGCACTCTTCCCTATCCATATCATTGCCACATGACAAAATTCAACTCAATTTGGATAGTAAATATTTCTTGGCAAATTTCCAAAGTTTCCGGTCTAGCGGAAGCTTTGTGAAGCAAGTGCTAGCTAAGAGTATCCAAATGAGTTGAAATTTGGCAAGCATCTTCATATGCTCAAATTAACTCTCTCCACAAAATTTGAGAATCATCTGTTCAACTATGTGAGCACAACATCAAATCTTTGTCTCTGGTCATTATTTTGGGTTGTGAAGCAACTATATTTTATGTTGCTCCATAATTTCTGAAATTTGACCATGACAATCTCCTAACTATGTAACACCTCTCCACCAAATTTAGACTCATTTGATCTACCAATAATTCCCTAGATTTTTCCTAAGATTCTGGTCAGAGAGGTCCATTATGAAGGAAGTACCATTTTGGCTTGCCCAAATGGCATGAAATTTTTATGGCACTCTCATATGACCAAATCATCATCCTATGCCCATTTTCAGCCCAAGGAAACACTATATGTGAGTGCCACATCAAGATCTGTTTTCTGGACCAGATTGGTCAGTTGCAAAGCAACTATGCTAAATCTTGGCCCTTCTCTTCTCCAACTTCACAGGATTATAGTCCTTCCTACTATAAACCTCCTAGACATCACATTTGGCTCTTATCACTTCTCTGTTCATCACAGTGGTGTGGTCAAGTTTGCTACAGCAAACTTCCAGTGAAGCCTCACATCCACTCTTGGCTTCTTTTGATGATCTTTCACTTCCAGGCTGCCGTGGGGAGTAAGGACTTTCTGCTAGACACCAAATTAGGTGCCAGGATGCACCGCGTGAGCCAGTTCACGCGGTGACCACGCGGCTGGCATGCCAATGCACGCGCTCTGTGCATTGGGGCCCTCGGCCTCGTCCGTTTCCTCGCGCCCTCGACACCACACCGTGTCCAGCAGCTTCCCCTTGGACTCACCCTCGCTCTGGATCCCTCTACCCCTCCTATCTCTTGCCCGACACGACACAGCAACCGCGTCCGCGGTCCACTCCACTGTGGCCGGTCGACCGCGTCGCTCCCGAACCCTCCCGAGCTCGCTCGAGCTTCCTCGGCTCCTCCGTGAGTCCTCTGGACGCCTCTCCTCTCCTCCATGAGTGTTCCCGAAGCTCCGGCGCGTGGCGCACGCGTCGCCGCGGCCGTGCCCGAGCCCTGCGCCGTCCCGGCTATATAAAGCCGCCTGAGCCCCTCTCGAGCTCACCATCGCCCTCGCCACGCACCACTACCCCTCCCTAGCTTCTCACCCGAGCCCCGGAGCTCCTCCCCGCCTCTATTGGCCACCATGGCCGCTGCCCTCTCCGACCGAAATTCCGGCGAGCCGGAGCTCTTCCCTCCCTCCTACCACCACCAACCGAACCCCCGTAACCTAGCAACCCTCCCCATCCCCACAGTTTGCCGCTGGAGCTGCTATGGCCGCGGCCCCGCGCATGGCCGCCGCCCTCTTCTCCGGCGACCTCAAGCCACCCCGCTGCGGTCCTCCCCAGCGGGCGTGAAGTACATGGATGGGTGTGGCATCCCTCCCTGAGCGCGCCGGTAGTCTCTCCCTCGCCGGAGACGGCCGGAGCCGCCGGGGCCCTCGTCGGCCGCGCTCAGATAGAGCTGCCTCCGCCGCATCTTTCCGCCCTTTCCACGCTCGGCCAAGCCCCTCCCCTGGACGCGGCACTTGTCGGCACGCCCGCCCGTCCTCTCGCCGGCCGGAGCAGCTGGCCGGAGCCACCACGCCGTCGCCGGCCGATACCCTCTCCGGCCCTTCTCTGTTTCGTCGGGGGCAAGGAGACGACCATGGAAGTGAGAGAGAAGGCACGGCGGGGCCCGCTGTCAGTCTCACGCATTGACCCCACCAGCCCCGCCGACGTGGCAAGTGGAGGCGTATTCCACTGGAGTACGTTTCCTCTGCTGCGAAAGCGTATTCTCTCTGCTCTTCGGTTCAAAATGCGTTTCTCAGCTCTGAAAGCGTATTTCCCAGGAGGCGCGATCTGTTTTCCAGCCAGGGACCTGTTTGTAGAGTATCTTTTTGCAGATTGGTCCCTGAACTTCGTCGGGCTATATCTTTTCATCCGTAACTCCAAACGAGGTGATTCCAAAGCCCACTTCTTCGTCTCGTCGAGCCCGTCATGTTGGTGCCATTTTCATAATGTGTTCACATAGTGAAAATGACCATTTTGGCCCTTGCCCATAAACAGCCCCCTTCGGGAGAGAACTGCTTCCGGCAACTCCTTCCGCGACCTTTCTGCACTTCTTCCCGGTGGATCCCCCATCCCAGGCAAGCCAGGACACCCATTTCATGAAGCATTTCAATAGCATTGCATATTCATGTGAATACTTCCATTTATTTGCTATATAATAATTCATAGTAATTAATTTAAATGCCTAGTTGTTGCCATCCTAAGTATTGTGATAAACTACTATGTTTGCTAAATGAACTTAGTTGGTTGATCTTGAGTCACCTGTCCGGGCTTATCCGTGCAAACACATTTGCCGGTATGGGACGGCCTTGACTTGGTCTGGCTCCGTGCTCTTTCACCGATACCTCCAGACAGGGAGGGTTATGCGTGCGTGCTACCCTGATCAGGTAGGCGGCGATAACCCTGTGAGCCCAGATGAGTTTTGTGCCGGCGTCCCCGTTTGGGACAGTTTAGTTTGGCCACGACGGTGGCAGGTGTCACGAGGTGACACAAGGGCCACCCAGGGCAGGACTCCGGGGGAGGATGAATGCCGGTGGTACGATGGGAGAGTCGCGGGTCAGGCAGGATTCGTTGGAGCAGCGCTGGTCCACCCGAATGGGATCACGAGGCCAGGTGCTCCATGGTGTTGGTAAAGTGCGCAACCTGTGCAGAGTGAAAAATCTATTCAAATAGCCGCGTCCATGGTATTGGACAGCCCATCCAGACCTCACTAGGTGGTCAACCGTAATAATGATAATAGTGATGGAGGAACTTGTCTTATACTCTGGGGATCATGAGTATTCAGAGGGTTGCGGAACAACCCAGAAAAGAGTAAGTTGATGATTGGTAACAGTAAGTAAACTACTTAGGCATTTAATATGATAATTTCCATGCTATTGTTTGCTGCATTGTTTGGTTGCAGTGAGCTTGCGAGTACATTCAAAGTACTCACCTGGCGTGTCATGCCAGTTTGCAGGTCCTTCCAGGTTTGCTTGTTTGTCGAGGATGTCAAGTTCGCGAGCTAGGATACGCGTTCCAGCCAGAGTCCTTGCGGAGTGGAGTCCATCACCGCAGTCGTCGTTCCGCTGCCGAGAGTTAATCCACTTCCTCAGGCTGTTCCACTGTTAGCATAGAGCTACCCTGGGCAGGCGTAGTATTGCCGTGCCGATGTAATCCATGTACCCTTGTAACCTTTTTCATAGTAATAAAGAGCTGATTTGTTCTATGCCAACAGTGCCGTATTCCAGAAGACTTGTCTCTGGGCTGGAATACGGGGCGTTCCGGTTTCCTATGAGCCGGGATGCCACAAGCATTGGTATCAGAGCAGGTCTGGCTATAGGACACCCTAGACCGCACGAGCGTTAGTAACCGGTAGTATAGGATCCAGTTGGTGTGCTGCACATGTTTGTTGCATTTGCTTGTGCATAGCATGCATATAGACTAGATATCTTATCACTAATGGTTGATCTGGTGAGTGTAGGTGGCATCGGTTTCGATCCACCGCCTGCACCCTCCAATCTGCATATTTGCTCCTTGGTATGGTGTTATCTCCGTCCCGGCGGAGTGATGCCAAGGTGCTTGGTGTTGTCGATCACTTGCAGGATTGATGCACCAGTACCACACCAATATATTCTCTTCAGCCACCCCTATCATTTCGGTGATAGACATGTTTCTATCCCGGATCATGCCATTCCCCTAGCCGCTTTGGCAACCCTTACTGATCTTAGTTATCAGAAAAGGGCAATGCCACAAGCCTTTCTTTTTATCGCCATCCCTTCCTGCCATCCATTCTCTAGATGAGTACGGTCTTCTTCCATCCGCTTGATGGTGATGTGGTCGTGACCTCCGTGTTCCGATCCACGATCACCAAGTTCGTCCTCGCCACCGTGTCCGTCCAGCTGCAACCGGTGTAAGCCCGTGTTTGGTGTAGCGTTGTTTACACCAACTTTCTTCCACACGTGGATTCACTTTCGTGCACACCGCCACAGCATGTTAGACCGTAATACCGGAGTTCTTACGAGATTTGTGTGCTCAAGTAGGAATGCATGTTATTGCTGTGGATAGTTGTATAATATGATATTGCTTGTGTGTGATCTTGATGCTTTGTGTGTTTTGTTTTAGTTGTTTCTTTTGCTTCTTTCTTTGGGCCCTTGGTGTTACCTTATTTCCCCTTATGGAAGTTGCTCACCGACACCGGACTCAAAGAATCAGTGAAGAGACAGTCATTTGGAAGCTCAGCTCAGCAATATGGAAATTCTCAGCAAGACCGTATTGTATCGGGAATGTCGGGCCTGAATATAAATGCTATCCTGGCTGGATTGGTTATTAGCATCAAGTATATATCAGTGCAACCTTCACAGCAGTAATTATCGAATCAGCAGGACGACAGACTGTGTGCCCGATCCACGGTACCTTCCGTGTCAAAGGTATGATTCATATACAAGGTTTGAGTCTGCTATGAGTACAATTTGAACCCTGTTATGTCCTGGAATCAAGCATGTGTTATGAATGCGGTGTTCAGTAAGAAGGATAGCCGAATACCCTGTTGTATACAACAAGTAACCGACAGCAGTAACCTCAAGGTATATATATATGCACTCAGTCCGCATATGGCAAAAAGAAAGCTTCAGATGTAAGCAACCCAATCTTTCCTCACAAGCTACCTGAGAAGCGTACAACGCAAGGATTCCTGTGTGTTCTTCGATACGACACATGAATATCTTCCAGTACCAGATACTCAGGCTTCTTCAGTAAGATACCGCAGCAGTTTCTGGCATAAGGTACCGAATCTTCCCCAGCAAGTCTTTGGGGAAGCTTCTGAGGTACGGTACCCAATCTTATTCAGGAAGCTACCCCGGCAGAAGCTTCGAGCACAAGCTATCCAGTTTTCCTTGACACGACACTCTTGATGGCTTCCAATGCAAGCTAAGCAACCTTCGTCAAGTAAGGCATCGCATCCTCATCCGTACAAGCTATTTCACCAACAATTGGCAGCATATGACCATGCATCCCAAGGATCAGCTCCACAGCAGTTTGGTCAGAAGGCAAAAGTCAGTCAGGACACAAGCCTGCCTCAGAAATCAAGTGCTCAGCTGCATCTACTCAATAGATATGATGGACATGCTGCCAAGGTCATATGCGTTACTCATACAATGATGCCAGCCCGGTGAGGATCCGACTATCGCCTGAGCTATGTAAGAAGAAAAAGAAAGCCAGTTGTACACTTCAGTGAGACGCACTGACCGATAACCTGTGGAGCAAGACCACATTGAGACAACAATCTTGACAGTAGGCATCCAGGCCAACTTCCTCACACCTGACAAAGGAATATCATTAACATTTGTCATTATGGTTGACGACAACAATGAGCCCTGAACAAGTACCTATGAACATGGATTCGGATGCTCATTACCCTACGGATAAAGCTTGAAGGGTGATGAACTTGCCATGTGGGCAAGGATACCCTGACAGGGAATAAAGATAAGGTATGTCTACTGGAATATTGCACCTGACAACACCTATGGACACCCGAAGAATCAAGAACACTTAAGGCCAAGTTCTTTCGGCAAAGGACCCCAAGCAAAGAAAACCACAATGAAGGAGCAAGATTGGCCGTACAAGTATGATAACGGTTGCATGATCAACATGGTACAGATACCCCGAACAGTCTGGTTCGATACCGATCACTATGGGTACACACCCACGAGGTCTATTCCATTTGCAAGGACCCCATATCGAGTCAACCCGCTTAGCCAGCTATATATTCTCAGAATCGTCAGAAGGGGATATTCAAGCTTGTCAGGTAAGACCAAAGTGTCAACTCGGCAGTTCGATTTCAGCAACCATGTTAAAGCATTACACGGCCTACCATCCACATAGAGATACCGACAGACTGAGTAATCGGAAGGATGAATAACAGTCTCAAAGCATGTGTCCTCACATATGGGAATCAGTTAAAGAATAGGCTGCCGTGAGCAAGACTCTGCTGCCAGGACCACTGTAGGCCAGTCTATGGATAATATCATAATAAGGCCGTACACCTTTATGCTGGTCATGATAGGTGATGGTTAAATCTTTGGTACGAATGTGATACTCGAGATAGTGAAGATACCCAAGGATAATTCAGCAATCCGTGCGAGAAGTCAGATTCCGCCAGGAGGACGGTACGATTCAAAGTACTGTTTTGAACCCGGAGGACACACAGCCCCTTTGAAGCCACCCAATGCAATGAGTAAAAGAATTCCGTGTCCACCGAGAGAAACTGTTCACAACTCAATGGATGGTCGTCCGTATTGGACTTCATCACGACACGACCACGAGGAACAACTCTCGGACTTGCGAGAAGGGCTCGTATGCCAGTCATGATAATTCATCGCACCCAGATAAGTCAGCAGACATAAACGGGTTGGAGTCAGAGTAACATATGAAGATCCAGTGAAACAAACCACACCGAAACCAGGCAGTGAGTCAGATAAAATCCAGCGGGAGCATTATACAAATGCAAAAAGGAAACCCGAGTTGGAAACGGTTTCCTCAAATAGGGATGTTCATGCTTGAACCCTGAGCAACCAAATCTCGAGGACGAGATTTCTTTAAGGGGGTAGGTTTGTAACACCCTGGATTTTGCCCATTTCTTTTTTTTTCTTTTGATTTTGGTCTGGTTTTGCTTTTCCGTGGCTTGGTAGTCTTGGAACCTGGAAGGATCACCCTTGATTCCTTTCCCAAGAGGCTTGTCAACCTCGAAACCATCTCAAGACCTTCCCATTTCCATCTTGCACCAATCCCAATATTCTTTTCTTTGGGAATATTCCTTTTCTATTAAAGGAATAACCCTGTTTGCCCTAGGTTGTGAAGCAACCCACATTTCTATCGTTCCAAAAATTCCCAAATAATTCTCATAAATTGTTTGGGTCATATCTTCCTCAGATATGTCAAAACCCTTCCTTTCCATGTTCAAAAATATTTCACTAATATTCCTTTTCTGATTCTGCCCTAGTTGTCAAGTTGAGAAGCAAGTACCCTTTATATTTGTTTGCTTTCTCTCAAACTTTTTGGGCACTCTTCCCTAACCATATCATTGCCACATGACAAAATTCAACTCAATTTGGATAGTAAATATTTCTTGGCAAATTTCCAAAGTTTCCGGTCTAGCGGAAGCTTTGTGAAGCAAGTGCTAGCTAAGAGTATCCAAATGAGTTGAAATTTGGCAATCATCTTCATATGCTCAAATTGACTCTCTCCACAAAATTTGAGCATCATATGTTCAACTATGTGAGCACAGCATCAAATCTTTGTCTCTGGTCATTATTTTGGGTTGTGAAGCAACTATATTTTATGTTGCTCCATAATTTCTGAAATTTTACCAGGACATGCTCCTAACTATATAACACCTCTCCACCAAATTTGGACTCATTTCATCTACCAATAATTCCCTAGATTTTTCCTAAGATTCTGGTCAGAGAGGTCCATTATGAAGGAAGTACCATTTTGGCTTGCCCAAATGGCATGAAATTTTTATGGCACTCTCATATGACCAAATCATCATCCTATGCCCATTTTCAGCCCAAGGAAACACTATATGTGAGTGCCACATCAAGATCTGTTTTCTGGACCAGATTGGTCAGTTGCAAAGCAACGATGCTAAATCTTGGCCCTTCTCTTCTCCAACTTCACAGGATTATAGTCCTTCCTACTATAAACCTCCTAGACATCACATTTGGCTCTTATCACTTCTCTGTTCATCACAGTGGTGTGGTCAAGTTTGCTACAGCAAACTTCCAGTGAAGCCTCACATCCACTCTTGGCTTCTTCTGATGATCTTTAACTTCCAGGCTGCCTTGGGGAGTAAGGACTTTCTACTAGACACCAAATTAGGTGCCAGGATGCACCGTGTGAGCCAGTTCATGCGGTAACCACGCGGCTGGCATGCCAATGCACGCGCTCTGTGCATTGGGGCCCTCGGCCTCGTCCGTTTCCTCGCTCCCTCGACACCACACCGTGTCCAACAGCTTCCCCTTCGACTCACCCTCGCTCTGGATCCCTCTACCCCTCCTATCTCTTGCCCGACACGACACGGGGACCGCGTCCGTGGTCCGCTCCACTGTGGCCGGTCGACCGCGTCGCTCCCGAACCCTCCCGAGCTTGCCCGAGCTTCCTTGGCTCCTCTGTGAGTCCTCTGGACGCCTCTCCTCTCCTCCATGAGTGTTCCCGAAGCTCCGGCGCGTGGCGCATGCGTCGCCGCGGCCGTGCCCGAACCCTGTGCCGTCCCGGCTATATAAAGCCGCCCGAGCCCCTCTCGAGCTCACCATCGCCCTCGCCACGCACGACTACCCCTCCCTAGCTACTCACCCGAGCCCCGGAGCTCCTCCCCGCCTCTATTGGCCACCATGGCCGCCGCCCTCTTCGACCGAAATTCCGGCGAGCCGGAGCTCTTCCCTCCCTCCTACCACCACCAACCGAACCCCCGTAACCTAGCAACCCTCCCCATCCCCGCAGTTTGCCGATGGAGCTGCTGTGGCCGCGGCCTCGTGCACGGCCGCCGCCCTCTTCTCCGGCGACCTCAAGCCACCCCGCTGCGGTCCTCCCCGACGGGCGTGAAGCACATGGATGGGTGAGGCATCCCTCCGTGAGCGCGCCGGTAGTATCTACCTCGCCGGAGACGGCCGGAGCCGCCGGGGCCCTCGTCGGCCGCGCTCAGACAGAGCTGCCTCCGCCGCATCTTTCCGCCCTCTCCACGCTCGGCCAAGCCCCTCCCCTGGACGTGGCACTCGTCGGCGCGCCCGCCTGTCCGCTCGCCGGCCGGAGCAGCTGGCCGGAGGCACCACGCCGTCGCCGGCCAAGACCCTCTCTGGCCCTTCTCTGTTTCGTCGGGGGGAAGGAGACGACCATGGAAGAGAGAGAGAAGGCGCGGCGGGGCCCGCTGTCAGTCTCACGCGTTGACCCCACCAGCCCCGCCGACGTGGCAAGTGGAGGCGTATTTCACTGGAGTACGTTTCCTCTGCTGCGAAAGCATATTCTCTCTGCTCTTCGGTTCAAAATGCGTTTCTCAGCTCTGAAAGCGTATTTCCCAGGAGGCGCGATCTGTTTTCCACCCAGGGACCTGTTTGTAGAGTATCTTTTTGCAGATTGGTCCCTGAACTTCGTTGGGCTATATCTTTTCATCCGTAACTCCAAACGAGGTGAGTCCAAAGCCAACTTCTTTGTCTCGTCGAGCCCATCATGTTGGTGCCATTTTCATAATGTGTTCACACAGTGAAAATGACTATTTTGGCCCTTGCCCATAAACAGCCCCCTTCGGGAGAGAACTGCTTCCGGCAACTCCTTCCGCGACGTTTCTGCACTTCTTCCCGGTGGATCCCCCATCCCAGGCAAGCCAGGACACCCATTTCATGAAGCATTTCAATAGCATTGCATATTCATGTGAATACTTCCATTTATTTGCTATATAATAATTCATAGTAATTAATTTAAATGCCTAGTTGCTGCCATCCTAAGTATTGTGATAAACTACTATGTTTGCTAAATGAACTTAGTTGGTTGATCTTGAGTCACCTGTCCGGGCTTATCCATGCAACCACATTTGCCGGTATGGGACGGCCTTGACTTGGTCTGGCTCCGTGCTCTTTCACCGGTACCTCCAGACAGGGAGGGTTATGCGTGCGTGCTACCCTGATCAGGTAGACGGCGATAACCCTGTGAGCCCAGATGAGTTTTGTGCCGGCGTCCCCGTTTGGGACAGTTTAGTTTGGCCACGACGGTGGCAGGTGTCACAAGGTGACACAGGGGCCACCCAGGGCAGGACTCCGGGGGAGGATGAATGCCGGTGGTACGATGGGAGAGTCACGGGCCAGGCAGGTTTCGTTGGAGCAGCGCTGGTCCACCCGAATGGGATCACGAGGCCAGGTGCTCCATGGTGTTGGTAAAGTGCGCAACCTCTGCAGAGTGAAAAATCTATTCGAATAGCCGCGTCCACGGTATTGGACAGCCCGTCCAGACCTCACTAGGTGGTCAACCGTAATAATGATAATAGTGATGGAGGAACTTGTCTTATACTCTGGGGATCATGAGTATTCAGAGGGTTGCGGAACAACCCGGAAAAGAGTAAGTTGATGATCGGTAACAGTAAGTAAACTACTTAGGCATTTAATATGATAATTGCCATGCTATTGTTTGCTGCATTGTTTGGTTGTCGTGAGCTTGCGAGTACATTCAAAGTACTCACCTGGCGTGTCATGCCAGTTTGCAGGTCCTGCCAGGTTTGCTTGTTTGTCGAGGATGTCAAGTTCGCGAGCTAGGATACGCATTCCAGCCAGAGTCCCTGCGGAGTGGAGTCCATCACCGCAGTCGTCGTTCCGCTACCGAGAGTTACTCCGCTTCCTTGGGCTGTTCCACTGTTAGCATATAGCTACCCTGGGCAGGCGTAGTATTGTCGTGCCGATGTAATCCATGTACCCTTGTAACCTTTTTCATAGTAATAAAGAGCTGATTTGTTCTATGGCAACAATGCTGTATTCCAGAAGACTTGTCTCTGGGCTGGAATACGGGGCGTTCCGGTTTCCTCTGAGCCAGGGTGCCACACAATTCTACAAGAATCAATCACACAAGCCTGCATCAGCGTTGAAGACAATTCCACTTACTTGGCCGTTCGTCGTGTGGGGTCTCGATATGGTCGGGTGATGTGCTTGAGACTGCGTCAGTATTTCCCCAAAGAGGAAGGGATGATGCAGCACAGCGACGGTAAGTATTTCCCTCGGTTATGAAACCAAGGTTATCGAACCAGTAGGAGGATCACCACCACCCAATAAGCAGCACCTGCACACAAACAACAAATACTTGCAGCCCGACGCGAAAGAGAGGTTGTCAATCTCTCTACGGTAATAAGATAGATTAGGTAGTGACAGATAGGAGAGATAGATCTCTCAAGAACACAAAATAAAAAGGGCAAATAAAATATGTAGCAATATATTTTTGGGTTTTTGGTTTTGTAGATCTGAAAACAAAGATTGCAAAAAACGTAGATCGGAAAGCAATATGATGGAAAAGTAGACCCGGGGGCCGTAGGGTTCACTAGTTGCTTCTCTCATGAGTATAGCGCACGGTGGGTGAACAAATTACTGTTGGGCAATTGTTAGAAAATCGAATAGTCATGACGATATCCATGGCGATGATCATTATATAGGCATCACGTCCAAGATAGATAGACCGACTCCTGCCTGCATCTACCTCTATTACTCCACACACCGACCGCTATCCAGCATGCATCTAGTGTATTAAGTTCATGGAAAAACGGAATAATGCAATAAGAACAATGACATGATGTAGACAAGATCTATTCGTGTAGGAATAGACCCCATCTTGTTATCCTTAATAGCAACGATACATGCGTGTCTTGCTGCCCCTTCTGTCACTGGGAAAGAACACCGCAAGATCGAACCCATCACAAAGCACCTCTTCCCATGGCAAGAAAAATCGATCTAGTCGGCCTAACTAAACCAAAGATTCAAAGAAGAAATACGATGCTATAAGAAATCATGCATATAAGCACTGTTCAAAAAATCATCCAATTCAGCGATTTATCGCTACTCGTGGGGTGACCGATAAGATTATGCCTTATCTTCACTGTTTATCTTTTGGGCCGATATATTCGCTCCGACAAGCGATTTATTGGGAATCTACCGACAAATCAAGCCTATTCCTAGCACTATCTTTGCAAAAACTATGTTTATTTGTGTTTTTGTGGACCTTTTTATGCAATATGTATTATTGCCCAATTTTTTTGTCATTATATGAGGATTCAAAGCATAAGAATCAAGGTAACACTTCTATCAAATATTTTTTTGGTGTTGAATATATCATATTTCAGTGTTGGGGACCTGAGTGTTACAAAAAATAGCCGATTAATAGTCGACCGATAAAATCGATTAATCGTCCGATTTCCGATTAATCTCTAATCCCCATCTGGCTGAGACGCTAACGATAAGCGATATCCTCAATATTGCATATAAGAGATCAAAGAAGACTCAAATAATATTCATGGATAGAAACTGATCATGAACTCAAAATTCATCGGATCCCAACAAACACACCGCAAAAGTTTACATCAAATAGATCTCCAAGAGACCATTGTATTGAGAATCATAAGAGAGAGAGAAGAAGCCATCTAGCTACTGCGTACGGACCCGTAGGCCTATGGTGGACTACTCACGCATCATCGGAGAGGCACCTATGAAGAAGATGAACCCCTCTGTGATGGTGTTTAGATTGGATCTCGTGGTTCTGGAACTTGCGGCGGCTGGAATTGTGTTTCGTCGACTCCCCTAGGGTTTTCCGAATATTTGGGAATTTATAGGCATCAGAGGCGGTGCAGAGGGGCCCCGTGGAGGGCACAACCCATCAGGGCGCGCCGGGAGCCCCCTGGCGCGCCCTGGTGGATTGTGCTCTCCACAGCCCACCTTCCTGGCTCTTTTTTGGCCCACTGGGTGTCTTCTGGTCCAGAAAAAATGTCCAAAAATTTTCGTCGCGATTGGACTCCGTTTGGTACTGATATTCTGCGAAGTAAAAAACAAGCAAAAATAGCAACTGGCACTTTGGCACTATGTCAATAGGTTAGTCCCAAAAAATGATATACAGTTGTTATAAAATGATTGTAAAACATCCAAGAATGATAATATAATAGCATGGAACAAGAAAAAATTATAGATACATTGGAGACGTATCATCGGGCCCTTGCAGACTCGGACGAGTGGATTACCCACTTGCTAGTGGCGGTCGACAAGTTTACCAAATGGATAGAGGCGAAGTCCATCAAGAGCCTGGACTCAGCGACAGCGGTCAGCTTCGTTTGGTAGATCATCTTCAGGTTCGGAGTACCCCATGACATCATCATGGATAATGGGTCTAACTTCGAGTCGGACAAGTTGCGTGAGTTCTGTTACACCCAAGGCACTCGAGTCAATTATGCCTCCGTGGCTCACCCGCAGTCGAATGGCCAAGCAGAGCGAGCGAATGGATTGATCCTGCAAGGGCTGAAGCCGCGTTTCATGAGAGACCTGAAATATGCTGCAGGAACCTGGGTGGAGGAGTTGCCGTCAGTACTGTGGGGTCTGCGGATGACCCCCAATTGGTCCACCAATCGCACCCCATTCTTCATGGTATACGGGTCGGAAGCCATATTCCCGAGTGACCTGCAATGAGGCTGAAGCCGAAGTGGCTCGACAGGATAGCCTAGACCTCCTAGAGGAGGAGAGGGAGATGGCACTGATCAGATCAACACTCTATCAGGAAGATATGAGGCGCTATCACGACAAGCAAGTCAGAGGGCGTGCCTTTGAAGAAGGCAACGTAGTCCTCCGACTGGATCAGCAGAAACCTCACAAGATGGCGCCTCCGTGGCAAGGACATTTTGCAATCTCCAAAGTGTTGAACAACGGGGACTATCGGCTCTACACCTTCGCTAAAGTCATAGAAGAACCCCGAGCTTGGAACGCGGATCTGCTCCGCAAGTTCTATACCTAGAACAAAAAACTCTTTCATTCATGTAATGAACTTTCGAGTGATTTTGATAAATAAAAGTTTACTTTCCCTGTAATTCATCAAAATTTGTCAAATTTTTCACTTTTTTCACTCCGGTGATCTACATTGCCCCCAGTGGGTGAAATGACTTAGCTGTGACCCCATATCGCCTAAGTTAAAATCTACTCCGAGTGAGGACATCCTCCACACTCGGGGGGCTTAGCCGTGACCCCATATCGCCTAAGTTAAAAACTACTCCAAGTGAGGACATCCTCCGCACTCGGGGGCTTAGCGGCGACCCCGTATCGCCTAAGTTAAAATCTACTACGATTGAGGACATCCTACGCACTCAGGGGCTTAGCCGCGACCCCGTATCGCCTAAGTTAAAATCTAATTCAAGTGAGGAAATCCTCCGCAGTTGGAGGCTTAGCCGCGACCTTGTATCGCCTAAGTTAAAAACTACTCCGAGTGAGGACATCCTCCACACTTGGGGGCTTAGCTGCGACCCCATATCGCCTATGTCAAAAACTACTCCGAGTGGGGACATCCTCCACACTCGGGGGCTTAGCCGCGACCCCGTGTCGCCTAAGTCAAAATCTACTCCGAGTGAGGACATCCTCCACACTCGAGGGCTTAGCTGCGACCCCGTATCGCCTAGGTTAAAAACTACTCCGAGTGAGGACATCCTCCACACTCGAGGGCTTAGTCGCGACCCCATATCGCCTAAGTCAAAAACTACTCCGAGTGAGGACATCCTCCACACTCGAGGGCTTAGCCGCGACCCCTTATCGCCTAAGTCAAAAACTACTCCAAGTGAGGACATCCTCCACACTTTGGGCTTAGCCATGACCCCATGTTGCCTAAGTCAAAATCTAATCCTAGTGAGGACATCCTCCACACTCAGGGGCTTAGCCGCGACCCCGTATCGCCTAAGTCAAAAACTACTCCGAGTGAGGGCATCCTCCACACTCAAGGGCTTAGCTGCGACCCCGTATTGCCTAAGTCAAAAACTACTCCTATTTATGACATCCTCCACACTCTGGGGCTTAGCTGCGACCCCGTGTCACCTAAGTCAAAATCTACTTTGAGTGAGGACATCCTCCACACTCGGGCGCTTAGCTGCGACCCCGTATCGCCGAAGTCAAAATCTACTCCGAGTGAGGACATCCTCCACACTCGAGTACTTAGCCGTGACCCCGCATCGCCTAAGTTAAAATCTACTCCGAGTGAGGACATCCTCCACACTCGGGGGCTTAGCTGCGACCCCGTATCGCCTAAGTCAAAATCTACTCCGAGTGCGGACATCCTCAACACTCGAGGGCTTAGATGCGTGTTGGAAATATGCCTAGAGGCAATAATAAAGTGGTTATTATTATATTTCCTTGTTCATGATAATCGTTTATTATCCATGCTATAATTGTATTGATTGGAAACTCAATTGCATGTGTGGATACATAGACAACACTGTGTCCCTAGTATGCCTCTAGTAGACTAGCTCGTTAATCAAAGATGGTCAAGGTTTCCTAGCCATAGACATGAGATGTCATTTGATAACGGGATCACATCATTAGGAGAATGATGTGATGGACAAGACCCAAACTATCAACGTAGCATATGATCGTGTCAGTTTATTGCTATAATTTTCTGCATGTCAAATATCTGTTCCTATAACCATGAGATCATGTAACTCACTGACACCGGAGGAATACCTTGTGTGTATCAAATGTCGCAACGTAACTGGGTGACTATAAAGATGCTCTACAGGTATCTCCGAGGGTGTCTGTTGAGCTGGCATGGATCGAGACTAGGATTTGTTACTCCGTGTGACAGAGAGGTATCTCAGGGCCCTCTCGGTAATACAACATCACAATAAGCCTTGCAAGCAAAGTGACTAAAGAGTTAGCCACGGGATCTTGTATTACGGAACGAGTAAAGAGACTTGCCAATAACGAGATTGAACTAGGTATAGAGATACCGACGATCAAATCTCGGGCAAGTAACATACCGAAGAACAAAGGGAACAACATACGGGATTAACTGAATCCTTGACATAGAGGTTCAACCGATAAAGATCTTCATAGAATATGTAGGAACCAATATGTGCATCCAGGTCCTGCTATTGTTTATTGACCGTAGAGGTGTCTCGGTCATGTCTACATAGTTCTCGAACCCGCAGGGTCTGCACACTTAACGTTCGGTGACGTTTCGGTAGTATTGAGATATATGTTTTGGTGACCAAAGGTTGTTCGGAGTCCCGGATGAGATCCCGGACGTCACGAGGAGCTCCAGAATGGTCTGGAGGTAAAGATTTATATATATAAAGTTGGTATTTGACTTCCGAAAAAGTTTCGGAATTTACTGGGGTTACCGGAAAGGTTCCAGGGGTCCACCGGTTGGGCCCACCCACCCCAAAGGGCCCCATGGGCTGTGGGAGGAGACAGACCAGCCCCTGGTGGGATGGCCGACCCCTCCACCAAGGCCCATGCGGCTAGGGAAGTGGGAAAAGGAAACCCCAAAGTGGGGAAGGAAATTCCAAGTACGAAAGGGAATCCTTCTTGGAGTAGGATTGGTGGGAGGCTTGGCCTCCACCTCCTTCAGCCGAACCCCTAGGGGAAACCCTAGGGAGGCTGCCTCCTCCCCCCTCCCTCCTATATATACTAGAGGAATAGAGCCCCCAAAGACACACGGCCACGTGCTAGTTCTCTATTCTCTAGTTCCTCCAACAAATAGATTCCGGTAGTGCTTTGGCGAAGCCCTGCCGGGATAACTCCACCACCACCACCACCATGCCGTCGTGCTGCTGGAGATCTCATCCACCTCTCCGCCCCCTCTTGCTGGATCAAGAAGGCGGAGATCGTCATCGAGCTGTACGTGTGCTGAATGCGGAGGTGCCGTCCGTTCGGCGCTAGATCGGGACGGATTGCGATTTCGATCGCGAAGACGTTCGACTACATCAACCGCGTTTCTTAACGCTTCCCGCTTAGCGATCTAGAAGGGTACGTAGATCCACTCTCCCTCTCGTAGGTGCTCATCACCATGGATAGATCTTGCGTGTGCGTAGGAAATTTTTTGTTTCCCATTCAACGTTGCCCAACAGTGGCATCATGAGCTAGGTCTATGCGTAGATGAGATCATGGGTAGAACACACAGGAGTTTGTGGGCGTTGATGCTCAGATTGCTTCCTCCCTTCGTCTTTTCTTGATTCAGCGGTATTGTGGGATGAAGCGGCCCGGACCAACCTTACTCGTACGCTTACGAGAGACTGGTTCCATCAACTGACATGTGACTTTGTTGCATAAAGATGGCTGGCGGGTGTCTGTCTCTCCCACTTTAGTTGGGTCGGATTCGACAAAGGCGGTCCTTGAGAAGGTTGAATAGCAATTTGTGTATCACCGTTGTGGTTTTTGCGTAGGTAAGAATCGTTCTTGCTAGATACCCGTAGCAGCCACGTAAAACATGCAACAACAATTAGAGGACGTCTAACTTGTTTTTGCAGGGTATGTTGTGATGTGATATGGCCAATTACATGACGAGATATATGTGATGCATGAGATGATCATGATTTGTATAGAATATCACAACTTGCATGTCGATGAGTACGGCAACCGGCAGGAGCCATAGGGTTGTCTTTCATTTATTTTCGCCGTTTTTGCTTTACTTTATCGCTATGAGTTAGCAATAGTCATAGAAGCAACAGTTGGCGCGACAACCTTATGCCGACACGTTGATGGAGATCAAGATGATGGAGATCATGGTGTCATGCCGGTGACGATGGAGATCATGCCGGTGCTTTGGAGATGGAGATCAAAAGCACAAGTTCATGGCCATATCATGTCACTTATGATTTGCATGTGATGTTAAACCTTTTATGCATCTTATTTTGCTTAGGATGACGGTAGCATTATAAGGTGACCCCTCACTAAAATTTCAATATAAAATTGTGTTCTCCCCGAGTGTGCACCGTTGCAAAAGTTCGTCGTTTCGAGACACCACGTGATGATCGGGTGTGATAGACTCTACGTTCACATACAACGGGTGCAAGCCAGTATTGCACGTGCCGAACACTTGGGTTAAACTTGACGAGCCTAGCATGTACAAACATGGCCTCGGAACACAAAAGACCGAAAGGTCGAACATGAGTCATATAGTAGATATGATCAACATGAAGATGTTCACCATTGAAACCACCTCATCTCACATGATGATCGGACTTGGGTTGGTGAATTTGGATCATGTGACACTCGAATGACCAGAGGGATGTCAATTTGAGTGGGACTAATTAAGTAATATGATTAACTAAACTCATTATCTTGAACAATAGTCCGAGTTGTCTTTGCAAAATTTATGTTGTAGATCAATGGCTCGCGCAGTAGCACCCCTGAATTTCAATGCGTTCCTAGAGAAAGCTGTCGGGACCCCGATCCTAAGCCATATAAATCCAGCCTGTAACATGTCACACCACTTTGCGGCCTCACGCACGGTAACCCACGGCTGCCACCTTACCTTGGCCGGGACCGTTTGCGCCTTTTGGCTCATGGATATGAACATGTAGCTAGCATTCCCATGTCAAAGAACCCGGGTCGACATGACTAGTTATAGACCCAAGTGGCACAACCGTACAGGGACAAGCATACGTAACCCAACAATGCAGGTGTCGGTCATCAGCGTGTGTAGACGAGTCATAGCAAGCTACAGGGACTCCATTACGCCGTGGGACATAAATGTCATCAACTGCGCGTAGACGAGTCATAGCAGGCTACATGGACTCCATTACACTGCGAGACATTTCCCCGAAGGGACAGACACAACATTAAGAAGGACACACGCCGGTCAATCAATGTGTCTGGAGCTGTAGCAAGCTACCAAGGCTCGGTGGAAGCACAAAGAGGCATTTCCCCGTAAAGCAGGCTACTAAAGGTATACAGCTAGATGTCGAATCCCACACATACCAATGCATTTCAATCATACACGCACTATGCACGATATGCGTAGATACAACATGGCATCACAACAAAACTCTACAACATAACATTTATTTAGGAGGCTCCGAAGAGCCAACATAGTATAATGTTACAAGCAGGAGGGGTCACATGACCCAACATTCAGAGCATACAAACAACAAGCGGAAGTTACATGTCTGGGTACAGACATCTAATAAAAGCAGCTGGAAGAGCCTGAAAAGCTATAACGACCCTACCAAAGGAGCCAGACCTCTGTCTGGGATTCCCAAGCTAATCCGGTCAACATCGAACTTCACGTCATACGATTCACTAATGAGACTGAAGTCTCATCTACAAAAAACATAAATAAGCAAACGTGAGTACAAAGGTACTCAGCAAGACTTACATCAGAACTATCTACATATGCATCATTGTCAACAAAGGGGGTTGTGGAGTTTATTGCAGCAAGCCAGCTTTGACTCTTGGCTAACCTGTACTACGACTATGAGTACTTTCTTTGTGGTGGCGTATCACACACGAGTCCACATATTCACCATATCAATACACCACTATGGATACTCTCCCGTCTTCCTACGAGAAGCCATCCATAGCACTCACACTTATCTGGAGCATTTTAGAGTATTTGTTAAAATTATCTATGAACAATGCAAGTCTCCAAGTAGTCCATATCCGTGGATGCGGCTATTCGAATAGATAGATTACCCTCCAGGCGTGTACTTCGTCACACATGCTCCCGCCACTTACCGCCATGTGCACGTAAAAAGGCACCTCGACAACCTTCAAGCGGAAGCCCAGCGAGGGAGTCGGCCACGGACGTTAAGTTACAACGACTCACGTCCAAGGCAGTCGCCTATCTGAGTTGGAACCCATAATGGAAGTCCGGCTGAGGTTTCCAACATGGCCTCAAACATTGTGAGTAGGGAACCAAGCCAGTCCCTACTGGGCCGTTCATCCACTTCGCAGGCCATGCCACACCTATCAACGTTTCGAACTACTGCGACTCCTGGACTGAGAACAGGGAAATTAATAGGCCGAGAGGGGTCGAGTTACCGGAACCCAATGTGCGGTAGTAGCTAGTCTTGGAACACAAACACGGAACTCAGTTCCTATGAGCGGCTTCAATGAGACAACCCACCATGTACTCCTACATGGCCTCTCATCGCTACCTTTACAAAAACAGGTTCAACACTTAACCCTCATCATCAGGACACAATCGTTTCACTCCGGTTCATCACCCAGATGAATCAGACCTGACACAACTCTAAGCATAGCAAAGCATAACAGGGTGATAGCACAACATGGCTCAAGCATCTACCAGGTATGCTAGGTTGCTTGGTTCAGCTATTTACTGTGACAATGACAGGTCATGCAAAGGAGTGGGTTCATCTACCGCAACACAAGTAGCAGTTGAATCGCATTGTTATAATGCATTGAAATGAGAGCAAGAGCGAGAGAGTGGGATTGTATCGAATATGCTCAAGGGGGGTTGCTTGCCCGACACTTCTGAAGATAACATGAGTCTTCATCGGTGGCATCGATCTCAACGTCGCAATAACGTCTACCGAGAGGGAACTAACACCGATAACAAGAAGAAAGAACACATTCAATGTGATGCAACAAACATGATGTATGACATGGCATGTTAAGGTACTGAATTCACCTAGAGTGGTAATTAACCAAGTTAATTGAAGTGGGGTTCAAACAAGTTTGAATCCCAACTCCAAATGTTATTTCATAAATTGCCCTAATCATGAAATGTCCTAGTTGATGATGCTAGCTTGCTCAAACATGCACGATCATGGCATAAACAGATTCATTGGATTTTTTTGATCATTTTTCATATATAAATTATTTTCATCTGAGTTACGGTTGAATTTCTATGATTTTTCAAAGTTTATAACATTTTCTGAAAATAAATAAATCATTTGGACTTATTTAAAATCCAAAAAAGCTTTTACTGCATCAGCAATGCTACAGGGTGATGTCATTCGGTCAACTGGGCTGACCAGGGTCAAACCTGGCACCTCGGACCCACACGTCAGTGTCTCAGGGTTAAACAAGGTTTAACTAAAATTAACCTACTGTTAATTAGTGAGGTGGGGCCCTTTGTCAGTCTCAGAGGGGTTAACTAACTGCGTCATTAGTCTTAAACTAAAAAGGCCACGTCATCACCGCCGGTGTCTAGCCGCCGGTGATCGCAAACGTGACGGAGGGCATCGGGAATCGCCGTCCGACGTTGGTTTGGCATGCGGGATGGCGCATTCGGGAGCTGACGCTCGCGCGCGTCGCTTGGAGGCCTTAGGAGTCGTCGGGCTTGCCGGAAACGACGGCAACGGCGGGTTCAAGCGGCGGCGGTGCTCGGGCCAGCACGACCGAGTGGCTGCGGTGCGCTAAGGGGGCAGCTGAGGGTCTAGGCGGCTCCCTGGGAGGGTCCGGAGCATGAGGGCATGCTCGGCTACAACCGGTGCAAGCTCAGGTGACGGCGGCAACATGACAGGTGGTGGTGGAGCTCCGGTCATGGGGGGGAGTTGGGCTAGAGGAAGAAATCGACGATGGGGTTAGGGGTAGAACGATCGGGGGCTCACAGCGATTCTGAAGAGCAGCTGGGGGAGGCCGGGGATGCTCTGTAGCCGGTGAATTTGGTGACGGCGTTCGGCGACCGTGGCGGGGAGGAGGAGCTCGATGCCGACGCTACGGGGCTTCCCGGCTTCCTTCCTTGGGCACGAAGAGGAAACGGAGCACGGAGGTCCTATGAGACGGGGTGGCGCGGCGAGGGGACGACAGTGGCCACGTTGGCGAGCTACGGTGGCCGGCGGTTGCTCCCGGGCATGCTCGAAATCGAGCGGTGGAGGGCATGAGAGGGGCCAGAGGAGGAGGGGAATGGCAGAGGGGGAGCTGGCTCGACTTCTCGCGTGGATTAGGACGAGCGGAAGCAGGCAGGAGGTGGCAAGCAGGAGCTAGCCGTGAGCGGGCGCTCGGGCGACACGGCGTCGTCCTCCTGGCAAAGGAAGGAGACGACTGGCCCCTGGGCCAGTTGGGCTGCACAGTGCTGGGCCGTTTTCTAGCGCAGGTAAGTGGCCCATGTGGTTCCCCTTTTCTAATTTCTGGTTTGTTGTTTTTGTTTTCTATTTTTCTGTACTATGTAGGATTTAGTAAAAATACTAAATCACTTTTAAAACTTCTGAAATAAATTTTGGACACCATTTGAATTGTTCCAAAGGCCCTCAAATGTTTTCAGAATTTTTGGAGCATTCAAAATATTTATAGCAGTTAAATGCCCCAATTCAGATACAATATAGGTTAATTCAAAAAATCCAATATGGCTAGGAGGAATGTGCAACACCTCTGGTTGTTGTTTAAAACATTATCCGGAATTCATGGACATTTTTGGAAGCCATGTTGGGTTAATTGAAAATTATTTTAGGTTGAACCTATTTGAAATATATTGATGCTAGGGTTTGATCATCGCCATTTCAGGTTCAATTAAATTTAACATGATGCATGGATGATCACAATGCAACTAATTACAAACAAATATTCTAGGGCTGTGACAACTCACCCCCACTAAACAAGAATCTCGTCCCGAGATTCAGGCATAGGGTAAGAGGACAGGAGGGAACAGTAAACCATCACAATCTTCATGATCCAATTGCCCTTCTTGAAGAAGTTGATCCGTTGCGTCACGTTGATCTTGACATATTTTCTCTCGAGATCTTCATCTAAACACAAAGACAAAGGGAACAGGAAAACCCTACAAGAGTCGACCTTCTCGAAGATCGAGCAACTCATGATCACCTCATAGAATGAGACGTAGGGCATCTCTTGAGCCGAGAAACAAAACACACATCGAGAGCGACAAAAGAAGCAGATGACAAAGGTTCAATTGGTAGGCAACCATTCCACGCTAAAAACAGATGGTGATGAGGTTTGAAAGTAGCGAGGAGTTAATTGCCATAATTCCACAACGGGGCACCTTAGAGGAGGTGACTCGTAGATTATTTCCTTAAGTGGCAAAAAGAATTACTTTTGATACAGAGATTATTGAAACTCTTCATACCAGGCTAAGGCAATTTACCAACGATCGTTTGAAGGAATTCGAACGATTGGCATACTCAGTTTGGAAAGGAAACTAGAGTTATAGGACAACTCGGCAAACGGAAGGCACATTCCAATTGATACCAAGATATAACCCAGTGTCTGAGCGTGCTCTCAAGAACATGAGCATCTCCATATTCATCAGAGTTTTACCAACATCCATGCCAAGGATTCTGGTCACACCTCATACTACCATGATGAATAATGATGGAGGATGCAGATGCAAAGGAAGACATCACTTTCTCAGATTTGTGCTTAGCCATGCCAAGGGAACAAAATCTGGATGCTCGACCAAGAGACATTTAGCACTCCGCTTCTAATGTTCTCCTTGATGTACTAGGGTAACCCAATCGTAGGTATTGTTTGTTATCTAGAACATCAAGTAAATGTCGGACTTTGGGGGTTCCAAGGGTCCACGAAGAACAACTTCTAGAATAAGTCATACAAAATCCTCATGGGGAAGTGGCTAATGTTGCAGATACAAGATGCTATAATAATAGGTCTTCCGGCTAGGTGTGTTAGCCACAACACCACCTTACCGGTTTCAACGAGGCCAATATTATAATTCTTGGAAAATGTCCCAACCATTATATCTGCCTGAGATTCAGATATGGTTGGTGCCAGGATATTCCAGACTTAGCATGTCTGAAAGTGAAAGGTTGCGACACAAATTGACGAGATGACATCGCGAGATTCTCGGGAAATGAACTACGAAAACCAACTCCAAAACATGAGCTGGATTGCAAGATACATGTGAACACACTGTTCGAGACAAGCATGACCACATAGAAGTCTTACAACAAAACACTAGCGAGTTCTGGGTGGGAACCATCATTGGGGAATAGCGAAGTCCTTACATAAGTCATATGATTAGCTCTTAAGAGAGAACTCCTTTTCCTTGAACAAATCAATCAGTGGCTTGGTGTGCTAGGAGATACATATGGAATGGAGATGATCAGTCTATCAAACCATAGAATACTTCGCACATGCATGACAGACTTGAGATGATTCCGAAGGAGGCAAACCAACTTTTCTCAATTCACGGTGGCAACTTGCACCAAATGCACGTCAACTAAGAGGAAGTCACTTCTTACATCAACATATGCTTCATGAACAGAACATGAAGATATTGCCTATGAAAGTTTCCAATACTAGCATGATGTTCATCAAAATCATGGAAAGGATAAACAATGTTGTCGATGGGCTCAACAACATTTCCTCGAGGTTTCCATGAAGATGGAAGTCCATAACTATGTGAACAAGGTGATAACATTGGTCAGACCAAAAGATATAACGGTGTATGCTCGAGGACACATCCATGAGTAAAACAACATTAGGGAGTTCTTTGGTTCTGATTTTGATTTGATGATAGCCCACTCTCAAATCAAAGATTGGACAAGACAATAGATGCATCAATTGATCACGAGGATGAACCGAGGAAGGTATCATATTTCTTCGACACATACACACAAAACACAAAAGATATCCCTTTGACATGAGCTAAGTTAGGCGAAGCATTTATCTTCCAACTCTCCAAGTTGTTGTTTAGCTTAACCAACTGGTTCAGGGGTATCTAACACAGATTCTTGGAGAAGGGGTGGTTTATTGGGAAACCAATTCGATCACGAACTCAACATAGCGGTCAGAAAACAACCTGGTAATACTTCCGAGAAGATATTCGGAAAATCACAAACCACCGATATGTTATTGAGCTCGAGAACAATCTTGCTTTTCAGGGCAAGATGATACGATCAACAGAGCGAGGGATTGACACAATCCGAACTCATAGATCGAAGAGTGCACCATGAAAAATGGACTAGGTAGCACGATCAATGTTAGGATGACAATTCAATAACCATCACACTAAGAGTGAAATTATTGTCCCTTAACTACCAAGCAACAACATTGCTAGGAGTATCGATTTCACACATCACGGTTCACTTGTCGGTATTCCGGTTACAACCAACTCAGAGGCCAAGGGATGAATAATGATGGCGAGAAGTATTACTATATCAAGAATCCATGAGAGGTGGTGCAATTCTCATGACAACCTTGACATGAAGAGTGTAATACTTCAAGGTAGAACAGAGCAAAAGCTGGATTTGCATTTTGATCTGCGGAATACAACTACTTCAACCCAATCCAAGAAATGGATGAGGTGCTGGAGTTTGTTTCTCCTAGTCATTCTGAAATAGAATGGTTGACAGACCACAAGAATAATAGGCATCGATGAACGAATGCACAACTACTCTTGACTATCCACAGATAGATAATGGCCAGAGATCAATTGAAAAGGGCAACTCAAGAGCACATGATTTTCCTGAGTTGTAGATGCATAGGTCAGCATGTCGAACGAGTTCAACAGAATTTCTCCGGATAACCCACGCGGAAAGGTAGGATTGGCAAAGTCACAACTCTGGAATGGAGAACTCATCAAGAGCACTCTTGTGGTGACCTTCAGTTCACGAGGAACTTATGCCATAACTGGTTCATGGTATTGGAAGAATGATATACCACGAACCTTGAAGACTAAAGCAAGGTTACTAATCATCCTAAAGGAACGAGCAAACACTTTCAACATGAGTGAGCGGAATGATTCTCAGGTTCAAGAACCCAGAAACAGAATACCTATTGACTAATTAGCTTCACGGGATGCTTTCGATAACGATGGCCAGAATTATCACACTGGAAACACAAAACACAACTAGACCATTGGGTGGTTCTCTGAGACAACATGGTTTCCTAACACTTTAACAAACACGTCGAGGTAATAGAGTACCCCAACACAATAATTAGTGTGCTTAGTCTGGCCTAAAAGACATTGACTCAAGATGAAGGAGTTTGCAATTGCATCAGATTATTTATCAACCTTGGATAACTCGGACAGCATAACGGCTGTACGGGCATGAAATATGAGGTAACCTGCATGAAACTGACAACATAACAACTGAATTCTTATGGAGACATTGATCCGGGAAAACAAAACATTTCCTATAGGTCTCCAGCATAGAAACTCGTCATCCTGCTAGATAGATGAGAAAGCCTAGTTTTAAACCCCGTAGAATAAAGAAGAGGGTGACTCAGAATTAGAATGACACGAGAAAAGGAGTAAAAAGAATCTTACGTTCCCTTCCACAATCAATTCCCTTATATAACTAAAGCAGTTCTAGACTCAACATCGACCAGTTTGGCTTGGTAATCCTACAGGCAGTCAGGCTCTGATACCAAAGCTGTCGGGACCCCGATCCTAAGCCATATGAATCCAGCCTGTAACATGACACACCACTTTGCGGCCTCACGCACGGTAACCCACGGCTGCCACCTTACCTTGGCCGGGACCATTTGCGCCTTTTGGCTCACGGATATGAACATGTTGCTAGCATTCACACGTCAAAGAACCCGGTAGACATGACTAGTTATAGACCCAAGTGGCACAACCGTACAGGGACAGGCATACGTAACCCAACAATGCAGGTGTCGGTCATCAGCGTGTATAGACGAGTCATAGCAAGCTACAGGGACTCCATTACGCCGTGGGACATAAATGTCGTCAACTGCGCGTAGACGAGTCATAGCAGGCTACATGGACTCCATTACACTGCGAGACATTTCCCCGAAGGGACAGACACAGCAGCAAGAAGGATACATGCCGGTCAATCAATGTGTCCGGAGCAGTAGCAAGCTACCAAGGCTCGGTGGAAGCACAAAGAGGCATTTCCCCGTAAAGCAGGCTACTAAAGGTATACAGCTAGGTGTCGAATCCCACACATACCAATGCATTTCAATCATACACGCACTATGCACGATAGGCGTAGATACAACATGGCATCACAACAAAACTCTACAACATAACATTTATTTAGGAGGCTCCGAAGAGCCAACATAGTATAATGTTACAAGCAAGAGGGGTCGCATGACCCAACATTCAGAGCATACAAACAACAAGCGGAAGTTACATGTCTGGGTACAGACATCTAATAAAAGCGGCTGGAAGAGCCTGAAAAGCTATAACGACCCTACCAAAGGAGCCAGACCTCTGTCTGGGATTCCCAAGCTAATCCGGTCAACATCGAACTTCACGTCATACGATTCACTAATGAGACTGAAGTCTCATCTACAAAAAACATAAATAAGCAAACGTGAGTACAAAGGTACTCAGCAAGACTTACATCAGAACTATCTACATATGCATCATTGTCAACAAAGGGGGTTGTGGAGTTTATTGCAGCAAGCCAACTTTGACTCTTGGCTAACCTGTACTACGACTATGAGTACTTTCTTTGTGGTGGCGTATCACACACGAGTCCACATATTCACCATATCAATACACCACTATGGATCCTCTCCCGTCTTCCTACGAGAAGCCATCCATAGCACTCACACTTATCTGGAGCATTTTAGAGTATCCGTTAAAATTATCTATGAACAATGCAAGTCTCCAAGTAGTCCATATCCATGGACGCGGCTATTCGAATAGAAAGATTACCCTCCAGGGGTGTACTTCGTCACATATGCTCCCGCCACTTACCGCCATGTGCACTTAAAAAGGCACCTCGGCAACCTTCAAGCGGAAGCCCAGCGAGGGAGTCGGCCACGGACGTTAACTTACAACGACTCACGTCCAAGGCAAACGCCTATCTGAGTTGGAACCCATAATGGAAGTCCGGCCGAGGTTTCCAACATGGCCTCAAACGTTGTGAGCAGGGCCCCAAGCCGGTCCCGACTGGGCCGTTCATCCACTTCATAGGCTGTGCCACACCAATCAACGTTTCGAACTACTGCGACTCCTGGACTGAGAACAGGGAAGTTAATAGGCCGAGAGGGGTCGAGAACCGCAACCCAATGTGCGGTAGTAGCTAGTCTTGGAACACAAACACGGAACTCAGATCCTATGAGCGGCTTCAATGAGACAACCCACCATGTACTCCTACATGGCCTCTCATCGCTACGTTTACCAAAACAGGTTCAACACTTAACCCTCATCATCAGGACACAATCGTTTCACTCCGGTTCAACACCCAGATGAATCAGACCTGACACAACTCTAAGCATAGCAAAGCATAACAGGGTGATAGCACAACATGGCTCAAGCATGTACCAGGTATGCTAGGTTGCTTGGTTAAGCTATTTACTGTGACAATGACAGGTCATGCAAAGGAGTGGGTTCATCTACCGCAACACAAGTAGCAGTTGAATTGCATTGTCCTAATGCAATGAAATGAGAGCAAGAGTGAGAGAGTGGGATTGTATCGAATATGCTCAAGGGGGGTTGCTTGCCTGACACTTCTGAACATAACAGTGAGTCTTCATCGGTGGCATCGATCTCAAAGTCGCAATAGCGTCTACCGAGAGGGAACTAACACCGATAACAAGAAGAAAGAACACATTCAATGTGATGCAACAAACATGATGTATGACATGGCATGTTAAGGTACTGAATTCACCTAGAGTGGTAATTAACCAAGTTAATTGAAGTGGGGTTCAAACAAGTTTGAATCCCAACTCCAAATGTTATTTCATAAATTGCCCTAATCATGAAATGTCCTAGTTGATGATGCTAGCTTGCTCAAACATGCATGATCATGGCATAAACAGATTCATTGGATTTTTCTGATCATTTTTCATATATAAATTATTTTCATCTGAGTTATGGTTGAATTTCTATGATTTTTCAAAGTTTATAACATTTTCTGAAAATAAATAAATCATTTGGACTTATTTAAAATCCAGAAAAGCTTTTACTGCATCAGCAATGCATCAGGGTGATGTCATCCGGTCAACTGGGCTGACCAGGGTCAAACCTGGCACCTCGGACCCACACGTCAGTGTCTTAGGGTTAAACAAGGTTTAACTAAAATTAACCTACTGTTAATTAGTGAGGTGGGGCCCTTTGTCAGTTTCAGAGGGGTTAACTAACTGCGTCATTAGTCTTAAACTAAAAAGGCCACGTCATCACCGCCGGCGTCTAGCCGCCGGTGATCGCAAACGCGATGGAGGGCGTCGGGATTCGCCGTCCGGCGTTGGTTTGGCATGCGGGATGGCGCGTTCGGGAGCTGACGCTCGCGCGCGTCGCTAGGAGGCCTCAGGAGTCGCAGGGCTTGCCGAAAACGACGGCAGCGGCGGGTTCAAGCGGCGGCGGTGCTCGGGCCAGCACGACCGAGTGGCTGCGGTGCGCTAAGGGGGCAACTGAGGGTCTAGGCGGCTCCCTGGGAGTGTCCGGAGCATGAGGGCATGCTCGGCTACAACCGGTGCAAGCTCAGGTGACGGCGGCGACATGACAGGCGGTGGTGGAGCTCCGGTCATGGGGGGGGGTGTTGGGCTAGAGGAAGAAATCGACGACGTGGTTAGGGGTAGAACGATCGGGGGCTCACAGCGATTCTGAAGAGCAGCTGGGGGAGGCCGAGGATGCTCTGTAGCCGGTGAATTTGGCGACGACGTCCGGCGACCGTGGCGGGGAGGAGGAGCTCAATGCCGACGCTACGGGGCTTCCGGGCTTCCTTTTTTGGGGACGAAGAGGAAACGGAGCACGGAGGTCCTATGAGACGGGGTGGCGAGGCGAGGGGACGACGGTGGCCACGTTGGCGAGCTACGGTGGCCGGCGGTTGCTCCCGGGCATGCTCGAAATCGAGCGGTGGAGGGCATGAGAGGGGCCAGAGGAGGAGGGGAATGGCAGAGGGGGAGCTGGCTCGACTTCTCGCGCAGATTAGGACGAGCGGAAGCAGGCAGGAGGTGGAAAGCAGTTGCTGGCCGCGAGCGGGCGCACGGGCGACACGGCGTCGTCCTCCTGGCAAAGGAAGGAGACGACTAGCGCCTGGGCCAGTTGGGCTACACAGTGCTGGGTCGGCTTCTAGCGCAGGTAAGTGGCCCGTGTGGTTCCCCTTTTCTAATTTCTGGTTTGTTGTTTTTGTTTTCTATTTTTCTGTACTCTGTGGGATTTAGTAAAAATACTAAATCACTTTTAAAACTTCTGAAATAAATTTTGGACACCATTTGAATTGTTCCAAAGGCCCACAAATGTTTTCAGAATTTTTGGAGCATTCAAAATATTAATAGCAGTTAAATGCCCCAATTCAGATACAATATAGGTTAATTCAAAAAATCCAATATGGTTAGGAGGAATGTGCAACACCTCTTGTTGTTGTTTAAAACATTATCCAGAATTCATGGACATTTTTGGAAGCCATGTTGGGTTAATTGAAAATTATTTTAGGTTGAACCTATTTGAAATATATTGATGCTAGGGTTTGATCATCCCCATTTCAGGTTCAATTAAATTTAACATGATGCATGGATGATCACAATGCAATTATTACAAACAAATATTTTAGGGCTGTGACAAAAGCTAAGTTGAAAGATGATGGAAGTAACTTTGTAGACTGGGCCCGTAATCTGAGGATTATCCTCACGGCTTCCCAAAAGGCTTATGTCCTTGATGCACCGCTTGGTGAACCACCTGCTCCAGTAGAGGGTGCAGACGTTGCGAACACCTGGCAGACACGTTCTGATGATTACTCAATAGTTCAATGTGCAATGTTGTATGGCTTAGAACCGGGACTTCAAAGACGTATGAGACCTCCGATAAGTTCTATACTCCAGGAGTTGAAATTTATCTTTGAGAAGAATGCCCGGATCGAGAGGTATGAGACCTCCGATAAGTTCTATACTTGCAAGATGGAGGAGAACGGGTTTGTCAGTGAACACATACTCAAAATGTCTGGGTATTCCAACCGTCTGGCTGAATTGGGGATGCCCCTTCCGCCAGAGGCGATCAATGACAGAGTTCTTCAATCACTACCACCTAGCTACAAGAGCTTTGTGTTGAACTATAACATGCACGGGATGAACAAGTCAGTCGCCGAGCTGTTTGCGATGCTAAAAATCGCTGAGTCTGAGATTCAGAAGGAGCATCAAGTGTTGATGGTCAATAAAACCACTAGTTTCAAGAAGAATGGCAAGGGCAAGAAGGGTAACTCCAAGAAGAGTGGCAAATCAGTTGCCCCTCCCGTGAAGAAACCCAAGGCTGGACCCAAGCCAGAAACTGAGTGCTGTCATTGCAAGGGAACTGGTCACTGGATGCGGAACTGCCCCAAGTATCTGGCTGACAAGAAGGCGGCCAACACCAAACAAGGTATATATGATATACACGTTATTGATGTGTACCTTACCAACTCTCGTTGTAGTGCCTGGGTATTTGATACTGGTTTGGTTGCTCACATTTGCAACTCAAAGCAGGAACTACGGAATAGACGGAGGCTGGCAAAGGACGAAGTGACGATGCGCGTGTGAAATGGTTCCAAGGTTGACGTGATCGCCGTCGGCACGCCCGCTCTTCGATTACCATCGGGATTAGTGATGAACCTGAATAATTGTTATTTAGTGCCTGCGTTAAGCATGAACATTATATCTGGATCTTGTTTATTGCGAGACGGTTATTCATTTAAATCAGAGAATAATGGTTGTTCTATTTATATGAGTAATATCTTTTATGGTCATGCACCCAATGTGAGGGATTTATTCTTATTGAATCTCGATAGTGATGATACACATGTTCATAACATTGATGCCAAAAGATGTAGAGTTGATAATGATAGTACCACTTTCTTGTGGCACTGCCGCTTAGGTCATATTGTTGTAAAACGCATGAAGAAGATCCATGCTGATGGACTTTTGGAGTCACTTGATTTTGAATCACTTGACACATGTGAACCATGCCTCATGGGCAAGATGACTAAGACCCCGTTCTCTGGAACAATGGAACGGGCAAGTGACTTGTTGGAAATCATACATACTGATGTGTGCGGTCCGATGAGCATTGAGGCACGCAGTGGATATCGTTATTTTCTCACCTTCACCGATGACTTAAGTAGATATGGGTATATTTACTTAATGAAACACAAGTCTGAAACGTTTGAAAAGTTCAAGCAATTTCAGAGTGAAGTTGAGAATCATCGTAACAAGAAGATTAAATTCCTACGATCTGATCGAGGAGGAGAATATCTGAGTTATGAGTTTGGCAGTCACTTAAGACAATGTGGAATTGTTTCACAATTGACACCGCCTGGAACACCAGAGCGTAATGGTCTGTCCGAACGTCGTAATCGAACCTTATTAGATATGGATCGTTCTATGATGTCTCTTACCGATTTGCCACTATCGTTTTGGGGTTATGCATTAGAGACAGCTGCATTCACTTTAAATAGGGCACCATCGAAATCCATTGAGACGACGCCATATGAACTGTGATTTGGCAAGAAGCCAAAGTTGTCGTTTCTTAAAGTTTGGGGATGTGATGCTTATGTCAAAAAGCTTCAGCCAGAAAAGCTGGAACCCAAAGCGGAGAAATGCGTCTTCATAGGATACCCAAAAGAGACAGTTGGGTATACCTTCTATCCCAGATCCGAAGGCAAAGTGTTTGTCGCAAAGAACGGGTCATTTCTCGAGAAAGAGTATCTCTCGAAAGAATTGAGTGGGAGGAAAATAGAACTTGATGAGGTTGTTGAACCTTTACTTCAACCAGAGAGTAGCGCAGCGCAGAAAGATATTTCTGTAGAGCCTACATCGGTTGAAGACGAAGTTAATGATGATGATCATGAAGCTTCGGATCAAGTTGCTATCGAACCTCGTAGGTCGACAAGGACACGTACTGCTCCTGAGTGGTACGGTAACCCTGTCTTAGAGGTCATGTTGTTGGACAACGATGAACCTACGAGCTATGGAGAAGCGATGATGGGCCCAGATTTCGAGAAATGGTTAGAGGCCATGAAATCCGAGATGGGATCCATGTATGAAAACAAAGTATGGGCTTTGGAAGTATTACCTGAAGGGCGAAAGGTCATTCAGAATAAATGGATCTTTAAGAAGAAGACGGACGCGGACTGTAATGTCACCGTCTATAAAGCTCGACTTGTGGCAAAGGTGTGACGCCCCCAATTTCGACTGTACGCTAAACATACACGCAATGCGTACGACCAAGATTAGGGACTTACTGATTGATATCACAACACAACACTAGACACAAATTAAAGTCATACAGCTTCATATTACAAGCCAGAGGCCTCGAGGGCTCGAATACAAAGCTCGACAAGCACGAGTCAGCGGAAGCAAATAATATCTGAGTACAGACATAAGTTAGACAAGTTTTGCCTTAACAAGGCTAGCACAAACATAAGCAGCGGATCGAAAGAGGCGAGGCCTCCTGCCTAGGAACCTCCTAACTACTCCTGAGCGTCGGCAGTCTCCACGTAGTAGTAGGCTCCAACGGTGGTGTAGTAGTCGTCTCCGGTGTACTCCATCTCCTGGGCTCCATCGTCTGAACGTAGAATCGTATCGAGGGGGGGAAAGAGAATGCAAAGCAGCGGTGAGTACTCATCCAAAGTACTCGCAAGACTGACATCAGAACTATGCTAAGTATGCATCAGTATCAAGGAAAGGGGTTATATCTGGACTGACTGCAGAAAGCAAGAATAGGGAGAAGGCCTACTCCTATCATAGACTAGCATCTTCAACATCTTGGAGCATTAGAAGAGAGTAGAATGGTATCTCATATATAGTCATATTATTGTAGCAATTTTGTTAAGTAACCACGCCCAGAGATTCTTTCTCGACTCCCTGCGAGGAAGCAATCTCGGAGCCACATTCATTTCAAATTAAATCACAATTATAGTTGTATAAGGTCAAGGTACAACTCCAAGTCGTCCTGTTACCGTGGACACGGCTATTCGAATAGTTTATTCATCCCTGCAGGGGTGCACCGCATTTCCAACACGCCTGATCACCTCCGGCCGGACACACTTTTCTGGGTCATGCCCGGCCTCGGGATATCAGTACGTCGTCGCCCCACCTAGGCTCAACGAAGAGGCCAGCCCGCCGGTCTAAATCCTAAGCGCGCAGGGTTCATGGGCCAATCGCCCTTTGCACACCTGCACGATGCGAGGGCGGCCGAGGTCAGTCCTAGCACCCCTTATTAACAAGCGCGGTGCCGTTGCGGACCACTCGGGCGCGCGCCGCTCCATTGCTGATGTCCGAAGAGCTTCGGCTGATACAACGATGCTGAGTACCCATAACTTCTCCCACGCGATGGTTTGGTGCGTAAAAAGGCCAACGACCCAACTCAGATCAAATACCCAACCCATTAGCATTTTATTAATGCGGGGAAAGCGCGACCCATGAAGTGCGGTCCCGTCGCCCCGTCCCGAGGATGTATGGCAAGGGCCTCTCCTGCCCATCCACGCCTCATCATCATCAAACCGTGGGTACCCCTCAGGGCCGACCCATCACAAACATGTTTCAATAACCAGGTCATAGTAACTGTGTGTATAAAACATCAAGACGGAACCTAAGGAATCACCCTCAAAGGGCCCCGCTCGATGAAACCGTCAAGGTGCACTTAGAGGAATCACCCTCGAGGCTTCCACACTTGAGGGGTTGCACGACAGAGTCATCGTCGGGAGTGGTGAAGGAGGAACCACCCTTGATAACCACGACCGACTAGCTGCACTACAGAGCTAGCATCATGAGTACTTCACGAGGGGTCACCCTCGGTACTCGATAGTAGCGCTGCAGAGTCATACAACTAAGGGGTGTGTGGTGATGTGAGGGGCCTGGCTTGTTGGTCGGTTGACTGAGTCTTTGAGTCGTCGAGTCGTTGATGAAGAAGCAGGGGCAACTGGGACAAAGGGGTCACTGGGGATTCATTGATCAACCTATACTAAGCAGTTGATATGATTGCAGGTATAGTAGCAGTTTATCAAAAGCAGGCTATGCATCAGAATAGGAGCTAACTAATGCAGTAGCAAAATCTAATGCAAGAATAAGAGGGAAATGAATGGGCGATATCGGAATGCTCAAGGGGGGGGTTGCTTGCCTTGCTGCTCTGCGGCAAAAGGCTGATCGTCAACGGCGTAGTCGTACTCGGCAGTAGCGTCGGTCTCGGGGTCTACCGGTAAAAAGAGGGGGGAGAAACAATAAATACAAAGCAGACAAATGCATCACGATGCATGACATGGCAATATGCAGGGCTAGGCATGCACTAACGCAGTATTACACATCGCAGATGGGTCGGAAGAATATCTGACGATATTTCCCGGGTCTCTGGCTTTTACCGTACAGACGAAAACGATGGAAAAGCTCCACGTTTGCTATGCTAGGAGGACCTGACAGACTAACGGACAGCGTAGTCGGATTCGTAGGATTATTCTGAGCAACTTTCATGTTCAAAACTTTTTAATCCGGAATACGGTTTATTTTATATTAATTTTTAAAGATTTAATAGTATTCTGAAATTCTTTTAATTATTAATTCGAATTATCCAAACAGTAAATAATGTTTAAATTTAATTAATTAACAGATTAATTAACAGTTTAATTAACTAATCTAATTAAACTTAATCATCTAATTAACTAATTAATTAATTAATTTAACTAATTGTTTTTATTTACTTATTTATTTTTAACATTTTATTATTACTATTATTATTATTATTATTATTATTATTTCTATTTATTTTATTTTTTAAAAACAGGGGCACTGGGCCCCGCGTGTCATTGGCTGGGCCGGACAATGTCCGGGCGGCACCCATTCGGGCGCCGGACATGTCCGGCCAGGGGCGCGTCCACGCCCGCACGCGCGCGCGCGCGCACAGCCGCACGGCGCGGCGGCGCTACGGTCGTCGGCGGCGGGGGGGGGGGGGGGGGGGGGGGGGGGGGCGACGGGCAGAGCTCACAGTGGGGGCGGGCGAGGTGGCGCGGCGAGAGGCGGCGGGGCGGCGGGCCGGCGACAAGGCGGGAGGCCTCGGCGACGACGCGGCGGCGGTGCGGCGAAGGAGGCGGCGGTCGACGGCGGGGCGGCGAGCAGCAAACGGCGGGCGGGCGGGCTGGCGCGGGTCGGGGCCGGGCGGCGGGGGGGGAGGGGGGGACGGGCGGCACGGGCGCAGGGCGGCGCCGGGCCGGGGCGTCGTCAGGGGGGGCGAATCGGGGCCGGCTCGGCCGGGCGAGCGGCGGCGGCGGGGGGGGGGGGGAGAATCGGGGGCGAGCGGGGCTGGGGCTTCGGGCGATTAGGGTTGCCCCTGGTGCCTTATAGCGTCCAGCCGGGCCGGCCTAATTCGGCCCGGTTAGGCTTTTCCTTTTTTTTAAATTTTATTATTAAACAACGTCTGTTTTAATTATTTAGAGGCTCTAAAATACTTCAAAAAATTCCGGTTCCAATTTTATAAATCCTTAGGGAATATTTGCAACCCATCCAACATTTTTCTTTTCAGTTTTGCACAACTTTTAAATCCACCTTTCACACGAATTTAAATTGCAACGGAATTGAACGGGGGTTGAACCAACGCGAGTTTAACAATAGTAATCGTGGTGACGTGGCAACATTAGCGTGGGATTACTATAGCTTAATTACAGAGATTACTGTAGCACAAAACCAGGGCGTCACAAAAGGGTTTTTCACAAGTTCAAAGAGTTGACTACAATGAGACCTTCTCACCCGTAGCGATGCTTAAGTCCGTCAGAATCATGTTAGCAATAGCTGCATTTTTCGATTATGAAATTTGGCAGATGGATGTCAAAACAGCGTTCCTTAACGGTTTCCTTAAGGAAGAGTTGTATATGATGCAACCAGAAGGTTTTGTCGATCCAGAGAATGCTGACTGGTGCAAGTATCTCGGAGTTGGAATCTTCGCTTTGATGAGGTGATCAAAGCGTTCGGGTTTATACAAGTTTATGGAGAAGCTTGTATTTACAAGAAAGTGAGTGGGAGCTCTATAGCGTTTCTAATATTATATGAGGATGACATATTGCTGATTGGAAACAATATAGAAATCTTGGAAAGCGTGAAGGAATATTCGACCAAGAGTTTTTCAATGAAGGACCTAGGAGAAGCTGCTTTCATATTAGGCATCAAGATCTATAGAGATAGATCGAGACGCTTGATAGGACTTTCACAGAGCACATACCTTGACAAAGTTTTGAAGAAGTTCAAAATGGATCAGTCCAAGAAGGGGTTCTTGCCTGTATTGCAAGGTGTGAAGTTGAGTAAGACTCAATGCCCAGTGACTGCAGAAGATAGAGAAAAGATGACTGTCGTCCCCTATGCTTCAGCCATAGGCTCTATCATGTATGCAATGCTGTGCACAAGACCCGATGTCAGTCTTGCCATAAGTATGGCCGGAAGGTTTCAAAGTGATCCAGAAATGGAACACTGGACGGCGGTCAAGAATATCCTTAAGTACCTGAAAAGGACTAAGGATATGTTTCTCGTTTATGGAGGTGATCAAGAGCTCGTCGTAAAGGGTTACGTCGATGCAAGCTTTGACACTGATCCGGATGACTCTAAGTCTCAAACCGGATACGTATTTATTCTCAATGGGGGTGAGGTAGGCTGGTGCAGTTCCAAGCAGAGCGTGGTAGCTGATTCTACATGCGAAGCGGAGTACATCGCTGCCTCGGAGGTGGCGAAGGAAGGTGTCTGGATGAAGGAGTTCATGATAGATCTTGGAGTAGTGCCCAGTGGACTAAACCCAATGACTCTGTTCTGTGATAACACTGGTGCCATTGCTCTAGCCAAGGAACAAAGGTTTCACAAGAGGACCAGACACATAAAGCGACGCTTCAATTCCATCCGCGATTACATCAAGGAGGAGGACATAAATATTTGCAAAGTGCACAAGGATCTGAATGTCGCAGACCCGTTGACTAAACCTATTCCAAGGGCTGAACATGATCAACACCAGAACTGTATGGGTGTTAGATTCATTACAATGTAAATCACATAGTGATGTGAACTAGATTATTGACTCTAGTGCAAGTGGGAGACTGTTGGAAATATGCCCTAGAGGCAATAATAAAGTGGTTATTATTATATTTCCTTGTTCATGATAATCGTTTATTATCCATGCTATAATTGTATTGATTGGAAACTCAATTGCATGTGTGGATACATAGACAACACTGTGTCCCTAGTATGCCTCTAGTAGACTAGCTCGCTAATCAAAGATGGTCAAGGTTTCCTAGCCATAGACATGAGATGCCATTTGATAACGGGATCACATCATTAGGAGAATGATGTGATGGACAAGACCCAAACTATCAACGTAGCATATGACCATGTCAGTTTATTCCTATAGTTTTCTGCATGTCAAGTATCTGTTCCTATAACCATGAGATCATGTAACTCACTGACACCGGAGGAATACCTTGTGTGTATCAAACGTCGCAACGTAACTGGGTGACTATAAAGATGATCTACAGGTATCTCCGAGGGTGTCTGTTGAGCTGGCATGGATCGAGACTGGGATTTGTTACTCCGTGTGACGGAGAGGTATCTCAGGGCCCACTCGGTAATACAACATCACAATAAGCCTTGCAAGCAAAGTGACTAAAGAGTTAGCCACGGGATCTTTTATTACGGAACGAGTAAAGAGACTTGACGATAACGAGATTGAACTAGGTATAGAGATACCGACGATCGAATCTCGGGCAAGTAACATACCGAAGAACAAAGGGAATAGCATATGGGATTAACTGAATCCTTGACATAGAGGTTCAACTGATAAAGATCTTCGTAGAATATGTAGGAACCAATATGGGCATCCATGTCCCGCTATTGGTTATTGACCGTAGAGGTGTCTCGGTCATGTCTACATAGTTCTCGAACCCGCAGGGTCTGCACACTTAACGTTCGGTGATGTTTCGGTAGTATTGAGATATATGTGTTGGTGACCGAAGGTTGTTCGGAGTCCCGGATGAGATCCCGGACGTCACGAGGAGCTCCGGAATGGTCCGGAGGTAAAGATTTATATATAGGAAGTTGGTATTTGACTTCCGGAAAAGTTCCGGAATTTACCGGGGTTACCAGAAAGGTTCTGGGGGTCCACCGGGTGGGCCCACCCACCCCAAAGGGCCCCATGGGCTGTGGGAGGAGACAGACCAGCCCCTGGTGAGCTGGCCAACCCCTCCACCAAGGCCCATGCGGCTAGGGAAGTGGTAAAAGGAAACCCCAAAGTGGGGAAGGAAATTCCAAGTAGGAAAGGGAATCCTACTTGTAGTAGGATTGGTGGGAGGCTTGGCCTCCACCTCCTTCGGCCGAACCCCTAGGGGAAACCCTAGGGAGGCTGCCTCCTCCCCCCTCCCTCCTATATATACTAGAGGAATAGAGTCCCCAAAGACACACGGCCACCTGCTAGTTCTCTATTCTCTAGTTCCTCCAACAAATAGATTCCGGTAGTGCTTAGGCGAAGCCCTGCCGGGATAACTCCACCACCACCACCACCATGCCGTCGTGCTGCTGGAGATCTCATCCACCTCTCCGCTCCCTCTTGCTGGATCAAGAAGTTGGAGATCGTCATCAAGCTGTATGTGTGATGAACGTGGAGGTGTTGTCCGTTCGGCGCTAGATCGGGACGGATTGCGATTTGGATCGCGAAGACGTTCGACTACATCAACCGCGTTTCTTAACGCTACCCGCTTAGCGATCTACAAGGGTACATAGATCCACTCTCCCTCTCATAGATGCTCATCACCATGGATAGATCTTGCGTGTGCGTAGGAATTTTTTTGTTTCCCATGCAACGTTCCCCAACACTGCGACCCCGCATCGCCTAAGTTAAAATCTACTGCGAGTGAGGACATCCTCCACAGTCGGGGGCTTAGCTGCGACCCCGCATCGCCTAAGTTAAAATCTACTCCGAGTGAGGAAATCCTCCACACTCGGGGACTTAGCTATGACCCCGTATCACCTAAGTAAAAATCTACTCCAAGTGAGGACATCCTCCTCACTCGGGGGCTTAGTTGCGACCCTGCATCGCCTAAGTTAAAAACTACTCCGAGTGACGACATGCTGCACACTCGGGGACTTACCTGCGACCCCGTATCCCCTAAGTTAAAAACTACTCCGAGTGAGGACATCATCCACACTCGGGGGCTTAGCTGCGACCCCGTATAACCTAACTAATAAAGTACTCCCTGTGAGACCTCGTTCACACTTGCAAACTTAGCTTGACCTGATCAAGATTCGAGTGAAAAACATTCAAAATACCGAATGAACTGCAAGTTGATAAAAATGAAAGTCGAGTTGCAAGAGCCCCGAGCTTAGACGAAAGTATAGTGGTTACTGCAACCACTCGGTATACCGAAGCGAATTTAAAGAGATTTAATGTTTTGGGCAGAAGATCACTCTGCGGGCGAAGGAGCTGCAGCTTCAACAGATGTATCCAGATCAATGCCATCTGCAATCCGAGTGGAAGCCACGATGAACGTCTGTAGGATCGAAAGTATGTCTAGAGGGGGGGTGATTAGACTACTTGACCAAATAAAATTCTACATTTTCCCAATTTTAGTTGTGGGCAGATTTTAGCAATGATAGCAAGTCAAGCACACCCTACACATGCATGTCTAAGAGTATAGCTGCGGAAAGTAAAGACAAGCACATGTAATAGAGGTAAGGGTTAGAAGATCAAATGCAATTGTAGACACGAAGATTTTTCCTGTGGTTCCGATAGGTGGCGCTATCGTACATCCACATTTATGGAGTCTTCAACCCACGGAGGGTAACGGTCGCGAGAGTCCACGGAGGGCTCCACCCATAAGGGTCCACGAAGTAGCAACCTTGACTATTCCATAACGGCTTCTATCCACGAAGGACTAGCCTCACTATGGGTAGATCTTCACAAAGTAGGCGATCTCCCTGCCCGTACAAACTTCTTGGTTCAACTCCACAACACGAAGTAGGAGGCTCCCAAGCAACACCTAACCAATCTAGGAGGCACCACCCTCCAAAAGGTAATAGGCTTGATAGCGATGATGAAATCCTTGCTCGTGTGCTTCAAGATGATAGACTCCTCAACACTCAATCACTCTCTCACAGATTTGGCTTGGTAGAATAGATTGATTGGGTGGAAAGCAACTTGGGGAGACTAGAAATCAAGATCCATATGGTTGGAGTGGATGATCTTGATCTCAACTCAAAGGTAGGTGGTTCTCTCTCAGAAATTTGGATATGGGAAGTGGGGAACTGTTTTGAGTGCTTCTCTTATGAGTGGGATGTGGTGGAGGGGTATATATAGGCATCTCCAAAAATCCAACCGTTACAACATTATTGACCATCTTGGTGAAACCGAAGCAAAACTCGGTTGTACCGATCTGTTCAAAATGTGGCAACTTTCAGAATCTCGGTGAGACCGATATAGGAATCTCGGTGGTACTGAAACGAGTGGCCGAGGGCAGTTCCCAAAACTCGGTGAGACCGAAGCATAAACTTGGAATTTTCGATTCTATGAAATCAGTCACCCGAATCGTGGTCACCAAAACTCGGTTGCACCGATGCAGTCTCGGTTGTACCGAAATGCTAGGGTTTGGCTAGGGTTCTGTCTTGCGTAGAAAATCGGTAGAGCCGGATGAAAACTTGGTGGCACCGATTTTGTGGATTAGGGTTTTGACAGAGTATTCTTGTGGGAGAGCTTGTGGGTGTTTTTGGTGGCTAGCACTTGTGCACGTGGAGCAATTTGTTCACCAACAATACCATACCCCCTTTTAATAGTATTGGCTTTCCTATGGACTCAAAGTGATTTCTCACAAAGTAAAAAGAGAGTCTTCTAGCTTGAAGCTTTGCCAATCCATTCCTGGCATCTTGGGGTATCTCCTCACAATTTATAGCCATCCCATCATTGGACTTTTCCTGAAATGTACTTAGTGGAAACACGAGTCCAATGACATATATGTTGTTATTAATTACCAAAACCACCAAGGGAGCAAATGTGCTTTCAATCTCCCCATTTTTGGTAATTGATGACAACATATAGATTAAAGCTTCGACATATGATATAATCAATGAATAGAGTCATCGATTTGAGAAGTATGTGATAAGCAAGAGCTCCCCCTAAATTTGGGCACTATTTTGAATTTGCGTTTGAATGCAAATGCACAATCGATTAGGTTCATGGGGCACTCTTCCATGTCACATACAGCTTGGTGGTGTGCGAGAATAATATGAATGAACAACATAGCACAACACATCAAGCAAGAAGTGAATGATCATCTCATAAGCATCTCAAAAGATAAGACATAGTAGCAACACATAAGAAGTGCATGATCAAACACCAACAAGTTAAACGCAAACGACCAACCAAAAGATTTTAAAGTTTTGGAGAGCGATAAAAAGAAACACACACACACTCTCTCTCTCTCTCCCGAAGCCCTAATGATCTATACAACTTCTCCCCCTTTGGCAACAAGTTACCAAAAAGTTCAAAGGTATAGGACTAATCGTCTCTCTGGGGCTGATCTCCTCCGGTTGTTGATGTAGGAGTCGAGAGAACCACATCTGCGAAGACTTCTGCCAATGTCATGGAAGGGGTTGGAGTAGTCACTGGAAGTGCTGATGGAGCTGGTGGGACTGAAGGAGCTGTAGCAAGTGCTGATGAGGGTGGTCTCAACTCTGACGCTGGCATTGTCGCAGATCTAGCCTGGGTCTTAAACTGAGTGCTGGGCCTGAGAGGGCGACTGTCATCATCATCATCATCCTCTAAGGTGTGGGGAAGGGGTATTGAGTCCACCTCCTTCTTGAGCTCATCAACTGTCTTTGTCAGCCCGTCCACTTTGTTGTTCAAAGTATGAAACTTGTCTTCAACAATCCTTTCCAGGCCCTTTTGGTTCTTCAGAATCTCAGTGATGTCATTCTGCATGCCTTGGATTGATCTAAGGATGAGGTCCATCTGCTCATTCCGTGTCCTTGGCACTGGAGCACTAGTGACTCTGGCTACCTCAGCTGCTGTCTGTGTAGTAGCAGATGTGGGATGATCTAGGTCCATCACTAGAACATTGTCCTCGAACTCAGGCTGGAGAGGCATATGAGGTCGATCAAGTGCATATAATTTCTTCTCTAGCTTAGAGTTGATAAGCATATGAATGTACGGTGCATATCCACATGATCTCTTCTGATCAGCAGCAGTCCTCTTCACAGTCTCAACAATCAAGTCCATGACCCTGAATCTGGTGTGAAGGTCGACGTGATGCAGCATGTTGATGGAGTATCCTCGGATCATCTTGTCATCTCCTGATTTGGGCATCAAAGTGTACCTCATGATGGTGTTGGCGGTGGTCAGTCCTGCGTGCAGATAGCATACTGAGCCAAACTTATGTGAGTGCACATAGTCAGCAGGAATCTCCTTGTACATCATTGCCATGGAATTATGATTCATCTTGGCCTGAGAGTACACATCCAAATCACCATCTTCTACCTGTTGGGCTCCTAAGATGGTAGCCCACTCTTCCACTATGGATTCATACCTGACACCTTCAGTCATCCAAACAATTCTACCATCTCCATAAAAATGAGCAGTGGAGTAGAATTGCATGATCATCTCATCATTCCAAGGGGTAAACTCTCTACCAACAAATGCATCAATGTCAATGGCCTTGAAGTTCTCTTGCACATGGGGAAAATAATCTTCATTCTTCTTAATGTAGTCCCAGTCTACATATCTCATATCATTCAAAGCTGGGCTCTTGCCCAGGAGAATGGTTTCATAGAAGTCTTGCTGCTCTTCGGTGTAGAATCTGTAGTCTACAACAGTCTTTCTACTCTGAGAATAAGGATCTATATCACTCCATTCCCTTAGCCCTGAATCCTTCCTCTTCTTCATGTCCTCAGCAATAGGATGGTTGTCATTGTGCTCTGGAAGGTGAGGTCTCAGATTCCTCAAAACAGACTGTCGGCATTCTGGGGATGGGGGTACCCAGACCTGCGTGCCTGCGGCCCAGGGTATGGCCCACTTCGTCAGCCAACACAGCCCGGTGCGGCCCCACTCAAGACAAGACCCTCGCGAGGGCCCAAGCCTTGCGAGGAGGAGCAGCGTCAAGACCGACAAGGGATGGGCCACCTCAGGCCCCCTCCGGAGCGGCGGAGATCTCTATGCAAGGCCCGGCCTCGGGAGTCAAAGGTGACGCAAGGAAGGACAGGCGGGCGCCAGCACGCCAGACGGCACAGTTTCCCCTTTGGTGCAAAGGGAGCAGAGACGTACGCGGGTTCCCAAAGCACCCCCCAAAGGTTTCCATTCCGGTGCAACAAGACCGCAACCACCAGCCCCGCAGGACGGACGTCATCGCTGAGCCCGACCCTGCGCCGTCGACAGCTACTTTGCAGGCGAAGACCGCCTTTGGGCAGGGCGAGCACATACCCTTGTCCCCCTTCGAAATTGGCCGTTGTGGGATCCCTTCCCGCCAATGCGATAAGGGAAGAGGACCCAAGCCACCACTATATATAGAGGGTAGGCTGCACCGTAGAGAGGGATCCGCATCCACTCCACCACTCATCCGCCACCAAGTCGCAGAGGGCCCCGAACACCTCCGGGGAGCCCTCATGAGGCCCTAAAACACTGTACTTGTTCATCCACCCCACCTCCTCGAGAGGCAATCCACCAAAGAAGGAGTAGGGTATTACGCTTCGCAGCGGCCCGAACCTGGGTAAACTGTCGTGTTCATCTTCTTCCTCATCATCGTGCGATTTTGCTGCTGCGTTCGTCGAGTAGCAAGCTAGGTTGGGCGAAGTCGCTGGGGATCTTCGCACACGCCCCTGTGTTCGAATCTTAAGGGTTTTGCGGAGCCCGAAATCCGACATTTGGCGCGCCAGGTAGGGGGCGTGTCGAGGTCTTCTCCGAGCTTCGTTCTTCCCAGGCTTCGCTGCTCTGATGGCCGGCGCTCAACAAGCTTCCCCGGGCCAGGGCGGGTCGGCCTCTGTCAACCCCGCCGCAACGGTCGGAGGCCCACGCCTCGGCATCATGGTACCGAGCAGTCAGTACCAGGTCGCTAGCATCACCTCCACTGTTACCGCCTCCCGCGCCGCTAAAGCACACGGCGGGCGGGCGGCGCCCCCGGCACCGGCGACGCGTCGCACCTACGTGGGGGACCTCAACGCGCACGATGCGCTACTGCTGGCAAGCGAGATGCTCCGCCACCGATCAACGCACGGGGGCTTTGACGCATGGGCAGATCACATCGCGGAGCTGGTCACCGTCGCCCGGAGCGCCATCCTCTCTCACTCTTCTTCAAGGCCGCAGGCGTCAGGTGCCGGGGGCTCGCATGCCGCGCCCGCCCCCCCAGCCTGCCGGCGGAAGGGCCCCTCCAGCGCCGGACGGGTCCGAGCGGGGCGCGCCACACACTGTGCTCCTTCTCCTCCGAATCCCGGTGACCGGTTTCTGGGCGCAGCCCGGCGACAACGACCAGGCACACGGAGGGAACGACGGGGCGCCCCACGCGCACACCAACACGCATCCCCGTGACTCAGCGGGCCCTCAGCAACCCGGGATGACCAGGCAGGAGCGCGCCATCCGGCGCAGTGAGCAGGCGGCGCAGGCGGCCGGACGAACAAGCAACAGCGGCGAAGGCGCATCTGGTCGCCAAGGGAGCAATCTACACCAGGAGACGCGCGGCCCACCCAAGGGCGGTGGCAGAGGTAAGCAACTCCGCTCTGAGGCCCGGTGCAGGAGGGTCTGCGAGCGACGCGCACGGGGCGACTTCCCCCCGCCGCCAGGAGGGACCGCCCTCGGCGCACCGGCGGGCGGCTCAGGAGGCGTCCTCCTCGAGCCGGGCCTGGGGGCTCCCGTCAGCGGAGCACCGGGCCTGAGCGGCGCGAGCAGGAGGGCGCCCCCGAGCCGCGGGGTGCGGCACAAGCCGGCGTCCCCGCGGGCAAGCGACGCCGGACCAAGCCCTCAGTCCTCAGGAGTAAATGGCCTGGGGGGAGCAACAAGACACAAGCAGCGCGGGCCACCCGCGGCAACTACGGCGCCGGTGCGGCCTCGGGAGGTCGGGCCTCGCGAGGCCCTCGGGACCTTGTCCGGAGGGCGCGCGGGCGCCTCATGAGGCATGCTTCATCGACAAAACACCCATATGGCCGCGCCGGTGCATCATGCTCATGTTTGGGCCTCAGGAGCGCAATCCTGTGGTCGCGCGGGGAACGATGCATTCGGCTTAGGGTCATAAGGGCGCGCAACCGGGCAGAAATGCACGGGATGGTCCTTGAAGGAGTTGGGAGCCACCAGGCCGCACGCCTGGGGGCTTGCCCAGCTATCTACGGCCGTGACACTCTCACGTAATAATGAGCGGGCTGTATACGCCCGGAGCCCCCCGAGGACGCGGATGGGTTCCTCCCACGCAATGTGGCAGCCACAGCCCAGAGCTGGCGGAGAAGTCAACACTGCCCATCAATGGCTATGCCCATGCAACGTGGATGCCCTACGCTCAGCGCTGGGGGAAGACGAAGACTAGTCTAGGTGCCGGACACGGCCGTTATTTGCTTTTCTCCTGCTTGGATTTGCCGACCTTTATGAAACTAAACTCGGGGTTTTTCCAAATCATGTTTTAAAGGGAAGGGTCAAAGATTTGTTTTCGTTGCCATTCCTTGTGTTGCTTTCTCTTTCTCTGAGTCAAGCACTCGCCTGCTCCCCTCCCCCTCGTACCCCGTGAGAGAGGGCTGGGGGGCACGGTGCTTACACCTCGCCAAGGCCTTGGCGCCCGGATCCTCGCATGGTACTCACCGACGAGTCAGCAGGCGCATGTCGTCTTATACTCGCTCGGGGGCTCCGTTCACGTCCCGACGCGCCATCTTGGAAAGGAAACAAAATTTTAATTTTTCTTGCGACAGCTTGAGCGTCTAAGGGGGCTCCTGAGCATCGCGCCTCAGGAGCCTTACCGGTCATAAGGCCACTCGCCCTCCTAATGTCGTCCTTGGTTTCCGATCGGCATCAGGAGTGTCGAGGCCTCGCCCCGTGAAGTGCGTCCTTGGTTTCCGGTCGTACCTAACGGTGGTTGGGAAATGTGCGGGACTGGGACCTGCCGACGCAGGGCTACTTGAACAACAACTCGGAGCCTCAGGAAGCCTCAGGAAGCCCGACCTTCCCGGGGCAGGAAGCAGAATTTTCGGGGGCCGCTTGAGCGTCTAAGGGGGCTCCTGAGCATCGCTCCTCAGGAGCCTTACCGGTCATAAGGCCACTCGCCCTCCTGATGTCGTCCTTGGTTTCCGGTCGGCATCAGGAGTGCCGAGGCCTCGCCCCGTGAAGTGTGTCCTTGGTTTCCGGTGGTACCTAACGGTGGTGGGGAAATGTGCGGGACTGGGACCTGCCGACGTAGAGCTGCTTCAGTGTTGAAGGGGGCCCCTGAGCATCGCGCCTCAGGAGCCTTACCAGTCGAAAAGCCACTCGCCCCTTGAGGTCGTCCTTGGTTTCCGGTCGGCATCAATGGTGTCGGGGCCCCGCCACGTGAGGAGCGTCCAGGTGAACTGGCCGTACCTTACGGCGGTAGGGAAATGTGCGGGACTGGAACCTGCAGACACAAAGCACCGACAGAGCCCCCAACCCACCTCGCTCGCAAGAAGGAGAAGCCCGCCAGGCGAACGGACCCTCCGAGCGCCACAACCGCGCCTCCACAACCAAGAAGCCTACCGCGAGCACATCAAGCTAAGTATCCTAACCGCGACTGGAAGGAAATTCCAACTGACAGAATGCAAAAAGTGCTGATAAAGAAGGGCAATCGCCCAAGTCCATTACACGCCCACAGGGCCTTCCCTTGTTTCTTTGGCTTTAGGATCAGGAGAAGAGGAGGAGAAAGAAAGTGAAGGGGCCCCACGGGGGCTGTCACCCCAGGAGCCTGGCGTCCGCGCACCCGCGCTCAGTCGGTGTCCTCCTCCTCCTTCACGGTCCCATGGAGGCACGCCGGCACGGATGCCCCTGGAGCAGAAGAACGGCGCCGCGACGGCTGGCTACCCCCTGAGGTCCGGGCGCATCGGCGTGGCGGCGCGTCGTAGCTGCTGTCGCTGCTGTCGCTCAGGCTCCCTTCGGAGGGGGTGTCGCTGCTGCTGGAGGCGCGGCGCCTGTCATGAAGGGCAAGCTCATCACCAAGATCGCCGCGGCCGACGTCTTCTGGGCAGCACCCCAGGCGTTCGCCCTCTTCCCCAAAAATCTTGACGAAGAGCGTCGCCTCCCCGTCATACTTAAAGTGGAGGGTGCGCCTCCCCTCAGGTCTCGAGCGCGGGCGAACGCCTGCCACCCGCGGTTCAGGTACACGTAACCTCCGGGGGTGACCTCGACCTCCACCCAGGATGCCGCGCTGCAGCAGCCGTCGGCCTGCAGCCACAGGCCGGCAGACCCTCCGGCTGGCAGCGCCCCCGCGAAGAAGTTCGGGAGTTGGAACCAAGCGGCCTCCGGCTTCTCCGCCCACATCACGAACTCCCGGGCCATGTCGGCCGAATGGAGCCGCGGGCGCAGCGGCCGGGTGGCCATCGCCGACCTCCCGCCTCGGCCGCCCGCACCGGACGGCGTCCCACCGGGGCCGCCGATGGCGATCCCAGGGTGCGCAGAACCACGGCTGCGCTCGCTGGGAACCATCGTCGGCGTCGCGGCATACTTCCGGGGGCGACCGCGGCCCCTCCTGGGCGGCGGAGCGGCAGGGCCCTCCCCGGAGGCCTTTCCCCTCTCAGTAGTAGAGAACTTCCTCGTCGACGCCATGACCGGGGGAGCAACGGATTGTAAATGGGGAGGCAAGGAGGACAAAGGCAAGTGAGGTCTTTCTCGCCGTCGCCGGCTTATATACAGCCAAGGGCCGGCCCGCGCCCCCTCGCGTTCGCAGGCGCGTGCGGTCTCTAAAGGGTCACGACCGCGTGGCACGAAGCGGCGGCATCATTCAAGAGAGGGCAATGATGGTCGGCGCCACGCATGGGCGTCGCGCCGGTCTAGCGTGGAACGGCTACTGACTCCCTCGGGGAGCGGGGGCGTCGTCACCCAGTCATTCGACGTGTGTAAAGCCTGGCCCGCAGGCGATTGGGGCCCGCGGCGCTTCGGGCCGTCCTCAAGGCTTCGCCCGAAAGCCAGCTCGAGCGCGCCTTGGGCCCGGGGGCTACTGTCGGCGTTCTGGGGACGGGGGTACCCAGACCTACCTGCCTGCGGCCCAGGGCATGGCCCACTTCGTCAGACAACACAGCCCAGCGCGGCCCCACTCAAGACAAGACCCTCGCGAGGGCCCAAGCCTCGGGAAGAGGAGCAGCGTCAAGACCGTCAAGGGATGGGCCACCTTAGGCCCCCTCCGGAGCGGCGGAGATCTCTATGCAAGGCCCGGCCTCGGGAGTCAAAGGTGACGCAAGAAAGGACAGGTGGGCGCCAGCACGCCAGACGGCACAGTTTCCCCTTTGGTGCAAAGGGAGCAGAGACGTACGCGGGTTCCCAAAGCACCCCCCAAAGGTTTCCATTCCGGTGCAACAAGACCGCAACCACCAGCCCCGCAGGACGGACGTCATCGCTGAGCCCGACCCTGCGCCGTCGACAGCTACTTTGCAGGCGAAGACCGCCTTTGGGCAGGGCGAGCACGTACCCTTGTCCCTCTTCAAAATTGGCCGTTGTGGGATCCCTTCCCGCCAATGCGATAAGGGAAGAGGACCCAAGCCACCACTATATATAGAGGGTAGGCTGCACCGTAGAGAGGGATCCGCATCCACTCCACCACTCATCCACCACCAAGTCGCGGAGGGCCCCGAACACGTCCGGGGAGCCCTCATGAGGCCCTGAAACACTGTACTTGTTCATCCACCCCACCTCCTCGAGAGGCAATCCACCAAAGTAGGAGTAGGGTATTACGCTTCGCAGCGGCCCGAACCTGGGTAAACTGTCGTGTTCATCTTCTTCCTTGTCATCGTGCGAGATTGCTGCTGCGTTCGTCGAGTAGCAAGCTAGGTTGGGCGAAGTCGCTGGGGATCTTCGCACACGCCCCTGTGTTCGAATCTTAAGGGTTTTGCGGAGCCCGAAATCCGACACAGTCATTTCATCCTCTTCAGCAGCAGCTCTGGAGGAAGAACCCTTGTTCTTTGTTGCAGCTGGAATGTCTCTGGTTGTCCTCTTGGGCTTAGGAGTTGTGGGCTTCTTGGGAGCAGACTTGGTGCTCTTAGCTGGAGCATCCTTGGGCATAGCATCAGCCAACAATTTCTTCTTCTTCTTGGGAGGAGCCTTTGCAGCTGGCTCTTCCACTTCTTCAGCTTCTTCTGGATCTTCATACATAGAAGTAGGACTTCCAACAACATGAACAATCCTCTTCCTGCTTCTCTTCTTCTCAGCTGCCTTCTTGGGCATAGAGCTCTTTGCTGGTTCAACAGACATGGTTGCCCTAGCACTCTCTGGTGCTCCCACAACTTCAGAACTGGCATACTCTTTTCTCACTGTCCTCCTAGATGTGGTGGCTTCAGTTGTAGACTTCTTTGCAGCTTTCTCTGCTTTGTCTTGCTTTTGCTTAGCAAGAACCTCCTCTGGCACAAAATCAGAGTCCTCTTCATCTGAGTTCAACTTCCTCGTGGCTCTAGTTGCTGCCTTGGGCAAACTGTGAGAGCTAGGTGTGCCTGGATCTTCTGAAGATGAGCTAGGCTCAGGACTAGTGCCTGGATATGCATCAATGCTAGGCTCTCTGGAGTCATTCTGACTATCACCTGAAGCTGACATACTGTCCCTGTGAATGGAGTATAGAAGAGCAGAAAGGTTGAGCATCACAAAACACAGACATTTTTTTTAAAATTTAAACTCAGAAATTTGGGTATGAACTACTGCAAAATACATTTCGATACCATCGGGTTGGAATTTTCGGAGTCACCGAGACTGACCACTTGCTTAACAGAAACTTGGGCAGCCTTCTCGGTGTAACCGAAAAGAACTACTCGGTCTCACCGAAGTGGTTCTAAGGAACCCTAAAAACTGAATCGGTGGAACCGATTCTATCGACTCGGTGTCACCGAGATGCATGTTGCGGGAGTTTAGATCTAGAATTTCTTTGTTTTCTAATCTATGGATGATTCTTGTGGGATAGAAAGATTGCACACTGTGGATTCTAGATGGAAGTAACCTAATGCTCATGAAACGGATAGAGGAGCGCACAAGGGGCCGGATTCATACCCTAGCTTGGTGATGAATCCGCTACGGCGGCGACGGCGGTGGAGATTTTCGTCGACGGCGTGGATCCCAACGGCGAAGGCACTCGGGGAGGAAAGGGCGACGACCAAAGGGTCCTGGTGCGGCAGCTTAGGGTTGGGGACTTGGCGTTTGAAGATGAAATTTCAAAACGTCGGGTCCGCCAGATTAAGTACCCTTCACTGTCGGTGTCACCGATACTAAAATTTCGGTGTCACCGAGTTCCTCTACTGTCAGTTGACAGGGAAACTCGGTGAAGCTGAGATTATGGTATCGGTGCTACCGAGGTGCAAAGACAGATCAACCCTAGGCATTCGGTGGAACTGAGATTTTCTGGTTGGTTACACCGAGTTGCACATTAGGGAGGTTTTGGAGGTCAGCCTTGACGAAACGGTACTCCGAGGGCTCCTCACACAGAGGGTTCGACAAGTGCTTGTTCAAGTTTTTGTGATGTAGCATGAATATAACTTGAGGTGAGAAAGCATAGATAGCTAGAGAGGTGTCCTAGGCATTCTTGTATACCCAATTGGCAAAAGAAGAACAAAAGCCAAATAGCTACAATTGGATATCCTCGAATGAGTAAAGATATGCAGTCCAACATGCTCACACAATAAGATATCAAATGAAATCATGGCAAACATGCACAAACATTCTAGCATCTATCAAGCACTTGGGCGATGACGTAGTCATCTATATATGAGTATATTGACTTAGGAGACAAGTAAGAATACTTGATTATAGGTCATACTCATCGTTTAAGTACAAGTGGGGACACCACTTTTACATAAAGCTTGTTAATGTTGTCACATTCTAAGAGACACTTTAACTCAAATCTTAGAATAAAGCTCCCCCTTGATGTGACATCCCCCCTAAGAGGGATAAACTAACCTTGGCTTTTGTCATAGAAGACTTCATGTGGGTGATGTAGTGGTGGATGCTCATAGTTGATGAAGATCATCTTGAGTTGGGAGCAATCCTTTTCCTTTCTTACTCTCCTCACCTACATGGGTTAAACCCAAACACAAGAGAAAAATACAAGGATATCTATGGACATGGAGTGCAAAGCATACATGATGATGTCCATGGATTCATTAATTACCTTGTCCCTTGCTTACCTTTGAGGGAATGTGTGACTCCTTGAACTATTGCATAATGTTGATGTCGATTGCAACTAGTCCTTGCCAATAATGAAGGTGAGTGAATTTCATTGGCGGAGTCACCCCTCAAGAACTTCTCTAGTTCTTCTTCTTGGGGACCCACATCAAGTTGATGGGAATCCTCGGTGTTAAAGTGGCACTTGTAGAAGTTGAGCTTGTAGAAGCCTTGGGAACCCACTTGACCAAAGCTTGGGATTCATCTTCATATGAGTCAATCTCCTCTTAAAGCTTGTCCTTGCCCTTGAGCTTGTGATCTTGTGGTGGAAGGTCATCTTGAGCTTTTGTTCCCTTGGGAAGAGTATGTTCATACTTCTCCCTTTGAGGAACAAACATGGGCTTGGGGTATGGACCTTCTTCCCATTCAACTCCATTTGCGTTGAAGTAGCCAATGCTATGGTTCTTCCAGTATCCTCCGTGCTTGCGTACAATTTCCTCAAATTTCTTACATCCGGCAAGACTTTTGTAGATACCTTTCTCTATAATCCCTTTCAATAGATCATTTTCTTGCTCAAGTGTAACTTGGCTAAGAGAGTCGTTAGTGGGATCAATAGAACTACTAGAAGCAATATCATTGGATTTATCATTTTTATTGCTACTAGTTGAAGAACCTTTCTTGCCTTTGTTACTAGTTTGCTTAGCCTTAACTTGTGGAATGAATGTGGACAACAGAAGTCGTTTGGCTAGATAAGAGGAAGTCTTCTTTCGAAGGTCGCCATTGATAGCTTTAAGGAATTCATGCTCTTGCTCCAAATTGAGCTTCTCGAAGCGGAGCTTCTCATGTGTCCTTACAAGCTCTCTATGATCTTGTAGAGTAGACTCATGGGCTAACTTAAGAGTGTTTAGTTCTTGAGTTTGTCGCACTATTTCCAACTTATCATCATCACACCACTTCTCTTGACTAAAGTGATTACTAACAAGTTCATTTTGACTAGTATTACTAGATTTGTCAAATAGCAAGTCATCATCTCCTAGTAGGTCATCCTCATCACTATTGAAAATCAAGATACTCGGGGTGTGATACCTTGGGGCATTTAGCCATCAAGCAACTTCCACTCCCTTCATTTGGTGAATCAAATATGTCGTAGGAGTTGGAGGAAACGAGTGCAAGTACGGCAACACCTTCATCTTGACTATAGTCGGAGTCGGAGTGATAGCTTCTCTCGGAGTGGTTGTCAGAATCGGAGCCGGAAACCCATTCACCAACATGAGCATGATGTCTTCTTCTTGAGTAGCTCTTGGAGTACTTGTCCTTTTTCTCCGAATCCCTACTTCTCCTTGAGGGTCTTCATTCATAACGATCATCTCGACTCCTTCTCTCTCTTCGAGGTTACTCATCTCTTGAGCTCTTCCTTCTAGGTGACTCTTCCCTTCTTTCGTGGGGGGCCGTGCACTCATTGGAGTAGTGTCCGGGCCTTCCACAATTGTAACAATTCCGGTCACGACTAGATGAACGCTTTTCTTCATATCTTGAGTTGGAGTTCCTCTCTTTCCCTCTACTCTTGTCGAACTTGTTGAATTTCTTGACCATGAGGCTTATCTCTTCATTGGTAACAAGGTTGTCGCTTGAAGTAGCGGGAGCATCACTTGTGGCTTTGTAAGCACCGCTAGACTTGTTGTGAAGTTCTTCCTTGTCTTTGAGTGACATCTCATGAGCAACAATTCTACCAATGACTTCCGTAGGCTTGAGATCTTTGTAGTTTGGCATCATTTGGATCAATGTGCACACGGTGTCATACTTTCCATCCAAAGCTCTAAGTATCTTCTTGATGATGAATTTGTCGGTCATTTCTTCGCTTCCTAAGCCGGCAATCTCATTGGTAATGAGAGCTAGCCTACAGTACATCTCTGCGACTCCTTCACCATCATTCATCTTGAACTTGTCAAGTTGACTTTGAAGCACATCCAACTTAGATTCTCTGACGGAATCAGTACCTTCGTGCATATCAACCAAAGTATCCCAAATTTCCTTTGCATTCTCAAGACGACTGATTTTGTTGAATTCTTCAGGGCATTGGCAGTTGAAAAGAATGTCACATGCTTGAGCATTGTATTGCAACATCTTTAATTCTTCTGCGGTCGCTTCATGATCCGGTTCCTTTCCATCGCCAAAGAATTCACCTTGCAAGCCAACATGAACAACAACCCAAATGGCGGGATTATGACCAAGAATATGCATTTTCATCTTATGCTTCCAACTAGAAAAATTTGTACCATCAAAATATGGACCTCTACGGTGATAATTTCCCTCACTAGACGCCATACTCTCCTAGGTTGTGAAACCAATGCAATGGAGACCAAAGCTCTGATACCACTTGTAGGATCAAAAGTATGTCTAGAGGGGGGGTGATTAGACTACTTGACCAAATAAAATTCTACCTTTTCCCAATTTTAGTTGTGGGCAGATTTTATCAATGATAGCAAGTCAAGCACACCCTACACATGCATGTCTAAGCCTATAGCAGCGGAAAGTAAAGACAATCACATGTAATAGAGGTAAGGGTTAGAAGATCAAACACAATTGTAGACACGAAGATCTTTTCCGTTGTTCTGATAGGTGGCGCTATCGTACATCCACGTTTATGGAGTCTTCAACCCACGAAGGGTAACGGTCGCGTATATCCACGGAGGGCTCTGATACGTCTCCAACGTATCTACTTTTCCTCACTCTTTTGCCCTTGTTTTGGACTCTAATTTGCATGATTTGAATGGAACTAACCCGGACTGATGTTGTTTTCAGCAGAATTGCCATGGTGTTGTTTTTGTGCAAAAATAAAAGTTCTCGGAATGGATAGAAACTTTTTGGAGATTTATTTTGGAAAATATAAAAAATACTGGAGCCAGCAACCACCAGAGAGGAGGCCCAGGGTGCGCAGCACCCACCAGGGCGTGCCAGCCCTCTCCCAGCGCGCCCTGGTGGGTGGTGGGCACCTCGGGGCCCCACTTGACCTATCTCCGCCACTATAAATTCCTAAATTTGGAGGGAAAATAGGAGAGAAAGAATTATCGCGTTTCACGAGACGGAGCCGCCGCTACCTGCTGTTCTTCATCGGGAGGCCCGATCTGGAGCCCGTTTGGGGCTCCGGAGAGGGGAATCTTCGGTCTTCGTCATCATCAACCTTTCTCCATCGCCAATTCCATGATGCTCCCCACCGGGAGTGAGTAATTACTTCGTAGGCTTGCTGGTCGGTGAGGAGTTGGATGAGATTCATCATGTAATCGAGTTAGTTTTGTTAGGGCTTGATCCGTAGTATCCATTATGTTCTGAGATTGATGTTGTTATGACTTTGCTATGCCTAATGCTTGTCACTAGGGCCCGAGTGCCATGATTTCAGATCTGAACCGTTTATGTTATCATCTCTATATCCATGTTCTTGATCCGATCTTGCCTAGTCATATGCACCTATTACGTGTTATGATCTGTCAACCCCATAGTGACAATATTTGGGATACTTCGCGGTGATGACCGTAGTTTGAGGAGTTCATGTATTCACCATGTGTTAATGCTTTGTTCCGGTTCTCTATTAAAAGGAGGCCTTAATATCCCTTAGTTTCCTTATGGACCCCGTTGCCACGGGAGGGTAGGACAAAAGATGTCATGCAAGTTCTTTTCCATAAGCACGTATGACTATTTACGGAATACATGCCTACATTACATTGATGAACTGGAGCTAGTTCTGTATCGCCCTAGGTTATGACTGTTATATGATGAATATCATCCAACGAGTTACTGATCCAGTGCCTACGACCTTTCCACTTATTGTTCTTGCTAAGTTACTATTGTTGTTGCTGCTGTTCCTACTGCAACAAAACTATTGCTACTACTGTTACCGCTACTGATCACTCTGCTGCAGATATTTAATCTCCAGGGGTGGTTGAATTGACAACTCAACTGCTAATACTCTCAAGTATTCTTTGGCTCCCCTTGTGTCGAATCTATAAATTTGGGTTGAATACTCTACCCTCGAAAACTGTTGCGATCCCCTATACTTGTGGGTTATCAAGACCTTTTTCTGGCGCTGTTGCCGGGGAGCATAGCAATATTTGTTGAGTCACTTGGGATTTATATCAATTTATCACTATGAAGAATCTGAAGGATCCAAGGTCCAAGAGTTTTCCCTCTACTACGAGGGGAGGTAAGGAACTGCCATCTAGCTCTGCACTTGATTCACCTTCTGTTATGAGTAAGCTTGCAACACCACCACATGCTAGTAATCCTGATATGTCGCAAGTTATTGATGATGATACTTCTGCTATGAATGATGCTTATGATGATGCTAGTACCATGCTTGATGATAATGTGCCACTAGGAGAATTCCTTGATGAACAAATTGCAAGAGCTAAAGAAAATGAAGTTGCTGAAACTGATGAAGCTTATGAAACTGATTATGATTATGAAACTCCTATTAGTCCTAGCTCTCCTAAGTTTGAAATGCCTAAGATACCTGAAGGTTATGTTATGGATGAAGAGATAAGTAGAGAACTTCTTTCTTGCAAGGATAGAGACGATCTTAAGAAATTGCTATGCAAGTATAAAGAAAAGACTTTGAATGCTAGAATGAAATGTGATCCTAAGTTTGCTACGTCACCTATCTATGTTACCGATAAGGATTATGAGTTCTCTGTCGACCCAGAGTTAATTACTTTGGTTGAATCTGATCCTTTCCATGGCTATGAAACTGAAACTGTAGTGGCACACCTTACTAAGCTGAATGATATAGCCACCCTCTTTACTCATGATGAGAAGATTCGCTACTATTACATCCTTAAGTTGTTTCCATTCTCATTAAAGGGTGATGCTAAGACATGGTACAGTACTCTTACTCCTGGTTGTGTGCATAGTCCCCAGGATATGATCTATTACTTCTCTGAAAAATATTTTCCTGCTCATAAGAAACAAGCTGCCTTATAGGAAATATTTAACTTTGTGCAAATTGAAGAAGAGAGTCTCCCACAAGCTTGGGGGAGGCTTCTCCAGTTGCTTAATGCTTTTCCCGATCATCCTCTCAAGAAAAATGAAATACTTGATATCTTTTATAATGGACTAACCGATGCTTCTAGGGACTTCCTAGATAGTTGTGCTGGTTGTGTTTTCAGGGAACGAACTGTTGAATAAGCTGAGGAATTATTGAATAACGTATTGAAAAATTATGATGATTGCAATCTTCCTGAACCACCGCCTAAACCCACTCTGAAGAAGAGGGGTATCTTATTTCTCAGTCCTGAAGATATGCAAGAGGCAAAGAAATCTATGAAGGAAAAAGGTATTAAAGCTGAGGATGTTAAGAATTTGTCACCTATTGAAGAAATACATGGCCTTGACACACCACCACCTCCACAGGTGGTAGAGGTAAATTCTTTACTAAAGTTTAATGAAAGTGACATCCCTCACAATAAACCTCCTAGTCAATGCGTATATGAGTTTGATAACTATATTATGAAGCAAGATCATTTCAATGCTCATGTTCTGAAACAATTGAAATACAATTGTGATATGATTGCTCGCTTGAGTGACTTGCTATTTAGAATCAGTAATGATGTTAGAGGTGTAGGAAAGCATGCCTCTATGGTTCAAACTCAGTTAGAACAAGTAGCTAAGTCTCAAAAAGAATTGCTTGATGAAATGAATAGTAATATGCATGACTTTGCTGCTAGAGTAGTAACTAGAGGAGGTAGAATGACCCAAGAACCGATTTATCCTGAGGGTCATCCTAAAAGAATTGAACAAGACTCTCAGGGAATTAATCTTGATGCACCTAGTCCTTCTAAGAAGAAAAAGAAAAAGAAAAATGATAGGACTTTGCATACCTCTAGTGAACCTGAGACACAAAAACCTCCTGATAATAATGATGTCTCTATTTCCGATGCTGAAACTTAGTCTGGTAGTGAACATCAACCTAGTGATAATGAAAATGATAATGATGATGTTCACGATGATGCTCAACCTAGTAATGATAGAGAACCAGATAATGATGTTGAAATAGATTCTGCCCCTGATCTTGATAACCCACAATCTAAAAATAAATGGTATGATAAGAAAGACTTTGTGGCTAGGAAACATAGTAAAGAAAGAGAGCCACGGGTTCAGAAACCCATGCCATTCCCACCTAAGCCAACTAAGAAAAAGGATGATGAAGAATTTGAGCACATTGCTGAAATGATTAGGCCAGTCTTTTTGCGTACCCGTTTGACTGATATTTTGAAGATGGCCCCTTATGTAAAGTACATGAAAGACATCATCACTAATAAAGGAAAATACCTGAAGCTGAAATCTCCACCATGCTTGCTAATTATTCTTTTAAGGATGGAGTACCTAAAAAACTTGGAGATCCCAGAATACCAACTATACCTTGCTCCATCAAAAGAAACTATGATAAAACTGCTTTGTGTGATTTGGGAGCCGGTGTTAGTGTTATGCCTTTCTCCTTATATAAAAGACTTGATTTGAATAAACTCACACCTACTGAGATATCACTGCAAATTGCTAACAAATCAACAGCCATACCAATTGGTATTTGTGAGGATGTGCCCGTTGTTGTTGCAAATGTTACTATCTTAACGGACTTTGCTATTCTTGAGATGCCCGAGGACGACAACATGTCGATTATCCTTGGTAGACCCTTTTTGAATACTGCAGGGGCTGTTATTGATTGCAATAAAAGCAAAGTCACTTTTCATATTAATGGTAATGAGCACATGGTGCACTTTCCGAAGAAACAATTTCAAGTGAATGGTATAAATGTTATTGAAGAATCTCCGACCATCACTATTAGAAGTTTCCAATTACCTCTACCTACTGCCAAGAAGAAATATGATATACTCATTGTAGGGGATATGCACATCCCCATTGAGGTAACTTAGTGTTTTACGGAAGTTCTTCGGTTTCATGCTAATCGGAAGTGGTTGTTAATAAGACTTGATCAACCTTATTAATGAATCATTTTTTAGAGGTATGACGTCGATCAATCTAGTAAGCACAACTTTCTGCTCCTACCTTTTATTTTCTGCTTTAGTTAGTCAAATAAAATAAAATGCCATGTTTATCCTGTTTTCTGTTTTCTCCGTGCAATAAAAAATGACCCAAAAATAAAAATTCTCAGAATGCCCTGAAAATTTAACACGAATTTTTCCTGATTATTTATAATTTTTGGTGCAAATAACACCTGAGGGGAGTGCCCAGGGTGCACAACACCCACCAGGGCACGCCAACACCCCCATGCGCGCCCTGGTGGGTGGTGGCCCGCACGTAGGCCCCCTCACTTATCCCTTTAGCCCACATTGTCACCTACCTCCGGCAAAAAATCACCACAGCCACCATTTTCGTGTTCTTGCTCTCAAACCCGCGGATTTCGATCTCTTTGCTCGAAGCTCCGTTTCCGAAACTGTTTGGAGGGATTGCTACTTGGTATGTGACTCCTCCATTGCTCCAATTAGTTTTTGTTTTAGTGGGTTATTTTTAGAGTAATTGGCTACTCTTGGTGCTACTGTAGATGAGCTTGCATGTTGAATTCTTAGAGTTCTAAGTAGTTTGAATGCTCAATATGGCCTCTATGCATGCTTGGGAGTAGTTGCTAACAATATTACAAAGTTTTGTTGACAAATTTTTTGTGGACTAAATTTTTTCAGAATTTTTATAGGAATAAAATGAATATCTTTAGGAAGTTCTCCTCCAAGAAAAGTGCCAAGGGAGTTATTGGGGAATCATCGGACAATGACCTTCATATCCCAAGAAAGGTGGAGGTGCGGCCGTGTGAATAACCGCATGATGCCTTCCTGGAGGAGGCCGGGATCCACCAAGAGTTCGCTCAGTTTGTCGTAAACGCTGGGTTAACCGAGTTCCTTGCAGATAAGTGTGACCAATATCACATCCTTACAAATTCCTTTGCGCAAAGTTTTAATTATTTAGGGAGAAACAATCCTCCTGAAGTAGAGTTTAACCTTTATGTTGAACCTCACAGAATGTCACTAACCGACTTCTGTAACATATGCTTGATTCCTTCTGATGGGGGCTTGAGAGAACCTAGGCCATCTGAGTTTGAGGATTTTCTCCTCGCATTAACCGTGGGTGAGGATAGAGGCGTGTCAAAGGCCACTGCTATTAGCTTACAGTTTCCCTCAGTACATTATTTCGCCTTAGTCATCACTAAGTGTTTAACCGCTAGGGAGAAGGTCAGCTCGCTCAGTGCTCCTGACCTCGCTATTTTACGTCGTGCACTTTATGATGATCACACCTTTAGTATGGGGGCTATTATTGCCCGGCGCTTACAGCTCAATAAAACTAAGGGAAAGATACATGGTGGTATTTATGCTACTCACTTAGCGAACCACTTTAGAATCTCCTTTCGCTCACATGATTACCTCTTACCCCGAGTTTACCTCGATCATAAGACACTGCAGGCTCACCATTTTCTTGATATAACTGACTCTCCACGTGATATTCACTATAACCTAGTATTTAGCAAGGAAACACGTGATGTTATCCCTTTGCCTGCACCTGCTTTGTTTGACCCTATTACCAGGAACGGATACAGGATTATGCCAGATGACATTACAGCTTACCGGAACAACCTAGTAGCTGCTAAGGAGGAGCACCAGGGGTGGGATGCTCAGGTGCCACCTCCACCTCACTACGACCTGGGACCGGACGGCTACTACACATGGTGATTACCAAGCGAGGCCAAAAACCTAAGCTTGGGGGAGTACGTATTTCCACCGACATTACATTCATGTTCGCACATTTCATTCCGGTTGTCGGTGTTCATACTTTTTCATTGTAATATCCATGTTAGATTTGTTTTCTTGCTTTCTTCTTGTGTGTTTGAAAAACTTTGAGAAAACCCAAAAATATTTCCTACTTCTTTTTAGCCTTTCTTTCTAGTTTAGTTTAATTGTTGCTTTCAAAAGAAAACCCAAAAAGATTTCTCGCTTCTTCTTTTACTTGTTGGGAGCTCTCCCGTGTAAATAGTTTTTCTTGTTTTAATTTTTCTTCTTTGTTTTGATTCCTTCAAGAAAAACCAAAAACTCCAAAAATATTTCAGTGTGTTTCTCTGAATTTCTTTTCTTTTTACTTGAGTCGTACCAAGGAGAAGACCACGATGAAATTGTTGAGTGGTTCTCATCTGCATTATCGTTTACCTAACAAAGAACCCATATTGCCTTGTCTTCCCCTCTTGAATAAAATGTTTGCAGATTCCAGCTTAGTCCACGGCATTCTTGCACTATTATTATCTTGTTATCGTTCGGTCATGCAAGTGAAAGGCAATAATGACGACATTTGATGAATTGACTGTGGCAGAGAAAGGTGGGTATGAACTCAACTTGTTTTTGTTTTAGTAAATATGTTTAACCTAGTATCCCTTGATTCAGCTCATTATGATCAAACATGTTTGCAATGACCATTAGAGATTATAGTTGTTCATGCCATGCTTAAGTAGCTAGGAGTGGATAATGATTTATCTTGGGTGTCAACATGCATTAAAATGGTTGTGATGCGGTATGGTGATATGGTATCCTCCTCTGAATGTTTCAAGTGGCATGACTTGGCACATGTTCACGCATGTAGTTGAATCAAAACAAACATAGCCTTCATGATATTTATGTTCATGGTGTCCATATCCTACTCATGCTAGTATTCAATGTTGATTATATGTGATGCATGTTCATGACCGTTTTCGCTCTCTAGCTGGCCGCTTCTCAATCTAATTGCTAGCCTTCGCCTGTACTAAGCGGGAATACTTCTTGTGCATCAAAACCCTTAAACCAAGTTATGCCAGATGAGTCCATTATATCTACCTATATGCGGTATTACCCTGTTGTTCCAAAGTAAATTTGCATGTGCCTTCTCCAAAATTTGCATATGTTTTGTGTGCCTGGACCACTCATGGAGCGACAGGGGGCGGTTAGTATCTTCCATGCTAAGCGGGTTATTCTCATGACGAGTGTTTATTCACTTGTCCTTACACGAGAGGGGCGGTAATAGGGATTCCCAGTCCCGAATTCAAAAATCAAAAATAATTAAACAAAACTCCCCCAGGAATGTTGTTGGTTTGGACGGTACCCGTGGATGCGGCTCGCCGTGGAGTGTGATTGTTGGTGGAGGGGGAGTAAACCTTTACTTTTACCGCTTGGGAACCGCCGCTAATTTGTTTAGCATGGAAGATATTGATAACTCTTGGTCATGACGTTGACAGGAAGGGTGTACCTCCCAAAATTGTATCTCTCTCTGTTTTAAACTTTGAGCTTTGGCACTGCTGCAAATCCATGCTTCCCTCTGCGAAGGGACTATCTATTTACTTTTATGTTGAGTCATCACCTTCTCAAATAAGCGCCAGACCTGAGAGCACTATTGTCATCCTCATGCATTGTGTATAGTTGATGTTGGGTGCAGTATGACTGGATCTTTTCTACCATGAATTACAATGTTTAGTCGCTGCTTGAACTTTGGAGGTGCTCTGCATTTATGTTCTGCGGTCTCAGAAAGGGCTAGCGAGATACCACTATTGTCATATTGTATCATGATTGTTTTGACAAAATGTTCGCGCTTGAGATATCTTATTATTGCTCGCTAGTTGCTTATGTTATTGATACGAGTAAATATAATTCCTAAGAGTTATTGTTGACATGGTTACTCATAATCTTCGCTGAAAACCTGGGTGCTACTTAAGCATATATATGTAAACAACAACAAAAGTGTTCATAAAAGTTTTTTCTTTATCACTTTCAGTTTATCAACTGAATTGCTTCAGGACAAGCAAAGGTTTAAGCTTGGGGGAGTTGATACGTCTCCAACGTATCTACTTTTTCTCACTCTTTTGCCCTTGTTTTGGACTCTAATTTGCATGATTTGAATGGAACTAACCCGGACTGACGCTGTTTTCAGCAGAATTGCCATGGTGTTGTTTCTGTGCAGAAATAAAAGTTCTCGGAATGGAACGAAACTTTCTTAAGATTTATTTTGGAAAATATAAAAAATACTGGAGCCAGAAACCGCCGGAGAGGGGGCCTAGGGTGCGCAGCACCCACCAGGGCGCGCCAGCCCCCTCCCAGCGCGCCCTGGTGGGTGGTGGGCACCTCGGGGCCCCAGTTGACCTATCTCTGCCACTATAAATTCCTAAATTTGGAGAAAAAAAATAGGAGATAAAGAATTATCGCGTTTCACGAGACGGAGCCGCCGCCACCTCCTGTTCTTCATCGGGAGGCCAGATCTGGAGCCCGTTTGGGGCTCCGGAGAGGGGAATCTTCGGTCTTCGTCATCATCAACCTTTCTCCATCGCCAATTCCATGATGCTCCCTACCGGGAGTGAGTAATTCCTTCGTAGGCTTGCTGGTCGGTGAGGAGTTGGATGAGATTCATCATGTAATCGAGTTAGTTTTGTTAGGGCTTGATCCCTAGTATCCATTATGTTATGAGATTGATGTTGTTATGACTTTGCTATGCCTAATGCTTGTCACTAGGGCCCGAGTGCCATGATTTCAGATCTGAACCGTTTATGTTATCATCTCTATATCCATGTTCTTGATCCGAACTTGCCTAGTCATATGCACCTATTACGTGTTATGATCCGTCAACCCCATAGTGACAATATTTGGGATACTTCGCGGTGATGACCGTAGTTTGAGGAGTTCATGTACTCACCATGTGTTAATGCTTTGTTCCGGTTCTCTATTAAAAGGAGGCCTTAATATCCCTTAGTTTCCTTATGGACCCCGCTGCCACGGGAGGGTTGGACAAAAGATGTCATGCAAGTTCTTTTCCATAAGCACGTATGACTATTTACGGAATACATGCCTACATTACATTGATGAACTGGAGCTAGTTCTGTATCGCCCTAGGTTATGACTATTATATGATGAATATCATCCAACGAGTTACCGATCCAGTGCCTACGACCTTTCCACTTATTGTTCTTGCTAAGTTACTACTGCTGTTGCTGCTGTTCCTACTGGTACAAAACTATTGCTACTATTGTTACCGCTACTGATCACTCTGTTGCAGATATTTAATCTCCAGGTGTGGTTGAATTGACAACTCAACTGCTAATACTCTCAATTATTCTTTGGCTCCCCTTGTGTCGAATCTATAAATTTGGGTTGAATACTCTACCCTCGAAAACTGTTGCGATCCCCTATACTTGTGGGTTATCAGGCTCCACCCATAAGGGTCCACGAAGTAGCAACCTTGACTATTCCGTAACGGCTTCCGTCCACGAAGGACTAGCCTCACTATGGGTAGATCTTCACGAAGTAGGTGATCTCCTTGCTCGTACAAACTTCTTGGTTGAACTCCACAACACGAAGTAGGAGGCTCCCAAGCAACACCTAACCAATCTAGGAGGCACCAGCCTCCTAAAGGTAATAGGATTGATAGTGATGATGAACTCGTTGTTCTTGCGCTTCAAGATGATAGACTCCTCAACACTCAATCACTCTCTCATAGATTTGGCTTGGTAGAAGAGATTGATTGGGTGGAAAGCAACTTGGGGAGGCTAGAAATCAAGATCCATATGGTTGGAGTGGATGATCTTGATCTCAACACAAGGGTAGGTGGTTCTCTCTTAGAAATTTGGATATGGGAAGTGGGGAACTATTCTGAGTGTTTCTCTTACGAGTGGGATGTGGTGGAGGGTTATATATAGGCATCTCCAAAAATCCAACCGTTACAACATTATTGACCATCTCGGTGAAACAGAAGCAAAACTCGGTTGTACCGATCTGTTCAAAATGTGGCAACTTTCGGAATCTTAGTGAGACCGATATAGGAATCTCGGTGGTACCGAAACGAGTGGCCGAGGGCAGTTCCCAAAACTCGGTGAGACCGAAGCATAAACTCGGAATTTCCGATTCTATGAAATCAGTCACCCGAACCGTGGTCACCAAAACTTGGTTGCATCGATGCAGTCTCGGTTGTACCGAAATGCTAGGGTTTGGCTAGGGTTCTATCTTGGGTAGAAAATCGGTAGATCCGGATGAAAACTTGGTGGCACCGATTTTGTGGATTAGGGTTTTGACAGAGTATTTTTTGTGGTAGAGCTTGTGGGTGTTTTTGGTGGCTAGCACTTGTGCACGTGGAGCAATTTGTTCACCAACAATACCTTACCCCTTTTAATAGTATTGGCTTTCCTATGGACTCAAAGTGATTTCTCACAAAGTAAAAAAGAGAGTCTTCTAGCTTAAAGCTTTGTCAATCCATTCCTTGCATCTTGGGGTATCTCCTCACAATTTATAGCCATCCCATCATTGGACTTTTCTTGAAATATACTTAGTGGAAACATGAGTCCAATGACATATATGTTGTTATTAATTACCAAAACCACCAAGGGAGCAAATGTGCTTTCAACGTCTCCATGAAGTCCTCGAACTTGGCGTTCTTCCTGTTGGCGACCTTGAGGGACTTCAGCCTCTCCTTGTCCATGCCCTTGCAGTGGACTCGGACAAGCGAGAGGGCGACGTCGGCTCCACAAGCAGCTGCAGATTTCTTCCAAGATTGAACATTGATGGACACGGCATCCAGTCAGAACATGATGGACTCCAAGTCATTGGGAAAACCTTCTCCTAGCATCAGCCCCTTGTCTATCTTGGCAGTGGCAGTGCGCAACTGGTAGAGATAAGCCTGTACACGGTCGCAGCGCTCTTCCAGTCGAAGAGTAGCCAGGGCCGAGGAGTCCCCGAGAAGCTCCCGAGTGAGATCGAGCTCTTGTTCGATTTTATCGGTCTCTGCCTGGATGTCGTCACAGAAGTCTGGAAAGGCAAACAAACCAGAAGTGAGATATTGAAGGAAAGTACCAGTGGGAATTAAGGATTAGTCAGGCCAAAAGTTACCATTGAACTTCTCACACACCTCCTTGGCAAAGTCCTCAATGTATTGCTCCAGCTCAGTCTTCTGCAAGGAGAGGTCACGGACTTTCTTCTTCTCTGCTTTGAGGACGCTCGCTTGGGCATTATATTTGCCCTCCCACTTGGCATAACTCTTCTTCAACTCCTGGATCTCTGCTATGGACTTCTCGACTGCAATCTTCAGGACTTTGTTGTCCTCCTCAAGTTTCCCGGCTGTCTTCAGCTTGTCGTCGGCCTCCTTGGGCTTAGCATGAGCATCCTTCCACGCCAAAGCCAGTTCGGCGTCCTTGTTCTCAAGAGTCTGCTTCATGGTTTCTAAAGAAATAGAAGTCCTGAGCCTCTTTACAAGTTGAAGGTTCTCACTATGAACATCTGGTAAAATAAATTCAGTCGGGCTGAAAGGAGGCATAACACAGAGATCATTTGGGAGACATCTACTAACCTCCCAGTGCGTTCTTCTCCTACTCCAAGTGCGCACTCTTGGCCTTCTCCGCCTCCAGGCTGATCCTGAGGTCCCGCACCTCCTTCTTGTTGGCGTTGTACTGAACTCCGAGCTCACAGACGCTCTGCCAACGAGAAGTGAAATTGATAAACATGGCCAGTCGGATCCAATGAAGGAAAAATTCTCGATCAGTCGAGCCCAAAAAATGAAACTCTAAGACTCCCGCCGACTGACTCAGTCGACGGTAGTTTTGGGGACTACACCCAGTGGATGCGCTCAGCGCGCCCCCACTGGAAGGTAGAATAACTACCGTGGCGAGGTAGACACGAGGTGCTTACACAAGCTCATCCAATTTTCAAGCTGAATGACATCTACAGAAACTCTAAGACTGTCGCCGACTGATACAGTTGACTGCAGTCTAGGGGACTACACCCAGTGGGTGCGCTCAGCGCGCCCCCACTGGACAACCAGACATTGAGAGAACTTCTATAAGCTAAGCAACAGGTTCTACAACCCGATGGTCAACGTCGAGAGACTCTGGTCCATGGACCATCGTCACATCCTCTTCGACAAGTACCACTCGGCTACTTCGACAAGCTGAGAAACAGGTTCTACAACCCGACGGTCAATGTCGAGAGACTCTGGTCCGTGGACCATTGTCACATCCTCTTCAACAAGTACCACTCGGCTACTTCGACAAGCTGAACAACAGGTTCTACAACCCGATGGTCAACGTCGAGAGACTCTGGTCCATGGACCATTGTCACATCCTCTTCGACAAGTACCACTCGGCTACTTCAACAAGTTGAGCAACAGATTCTACATCCTAGCAGACTACGGTGTGTTTATAAAGACTCTAAGACTTTTGCCAACTGACTCAGTCGATGGTAGTCTTAGGGACTACACCCAGTGGGTGCGCTCAGCGCGCCCCCACCGGATCTGGACAACACCCAGTGGGTGTGCTCTGTGCAAACCCACTCGGGATCCAAAACAAAAGCAAATGCAAATTATGCAAAGACTCAAACTCTCGACCGAGGCTGATACTTACAAGAGTACTTACTTGGACATTCTTCTTCAGTGCTTCGCTAGCGTCGTATGCCTCTTTCAGTCCGCCACACATCATCTCCAGCTAGATCAAGGCCTCCTTGCTCGCTCCCACCTGATCCTCCAAGACATGGTGCAGCATAAAAATGTTGGCCGCTGGAGGGGTCGATGGGATAGCTGAAGAACCAGTCCCGAGTGCGGCTCCGGCCCTTGGAGTAGCACTCGGAAAAGGAGTCGAGGCCCTGGCCGAAGAAGTCTCGGTCACTCGGGGAGGAGTAACAACATGCATCATGATGTACGCGTCAACCGAGGGGTTCGGCGGGTCAACCATGTCATCCTCTTCAATATCAATCACCTCACACGGCCCTGCGAACATCCAAAACACTCGGGCGTAAGCAGCAGAGGGAAAAATGGAAGATGAGTGGGAGCAGACCAAGATTACCTTACGAAGACACATGTACTACCTCTGTTTGACCCTTCTCCGGAGCCTTGGGGTCGAGTGAGGCGGCTGAAGTGTCGGCACTATAGATCATCAAGTCAGTCGGCCACAAATCACTCGGAAGGAAAGATCGCAAAGCATCGACCAAACGACACACTGAAAACTTACTTCGAAGTCACGGGCACCTGCACCTTATGTGCGGCAGATCGGCCTTCCGGGGCTTAACCACTGTGACTTTGGGTTGCTTTGCTGCCTTCTCAAGCGGCTCGGCAGCCTCGCCCCGTGCGCGCTTGGAGGTACGCGTTGGAGGAGCAGGACGGGCAGCGATTGACCCTTTGCCGCGAGCATTCGGGTCTTACCACGCCTTCAAGCGGCTCTCCATAGGAATGGTCTCCGACGGGGACGACTCGGCCTCACCCCTCCTCGGACTCGTACTCGTCGTCCGGTTCCTCGTCGTCGCCGTCGGACGCCTCCTGGCATTCGTTGTCGCTAGCCATGTCCGTGGGCTCCCTGCTCACGACTGGCACTCAGCTGATCATCGTCTGGAAAGCCTGCCGAGTGAGAAGCAAAGTCATATCAGATTCAGTCAAATGTCAAAGATACACATAGATTGAAGAAGTTCAAACTTAGATCAGTTGGTGGGTTCTCTGCACCGAAAGGAGGAACCAGCCGACTACCCCTCGGGGTGTCGCATGCGCAGGTGATGGACTTGATCTTCGCCTCCACCGCCTCCGAGTCAAGCTCCTCTGGGTGAACTCTCGTAGAGTCATCCGGCCCTTTATAAGTCCACATTGGCGGGCCCTGGCCTGTACGGGCTGAATCCGCCGCTCCAGCCCTTTCACCCCCTTGTTGACGATGCTCATCACCGCGAGGATCAGGATGTCCACATCCAGCCCTTTCACCTTTGTAATGAGCAAGCCCGGGGGATTCCGCACTCGCTCCGGCGAGGACGACGGTAGGCCCGAGTGACCGCCAGCAAGGGGGATGTCTTTGCAATAAAACCACGTCTCCTGCCACCCCTTCACCGAATCGGGGATTGAAATGGAGGGGAAGCTAGCCTTGCCCCTGAGTTGCACGCCTAAGCCTCCGCACAGCTGAATGACATTGGTCTTGTCTCCACTCAGATCAGCTTTCTTCACGGTCATCGCTCAGCAAGTGAAGAGATGCTTGAAAAGCCCCCAGTGCGGGTGACAGCCAATGAAATTTTCGCAAAGAGAGACGAAAGCGGCCAAATAGGAAACGACATTGGGAGGAAGGTGGTTGAGTTGTGCTGTGAATTAATCAAGAAATGCGTGGAAAAACGGATGCGGTGGCAGAGAAAAACCTCGCTCGATGTGGGTCACGAGGAGGACTCGTTCATCCCCTCGCTGCGCGGGCTCGACCTCGCCCACCTCTGGCAGCCGCCAGCTCCCAGCGGCGAGAAGACCCTGGTTCTCCAGCTCTTGCAGCTGGCCCGCGGTGATCCGTGGCACCAGCCAATCGCGTTGGATCAATCCTGCCGGCGGACCAGCGCTCAAGGACGAGCCGCGGGATCCCTTCTTCGCCCGCTCTGCTCTCGCGGTCGCGCTTCGCGTCATCTTCGGCAAACGGGGCGGCGGGTCGGAGGCGAAATCTGGGAGGAAAAGGTTCGGCGGAGTGCTTGAGGGGTCGAGGAAGGGGAAAGAGGGATCTCTCTCTCCCCCCACCGCTCACCCGCTCTTATATGCGAATTGGATGTATCTCCAGTCGTCAATCTGCAGGCGGTGCGAGATCTGCGGGATCCTGTGTACAATCCTTTGGGGGCACGTGGCGATAATCGCGATATGGAATTCGACGCACCTCGTCCACTTTACCCACTACCGCGGTGCAACCTCTCCCACGCTCCTGCGCGCGTCGCCCATGATTTCAATCCCGCGGAAAATCCAAGACAAGTTGGCCTGAATGAGCTCCGTGCTCACCGGCTTGTCTCATCACGTTTCGGTCCGCCGAATACCCGTCGCAGGTCTCCGATCACTAGGACTTAACCGTGAGTGTCCACGAGAGTACCGCAAGGATACTTGGAAGGTCAGCCTTCGATCCCATGTCATTTCTCAAGGTTCCCGATGAACTTTCTCTCGGGTTGTCAGGCTGATTCTCCCGAGAGATAATCTGACACTTTCCGACTGAATGGAGCAGCTAGTCTATTCTGATTGGTTGAAATTCATAGATACTGAATCTGTTGTGGTTTTAGCTTGGACCGAGTGGGAAACACTCTTACCCACTTTCCGGGTGCCCCCTGTTGGAGATATGCCCTAGAGGCAATCATGTGATGATTTCGTTTCCTATGTATTCATGAGTATTTTGTATTGTCCTTGAACATCATCAGTGATATGTATCAATAAGTATGTGACTTATTTGTGAGACTATATAATGTATGATGATTGTTCTAATAGTCCCTAGTTGTTAAGGTTATGAAGACACATATCCTTTACTAGTATACGATTCAGTTGATGACTATGTTTCACAAGTCATGTGCATAGAGATGCTAAACTGATAGTATGGACTCAGGGATTGAGATCACCGAGTCGGACAGACCCACTTTGAGACACAGCGAGATAATGTCATCTGTTAGTCTCAAGTACAATGTATATGCCATGTCCTAGACCTGAGATCCTCGCATGTTCTTGGGATGAGGATCGACTTACTTAGGGTCTATCAAACGCTACTCCGTAACTGGGTAGTTATAAAGGTAGCTTTCGGGTGAGTCGTGAGACATTCTGCGAGACATGGTTAACCAAGATGGGATTTGCCCCTCCGTGAGGAGAGATATTCTCCGGGTCCTCTCGTGTGATCAGATTCAGAAAGCATGGCCATGCGACATGGGTTAAGTGTTAACCCAGTTCAGGAATCTGCATCACGGTTTCGAGAAGAGATGTCGAGCTACCGCAAGGGTGACAAGTACTCGCCTTGAGCTCTAATACCTATATCATGAGGCAAAAGGAATGTTGTATATGACACATTGTCGAGGTTCGTCTAACGACTTTGCGCACACATGGGAGTTGGCATGTTCTGCTAGGAGCCGCTACCGACTATCGACTCGGGTCGTGTCCATGTGTACGTGAACCTATAGGGTCGCACACTTAAGGGATTGCAGCCCATTCAGATTGGATCCGAATGGAAAATGGGACTAGACTCGTTGTGGGCCTCAAGTGTTGAGCCCACCTTGGAGGTCTATATAAAGGGGAGTGGGCGCACCTTTCAGGGTTGATTCTTCTCCTCCCGTCGACAGCCACCACCACTCCCCACGCCACCATGTCGTGCGATCGGACCTAGCAGTCCGCTGCCCGACTCTGCCCCCGTACGTGTGGATACCATGGAGGCATCGCATCTGCGGTGCTTGGACGAACCGTTCGAGGGATCCGTGATGAACCGTTCGAGGGATCCGCGAGGAGCTGTTCGTGGGAGATCACTGCTCGTGGGAGATCGGCTATAGGAGGAGGAGATGAATCGGCTGATCGAATACACGCATCACCGACTCTACTTCCAATGCGGTGACTGCGCGTCTAGTGGTAAACCCGATCCCGTGATCTATTTCCAGCAACATGTTCTTGGGTGCGCGGTAGAATATTTTATTTGGTGCTAGCATAGCGTACCGTGTGTTCCAACGGTGGTACCAGAGCCTCCGCTGTGTGGTGATAGATTTGGTGATTTGCATATGAGATATGTAGATCGGTTCAGGTGTGGGTCGATGAGATCGGCCGTGCACGTCAGTGTGGAAGGTTGGTTTCGTGATCTTGCTTCCGTGATCGTGATGCAGAGGTCATGACACGAATTACCCCTACCGGTCGGTTTCTGCCATCGGGGTAGACAGTGGAACGTAAATCCAGATGCAGCACGCGAAGATCAATGAGATTGATCGAACCGGAGCAAAGATCGACACCGTGGAAATGTGATTTCCGCGGTGTTGAAATCTGTTGGAGCAATCACAGTAAAACGGGCATAACTTTGGCATACGAACTTCATTTTCGCTCCACGACCTGTCAAACTGAATAGCACGAAAAGATGCATTTGACCTTCAACCGCTTTGCCATTTTCGCGAAATTTTCAAGGTCAAAATCCTCTAGGAAAATTGAGTTTCGGATGGTTTTATTTTCGGCGGTAGAACGTCTGACTTGTTTTTGCAGGGAATGCTTGTGATTTGTTATAGCCCATGAATGTTACTTGTAAAATATTATTTCATGACATGTGTGTCATGAGTGTGGCAACCGGATGGAGCCGTATGGTTGTCCCATTATTGTATTAATGGCCCGCGTGTCAACATGAGATGCCTTGTAATGTAATTTACTCTCATAGCTATTAGTTTGTAATAGCATAGTATCTTATGTAACACTTGGCGGTTGACACCATGTGTGGAGATGGAGATCACCACAAGGGCAACCATGCATGGAGATGGAGCTCGCCATGGGCATGCAGCGCACGTGGAGATGGAGATCACCATCGTTAATGAAAGGGGCTATACCATATCACACATATATATACTGCATGTGAAAGTTTATCCCTTTTATGCGCCATTCTTTTGCATGATAGATGTTTTAAGTAGGGTAATCCCTCAAAGAATGTCAAGTAAAATTGCCTCCCCAATTGCTGCACCATCACATGTTAAGTATTTTTAGTGGTGGGCCTATAAAATTAGGGTGCTGCTAATTCTCCTTAACGTGGTGTGTTTGTGTCGGACACTTACGAGCGAAGCATTGGTTAACTTGTCGTGGCTATCAAAATAGTTTTGGGCCTCGAGGCATAAGAGTTGGCATGGCATGAGATGTCCCCAACAAACAAGAGTCGTATAGATATACGATTAGCAAGTGTTGCTTACCAAGTGGTCTAGTCTTCTAGCGGTGATGCAAAAGCTCACTAGTTGACATGTGGATCTTGGATCTTGAATTGCTAAGAATCAACGGAGGGATGTTGATTTTAGTGGGAGTAATGTCCTTATTAAAATGTTTAATTTGAATTACTCTTTATGAATACATGTCTTAGTGTTTCACATATTTCTGTTGTAAATCAATGGCACCACCTGCTCAACCCAATTTTTCGTTGAAATCAATCCTAGAAAAGGATAAACTAAATGGAACAAACTTTACTACCTGGTATAGAAATCTGAGAATTGTTCTCAGGCATGATAAAAAGGAACATGTTCTAGAGGAACCCCTTCCAGAGGAACCTGCCGAGAATGCTAATGCCACGGCCAGGCATGCCCACCAGAAACTCGTTGATGAGTAAAACGAGATCAGCTGTCTCATACTGGCTTCTATGGAGCTTGATCTGTAACAGCATTTCAAAAACATTGAGGCTTTCGATATGATCGAGAACCTCAAGGGCATGTTTCAGATGCAGGCAAGGACTAAAAGTTTCAACGTCTGGCGATCCTTGATGGATTGTAAGCAGAAAGAGGGTGATCCACTGAGCCCGCATGTGATCAAGATGATTGGATACATGCAAGCTTTGGATCGGTTAGGCTTCCCACTTGGGGACGAATTGTCTATGGATACAATTCTGGCTTCTCTTCCAACTAGCTATGGGGCGTTCATCTCGAACTTCCAAATGCACGGCATGGAAAAGAAGCTCACTGAATTGCATGGAATGCTAAAAGTGGCAGAGCAGGATATCAAGAAAGGCACGCATCAAGTGTTGATGGTGCAGAACATGACAAAGTTCAAGAAGAGCTGGTCCAAGAAAAAGACTAAGGCAAAGGGCAAGGAGGCAACTCCTACTGTTGCTGCCGCGCCCAAGTATGGGCCAAAGACGAGGATCGTTTGCTTTCACTGGAAGAGGAACTGCAGCAAGTGGGTGATACGTCTCAAACGTATCTACTTTTCCAAACACTTTTGCTCTGGTTTTGACCTCTAATTTGCATGATTTGAAAGGAACTAACCCGGACTGACGCTGTTTTTAGCAGAACTACCTTGGTGTTATTTATGTGCAGAAATAAAAGTTCTCGGAATTGGATGAAACTTTTTGTGGAATTTTTCTAGAATATATAAGGAATTTTGGAGCAAAGAACTATCGGAGGGGGTGGACCAGAAGGCCACCACGCAACCGGCCGCGCCCCCCTAGGGGCGCGGCCAAATGGCTTGTGGGGCCCTCGTGGCCCCTCCGACCCTAATTCCAATTCTATAAATTCACATCCGCGGAGAAAAAAATAGGAGAGAAGATTTCATCTCGTTTCACGAGACGGAGCCGCCGCCACCTCCTATTCTTCCTCCGGAGGGCTGATCTGGAGCCTGTTTTGGGTTCCGGAGAGGGGAAATCGTCGTCATCGTCATTACCAACCTTTCTCCATCAACACCGCCATGATGCTCACCACCGGGAGTGAGTAATTCATTTGTAGGCTTGTTGGACGGTGGTGGGATTGGATGGAATTGATCATGTAATCGAGTTAAGTTTGATAGGGCTTGATCCCTAGTATCCACTATGTTCTGAGATTGATGTTACTATGACTTTGCTATGCTTAATGCTTGTCACTAGGGCCCGAGTGCCATGATTTCAGATCTGGACCTATTATGTTTTCATGAATATAAGAGTGATTTGGGCCCTATCTTGCAAGTTATATGTACCTATTACGTGTCATGATCCGCATACCCCAAGGTGACAATAATTGGGATTCTTTTCGGTGATTGTCGTAGTTTGAGGAGTTCATGTATTCACCATGTGTTAATGCTTTGTTCCGGTTCTCTATTAAAAGGAGGCCTTAATATCCCTTAGTTTCCAATAGGACCCCGCCGCCACGGGAGGGTAGGACAAAAGAGGTCATGCAAGTTCTTATTGCAAGCACGTATGACTATATACGGAATACATGCCTACATTACATTGATGAATTGGAGCTAGTTCTGTGTCGCCCTAGTGTGTAACTGTTATATGATCAATGACATCTAAATCATTATCCATCACCGATCCACGTGCCTACGCTTTACACATACTGAATCTTGCCAAGTTACTATTTCTATTGTTACTGTCACATTTGCTACAAAACTGCTACTGTCACTATTACTGTTACCTTTGCTACTACTATTTGCCGTGCTACTAAATCTTTGCTATAGAGAGATATCCTCGGTGCAGTTGAATTGACAACTCAACTGTCAAGGCCAATAAATATTCTTTGGCTCCCCTTGTGTCGAATCAATAAATTAGGGTGAAATACTACCCGTGAAGACTGTTGCGATCCCCTACACTTGTGGATTATCAAGACCTTTTTCTGGCGCCGTTGGCGGGGAGCATAGCTCTATTTATTGTGTTAAATGAAGGATATCCAATTGCTACTATGAAGAATCTGAAACATACTCGAACTAAGATCGTCCCCACTCGCACGAGAGGAGATAAGGAACTGCCATCTGATACGTCTCCAACGTATCTATAATTTTTGCTTGTTCCATGCTGTTATATTATAATTCTTGGATGTTTTACAATCATTTTATAGCAACTTTATATCATTTTTTGGGACTAACCTATTGACATAGTGCCAAGTGCCAGTTGCTGTTTTTTTCTTGTTTTTTACTTCGCAGAATATCAGTACCAAACGGAGTCCAATCGCGATGAAACTTTTTGGAGATTTTTTTTGGACCAGAAGAAGGCCAGTGGGCCAAAGAAGCAACCGGGAGGGAGCACAGGCCGCTCACAAGACACCAGGGCACGCTAGGGGCCCCGGGCGCGCCCTGGTGGGTTGTGGCCGCCTCGGGAACCTTCTCCACCGCCTCTGAGCTCTATAAATACCCAAATATTCCAGAAACCCTAGAGGAGTCGACGAAAAATACATCCAGCCGCCGCAAGTTCTAGAACCACGAGATCCAATCTAACAACATCACGAAGGGGTTCATCATCCTCATTGGTGCCTCTCCGATGATGCGTGAGTAGTTTACCATAGACCTATGGGTCCGTAGGCAATAGCTAGATGGCTTCCTCTCTCTCTTTTGATTCTCAATACAATGGTCTCTTGGAGATCTATTTGATGTAATACTTTTTGCGGTGTGTTTGTTGGGATCCGATGAATTTTGAGTTCATGATTAGTTTCTATCCATGAATATTATTTGAGTCTTCTTTGATCTCTTATATGCATGATTACTTATAGCTTCATATTTCTTCTTTGAATCTTTGGTTTAGTTAGGCCAACTAGATCGATTTTTCTTGCCATGAGAAGAGGTGCTTTGTGATGGGTTCGATCTTGTGGTGTCCTCTCCCAGTGACAGAAGGGGCAGCGAGGCACGCATGTATCATTGCTATAAAGGAAAACAAGATGGGGTCTATTCCTACATGAATAGATCTTGTCTACATCATGTCACCGTTCTTATTGCATCACTCCGTTTTTCCATGAACTTAATACACTAGATGCATGCTGGATAGCGGTCGATGTGTGGAGTAATAGTAGTAGATGCAGAATCGTTTCGGTCTACTAATCTTGGACGTGATGCCTATATAATGATCATCACCTTGGATATCGTCATGATTATTTGATCTTCTATCAATTGCCCAACAGTAATTTGTTCACCCACCGTGTGCTATACTCATGAGAGAAGCCACTAGTGAAACCTACGGCCCCCGGGTCTACTTTTCCAACATATTGCTTTTCGATCTATCTTTTTGCCGCTTTTGTTTTCAGATCTATTATTCCAAAAACCCAAAAATACCTTGCTGCACTTTTTATTTGCCTCTTTTATTTTGTGTTCTTGTGAGATCTATCTATCCAATCTATCATAACCTAATCTATCTTTTTACCGTGGAGATATTGACAACCTCTCTTTCGCGTCGGGTTGCAAGTATTTGTTCTTTGTGTGCAGGTGTTGTTTACATAGTGTTGCGTGATCCTCCTACTCGTTTGACACCTTGGTTTCAGAACTAAGGGAAATACTTACCGTCGTTGTGCCGCATCATCCCTTCCTCTTTGGGGAAATACCGACGCAGTCTCAAGCCACGTCACCACCTAGCTCTGCTTTTGATTCACCTACTGTTTTGAATGAGCTTATTACACCAGCACCTGTTGATCGTCCTGATATGTCTCATGAACTTGATGATGCTACTTCTGAAATTAATGATGAAACTATTGCTGCACATGTTGAAACTGAACCTGTGTCACTGAATGAATTACTTGATGCTCATATTGCTAAAGCTAGAGAACTTGAGAATGCTGAAATTGAGGAAGACTTTGAATCACCTATTACCCCTCGCTCACCTAATAGATATGAATTGCCTTTTGTACCTGAAGATTATGTTATGGATGATGAGGTACCTAGGGACATTCTTGCTTGTGAAAATAGAGATGATGTGAAGAAACTATTATGCAAACTAAAAGAAAAATCTATGATGGAGAAAACGAAACATGATCCTAAATTTGCTACTTATCCTATATTTGTAACTGATAGGGATTATGAGTTCTCTGTAGACCCTGAGTTAATTCCTATAGTAGAGTCTGATCCTTTCCATGGTTATGAAAATGAAACTGTTGTCGAACACCTTATGAAACTGAATGATATTGCTGCTCTGTTTACCAATGAAGAAAAGATTCGCTACTATTATATCCTTAAGCTTTTTTCCTTTCTCGCTAAAAGGCGAGGCCAAGGAATGGTTCTTATCACTTACTCCTGGTTGCATACGTAGTCCCCAGGATATGCTTCAACACTTTTCTACAAAATATTTTCCTGCTCATAAGAAACAAGTTGCCTTACAGGAAATATTTAACTTTGCTCAAACTAAAGAAGAGAATCTCCCTCAAGATTGGGGGAGGCTTCTCCTGTTACTACGATCTTTGCCTGATTGTCCACTTGAGAGGAATGAAATAGTTGATATTTTTTATAATGGACTAACTGATGCTTCTAGGGATTTCCTAGATAGTTGTGCTGGTTGTGTTTTCAAGGAAAGAACTGTTGGACAAGCTGAAGAATTATTGAACAACATAATGCAAAATGCCGATGATTGGACACTCCCTGAACCACCTTCAGAGGCTATTCAAAAGAAGAGAGGTATTCTATTTCTCAGTCCCGAAGATATGCAAGAAGCAAAAAGGTCTATGAAGGAGAAATGTATTACAATTGAGGATGTCAAGAAATCACCACCTATTGAAGAAATACATGGACTTGATACCCCGACACAGGTAGTAAAGATAAACTCTCTCCGTTCCTTTAATAAAATTGATATACCTTATACTAAGACTCCTGGACAATGCTTGGATGAATTTGATAATTACGTTGTTAAGCAAGAACATTTCAACAAATATGTTAAGAATCAATTGCAACGTAATGCTATGATGATCGCTTAAGTGACTTGATGTTTAGAATTGCAAATGATGTTAAAGGTTTAGGCAAACATGCTTCTATGGTTCACACCCAACTAGATCAAGTCGCTAAATCACAAAATGATTTGCTTGCTGAAATGAATAATATAAATGATTATGCTATTAGAGTAGTGACTAGAGGAGGTAGAATGACCCAAGAACCACTTTATCCTAAAGGTCACCCTAAAAGAATTGAACAAGATTCTCAGAAAATTAATGAAGATACACCTAGTTCCTCTAAGAAGAAGAAGAAAAAGAAAAATGATAGGAACTTGTATGCCTCTAGTGAACCTGTTATAGAAAAACCTATTGAGAAAAACAATGAAGTTTCTGTTTCTGATACTGAGACCCAGTCTGGTAGTGAGCATACACCTAGTGATAATAATGATGATGATGCTCATATAGATGCTCAACCAGATAATAACAAAGAAAATGATAATGATGTAGAAATTGAGCCTGTTGAGGATCTTGATAACCCACCTTCTAAAAATAAACGTTATGATAAGAGAGACTTTGTTGCTAGGAAACATGGAAGGGAAAGAGAGCCATGGGTTCAAAAACCTATGCCATTCCCTCGTAAAGCCACTAAAAGTAAAGATGAGGAAGATTTTGAGCGCTTTGCTGAAATGATTAGACCTGTCCATTTATGCACTCGCTTGACTGATATATTGAAAATGCCTCCATATGCTAAGTATACGAAAGATATTATCATTAATAAAAGAAAGATACCTGAAACTGAAATTGCGACCATGCTTGCTAATTATTCTTTTGATGGTGAAGTACCTAAGAAGTTGGGGGATCCGTGTATACCCACAATACCTTGCTCTATTATAAGGAATTATGTTAAAACTGCTTTATGTGATTTAGGGGCCGGTGTTAGTGTTATGCCTTTCTCCCTTTATAAAAGACTTGAATTGAGTAAACTCACACCTACTGAGATATCTTTGCAAATGGCCGATAAATCCACTGCTTTACCTATTGGAATTTGCGAAGACGTTCCTGTCGTGGTTGCAAATGTTACTATCTTAACAGACTTTGTTATTCTTGATATGCCGGAGGACGACAATATGTCGATCATCCTTGGTAGACCTTTTCTAAATACTGTAGGGGCTGTTATAGATTGCAGTAAAAGCAAGGTCACCTTTCATATCAATGGCAAGCAACATACTGTGCATTTTCCAAGGAAGCAAACTTTGGTTAATAATATTAATGTCATTGATCCTTTTCCCACGATTATCATTGGAGATATTACAATTCCTGTCCCTACGGCCAAGAATAAGAAATATTAAAATCTTATTGTTGGGGAGATACAAATCCCAATTGAGGTAACCTAGTGACATATGAAGATTCTTCGGTTTCATGTTAATCGGAAACGTTTATTAATAAGACTTGATCAACCTTATTAATGAATTCTTTTCGAAAGACATGAGATTGATGAATTGAGTATTCACAACTCTCTGTATCACAAGTTTATATTATGGTCTCTTAGTAAAAATAAAAATTAAATTCCATGAAATTCCTGTTTTCTGTTTTTCCCGTGCACTTTGGTGATAATGCTTACAACCCAGGAGCTATTGTTGCGCACCGCTTGCATCTTAACCGAACTAAAGGTAAATTTCATGGTGGTATTTATGATGCGCGCTTAGCTAAGCGCTTTGAGGTGGAAATACGCCCTACTGATTATTTGTTGCCCGAGGTGCACCTCGACCATCTATCTATGGAGGAACACCAATTTCTCTGGAAACCTGAATCACTACAACCCCTTCTTTATAGCCTAGTGTTTAGTGAGAAGACCTGCGATATTATTCCTTTGCCTACACCTTCTTTTTTTAACTATCATGCCATGAACGGATACAGAATAATGCCAGATGACATCATTGCTTACTGGAACGAGCTTGCCGCTACGGAGGCCGAGGCCCAGGCATGGCACTCTCGGGTACCTCGTCGGAAGTACTTTCCTGGACCTGACGGATACTACCAGTGGTGATTACCCAGCTAGGCAAAAGCCTAAGCTTGAGGGGGTACATATTTCTCACCGACATTACATTCATGTTCTCACACTTCATACAAATTGTCGGTGTTCATCCTCTTTCTTTGTATATCCATGTTAGCTTTATTTTCCGCTTTCCTCTTGTGTGTTTGAAAAACTTTGAAAATCCAAAAAAATTATTTCTCGCTTCTTTTCGGTTCTTTCCTTCTTATCGTTTCTTTAGCTGTAGTGCTAAAAAGAAAACCCAAAATGATTTCCCTTGCTTGTTGGGAGCTTTCCCGTGTAAATAATTTTTCTCATTCATATTTTTCCCTTAGTTCCTTTGCTTGCTTAAGAAAAAGAAAAAAACTCCAAAAATATTTCAGTGCATTTCTCTGAGTTTTTTTCTTTTCTTGAGTTGTTGAAAGGAGAAGACCACGATGAAAATGTTGAGTGGCTCTCATATGCTTTATTGATGATCTAACAGAGAGCCTAATTTACCTTGTCTTCTCCTTTGTGTTAAACAACCTTGTAGATTCCAGCTTAGTCCACGGCATTCTTGCACTATTATTATTATTATCACACCGTTCGATCGTGCAAGTGAAAGGCAATAATGACGATATTTGATGAAGTGACTATGGCAAGGGAAGCTGGTATGAACTCTTCTTGTTTTCTGTTTTTGTAAATATGTTTAGCCAGTTTGATCCTGATTCACTATATCATGTGTAAACATGTTCGTGATGACAATTAGAGATTATAGCTTCTCATGCCATGCCTAAATAGCTAGGAGTTAATAATAATTTATCTTGTGTGTCAACATGCATTAAAATGGTTACAATATGGTATGGTAGTATGGTATCTCCCTCTGAGAAATTCAAGCAGTTTGACTTGGCCCATGTGCAAACATGTAATTGAATCAAAACCAATATAGCCTTCATGATGTTTAAATTCGGAGAGTTCATATCCTACTCATGCTACATACAATGTTAATTATTCAAAATGCATGTTCATGATAGTTGTTGCTCTCTAGCTAGTCGCTTCTCAACCTATTGCTAGCCTTCACCTGTACTAAGCGGAAATGCTGCTTGTGCATCCAAATCCTTAAACCAAGTTATTCCACATGAGTCCACCATACCTACCTATATATGGTATTCCCCTGCCGTTCCAAGTAAATTTGCATGTGCCATCTCTAAATATTCAAATAAACATCCATTTTTGTGCACTCGTCTCGCTCATGGAGCGATGGGGCGGTCAATATTTTCCATGCTAAGAAAGTTTTTCTCAGGACGGTCATTTATTCGCCGTCATTGCACGAGAGAGGCTGGTAAGAGGGATGTCCAGTCCCACATAATCGAAATAAATTACACCAACTCCTTGGGACAGTTGATTGTTTGGAGGGCAACCGTGGATTCGGCCAGCCATGGAATGTGTTTGGATGGTGGATAGGAGTAAGCTTTACTATTCTGTTTGGGAACCACTAATAATGAGTTTAGCATGGAAAATGTTGAAAACCTTTGTCGTAACGTTGACAAGAAAAGTGCACCGCTCAAAAAATTTATACTTTCACCCTTGTTTTAAGCTTCGAGCTCTGGCACCTCTGCAAATCAATGCTTCCCTCTGCGAAGGGCCTATCTGTTTACTTTTATGTTGAGTCATCATCCTCTTACTAAAAGCACCAGACCCGAGAGCACTATTGTCATTCTTATGCTTTTAGTTTAGTTAATGTTGGATATGAGCATGATTGGATCTTTTCTACCCTGAATTATAATGTTTAGTCATTGCTTGGATCTCAGTGGTGCTCTGCTTTTATGTTTTGCGGTCTCAGAAAGGGCTAGCAAAATACCATGTCACCATATTGTATTATGAGTGTTTTGATAAATTGTTGTCATAGGAAATGTTTTATTATTGCTTTCTAGCTGGTTATGTCTTGCCATGAGTTAACATAATATCTATTTGTTGTCATGGACGTGTCTATCTATGATTTATGCTGAAAACTTGAGCACTAGCTAAGCATGTGTATAATAACGAGAACAAAAGAGTTTGTAAAAGTGTTCTTCATCACTTTCAGTTTATAAACTGAATTGCTTGAGGATAAGGAATGGGTTAAACTTGGGGGAGTTGATACGTCTCAAACATATCTACTTTTCCAAACACTTTTGCTCTAGTTTTGTCCTCTAATTTGCATGATTTGAATGGAACTAACCCGGACTGACGTTGTTTTCAGCAGAACTACCTTGGTGTTATTTTTGTGCAGACATAAAAGTTCTCAGAATTGGACGAACCATTTTGTGGATTTTTTCTGGGATATATAAGAAATTTTGGAGCGAAGAACTGCCGGAGGGGGTGGACCAGAAGGCCACCACGCAACCGGCCGCGTCCCCCTAGGGGCACGGCCAGATGGCTTGTGGGGCCCTCGTGGCCCCTCCAAACCTAATTCCAACGCTATAAATTCACATCCGCAGAGAAAAAAATAGGAGAGAAGATTTCATCGCATTTCACGGGACGGAGCCGCCGCCATCTCCTGTTCTTCCTCCAGAGGGCTGATCTGGAGACTGTTTTGGGCTCCGGAGTGGGGAAATCATCGCCGTCGTCATCACCAACCCTTCTCCATAAACACCACCATGATGCTGACCACCGGGAGTGAGTAATTCCTTTGTAGGCTTGCTGGACGGTGGTGGGATTGGATGGAATTGGTCATGTAATCGAGTTAAGTTTGATAGGGCTTGATCCCTAGTATCCACTATGTTCTGAGATTGATGTTACTATGACTTTGCTATGCTTAATGCTTGTCACTAGGGCCCGAGTGCCATGATTTCAGATCTGAACCTATTATCTTTTCATGAATATAAGAGTGATTTGGATCCTATCTTGCAAATTATATGTACCTATTACGTGTCATGATCCGCATACCCCAAGGTGACAATAATTGGGATTCTTTCCAGTGATTGCCTGAGTTTGAGGAGTTCATGTATTCACCATGTGTTAATGCTTTGTTCCGGTTCTCTATTAAAAGGAGGCCTTAATATCCCTTAGTTTCCAATTGGACCCCGCTGCCACGGGAGGGTAGGACAAAAGATGTCATGCAAGTTCTTATCGCAAGCACGTATGACTATATACGGAATACATGCCTACATTACATTGATGAATTGGAGCTAGTTCTGTGTCGCCCTAGTGTGTAACTGTTATATGATCAATGTCATCTAAATCATTATCCATCACCAATCCACGTGCCTACGCTTTACATATACTGAATCTTGCCAAGTTACTATTGCTATTGTTACTCTCACATTTGCTACAAAACTGCTACTATCACTATTAATGTTACGTTTGCTACTACTATTTACCGTGCTACTAAATCTTTGCTGCAGAGAGATATCCTCGGTGCGGTTGAATTGTCAACTCAATTGTCAAGGCCAATAAATATTCTTTGGCTCCCCTTGTGTCGAATCAATAAATTAGGGTGAAATACTACCCGCGAAGACTGTTGCGATACCCTACACTTGTGGGTTATCAGTGGCTTGCCCAGATAGGCAAGAAGACACAAAGTGTGACTTCTTCTTCAAGTACACTTGTTGTATATGTTATAGACATTTTTCTTGTTGATATTTCTAGTAGCTCTTGGGTATATGATACCGGATCGGTTGTTCATGTTGGAAATATGACCTAGAGGCAATGATAAAGTTGTTATTATCATATTTCCTTGTTCATGATAAATATTTATTATCCATGCTAGAATTGTATTGATTGGAAAATCAAATACATGTGTGGGTATATAGACAACATCGTGTCCCTAGTGAGCCTCTATAGGACTAGCTCGTTGATCAAAGATGGTCAAGGTTTCCTGGCCATAGACATGAGTTGTCATTTGATAAACGTTATCACATCATTAGGTGAATGATTTTATGGACAAGGCCCAAACTATAAACTTAGCATATGATCGGGTTAGTTTGTTGCTATTGTTTTTTGCATGTCAAGTATTTGTTCCTATGACCATGAGATCATGCAACTCACTGCCACCGGAGGAGTACCTTGTGTGTATCAAATGTCGCAACGTAACTGGGTGACTATAAAGGTACTCTACAGGTATCTTCGAGGGTGTCTGTTGAGTTGGTATGGATCAAGACTGGGATTTGTTACTCCGTGTGACGGAGAGGTATCTCAGGGCCCACTCGGTAATACAACATCATAATGAGCTTGCAAGCAAAGTGACTAAAGAGTTAGCCACGGGATCTTGTATTACGGAATGAATAGAGAGACTTGCCTGTAACGAGATTGAACTAGGTATGAAGATACCGACGATCGAATCTCGGGCAAGTAACATACCGATGAACAAAGGGAACGGAGTACGGGATTAATTGAATCCTTGACATCGTGGTTCGACCGATAAAGATCTTCGTAGAATGTGTGGGAACCAATATGGGCATCCAGGTCCCGCTATTGGTTGTTGACCATAGAGGTGTCTCGGTCATGTCTGCATAGTTCTCGAACCCGCAGGGTCTGCACACTTAACGTTCGGTGACGATTAGGTATTGTTGAGTTATATATATTGGTGACCGAAGGCTGTTCGGAGTCCCGAATGAGATCCAGGACAGCATGAGGAGTTCCGGAATGGTCCGGAGGTAAAGATTGATATATAGGAAGTTGATGTTCGGGCACCGAAATGGTTTAGGGGTTCGCCCGGGTTTCATCAGGAGTGCCGGAAAGGTTTCGGGGGTCCACCGAGAGGGTCCACCTGCCCTGGAGGGCCCCATGGGCTGTGAGAGGGTGCGCGCCAGCCCCTGGTGGGCTTTCCGCACCTCCGACCAAGGCCCATGCGGCTGGAAGGGTGGGGGCCAAGCCAAAGGGGGCCGCCGGCCCTTGCCTTGGGTGGCAAGTCACCCCCTTAGCCGCCGCACCAACCCTAGGGGAAACCCTTGGGCGGCTGGCCCCCTCCTCCCCCCCTATATATATGTGAGGGGAGGGAGGGCTGCACACACCTTAAGCCACGGCGCAGCCTCTCCCTCCCTTATAGATTGTTTCGGTTTTGCTTAGCGAAGCTTTGCCGGATCAGCTCCACCACCACCGCCGCCACACCATCGTGCCGCCGGAGAACCCATCTACCTCTCCGCCCTCGCTTGCTGGATCAAGGAGGAGGAGAACGTCATCGAGCTGTACGTGTGCTGAATGCGGAGGTGCCGTCCGTTCGGCACTAGATCGTTATTGGATCGCGGGACGGATTGCGATTTGGATCCCGAAGACATTCGACTACATCAACCGCGTTTCTTAACGCTTCCCGCTTAGCGATCTACATGGGTATGTGGATCCAATCTCTCCTCTCATAGATGTTCATCTCCTAGATTGATCTTGGTGAAGCGTAGGAAAATTTTTGTTTCCCATGCAACGTTCCCCATCAGTGGCATCATGAGCTAGGTCTATGCGTAGATGAGATCACGAGTAGAACACAAAGGAGTTTGTGGGCGTTGATATTCAGATTGCTTCTCTCCTTAGTCTTTTCTTCATTTAGCGATATTGTGGGATGAAGCAGCTCGGACCCTTACTCGTCCACGTACGAGAGACCGGTTCCATCGACTAACATTTGACTTTGTTGCATAAGATGGCTAGCGGGAGTCTGTCTCTCCCACCTTAGTTGAATCGTATTCGACAAAGGCGGTCCTTGTAGAAGGTGAAATAGCAACTTGTATATCACCGTTGTGGTTTTGCGTAGGTAAGAATCGTTCTTGCTAGATATCCATAGCAGCCACGTAAAACATGCAACAACAAATTAGAGGACGTCTAACTTGTTTTTGCAGGGTATGTTGTGATGTGATATGGCCAAAAACATGATGTGATATATGTGATGTATGAGATGATCATGTTTTGTAATAGTTTATATCGACTTGCATGTCGATGAGTACGGCAACCGGCAGGAGCCATAGGGTTGTCTTTAATTAATTTGTGTCATTTGCTTTACTTTATCGCTATGAGTTAGCAATAGTTGTAGAAGCAATAGTTGGCGTGACAACCTCATGGCGACACGTTGATGGAGATCAAGATGATGGGGATCATGGTGTCATGCCGGTGACGATGGAGACCATGCCGGTGCTTTGGAGATGGAGATCAAAAGCACAAGTTCATGGCCATATCATGTCACTTATGATTTGCATGTGATGTTAATCCTTTTATGCATCTTATTTTGCTTAGGACGACGGTAGCATTATAAGGTGATCCCTCACTAAAATTTGAAGATAAAATTGTGGTCTCCCAGAGTGTGCACCGTTGCGAAAGTTCGTCGTTTCGAGACACCACATGATGATCGGGTGTGATAGACTCTATGTTCGCATACAATGGGTGCAAGCCAGTTTTGCACATGCGGAACACTCGGGTTAAACTTGACGAACCTAGCATGTACATACATGGCCTCGAACCCAAGAGACCGAAAGGTCGAACATGAGTCATATAGTAGATATGATCAACATGGAGATGTTCACCATTGAAACCACCTCATCTCACGTGATGATCGGACTTGGGTTGGTGAATTTGGATCATGTAACACTCGGATGACCGGAGGGATGTCAATTTGAGTGGGAGTTTTCAAGTAATATGATTAACTAAACTCATTATCTTGAACCATAGTCTAAGTAATCTTTGCAAAATTTATGTTGTAGATCAATGGCTTGCGCACTAGCTCCCCTGAATTTCAATGCGTTCCTAGAGAAAGCCAAGCTGAAAGATGATGGAAGTAACTTTGTAGACTGGGCCTGTAATCTGAGGATTATCCTCATGGCTTCCCAAAAGGCTTATGTCCTTGATGCACCGCTCGGTGCGTCACCCGCTCCAGTATCGTCTACAGACGTTGCGAATGCCTGGCAGGTGCGTTCTGATGACTACTCAATAGTTCAGTGTGCAATGTTGTATGGCTTAGAACCGGGACTTCAAAGACGTTTTGAACGTCATGGAGCATATGAGATGTTCCAGGAGTTGAAGTTTATTTTTTAGAAGAAAGCCCGGATTGAGAGGTATGAGACCTCCGATAAGTTCTATGCTTGCAAGATGGAGGAGAACGGGTCTGTCGGTGAACACATACTCAGAATGTCTGGGTATTCCAACCGTCTGGCTGAGTTGGGAATTACTCTCCCGCCAGAGGCGATCACTGACAGAGTTCTTCAATCACTGCCACCTAGCTACAAAAGCTTTGTGTTGAACTATAACATGCAAGGGATGAACAAGTCAGTCGCCGAGTTGTTTGCGATGCTGAAAGTCGCTGAGTCAGAAATCCAGAAGGAGCATCATGTGTTGATGGTCAATAAAACCACTAGTTTCAAGAAGAATGGCAAGGGCAAGAAGGGTAACTCCAAGAAGAGTGTCAAAGCAGTTGCCCCTCCCATGAAGAAACCCAAGGCTGGACCCAAGCCAGAAACTGAGTGCTTTCATTGCAAGGGTACTGGCCACTGGAAGCGGAATTGCCCCAAGTATCTGGCCGACAAGAAGGCGGCCAACACCAAACAAGGTATATATGATATACATGTTATTGATGTGTACCTTACCAACTCCCGTTGTAGTGCCTGGGTATTTGATACCGGTTCGGTTGCTCACATTTCCAACTCAAAGCAGGAACTACGGAATAGACGGAGGCTGGCAAAGGACGAAGTGACGATGCGCATGGGAAATGGTTCCAAGGTTGATGTGATCGCCGTGGGCACACTCGCTCTTTGATTACCATCGGGATTAGTGATGAACCTGAATAATTGTTATTTAGTGCCTGCGGTGAGCATCAACATTATATCTGGATCTTTTTTAATGCGAGACGATTACTCATTAAAATTAGAGAATAATGGTTATTCTATTTATATGAGTAATATCTTTTATGGTCATGCACCCAATGTGAGGGGTTTATTCTTATTGAATCTCGATAGTGATGATACACATGTTCATAACATTGATGCCAAAAGATGTAGAGTTGATAATGATAGTACCACTTTCTTGTGGTACTGCCGCTTAGGTCATATTGGTGTAAAACGCATGAAGAAACTCCATGCTGATGGACTTTTGGAGTCACTTGATTTTGAATCACTTGATACATGTGAACCATGCCTCATGGGCAAGATGACTAAGACCCCGTTCTCTGGAGCAATGGAACGGGCAAGTGACTTGTTGGAAATCATACATACTGATGTGTGCGGTCCGATGAGCATTGAGGCGCGCAGTGGATATCGTTATTTTCCAACCTTCACTGATGACTTAAGTAGATATGGGTATGTTTACTTGATGAAACACAAGTCTGAAACATTTGAAAAGTTCAAGCAATTTCAGAGTGAAGTTGAGAATCATCGTAACAAGAAGATTAAATTCCTACGATCTGATCGAGGAGGAGAATATCTGAGCTATGAGTTTGGCAATCACTTAAGACAATGTGGAATTGTTTCACAGTTGACGCCACTTGGAACACCACAGCGTAATGGTGTGTCCGAACATCGTAATCGAACCTTATTGGATATGGTGCGTTCTATGATGTCTCTTGCCGATTTGCCACTATCATTTTGGGGATATGCGTTAGAGACACCTGCATTCACTTTAAATAGGGCACCATCTAAGTCCGTTGAGATGACACTGTATGAACTGTGGTTTGGCAAGAAACCAAAGTTGTCATTTCTTAAAGTTTGGGGTTGCGATGCTTATGTCAAAAGGCTTCAGCCAGAAAAGCTCGAACCCAAAGCTGACAAATGCGTCTTCATAGGATACCCAAAGGAGACGGTTGGGTACACCTTCTATCTCAGATCCGAAGGCAAAGTGTTTGTTGCTAAGAACGGATCATTTCTCGAGAAAGAGTTTCTCTAGGAAGAATTGAGTGGGAGGAAGATAGAACTTGATGAGGTTGTCGAACCTTTACTTCAACCAGAGAGTAGCGCAGCGCAGAAAGATGTTTCTATGGAACCTACATCAGTTGAAGAGGAAGCTGATGATGGTGATCATGAAGCTTCAGATCAAGTTATTATCGAACCTCATAGGTCGACAAGGACACGTACTGCTCCTGAATGGTACGGTAACCCTGTCTTAGAGGTCATGTTGTTGGACAACGATGAACCTACGAGCTATGGAGAAGCGATGGTGGGCCCGGATTCCGACAAATGGTTAGAGGCCATGAAATCCGAGATAGGATCCATGTATGAAAACAAAGTGTGGACTTTGGAAGTATTACCTGAAGGGCGAAAGGCCATTCAGAATAAATGGATCTTTAAGAAGAAGACGGACGTGGACGGTAATGTCACCATCTATAAAGCTCGACTTGTGGCAAAGGGTTTTTCACAAGTTCAAGGAGTTGACTACGATGAGACTTTCTCACCCGTAGCGATGCTTAAGTCCGTCAGAATCATGTTGGCAATAGCTGCATTTTTTTATTACGAAATTTGGCAGATGGATGTTAAAACAGCGTTCCTTAACGGTTTCCTTAAGGAAGAGTTGTATATGATGCAACCAGAAGGTTTTGTCGATCCAGAGAATGCTGATAAAGTTTGCAAGCTCCAGCGATCCATTTATGGGCTGGTGCAAGCATCTCAGAGTTGGAATCTTCGCTTTGATGAGGTGATCAAAGCGTTTGGGTTTATACAAGTTTACGGAGAAGCTTGTATTTACAAGAAAGTGAGTGGGAGCTCTATAGCGTTTCTAATATTATATGTGGACGACATATTGCTGATTGGAAACGATATAGAATTTTTGGAGAGCGTGAAGGAATATTTGAACAGGAGTTTTTCAATGAAGGACCTAGGAGAAGCTGCTTTCATTTTAGGCATCAAGATCTATAGAGATAGATCAAGACGCTTAATAGGACTTTCACAGAGCACATACCTTGATAAAGTTTTGAAGAAGTTCAAAATGGATCAGTCCAAGAAGGGGTTCTTGCCTGTATTACAAGGTGTGAAGTTGAGTCAGACTCAATGCCCAGTGACTGCAGAGGATAGAGAAAAGATGAGTGTCATACCCTATGCTTCTGCCATAGGCTCTATCATGTATGCAATCATGTGCACAAGACCAGTGTCAGCCTTGCCATAAGTATGGCCGGAAGGTTTCAAAGTGATCCAGGAGTGGAACAGTTGACGGCCGTCAAGAATATCCTTAAGTACCTGAAAAGGATTAAGGAAATGTTTCTCGTTTATGGAGGTGATCAAGAGCTCGTCGTAAAGGGTTACGTTGATGCAGGCTTTGACACTGATCCGGATGACTCTAAGTCTCAAACCGGATACGTATTTATTCTTAATGGAGGGGCGATAAGCTGGTGCAGTTCCAAGCAAAGCGCGGTAGCTGATTCTACATGCGAAGCAGAGTACATAGCTGCCTCGGAGGCAGCACAGGAAGGTGTCTGGATGAAGAAGTTCATGACAGATCTTGGAGTTGTGCCCAGTGCACTGGACCCAATGACTCTGTTCTGTGACAACACTGGTGCCATTGCTCTAGCCAAGGAACCAAAGTTTCACAAGAGGACCAGACACATAAAGCGATGCTTCAAATTCCATCCGTGATTACATCAAAGAGGAGGACATAAATATTTGCAAAGTGCACACGGATCTAAATGTCGCAAACCCGTTGACTAAGCCTCTTCCACGAGCAAAACATGATAAACACCAGAACTGTATGGGTGTTAGATTCATTACAATGTAAATCACATGGCGATGTGAACTAGATTATTGACTCTAGTGCAAGTGGGAGACTGTTGGAAATATGCCCTAGAGGCAATAATAAAGTTGTTATTATCATATTTCCTTGTTCATGATAAATGTTTATTATCCATGCTAGAATTGTATTGATTGGAAACTCAAATACATGTGTGGGTATATAGACAACACCGTGTCCCTAGTGAGCCTCTATAGGACTAGCTCGTTGATCAAAGATGGTCAAGGTTTCCTGGCCATAGACATGAGTTATCATTTGATAAACGTGATCACATCATTAGGAGAATGATGTGATGGACAAGACCCAAACTATAAACGTAGCATATGATCGTGTTAGTTTGTTGCTATTGTTTTTTGCATGTCAAGTATCTGTTCCTATGACCATGAGATCATGCAACTCACTGACACCGGAGGAGTACCTTGGGTGTATCAAACGTCGCAACGTAACTGGGTGACTATAAACGTACTCTACGGGTATCTCCGAGGGTGTCTGTTCAGTTGGCATGGATCAAGACTGGGATTTGTTACTCTGTGTGACAGAGAGGTATCTCAGGGCCCACTCAATAATACAACATCATAATGAGCTTGCAAGCAAAGTGACTAAAGAGTTAGCCACGGGATCTTGTATTACGGAACGAGTAAAGAGACTTGCCGGTAACGAGACTGAACTAGGTATGAAGATACCGATGATCAAATCTCGGGCAAGTAACATACCGATGAACAAAGGGAACGGAGTACATGTTTAACTGAATCCTTGACATCGTGGTTCGACCGATAAAGATCTTCGTAGAATGTGTGGGAACCAATATGGGCATCCAGGTCCCGCTATTGGTTATTGACCGTAGAGGTGTCTCGGTCATGTCTGCATAGTTCTCGAACCCGCAGGGTCTGCACACTTAACGTTCGGTGACGATTAGGTATTGTTGAGTTATATATATTGGTGACCGAAGGTTGTTCGGAGTCCCGGATGAGATTCCGGACATCACGAGGAGTTCCGGAATGGTCCGGAGGTAAAGATTGATATATAGGAAGTTGATGTTCGGGCACCGGAATGGTTTCGGGGTTCGCCCGAGTTTCATTAGAAGTGTCGGAAAGGTTCCGGGGGTCCACCGGGAGGGTCCACCTGCCCCGGAGGGCCCCATGGGCTGTGAGAGGGTGCGCGCCAGCTCCTGGTGGGCTGGACGCACCTCCCACCATGGCCCATGCGGCTGGAAGGGTGGGGGCCAAACCAAAGGGGGCCGCCGGCCCTTGCCTTGGGTGGCAAGGCACCCCCTTGGCCGCCGCACCAACCCTATGGGAAACCCTAGGGCGGCCGGCCCCCTCCTCTCCCCCTATATATATGTGAGGGGAGGAAGGGCTGCACACACCTTATGCCACGGCCCAGCCTCTCCCTCCCTCATAGATTGTTTCTCCTCTAGATTGGTTCGGTTTTGCTTAGCGAAGCTCTGCCGGATGAGCTCCACCACTAGCGCCGCCACGCCGTCGTGCTGCCGAAGAACCCATCTACCTCTCTGCCCTCGCTTGCTGGATCAAGGAGGCGGAGAACGTCATCGAGCTGTACGTGTGCTGAACGTGGAGATGCCGTCCGTTTGGCACTAGATCGTGATTAGATTGCGGGACGGATTGCGATTTGGATCGCGAAGACGTTCGACTACATCAACCGCATTTCTTAACGCTTCCCGCTTAGCGATCTACAAGGGTATGTGGATCTAATCTCTCCTCTCGTAGATGTTCATCTCCTAGATAGATCTTGGTGAAGCGTAGGAAAATTTTTGTTTCCCATGCAACGTTCCCCATAAGTTCACATATGAAACTTGATGCAGGGGCTAAGAAGGACTAGGAATGTTGCATGAGGATAAGTTGACATACGCGTTGGGAATAAAGCAAGAGTTGCTGCATTAGCCGTCGGCACCATGCAACTTAATTTACCTTCAGGATTTGTAATGGAACTTGATAATTGTTATTATGTTCCTGCATTAAGTCGAAACATTATTTCGGCCTCATGTTTGATGAGGCAAGGTTATGAATTCAATATTAAGGACATTGGTTGTTCTATTTACTTGAATAAAATGTTTTATGGCTTTGCGCCTGTTGTGAACGGGTTATTTATATTAGATCTTGAAGGTGAATCGGTCTATAACATAAATGTCAAGAGGCATAAGCCTAACGAGATAAATCCGACTTACATGTGGCATTTTCGACTAGGACACATTAGTCAAAAGCGCATGAAGAAGCTCCATGATGATGGACTTCTGACTTCATTTGAGTTTGAATCATTTGAGACATGCGAGTCCTGCCTACTCGGCAAGATGACTAAGACTCCTTTTGCAAAGAGTTGTGAGAGGGCGTCTGAGCTATTGGAACTTATACATGGTGATGTATGTTGACCAATGAGCACGACAGCTAGAGGTGGTTTCCAATACTTCGTGACTTTTACCGATGACTTTAGTAGATATGGATATGTCTACTTGATGAGGCTCAATTTAGAAACTTTTGAAAAGTTCAAGGAGTTTCGGAATGAAGTGGAAAATCAACTCGGCAAGACAATCAAGCTTCTACGCTAATCGTGGTGATGAGTATATGAGCAAGGAGTTTGATGATCATCTGAAGAATCGTGGAATAGTTCCACAACTCACTCCTCCAGGTACGCCACAGAGAAATAGTGTGTCAGAACGTTCGAATTAGACTCTGTTAGATATGGTCCGATCGATGATGAGTCAGTCGGATTTACCCTTGTCATTTTGGGGATACGCTCTAGAAACCGCGACTTTCACACTAAACAGGGTACCATCAAAGTCCGTAGATAAGACACCATATGAGATATGCACTGCAAAGAGTCATAGCTTGTCTTTTCTAAAGATTTGGGGTTGTGAAGCATTTGTCAAGCGACTCCAGTCGGGGAAGATCACACCCAAGTCGGACAAGTGCATATTCGTTGGATATCCGAGGGAAACCTTGGGATATTACTTCTACAACCGTGAAGAGGGCAAAGTGTTTGTTGCTCAACATGGAGTTTTCCTTGAGAAAGAGTTTCTCAATCGGAAGACTAGTGGGAGGTCGGTCTGACTCGAAGAAATTCGAGAGCCACACAGGGACGTTCCGACAGGTGATTCAATCATGCTGGAGTTAGTCAGGGAACCCGTAGTGGAATCGGCGCCGGTTCCACGTAGGTCGGAAAGGTTGCGCAATATGCACGACTGCAATGTGTTGTTCTTGGAGAACAACGAACCGACCACGTATGCGGAAGCGATGGTGAGCCCTGATTCCGCGTTATGGCTTGAGGGCATGAGATCCGAATTAAAGTCCATGGATGACAATCAAGTTTGGAACTTGGTTGATCCGCTAGATGGCGTTCGAGCCATTGAGTGCAAATGGATCTTTAAGAAGAAAACTGATGTGGATGGAAATTTTACAGTCCATAAGGCTTGACTTGTCACTAAAGGTTATCGACAAGTTCAAGGAGTTGACTATGGTGAGACTTATTCACCGGTAGCGAAGCCTAAATCAATTCGGATCATTCTTGCTATAGATGCATATTTCGACTATGAGATATGGCAGATGGATGTCAAAACAGCTTTCCTTAATGGAAATTTAACTGAGGACATGTATATGACACAGCCTGAGGGTTTTGTCGATCCAAAGAATGCTGGCATTGTATGCAAGCTTCAGAGTCCATTTATGGATTAAGGCAAGCATCTCGGAATTGGAACATTCATTTTAATGAAGCGGTCAAAGAGTTTGGCTTCATCAAGAACGACTATGATCATTGTGTATTCAAGAAGGTCAGTGGGAGCTCAGTTGCATTTCTGATCCTGTATGTGGATGACATATTGTTGATTGGAAATGATGTTCAAATGCTTGAATCTGTCAAGGACTCATTGAAAAATAGTTTTTTGATGAAAGACTTGGGAGAAGCACCTTATATTTTGGGAATCAAGATCTATAGAGATAGATCGAGAAGGCTTATTGGATTAAGCCAAAGTATGTATATAGACAAGCTGTTGAAGCGGTTCAACATGCAAGATGCCAAGAAAGGGTTCTTCCCCATGTCACATGGCATTAGTCTTAGCAAGACTCAGAGTCCCTCGACTCCTGATGAGCGAAGACGCATGGATGGGATTCCGTATGCTTCGACTGTCGGGTCCATCATGTATGCTATGGTATGTACTCGTCCCGATGTTAGCTTTGCTCTAAGCGTAGTAGGCAGATACCAGGATGATCCAGGTGAGAGTCACTGGACAGCGGTAAAGAATATCCTTAAATACTTGAGAACGACAAAGGATATGTTCCTGGTTTATGGAGGTGAGGATGATCTCGTTGTAAAGAGTTACACTGATGCTAGTTTCCAAACCAATAGGGATGATAGTCGATCGCAATCTGGGTTTGTGTTCATTCTGAACGGAGGAGCAGTGAGCTGGAGGAGTGCCAAGCAAGATACGGTAGCTGATTCTACAACGGAGACTGAGTACATTGTGACTTCTGAAGCTGCAAAAGAAGGTGTTTGGGTGAAGAATTTTATTTCTGATCTTGGAGTGGTTCAGGACTCGTCCAATCCGTTGGACCTCTATTGTGATAATAGTGGTGCTATCGCACAAGTCAAGGAACCACAGAACCATCATAAAACCCAACACATACTCACGCGTTTTAACCTCATTCGCGACATTGTCGAGAGAGGCGATGTAAACATATGCAAGATACACACGGATGCAAATGTTGTTGATCCATTAACGAAGCCTCTCCCGCAGTCGAAGGATGAGATGCACATGAGGTCCATGGGCATACGATGCCAAGATGATTGACTCTAGTGCAAGTGGGAGACTATTGGAGATATGCCCTAGAGGCAATCATGTGATGATTTCGTTTCCTATGTATTCATGAGTATTTTGTATTGTCCTTGAACATCATCAGTGATATGTATCAATAAGTATGTGACTTATTTGTGAGACTATATAATGTATGATGATTGTTCTAATAGTCCCTAGTTGTTAAGGTTATGCAGACACATATCCTTTACTAGTATACGATTCAGTTGATGACTACGTTTCACAAGTCATGTGCATAGAGATGCTAAACTGATAGTATGGACTCGGGGATTGAGATCACCGAGTCGGACAGACCCACTTTGAGACACAGCGAGATAATGTCATCTGTTAGTCTCAAGTACAATGTACATGCCATGTCCTAGACCTGAGGTCCTCGCATGTTCTCGGGATGAGGATCGACTACTTAGGGTCTATCAAACGCTACTCTGTAACTGGGTAGTTATAAAGGTAGCTTTCGGGTGAGTCGTGAGACATGCCGCGAGACATGGTTAACCAAGATGGGATTTGCCCCTCCGTGAGGTGAGATATTCTCTGGGCCCTCTCGTGTGATCAGATTTAGAAAGCATGGCCATGCGACATTGGTTAAGTGTTAACCCAGTTCGGGAATCTGCATCACGGTTTCGAGAAGAGATGTCGAGCTACCACAAGGGTGACAAGTACTCGCCTTGAGCTGTACAACCTATATCATGAGGCAAAAGGAATGTTGTATATGACAAATTGTCGAGGTTCATCTAACGACTTTGCGCACACATGGGAGTTGGCACGTTCTGCTAGGAGCCGCTACCGACTATCGACTTGGGTCGTGTCCATGTGTACGTGAACCTATAGGGTCTCACACTTAAGGGATTGCAGCCCTTCGGATTGGATCCGAATGGAAAATGGGACTAGACTCGTCATGGGCCTCAAGTGTTGAGCCCACCTCGGAGGTCTATATAAAGGGGAGTGGGCGCACCTTTCAGGGTTGATTCTTTTTGTCTCGTCGACAGCCACCGCCACTCCCCACGCCACCATGCCGTGCGATCGGACCTAGCAGTCCGCCGCCCGACGCTGCCCCTGTACGTGTGGATACCTTGGAGGCATTGCATCTCCGGTGCTTGGACGAACCGTTCAAGGGATCCGTGACGAACCGTTCGAGGGATCCGCGAGGAGCTGTTCGTGGGAGATCACTGCTCGTGGGAGATCGGCTACAGGAGGAGGAGACGAATCGGCTGATCGACTACACGCATCACCAACTCTACTTCCATTGCGGTGACTGCGCGTCTAGTGGTAAACCCGATCCCGTGATCTATTTCCAACAGCATGTTCTTGGGTGCGCGGTAGATATCTTTTATTTGGCGCTAGCATAGCGTACCGCGTGTTCCAACACCCCCGAGGCACCGGCGATGCTCCCGAGTGTCGTTCACTCGCCCTCTCAAACCTCAACCGATTCGGGAGCTAATGATGAGGTCACCTACTAGAGGCAGAGTCATAGACCTGACATCTAGAGCCCACCTAGGGTACCACATTATCATTAAAGTCCCTGGACTACCGATGCACTCACATGCATATTCGAGATCCACTCGGATCTATCAAGTCACTCGGACGTGGTCCCACCAGTCCTCCAGGCACCAGCACTCGGACAAGAGGAAGCAGAGACGACGTGGGAGCTGCAACATTCGAGAGACTTAGTATCTCACATGAAGTGCTGTGAAGACTAATGTTACCTATAACGCCTTTAATTAAGACAGCAGTTTCCAGTAATGCCCGTAGTTACTCGCCTTTAATGCCCTTGTAATGGCGCTCGGCCGGTGGTGGCACACTCTATATAAGCCGCCCCGAGCTCCTGGACAGGGGTTCCACACCCTATTGTAGTCATACCCCCTCAGAGAAAACACAAGCCTCCGGGCACGAGACGTAGGGTCTTTACCTCCACCGAGAGGGGCCTGAACTCATTAAATCCGAGTGTTACACCTGCACCGTAGCTAGGCTCCGCCCCTTTTTCGTACCCGTGGTACTATTGTCAGGACCGTTCGCTCGACACTGGGCATCTTTTTTACTAGCCTCTCTCGTGCAATGACAAGCGAATAAACGCCCATCTTAAGAATAACCCACTTAGCATGGAAGATATTGATCGCCCCGTCGCTCCATGAGGGGTACGAGTGCACAAAACAGGTGTTTATTTGAATATTAGAGGTGGCACATGCAAATTTACTTGGAACGGTAGGCTAATACCGTATATAGGTAGGTATGGTGGACTCATGTGGAATAACTTGGTTTAAGGATTTTGGATGCACAAGCAGCATTCCTGCTTAGTACAGGTGAAGGCTAGCAATAGATTGAGAAGCGACCATCTAGAGAGCAAAAACGGTCATAAGCATGCATTGTGAATAATTAACATTGGACATAGCATGAGTAGGATATTAACACTCTGAATTTAAACATCATGAAGGCTGCATTGGTTTTGAATCAACTACATGTTTGCACATGGGCCAAGTCAAGCTGCTTGAATTACTTAGAGGGAAATACCATACTACCATACCACATCATAACCATTTTAATGCATGCTGACATATAAAATAAAGCATTATCCACTCCTAGCTATTTAAGAATGGCATGAGAAACTATAATCTCTAATTGTCATCATAAACATGTTCACTCATGATATACTGAATCAAGATCGAACGAGTTAAACATATTTACCAAAACGGAAAACAAGAAGAGTTCATACCAGCTTCCTTTGCCCCGATCACTTCATCAAATATCGTCATTATTGCCTTTCACTTGCACGACCGAATGATGTGATAATAAAAATAGTGCAAGAATGTTGGGGACTAAGCTAGAATCTACAGGGCAGTTTTATACAAAGGAGAACAAAATAATATTGGCTCTATTAGATCAACAATAAAGCATATGGAAGTCACTCAACATTTTCATCGTGGTCTACTCCTTTTATGACTCAACAAAAAGGAAAAGAAATTCAGAGAAACACACTGAAATATTTTTGGACTTTTTGTTTTTCTCAAGAAAGCAAACAAATAAAGGAAAACAAGAACGATAAAAATTATTTACACGAGAAAGCTCCCAACATGCAATGAAAATCTTTTTGGGTTTTATTTTAATACTACAACTAATTAAACGGGAAAGAAAAACTGAAAAGAAATGAGAAATATTTTTGGATTTTCAAAGTTTTTCAAACACACAAGAAGAAGACAGAAAAATAAAGCTAACATGGATATACAATGAAAGAGGACGATCACCGATAATTTATATGAAGTGTGCGAACATGAATGTAATGTCGGTGAGAAATACGTACTCCCACAAGCTTAGGTGTTTGTCTAGCTTGGTGATCACCATCCGAAGAATCCATCTAGTCCTGGAGGAAAGTAGTTGGGCTGAGGAACCTGAGCATCCCACTCCTGGGCGGCGACCTCCGCCTCGGCCAACTCGTTCTGGTAAGTAATTATATCTGGTGGCATGATGGTATATCCGTTCCTCACATGATAGTTCAACAAAGAGGGTGCAGGAAACACAATAATATCATGAGTGTCCTCGCTAAATACTAAGTTATAGCGAATGTGCTGCGGTGGTTGAGATTCCTCAATGAACTGGTGCTCTAACATAGACTGGTGATCAAGATAAACCTTAGGCAGCAAGTAATCAGTAGGGCGTATGGCGACATTAAAACGTTAAGATGCAAGCGGCGCGCGACAATAGCTCCTAATTTGTAAGTGTTATCACCATAAAGTGGGCGGCGCAAAATAGCAAGGGTGGGGGCACTGAGACCACCACCCTGCTCCATAGCAGTTATTCATTTTCCTATAAACAAAGAAAAATAGTGCACAGATGGAAAATGCAAACTAGTAGCCCTGGTGTTTGATATGCCCCTAGTTTCTCCCACAGTTAAGGTGAGGAGGAAATCCTCAAACTCCTCAGGCTTACGATCACGCATTCCCCCGTCAGAGGGAAGCATGCATATTTCACAAAATTCATCTAGAGGCATTTCATAGTTTGTTGCATATAAATCAAAGTGTACCGTGGGAGCACCAGGCCTATTCGAGAAGTAAAAAATTTGCACGAAGGAATTAGTGAGGAGATAGTATTGGTCACACTCATCTGCGAGGAAGTTGGTCAGCCCGACATTTGCAACGAATTGCATAAATTCTTGATAAAACCCCGCTTCGTTCATGAAGAGTGCATGTGGCCATTCACAAGGCCTAACCTCCGTGTTGCGGAAAATGTTGATGTCGAGATCATGGGTCCACCCAACAACTCCTTTGGGACTCCGACTCGATGAACCTTTCCTTGGGAAATTCATTTCCCTAAGCACAAATTTCTGAAATTTTTGAGCCACAAATTTATGTTAATAAAACTTTATAAGATCGATAGCAACTTCTCATATAGATACCTAGAGGCCATATGAAGCATTCATACTACTTAGAACTCAAGGAATTCAACATGCAAGCTCATTTTCTATAGCCCCAAGTGCAGAAAAATATGCAAAATATAAACCACTAAAGCAAAAACTAATTGGAGGAATGGGAGAGTCACATACCAAGGAGCAATTCCTCAAAATAGTTTTGGAAACAGAGTTCCAAGCAAAGAGATCGAAAGTTTCAGTTTCTAGAGGAAGAACACGGGAGAGAGAGAGAGAGAGAGAGAAAGAGAGCTAGAGAAGTTTTTCTGGAGGTAAGGAATGAAGCGAGCCGAAAGGATAAGGCAGGAGGGCCTGTGGGGCCCCACAAGCCATCAGGCGCGCCCAGGGGGGGTGGGCGCGCCCTATTGGCTTGTGGCCAATAGGTGCACCTCCCTGCTGTAATTTTAATGCCAAAAATTCTTAAATATTCCAGAAAAAATCATGTCGAAATTTTGTGGCAATCTGAGACTTTTTATTTTTGGGTCATTTTTATTGCACGGGAAAAAACAAAAAATAGGATAATCATGGCATTTTACTTTTATTAACTAAAAGTAACAGAGGATAAACTTGTGATACAGAGAGTTGTGTATACAAAATTCATCAATCACATGTCTTTCAAAAAGGATCCATTAATAAGGTTGATCAAGTCTTATTAATAACCGTTTTTGATTGACATGAAACCGAAGAATTTTTGTATCACACTAAGTTACCTCAATGGGGATTTGCATCTACCCAACAATAAGATTATAATATTTCTTCTTGGCAGTAGGTAGAGGGATTTTAAAATCTCCAATGATGATCGTGGCACTTGGCTCAATGACATGAATATTATTAACCAAAGTTTGCTTCTTTGGAAAATGCACGGTATGTTGTTTGCCATTGACATGAAAAGTAACTTTGCGTTTGTTGCAATCAATAACAGCCCCTGTAGTATTTAGAAAGGGTATACCAAGGATGATCGACATGTTGTCGTCCCCTGGCATATCAAGAATAACCATGTCTGTTAAGATAGTAACATTTGCAACCACAACAGCAACGTCCTCGCAAATTCCAATAGGTAAAGCAGTGGATTTATCAACCATTTGCAAAGATATCTCAGTAGGTGTAACCTTATTCAAATCAAGTCTTTTATATAGAGAGAAAGGCATAACACTAACACCGGCTCCTAAATCACATAAAGCAGTTTTAACATAACTTCTTTTAGGGCCAGTTCTTTTGGCGGCTTAAAAAATAAGCCGCCTCCTTCCCAACTTTTCCTATAAGTCATCTATGTCATTCAATGAGGCTTCTGAACTAGTTATGTGATAACTAACTTAGAAGCCTCAACAAATTTAGGGAGCGGCTTATTTTTTAAGCTAGGGAGAGGCAACTTATTTTTTAAGCCGCCCAAAAGAACTGGCCCTTAATAGAGCAAGGTATTGTGGGTATACCCGGATCTCCCAACTTCTTAGGTACTCCACCATGAAAAAGAATAATTAGCAAGCATTGTAGCAATTTCTGTTTCAGGTATTTTTCTCTTGTTGGTAATAATATCCTTCATATACTTAGCATACGGAAGCATTTTCAATATATCAGTCAAGCAAGTGCGCAAAAGGATGGGTCTAATCATTTTAGCAAAGCGTTCAAAATCCTCAGCGTCCTTTCTTTTAGAAACCTTACGAGGGAATGGCATGGGTTTTTGAACCCATGGCTCTCTTTCCCTACCGTGTTTCCTAGCAACAAAGTCTTTCTTCTCATGTCATCTATTTTTAGGATGTGGGTTATCAAGATCTTCCGCGGGTTCTATTTCCACATCATTATCATGTTCTTTATTATCATTAGGTTGAGCGACTACGTGAACATCATCATTATCATTATCATTTTCATTATCACTAGGTTCATGTTCACTACCAGATTGTGTCTCGGCATCAAAAATAGAAGCATCATTATGTTTCTCAGTAGGTTTTTCTATAGCAGGTTCACTAGAAGAATGCAAGGTCATATCATCTTTCTTTTTCTTTTTCTTCTTAGATGAACTAGGTGCATCTTCATTAATTCTCTTAGAATCTTGTTCAACTCTTTTAGGGTGACCTTCAGGATAAAGAGGTTCCTGAGTCATTGTACCTCCTCTAGTCATTACTCTAACAGCATGATCATTCATATTATTATTTATTTCAGCAAGCAAATCATTTTGTGACTTAGCAACTTGGTCTAGTTGGGTGTGAACCATAGAAGCATGTTTATCTAGACCCTTCACATCATTAGCAATTCTAAACATCAAGTCACTTAAGCGGTCTATCATCATGGCATTACTTCTTAATTGATCTTTGACATATTTATTGAAATGCTCTTGCTTAACAATGTAATTATCAAATTCATTCATGCACTAACTAGGAGACTTAGTATAAGGTATATCACTTTCATTAAAGGTATGGAGAGAATTTACCTCTACTACCTGTGTCGGGGTGTCAAGTCCATGTATTTCTTTGATAGGTGGTAATTTCTTGACATCTTCAGTTTTAATACCTTTCTCTTTCATAGATCTTTTTGCTTCTTGCATATCTTCAGGACTGAGAAATAGAATACCTGTCTTCTTTTGAATAGGTTCCGACGGTGGTTCAGGAAGTGTCCAATCATCGGCATTTTGCAATATATTATTCAATAATTCTTCAGCTTGTCCAACAATTCTTTCCCTGAAAACACAACCAGCACAACTATCTAGGAAGTCCCTAGAAGTATCGGCTAGTGCATTATAGAAAATATCAACTATTTCATTTTTCTTAAGAGGATGATCAGGCAAAGCTCTAAGTAACTGGAGAAGCCTCCCCCAAGCTTGAGGGAGATCCTCTTCTTCAATTTGCACAAAGTTAAATATTTCCTGTAAAGCAGCTTGTTTCTTATGAGCAGGAAAATACTTTTCAGAGAAGTAATAAATCATATCCTGGGGGCTACGCACACAACCAAGGACAGGAGAAAGGAACCATTCTTTAGTCTCGCCTTTTAGCGAGAAAGGAAAAAGCTTAAGGATAAAGTAGTAGTGCATCTTTTCCTCATTAGTAAAGAAAGCAGCAATATCATTCAGCTTCATGAGATGTTCGACAACAGTTTTAGTTTCATAACCATGGAAAGGATCAGACTCTACTATAGGAATCAATTTTGGGTCTACAGAGAAATCATAATCCTTATCAGTAACAAATATAGGAGAAGTAGCAAATTTAGGATCTTGTTTCATTTTCTCCATCATAGTTTTTTCTTTCAGTTTGCATACTAGTTTCCTCAAATCATCTCTTCTCACAAGCAAGAAAGTCCCTAGCTATCTCTCCATCCATAACATAACCTTCAGGTACATAAGGCAATTCATATCTATTAGGAGAGCGGGGTGTAATAGGTGATTCAAAATCTTCATCAGTTTCAGCATTTTCAAGTTCTCTAGCTTTAGCAATATGAGCATCAAGTAATCCATTCAATGGCACAATGTCAGTTTCATCATGTGTAGCAATAGTATCATCATTAATTTCAGAAGTAGCATCATCAAGTTCATGTGACAAATCAGAACGATCAACGGGTGGTGGTGTAACAAGCTGATTGAAAACAGCAGGTGAATCAAAAGCAGAGCTAGATGGCAGTTCCTTACCTACTCTCGTGCAAGAGCAGACGATCTTAGTTCGAGCATCTTTCAGATTCTTCATAATGGCAATTGGATATCCTCAAGTTAACACAATAAATATAGCTATGCTCCCCGGCAATGGCACCAGAAAAAGATCTTGATAACCCACAACTATAGAGGATCACAATAGTCTTTGCGAGTAGTATTTCACCCTGATTTATTGATTCGACACAAAGGGAGCCAAAGAATATTTATCGGCCTTAGCAGTGGAGTTGTCAATTCAACCACACCTGGGATATCTCTCTGCAGCAAAGATTTAGTAGCACATCAAGTAATAGTAGTAACAGTAACGGTAGCAGTGACAGTAGTAATTTTGTAGCGGTTGTGACAGTAGCAGCAGCAACAGTAACTTAGCAAGATTCAGTATATGTAAAGCGTAGGCACGTGGATCGGTGATGGATAATGATTTAGATGAAATTAATCATGTAACAGTGAAACACTAGGGTGACACCAAACTAACTCCAATTCATCAATGTAATGTAGCCATGTATTCCGTATATAGTCATACGTGCTTGCGATAAGAACTTGTATGACATCTTTTGTCCTACCCTCCCGTGGTAGCGAGGCCCTATTGGAAACTAAGCGATATTAAGGCCTCCTTTTAATAGAGAACCGGAACAAAGTATTAACACATGGTGAATACATGAACTCCTCAAACTACGGCAATCACCGGAAAGAATCCCAATTATTGTCACCTTGGGGTATGTGGATCAAGACACGTAATAGGTGCATACAACTTGCAAGATAAGATCCAAATCACTCTTCTATTCATGAAAACATAATAGGTTCAGATCTGAAATCATGGCACTCGGGCCCTAGTGACAAGCATTAAGCATAGCAAAGTCATAGCAACATCAATCTCAGAACATAGTGGATACTAGGGATCAAGCCCTATCAAACTCGATTACATGATCAATCTCATCCAATCCCATCACCGTCTAGCAATCCTACAAAGGAATTACTCACTCCCAGTGGTGAGAATCATGGCAGTGTTGATGAAGAAGGGTTGGTGATGACGACGGCGACGATCCCCCCTCTCCGGAGCCCCAAACGGACTCCAGATTAGCCCCCCCCCCCCCCCCCCCGAGGAAGAACGGGATGTGGCAGCGGCTTCGTCTCGTGAAACGCGATGAAATCTTCTCTCTGATTTTTTTCTCCGAAGATGTGAATTTATAGGAGTGGAATTAGGGCCGGGGGAGCCACATGGGCCCCACAAGCCATCAGGGCGCGCCCTGTTGGCTTGTGGCCCACAGGCAGCCCCCCTCTTGTGGATCTTTGCTCCATAATTCATTATATATTCCAGAAATAATTCACAAAAAGTTTCATCCAATTCCAGGAACTTTTATTTCTGCACAAAAAATAACACCAAGGTAGTTCTGCTGAAAACATCATCAGTCCGGGTTAGTTCCATTCAAATCATGCAAATTAGAGTCCAAAACCAGAGCAAAAGTGTTTGGAAAAGTAGATACATTGGAGACGTATCAGAGCACAATCGATGTTTCCTTCATACTTGGTCAGCCAATCCATACCTAGGATTACATCCAATCCCTATGACTCTAATACGATGAGGTCGGTGGGAAATTCATGGTTTCCAATGTTGAGGTTCATTGTGTGACATCCTAGTCCTGCTGTCATCTCGGCTCCTGGGGAACTGACCAGAAGGGGTCTACTAAGGGTTCTAGTAGGCAAACCATACTTTTCCACAACTACCCTTGATATGAATGAATGTTACGCACCATAATCAAAAAAGTACCAGTACTGGACATGAATTTAACAAAAACTTACCAACCACAGTATGTGGATGATCATAAATCTCCTCCACATCAATGTGGATCACCTGAGCATGGGGAAAACGGTTGGGCTTCTTGTTTGCTTAGTTTCCATTGCCATTGTCGTTTCCATTTCCCTGCTTGGCCTCCGGACAATCGATGGAATAATGTTCCGTCTTCTTGCACTTGAAAAAGGTAATATGACTCATATCTTTCTGAGTGTAACATCCCAAATTTTCTAAATTTAGAATTTTAATAGATCATCATCTGTTTGATTGCATTGTTTGTTTGTTTTTCTTAATATTTAGTAGTTCATTATTCAACTCAAGGCAAATTGTTGAAGTGGAGATAACATGACTTCTCCCCTGTGAAATTAAATGTTCATAATGACCAGAAAATTATTTGGAGTTCACCTGATGTGTTTTTGAAAGTTTCTAAACTTCAAATAATTTTTAGTTGTGTATTACAAAGCTCATTTTGTGGCCTATTGTGTAAATGAATTTTCAAATTTTGCATTAGAGATGGAACTAGTGTTACTCTGGTATGTATTAGTAGTTACGGGAATAATTTGCTATCCATGGTGGTAGCTACGCACGGCCCCAATTTTTATCTCTAATTATTTTTATAAATAATTTTGGACTATGAAAATTAAGTTTATAACGAAAATATCGTGACTTTGGACCAGCTAAGCAAGCAAACACACAATTATACCAAAAAGGCAAACAAAAAGACTGTCATAAGTGAAAAAATGACCTTTCTACGCAACAAAAAGACACTTGTGTTAAAAAAGTAATAAAAAGACAAATAATAATGAGAAAATTTCATTTCTATACAGCAAAAATACACTTGTACCAATGCCATTGAAACCCGACATCTCATATATCAAAAAAAGTCAATTATGCCAAAGAGTGTTTAGCTACCACCATGCATAGAAAATCGCCTCTCTTAGTAGTTATATTTTACTGTATGTTTTTAGTATTTTAGGATTTTATCTGGAATTTATTTAGCCAGAATATATATTGTTGTAGCATAGTTTTGTTTAAAAACAAAAACCACAGGCGCACTGTGCAGTCGGGCTGCACATCCCTAGGCCCAGCAACCCCAACACGCAGCGCAGCTAGCAGGCCGGCCCACGAGCCCCACGCCCTAGACTTTTGTTTTTTTCTTTCTCATTTAATCCCTCGAGTCGCTGCCAGAGGGCACCGCCTCACTGTCTCCTTCCCCGAGCCGAACTCAGCCGCGTCACACCTTCACGCACACCCGACGCCGAGTCCGGATCAATCCGTCGCGCCCAGCCACCCCGTGCACCCCAGGGACACCGCACGCGAGGGAAATCTCTCGAGGAACCCTCGCACCCCTCTTTCGATCCTTCCCATCACTGCATGCTCTAATTACGGAGAAACGCATCTCACGAGGAGCTCCGCAGTCCACCGCCATTGCTGCTTGATCTAGTCGCCGTAAGAGCACCGCAACCGCGCCGCTTGTTCCCTTCGGTTCCCTTACTCCGCGGCGCATTCCTTTGACGTTTTGGTTTGTCCCACAGCACAACGGAGCGAGCCACCCGACGCTGAGCCAAAGCTCCGGAGCATGTCGAGTTCACGTCGCCGCCTTCGCCCGCAGAGGAAGCCCTCGCTGCTGTTTTCGCCACCATCCCCACCTCCGCTGGACGCCGCTTCCAACCGATGCTTCATCTTCGCCGAAGAGCCACCGGAGTAGCGCCACCGCCCACGTCCGATACCCGCCGCCGTCTTTCCTTTGCTCACGGTGAGCACATGCACAAACACCCCTTCGGCCAATCCTAGTGCGACACGTGGCATGTGCTACAGTGTCGCAGTAGCTCAAAACTCTTATGTTTTTTTTGGGGGGGGGGGGGGGTAGATTTCCAATCTTATTTCAATTAGCTCTAATTTTTAATCTGTATATCCGTTTTAGACGATTCTTTTTCCTATGTACTCACAATGACCAGTAGAATACAACATAACCAAAATTTCACACGTTTGCACTGTTCAAATTTGAAATTGACCAGATTTAAATTGAACCTTCCGGAGGCCATAACTTTTAAACCGTTTAGCCAAATTAATTGATTCTTTTTGCGTTGTGTCCCTGTTAGGATGTACGTTAAATTTACATACTGTTATGTTTCTAGTATTGACGTTTTATTTGAATTCTTTGTTGTTGACTTTATTTTATTGTTATGTGAGTATGGTTTATTTATCGATGCCTTCGTTGAACGTATAGATTGTCCGGGGTGTGAAGTGGATCAGAACTAAGGACGTGTTCGGCTTCCCACCACTCCGCGACTCGGCTCCTGGAGCTGGCGGATCTGAAGTGAAAAATCACGGAGCTGGGGAATAGGTGCTCCGCAGATTCTTAATTTTCGTGGAGCTGGTGTGTTGCCGAACAGCTCCTAAGAGTTAGAGTACTTCAGCACCGTTTAAGGCAAGTTGCACTTTTTGATCGTAGTTAATCTTATTTTTACTATGCATGTGTTGGATATGTTTGGTGTGATTCATATGTTCCTTGTCGCCATACGTGTGTTGTTTGTGTTGTGTAATTGTGTGCCTAACTTTGCTATGGTAGACGGGGTAGATTCTTGAGTTTGTTGAGCTTATATGTGAGAACTTGTTAATGACTTGAGTAGAAACTTAATATAAAAATCACATTTAGGCTCACAAGGTTGCATTATGGACATGCTTCATGGTTGTGCTCCGACTTGTTTAGGGTTGCATTGTGGCGTATCTACCCACGGTCGTGTGCTCCCCAGTAGCAAGGTTGCATTATGGGTATGGTCCATGGTTGTGCTCCGAGTCGTTTATTGATCAGTACGACCGTGCAGCATGAGCATCACTCCAATGTCATGAACAAGCATATGCCAGCACCAATCTACCATGAACATCAAGCATATGCCTACCCAAGCTTAACTCCAATGTCACTACCTATCGATTCAAGCACCAATCTACCATTTGGGAAGCAACAACAACACCTAGTTTGCATGAACACCCAAAGCAGTGCACAAAGCAACATTAACAATCAAGAAGGAATCGATTGGAATCGAATCGATTCGATTGGAATCAAATCTAATCGAATCCAGTCCAATCCAAGCCATGCCTACTGCAGAAAACCCTAATATACATCTACGAGCAAAGGGGGAAATTGCAACTTATCGGAGCGGGTGCCATTGCAGCGTACGTCGGCCGAGGAGGAAATCCCCGACGGGAAGGAGATGCCGGCTGAAGAGGATGAGCCGGCAATGCCGAGGGCCGTCGGCGATGCGCCAGTGCTCCTTGTCACGCGGGAGGTCGAGGAAGTGGGCGCCGTCGTCCATTGCCCTACGACGCTGCCAGGAGAAAACCCTCGAATGGGGGTAAAAAAACCTCCGCCCACGGGGGTTCCGAAGAGCGGCGCACCCGATGTCCCCTCTGGTGGCGCCACCGAACCCAGGAACACCAGGTCAAGAAACGGCGGCGGAGCCGGAGCGGCCGACACCGCATTGTGCGGACGAGGGGCCTAGTGCAGAACGACGGCGGCACGTGGATGACCGCCATCAGTTCAATGCGTGAGTTCACGAGGAGGCCTCAAACCGCTCTTGGATGTGTTTGCTGCCGGCGTTGATGGGAGTCAAGGGACGGCACGACAGCGGGTGAGCCATCATAGGAGAGCAAGAGGCGATGAGGAGAGTGTGTGTGTGAGAGAGAGAGAGAGAGAGAGTGGTGTGAATGGAGGAGTGGACGGTGACACAAGAAAGGGAGGGAAGTTATGAGACGTCCCATCCGTCTCCCGCGCTCACTAAGGCATGCAGCAAAGAGCCACGCGTGGCCGCAGTGAGCCTAGCTCGCGAGAAACTGCTGATTCTGTCGTTCCTCGCGGGCCTGGTCCGGGGGTGCTTTAAGTTCCGTGCGGCCTGAGAAGTAGATGCAACCCAGGCAACCAAACAGACGATTTTCTTCCCGCACGCGCCTGGTTGGGCCTAATGCGGGCTACCAAACACACCCCTACTGCACTGAAGGCGTCATGACGCTAGCAAATAGTTCGCCGCGCCGCCAACGAGGTCGCTCATCCGTGGCTCCGTGCTCGTTGTGTCGAACATGCCGTCACGGCCACCGTCCATTGTAGTTGCGAAGACCTACGGTAACTCCGTGTATTATGTGTCTTAATCATATCTAGTGTATGCAACCAAGCACCGTGTAGTTGCATCAGCACATCAATGCAAGACACCAAACACCCTCACATAAAAAACATCAAACATCGTGTCAAAATTGCTTCCCTAATGCAGTCAGTCCATATGCGGGCAACCAAACGTTGTGGAGATGATGTTTTTTTTTTGTTTTTTTTTTCTCAATCAAACCAAACTAGGACATGTATGCAATGTTAGCAAAATTCACGCGAGCAATCAAACACGCCCTTTGTAGACGAGCTGCGCAGTCCAGCCGATTCCCGGCCATCCATAGATCCCGTAGCTGAAGAAGTGAAAGCACGCATTGCACACGGAAGTGATCACCTGCCTGCCGAGTGGACAGCGCGAACGCATTTCCGGCATCCATTGGTCCTGTCAAAACGTAGGATCCGGGCAGTGCAGGCTCAGGCTGCGAGGGCATGAGGACGAGGCCCACTACGGCACACTGCCCAGAACTACGTCTACGTGCCCCGCTCGCCGAGGCAAAACTCGAGGCATTACTAGTGTCATGGTCGGGTCAACATCACGCCACAGAGCATGGATCCACTCAATCTGCCGCGCCCGCGGCCAAAACCGGAAACGGCAGGCCGTGTTTATTTTCCGCCGAAGCGCCAGTACTCCGGCAGGCGGCAGCACCGCGTACGTACATAGTAGTACTACAGATCATTCAAGGCCGTGTGCTCTGCCCAAGGATGCTCTCTGCCGAGCTCTGCCCGCGTCTGGTTTTGCGTGAGACGGGGATCACCGGGAGAGGGAGCCGTGGATTCAATGGCCTCGTCGCTTTGGCGCCGAGAGCTGCCTGCGTGTGGGGGGCAAGCAAATGGCCAAAATCAATGTCCCTGTGGCGGTGGGTGCAGATCCGTTCTTGGCCGGCCTCTGCTTTCCATCGTGTTGCGCGACCGCTGGTCCGACCGATTCCACAGTCACCGTTCGTCGAGGCAGTAGCATTCATGGTGCTTCAGGGCTTGAGGACCGTGTTGTTGGAGCTCGCTTTGCCGATACATTTGTCTTGGTCATCAGACTATCAGGGGTTCGTGAGCTCGAGCCGTGGGGCAGTTTATAGCCCGGCTACATATAATCAACTTCTTTTTCCTTGCGAAGATCATCTAATCAACTCGGGCATTTTTGGATTGCAGTTGTTTGTCAGTTTTTTCGTAGGTTTTCAATCTTTAGACTTTTTTTATAAGGATTGCCTTTGGACCGAAACAATGCTGGCACCTATGCCTTAGTTCGATAGAAATTTAAAGAGAGAAGTGCATATTACAACCCTCAACTCTTGAGTGGGTCTAACTTACAACCCTCATCTATAAAACCGTCTAAGTTGCACCCTCCAACTCCCAAAACCAGTCAAATTACCCCCAGCTCGCCTTGACCCCGGTTTTGGTCCAGTCAGTGCGCTTTGACCGGGTCGCCTCGTCCACATCAGCGTGCCACATTGGCTATAAAGCCCACTAGCCAGCTCCTAACCCTAAGGCCGATCCAGTTTTCCCCCGAAGCGCGGCCAGGGAGGCATCGCGCCCGAGCGCGCGAGCCGCGCGGCCACCAGCCCAGGCCGCCGCCAGCGGCGACCACCGGAGCCCCGCCGCCCTCCATCCCTCTCTTCCCCGGCCCCTCCTCTCCTCACCGGACCTCCGACCGCCGGCCCTCCTACGCGTGCGCCACGGCCACGACCTCACGGCCGGCTTCCACCTCTGCGCCCGACGACGTCCGGCCTGCCTCCAGCACCGGCGACCGCCCCCGCCACCTACTGCCACACCACCACCCGCCTCTCCCTCTCCTCGCCTCCACCTCGTGCGCCCCGCCTCCGCGTGCGCCCTCCGCTGCCAGGCCCGGCGAGCTCCGCCGCCGGCCGTCCCCCAACCTCCCACCTCTGCGCCCGGCGACGTCCGGCCTGCCTCCAGCACCGGCGACCGCCCCCGCCACCTACTGCCACACCACCACCCGCCTCTCCCTCTCCTCGCCTCCACCTCGTGCGCCCTCCGCTGCCAGGCCCGGCGAGCTCCGCCGCCGGCCGTCCCCCAACCTCCGTAGCTCCAGCCACTGCTCCGGGCGCCGCCCTGCACCGGCCGCCCTCGACGGCCTCCGCCACATCTCCGACAGCCCGTCCCGACGGCCGTCATCCACCCGGGCTCCGCCGTTGACCTCACCGCAGCTTGCCGGCCAGCACCCCGTCGACAGCCACCTTGCGCCAGCTGCTTCCGCCGTCGGCCGTCACCAGCCAGCCGCCGCCGGAGAAGACCAGCGCCGCCGCCACCTTGGACCACCACCGACCGCACACTTAAGTCAGTTGCTGACGTGGCGTGCTGACTAAACTCGAAGACTGAGTCAAAGCAATGACGTGTCTTTCATGTGGGACAAAACCGGGGTCAAGCCGAGCCGGTTGGGTAATTTGACTGGTTTTGAGAGTTGGAGGTGCAACTTAGACTGTTTTATAGATGAGGGTTGTAAATTAGACCCATCTAAGAGTTGAGAGTTGTAATATGCACTTCTCTCAAATTTAAACATCCACTCCTACTAAGTGTGTGAAAAGAAATTGAAATACTATTTAGATGTTTCTAGAAAAAAATATCTACAAGTATACACACATGTTCTCTAAGAGATGTAATTTTTCATTAAATAATCCCATTATTTGCAGGCTACACAAAAAAAATTAAAAAAATGGCACCAAAACAATAAAGAATAGACCCATTTTAATCTATGTATTTTTTTTTTGCATGGTAATACATGTGTCATTCATATCATAAAGATCAAAGTACAAGTCACGTAAGGACCGACATGACAAAACTGAAAAGATAGCAGAACATCTCTGAACTTGACATCAACATCCGTCACCTGCCACCGGCACCACCACAGCAGCCACCGAAGAAAAGAATGACGAATCACCTCCTCACCTGAGGTCGACGCGGCTCCATCACTGATATGCAGCTTTGCAAGCCTTCAAGGTGGCTCACCAAAAGTGAAGTCCTTGTCGTTGAACGAATCAAACCGGGGCAACACCCCAGACACGCCATCGAAATCCAGGTCTGGCACCCCACCACGACTAAGACGACGAAGAAGGAAACTATACATGCCATCCACGAACCACGAACCCAACACACATTCCATCTTTTAGATGTCGTCGATGCAGACCACAATCTGCATTCGCTTCTGGACTACCTCCCAAGCTCCGCGTCGATGCTGAAGCAAACGCCGACGCAACGGCGAAGCCCGAGGACACAGGTCCACCACGAGGATGCCGCCGCCACCACGCCATCCTAGTTTGAAGTTTGAACAGACCGGTTTCCAGATCCATCCCCAACCATAGGACCGATGACCTCGTCAGGGCAAGATCCAAATAATCTTTATTCAGCGCCGCCATCGTAGCCACCAAAGCCAAGACGATGAACAACCTAAAAGACCTAGACTACAAGGATTAAAAACGATCCACACGCGTGGATCCGGCGAACCCCCTCACTGCCGACGACCGAGGTCGCCAGCGAAGGGGAGCCGCCGGAGGACGACGCTAGAAGATTGTCCTCTCCTGACGGCGGCTAGGGTTCCAGCCGCCTGGAAAAGACAGGAAAACGATAGTTTTAATTAATGTGTTTCTATCTATCTCTTGTGATATATTTTTACTTTTTGTGTACACCACATACGAACATATATGTTAATGAAATTTTGTACGTGTATACTACAAATATATGCGTATGTGTATGTTTTTCAGATTTTTTAGGTAGGAAAAAAGTTTTTTCGCTGGAAATAGAATAACAGGCTCCCTGAACACGTCCCACAAATGCACTTTCCACGCTCCAACCTCTCTTTTTAAGACTCAATCGTGTAGAATCGGGCCGCTTTTCATTGAGTTATGTCGAATATTGTGCGTGAGTTCCTACTACATGCGTCGAATTGTTCTATAACATGTTTTCCGTGTTTTATGCGTGTTTGTAATCCTCTGATTTGAATTATCAAACCCCTACCAAATAACCGTGTTTTCGGTGTTCCTGTATTTTCACAATACTGCAGTCAAAAGAGGCCATCAACCTTTAACCAGGGAATGTTCCCGGAGGCATGCAATGAACTTCAGTAAAATTGAACAAGTTATCTAAATATATCCGAGAATTCGAAAACAAATACATACATGTAAATATCAATATTTTATTGAGCTTGTAAAATCCCATTATAAATACAGGTTCTCTAAAAAAAGGGGGGTGTACCCCTAAATATATTTAGATTTCTGTTGAAGGCGTTGGTTCTTGATGCCTGACTATGAATCTCATACCAAAGACATCGATTGCGGCAAACCAAAATGATAGTTATGCTCTGAACTTGCGTATAACACCGAGCATTAAACTTGGGTTTTCTTTGACGAAACTTATCAAATACACACACAAAAATTGTACCCCTTGGATACATGCTCTTGGGCGCACCTTTGAATGTCTAGTTGCCTTCTATTTCTTAACCCTCGGAATTGAATACACTCTGACACAATAACATGCCCCTATGTGGTACCTCGATAGTTATATATTTGCAAAATTATAAATTAATTGAGAATGACCAGGATGTCCTTTCAGTGAGGAAGCACTTCTCCACACAAAGAAAAGTACTAGATTTTCTTTTTTGAAATGGTCCCCAGGGGAAAAGGCTCCCCACCTGAGTATATTTCAAACCTCACAAAGTTTTACAAAGTTCACACATTGTGTGAAGAGAGGAAATCACGCCACAGAACGGCGCGACCCTTTAATATTTCAGTCTTGAGCGATGGGACCAAACAACAAAGTCATTGTTAATGGCCTTAATTGAAATTTTGGTGTCAATCTCTAGAGCTTGCAGGACCTTCTTGTTCTTTCTGTCCCAAATTTTCCAAAGTATAAGGAGTAGAACGAAAGGGCGAACAAAGTCGGGCAGACCACCTGGCATCATTGTGTTGAAGAGGTCATAGATGGGGGCGAAGCTTGGGCTGATGCCAATGAATCGCCAGATCCTGGGAGCAGGCAGACAGGAGAAGAAAAGGTGATTACGATCTTCCACCGCATGGTAACACCTAGGACATGCATCAGTAGGCATAATATATTTTTCTTCGTAAGTTGCTTCTTGTGGTCAGTCGATCAAGGTAGAAAAGGCAACCGAAGATCATCACTTTCTTTGGCACCCGGGAGTCCCAAATTTCGGTCAGCATGGGGTCCATGAGCTGTCGGTTAGAGCCACATATGTCCCGCAGGTGGAGAAGGCCGCCTCATTGAGCAACCATCTGGTGTCCGGCGCCTGAGAAAGGGCAATATCCCGCAACAGAGAGTTTAGGGAGACAAGTTCTACGACCACGGTAGTGTTTAGCCGATTATGAAGGGCAAATTCAATCCCATTCTGCAATATAGTGGCTACCATGTCATTTTGGTTTATTTGGCGTGAGAAAAGTGTTGGATAAAATACAACAAGGGGCTCCGACATGAGCCAACGATCTAACCCAAATAAAGTGGAGCGTCCATCACCGATGGAACATTGAGAAAACTCTCTTAAACTCTAAATGTGTTTGAAAATAGTTCTAGCAAGGAAGGAGCTAATTTTGTCATGGCCAATGTGGAGAGGGGAGTGGTATAAAATCCAGTCCTTCCAAGGTAGGTTTATGGAGTGTAGGAATGTATAAGAAAACATGATGGTCAAGCTTTTTAGTAGTCAATGCTATAGACATGGTGTATTTTGTGCAACATACCTTCAAAAGTTTTCTATAACCTTTTCATGGTTTGCACATGTATTGATTGGTTATAAAACAATAGAGGCCAGTGATTTTTTAATTTTTTTTGAAATGGCCGGTAAATAATTAACTATGCTTATGCCTTTTTTAAACATTACTATGCTTATTACTAGCTTTCCGGCTGGTAAGGTAAGACCAAACACTCCGGGTTAAATCTTAAGATGAAAACACACACGAAGACAAAGTCATGGAAGGGAGAATGTCCATTACGCAGCCCCACAAGCAGAAACCCTAGGGTTGTCCCCTCTCTCCTCAAATAGGGCCCATGAGCTCTATCACGTGATCCAAAAGATCCTGCACATAGTTCACAACTTCACACATGACACTATTTCCCCCACTAAAAAACACGACACTATTTCCCTAAAAAAGCAAAAGCTATTATTTATTTGGTGTTGCAAACACTATTTATTCTCAAAAGGAAAGACAAGCTACTGCTTTTCTTATCCTAAAGGTTGCGGATATTCAATTTGGCTCTAGGGAGCATATGCTCCTGCGTGTTGAAAATGAATTTTACAAATGTCAAAAAAAATTGAAAACAAACATGTGTGTTCATTGTCACATTCAAATGGTACATGCAAATTTGCAGGTGAAAAACATAAGCATTTTGACCTGTACAAAAAAAACAAGTCGAACGCCAAATGTTACCTCCAAATGTTACATTTAATTTTGTTTTTTTCATGAAAATTGGCAAGCACACTTGTCACACTAATATGAACATCTACCAAAAAAAATCAGAATTTTTAAAATTTATTTACTATTTATTTTGATTTTACTGTTCATTATGGAGCATATGCTCCCCAGAGCCAAAAATCCACGCGCGGCAATTTTGTTATATTGCTAAAATTCTTTTTCTAACACATAGTGGTCAAATTCTTCTAAGCAAGTCATTCAAAATCAAAGGCCGTTTCTTAGACGATCTTGAACTGTACTGGGCTAACCCCCTTCACATGTCTGCGGACACGTCCAAATAGTGTATGGGCTTGTTTGCTTTGAACCCCATTTATCCGTGCATGTTGCCGTGTCCCTTTAAATTATCTAGGCACATGTATTGGTGGAAGAGAGAGGAAAAAATGATTAAAAAAAATGGTCCAGAGTAGACCGTGTACGACGTGGTGGATTGTTCGGACACATTTATTTTTTTCCCACATATGAATTGAGTTTGATAGGGGATGAGGGTTTGAGGGGCTCAGTGAGATAGACTTTTTTTTTCTCTCTCTCTCCTGTTTTGTTTCTAGGTTGTTCGTCCGGGGAGGATTTCTTCATTGGAGATCAGTCGTGGACATTAAATTCAGGTCTTTAAACACCCACGGACGGCGAATAATGATTGATCAAATCTTAAAATTTTCTTCACACTACCGGACACCTTAATTAGCACACCTCAAATCCATACAAAGACATGCGTAAATGATGCAACACAAATCATTTGGCTACTACATCACTGTAACACCCCATGTATTAAGCTACAGTGATCACCCTTTTGATTATGCCATGTCATCATGATTAACAGTGCTTAATCATCATTAGCACCATATCTCATTTCAAATTCAAATTCAAACTTAAAATGAAAATAAAAGTTGTTCAAATCCAGAAACTAAAATGTCATCATGTTGCAGATATTCCCAAGCAATTTATGAAAATAACAGCAACGTTAATAGAAATGCTTAAATGACTCCATCAACCAAAAACAGGACCAAACAGCAGTATTTAATCCAATTGCAATTAAACAAAATAAAAATAAAATCATTTATACTCCAAACCTTTTTATAACAGTGGTAGATATTGCCTAGTATTTATTTTGGCAAGTCTCATATTTTGCAAAAGTCATTAGAAATAAAAAAAAACAGAAAATAGAAAACGATATCAGAAAAAGAAAAAGAGAAAAGGAAGAGAGGCGCTGTGCAACTGGGCCTTAAAGGTCTACAGGACGGCCCAGCCCACTCCCCACCTCGTCTCCCTCCTCTGTTCACCGCCCGCGCCGCTGTCGTCGCGCGCGCGCTCGCCTTGCCAGGCCCCCCCTCTCCTCTGCTCGACAGCGAGCGGCTACAGGGCTCGTGGAGGGGATAAGGCACCCTCCTCGACCTCCTGGCGAACCCTAGCCGCCTCACTCTCGCCCTCTCTCGCTCCCCTCCCTCACCTGAGCGCCTCCATGGCCGCTCCGCCGTAAAGCTCACGGCCACCGAGCCCTGCTCGCCTCGACTCCGTGTCATCTCGCTTCACCGGCCTCGGCTGCGACCTCTGCACCGACCAGCTGGGACCGGAAGCCTCTGTTTCGCCTCCAACGCCGTCGTCTCCAACCTCTGGCACCCGTACTTGCTGCCGTCGATTCGTCGCCGACCGGCCCTCCCCGAGCACGCTTAGCACATCTGCAGGGCCACTGTAAGCCCCGCATCGTTCCCCCTCTCCTCTCGCCGTCGTATTCGGCCCCTAGCACCGATCCCCAACGTGGCCGAGCCCATCGCCGCGGGAGCTCATCGCCGGCGAGCTTCCGGTGACCTTTTGGTCACGCTCTGCTGTCCGTTGAGCTCGCGCGCGCTCGTAGACCCCCCCCTAGCCCCTTGTTTCGTCTGCAAACGCGCTGTACAGCCGTCCCCGTCGAGCACCCATAGCCGCCGCCGTCCGCCGTCGAAGCTCCGGTCGACTCCGGCCATCTCAGGTCGCGAGGCCGCCACCGTTGGACGCGGCCTTCTCTCCTCGTTCGAACGCCACCTCCCGCGCCCGATTTGAGCCACTGGGGCCGTTTTCCGGCACTGGCCGATGCGCTCCGCCTCGGGAGAGCCCGCCGGAGCAACTCCGGCAGCCGACGCCGACGTGGCGCTCGTGTGGCACGTGCTGGGTCACAGACCGGTGGCCCCAGTGGGTCCCGTTGACTGAGTTGACCCAGTCAACCCTGCTGACTGGGCACAATGGCCCACTGACACGCGGGCCCCACCAGTTTAATTCATTTTTAAAATAAATAAAGCTGCTAATTAAAACGTTAATTAATCTGTTAGTTAATTAGTTAGCTAATCAGTCACTGACAGTGGGTCCCAGTAACTAATTAGGTTAATTAGTTAATTTAATCTACTATTAAATTAGCCTAGTCTATGACAGGGGGCCCCCACCTGTCAGGTTTGACCCTCGTCAGCGGTGTTTGACCGCTCACGCAATGATGACTTCATGCTCACGTCACTCTGCACTGTTCTGGATAATGTTGATTTAAATAAATAAATAAATTCCAGAAAATGTTTAAAACTTTAGAAAATCATATCTTTTAATCCGTAACTCGGATGAAAATAATTTATACATGGAAGTTGTTCAGAAAATTCCCACAAATCCAAATACGCTGTCCGTTCATCTGTCACATGCTCCTAGCATGATGAACTTGGACATTTAGCATTAGGATCATCTGTCCGGTAGTAGCCCGAGACCCGGAAAATATCGTCAGGTCTTCTTCCGACCCGTCTGCGACGTGTAGTACTGCGTTAGTGCATGCCTAGCTCTGCATAATGTCATGTCATGCACCGTGTTGCATATGTTTGCTTTATATTTATTGTTTCTTCCCCCCTCTTCTCTCCGGTAGACCCCGAGACTGACGGTGCTGCCGGGTACGACTACACCGCTGACGATCAGGCCCTTGCCGCAGAGCAGCAAGGCAAGCAACTCCCCCTTGAGCATTCCGATATCACCCATTCCTTTCCCTCTTATTCTTGCATTAGATTTTGCTACTGTACTAGTTAGCTCCTATTCTGATGCATAGCCTGTTTTTGATAAACTACTACTGTACCTGCAATCATATCAACTGCTTAGTATAGGTTGATCAGTGAATCCCTTGTGACCCCCCCCCCCCCTTAGTCCCAGTTGCCCCTGCTTCTTCATCGATGACCCGACGACTCGAAGACCCGAAGACTCGGTCAACCGACCGACAAGCCAGGCCCCTCACATCACCGCACCCCCCTTAGTTGTACGACTCTGCAGCGCTACTATCGAGTACCGAGGGTGACACCTCGTGAAGTACTCATGATGCTAGCTCTGTAGTGTAACTAGTCGGTCGTGGTTATCGAGGGTGATTCCTCCTTCACCACTCCCGACGATGACTCTGTCGTGCAACCCCTCAAGTGTGGGACCCTCGAGGGTGATTCCTCTAGTTCCACCTTGACGGTTACATCGAGCGGGGACCATTGAGGGTGATTCCTCAGTTCCCGCCTTGATGTTTTATACACACAATTAATATGACCTGGTTACGGGAACATGTTGGTGATGGGTCGGCCCTGAGGGGTACCCACGGTTTGAGGATGATGAGGCGTGGACGGGCAGGAGAGGCCCGTGCCACACATCCTCGAGACGGGGCGACGGGACCGCACTTTATGGGTCGCGCTTGCCCCGCATTAATAAAAATGCTAATGGGTTGGGTATTTGATCTGAGTTGGTCGTTTGACCTTTTTACGCACCAAACCTTCACGTGGGAGAAGTTATGGGTACTCAGCGTCGTTGTATCAGCCGAAGCTCTTCGGACGTCAGCAATGGAGCGGCGCGCGCCGGATTGGACTGGACGGTACAGCTCTTGGACTGGAGTGTGCTAGGTCTGCTTCCGGCCGCCCACGCATCGTGCAGGAGCGCAGAGGGCAAGTGGGCCCACGACCCGTTTGTGCTTAGGATTTAGACCGGCAGGTCGGCCACTCTGTTGAGTCTAGGTGGGGCGACGACGTGTTGCTATCCCGAGGCCGGACATTACCCAGTAAAGTGTGTCCGGTCGGAGGTGATCAAGCGTGTTGGAAATGCAGTGCACCCCTGTAGGGATGAATAAACTATTCGAATAGCCGTGTCCACGGTAACAGGACAACTTCGAGTTGTAGCTTGACCTTATACAACTATAATTGTGATTTAATTTGAAATGAATGTGGCTCCGGGATTGCTTCCTCGCAGGGAGTCGAGGAAGAATCTCTGGGCGTGGTTACTTAATAAAATTGCTACAATAATATGACTATATATGAGATACCAGTATACTCTCTTCTAATCCTGCAAGATGCTGAAGATGCTAGTCTTCGATAGGACTAGGCCTTCCCCTATTCTTGCTTTCTGCAGTCAGTCCAGATATAACCCCTCCCCTTGATACTGATGCATACTTAGCATAGTTCTGATGTCAGTCTTGCGAGTACTTTGGATGAGTACTCACCGCTGCTTTGCTTTCTCTTTCCCCCTCGATACGATTACCGCGTTCAGATGACGGAGCCCAGGAGATGGAGTACGCCGGAGGTGACTACTACACCACCGCTGGAGCCTACTACTACGTGGAGAGTGCCGACGCTTAGGAGTAGTTGGGAGGTTCCCAGGCAGGAGGCCTCGCCTCTTTCGATCCGCTGCTTATGTTTGTGCTAGCCTTCTTAAGGCAAAACTTGTTTAACTAATGTCTGTACTCAGATATTATTTGCTTCCGCTGACTCGTGCTTTGTCGAGCTTTGTATTCGAGCCCTCGAGGCCCCTGGCTTGTAATATGGAGCCGTATGACTTTAATTTGTGTCTAGTGTTGTGTTGTGATATCAATCAGTGGGTCTCTAATCTTGGTCGTACGCATTGCGTGTATGTTTAGCGTACTGTCAAATTGAGGGCGTCACAAGTTGTTATCAGAGCCGCCTGCATGTAGGTAGCCCCCTTTCCAACTCCTTGGCCGAAGTTGAGTCTAGTACTTGAAAAACTTTTACTAACATTGCTGTGTGGCTTACGGGCCCACATCTCAATCGGGTGGTATTAGGATCTTTTACTCCTCGTCTATACTCTGGGTTCTGATCGCTCTTCTCTTTCGGGTTAAAGACTTTGCTAACTCTAACTCTAGGTTCTCGTAACTTCTTCCTCCCAGAGAGCCCCTCCTCCCAGATGATGGCTTGGTACTTTCGTTGTCCCCGACGTTGATGTAGCGTATCGCTATGCCTCGTTGTTGTATCCCTCTACCGCGTGCCTGTGTGCCGCCTAGTTATCTAGGTTATTTTCATGTCGGACCTATCGTCTATTTTGTAACAGACTTATTGTTTGTAATAAACCTATGCATGGATTTGTATGTTAAAATTTGAACTACTATGTCGTATCTATTGCACTGCCTTCTTTGTGCAATTTACCTCATGGATGATTCATTCTTTTGCAATTACCCAATGCTAAACTACCACTGTTAAAATTTGACAGAATGGTTAGGCCAGCTGGTCGTGGTCGTGGTGCGCCTGAACCACCACCACCACCGGAATACATGGCTGGTATGATGCAGCAGTTTGAACTGAATCGCCAGTTTATGCAAGGGCTTATGGACCAGTTCCCGAGGCCGAATATGAATCAGCAACCAGCCCCAATGACTCTGCAGGACTTCATGCGTCTCAACCCTACGACCTACCGCAGCTCAACTCAGCCGCTTGACGCAGATGACTGGCTCCGTGACATCACTTATGAGCTGGAGTCTTCAGGCGCCCCAGTGGCTAGCTATGTCACCTTTGCCTCGTACTTTCTGAAGGGTCCCGCTGCACAATGGTGGGACAGTCACAGGCGCTCACAGCCTGTTGGAACAATCATCACCTGGCCGGAATTCCAAGCTGCTTTCCGTGCTCGTCACATTCCTCAGGGACTGATGGATAAGAAGAAGCGTGAATTTCGCAACCTAGTCCAGGGCAACAAGACTGTGGATGCTTATCAGTGGGAATTTCTGGACTTATCTCGCTATGCTGAAGAAGACGTTGCAACTAATGCTCGTAGGCAGGAGAAGTTCCGTGAAGGCCTCCACCCTGATATCAAGCTGGCACTCCTTGTTCAAGACTTCGATAACTTTGCCACCTTGGTGAACAAGTCCATTTTGGTGGAAACAGGTCTGCAGGACTACAAGGACAGCAGCAAGCGCAACCGTGACATGGGCTCATCTGCTCAGAGGCGCAAGATCTGGATCCCCCACAACATGTACCATGCACCGCCTCCTGCTCCGAGGCCGTCCTATGCTGCACCTCGTCTGCCTCCACCCCCACCTAGGCAGCCGAGGCTCCCAGCTCCGCCACCACGAGCTCCTGTTCCCCCTTCTCGTCCTGAGGATGGGCTGTGCTTCAAGTGTGGTCGTCCAGGACACCGTGCTAGAGAATGCAGGCAGAATCAGAATCAACTTACACTGCCTTCCAACCAGCCCCGCAACAACAATGACAGGCCTAACAATAGTCGTATTCAGGCTAACAACGTTGAGATGTCTGAAGCTCAAGACCAGCCTGCTACTGTGATGGGTACACTCCTTGTTAACTCAGTACCAGCTTCTGTATTGTTTGATACGGGAGCATCGCATTCTTTCATGTCGGAAAATTTTGCATACATGCATGACATTAAGAGTGATGAGATGGACGTTCCAATAGTGGTAAACACCCCCGCGGGCCAATGTCGAACCTCAGTGATTAGCCACAATGTCCCCATTGAAATTGAAGGGTTGGAATTCTTTGCCTCCCCCATAATGCTGAAGTCTTCCAATATTGATCTTATTCTGGGAATGGATTGGTTGAAAGCACATACTGCTTCGGTCGTTTGTGCCACCAAAACTGTCCACCTCCTACATCCTTCGAATGAGATTGTAAGCTATCATGCTCATCTTGTTCGGAATGCTGAAGCCCGACTATATGCCTTGAATGCATTGAATGAGTCACCTCTTGAAGGGATTGAAAACATTCCAGTTGTCCGGAATTTCCAAGATGCCTTTCCGGAAGAACTTCCAGGGATTCCCCCTGCTAGAGCTGTCGAGTTTGTCATCGACTTGGTACCTGGTACCACTCCAATAGCCAAGCGTCCGTATAAGATGCCACCACATGAACTCCTTGAACTTAAGCAAGAAATTGACAATTCGCTTCGTCTGGGTTTCATTCGTCCAAGTTCCTCTGCTTGGGGAGCACCTTCTCTCTTTGTCAAGAAGAAAGATGGTACGAATCGATTGGTCCAAGATTACCGTCCCATCAACCAAGCAACGATTCAAAACAAATATCCGCTTCCTCGGATCAACGATCTGTATGATCAACTTGCTGGTTCATCAGTGTTCTCAAAACTCGACTTAAGGTTGGGTTACCATCAGATTCGAGTTCGCGAAGAAGATATTCCCAAGACTGCATTTGTTACTCGCTATGGTTCATACGAGTACACCGTCATGTCCTTCGGCTTAACCAATGCTCTAGCAACTTTCTCTCGTCTGATGAACTATATATTCATGGATTACCTCGATAAATTCGTCGTGGTTTATCTGGATGATATCCTGGTTTACTCCAAAAATAAAGAAGAGCATGCTGAACATCTTCGCCTTGTACTGGAGAGGCTTCGAGAACATCAACTTTATGCAAAGTATTCAAAGTGTGAGTTCTGGATGGACGAAGTAACCTACCTTGGTCATGTGATCTCCAAGGATGGTATTGCGGTCAACCCTGAACGTGTTCAGGCTATTCTTGACTGGACTCCCTCGAACAATGTCAAGCAAGTCAGAAGTTTTCTCGGGCTCGCCAGCTATTGCCGTCGATTCGTCGAGAACTTCTCCAAGATTGAAAAGCCCTTAACCAATTTGCTTCACAAAGGTGTTAAATATGAGTGGACAGAAAAATGTCAGGAGAGCTTCCAGACACTTAAGGACAAACTGACGTCTGCTCTAGTGCTTGCTCCTCCGGATACTCGTAAGGACTTTGTCATTTATTGTGACGCTTCGCGTCAGGGAATAGGTTGTGTCCTAATGCAAGAGCGCAGAGTGGTTGCTTATGCATCTCGTCAATTGCGTCCTCATGAGGAGAACTACCCAGTTCATGACCTTGAACTTGCTGCAGTAATTCACGCACTGAAAGAGTGGCGGCAATATCTTGTTGGTAATCGTTGCGAGATCTACACCGATCACCAAAGTCTGAAGTACCTGTTTACTCAGCCAGATCTGAACCTCCGTCAACAGAGATGGATTGAGCGCATAGCAGATTACAACGTGGGTATTTCTTATACGCCAGGCAAGGCTAATGTAATGGCTGATGCTTTGAGCCGCAAGTCATACTGCAACCACCTTCAGGTTCACAAGGTCCACCCCCGTCTTCAAAAGGAATTCCGCAAGCTGAACCGCCATATTGTTCCTCAGGGTTATCTCGTCCCCCCTCCACCGGAGTTTCGCAAGATGAACCTTCGTGTTGTTAACCAGGGTTCTTTGTGTAACCTGATTGTTGAACCAGATCTCGTGGGCAGCATCAAGACTATGCAACACTACTACCGTGAAGTCGAAAAGATTAAACGCTATCTCGCGGAAGGTAAACCCTCATTCTTCACTGTGGCTGATGATGGCGCCGTGTACTTCAAGGGTCGTTTGTTCGTTCCCACAAAGGAGGAAAACCTGAATATGACTGATAGAATACTGAAAGAAGCTCATGATACACCTCTGTCTATTCATCCGGGTAGTACCAAGATGTACCAAGACATCCGTCAAAGATTCTGGTGGCCAAACATGAAACAAGACATTGCACGCTATGTTTCAGAATGTGACATTTGCCGTCGGATCAAAGCAGAACATCAAAAGCCTGCTGGAACTCTGCAACCTATTTCTATTCCTGAATGGAAATGGGATCATGTCGAAATGGACTTCATTACTGGTTTTCCCAGATCGCAGAAAGGTAATGATGCTATTCTTGTCGTCATTGACCGGTTGTCCAAAGTTGCACATTTTCTGGCTGTCAAGGAAACTATTACTGCTAGTCAGCTGGCAACTCTTTACATGTCCAGAGTTGTTTCACTCCACGGTATTCCATTGGTGATTAGTTCAGACCGTGGCAGTTTATTCACTTCAAGATTCTCGGAAAGTTTCCAGGAAGCTATGGGAACTCATTTATCCTTTAGCACCGCTTTTCACCCTCAATCCCAGGGTCAAGTTGAAAGAGTCAACTAGATTCTCGAAGACATGCTTCGAGCTTGTGTCATTTCTTTCGGCAAGAAATGGGAGGAATCTCTCCCGTATGCTGAGTTCTCCTACAACAATAGCTATCAGGCTAGTCTGAAGATGGCTCCCTTTGAAGTATTATATGGACGTAAGTGTAGGACTCCTCTGAATTGGTCAGAAACTGGGGAACGTACACTTATCGGTCCAGATATTATCCAACATGCCGAAGATCAAGTCCGCATTATTCATGCAAATCTGAAGGCTGCTCAGTCTCGTCAGAAGAGTCAGTATGACCGTCATCACAAAGATATGGTCTATCAACCTGGCGAAAAGGCTTATCTTCGAGTCACGCCAATGAGAGGTACACACCATTTTGGGATCAAGGGCAAACTGGCTCCTCGATATATTAGTCCTTTCACTGTTCTCGAGAGGCGTGGTAAGGTGGCATATCAACAGGAACTACCGCCAAACCTTTCTCAGGTTCACGATGTGTTCCATGTGTCACAACTTCGTCGCTGCTTCAAGGATCCTATCCAAACAGTGGATCATGATATGCTTGAGCTGCAACAAGACCTTTCTTATAAAGAGCAACCAGTCCGCATTCTCGATGAAACTGAACGTCGGACTCGTCAGAAGGTTACCAAATTCTTCAAAGTGCAATGGGAAAATCATTCTGAAGATGAAGCCACTTGGGAACGCGAAGATCATCTTCGTGCAGAATACCCCGGGCTCTTTCCTTCTACTTCTTAATTCTCGGGACGAGAACTCTTTTTAGTAGGGGAGAGTTGTAACACCCCATGTATTAAGCTACAGTGATCACCCTTTTGATTATGCCATGTCATCATAATTAACAGTGCTTAATCATCGTTAGCACCATATCTCATTTCAAATTCAAATTCAAATTGAAATTCAAACTTAAAATGAAAATAAAAGTTGTTCAAATCCAGGAACTAAAATGTTCATCATGTTGCAGATATTCCCAAGGCATTTATGAAAATAACAGCAACATTAATAGAAATGCTTAAATGACTCCATCAACCAAAAACAGGACCAAACAGCAGTATTTAATCCAATTGCAATTAAAAAAAATAAAAATAAAATCATTTATACTCTAAACCTTTTTATAACAGTGGTAGATATTGCCTAGTATTTATTTTGGCAAGTCTCATATTTTGCAAAAGTCATTAGAAATAAAAAAAACAGAAAACAGAAAACGATACCAGAAAAAGAAAAGGAGAAAAGGAAGAGAGGCGCTGTGCAACTGGGCCTTAAAGGTCTACAGGACGGCCCAGCCCACTCCCCACCTCGTCTCCCTCCTCTGTTCACCGCCCGCGCCGCGCGCGCGCTCGCCTTGCCAGGCCCCCCCTCTCCTATGCTCGACAACGAGCGGCTACAGGGCTCGTGGAGGGGATAAGGCACCCTCCTCGACCTCCTGGCGAACCCTAGCCGCCTCACTCTTGCCCTCTCTCGCTCCCCTCCCTCACCCGAGCGCCTCCATGGCCGCTCCGCCGTAAAGCTCACGGCCACCGAGCCCCGCTCGCCTCGACTCCGTGTCATCTCGCTTCACCGGCCTCGGCTGCAACCTCTGCACCGACCAGCTGGGACCGGAAGCCTCTGTTTCGCCTCCAACGCCGTCGTCTCCAACCTCTGGCACCCGTACTTGCCGTCGTCGATTCGTCGCCGACCGGCCCTCCCCGAGCATGCTTAGCACATCTGCAGGGCCACTGTAAGCCCCGCATCGTTCCCCCTCTCCTCTCGCTGTCGTATTCGGCCCCTAGCACCAATCCCCAACGTGGCCGAGCCCATCGCCGTGGGAGCTCATCGCCGGCGAGCTTCCGGTGACCTTTTGGTCACGCGCTGCTGTTCGTTGAGCTCGCGCGCGCTCGTAGACCCCCCTGGCCCCTTGTTTTGTCTGCAAACACGCTGTACAACCGTCCCCGCCGAGCACCCGTAGCCGCCGCCGTCCGCCGTCGAAGCTCCGGTCGACTCCGGCCATCTCAGGTCGCGAGGCCGTCACCGTTGGACGCGGCCTTCTCTCCTCGTTCGAACGCCACCTCCCGCGCCCGATTTGAGCCACTGGGGCCGTTTTCCGGCACTGGCCGATGCGCTCCGCCGCGGGAGAGCCCGCCGGAGCAACTCCGGCAGCCGACGCCGACGTGGCGCTCGCGTGGCACGTGCTGGGCCACAGACCGGTGGCCCCAATGGGTCCCGTTGATTGAGTTGACCCAGTCAACCCTGCTGACTGGGCACAATGGCCCACTGACACGCGGGCCCCACCAGTTTAATTCATTTTTAAAATAAATAAAACTGCTAATTAAAACGTTAATTAATCTGTTAGTTAATTAGTTAGCTAATCAGTCACTGATAGTGGGTCCCAGTAACTAATTAGGTTAATTAGTTAATTTAATCTACTGTTAAATTAGCCTAGTCTATGACAGGGGGCCCCCACCTGTCAGGTTTGACCCTGGTCAGCGGTGTTTGACCGCTGACGCAATGATGACTTCATGCTGACGTCACTCTGCACTGTTCTGGATAATGTTGATTTAAATAAATAAATAAATTCCAAAAAATGTTTAAAACTTTAGAAAATCATATCTTTTAATCCGTAACTCGGATGAAAATAATTTATACATGGAAGTTGTTCAGAAAATTCCCACGAATCCAATTTTGCTGTCCGTTCATCTGTCACATGCTCCTAGCATGATGAACTTGGACATTTAGCATTATGATCATTTGTCCGGTAGTAGCCCGAGACCCGGAAAATATCGTCAGGTATTCTTCCGACCCGTCTGCGACGTGTAGTACTGCGTTAGTGCACGCCTAGCTCTGCATAATGTCATGTCATGCACCGTTTTGCATATGTTTGCATTATATTTATTGTTTCTTCCCCCCTCTTCTCTCCGGTAGACCCCGAGACTGACGGTGCTGCCGGGTACGACTACACCGCTGACGATCAGGCCCTTGCCGCAGAGCAGCAAGGCAAGCAACCCCCCCCCGCCTTGAGCATTCCGATATCGCCCATTCCTTTCCCTCTTATTCTTGCATTAGATTTTGCTACTGTACTAGTTAGCTCCTAGTCTGATGCATAGCCTGTTTTTGATAAACTGCTACTGTACCTGCAATCATATCAACTGCTTAGTATAGGTTGATCAGTGAATCCCTTGTGACCCCCCCCCCCTTAGTCCCAGTTGCCCCTGCTTCTTCATCGACGACCCGACGACTCGAAGACCCGAAGACTCGGTCAACCGACCGACAAGCCAGGCCCCTCACATCACCGCACCCCCCCTTAGTTGTACGACTCTGCAGCGCTACTATCGTCTATCGAGTACCGAGGGTGACACCTTGTGAAGTACTCATGATGCTAGCTCTGTAGTGTAGCTAGTCGGTCGTGGTTATCGAGGGTGATTCCTCCTTCACCACTCCCGACGATGACTCTGTCGTGCAACCCCTCAAGTGTGGGACCCTCGAGGGTGATTCCTCTAGTTCCACCTTGACGGTTACATCGAGCGGGGACCGTTGAGGGTGATTCCTCAGTTCCCGCCTTGATGTTTTATACACACAGTTAATATGACCTGGTTATGGGAACATGTTGGTGATGGGTCGGCCCTGAGGGGTACCCACGGTTTGATGATGATGAGGCGTGGACGGGCAGGAGAGGCCCGTGCCACACATCCTCGAGACGGGGCGACGGGACCGCACTTTATGGGTCGCGCTTGCCCCGCATTAATAAAAATGCTAATGGGTTGGGTATTTGATCTGAGTTGGTCGTTTGACCTTTTTTACGCACCAAACCTTCACGTGGGAGAAGTTATGGGTACTCAGCGTCGTTGTATCAGCCGAAGCTCTTCGGACGTCAGCAATGGAGCGGCGCGCGCCGGATTGGACTGGATGGTATAGCTCTTGGACTGGAGTGTGCTAGGTCTGCTTCCGGCCGCCCACGCATCGTGCAGGAGCGCAGAGGGCAAGTGGGCCCATGACCCCTTTGTGCTTAGGATTTAGACCGGCGGGCTGGCCTCTCTGTTGAGTCTAGGTGGGGCGACGACGTGTTGCTATCCCGAGGCCGGGCATTACCCAGTAAAGTGTGTCCGGCCGGAGGTGATCAAGTGTGTTGGAAATGCGGTGCACCCCTGCAGGGATGAATAAACTATTCGAATAGCCGTGTCCACGGTAACAGGACGACTTGGAGTTGTACCTTGACCTTATACAACTATAATTGTGATTTAATTTGAAATGAATGTGGCTCCGAGATTGCTTCCTCGCAGGGAGTCGAGGAAGAATCTCTGGGCGTGGTTACTTAATAAAATTGCTACAATAATATGACTTTATATGAGATACCAGTATACTCTCTTCTAATGCTGCAAGATGCTACTCTTTGATAGGACTAGGCCTTCCCCTATTCTTGCTTTTTGCAGTCAGTCCAGATATAACCCCTCCCCTTGATACTGATGCATACTTAGCATAGTTCTGATGTCAGTCTTGCGACTACTTTGGATGAGTACTCACCGCTGCTTTTCTTTCTCTTTCCCCCTCGATACGATTACCGCGTTCAGATGACGGAGCCCAGGAGATGGAGTACGCCGGAGGTGACTACTACACCACCGCTGGAGCCTACTACTACGTGGAGAGTGCCGACGCTCAGGAGTAGTTGGGAGGTTCCCAGGCAGGAGGCCTCGCCTCTTTCGATCCGCTGCTTATGTTTGTGCTAGCCTTCTTAAGGCAAAACTTGTTTAACTTATGTCTGTACTCAGATATTATTTGCTTCCGCTGACTCGTGCTTTGTCGAGCTTTGTATTCGAGCCCTCGAGGCCCCTGGCTTGTAATATGGAGCCGTATGACTTTAATTTGTGTCTAGTGTTGTGTTGTGATATCAATCAGTGAGTCTCTAATCTTGGTCGTACGCATTGCGTGTATGTTTAGCATACGGTCAAATTGGGGGTGTCACAATCACTTGCCATCAGACAACTAAAATTTGACATGTTCTATCTACATGCTACGTAGGGATCGTCCACGGCTAGCCTTGTCCTTCCCGGCGCTTTTGCCGTCTTTCTCGCGGAAGTAACGTTCAAAAACACAGAATGGATCAAGCTAGATTTATTATTCGCCTAAGCAGTGTGACACATTGTTGTCCTCCTTCTCCTCTTTGGGGGCAGTCCGACCATGGCACAGAGCGCCCGATTTTACTCTCGGGCATAGGTGTGTGTTCCTTATCTGCCGCTTCTTTAGGATGCATGCACGAATGGCTTCAGCGACAGCACGCTGCCGCCACATCCGTCGCCTAGGCCTCCGCGATGTCAGCAGCGAAGCGGGTGTCGGCGACCCTCATCCGCTCCTTTCCACGGTGGACACACCGGTCCTAGTAGCACTCATACTCTGACGAACCAGATATGAGGAGGCTAACGAACCACGATGCTCCAGCCCCGGCGGATCCAAGTGCCCTTGCACTGACACAATGGATTCGTGTAGGACCGTTTCCGTTGTCGGTCAGGCACAGTCCCCCAGGAGCGGTGAAGGGCAATGCGGTGGTCATAGCCTCCTCCATCTTGCATGGGACGACACCCCAATCAACGGATCCAGAGTGATCGGAGTCAGATCCAATGTCCGTCATGTCGGAGAAGGTGGGAGATCGCCGGCAGTGAACTTGGGGGCGGAGCGGAGCGGAGTGGAGTGGAGTGTCTAGAGTTTGGTCCAACAAGAAAATGAGGATGAATATATATGGTGTCGGGTGGGCTAGCGTGGGCCGGATCCGATGTGGCGGAAGCACCCTGTTGCGTCTGGACCTTCCATGTCCGCCTCATATTTAGGGCTCCTTTGATACAAATGAATTTCATTGGATTTTTTGGAGGATTTGGATCCTTGGGATTTTTTCCTAAGATGGTCGTTTGATTCGTAGGATTGAAATCCTTTGGAATTTTTTATAGGATTCATCTGTACTACATTTTGAAGGAAAATTTTCATCCACTCAAACCTCTTTATAGATTTTTTTTTGTTTTCATGTGCTATCAAACATACTTTCAAATCATGTAGGGTAGAAAGGAACATGCCACTCTATTTCTATGTTTTTTCTATTTCTGTATTTTAAAAATCCTACGAATCAAAGAGACCCTTAAGCTGGATATAAGGGGTGTCGATCAATCTAAATGTTTAAGGCCGGTTTGAGATGCTTGTCTAGGTCGGCTATTTTTGACCGGGTTGTCCGTCCAAGCGTATGAGGGGAGTTTTGAGGCTTTCCGGCTGTGGATGCTCTCACGACACTCTGGGTGCAAATTGTTCGTATAAAATTAAGTACGTAGTTACACAGCGTATGCTATCGGTCCATAGACCAAGTCTGTACGCCCTGAGCGACTGGCATCACACGCAAAGAGCCATACACACGGTCACATGCCTCCCTCGCCCATGGCCATGGACAATAAAGCAAAGGAACGTTTCCTTCGTTTCCGTCTCCCTGTCCTCGCCTCCGCTCGCCGCTTCGCAATGGCGAGCGCGGCGACGGCGAGCGACATCTCAGCCAACCAAACTGCCCCTCCTCCCCCTCGCGCTCCCATGGCGTCTCCTACGAGGGCATCTCCTCCAATGTAGGCGCAGGAGGGCAGCGCCACCGCCGCCACCAACGGCAGACAGGGTGGAGCCAGGCATGCATTCATCACTATTCCTAGTTTCCTACCACTGGCGACGAGAGGTGCAGAGAAGGCTAGCGTCTTGGGAGCAGACTTGTCCGTGTATGCATCTCGACGGCGTACACGTATGGCCGGGGGCGCCGGCGTATCGCACGGATCTACGGCATTCTTGGCGCCGACCGCTCGGTGTGTTCTCGATGAATTTTGCAATGTTATTTTCCTAGAGTGTAATTTCTTGTGCGGAGGATCTTTGCGAATTCTCCAATGTTTGGAGCCTTTTAACTTCTTTTCGCTCTCCAGTTTTTGGTGATTTTAGAGACTAGACAACAGTAGGGGACTGAAAGGTGGGTGTATTTTGAGGTAATTCTTCTGTGTGTTCTTGAGTGGCCACAGACCCACACAGCGTGGTTGATTCTGAAGTCTAAACCTTGTGAGATCATGCTCACTGCTGTTTTTCTACAGCCTCCAGTTTGCCTGCGGTCCGTGATTGGGGAATGCGGTTCGATTTGTGCTAACTTTGTTGCAGTTACTGAATATGTTTGGTTGGTCTGTTGACAAGATGATGTGGACTGGATCTAGCATTGCGCGAAACGGAGCCAGCTTTTCACCCTAAGTTTTAGCTACCAGACTACCGTTGATCCTTTCGTGTCAGGCTGTCAGCAGATATGCTATAACAGCAGAAGAGTACTCCTACACATCAATCGTGGTGTTTGGGAAGGCATATGTTGCAGTTTTCAGTTCTGGCGACAATCTGTTTTAAGTTTTAATTAACCCATGCTCAAGCGCCAGGGGTTTGTGCCCGCGCTTTCTTCTTTTTACCTTGTGCGATTGTGCATGATGAGCAATTATTTCCGTGTGTTTGAGCTTTCATGGGGACGGCTGAAAGCCTGAAATCATCATTCAGAAAAAGGAAAACCATCTTTAATCATAGTGGATACGCAACGCCACGGCCGAGCAGAGCCCTGTGCCACCACCGCTCGCTCGACGGCGCCCACGGTCGTCGGTTTCCAGTTCTTGTGGATGGGCGCGCCCCTTTCGCTGCCTGCAATGATGGCCACGGCTGTCGAGCGTCGAGGCACCGGTCAGAGGCTCACGCTTCCCCTCTTTCAGTTAGTGCCGGACCCAATACCTCTGCAATTATTTTGGGAAATGCCGATCCGTTCGTTGCCTGGCGCTCGGTGACTGACGGCGTCCCCGCGCTCTGTATCTGGTGGGCTACAAGCCTGCCTGGCTCCGATGAGCTCCGCACCGTCCGGTTATTAGACGGGAGAATGTATCCTGTGCACCAAGCCAATTTGTGCACCCAATGCACCGGTGGATTCTGGACACTTAGATGAAAAAGTAACGGGCTAGATTTTGGTCAAAAGTTGGTCTATGACTTTTTGGCAGAGACAACCTTGTACTTCGTAGAAACTAACCCGGACTCCACACCCCACGGTCCCATCAGAAATCTGCATGTTTATTTTTTTGGCCCAAACACAAAATGATTCATACATTTTGAGCCGAATTATTAATTTCAGATCCGTTTTGACTGACATTTTTTTCTTGATGAGATCTTCGAAATAAGATCAATATTGAATATGTTTCCAACATTTTTTTTTTGCTTTTTTGAAACTTGACTCAACAATTGATGTACCGGAAGCATGTTGCACGCGAGACCCACATGTGAGAGAGAGGCGGATGTTTCTCACAAACAAATTATGAAACTTGTAAATGTTGCAGCCAAGTTTCAAGTTAAATTTAAAAAGGCTAAAAATATGAATTTTCAAAAATACCTAATATTGTTCTTGATTCAAAGATCTCGTCAAAACTAGGAAGGCAGTCAAAACGGTTTCGAAATCAGACAGTTCGTTTAAAATATATGACCCCTTTTTTCTTTGAAGCAAAAAATTTAAACGCACAGAGCTATTTAGAGGAGACGGAGATGTGAGGTGTGGGTTGATTTTTTTTTTTGAAACTCAATGCACTTGCATTAAACAGTGAGCGAAGCCAAATCGCTCGCCACTAAAGAAGATACACATGGGTCAGGACCGTCAGATATACTGTTCGGCTCCCCGGCCATCAGTGAGCCCTTTGTCGCAAGGGTGTGCGCTACCTGATTACAAACTCTAGAGCAGTGCGCAATCTTACACTCAATGAAATTACACAGGATAAATGCTTTTAAACGGTCAGCCACAACACCAAGGCAGGAGAGATCAATACTAGTGTCATCTAGCGCTTCCTTCAGCAACAGAGCGTCAGTTTCCAAGAAGACCTTGCCCATTCCCAAATCTGAAGCCAAGTGAAGAGCAGCTTCAGCAGCCAGCATCTCCGAGTGTAATGGGTTCAGCAAGTTTGGCAGGAAACCCGCAGCACATGCCATTGCCTCTCCTGCATGATCCCTGAACACAGCCCCCCAGCCTCCATTCCAATCATTTGGTTTGAAAGAGCCATCGATGTTAATTTTGATCCAATCAGCCGGCGGTGGTTTCCATCGCTGCTTTGGAATCGAACCAGTGTTACTTAGTTCCGACTGGAGGTTGCGAAACTCGCTCGTTTGATGCTTTATAATCCAAACAAGCTCCTCGCTCAGTTTTCCTTTTTCTCCTTCTCTGCGCTTGTTACGCTCACACCACCAATTCCACATGAGAGTGGCAATGAAGGCTTGCTTCTCCCCATCCAAACTTGTCAGTTTCTCCATCATTGATAAAGACGTACACTGGTCCATAAGCAGCAGTCTTTCCTCCTCCAGCCCACAAAGCCTCCATATCTCCTTTACTTGTCTCCATAAGCAGGTGTGGGTTGATTTTGATAAAATAAAAGGGCTGTTGTGTAATGTTTCAGCAATCCAGATACCAACCTGATCATATCTGTTTGTTTCTTATCCAATGGCTCATATAGCAACGGAGCACTCGGTGCATGAATGAGTTGGTGCACCTGATACGTTCTCGGTTAGACGGGTGCCTTTCTTTCCAGTGCTCCATCATTGCAGGGCTCCGGTGGCTAGCTGTGCAGTGGAACCGCCTTCTCCTCTGCTTCGCAGCTGGGTTACGATGTGGTCGAGTGTTTTAGGTCTTGTTTGCAGGCATCTCTTGGAGAAAAAAAAATGTCCGTGAGATAAAAAAATATTGCTTTCATTGAGAGTTGAACTCAAGACCTCCCGCTTACTAAACGGGTGCTCTAACCAACTGAGCTATGAAAGCATTTTGCTATTACTTCAGAAATTGCTTTAGATAAATAGTATTCCTAATAGCCGTGGAACGACGAGGAAAATATGCATGAACACCGTGCGCATACGTGATCCACAGGTTGAGCATGGGGTGAACCGGTGAAGAGTGCTGAGAAACAGAACATCTTGCAAAAGGCAGGATGTTTTTTTTAACAAGAGACTGGACTCGAACAGGTGCGGGCCTACATAGTGCTGAGTGGGTGGCCATGTCCCGCTCAGTTTTTGAAATTTAAATAGAAAATACTTGAGTTCTAAAAGTTTTTAAAAATTTATACAATGAGTACCCCCACTCCACAAAAATTCTTGGTGCGCTCCAGGTCTCCAAGGACCCGAAAGTAGCTTCATTGATAATGTTGCAAAATGGTACAAGGCCGAATAGTTGCACACGCTTCGGATCGGTCGCCGGAGACCCGCCTAGGACATGACACCTAATTTGGCTGCCATGGAAGCAGGAAGAGACCACCACTGAACCTTGCCAAGGACAGGCGCCCCAAGAGGTTATTCATCGAGCTATTGTCACATCCACCTTTGGTTGTTGTCACCCTCCATGGATGACGAGCTTGGCATGCAGAGGACAGCCACCGGACCCGGCTTGAGAGCACCGATGACAAACTTCTAGACGACATAACGCCAAGGTTTCCCAAGGATACACATGACCTAACACTACTACGAACAAGGAAGCCGCAGTCACCTCTCCCGTCTCTTCCCCAGTGACTACAGCGGAGATGAAGGTCCAAGATCGGCCCAGAATCGAGATCTGGGAGCCGACTCTCAAGGAGACAGAGGAAGAGGCTCTCTCAAAGGGGTTGTTGTTGGTTACACACGTAGTCGCATAACTGCAGAGTGTTAGTGGCAGTAGGATGGGGGCTTGACGAATGAACGTAACGGAGAACTATGAGCAATTATGCAGGTTTGGCACAAAGTATGGAATAAACTCAAAAAATGTCCTTTCTCTTTAGATGTACAGAATACTGCTACTATTACTGCAGAAGAGGCTAACCTATTGGTTAACGTAAGTGTTATTGTGAGTTCGAGCTCACATGAGCTCGACTTAATAGTAAATTAAAAAATGATTTTTTGACAAAAAATATATTAATGTTTCTTCTACACGCGTGCAAAAAATTCGCGATGGAATCACATTCTTGCATTTGTAGACAAAAAAACAGAGCTCCAAAATGCATCCATAAACACACTTTTGTGTCTTTTGCCCAAACCTCCACAAATGTGATTTCATCGTGAAATTCTACATGTGTGTATAAAAACATCGATGTTTGTTGCCAAAAAAATCATTTAAAAAAGATTTTTTTAATATATTGTTCACTCGAGCTCATGTGGGCTCGAGCTCACATACTCCATGTCCATTTGTTAAGTCTTTCTTTCTCAAAAAATTCTTGATGTTGTTGTCCAGATGGAAATGATAAACCCCCCTGTCTTAATGCACTTTTTTGCATATTTTTATTACAATTTTGGGATTTATTAAAACATTATATGAAGATATATGATTTTTTAAGGGGTTCTCAAGATATTTGATGATGTTTTGAGTCAGAGCTACAGGCCGATTGCTTAGTGGGTCAGACTCAGAAATTGCACACACCACTTGTTCTGCAGGCCCAAATTTATGTCTTCCTTCCGTGGGATGGGTGTGCCAAGGCCCAGTTCAACTCCAACGTAGCTCCGCCCCAGTTTATTGTGGAAATTTAAAAATATCAGGATTAAACTATGATTTGTTGACTCTGGTTTTCAAAATATAAATACACCAAAAATACTTCAGAATTTAGACCAATATGTTTACTTAATGTTAGCTTTAATTTTTTTCACATAAGTCTGGAAGAATAGGCTTAATCTTGTTGCTGGTAGAGTTATATCCCTAATTTACACAAAAATGTCAATGGGGGTGTATATCATGGAACCGATGCTCATTTTACATGAAACCTTGAATTCTTGCACCAAAAGCAACAAGGAGATTTTTTGTCTCCCCTACTCATTGATCTTGTTGCAGGTGCCTTGCTTTGCTGCTACATAATGCTAGCTAGAAATTCTCGGATTAATTAAAGGATTGCTATATGACACAAAGATGGTGGCGTTAAAATGCTCCAGTATACTGATGACATTGTATCCCTTCTAAAAAATGATCTTAATAGTGCTCATCGTCTAACGTACTTTTTTGTATATTTGAGCAAATGTATGGGCTTAAAATAAATTCACATAAGAGTGAATCATTTCATTTTTGTGATGCTAAAGAGAAATCTCTAGAACATAGGAATATCTTTACTTGCCCTGTGAGAAATTGCCAATGAAGTACCCATGGCATTCTTGTACATGCGTCTTGGAGTTACAAAAAAATCTTGGAAATTTCTAGAGGATAAAATAGAGAAAGATGGCAAGGAAAAATGCTTCATTTAGGAGGTATATTGGTTTATTACTTCAATCCTGCCTTTCTAACATACATTTGTATACAATGTCATTCTACAATCTTCCTGTTGGCAATAGGGAAAAAATGATCTTTTTTAGACCTAGAATTATTTGGCAAGAAGACCAAGGCAAGAAAAGATATCATTTGATCAGATGGTCTAAGGTATGTCAATAAAATTGCATCTCTTAGACACCCCTACTGGATTTCGATGATCAATGGCAAACCAATATAAAGGATTAACTCTCCATCAAGTTTATTTCAGGAACTTAGTCTTATGGTTGAGTGGAACATCAATGGTGAACTCTGTGCCTCCACATTTTCAAGAGTTGTCTCCTCCAAGAGATAAACATCTCATTTACGCTCGCTTGGAGATACCATTTGCCACTCTCATGCCATGAGATGCGTGCACGCATGATCCATAGTGTGTCAGAGGTGAACCAAGCGCAAGCGCCCTATGGTATGAGCAGCCCTAGGTACTAAAGGAGAAAGTCCATGCGAACTACACTGAGGTGCTACAAAATTTCGCTGATGTTGAGATCGCGGCGTGAGATGAATGCCACATCACACTTGCTTTCATTGATCAAGAGAATTGTTACCTATTTGAAGGCGCACATAATGCATAGAAGGAGCTAAACTCCATTGCGCACTAGGTTGGCGAGGATGATTGTGTCGCCTGAGTATAGAAAACTCGACTCATTTTTCATGACTCTTTGTTGTGCATTTGATCTTATATTTTGTAGGTTAATATTATAGTTGATTTATGTATACACATGGACGACACCATCCTCCTCATTTTTTCATAGAAAAGGAGGATGACCCCTGGCCTCTGCATCTAGACGATGGATGCAGCCATTTTATTAATTATTCACAAAGATCCTACAAGGTAATACATCAGATAGTCTGAAGCCACCATCTTGGCAACATATGTCGCTACTCCTTTCCACTCGATGAAGGGGTGCCGATTGTCCGAGTCGAATATCAAACATACATCACACCAAAGCCTAACATCTAAAGCCGGAGGTTCCAACCAAGCCGCGTTGCTGGGCTGGGGCACACACCGGTCCGGCGCACGCTCAGAGCCCGCCGTCGTCGTCTTCCATCAATCCATCTCCAGAGCAGGAACTGACGCATCGACCTTGCCAAACCTGTCGTCGACGCCACCACGGCGCCTGACAACTCCACCATCCTGCACGTATCCATCCACACGTGCCCGTCGCCGAAACTCCGCAGCGCCATGCCGCCGAGATCTGCTATCGGCCTTGCGGTAGATGTAACACTGCTCCTCCTCTTGTCCCCTCAAGCCAGCACTTGCTCCAAACGATTCCCCCAAGAGGGAGAACGACACCGAAGGCGTCGTCATCGTCCGATCCGGTAGACCCAGATCTAGGGCTTCCCTCGGAACATCCCGATCGAGTTGACGTGACCTGTTACGACGATGCCTCGAGAAGGGAACTACGTCAGAGACGCTGCCATCGTCCGCCAGGACCGCAGTCAGGCGCGATTTTCACCGGAAGCCGCGTCGTCCCGATCTCGCTGTTGGCTGGAACCGCGTGTAGCCTCGCCATGAAGACATATGCCGCCGCCGGTACTCCGGCAGAGATCCTCCCTCCCATCACCAGTCCCTCAACGCGCCGATCGGTCAAGACCATGCCACGGCGGATCTGGACGGGACGCCAGATCTACGGCCGCCGCGACCCATCTCCAGGCGGAGCCGTTCACCACGTCATCCATGGAGTGTTGCGCCACCACCCATGCACTCAGGGAAGCCCATCGTCGGCCATGGACCGTTGGCCGCCGCCGCACAGGCTAGGGGCGTCGCCCTGCCTGCTGGCTCCGGGTGCCTCTTGGGGTGCATCGTCCTGCCTGCTGCCCCCTGCCGCCTAGGGGGATCCCGCAGTAGATCCGCCCGCCCTAGCGCCGTTGACACCGGGCCCGCCGCCACCGCGGACCTCGCGGCGGCATCGGCTGCAGGAGAACGGCCGAGGGAATGCTAGCCGCGCTGTTTTTTTGGACCCCTCGTGTCGCCCAGGGGAAGCGACGCGAGGGGGTTACGACTTACGAGTGATCCGTGTTGAGCGCCCCCTTTACACAGAGACACCATCCTCCTCATGAATTCAAAGGAGCACATAATCCCTACATATGCCCTAAAACTGTTGACCAAATTACCCTTTAGAGAAGAAAAAGACGAAGAAAAAAGGATGACAAACTGCCTAGAACACCCTGTTAATGGACGACTAGATTTGATTCAGTGCCGCACTTCTCTAGGATCTATGAGCAGTAAAATGTATGTAAAAAAACTCACAAAAACCAGTATGTCCTTGACCCAGCAACAATATCTTCGGGTGCATTTTAGTAATATAGCGTAACATTATAAAGCCTTCTCTCCTAAGAAATCATTCTCTCGCAATGATTTGCAGCATATACTCTCTCATCTGTGAGAGGGATTTGAGCATATATACTCAAATGACCCCGCAAAAAAAAATACTCAAATGGATAAAATAATAGAGTTGAGAATTAGGATTCAGAATGAAACAAACCATGTACCGCAGAAAGAGGCCCAAGTATAAATTGTTTATCTAGTTAAGGTGAGAATTTTCACAGCTACGTTTGTTCGTTCCTTTATACTCTGCGGGGCCCTCTGAAATGGTTCGTTGATTCTTTTCTTTGGGGCTAATGCTTCGTGAAGATAAAGATTCTATTTTTCTCTTTTGTCCAACTTTCAAGCACTCAAGGAAATAAAAAAGACTAGAAGGAAAGACGTGGAAAGTGAGCTCAACTGATGCAGCTCATCATCGAGTTCCATATATTTCTTCTTGACTGGCACTTTAATCATGCATGATGCTTAGTCTCCAAGTGGAAAGGGAATTGGATCCTTCTGCTCACTTAAGCTCACCAGTGAAACCGTGGAAGGGACCTTTTCCTGGAAATACAGCAACAAAAGTAGCATTCAAGCTATATATCTCCAGCAAATGGTTTCCTTAACGCATAAACAATCTCATTTCGCCCTCTTATTCATAAAAGTATCTCCCTTCGGTTTTCCTTCAGTATGCTGAATACGATAAGATTAGAAAGCACAAAATTTGGTGCCTACTATTATTTCATGTTCCACCCTTTTTATAAAATAAACAGGGAATCCAAGTTACAGACACAAAAAATACACAACAAAATGTCCAAATGTTCATGTGAGGAGATGTGTGCGCCATCAGAGAAAAAACTAGCCACCACCAAGAGAACTCGCATATCTATTGTCGTTTCCGCCAGTTCCACTTGCCTACAAAATGCGCAGGTTATCCTTGAATTTATGTCTCAAGATTAAAATTTAATTTCTTTTCTCTTATGTTAGATTTAGGTGTCTTGCGACTTTGTACATACCAGTGTGGTTGTCATGGCCGACACGAGAGGGGCATGTGATATTTTGGTCTCGGCTCTAGGTGTGGTGTTTGTCCTTCGAGTCTTCATCCTCTCTTGGCGGTGGTGACGAGTAGTGGTGGCGATAAGTTTGGTTTGATCTGGTTCTCATGTTTCAATCTTTTCTGCTCGTGAGTTATTCTGCGACATAACTGCAATAAATCAGTGATTTTATATCCTGTCTTAATTAGAAGTGTGTGTCCCCAACCGTGATCTTAGGTTCTCAGTTCGTTGGTGTAAGCCACTCAATCGACTCTTCAAAACCTATGAAACTTGTCAAGTTTGTGCAAGTCTAGTCTTCTACTACTATTTTTCATGTGACGGTTACATGAATGTTAGGATGCAAAAATTAGAGCTAGAGAAGACAACTACGACTGGTTCCTCCATGTAATTTTTAGTTTTATTAGAGATCATTCTGATTTCGTGTGGGTTTTAATTTTTATATGTGATATACTCTGGTTACATGTTTTATAAAGTTAGACCGTTTACTAAAATAAATTCAACGTCAAAATATGTGATAAAATATACATTGTGAATTCTTCTAGTCTCGTTTTCCTTACGAACCATTACAAACATCATCTCCCGTGTTGGTCAATTAGGTTTCATTTAAACCACGGAAATGTAGTGCCGAAGTTCCATGTACTTTGTGATGCCAAGCGACATCACAAAAATATGATTTGCAAGTTAATCCTAGCTATGTTTAAGTGTAGTTTTTTACATACATTTACAGTTTTTAGTTGTTGACGTCGCTGGCTAGATTGCTAGCGCCGCCTGTTGAGGCCTCATCTGACTTTCTTCAGAGTTACTTAACTCCATATGTGCCTGGAAAAGATATTTTACTAGAGAAATAATTAGATGTGAATGCAAGAGACATGGGTTATAGAAAAACAGTGGAAGACCAAAGTTCCTCTATGACTGGTCTGCACCACCAGCGAACATGTTGGCACTTTCAGTTGATGTGGTGCATGCGGAAGATGATTGATCGACGACTGTTGAAATGATTTTGAGAAGATAGGATGGCTAGGTGGTTTTTACTACATATCGGTACATATTTAATTGCAACAAAGCGTTCGAAGCAGAGATACATGCGATACTGATGAGTATGGCACTGGTTGTGCAACATTTCAAAGGGCCAATTCTCGTGCAGTCAGACTCGACAATGGCTCTTTGTATGCTTTCTAGTAATAGCTTGGATTTTTCTGCTTACGGCCAACTAGTTTTGGAGATTAAGGTTTTAATGGTTGGTAGGGTTTATTCTTTTAAAAAATTCATAGAGATCAAAATAGGGCTACAGCTTGCTTAGTAAGGTATAGTCGAACTACATCATAATAGAGATCAAAATAGGGCTACAGTTCCGTCGAAAAGAAGAAACTAAATCTCTAGAAGCAAAGAGAGCAAATCAATTAGGCTGAGGCAGACGGATGATATGGAACATCACTTCCATGCATGCAACGAATTCGCCCATGCAGAAAACCTTAACCACGTCGTAGCTAGCTAGCGAAGCGCGCTTTGCTTAGTGACATGCATGCTGAGCTCCCGGCCGCGCATGCATGCAGACTAGACATGCGGGAGAAAGCTACGTAATTCCAAAGAACCGGAAAGGAATGCGTCAAAAAGGGACAAATGGGTGGAATTCTGACCTTGCGAGCAGCCCCTTCCATCGCAGAAAACCCAAAAGAAAAGGGGCCGGGCATTTTTCTTCTCCCCTCTTTAATCCTGCTCCTTTGAATCTGCCTTTTGTTTGCCATCGCATAACAAGCCCCTCTGACTGCGCTGGATGTGACGGAGCACGCCCTCGCACCGCCTCTAGGCATTGAAAAATTCTGGCGCAGGAGGGACGCAAATAGAATTTCATATAACTTGCTGGGCCTGTGGGAAAAAGAGTGATGCTCGTTTCTTTTCTTTTGCGGAGATGCAGGCCGTTGTTCTTTGCTTTGAGCCAAAGCAAAGCGAGCGAGCGAGCGAAGGAAGCAAAAAAGATTTGGAACCCGAACCGAACCCGAGTAAGCATCAGCTAGGCATCAATTAATAAACAAAATCAAAGTCAAGCAAGCTAAGCTCCCCGCTCGATTGACGGGGCTCGCATATTCTGACGGAAAAGCTTTGCGGATACGGGCTAGCGAGCGTAAAGCCTATGTAATAAGGATCGCCTCCTTGCGATGTATCGCCCGCCCGTTTCATGGCGTCGCTATCCGGATGCGTCGTCGCGGGGGAATAAATTAGGGGCCGGCATATTTTTCTGTTGTGAGATACGCACGGCAGGCACGGAGCGAGCCGACCTGACGTGAAGCGCTCCAGGTCGATCAGCGAGAGCTAGCTTAGGCCCTAAGTCTGTGCCACGTACGCAGCTGCCTGCCGCCTCCGGCGGACCCGGCCTGTCGACATGGCTGCAATTAACAAAGTTGGTTGGTTCGTTAAGTATAAACTGTCTGATTGTTAGATCAGGTCGCCGACGGCCGGGCCGACCTGACCTTAATTCCAGAGACCGAAGAAATCAACCGTTTTAACACCCTGATTTGGACCGCCATACGTGACAGGGTAGCTGACGCATCGAAACACTCATGGTCTGTTTGCGTCCCGATATGCATTATCTGCATGCACTGCTCCTGATAGCGATTAGATTTAGCCTCGTGTCAATAGGAACCTTAATCTTGTGAAACAACAGCGTCAAGATGACTCTGTTCCCTTTCCCGTGATCATCTTACTTAAAAGAAATAACTAGTAAGGGTTTCTTCTCCACTCTCACGACTACTGTGGCTAAGGCATTCATTGCTTCCCAGCTTCACCAATGAGCTCGTGGATCCACCACACCTCCTCTGCTTGTCGCTCAAGAGGCCGGAATTGTCGCTCAGGAGGCCGGAAACGGGGAGAGCCGGAGAGGGATCCGAGCGCCTCGGCTACGACTAGTAGTTTAGGTTAGGGTTCTTTCTCGCATGAGCAACATTTGAACATATGTCGGCACTTCATTTTTTGAGTTGGTCTCCCGGACTATGAATCTCCTCAAGTTCATTCATCGGGATGGAGCTTCTACGTAGATTTCGGCCGTCTCCTTAGGACGACGAGGTTAGGGTTTCATGGCATGTATGTGCGACAACAAGATTTGGTCTCAACCGCTTCAGATCGATAGGGTTCAGTGGCTGGGATTGCGGCTCTTGGACACTGGTCCTTTGGGGCATGCGTGTGAAGATTCCGTGCTGTCATCAACAAAGTCAAGCGGTTCCGACAAAGAATGGCGAGCGACGCGTCAACAACTCGTTCTAACGGTTACAATGGTTGTTCGGTAGTGTCGGGTCTTGATGCAAAATTTATTATGTATAAGATGTTTTTATACTTTCAATAAACCTTTGTAATAGATCTGGATCCCTTTTCAAAAAATGAATATTAATAATAAATCCCAATGACCAGGGTGCGACGACACTTGCACATCATATTTTCTTCCTTGTAGCTTTGTTTTCTAAGAACATTTTTTCGTAGTTAATGTGTTGTCGAGGACAGTGACTGATCTTGTTACTTGTTTTGTCGCGTACCATTTGGTTGCATTTGTTTTTTCTATCATGATCAGCATTGTGTCATTAATCTGTCGAGGTCGCCCTTTCGGATCTAGGGCGCCTCGCGTTCCGCCGACCCTTCGGTCCCCCAGATGTTGCTGCCTGGGATGAGATGCTCGAGTGCATCGCTCTCCACACCCCCGACATTGACAGTGTTTCGGATCGCATATCTTGGCGTCTGGAGCCCTCGGGCCGCTTCTCCACTAGGTCTCTGTACCAGGCCATCGCCCCGTCGACGGCCCCGGATGCTATCACAGCTGTTTGGGCCATCAAACTGCCGCTCAAGATCAGGATATTCTTGTGGCAGTGGATTAGGGGTCGGGTACCTTCTGGGGTGGAGGTGCTCAAACGTAATGGTCCTGGGGATGGGATGTGCCCCCTCTGCGATACGGTGGAGGACTCGAACCACATCTTCTTTGCGTGTGTTACGGCCCAATTCCTTTGGAGTTGTTTTCGCGAAGCCGTTGGCGGTCACTGGTGCCATACCAACGTCCCCGACCTCTTCGCAGAAATCCAGTCCGTTCCCCCATCGGCCCGCCACATTAGGTGGCTGACCATTGGGGTGCTCGCGTGGACGCTTTGGACGGTCCGCAATAAGCTTGTGATTCAGCGTGTTCCCCTTCGACGTGCCACTGACGCTGTCTTTAAAATGTGTGGTTTCCTGCAGCTCTAGCAGCCGCTTAGCCGCTCTTCCGACCTAGACGCCATCAACACCATCATCGCCGACCTTCGCTCGATGGCGCTTCGTCTGGCGCCCCCGCTTCCGCCGCCTCCTCCCGAGCCTGATTAGCCTGATTTGGCTGCCCCACCCTATGTTGGGTCTGGGCGTGTGTGTTTTTAGGGCTTGTTGAGCTGTGCCCTCAGCAGAACCCAGTTTTATTGTCGTGTGCTACTTTGTGTGTGTGTGTATGGGTTGAACTTATGTTGGATGTTGTGCTCTGGCGGTTTGCTTTATATATAAAGCGGGGCGAAAGCCTTTTTCGGTATAATTACTTGTCTGATATAATTGGTATTATCTTGATATTATATAGTATCCTTTTGTAGACAAAAACTCGAGTAGCGTAACAAATGTGGCGTTCCCCATCCATATTGGGCCCTTCTGGCAGTGCCTGATTTGGACCTCGATGTGCCACTGTAGTTGGCAGTCGACGGTTGGTGAGGTGGGGTTCGCCGCCGTCGACGAGCACAGAGTGCGGATCCATGGATGGGAATGATTGGCCTTCTCTTCTTCTCCCATTGTGGTTGGTGGCTGTAGGCGCGACATGGGGGCGGCCTCGGGCCCAAGGATGCCAGGGCGATGACCCCGGATGGCAGGCTACATGGATTGGCTCTTTGGCGGGCAACATGGTGGCTGGTGTTGGCGGTGTGCTTCCGCCATGTGGGTGGAGTGGTGCACTATGGTGGGTGATCCTGGCGAAGCTGTTGTGATCGGTGGTGGGCAAGCCCTAATCTAGATATGGTGCTCACGGTTCTATTGTGCTAGGGTCCCCGTCGTGGAGGGGCATGTGGCTTGCTTGCACGGCGCGGTGGGAGGTAGGCTCAAGGGAAAGCTTTGTGCTTGATAATGCCTATGTGTGTTGCGGTCATCTTGGGGCGCCGACTTGGTCTTCACCTTTCCTATCGTCACCTAGGGTGAAGACCTCTGTCTGCCTTGGTTGACAAGGTGGTGGTGACGCTTTGCGCCGTGATCCTTGTGAAGGCGTCGCCGATGTGTTGGGGTGCTCCTTGAGAGTGGCGACGGGTCTCATGTGCTTCTTTTCGGCGGCTTGTAGAAAGCATTTAGTACTGCATCCTTGGGTGTTATTAGCGTTCTATGCTAGTTTTGTCGTGTTTTATTTTCAACAGCTTCCGTGGATTTCCTCACTATCTTATATCGTTTGACCGGTTGGCTTTATATGATAAAGCGAGACGAATTGTTGTTTCAAGAAAGATACGGTAGTGACAGTAAAAGATTTGTCTCAAACACTCGTCAAAATGTATCAAAGGAGAATCAATCCGGCCGATGATGTTCCATAGCTTTATTTATTACACGTACGCATAACTCACCAGCCAGAAGATAAGAACGGGAGGGTAACACACAAAGAGAATTTCGTAACCGAACCTGAAGAACCACGACAACTGTCAGCTTCTGGCCTTCTACGATGCAATGCCTATCTCCGCAAGAAATCTCGATAAATAATAATGAATAAATACTAATATTAAACTGATAATACACAAACCAAAATATGTATCCTATTGCAGGTATTTGCTGCAGACGAGGCGAAAACTTGAGGCCTAATTAAGCCAGGAGGACTATTTTCTTTCTTTTGAGCGAGAAGGCTGCAGGAGTTCACACAGAAGAGAGAAAGAGCGGCGTCCGATGGCCCGCAAAAAAAAAATGTTGCGTGCAAGGCGACCCAGACATTTCGAGAAGTGGTCACGCACAGCGAGGCCGGCCGGGATCCCTGCAGGGAGAGGGGAAAAGGAACCCGAACACCGGCGGCAAGTTGGTCAGGTCACGTGCATGCGCTTCGCCAGGGCAGCACGCTACGTTGCCCGGCTGGAATTAACTTGACCGCCACGCAGCACACGTTGCCAATTCGAAGTCCACCATCCGAACGAGCACACACCATACACGAGACGAGACGAGACGAGATGCTACGAACGAGACAGCACACGGGTTACACACAGGAAGAAAAAGGTGTGCCGTGACGATCGAGCCGGTCAACGCGGAAGGTCAGCGTTGGTGCTGGAACTGGGCTGCGCCGGGCCGGGCTGACGGGCGGGGCCCGTCGGGAAGCTACTTGCTTCTCAAGAACAACGTGAACGTGGTGGAGCGAGGGAGGGAGCGTCTTAAGCGCCAAGAAAGAAGGAAAAACGGATTAGGAGTAGTAGTAGCAGTGTGGGTAGCTGTCGGAGTGAAAGCGGCGCGGCGGCCGTTTCGTACTGCTATGCTGTGCTATGCTGATAAACCTGGCACGCAAGGAACGCGGGTGGGGCAAAGGGCAAATTCGGTACTGCTGCCTTCCGCTTTCGTACGTAAAACTACTGTGGTGAAACGAAGGAATTGAACGTCTCCATCACGAACCTCCATCGCCTACGGAAAAGGGAGCTGGCGACGACCCCGATGAGAAGTAAAAACAGGGAACGCGACGGATATTTTTGAATTTTTATTACACGAATTATCATCTTTTTTATCTCCCGGTCGGTGTATCGCATTATACTACGTGGAAAGTGGGCTAAAAAAAGTGGGAAGGGCGACTTCGCAATTTATTATTATTTGTGAGAAAAAGATTGCGCTTGCACTTCGTGTGAATATTTCCCTATATATTTCGATGCTTACTATACTTCCAAACCAAGTTTCCTGAGAAAACAAAAACTTCCAATTCAAGCAAGCAGTAGTTGTATCCGCAAAAAAAAAAGAAAAAAGCAAGCAGTAGTTGAAAAAAGGGGGGCAAGGCAAGTGAGGATTAGGAAAACGGTTACGGGCCAAACTAGAGCCGTCCAGACTTCTCCACCAAGTCACCTCTCTCGGCAGGGGCAAAACCGCCATCCGAAGAAAAGGATTTTTTTTTTCCAGAGAGAAACCAAAACCAAACTAAAAGCCGGCAGCACGCGCCCATCCCTCCTCTTCCTTCCCTTGCCGCGGCGCAACTCAAAAACAAAACCGACGTCCTCGCCGACGTGCGCCTCACGAGACCGACCCGCCGTCCCACTCCCCCGCTTCTTATATATTCCCGCGCCGCCTCCGGCCCCAACTCCACTTAGCCCGACCCGACCCGACCGCCTCCACGCACGCATCCACGGCGAAGCCCGTTGCGTAGCGCCTCCACAGATCGGGATCAGGCGGCGATGGACTTCTCCGGCGATGTCAAGCAGGCGATCCCGCGGCCCGCCGTGGCTTTCGGCGGCGTCGGGACCGCTGGGCCGTCCCCGCTGCTCAGGGGCTGGCGGGAGTTCAGGCGGAGCGGCGCGCCGGTCAGGTTCCTCTGCTTCGAGGGCGGCGCGTGGGCTGATGTCGAGGGCGAAGCGGCCGTGCCTCTGCGGCGGGCGTTCCTGGACGGGAGGGTGGTCGCTGAGGCCGCCTATGGCGGCAGGGAGTTCTTGTTTGACTTCCTGCGGATGGTGCGCATCGACGCTGGCACCGCCGAGGAGGTCGCCATGGGCTGGATTGACGACCGCGGGGCCTGCTTCTTCCCTGTGCCGGACAGCGGGAGGAAGAAGAAGAGGGGCGAGCCTGAGCTGGAGGACGGGGCGTCGTCCGGCGTGGAGGAGAGGTCCGACGAGAGCAGCGACACGGTGGAGTCCGGCAGGGTCAGCAAGGCGGCCCGCGGGGCTTGGGGCAAGGCGGTGAGGCTGGAGGAGACGGACAAGTTCTACCAGGTTGTCAAGAAGCTCTTCCTCAGCGGGATAGCCCCCCGGGTGGGCGGCGGCGTGGCGATCACGGCGGTTCACAAGGTCGCGCAGGGTCCCCGGTCCAGGGCGTTCCAGTTGCAGGGACAGCTCCTAGCCGCTGCGCGCGGCGCCGACGGCGGCAATGCCAAGTTCGCGTGGTACGGCGCCCCATCAGCGGACGTGACCGCGGCGGTGGAGCACGTGTTCGGGAGGACCAACAGCCGGGTCCTTGGCCATCGCGCGCACGGCGACGGCGTCCACCTCTCGCCGCCTCAGTCTCCTTACGCCAGGTCAGTTCGGAGTTCTGAATTTGGGGTTTTGATCCATGGCAAGCATGAATATAGGCATATAGCTTAAGCATAATTTATCAGACACAGTTACCAATTCAGGATTTGTTGCAAATTGCATTCATATTTCCGCATCCCTCGAGAAATTTTTGTGTTCATATCTACACTTCTAGTTTTTTAATTGAGAAATAGGCTTCTAGTTTTAAATCTTGAAATAACTTGCACAAAACGTTCCTGTTCTATTTGCTCTCCTATAGGCTGCTCGTTTATATCCATAGGCATCACCACATCAATTTGTTCTCCTATAGGCTGTTCTATTTAGCCTTTCGTTTCTATTTGCTCTCCTATAGGCTGTTCTATTTAGCCTTTGGTTTCTATATCTTGATTCATACTCCTAGCTCAAAAATTAGGGGGAAACAAGCTTTTGCATAAATGACAGTATTAGTCTATGAATGCAGTAATTTGACCGGGTAATGGTTTGTGGAAGGGAGGAGTATGAGCAAAACTAAATCATGTTTCCTGCTACCTAGAGTCCGGGTGATGAAATATGTTCTGAATGTTCTTTGAAGCAGTACATAAAGAAACTAACGGGTACGAAATCATTTTTGTGCAGCGCAATGCTAGCAAATGCAGATGAGAACGGCGAGGCACATATCGTGCTGTGCCGTGTTCTGATGGGCCGGCCAGAGGCCATCCCAGCCGGGTCCTCCCAGCTCCACCCCAGCAGTGACAATTACGACAGCGCCGTCGATAACATGCAGAACCCGAAGTGGTACGTTGTTTGGAGCAAGGACATGAACACGAGGATCCTCCCAGAGTACGTCGTCAGCTTCAAGTGCCCCAGCCTCCATCAGATGCAAGGTTAGTGTTTGCTCTGTCTGAATTGGTGCTGCAATTGTTCCCAGATGTGCTTGGATCTCATGCCATTGTTCGTTGAAATTTTTGGGTTTCAGGATCATCGGAAGCGACCTCCCAGCTAAAGAAGCCTTCGCCGGTGGCTCGTGACATGTTTCCGACGCTTCTAGCAGAGATCCAGCGGTTCGTGCCATCCTCCAAGCTGCAGACATTGCAGGGGACCTACAATCGCTTCAAGGTAAATTGGTGTTCCTCGCCTAGTCCTTCACATTCATTCAGACGGCCGATTGGCACAGCTGCTGCATTTGATCGACAGGATCGTGCCTAGTTCGTAGTTACATCTCTCATGGACAAATAATTTGTGGTATTACAAGCACGGAAGCACAGACAAAGTGTATTCAACTACAATTTCCTTTGTGCTGCAGAAAGGGCAGATGAAGAAGGATCAGTTCATCCGATTCTTGCGCGCCTTCATCGGCGATAGGGTGTTGACAGCAGTTGCCAAGAAACTCCGAGGATACTGATGGACAGTGCAAGTGTGTTCTTCTGCTAGTTCTGTTGTCGTCAAAGTGGTGTGCTGGTGGTGAGGTGGTAGCTCATTCGGCTGACTCCATAGAACCGGAACGGTGTGCGTGTCGAGTATCAACCAGATAGTTCTTCATTTCTCATGTCGCCGTAGTTTAGTCGAGAATCGTTGTCGATCTCAAGAACATAGAGGGTTTACGGTGATCTTCCATTAACCAACACAAAGTTAGATGCAATTCTTGGTTTCTGCTATATTTTACTTGGTGTTTTGTTACCTGCAATCTGTACAGACTGAAAGTTTTACCAATTTATTATGCCTGAAAGCAATCATCTGTTCGACGCCGGCCAACATTTTCTGGTACCTGTATCGAGATTCCATTGACATCTCATCATAGATTCAGTTCAGATACTTTCCTATTTTCTGATAGAAAATAACCCGCGGCCTGCATCGAATGACGCCAATTCAACAATGCCGAATGTGCCGAACCATTGATGCGAAATAAATTCGTTTAAAAAAAATCATAAGGCCAAAACCTTGGTCCAGTATACAAGGAAAATCGAACCAAAAACCACACGGGCAATACATCATGTCGAAGCAAGAACAAGGAAAACAGGAACACACCCCATACATATTTACAACACAAAGCAAAGATGATCAAACCCAAAGGAATATGTTTGGGTGGAGCAGTACATGTTACGTTTGTAAAGCGACAACCCATACATATTTAGAACACAACGCAAAGATGATCAAACCCAAAGGAATATGTTGGGCGGAGCAGTACATGTTACGTTTGTAGAGCGAACAAGGAAGACATGAACAAACCCATATCAGACCCGGGCAATGACTTGGTTGGGGCCTCCGGCTTTAGATACTAGGCTTTGATGTGAGGTCTGTTTGATATTTGACTCGGATTTTCGGCACCCCTTCGTCAAGTGGATAGGAGTAGCGACAAATGTTGTCAAGATGGTAACTTTAGAGTTACTATTGTATTGCTTTGTAAGGTCTTTGTGAATAATTAATAAAATTGATGCATGCATCGCCCAGATACAAAGGCCGGGGATCATCCTCCTTAAAAAAAAACACCCCATACATATTTACAACACAATGCAAAGATGATCAAACCCAAAGGAATATGTTGGGTGGAGCAGTACATGTTACATTGTAAAGCATCAACAAGGCAACACTAGCAAAAACGACACGGTGGTGAACTCAGACGTCGCCGTGAGAGCACACCAACAACAGAAATGTCCAAACCACTAATGGAGAACCTAGGGTTCCACAACCATGGAGCTGCACCATTGCTGGTACCGAGCGATCCAAAACCTGACATGAGGGGTTTGGATGTTGACGGATCTAACGGAAAGCTGAACTTAAAATGTGTATCCCATAAGTGGAAGTTTCGAGTCAATACCGCTCACGCACGCACGTCAATGTCTTATGTAGTCGGAGGTGAAATCATGGGTTATCACCTGGACAATCTGCTTACTTATTGTAGAAAAAGCGGCTTCCAGCAACCTCTCTACGACTCTACCGACTAGCTTATTCCCGCTAATCAGATCAAACCCAAGGCCCCTTGCAATATTGGAGAAAACGCCAGAAGCAGGTTTTGGGCCTCGCCTCCCTACATCCTGCGCCACCTTCAATCCCTGTCATTAGGAAAGAGACAGGTGGTGGACAAAGGATCCGCCGCAGTAGCCACCTTGCACAAGCCCAAATGCATACATCAGTCGTGGCTTGATGTCGCATCCCAAAATTTTCTCGGAGGGGATTAAAAAAATCAAATTTGATTGTGATTGCTCGAACTTAGCTAGTTTCGATTAGGAGTTGTTTGGTTTGGTTGAAAACGTGGCTTAAATAATTTTTAAAATTATTCAGACCCTGAATTGTCATTTTGGGACTATTTATTAAACCAAAATTTGATCCCACAAAATGATTGTGACCTTTTGGTTAATTTTTGGTTGGAAACAATTTTCATAAAACCCCAATATTTATTTTGAAACCCTACGATCAATTGGAAATTAGACCGAACCCTAAAAGATTCAGGGAACAAACTGATATTCCACAACAGGGCGACAATTAAAATATTCAATTTGGGATGAAAGGTATTTTTCACAAGTCCCAAATAATATTTTGTGCCTCCGTTATTTTTCACAAAAATATGCAAGTGAATTTGATTTTTGAATCATTTCAAAAACTAAAGGGAAATATCTCAGAAGGGGCTATATTTTTATTTGGGTAGCAAAATTTTCCTTAGGTCTTAAATATAATTTTGACCTTTTGTAAATTCCCTCAAAAGAATTTAGAGAAAGTTTGATTTTTGAATCAACTTGGAATTCAAACGAGAAATTTAAACAAAAAAGAAAAACAGAAAAGCCTGGCCAGCAAGCTAGTCAGCCGAGCCCACAACCCAGGGCACGCGCGCAACAGCTAACCCAACTAGCCAACGCAGTCCAGCCGCTTAAACCCGAAGGGGTACACCCACATTTTAACAGATCCATCGGATCAAGATCCGACGGCCAAACCACACTCCTTCCTCTCTCTCTCTCTCTCTCTCTCTCTCTCTCTCTCTCTCTCTCTCTCTTTCTCTCTCTCTCTCAGTCTCTCTCTCTCTCTCTCTAACAGGTAGGAGATGGGTGTTAGCCTGTCGTCAATTCTTGTTTAGTGCACTGTACTTGGTTTATTTTGTTGTTGTTGGTGACTTAGAATATGAGCACGTATGTCGAATTTAAAATTTTCTAAGAAGTTTTGATGCTTTGTATAGCCACTAGGAGCTCACTAAAGTAGTTCCTCGTAGTTATTGCGTTCACTTTTTGTGCAGTTTTGAAAAAAATGAATAAGTTTGTGAGATTTTTGGCTCCTTCAATTTCAAGGGAAACAGGGTCCTCCTCATGCATGTGAAATATTCATAAAACATGTATTAAGAAAGAATCTGTTGCTTTTGCTAAGAATGCAAGTTTGATAGAATTTTTAGATAATTATCCCCCTTAGTATGAAAACACGTCTAATCACTTTGTGCAACGCTTGTATTTTAACTCCGATCCTGCTAATCCTCGAGTATCGTTCATGTTGTGCGAGAAGAACCTTAGTTTGTGTCCGAGTGAGTTTTCTACAAACACAAATTACAACATATAGGATAGGCACAAATGGATCTTACCATTCACCTACATCTCACACGCCTAGGGGAATTTACTCACACATCGGAGGAGAATAACCAATCATCACGGAGAATAATTCCATGAAAACCATATCGATAATACCGGAAAGATCCACAATAATATGAATGATTCAACAAGTTTCAATATCCAGATGTGTATGAATAGAGTTTACACCCTGATCTTACAACTTGGACTTCCAACACAAATGATGATGAAATGACGAAATGGTGTAAGGGCATTTCCCCCCTTAAGTGTTTGGGTGTTGATGACGATGCAATTTGCGGACTAACCGTGTGGCTAAGCTACACATGTATACATTATGTGGCAAGACGGTTGGGCACCCCTCCGGATGGAAAAGATCGAAGACGGCATTTCCGACGCTTTTGGTTCTTTGGTCGTAGGAAATCCATACTATTAAGAGGGGTCCTCATCGGAAGGTACTAGGTGAAGCAAAACACGTACACACTGATATTGCACCCACATATATCCTTACATTCGAGGAGAGACTTCCATATCTACCAAGTATTGTTTTTCATACACACGCAGTTGTACCGGCCTAGCATGTACCTCCGGCCCAATCACTGCCCGAGGGGTGATTCCCTGGGGTCAGTGGTGCTCTAGGTAGTGGCAAAGCGGTTGTACCGCTGATTCTCTGGCGGTTGTACCGCTGGGGGCCTTGCTACTACAGGAGTGCTATGCGGCGGTTGGACCAGGCCAAGTACCTCCCCAACCACCGGAGTCGGGTGACTCCATTCTGGTGGGTAGGCAGTGGTGGGTGATGGTGGACCGGTTTTCCCAGATGGCTTGTGCGCACCTGTACAATCGGTGGTCACGGGGCAGTTCTACCGCCACTTAGCCACAACAGAAGGTCTGGCCTGGCAGTTGTACCGGACCAAGTACCGACACTTGTACCACTGTAGGATCGAAAGGAACGGTCTAGACGACGGGGGGGGGGGGGGGGGGGGGATAGACACTAACACGGCAAAAGATGCAATTTTTAATTCTCTTAATACTTAGGCAGATTTTGGCACAAGTTAATGTTCTAGCAATACAATCTACACATGCATATCTAGAGTATAAGCAACATATATTGAACAACATGCAAGTGCAAGAAAGTGAGGATCTAGTGGTCGGCTTACCTGACGCTCCGGCTCCGCGGAAACGCCGTAACGAGGTAACTCATCGCTTTGTTTGTATTTCTTCTGCACATTAATCTCGTGCTGTAACTTGCTCATATTGCTCAATTTTAACTTTTCAGGAAACACCTCCTTCTTCGGGCGACTTAACCGCCTCAAAATTGCCTCCCCTTGTCATCAACCCAGGGTAAGCTTCTTTTGCATCCCATATTGCTTACTAATATTTTGCCCTTGCATATGACTTATAATGAAATCTTTGTTCACAGAGCCCAAGCTAAGAAGAGGAAGTTAAGCGGGTCATCTTCCCGTCCGAATGTCCCAGAGCCGGAGAACGCGAAGCTTGGCACTCCTGAAATTCAAGTCGAGCCTTCTAAAGCTGATCAACGCGCTCACGATGAGACTCCCCAGCCTACTGAGCCGGCGGATGTTGACATTGTGATTCCTGAGGCTAACCCGGAGGCTGATCCGAAGCCGCCCAGCCCTCTGCCGACAGCTCAAGATGTGACTGCTCATGAAGAAGAGGTTACTATCACCGGCACAGCCTATACAGCTCCAGCCCCTTCCAATGTGCTGACCAAGCACATTAACACGGATAAGGCGCCTTCACCTGAGAAGGAGAAGGCTAAACTTGACCTTCCTAACTTGGAGAAGCTTACTGCTGATGAACTGCATTCGGGATATCTGAGCCGGCTCGCCGCAAGCCGGTACATGGAGGCCAATTTAGTTGGCATGATGAAGAGAAAATACGAGGTACTCAACCTTCCCTACTCTCCGTATATCCTTACGTAGCCCCCAAGAGCCGGCTTATTTTCTCGAAGATAAGCTGGGTCTTTAGTAATATGTAAACTTCAATAGACCAACATGTAGCCCCCAAGGGTCGGGTCATTATACAAATAATGAGCCAGCACTTACTGCCTTGATAGAAACAAAATACCAAGTGTAGCCCCCAAGGGCCGGGTCATTATGTAAATAATGAGCCGGAACTTTATGTAGATCTGATCATATAAACTTGTGGAGCAATGTGTAGCCCCCAAGAGTTGGGTTATCTTCGTGAAGATGATCCGGGTCTTGTTTGTATTGTAGACTTTGAAAGAACTAATGCACATTGGCCCCCAAGTGTCAAGTATATTGCCTGCAATCTGCTTGAGACTTGCTACAATCTTCTTTAGTGTCTCCAAGTGCTATTATAAACCGAACTAGCGGCTTAAAATTGATAAACTTGCTGTTGACAATTGTCTTGTGCGGGAGGCTTTAAATGTGGCCGAGTCTGATTTGACCGACCTGAAGAAAAATCTGGCCTTGCAACAAGATGCCCGAGCTGAAGCTGACACAAAGTGGCGGCTCTCCGCAACAAAACTGGAAAAGATCAAAACGGATTTTGAGGCGTATAAACAATCCGCTGAAGCTAACCATGCCGCCTTGACCAAACGTGCGGAAGACGCCGATGGCCGACTTAAGCCCGTTACGGAAGAGCTGTCCAGCTTGAAACGCCATGTAGCTCGGATGACTGAGCCTGTCTTTGGTAAGTGCTGTTGATTATGTTATGGGCATTCTATTTAAATAGTCTTATAAAGACTCGCCCGGCGACTTACAAAATTGATCTGCTTGTAGGCCAACGAACTCGCCAGCTTCCGGATGACAACTTGTTGAAGCTGAAGGCATTATATGCCTTTACTGAGCAGCTGTATGCTAGAAGCCGCTTCACCATCAGGGCCTTCATGGGCGAGAAGGGCACTCCCAAACTTATCAAAGATGTGTGGAAGTGCCTCTCCACCATCCCCCAGCAATTTGAAGAACTGAAGAAACCAGCCGCCCGGAAAGGCGCAGTAGCTGCTTTGAGCTGGGCGTTGGCTTACGCACCCGAGCTTAGCCCAGAAGAGATGAGTGGCGGCTTTCCACAGCTGAAGGATGACGAGTCAGAATTTACTCAAGAAGACTATGCTCGTTGTATCAAAGCATCGCGAGCATTGGTGTGGCACCCCGGCTCAGAGAACCGGATTACCAGTGTTTCCAGCCCAGAGATATGTCCTCTGGAAACACACAACAACTTGGAACATAACTGAACTGACTTTATTGATAGATTTCGGTTACAAGCTCATATTTTACAAGGATAGCGAGGCCAAAGGCACACCGGGTGCTATGACAGTATCTACATTATTTATGACACATAGCAGGGCCTCGGAACTACTAAGTACTTCTACGGCGTAGCGGAACATAGCGGCAACTCCATCCACAGGGACACTGCTGTGGACACATCCTAGTTAGCGTAGCACGAACCATCGGGACCTCCGTCCTCGGCTTCTCCTGCATCTGGCATGATACGCCAGTTGAGTACTTTGAATGTACTCGCAAGCTCACGATAACCAAATAATGCAGCAAACAATAGCATAGCAAACAACAGGTTAAATTCTTAAGTGATTCACTTACTGTTACCGGTTATCAACTTACTCTCTTACGGGTTGTCCCACAACCCTCGAAATACTCATAAGCCATCGAGTACTTCTGATCATACGAAGAGTTCTTCCATCATTACTAACATTGTTATGGTTGACCACCTAGTGAGGTCTGGACGGGCTGTCCAATACCGTGGACATGGCTATTCGAATAGATTTTTCACTCTGCAGAGGTTGCGCACTTTACCCACACCATGGAGCACCTGGCCTCGTGATCCCATTCGGGTGGACCAGCATTGCCCCAACGAAACCTGCCTGACCCGTGACTCTCCCATCGTACCACCGGCATTCATCCTCCCCCGGAGTCCTGCCCTGGGTGGCCCCTGTGTCCTCATGACACCTGCCACCGTCGTGGCCAAACTAAACTGTCCCAAACGGGAACGCCGGCACAAAACTCAACTGGGCTCACAGGGTTATCGCCGCCTACCTGATCAGGGTAGCACGCACGCATAACCCTCCCTCTTTGGAGGTACCGATGAAAGAGCACGCGATCAGACCAAGTCAAGGCCGTCCCATACCGGCAAATGTGGTTGCACGGTTAAGCCCGGACAGGTGACTCAAGGTCAACCACTAAGTTCATTTAGCAACATAGTGGTTTATCACCATAGGCAACTAAGCATTTAAATTAATTACTATGAATTATCCTATAGCAAAATAAATGAACATAATGCAGTAAAATATGCAATGCTATTGAAATGCTTCATGAAATGGGTATCCTGGCTTGCCTTGCTCTATTGGGTTGCCCAAGAACTCCTGGTCTTCAAATGCACCAAAGTTTCCTTCTGAAAATATTTTTAAACAACAATTTAAAATGTCACATAACACTGTTTCATTTACCAGAAATTCTGTGAGCGTGAGAAAAATACCAAAGTTTGCCAAAAAATAAAGGGGCTCAAGACAAATCCAATGCAAAAAGAATCAACTGATTTAGACTTGTAAATAAAAAGTTATAGCTGGTCAAAGTTTCTGGTCAAATATGAAATTAAAAAAAAAACAGAAACCTGACCGGGGCCACGTCGAAGGCGTAACTTCCACTTATACCGCTTCGGGCGCGGACTTGAGCCACGGACAGGTGGGGCCGGTTGGATTTAAACGGAGAGGGAGAAGAGGCAGGGAGGAGGGGCGGCTCACCGGCGATGCTCGCCGGCGATAGGGACGACGGCGGGGCTAGGAGATGGCTGGGATGGATCGGGCGCTCGACGGCGGTTGCCCCTGTACCCGTAGCTCCTCCGGAGGTGGTCGAACGGCGTCGCCCCCTTCTTCTCCGGCGGGTGGATGCTTCGGGGGTCGTCGGCGGCGACGATTCCGGTAACAATCCGGTTGGGCAAGAGCTCGGGAAGAACCAGGGAAGCAAGCTGATCTCGACGGTGGGCTCGGCGAAGCTGGGGTGGGGTGGAGATGGCTGGCGGCAGAGCTCGAGTGGCGGCGGATCTCCGGTGAGGGTTGAGGCCAGAGGGCCTCTCGGCCATGGCTCGCTGCTCGGGGAGGCGATTGGAAGGTGAAGGAGTGGGAGTGAGGAGCTCTGGAGGGTCGGGCAGGGCCTTTTATAGGCCGGAGGCGAGCGTGGCCGAGCTCTCCCGAAGCGGCGAGGCTCGGGACACGTCGCCGACGGCAGGACGATGCGCTGGCTGGCCGGGAGCGACGACAGGACGGAAGAGAGCAGGAGGGGGCGACGGGACGGGTCCGGCGCCATTAATGGCTTGCGGACAACCACAGTGGCCGGAGCTCACTGTTTCGCCCGTGGCAGAGCTTGGCCGGGAGCGGCGGCGGCCTTCGCCGGCGCCCAGGAGGGTTCGAGAGGGGCCACGCGTGTGGCTGGAGCGCTGTCGGCACCAAGGGACAAGGGGGGGGGGGCAGCGAGGGATGGCTCGGGCGATCACGTCCGACGCGCATGGACGCGCAGAGCGCGTCTTTGGTCATGTCAGCACGGTGATCACCACGCGAGCTGGTGTCTGGAGGACCCACGAGCCTGCCCAAGCTTGTCTAGTGTGTCGACCTGACCTCAAATAGGTACTACAAGTCCCTGGATAGGATCAGGTTGAGCAAGATTCAGAGAACTGAGCCAAAACAGCTTCTGGTTAAGATCTTGAGAGGGATCTGGAGAGAAGATGAGTTGTGCTTGGAGCCAAAGGAGATGTCTAGAGTGATATGGGTTGGAAAGACTACAAACTGACCAAATTTGAAAGAGTTTGCAAAAGATTTGAATAGGGTTCCTGTGTAAACTGCAATTCTGGACCAGAAACTTGATCTGCTTGTGGCACTCACATAGATGGTCTCCTGATGATGAAACTTGGTGGAAGGAAGTCATTTGGTAGTGCACACATGCCATAAAAACTTCAGAGCAATTGTGCACCTCTAGCTAGCACTTCTTTCACAAAGGTTTGAAATGAGCAGAAACTTGTCAGAGTTTTGCTGCTGAAAATTTGTACTGGACCAGGTGATATTTTTGGATATTGTGACTAGATAGGGTCCCTAGTATCTCAGGGAATTTATTGGGAATTTTCTGAGCTAAGAAAATAGGGGTTGCTTCACAATGGACCAATTCTGGCCAGAGAAGAAATAATTATTCTTGCCAAAATGTTGCATTGGGCAATGGAATGTTTTTGAAGATTATGGGATCATATGATGATAAGAAGGTATGACAATAGTTGGGGAATTTTCTGATCATCAGAGCTATAGGTTGCTTCACAACCCATAGTGATGTCATAATTTCCCAAAGGAAGAAAATGCATTATTGGAAAAGATGAAATATTGGAAATTGATCCAAGAGAGGCAAGGTGATGAGGGTTTTGGGTTACTTAGGAAAAATACTCAAAGAATCATAGGTCCAATTCCACTGAAAAGGTTTGAAAATCAACCAAATTTGCAAATAAAACCCAAAAGATTTTGAAAAGAAAAAGTTGCCAAAATCAGGGTGTCACAAACCTACCCCCCTTAGGATGAATCTCGTCCTCGAGATTCGGTTGCTCAGGGAACAAGTACGGGTATGCGGATCTTAAGAAATTTTCTCTTTCCCAGGTAGCCTCTTCCTCAGTGTGATGCTCCCATAATACCTTGTAAAACTTGATCACCTTACTCCTGGTAGTCCTTTCCATCTCATCCAAGATTCTGACGGGTTTCTCTTCGTAGGTCAGATCTTTAGCCAGTTCGAGCTCACTCATATCTGCCTGCTTAATCGGTGGTGCAATGCACTTCCTTAGCTGTGATATGTGGAAGACGTCGTGCACATCAGATAACTCCGGTGGTAATTCCAACTGATATGCCACCCTGCCTTTCCTAGCAATCACTGGAAAGGGACCGATGTATCTTGGCGCAAGCTTTCCTCGGGTATGAAATCTCTTCACTCCCTTCATGGGGGTTACTCGAAGGTAAGCATATTCTCCGGGCTCAAAAGTCACTTCCCGGTGCTTTGGGTCATAGTAGCTCTTTTGGCGGGACTTGGCTGCTCGAAGACGCTCCTGAATATCCTTGACCTGCTTCTCAGCCTCGAGCATCAAGTCCGTGCCAAAGATACGGCTATCTCCTGTCTGGGACCAATTCAATGGTGTGCGGCACTTCCGCCCATATAATGCTTCAAATGGCGACATCTTGAGACTTGACTGATAACTGTTGTTATAGGAGAATTCCGCATAGGGTAGGCTATCTTCCCATTTGGGTCCATGGGTGAGAGCACAGGACCGGAGCATATCTTCCAGTATCTGGTTCGCTCGTTCGGTCTGTCCATCTGTCTGCGGATGGTACGCCGTGCTATGCTTCAGCATGGTTCCCAAAGCTTGATGCAATCGTAGCCAGAATGCTGAGGTGAATAGGGAGCCCCTATCTGAGGTGATAGACTTGGGTACTCCATGGAGGCTGACTATCCGGGACATGTAGAGTTGTGCAAGCTGATTTGCATTAAAAGTGGTCTTTACCGGAATAAAGTGAGCCACTTTCGTGAGTGTATCCACGATGACCCAGATAGCATCATTGCCTCTTGTTGACTTGGGTAGTCCAACAATGAAATCCATACATATGTCGTCCCACTTCCACTGGGGCACTGGTAAAGGTTGCAGTAGCCCAGCGGGTTTCTGGTGTTCAGCCTTGACCTTGTTGCATATGTCACAGCAGGCGAGATAGTATGCTATATCCCTTCGCATTCCTGGCCACCAAAATGTTTCTCTCAGATCCTGATACATCTTTGTGCCTCCCGGGTGGATAGAATATGCGGACTCATGAGCTTCTCTGAGTATTTGCTGCCTCAGGTTGTTCTGATCAGGCACACATATCCGTTTCTCAAACCATAAGGTGCCTTGGTCATCCACGCGGAAGGACTTGGCCTTCCCTTTCGGAATCAACTCCTTGATTTCTTTTATTCCTTCATCTGGTTTTTGAGCTTCTTTAATTTCTTCCATAAGTGTTGGAGAAATTTCCAAGGTATCCGTGGTAGTTGGGCCGCATAGCACCATATTGAGCTCAGCGAACTCTTCTTGTAACCTTGGATGGATACTTCCCATTAGTGCATTCACTGTGCCTTGTTTTCTGCTGAGAGCATCAGCAACCACATTAGCCTTTCCCGGATGATAGTTTATTCCAATGTCATAGTCCTTGACTAGTTCAAGCCATCTTCGCTGCCTGAGATTCAGGTCAGGTTGGGTGAAAATATACTTGAGACTCTTATGGTCCGTGTATATTTCACAATGTTGTCCAATGAGGTAATGCCTCCAAATCTTCAAGGCATGAACCACGGCTGCTAATTCCAAATCATGTGTGGGGTAGTTCTCCTCATGAGGTCGTAGCTGTCTGGATGCATACGCTACAACCTTTCCTTCTTGCATCAATACGCAGCCGATTCCTTGTCTGGAAGCATCGCAGTATATATCAAAGCTCTTGTGGATGTCTGGAAGAATTAAGACATGTGCTGTAGTTAGCCTTGTCTTTAGTTCCAGTAAGCTGCTATCACACTCCGCCGTCCAGACGAACCTTTGATTTTTCTTTAGCAATTCTGTCAGTGGCTTAGCTATCTTAGAGAAGCCTTCTATGAAACGACGGTAATAACCTGCCAATCCCAGAAAGCTATGGACTTCAGTCACTGAGGCTGGTGTCTTCCAATTTAGTACTGCAGTTACTTTGCTGGGGTCGACGGCTACTCCTTGTTCTGACAGAATATGCCCCAGAAATCCCACCTCTTTTAGCCAAAATTCACACTTACTGAACTTGGCGTACAGACGATGGGTTCTTAACCTTTCCAGGACAGCATGGAGGTGTTGCTTATGCTCTTCTTCATCCTTGGAATATATCAGGATATCATCGACGAACACCACCGCAAATTTGTCCAGGAAGTCCATGAAGACCTTGTTCATCATGCTCATGAAATACGCTGGAGCATTCGTCAGCCCAAATGACATGACTGTAAACTCATACAGACCATATCGGGTGGTGAAAGCTGTCTTGGGTATATCCTTTTTTCTGATTTTTAGCTGATGATACCCGGTTCGGAGGTCAATCTTGGAGAATACCCGTGCTCCGTTCAGCTGGTCGAACAAATCATCGATGCGAGGGAGCGGGTACTTATTCTTGATGGTGACCTCATTCAGCTGGCGATAGTCTACGCACATTCGTAGACTTCCATCTTTCTTCTTGACAAACAGTACGGGTGATCCCCATGGCGAGATGCTTGGGCGAATATACCCTTTTTGCAACAATTCATCCAACTGCTTCTTTAACTCCGCCAACTCTGGACCTGGCATACGGTAGTATTTCTTGTAAATTGGAGCAGTACCGGGAACCACCTCGATTGCAAACTCCAATTCCCGGTCGGGTGGCATCCCTGGTAGTTCCTCGGGGAATACATCCAGAAATTCGCAAACTACCGGAATCAAGTTCATATCCGTGACGGTAGTTTGGTATGCCATTCCCTTTCTTGACATCATCTTGCTGGCAAGGAATTGGACTGTTTGTCCTGCCGGGTTAACTAGTGTCACTGTCCTGGTGGCACAGTTGATGCACACCTGATGTGGTGTCAACCAGTCCATCCCTAGTATTACATCCAATCCCGAAGATTCAATGGCAACGAGTGCAGCTGGAAATTTAACTCCATGGATCGAAATTTCCAGATCTCTATATATCAGATTTGTTCTGAGCAGGGAGCCAGGTGATTGTACCACCATGATTTTATCCAAAAGCGAAGGAGAAAATTTGTGCAAGGTGGCAAAATTCCGCGAAATAAACGAGTGGGAAGCCCCAGAATCAAATAAAATTACTGCAGGTATGTCGTTAACAGAAAACATACCAAGGACCACTTCTGGAGCTTCGCAGGCTTCCTCAGTGGAGATATGGTGGACGCGTGCGTGGCAGAAGTTATGATTTGGGCGGCGTCCAATAGTGTTGACCTGCGGCTTGACGTCGGAAGGTGGCTTCCCGTTGTTGGCGGGGCACTGTTTGGAGTAGTGTCCGCTTTGGCCGCAAGTAAAGCAGGTGTTGTTGCGGCGGCAGTCCTCTATCACTGGTTGTTTGCCGAAGGTCTTATTCTGGCTACCCGCCTTATTGTTGTTGTTGCCATTGCTCCATGTGGGCTTGTATTCAGATGGACCTGGCTGCCAGGTGCGTGGCTTCTGCGCAAACTGCTCACGGTTGTCCTTCTTGGGTTCAAACTTCCGCTTGCGGTCATCATATCCGGACTTATGCTCTCGTTCAGCTATGAAAGCCTTGTTCACCAAAGTCTGGAAGTCCGGAAAGTCCAGCATACAGAGCTGACAACGGAGAGTGTGATTCAGTCCTCCCAGGAACCGATCTATCTTCCTTTCTTCAGTGGACACGTCATGGGTAGAGTACCGTGCCAAATTGTTGAACTTGTTCAGATACTCCGCCACAGACATATTTCCTTGTGTAAGAGCAAGGAACTCCCTTTGCTTCACCTTCATTATGCCTGTAGGGATATGATACTTGCGGAATAGCTCCTTGAACTTCTCCCAGGAAATATCTTCTCCAGAAGGCCATGTTGCCTTTGTGTTGTCCCACCATATAGCTGCTGGCCCTTCTAGGTAGTGAGTGGCAAAAGGAACCTTATCTGACTCTTCACAACGGGCTATGTCTAGCTTCTTTTCCATGGTCCTTAGCCAATCATCCGCTTCTATAGGGTCCACAGCTTGACCGAAATCGGGTGGTTTGGTGCGCTGAAAGTCAGACAACTTAGAGTGTGTTCCATTGTGGTTGTTATTCTGGCCCACCATAGCCTGCATGCTTTTCAGGAATTCCATAAGATCCTGGTTTCTTTTCTCCTTAAACATCCTCATGATCTGATCAATGGTCGGTGCTTGAGGTGGTGGAGGTGGTAAGTCTTCTGGTGGTTGTCCTGCTTGTCTGGCGGATCGACGAACGGGGGTTCCATCGCCGCCTTGGCTACAACTTCTCTTCATCCTAAATTTGTTCCCATTGCAAAATACCGAATCGATGAGCAACATCCATAAGGGAAACACAGTAATATGACACCAGAAAGAAAATGTACGAAAAAGGCAAATAAAGCAAACAGCATAATTATACAAGATAACCCAACATCATACATGGCAAGCTAGTAGGGGGATATCATGGCTAGACTGCTCATACGGCAGTTGACATATGCAAAGATGCATGCACAACAACTCAAGCCTCCACTCTAGTGGCGTGGGTGGCACGAACACTGCCAGACTGCAGACTCCTCATCATCTGCACGAACACTGCCGGCGCCCAGGAGGGTTTGAGAGGGGCCACGCGTGCGGCTGGAGCGCTGTCGGCACCAAGGGACAAGGGGGGGCAGTGAGGGACGGCTCGGGCAATCACGTGCGACGCGCCTGGACGCGCAGAGCGCGCCTTTGATCATGTCAGCACGGTGATCACCACACGAGCTGGTGTCTAGAGGACTCGCGAGCCTGCCCAAGCTTGTCTAGTGTGTCGACCTGACCTCAAATAGGTACTACAAGTCCCTGGATAGGATCAGGTTGAGCAAGATTCAGAGAACTGAGCCAAAACAGCTTCTGGTTAAGATCTTGAGAGGGATCTGGAGAGAAGATGAGTTGTGCTTGGAGCCAAAGGAGATGTCTAGAGTGATATGGGTTGGAAAGACTACAAACTGACCAAATTTGAAAGAGTTTGCAAAAGATTTGAATAGGGTTCCTGTGTAAACTGCAATTCTGGACCAGAAACTTGATCTGCTTGTGGCACTCACATAGATGGTCTCCTGATGATGAAACTTGGTGGAAGGAAGTCATTTGGTAGTGCACACATGCCATAAAAACTTCAAAGCAATTGTGCACCTCTAGCTAGCACTTCCTTCACAAAGGTTTGAAATGAGCAGAAACTTGTCAGAGTTTTGCTGCTGAAAATTTGTACTGGACCAGGTGATATTTTTGGATATTGTGACTAGATAGGGTCCCTAGTATCTCAGGGAATTTATTGGGAATTTTTTGAGCTAAGAAAATAGGGGTTGCTTCACAATGGACCAATTCTAGCCAGAGAAGAAATAATTATTCTGGCCAAAATGTTGCATTGGGCAATGGAATGTTTTTGAAGATTATGGGATCATATGATGATAAGAAGGTATGACAATAATTTGGGAATTTTCTGATCATCAGAGCTATAGGTTGCTTCACAACCCATAGTGATGTCATAATTTCCCAAAGGAAGAAAATGCATTATTGGAAAAGATGAAATATTGGAAATTGATCCAAGAGAGGCAAGGTGATGAGGGTTTTGGGTTACTTAGGAAAAAACTCAAAGAATCATAGGTCCAATTCCACTAAAAAGGTTTGAAAATCAACCAAATTTGCAAATAAAACCCAAAAGATTTTGAAAAGAAAAAGTTGCCAAAATCAGGGTGTCACAATTGGTTAGCCGGCTGGCCGCCGAAGCTGATCTGACAGTGTATCAGGCGGCTTATTATGACAACAATGTGCGAGTCTGGGCGCCCACTTTTGAGGCTAAAAACCTGACTCCCCAACACCGTAAGCACATCTTTGCCCCTGATGTTGACCCATCTCCAATCTTGCATGACGAAGCCGAATTCGAAGCCTTACTCAATTGCAACTGGGATGTGGACAACCTTCAGATCCAGGAAAACGAAGACCCGACGCGGGATGACCCGTCAACGAGCTAGGCGAGGAGCTGGTCTCCAATGAAGTTAACCCGGGCAATGCTGATCCGTCGGATGATTACTTGTGAAAAACTTACTGAGTCTACAAATTTTGGGCTTTCTGGAGCCTTGTAATAGCCGTAGTAAAAACTTGATTGCCTGTGTCGTGCCTTTGCGCACGTTTTGAACTTTATCAGCTCATATTCTGGCAGCTTTGGTGCTTCAAAAATTTGTCCACAGTGTGAATGTTTTGATATGATCATATGCCTTAGTATCAATTCATCAATTCCCACTGGCGGGTTATAATCCATGAGCAATACTAAGCCGGGATAAGCTATTATCCAAAGACTTAGAATCTTATCATGAAAAACTCCTGCAAAATAACAAGCAGAAAATATATATGTATATCGTTTGTTATTGTTTAGGCGGCTTTGTCGGCACAACCCAAAGAGATCAACTCTTGTTTATTCTTTTGAGGAAAACTCTAGTTTTTTTGCTTCAAACAAGCTAGGCATGAGTGCCCAAAATCCCATAAGCTGGCTCTCATGTGACATAAATCCGTCGTTTTAACCTTAACCAGTTCAGGGTCTTAAAAAGATTGACTGTTAAGAGTACGAACGGGCCACATAGCGGAGAGACTACAGCAGATAGGTGAGTTTATCCTAGCTCTCTGTAAGCCGGCTCTCTCGTGACATAAGCCGCCGTTTTAACTTTGACAAGTTTAGGGTCTTGAAAAAGATTGACTGTCAAACGTTCGGTGAGTCACCTGGCGGAGTAGCAAGTTGCAAACAGGCAGGTTTAACTCAAATATGGCTTTTAAGCCGGTCAAGAGGGTATGAAAGCTAAACCCAGTGGGTTGGAAGCCCCCAAGTGACCATATGAATAATCAATTCTTTGCACCATCAACTGTTGCACGAAAACGCCAGAGGCCCCGAATTATGGGGATGCCGGCTTTATTATATTATAAAAAGTGGTATATACAATGACAGAAGTATGTACATTGATGAGAGCTGGTGCCTCAAGTGTAGTAAGGCCGAAGATGAGCAATGTTCCACGGCTTGGCAGTCTCCTCCCCAGAAGTGCGTGACTTGTCGCTTTCCCGCACATCAATAAGATAATAGGAACCATTGTTAAGATTTCTGCTGATCACAAAAGGTCCTTCCCAGGGGGGTGATAACTTATGCATATCTGTCTGGTCTTGAATCAGACGAAGCACTAAGTCACCTTCTTGGAACGTCCGGGTCTTGACTCTGCGGCTATGATAGCGGCGTAGATCTTGTTGATAAATCGCCGAACGTGCGGCTGCAAGATCCCGTTCTTCATCCAAGGTGTCCAGTGTGTCCTGACGCGCCGTCTCATTATCAGTTTCAACGTAAGCCGCCACCCTGGGCAAGTCATGACGGATATCACTGGGGAGAACAACCTCTGCGCCATAAACCATGAAGAAAGGCGTATAGCCTGTTGATCTGTTGGGAGTGGTTCTGATGCTCCAAAGAACTGAAGGTAATTCCTCCACCCAACAACCCGGCGTTCGTTCCAAAGGAACCATAAGCCGGGGTTTTATCCCTCTCAAAATTTCCTGGTTAGCACGTTCTGCCTAACCATTAGACTGTGGATGAGCCACGGAGGAGACATCAAGGCGGATGTGTTCACTGTCGCAGAACTCTTTCATAGCCCCCTTGGACAGATTTGTACCATTGTCGATAATGATACTGTGAGGGTAACCAAACCGAAAAATCAGCTTTTTGACGAACTGAACTGATGTTGCTGCGTCGCACTTACTGACCGGCTCTGCCTCAACCCACTTAGTAAATTTATCAACTGCCACCAAGAGGTGGGTCTTCTTATCTTTAGACCTCTTAAACGGTCTAACCATATCAAGCCCCCAGACCGCGAACGGCCAGGTGACTGGAATCATCCGCAGTTCTTGAGCCGGCACATGGGCACGTCGTCCAAATTTCTGACACCCATCACATTTGCTAACCAAGTCCTCTGCATCTGCATGAGCTGTTAGCCAGTAAAAACCGTGCCAAAAGGCTTTGGCCACCAAGGATTTTGACCCGGCGTGATGACCACAATCGCCAGCATGTATCTCTTGCAAGATTTCATGGCCCTCCTCAGGAGAGACGCATCGTTGAAAAACACCAGTCACGCTGCATTTGTGCAACTCGCCATTGACAATAGTCATGGACTTAGATCGCCTTATGATTTTCCGTGCCAAAGTCTCGTCCTCGGGTAACTCGCCGCGAGTCAGATACGCCAGATAAGGCAACGTCCAATCAGGAATAGCACGAAGAGCCGCCACCAATTGTCCTTCCGGGTCAGGTATAGCAAGATCCTCTTCAGAAGGTAACTTAACCGACGGGTGATGCAGTACATCCAGAAACACGTTAGGTGGCACCGGCTTACGCTGAGACCCCAGTCTTGATAACGCATCAGCCGCCTCATTCTTCCGACGATCAATATGATCCACCTGATAGCCCTTGAAATGACCAGCAATAACATCAACCGCCTGGCAATAAGCCACCATACGAGGGTCCTTGGAATCCCATGTGCCCGAGACTTGCTGGGCCACAAGGTCTGAGTCGCCGAGACATCTGACCCGACTCAAATTCATCTCCTTGGCCACACGGAGCCCATGAAGCAAGGCTTCATACTCAGCTGCATTGTTAGTACAAGGAAACATTAGCCTTAATACATAACAAAATTTGTCACCTCTAGGGGAAGTTAAAACAACTCCAGCCCCCGAGCCTTCCAATTGTCTGGATCCGTCAAAATGAATTGTCCAATATGTGTTGTCCGGCTTCTCTTCAGGTGCTTGACACTCCGTCCAGTCATTGATAAAATCCACCAGGGCTTGAGACTTGACAGCTGTTCGAGGCACATACTTCAAATTAAGAGGCCCAAGCTCAATTGCCCACTTAGCAATCCTGCCGGTGGCTTCTCTATTCTGAATAATATCTCCCAAAGGAGCAGAGCTGACCACCGTGATTGGATGTCCAAGGAAATAATGCTTCAATTTGCGATTTGCCATGAACACTCCAAACACCAACTTTTGCCAATGTGGATACCTTTGCTTGGACTCTGTCAAAACCTCACTGACATAATAAACCGGCCGTTGGACTGGATACTCATTGCCTACCTCCTTGCGCTCCACAACAACTGCAGCACTGACGGCTTTATTATTAGCCGCCACGTACAGGAGCAAAGGCTCTTTTTCCACGGGAGCAGCCAAGACAAGCGGCTCAACCAACTGTTTTTTGAGCGCCTCAAACGCATCATTGGCAGCATCACTCCAGACAAAATCCTCTGTCTTCTTCATCATCTGATACAAAGGAATAGCCTTCTGACCCAGGCGGCTTATGAACCGGCTTAAAGCGGCAATACGACCCGCCAAGCGCTGGACGTCATTAATGCATGCCGGCTTAGATAATGAGGTGATGGCCTTTATTTTTATCCGGGTTAGCTTCAATGCCCCGTTCTGAAACCAAAAATCCCAGGAGCTTGCCTGCAGGCACACCAAAAACACATTTAGCTGGATTAAGCATCATCTTGTAAACCCGTAGGTTATCAAAAGTTTCCTTCAAGTCGTCCAGCAGAGTCTCCTTCTTCCTTGACTTGACCAAAATATCATCCACATAAGCATGAACATTTCGTCCAATTTGACTATGAAGACAGTTCTGCACACAGCGTTGATAAGGCGCCTGCGCACTTTTGAGTCCAAAAGGTATGGACACGTAGCAGAAAGCTCCAAAAGGCGTGATGAAAGACGTCTTCTCTTGGTCTTTGACTACCATCTTGATCTAATGATAACCCGAATAAGCGTCCAGGAAACATAAACTCTCACAACCCGCCGTTGCATCAATAATCTGGTCGATACGGGGGAGCAAACGGATCAACCGGACACGCCTTGTTGAGATCTGTGTAGTCTACACACATGCGCCACGTGCCGTTCTTCTTAAGTATGAGCACGGGGTTGGCCAACCACTCCGGGTGAAAAACCTCCACGATAAACCCTGCTGCTAAGAGCCGGGCTACCTCTTCCCCAATAGCTTTACGCCGCTCTTCATTGAAACGACGGAGGAATTGTTTGACCGGCTTAAACTTAGGATCCACATTAAGGTGGTGCTTAGCGAATTCTCTCGGTACACCCGGCATGTCAGAAGGCTTCCATGCAAAGATGTCCCGATTCTCACGGATGAATTCAATGAGCGTGCTTTCCTATTTGGGGTCCATATTGGCCCCGATAGTGAACTGCTGCGATGAGTCGCCAGGAACAAAATCCACCAACTTGGTATCCTCTGCCACAAATTTCAGGGGCGGGTCAAATTCCATGTTGGGCTTCTTCAACGGGGTCATATCCGTCGGGTCAACATTGTCTTTATAAAACTTAAGCTCCGCCTCAGCACAACTTGACTCTGCATACGCTGCATCGCCTTCCTCGCACTCAAGAGCGATCTTCCGATCACCGTGTACCGTAATTGTTCCTTTCAGACCAGGCATCTTGAGTTGCAAGTAAACATAACAGGGCCGAACCATGAACTTGGCATAAGCCGGCCGTCCAAACAGAGCATGATATGGGCTCTTGATTTTAACCACCTCAAACCATAAGGTCTCCACCCTGTAGTTGAACTCATCACCAAAGGCTACCTCAAGGGCAATTTTTCCAACTGGATAAGCCGATTTGCCTGGTACCACACCGTGAAAAATTGTAGATGATGGTTTGAGATCTTTGTCAACCAGGTTCATCCAACGGAAAGTGTCATAGTAAAGGATGTTGATGCTGCTGCCACCATCCATCAGCACCTTGGTGAACATGTAGCCTCCTACTTGAGGGGCTACCACAAGGGCCAAATGCCCCGGGTTATCAACTCGCGGTGGGTGATCCTCCCTGCTCCATGATATCGTGTGCTCAGACCACTTTAAGTATTGCGGAAGAGCCGGCATGGCTGCGTTAACCGCCCGCTTGCGCACCTTCTGATCACGCTTATCAAGGCTTGTTGTGAAGCAGTGATACTGGCCTCCATTAAGCTGCTTTGGGTTACTCTGATACCCTGATTGATTATTTTGTTGCTGACCACCATTACCAGACTGCTGATTATGACCTCCATGGTTACCTTGACCTTGATAACCAGAGTTTGAGCCGCCTGCACCAAAACAGGACCCATGAGAGCCGGATCCTGACCCGCCGGGCGGTCCATTGCCGTTACCGTGATGCTGGTTAAGGCTGTAGTTCTGGAACTCCCGCATGATATAGCAATCCTTCCAAGCATGAGTGGATGGCTTGTTGGGAAGACTATGCTTCGGGCAGGGGTCGTTAAGCATTGCTTCCATGTTGAAAGGCTTGCCTTTGCCGAAAGGTGGTTTACCATTGCCCTTGCCACGGTTGTTCCCAGTGTTGGTATTGGCTACCAGATCTGACCCGCCGTCTGGATGCTTCCGTTTACCGCCATTGCCTGGATTGTTATTTCCTGCCTCGTTCTGCTGCTGACCCTTGCCGTTGTCATTCTTCTTACCCTTAGCAGACTTCTCATCATCAGAACCAGGATCCTTCGTGCTATCAGAATCTGCATATTTGGTGAGAGCCGCCATGAGCTCTCCCATGTCCTGGCAAGAACGCTTGAGCCGTCCAAGCTTCTGCTTAAGGGGCAAAAAATGACAATTCTCTTCCAGAATTAGAACCGCCTGAGCCGCCGTGATATTGTCAGACGAGTGAATAATGGTTGAGACCCGCCGGACCCAATGATGGGCCGACTCATCCTCACGCTGCACACAATGATCCAAATCGACGATCGTCATAGGCTGCTTGCACATCCCCTGAAAATTCTTGATGAACCTCGCTTTTAACTCGGCCCAGGAATTAATGGTATTGGATGGCAAACCCTTTAACCATGTACAAGCCAGTCCTTCCAACATCATGATGAAGTACTTGGCACAGACTGCATCACTGACATCTAACATCTCCATGGCTAGCTCGTAACTCTTGATCCAGGTTTCTGGGGGTAGATTAGCTGTGTAATTAGGCACTTTGCGTGAACCCTTAAAATCCTTCGGCAGGCGCTCGTTCCGCAGAGCCGGTGCTAAACACGGCACTCCCACAGCTCTGGAGGTGACTCCGGCTCCCACCGAAGCCGAGGGGGTCATCGGGGGCGGCTCTTGGTAAGCCGCCACGGCCGCCGCCTCCCACTGAGCTCTAGCATTATCCACAATCGCCTGGGCATCGACAACGGGCGTGTCATCACGAGGCGGGTTTCGACGTCGCTCGCTACTGGAGACCGCCGGCGACTCCAAACACCGGCTATAACTGCGGCTTGGAATGGGGGTTGAATGCACACGACTCCGGCTGTACGTGTACTTCTCTTGTTGAGCCACCGTCGTCTGCAGATATCCAATGGCATTACGTGCTTCTTCCGCGAAAGGCGTCCCTTCAGCAAGGGGGAGCGCATTGAGCCTGGCAGCCGCTGCTACCATGTTCTCCACCGGGTTAGAGTAATGACCAGGTGGTGTTAGAAAACGGTGCGGCGGGGTCTGGTTCCTGAGGGGCGGGTCTGGCTGCCGATGCTGAGTCGCCGCCCTGTTCCCAGGCACTTCCGCCATTCGGGTCATGGTCAAAGGCGCATTCGGTCCTGCCCCCGGCGTGTTAAAAAGATTTCTAGGCTCATACTGATCAGGCAGGCGGGACTGATGCCTCATCCGAAAAACTGCCTCTGAGGCTTGCTGATCCAGACTAAGGCGAAAAGCTTCAGCCCTGAGACGCTCCGACTCAACATCCATCTGAGCCTGTAACACATTGATCTCCTCCTGGGCCCTGGTCATCTGGTCCTTCAGCCTCGCGATCTCCACATTACGGTTTGCCTGATTTTCCGTTGTGACCTCGGTTCCCATCAGGGTTGTCAACTCGTTCATCAGATCCAACAAAACTTGAGCCGGGGCCCTGGCTGACCCGGATCCTGCCGCGCCGGCCGCCGCTGTCCCGGCCGCCGTGCTCCCAGAAGCTAGCGCCGATCCAGCCATGAAGACGGTGGCTTGGCTCGGCGGCTCATAGGGCTCCGGAATACTGTCACCATCGAAGTAGCCCCCAAGCCCGCCGTTATGAAGCTGGTAGATTGATTCCGCCTCTCCGCTCGAGGATCCATCCTCTGAGCAGATTAGGGTTTCTTCTCGCGACACAGAGCCTTCCTCAAGCTCCGCGCCTTGGGTGAAGCCGATGAAGACGTGCTTCCGACCCGGTTTGATCCGGGCGGGTTGCGCACGCCGAGCCGACTCGACGAGGTTGGTGCAGATGTCCGGCCCGGGTTTAGATCCGCCGATCTTGCCGATGAAAACGTGAATTCCGCCGAAGGGGACCCGGCACCCGTACTCGATTGAGTCGGCCTCGGGGCCCCAGCCAGCATCGTCGATGTAGAGCTTGCCGCGGTGACTCTTAGTCATCCTGCCAACGGAGTATCCCTCGATCCCTAGGAGAGAGCCCTTCGAGTACTCCAAACCACCGCGCATATGCCCCAGGGTGGGCGCCAACTGTCGTGGTTTTATCACGACAGATGTCCTAGTGCAAGGACTTAGGGGTGAAGCCATCGCTGCGGTGGTTAACTCGAAGAGGTTGATCGGGACGAAAGACACATGTTTACCCAGGTTCGGCCCCTCTCGAAGGAGGTAATAGCCTACGTCCTGCTTTGAGTTGTATTGATTGGGTATCGATTACAAGGGAGCATAATTCGCTTGACCTAGCACTCGATCAAAGATTTCGTGTCCCAAGCCACCCAGGGAACCCGCCTTTATATATACATGTCGAGGACCCAGGCTTACAAGAGTCCGGGTCGGGTTACATCTAGTAACCAACCTTATCTCTAACCATCCTTGCCTTGTCTGGCAAGCCGTCTCCCGGCGGCTTACGCCTCCGGGTCACACGTTGCCTTCCGGCTCTAGGCCTCTGCCAGGCCCGTCTGGCAAGTCACTTCCAAGCCTTGTCTTATTCTTCTTGCCCGTTTAAGGCCTCAGTGCTAAGCCGCCAACTTCATGACCCGTCCCTACAAGGGCGGGTCTCATCGTGGGGTTATATCCCCAACAGGAAGGCTAGAAATCACGGATCATATTGTTGGAGTGGAATCCCTTGATGTCAACACAAGTGTAGGTTGTTCTCTCTTAGTAAATGGATGTGGGAAGTGGTAGCTTCATTCTAATTGCTCTCTTAGAGATGGTGGAGTGGGTGGGGGGTAATATAGCATCACCAAAAATCCAACCGTTGCACACCTTTTTGCATATCTCGGCCGGGTGAAACCACTCGGTGAGACCAATTAGTGTAAAAGGTTTGAACTTTAAGCTTTCCATTGAGATCGGATGTAACATCTCAGAGGGGCCGATGGGTGATGACCTAAGCACTTTCCATAGTTCCGTGAGACCGATCAATCTCACTCGGAAATTCCAAAATGAAATTGATAAGAAACAGAAGGTTGGCAAGTGCCCTTTGGTGACATTGATCGACGAACTCGAAAATTCCAAAACGAAGTCGATGGCTAACAGAAGGTTGGCCTGGTTACTTCGGTGAAATCAAAGGCTCATCTCGGTGAATCCGATTTGTTAGGGTTTAGGTAGTGGCTCTGTCAAGTGTATCTCAGTGGGTCTAGGTTTATCTATTCCGTTGGGACCGAGATGGACTTTAGGGTTTTGGACAGATAGGAATTGGAGGGTGTGGTTGAGGGTTTTGGAGCAATATCTTAGAATCAAAAACAGCAAATAAATGCCTAGAAAGTATCCTAAAATGATAATATAATAGCATGTAACAATAAAAAATTATAGATACGTTGGAGAAGTATCAGCATCCCCAAGCTTAATTCCTGCTCGTCCTCAAGTAGGTAAATGATAAAATCAGAATTTTTGATGTGACATGCTACCCAACATGTAATCTTTTCAGGTATGATCATTGAGAAACGATGAATCAACAAACATTAACATAGTAATATCCAGAAGCATAAATAACACAATCATAAACTTTCAAATATACGATCTTTAAAGAATGTTTACCCCCATTCATGTTATCATATTAGCATGGCATGGCTCTGTCTTCACCATATAAATACAAATGTCAAGCACCACGGTGTTAAGCCAAGCAATTGGATCGTACCTTTTCACGCGTTTCAACATTTTAAACCTCACTCACACTACTGCAGGATGGTCCAAAGACGACACATCAATCAGAGACCCTTCGACGAAACTATGTGCGATGCATGAATCGCAAATGGTATAGTTCAAGGTCCGTCGTCAATGACACGAACTATGTGCGATGGCAGATCCATCGAATACGATTCAGAAAATAGTTGTGTGTGTGATCTACGGCAGACCGTTTACCTGCGCAAACTGTTTGTGATGGGATAAAATAATGCAAACGGTTAACTTAATACAAGTGTGTGCGATGAACGGCATACAGTTCACCCGGATAAACTGTTTGCGCTATTAAGCAGAACACCAACGATCACCCAGATTAAGATGTGTGCGATAGACGGCATACAGGTAGCCGGATGAACTGTTTGCGATGACATAAAATAACACAAACGATCACCCAGATCAAGATGTGTGCGATAGACGACAAACACGTTGCCCGGATGAACTGTTTGCGATGAGCCAATTTTGACACAAATGGTTGCACAGATGAAGATGTGTGTGATAAATAGCATACGGATAACTCAGATGAATTGTGGGCGATGAGCCAAAATAACACAAACGAAGAACATGATTGCATAACCAAATTGAACATCCAGATACATAAGTGACAACACACATAACATTGGCACACCTCAATAAACAACTACACACATAACAACATGGTTGCATAACCTAAGTAAGCATCCAAATACATAAGTGAGTACACACATAATATTGGCGCACGCCTCAATAAACTATCGCATGCATAATAAACTATGAGAAACGATCATCAAATCATCTACTTCTTGTGATGCTTGCCGCCACCGCTCTGCTCGCGGCTCGATCCCTCGTCGTCTTCAGGTAGGAGGCACTTCCTCATGTCAACGATCCACGTAAACATCTCGTAGCATGTGTACGCTTCCTTGGCCGCGGTCTGGATGTGATATTCATCCAGACTCTTCACCCAGGCCATGTGCCATACATGCTTGTTCTTCTCGCACTCAGCCTTCATGTCTCTGTAGTAGGGGTCGATGATGTCCACGGCGAGGTCAACATGGGAGTCCTTGTCCTTCTTGCTGCCCCAGACCTTGTAGTGGTCCTGGATGTCGAAAAGCTTCTGGCAGGCCAAGCCCGAAGTCTTGAGAACCTTTGGATCGTTGGTGGCATCAACCGTAGCAAACCTGTAGTCAGGGTTGTTGACAAACCTAGTGAAACACTCGTAAGACTTTCTGGCCAGGCAGTAGTGATGGAGGAGGACGTGATGGCACACACACAATTGGGCGACGGCAACCTTCTGATCATGCCCGGTACGATCGCCGGTGTACGCGAGGTTGAAGCCGACCACTTTGTACTTCTCATCTGCAGCAAGCAACCGCTCCATAGTGTTGATGGAGTTCTCCACCACGGTCGGGTCGTTGGTCTACACCACCGTGAGGTCCGTCTTCCTCATGTGGGTGTCCACATGATGCACGCTGAACTCCATTGGAGCGCCGCTTATTATGTCATCGAGGGTGTGCTTATTGTGTTGTGGGGCGCGATCGAAAGCGTGAAGAGACTATGGTTAATGGGCGCGGGTATAAATGGGGGCCGGATTTCCTGGAAAACCGGCACATCTTGATGGCAGTTTTTTGCAGCGCGTGATTCAGTCGTGGAGCACGTAACTACATGGGGCAACGCGCGTGGCGCAACTGCATGCATATGGAGCCCCGAACGTGATCGTGGGCAGGCCCCAACCGCTGGCAAAGCATGCACGGAGGGCCGCAAGAGCAGAGCATGCGGAGGGACGCGAGAGCAGAGTGCCAGGAGGAACGCGAGGTCGAACCAGACCATTTTGTACTTGTCCTCGTCAAGCAACAGGTTCATAACGTTGGAGTTCTCCACCCAGATCAGATTGGTTGGTATACACCACCGAGAGCCCCGTACGTGAACCTTCTGTGCGTGTCCACTACGGCATGCATGGTGAACTGGCGCTCGTTGTCGGCAGCCACTGGGAGCGCCATTAGAGCCGCGTAGGATACCCTCGGTCGTGGTTGTGATCCTTAAGGTCCAGATATTAATCGCCAATTGCATATTAAGGTCTAGATATTAATCGTCCATTGCATAATATGCCATTTGAATTATTGTATCACAAATGACAAAAATAGTACAAAGATTCAAATTCCATGAGGCTTAAATTCAAATATTACAAGGTTCAAACCGATAATAGAAATGAAATTCAGCTTATGCAGAAATTTTGTCATGCAGCTCTAGACATCCGCGCTGATCAGCTGAACATGAACATATGAGAGGTTCATGGTGATATTACAACTAGTTTTGCAACTTCAATATTTCTACAAAAGGATCCGCCACTGACATGACATGTATGGGCTTGACATAAGGACTTCTGAATAGTCTGTCAGCTGAAGTTACAAAATAAAATTGAACTTCTGCAGAGACTTTCCATTCTATCCTAGTCATCGAGCTGATTAGCAAACCATTCTTTTTTGTGGAGTAAATGTAGGGAAAATCTCATTAACTCTAGCACACTTGCTCTCACAACAAAGAACCTGGCGAATATAATCTCTAGTAAGGTCCCTCGATAGGAGTTCAAAGTAATTTCTGAGAGATGGAGATCGAGGCATTCGATGGGATTGTTATATTGTATCACATTATCCACTACCCGGCCTAATTGTATCTGCAAAAGAAGAGAAGGTATTAGTGCTTGGACACACAAGGGACCTATTTGATTTGCAGGGTTTCCAAAATTTAACTCCCTTGTGGTTAACATTTAGCATGAAAGGATCATCACCTCGATATATAGCTTCTCCAGGCACGGAAAGCATCTCAGGAGTTTGATAACTTGGTCCAGGTCGGGGCCAATAGATTCTAGTGCCAAGACCTTCACTCTGCGCAAATACGGGGTCGAGCTTGTCCGAATCATTTTCTGGATGACAGATGAACATACATCTTGAATAGAGAAAAATAAATGTTAATTTCAAGAAGGAGAAGAAGGCAACTGTTGTACCTGGATGGTTATAGATTCAATAACAAGTTCAGAGAAGTTGACGGGCGAGTAGCCAAACACTGTCAACTTCGGCGCATAAATGACCCTGATTCTTGTTGGACCTTGTTGATCAACTACAAGTAATCTCTCAAGTAAAGGCACGTCCTCAATGACCATTTGGTGATTCACCTTGTGTGATCTCTTGTTGCAGCACCAGCAATACACACAAATTGTCCGGAGACTCATGGAGGCGATGTGAAGGCTACTCAACCCATTGATCGCCTGAAGATGAAGGTACTCGAGCGCAGTACAGCCGCGGAGCAGGAGCTCCATGTCGTCATTGGGGATGCAGACAGCGACGAGCTCGAGGTCCTTCAGTCGAGGTAGCAAAAGAGTGGGATCAGCGTTAATCTAGGGGAAATGGCAGTTCATGAACCTAGCGATGCGTAGCGTTGGTGTGAGGCACAGCGCGGAGGGTGGCAGAGAGCGCATATGTCCATCATTAAAAGTGATCTCCTCGAGCTGATCTAGGGCGGTCGGTAAGAACCACTTGTCAAGCTTCGTTCTGTCCTTGCCGTTGGAACTGAACTTGCCCATAGTAAGGCCTCCGATTGGGCCACAGTGTGTGCCAAGGATTTGGGACAATGCATCCAAGCGTTTGCGATAGCCATTGCAGAGCATGTGCTCGTTGATGAGGCCGAGAGGGGCACAACGCCATAGGGGGCGCCCCCACCGGGAGAGGACGGTTGTGTGCACGCCATCTTTGATTGGGAGGAGGGAGATGATGACTGTCAACATATCGTCGGGGAGGCTGCTGATGAAGTCTAGGCCTGCCGGAGGCGCTTGTGTTTCTGGCTCTGCCCGCCTTCGCTTGTTGGCAACCTCGTCCTCTACCTCCGGAGTATCGGCAGTGACGACACTTTCTGTCATGAGTAGAGCAGTGGGGGGATAGTGATTATGTAGCTAGATCAGGGCAGAAGAGTACTGCGTTGGTAATTACAAGTTACTAGGTAGGAAGATTTAACAGATTCAGAAAATGAAATCCCAGTTGGTTGCTGAAATACTAGATAATTACTTTGATATTGCTACGCAAGTCAACATGCAGATGCTAGAAAGAACACTTACTTCCAACAAAGTATGGATGGATGATGTCGTCGGGGAAGTTTGCATTTATCGTATGGCTAGGCTCTTCTAGGTGCAGCGCAATTTTAGTGCCAACTTTCAGTACATAAAACTTAGAAATTTCTGGCCAAAGTCCTATATCAAAATAGGAGTGACAATCTTCATCAAGTTTTACAGAAACAACGATTGTAAATCCATGGTTTGTGCTCAATATGACATCCCAGGAGTCTTCAGTTATGTAAAGGCCCAGATTTAGCGCTACAGTTGTTGTTGCAAAGCAAGGGATGTACTACATGAATTGATAAGATTTTTAAAGAACAGGGTAACATGCTAGTATGGGAGTAGTTTAGCACGTCAGTTGATATGAAAGGACAAAAAATTATAAGTAAATAGATAATGTAACCATGATGTCATGAAAATATATATGAGAATAAACGAAAGAACAATACAACATTAATTTTCCTAATATAGAATAATAATAATAATAATAATAATAATAATAATAACAAAAATAATAATAAGAAGAAGAAGAAGAAGAAGAAGAAGAAATCACCTTTGACATATATGCTGCATGTGGCACATTTTATCCAAATGTAGCAATATATAGTATAGGTTCAGAAAAAGTATAGGCCATGTCAACCCAGGTAGTGTGAGATTGAACATACCGTGCGCTTCATGAAGTCGTCTGGTACGGTGAGATGGAACTCCTCGGCTGTATGGTCGAGGCTGCATAGCCCTGATGTGTCCTTGCATTGTACACTCTATGAATGAAAACCCTCGAATCAGCTAGAAGAAACATGAATCCACGGCGATTTCGGACGGGTGATTAAAAGGGACAGACGGACTGGGATAAGAGATGAGCGGAAATATTTTAGTAGATTAGTTACCTCGTTCTCCATGGAGAAAAAACCAATACCGAAGATTCCCCAATCGGGCGAGCTTGGGTCGACGGCGAGCAGCGTCGAGAAAGTCAGTGCGGATAGGACGCAGCAAGCGGCAATGGCAAAATGTGGTGGAGTTTCGCGGCAGTCGGCGGCGGTGACATGCGTCGAGCTAAGTGGTTGCCGCAGGGATAGGCGATGACATGGAGACTCGCAGAGGAGTGTAGGTGCTACTGGGGACGGGGAGAGGGAGGGGGCGGGCGGGCGTGAGGGTTTTGTGACGTGTGGGTGTTGAGGGTTTTCTATCCTAGAATAATGTGCTTCCAAGGCAACGGATCATAGACCCAATCATATGTGATAAAGCGTAAATATTACTACTATACTCCAGAATAATTTGCTTCGGAGGCAACGGTTCATTAGGCCCAATCGTGTGTGATAAATCGTAAATATCACTCTCAAAAAAAACTAGCAGCCCGGTGTGATGGAGATACGGGCAGCCGTTCGATCTGTGTACATCTGCGGTTCAGACGTGCGATCCGTGGGGATGCGTTCTAGCCAATCAGAACACAAGTGACGCGGCACAATGAAATTCATCGCACATAGTTCCAATCTGGGGAAAAATACCAATGCTAAACATTCACCCTATAATATGCACAATACGTGTTCAAATTTTTCGCCAAACGGTTTCTATTATAAAACTGTGTGGAAAGACTGAAAGTAACACAGACTATTCATGATAATAAGCTATGTGTCTTGTGGGCAATCATAGGTTGGTCTAATTAAGAGAGGCATAAAATCGAATAAACCAGACTGATTGCAACTCAAGACTGCAATTGCATTGCACTATTAGTTCATTACACATAGTCTCACCAACATGTAGAATCAACCGATAAACATATATACTCAAGCATAGATATAATACACACAAACTAGATAGATTCAATCCAACATATCATCTTCATGCTTGATCGTTAAGATTCTCCTGGAACTCAGCGTACGCAATGTGCGCCATCCTGCGAGAATACTTATGCTTGAAGGAGCCAATGGCTTGTCCTCTTGCATGCGCCAGAACACTAGAATACGCGTTGTTAATCTTATGGTTGCAGAACGGGCATCCATAGCCCCCATTCGTCCAGACACGCCTGTTATGCTTTCCAGCCTTAAGCTCTCTGAGCGTTTGCCTTTTGACCCTCTCCTGGACATCTTCATCCTCATTGTCGACATCGTCAGATAGCACCTGTACATGGTAAAAATGGCAGTCATCTATATAGGACATTCAAATGGATTGTAAGATCTGGCTACGAATTATTAGCACAGTCACTTAATCTAGTCGAATTATTAGCAAAATCATTTGTATAGACAGTGTGTAACCAGAGAAAACCTAGCTACGATGTATTTACCGAAAATGGGTATAGATGACCAAACGGTTCTCTGTCGGAGTCGTTGTCGATGCTGGAGTGGTCGTTGGAGTCGCTGTGGACCACCGGCTCCATCTAGGGAAGCACGATGGCGCCAACGACATCAAGGCCGCGTTGTTGTCCGCGCGACATATCATCTGCGGTGACGGCAATATCTATGCCCAGCTTCACGTTGTGCTCGGGTGCTTCGCCGGCCCCGACGTGGTCACTCCCTCCCATGGTGCACTTAGGGGAGGCTGCTGATGACGACTGAGAACGACGACAAGGATTGTGTGTGTAGCAAGAATGGGGAGTGCGGCCGCCTGTTAAAACTAGCGGCTCGTGCGTCGTTAATAGAGCAGTTGGGAGGGAGGCGGGCGGCGGTTCAAAGGGGTGGCTTGCTTCCCGGTGAGCCTGCGTACCGTCAATTCACACGCCTGACGCCACGTCTCCCTGTGAGACTGCGCAGCGAACACGCCTCCCATCAATTCACGCACATGTTCGCACGCCTCCCGGTCAGCCTTCGCGGCGGCCTGCTAGCATGCGTCCCGTCAAATTAGATCTGCTCGCACGGATCGCGGGGTGTGTATTGTTCTTCTTTTTTGACGATTAATTCTACCGCTTTATTATTACTTAACTGAAGCTACGACACCTACAATGTTGTTGTAACGGCAACGGATTGGATTAATAAACCATTTGCGATGTTACCGTGAAAGTTCAGTGTTGCATCTATTAAGCTTAGATGAAAACTTGTCTCAAATTGTACAATTTATTTACCACGACCTATTTGTTGCATATCATGAAATCATGTCAATGTTTCATGAATTCTAGCTTAGTTGGTGATTTGCTGGAATTTGAAAACCAAGACTCTCAATGTTTGCGGCTGAGCCACGATGCCAAGATGTTTGAAATTTATTGCCTTTCCTCGCATGGGGACTAAACATGCACCCAACACGTAAATTTTGATTTCCTAGTCCATTCTGGACCACAACCGCGTGTGCTTATAGTTCACATTTGAAATTTAAAAATTAAATCCCTAAGGAATCAATTTAATGTATAAAACGTATTAATGTTCTCTAAAGAAATCAAATTTTACCACGGCACTCATATTGTCACATGTTCACTACAGAAAAAGTTGGACATGCATGCCTCGAAGTGGCGGTGGTGTGGTGGGACGGGTTGGGGTGGGGGTTCGACACACTATTTGTCGTGAGCCACCGTGTGGGGTTGTCCGGTTTGTGAGGCATGTGCCAAATCAAAAGTGATACATTGGGTATTTAAAGCATCTCATGCCCTTTTTCATGCATATGTTTGTGTCATGCGGTGGTGGTCCTCGTACACTCCCTCGTGCGGTTACCAGCGACACACCCATTCGATGCCCCCTGCGCGGTCTATCATTTTGAATGGCGCGACATGGGGTTTTGATCAAAGCTAGATTCGTCTTGGTATGTGTTTCGGTATAGATCATGGTGAGATTCCACACGAAAGTTTGAGCGCATGTGTACACATGCTCCCACTACAAGTAAGTGTACACGTCGTGCACCTCCGTGGGGGGGTCCGGTTTGCAAAGGTGACACATCAAAGGTGTGCATTGGGTATTGAAAATATCACTCATCACCTCCATACATATGTTAGGACAACATGGAGGCGATGGTTGCCGTCGGACATCGCCCCCCCTCGCACAGTTATCAGCGTCGCTCCCATCTGTGGCCTCGTGTGTGGTCCATCACTTTGACCGCAACGAGAGAGATTAATTACCGTGGATTCTTTTTTGGTTTGTGTTTGCGGTAGGTCTTGGTGTGAGATTATCACATGACATAATTTGAGCGCATGTGTACGCATGAATGCCTCCCATCGACTCGAATTGGGGGGGCATATATATATACTATGTGTCGCGAACCTCGCTCTGCGTGGGGATTTTGTGATTAGCGAGGGTGACACATCAAAGTTTATGTGTTGGGTATTTAAACATCACACAATATTTCCATGCATATGTTGATCCACGTTTAGACAGTGGTTTTCTTCCGACACTCCATCATAAGGTTGTCGATGGGAAGCCATTCATGGGCCCGCGTGGATGTCCATCACATTGACTGACAACGAGAGAGTGGTTACCACGGTGGATTGTTCTTGGTTTGTGTTATGGTATATATATATATATATTAGGTCATTGAGTTTACTAATTACCAAAGTCTGAGCGCATGGCTACGTACGCGTGAATCGTTCCCATCGGCGCTCGACAGACTAGCTATACGCGCCATGAACCCTCGCTCTTGTGTGTGGGGGCGCGCTTTTCGGTTTCAAAGCATGTGACATCAAAGTTGCGTATCAAGTATATATATTTATTAATTCAAACGCAACACAACACTTCCGTACATATGTGTGTGCCACATGCATGTGATGGCTGTCTTCGGACACTCCACCGCGTGGTTATCGGCGACACACCCCATTCGTGGGCCTCGATGGACGTCCATCACTTCGACCAACAACGAGAGAGGTTTGACCAAGGTTGATTCTTTGGTCCATGTTAGAGAAAGTCTTGGTGAGATGCCCTCCAACCGACTTGAAGTCTCTCTCTATGTGTGTGGGGGGGACTATAATGCGTGTACGTCATGAACCTCGGTGGGGTCGGGGATGTCCGTGTTGCGAGGCGCATGTGCCACTGTCCACCTTCTACCAGAAGAGAGACGGGGGTGGTGTGACCATGCCAGATTCATGTAGGTTTCATTTAAGTGTTACGGCAGGGTGAGACGCGAAACCTAGTTGGGGGCATGTATTCATAGCTATGATTTCCTCCCGACGACACGAAGTGGCGGCACATGAGACATGTGCCACATCAAAGTTGCGCATTGGGTATTTGAACATATCAAACCACCCTTTGCACACATATTTTTGTTCCACATGCAGGTGTGTTTGTGTTCTGACCCATTTCCTGCATTTTTTTGGCGAAATGCTCATTTATATTATTATTATTATAGGAGTAAATAGCATATGATTCGAACAAAATGACCGTTTGCGATTGTACACTCAACAGACACCATTCCTTCGAGGCTCCGACTACCCGTGTGCCACGGCCGTGCCCTGTCACATCAGCATGGTCACACGATTGGGCTCCATGATACGTATCCAACGTATCTATAATTTTTGATTGTTCCATGCTGATATATTATCATTCTAGGATACTTTTTGGGTCTTTATTTACCAATTTATAATATTTTTGAGCACTAACCTATTGAGCCAGTGCCCAATGCCAGTTGTTGTTTTCTACATGTTTTTCACTTCTCAGGTTTACAGTACCAAACGAAGTCCAATTGTCACGAAACTTTTTGATGATTTTTTCTAGACCAAATGAAGACCTGGGAGATTCAGAAGAAGGCCGGGGGCTGCACCAGGGCCGCACAAGCCAACATGGCGTTCCCTGATGGCTTGTGCCTCCCTGGCGGCCCTCCCGACCTCGTTCTCTAGCCTATAAATTCTCATATATCGCAAAAACCCTGGAGGCAGTCCCGAAACCCTTTTTACGGCGCCGCAAGTCTCTGTTCTGCCATGAAGCCATCTGGAGCTCCGTTCCGGCACCCTGCTGAAGGGGGGATCGATCACGGAGGGCCTCTACATCAACCTTACTGCCCTCATGATGATGTGTGAGTAGTTCACCATAGTCCTACGGGTCCATAGCTAGTACCTAGATGGCAATCTCTCTATGTCTTGATCTTCAATACAATGATCATCGCATATTCGCTTTGACCTATCCGATGTAATCCTATTGTGCGGTGTGTTTGTTGGGATCCGATGAATTGTGGGTTTACGTTCAGATTATTCATGAAAAGTATTTGAGTCACCTCTGAATATTAAGATTCTTATTTGCATGATCATTATAGCTTCGTAATGCTCTCCGATTTATTGATGTGCTTTGGCCAAGTAGATTGATCTATCTTCAGTGGGAGTGGTGCGTTGTGGTAGGTTCAACCTGACGAGTTTCTATATTCCAGTGACAAAGTAGGGGAAAGATGCATCTTTTTGTTGTTGTTACTAAGGATAACACGATGGGGTTTATTCATATTGCTTGAGTTTACTTTGTCTACATCATGTCATCGTTCTCCATGCATTACTCTGTTTGTCATGAACTTAATACGTAGAGAGGCAAACATAGAAGCGCTCTTGAAGTGGAGTAATAGTAATAGGTGCAGGCATGAGTAGGGCTATTTTTTTATGGATGTAAGGCCTATATATACATGATCATTGCCGTGAAAATCGCATAACTATCCGCTTTTCTATCAATTGTCCAATAGTAATTTATTACCCACCGTATGCTGCCTACATGAGAGATGCCGCTAGGGAAAACTATGGCCCCCGGGTCCATTCACTTATAAATTTACAAACGCTACTATTACCTTGCTGCCTTTATTTACTTTTTATTTTATTTTGCAATTTAAAATTATCTACAATTATATACACACCTCATTTGCTTGCAAATAACGAGATCAAGGGGATTGACAACCCTCTTGCCCGCGTTGGGTGCAAGTTGTTTGTTCTTTTGTGTGCAGCCACTGAAGACGGTTGAGGATTGATATTCCTATTGGTTCGATAAACCTTGGTTTTATAACTGAGGGAAATACTTACCCACTTTGTGCTGCAATAACCCATTCCTCTTCATGGAAAACCCAACGCAGATCAGAAGTATAAGGAAGGATTTCTGGCGCCGTTGCCGGGGAATATCATCACCAACTATCAAGTAACTTCACACAAATTTTCATTCACTTGTTTATATTTTTATTTGCTGTTATATTTAGTTTGTCTCGTAAAAAACAAAAATACAAAAATATTTATCCTTGCTTGTTACTAGTTTACTTCTTCGCTTGCTAGTTTACTTGTCTTGCTTGTTACTCTGCTTGTTCGGTCACCATGTCTCAAGATACTACTAAGTTGTGTGACTTCTGAAATACTAATAACAATGATTTTATTAGTACTCCTTTACCGCCCGCCACTAGTGCAGAGGCTTTTGATATTAATGCTGCATTGCTAAATCTTGTCATGAAGGATCAATTTTCGGGAAGTCCTAATGAAGATCCCGCATCACATCTTCATACCTTTGTTGAATTATGTGACATGCAAAAGAAAAAGGATATGGATAATGATATTGTGAAATTAAAATTATTTCCTTTTTCACTAAGAGATAAAGCTAAGGCTTGGTTTTCATCTTTACCTCGTAATAGCATTGGAACATGGGATAAGTGTAAAGATGCTTTTGTTGCCAAGTATTTTCCTCCTGCTAAGATCATCTCCCTTAGAAATAATTTCAACAATAATGATGCTATTTATGTGAACTTTGTCTCGCGAAATAATTTCAACAATAATGCTTATAGGGGAAACTTCAATTCTAGACCGTATCCCGGTAATCCTCTATCAACTATGGAAATTCTTATACAAATTCTAACAGGATACCCTCTGATCTTGAGAACATAATTAATGAATTTATTAATTCTCAAAAGGTTTTCAACACTATGGTAGAAGAAAAATTGCACGTAGTTGATGCTTTGGCTAAAAACATGGATAGAATTGCTCTTGATGTAGAACCTCTTAAGAGTAAAGCTTTTCCACCCAAACATGATTTTAATTATGCTATTAAATCTATCCAAATATCTATTAATTAAATTAAGGAGAGGACCGCTAAGTTGAGAGCTAAGCGGGAATTCTTAGAAAAAGCTCTTCCACCCGGTTTTTACCTAGATCATGATGAAGATCTTAAAATGATTGGTACCTCTCCTATTGAATCTTTATTTACTTCTCTGAATATAAATGATAAAGGGACTGAAGATGAGTCAACTCTAGTTGAGAAGCGTCGCGTTTGCTTGGAGGGTGACGATTTTGATGCTAAAACTGAAAAATGTGGGTTTGGAGAGGTCAAAACTTTAACTAGTGATGTGCCCACTATTTTGGATTACAAGGACTTTAATTATGATAATTTCTCTTTAGTAGATTGTATTTCCTTGTTGCAATCCATTATTAGCTCACCCAATGCTTATGAACAAAATAAAGCTTTTACCGAACATATAGTAGAAGCTATGATAAAAGCTTATGATGAGAAACTTGAGCTTGAAGTTTCTATTCCTAGAAAATTGCATGATGAGTGGGAACCTAATATCAAGATAAAGATAAATAAATATGAATGCAATGCTTTTTGTGACCTTGTTTCTAGTTTTTTAACTATTCCTAAATCTCTTTGTGATGTGCTTGGTCTCACTAATATTGAAGATTGTTCCCTTAACTTGCATCTTGCGGATTCTACCATTAAGAAACCTCTAGGTAGAATTAATGATGTGCTTATTATTGAAAATAAAAATTATGTGCCTATATATTTCATTGTGCTTGATATTGATTGCAATCCTACTTGTCCCATAATACTTGGAAGACCTTTCCTACGAACTATAGGTGCAATTATTGACATGAAAGAGGGAAACATAAGGTTCCAATTCCCATTAAAGAAAGGGATGGAACACTTTCCTAGAAAGATAATTAAACCACCTTATGAATCAATCATGAGAGCTACTTATGGGTGGAGTGTCAAAGATGACAATACTTGAAACTATGCATTATGCCTAGCTAGGGGCATAAAACAATAGCGCTAGTTGGGAGGCAACCCAATAGTTATCTTTATATTTTTGCTTTTAACTTTCTGTTTGTTTTTTATAACATGATTATTGCCTCTGTAATGATTATGTTTTTATATTTAAATTAGTGTTTGTGCCAAGTAAAACCTTTGGGATGACTCACAAGATGAGTAGAATCGATGCTGAAACAAAACAGGAACTTTTGACTCCAGTACAGGAATTTTCATTTTTTACTGGAGCTTGATAATGATCTGCATTTTTTATAAAGTATTTCTATAAAAAAAATCGAGGTTTTCCTATTTTTTCAGAATTTTTAGAGTTACAGAAGTATAGGTTCTCTACAGATTTCTACATACTGTTCTGTTTTAGACAGATTCTGTTTTTGTTTGCATAGTTGCTTGTTTTGATTATGCTATGGATTGTATCGGGGGGGGTCTAAGCCATGGAGAAGTTAGAATACAGTACCTATTATGCATTTATGAAATAAGAATCAATTTATAACAGTACCTAAAATATTCAATATGTTGCTTATACTAACGGATCTCACGAAGTTTTGTTGAGTTTTGTGTGATTGAAGTTTTCAAGTTTTGGGTGTTATCACGATGGACAAAGGAATAAAGAGTGACAAGAGCCTAAGCTTGGGGATGCCCAAGGCACCCCAAGGTAGTATTTTAAGGAAGACTCAAGCATCTAAGTGTGGGGACCCCAACTCATAAGTCGTGATCACCGAATGCACGTGTACAGTGATCCCAGAGATCAATGCTCACTGAACACACAGAAGCGGAATAACAAGAGTCTTACATCCATACATACCGTCTTACACAAATAAAGACCATCAAGGTCAAGTCTTACATAGATAGGGCCATGAAGGCCAAATAGCAAACATAAACTCGCAGCGGAAATCTTGAAAGATAGCGTAGACCCATGCCATCTGCCTTAACCCTACAGGCATTCTGACTGGGAAGCGTCCTAATTCGCATGTTCGTCACCAACGAATTCTTCACCATATTCCTGCTCTTCCATGCCTGGCCAATTAAATAACCAATGGCAAGCCAATGAGTACTTTGAATGTACTCGCAAGCAACCCATGTTTTGGAACAAGGTATAACAATGCATGATATAGCACTAAGTAGGTAAGTTGCATAAAGCTAATTTTTGAGTGCAATGACATGATCAATCAACTTGTAAGAGCATGCATCATGAGGTTACAAGTATCCGTATGAACAGGTTACATATATCAATTTAAACAAGTTCTAAACATCTCATGTTCAATCATCATGTCAAGTCATCTGATTTGACTCAGGTATCGTCTTTTGTATCACACACACCCACACACGCCAAGTTTTTGTAAACAATGGACGTAGCCCAAGAGCGGTCATCCAACTGTCCTTGACCATGGACACTACTATTCGAATAGTTTTACACTCTGCAGAGGTTGCACACTTTACCCACAAGACTCGGGAAACTTCCGTGTCAAGCCACGACTCGTGGTATTGTTCATACCCGAGGTAAGTACCCGAACAATGCCTTTCCCATGGCGATACTAAACAAAGAGTCCACTCGTTGGTGACATCCATCATGATATACATCACACGTATCATCCATGAGGGCACGCAACGGTGTGCCCGGTGTCTGTGAAAACAGCCCATGATCGTCCATTCCGGTATGACCCCATATCGAGAGTGACCACGCCACTCCTTCCACTAGTAATGCGTGCTCTCTTCTAGCATCAACCAAAGTAATCAACAAAGCCCCGTCCCATAAGGGGTATCGTGGTTGTACATGTAAGGTTGGAGTAACGGTCGCAACTTACACCATTCCGTTTTTGAAAAACAACGCACTCACTTGCTCCGGTACACCACTTCTTTATCAAGTGGTTACCTAGCTCAACATCATCTCCCTCGGGCATTAGTGGCACCTGACAGGGTTTTCAAAAAGTCTTTGAAAACACTTTGTTTCCAACACCATGCATAAGCTCGTCCCACTTTGCGTAGCAACTGCTTAGCAGCCTATCTACTTCCCACCCACACAACTCTAAGTGTAAGTAGAGTTATTTCATGCAAGTATCAACAAGGAAAGTAACGGAGGCAACCCATATAGGTGGTCACCATAGCATCATGATTAACATAACAAAATGAAGTGCTATATGCCATGCAATAAAGTGGTTTCTTAAACATGGTCAAAGGGCTGCTTGCCTGGCTCAACAAATTCCTCGGTGTCTTCAAAATCTTCTGGTCCAATTCCCTCGTCAACAATGCAATCTATCGTCGCAATATTAACGGGCAAAAATAAGAACATGGCAAAAACAGAGAAAGTAATTCACTCCTAAAAATGTCAAAACATTTTTGTAAAATACTAGGGTGAAAATTAGGAATACTAAAAATACTAGCTCCTGGTTTTGAAGTTTAAAAAGTGGTAAAAATGATTTTAATAGTAGTTTTAATTAACCAAAACAAGGTTTTAAAATGAACCAGTACATAAAATGTTTTCAAAAAAGTGGCACAAGTGGCCTCATTAAATACTACATAATATTACAAGATTTGTGGAGTTGGAATCACTGGATTTTTTTTTTAATTGTGTGGAATTTTTGGAAGTTTACTGGAAAAAGAAAAAGAGAAAACCTCACTATTTGCTACGGGCCGAAACGGACAGAGCCGAGCCGGCCCAGAAGAGAAGCGGCCCAGGTGAACCGTCGCGCCCACGCCCGCGTGCGTTTGAACCTGGCCGGTGGGGTCGGCCGGCCAGTGAGATAGAGAGAGCGGGGGCCGAGGGAGAGGATGACAAGCGGGGCCTGCTTTGTTGGGGAACGTTGCACGGGAAACAAAAAATTTCCTACGCACACGCAAGATCTATCCATGGTGATGAGCATCTACGAGAGGGAGAGTGGATCTACATACCATTGTAGATCGCTAAGCGGGAAGTGTTAAGAAACACGGTTGAAGTAGTCGAACGTCTTCACGATCCAAATCGCAGTCGTCCCACGATCCGTCCCGATCTAGCGCCGAACGGATGGCACCTCCGCGTTCAGCACACGTACAACTCGATGACGATCTCCGCCTTATTGATCCAGCAAGAGGGTGCGGAGAGGTAGATGAGTTCTCCGGCAGCGCGACGGCGCGACGGCGGTGGTGGTGGAACAATTCCGGCAGGGCTTCGCCTAAGCACCGTCGGAATCTATTTGGTGGAGGAACTAGGGAATAGAGAACTAGCACGTGGACTTGTGTGTTTGGGGGCTCTATTCCTCTAGTATATATAGGAGGGAGGGGGAGGAGGCAGCCGGCCTAGGGCTCCCCCTAGGGGTCGGCCGAACCAAGGTGGAGGTGGAGGATTCCACCTCCAATCCTACTCCTAGTAGGACTCCTTTCCTACTTGGAGTCCACCTTCCCCACTTGGGCTTTTTTTTCCTTTCACCACCTCCTAGCCGCATGGGCCTTGTGGGGCTGCTTTGCCCAGCCCACTAAGGGCTGGTGTACCCCCCCTCAGGCCCATGTGGCCTCCCGGCGTGGGTGGCCCCTCCCGATGGCCCTCCGGCATTCCCGGTACACTACCGAAAATACCCAAAACTTTTCCGGTGACCAAAACGGGACTTCCTATATATATCAATATTTACCTCTGGACCATTCCGGAGCTCCTCGTGACGTCCGAGATCTCATCCGGGACTCTGAACAACCTTCGGTCGCCACCATACATAACTCAATACTACCGAAACGTCACCGAACGTTAAGTGTGCAGACCCTGCGGGTTTGAGAACTATGTAGACATGACCGAGACACCTCTACGGTCATTAACCAATAGCGGGACCTGGATGCCCATATTGGTTCCTACATATTCTACGAAGATCTTTATCGGTTGAACCTCTATGTCAAGGATTCAGTTAATCCCGTACGCTGTTCCCTTTGTTCTTCGGTATGTTACTTGCCCGAGATTCGATTGTCGGTATCTCTATACCTAGTTCAATCTCATTACCGGCAAGTCTCTTTACTCGCTCCGTAATACAAGATCCCGTGGCTAACACTTAGTCACATTGCTTGCAAGGCTTATTGTGATGTTGTATTACCGAGTGGGCACTGAGATACCTCTCCGTCATACGGAGTAACAAATCCCAGTCTCGATCCATGCCAGCTCAACAGACACCTTCGGAGATACCTGTAGAGCATCTTTATAGTCACCCAGTTACGTTGTGACGTTTGATACACACAAGGTATTCCTCCGGTGTCAGTGAGTTGCATGATCTCATGGTCATAGGAACAGATACTTGACATGCAGAAAACAATAGCAATAAACTGACACGATCATATGCTACGTTCATAGTTTGGGTCTTGTCCATCACATCATTCTCCTAATGATGTGATCATGTTATCAAATGACATCTCATGTCTATGGCTAGGAAACCTTGACCATCTTTGATCAACAAGCTAGTCTACTAGAGGCATACTAGGGACACAGTGTTGTCTATGTATCCACACATGTATCAGTGTTTCCAATCAATACAATTATAGCATGGATAATAAACGATTATCATGAACAAGTAAATATAATAATAACTACTTTTATTATTGCCTCTAGGGCATATTTCCAGCAGTCTCCCACTTGCACTAGAGTCAATAATCTAGCTCACATCACTATGTGATTTACATTGTAATGAATCTAACACCCATACAGTTCTGGTGTTGATCATGTTTAGCCCTTGGAAGAGGTTTAGTCATCGGATCTGCAACATTCAGATCCATGTGCACTTTGCAAATATTTATGTTGTCCTCCTTGATGTAATCGCGGATGGAATTGAAACATCGCTTTATGTGTCTGGTCCTCTTGTGAAACCTTGGTTCCTTGGCTAGAGCAATGGCACCAGTGTTGTCACAGAACAGAGTCATTGGGTTTAGTGCACTAGGCACTACTCCAAGATCTGTCATGAACTCCTTCATCCAGACACCTTCCTTCATTGCCTCCGAGGCAGCGATGTACTCCGCTTTGCATGTACAATCAGCTACCACGCTCTGCATGGAACTGCACCAGCTTACCGCACCCCCATTAAGAATAAATACGTATCCGGTTTGAGACTTGGAGTCATCCAGATCAGTGTCAAAGCTTGCATCGACGTAACCCTTTACGACGAGCTCTTGATCACCTCCATAAACGAGAAACATGTCCTTAGTCCTTTTCAGGTACTGCAGGATATTCTTGACCGCAGTCCAGTGTTCCATTCCTGGATCACTTTGAAACCTTCCGGCCATACTTATGGCAAGGCTGACATCGGGTCTTTGTGCACAGCATTGCATACATGATAGAGCCTATGGCTGAAGCATACGGGACGACACTCATCCTTTCTCTATCTTCTGCAGTCACTTGGCATTGAGTCTTACTCAACTTCACACCTTGCAATACAGGCAAGAACCCCTTCTTGGACTGATCCATTTTGAACTTCTTCAAAACTTTGTCAAGGTATGTGCTCTGTGAAAGTCCTATTAAGCGTCTCGATCTATCTCTATAGATCTTGATGCCTAATATGAAAGCAGCTTCTCCTAGGTCCTTCATTGAAAAACTCTTGTTCAAATATTCCTTCACGCTTTCCAACATTTCTATATTGTTTCCAATCAGCAATATGTCATCCACATATAATATTAGAAACGCTATAGAGCTCCCACTCACTTTCTTGTAGATACAAGCTTCTCTGTAAACTTGTATAAACCCGAACGCTTTGATCACCTCATCAAAGCGAAGATTCCAACTCCGAGATGCTTGCACCAGTCCATAAATGGATCGCTGGAGTTTGCAAACTTTTTCAGCATTCTTTGGATCGACAAAACCTTCTTGTTGCATCATATACAACTCTTCCTTAAGGAAACCGTTGAGGAACGCTGTTTTGACATCCATCTGCCAAATTTCATAATCGAAAAAGGCAGCTATTGCTAACATGATTCTGACGGACTTAAGCATCGCTACGGGTGAGAAGGTCTCATCGTAGTCAACTCCTTGAACTTGTGAAAAACCCTTTGCCACAAGTCGAGCTTTATAGACGGTGACATTACCGTTCGCGTCCGTCTTCCTCTTAAAGATCCATTTGTTCTGAATGGCCTTTCGCCCTTCAAGTAATACTTCCAAAGCCCATACTTTGTTTTCATACATGGATCCCATCTCGGATTTCATGGCCTCTAACCATTTCTCGGAATCCGGGCCCATCATCGCTTCTCCATAGCTCGTAGGTTCATCATTGTCCAACAACATGACCTCTAAGACAGGGTTGCCGTACCACTCAGGAGCAGTACGCGTCCTTGTCGACCTACGAGGTTCGATAGCAACTTGATCCGAAGCTTCATGATCATCATCATTAACTTCCTCTTCAACTGATGTAGGCTCTACAGAAACATCTTTCTGCGCTGCGCTACTCTCTGGTTGAAGTAAAGGTTCAACAACCTCATCAAGTTCTATCTTCCTCCCACTCAATTCTTTCGAGAGAAACTCTTTCTCAAGAAATGTTCCGTTTTTAGTGACAAACACTTTGCCTTCGGATCTGAGATAGAAGGTATACCCAACTGTCTCTTTTGGGTATCCTATGAAGACGCATTTCTCCGCTTTGGGTTCCAGCTTTTCAGCTGAAGCTTTTTGACATAAGCATCACATCCCCAAACTTTAAGAAACGACAACTTTGGCTTCTTGCCAAACCACAGTTCATATGGCGTCGTCTCAACGGATTTCGATGGTGCCCTATTTAAAGTGAATGCAGCTGTCTGTAATGCATAACCCCAAAACGATAGTGGCAAATCGGCAAGAGACATCATAGATCGCACCATATCCAATAAGGTTCGATTACGACGTTCAGACACACCATTTCGCTGTGGTGTTCCAGGCGGTGTCAATTGTGAAACAATTCCACATTGTCTTAAGTGACTGCCAAACTCATAACTCAGATATTCTCCCCCTCGATTAGATCATAGGAATTTAATCTTCTTGTTACGATGATTCTCAACTTCACTCTGAAATTGCTTGAACTTTTCAAACGTTTCAGACTTATGTTTCATTAAGTAAATATACACATATCTACTTAAGTCATCAGTGAAGGTGAGAAAATAACGATATCCACCGCGCGCCTCAATGCTCATCGGATTGCACACAGCAGTATGTATGATTTCCAACAAGTCACTTGCCCGTTCCATTGTTCCAGAGAACGGGGTCTTAGTCATCTTGCCCATGAGGCATGGTTCACATGTGTCAAGTGATTCAAAATCAAGTGACTCCAAAAGTCCATCATCATGGAGCTTCTTCAAGCGTTTTAAACCAATATGACCTAAGCGGCAGTGCCACAAGAAAGTGGTGCTATCATTATCAACTCTACATCTTTTGGCATCAATGTTATGAACATGTGTATCATCACTATTGAGATTCAATAAGAATAAACCCCTCACATTGGGTGCATGACCATAAAAGATATTACTCATATAAATAGAACAACCATTATTCTCCGATTTAAATGAGTAACTGTCTCGCAATAAACAACATCCAGATATAATGTTCATGCTTAACGCAGGCACTAAATAACAATTATTCAGGTTCATCACTAATACCGATGGTAATCGAAGAGCGAGCGTGCCGACGGCGATCACATCAACCTTGGAACCATTTCCCACGCGCATCGTCACTTCGTCCTTTGTCAGCCTCCGTCTATTCCGCAGTTCCTGTTTTGAGTTACAAATGTGAGCAACCACACCGGTATCAAATACCCAGGCACTACAACGAGAGTTGGTAAGGTACACATCAATAACATGTATATCATATATACCTTGTTCGTTGTTGGCCACCTTCTTGTCAGCCAAATACTTGGGGCAATTCCGCTTCCAGTGACCAGTTCCCTTATAATGAAAGCACTCAGTTTCTCGCTTGGGTCCAGCCTTGGGTTTCTTCATGGGAGGGGCAACTGCTTTGCCACTCTTCTTGGAGTTACCCTTCTTACCCTTGCCATTCTTCTTGAAACTAGTGGTTTTATTGACCATCAACACTTGATGCTCCTTCTAAATCTCAGATTCAGTGACTTTCAACATCGCAAACAGCTCAGCGACTGACTTGTTCATCCCGTGCATGTTATAGTTCAACACGAAGCTCTTGTAGCTAGGTGGCAATGATTGAAGAACTCTGTGAGTGATCGCCTCTGGCGGAAGGGGCATACCCAATTCAGCCAGACGGGTGGAATACCCAGACATTCTGAGTATGTGTTCACTGACAGACCCGTTCTTCTCCATCTTGCAAGCATAGAACTTATCGGAGGTCTCATACCTCTCGATCCGGGCATTCTTCTGAAAGATAAACTTCAACTCTAGGAACATATCATATGCTCCATGACGTTCAAAACGTCTTTGAAGTCCCGGTTCTAAGCCATACAACATTGCACATTGAACCATTGAGTAATCATCAGAACGTGCCTGCCAGGCGTTCACAACGTCTGGAGACTCTACTGGAGCGGGTGGTTCACCAAGTGGTGCATCAAGGACATAAGCCTTTTGGGAAGCCATAAGGATAATTCTTAGATTACGGGCCCAGTCCACAAAGTTACTTCCATCATCTTTCAACTTAGCTTTCTCTAGGAACGCATTAAAATTCAAGGGTGCTACTACGCGAGCCATTGATCTACAACATAAATATTGCAAAGACAACTTAGACTATTGTTCAAGATAATGAGTTTAGTTAATCATATTACTTAAAAACTCCCACTCAAATTGACATCCCTCCGGTCATTCGAGTGTCACATGATCCAAATCCACCAACTCAAGTCCGATCATCATGTGAGATGAGGTGGTTTCAATGGTGAACATCTTCATGTTGATCATATCTACTATATGACTCATGTTTGACCTTTCGGTCTATTGTGTTCCGAGGCCATGTCTGTACATGCTAGGCTCGTCAAGTTTAACCCAAGTGTTCCGCACGTGCAACACTGGCTTGCACCCGTTGTATGTGAACGTAGAGTCTATCACACCCGATCATCACGTGGTGTCTCGAAACGACGAACTTTTGCAACGGTGCACACTCGGGGAGAACACAATTTTATCTTGAAATTTAAGTGAGGGATCACCTTATAATTCTACCGTCGTCCTAAGCAAAATAAGATGCATAAAAGGATTAACATCACATGCAAATCATAAGTGACATGATATGGCCATGAACTTGTGCTTTTGATCTCCATCTCCAAAGCATCGGCATGATCTCCATCGTCACCGGCATGACACCATGATCTCCATCATCTTGATCTCCATCAACGTGTCGCCATGAGGTTGTCGCGCCAACTGTTGCTTCTACGACTATTGCTAACTCATAGCGATAAAGTAAAGAAAAACGGCGAAAATAAATTAAAGACAACCCTATGGCTCCTGCCGGTTGCCGTACTCACCGACATGCAAGTCGTGATATTATATACAAAACATGATCATCTCATAAATCACATATATCTCATCATGTAATTGGCCATATCACATCACAACATACCCTGCAAAAACAAGTTAGACGTCCTCTAATTGTTGTTGCATGTTTTACGTGGCTGCTACGGGTGTCTAGCAAGAACAATTCTTACCTATGCAAAAACCACAACGGTGATACACAAATTGCTATTCAACCTTCTCAAGGACCGCCTTTGTCAAATCCGATCCAACTAAAGTGGGAGAAACAGACACCCGCCAGCCATCTTTATGCAACAAAGTTACATGTCAGTTGATGGAACCGGTCTCTCGTAAGCTTACGAGTAATGTTGGTCCGGGCCGCTTCATCCCACAATACCGCTGAATCAAGAAAAGACCAAGGGAGGAAGCAATCTGAATATCAGCGCCCACAAACTCCTTTGTGTTCTACTCATGATCTCATCTACACATAGACCTAGCTCATGATGCCACTATTGGGGAACGTTGCATGGGAAACAAAAAATTTCCTACGCACACGCAAGATCTATCCATGGTGATGAGCATCTACGAGAGGGGGAGTGGATCTACATACCCTTGTAGATTGCTAAGCGAGAAGCGTTAAGAAACGCGGTTGATGTAGTCGAACGTCTTCGCGATCCAAATCGCAGCCGTCCCACGATCCGTCCCGATCTAGCGCCGAACGGACGGCACCTCCGCGTTCAGCACATGTACAGCTCGATGACGATCTCCACCTTCTTGATCCAGCAAGAGGGGGCGGAGAGGTAGATGAGTTCTCTGGCAGCGCGACGGCACGGCGGCGGCGGTGGTGGAACAATTCCGGCAGGGCTTCGCCTAAGCACCGTCGAAATCTATTTGGTGGAGGAACTACGGAATAGAGAACTAGCACGTGGACTTGTGTGTTTGGGGGATCTATTCCTCTAGTATATATAGGAGGGAGGGGGAGGAGGCAGCCGGCCTAGGGCTCCCCCTAGGGGTCGGCCGAACCAAGGTGGAGGTGGAGGATTCCACCTCCAATCCTACTCCTAGTAGGACTCCTTTCCTACTTGGAGTCCACCTTCCCCACTTGGGTTTTTTTTCCTTTCCCCACCTCCTAGCCGCATGGGCCTTGTGGGGCTGCTTTGCCCAGCCCACTAAGGGCTGGTGTACCCCCCCCCCCTCAGGCCCATGTGGCCTCCCGGCGTGGGTGGCCCCTCCCGATGGCCCTCCGGCATTCCCGGTACACTACCGGAAATACCCAAAACTTTTCCGGTGACCAAAACGGGACTTCCTATATATCAATATTTACTTCCGGACCATTCCAGAGCTCCTCGTGACGTCCGGGATCTCATCCAGGACTCCGAACAACCTTCGGTCACCACCATACATAACTCAATACTACCAAAACGTCACCGAACATTAAGTGTGCAGACCCTGCGGGTTCGAGAACTATGTAGACATGACCGAGACACCTCTACAGTCAATAACCAATAGCGGGACCTGGATGCCCATATTGGTTCCTACATATTCTACGAAGATCTTTATCGGTTGAACCTCTATGTCAAGGATTCAGTTAATCCCGTACGCTGTTCCCTTTGTTCTTCGGTATGTTACTTGCCCGAGATTCGATCGTCGGTATCTCTATACCTAGTTCAATATCATTACCGGCAAGTCTCTTTACTCGTTCCGTAATACAAGATCCCATGGCTAACACTTAGTCACATTGCTTGCAAGGCTTATTGTGATGTTGTATTACCGAGTGGGCCCTGAGATACCTCTCCGTCATACGGAGTAACAAATCCCAGTCTCGATCCATGCCAGCTCAACAGACACCTTCGGAGATACCTGTAGAGCATCTTTATAGTCACCCAGTTATGTTGTGACGTTTGATACACACAAGGTATTCCTCCGGTGTCAGTGAGTTGCATGATCTCATGGTCATAGGAACAGATACTTGACATGCAGAAAACAATAGCAATAAACTGACATGATCATATGCTACGTTCATAGTTTTGGTCTTGTCCATCACATCATTCTCCTAATGATGTGATCATGTTATCAAATGACATCTCATGTCTATGGCTAGGAAACCTTGACCATCTTTGATCAACAAGCTAGTCTACTAGAGGCATACTAGGGACACAGTGTTGTCTATGTATCCACACATGTATCAGTGTTTCCAATCAATACAATTATAGCATGGATAATAAACGATTATCATGAACAAGGAAATATAATAATAACTACTTTTATTATTGCCTCTAGGGCATATTTCCAACACGCTTGTCATCTCCTTCCTCGCGACAAAGGGCAGGGGATGCTCACCGGTGACGATTCCGGCGACGGCGAGGTGAGTTGGCGGCGGGAATGGAGTCAGGGCGTTGTCGCTTGTCGGGTGGAGGCGGAGATGGACGGAGAGGGGCAACGGCTTGCCGGCGACGAGGTCGCGAGGCGGAGGAGCTTCGGGTGCTGGTCACCGGAGTCGATTTCCACTGCAAAACAAGCGGAGAGGAGGGGGGAAATGGTTAGGGAGCTGCGGAGGGTCCAGAGGGGCAAGCAGGACGTCTGGAGGGGCTCTGTACCCAGAGATCATCGGCGGTCCGAAGCTGCGGCGCCTCGGTCCATCCCGAGTGCAGGGGGCTCGGGAGCTTAAGTGGGGCTCAAGGTGTGCCACTGGGATGGGGAGAGAGAGATCAGAGGGGAGAGAGAGCTCGAGGAGGGCCATTTATAGAGGGGGCGACGGTGCATCGTGGACCCGTGCACCGGTGAGGTTGCTGCCATCGCTGGAGGCCACGGGAGGAGGTGCGGGGGTGTCTGTGGTCCTCCTGGGGGTCGACCACGACCAGAGGGGGAGATAGAGGAGAGGGGAGAGCGCGCGCGTGCGAGGCCGAGGGTTGGCCGACCCTGCGGTGCTCGGTACATGCGGGGAGGGAGCGAGGGAGGAGGAGAGAGGAGGGGGCCGACCGCGTTGCGTGTCACGGATACCGAGGGCATCTCGGGGGACACTGCTACTTCTTGAGCTTGCGTTGGTTTTCCCTTGAAGAGGAAAGGGTGATGCAGCAAAGTAGATAAGTATTTCCCTCAGTTGTTGAGAACCAAGCTATCAATCCAGTAGGAGATACAAGCAAGTCCCCAATCTTTGCACCTACACAAACAATCAAACACTCGCACCCAACGCTATAAAGGGGTTGTCAATCCCTTCACGGTTACTTGCAAGGATGAGATCTGATAGAGATAGATATAAAAGATTACTAAAACGAAAAGTAAAACAAAAGTAAAAAGATTGCAGCAAAGTATTTTTGGTATTTTTGGTTTATAGATCTGAAAATATAATATGGAAAATAGACCCGGGGGCCATAGGTTTCACTAGAGGCTTCTCTCTTGAAGGAAAATAATACGGTGGGTGAACAAATTACTGTCGAGCAATTGATAGAAAAGCGCATAGTTATGACGATATCCAAGACAATGATTATGCATATAGGCATCACGTCCGTGTCAAGTAGACCGAAACGATTCTGCATCTACTACTATTACTCCACACATCGACCGACTCCTGCCTGCATCTAGAGTATTAAGTTCATGAAGAACAGAGTAACGCATTAAGTAAGATTACATGATGTAGAGGGATAAACTCAAGCAATATGATGAAAACCCCATCTTTTTACCCTTGATGGCAACAATACAAATACGTGCCTCGCTACCCCTACTTTGTCACTGGGTGAGGACACCGCAAGATTGAACCCAAAACTAAGCACTTCTCCCATTGCAAGAATTACCAATCTAGTTGGCCAAACCAAACCAATAACTCGAAGAGACTTGCAAAGATATGAAATCATGCATATAAGAATTCAGAGGAGATTCAAATAATATTCATAGATAATCTGATCATAAACCCACAATTCATCGGATCTCGACAAACACACCGCAAAAGAGTATTACATCGGATAGATCTTCATGAAGATCATGAAGAACATGGTATTGAAGAACATAGAGAGAGAAGAAGTCATCTAGCTACTAGCTATGGACCCGAAGGTATGAGGTGAACTACTCACGCATCATCGGAGGGGCAATGGAGTTGATGTAGATGCCCTCCGTGATCGAATCCCCCTCCGGCAGATTACCGGAAAAGGCTCCAAGATGGGATCTCACGGGAACAGAGGGTTCCGGCGGCGGAAAAGTATTTTCGTGGCTCTTTTTGGTATTGGGGGAATATTTGGGAATTTATAGGCCGAAGATTAGGGTTGGAGGGCCTGCTGGGGGGCCACAAGCCAGGGGGCGCCCCCCCTAGGGCGCACCCTGCAGGCTTTTGATCTCCCGGCAGGTCTATTGCCTTCATCTCCAAGTCTGGTAGGTTTCTTCTGGTCCAAGAAAAATCATCCCGAAGGTTTTATTCCGTTTGGACTCCGTTTAATATTCCTTATCTGCAATACTCAAAAACAAGGAAAAAATAGAAACTGGCACTAGGCACTAGGTTAATAGGTTTGTCCCAAAAATAATATAAAATAGCATATTAATGCATATAAAACATCCAAAACAGATAATATAATAGCATGGAACAATCAAAAATTATAGATACGTTGGAGACGTATCAAGCATCCCCAAGCTTAATTCCTGCTCGTCCTCGAGTAGGTAAATGATAACAACAGAATTTTTGATGTGGAATGCTACCTAACATATTTATCCATGTAATATTCTTTATTGTGTCATGAATGTTCAAATCCATAAGATTCAAAACAAAAGCTTAATATTGACATAAAAACAATAATACTTCAAGCATACTAACAAGGCAATTGTGTCCTTTCAAAATAACATGGCCAAAGAAAGTTATCCCTACAAAATCATATGGTCTGGCTATGCTCCATCTTCCCCACACAAAGTATTTAAATCATGCACAACCCCGATGACAAGTCAAGCAATTGTTTCACACCTTTTATGTTCTCAAACCTTTTCAACTTTCACGCAATACATGAGCGTGAGCCATGGATATAACACTATAGGTGGAATAGAATATGGTGGAGGTTGTGAGGAAAAGGGAAAAGATAGTCTCACATCAACTAGGCATATCAATGGGCTATGGAGATGCCCATCAATAGATATCAATGTGAGTGAGTAGGGATTGCCATGCAACGGATGCACTAGAGCTATAAGTGTATGAAAGCTCAAAAAGAAACTAAGTGGGTGTGCATTATAATGAAAAATTCCCACTAGTATATGAAAGTGACAAAATAGGAGACTCTCTATCATGAAGATCATGGTGCTACTTTGAAGCACAAGTGTGGAAAAAAGATAGTAGCATTGCCCCTTCTCTCTTTTTTCTCATTTTTTTTATTTTGGTGGGCATCTTTGGCCTCTTTTTTTTATTTGGGCTTCATTGGCCTCTTTTATTATTTGTAAAGTCCGGAGACTCAACCCAACTTGTGAGGGAATCATAGCTTCCATCATCCTTTCCTCTCATGGGACAATGCTCTAATAATGATGATCATCACACTTTTATTTACTTACAACTCGATACCTAGAACAAAATATGACTCTATATGAATGCTTCCGGTGGTGTACCGGGATGTGCAATGATCTAGCATAGCAAATGACAACAAAAAACGGACAAGCCATGAAAACGTCATGCTAGTTATCTTACGATCATGCAAAGCAATATGAAAATGATGGTGCATGTCATAATAAACGGAACGGTGGAAGTTGCATGGCAATATATCTCAGAATGGCTATGGAAATGCCATAATAGGTAGGTATGGTGGATGTTTTGAGGAAGGAAATATGGTGGGTTTAATGCACCGGCGAAAGTTGCGCGGTACTAGAGAGGCTAGCAAAGGTGGAAGGGTGAGAGTGCGTATAATCCATGGACTCACATTAGTCATAAAGAACTCACATACTTATTGCAAAAGTCTATTAGTTATCGAAGCAAAGTATTAGATGCATGCTCCTAGGGGAGAGGTTGGTAGGAGTTAACCATCGCGCGCTCCCGACCCTCACACAAAGGATGACAATCAATAAACAAATCATGCTCCGACTTCGTTACATAACGGTTCACCATACGTGCATGCTACGGGAATCACAAACTTTAACACAAGTATTTCTACCAATCCACAATTACTCACTAGCATGACTCTAATATCACCATCTTTATATCTCAAAACTATATGCAAGGAATCAAACTTCTGATAGTATTCAATGCACTTTATATGAAAGTTTTTATTATATCCCTCTTGGATGCCTATTATATTAGGACTTAAATTCACAACCTAAACCAATTACCATGCTGTTTAAAGACTCTCAAAATAATATAAGTGAGGTACGAGAGTTCAATTATTTCTATAAAATAAAACACCACCGTGCTCTAAAAAGATATAAGTGAAGCACTAGAGCAACATTGCCTAGCTCAAAAGATATAAGTGAAGCACATAGAGTATTCTAATAAATTCATGATTAATGCGTGTCCCTCTCAAAAGATGTGTGCAGCAAGGATGATTGTGGCAAACTAAAAAGCAAAGACTCATATCATACAAGACGCTCCAAGCAAAACACATATCATGTGGTGAATAAAAATATAGCCTCAAGTAAATTTACCGATGGATTGAAGATGAAAGAGGGGATGCCTTCCGGGGCATCCCCAAGCTTAGGCTCTTTGGTATCCTTGAATATGGCTTGGGGTGCCTTGGGCATCCCCAAGCTTAGGCTCTTGCCACTCCTTATTCCATAGTCCATCAAATCTTTACCCAAAACTTGAAAACTTCACAACACAAAACTCAACAGAAAACTCGTGAGATCCGTTAGTATAAGAAAAATAAACCACCACTTTAGGTACTGTTGTGAACTCATTCTTTATTTATATTGGTGTAATATCTACTGTATTCTAACTTCTCCATGGTTCATACCCCCCGATACAACCCATAGATACATCAAAATAAGCAAACAACACAAAGAAAACAGAATCTGTCAAAAACAGAACAGTCTGTAGCAATCTATAGACTTCGAATACTTCTGTAACTCCAAAAATTCTGAAAACTTAGGAAAATATGGGAAATTTGTATATAAATCTTGTGTAAAAAATTCAGACTCATTTGACGCTCTGGTGAATTTATAAAATTCCTGGACTGAGCGCAAAAGTTTCTGTTTTTCAGCAGAATCAAATCAACAATCACCGTAGACCATCCCAAAGGTCTTACTTGGCTCAAACACTAATTAAAACAATAAAACACAATTACTACAGAGGTAATAATGTGTAAAGCACTCAAAAACAGAAACAAAAACAAACTAAAAAAAACATAAAATTGGGTTGCCTCCCAACAAGCGCTATTGTTTAACGCCCCTAGCTAGGCATAACGCAATAGATCTAGGTATTGTCATCTTTGGTATGCAACTCCTCAATTGCACACTTATAAACCCTAGGAGGTTCTTTGCTTTTATCAATAATAATGCTCCTAGGCAAGAAGTCAAGAGATTCACTTGTGACAATAGGTTCCCTAACAATACTGATAAAGCTGGGGTGAACACTTATCATCTTAAGATCTTCCTCCCCTTTACTAGAGGATCCACCCTTATTTTTAGGAACATAAACAAACTTGGCAGTCTTAGAAGGAGGAAAATTTGGAGTGGTTTGAACCGAGGCAAAAGCGGAACCCAAGTTGGTAATAATGTCCTCTAGCTTGCCAATTCTAGAAGAATCTTGATCCAATTTTTCATTAACTATGGGTGGGGGTGAACCTACCAAATTTATCATAGCATTATAAGAATCAGAGGTGTGGCTTCCCAAGAAATTTCCTCCCGTAATGGTATCCAGAACATATCTATTCCAAGGAGAAACGCCCACATAAAGATTGCGAAGGAGAATGGTAGTAGATTGCTTACGAGTAGATCTATTTTGAGAATTGCAAATTCTATACCAAGCATATTTTAAGTTTTCTCCCTCCCTTTGCTTAAAATTAAGAACCTCACTCTCGGAAGTACAAGCGATAGTAGTAAGGCTAGCCATGAGTTTAAGTGATCTAACACACAAGCAAACAAAAAGCAAATGAAAAGACGAACGGAAAAAGGGCGAATAAAAAGGCAAATCTTTTTGGTTTTTTTTGAAAATCGTTTTAGAAGTGGGGGAGAGGAAAACGAGAGGCAAATGGCAAATAATGTAAATGCAAGAGATGAGTTTGTGATGGGTACTTGGTAGGCTTGATGTAGATCTCCCCGGCAACGGCGTCAGAAATAGGTCTTGATAACCCACAAGTATAGGGGATCGCAACAGTTTTCGAGGGTAGAGTATTCAACCCAAATTTATTGATTCGACACAAGGGGAGCCAAAGAATATTCTTGAGTATTAGCAGCTGAGTTGTCAATTCAACCACACCTGAAAGACTTAATATCTGCAGCAAGGTATTTAGTAGCAAAGTAGTATGGGAGTAACGGTGACGGCAGCAAAAGTAACAGTAGCGGTTTTGTAGTGATTGTAACAGTAGCAACGGAAAAGTAACTTAGCAAAGATCAATATGTGAAAAGCTCGTAGGCAATGGATCAGTGATGGATAATTATGTCGGATGGCATTCATCATGCAAAGGTTATAACATAGGGTGACACAGAACTAGCTCCAATTCATCAATGTAATGTAGGCATGTATTCCATATATAGTCATACGTGCTTATGGAAAAGAACTTGCATGACATCTTTTGTCCTACCCTCCCGTGGCAGCGGGGTCCTAATGGAAACTAAGGGATATTAAGGCCTCCTTTTAATAGAGAACCGGACCAAAGCATTAGCACTTAGTGAATACATGAACTCCTCAAACTACGGTAATCACCGGAAAGAATCCTAGTTATTGTCACCCTGGGGGATGCGGATCATAACTCGTAATAGGTGTCTACAACTTGCAAGATAGGATCAAGAACACATATATATTCATGAAAACATAATAGGTTCAGATCTGAAATCATGGCACTCGGGCCCTAGTGACAAGCATTAAGCATAGCAAAGTCATAGCAACATCAATCTCAGAACATAGTGGATACTAGGGATCAAACCCTAACAAAACTAACTCGATTACATGGTAAATCTCATCCAACCCATCACCGTCCAGCAAGCCTACGATGGAATTACTCACGAACGGCGGAGAGCATCATGAAATTGGTGATGAAGGATGGTTGGTGATGACGATGGCGTCGATTTCCCCTCTCCGGAGCCCAAAACGGACCCCAGATCTGCCCTCCCGAGGAAGAACAGGAGGTGGCGGCGGCTCCGTATCGTAAAACGTGATGAACTCTTCTCCTTGATTTTTTTCTCCCCGAATAGGAATATATAGAGTTGGAATTGAGGTCAGAGGAGCTCCAGGGGGCCCACAAGCCTGCAGGGCGCGCCCTAGGGGGGAGGCGCGCCCCCCTGGCTTGTGGCCAACGGGTGGGCCCCCTCCGGTTGATTCTTTCGCCAATATTTTTTATTAATTCCAAAAATATTCTCCGTAAATTTTCAGGTCAATCCGAGAACTTTTATTTCTGCACAAAAATAACACCAAGGCAATTCTGCTAAAAACAGCGTCAGTCCGGGTTAGTTCCATTCAAATCATGCAAATTAGAGTCCAAAGCAAGGGCAAAAGAGTTTGGAAAAGTAGATACGATGGAGACGTATCAGACATGCTGGGGAGGCCCGAGGCTGTCGGGGCTGGCGATTGGGCGGCGGCTACAGTGCGGGTGCGCACTGTAGCGCGCTCCTGAGCGCCCGTTTGCCATGCCACGGCATGCCACCGTCGTTTTGGGCGCAACCACTAGTGTCTAGGGGGTCTAGGAGGGAGTAAACAATCCAGGGAAGGCCTTGGATGCTCTGGGGGGGGTCCTTAGGAGAGAAGGAAGCTTGAGGGAGGGGGGAAGAAATTGCTGTCCAGGAGGGGTAATTGGGGTTTTACCCCACTCAACCATTGAGCCGAGCCTTGCAAATTTTACTGAAGGTAGGAGAGGTATAGGAGTGACCGTGGTAAAAATTTGAGGCCAAGGAGAGTAAGGTAGATGGGTGAAAATGTAACTTTGGGAAGTTACCAGAAGGTGTTTGATCAGTGTTTGGGCAAGGTAGCTTTACCCACTTACTGTGATATTTAACAAGACTGAATGGTGGGTAAAAATAAGGTGGGTCACAAGGTTTGAGCTCATTTGAGGAAAGTTGACAATGTAAACTTTGTAAACCCTAGAAATTAACAGAAACAGGTTTCTGTAGATCTAGTCATGCTAACCTAATCTCCTTAATGCAAAATTTGGTGTAGTGTCATTATTTAGGGATTAGGGCATGTCCACAAAGTTTGAGATCAATAGGAGACAGTTGGCAATGTAGAGTTGCTTAAATTTGGATCTGGATAGGAATGGTTTTGGGATATTTTGGTGAACCAAAATAATTTGTATTGGGATGAAACTTGGAAAGATCATCACATTGGGCATATGTGACTTGCTAGTTCCTAGATTTATTTGAGAATATTTCCTATAGAAATATTTCAAAAGCTTGAAACAGACAGAAAGGGTTTTGGAAGGTTTTGTCCAATATTTTGAACATGACCATGTGTTGAAACTCATATATGTGGAAAATATATGTCCACTGAGTTTCCCTAATTTTTCTCAAATATTTTGAAAGCATAAAAATATTTTTTCCCTATGAAAGACCATTTTTGGCCTTAAGAAAAAGCCTTTAAATAAAATAGGAAAATAATCTTCAAAATAATATTTGGTGGTTTTGGGAAGTCTTATATATAGTAGGTTCCAAATAAACTCTTTGGTGCAAAACATTCCACCCAATTTGAGGACTTGTAGTCAACCCTCAATTCAGAGGTTTTATAAAGCCTAATTTGAATAAATGCTTTTTAGCCAAAATAATATTTGATAAAAATAGTTTTAGGCACTATACACATGGCATGATCAATGGGCAGAGGGTTTGGATCAAGTAGAAGAGTTTTAGAGAGAAGAAGAGTTTGGTAGAACTAATCACAATCATCCAAACAAGCAATTAGAAAACAATCCAACAAGCACAAGCATTCAAAAAAAGTTTTAAATGGGTCCAAATTTTGTAGAACCCTAGCATAGAAAAGTGATACAACACAGGGTGTGACACTAAACTTGGGGATGCCCCGGAAGGCATCCCCTCTTTCGTCTCAATCCATCGGTATGTCACTTGAAGCTATATTTTTATTCGTCACATGATATGAGTTTTGCTTGGAGCATCGTTTGTATTTGCTTGCTTTTACTTTCAGTTTGCCACAATCTGGACACACCTGTTTACGAGATACACACCTTCATCATAATTTGTTAGAATACTCTATGTGCTTCACTTATATCTTTTGAGCTTAGCGGTTGCTCTAGTACTTGACTTATATCTTTTTGAGCACGGTTGCGTGTAGATTTTATAGAAATGATTTCACTCTCGTTCATCACTTATATTTGTTTGAGAGTTAATAAATAGTGATGGTAATTTGCATGGGTTATAAGATTAGTCCAAAAATATTAGGTATTCAATGAGTGATAATCAAAACCATCATGTAGAACATATACAGAAATTGTGGGTCAATGATATTGATGTAGTAATATGAAAAAGGTGTAAGTTCATAATTGTTGATTCGTAGAAGTGTCGATATTAAGAGAGGTTAACTTCTTGTTCGTCTAAAAAATAAAGAGGCATGGTGATGATGTGTGAGCATTTCTATTCCTCATTGAAATCCTAGTGTTGTTTCGGGTCGGAAGCGCGCGTTGGTTAACTCCTACCAACCTCTTCCCTCGGGGCATGCGAGTAGTAATTTGATTTGTGATAAAACTAATAAAACTTTGCAATAAGTATGTGAGTTCTTTATGACTAATGTGAAACCATGGACATACACAATCTCACCTTCTCATATTTGCTAGCCTCTTCGGTGCCATGCATAGCCCATTCTCACCTTGAGGATCGGTGCAACTTTTGCCGGTGCATCCAAACCCCGTGACATGATACGCTCTGTTGCACATAAGCCTCATTATATCTTCCACAAAATAGCCACCATAACTACCTATCATGGCATTTTCATAGCCATCCGAGATATATTGCCATGCAAATTCCATCGTCACTTCACATGACTAGTCCGTTCATCATCATATTGCTTTGCATGATCATATAGAGCTGACATAGTATTTGTGGCAAAGCCATCATTCATCATATTTTTGATACATGTCATTCTAGATCATTGCACATCCTGGTACACTGCCAGAGGCATTCATATAGAGTCATATCTTCATATCAGTTCTTCATATTGAGTTGTAAGTAAATAAAAGTGTGATGATCATCATTGTTAGAGCATTGTTCCATTGAGGAAATAAAGATGGGGGAGGCCAAATGAGCCCATGATTCTGAATAAAAAAATGAGAGAAAATGAGAGAAGGGACTTTGCTACTATCTTTTACCACACTTGTGCCTCAAAGTGGCACCTTGTTCCTCATGTAGAGAGAGTCTCATGTTATGTCATTTTCATATGCTAGTGGGAATCACTTTTTCATTATTACAAACTTGGCTTGTATATTCCTATGACGGGCTTCCTCAAATGCCCGAGGTGTTCATGAGCAAGCAAAATGGATGCACACCCCACTTAGCTTCATTTGAGCTTTCATACACTTATAGCTCTAGTGCATCATTTGCATGGCAATCCCTACTCCTTGCATTGACATCTATTGATGGGCATCTCCATAGCTCGTTGGTACGCCTAGTTGATGCGAGACTATCTTCTCCACTGCTTGCCCCTTTGATATCTACCACCATATTCTATTCCACCTAATGCTATGTCCAATGGATCATGCTCATGTATTGCGTGAAGAATAAAAAGTTGATGCATATTGAAAAAGTACGATCCAATTGCCTGACTTGGACACCGTGGTGCTTGACATTTGTATTAATGTGGTGAAGATGGAGCCATGCCTTGCTAATATAATAAGATGAATGGGGGCGAACATTCTTTGAGGATCGTATACTTTGAAAGATTGATGATTTTGTTTCTTATACTTATAAGTATTGCTATGTTAATATTTGTTGATTCATCGTTTCTCAATGAGCATACATGCATAACATTACATAATGGATAGCATGTCACATCAAAAAAATTGTTATTATCATTTACCTACTCGAGGACGAGCAGGAATTAAGCTTGGGGATGCTTGATACGTCTCCAGCGTATCTATAATTTTTGATTGTTCCATGCTGATATATTATCATTCTATGATACTTTTTGGGTCTTTATTTACCAATTTATAATATTTTTGAGCACTAACCTATTGACCCAGTGCCCAGTGCCAGTTGCTGTTTTCTGCATGTTTTTCACTTCTCAGGTTTACAGTACCAAACGAAGTCCAATTGCCACGAAACTTTTTGATGATTTTTTCTGGACCAAAAGAAGACCTGGGAGATTCGGAAGAAGGTTGGGGACCGCACCAGGGCCACACAAGCCAATAGGGCGCGCCCTGATGGCTTGTGCCTCCGTGGCAACCCTCCCGACCTCGTTCTCTAGCCTATAAATTCTCATGTATCGCAAAACCCCTGGAGGCAATCCCGAAACCCTTTTTACGCCGCCGCAAGTCTCTGTTCCGCCGCGAAGCCATCTGGAGCTCCATTCCGGCACCCTGCCGGAGGGGGGATCGATCACAGAGGGCCTCTACATCAACCTTGCTGCCCTCATGATGATGTGTGAGTAGTTCACCACATACCTACGGGTCCATAGCTAGTACCTAGATGGCAATCTCTCTATCTCTTGATCTTCAATACAATGATCATCGCATATTTGCTTTGATCTATCCGATGTAATCTTATTGTGCAGTGTGTTTGTTGGGATCCGATGAATTGTGGGTTTATGTTCAGATTATTCATGAAAAGTATTTGAGTCGCCTCTGAATATTAAGATTCTTATTTGCATGATCATTATAGCTTCGTAATGCTCTCCGATTTATTGATGTGCTTTGGCCAAGTAGATTGATCTATCTTCAGTGGGAGTGATGCGTTGTGGTAGGTTCAACCTGATGAGTTTTTATATCCCAGTGACAAAGTAGGGGACAAGATGCATCTTTGTGTTGTTTCTACTAAGGATAACACGATGGGGTTTATTCATATTGCTTGAGTTTACTTTGTCTACATCATGTCATCGTTCTCCATGCATTACTCTGTTTGTCATGAACTTAATACGTAGAGAAGCAAGCATAGAAGCACTCTTGAAGTGGAGTAATAGTAATAGTAATAGGTGCAGGCAGGAGTCGTCCTATTTGTTTATGGACGTGATGCCTATATATACATGATCATTGCCGTGAAAATCGCATAACTATCCGCTTTTCTATCAATTGCCCAACAGTAATTTGTTACCCGCCATATGCTGCCTACATGAGAGATGCCGCTAGGGAAAACTATGGCCCCCGGGTCTATTCACTTATAAATTTACAAACGCTACTATTACCTTGCTGCCTTTATTTACTTTTTATTTTATTTTGCAATTTACAATTATCTACAATTATCTACACACCTCATTTGCTTGCAAATAACGAGATCGAGGGGATTGACAACCCTCTTGCCCACATTGGGTGCAAGTTGTTTGTTCTTTTGTGTGCAGCCGCTGAAGACGGTTGAGGATTAATATTCCTATTGGTTCGATAAACCTTGGTTTCATAACTGAGGGAAATACTTACCCACTTTGTGCTGCAATAACCCGTTCCTCTTCACGGAAAACCCAACGCAGATCACAAGTATCAGTCGTTCACATAGAAAATCTGGGTAGCATCGCCGGCAAGAATTGCCATCTTTCTAAGGTCAACATAGGTCTTTCTGTAAGCATCAACCTTTACGCTACCAAGAGGGACTCATCAGCACTTGACTAATGCCACATTCAATTCCACATAGTCAAGCTCCCAAATCTCTCCGATGGTTCCATAGTATACTTGTTTATCATCTTCATCTATAGTTAGGTATTCTATTCGAACAGAGTTGTTCTGATATAAAGTCTTATCATCACGTGCCTCAGTGTAGAACGTGTTGCCATTTATGTAATACGCTTTGTACTTGAGAATCGTAGGTGATGGCTTTTGTGCCAACCACGTTGCAAGGTCATCATCGGATCCGCGTGCCAAATGATCCTTCAGCCATCTAACGGTGTGCATTGATCTAGGCAGCTGGTGAAAGCACATTGGGTAAGTAGCATCATCGTATATCCTCTAAGTGTTCTTCAGCATACCTGTTGAGTATCGGGTTGTTAAGCAGTACCGTCAAATGGGTTTGATCGGCCTAATCTCTGTCGGAATCGGGGCTCCGGGGACCCAAAGAGGTTTGAACTCTGGGGTGCGCCAGTTCTCAAACCCTGCTCTACCTTGCTAACCTACGGCGATGCTCCGGTGTGCTTGAGCTTGGGGCAAGAACAAAGAACACGGTGGTTTATCCAGGTTCGGGCCACCTCGCGGTGTAAAACCACACTCCTGCCTGTCTGGATTTCTTGGGGGTAAGAGTGAATACAAAGGGGGTCTGTCCTCCCTACGGTGGCTGCCCTGTTTCCTTTATACCGGCTCTGGTCCTCTTCCCCCGAAAATATCAGGCGGGAAGGGTTGCCACAAGCGCCAGTTTGAAGGGGGACAGGACTGCAACTTATCCTGACAAAAGTGGTCTTCGCCTGCAAAAGCCTCCCTTCGTGATGCGCTGGTGGGCTCGGGGATGGCCTCCATCCTGGCAAGCCCCCAGCCTCGGTCCTCTTGCACCAAACAGGAAACCTTTGGGGGGTTGCTTTGGGAATGGGCGAGCTCGCCCCGCTTCCTTAGCACAGAAGAGGAAAACCTCCTCATTCGTGCCTGCTGGCACGGCCCCAGGCGCCGCTTGGCGTGGCGTGCGTCGCCCACGTGAAGGTGCAGGGCAGCAAGGCCCCGCTGAGCCCCCTTTGATTAGTCTTCCCCGCGAGGCCCTCGGGGGGCAGCCCCGGGAGGCGACCTCATGAAGGCGTCCTCGTGAAGCTAGGGGAGGCGCCTCTGGCCAAAGGCCTCGCGAGGTGAGGGCCCTCATGAAGGCCTCTCTCGCGAAGCCTAGCGGCGAGCCGTATTGGGCCCAGGACGCACGTCGTGTCTCGGGCCTCAGGCAGACGGGCCTGGGTACCCCGAGTCCCACGAGCCCGACAATCTCCAGGTGCACAAAACCGCAAGACAGCAAGGACCGACTTACCAGCCAGCCTTCCCTCGTGGTGAGAGAGGGGCACACCTATAGGTCTTTGTTTCATGTATTCGGTGCAGAACTCAACCACCTCCTCTGCGGTATAACCTTGTAGGATGCTTGCCTCTGGATGACATCGGTTCCAACAATAGCGCTTGAATATTCCCATGAACAACTCGAAAAGATACATGTTGCAAAGAAACACGGGACCAGAATACTTTGTCTCATCGATCAATGAGTGTGTCCCTTCTGTCATAGCTTGTTGAAGAAATCACACAGATCAATGAATGTGTTTCTTATGTCTGTGTCCATCATATTCCTTATGGCCACCGGGAGGATTTGTGTCAACATTACGTGGCAATCATGTGACTTCATGTGACCCAACTTCTTTTTAGTCGAGCGGTCATCCACGAGACTTCTGATGTTTGCGGAGTAGGAATAGGGTGTCTTAATTGACAACAAATATTCAAAGAACTCTTTTACTTCTACAGAAGTGAGATTGTAACTCTGGTGAAGGTGGAGCAATTTGTCATCATGTTTTGCTTCACTCATGCGTTTTGGTTGATCGCCAATCATATCGAGTCGTGCACCGTCACCATCCTTTCTTGTGCCTTTAATCTTGATCAGAGTACCAAGGATGATTTCACATATATTCTTATCTACGTGCATGACATCAATGTAGTGACGTACACTTAGGAACTCCCAGTAAGGTAATTGCCAGAACACTGATTTCTTCTTAAGCACTTGGTCCGGGGGTGTTTTTTTCGACGACGAATCGGGTCTCTTGCCAAGCACAACTTTAATTTTTTTCAGCCATGCTTAGGACTTCCTTCCCACCGTAAGGTCTTGCGCCAATCTCACCCTCTATCGTACCATCAAATTCAGCTTTCATCTTTCGTTAAGGGTGATTTCTCCTCAAGTACCTACGATGACGCAAATACACGGTTTTGCGCGAGTTGGAAAGAATTCTACTCGATGTCCTATCCATGCATGTGACACACCCTACGGGTCCCCTTGTTTTCTACCCTAAAGTGTTGCCTAACGTCAGCATATCTTGAATGGTGTGCAACAGCAACGCATATAGCTGGAAAACCTCCTTTGTGTAAGCATCATAAAATTTTACACCAGGCGGTTTCCACAATATTAGCAGTTCTTCTACCAGTAGCTGAAAGTAAATGTCGATATCATTTCCAGGTTGCTTCGGGCCTTGGATATTCATTGACATCATGATGTATTTTTTCTTCATACGCAACCAAGAAGGAAGGTTATATATGCACAGAAGCACTGACCAAGTGCCGTGTTGGGTGCTCATATGGCCAAATGGATTAAATCCGTCAGTACACTCCCCTAGCCTTATATTTCTAGGACCCTTTGCAAAATCTACAAACTTATGTCGATTTGTTCCCGCTGAGCCCCATCTTTCGGGTGCCTGATATATTTATCCATAGTTCGCTCATCATGATGCCACCGCAACCTCTTTCCCTCTCTAGGGTTTGCAAACAAATGCTTCAACCTTGCATTTATAGGCAATTACCAAACAACCTTGAACAGGATTCCTGTCTTGATCTCCTCGTCCGTTTTGTACTTGTCATTTGCTCTCGTGCGCTTGTATCGTGGATGATTGCATATGCGACATGAACGCAAATCTTTGTCATCACCGCGGTACAACATACAATCATTCACACAAGCATGTATCTTCTGGACTGCAAGTTCCAATGGGCAAACAACTTTCTTTGCTTCGTTCGTGCTTTTGGGGAGCACATTATCTTCTGGAAGAATGTCTTTGAAAAGACTCAACAACTCTATGAAGGCCTTGTTTGATAGACCGCCTTCTGCTTTATATCTGAGAAGCGCGAGTGTGACACTCAACTTGGAATATTTCTTTTTGCAACCTGGATACAAATCTTTCTTGGAGGTTGCATCAATGGTTGGCAGCTCCTTGTACTCGGCTAAATCTGATTCTTGGCTCTAGAAATCTGCAATCATAGCAGCAAAATCTGGCATATCATCAAGGTCGGTGTCGTTTGCCTCACAGTCTTGGTTTTTCTGTGGGGGCTTTGGCATGTAGTCTTCCATCAGTAGCTTGATGCTTCAGCCCCGAGGTTAAATTTAACGCCCATGCGACTCTGACTAGGGCTTGGCACCTCGCCGTCATGTAGGTTACCTTCGTCCATGACCCGCTCTTCATCGTGTCTAGTCCATCATGTATATCCATCCATGAATCCCCACTTGTATAAGTGGAACTCAACGACAAGAATTGAATGTGACACCGTATTGGTATAATCCTTGCATGGATAGAGGATGTAATCTTTGTCGCCAATTCTCCTCTTTGTCCGTTCAGCCATAGCCATGAACTCCTGAACGCCATCCAGATACTTTGTGCTTCTCCGATCCTTCATCCATTCAGATCTTTCTATCTACACACATGAGGGGTAATTCAAAAAATATTAATAAATGGATTATTGGATGCACAAAGATGCGTGAATAAATCACAAGATTTTATTTACAAAATTTACGAAGGCCGTTGCATAATATTATCCAGTCGTGAGATGACACTAATTAATGACCAGTCAATTTACACGTGCAACACTACCCTAACAAATGAATTTAATACCTTAATTAAGCCACTCGACAAAAAGAATACCTTAATTAATTAGCCGCGCAGCGACCTCCACCCAGCCGACAGAGCGCTTGTAGCCACGGCATAGCGGCTCTTTTTTATGGGTATCCAAAGAGTGGCTGTTTATAGCCCCATATGTACCAGGTAGCACATCACATACGGTTATGTTACAGGGACCGTGTATCACGCACGTTATGATCTCACATGATTTGGTGTGGAAACCGTGTGCCGTATACAACAGAGTGCGATAATTAGTTCCCCAACCGTTATGAGAACCCCAGGGTTTCCTCGTCTCCCCCAAATCCCTAGCCCCCAGATTCTCTCACGCGGCGCTGACATTGGGGAATGCAGACGAGTGGTGCTGATGGTTTCGGTGCGGTTGCTCCGGTTCGTGTAGTCGCTCTTGGCAGTGCCATTGGCGGCGGCACCACGTCGATGGTCACCGCCGAGCACTTGCCCAAGGTTATCAGGAGGCCGGTGTACTACGGATCCGAATCGTCTTGTCAGGTCCCAATCATTCCTCATCTTTTTAGCATGTCCAAAGCAAGCGGCTCACTCAATCCGTCCTGAATTGGACCCCCCTCTTAGGAAAGCGATCAAATGCCAGATCCAGAGTACGACTCCAGCAGACTCCCACAACATGAGTTTGAATCCGAGTTTTGCGCCACCGAGAAGTACCAAAAGTTGAGTTGTGTGCACGGACACACTCCCGCTCGACGTGTATGCATGGAGGGATTCGACATTGACATACGGTTTCTCAGTTGCCCCTTAGAGGTTAGTGCTAAGTTCATCCTTTAAGTTCAGTTAATGCCCCCACTCATCCTGAATATTTAACATTTGCAGGGATATGAGGCTTGTGCCTTTGTTAACTGGTTGGATGATGAATGGCATGGCAGGGCTCGGAGTGTTATCACCAATCTTGCATAAGATAACATAAAGTTGAAGAAGAAACTAATTGATCTGGAGTGTACAATCACTATGATGAAGCAAGAATGAATCAATCACACGCAACAGATGAAAGCAAGAGACAAGAAGGAACTAGCATGTGTAGTTGTAGTTGTCGCATTAGACATCTTCTATGCGTTGTTTGCAATGATGATTAGGGGTTTCGTTTGATTATTAATGGCTACATCACTAAGAAGAGCTCATCCATTGCTTACCAACTGTCCTATGTTAAATGCTTGTTTCACACACGTTATGTTTCATGTAAGCATGTGCGTAGTTAAACAATGCATCTAGGGAACCGTGTGAATTGCTAAAATGTACGGTGTGAAACAGTTGGCATATTGCAGACATTTGGACGCTCCAACCCGTGTGCGTAATTATCACATTGAGAACTGCGCAATAGCGGGAATTTAGAGCGACGGAGTACACATAATTGCGGTTGATTATATCGGAATTCTAACCGCCTGCCAAGGCGCCAATATAATCTGTCAATCCCCCCGCTTCAATTGTCATTCCTCTTTTGTTCATACCACGCTTCAGTCACCGCCATCTTCATCGTCCTGGCCGGCCGCGCTACACTTACACACACTCTGCAATCTCGCTTTCTTGCCATTTGTTTATGTAGCGCAGCCATGTCGAGTGACAGCGAGGACGACAGTTCCGCCAGTCTGGCGCCCGATCTAGGGTCAACCTCAGAATCATCGCGGTCGTCTTCCATGAGTCCGGCATCGAGCCCCGATCTCCATTTTATCTAGCTGATGGAAGGGACGTCGTCGCCCAAGTCGTCGGACGGCGACCAGACGGACGAGGGGCCGCCGAAGGACGAAGAAGACGACGACGATGATGATGATGAGGAATGGTCAAACAAGGAGGACGCCGACGAGGACACCAACGAAGATGGTGACGGAGACGAGGACATCAACGACGATCGTGACGACGACGAGGACATCAACAACGATGTTGACGACGATGGCGATGAAAAGCCAGCGGTCAGCGGCAAGAAGCGTGCACGCCAAGACGATGTCGCGAGGCCATCCAACAACAAGAATAAGAAGTAAAGCAGACTGTACTCCTTAACTCTGTTGTCGTTTGCTCATATGTATTCCTTAACTCTGGTTCCCCTGTCGATCTCATCGCAAACGGTTAAGAATACAGATTTGACTGTGATCATTCACATTATCGCACACAGTTGGTTTCTTCAATTGTGTGCCTTGTCGAGCACACAATTCAGAACAACAAATCGTATGTGTTGTCCAGAATTATCAAACACAATTCCAATTACCGAACTGTTTGTAGCGTATCACACACACCTTGTTACGCCAAACCGTTTGTGTTCTTCTGAATCATCGCAAAGAGTTCATCTGAGTGACCTGTATGCCTTATATAGCACACATCTGGAATTGCGTAACCGTTTGCGTTATATTGGATCTTCGCAAATAGTTCTACTCTGTGAATTGTATGCCCTACATCGCACACATCTCTGTTTGCTTAAACATTTGTGTTATTTTGCCTCATCACAAACAGTTCGTAAATGTCAACTGTATGCCACGTATCGCACACGCACCTCTTATCTGAATTGTGGTTGATGGATCCGCCATCGCACACAGTTCGCGTCATTGGTGACGGAGCTAGAACTATACCGTTTGCGATTCGTGCATGGCACATAGTTCGTCGAAGGGTCTTTGATACAAGTGTCGTCTTAGGACCTTCCTGTAGTAGTGGATCTTCTGGAACGGTGGCCACTTTGGCGACTGCATGCCGAGTCATCAGGTTTGTAACCTCAGACCGACGCGACTCAATATGTGACCCATCATCTACTGATATGGGTCATCGTACTCTTCGGGTGCCCTTCGAACCTGGGATTAGACTGGCCCAAGTGGGTCATGGCCACTCCATCCATGGCAACTCCACCTGGGTACCGGGAAGTGCAAATTATTATTGGGCCTGCCCTCGGTCACGAAGTGCGATCTGGCCAGTATTGTACACGAGACTATCAGGTCAGGCCTAGTGGCCGCATGCCCACGCGACTCAGGATACGTCCAATCATTTATCTCAATGGGTTGTCATATTGGTGTGGTGCTCATTGGACTGAGGGTGAGACTGGGCCCTGTGGGTCATGGGCACTCCACCATGGCCACCGGGGTGTGCCCATGATTGGATGCAACGAAAAAAGCTCCTACTTCACTAAGTGCGCGCATCCTTAAGTCCGTCTATTATCCAACTTGATCTATTCTTGAGGCGGAGTTGGGCAGCCACCCTTTGCAAGTTTGGAGGTCTATTGTTGAAGGGAGAGACACACTTAAGTTGGGTTTAATTAAGAGGATTGGAACGGGGGAAGCAACCAATATTTGGCATGACAATTGGATCCCTAGGGATTTCAAACTCAAACCGGTTTTTTCTAAGTCTTCGGATCCTCCTCATATGGTCTCGAAACTTATTGATCATAGCACGGCTTCATGGGATATTTCAGCACTGGACGAGCATTTTTTTGCGATGAACAAAGAGGCTATCCTAAATATTCCTCTCAGTACTAGAGTGCAAGAGGACTTCTAGTCTTGGCACTATGAATACAAAGGGGTCTTCACGGTGAGGTCAGCTTATAGACTTTTATCATCTACAAAGAAGCAATGGACAGATTGGCTAGAGCATGTTTCGGGCCACTCACATGTTGATGCTGATCGAAAATCATGGGCAAAGCTTTGGGGTCTGAACGTGCCATCCAAAATCAGAGTTTTCGCGTGGCGACTCGCAAAAACATCCCTGCCCACTGGTGATGTCCGGAACCATAGAAGATGGCTGAGACTGCGGCCTATTCGATTTGCAATGCAGACTTTGATTCATGGCGCCACTCCCTATTTGAGTGCAGAATGGCAAAATGTGTATGGGCTCTCGCAGACGAAGACCTGATGGACACCATCATTTCAAACCGCATGGATGACGTGAAGCTCTGGATATTTTGGCTACTTGATACGTTACCTCCAGCGGACCTCATTCGTGTTCTCGTTATGATGTGGGAAATTTGGTGGGCTCGAAGGCGTGCTATACATGACGAGCAGTTCCAGAGTCCTATGAGTACATTCTGCTTCGTTAATTGTTTCTTGCATGATCAGGAATTGGTGCTATCCCGTCTAGAACGACCCAGGGACCTGCATGTCACTAATGACCTACATGTAACAGCCTTACGGTCTCAGGAAAATAAATGGCAGCCACCACTTGAACATGAGGCGAAGGTGAACGCCGATGGTGGCATTTCTAGAGATGGTCTCCGAGGTGCAGCAGCAGCCATTTGTAGAGACAAGCATGGCAAGTTCCTCGGGGCATCGGCGCTGGTCGTGGAAGGCCTCGTCGGCCCGGGGATATTAGAAGTTCTAGCATGCAAGGAAGCTATGGACCTCGCCTATGATCTTCATACTGGTTCAGTCTGCATATCTTCAGATTGTGCAGAAGTCATCTCCAACATAAATTCAGAAACACCATGCAGATATGCCACTATACTTCGAGAAATCAATCTTACTCGTGGCTCCTTTCAAGATGTCAAGTTCATTCATGAGAAGAGAGAGTTCAGTGGGGAGGCTCGTTCCCTAGCTAAGGCATCCTCTTCTCTTTCGTTCGAGCGCCATGTGTGGCTTTCTATTCTGCCCGACATAATTTGTATCCCCATGAATGTTTGAATTTAATAAAGGATGCAGTTACTCAAAAAAAATCAGACCACCATGGTTAAAAATGGCCCTGACCCTTTTTTGTCGTGTAAGTCATCGCTTAGGTCATGCTCAGTATGTACTTTCAGTATGTAACCTGTACTGTATGAATGTAACCTCACATAACCAACTTTAGCACGAGGCCATTGTGGTACATATTGGATCTGCCCTCGGCGGACGATAAGATAAATACCTAGACGATAACATACATGAGACACTCCGGCGGGTCTGGTGGCTACTTCGGCCAGGTAGGAACCAGTTCCCACGGGCCCGCATGACTATAGATGCGTCCGATCATTTGTTGCGATGGGTTGTCGTAGTGGTCTTGTGCATGTCGGACTGGTGCTCAGATTGAGGCACGTGGGTCATCATCACTCGATCGACTGCCACTCCACTTGGGCATCGAGATGTGCCCTAGATTGGATGCAGGGATGAAAGCGCACCCGTCGGGCCATCGGGGTGTCCACGAGGTCCGACCCAGCGGAGGTGGCCACGAGCCCGTCCTGAAAGTCTCACGTGCATAATCAGACAAGCCGCACTTAGTGGACGACATCAACTCCAATATGTGGCACGCTATCCTGGTGTAAAAGTTAGGCATGATAGGTTACATTGACAGAACATAGGTTACATACGAACATACCACATATTATATTCATACCAATCACGCGCCATACCCCCTGGTCTGTTATCCATCCGCCAGGCACGACGGGTCATGGGCACTCTATGCAAGACCGCTCGTCGTGGGTGCTCGTCGGATGCGCGCTGCCCTCAGCCACCATGCGACTTGGCCGAATGCAGCGAGCTCACCCCCGATCCGATGACCGATGGCAATTGTAAGGTGGGCCCACGTGTGGTCGCCTAGGTCGCCCCCGGTCCGAAGTCCACCGAGGCAGTGAATGATGGCCACTCCAACTGAGACCGTTGCTGAGGGCAGTGTGGCGGTCAACTTCACCATCGCCGTTATGCCGTCGTCGGCACACGAGCCTGAGTGCATGGATGTGCAACTGTATCTCCCCGTCCACCGGCTACCACTGGCAGAACCGCATCCCGGCGCCTTGCCCGGATGTGAACTTGTCACACGACCGACACCTCAACCACGATAGGGTGTTGGTGTCGGTGGTGCCACGGTCGGCCCACAAGCGGATGGAGGAGATCCGCCACCGTCGTGCTGCCCTAGATCCTGAGCTACACGGCCACCCTGGCTACACGGTGGATTCCCCGTACTGGGATGCCTGGTTCGCCAGCAAACACGAGGCCCGTCGCCATCAAAGCTTGGGTCCCATTGGCTGCAACTGTCGCTCCACCATCGCGGGTGGTGGCGAAGGAGGAGGAGGACGCCGACCTAACCGCGCTCGAGGAGGCCAACCGGCGGCAGTACGCGCTCCAGGAGGACGCGTGGTGGCCTGGCCTCGCGCAGTCGCTGTCCAATAGCACGACCGGTATGGAGGCCAACGCGTCGCTGCCACCACCACCGCCCGTGCCCGAGGAGCCGATGTGGGTGCACACCTACCAGTGGACGACCCAATGTGCCCGTCTACGTGTCGTGCCCACCTGTTTTGTCTGGGCGAGATGGAGGAGGAGGAGGGCCAACACGCCTTGGAGTCGGAGGCGCGGGCGCTTGCGGCGGAGCGGGCGCAAGGGGAGCGGTTGATGCAGGTGGAGCGCGACGCGGAGGCCGAGCACCGCGAGCTCAAGGAGGGGGCAACCCAGCACACAGCGACGAAGGCACAACAGCAGGCACGCGATGCGGCCTAGCAGGCTACGACGCTTGCTGCCTATCAGCAAGCGTTCTCGTGGGCGCATCCGTTGGAGTACGTTGACCTCACCAACAAGGACAACGACTATGAACCCTAGATGCACTGCCCTAGATCCGCCAACGCTTGCATCCGACGTTTTTTTAATGTTTAATGTTTTTATTTTAAGCTATTATTGATATAAGTGGACTTTCGTCGGCGTTGGACTATTATGTTTAATATATTTTAGGCTTTTATTTGGATTTAGTTTTTTCGCCCTTAAATTTGAAATGCGACAGCTGTGTTGAGCATACAAACAGTAAGTCAGACACAACCGGATGAAATCGCACTCCTAATCGATGCAAACGTACAAAATTCATCCATTTGCATAGGCCGGTTGGAGCGGGAGAGAACAAGAGAGGAGCGAGGGGGAGCCTCCCCCAATTCGTATTGTACGGTGATGGTAACACGGTTGTCTACGACCGTAGATGTGCGGCAGATAATATTGCCACCGAGAATCATCCACTCACTCACCTTCTCTTCGCTTCGTCGTCTACAAATACCTGGCCGCTCTTGCTCTCGTGCTCCCTCTTCCACTCGTCTCGCCATTAATTAAAGCTCCGGAAAACAAATTTCCTCCCCCAAATCCTCCAGATATAGCCCCCCACACCTCAGCAAACTCTCACGCGCGCGCGAAGCATCGGCTCTGCTGGATCCCCCCTTTACCTGGACATTTGATTTCCCCCGAATTTCCCATCATTTTGGGTTTATCGCCCATCTGTGGCGGCAGCTGGGGATAGGGCTCGCGGGGATGAGGCTGCATGGGGATGTGTCGGATGACGAAGAGGAAGGTGCCGTGATGGATCCGGCACTGCTGTCGTCGTCGTCGCCCGCCGGTGCGGCGGCGGCGGCTGCGTCGAGGCTGGTGGTGGGCTACGCCCTCACCAAGAAGAAGGTGAAGAGCTTCCTCCAGCCCAAGCTGCTCTTGCTGGCGAGGTAAAAGCCTGGACCACCGCTTATAGAGTGGACTCCATTGATTCATGGGGGATGCAGGTGGTGGATGTTTTTTTAGAGGAAAGGGATATATTTCTTGTTTGCTGAGTGGGGAGTAATTTCACAAAACATGAAAACATAAGTTTTTTTTTCTGGTACAGAGGTGTTGAAGACTTAAGGGTCTTGCTCTTGGAGGAAAAATGCTGTTCTTGGATCAGTTCTTGAACATCAGTAGTACTTTACCTGAACAGGCAGAGGTGACAAAGGGGTAGTAAACTAGTAATTGATGTTCAAACCATTATAATTTCTGCAGTATGGGGGTGGAATGGAATGTTATTCCATTCTTTATAGCACTTGTTAATCAGTGATCGAATCAGATATCGACTGGAGTAAAGTTAGCGGGAGCGGCTAGTTATAGTGGCTTCTCGGTGAAGCATGCTTGGGTTCTAGATTAGAAATTCCAGTAGCATCGGTAGATGCCATATACGTGTGCCACTGCACGAGGGGGTGTCCATGGTCTATAATTGTATATTATCATGTCCACTTGACTAAATGCTTTGTGGTATGCTAATCTTTGTGCCTGGCATCTGGGATTCTAGTTGGAATATTCCCATGGATAAGCACATCACATGGATTATGACAACTTGTTGATGGCAATATCTTTCCTGGGATCGTGCGTCGCTAGATTTAATGGCAACATGGGCCACTGACAAACAATTATTTTCCGAGAAAACTCAACTGAGAAACAATATTTGAGATGGCTATTTTATTAGTTATCTGAATTAAGAGCTAAATTTGTTCAATCATTTGCTAATTGCTTCTCAGCTTTTCAGCCTATGAACATAATAAAAATTAAAAAGTATGTCGAATAATACAAAGTAAATGTACACTTGGGTGGGTGCTTGAGTTTAAGGTTTATATACTTGCGTATGTTAGAAAATACTCAACATGTGTATCATGTTAGACCATGTGGGTCTGCAAAGAATCATGCAAAATTATGATCAAATGTTTCCTGTACAAAAGGACAAATGGCTCAGTTTTTTATTCATGTACCTTTATTGTTTAATTGCTCTAACTTAAAAACAAATGGACACTTTACCCTTGTGAGTTGCTTCACAGGCTAAACAACATAAGTAAGGCATGCATTCTAGTAGAAAAACATAAGCAAGGAATGGAAACAAATTTACAAGGGAAATGTTCTTTTCAGGAATTGAACAAATTTTGCTTGGTCAAATTGTATATCTGAAGTTGATTAATATTTTTAGATTGTTTATGTATCCCCCTACTGCTGAGTAACTCAAAATATGAATCTTTTGACATGATGCTGGTTTCCATATAATTCCTTTTTATCCTTTGGGAGGTACCCTTGTGATATATTCTGATTTGCATTTGATTGAGTATTCAGGTATCCCTACAAACAAATTTAACCCAAGCTGAGTTGGCGATGCACTGATTTTTTTTTAAGTTCAGCAGAGTGAATTTGACTTGGATGATTTTGTCTACTCACGTATTATAAGTTTATAATCACTAGCCTTGTGTGCTGACTAGTTGGCAGGCTTTTATTTTCTTCAATGGTATTTATTAGTGCTGCTTGACATCTTCTTAAACATGTGCATTTTGCTTTGTCAGGAAGAAAGGAATTAGTTTCATATCAATTGATGAGACTCGTCCTCTCTCAGAACAAGGCCCATTTGATATTATCTTGCACAAGGTTAGTCAAATACTTCTTAAAATATGTTTTGAAAGTCTGTGGATGCATAGGTCTCAGAACTAAGATTGCCTTACATATTTTCTTCAATGGTTGTGTTTATAAACGGTTTGATTATTGAAAGAAGTGACTTCTGCTTAATATTTTTCCTTCCTTCTGCAGAAAACTAGCAAGGAGTGGCAGCGAGTTCTGGAGGTAATACTAGACTACAGGTGTAGAAACCTGATGATCTTCAATTGCATGCGTACCATACTGATACAATATGCACGCTCGTCATGCATTTATCTAATTTCTCTTGTATAGTTGGTACCATGTCCTGGGAAATCACTAGTCAGATAGCCCTTCCGTCCAGAAATAGATGGCGTTTTCTGATATTGATACAGTCGCCAACAAACATCTTTGAAAAAAATATCTGTTATGAAAATGTGATTCCTGTAAAATCCAATGGTATTATTTTCTTCCAATCAACCCATTTTTCTTTCATATATTGGGAGTCAAAGATAGAAAACTTGAACTGAATGAATTCTAGGAAGTAAAGTGTTTTGGAACCTTGGTAGTAAGATTTAGTGTTTATCCTGTCGGCGGCGATGACAGTTAGTGTACTTAATTATCTAATGCAAAATAATATCGTAATTGTCAACTGCAGTTCCCTGTGAAAAGCTTATCATAATTGTAACACTTTGTTCTTAGCTTCTAAATCATGAATTCCCCTTCTGTGTTGATTTTTACATTTAAAATACTTCATTCTGTGAAGGTGTATCATGAAGTGCATCCAGAAGTCACTGTCCTCGACCCACCCAATGCCATCGAACATCTGAACAATCGACAATCGATGCTTGAAGAAGTAGCAGATTTGAACCTGTCCAGTTTCTATGGTAATATTGCAGATGCGTAATACGTCTTTTATTGATATTTGTGCTATGAAAATAAGCCCATTTGAACTGTTTGGGCAAGTGATGTACATTTTCTCACCTCATGTGAGTATTGTGGTTCTAGAATGTGCATAGATCTGAAGGCATATTCTATGAGTGAAAGAGTGGAAGCACTCGCCCACACAAGCATGAAGTCCAGTGAAAAAAGTAGACACTGTAATTTCTTGTTTACTTGTTTACTGCTGGGTGAGTCCAGTGACAAATTATGTTCAATTGGACAGCAGTATATTTCTGATTTATTGTGAACACGTAGTATATTGACATGCAGGCTGCTGAAAGTGCATCCTCAGCTTACTTCTGTGAAGGATTTAATATGTTTTTTTGTTTTTGCTAATAAGGACTCAATATGTTTAGAATAGTGTATAATATAATTTTTTTATGGTTTGAATTTTGGACCATCGCAGAAGAAGTTTGCACTCCACGCCAACTGGTCATTATGAAAGATCCGTCCTCTATACCAACTGCAGTTGCCATGGCTGGTCTAACCTTGCCATTGGGTAATTTGTTCAAATCTTGAAACTATCAGCTCTTTTGGATAAAAGGTTTTGAACTATGCTATGAGTGATTCGTTTGAATTAATCAGATCCACCACTTTGCTTTCGCTTCTCATGATCCATTTGTTTTGATCGATTTGGTTATCTGATTGTTCATTTTTGCTGCTTATGTTTAGATTTGAGTATACATGCTTTCCTTGTGGTTACTATTCTCCATGCAGTTGTCGTGGTTCTGACGAAAGCCTGTGAATATATTATAACTGCTACCATTATCATTTACTATGATGTTCAGTTATTCTCTGTTCCTGAAATTAGACCGTTCTAATCAATTCTGTGGTGTATCGGGAACATCGCTGTATTTATCTACATTCAATAGGGTGTTATAGACGAGCAGGAACATGAGATGATTGTTCTGCTATGTTCTTGTAGTTCAAGGTACCTTAGGTAGGTCATGGGCTTGTGGCCCTACTGTTCTTCTAAATTATTTAGTTCTATATCCTAGCTATGCTAGGTTGCATGCTTCTTGAATCTCGATTTGTATTTGTTGCTCCTTTCAAGACACACTTCACCTTAGTATTTTTGACGCTGCACTTCACTTTAGTTGTTATATGAGTTTAGATATCAGCTATGGGCATCATATGATTTGCACGAGCTGCAATATCATGAGTCATGATACGGTACAACCTAGCTACATGGATGATTTCTGTTATGTGAAACATATGCCTCACTCATTACTGAACAATTACAATATAAACAGGCATGCACTGTATGTCAAACAAGGAAGGGAATGATGAAACACTTTTGACATTGTGTTGCAGAATTCCTCTATGATTATTTAGTTTGGTGATTTATTTGTTACTTGATTCTATGTGCATGCTATGTGGAAACATGTCCTGCAACTTGCCTGTCACATTTGGTGATTTCACACTAGTTTGAAGGAGGACGTAAAGTAAGTAGGCCAGTAGTGCATTTGGGGGAGATGGACACTTAGACTAATATTCACTAATATTCAAGTTTGATGCTGTGATGTTCTCCTTCCAGTTGATAATTCCCATTGTCACATATTTAGGCCATTTTTCCTGCTGTAGCTCCAGTATCCTGCTTCTGGGGCTCTGTCTTATTCTCCTTCAGTGTGTTACATGAGACGTCCTGTTTGTTATGTGTGGAACTAGTAAATGGAAATTGCTGATCGGATGTACTTCTGTTTGTTTCAGTTGCCAAGCCATTGGTTGTTGATGGAACATCTAAATCTCATGAGCTATCCCTGGCATATGACGAGGCATCCTTGCCAATGCTTGATCCTCCTCTGGTACTCCAGGAATTTGTGAATCATGGTAATTCCTGGTTCTTTTTTTGCTCTCGAATGGTCGAATCGTGGCATCTGATTTATTACATGTACAGGTGGGATCCTCTTTAAGGTGTACATCATTGGTGAAGCTATACAGGTTGTCCGCCGGTTTTCTCTTCCTGATGTTAATACCTATGACTTATTAAACAATGTTGGCATCTATCGACTTCCAAGAGTTTCATGCGCTGCAGCTAGTGCAGATCATGCAGACCTTGATCCTCGTATTGCAGGTGGGTCTTCTGCAGTGTTTTCAGTTTATCTCTGGTTCACCTTTCTTTTCTTTTTTAAATTGATTCTGATCAAATTTCATACTAACACAGAATCGTGTTTGGTATGAAGAAAGTTAAGTTAATGATTTTATTATAATCTCAAAGTTGAGGAGAAAATCGTTCAAAAAAGAAAAAAATAGTTGCCTTGTAATGCTTATGTTTGCCAAGAGCTTTTTACTGCACCAAATGAACACTTTGCATTACTGAACAGAGCTTCCCCCGAGACCACTTCTAGAGAAACTAGGCAGGGAGCTTCGTGGTCGGCTGGTATGACTAGCACTGGTTCTTAACTATGTGTAGCTATTATATTTGTTGCCTCACCTGACTTGTTAAAATTTGCAGGGTCTAAGATTGTTCAACATAGATATGATTAGAGAGCTTGGAGCTAATGACCGGTACTATATAATTGATATCAACTACTTCCCAGGTGTGTAGTTATTTTCTCTGTCACATGGCTTTGCATTTATTTTCTTCTGTCTATGTGTCCATGAAGAACTTGCTAGGCCAAAAAAATTATCCCAGCTGAGGGGAAAAGGAATGTATCATCGCGACATGTCTCTGCCCGTCTAGGCCAATTTAACACTGTTCAAGTAGGGGTATCTTCTCCACTAGCCAAGGTTGGCTTGGCTGGGGCATGAGTAGTCTTGCTAATTGTATGTTATTCATCCGGGTGCAGATTGTTCTTAACCATTACAGGTAACTTCATCCCAGGTGAAGATTGTTAGGAATATGGCATGTAAATCATTGAAGACATTTTAATGATGTGTAGTTTCAGTGAGGCGGTCAGATCAGTTTCTACGGAGACAGCAATACATGCTAGCACAGAAGTTGCTTTTGTTTTGTTTGGTTAAATGGGCAAGTCTTGCATGTAAAATTACAGCAAAAACTTCATGGGCTTGACTCTCAGACGATTTCACAGCATGGTAATTTCCTTGCAGTAGCAATTCTTGACCGCCTACAAAGTAATACCGTTTCCATTTTATCTGCAGGGTATGGGAAAATGCCTGGCTATGAGCACATATTCACCGATTTCTTGCAAAGTCTTGGGCAAAACAAATACCAAAGGTGCTTGAGCGGAGGCTGAAGCGCCGGGAAGTTTGTGAAAGAGTGAACGGCTAGAGGAGATACATCGGCGGTAGACATACTTCTTCACCAATGAACGTATCTGGGATACATAAGCTGGAGCCTAAGGCTTGAAGAAGTCCCAAACTGGCATTACATGTTTTGTCAGAAGTGGCGCCAAATACACAGGATCGGGAGTAGGGGGACAAAAAGAAGAAAAAACTCGAATGGCCTTGTGCCGATATTGTATAAATCAGGGTTGTTATGACAGTTTGGTCACCTCTCGTCGATCTCAAATGTTTTTATCAAACAGAATTAGCACCATTAACATATTACTACGTATTACTCCCTCCGTTCCTAAATACAAGACTATTTAGATATTACATTATAGACACATCTTAAAGTGTAGGTTCACTGACGTGGCTTGAGATTGCGTCGGTATTTCCGCAAAAAGGAAGGGATGATGCAGCACAACGACGGTAAGTATTTTCCTCAGTTATGAAACTAAGTTATTGAACTAGTAGGAGGATCACCACCACTACGTAAACAACACCTGCACACAAAGAACAAATACTTACAACTCGACGCGAAATAGAGGTTGTCAATCTCTTTACGGTAAAAAGATAGATTAGGTAGTGATAGATTGGAGAGATAGATCTATCAAGAACATAAAATAAAAAGGGCAAATAAAAAGTGTAGCAAGGTATTTTTTTTTGGGAATAATAGATCTGAAAACAAAAGCAGCAAAAAGATAGATTGAAAAGCAATATGTTGGAAAAATAGACCCGGGGCCGTAGGTTACACTAGTGGCTTCTCATGAGAATAGCACATGATGGGTGAACAAATTACTGTTGGGTAATTGATAGAAGATCAAATAATCATGACGATATCCAAGGCGATGATCATTATATAGGCATCACGTCCAAGATAAGTAGACCGACTCCTGCCTGCATCTATTATTATTACTCCACACATCGACCGCTATCCAGCATGCATCTAGTGTATTAAGTTCATGGAAAAACGGAGTAATGCAATAAGAACGGTGACATAATGTAGACAAGATCTATTCATGTAGGAATAGACCCCATCTTGTTATCCTTAATAGCAACGATACATGCGTGCCTCGCTACCCCTTCTGTCACTGGGAGAGGACACCGTAAGATCGAACCCATCACAAAGCACCTCTTCCCATGGCAAGAAAAATCGATCTAGTTGGCCTAACTAAATCAAAGATTCGAAGAAGAAATACGAGGCTATAAGTAATCATGCATATAAGAGATCAAAGAAGACACAAATAATATTGATGGATAGAAACTGATCATGAACTCAAAATTCATCGGATCCCAACAAACACACCGCAAAAGTTTACATCAAATAGATCTCCAAGAGACCATTGTATTGAGAATCAAAAGAGAGAGAGGAAGCCATCTAGTTACTGCCTACGGACCCGTAGGTCTATGGTGGACTACTCACGCATCATCGGAGAGGCACCAATGAGGATGATGAACCCCTCCGTGATGGTGTTAGATTGGATCTCGAGGTTCTGAAACTTGCGGTGGCTGGATGTGTTTTTCGTCGACTCCCTTAGGGTTTCTGGAATATTTGGGTATTTATAGAGCTCAGAGGCAGGGGGAGGGGGTTCCCGAGGCGGCCACAACCCATCGGGGCGCGCCTGGGCCCTTTGGCGCGTCCTGGTGGGTTGTGGTCTTCTCGACCCTCCCCTCTGGCACTTCTATGCACCACTGGATGTCTTCTGGCCAAAAAAAAAATCTCCAAAAAGTTTTGTCGCGATTGGAGTCCGTTTGGTACTGATATTCTGCGAAGTAAAAAACAAGCAAAAACAGCAACTGGCACTTTGGCACTATGTCAATAGGTTAGTCCCAAAAAAATGATATAAAGTTGCTATAAAATGATTGAAAAACATCCAAGAATGATAATATAACATCATGGAAGAAGCAAAAATTATAGATACGTTGGAGACGTATCAGCATCCCCAAGATTAATTCCTACTCGTCCTCGAGTAGGTAAATGATAAAAACAGAATTTTTTATGTGGAATGCTGCCTAACATGTTCATCACATAATCTTTTATTTTGTAGCATGGACATTTGGACTTTTAGATGGTTCAAAGCAATAGTCTAGTTTTAACATAATGACTTCAATACTCAAGCATGCCAACAAGCAACCATGTCCTTCAAAATATCAACACTAAAGAAAGTTATCCCTAGCCCATCATGCTCAATCATTGATCCATCCATGAAACACACTCAAATATTAACTACACCCAATGCTCAAATAGGATCATAGTGCCCCCTAGTTGGTGCTTTATAAGAGAAGATGGAGACTCAAAGTAAAAATAAAAGTTACATAAAGTAAATAGATAGGCCCTTCGCAGAGGGAAGTAGGGATTTGTAGAGGTGCCAGAGCTCAAAGTTTAAATTAAGAGAGAAAAATATTTTGAGTGGCATGACTTTTCTGTCAACGAAAAAGAAAAAGTAGTTCACAATACTTTACATGCTATATATATCATAAGCGGTTTCCAAACAGAAAATAAAGTTTATTCCTTTTTTCACCATTCTTTCACAATCCATGGCTGGCCGTATCCACGGTTGCCTTCCATACCAACACTTTCCAAGGAATTTATTATTTGACAACATACAATAATTTTTTCTTTTTCGGGACTGGGCATCCCTATTACCGCTGTACTCTCGTACAATGACACGTGAATAAACACTCATCTTGAGAATAACACATCTAGCATGGAAAATATTGGACACCCCTACCGTTTCATGAGCAGTACGAGCACACAAAAAAGAAAATTTATTTTGAAAAGTAGATATGGCACATACAAATTTGCTTAGAACGGCATGGAAATACCGCATATAGGTAGGTATGGTGGACTCATAAGGCAAAACTGGGTTTAAGAATTTTGGATGCACAAGTAGTATTTCTACTTAGTACAAGTGGAGGCTAGCAAATAGATTGAGAAGCAACCAACCAAGAAACGAAAATTCACATAAGCGAGCATTGAGCATAACTAACACCAAATAATGCACCATAAGTAGGATGTAATTTCATTGTATAACTATTGACTTTCGTGCATGCATAGGGAATCACAAACCTTAACATCAGTATTCTTACTAAAGCATAATTACTCACTAACATGACTCACATATTACTATCATCATGTCTCAAAACTATTACAAGGAATCAAGTTTAATTTGTCCAATGATCTTCATGAAAGTTTTTATTATATCCTCCTTGGATATCTATCACTTTAGGACTAGTTTCATATATTGCCATTGCTTTTCACAAGCTCACATAAATTTAAGTGAAGCACATGAGCATAGAGATTTCATCTCTCAAAAAAAGTATAAGTGAAGCATGAGAGGATTTCTTCAAAATTTACTAACTCTCAAAATAATCTAAGCGAAGCATGAGAGGATTTCTTCAAAATTTACCAACTCTCAAAATAATCTAAGTGAAGCATGAGAGTATTTCTACAAAAATTTCCAAGCACACCGTGCTCAAAAAGATATAAGTGAAGCACTAAAGCAATTCTATAGCTCAAAACGTTTAAGTGAAGCATAAAGAGCAATTCTAACAAATCTTAGCATAATTTTGGCTCTCTCAAATAGGTATGTACAGAAAGGATACAAGTGACAAACTAAAAAGCAAAGCAAGCAAAGACTCAATTGATACAAGACTCTCCAAGCAAAACTCATGATATGTGACGAATAAAAATATAGCTCCAAGTAAAATACCGATGGTCGTTAGAAGAAAGAGGGGATGCCACTCGGGGCATCCCCAAGCTTAGCTGCTTGTTTCTCTTTGGATATATCTTGCGGGTGTTGTAGCATCCCCAAGCTTAGGCTCTTTTCACTCCTTATTCCTTCATCCATCGTGATCTCACCCAAAACTTGAAAACTTCAATCACACAAAACTCAACAAAATCTTCATGAGATCCGTTAGTATAATAAAGCAAATCACTACTTTAAGTACTGTTACAAACCCATTAAAATTTTATTATTGAATTATACCTACTGTATTTTAACTTTACCATGGCTCATACCCTTCAATACAAGCCATAAATTCATCAAAACAAGCACACAATGCAACGAAAACAGAATCTGTCTTAAACAGAACAGTCTATAGTAATCTGTACTCTAACCATACTTATGTAACTCTAAAAATTCTGAAAAATTAGGACAACGTAAAGAATTTGTATAGAAACACTGTGTTAAAATTTGAGCTCAATATCGCGTTCCAGTAAAAAATTAAAATCCGAACACTGGAGGCAAAGTTTCTGTTTCAGATTCAGCATTGTTTCTACTCATCTTATGAATCATCCTAAAGGCTTTATGATACGTCCATTTTGCATCATGATTTCTTACTATTATTTACTTTGTTTTGTTGAATAATAATGCCTTTTGGAGGGATTCTAATGCTTTTTCTCTCATAATATGCAAGGTTTACACAAAGAGGGAGAATACCGCAGCTGGAATTCTGGACCTAAGAAAAGCACGTCAGAGATACCTATTCTGCACAACTCCAATGAAGCTGAAAATTTACGGAGATTATTTTTGCATTTAATAAAAAATACCGGAACAGAAAACTACCGGAGGGGGCCTCCCAGGTGGGCACAACCCACCAGGGCGCGCCAGGCCCCCCTGGGCGCGCCCTGATGGGTTGTGGCCACCTCGGCCCACCTCCGGTGCCCATCTTCTGGTATAAGGTCACTCTTGACCTAGAAAAAATCAGAGGAGGACTTTCGGGGCGAAGCGCCGCCACCTCGAGGCGGAACTTGGGCAGGAGCACTTTTGCCCTCCGGCGGAGCGATTCCGCAGGGGGAACTTCCCTCCCGGAGGGGGAAATCGAAGCTATTGTCATCACCAACACCCCTCTCATCTTTGGGCGGTCAATCTTCATCAACATCTTCATCAGCACCATCTCCTCTCAAACCCTAGTTCATCTCTTGTGTTCAATCTTTGTACCGGAACCTCAGATTGGTACCTGTGGGTGACTAGTAGTGTTGATTACCTTGCGTAGTTGATTACTATATGGTTTATTTGGTGGAAGATTATATGTTCAGATCCATTATGCTATTCAATACTCCTCTGATCTTGAGCATGATTATTATTTGTGAGTAGTTACCTTTGTTCTTGAGGTCACGGGAGAAGTCATGTTGCGAGTAATCATGTGAATTTGATATGTGTTCGATATTTTGATGATATGTATGTTGTGATTCCCTTAGTGGTGTCATGTGAACGTCGACTACATGACACTTCACCATTCATGGGCCTAAGGGAATGCATTGTGGAGTAGTTATTAGATTATGGGTTGCTAGAGTGACAGAAGCTTAAACCCTAGTTTATGCGCTACTTCGTAAGGGGCTGATTTGGATCCACATGTTTAATGCTATGGTTAGACTTTGTCTTAATACTTTTCTCGTAGTTGCGAATGCTTGCGAGGGGGTTAATCATAAGTAGGTTGTTAGTTCAAGTAAGAACAACACCTTAGCACCGGTCCACCCACATATCAAATTATCAAAGTAGCGAACACGAATCAAACCAACATGATAAAAGTGACTAGATGAAATTCCCGTGTACCCTCAAGAACACTTTGCCTATTACTAGTGATTGTTCTGGCCTGTCCTTTGCCTCAAAAGGATTGGGCTACCTTGCTGCATCTTGTTTACCGTTACCGTTACTTGCTTGTTACCAATTATCTTTCTATCAAAACTATATGTTACCTATAATTTCAGTGCTTGCAGAAATTACCTTGCTGAAAACCGCTTGTTATTTCCTTCTGCTCCTCGTTGGGTTCGACACTCTTACTTATCGAAAGGACTACGATTGATCCCCTATACTTGTGGGTCATCAAGACTCTTTTCTGGCACCGTTGCCGGGGAGTGAAGCGCTCTTGGTAAGTGGAAATCGGTAAGGAAAAACTTATACTATGTGCTGAAATTTATCGCTACTTGCTACTATAGAAAACAATCCTTTGAGGGGTTTGTTCGGGGTATCTTCACCTCGACCGGAACCACAATTAGTTGCCCCTCAACCTACAGCACCTACTGAAAATGTTACTTATGAAATTGCTTTGGATATGTTAGAACAACTGCTTGCTAAACCTTATGGAGGAGATGGAATTGAACATCCTGATATGCACCTCTTATATGTGAATGAAATTTGTGGACTATTTAAGCTTGCAGGTTTACCCGGAGATGAAGTTAAGAAGAAGGTTTTCCCTTTATCTTTGGAGGTAAAAGCATTGACATGGTATAGGCTATGTGATGATCTTAGATTGTGGAACTGGAATCGTTTGTAATTGGAATTTCACCAAAAGTTTTATCCCATGCATCTAGTTCATCGTGATCGGAATTATATATATAATTTTTGGCCTCGTGAAGGAGAAAGTATCGCTCCAGCTTGGGGAAGGCTCAAGTCAATGTTATATTCATGCCCCAATCATGACATTCCGAGGGAAGTTATCATTCAGAATTTTTATGCTCGGCTTTCTCATAATGATCAATCCATGCTCGATACTTCTTGTGCTGGTTCTTATATGAAGAAGACTATTGAATTCAAGTGGGATATCTTAGAAAGAATTAAACGCAACTCTGAAGATTGGGAACTCGACGAAGGTAATGAGTCAGGTATAAAGCTTGAATTTGATTGTGTTAAATCTTTTATGAATACCGATATTTTTCATAAGTTTAGCACTAAATATGGACTTGACTCTGAGATAGTAGCCTCTTTCTGCGAAGCATTTGCTACTCACGTTGACCTCCCTAAGGAGAAGTGGTTTAAATATCATCCCCCTATTAAAGAAGAAATTAAAGAACCGGTCATAGCTAAAGAAGAAACCATCTTTTACAATGTTGATCCAGTTGTGCCAACCGCTTATATTGAAAAACCACCTTTCCCTGTTAGGATAAATGAACATGCTAAGGTATCAACTGTGGTTCGTAAAAGTAATATAAGAGCACCTAAACCCCCTGAGCAAATTAAAGTAGAACCTAGTGTTGCTATGGTTAAAGATCTCTTGATAGAAAATATTGACGGGCATGTTATCTACTTTTGTGATGAAGCTGCTAGAATTGCTAAACCTGATGAAAAAGATAAACATAGACCCATAGAAGGCATGCTTGTTGTCTCAGTTAAAATAGGAGATCATTGCTATCATGGTTTATGTGATTTGGGTGCTAGTGTGAGTGCTATCCCTTTTACCTTATACCAACAAATTATGAATGAAATAGCACCTGCTAAAATAGAAGACATTGATGTTACTATTAAACTTGCTAATAGAGACACTATCACACCACTTGGGATGGTTAGAGATGTTGAAGTCTTGTGCGGGAAGGTAAAATACCCTACTGATTTTCTAGTTCTTGGTTCCCCACAAGATGACTTTTGTCCCATTATCTTTGGTAGACCGTTCTTGAGTACCGTCAATGCTATGATAGATTGTGAAAAACAAACTGTCGGTGTCAGTTTTGGTAATGTGTCTCATGAGTTTAATTTTTCCAAGTTTAGTAGACAACCTCGTGATAAAGCGTTATCTAGTAAAGATGAAATAATTGGTCTTGCTTCTATTGATGTGCCTCCTACTGATCCATTAGAACAATATTTGCTTGACCATGAAAATGATATGCACTTGCGTGAAAGAAATGAAATAGACCAAATTTTCTTTGAACAACAACCTCTCCTGAAACACAATTTGCCTATTAAAACTCTTGGAGGTCCTCCTCCACCTAAAGGTGATCCTATGTTTGAACTGAAACAATTGCCTGACACTTTGAAGTATGCTTATCTTGATGAGAAGAAGATATATCCTGTTATTATTAGTGCTAACCTTTCAGAACATGAAGAAGAAAGATTATTGAAAGTTCTAAGGAAGCACCGGGCTGCTATTGGATATACTCTTGATGATCTTAAGGGCATTAGTCCCACTCTATGTCAGCACAAGATTAATATGGAACCTGATGCTAAACCCGTTGTTGATCACCAACGATGATTGAATCCTAAGATGAAAAAAGTGGTAAGAACTGAAATATTAAAACTTCTGGAAGCAGGTATAATCTATCCCATAGCTGATAGTAGATGGGTAAGTCCCGTTCATTGTGTCCCTAAGAAAGGAGGTATTACCGTTGTTCCTAATGATAAGAATGAACTCATTCCAAAAAGAATTGTCACTGGCTATATAATGGTAATTGATTTTAGAAAATTAAATAAAGCTACTAGGAAAGATCATTACCCTCTACCGTTCATTGATCAAATGCTAGAAAGACTATCTAAGCACACACACTTTTGTTTCCTAGATGGATATTCTGGTTTCTCTCAAATACCTGTGTCACAATCTGATCAAGAGAAAACTACCTTTACTTTCCCTTTTGGAACCTATGCTTATAGACGTATGCCTTTTGGTTTATGCAATGCACCTGCTACCTTTCAAAGATGTATGACTGCTATATTCTCTGATTTTTGTGAAAAGATTGTGGAGGTTTTCATGGATGAATTTTTCGTTTACGGAACTTCTTTTGATGATTGCTTAAGCAACCTCGATCGAGTTTTGCAAAGATGTGAACAAACTAATCTCGTCTTGAATTGGGAGAAGTACCACTTTATGGTTAATGAAGGCATTGTCTTGGGGCATAAAATATCTGAACGAGGTATTGAGGTGGATAAAGCTAAAGTTGATGCAATTGAGAAAATGCCATGTCCTAAAGATATTAAAGGCATTCGAAGTTTCCTTGGTCATGCTGGTTTTTATAGGAGGTTCATTAAAGACTTCTCTAAAATTTCTAGGCCTCTTACTAATCTTTTGCAAAAGGATATTCCTTTTGTTTTTGATGATGATTGTGTGGAAGCCTTTGAAACACTCAAGAAAGCCTTAACCTCTGCACCTATCGTTCAACCACCTGATTGGAACTTGCCTTTTGAAATTATGTGTGATGCTAGTGATTATGTTGTTGGTGCTGTCCTAGGACAAAGAGTTGATAAGAAATTGAATGTTATCCATTATGCTAGTAAAACTCTAGACAGTGCCCAACGAAACTATGCTACTACTGAAAAGGAGTTTTTAGCAGTTGTGTTTGCTTGTGATAAATTTAGATCCTATATTTTTGACTCCAAAGTTATTGTTCACACCGATCATGCTGCTATAAAATACCTTATGGAAAAGAAAGATGCTAAACCTAGACTCATTAGGTGGGTTCTCTTGCTTCAAGAATTTGACTTACACATCGTTGATAGGAAGGGAACTGAGAACCCCGTAGCTGATAACTTGTCTAGGTTAGAAAATATTCTTGATGACCCACTACCTATTGATGATAGTTTCCCTGACGAACAGTTAGCTGCAATAAGTGTCTCACAAAACACACCTTGGTATGCTGATTATGCTAACTACATTGTCGCTAAATATATACCACCTAGCTTCACTTATCAACAAAAGAGAAAAAAATTCTATGACTTGAGACATTACTTTTGGGATGACCCACATCTTTATAAAGAAGGAGTAGATGGTATTATTAGACGTTGTGTACCTGAGCATGAACAGGAACAAATCCTACGGAAATGTCATTCCGAAGCTTATGGAGGACATCATGTGGGAGATAGAACTGCTCATAAGGTATTACAATCTGGTTTTTATTGGCCTACTCTCTTCAAGGATGCCCGTAAGTTTGTCTTGTCATGTGATGAATGTCAAAGAATTGGTGATATCGGTAAGCGTCAGGAAATGCCTATGAATTATTCACTTGTTGTTGAACCATTTGACGTTTGGGGTTTTGATTATATGGGGCCTTTTCCTTCCTCCAACGGGTACACTCATATTTTAGTTGCGGTTGATTATGTCACAAAGTGGGTAGAAGCTATTCCAACTAGTAGTGCTGATCACCACACCTCCATTAAAATGCTTAAAGAGGTTATCTTCCCGAGGTTTGGAGTCCCTGGATATTTAATGACCGATGGTGGTTCACATTTTATTCATGGTGCTTTCCGTAAGATGCTTGCTAAATATGATGTTAACCATAGAATTGCATCACCCTATCATCCTCAATCTAGTGGTCAAGTTGAACTTAGCAATAGATAAATAAAATTAATATTAAAAAAACTGTCAATAGGTCTCGTTAGAATTGGTCTAAGAAATTAGATGATGCACTTTGGGCCTATAGAACAGCTTATAAAAATCCAATGGGTATGTCTCCATATAAAATGGTGTATGGGAAAGCTTGTCATTTGCCTCTAGAACTAGAACACAAAGCATTTTGGGCAATTAAAGAACTCAACTATGATTTCAAACTTGCCGGTGAGAAGAGGTTATTTGATATTAGCTCATTAGATGAATGGAGAACCCAAGCGTATGAAAATGCCAAGCTATTCAAAGAGAAAGTAAAAAGATGGCATGACAAAAGAATCCAAAAGCCGGAATTCAAAATAGGAGATTATGTTCTTTTGTTCAACTCTCGTTTAAGATTTTTTGCAGAAAAGCTTCTCTCAAAATGGGAAGGACCATATATTATAGAAGAGGTTTATCGTTCTGGAGCTATCAAGATTAATAACGCAGAAGGTACTAACCCGAAGGTGGTCAATGGACAAAGAATTAAGCATTATATCTCAGGTACGCCTATTAACGTTGAAAGCAATGTTATCCAAACCATGACACCGGAGGAACACATAGAAGAAACCTTCCGGAACACTCCAGAATCCTTAAAAATAGGAGGTACGTGATACGGTAAGTAAACGGACTCCGAAAAATCCGCAAAAATAATTTTTGTCAGTTTTGGAATATTTTAGTATTTTGGAAATAAAGAAATAAACCGGAAGGTGATCGAGGTGAGCACGATACACCAGGGCGCGCCAGGCACCCCTGGGCGTGCCCTGGTGGGTTGTGCCCACCTCGGATGCCTTCCCGACTCCGTTTTCCTTCCATATACTTGTTTCCCAAGAATAAAAATTATCTACATATACCCCCGACTGTTTTGACGACCGCATCGCAGAAAAATCCTCTATTCTTGTTTCTCGCTGTTCTCCTATCAGATCTGTCAAGTCAGGCATCATGTCTTCTCCCTCTCCTAACAATGTAGAAGGAGATGCCTGGCTAATGAAGATAGATTTGAAGAGGGAGGAGCCGGAAGAAGCCAACAAGGAAGAGAAGGGCAAGGAGGCTATGGTGGATCATCCCCCTGAAGGAGATCAACCCATGCCAGCAAAGGAGGGAGAGGAAGAAGATATCCTTCAACCTTACTACAGTCATCTCACCCCTATTGAAATCGAAGCCTTTAGAGCTTTCGAAGCAGTTCGTGTTCAGAATAAATTTCTCATCCGTGAAAATATTTCGCTAGAAGAGCACATCAATAACCTTAGGAGGGTCATCCACAAGTTGGAGCATCTTTTGAAGCTGAAGTGTGACATCATAGCACCTCCACCTTCTTCATCACCACCACCAAAGGAGACTTGAGCTCACGGGTATGGGCACTCCCCTTGGCTTGAGCCAAGCTTGGGGGAGGTGCCCCGGTATCGTATCACCACCACTTTTTATTCACCTTTACCTATTTTAGTTTGATCTTTAGTTTCCCTTTGCTTTAGTTGAATAAAAGTTTAGCATGATCTATTTTCGTGTGTTAGTTCCGTGGCCTACCTATCTATGTAATCGAGTGAGAGTTATATAATAAAGTTTAGTTTGAGTTTTTGCCTCTCTACTTTCTTGTTGCAATCAAAATAAAGAAAAGATGAAACAAATGAAAAGAATCATATGCTAATATTATGGTGAGTAATGACATCACATAAGGAAAAGTATAAGTAAAGTATAGGTAGTAAAATTTATTGGAGATTGACAAACATAGCATTGGTCAATGATGCAATTCATGGAAGAATTAATAAAGGAAGAGAAGATTCACATGCAAATACACCATCTTGGACATCTTTTATGATTGTGAGCCCCCATCAAATATTGTATGTCAAAATTGTTGACGTTGGACAAGGAAGACAACGTAATGATTTATGTTTGTTCATATCCACATAGAAGTTATATTGTCATAGATCCTTTAACATGTGGTGCTTGCCCAATATGCTAGCCAAAAATTCTGCACTAAGTAGAGATACTACTTGTGCATCCAAAAACTCAAATACAAATTCTTTCTTTGAGTGTCCACCATACCTACCTATGGATCGAGAAAGATCCTTCAAGTAAGTTGTCATCGGTGCAATAAGGCAATAAAAATTGCTTCTAAAAGTGTTTTGATCAATTAGTGTAAGAGAAAATTGAGCGCTATACGAACTTATGATGGCAAAGTAATAAAAGCGACAGACTGCATAATAAAGGTTGCTATCATAGGGGGCAATATAGCATGACGTTCTTTTACATTAAGGGATTGGGCATACAAACCAATAAGCGCATGACAGCCGCTGCTTCCCTCTGCGAAGGGCCTATCTTTTACTTTTATGTATTTACTTTTGCGCAAGAGTCAAAGTATTCTTCCCCATTCCTTTTTACTTTTTCTTTTGCAAGCATCATGTGGTGAGGAAAGATCTAGGCACATATATCCAGTTGGATATGGGTGGGCATGAGTTATTATTGTTGACATCACCCTTGAGGTGAGTAAGTTGGGAGGCGAAACTATAAGCCCCTATCTTCCTATGTGTCCGGTTGAAACTTTTTGTTCATGGGTATGCCGTGAGCGTTAGCAATCATAGAAGACTAAATGATGGTTGAGTATGTGGACTTGCCAAAAGGCTCCGACATGAGACCCTTCCTGAAAATATGATGAATTGTAGTTGCAAAGTTGACTGAGAACATAGTTTGTTGGTTCCCAATAAGGTTTATGCTTCATACTTCTATGTTGTGATGAATTGTTACTTGTTCATGAGAAGCTATATGATAAAAATGTATTGAAATAAGTTCTTATGTTAGAGTTTGTTGCTGCTATGTTAATAAGCATGATGCTTCTATGTCCGTATTTTGTTTTTATCGACACCTCTCTCTCAAACCATGTGGACATGCTTTTCAATATCGGCTTTCGCTTGAGGACAAGCGAGGTCTAAGCTTGGGGGAGTTGATACGTACATTTTGCATCATGATTTCTTACTATTATTTACTTTATTTTGTTGAATAATAATGCCTTTGGGAGGGATTCTAGTGCCTTTTCTCTCATAATATGCAAGGTTTACACAAAGAGGGGGAATACCGGCAGCTGGAATTCTGGACCTAGGAAAAGTCAGAGATACCTATTCTGCACAACTCCAATGAAGCTGAAAATTTACGAAGATTATTTTTGCATTTAATAAAAAATACTGGAGCAGAAAACTACCGGAGGGGGCCTCCCAGGTGGGCACAACCCACCAGGGAGCGCCAGGCCCCCCTGGGCGCGCCCTGGTGGGTTGTGGCCACCTCGGCCCACCTATGGTGCCCATCTTCTGGTATAATGTCACTCTTGACCTAGAAAAAATCAGAGGAGGACTTTCGGGACGAAGCGCCGCCGCCTCGAGGCGGAACTTGGGCAGGAGCACCTTTGCCCTCCGGCGGAGCGATTCCGCCAGGGGAACTTCCCTCCCGGAGGGGTAAACCGAAGCTATCGTCATCACCAACACCCCTCTCATCTTTGGGAGGCCAATCTTCATCAGCACCATCTCCTCTCAAACCCTAGTTCATCTCTTGTGTTCAATCTTTGTACCGGAACCTCAGATTGGTACCTGTGGGTGACTAGTAGTGTTGATTACCTTGCGTAGTTGATTACTATATGGTTTATTTGGTGGAAGATTATATGTTCATATCCATTATGCTATTCAATACTCCTCTGATCTTGAGCATGATTATTATTTGTGAGTAGTTACCTTTGTTCTTGAGGTCACGGGAGAAGTCATGTTGCGAGTAATCATGTGAATTTGATATGTGTTCGATATTTTGATGATATGTATGTTGTGATTCCCTTAGTGGTGTCATGTGAACGTCGACTACATGACACTTCACCATTCATGGGCCTAAGGGAATGCATTGTGGAGTAGTTATTAGATGATGGGTTGCTAGGGTGATAGAAGCTTAAACCCTAGTTTATGCGCTACTTCGTAAGGGGCTGATTTGGATCCACATGTTTAATGCTATGGTTAGACTTTGTCTTAATACTTTTCTCGTAGTTGCGGATGCTTGCGAGGGGGTTAATCATAAGTAGGTTGTTAGTTCAAGTAAGAACAGCACCTTAGCACCGGTCCACCCACATATCAAATTATCAAAGTAGCGAACACGAATCAAACCAACATGATAAAAGTGACTAGACGAAATTCCCGTGTACCCTCAAGAACACTTTGCCTATTACTAGTGATTGTTCTGGCCTGTCCTTTGCCTCAAAAGGATTGGGCTACCTTGCTGCACCTTGTTTACCATTACCGTTACTTGCTTGTTACCAATTATCTTGCTATCAAAACTATATGTTACCTATAATTTCAGTGCTTGCAGAAATTACCTTGCTGAAAACCGCTTGTCATTTCCTTCTGCTCCTCATGGGGTTCGACACTCTTACTTATCGAAAGGACTACGATTGATCCCCTATACTTGTGGGTCATCACTTTACTTGGCACAAACACTAAATAAAACATAAAAAATAATCATAACAGAGGCATAATTGTATCAACACTCAAAAACAGAAAGAAAAAGATGAAAATAACTTTATTCATTGGGTTGCCTCCCAACAAGCGCTATCGTTTTACGCCCCTAGCTAGGCATGATGATTTCTATGATGCTCACATAAAAAGTAGTAATTGAAATATGCAAGAGAGCATCATGAATCTCTTGACAAGCAAATTTAAGTCTAACCCACTTCCTATGCATAAGGATTTTTTGAGCAAACAATTTATGGGAACAAGAATCAACTAGCATAGGAAGGCAAAACAAGCATAACTTCAAAACTTTGAACACATAGAGAGGAAACTTGATATTATTGCAATTCCTACAAGCATACGTTCCTCCCTCATAATAAATTTCAGTAGCATCATGAAGGAATTCAACAATATAACTATCACATAAATAATTCTTTTCATGATGCACAAGCATAGAATTTTCATTACTCTTCACATAAGAAAATTCCTTTTCATCCATGGTAGTGGGAGCAAACTCAACAAAATAACTATCATGAGACACTTGATTGACATAACCACATTGCAAATTAAAACCATGATGATAACTTTCATGGTCATCATTACTCATTATAGCATACGTGTCATCACCATCATCATGAATAGGAGGCATGCAATCATAATAAATTTGCTCATCAAAACTTGGGGGACTAAAAATATCATCTTCATCAAACATAGCATCCCCAAGCTTGTGGCTTTGCATATCATTAACATAATTGACATTAATAGAATTTATAGTAACATCATTGCAATGATGCTTTTCAATCAAGGAGCTATCATGAATCACCTTATTAATTCCTTCTTTCAACACTTCATAAAAAATTTCAGAATCATGATTTTCAAACAAAACTTCATAGAGATAATTAAGTGCACTCAACTCACTAGCAATTGGTTCATCATGATTTGGTCTTTTGAAAAGATTAGCAAGTGGATGAGGATCCATATCAATAGATTTTTAGCAAGCGAAGATGCAAGCAAGTAGAAGGCACATGGCAACACAAGCAAAGATAGCAAACAAGCAAAAAGGGAAACGGAAAAGAGGGCGAACAAAACGGCAAATTTGTGAAGTGGGCGAGAGGAAAACGAGAGGCAAATGACAAATAATGTAATTGCAAGGAGATGAGATTTGTGATTAGGAACCTGATAGATGTTGATGATGTCTCTCCGGCGCCAGAGATTGGCGCGTAGAAGAGACCGCTTCCTCCCCGGCAACGGCGCCAGAAATTCCTTTGACGTGGCTTGAGACTGCGTCGGTATTTCCCCAAAGAGGAAGGGATGATGCAGCACAACGACAGTAAGTATTTCCCTCGGTTATGAAACCAAGGTATCGAACCAGTAGGAGGATCACCACCACTACGTAAACAGCACCTGCACACAAAGAACAAATACTTGCAACCCGACGCGAAAGAGAGGTTGTCAATCTCTCTACGGTAAAAATATAGATTAGGTAGTGATAGATTGAGGGATCACTAGAAGTGTGTGTCTAGAGGGGGGGGGGGGGGTGAATAGACTACTTGCAAAAAATAAAAACCTAACCTTTTCCCAAGTTAATTGATTGGCAGATTTTAACAATTATAGCAAGTCTAGCACATCCTACACATGCATGTCAACAAGTATGGCAGCGGAAAGTAAAGACATTGCACATGGAAGTAAGGAGTTGAGATAGGGAGATTAAACGCATGAGGGACACGAAGATTTTTCCCGTGGTTCCGATAGGTGGTGCTATCGTACGTCCACGTTTATGGAGTCTTCAACCCACGGAGGGTAACGGTCGCTAGAGTCCACGGAGGGCTCCACCCATAAGGGTCCACGAAGTAGAAACCTTGACTATTCCATAACGGCTTCCGTCCACGAAGGACTAGCCTCACTATGGGTAGATCTTCACGAAGTAGGCGATCTCCTTGCCCGTACAAACTTCTTGGTTCAACTCCACAACATGAAGTAGGAGGCTCCCAAGCGACACCTAACCAATCTAGGAGGCACCACCCTCCAAAAGGTAATAGGCTCGGTAATGTCGATAAACTCCTTGCTCTTGTGCTTCAAGATGATAGACTCCTCAACACACAATCACTCTCTCACAGATTTGGCTATGGTGGAAGAGATTGATTTGGTGGAAAGCAACTTGGGGAGGCTAGAGATCAAGATTCATATGGATAGAGTGGAATGGCTTGATCTCAACACATGAGTAGGTGGCTCTCTCTCAGAAAATAGGATGGGGCAAGTATGGAATAGTTTTGAGCGCTTCTCTTTCGAGTGGGTGGTGGTGAAGGGGTATATATAGGCATCCCCAAAAATCCAACCGTTACACCTAAAGTGACCAACTCGGTGACACCGATGTGTTAATCTCGGTGGTACCGAAGTGACCAAAAGGCAGTAACTTTTGAATCTCGGTGAGACCGATATATAATTCTTGGTGGTACCGATTAGGTGACCAACGGTCAGATTGCACAACTCGGTGACGCCGATCCAGAAAACTCGGTGGTATCGGTTTTATGAATCGAGGTAACGGAAAGTTGGCAACCCAAACTCGGTGGCACCGAAGTGGAATCGGTTGCACCGATGTGCTAGGGTTTGGCATGGGTGTATCTGAGTTTGGGAATCGGTGGCACCGAGTGGGAAATGTTGGTTGCACCGATTTTGGATATTTGGCTTTGGACAGACTTTTGTGGAAGAGCTTGTGGGTGTTTTTGGTGACTATCTCTTGTGCACGTGGAGCATCTTGTTCACCAACAGTACCTTACCCCCTTTTAATAGTATTGGCTTTCCTATGGACTCAAAGTGATTTCTCACAAAGTAAAATGTAGAGTCCTCTTGCTTGAAGCTTTGCCAATCCATTTCCTTGCATCTTGGGGTATCTCCACAATCCTTTTGCCAAGGGAGCATGTTGTGCTTTATCTGAAATGCACTAGGTAAAAGTATTAGTCCAAGAGACAATGTATGTTGTCATGAATTATCAAAACCACCAAGGGAGCATGTTGTGCTTTCATAGATCTCTCAAGAACACAAAATAAAAAGGGCTAATAAAAAGTGCAGCAAGGTATTTTTGGGTTTTTCGGAATAATAGATCTGAAAACAAAAGCGGCAAAAAGATAGATCGGAAAGCAATATGTTGGAAAAGTAGACCCGGGGGCCGTAGGTTTCACTAGTGGCTTCTCTCATGAGTATAGCACACGGTGGGTGAACAAATTATTGTTGGGTAATTGATAGAAGATCAAATAATCATGACGATATCCAAGGCGATGATCATTATATAGGCATCACGTCCAAGATAAGTAGACCGACTACTGCCTGCATCTACTACTATTACTCCACACATCGACCGCTATCCTGCATGCATCTAGTGTAATAAGTTCATGGAAAAACGGAGTAATGCAATAAGAACGGTGACATGATGTAGACAAGATCTATTCATGTAGGAATAGACCCCATCTTGTTATCCTTAATAGCAACGATACATGCGTGCCTCGCTGCCCCTTCTGTCACTGGGAGAGGACACCGCAAGATCGAACCCATCACAAAGCACCTCTTCCCATTGCAAAAAAATCGATCTAGTTGGCCTAACTAAACCAAAGATTCGAAGAAGAAATACGAGGCTATAAGTAATCATGCATATAAGAGATCAAAGAAGACTCAAATAATATTCATGGATAGAAACTGATCATGAACTCAGAATTCATCGGATCCCAACAAACACACCGCAAAAGTTTACATCAAATAGATCTCCAAGAGACCATTGTATTGAGAATCAAAAGAGAGAGAGGAAGCCATCTAGCTACTGCCTACGGACCCGTATGTCTATGGTGGACTACTCACGCATTATCAGAGAGGCACCGATGAGGATGATGAACCCCTTCGTGATGGTGTTAGATTGGATCTCGAAGTTCTGGAACTTGCGGCGGCTGGATGTGTTTTTCATCGACTCCCTTAGGGTTTCTAGAATATTTGGGAATTTATAGGCGTCAGAGGCAGTGTAGAGGGGTCCCGAGGAGGGCACAACCCATCGGGGCACGCCTGGGCCCTTTGGCGAGCCCTGGTGGGTTGTGGTCTCCTCGACCCTCCCCTCTGGCACTTCTTTGACCCATTGGATGTCTTCTGGCCAAAAAAATCTCCAAAAAGTTTCATCGCGATTGGACTCCGTTTGGTACTGATATTCTGCGAAGTAAAAAACAAGCAAAAACAGCAACTGTCACTTTGGCACTAAGTCAATAGGTTAGTCCCAAAAAAATGATATAAAGTTGCTATAAAATGATTGAAAATCATCCAAGAATGATAATATAACAGCATGGAACAAGCAAAATTTATAGATACGTTGGAGACGTATCATTCACTCATTTTGCTTCGTATGTAGTCCATAGTAGAATCTTTAAAATGTCTTATATTTAGGAACGGAGGGAGTATGATACTGAGCAGTTAAATTAGAAACAGTGCATCACGGTAAGAAACATTCGAAATAAGACAACATCGCCTGCTTTCAGTTGTAGTTTAACATTACAGAGAACTAAATACTCTTGTAGTGGGGACTCGAGAGCCTCTTTTTTCCGTGAATATGCAAAGATTGCCTATCATTTCATTGATAGAAGAAAGAGAATTAATACAAGAGAGGGTACAACCCATGACACGAATGCAAAAGGATGTGAACATGGTGTCCAGAGCAGAAAGACATGGGATGCTTGGCCAAACAAGGTAATAACATAGCAAAACCCCCTTAATCCGGCTATGGAAGACGGGGAAGCGGGACATAGGAAACCCAAACCACGTCATGATCTCACGAGAACGTTTGTCGCGCATCCACTATTCCAGATTTGGTTGGATCAACGTATCCCCACCAAGAGCACCGGGAGATCCAAAAGTGGGCAGCAGGACCCGGCCTAGTCAGAGGCAGAAGACATGGGAGAAGCACCGTGGAAGTCGCATTGCATCCTGAAAAACCACGCCTTGAGCAGCAACCCGAACTAACGCGAGTCCAACGTCTCCAAATACAACACAGGGAACACCGCGAGCTAACAAGACGGCGCCTTCAAGAAGGGGCCCGCCGTTCTTGAAAAACCACGCCTTGAGCAGCAACCCGAGGAATCGGGCCTAGGGTTTCCCCTGGTGCTCGAACAGGGGTACAAAAGGGGCCATGGCGACGCCTCCAAGGAAGGAATGTCACTCGCAAGCGTTGCCGATGCCAGCATAGGCAAGCCAAGTAGTGATTTCGCCCCGGCCCGAGTCCGAGCAATCCCGTAGCCGCCGGATCATGATAAGGAGGCATGGAAACCAAACTTTGGTCGAAATCAACACCACAAGAAGAGAAGCCACGCTCGGTGCCACATGGAGGCACCGGCGTCTCCAGAGACGCGAGCCTTGGAGATGGCGTAGGTACGAAGCAGGAGGTGACCGGGGCTTGGTTGATGAGGCGGCGAAGCGTAGGAGGCCGATGTGAGGGCAAGGGACAATGGAGGCACCGCCGACGAGCCTGGAAACTGGAGAGACGCGGATCTGGACCATCAGAGCCGTGGCCTTCAGGACACCAACAAACCAAAGAGGCTGGAAAACGCAACCTACGAAGGCCGAGACTGGAGGAGCACCGACAGAGGACCCCAAGGGCACCGGAGAACGCATGTCCAGGGTTGCCGTGGCCAGAGCCGTACCGACAGGAGACCCACCACATGTCTCAAATGCCCGCCTTGCCGCCAGGCTGACTCACCGCAAGAGCAAGAGGGAACGTAGTACCTCTGTAGGATCCGAAGTATGTATAGAAGGGGGGAGGTGATTAGACTACTTGACCAATTAAAATCTAGCCTTTTCCCAATTTTAGATGTTGGCAAGTTTTAGCAATTATATCATGTCAAGTACACCCTGCACATGCAAGTCAAAGAGTATAGCAGCGGAAAGTAAAGACATGCACGTATAAGTAGAGGGAAGGGATAGGAGGATCAAACGCAATTGGAGACACGAAGATTTTTCCCGTGGTTCCGATAGGTGGTGCTATCGTACGTCCACGTTGATGGAGACTTCAACCCACGGAGGGTAGCGGTCGCGAGAGTCCACGGAGGGCTCCACCCATAAGGGTCCACGAAGTAGCAACCTCGTCTATTCCATCACGGCTTACGTCCATGAAGGACTAGCCTCACTCGGGGTAGATCTTCATGAAGTAAGCAATCTCCTTGCCCTTACAAACTTCTTGGTTCAACTCTACACACAAAGACGGAGGCTCCCAAGCGACACCTAACCAATCTACGAGACACCACCCTCCAAAAGGTAATAGATGTGGTAACAATGATGAACTCCTCTTGTGCTTCAAAAGATAGTCTCCTCAACACACAATCACTCTCTCATAGATTTGGCTTGGTAGAAGAGGTTGATTAGGTGGAAAGCAACTTGGGAGGCTAGAAATCAAGATTCATATGGTTGGAGCGGAAGGTATTGATCTCAACATATGAGTAGGTGGTTCTCTCTCAGAAAATAGATGGGGCAAATGTTGGTTTGTTCTGAGTGCTTCCTCTTCGAGTGAGAGGTAGGTGGAGGGGTATATACAGGCATCTCCAAAAATCCAACCATTACAACATTATTGCCCAACTCGGTGAAACCGAAGCAAAAACTCGGTTGCACCGACTAGTGCAAAATGTGGCAACTTTTGGCGTTTCGGTGAGACATAAATCTCGGTGGGTCCGATTTGGCTGACCTAGGCAGTTACCAAAACTCGGTGAGACCGATTCCTAAAACTCAGAAATTCCGATTCTTAGAAATATGATACCAGAGAGTTGGTCACTGATTTCGATTTCACCGAAATGAAAACTTGGTGTCACCGAGACCTTAGGGTTTGGCTTATGATCTGTCTAGGGAGAAACTCGGTAGGACCGATTTGGAAATATTGGTGGCACCGAATTTGAGTGGTAGGATTTAGACTGAGTATTTTGTGGGAGAATTTCATGGGTATTTTTGGTGGCTGACTTTAAGCACTTGAGCAACCAGATCATCATGGATACCTCATCCCCTTTTAATAGTATTGGCTTTCCTATGGACTCAAGTGTGATTTCTCACAAAATGCAAAATGTAGAGTCTTGAAGCTTGTTGCCAATGGATGTTCCTTGCATCTAGGAGATCTCCACACAATCCTTTGCCAGTCCATTCATTGAACTTTTCCTGAAATATACTTGGTAGAATCATTAGTCGAATGAAATATATGTTGTTATTAATTACCAAAACCACCTAGGGAGCAGTTGTGCTTTCAACCTCACCGATGCCATGCACGGGCAGCAGCAGGTCGACTGGGAGGGGCGAGGAGGGGTGGAGCGCCACGGTCGAATCCGCGCCTACGCGAGTAGCAGCAGCTAGCGGCGTCTGAAACGTGCGGGGGGTCTGGCTAGCGGCAGGAGGCTAGCGCGCCGAGGGAAAGGCCTCACTACCGCCTTCCCAGGCACCAGCGCACGCTTCATCGGCTAGGCCTCTGGCGGCGGCGCGGCGGGGGAGGGTGCTGACGGGGGAAGATGCGACGGCTAGGGTTGCCTCCGAGCCGCCCAGAGAGACGACGCCGGGGGGAGGGAGCATCCTAGAGCCTCTTTGCTCTACAGGGTTGTAAAATGAGGGAATGGGAAAAAATAGGATTATTGTTTTGCAAGATTGTAAAATGAAGGAAGGGGAAAATATAGGATTATTGGTGGGGACACTCTTGGGCGGGACACCAAATTCATGTATCTTTACCAATTAACCAACTTCTTGACGCTGGGGCTGTTACCATGGATACAACCACAACTATCACTATTTCCTCCACATTTGATCAAGAAATGATGTTCTGTCATATTTGATCAAGGAATGAAGGTCAAGCAAAGCGATACGATTAGGTGTTATACACGAAGATCTCTCACGTCATTTTGGGCGTAAGAGAAGCTCGACATCAAATCCCTCGTGTCATCCACAAAGAAGAAAATAATAGAAAACTAAAGAAAGAAATGAATTTTTTATCATGCACTTTTTGATATTTGTACATGTATATATAAAGTATTAATACCTGTTGTGACAAATGCTTCCGCGAGCCACAAAAAAATATGAATATGCAAAACTATGTTTATACTAATATGAATTGAGAATGTTAATGTATTTAAAAAGAGTTGGCCATGCATGTCAGAGTATATGTCAAAAAAAACCTATGTATTTGATCAAAACATAAATAAAAAAGTAGAGATAAAAGGAAAAGAAAAAACCATAAAAGAAACCCAAAAAAGGAGAAATTGTTTTTTTCTTGAGACAAAGGAGAAATTGTTTAAAGTTGCAGCCCCATATGCTTTACCTACGACTTAGCCACAAAATGTGGCCCACAACAATGTGTGCATCACGGCGGCGGGGAGCTCCTATTCACGAGAGCTATTTCTCAAAAAACAAAAATTGCCAAGACTAGATGTCGCTCTTACGGATTTCTAATAGGAACCGCGACGACTAGCGGGCCGGCTGAGTAGCGAGGTTCCTTAGCTGCGCACTGTAGGTAGGTTTTTACTTTTTTTGTTTCATTTGTTTTTTCTTCTGTTTATTTTTTTCACTGTTATTTGTTTTCTTTTATTTCTTAATTTTGCTTTGATGTTTTTTGCCTCAATGGTTTTTGATTTTTCTTCGATATAGGTTCGTCTAGGTCCAGTTTTCTAAGGTTTCCCTTTTTCTTTGGTTTTATTTATTTTTTCACCGTTTTTTTCTTTCGTTATCGTCTTTTTTTCATTTTTCTTGGGTTTTCTTTGTTTCTCATTGGTTATTTTGTATTTTATTTTTCTCTATTGTACTGTGTTTTCTTGTTTCTTTCTTGTTATTCTTCATATTCTTAGGTTTTTTTTCTTTGTATTTTGGACACATGTCTTTTTTAGTACACAATTAACATTTTTAGACCACATGCGCAACATTTCTACGATACACTTTGCACATTTTTTAAATTACTGATGTATATTTTTTCAAATACAAGTTTTGAAAATCTTTTTGAAGACACAATAACATTTTTTTCAAATTCAAGTTGTACATTTTATTATCCAACGGCGACAGTTTCTTACATCGTATAAACATTTTTTTAAAAGGTCAAGAACGTTTTTTGAATAGTCGAAATTTTCTTCAAATTGTCACATACATTTTTCAATATTATGAAACATTTTTATACAGTATGATTTTTTCACATTTTAAATACTTTTTTGAAAACCTAATAAAAATATTTTGAAAATTCATGAAACATTTTCATAAATGGTACGTGCATTTATTGAATGTATGAAACCTATTTTTGTATTATGCGAATATTTTTTATATTTTATAAGTATTTTATCAGATATCAAGTTCATTTTTTTAAAAAGGTGACATTTTTTAATGTAACAATTTTTTTTAAAACAATTGATTAACATTTTAGTAGCAATATTCTTCAATGCATGATTCACATTTTTAATTTTTTTATGTAAAGTGCCTTTTGTATTATATATATTTAAAATAATAGGAAAAATAAAAAACCCGAAAAGGAAAATAGAAAAATAAAGAAAAATGTAAAAAGAACGTGCATGACATCAACATGGCACGATAGCTGGTTACTGCTCCGGCCCAGTTCCTGCTTCATGCAGCCGATCCGTTTCTCCTCCACTCCCCGGCCGACACATAGCCGCGCACCTATTTGAAAAATCATATTCAAAACATGCTTCTTTTAATGTTGAATATGTATTTAAAAATGTAAACATGTTGAAAATAAATGTTCTAAATAGATACGAAAAATGTAGAATGTGTATGAATAAAGTATACATGGATTGACAAAACAAATCCAATGAAAACTGACAAAAGTAACAAAAAAAAGGGAAGAAACAAAAAAAGAACCCAAAGAAACAAAGAAAATCAAGGTGTAAAGAAGATTTTTTTTATATGAAAAACCATCAAAAAAACATATAAACCCTAATAAAAAAAGAAAAAGAAAAAGAAAAAAACTGGTGAAGCCCCCCGCCCCCAAATACAGACTGCATGCAGCGAACGACGATACATAAATGGGCTGCCCCCCTAGGTGTCGCCCGTAGGCGATTCCTAGTAAAAATCGATATAAGCGGCGTACAACCCTGACTCTCCTATCGGGCGCCCCTATGTCTCATAGGTTTTTTTAGGACAAAGCTAAGCTTTATTGCTGATAATCCACATGAAGTGGGATACAAATCGGATCATGAGGCTAGCCAACCAGATGTGGCGCTTTGGACCGAGAGAAAGGGAGTGTTTAGCTAAACTATGGGCCTCACCATTGATGACTCGGTTTTCAGACTACCCACAATGGGAACTAACATAGATTAGTAACATGCATATGTTATTAGTCTAAGTTACTACCTCCACACACTACTAGGAAAAGGGCTATAGATGGAATGGGCTCTAATGGCGCACCAGACTCCTGGTGCGCCACTACTATATAGTAATGGCGCACCATGAGCCAGTGCGCCATTAGAGTGGTAGATACTAATGGCGCACCAGGCTCACGGTGCGCCATTAGTAACAATTTTTTTTTTCCAAAAATTCTAATGGCGCACCACGTTAGAGTGCGCCATTACTATTTTGAGTAGTAATGGCGCACCTCCAACACAGTGCGCCACTACTATTTTTTTTAATTTTTTTTTATTTTTGCAAAACTACTAATGGCGCACCCCTAGCTGGTGCGCCATTAGTAACCAGGGTTACTAATGGCGCACCAGATAGGGGTGCGCCATTAGTAAGCTGGGACCAGCTAGATATTTTGGACAGCCTCACCTACCCACTCACTTTCCCCACTTCATTCTCTCCACCTCCTCCTCCAAGCTTGTGTCGGCTGCCTCCTCCTCCTCACCTCATTTGCACCATAGATTCATCAAAATTAAGTGGTTAAATTAGCTTTTTTTGATAGGTAAGTAAGGGGAAAGCTATCTTTATGTTGTAGATCTACATTTTTTCTCCCTCGAGCTCCAACAACCGTGCACATACACTTTTTATGGCCTAGCTAGATCTATGTATGTTTGTGGTGTTGCATATGTTTGTGGTGTTGCATATATGTTTGTGTTTGCAGGTACCGGTATTTGAAATGCGATAGTTGCCAATATTCTGCCGACATGTTGATTCATTTCCGTTTCGGCGAGAATTTTGGCACTATGCATTCTTTTTGGTCCTATTTTTAGGGAAAGTCATGCCAAATTTTTTCTTGGTTCTAAAATATCGTTTTGCTCTACCCCGCAGGCGACCATGGTCCGCACGATGACCGAAGGCATCGTGAATAGGTTTTTGAGCTCCGCGAAGGCCGAGATGCTTCAAAAGAACGAGACGGAGATAAGATGTCCGTGTCGAAGATGCAAGCTGAAGAGCCTTATTGCGGACCCGGATTCCGGGCAGGTGCGGGACCACCTGCTCTTGCGTGGTTTCATGGATGGCTATCGGTGGCAAGGTGATGAAGATGACTATGAAGTCGTCCATGGCCGGGCAAGAAATGAGGATCGGCAGCAAGACAACCACCGCGGCGAGGGCGGGCGAGAAGACGAAGAATCTCCAGGACATGATCACGACGGTGATGCTGCACACAGTCATCATGTAGAAGATGCCGGACATGATGATGAGGAAGATCAAGACGAAGGGCATGATCATGATCTAGATGAAGATGCCGGAGCAGACGACGATGGAGGCTGGGTGCATGACCCTCATATTCAAGAGCTGCTTCTCAAGCAGACGGATAACGCAAGAGCTGCCGCCCGAGAGAAAGCCAAGCTGGATCAACTGGAGATAGACGCGGTTACTCCATTGTATGAAGGATGCAGGCCCGAGGATACCCGCCTGAAAGTAACGTTCATGGCTCTGGAGATGAAGGTAAAACACAAAATGACCGACGCATGCTTCGACGAGAACATGTCATTCTGGCACGAACGTCTTCCCAAGGGGAACAAGTGCCCGACCAGTTTCGAGGAGGCGAAGAAAATCGTGTGTCCTCTGGATTTACCGCACGTGAAATACCATGTGTGCATGAACAATTGCGTCATTTATCGGGACGAGCACGCAGAGTCTACCATATGTCCGGTGTGCGGCGTCACTCGATACAAGAAGAGGAAGAAAGCTCCTCGAAAAGTGGTGTGGTACTTTCCGATCACTCCTCGTCTGCAGCGGTATTTCGCGGACCCTAAGGTAGCAAAGCTCCTGCGTTGGCACGCGGATAGGGAGGAGAAGAAGCGAGAAGATGACGGAAATGATCCGGAGATAAATAAAAAAGACAAGATGCTGAGTCACCCTAAGGATGCGAGCCAGTGGCAAGCGTTGAACTTCGAAGACCCAGAATTTGGGAACGATCCAAGTGATTAGGCCATGATCTTGTTCCTCGGTGTCGATGATATGGACAAACCCTAAATGATAAAACCTTGGCTTTTAGGGTGCCTCGGTGTCGATAAGAACCTAAATGATGAAAGCTTAGGCTTTTAGGGTGCCTCGGCGTCGACAAACCCTAAATGATGAGATCTTGTTCCTTGACAATAACCAACTTTTTGACCAAACTTTTTTCCTATTTAGAGCGAAACATGGCCCACAACGATGAGGCCGGCGGTTCGGGCGGCAAGGCATTCTGGGAGCTGTCCCAGGAGATGGAGGAACAACCTCACCGCTATGAGGACGCCGCGGAAGACACCGATCCTGACTACACAACCCCTAGTGGCGCCGAGGATGCCACCACTGATGGTGCCGCCGAGGATGCCACCACTGATGATGGCAGCGCACGCACAGATGGCAGCCAACCGAAGAGGCAACGGAAGGACCGGCGCCCGAACGCGCTCCGCACCGTCAAGGAGGAATTTACTGAAGTGGACTCCGACGGGTATCCAACGGCGCCCAAAGAAATAGTCAAGGGGTACTCGGTTCAGCTCGGGTGCATTCTCCGGAGCACCGTCTCGATCAACACCGAGAACCTAAGGCATAAGGACCGAGGGAATATGCGCAACCTCCTCTTCACGAAGCTGCACGAACGATACAAGTTCCCCGCTGAATTTGAAAACACACGCCTCTCAGGGAATAAAGTGAACAATGCCGCCCTCACGAGGATGAGCACGGCCCTGTCTACTTGGAGAAGCGCGGTGAAGAGAATGATTGACAAAGGTGATAGTTATGAGAAGATCAAGGCGAAAAATCCTTCGATCAGCGAAGATGACTACAAGGAGTTCAAGATCAAGTGCGAGAGCCCCGCAACCTCCGAATCAAGTCAGTGGGGGAAAGAAATGCGGGAGTTGAACTTAGGGGAACACAAACTCGGTCCCGGCGGTTACAGAGTGGCGGAGCCTATATGGGACAAGGAGGACGCGGAGCGTGCCGAGCAAGGCCTACCGCCCCGCTTCGAGAAATACCGTGACAAGCAGACCAGGAACTATGTCAGGGCCCGGTACAAGGAGGACCCGGTAACAAAGGAGCTTACCACGGATCCGAAGACCAGGGCCCTTGAGGTTGTTCTGGTAAGGAATACACCCCCGCGTAATTAGCTCCATATGGTTGCATTCTAATTAATGAAGCCAAATTTCTAAATGGTTCACATTCCTTCCGCAGGCGTCTGAAAGCAGTAGCGCGGGGTCGACTCAGAGCACCCCTTGGGACAGCACTCTAAATAGGGCGTTGAACGTAATGAAAAACAAGGATAAGCTCAGTAAGCCGTCGTCAGCTGGTCGTGTGGCCGGCAAAGGCTTGTCCACAAAATGGTCGTCATACTATAACGCTGGTGGGCGAAAGGAGAGAAAGACCAGCTCGGAAAGCCAGTCGCGCGAGGTTCAAGAACTCAAGGCACAAGTGGCGCGGATTCCGGAGATTGTCCAAGAGCAAGTGCAACAACAACTGGGATCGACGCTCACCGGCATTATGCCTACCTTGATTCATGGGCTGACGACGTGGATTGCGGGCGGCCAACAGGGGCCGCCCCCGATTCCCAGCTTCACGGCCAGCAACTCGCACAACGCGCAGGCGGCGCCATTGGTGTCTCCGGCGGAGGCGGCATTGGTGTCTCCGACGCCGGCACAGGCATTGGAGCTTAATGCACCCGGGTGTACGCCGGCCGGCACCTCTGCAGCAAGCGGCCCCTCCGTCAATTGCACGCCCGCCGTTGGCGGTGCCTCGACATTAGCCGAGCTCGACGCCATCATCACGGTAACTAATTAAGCCTCTCGGCCGAGGACTTCATCTCCTTGCCTTTGACTGGGCATCCCTGACGCCCTACATGTTTTCGCAGGGCGCCGCCGACGTTCCGTGCACTCTCCTGCACTTCGTGAACGACGAGTTGGTCGATGTCGCCAAGGGCAGAATCGTTCAACCGGGCAACCCCGTGTTCCACGGTAATCCGATTCCACCCACCGTGTGTAGGGTTCAACTGGTTCGGGTGCTGCCAGGCTGCGACGAGTTGTTACCTCCGATTCGACCCGCCGGGGCCGACGAAGATGATGTGATGACCCTCAGCGCCTGCCTAAGCTGGCCCCTGCTTTGGCCGAAGAGCCAGATTCGTTTGGGGGCGGGGGACACCACCCCAAAGACAACACCGCCAGTCGTGCCGGCGCCAAGCCATGGCAAGACCGCCGCAACGCTACCGGACATGCCGGACATCCCTATGGCACAGGATCCGAACATGCATATGGCACAGGATCCGGACGACGACGACAACGACGACGGTACGTTTGCCCAAGTCAATGAGTACTTTGCCGAACATGGGTACAATGACGAATTCATGGGGCCTTCTTCTCAAGAACCCAACCCTACAAAAGACGATCGCGATCTAGCTGGTACCGCGGAGAAACCCAATTGCAACAGGCGTCGTCTGGCATTCGGTTCTCAGGAGACGCCTCCAGCTGCCGACTTCACCGAGCCTCAGATAGCCGAGGTGCGAAATATTATCAGCCCCAACACACTCAAGAAGGCGGTCTGTGAGCAGAACTCGATCCCATTACAGCAGAAGAAGGGACGGAAAAGAAAGAGTAACAAGGGTGCGAGCCAGCCGGCACCGAGTACGATCCGTGCTCAGGACGGGCCACCTTCACCTAAGGATATCTCGAGGAGGGTGCATGTGGCGGGTAGGCCGATGCTACCGACTAATATGCTCAATGCTGCAACCGGTGCTATGCGGAGTCTGCATGACAGTGTTCTTTCTTTGGAGAAGCGGCGTCTCAGAGAGAATGATGTGGCATACCCGGTTTTCGTGGCCAAGGTGCCAAAGGGCAAGGGCTTTATGGATAACTCCATCGGGGGTACGATCGTCCTGCGGTTTGATGACATCTTCGCTATGTTCAACCTTCATCCGCTGCACTACACCTTCGTTCGGCTATTTTCGCTGAGTATGGAGATGCGGATCATTAGAGACAAGACCCCGGACATCGTGATAGTCGACCCCTTCTACATGCGTGCCAAGATCTTGCGCAGCGCTGGGGACCGGCAAGTCGCGAGTTCTTACCTCGAAGGCGTCATTCTGGCAAACCCAGATAAGGATAACTTCATCGTGCCTTACTTTCCCGAGTAAGTCGTCCCCTCAACCGCCCCGTAACATATGATTTCTTAGATTTCGATCGTTTTTTTTTAACATTCCGTGTTTTGTGCAGTGACACACATTGCACACTCATCCTCTTAAGCCCTAAATATTCCATGGCGACGTACTTCGACTCGGACCGTCAGTCGAAGAAAGACTACACAAATGTCAAGAAAGTTCTTGATGATGTTCTCCCCGGCTACGCCAAATCTGGAGGCACCTTCACCAGGAAAGTTCGTAAGTACGGCAAGCACGTGTTCGCCCACAATACGACGTTCTGCTGCGTCAAGCAGCCGACTGGCGGTCAGAAGGATGCCTACTACGCCCTCCATCACATGCGGGCGATCGTACGGGACCATAATCACCTTCTGCTACCAGATAATCTCAAAGATTGGGCCGCGAGCTTGTCGGCAATCCAGGACGCGAACATTAGAGAAGAATTCTTTCGCATCCAGTCGGAGTTTGCGGAAATCATCCATCAAGATGTCCTTCATTCCTGCGGGCAGTTCAACTTCAAAAATCAACCGTCCAACAGTGAGATAGACACAACGCTACAAATGCAGGATGACAACGCCCGCAATTTCATGACCCCCACGTATGACGGCGGCTTCATCCACGTTCCGGCCCCTTGAGTCATGCTATGTCTAGTTCTGAAACATCGATTGGCTCATGTTGTAATTAAACTTTAATGAACTTGTATGTCTCTTTGGTTTGGACAGTCGTTCAACTTAGATGTGATCGATGCTATTAATGTCTTGCTTTTCTCTTCCGATCCTTTTGTTGCATACTTATATATTGCTTATGTATTGTTGGTACTAACGTTTTGTTTGGCTAGTGCATAGAGATGCCGACGTATGTCGTGTACAAGGGTAGGGTTCCCGGAGTCTACGACGACTGGGAGGAGTGTCGGAGACAGGTTCACCGTTTCAGCGGTAACAGTTACAAAGGGTACGACACTAGGGCGGAGGCGGAAGCTCGATACGCGCGCTATCTAGCGGGAGAGAGGAGGGAGCGGAGGAGGAACCGGATGAAGATCAGTTTCATCGCGATGATGCTCATCGTGATAACCGCAGCTCTCTTCTATGTGATGGTAGTTTAGATGATTGATATGGTTGTAATGTGAAGACAAACTCGCTACTCGCGGTTTCGAGACTTGTAATGTTCTAACTTTGTTCGGTATTTTAAATTCGGAGACTAATATGATGAATTGTATTCGGAGACTAATCTTCTATTGTATTCGATAAATCTGCTGTTGTTGTGTGATTGTATTCGATAAATCTATTTGTATTCGATATATTTTGTATCCTGTGAAAATATCAGAAAAGAAAAAAAAATAAATCCCTAATATTAATACTAGTGGCGCACCACAAGGAAACTAATGGCGCACTAAAAAAACTACACTAATGGCGCATCAGAGCGTAGTGCGCCATTAGTATGCCATAGCCCATGGGTACATATGGCGCCCTGGGAGGCATTGTAATGGCGCACGGGGGGCAATTCTAATGGCGCACCCCTGGTGCGCCATTAGTACACCAGATACTAATGGCGCACCAGGGGTGCGCCATTAGAATTTAATTCTAATGGCGTGGTACTAGTGGCGCACCAGTAGTGCGCCATTAGTAGGCAAAACTGGTGCGCCACTAGTATGTGTTTTCCTAGTAGTGACAGTGGGTAGTAACATAGGGGTAGTAACATTGAGTCTTTCATTTATTAGCTTATAGACTCATTTTGCCTTGAAATGTGTTATGTTACTCATAGAATGAGTAACTAGCTATGTTACTCAATTTCTCTCTCTACTCATTAATTAACTGTCACATCATATTTTTTGTTTAGCTGTCATCTATGTTACTACCTATGTTACTCCCATTGTGGGTAGTCTCAAAAATAAACTTACAATTAAAACTAGTGGCACGGAATTTAGTTTCTTTAATCATTGAATCATATGGACCCTTGCTACCCTTCGTTTTGTCGCTCACAACCTGCTTGCAATCCGCAGAGATGATGAAGCTATTAAGAAGAAGGTCCTCTGCCAGCACTAGGGCTTCTCTGCACGCGACGGCTTCCAACGTTGAAGGATCAGTTAGGCTGTCAATAATAAATGCTGAACTTCCAATGTAGTTGCCGGCATCATCCCGACATACTGGAGCCGCTGACCCGTCTTAATCTCGGAACACGCCACCATCTACATGAATCTTTGCATATCCCGCGGGTGGAGCCAAATGTCTTGCATGTAGTACTCCATCCGATGGAGGGGCTCCCTATAAATACGCCCGAAGCTTTGCATCGATCAATTCAAGCCTCGTAATGAAACGATTCACAAATAAGTGTGTGGCCTGCGGGATTTGTGTGATTCCTTCATGGATAATTTTCCGATGCACCCTTCAAATTGCCCACAGGGTGACCGCCATGCGAACAAAGCTATTATGTGATAGACTTGCCATAAGCGTGAAAATCCATTGTTTTGCGTTTGGTTCCGTTGTGGCTATCATTTGATCAACGATGTCTCCTTCTTCCAACGCCCAAACGCAGCTCGACATAGAGCACTCGAGTAGCGAATGTCTCCATGAATCCTGAGAGACACATAGACCAAAAGAGCTTGTGGTGGACATGTTGTGATGTGCTCTCACATCTTCGGTCGAAAGGGAATGTCTATCCATGCGCCACATTAACATTCTTCTCTTAGCTGGTACTTGAGTACTCCACAAAAGTTTCCATGATTTCTCTTCTGTGCGCGAGCTGGAAGGTCACACGTCGCCCTCGAGCCATGCCTCCCTTCGCTCCCTCATCGCCACCAACATCCTATAAGAAGAACAAACCAAAAATTTATGTTTCTTTCAAAGTGCCAGGCCCAGTAGTCATCAATGTTTCGAGTACAAGGGTGACCGTCATGATTGCGGGAACATCCATGGGCAGGAAGGTCTGCTCTATCTTCTGTTTATGCCAAGAGGTCGTTGTATGATCAAAGTAATCCGAAGCCAGTCTTGGTAGCAAACCTATAGGTGCGCTAGCGTAGGCGCCATCGTAAATGGGCCAGCCTACTGCAAAAGAGGCCACTTGCTTTTTCTTTTTCCTTTTCTCTTGTCTATTTTTTTGGTTTTTTTTGCTTTATTTTTATTTTTATTTATACTTTCAAATAATCTAAGTACATATATTACGAAAAACAATTTATATAAATATTTTAAAAATGTTAATCATGCTTTTGAAAAATATGAAATGTGTTTACCGAAAATGTTTCCCATGTATATAAAAAATATAAAATGTGTATGTAAAAATTGATCATCTATTTAAAAAAATGTTAATCATGCATTTGAAAAATGTTAATGAAATATTTGAAAATGTTAATTATTTTTTTTTAAAATTAAGTGTGTATATATAAATGTTTGTCATGTGTACAATTGTATATGAAAAATGTAGATTATACATATAATAAAATGTTAATATGTATAAAAAATGTTCCAAGTGTATACGAAAAATGTAGACCGTACATTAAATAAAGTAAAATTTACATTTATACCCCTAATTTGCATCCACTCTCAGATTTATCCCTAAAAAATCACGTCCTCAAATTTGCCTCTGGTCCGTTGCTTATATGAATACCCCTCGTACATTTTTCGTCCTGTCAGAGGCGCGGACAAAGGCCTTTGACTGGGCGGAAAATGTGCGGAATGGTATTTCTACAAATTCACCTAACGAAATAGGGGCAAATTTCAGCACATGATTTTTTTAGAGGTAAATCTGAGAGTGGGCACAAACTAGGGGCATAAATGAATGTCCCTCAAATAAAAGTGGACATCAACAAACATATATTTTTAAAAAGTTGATTACGTATTTAAAATGTTGAACATGTATATAAAAATGTTTACGATGCGTACGATAATGTACATTGTCTATGAAAATATTTTCATTGCCATTGAAAATTGCTCACTCTGTACTGAAAAATGTTGAACATGTATTAAAAAATATTGATTTTGTACATGATTTTTTTAGCATGTATTAAAACATAACATAATATAAGTTTACGAAAAATATTAATCATGTATTTCAGAATGTTAAATGTGTATATAAAAAATATTTCTGATTCATACAAAAATGTTGAATGTGTACCGAAAAAGTTGACATGTGTTGAACAAAACTGAAACTTATGAAAATCAACAAAATATATAAAAAACGAAGAAACCCAATAGAAATCAAAAAATAAAAACAAACAAAACCAGAAAAGAAAATGAAAGCTGAAGAAAACCAATTCAAAAAAATGAAACATAGAAAACTAAAAAAGAAGCAAAGAAAACCAAGAAAGAAGGAAAGAAAAGGGAAGAAAGAAAAGAAAAAGGCAATGAAAACATAGAAAGAGACAGAGAAAAAGGAAGGAAAAGAAAAAAATCAATGAAAAATACGAAAGAAACGAAGAAAAGCTTAAAAAAACGGTTAACAAACTGAGAAAACCAAAAGAATCCGACCAACGAGAGAAGGCAATTCAGACAGCTGGCGCGAGCGAGCGAACAAGGCACGAAAATAGGCCGGCTCGATATTGTAGTGCGTAGACAAAAGGTTTAGACGAGACGGTAGGTAGTCTCGCCGAAATCACTAGTTGGCGAGTACTCCTTTCAGGGATCACTCCCACTTCCCTAGGTTGTGACAAGTGGCGCACAGGGTTTTCCCTTTTTTCGTAGATCCGTATTTTCAAAACGTTTTATCTCTTAAACCGCGCTTCCAAATCTTGAACCGTTTTCACCGTTGGGTTCCTCGCGTCGAGATCTTCAAAACTAGATCCCATGTTGATAGGTTTTGACAAAGTTTTTTTCACAAAAAAACCGGAGACGAAAAAACCATACCTCTCGCGATAGAAAAAAAAGCAGAAAACACGTTTTTCCCTTTCCGAGAGGCACGACCGTGCCTCTCGCGAATGCAAAACCGTGCCTCTTGCGAAAGCAACACCGTGCCTCTCGCGAAAAAAGAAACAGAAAACACGTTTTTTCCCCTTTCCGAGAGGCACGGCCGTGCCTCTCGCGAAAGTAAAACCGTGCCTCTAGCGGAAGCAAAACCGTGCCTCTCGCAAAAAAAACAGAAAACACGTTTTTTTCCGCTTTCTGAGAGGCACGGCCGTGCCTCTCGCGAAAACAAAACCGTGCCTCTCGCGAAAAAGAAAAAAAAAACAGAAAACACATTTTTTTCCCTTTGCAAGAGGCACGGCCTCTCGCGAAAGCAAAACCGTGGCTCTCGCAAATAAAACGCGTTTTTTCGCGCAATTTTTTTTTCGTCCAAAAGTTAAGAAAGACCGGTGAAAAACCGGAACACCGAAAAAACTTGAAAAAAACAATCTAAAAAGCCGAAAACGCGTGCGAAAAAAATAAAAAAAACAAAATCCGAAGGGAACGCTCAGAGCGCGACACGTGACAGCGGCTGAGAACGCGCCAAGTGGCGGCGCGTGGGAGTGATCGTTGGGAGACTTCCGAGGGAGTACTCGCTATAAACGGCATATAGCTCTTGCTGCTCCTTTTTTTTTGAGACAACGTCGCGAAGCTTTATTAATTCGGCACAATGTTTACAGGTATAGCTGGTAGATTCCCGGGGTGTCCTAACCAAACATGGCGGCCACCACCGAGCGATAAAGCATGCTTCGCTAAGTTGTGAGCTTCATAATTTGAGCTCCTAAACTCATGACTAAAACTGCAGAAATCAAAAAGCGAGGAATGGTCTATTATTTCATGTACAATTGCGCCGTAGCTTGCCGAATTCTCCTTCTGTATGTCTTGTACCACCACTTTGCAATCCGACACAACTTCAATCCGCCTCAAATATAGATCATCCGCCAATGCCAGAGCTTCTCTAATGGCGAGAGCTTCAAGAGTCGGCAGATCAACGATGTGATCGAAACACTGGGTCGAAGCACCCATAAACATACCACTATCATCTCTGCACATCACACCGACTGCCCCAAATCCACGCCTGGACACAGCAGCATCAACGTTCAGTTTCGCATTGCCTATCACCGGGGCCAGCCATGTCGCTTGTCTCGCAACAGCCGGCGCCGTCACCACTGGTCGCCTGGTGTTGATAACCTGTAACTCACCAAGATAGCTGGATATGAAGGTATTAATCGAAAAAGGTGCTTGAAAGATGTTCTCATGAATAGCCTTCCGTCTAACTCCACAGAGCGCCCATAGCGTTACCACCAGGCGATCGCTGCTCCTATTGTTTGCAGGTCTTTATAGCAGATTGTCGAAGCCTCCAACTGGGCCAGCCCATTCGCGAGTGGCCGTCTATCTATACAGGAGTGACTGGAATGAGCATCGTTGTCACGGGAAAGAGGACTAGAGCAACAGACAGAGTACTATAGCCGCCGGACAGATTGCTGTAGTGTTTTTCTAAAGCACGAAGATCTTTTTGAACTCGTGGACATTTTTTGAAACATGAATTTTATTTTTATTTTTGAACATTCTTTGAAAAGACGAATATTTTTGAAAAACATGATTTTTTTTGAAAACACAAAAAAATTAAAAACATGAATTTTTAAAAATTTATAACATTTCAAAGAAGTGATCAATTCTTAAGTTGAACATATTTTTTAATCTGTGGTTCTTTTTAAACAAAAAGAAAAGAGAAATAGAAAATTTTAAAAAGAAAAAGAAAAATAGAAACCAGAAAACCCCCCAAAACAGGAAAAAACAAAATCACTAAACTTCTAGAATGTTCTCCAAATTGTTCAAAAACGGCCAGAACCTTTCAGAAAGTTTCCAAACCCGGGTATCCGCAGTATGTGCACTAGCTATAATGGGCCGGCCCAGGTCAGATTCACTTGGTCTCTGCTATATGCGGAAGAACGGCAATTTGATGCAAAGCACGTCAAATGGAATTTCCAGGGCGGTGGTTGAGCAGACAATCCCTTGAAATAAAAGAAGTTTACTCAAAATCTGACGTTAGATTTTTGAACATGACAAATTGAACCTTTTTTTTTGTCAAATTATGTTTGCCGACGATGACAAATTTAGTTGAGGAGAATGACAAATTCATCTCAGTTTATTTTTTGATCAGAAAATTACCGTGGTGGCAAACTAAATTTTCCATCATCAGGCCAATATAAATTGCCATGAAAACATCAAATTTACCATGGCTAAAAATCTAACGTCAGTTTTCTTGCGTTTCCGAAGAAAAAAAAGGCAGAAACAATCTCATCCTGAAGCCCACCGCAGCGACTCCCACAAAAATCTTTTTTACGCGCTATGGCCGCAGGGCCGCCCACGAATTCTCCACGACTTTGCCACCGGCGCCGGCGGCCGACCAAACTCCACGGCGCTTGTCATCACAGACAAGACGCACAACCGTAGGCAATCAGGCCGCCGCACCCAATTATGCACGAATCGACTCCCCAACCTCAACCTCGACCTCAGGGCCGGGGTGGATGGAGACACACTCACGGCTCACCCGGCCATCACCATCACTAGCAACAGTGCTCAAGCCGCCGGCCGATACGCACACAGCACCAGCAAGCAGCCCCTCTCCATCCCTCGGCCGGTCTACGTACCCATCCGTCAATGCCCAGCACGGCAAAAACAATGACGCTACCCGCCTACCCCGACTGTTATTCATTCATATCCCTGTCTCCCCCTCCTCCTCTCGCCGGCCGACACAGCTTAGCCAAAAAAGCGCCGTACCCTCGTCATCCTGCACGGCAACGGCAAGGATAATAATTAGCCGGAACTGCTACGCGGTGGTTGATCGATGATCACCTCGCCAATTCGCCATGCAATGCATGCAGCGCATGCATGCATGCATCAGCCTGCTCAGCTCGCCCGATTACTTGCTGCGGTCGCCCTTATCCGGTTCGCGGGGCCGTAATTTTCAACTCCGGCCGCGGTCGAATGGCCGTTCGACGACGCACGCATCTGTAGCCGCCTTTGACATCGATCGATCGGCTTCCTTCCGGAGTGCGTACTACATGTCGTATTGCCCGATCGTTGCGCAAAGATCGTTATCTCTGTGCCTTCCAGTGCGTCATGATAGCGCCCGGCCGGGCCATTCTTGCTTTCACTGCTGTGTCTTGTGTGCCGCCATGGAAGGGTGGAGATGCCGCCTCTGACCTTCTCCCTCCTTTTTTCTCTTGTTCTTCGCCATTTTTCTATCGTGATGAGTATGTCGCCTGATCATTTGCTCTTGGCACGGCGTGTATAGTTGATAGTTCTCAACTTGTACTTGATGTCTTGAAGATTAGACATGTTTTTTCTTCTTCTAAAGATTAGATAAGCTGTTTGGTAATCTGTTATATAAACAATAGGGGCAATTATTACGCAACAAGAGGTGTTCTGTTCGACAAAGTTCTTCAGGGAAGACGTGGGCTGTTCAGAGCCTTTTTACGGTCAGAAGGGGTTGGACTAACGTAAGAAGGAAATGATTGGGAGCGATGATTGGTGGTTGCTGACTATGATCGATTAACCTTCTCTGGACACCATCATATACTTTCCAAGATATTATGGAATGTCCTTGCGAGTACCCGATTGTCAAAGCTGACGATCGAGCACACCAGGCGGGGAATTCCAGCTTGGTCGACACGCACAAGGCAGCAGGTCAGCTTCAACTTCGTATCCGAACAAACAAACAAACATTTCATGCCTAGTGGACTCTTGATTTTTCAGAGCACGAAACATTCAGACCTTCCAGTACCATCTTGTCTGCACGTTTTTCTTTTTTCCTTTTGGAAAAGGATATTGGCTTCATATGGGAGCAGGTAAAATCCTGTGATCTCATCTCAAGTAAATTCTTTTTGCTCTCAACGTCTTGATCCTTCATAGACATTTCTCGAAGTGACCACATATGCATATCCATGATTTGACAAAATTATCTCTGGCCAGGATCACTTATTTTAGCTCGCACCCTTTTTGTTAACCCCTTTTCGTCGCTTCCCTCTTCATACATTACGCAATCAACCGGCTCGGGTTCATTCTAATCAGTGACTGAGAACACTGTCCCATTGCTAATGACCTCCACCTCATAACAGCTAGTCAAACGCTAGCCTTTTCAAAAAGGTTTGCAGCCAGCCGAAGGCTGCTAATTGTGATAAGCACTTGACGTTTGACCTATAAGATGCATCACCACGAAATGCCAAAAATATGTAATGAGATCTAGTCCCTGGCCTGTGCACTGCTGCTTTGCGTCCGTTGTTTAATGGCCAGTACCGTCTTTGACCTAACAATTAAGTCCAAACAAACAGGAGAGCGTTATCCATAGTCCCTTTCAGATGGCGGCCATATGGCGCATTAAGATATAACCACTACTTTATATGACCAAATGATTGGCCTATTCGTTTGTTATTGCACTAATGGAGGGGTGGTTTCGCTTAGCCTCTCAGATGGGCCAATTCAAGCAGACAGAAAGCAAACAAAAGATATGGACATGATCTCAGGTTGCTATTATCAATCATTTGCCTGCTTACTTCTTGCAAGACACCAAGAATCTCTAAAACTACAAAACTAAAGAGTTCCCCGGAACTAATAACCGGTAGGTTTGTTCATATCTAGGACATGTTTATTTATGCCTCAAAATCAGAAGTGAAGTTTCGACCCCTGCAACATGAACTGAATATTATTATCATTTTTTGCTTTTCGAAAAGTCCAGAACAGTATTTTCAGACTTTTCTTCAGAGGATATTTTGTAGGACAGGCAGGAACTAGGGTGGCACTTTTCCTCGATACATCATTAATCAGAATTTCTTTGTGCTCCTCATGCTGTCCGAAATTATTCATCGGCATAGGATTCCTCAGGACCCTTGGTTGCATTTTCGGCAGTATTGCTGGTAATCTGAACACACTTTAGGCACAAAGAAAAAATCTATCCTGATGCCTTATCACTTGGAATCCTTCTTGAGCCGGGAAGAATTTAGTTCACACGCATGAGTAGATTTCCTCAATGATCGAGATACAAAATTCACCTTTGTGTCAACTACACATGGAGACTTTCTCTTGCTTAAAATCACCACATCATTGGCCAGGCTTTTGTTTACTTGGGCAAACCGAATAGTCGACAGCAACTTGTGACTAGGATAGAACTAGATAAGAACCGCATTGGGGAATGTTGCTACATGATCAACTTTTTTCTAGAGAAGCATCGATGAATACAAAGCTCTTGATAGGCGTAGAGAAATGATGATTGGTCATCCTGCTAAATCAAGAGAAGGGACAAGTTAGGCAGCGCAACTGATGCATCAACAACCATGACAAGATATATATGACTGGTATGGGTGCAATACTAAACATGTTTGTTTAGTGGTTGGATAATCAAGCTAGCTAGGTTGATGATTGACAACAATAGCTAATGAACATAATTAACAATGGAGGATTAGTTGAGCAGCTATATCAGCTGATCTTCAATCAATCATGAGAATGGACAAAGACAAAGCAACAATAATATAGACATGCAAATGACTCTGCAGATATTCAAACACCTGGATCTTGCATGACACGGAAAGAGCTTGCGTACAGCATGATTGGTGCGCAATTGGTGAAAAGAATCATGGAAGGCACACACAAACGCAAAGTATTCCATTTTATAATAGATCTGGAAGAGAATATAGTGGTGAGGTCACGGTTCATGTATGCATGCACCATCAATAATTTGAGCTACTAGTCGGAGATCCTTACAAGACAGTAGCACTGGAGCTCTCACTTATATCGTCATCTCAGGATATTGCAGGTTGCTGATCGATCAGTTTTGGGAGCTTTATTCGATCTGCTCTATCGATGCCCAACATGATGGAAATTCAGATTCAGTTTCTCTTCATCCATGTAATTTTTTTTAGATTTTTTTGTAATTGAGGAGCATCGCCTCGCTCCCAATTTCATTTATATGTGTATTTTTTTTTTCCGAAAAGGGATATATGTATACTAGAAAATCCATATGATGTATGACATCCGTCCCAAACTACTTGTACTAGATTCGTATAGATATAGATCTATCATGTCTACATACATCCGTATCCAAGACAAGTAATTTGGGAGGGAGGAAGTATTCAAAATGAGGGACAAGTCCCTGACCTAGATGAGACGGTATGTTGTGAAGGCATGACTCTACTGAGAATGGTTCAATTACATGTAGTATCTATCTATCGCTCTATTTATCATTTGGACGACAATATTAAGATTTCGGTAACTATACATAGCAGCAGTCTATCTAACTTATAAACTGATGTATTAATTAAACATCGCATACATCAGAACTATCTGCAAAACTGCGATCTAAGAGCATCTACAACTGAATTTGGCAAATCCGCCCCCCCTATACGCCCGCGGGCACGTCTGGGCGCGTCCGAGACAGTGCCGGACGGCCCCTCATATGGGCTGCCGCACATCCACACACCTCAAATGAAGAACCTCAAATTCATACAATCCATGCACGTGGATCATACGATACAAATTTTCCGAATTCGACAGTTCGAAACAAAGCAAAACAAATCATAGTTCAACAATCCGGACATGTCAAAATGAAATCAATGTCTGATCAGTCGATGGCTAGCTGGTCAGATCACTCGTCGTACGCCATCCATGCCGCCTGCTCCGAGGTCATCGTTGCGTCCCGCTCCGCCTACATCCGGGCCACATGCCCCGCCTGCATCCTTGCCGCATGCGCCGCTCATGCCGTAGCCGCCCTCGCCTTTGCCGTCTTTGCCTTCTTCTTCTTCTTCTTGCTCGGATTGGGATTTGATGTTGTCCCAACTTGAAATGTAGGACCGGTTGGATCCGCCAATTCATATTCCATTCGGGCCGGATCATGATTATCATTGATCACATCCGACATGCTCAACTCCTAAATTATCAAGCATTCATCAAGTCCGAAATGAACTACCGATATATGCAAAACATTGAACAAAGTTAATCGGACAGGAGCAACAAGAACATACCGAGTCTTGTTGTGTCATTACGTTGAACAGGTCGTGGGCAGCCCGGGCGGCGCCGGTGCCCGTGCTTGTTCACGCCTGAACAAGCTGGGGCGACTGACTGACGTCCACCGGCGGCATATGCATGGGCAGAAAGCTCTCCAGAATGCCTCAACCGGCCGTCACATCCTCCTCTGTCCTAATCGAGTACGACGACGCAATCCTTCTCGACGACTGGATGATGAGGTGTAGGGTCCCGGGGGGGGGGGGGGGGGGGGGGGACACCGGGGGGGGGGGGAGAGGGGGACGGGCGGTGGAGGGGACAACAACTCCTCCATGTCTGCATCCGCTCCCTACGACGCCCCCGCTTCCCTCTCTCGCTACCTCCGTCGCTGGTACCTCCAGGCGACGTTCTCCAGCTTGCAGGACGAAGTCGAGGATAGGTCACCGATGAAGGAGGCGGATGCAGCCTCGGTCCGCGGTGGTCGGGGACGGGCTAGACGACATCTCAGGCGACGGATCGGAACCGGCGACGAGGATGGGGAGCAAGGATGGCGGACGGCGAGAGCGCCGACGCGGGAAATGTAGTAGGGAGGCATGAGGAGGGGGAATGGTTTGGTGGATTTGGTACAATTTTTGATGGGGGTAGGCCTCTTGGGTCCGACGTGACGGACGCGCCCGGTCACACCCGGGCCTCCTCATATCCGCCCTATATTTGGGTTGGATATGAGGGGTGCCGTTCAGCCCGGGCGTTTGAGACGCCCGTCTGGGACGCTTTTTTATGACCGTTCAGTGACCGGGTTGTCCACTTGGGTGTTTGAGGCGGGTTTGGGACGCCCGGTTGTAGATGCTCTAATATCACATAATTATGAAAATAGCATAATAAAATTCAAAGTAAAAAAAAAACATTTTTGACAGGAACTAAAACTAAACTTGATTAAAGATGTTGGACACACGAATGATGTTTTATTTAGCACAACATGTATTGTAAAACCTTTTCATCTTTTTTTTTGAAAAGGAGGATCACCCTCGGCCTCTGCATATGAATGATGCATGCTGCCATATTATTAAGTAAAAGGTCCCACAAAAGGTCCGTGATACAGCGGTCGCTCCAATAAAGCCAAAGTAAAATAACAAATAAAGTTGTCATAACCGATGAAAATAGAACGAGATGACTAAAACGTTTTCATCTATAGTTACATAATCGAAATGCCGACGAATTTTTTACTTATACACTTCCAACATATTTAAGGCGACACTCTCACGTTCGCGATGTGAGACGTGCTACTTTGTGTATTGGAAATTTAGTGAGATTATTAGATGTATCTTTTGTCTTTATCATTTCACCATGGGATTAGGGAGACACATATAGTTTGTTTTACCGGGGAGACTTGCGTGAGATCTGACATTTAGGTGAGATCGTGAGATCAACACCAAAAATCATATTTAGACATTTTGAAAAAATGTGAAATTATTTGACAACATTCTTGTGTGATATGTCTACCACTCGGAAAAAAATCAGCTCAAAACTCGATGTATATTTTGAGATTCAAAAAAGACAAATTCGAATGTAAATAGTAGCAGCTCTGGGTGAATAGTACTTTGCCACTGTTCATATCCAATTTTGTCTTTTTCATTTGTATTAATGTGAGTTGAATTAGAAGCTGAAAATTTTTGTGGTTATACAACAAACATTCATGAGTGTCTACAAAAAATTTGAGAATTTTTGAACATGTACTTTTTTTTTTCAAAAAATTTGATCCCATAGATCTCACCTAATGTGAGATCTCACACAAGTCTTCCCCGGTATGTATATAGGGTTGATGGAGGGGTATTTTGTACACAATTGTTTTTGAACTAGGCTACCCCCATTTCATAATGGAAAGAGGAAATTGCACAAATACTTGGGTCTACACAAAGCCACAACTCCACATGATTTTAACACAAAACCACGACTCCACATGATTTTAACAGAAAACCACGACTCCCGGACTAATCGGTAACACAAAACACAATTTTTTTATGATTAGTCACTTAAGAAGAATTATGAAATGTGGTCTTAAATGATCAAATTGGGATTTTTTCAGCCAATCCAGTCGGCCATTTTATGATTAGTCACTTAAGAAGAATTATGATACATTTGCTATACGTGCAAAAGTTCTGTAATGCAGTATAACATATGACTTATTGAACTTGGCAACTAAATTTCTTTTTGCAGGGAATTTGGCAACTGATTTTGTCAATGAGTGGTTAGAGCATCTTCAACCACGACTTGCAAATCCCGTCCCTCAAACGCCCGCGGACACGCCCGGTCAGTGACCGGACGTGTCCGTTTTGAACCCTTACTTTTTCATCCGTGCAGCCGCATCTCTCATATTTTTCCTCATATGTCCGGTCACTTGCACGTGATTGGTGAAGAAGAAGAGAGAGAAAGAAAACAATGAATAAAGAAAGAGAAAAGGTGGTCCGGGATGGGGTCACGTCCTACATGGCGGACTGACCGGACGCGTCCGGGCGCGTCCACGAGCCCTCATATCGTCCTCATATTTGAGATGGATATGAGGGGTGCCGGTCAGTCCGGGCGTTTGAGATGGGTATGAGGGGTCGTATGGATCGATTTTTTGTGACCGGACAGTGACCGGACAGCCTGTCCGGGCGTTTGAGGAGGGTAGGAGGGGTCCGGCTGTAGATGCTCTTAGCTATCTAACAAACCACTTAACTCTAATCAGCCCCTAATCCATAGTTTATCTCCGCAATCGATTCTCAGCGGACCCCACAATTTGATTGCCAAAGATCTGGCAAATTTTCAGTGGGGTGCCACATGAAACCTTGGACGGGGCAAATGGCCCATCATTGCACGGCACAAACCGGTCGCCCTCTCGTCCGGTCTTGCCCCGTCCATTGGGATGGGTTGCTTCGCTTGGGGTCGGATTAGATCATAATTAAGCATGTTGACCACGGAAATGAGATATGGCGACATGCCACAAAAAGAGATGTATAAGGAGAGGAAAAACTTTAGACGGAGACTTGGACCGCAACAACAACACTAGAGTACAAGGTAGGCAAGGCAGGGTCATGAATGATTGCTTGAAAAAAAAAATGGTTTATTTCAATATGAAACGAAAATGAGAGCCGAGGACAGTTTGGTGACCTGTGAGATTGGCAAGCAAAGCAACTTGGCTTGAACAGAGCCAAACTCAGACGCATGATTGGACGCTGACCCAGAGGGAATGGTACAAACATAAAACATGACGCGCTCATCATGTGGTCTGGACTTCTTTGTGTTTTGTGCTCCTGTCTGCAGCGAATTGCTAACGGTACCCAAACGTGCAGCTGAGTGACTAGTACTCCCTCTGCTCACAAATATAAGATGTTTTGAATATGTTAATATGAACTATGTACGAACTGAAATGAGTGAACGAACACACTAAAACATGCCTATATACATATGATTCAGAAAAATGTTAGAACATCTTATATTTGTGAACCGAGGAAGCACCTGTTAGGAAGGGGTTAACATCAAAAAAAGGAGAAAGTGTCGGTTAATTGCCGACTAAGCCTCCGCAACTCTGTGTTTTTTATTTTAGAAAAGACATTTCCATTAAATCGATATATTAAGGCGACACAATCAAAATTTATTAGTCCGTACTGAAACTTATAATCATTAAATTCAAAAAAACCATATATACAACCAAAGAAAAAAAAGTAGGTTTTCTTCCTTAAAAGTACTCGCGTCACAAGAGCCATACGCTTCATCATCTATGGCAATCGTTTCACTAAGGATCAAAATTAACCGATACAACAACACATGAACCAACATGGAGCAAAATTCCCAAAGACAATGCCTTTAAGAAGGGGATTGCCATTGTACAGTGCACTTATGTGGATGCCTCATGATCTCACCAATGCAGGTTAGATCATGGTTTTCAACCCGAGAAAATGCATAATCGTCACTGATTTTGCTAAAAAAAAACCATCCACCACCTAAGCTGACAGACCTTTTCTGACATATCCCACCATGCTAGCCACTCCCGTTGCAACTAGAAACAACATGCCCTCGGATCTTGCACGTGAAAGCCCTAAGCATATGAGAAATTTGTGAGAAGCAAAGCTAACATAGTTGTCACCCACCAAGCATCATCATCATGCCACACGTCGCGAGAAGCCGCGTCGTTCGAGGGCTAATAAGCTCTCCCTATTTGTATCCAACCCACGTGCCACCTCAAAGTTGAGGCATTAGAGAGGATCAATCTCACTAGAAAGTGGGCGTGCACGATGAGATCTACCAGTAGCATCTTGTGAGCTGCCCAAGGCCCTCCTGCTAAGGTGGCATGGGCGCAAAACCTGACTCGACGCAATCCGACTTGATGGGGGGTGGGGGGTGCCATGTCTCTATGTTGTTGTGGCCAAGGAGTCGAATCGGAGCCATGAATCATGTCTTATGATTCTTCAACACAGGTGACATAAGGAGACCACTAAGGGACATGGAGTATCTATCCTGAATTTTTGTGTGGAAAACATTGACAAAAAGAATTGATTGCTTGCAAAAATTTCATAACAGAATGACATTCACAGAAATTGTGGAGAAAAATTGATGCTCCAAAAGTTTGGAGTGTCGTTTTTTTGCCACGACTTCCATGAATGTCATTTCATAATGAAACTTTGCAAGCATTCAAAACATTTGCCAATTTTTGCGACAAAACAATTTCAGATTTATAAAAAATTGTTTTCAGTTGTTTCGGAATATACCGTTCATGCCGAGCCTATATCAGCTCGAGCTGAAATGGGGACTTTCCACTACTAAGATGCATAAATGGCCCCACCATCACCGTTTGCGACAACCAGGGGCATGAGGAAGTGAAGGGAGGGGGTTGAGGAGGCGCCTAGGGTTTTTGGTACCCATGTTGCCCGATGACACGACATTATTATATCTGGAACCAACCAATTTTTTGGTACCTGTATCACCTAAGAGAGGGACATGTCACAAATATCTCCCAACTTTTTTGAGATCACCTCTTAAAGCAAGTATAATAGTAGACTATAAGCCTATTTACATGGCGCTATGGCTTATGTAGATGAGAGAGACAAGGAAAAACAAAATGAGTGGATTCTTATGCAAGAACCAATCTCTACGTGTGCTCCTATGCAAAAACATTAAATGAGGAGAAAGAGAAATTGAGAAAGTAAAAAATAATAATAACATAATAGCCAACTCTATTAGGGGTATATGAGTAGTTAATAAGGCTGAATCTTGGTGATTTTTTTTTCGCGAATATGCAGAAGACTTGCGTATCATTATATTGATAGAACATTTTTAGTTTCTTGCTCTACTTACTGTAGCTCAGTGCTACACCTGTAAAATTTAATTTCCAGTGGTCACATTTAGCACACTCTTGATAGATCATGTGTTATCGATGTTTTGACTTTGTTTATCATGTACAAGTATTAATTCTTCTAGTCGTGCTATACGGAAGCTAAAAAAATGTTTAGTGGCGACCATCATTTGCTCTGGCATAGCTAATGATATCGCAAGGATGGAACTGGCACAAGTAATGGAGTTAATTATACATTTTTGTCCTTGAACTTTCCGACGAGTGAGATGAAAAGGCAACGCGCAAAAGTTACAGCTTTCTCACAAAAATCAATGGGAAATCTATGAAGTGAGTCGGAAGCAATTCTATGTTCTCTCCGCACCAACGAATGTCAACTAAGTGAGGTAAGTGATGAGGATGAGAGCAAAAGCAAATGCCACCAGTCCACTTCCACTCATAACAGGCCATGGATCCCTTTGGAACAAAAATAACGAGCAACGTACAAATCATAGACGAAAAGGAAATAGATAAGTATTACATCCGTATCAAAATATATGACCTTTTCCAAGCTAGTTTAATCTATAAAAACGTCTTATATTTTGGTACGGTGGTATAGCACTTAGATAAGATCAATTGAATTGGCTAACCATGTCCCTATTATGCAGATGTGGCAATGCATTTTTTCTGCGAGGAAAATGTGATGACACTGGAGCAATACGTGGTGCCAATATTTTCACCTTTTTCTTCTAGCTGACTAAGCAGAAAACTTTATGGAAGTGACGAACAGGGGAAATTCATGACTAAATCACAAGTGGCCCAAAATGAAAACCACTACACAGTACATAAAAGTGCTAAACCCGGCCAATTACCTGTTCCTGAATAAGTGGATGTGCGTGCGAGTGAGTAGGACGATCGACCTACTCTTTTTTGAGGTCAGAACCCTCCAACTACGTCTCTCCCCCCAAAAGCTCGCCAATAGTGCGTGTGAAAATTCGACACAATCATAGACGGCAGCACCCTGAAAATCATGGCCATACACGCACGAGCAAGGCAGCTCCGCGGCCAATGAGGACGCATGGACGCCGGAGAGCGGATCAGACGCACTGTGCGCGTACAGTGACCCGTTTGCCAAGTTGGGCCGACAGGGAATAATCATTAGTCCATATATGGAGGAGAGGGGAAAAGTCGGTGCGCAATGACGCGTGCAAGCACCACGGGATCACACTGCACCGTTCGCAAAGAGGAAACTCGCGGCTAGTCGACAACCAGCAGGGAGGCTGCCTGGTGCCCAAGCTATCTATGGTTCTAGAGCGTCATCAAAAACTATTATTATTATGGGGAGAGGAGGAGAAAGGTGGTCGTAGGGCTAGCTAGAGGTGTCTGGACTCTGGATATGGACTATGTGGTGATTTGGAGGGCAGGACGAGAAGGTTTACTGCTGCGGGCAGGCGGCCAACAGCGGTTGTTGGAGGGGGGCCGTTGTGTTAGTCAAGCGCAATCATGCCACGGCCACTCCGTCGACTTGTTTTATGGTCTTCTTATTTTCGTCCAGTGGGTCTCATTTCTTCTCTGTCGTGATAAAGATGGCACGGTCGTCTTGTTCTGAAATGGGGCCTAGCGTCCTTGTTCCGGTGAGATGGTGATGATTACTACAGAGTCTGGGCTGTGGTTGGGGCCTAGTGCAATCAGAGCTACTCGATGCATCCATCCATCGCAAATGCTTTCGTGTCCATGTGTGCCCCCTTCAGTTCTGGAAAAAATTAGAGTGGTTGTTTACATTAGCTGTGTCCTGATTGAATTGTTCCTCAATGATGGCTCCAGGGACGTGATTTCTTTCTAGCCTCTAAAATGCTACTCTGCCCCTTTAAATACTTACTGTGTGTTACCGCTGAACAAACGACGAAGAATTGGATGCAGAGTTGTGAAGCGCAGAGGATCCACCCGTACGTGCACGCTTGCATGCACCAAATCATAATCGTTGATATCATCATCATCCATCCCTTCAAAGGAATCGCGTGCGCCCCCACATCGGGATAGCAAATCATTCGTGGGTGCCACCCTATCTGCTCCCGTCCCACGTGTCAGCATGCTAACCGGACGAGTCAGCGGCCGACACACATCGCTTGCTTCGTCCGGCAGTTTCTGTTTTCTTCGTTTCCCTTCCTCCCTTTTTTCTTTCTTTTCTTTTCTTTTCCTTTTGAGAGATCTTTTTCTTTTGGGAATAAATGAAAATGATGGATCTTGGTATTCTAGTTGTTGATAGCGATGCTCTAACAAAACCTTCTATTCCTAAATAGTTATAATCCATCTGACTATTTTTTCTAGACATGCATGCAATCTTGCCACATAAGTAAGTCATGCACGTAAGTCATAAATTATATTCCCTCCGTCCCGAAATAAGTATCTCAAGAGTAGTACAACTTTATACTAGAGCTAGTACAAAGTTAAAACACTTATTTTGAGACGGAGGAAGTACATGTTTTTACACTAATCGATGCATGCAACGCCGCCATATCAGCAATTCATGCATGCTAGTCATAAGTTATTTTTGGCATTAAATTTTTGTATCGACAATATATGTGTTGGACGATTGTATAGAGACGGGATGTAATTAGTATTTTCACGGTATTAATATATTCCCCTTTTAAAAAAATAAAATGTGTTGGACGATTGCATCATACTCCCTCCGATCCTCAATAGTCCGCGTATAAAAAAATTTCCATTTCCCTCAATATTTCACGCCTTCACAGCCAATTTTTCCATCTATGCACATGCTTGTTCGGTTTCGTGCCTTTAATTTAGGAGGGGGATGAAAAGCCGCGTGCATATAGTGGTTGTTGGCTGGCGGCATGCAGAATGACAACCAATCAAAATGCCTGTAGTTATAACTCAGCAAGATATTCACGGATATAGTGCACGCGATTCCGTGGTAAAAATGAAGTTTTTTGTGTGGTTGGCTCTCCTTGGTACCCGGGCCCAGACTTATAGCAAAGTAAATGGACCGGAAAAAGTACCTACATGGTTCACCATTCACATTTTCGTTAGACATCCTTTTTAACTGCAATTCATTTTTATACCCTTTGTATTTGTATTTTTTTTTACTTTTAAGCTTACATTTGCTTCCCATTGATTTTAGATGTTTTTATAGCAACTTTTATGCATTTTATTTAGCAAGGTTCCCACAGCAACACGCAGTGCATCATCTAGTTACCTTAGAGAGTTGTGCATGTGTTGGTTTACAACAACAAGTTGGGTAGGCTAAAGTTAGAACGCATAAGATCTAAAAAAACCTACAGGTGGAGATAGCGCGTGCAGGTGCCGTTGGTAAGATAGCTAGGTTACACGCACTTTTGTCCATGATAAGTTTTTTTGGTGATATTTCAGTCTTTTTGTATGGACTCCTTCCATTTTAGGTTTTGTCTATTCCGATCTCTCTTGACATTATCGACATATTTTGCTCTTATGCTATTGTCGACACAGTGGGAACCAGGGTATCACGACCCGTCTGCCTCCAGGCCAGGAGGCGACTGGTGGGCCGGCTCACAGAGGATGGCTCGGCGTCAGCCGCCCCGGAGAGACTGCCTCGCGAGGGGACTGACCCCGCGAGGCTCCTCGCCGCCAGGCTACACCCAACCTGATCCACCAAGTATCAGATCACCTCGCGAGGCCCCTCATGGGGGGCCACGCCGCAAGGAATGGTGCGCCGAGCCGATGGCAGGACCCTGCTGTCGGCACATGGGTGGCGCGCTCGTGTGGGGTAAGGTGACAGAGGTCGTGCCAGCAGGCGCGGCCGGGTGCAGTTTCCTCTTTGGTGATTAGGGAGCAACGCCCGCTGCCCCTCCAAAAGCAAGCTCCCCAAAGGTTGCCACTTCGATGAAAGAGGATCAGGACGGATCGGCACAGCAGGACGGAGGTCATCGCCGAGCCCACGAACGCGTCACAAAGACTGCTTTACCAGGCGAAGACCGCCTTTAGTCAGGATAGGCCTGGCTCCTGTCCCCCTTCGAATTGCCGCCTGGTGGCCACCCTTTCCCGCCGATATTTTCGGGGAAGAGTACCGAGGCACTACAAAAGGGGAAGGGCCACGTTCTTGTAAGGGGATCGAGCCATTCTTTCCCCCAACACCCCGTGTACTTGAGCCTCAAGCTCCTTCTTTTCAGGGGCAACCAAATCACAAGCAGGAGTAGGGTTTTACACCGAACGGTGGCCCGAACCTAGGTAGCTCGTGTGTCCCCGTCGTTTCCGGTGAGGAGGACTGAGTTCGCCGTCGATCTTGCTTTGTTTGCTGTCTTGTTGTAGGTCGCAAGCCAAGCCCCTCAGTGTTCGAACCTCGTTTTTGGAGAAGTTCTTGGACGCAGATCCCACACCCCGACATTTGGCGCGCCAGGTAGGAGGACTTGCCGTCTTCGTGCCTTCGATCTCGGCATCATCTAGGGCATGGACGACACCGCCACTCCCGAGCGCGCGCTGCGCGCCGGGTCATCCTAGCCAGGATCCATGTGGCGCCTACTGCCCGAGGCGCCCTTGGGCAATGCCTTCGCGTCAACGCTGGACAGGCGGAGGAGCAGGCGGCCTTTTCCCTCCGCCCGGCGGCGCCCAAACAGGCGTTTGGCCACTCCGTCGCTGCTTCCTCGCCGGCAAGCCGCGCCCCCGGATCTGCGCGGCCTCCCCGCCATCGACAACCGCAACGCCTCGTTTGGGCCGGCTGCCCGGTTCATCTCCACCCCTCCCTCACCCTCCGCTTCGCCGCCACGCATCGGGCGCTCGGCCATCCTGCGCAGCGTGGCCATGATTGGCTGCGGTGGCCTCGCGACTCCTCCTAGGAGCGTTGCCCCCGATGGGGGCTCCCGGGAGCCCCCAGGGTGGCCTGCATCCTCGGCGGGGCCCAGGCCCCTCCGTCGAACTGCCACCTCAAGCGTTCATCGCGAGAGGCGAACGCGGCCCTGCCGGCGCCTGAGCCCGCGGGCCGCCACCGGTGGTCCGAGACCGCTGTCGCTTTCGACGCCCGTGACCATCCCAGGTCTACCAGGATAGTAGGCGTTGTCCCTCTGCTGTGCAGTCCCACCATCAGCGGTGTGGCCGTCGCCAGGACGCTCATCGACGGCGGCGCAGGCCTCAACTTGCTCTCGGTGGAGAATTTCGAAACGCTCCAGGTGCCCTACGAGCGCCTAGCTCCCACCAGGCCCTTCGTGGGCATCACCAGCGGTGTCGCCGTGCCCCTGGGGCAGGTGTGCCTCCCCATCACTTTCGGCACCCGCGAGAATTACCGAACGGAGTTCATCCTCTTTGATGTGGCTCCCATCGGCTTGCCCTACAGTGCCATCTTGGGCTACCCGACGCTCTTCAAGTTCATGGCTGCGGTTCATCACGCCTACGGCCTCGTCAAGATGCCCGGGTGTAGCGGCACCCTCACCGTTCGCTCCAACAAGAAGGATGCGACACACGCCCTCGTGCGCGCCTACAAGGGGTCTTCCACTGTATCCCTGGGCAGGGAGGAAGCCCCCTAGCCTGGTGAGCCGACGCCAGCGAAGAAGAAGCTCCTGTTCTCCCAGGAGCGAGCCAAGACCAAGAAAGTATCATTGGACGGAAGTGCTGTGGTCCCTTCCTCACCATCGGCAGCGACCTCACTCTCGAGCAGTAGAGTGTGCTTGCCACCTTCCTCCGGGCGAACACTGATATATTCACATGGATGGCCTCGGACATGCCCAGCATGCCATGGGAAGTCATCGAGCATCACTTCGCGGTGTGTCCCAACGCGCGCCCTGTCAAGCAGAAGGTGCGGCGCCAGGCAACCTAGAAGCAGGACTTCGTCGTTCAGGAGGTCGAGAAGCTCCAAGACGCCAGCATCATCCATGAGGTAATCCACCGGGAGTGGGTCACCAACCCCGTGGTCATCGCCAAACTGCACGGCGGCAAGCGTATGTGCATCGACTTCACCAACCTCAACAAGTCCTGCCCCAAGGACCACTTCCCGCTGCCGCGGATCGACCAGATAGTGGACTCCATCGTGGGGTGCGACCAACTCTATTTCCTGGATGCCTTCTCAGGCTACCATCAAATCAAGATGGAAAAGGAGGACGAGGAAATAACCGCCTTCATCACCCCTTGCGGAGTGTTCTGCTACGTGTGCATGCCTTTCGGCCTGAAGAGTGCGGGAGCCACCTTAGAGAGGCTGATGCGTGATACTTGTGATCTGCATTGGGTTTTCCGTGAAGAGGAACGGGCAATTGCAGCACAATACGGGTAAGTATTTCCCTCAGTTATGAAACCAAGGTTTATCGAACCAATAGGAATATCAATCAACAACTGTCTTCAGCAGCTGCACACAAAAGAGCAAACAACTTGCGCCCAACACGGGCAAGAGGGTTGTCAATCCCCTTGATCTCGTTATTTGCAAGCAAGTGAAGTGTGTAGATAATAGTAGATAATTGTAAATTGCAAAATAAAATAAAAGGTAAAGAAAGGAAGCAAAGTATTGTAGCGTTTATGAATATATAGATGAATAGACCCGGGGTCCATAGTTTTCCCTAGCGGCATCTCTCGTGAAAATAAGCATACGGTGGGTAAACAAATTACTGTTGGGCAATTGATAGAAAAGCGCATAATTATGCGATATTCACGGCAATGATCATGTGTATATAGGCATCATGTCCAAGACAAATATGCCGACTCCTGCCTGCACCTATTACTATTACTGCACTTCAAGAGCGCTTCTATGCTTGCCTCTCTACGTATTAAGTTCATGACAAACAGAGTAATGCATGGAGAACGATGACATGATGTAGACAAAGTAAACTCAATTAATATGAATAAACCCCATCGTTTTATCCTTAGTGGCAACAACACAAAGACGTATCTTGTCCCCTTCTGTCACTGGGATATAGAAACCCGTCAGCTTGAACCCACTACAATGCACCGCTCCCACGGAAGAAATATCAATCTAGTTGGCCAAACTATTTCAATAGATCGGAGAGAATTATGAAGCTATAATGATCATGCAAATAAGCATCATAATATTCAGAGGTGACTCAAATACTTTTCATGAATAATCTGAACATAAACCCACAATTCATCGAAACCCAACAAACGCACCACACAAAAGAATTACTTCGGATAGATCAAAGTGAAGATGCGATGATCATTGTATTGAAGATCAAGAGAGAGAGAGAGATAACCATCTAGGTACTAACTACGGACCAGTAGGTCTGTGGTGAACTACTCACACATCATCATGAGGGCAGCAAGGTTGATGAAGAGGCCCTCCGTGATCGACCCCCCTCCGGCAGGGTGCCGGAACGGAGCTCCACATGGGATCCCGTCGGAACAGAGACTTGCGGCAGCGGGAAAAGAGTTTTGGGATGCCCTCTAGGGTTTTTGGAATATATGTGAATTTATAGGCCAGAGAACGGGGTAAGGAGGGCCACCAGGGGGCACAAGCCATCAGGGCGCGCCGACCCCCCTGGGCACGCCCAGATGGCTTGTGCCTCCCTCGTGCGGTCTCCGGTCTTCTCCCGAAGCTTCCAGGTCTTCTTTTGGTCCAGAAAAAATCATAAAAAAGTTTCGGAGGAATTGGACTTCGTTTGGTACTGTAAACTTGAAAAGTAAAAAACACGCAGAAAACAGGAACTGGCACTGGGCACTGAGTCAATAGGTTAGTGCTAAAAAATGATATAAATCGGTAAATTATTACTCAAAAAGTATCCTAGAACGATAATATAATAGCATGGAACAATAAAATTATAGATATGCTGGAGACGTATCAAGCATCCCCAAGCTTAATTCCTACTCGTCCTCGAGTAGGTAAATGCTAAAAACAGAATTTTTTATGTGACATGCTACCCAATATGTAATCTTTTGCATGCATGCTCATTGCAAAACAATGAATTAACAAACATCAACATAGTAATATTTATAGGCACAAGCAACAAAATCATCAATCTTTCAAAGTATACAATCCTAAAAGAATGTTTACCCCCATTCATCTTATAGTATTAGCAAGGCATGACTCCGTCTTCACCACATTAATACAAATGTCAAGCACCACGGTGTCCAAGTCAGGCAATTCAATCGTACTTTTTCAAAGTGCATGAACTTTTTATTCTTCACGCAATACATGAGCGTGAACCATTGGACATAGCATAAGGGTGGAATAGAATATGGTGATAGATATCAAAGGGCCAAACGTGGAGAAGATAATCTCACATCAACTAGGCGTATCAACAGGATATAGAGATGCCCATCAATAGATGTCAATGTAAGGAGTAGGGATTGCCATGCAAATGATGCACTAGGGCTATAAGTATATGAAAGCTCAAATGAAACTAAGTGGGGTGTGCATCCAACTTGCTTGCTCACGAAGACCTCTGGCATTTGAGGAAGCCCGTCAACGGAATATGCAAGCCAAGTTTATAATAACGAAAAAGTGATTCCCACTAGCATATGAAAATGATATAACATGAGACTCTCTATATGAAGAACAAGGTGCCACTTTGAGGCACAAGTGTAGTAAAAGATAGTAGCAAAGTCCCTTCTCTTTTTTTCTTTTTTTTATGGAGGCCTCATTTGGCCTGCCCCATTTTTATTTCCTCACTGGGACAATGCTCTAATAATGATGATCATCACACTTCTATTTACTTACAACTCAATATGAAAACTTAGTATGAAGAGCTATGAAGCAATATGACTCGATATGAATGCATCTGGCAGTGTACCAGGATGTGCAATGATCTAGCGTGAAACATGATGAAAGTTGGCTTTGCCACAAATACTATGTCAGCTCTATATGAGCATGCAAAGCAATATTATGATGAACGAACTAGTCATATGATGTGACGGTGGAATTTGCATGGCAATATATCTCAGAATGGCTATGGAAATGCCATAATAGGTAGGTATGGTGGCTGTTTTGAGGAAGATATAATGCAGCTTATGTGTGACAGAGCGTATCATGTCACGGGTTTGGATGCACCAGCGAAGTTTGCACCGGTCCTCGAGGTGAGAACGGGCAATGCACGGTACCGAAGAGGCTAGAAAAATATGAGGTGTTGAGATTGCGTATGTCCATGGTTTCACATTAGTCATGAAGAACTCATATACTTATTGCAAAGTTTAATTAGTTTATCACAAATCAAAGTACTACTCGCATGCCCCGAGGGAGGAGGTTGGGAGGAGTTAACCATCACGCGCCTGAGACCTGAAACAACACTAGGATTTCAACGAGGAATAGAAATGCTCACACATCCTCACCATGGCTTTTTAATATTTGGACAAACGGAAAACTAACACCTCTTAATACCGATACTTCTACGAATCAACAGTGATGCACTCACACCTTTTTCACATTACAACATCAATATCATTAACCCACAATTTCTCTTATATGTGCTACATGATGGTTTTGATTATCACTCATTGAATACCTATTATTTTTGGACTAGTCTTATGACCCATGCAAATTGCCGTCACTATTTATTAACTCTCAAACAAATATAAGTGAAGAACGAGAGTGCAATTATTTCTATAAAATCTATACGCCACCGTGCTCAAAAAGATATAAGTGAAGTACTAGAGCAACTGCTAAGGTCAAAAGATATAAGTGAAGCACGTAGAGTATTCTAATAAATTATGATGAAGGTGTGTCTCTATCAAATGGGTGTGTCCAGCAAATTATGATTGAGGCAAACTAAAAATAAAACCAAACAAAATCAAACGACGCTCCAAGCAAAACTCATATCATGTGACGAATAAAAATATAGCTCCAAGTGACATACCGATGGATTGAGACGAAAGAGGGGATGCCTTCCGGGGCATCCCCAAGCTTAGACGCTTGAGTATCCTTAGAATATTACCTTGGGTGCCTTGGAAATCCCCAAGCTTAGGCTCTTGCTGCTCCTTATTCCTTCGTCCATCGTGATAACACCCAAAACTTGAAAACTTCAATCACAGAAAACTCAACCAAACTGCGTGAGATCCGTTAGTATAAGCAACATATCAAATACTTTAGGTACTGTTATAAATTGATTCATATTTCATTATTGCATAATAGGTACTGTATTATAACTTCTGCATGGCTTATACCCCCCGATACAATCCATAGCATCATCAAAACAAGCAAACCATGCAAGCAAAAACAGAATCTATCTAAAACAGAATAGTCTGTAAAGATCTGTAAAGAACATATACTTCCGTAACTCTAAAAATTCTGCAACATTAGGAAAACCTAAATAATTTGCATAGAAATACTGTGTAAAAAATTCAGATAAAAATGACGTACCAGTAAAATCATAGAAATTCTGCACTGGACGTTAAAGTCTCTGTTTTTGTACCGTATCAATTCTACTCATCTTGTGGGTCATCCCAAAGGCTTTACTTGGCACAAACACTAATCTATAATACCTAAATAGTTCATCCCCACTAACCTATTTCTCTTTACATGCAGCCTATCCACCTCAGCAACCCTCCCACATCAGCAACTATAATGCCACGTCACTTTTATTATTTTACAAAATGGTGGCACCAGGACCGATTGAGCTCTCCCGGAAGTTGCAACGCACGTCACCGCAAAAAATAACCGCTCAATTTTTTTATTGAACAATGCGCCTCAGATTTATTTTGTGACGGATCACAAACCTGCTGCTTCCCCTTCCTGAAACCGACTAAAATATTGCCCACCCGACTGTATCCCCTTCCTGCTACTTCCAATTCCTTTCTCTTCCACAGTTGCCCTTAAATGGAGAACAATGGCTACCGCTTCATTCTCCATCTCCCACGGCCGACCCAGCTGCTCCAGTCATAGGTGTGTCTATTGCCATCAATCGCTGGTTAGACCTCCATTCTCTGCGTAATCTTGATGAGCGCACACACGAATAGGATGACCATGTCTTACGGCAAGATCTGTTGATTGATGGTGAAGCGTCTCGATGTGCTAGACATACTCTGTCCATCTTCACCGGCCCTAGCAGTCCTCCTAGCCCCCAGCTCTGGTAATCGCGATCATATCCGCCATATTCAGCGCCTCATATGAGGTCGCCCGTATGTATGTTCGTCATGTGATCTATTCTTATCTTCTTTTTTGCGAATGGTCAGTTAATCTATTCTATCCACAGGAATTGATTCATCTCGAATAGATAGGCCCCCAAGTAGAACGCCCGTCGGGTAATCTATAAATAATCACCAATTCATCTCAAACATACTATAAATTTTGTTTTAGTTCTCTAACAGTCCTCCTACACCTCAGCTCCGGTAACAATGATCATACCGCTATATTATGCGCCTCATGTTAGGTTGCCCGTATGTATGTTTGTCATGTGATCTATTCTTTTCTTTGTTTTGCGAATGGTCAGGTGATCTATTCTTTCCACAATCATTGATTCATCTCGAACGGATAGGCCCCCAAGTTGAACGCCCGTCAGGTAATCGCTACACAAACACGGATTCGTCTCGAACATACTATAACTTTTGTTTTAGTTCTGTTATGTTATCTTAGATATATTACTAATCTTAGAATTTATCTTCGTTTCATATTCTTTGACTATGTGTGTGCAACTGATACCCTTTTGTTTTACCTCAAACTAAATCTTTGTGCAGATCAATGAGACTGTGAAGCTGGCAATCAAGTATTTATCATCTCTCGATTGAGATAATAGACATTGGATACTACATAATGAGTTTTGTTATGTAAATAGTTGTGCCACGTTCTTTTAGAAAATCCTAACAGTACTACTCAGGTTGAATGCAATATTTGCTCAACAAAATTTGGGGTTAAAGGTTCAGTACAGTTCAGAATTTTACTTCTTTTTGTTAATTTTCTCATATGTTTCCCTGGTATTTGAATACAACAAAATAATTACAGTTTCTTGGATATTGTGTTTTAACCCTCAAAAGGCAGTCACTGTATTTTCTAAACTCTCTCACACAATTGCTTTGAGCATCAAAAGTAGATGCAAAGTAGATGCTGCCAGTGCAACTCTCACATAATCCCACATTCTCAAGTTGTTGTTGTGGCATTTCAGGAAACTTCGTTCTCAGAAACAATGACTTTTCGCAACCTTTTTTTATTTTACAAAGATAAAGAAAAATTGAATTTACTTTGTACTATACGTTATGGTGCAAGATGAAGGTGTGTTGTTCTGACCTATATATTATTTTGTTCTGTAGGTTCTATAGCTGAGACTTATTGCTCATTATGTCATTCCCACATATTAGTATGATGGAAATTTAAGTATTCTGGTTATTCATTTATTGGAAATTTTATTCGTGAGCAAGGGAACATCTTTAAGTTTTTGTTCAATATACATTGTACTCCTCTTCAACTTTCTTGTATGCCAGTTTTTGAGCCTTTCCTGAAACCCCCATGCTTTTATTTGTGTGGGGTCAAACCCCTTCCTTAGATTGTCCATTATTAAATTGTGTCTTGACATCTCATAAACTGGATTTACAACATGGATGTATGTTTAGTTTTGCTGCTATAACTCTCTTAACCCTAACTGTGCTTCAGCATGATTTATATATTGAACCATGTTATTTAACTTGCACTTAGTTTGTGTTGTTTCATATTTGACTTCAGAAGACTAACAATTCTACCTCTTCCCTTTTTACATAAACAACTCTTACGTTATATTGGGCTACCTTTTGTAGACCAGGGCGAAGTGACCATCAAAATTACGAACATTATATTATTGCTCTTTTATTCTTTCGTCGATCAGGACTTTTCCTCTTTATAAAGAAACAATTTATTGAGTTTGGTTCCCAATCGCACATGATTATTATTTTTCTTTTGCGGGGAGTACCCAAGATTATGTTGATTGAAAACACGGATTTTTATTTGGACCATCACCTGATTAATATTCCCCCTATATCCAGACAAAATTGCTTACTCTGACTTCCGCAGCAACACACGGGGTACCATCTAGTTAAAACATAAAAACACAATCATTACAGAGGCAATAATCATGTTATCACACCAAAACAGAAAGTAAAAAGCAAAAAATAAAGATAACTATTGGATTGCCTCCCAACAAGCGCTATCGTTTTATGCCCCTAGCTAGGCATAATGCATAGTTTCAAGTATCGTCATATTTGACATTCCATCCATAAGTAGCTCTCATGATTGATTCATAAGGTGGTTTAATTATCTTCCTAGGGAAGTGTTCCATCCCTTTCTTTAATGGGAATTGGAATCTTATGTTTCCCTCTTTCATATCAATAATTGCACCTATAGTTCGTAAGAAAGGTCTTCCAAGTATTATTGGACAAGTAGGATTGCAATCAATATCAAGAACAATAAAATCTACAGGCAAATAATTCTCATTTTCAATAATAAGAACATAATTTATTCTACCTAAAGGTTTTTTAATGGTAGAATCCGCAAGATGCAAGTTTAGGGAACAATCTTGAATATTGGTGAGACCAAGCACATCACAAAGAGTTTTAGGTATAGTTGAAACACTAGCACCAAGGTCACACAAAGCATTACATTCATATTTATTGATATTTATTTTGATAGTAGGTTCCCACTCATCATGCAATTTTCTAGGAATATAAACTTCAAGCTCAAGTTTCTCATCATAAGCTTTTATCATTGCTTCCACTATATGATTAGTGAAAGCCTTGTTTTGTTCATAACCATTGGGTGAGATAATAATGGTTTGCAAAAAGGAAATAAATTCTACTAAATATCAACTTTCATAATCAAAGTCCTTGTAATCCAAGATAGTGGGCACATCACTAGTTAAAGTTTTGACCTCTCTAAACCCACCTTTTCAGTTTTAGCATTAAAATCATCACCCTCCAAGCAAGCGGGACGCTCACTAGATAAAGTTGACTCATCTCTAGTCCCCTTATCATTTATATTCAGAGAGGTAAACAAAGATTCAATAGGAGAAGTACCAATCATTTTAAGACCTTCATCATGATCCCGGTAAAAACCGGGTGGAAGAGTCTTTTCTAAGAATTCCCTCTTAGCTTTCAACTTAGCGGTCCTCTCCTTACTTTCATTAATAGATACTTGGATAGATTTAATAGCCTCATTAAAATCATGCTTGGGTGGTAATGTTTTACTTTTGAGAGTTTCTACATCAAGAGCAATTCTATCCATGTTTTTAGCCAAAGTATCAATCATATGCAACTTTTCTTCTACCATAGTATTAAAAATCTATTGAGAACTAATAAATTCTTTAATTGTGTTCTCAAGATCATAGCGTATCCTATTAGAATTTGTAGAAGAGTTTCCATAAGAATTACAATAAAAGTTGCCATAATTATTAGAGGAGTTACCGGGATAAGGCCTAGCATTGAAATTTCCTCTATAAGCATTATTGCTGAAATTGTTTCGCGAGATAAAATTCACATCAATAGCATCATTATTTTTCTCAATCAAAGTAGACAAAGGAATATCATTTGGATCAACATGAGTATTTTTTTATAGCAACCATATTCATAAGAGCATCCACTTTTTCACTCAAAGTAGCGATTTCTTCAACAGAATTTATCCTCTTACCAGTTGGAGCTCTCTCAGTATGCCATTGGGAATAATTTGTCATGATGTTGTCCAGAAGTTTTGTGGCCTCTCCCAAGGTCACATCCATAAAGGTACCACCTGCAGCAGAATCTAGAAGATTTCTAGACACAAAGTTTAGTCCAGCATAGAAATTTTGGATAATCATCCACAAGTTTAACCCATGAGTAGGATAATTTCTAATCATCAATTTCATTATCTCCCAAGCTTGTGCAACATGTTATTGATCATGTTGTTTAAAATTCATTATTTTATTTCTAAGGGAGATGATCTTAGCAGGAGGAAAATAATTGGAAATAAAAGCATCTTTACACTTATCCCATGTTCCAATACTATTACGTGGTAAAGATGAAAACCAAGCCTTAGCTTTATCTCTTAATGAAAACGGAAATAATTTTAATTTCACAACACCATTATCCATGTACTTTTTCTTTTGCATATCACAAAGTTCAACAAAAGTATTAAGATGAGAAGCGGGATCCTCATTAGGACTTCCCGAAAATTGATCTTTCATGACAAGATTTAGCAATGCAACATTAATGTCAAAAGCCTCCGCACTAGTGGCAGGTGGAATAGGAGTACTAATAAAATCATTGTTATTAGTATTTGAAAAGTTACACAACTTGGTAGTATCTTGAGACATTGTGACTGAACGAGCAAAGTAACAACCAAGACAAGCAAACTAGAAGGAAAGAAGTAAACTAGTAACAAGAAAAGATAAATATTTTTGTATTGTTGATTTTAACGAGACAAAATAAATATAGCAGCAAATAAAAAGAAGAACAAGTGAATGATAATTTGTGTGAAGTTACTTGATAGTTGGTGATGATATTCCCCGACAACGGCGCCAGAAATCATTCATGATACTTGTGATCTGCGTTGGGTTTTCCGTGAAGAGGAACGCGTAATTGCAGCACAATACAGGTAAGTATTTCCCTCAGTTATGAAACCAAGGTTTATCGAACCAATAGGAATATCAATCAACAACCGTCTTCAGCGGCTGCACACAAATAAGATAACAACTTGCACCCAACGCGAGCAAGAGGGTTGTCAATCCCCTTGATCTCGTTATTTGCAAGCAAGTGAAGTGTGTAGATAATTGTAAATTGAAAAATAAAATAAAAGGTAAATAAAGACATCAAGGTATTGTAGCATTTATGAATATATAGATGAATAGACCCGGGGCCATAGTTTTCCTTAGCGGCATCTCTTGTGAAAATAAGCATACAATGGGTAAACAAATTACTGTTGGGCAACTGATAGAAAAACACATAGTTATGCGGTATTCATGGCAATGATCATGTGTATATAGGCATCACGTCCAAGACAAATAGGCCGACTCCTGCCTGCACCTATTACTATTACTCCACTTTAAGAGCGCTTCTATGCTTGCCTCTCTACGTATCAAGTTCATGACAAACAGAGTAATGCATGGAGAACGATGACATGATGTAGACAAAGTAAACTCAATTAATACGAATAAACCCCATTGTTATATCCTTAGTGGCAACAACACAAAGATGTATCTTCTCCCCTTCTATCACCGGGATCTAGAAACCTGTTAGGTTGAACCCACTACAGCGCTCCTCTCCCACGGAAGAAATATCAATCTACTTGGACAAACTATTTCAATAGATCAGAGAGAATTATGAAGCTATAATGATCATGCAAATCAGAATCATAATATTCAGAGGTGACTCAAATACTTTTCATGAATAATCTGAACATCAACCCACAATTCATAGGATCCCAACAAACGCACCGCACAAAAGCATTACATCAGATAGATCAAAGCAAAGATGCGATGATCATTGTATTGACGATCAAAAGAGAGAGAGAGATAGCCATCTAGGTACTAACTACAGACCAGTAGGTCTGTGGTGAACTACTCACACATCATCATGAGGGTAGCAAGGTTGATGAAGAGGCCCTCCGTGATCGATCCCCCCTCCGGCAGGGTGCCGGAACGGAGCTCCACATGGGATCCAGTCGGAAGAGAGACTTGCGGCAGCGGAAACAGAGTTTTGGGATGCCCTCTAGGGTTTTTGGAATATATGTGAATTTATAGGTCAGAGAACGGGGTCAGGAGGGCCACCAGGGGGGCACAAGCCATCAGGGCGCGCCGACCCCCCTGGGCGCGCCCAGATGGCTTGTGCCTCCCTCGTGCGGTCTCCAGTCTTCTCTCGAAGCTTCCAGGTCTTCTTTTCGTCTAGAAAAAATCATTAAAAAGTTTTGTAGCAATTGGACTTCGTTTGGTACTGTAAACCTGAAAAGTAAAAAACACGCAGAAAACAGGAACTGGCACTGGGCACTGAGTCAATAGGTTAGTGCTAAAAATAATATAAATTGGTAAATTATTACTCAAAAAGTATCCTAGAACGATAATATAATAGCACGTAACATTCAAAAATTATAGATATGTTGGAGACGTATCAAGCATCCCCAAGCTTAATTCTTGCTCGTCCTCAAGTAGGTAAATGATAAAAACAGAATTTTTGATGTGACATGCTAGCCAATATGTAATATTTTGCATGTATGCTCATTGAGAGACGATGAATTAACAAACATCAACATAGGAATATTTATAGGCACAAGCAACAAAATCATCAATCTTTCAAAGTATACGATCCTAAAAGAATGTTTACCCCCATTCATCTTATAGTATTAGCAAGGCATGACTCCGTCTTCACCACATTAAGACAAATGTCAAGCACCACGGTGTCCAAGTCAGGCAATTGGATCATACTTTTTCAAAGTGCCTCAACTTTTTTTTCTTCATGCAATACATGAGCGTGAACCATTGGACATAGCATAAGGGTGGAACAGAATATGGAGGTAGATATCAAAGGGGTAAAAGTGGAGAAGGTAATATCACATCAACTAGGCGTATCAACGGGCTATGGAGATGCCCATCGATATATGTCAATGTAAGGAGTAGGGATTGCCATGCAAATGATGCACTAGAGCTATACGTGTATGAAAGTTCAAATGAAACTAAGTGGGGTGTGCATCCAACTTGCTTGCTCATGAAGACCTCTTGCATTTGAGGAAGCCCGTCAACGGAATATGCAAGCCAAGTTTATAATAATGAAAAAGTGATTCCTACTAGCATATGAAAATGATATAACATGAGACTCTCTATATGAAGAACAAGGTGCCACTTTGAGGCACAAGTGTGGTAAAAGATAGTAGCAAAGTCCCTTCTCTCTTTTTCTCTCATTTTTTTATTTTTTTATGGTGGGATCATTTTGCCTCCCCCATTCTTATTTCCTCACTGGGACAATGCTCTAATAATGATGATCATCACACCTCTATTTACTTACAACTCAATATGAAAACTTAGTATGAAGAGCTATGAAGCAATATGACTCGATATGAATACCTCTGGCAGTGTACCATGATCTGCCATGATCTAGCGTGACATGTATCAAATACATGATGAAAGGTGGCTTTTCCACAAATACTATGTCAATTCTATATGATCATGCAAAGCAAATTGATGATGAACAAACTAGTCATATGATGTGATGGTGGAATTTGCATGGAAAGATATCTCGGAATGGCTATGGAAATGCCATAATAGGTAGGTATGGTGGCTGATTTGAGGAAGATATAATGCGGCTTATGTGTGACAGAGCGTATCATGTCACGGGGTTTGGATGCACCGGCGAAGTTTGCACCGGTCCTCGAGGTGAGAACGGGCAATGCACGGTATCGAAGAGGCTAGCAAAATATGAGGTGGTGAGATTGCGTATGTCCATGGTTTCACATTAGTCATGTAAAACTCATACTTATTGCAAAGTTTTATTTGTTTATCACAACTCAAAGTACTACTCGCATGCCCCGAGGGAGGAGGTTGGCAGGAGTTAACCATCGCGCGCCTCCGAGCCAAAACAACACTAGGATTTCAACGAGGAATAGAAATGCTCACACATCCTCACCATGCCTTTTTAATATTTGGACAAATGGAAAACTAGCACCTCTTAATACCGATACTTCTACGAATCAATAATGATGCACTCACACCTTTTTCACATTACCACATCAATATCATTAACCCACAATTTCTCTTATATGTGCTACATGATGGTTTTGATTATCACTCATTGAATACCTATTATAATAGTGTTATGACCCATGCAAATTGCCATCACTATTTATTAACTCTCAAACAAATATAAGTGAAGAACGAGAGTGTGATTATTTCTATACAATCTATACGCCACCGTGCTCAAAAAGATATAAGTGAAGTACTAGAGCAACTGCTAAGCTCAAAAGATATAAGTGAAGCACATAGAGTATTCTAATAAATTATGATGAAGGTGTGTCTCTCTCAAATGGGTGTGTCCAGCAAATGATGATTTTGGAAAACTAAAAATAAAATCAAACAAAATCAAAAGCCGCTCCAAGCAAAACTCATATCATGTGACGAATAAAAATATAGCTCCAAGTGGCATACCGATGGACTGAGACGGAAGAGGGGATGCCTTCCGAGGCATCCCCAAGCTTAGACGCTTGAGTATACTTAGAATATTACCTTGGGGTTCCTTGGGCATCCCCAAGCTTAGGCTCTTGCTTCTCCTTATTCCTTCGTCCATCGTGATAACACCCAAAACTTGAAAACTTCAATCACACAACACTCAACAAAACTTCATGAGATCCGTTAGTATAAGCAACATATAAAATACTTTAGGTACTGTTATAAATTGATTCATATTTCATTATTGAATAATTGGTACTATATTCTAACTTCTCCATGGCTTATATGCCCCGATACAATCCATAGCATCATCAAAACAAGCAAACTATGCAAGCAAAAATAGAATCTGTCTAAAACAGAACAGTCTATAAAGATCTGTAAAGAACCTATACTAATGTAAGTCTAAAAATTCTGCAAAATTAGTAAAACCTCAAGAATTTGTATAGAAATACTGTGTAAAAAATTCAGATCAAAACGACGTACCAGTAAAATAAGAGAAATTCTTCACTGGACGTTCTAGTTTCTGTTTTTGCACCGTATCAAACACTAATAAAAACATAAAAACACAATCATTACAGAGGCAATAATCGTGTTATCACACCAAAACAGAAAGTAAAAAGAAAACAATAAAGATAACTATTGGGTTGCCTCCCAACAAGCACTATCGTTTTATGCCCCTAGCTAGGCATAATGCATAGTTTCAAGTATCGTCATCTTTGACATTCCATCCATAAGTAGCTCTCATGATTGATTCATAAGGTGGTTTAATTATCTTCCTTGGGAAGTGTTCCATCCCTTTCTTTAATGGGAATTGGAATCTTATGTTTCCCTCTTTCATATCAATAATTGCACCTATAGTTCGTAAGAAAGGTCTTCCAAGCATTATTGGACAAGTAGGTTTGTAATAAATATCAAGCACAACAAAATCTACAGGCACATAACTCTTATTTGCAATAATAAGAACATAATTTATTCTACCTAAAGGTTTTTTAATGGTAGAATCCGCAAGATGCAAGGTTAGGGAAAAATCTTGAATATTGGTGAGACCAAGCACATCACAAAGAGTTTTAGGTATAGTTGAAACACTAGCACCAAGGTCACACAAAGCATTGCATTCATATTTATTGATCTTTATTTTGATAGTAGGTTCCCACTCATCATGCAATTTTCTAGGAATATAAACTTCAAGCTCAAGTTTCTCATCATAAGGTTTTATCATTGCTTCCACTATATGATTAGTGAAAGCCTTGTTTTGTTCATAAGCATTGGGTGAGATAATAATGGTTTGCAACAAGGAAATAAATTCTACTAAATATCAACTTTCATAGTCAAAGTCCTTGTAATCCAAGATAGTGGGCACATCACTAGTTAAAGTTTTGACCTCTCTAAACCCACTTTTTCAGTTTTAGCATTAAAATCATCACCCTCCAAGCAAGCGGGACGCTCACTAGCTAAAGTTGAATCATCTCTAGTCCCCTTATAATTTATATTCATAGAGGTAAAGAAAGATTAAATATGAGAAGTACCAATCATTTTAAGACCTTCATCATGATCCCGGTAAAAACCGGGTGGAAGAGTCTTTTCTAAGAATTCCCGCGTAGCTTTCAACTTAGCGATCCTCTCCTTACTTTCATTAATTGATATTTGGATAGATTTAATAGCCTCATTAAAATCATGCTTGGGTGGAAAAGTTTTACTTTTGAGAGTTTCTACATCAAGAGCAATTCTATCCATGTTTTTAGCCAAAGTATCAATCGTATGCAACTTTTCTTCTACCATAGTATTAAAAATCTATTGAGAACTAATAAATTATTTAATAGTGTTCTCAAGATCATAGGGTATCCTATTAGAATTTGTAGAAGAGTTTCGATAAGAATTACCATAAGAGTTGCCATAATTATTAGAGGAGTTACCGGGATAAGGCCTAGCATTGAAATTTCTTCTATAAGCATTATTGTGGAAATTGTTTCATGAGATAAAGTTCACATCAATAGCATTATTATTTTGCTCAATCAAAGTAGACAAAGGAATATCATTTGTATCAACATGAGTATTTTTGATAGCAACCATATTCAGAAGAGCATCCACTTTTTCACTCAAAGTAGCGATTTATTCAAAAGAATTTACCTTCTTACCAGTTGGAGCTCTCTCGATATGCCATTGGGAATAATTTTTCATGATGTTCAGAAGTTTTGTGGCCTCTCCCAAGGTAACATCCATAAAGGTACCACCTGCAGCAGAACTAGAAGATTTCTAGAAACAAAGTTTAGTCCAGCATAGAAATTTTGGATAATCATCCACAAGTTTAACCCATGAGTAGGATAATTTCTAATCATCAATTTAATTATATCCCAAGCTTGTGCAACATGTTCTTGATCATGTTGTTTAAAATTCATTATTTTATTTCTAAGGGACATGATCTTAGCAGGAGGAAAATACTTGGAAATAAAAGCATCTTTACACTTGTCCCATGTTCCAATACTATTACGTGGTAAAGATGAAAACCAAGCCTTAGCTTTATCTCTTAATGAAAAAGGAAATAATTTTAATTTCACAACATCATTATCCATGTACTTTTTCTTTTGCATATCACAAAGTTCAACAAAAGTATAAAGATGAGAAGCGGGATCCTCATTAGGACTTCCCGAAAATTGATCTTTCATGACAAGATTTAGCAATGCACCATTAATGTCAAAAGCCTCCGCACTAGTGGCGGGTGAAATAGGAGTACTAATAAAATCAATGTTATTAGTATTTGAAAAGTCACACAAGTTTGTAGTATCTTGATACATGGTCACCGAACGAGCAAAGTAACAAACAAGACAAGCAAACTAGCAGGCAAAGAAGTAAACTAGTAGCAAGCAAAGATAAATATTTTTGTATTGGTGATTTTTATGAGACAAACTAAATATAGGAGCAAATAAAAAGAAGAACAAGTGAATGATAATTTGTGTGAAGTTACTTATTTGTTGGTGATGATATTCCCCGGCAGCGGCGCCAGGACTCCTTCCTGATACTTGTGATCTGCATTGGGTTTTTCGTGAAGAGGAACGGGTAATTGGAGCACAATACGGGTAAGTATTTCCCTCAGTTATGAAACCAAGGTTTATCGAACCAATAGGAATATCAATCAACAACCGTCTTCAGCGACTGCACACAAAAGAGCAAACAACTTGCACCGAACGCGGGCAAGAGGATTGTCAATCCCCTTGATCTTGTTATTTGCAAGCAAGTGAAGTGTGTAGATAATAGTAGATAATTGTAAATTGCAAAATAAAATAAAAGGTAAATAAAGGCAGCAAGGTATTGTAGCGTTTATGAATATATAGATGAATAGACCCGGGGGCCATAGTTTTCACTAGCGGTATCTCTCGTGAAAATAAGCATACGGTGGGTAAACAAATTACTGTTGGACAATTGATAGAAAAACGCATAGTTATGCGATATTCACGGCAATGATCATGTGTATATAGGCATCATGTCCAAGACAAATAGGCCGACTCCTGCCTGCACCTATTACTATTCCTCCACTTCAAGAGTGCTTCTTTGTTTGCCTCTCTATGTATTAAGTTCATTGCAACAGAGTAATGCATGGAGAACGATGACATGATGTAGACAAAGTAAACTCAATTAATATGAATAAACCCCATCGGTTTATCCTTAGTGGCAACAACACAAAGACGTATCTTGTCCCCTTCTGTTACTGGGATATAGAAACCCGTCAGGTTGAACAACCTACAACGCACCTCTCCCATTGAAGAAATATCAATCTAGTTGGCCAAACTATTACAATAGGTCGGAGAGAATTACGAAGCTATAATGATCATTCAAATAAGAATCATAATATTCAGAGGTGACTCAAATACTTTTCATGAATAATCTGAACATAAACCCACAATTCATCGGATCCCAACAAACGCACCGCACAAAAGAAATACATCGGATAGATCAAAGCAAAGATGCGATGATCATTGTATTGATGATCAAAAGAGAGAGAGAGATAGCCATCTAGGTACTAACTACAGACCCGTAGGTCTGTGGTGAACTACTCACACATCATCATGAGGGTAGCAACGTTGACGAAGAGGCCCTCCGTGATCGATCCCCCCTCCGGCAGGGAACCGGAACGAAGCTCCAGATGGGATCCTGTCAGAACAGAGAGTTACGGCGGCAGAAAAAGAGTTTCGGGATGCACTCTAGGTTTTTTGGAATATATGTGAATTTATAGGCCAGAGAACGGGATCAGGAGGGCCACCAGGGGGGCACAAGCCATCAGGGCAAGCCCAGATGGCTTGTGCCTCCCTCGTGCGGTCTCCAGTCTTCTCCCGAAGCTTCCAGGTCTTCTTTTGGTCCAGAAAAAATCATCAAAAAGTTTTGGAGCAATTGGACTTCGTTTGGTACTGTAAACCTGAAAAGTAAAAAACACGCAGAAAACAGGAACTGGCACTGGGCATCGGGTCAATAGGTTAGTGCTAAAAAATAATATGAATTGGTAAATTATTACTCAAAAAGTATCCTAGAATGATAATATAATAGCATCGAACAATCAAAAATTATAGATACGTTGAAGACGTATCAATGCGCATCTGCCTAGGGAGCGAGATGGGGAGAAATGCAGAGGCATATGTCCATGACATCGTCATCTAAATGCGCGAGGCGCACACCCTCATCGAGGACCTAGAGGAAACATTCGCTAACCTCCACAAAGTTAACCTTAAGCTCAACCCCGCCAAGTGCGTCTTCGTTGTTCCCTTCGGCAAGTTCCTGGGTTTCCTGGTCTCCCATCGCGGCATCGAGGCTAACACTTAGAAGATCAAGGCCATCGAACAGATGTGACCACCCCGCAACCACAAGGAGATGCAGAGCTTGGCAGGGTGCATGGCCTGGCTCGGTCGCTTCATTTCCAAGTTCGGCGAGCGGGCTCTCCCCTTTTTCAAGCTCATGAGAGGACTAGCCCCTTCAAGTGGACCCCCCGTGGCCACCGCCGCCTTCGAGGACCTCAAGAGGTACCTCACAAGCCCCCCTGTCATGGTCGCCCCGTGCCCTCGCGTGCGCCGGTTGTACGTGGCGGCCACCCCTCAGACGGCCAGCGCGATCCTCGTGGTGGAGCGGGAGCAGCAAGCCTGCATCAAGAAGAAGGCCACCGAGTCGGCTCCCGGGGACGCCACCCCCACCATGTGGGCCCCCCAAGACCCTGCCGGCGCCCGTTGAGGGCCCCCTCTAGAGGCCCTATCTCACCCCAAGGAGGACACTCGGGTCCCGCCTCCGGAGGCCCCCACGGCGCCGCCGCCAGGGCCCCTTGGTGAGCATGACTCGAACACCACGGTCACACGCCTCGTCAAGCACCCCGTCTACTTCGTCAGTACGATGCTGCGAGACGCGCATGAGCGATACCCCATGCAGCAGAAGCTCCTCCTGGCGCTTCTCATGGCCTCCAGGAAGGTGCATCACTACATCCAAGGGCACCCGGTCCGAGTGATCTCCTCCTACTCGCCGGAGCAGGTCCTGCGGAGCCCAAACGCCACCGTCCGTGTGGCCGAGTAGAACATCGAGCTGCAACCTTTCAAGCTGGAGTTCCTCACCACCAGGACCATCAAGGGCGCGGCCTTGGTGGACTTTATGTCAGAGTGGATGGAGCCACACAAGGACGAGCCCCACGAGAATTCACCCTCGCCCGAGGAGGCCACCCTCGCCTTTCGAGAAGCGCTTCATGGGCATGGAGCTCCAGCACATCCTTCGCGGCGATAATAGCGAGGCAGACGAGATCGCTAAGCGCGCCTCTTGCCGCGAGCCCTAGAGCCCCGGCGTCTTCGCAGAGCGGCTCCTGAAGCCCTCGGCAACTCCTCCAGCCGCCAGCCTTGCGGTGCCTCATTAGGATCTCCCTCCCGCACCACCCATGGGCGCACCATACTGCGGTCCACCCTTAGGCACCCGCCTGCTGCTGGCACTCGAGCCGCAGCCTGAGAGCTGGACTGCAGAAATCAAGGCTTACCTGCAGGGCGGTGCTCTCCCAGAGATCGACACAGAAGCAGAGCGGGTTGTCCGCCTGGCTACCCTCTACCACTTAAAGGAGGCAGACCTGTACCGACATCGCCCGAACGGAGTCGCGCTGCGGTGCATCTCCAAGGAGCAAGGGCTTGAACTGCTTGCCGACATCCACGGAGGCGATTGCGGCCACCACTCGTCCTCGCAGCAGCTTCTATTGGCCCACAACGCTCGAGGATGCTACGGCGCTGGTACAGGCGTGCGAGGCTTGCCAGTTCCATGCCAAGAAAATACATCAGCCAACGTAAGGGCTCCAGATCATTCCCCGCTTACGGCCCTTCATGGTCTGGGGGCTGGGTATCCTCGGACCTTTCCCTCACGCGGCCGGTGGCTATTGCTTCCTCTACATCGCCATCGACAAGTTCACCAAGTGGGTGGAGGTGCAGCCTGTCCGGACCATACCGGCAGGCTCAGCGGTCAAGTTCATCAAAAGCTTGGTGTGCCGTTTCAGTGTCCCCAACCGCATCATCACGGAAAATGGCTCGCACTTCACCAACAGCCTCTTCAAGACCTACTGCGCCTCCATTGGCACGCAGATCTGCTTTGCCTCTGTGTCACACCCTCGAAGCAACGGCCAGGCCGAGCGGGCCAACGCAGAGGTCCTCAAGGGCCTCAAGACCAGGATCTTCAAGAAGCAGCCCACGGCCTGCGGCAAGGGCTGGCTGGACGAGCTCCCATCGGTGCTATGGTCCATTCGCACCATGGCGATCAAGCCAACCGGCGAGACACGCTTCTTCCTCGTCTATGGGGCGGAAGTGGTCCTCCCAGCCAAGGTTAAGCATTGGTCCCCGCGGGTGTTACGGCCTTCGACGAATCTCGTCAAGACGTCCTGTGGGAGGACGACCTGCTCTTCCTCAAAGAGGCTGGCGGCCAAGCTGCTCTACGTGCCGCAAGGTACCAGCACGCGTTGCATCGCTATCACAGCCGCAACATACGCCCCCGCACCCTAGAGGTGGGTGACCTGGTACTGCGCCGAATCCTCTCCAAAGAGGGACTACACAAACTCTCACCCATGTGGGAGGGCCCTTTCAGGATCACGCACATCTCCAGGCCCGGCGCGACACGACTCGAAATGACGGAGGGTGTTCTGGTACAAAACACATGGAACATCCAACATCTCCACAAGTTCTATCCGTGACCCCACGGATACGAGCGAGATGGAGCTGTACACACTCTGGGGCTCTCTCTACCCATGTTGCCTTTGGCATGTGAGAGTCCCTTCCCACTCTCATGGAAGCCGCATGCTCAGCACTGGCGGATGCTCCTACCCACTTTCGTGGAAGCCCCATGCTCAATGTTGGCGGAAACCGCATGCTCAGACATGGTAGACCTTTTGACATGAGGGCGCTTTTCAGCCGAATCAACCTCAGGTTGACCCATGTCCGTCACGATAGCGTGTCTGTGATCCTTTGAGGGGCGCCTCTCAGCGACAGCCTCAAGCTGACCCGTGTCAAGAAGAACAACATGTATCTTTCCGTTATGTAATGAATCTGCTTCATGCGTTAGTAAAGTTCATTTCCTCAAGAATTCTTGTGTACTCGCAACTGAGTATGCCTCAGAGAGGTGCGCGCTCGTGAACTCCCCCATGTCTTTCATGCGAGCGGGGGCTGGGCACGGTGTCTATGCTCGGGTCAGTCCCTACAGCACTGCAAAACCCAAGCGACTAAGCTCTGGCTCACGGGCCTGCTCCCGTAGGTCCTTTGTGCTCTTGTCTCCTCGCGTGACACCCACAGGCGACCTCGCGAGCGCGCCCCGCTGAGCCCCCTACAGAACTTGGCAGTTTCCCCGGTGCAGGATATCGAAGGCTTCGGGAGCCCGCCTTTGGGAGGCCTTGCAAGCGGCGTCCCGCGGACGGAAAGCTTCATGAGGGGTCGCGCCTCATGAGCCACCCCTCGCGAAGGGCCCACTCCAAGCTACGCACCTCGAAGTAGCTAAGTCTAGAGCACCCCTCGCGTTTTCCCCTCTCGTTTTTGTCTCTATCAAAGCTTCATGTTTTTCCCTAGCGCGAGCCGCCTGTGCGTCAAGGGGGCAACAATGAGCATCGCGCTACGGGGGCTCCTACCAGCCCCAAGAGCTCTACACCCTCTGGCCCTGCTGGGCGTACGCTCCTGGTATACCGACGATGGGTGTAGTCCGCCTTGGGGGCTGGGTCTCAGTGACGCAGGGCGCAAAAGCAATACAAAGGCGAAAGAAGGGCCTCGAGAGATAAAACGGAGGCACGCGAAAGCATTGAGTGTTTAAAACAAGACGATGCCATACATAATGTTTTTACGCCCCACAGGGCTACATCGCTTGCGCAGGGGCGAAAGGAAAGGATCTTCATCTGTCGGGGGGCCGCCGCAGGCACCGCCATCGCCTAGTCGAAATCCTCGTCTTCACTCTTGACGCTCTGAAGGCTCCCGTCGCTGTCGCTCCCACCGAACGAGTCGGAGTCGCTTCCGCTTTCACTCTCCGGTCAACATTCCACGCGGCCACCAGCGACCCCGAAGAACTTCACAAAAAGGGTTGCATCTCCGTCGAACCTAAAGTGCAGGACTTGCCCACGCTTCAGGTCATGGGAACGAGCAAATGGTTTCCACCCCCGGTCCAGAAACATGAACCCCGAGGGAGAAAACTTCACCGCGACCTAGGAGGGGCCGTTCCAGCAGCCGTCCGCCTGCAGCCATAGGCCCGAGGGCCCGCGGTCAACCAGCACCCTCGCGAAGGTGTCCGGAAGCCGGAGCCATCTGCGGGGTCGGCGGTACAGCCCCACGACGAACTCGTGCGCGACCTCCACCGCATGGGTGTCCGCTGTGGGGGCATCTTCCACGGGAGAAGGGGAGCGCACCCCGCTGCACCCCCCGCGGCCGCAAGCACTGCGTCGTCCGCGACGGGTCATGGGTGCCCCACGACAGCTGGGCTGTCCTCCACCACGGCAGCCAGGGCCAGCGCCCGACCTCTAGGGGGAATCCTCACTGCCGCGGCCGGGGCGCGGCCCCGGCCCCTACATCTCACCGGCGCTGGCTTAGGCGGCTCCGGTTCCTTCGCCGTCCCCTTGCCTTTCTCGGTGGCTGAGAGTTTTCTTTTGGGACCCATGGCCGCGGCAACTGATGCCGGAGACTGGGAGAATAGAGAGGCGCGAGTCTAAGGAGTCGGTTGCGGGCAGGAAGTGCAATGAAGTCCCAACACCTCGTGCAGTCTGGCTTTATGGCCGAGGCGGCGGTTACCGAGGCGTCGCAAGGAGTGGAGGCGCCGCACCCGCAGAAGCTGCCACGCGTCGCCCATGGGCCCGTCAGCTCGATGGGCCCTGCGTCGCTTCATCGCGAACGGATGGAACGTGCACGCCGCGGGCCCAGGGGCCACTGTCGGCCTAGTGAGAACCAGGGTACCACGGCCCGTCTGCCTTCGGGCCATGAGGCGACTGGCGGGCCGGGTCGCAGAGGATGGCTTGGCGTCAGCCGCCCCGGAGAGACTGCCTCACGAGGGGACTTGTCCAGCGAGGCTCCTCGCTGCGAGGCTACGCCCAACCTGATCCACCAAGTATCGGATAGCCTTGCGAGGTCCCTCATGAGGGGCCGTGCCACAAGGACTGACTCACCGCGCCGGTCGCAGGACCCTGCCGTCGGCACATGGGTGGCGCACCCGTGTGGGGTAAGGTGACTGAGGCCGTGCCAGCAGGCGTGGCCGGGTGCAGTTTCCTCTTTGGTGATTAGGGAGCAGCGCCCGCGGCCCCTCCAAAAGCAAGCTCCCCAAAGGTTGCCACTTCGGTGAAAGAGGATCAAGACGGATTGGCGTGACAGGATGGAGGTCATCACCGAGCCCATGGCCGCGTCACAAAGACTGCTTTACCAGGCAAGACCGCCTTTAGTCAGGATAGGCCTGGCTCCTGTCCCCCTTTGAATTGCCGCCTTGTGGCCACCCTTTCCTGCCAGTATTTTCGAGGAAGAGGAGCGAGGCACTACAAAGGGGGAAGGGCCATGTTCTTGTAAGGGGCTCGAGCCATTCTCTCCCCCAACACCCCATGTACTGGAGCCTGAAGCTCCTTCTTTTCCAAGGCCAGCAAATCACGAGCAGGAGTAGGGTTTTACACTGCACGGTCGCCCGAACCTGGGTAGGTCGTGTGTCCCTGTCGTTTCTGGTGAGGAGGAGTGAGTTCGCCGTTGATCTTGCTTTGTTTGCCGTCGTGTTGCAGGTCGCAAGCCAAGCCCCCCCAGTGTTCGAACCTCGTTCTTGGAGAAGTTCTTGGACACAGATCCCATAATCCGACAGCTATGAATCAACACTTTTAGAGGCTTGCTTCTGTTGTACTTTATTGATTATGATTTATCCAATTTCCTATTTAATGGGATAACCGAGACTAAGGAAAATGAGCTAGTTTTCATCATTCAACTCCAAATTATATGTCGATGAAAGACAATTCAGCAATTAAAGTATTGTTCAAAGTATTATTTCTTAGAGCCCACCCTATAGCGACCATAGTTGTACCATGAAAACACCTATTTGGTGAATTTTTTGAAATACTATTGGTTCTATGTGTAAAAACTTCCAAAACAAATATGAGAAGATGGATGGTTTGCTTCATTTTCTTTGAAACCATATAGAAGAACCATGCGATCAATTACACAGGGAAGAAAAAGTAGGTGACACACGAGTTGGTACAGAGTTCATAAAAGAAGACCAAAATAGAAAACTAACAACTCGGGGCACATGTAACCTTGATCATGATCAAAACAGAGTAAAATGCATAGCCTAAATCATCGGGTAACATAAGTATTAAATTGGTCGCCAAATCCCATCGCATATCTTTGGTCTTAATCTACTCTAGGGTCCCCTGACTAGTAGAAAAGATGCATTAGAAGCGCCCCCGAAAGCGGTTGTGAACAAATAGGACAAAGTCGCCTATAATACCCCCCTCAGAGACATATTCTTATTATACAAAGCTTTAGAGGTAGTTAGAAATCCGACACCTCTTCTAAGAATTCACGGAAGCAGGCCAAAAGAACAAAACCACCTCTAATATTCCCAACTCGCAAGTGGCTCTTAACCCAAAGCCACCTCCAAACGATTTGGTCCAAAGCCTATTGCAACATCGAGCAAATCTACTCTTTATCTCTCCCGACCCCTAAGAAAAATCACACTCCTGATCCCCACCCGCTCGTTCCCCCTTATCTCTTTTCCCTGGGACACTCTTTCTCCTCCAATCTAGCGGTGGCAACTCCCTCCATGTACCTTCGTTCCTTACCCTCAAGCAGCCACCAGCGATGACGAGGCCAAAGGCCGCCGGATCTATGAACATTGCTGGGCGAAGGACCTACTCTAGTAGGATCCATGACGCGTCACACCCTGCAGTCGTCGTTCTGGGATGAGCACAACAAAGAGGTGCTCCTCTTTCTTCGCCATTGTGCTAGCATTCCCTGGCTCGCCTCTGCCCCCTCGACTAGACTTATTGGTTGCTCATCATCTCCTGCCTTCTGATACGTCTCAAACGTATCTATATTTTTGATTGTTTCATGCTGTAACATTTATATTAATTTTCTAGACTAACCAATTAATTGAGTGCCCAGAGCCAGTTGCTCTTTCTGCATGTTTTTGGTTTTCCAGAAAATCCCTATCTATAGACTTCAAAATATCACGGGAATTTAATATGATTTTTTTTCTAAGTCTAGATAGTTCCACAAAGTATCAGGAGGTTCCGGGGGCCACCCCACAGCCCCACGCATCTAGGGCCCCACCTCCACGGGAAGGCCGCGTGGGCCCCTTAGCCACCGCCTTACGTCCATTCTTCTGCCTATAAATATGATATTTTGTGAAACCCTCCGTACCAGTTTTCTTAGATTTTTTCCACTGCCACAAGTTTTTGTTATGCGGATATCCAATCTCGAGGCATGTTCCGGCACCCTGCCAGAGGGTGAATCCATCACCCTGAGGGTTCTTCACCAACCTTGTTGGCTCATTGATCATGTGTGAGTAGTTCCTTTAGGATCTTAGGGTCCATAGTAGTAGCTAGATGACATCCTCTCTCCTTTGCGATTCAATACAAAGTTCACATGGACTGGCTCACATGATCGACATCCATATTGTGTAATCGGTGGTGTGTTTTTTGGGATATGATGAATTCTTGCTTATGATCATATTGTTCATTGAAATCAATTGAATCTTTTGAAGTCTCTTTGTTGTATAATTTAGTAGCTTTGTACGCTCTTTGATCTATTTTTCTTCTTTCGTGAGGTTTGATGGGTAGTTTCAGAGGGGGTTGTTCATTGCAGTGGGTTCATATCTTGCGGTGATCTATATCCCAGTGAAAGAAAGGCACAAGACACATATTGTATTGTTGCCACTAAGGTTAAAATGATTTTTTTATCAGACTAGGATGATAGTTTCATTGTCTACATTATGTCGCCATGCTCATTGCAATGCTCTTGTTTCTATGAACTTAATACGTTGAGATGTATGTTGGATAGCGATCTTGGGGTGGAGTATTAGTTGTATATGCAGTTGAATAACGATCTACATATCACAGGCGTAATGCCTATATGAGATTATGCCATGAACAATCATAGACATAAATATAAATATTGTGATTTAATCGTTGCCCAATTGTATTTTTTTCATCACACCACACTTGTATGCTTGGAGAGATGCCACTAGTGAACCTATGGCCCTAGGGGTCTATCTTCTTATACTAAAAACTTTACCAATTTTTTTATTTCCTTGTGTTACAATTTATTTTATTTTATCTATCTATCAATTCCTACCATACGCTGCAATTTAATCTTGTAACTAGCAATACAAGAAGCTTGACAACCTTCTTAACGTGTTGGGGACAAGTTTGTCTTGTATTTTGTGTGCAGGCACCAACGACTTTGTTTGCTGGAAGAACTCCTTGTAGTCCGATAAACCTTGGTTCTCTACCGAGGGAAATACTTATTGCTATTTAATTCTCCCTTACACTTGGGGGTTACCCGACCACTCTTATGAGAGAGAAAGCACCTTCTCGCCCAACTCACCAACGCGCGTCTAAGCCTAGCCGCTAGGGCTTTGTCATGGATACTGATGCCACAAAGGAGGTCCTCCGTGACACACAACCATGCGATGAAACCTCCAAGCCATGTATCTTGTCTCCACTATTACCCGGCGATGACGTGGTTCGGCCTCGGCTCCAGACACTGAAGGTGAATCCTACCGAGTCTCTCTTCTTCCCACCACAATAAAAAGAAACTTGTGACATTTTGGCCCAAACGAATATATTTTCTTTCATAGTAGGTACACTTTCATGACAAAAAAAGTGAGGAAAACATGTATTGTCGTGGATATATTGATGAAACACTTCTATGATAAATAATTATGATAAAAATGGAACTTTCATCCTAGTCGGGCCGGCCACACACCTGGATGACGTTCTTCGGGCCTTCCATGACAAAAAATATCGTAGTACAAGTGAGGGCAAGGATTTTCCGGAAATTCCTCATGTGAGTTCCGACCCATTTGCTATACGGTGGGTGGTCGGCTCTCACGTGAGATTGCTGGGTAGTTTGAGCAATCGTGCGCGACCTCGTGTGGGAGACTTTGCATTATAGAACCCGATCAATCTATATACTGGTGCACGATAGTTGGATGTCCCATATGCGCGAGTAGAGATCCCATTGCAATCATGTGCGGTAGTTGAAGGCCCCCAAATGCGCGAGTATCTAGCCACTGATTGGGTGGGAGACTTTGTAGTATAGAACAGATCGATCGATGTGACACTCTTGTTCACTATAGCCATGATAGTTGTGTACTAGGTTATGTTGCCCGATAGTGGAAAAAGACGTATGCCTCAGTAGAGGCCCCATTGTGATTATGTGTGGTACTTGAAGGCCCCCGTATGCACGAGTAGCTATGGCTATCGATCGATCATGTTGGAGAGGTGTGTGTGCTATCAGCAAATAGTCTCTTTGAGCTCCTCACTGTAGGATTTTGCGGTACGCAGCAAGTTTTCCTTCAATGAGAAACCAATTTATCCATATGTGGAGGTACCGGTATCCTACAATAGTTAAATTCTTTGCAACACAAATATAACTTAAGTTGTGTCCCCAACAGTGCTAACAAGGGTGTCAATCTTGCTAGTTGCACAAGATAATTAAGAGATAAGGTGGTTGTCAAGGCAACGATCCTGACAATGAGTACTAGGGGTATGAACGAGGGGCGAAGCCTAGCTACGGCGCAAGTATAACACTCGGATTTTACGAGTTGGGGCCCCTCTTGGAGAGATAACAACCCCACGCCTCGTACCCGGAGGCTTGTGTTTTCTCAGGAGGGGTGTGATTACAAGAGAATGTTGAACCCTTGTCCAGGAGCTCGGGGTGGCTTATATAGAGTTCGCTAGGACCCGCTGGGTGTCATTACAAGGGCGAGTTAATGCCATTATGACGGCAGTTTCTGGTAACAACAACTTATACATCAGTTACTAGTAAGGGCAACTATGACTACACTTCATGTATTCACTAAGTCCTCCAGCCATTGCAGCTCCCACGTCGCCCACGTGTTGTCTCTACCCGAGTGCTGGAATATGGCCGTCTGACAGGGAGACGCCCGAGTGACTTAGTAGATCCATGTGGATCCCGATATATGCATCCGAGTGCATCTATGGTCTTGGGATCTCGATGATGGTGTGGGGTTGTAGGCGGTCCATGGATGTCAAGTCCATGACCCTACCACTAGTAGGTGACCCCATCATTAGCCCCCGAATTGGTTGGGGTTTCAGAAGATGAGTGGACAGAATCCTTGGAGTGACTTGGGGTGCTTTGGAGGAGCCCAAAGCCCGATCCCAAGGGATTATCCACTGCGCTCTAAATAGAAGCCGATTCTGGACTATGAGTTTCTGAGCCATCGGATTGGAATGGTTGCTGGGCAAATTTTGGTGGGATCTGGTCGCCTCTCGGGAGAGGTAGACTGGTCGTCTAGGTGTGGAAACGCCATGAAGCTCGAGCGACATCATAGGAGTGAGGATAGGTCTTCTCTGGATCCCACGGAACTCCTGCATCAGTCGGCTTAGAGCCCAAACTTATAAACCACTTGTCTTGGCGGTTAGTTAAGGGTCAAGCTGACCCGCGGAGGGGTGTCGAGCCCGTCCCATTGCCATCTTGAAGATGACTTCAATCGGAGGATTTTATACGCCCGAGTGTCCGGAGACCTCTTGTCGATGCACTCGGCCGGACCGAGGTGTCTTTCCTAAACAAGAAAGCGCAGATGATCAATTGGGTTCATGCGGGGTGAGATTTTCACAGATTTGAACGAAGGACATGAATGCGGAAGCGGTTGCGCCGTGGCATAGTGGGGAAAGTGGACCCGACACCTCGATTTCTGCCGCGGGATCTGCCACGGGCGCGATTTGCTCTGCACGGGAGGATTGTGTCCGATTCGCACTCGATGGTGGAGATCTTGTGGATTTTCCTGAGGGTATAAATACGCGGAAACCCTTGACCAAAATCGCACCAAATCCCCTTTCTCCCTTGCTTTCTCCTCCGTCACTCCGCCACATTCTGCCGCGGTCTCCGCCCTTCAATACTCCTCCCCGCTCTGGTCCCCTCGGGAGAGATGGTGAAGGAATCGACTGTGAAGCTTGATAGGGCGAAGAAGGCATTGATGGGGTCTTCGTCGAGCGCCGGCAGATCGACGGGCCGGCTCCAGGGCGACTGGACCCCATCGCGGGCCATGTGGGCGTGGCTGCAGGAGCTGGAGAACCAGGGCCTGGTGGCCACTGGGAGCTGGAGGTTGCCGGACGCGGCGAGCAAGAGCCATCACCACAGGGGGACGAGCGCATGCCCCGTTGACCCATGTGGAGAGAGGTTTTTTCTTGCCTCCGGACCCTTTTTTCCGCGCGTTCTTGGATTTCTTTGGTGCGCAACTCCACCACCTTGCTCCCAACGCTGTTTCCTATCTATCCGCCTTTGTGTCTATGTGCGAAAATTTTATAGGATGTCATCCCCATTGGGGGATTTTCAAACACTTGTTCAACTGTCGCTGGATGAAGGTGAAGAAGGTCACCTCGAGTGGGGAGAAGATCAACGTGAACCAGCTGTGCGGCGGCTTAGGGATTCAGCTTAGGTGGATGGGCAGTTTCCCTGCCATGTCCTTTAGCGACTCGGTGAAGGGGTGGTAGGATAGTTGGTTCTACTGCAAAGATGTCCCAATTGTTGGCGGTCAGTCGGGTCTTCCGCCGTACTCAGCCGAGCGGGTGAGATCCCCTCCGTCCTTAGCTGTGTCCAAGGAGGAGAAGATAGACGTAGAAATCCATGTGATGGCAGTCATGGCCATAGCTAGGAAAGGACTCAACGGGATGGATCTGCTAGAGGTCTTCATCCAGCGGAGGATACAGCCCCTGCAGGCGAGGGCCCATCCCATGTGTAAGTATGAGGGTCCGGGTGACCCCACTCGGGTTCACCTGGAGGAGCTCACGAAGAAGGCGCTCAAGGCCAAGCGCATGGCTATCACCTCGCAACGGGACAACCCCCAGGGCACCAGGTTGATAGCTCCTTTCGATAAGGAGCATCCACCGATTGAGGTAACTCCGAACCTTTCCTGTCTGAATGATTTCATTGTTATTCTGTTGTTGCTGACTTTGATGTTTTATCCCCTTCAATAGAGCTTCACAGAAATGATCTGTGGACCACATGCCCAAAGATGTGGCGAGTGACACCGAGCACCCTGAGGACTAAGAGGAGAAGAGTGACGAGGAGGGAGACGACGACGAGGAGGAAGATGAGGAAAGCGACTCCGAGGACGGAGATGAGGCAAAAATTTCTTCGTCGGAGAGCGCCCCGACCGAGAGCCGCTCCAAGATGCGCCATGACCCAAGTGCCCGAGTGGGGAGTGCCAAGGGGCCGAGTGTCCCCAAGCTGACTGCGGCTTCCCCTGCTAGTCGAAGCTCGAAGCATGGGTGATCCGAGTCCAGGGGGTCACCGAAGAAGGCAACCAAGCAGCCCAAGATTCCTGTTGCCAAGCCTCAGAAGGCGGCTCTGCCGAGGATCAAGGTGACCGTGTCCGTGACGTCTGCGTAAGTGTTCCGCTTGACTTATTTTGCTTCATGAATTTCGTTCGTGTCTGATGTCCGAGTGATTTCTTGACTGCAGCGCCGACACTTCAACCGCATCCCTTGACCCGAAGGTTCCAGAGAAGAGTCAAGCTGAGGCGGATGCGACATACTCTAAAGGTAGTTGGCGATCTTGTCATATTTGTATCATGAATGACTTGTCCATTGGTTTTCCTCATGTACGAATGCTTATAGGGTCAACTGAAATTTATCGAGACCGAGGAGGACGACAGGGTGGTCCCACCGAATCCCATGATCGACACGAATGTCGTGATGCAAGATGCTCCACCAAGCCGAGTGCCCTGGGTCTCTCCCATCAAGGCCGCCACCAAGACCAGCGGTTCTAGTGCCGCACCAAGGCTGGAGCCGCACTCGAAGTCGTGACACCTGCCCCTTCGCCAACCCCTTCACGATGTACCGGACCCCTGAGGACAAAGTAGGCACGAGTAAGGAGGCTCTGATTCAGGTGGAGCTGATGAACAACCGACTGAAGGAGGCATACGACGCAATTGAGGCCTTGAGGACCAATGTTCGAGTAAGTACTGTTGTAATTACCGATTTCAAATGGAGTTTTCTTTATCTTTGCGCTGTGGTTGCTTTCTGGTTTTTGTTTGCCGAGTGGGTTTGTGCGAAGCACACCCAGTGGGTGTTGTCTGCTTCCAGTGGGGGCACGCTGAGTGCACCCACTGGGTGTAGTCCCCGAGACTGCCGTCGACTGAAGCAGTCGGCAGGAGTCTGAGAACTTTTATATCTTTTAGTAGTGGATATCTCCAGAGTGACCATGGCTCTTGGGGCGTTTCTTCCTGAACTTGTGGAAGTAGCGCATACCGACGTTGTCGAAGTAGTTGGATGAGCTTGTAGAAGTAGCGCATACCCACCTTGCCGAAGTAGTGGAGTGAGCTTGTGGAAGTAGCGCATACCACCTTGCCGAAGGATTTGAGTGAGCTTGTGGAAGTAGCACATACCCACCTTGTCGGAGTAGTTAGGGTGGCACTAATACCCAATCCCCTGTTACCTTCCAGTGGGGGCGCACCGAGTGCACCCACTGGGTGTAGTCCCCGAGACTGCTGTCGACTGAAGCAGTGCGGCGGGAGTTTTAGAGTTTTTTTAATGATATTACTTTTCGCTCGGCTGACCGAGTGATTGTTTCCTTCAGGTCCGACTGACATTACTCTAGTATTTCTATCTCTTCTCTATGACAAAATGCTTGTGAGCTCGGGGCTCGGTAGAACACGCTGGAGAAGGAGGTGTTGGACCTATGGACAAACCTGGAGGCCAAGAAGCTCAAGAGTGCGCGCCTCGAACAGGAAAAGCACACATTAGGAGGTAAGCATTGCGATTGACTGGTTTCAACAATTATCTTTCCATCAAATCTGATTGAATTTGCCTTATCAGATGTTCGTAGTGAAAACCTTCAACTTGTAAAGAGGCTCAGGACTTCTATTTCTTTAGAAACCATGAAGCAGACTCTTGAGAACAAGGATACCGTGCTGGCGTCAGCGTGGAAGGAGGCCAAATCCAAGACCAAGGAGGCCAACGAGATGGTCAAGACCGTCAGGACCCTCGAGGAGGACAACAAGGTGCTGCGGATTGCTGCCAAGAAGTCGAAGGCAGAGATTTCAGAGCTGAAGAAGAACTATGCCGAATGGGAGAGTAAGTACAATGCCCAGTCGGAAGTCCTCGAAGCGGATAAGAAGAAGCTAGAAGCACTCTCCGCCAGGAAGACCGAGCTGGAGCAGTACATTGAGGACTTCGGCAAGGAGATGAGCGACAGGCTCAAAGGTGAGTTATCTGTCCGAGTGGCCATAGTTTTGTCGTGTTGTTTTTCCTCAATTTTTGATTCCCGCTTCATCTATGCGTTCAGACTTCTGCATCGACGATGAGGCAGAAACTGAGAGGACTGAATAGGAGATGGATGCCACTCAGCTGCTCCTCAGGGACAGCTCAGCTTTAGCCGTCCTTCGGCTGGACTAGCGCATTGAGCATGAGATGGGGTACATCATTCGGCTGCACTCCGCCATCGCAAAGATTGACAAGGAGTTGATGCCCGAGGAGGATCTCCTGAGCGACCTGGAGTCAGTCATGGTTCTCTTGAATGACATTCCTAGCTGAGTGCAGTCGTGGAAGAAATCCGCGGCTCGATGCGGCGTCGACGTCACCCTCTCTCTCGTTCGAGTCCATTGCAAGGACGTGGATGAGGAGAAGTTGAAGTCCCTCAAGGTCGTCAACAGGAAGAATGCGAAGTTCAAGGACATCATGGACACATTCATCGAGGCTGCCACTCGGATCACCGAGGACATCGACCTAGACATCTTCGTCGAAGCTACTGCTCCTTCGCCCGCAGAGTGATTCTGAAAAAAAAGTTTAAGCCTTTACAAAATTTTCCTCGGAATGCTGAGTGGTTAATGTAACTATTTAAACTTCATTTGAACCCAGGGTTCCTGCTACTCGACCTTTTGTTTTTGATCAATTCACAGTCTATTGGTTTGCTTTCATCCGAATGACGAATGTTTGGTGAGTTTATTTGCCTAAGGCTATTTGTGGATCACAGCTAAGCTTCCGTGTGTGGATGATGTCCTCAATCAGATTGTTTTTTATAACTTAGGCGATTTCGGGATCACAGCTAAGCCCCCGAGTGTGGAAGATGTCCTCACTCAGAGTGTATTTTAACTTAGGAAATTTTTGGATCGCAGCTAAGCACCCGAGTGTGAACGATGTCCTCACTCGGAGTATTATTTTAACTTCGGCGATTTCGGGATCACAACTAAGCCCCCGAGCGTGGACGATGTCCTCACTGGGAGTGTTTTTTTAACTTAGGCGATTTCTGCATCGCAGCTAAGCCTCCCGAGTGTGGACGATGTCCTCACTCGGAATGTTTTTTTAACTTAGGCGATTTCTTGATCACAGCTAAGGTCCCGAGTGTGGACGATGTCCTCACTTGGAGTGTTTTTTTAACGTAGGCGATTTCTGGACCACAGTTAGCCTCGGAGTGTGGACGATGTCGTCACTCGGAGTGTTTTGTAACGTAGGCGATTTCTGGATCACAGCTAAACCTTTCAGCCAGTGGGTGCATGCAGAAGTTTCTGAGTGTTGGAAATCACCGGAGTGAAAAAAGATTTTTTTTGACCAAATTTGATGAAATACAGGTAAAGTAAGACTTTTATTCATCGCTATTCACTCGGAAATTATTACAATAAGGAAAATCTTATTCTAAGTAAAGAATTTGTGGAGCAGGTCCGGGTTCCAAGCTCTGGGCTCTTCTCTGTCTTTTTTGAAATCATAGAGCGAGTAGGCTCCATTATTCAGGACCTTTGATATTGCAAAGGGCCCTTGCCACGGGGGTGCTAGCTTGTGAGGGTTTTGTTGGTCTAGTCGGAGGACGAGGTCACCTTCCTGAAAGGCGCGACCTCTAACCTGCCTCCCATGGTACCGCCTCAAGTCCTACTGGTAGAGTGTCAACCTGATAAGTGCCAACTCTCGTTCCTCCACCAGAAGATCTAGTCCGTCCTGTGGCGCTTCTTCGGCTTCAGCCTCTGAATATAACTCCACTCGAAGGGAGTTGTGAAGTAGATCACTCGGCAGGACTGCTTCTGATCCATACACCATGAAGAAGGGAGTGCGGTTCGTGGACTGATTCGGGGTCCTCCACAAGCCCCAAAAAACCGACGGCAGTTCGGAGACCCAAGCCCCCGCAGCGTGTTTGCGCGACTTCAACCCCGAAAGTATCAATCCATTCGCCCGTTCCGCCTGTCCATTCGTCTGTGGGTGAGCCATTGAGGCGTAACCAACCCGAGTGCCGTGGCAGTAGCAGAACTCTTCAGAATCGAAGTTCTTTCCGTTGTCAGTGATGATGTTGTGGGGTACTCCGAACCTGCAGATTATCTCCTTAATGAACTTGGTCGCAATAGCTGAGTCAAGGTTCTTGATAGGTTTAGCCTCTATTCATTTTGTGAACTTGTCCACTGCCACTAGCAGATGAGTGAACCCACTAGACCCAGTCCGTAAGGGGTCAACCATGTCCAACCCCTAGACTGCAAATGGCCAAGTGACAGGAATTGTTTTCAGCGCCGATGCCGGCTTGTGCGACCGGTTCACATAGAACTAGCAACCAACTCACTGCTCCACATTGTCTCTAGCCGATTCGTTGGCTTGGGGCCAATAAAAGCCTGCTCGAAGTGCCTTAGCAACAAGGGTCCGAGAGGACGCGTGGTGACCACAGGTTCACGAGTGGGTCTCCTATAGAACTTGATGTCCTTCTTCAGGTGAAATGTAGCTAGGTGACTCCATAGGCACTTTTCTTGTAGAGCTGGTCTCCCATGACAGTGTATGCCTGCGATTGACGGACGATCTATCGAGCTTCTGCTTTGTCTTCGGGGAGCTTGTGCCTGAGCAGGTATGCTATGTAAAGTTCAGTCCACTCGGGGATTATCACTAGTACTTTGTGTATCAGATCGATCACCGCTGGGACCTCGACCTCAGTCGAATTGGTAGGGCTGACTTTTTGTGGGGGCTCCTCAACGAAAGGATCTTCCTTGATCGTGGTGGAATGTAAGTTCTCTAGGACCACATACTTTGGGACTTCTTTCCGAGTGGAGCCGATTTTGGCTAGGTCGTCGGCTGCTTGATTCTTCAGACTGGGAATATGGTGCAGCTCTAGCCCCTCAAAGTTCTTCTCTAGCTTCCTGACTGCATTGCAGTACCGTGGCATTGTTGTACTCCGAATGTCCCATTCTTTCATCATTTGATTCACCATGAGATCCGAGTCACTGTAAACCATCAATCGGCGGATGCCGAGTGAGATAGCTATACAGAGCCCGTATAGGAGGGACTCGTATTCGGCCTCGTTATTGGAGGAATAATAGTGGATTTGGAGCACGTAGCTCAATTGGTCTCCTTTGGAGGAAACAAGGACCACTGCAGCCCACGAGCCATTCAACATCTTGGAGCCATCGAAGAACATGGTCCAGTGCTCACAGAGGCTTGGTACTGGCTACTGTTGGTCTGTCCATTCGGCTATGAAGTCGACCAAGGCCTGCGACTTGATTGCCTTCTTTGCGTCGAATTTGTTTTCCAGAGGTAGGAGCTCAATGGCCCATTTTGCCAGTCGACCTGCACCACCCCTGTTGTTCAAGATCTCAGACAAGGGTGCATCACTAATGATGGTGACCGAGTGATCTTGGAAGTAATGCACCACCTTTTTCACAGTCAGATAGATCCCATAAACATTTTTTTGCTAATGTGGGTACCTCTGTTTGGAGGGGGTCAAAACCTCTGAGATGCAGTAGACTAGTCGCTGGACTTTGAACGCCTTGCCTTGCTCCTCGCGTTCCATAGCGAGAACAGTGCTAACCACTTGGTTTGTGGCCGCGATGTAGAAGAGCAAGGCCTCTTGGCTGCTCAGAGTAGCAAGCAGTAGTTGGGTGGAAAGCAGAGCTTTAAGTTCCTGGAACGTATCCCGCGCTTTGTTTGTCCACTCGAACTTGTCCGATTTCTTCATGAGTTGGTAGAGAGTCAAGGCCTTCTCGTCGAGTCATGAAATGAAACTACTCTGGGCTGCCAGGCAGCCTATTAGTCTCTGTATGTCATGGAGACGCTTTGGTTGTTTCATTCGTACTATAGCGCTGATCTTGTCGGGGTTGGCGTTGATTCCACGTACGGAAACGAGGAAACCGAGTTATTTGCCTGCTGGTACCCTGAATGTGCACTTGGTTGGATTTAGTTTGATCCAAAGCAACGCAGGTTCGTAAAGGTCTCAGCGAGGTTAGTCAGAAGGTCGGAACCATTCCGGGACTTAACCACGATGTCATCCATGTAAGCATTGTTGGAAATATGCCCTAGATGCAATATAAAAGTAGTTATTATTATATTTCCTTGTTCATGATAATCATTTATTATCCATGCTATAATTGTATTAATTGGAAACACTGATACATGTGTGGATACATAGACAACACTGTGTCCCTAGTATGCCTCTAGTAGACTAGCTTGTTGATCAAAGATGGTCAAGGTTTCCTAGCCATAGACATGAGATGTCATTTGATAATAGGATCACATCATTAGGAGAATGATGTGATGGACAAGACCCAAACTATGAATGTAGCATATGATCGTGTCAGTTTATTGCTATTGTTTTCTGCATGTCAAGTATCTGTTCCTATGACCATGAGATCATGCAACTCACTGACATCGGAGGAGTACCTTGTGTGTATCAAACGTCGCAACGTAACTGGGTGACTATAAAGATGCTCTACAGGTATCTCCGAGGGTGTCTGTTGAGTGGGCATGGATCAAGACTGGGATTTGTTACTCTGTGTGACAAAGAGGTATCTCGGGGCCCACTCGATAATACAACATCACAATAAGCCTTGCAAGCAATGTGACTAAAGTGTTAGCCACGGGATCTTGTATTACGGAACAAGTAAAGAGACTTTCCGGTAACGAGATTGAACTAGGTATAGAGATACCGACGATCGAATCTCGGGCAAGTAACATACCGAAGAACAAAGGGAACAGCATACGGGATTAACTGAATCCTTGACATAGAGGTTCAACCGATAAAGATCTTCGTAGAATATGTAGGAACCAATATGGGCATCCAGGTCCCGCTATTGGTTATTGACCGTAGAGGTGTCTCGGTCATGTCTACATAGTTCTCGAACCCGCAGGGTCTGCACACTTAAGGTTCGGTGGTGTTGCGGTAGTATAGAGTTATGTATGGTGGTGACCGAAGGTTGTTCGGAGTCCCGGATGAGATCCCGGACGTCACGAGGATCTCCGGAATGGTCCGTAGGTAAATATTGATATATAGGAAGTCCCGTTTTGGTCACCGAAAAAGTTTCCGGTATTTCGGTAGTGTACCGGGAGTGCCGGGAGGGTACCGGGGGACCATCGGGAGGGGCCTCTCGCCCCAAAGGGCCTCATGGGCTGTGGGAGGAGGTGAACCATCCCCTAGTGGGCTGGCCGAACCCCTCCAACAAGGCCCATGCGGCTAGGGGTGGGAAAGTCCAAGTGGAGATAAGGTAAAACAAGTGGAAGTGGAATCCTACTTGGAGTAGGATTGGAGTAGGACTCGTCCACCTCTCCCACTTCGGCCGCATCTAGGGGCAGACCTAGGGGCGCCGGCCTCCCTCCCCTTCCTCCTATATATACTGGAGGGGAGAGAGGGCAGCCGCACCAGAAAACCCTAAGCCACGGTGCAGCCCTCTCTCCCGATAGATCAAGTTCTCTAGTTTTTCAGCAGTGCTTGGGCGAAGCCCTGCTGGAATAGTTCCACCACCACCGCCACCGCGCCGTCGCGCTGCTGGAGAAATCATCTACCTCTCCGCTCCCTCTTGCTGGATCAAGAAGGCAGAGATCATAATCGAGCTGTACGTGTGCTGAACGCGGAGGTGCCGTCCGTTCGGCGCTAGATCGGGACGGATCGTGATTGGATCGCGGGACGCTCGGCGATTTGGATCGCGAAGACGTTCGACTACATCAACCGCGTTTCTTAACGCTTCCCGCTTAGCGAGCTACAAGGGTATGTAGATCCACTCTCCCTCTCGTAGATGCTCATCACCATGGATAGATCTTGCGTGTGCGTAGGAATTTTTTTTGTTTCCCATGCAACGTTCCCCAACAGTGGTATGAGAGCTAGGTCTATGCGTAGATGAGATCACGAGTAGAACACAAAGGAGTTTGTGGGCGTTGATGCTCAGATTGCTTCCTCCCTTGGTCTTTTCTTGATTCAGCGGTATTGTGGGATGAAGCGGCCCGGACCAACCTTACTCGTACGCTTACGAGAGACCGGTTCCATCAACTGACATGTGACTTTTTTGCATAAAGATGGATGGCGGGTGTCTGTCTCTCCCACTTTAGTTGGATCGGATTTGACAAAGGCGGTCCTTGAGAAGGTTGAATAGCAATTTGTGTATCACCGTTGTGGTTTTTGCGTAGGTAAGAATCGTTCTTGCTAGATACCCGTAGCAGCCACGTAAAACATGCAACAACAATTAAAGGACGTCTAACTTGTTTTTGCAGGGTATGTTGTGATGTGATATGGCCAATTACATGATTTGATATATGTGATGTATTAGATGATCATGTATTGTATAGAATATCACGACTTGCATGTCGATGTGTACGGCAACCGGCAGGAGCCATAGGGTTGTCTTTAATTATTTTCGCCATTTTGTTTTACTTTATCGCTATGAGTTAGCAATAGTAGTGGAAGCAACAGTCGGCGCGACAACCTCATGGCGACACGTTGATGGAGATCAAGATGATGGAGATCATGGTGTCATGCCGGTGATGATGGAGATCATGCCGGTGCTTTGGAGATGGAGATCAAAAGCACAAGTTCATGGCCATATCATGTCACTTATGATTTGCATGTGATGTTAATCCTTTTATGCATCTTATTTTTCTTAGGACGACGGTAGCATTATAAGGTGATCCCTCACTTAAATTTCAATATAAAATTGTGTTCTCCCCGAGTGTGCACCGTTGCGAAAGTTCGTCGTTTCGAGACACCACGTGATGACCGGGTGTGATAGACTCTACGTTCGCATACAATGGGTGCAAGCCAGTGTAGCACAAGCGGAACACTCGGGTTAAACTTGACAAGCCTATCATGTACAGACATGGCCTCGGAACACAAGAGACCGAAAGGTCGAACATGAGTCATATAGTAGATACGATCAACATGAAGATGTTCACCATTGAAACCACCTCAACTCACGTGATGATCGGACTTGAGTTGGTGGATTTGGATCATGTGACACTCGAATGACCGGAGGGATGTCAATTTGTGTGGGAGTTTTTAAGTAATATGATTAACTAAACTCATTATCTTGAACAATAGTCTAAGTTGTTTTTGCAAAATTTATGTTGTAGATCATGGCTCGCGCAGTAGCACACCTGAATTTTAATGCGTTCCTAGAGAAAGCTAAGTTGAAAGATGATGGAAGTAACTTTGTTGACTGGGCCCGTAATCTAAGGATTATCCTTACGGCTTCCCAAAAGGCTTATGTCCTTGATGCACCGCTTGGTGATCCACCCGCTCCAGTAGAGTCTCCAGACGTTGCGAACGCCTGGCAGGCTCATTCTGATGATTACTCAATGGTTCAATGTGCAATGTTGTATGGCTTAGAACCGGGCCTTCAAAGACGTTTTGAACGTCATGGAGCATATGATATGTTCCTAGAGTTGAAGTTTATCTTTCAGAAGAATGCCCGGATCGAGAGGTATGAGAGCTCCGATAAGTTCTATGCCCGCAAGATGGAGGAGAACGGGTCTAACAATGAACACATACTCAAAATGTCTGGGTATTCCACCCGTCTGGCTGAATTGGGGATGCCCCTTCCAGCAGAGGCGATCACTGACAGAGTTCTTCAATCATTGCCACCTAGCTACAAGAGCTTCGTGTTGAACTATAACATGCACGAGATGAACAAGTCAGTCGCCGAGCTGTTTGCGATGTTGAAAGTCGCTGAGTCTAAGATTCAGAAGGAGCATCAAGTGTTGATGGTCAATAAAACGACTAGTTTCAAGAAGAATGGCAAGGGTAAGAAGGGTAACTCCAAGAAGAGTGGCAAAGCAGTTGCCCCTCCCGTGAAGAAACCCAAGGCTGGACCCAAGCCAGAAACTGAGTGCTTTCATTGCAAGGGAACTGGTCACTGGAAGCGGAACTGCCCCAAGTATTTGGCTGACAAGAAGGTGGCCAACAACAAACAAGGTATATATGATATACATGTTATTGATGTGTACCTTACCAACTCTCGTTGTAGTGCCTGGGTATTTGATACCGGTGCGGTTGCTCACATTTGCAACTCAAAACAGGAACTGCGGAATAGACGGAGGCTGGCAAAGGACGAAGTGACGATGCGCGTGGGAAATGGTTCCAAGGTTGATGTGATCGTCGTCGGCACGCTCGCTCTTCGATTACCATCGGGATTAGTGATGAACCTGAATAATTGTTATTTAGTGCCTGCGTTAAGCATGAACATTATATCTGGATCTTGTTTATTGCGAGACGGTTACTCATTTAAATCAGAGAATAATGGTTGTTCTATTTATATGAGTAATATCTTTTATGGTCATGCACCCAATGTGAGGGGTTTATTCTTATTGAATCTCGATAGTGATGATACACATGTTCATAACATTGATGCCAAAAGATGTAGAGTTGATAATGATAGCACCACTGTCTTGTGGCACTGCCGTTTAGGTCGTATTGGTGTAAAACACATGAAGAAGCTCGATGCTGATGGAATTTTGGAGTCACTTGATTTTGAATCACTTAACACATGTGAACCATGCCTCATGGGCAAGATGACTAAGACCCCGTTCTCTGGAACAATGGAACGGGCAAGTGACTTGTTGGAAATCATACATACTGATGTGTGCGGTCCGATGAGCATTGAGGCGTGCGGTGGATATCGTTATTTTCTCACCTTCACTGATGACTTAAGTAGATATGGGTATATTTACTTAATGAAACACAAGTCTGAAACGTTTGAAAAGTTCAAGCAATTTCAGAGTGAAGTCGAGAATCATCGTAACAAGAAGATTAAATTCCTACGATCTGATCAAGGAGGAAAATATCTGAGTTATGAGTTTGGCAGTCACTTAAGACAGTGTGGAATTGTTTCACAATTGACACCGCCTGGAACACCACAGCGTAATGGTGTGTCTGAACGTCGTAATCGAACCTTATTCGATATGGTGCGATCTATGATGTCTCTTGCCGATTTCCCACTATCGTTTTGGGGTTATGCATTAGAGATAGCTGCATTCACTTTAAATAGGGCACAATCGAAATCCATTGAGACGACGCCGTATGAGCTATGGTTTGGCAAGAAACCAAAGTTGTCGTTTCTTAAAGTTTGGGGATGTGATGCTTATGTCAAAAAGCTTCAGCCTGAAAAGCTGGAACCCAAAGCGAAGAAATGCGTCTTCATAGGATACCCAAAAGAGACAGTTGGGTATACCTTCTATCTCAGATCCGAAGGCAAAGTGTTTGTCGATAAAAACGGAACATTTCTTGAGAAGGAGTTTCTCTCGAAAGAATTGAGTGGGAGGAAGATAGAACTTGATGAGGTTGTTAAACCTTTACTTCAACCAGAGAGTAGCGCAGCGCAAAAAGATGTTTCTGTAGAGCCTACATCAGTTGAAGAGGAAGTTAATGATGATGATCATGAAGCTTCGGATCAAGTTGCTATCGAACCTCGTAGGTCGACAAGGACACGTACTGCTCCTGAGTGGTACGGCAACCCTGTCTTAGAGGTCATGCTGCTGGACAACGATGAACCTACGAGCTATGGAGAAGCGATGATGGGCCTAGATTCTGAGAAATGGTTAGAGGCCATGGAATCCGAGATGGGATCCATGTATGAAAACAAAGTATGGGCTTTGGAAGTATTACCTGAAGGGCGAAAGGCCATTCAGAACAAATGGATCTTTAAGAGGAAGACGGACGCGGACGGTAATGTCACCGTCTATAAAGCTCGACTTGTGGCGAAGGGTTTTTCACAAGTTCAAGGAGTTGACTACGATGAGACTTTCTCACCCGTAGCGATGCTTAAGTCCATCAGAATCATGTTGGCAATAGCTGCATTTTTCGATTATGAAATTTGGCAGATGGATGTCAAAACAGCGTTCCTTAATGGTTTCCTTAAGGAAGAGTTGTATATGATGCAACCAGAAGGTTTTGTCGATCCAGAGAATGCTGACAAAGTTTGCAAACTCCAGCGATCCATTTATGGTCTAGTGCAAGCATCTCAGAGTTGGAATCTTCGCTTTGATGAGGTGATCAAAGCGTTCGGGTTTATACAAGTTTACGGAGAAGCTTGTATTTACAAGAAAATGAGTGGGAGCTTTATAGCATTTCTAATATTATATGTGGATGACATATTGCTGATTTTAAACAATATAGAAATGTTGGAAAGAGTGAAGGAATTTTTGAAAAAGAGTTTTTCATTGAAGGACCTAGGAGAAGCTGCTTTCATATTAGGCATCAAGATCTATAGAGATAGATTGAGACGCTTAATAGGACTTTCATAGAGCACATACCTTGACAAAGTTTTGAAGAAGTTCAAAATGGATCAGTCCAAGAAGGGGTTCTTGCCTGTATTGCAAGGTGTGAAGTTGAGTAAGACTCAATGCCCAGTGACTGCAGAAGATTGAGAAAAGATGAGTGTCGTCCCTTATGCTTCAGCCATAGGCTCTATCATGTATGCAATGCTGTGCACAAGACCAGATGTCAGCCTTGCCATCAGTATGGCCGGAAGGTTTCAAAGTGATCCAGGAATGGAACACCGGACGGCGGTCAAGAATATCCTGAAGTACCCGAAAAGGACTAAGGATATGTTTCTCATTTATGGAGGTGATCAAGAGCTCGTCATAAAGGGTTATGTCGATCCAAGCTTTGACACTGATCTGGATGACTCTAAGTCTCAAACCGGATACGTATTTATTCTCAATGGGGGTGCGGTAAGCTGGTGCAGTTCCAAGCAGAGCGTGGTAGCTGATTCTACATGCGAAGCGGAGTACATCGCTGCCTCGGAGGCGGCGAAGGAAGGTGTCTGGATGAAGGAGTTCATGACAGATCTTGGAGTAGTGCCTAGTGCACTAAACCCAATGACTCTATTCTGTGACAACACTGGTGCCATTGCTCTAGCCAAGGAACCAAGGTTTCACAAGAGGACCAGACACATAAAGTGACGTTTCAATTCCATCCGCGATTACATCAAGGAGGACGACATAAATATTTGCAAAGTGCACACGGATCTGAATGTTGCAGATCCGATGACTAAACCTTTTCCAAGGGCTAAACATGATCAACACCAGAACTGTATGGGTGTTAGATTCATTACAATGTAAATCACATAATGATGTGAGCTAGATTATTGACTCTAGTGCAAGTGGGAGACTGTTGGAAATATGCCCTAGAGGCAATAATAAAAGTAGTTATTATTATATTTCCTTGTTCATGATAATCGTTTATTATCCATGCTATAATTGTATTAATTGGAAACACTGATACATGTGTGGATACATAGACAACACTGTGTCCCTAGTATGCCTCTAGTAGACTAGCTTGTTGATCAAAGATGGTCAAGGTTTCCTAGCCATAGACATGAGATGCCATTTGATAACAGGATCACATCATTAGGAGAATGATGTGATAGACAAGACCCAAACTATGAACGTAGCATATGATCGTGTCAGTTTATTGCTATTGTTTTCTGCATGTCAAGTATCTGTTCCTATGACCATGAGATCATGCAGCTCACTGACACCGGAGGAGTACCTTGTGTGTATCAAACATCGCAACGTAACTGGGTGACTATAAAGATGCTCTACAGGTGTCTCCGAGGGTGTCTGTTGAGTGGGCATGGATCAAGACTAGGATTTGTTACTCCGTGTGACGGAGAGGTATCTCAGGGCGCACTCGGTAATACAACATCACAATAAGCCTTGCAAGCAATGTGACTAAAGTGTTAGCCACGGGATCTTGTATTACGGAACGAGTAAAGAGACTTGCCGGTAACGAGATTGAACTAGGTATAGAGATACCGACGATCGAATCTCGGGCAAGTAACATACCGAAGAACAAAGGGAACATCATACAGGATTAACTGAATCCTTGACATAGAGGTTCAACCGATAAAGATCTTCGTAGAATATGTAGGAACCAATATGGGCATCCAGGTCCCGCTATTTGTTATTGAGCGTAGAGGTGTATCGGTCATGTCTACATAGTTCTCGAGCCCGCAGGGTCTGCACACTTAAGGTTCGGTGGTGTTTCAATAGTATAGAGTTATGTATGGTGGTGACCGAAACTTGTTCGGAGTCCCGGATAAGATCCCGGACATCACGAGGAGCTCCGGAATGGTCCGGAGGTAAAGATTGATATATAGGAAGTCCCGTTTTGGTCACCGGAAAAGTTTCGGGTATTTCGGTAGTGTACCGGGAGTGCCGGGAGGGTACCGGGGGACCATCGGGAGGGGCCTCTCGCCCCAAAGGGCCTCATGGGCTGTGGGAGGAGGTGAACCAGCCCCTAGTGGGCTGGCCGAACCCCTCCAACAAGGCCCATGCGGATAGGGGTGGGAAAGTCCAAGTGGAGATAAGGAAAAACAACTAGAAGTGAAATCCTACTTGGAGTAGGATTGGAGTAGGACTCCTCCACCTCTCCCACTTCGGCCGCACCTAGGGACAGCCCTAGGGGCGCCGGCCTCCCTCCCCTTCCTCCTATATATACTGGAGGGGAGAGAGGGCAGTCGCACCAGAAAACCCTAAGCCACGGTGCATCCCTCTCTCCCGATAGATCAAGTCCTCTAGTTTTTCAGCAGTGCTTGGGCGAAGTCCTGCTAGAATAGTTCCACCACCACCGCCGCCGCGCCGTCGTGCTGCCGGAGAACTCATCTACCTCTCCGCTCCCTCTTGCTAGATCAAGAAGGCGGAGATCGTAATCGAGCTGTTCGTGTGCTGAACGCGGAGGTGCCGTCCGTTCGGCGCTAGATCGGGACGGATCGTGATTGGATCGCGGGACGCTCGGCGATTTGGATCGCGAAGACGTTCGACTACATCAACCGCATTTCTTAACGCTTCCCGCTTAGCGATCTACAAGGGTATGTAGATCCACTCTCCCTCTCGTAGATGCTCATAACCATGGATAGATCTTGCGTGTGCGTAGGAAATTTTTTTGTTTCCCATGCAACGTTCCCCAACAAGCATCGACATTTAGACTGATCTGTTTTTGCAAACATTTTTGGATCATGCATTGGAAAGTAGCTTCGGTATTCTTAAGTACGAATGGCATAGTGATTTAGCAAAAACACCCGAATGGGGTGATGAACGCTGTTTTTATTTTGTCGGGCCCATACATTCGAATCTGGTGGTACCCAGAGTATGCATCCAGAAACGATGAATGCTCACACCCTGCAGTTGAATCTACTATCTGATCTATGCGGGGGAGGGGAAGTGGTCTTTTGGGTAGGCCCGATTGATGCACTTGAATTCGATGCACATCCGCAGAGAGTTGTTCTTTTTTGGCACCATGTTGATGTTGGGGAGCCACTCGGAGTGGTAGACCTCTCTGATGAACTCGGCAGCTAGGAGATGAGCAATCTCCTCGCCGATTGCCTTACGCTTCTCCATGGAAGAGCGTCGCACGTACTCTTTCAGAGGCTTGGCCTTCGGGTCGACACGGAGTCTATGCTCAACGAGCTCCCTGGGAACACCCGACATGTCAGAAGGCTTCCATGCGAAGATGTCCCAGTTCTCATGGAGGAGTTGGATGAGCACGCCTTCCTATTTACTATCGAGTGTGGTGGAGATGTTGGTCGGCGCTGCCTCTGGATCAGTCAGATGGACGTAAACAGTCTTTGCCAATTGGAAAGCTGATTCCACAGTCGGTTTCTTGGACATGAGTAGGTCGGCCGTGTCCACCGTCTTCTTGAACTCATCCAGCTCCGTCACTGTGATTTTCTCATCAACAAGTTGAGAGCCCTTCTATAGGCACTCTTCGGCTATCTTCTGGTTGCCCGTGATGGTGATCACACCTCTCGAACCTGGCATCTTGAGTTTAAGATACACGTAACATGGTCGGGCCATGAAACGCGCATAGGCAGGCCTACCCAGGATGTCATCATATGCACCACGGAATTCCACCACTTTAAAAGTCAGGTGCTCCATCCGATAGTTCTTTTCACCGCCGAATACCACATTCAGCGCAATTTGACTGAGTGATCTTGCCTTCTTCCCTGGGATTACCCCATGGAATTGCATGTTGCTCTTGCTTAGTCGGGACATGGGTATGTCCATCGCGTTTAGGGTGTCGGCGTAGATGATATTTAGTACGCTGCCTCCGTCCATAAGGACCTTGCGCAATCGGAGTCCGTTGACAGCTGGATCAACCACTAGTGCCTGCCGCCCGGGGGTCAGAATATGGGTTGGGTGATCAGACTGATCGAATGATGGGCGTCTTCGCCCAATCCAAATATTTGGTGATGGCCAAAACTGCCATGTTGACCTCTCGGTTTATGACCTTCAATCGGTTCTTTCTTTTGATGTCTACAAAAATCATCAGGTCCTTTTGGAGTTGAGGGTAGCCATTGATGTTGTTTCTTTCCTCGTCATCTTCATCCTCGCCTTTCTCCCCGGAGAGATCCTCGCGCATCTCCTATTTGAGCAGTCGGCACTCCCTAGTGGTATGCTTCGGGAGGACCAGATTGCCATCTTCATCTTTTTTAGTATGAATCTGGCAGGGCTGATCTAGGACATCGCCCTTGGGGGCACTCTTCTTCTTGGCATCCCAATCCTTTGTCTACTTCTGCTTCCCTTTGCCTTTGCCTTGCCCGGCCAGAGCTACGGCTTTAGACTTAACAACTTGGTCAGCCTTCCGCTTTTGCTTCTTCTTAGACTTATCGCCCGACTGGTGGGCTTCACTGGTCCGCCATTTGTCGTTCCTCAGTCGGTCTTCCTCCTCACGTTGGCATACCGGTTGGCCAACTCCATCACTCGACTCAGGGTCGGAGTTTCAGTTCGTCCAAACTTGAGGATGAGCTCCAGGTACTTCACTCTGGCTCGGAAAGCGCAGATCGCCTGGTGCTTGGTGACGTTCTCCACTGAGTTATGCAGAGTGGTCTGATACGTCTCCAACGTATCGATAATTTATGAAGTATTCATGGCATATTCATCTATGTTTACAATACTTTTATATGGTTTTGATGCACTTTATATGATTTATTTAGAACTAACCCGGACTTACGCTGTTTTCAGCAGAATTACCGTGGTGTTGTTTTTTGTGCAGAAAATGAAAGTCCTAGGAATCGCCCGAAACTTTTTGGTGATTTTTTTGGACCAAATAAGCAATATTGGAGCGAAGAACCACCGGAGAAGAGCCATGAGGTGGGCACAACCCACCAGGGCGCGCTAGAGGGCCCAGGCGCGCCCTGGTGTATCGTGCCCTCCTCGTGGCCCATCTTGGCGTGAAACCGACGCCTGAAAATCCTATAAATATAGAAACCATCAGAAATAACCCTAGACTCTCCGCTCCACCGCCGCAACTCTCTGTATCAACGAAAAACCATTCTGGAGGCGTTCTAGTACCCTGCCGTAGTGGGTAGATCATCTCCGGTGGCCATCTTCATCATCCCGGCGGAGGCCATGATGAGGAGGGAGTAGTCCACCCTCGGGGCTGAGGGTATGTACCAGTAGCTATGTGTTCAATCTCTCTCTCTCTCTCTCTCTCTCTCTCTCGTGTTCTTGAGATGTCACGATCTTGATGTATCACAGGCTTTGTTAATATACTCGGATCGTATGATGTGTTTCCCTCTCTATCTAGTTGTGATGAATTGAGTTTTCCCTTTGAGATTTCGTTACCGGATTGAATACTTTTATGGATTTGAGAACACTTGATATATGTCTTGCATGTGGATACCCGTGGTGACAATGGGGTGTTCTATTGGTTCACTTGATATATGTTTTGGTACTCAACTTGCGGATTCCCGCGGTGACATTGGGGTAATCTATGCATAGGGGTTGATACACATTCTTGTCCTACTTTCTCCGATAGAAATCTTGGGGCACTCTTTGAGGTTCTTTGTGTGGATTGAGTATTATGAATTTGAAATTGTTTGATGCGTATCGTATAATTAACTCATGGATACTTGTGGTGACATTGGAGTATCTAGGTGACATTAGAGTTGGTTGATGATGGCCAAATATTGTAATGACTTGATCACCCTTGAACTTTATGATGAGCTTTCTCTATTTTTGAGGAGTGAAGAATTGACACATAAAAATAGTTGGTTTGAAGTATTCATTGTCACGGACGACATTGAAACTAATCTAAAAAATATCTATATGTTTTGCATGGTAAATTGCAATGAGAATGCTTATATTGCCAACTATAGAAATATGGGAAAACCAATAGAATATAAAAGGAATACTAATGAAAGGGTAAAGAATTCCACTTTGCCTCCTATTGTCTCTCATGATGTAATAGGTGATGAGGAGGAGCTCCCTATTCAACCAATCTCATCAATAAGAAGCTCGAAAAAATTAATTAAACCCACACATGATGTGGTGAAGAAGAAGAAAAGAAGAAAGAGTAGAGGTAAAAAGGTATCTCTCCCAAATGATGTTGTTCCTATTACTGTCGTGCCTCACGAGGATGAATCAAAAATAATTGTGGAAGATGATACACTTGATGATGATTTTGTTATGCCTATTTCTTATTGTGATGACTATGATTGGGAGGATAATGATGCATCTTATAATCTTGAAAATCTTTTTGGCACCAACTTAGTAAATTATGATGATAATAATAGTTATACTATTGGTGCTATTCATACTATTAATGATGAGAGTGATTATGCTTATGATATGCCAAACCACAAGCTTGGGGATGCTATGTTTGATGAGAATGATATGTTTGAGAATTTATTTGCTGCAATTAATGTTTGTCCCAAGCTTGGGGATGCTATGCTTAATGAAGATGAGCTTTTTAGTTCCCGTACTTTGAATGATCAATTTTTTTATGATGATTGCATGCCTCCTGTTTATGATGATTGTGATATTTATGAAAGTGGGTTTGGAAGAGTGTCAACTTTAGATAATTATTATCCCACTATTTTGGAGGGTGTTGAATTTTATTATAATGATAAAAGTGGATTTGGAGATGTCATGGCTTTATTTAGTAATGATTCCACTATTTCGGAAGAGGTTTCATTTGACTATGATGAGAACAAAGTTGCTACTTATAATGATTATTGTGATGATACTTATGTTATAAAAAGTAGTGATAATTATTGTCATAATTTTTAATATCCCTTTACTGAACATTACTCTTTTAATGTGTAAACAATTTATAGTATTCAAGTTTCATTTGATGCTCCCACTATTATGAATGAGAAGAAATTTGCTTAGGAGGAGATTAATGAAAATTCTATGCTTGTGCATCATGAAAATAATGATTTATGTGATAGTTATATTGTGAAATTCCTTCTTGATGGTACTGAAAATTATTATGAGGGGGGAACATATGCTTGTAGGAATTGCAATAATATCAAGTTTCCTCTCTATGTGTTCAAGGTTTTGAAGTTATGCTTGTTTTGCCTTCCTATGCTAGTTGATTCTTGTTCCATTAAATTGTTTGCTCACAAAATACCTATGCATAGGAAGTGGGTTAGACTTAAATGTTCTTGTCATGAGATTCATGATGCTCTCTTGCATGTTTCAATTACTACTTTTTATGTGAGCATCATTGAAATCATCATGCCTAGCTAAAAGGCATTAAAGAAAAGTGCTTGTTGGGAGACAACCCAACAATTTTAATTTATGTTTTTGTGTGTTCACATAATTAATCTACTGTATTAATCATGTTTTGTGTCTTTTATTTCAATAATGTGCCAAGTAAAGCCTTTGGGATGACTCACAAGATGAGTAGAATCGATGCTGAACCAAAACAGAAACTTTTGACTCCAGTACAGAAATTTTCATTTTTTACTGGAGCGTGATAATTATTTGAAATTTTTACACAGTCTTGATATACAAATTATTCAGGTTTTCCTAATTTTTCAGAAGTTTTAGAGACAGGTAAGTATGGTTACACTACAGATCTTCACAGACTATTCTGTTTTTGACAGATTCTGTTTTGCATGCATAGTTTGCTTGTTTTAGTGTTTCCATAGCTTATATTTAGTGGTATAAATTATGGGAATGGTATAATACAGTAGGTATCATGTGGGAACATTTATGAATCTTGTCTTTACAGTACCTAAGTGAATGATCTATCTTTATTATACTAACCCATCTCACAAAGTTCCGTTAAGTTTTGTGTGATTGAAGTTTTCATGTTTTGGGTGAGACACCGATATGAGGAGAATAAGGAGTGACAAGAACCTAAGCTTGGGGATGCCCAAGGCACCCCAAGTAAATATTTCAAGAAGTCTCAAGCATCTAAGCTTGGGGATGCTACGCATCCCACCTCTCTTCGTCAACTATCGGTTAGCCTATGTTGAGCCTAAACTTTTATTCGTTCACATGATGCGTGCTATTCTTGGAGTTCTATTTTTGTTTAGATTTCTGTTTGAATAAAATAATCAGATCTGAAAATATTTATTGAGAGAGAGAGTCCTCACATAGCTACTTAATTGTTTGACTACTCATTGATCTTCACTTATATCTTTTGAGAGTAGTTTGATGTTTACTCTTGTGCTTCACTTATATCCTAAGAGTAAATTGTGAATGAATGAAATATCATAAATCTGAATTTATCAATGTGCTTTATGCTTAGTAGTAGCTTCACATCTGGTTTAGAAAGTAAAATCTATAGAAGTTTGACAATCACAATATTGGTCATACAAGCAATTCGTGAATGATTAGTATAAGGAAGAGAACTTTCACATACAAATATATTATCTTGGACATCTTCTATGATTGTGAATACCCATTAACTATTTTTAAACTTGAGCAAATTAGTTGAAGTTGGACAAGGAAGACAACGTAATGAGTTATGGTTGTGTATATTTGCATAGAAGTTATATTGTTATGGATCCTCCAACATGTGGTGCTTGTTTAGAACCTTTTGCTAGCCAACACTTCGTACTAAGTAGAAATACTACTTGTGCATCCAAATCCTTGAGCCAAGTTTCTTCCATAAGAGTCCACCATACCTACCTATATATGGTATTTCACTGCCATTCCAAGTAAATTTGCATGTTCCACCTCTAAACATTCAAATAAACATCTGTTTTTTGTGCCTGGACCGCTCATGGATCGACAGGGGGCGGTCAGTATCTTCCATGTTAAGAGGGTTATTCTCATGATGAGTGTTTATTCACTCGTCCTTGCACGAGAGGGGCGGTAATAGGGATTCCCAGTCCCGAAATAGAAAAAAATGCAAATAATTAAACAAAACTCCCCCAGGAATGTTGTTGGTATTGACGGTACCCGTGGATTCGGCTAGCCGTGGAGTGTGTTTGTTGGTGGAGGGGGAGTAAACCTTTACTTTTACCGCTTGGGAACCGTCGCTAATGTGTTTAACTTGGAAGATATTGATAACTCTTGGTCGTAACATTGATAGGAAGTGTGCACCTCCCAAAACTATATTCATCTCTGTTTTTAAACAATGAGCTCTGGCACCTTTGCAAATCCGTGCTTCCCTCTGCGAAGGGACAATCTATTTACTTTCATGTTATTTACTATTCTTGTTGAGTCAACTTCTTATTCCAACCTCAGTCTATTAGTTGGCAAGCATCATGTGGTGGGGAAAGATCCAAACATATATATCCAGTCAAATATATTTGATCATGATTTATTATTGTTGACAATTATCTCTATGATAAATGAGTTGGGAGGCGAAACATTAAGCCCCTATCTTTCTCTGTGTTCGATGGATGCCATTTGTTCTAAAAATATGCTTTGAGTACTAGCAATCATATAAGACTATATGATGATTGAGTATGTGGAGCTCTTACTTAGACTTTGTTGAGAATAGGTTGAATTGCAATTGTTTGGTGACTAAGAACATATGTTGTTAAGTTTCAAGAGATTTTATTGTTTTGAACCATAACATGTGAATTGGTTGCTACTTTATCATGATGAGTTTTATGAGAAAGAGTTGCTGTAATGATGCTAGGAAAAGTGGTTGAAATTATCAATGATCAAACTTATATATTATGCTAGCATTCACACTTCATAAATTAGTTCTTTTATCATTTACATACTCGAGGATGAGTAGGAATTAAGCTTGGGGATGCTGATAGGTCTCCAACGTATCGATAATTTATGAAGTATTCATGACATATTAATCTATGTTTACAATACTTTTATATGGTTTTGATGCACTTTATATGATTTATTTAGAACTAACACTGTTTTCAGCAGAATTACCGTGGTGTTGTTTTTGTGCAAAAAAATGAAAGTCCTCGGAATCGCCCGAAACTTTTTGGTGATTTTTTCTGGACCAAATAAGCAATATTGGAGCGAAGAACCACCGGAGAAGAGCCACGACGTGGGCACAACCCACCAGGGCGCGCCAGAGGGCCCAAGCGCGCCCTGGTGTATCGTGCCCTCCTCGTGGCCCATCTTGGCGTGAAACCGACGCCCAAAATCCTATAAATATAGAAACCATCAGAAATAACCCTAGACTGTCCGCTCCGCCGCCGCAACTCTCTATATCGACGAAAAACCAATCTGGAGGCGTTCCAGTACCCTGCCGGAGAGGGTAGAACATCTCCGGTGGCCATCTTCATCATCCCGGCGGAGGCCATGATGAGGAGGGAGTAGTCCACCCTCAGGGCTGTGGGTATGTACCAGTAGCTATGTGTTCAATCTCTCTCTCTCGTATTCTTGAGATGTCACGATCTTGATGTATCACGGGCTTTGTTAATATAGTCGGATCATATGATGTGTTTCCCTCTCTATCTAGTGGTGATGAATTGAGTTTTCCCTTTGAGATTTTGTTACCGGATTGAATACTTTTATGGATTTGTGAACACTTGATATATGTCTTGCATGCGGATACCCGTGGTGACAATGGGGTGTTCTATTGATTCACTTGATATATGTTTTGGTACTCAACTTGTGGATTTCCGCGGTGACATTGGGGTAATCTATGCATAGGGGTTGATACACATTCTTGTCCTAGTTTCTCCGATAGAAATCTTGGGGCACTCTTTGAGGTTCTTTGTGTGGATTGAGTATTATGAATTTGAAATTGTTTGATGCGTATCGTATAATTAACTCATGGATACTTGTGGTGACATTGGAGTATCTAGGTGACATTAGAGTTGGTTCATGCGTATCATATGGTGTTATTCTAGTACGAACTCTTAGATAGATCGAACGGAAAGGATAACTTGATGTTATTTTAGTACGAACTCTTGAATAGATCGATCGGAAAGAATAACTTTAAGGTGGTTTCGTACCCTACAAACAATTTCTTCTTATGTTCTCCGCTAGATAAGAACTTTGGAGTGATTCTTCGTTGCACGTTGAGGGATGGTTATGTGATCCAATTATATTAGCATTGTTGAGAGATTGCACTCGCGAAAGTATGGACCCTAGGCCTTGTTTTCAAGCATTGCAATACCGTTTGTGCTCACTTTTGTTACTTGCTACCTTGCTGTTTTTATATTTTCAGATTACAAAAACCTATATCTACCATCCATATTGCACTTGTATCACCATCTCTTCGCCGAACTAGTGCACCTATACAATTTGCCATTGTATTGGGTGTGTTGGGGACACAAGAGATTTCTTGTATTTGATTGCAGGGTTGTTTGAGAGAGACCATCTTCATCCTACACCTCCCACAGATTGATAAACCTTAGGTCATCCACTTAAGGGAAAATTGCTACTGTCCTACAAAACTCTGCGCTTGGAGGCCCAACAAAGTCTATAAGAATAAAGTTGTGTAGTAGACATCATGGCCAACAGTGAATGTACTCATAGAGAGTCTCGTTGCTCTTTTGCACACAGTGTTGGAGCTCCGTCAATCCACCTAATCATTTATACGTGCCCTTGAATGTTTTGACGAACACTCGGGCCAGGTCTTCCGAGTAGTATATGCTGCTACCAGGGAGTTGGTTGAGCCAGGCTCTCGCAGACCCTTCTAACATCAAAGGCAGATGTTTCATCGCAAAGTAATCATTGCCGCCGCCGATCTGGACGGCCACTCGGTAATCTTCCAACCAAGTATCCAACTTGGACTCGCCATTAAATTTCTACACCCCTGTCGTCGACCTGTAGTTGGAGGGAATGCCGGCCTCCTGAATGAATCTGCTGAAGCACTCAAGACCAGAGGTAACAGAGCCCCTCGTCCCCTCTCTGTTGGCCCGTGATCTGTCAACCAAGTTTTGGGCAAGGATGGACCTTGCGTTCCGCGGGGGTTCTTGGAAGTCGTCGTCATCGTCCCTCCGACAGCGTTCACTCGACGGACGAGTGGGGCCGCATCTCCGATCGTCATTGTACGACCGTTTGCCATCGCAGGACTCGCGTCCGTACGTGGCATACCTCAGAGGGGGCGATCGAGTGCGATCCGGATCATCACACGACCATGGAGGAGTGATCTGATCACGCCTCCTTGTTGGAAATATGCCCTAGAGGCAAGAATAATTTAGTTATTATCAAATTTCCTTGTTCATGATAATCGTTTATTATCCATGCTATAATTGTATTGATTGGAAACTCAAATACATTTGTGGGTACATAGACAACACTGTGTCCCTAGTATGCCTCTAATTGACTAGCTCGTTGATCAAAGATGGTCAAGGTTTCTTAGCCATAGACATGAGATGTCATTTGATAACGGGATCACATCATTAGGAGAATGATGTGATGGACAAGACCCAAACTATGAACATAGCATACGATCATGTCAGTTTATTGCTATTGTTTTCTGCATGTCAAGTATATGTTCCTATGACCATGAGATCATGCAACACACTGACACCGGAGGAGTACCTTGTGTGTATCAAACGTCGCAACGTGACTGGGTGACTATAAAGATGCTCTATAGGTATCTCCGAGGGTGTCTGTTGAGTTGGCATGGATCAATACTGGGATTTGTTACTCCGTGTGACGGAGAGGTATCTCAGGGCCCACTCGGTAATACAACATCACAATGAGCCTTGCAAGCAAATTGACTAAAAAGTTAGCCACGGGATCTTGTATTACGGAACGAGTAAAGAGACTTGCCGGTAACGAGATTGAACTAGGTATAGAGATACCGACGATCGAATCTCGGGCAAGTAACATACCGAAGAACAAAGGGAACTACATACGGGATTAGCTGAATCCTTGACATAGAGGTTCAACCGATAAAGATCTTCGTAGAATATGTAGGAACCAATATGGGCATCCAGATCCCGCTATTGGTTATTGACCGTAGAGGTGTCTCGGTCATGTCTACATAGTTCTCGAACCCGCAGGGTCTACACACTTAACGTTCGGTGACGTTTTGGTAGTATTGAGTTATGTATGTTGGTGAACGAAGGTTGTTCGGAGTCCCGGATGAGATCCCGGACATCACGAGGAGCTCCAGAATGGTCCGGAGGTAAAGATTGATATATAGGAAAGTGGTGTTTGGACTCCGGAAAAGTTTCGGGCACTTCCGGTAGTGTACCGGGAGTGACGAATGGGTTCCAGGGGTCCACCAAGTGGGGCCCACCGACCCCAGGAGCCACATGGGCCTAGGAGGTGGCGCACCAGCCCCTGGTAGGCTGGGCAGCCAGCCCCTAGAGGCCCTTGCGCAAGGGTGTTGGGAGAGGGCCAAGTGGGAGGGAGTCCTACTAGGACTCCACCTCCCTTGTGAGAGGTGGACTCCTCCCTCTTGCGTCCGGCCTAGCCCCTAGGGGAAACCCTAGGGCGCCCCACCTACCCCTCTTCCTCCTATATATAGTGGAGGGTTTTGAGGGCAGCCACCACCTGAAAAGCCACGGCTGCCTCTCTCTCCCTCTAGATCTGTTCTCCACTAGATCGTCTCGGTCGTGCTAGGCGAAGCCCTGCTGGGACAGCTCCAGCACCACCGCCACCACGCCGTTGTGCTGGCGAAGAACTCATCTACCCCTCCACCCTCGCTTGCTGGATCAAGGAGGTGGAGATCGTCATCGAGCTGTACGTGTGCTGAACGCGGAGGTGCCGTCCGTTCGGCACTAGATCGGAAGGACCGTGATTGGATCGCGGGACGGATCGTGATTGGATCGCGGGACGGCTTGCGATTTGGATCACAAAGACGTTCGACTACATCAACCGCGTTTCTTAACGCTTCCCGCTTAGCGATCTACAAGGGTACGTAGATCCACTCTCCCTCTCGTAGATGCTCGTCACCATGGATAGATCTTGCGTGTGCGTAGTAGAAGCATGGTTGGCGCGATAACCCCGATGGCGACACGTTGATGGAGATCAAGATGATGGAGATCATGGTGTCATGCCGGTGACAATGGAGATCATGCCGGTGCTTTGGAGATGGAGATCAAAAGCACAAGATCATGGCCATATCATGTCACTTATGATTTGCATGTGATGTTAATCCTTTTATGCATCTTATTATGCTTAGGACGACGGTAGCATTATAAGGTGATCCCTCACTAAAATTTCAAGATAAAATTGTGTTCTCCCCGAGTGTGCACCGTTGCGAAAGTTCGTCATTTCGAGACACCACGTGATGATCGGGTGTGATAGACTCTACGTTCGCATACAACGGGTGCAAGCCAGTGTTGCACATGCGGAACACTCGGGTTAAACTTGACGAGCCTAGCATGTACAGACATGGCCTCGGAACACAAGAGACCGAAAGGTCGAGCATGAGTCATATAGTAGATATGATCAACATGGAGATGTTCACCATTGAAACCACCTCATCTCACGTGATGATCGGACTTGGGTTGGTGAATTTGGATCATGTGACACTCGAATGACCTGAGGGATGTCAATTTGAGTGGGAGTTTTTAAGTAATATGATTAACTAAACTCATTATCTTGAACAATAGTCTAAGTTGTCTTTGCAAAATTTATGTTGTAGATCAATGGCTCGCGTAGTAGCACCCCTGAATTTCAATGCATTCCTAGAGAAAGCTAAGTTGAAAGATGATGGAAGTAACTTTGCGGACTGGGTCCGTGATCTGAGGTTTGTCCTCATTGCTGCACAGAAGGCTTATGTCCTTAATGCACCGCTCGGTGGGCCACCCCCTCAAGCGTCGTCTGTAGATGTTGTGAACATCCGACAGGCACGTTCTGAAGACTACTTGATAGTTCAGTGCGTCATGCATTACGGCTTAGAATTGAGGCTCCAAATCGTTTTGAATGTCACGGAACATATGAGATGTTCTAAGAGCTGAAATTGGGATCTCAGGTTCGTGCCCGTGTTGAGAGGTATGAGACCTCCAACAAGATTCTTTGCCTGCAAGATGAAGGAGAATAGCTCAATCGGTGAGCATGTGCTCAGATTGTCTGAGTGCTACAATCGCTTGAATCGAGTGGGAGTTTATCTTCCAGATAAGATAGTGGTTGATATAGTTCTCCAAGTCACTGCCACAAAGCTACTAGAGCTTCGTGATGAACTATGAAATGCCAGGGATGGAAATAATGATCCCCGACCTATTCGCGATTTTTGACACCACGAAGGTAGAAATCAAGAAGGAGCATCAAGTGTTGATGGTTAGTAAAACCACTAGTTTCGAGAAGGGCAAGGTCAAGGAGGGAAACTTCATGGATGGTAAGCCAGTTGATGCTCCGGTGAAGAAACCCAAGGTTGAACCCAAATCCGAGACTAAGTGCTTCTATTATGAGGAGAGCGGTCGCTGAAGCGGAACAACCCTAGATACTTGGTAGATAAGAAGGCTGGCAACGTCAACGGAAATATATTTGATATACGTATTATTGATGTGTAGCTTACTAGTACTCCTAGTAGCACCTGGGTATTAGATACCGGTTTAGTTGCTAAATGTTGGTAACTCCAAATAAAAGCTACGGAATAAACAGAGACTAGCTAAGGGAGAGGTGACGATGTGTGTTGGAAGTGTTTCCAAGGTTGATGTGATTACCATCGCACGCTCTCTCTACCTTCGGGATTAGTAACGAACCTAATAAATGTTATTTGGTGTTTGCGTTAACCATGAACGTGATTAAATCGTGTTTATTGCAATACGGTTATTCATTTAAGTTAGAGAATAATGGTTATTCTGTTTACATGAATAATACCTTCAATGGTCATGCACCCAATGTGAATGGTTTATTGAATCTCGATCGTAGTAATACACATGTTCATAATATTGATGCCAAAAGATGCAAAGTTAATAATGATAGTACCACATACTTGTGGCACTGCCGCCAAGGTCATATTGGTGTAAAGCGCATGAAGAAACTCCATGCTGATGGATCTTTTGACTCACTCGATTTCGAATCGGTTGAGACATAAGGACCATGCCTCTTGGGCAAGATGACCAAGAACCCGTTTTCCGATATGATGGAGCGGGCAAGTGACTTATTGGAAATGATACATGTTGATGTAGCGATCCAATGAGTGTTGAAGCGTGCGGTGGATATCGTTATTTTCTAACCCTCACTGATGATTTGAGTAGATATGGGGATATTCACTTGATGAAACACAAAGTCTGAGATGTTTGAAAAGTTCAAGCAATTTTAGAGTGAAGTTGAAGATCATCGTTACAAGAAGATAAAATGTCTACAATTTGATCATGGAGGTGAATATCTGAGTTACGAGTTTGGTATGCAACTTAAGACAATGTGGAAATTGTTTCACAACTCACGCCACCTGGAACACCATAGTGTGATGGTGTGTCCGAACGTCGTAGTCGTGCTCTATTGGATATGGTGCGTACTATGATGTCTCTTATCATTTTGCCACTATCGTTTTGGGGTTATGCATTAGAGACAACTACATTCACTTTAAAATAGGGCACCATCTAAGTCCGTTGAGATGACACTGTATGAATTTTGGTTTGGCAGAAACCTAAGCTGCCATTTCTCAGAGTTTGGGAATGCGATGCTTATGTCTGATAAGCTCGAACCAAAAGCGGAAAGGTGCATCTTCATAAGATACCCTAAGGAAACAGTTGGGTATACCTTCTATCTCAGATCCAAGGGCAAAGTGTTTGTTGCTTAAAACGGGTCCTTTCTCAAGAAAGAGTTTCTCTCGGAAGAATTGAGTGGGAGGAAGGTAGAACTTGATGAGGTTATTGAACCGTCACTTCAGTTGGATGGTAGCACAACGCAGAAAGATGTTTCTGTGGCGCCTACACCGAATGAAGAGGAAGTTAATGATGATGATCATGACACTTCGGATCAAGTTACTACCGAACCTCGTAGGCCGACAAGAACTCGTACCTCCTCTGAGTGGTACGTCAATCCTGTCTTGGAGGTCATGTTGTTAGACAACAGTGAACCTATGAGCTATGAAGAAGCGATGGTGGGCCCGGATTCCAACAAATGGCTAGGAGCCATGAAATCCGAGAAAGGATCCATGTATGAAAACCAAGTATGGACTTTGGTAGACTTGCCCGTTGAACGGCAGGCCGTTGACTACAAATGGAACTTTAAGAAGAAGACAGACGCTGATGGTAAATGTCACCATTTATAAAGCTCGACTTCTCGCAAAGAAGTTTCCGACAAGTTCAAGGAGTTAACTACGATGAGACTTTCTCACCCGTAGCGATGCTAAAAGACTGTTGGAATTATGTTAGCAGTTGCTGCATTTTTCGATTATGAAATCTGGCAAATGGATGTCAAAACATCGTTTCCTTAACGGTTTCCTTGAGGAAAGGTTGTATGTGATACAACCAGAAGGTTTTGTTAGTCCTAAGGATGCTAAAATGTATGCAAGCTCCAGCGATCCTTCTATGGACTGGAGCAAGCATCTCGGAGTTGGAATATACGCTTTGATGAGGTGATCAAAGTTTTTGGGTCTATACAAAGTTTATGAGAAACTTGTATTTACAATAAAGTGAGTGGGAGCACTATAGAATTTCTGATAAGTATATGTGGATGACATATTGTTGATCGGAAATGATGTAGAATTTCTGGAAAGCATAAAGGGTTGTTTGAAAGGAGTTTTTCAAAGGAAGACCTGGAATGAAGCTACTTAAATATTGGGCATCAGGATCTATAGAAATAGATCAAGACGTCTGATAAGACTTTCAATGAGTACATGCCTTGACAAGATTTTGAAAGAGTTCAAAATGGACCAGTCAAAGAAACAGTTCTTGCCTGATTTGTAAGGTGTGAAGTTGAGTGAGACTCAAAGCTCGACCACGACAGAAGAAAGAGAAAGGACGAAGGTCGTCCCCTATGCCTTATCCATAGGCTCTGTATAGTATGCCATGCTGTGTACCGCACCTGGTGTGTGCCTTGCCATGAGTCTGTCAAGGGGTACAAGAGTGGTCCTGGAGTGGATCACTGGACAGCGGTCAGAATTATCCTTAGTAACTAGAGGACTAAGGAAATGTTTCTCGATTATGGAGGTGATAAAGAGTTCGTCGTAAAGGGTTACGTTGATGCAAGCTTTGACACCAATCCGGATGACTCTGAGTAGCAATCCGGATACGTATAGTGGTGCGGCCACTTGGAATAGCTCCAAGTTGAGCGTGGTAGCATCTGCAGTATGACATATAGATTTGCAAAGAACACACAGATCTGAATATTGCAGACCGTTGACTAAAACCTCTCTCACAAGCAAAACATGATCGAAACCCAGAACTCATTGGGTGTTAGATTCATAACAATGTAAATCACATAGCGATGTGAGCTAGATTATGGACTCTAGTGCAAGTGGGAGACTGTTGGAAATATGCCCTAGAGGCAATAATAATTTATTTATTATCATATTTCCTTGTTCATGATAATCGTTTATTATCCATGCTATAATTGTATTGATTGGAAACTCAAATACATTTGTGGGTACATAGACAACACTGTGTCCCTAGTATGCCTCTAATTGACTAGCTCGTTGATCAAAGATGGTCAAGGTTTCCTAGCCATAGACATGAGATGTCATTTGATAACGGGATCACATCATTAGGAGAATGATGTGATGGACAAGAACCAAACTATGAACGTAGCATATGATCGTGTCAGTTTATTACTATTGTTTTCTGCATGTCAAGTATATGTTCCTATAACCATGAGATAATGCAACACACTGACATCGGAGGAGTACCTTGTGTGTATCAAACGTCGCAACGTGACTGGGTGACTATAAAGATGCTCTAAAGGTATCTCCGAGGGTGTCTGTTGAGTTGGCATGGATCAAGACTAGGATTTGTTACTCCGTGTGACGGAGAGGTATCTCAGGGCCCACTCGGTAATACAACATCACAATGAGCCTTGCAAGCAAAGTGACTAAAAAGTTAGCCACGGGATCTTGTATTACGGAACGAGTAAAGAGACTTGCCGGTAACGAGATTGAACTAGGTATAGAGATACCGACGATCGAATCTCGGGCAAGTAACATACCGAAGAACAAAGGGAACTGCATACGGGATTAGCTGATTCCTTGCCATAGAGGTTCATCCAATAAAGATCTTCGTAGAATATGTAGGAACCAATATGGGCATCCAGGTCCCGCTATTGGTTATTGATCGTAGAGGTGTCTCGGTCATGTCTACATAGTTCTCGAACCCGCAGGGTCTGCACACTTAACGTTCGCTGGCGTTTTGGTAGTATTGAGTTATGTATGTTGGTAACCGAAGGTTGTTCGGAGTCCCGGATGAGATCCCGGACGTCACGAGGAGCTCCGGAATGGTCCGGAGGTAAAGATTGATATATAGAAAAGTGGTGTTTGGATTCCAGAAAAGTTTCGGGCACTTCCAGTAGTGTACCAGGAGTGAGGAATGGGTTCCGGGGGTCCACCAAGTGGGGCCCACCCACCCCAGGGGCCACATGGGCCTAGGAGGTGGCGCACCAGCCCCTAGAGGCCCTTGCGCAAGGGGTGGGGAGAGGGCCAAGTGGGAGGGAGTCCTACTAGGACTCCACCTCCTTTGTGGGAGGTGGACTCCTCCCTCTTGCGGCCGGCCAAGCCCCTAGGGGAAACCCTAGGGCGCCCCACCTACCCCATCTTCCTCCTATATATAGTGGAGGGTTTTGAGGGCAGCCACCACCTGAAAAGCCACGGCTGCCTCTCTCTCCCTCTAGATCTGTTCTCCACTAGACCGTCTTGGTCGTGCTTGGCGAAGCCTTGCCGGGACAGCTCCACCACCACCGCCACCATGCCGTTGTGCTGGCGGAGAACTCATCTACCTCTCCACCCTCGCTTGCTAGATCAAGGAGGTGGAGATCGTCATCGAGCTGTACGTGTGCTGAACGCGGAGGTGCCGTACGTTCGGCACTAGATCGGAAGGACCGCGATTGGATCGCGGGACGGATCGTGATTGGATCGCGGGACGGCTTGCGATTTGGATCGCGTAGACGTTCGACTACATCAACCGCGTTTCTTAACGCTTCTCGCTTAGCGATCTACAAGGGTACGTAGATCCACTCTCCCTCTCGTAGATGCTCGTCACCATGGATAGATCTTGCGTGTGCGTAGGATTTTTTTGTTTCCCATGCAACGTTCCCCAACACTCCTATCCCCGTATAGATATCTCGGTGGGGGAGTATGTCGACGCCTTCTGGTCACAGTCGGACTATGAGCCGACTGGACCGTGTCTGCCTATACTGATTTGCTATGGATGCTGTTATGGGACTGAGACACAGACACATACTGAGCCAGTGCGGTCTTCTGGAGCGCCTGGATCTGCCAAATGCATTCTCCCGTCACAGAACCAGACGGCTGGATGGATTCGGCTATCCGCATTGCCATGGCCAAGTTTTTGCAATGTATTGCTCATCACTCGGTAGTCTTGCGGGCGGTCGTTCGGAAACAACGATCGGCGGTTCCGACTGGAGCTGGGCTGGTACCGGGAAGTCTGGTCGTCGAGCGACTTCTGCAGCCCCTCGAGTCGCTCGCGCTTGGCCAAAGTGTCCAAGCGCCTGGCCTCTAGGGATAATACCTCGGGGGTCGTCCCTGAGATCGGGGTGAGCAGGGCTTGCTCATTCCGCTGTGTGAGTTCCTCCCGCTGCTCTTGATTGAGGGGCTGCGGGATGTATGGCGCGGCGCCGATGTTGAGACTGCCGCCCAGGTCGTCGCCTACTCGTCCAAGGGAGGAGCCCATGACATATCTAGGAGGTCCATTCCTCAGCTCGGTCCCTGCCACCAGGACTTCTGCAACGGACTAATTGCTCTCGCACTCAAACTCGTCGGAGGAGTACTCGTGCGGTGAGGAGAATAAATCAAAGGTGGGCTCATCTGAATTGAAAATCGCCACCTGCCCAGCTGTAGTTTGGAGAGCGACAACATGCTTGATCCAACGCTAGAGCAGCGAGCGCCCAGAGCACTTGCGACGTCGTCCAACTGAATGAGGAGACGCCGATTGGTACGGGATCGATGACAGCCGGAGTAGAACTCCGAACGAAGGCGCGCGGAAGTGCGCCGCCCCACGGATGGGTAACACCTCCACGTCCAGCGAGGCTTCTTGGAGCCACCCCGAATTATCGCCGATGAACCAAAGGGAGCCGAATCGGATCTCTCCACCGATGATCATGGTGATGAAGATGAAAATCCCACTTGCGTCGCATATCGCTAGACGCGCTGCCCCACGGTGGGCGCCAACTGTCGAGGCAATGATCCTGACAATGAGTGCTAGCGGTACAAATGTGGGGCGAAGCCTAGCTATGGGGCAAGTGTATGATAACCCAAAAGTATAGGGGATCGCAACAGTCTTCGCGAGTAGTATTACACCCTGATTTATCGATTCAACACAAGGGGAGCCAAAGAATATTTATTAGCCTTAGCAGTTGAGTTGTCAATTCAACCACACCTGGGATATCTCTCTGCAGTAAAGGTTTAGTAGCACGACAAGTAATAGTAGTAACAGCAATAGACGCATCAGCAATTTTGTAGCAGTTGTGACAGTAGCAACAGCAGTAGTAATTTAGCAAGATTCAGTATATGTAAAGCATAGGCACGTGGATCGGTGATGGATAATGATTTAGATGACATCAATCATGTAACAGTTACACACTAGAGCGACACAGAACTAGCTCCAATTCATCAATGTAATGTAGGCATGTATTCCGTATATAGTCATACGTGCTTGCGATAAGAACTTGTATAACATCTTTTGTCCTACCCTCGCGTGGCAGCGGGGTCCTAATGAAACTAATTAAGGGATATTAAGGCCTCCTTTTAATAGAGAACCGGAACAAAGCATTAACACATGTTGAATATATGAACTCCTTAAACTACGACAATCACCGAAAAGAATCCCAATTATTGTCACCTTGGGGTATGCGGATCATAACATGTAATAGGTGCATACAACTTGCAAGATAGGATCCAAATCACTCTTGTATTCATGAAACATAATAGGTTCAGATCTGAAATCATGGCACTCGGGCCCTAGTGACAAGCGTTAAGCATAGCAAAGTCATTGCAACATAAATCTCAGAACATAGTGGATACTAGGGATCAAGCCCTATCAAATTAACTAAATTACATGATCAATCTTATCCAATCCCATCCCCGCTTAGAAAGCCTACAAAGGAATTACTCACTCCCGGTGTTGAGCATCATGAGGGTGTTGATGAAGAAAGGTTGGTGATGACGACGACGAACCCCCCTCTCCGGAGCCCCAAACGGACTCCATATCAGCCCTCCCGAGGAATAACATGAGGTGGCGGCGGCCGTCTCGTAAAACACGATGAAATCTTCTCTCCTATTTTTTGCTCCGAAGATGTGAATTTATAGGACTGGAATTAGGGTCGGGGGAGCTACGTGGGCACCACAAGCTAACAGGGCGCGCCCCGGGGGGGGGGCGCCCTGTTGGCTTGTGGCCCACAGGCAGCCCCCCTCTGGTGGTTCTTCGCTCCATAATTCATTGTATATTCCAGAAATAATTCACAAAAAGTTTTGTCCAATTCGGGAACTTTTATTTCTGCACCAAAATAACACCAAGGTAGTTCTGCTGAAAACAACGTTAGTTCCAGTTTGTTTCATTCTAATCATGTAAATTAGAGTCCAAAACAAGAGAAAAAGTGTTTGGAAAAGTAGATACGTTTGAGACGTATCAACTCCCTCAAGCTTAACTCATTGTTTGTCTTCAAGCAATTCAGTTGATAAACTGAAGTGATAAAGAAAACTTTTACAAACTCTTTTGTTCTAGTTGTTATACATATGCTTAGCTAGTGTTCCAGTTTTCAGCATAAATGATAAATAACCATATCCTTGATAACAATTAAACATCATATTCACTCATGGCAGTACATAACCAACTAGCGAGCAATAATAAGATATCTCACATGCCAACAATTTGTCAAAACAATCATGATATAATATGATGACATGGTATTTCGCTAGCCCTTTCTGAGACCGCAAAACATAAATGCAGAGCACCTCTGAGGTTCAAGCAATGACTAAACATTATAATTCAGGGTAGAAAAGATCCAGTCATGCTGACATCCAACATTAACTAGGCTCTTCGCATAGGGAAGCATTGATTTGCAGAGGTGCCAGAGTTCAAGGTTTAAAACATGATTGAAATTATAATTTTTTTCATAGGGAAGCATTGATTTGCAGAGGTGCCAGAGTTCAAGGTTTAAAACAGGATTGAAATTATAATTTTTGGGTGGTGCGCTTTTCCTATCAACGTCACAACAAAGGATTTCAATATCTTCCATGCTAAACACATTATTGGCAGTTCCCAAGCGGAATTTTAAAGGTTACTCCCATCCAGCATACATACACAAGCCATGGCTGACCGAATCCATGGATGCCCTCCAACATTTCAACTGTCCCGGGAGTTTTGTTTAATTATTTTTGATTTTGCAGGACTGGGCATCCTTTTTACTAGCCTCTCTTGTGCAATGATAGGCGAATAAACGTCATTCTTGAGAATAACCCACTTAGCATGGAAGATACTGACCGCCCCGTCGCTCCATGAGCGGTACGAGTGCACAAAACAGATGTTTATTTGAATATTAGAGGTGGCACATGTAAATTTACTTGGAATGTTAGGGTAATACCGCATAAAGGTAGATATGGTGGACTCATGTGGAACAACTTGGTGTTTTGGAGTTTGGATGCGCAAGCAGAATTCCTGCTTAGTACATGTGAAGGCTAGCAATAGATTGAGAAGCGACCAACTAGAGAGCAAAAACAGTCATAATCATGCATTGAGAATAATTAACATTGAACACTAGCATGAGTAGGATATGAACACTCTGAATTTAAACATCATGAATGATGCATTGGTTTTGAATCAACTACATGTTTGCACATGGACCAAGTCAAGCTGCTCGAATTACTCAGAGGGAAATACCATACTACCATACCACATAATAACCATTTTAATGCATGTTGACACCTAAAATAAATCATTATCCACTCCTAGCTATTTAAGCATGGCATGAGAAACTATAATCTCTAATTGTCATAAACATGTTCACTCATGATATAATGAATCGAGATCGAACAAGCTAAACATATTTACAAAAACGGAAAACAAGAATAGTTCATACATGCTTCCTTTAGCACGACCACTTCATCAAATATCGTCATTATTACCCTACACTTGCATGGAAGAATGATGTGATAATAATAGTGCAAGAATGCCATAGACTAAGCTGGAATATGCAAGGCAATTTTATACAAAGGAGAAGACGAGGTAATATTGGCTCTTTGTTAGATCAACAATAATGCATACGAGAGCCACTCAACATTTTCATCGTGGTATTCTCCTTTCAATGACTCAATCAAAAGAAAAGAAATTCAGAGAAACACACTGAAATATTTCCGGAGTTTTTGGTTTTCTCAAGAAAGCAAACAAACAAAGGAAAAACAAGAACGAGAAAAAAATATTTACACGGGAAAGCTCCCAACATGCAAAGGAAATCGTTTTGGGTTTTCTTTTAATACTACAACTAATTAAACGGGAAAGAAAACCTAAAAGAAACAAGGATTTTTTTTGGATTTTCAAAGTTTTTCAAACACACAAGAAGAAAGCGGGAAAAATAAAGCTAACATGGATATACAATGAAAGAGGATGAACACCGACAATTTATATGAAGTGTGTGAACATGAATGTAATGTCGGTGAGAAATACGTACTCCCCCAAGCTTAGGCGTTTTCCTAGCTTGGTGATCACCATCTGTAGTAGCCATCTGGTCCCGAAGGAAAGTACTTGGGCTGAGGTACTTGAGCGTCCCACGCCTGAGCTGCGACTTCCGCCTCGGCCAACTCGTTCCGGTAAGCAATTATGTCTGGTGGCATGATGGTGTATCCGTTCCTGGCATGATAGTTAAACAAAGAAGGTGCAGGCAACACAATAACATCATGAGTATCATCACTATATACTAAGTTATAACGAATGTGCTGCGGGGGCCGAGGTTCATCAATGAACTGGTGATCGAGCATGGACTGGTGATCAAGATAAATCTTAGGCTACAAGTAATCAGTGGGGCGTATGGCGACATTAAAATGTTTTGCTAAGCGGGTGGCATAAATACCACAGTGATCCTTGCCCTTAGTTCGATTAAGATGCAAGCACCTCACGACAATAGCTCCTAAGTTGTAAGTGTTATCACCATATAGTGCACGATGCAAAATTGCAAGGGTTGGGGCATTGAGACCACCACCCTCACCCATAGCACTTAAACATTTCCCTATGAATAAAGCGAAGTAATGCACAGACGGAAAATGTAAACTTGTGGCCCTAGTGTTTGATACACTCCTAGTTTTACCCACAGTTAAGGTAAGGAGGAATTCCTCGAACTCCTCTGGTTTAGGATCATGCATTCCCCCGTCAGAGGGAAGCAAGTATATTTCACAAAATTCATCAAGTGGTATTTCATAACGTGTTGCATTAAAATCGAAGCGTGCCATGGGGGCACCAGGCCTGCTTGTGAAATAAATTTTTTGCACAAAGGAATATGTAAGGAGATAGTATTGATCACACTCATTTGCGAGGAAGTTGGTCAGACCGGCATTTGCAATGAATTGCATAAACTCTTGGTAGAAACCGCTTTGCTCATGAAAGGTTCATGTGGCCATTCATAGGGCCTAACCTCCGTGTTGCAAAAGATGTTAACGTCTTGGTCCTGAGTTCTCCTAACAACTCCTTTGGGGCTCCGGCTCGAAGAACCCCTCCTAAGGAAATTCAATTTCCTAAGCACAAATTTCTGAAATTTTTGGGCCACAAAATTATGTCAATAAAACTTTGCAAGATTGGTAGCAACTACTCATATAGGTGCCAAGAGGCCATATCAAGCATTCATACTACTTGGAACTCAAATAATCCAACATGCAAGCTCATTTTCAGTAGCACCAAATGCAGCAAAATATGCAAAATATAAACCACTAAAGCAAAAACTAATTGGAGGAATGGGAGAGTCACATACCACGGAGCAATTACTCAAAACAGTTTCGGAAATGGAGTTCCTAGCGCGGAGATCGAAAATCTCACGTTAAGGAGCAAGAATACGAGAGAGAGAGAGTGTGTGTGTATAAATTTTCTCTAGAGGTAGGGGATGACATGAGCTGAAGGAATAAGGCAGGGGGCCCACTGTGGGCCCCACAAGCTATCAGGGCGCGCCCTGTTGCCTTGTGTCCCACACGTGCTCCTCCCTGATGTGTTTTCAACACCAAAAATTCTTAAATATTCCAGAAAAATACATGTTAAAATTTTGTGGCAATCTGAGACTTTTTATTGGTCATTTTTATTGCACGGGAAACTTTGAAAACAAGATAATCATGGTATTTTATTTTATTTAACTAAGGATAACACAAGGTAAACTAATGGTACAGAAAGTTGTGCTTACTAAATTCATCAACCACATGTCTTTCTAAAAGGATCATTTAATAAGGTTGATCAAGTCTTATTAATAACCGTTTTTGATTGACATGAAACCGAAGAATTTTCGTATAACACTAAGTTACCTCAATGGGGATTTGCATATCCCCTACAATTAGAATACCATATTTCTTCTTGGCGGTAGGAAGAGGAAATTCAAAACCTCCAACGATGTTTGTGGCACTTGGCTCAATGACATTAATATTATTAAGCAAAGTTTGCTTCTTCGGAAAATGCACGGTATGTTGTTTGCCATTGACGTGAAAAGTAACCTTGATTTTATTGCAATCAATAATAGCCCCTTTAGTATTTAATACCAAGGATAATTGACATGTTGTCGTCCTCGGGCATCTCAAGAATAACAAAGCCTGTTAAGATAGTAACATTTGCAACCACAATAGGAACATCCTCACAAATTCCAATTGGTATAGCAGTAGATTTATCAATCATTTGCAAATATATCTTAGTAGGTGTCAGCTTATTCAAATCAAGTCTTTTATATAGAGGGAAAGGCATAACACTAACACCGGCTCCAAAATCACATAAAGCAGTTTTAACATAACTTCGTTTAATGGAGCAAGGTATTTTGGGTATACCCGGATCTTCCAACTTCTTAGGCACTCCACCATCAAAAGAATAATTAGCAAGCATAGTAGCAATTTCAGTTTCAGGTATTTTTCTTTTGTTGGTAATAATATCCTTCATATACTTAGCATACAGAGGCATTTTCAAAATATCAGTCAAGCGAGTGCGCAAAAAGACACGTCTAATCATTTCAGCAAAGCGTTCAAACTCCTCCTCGTCCTTACTCTTAGAAAGCTTACGCGGGAATGGCATGGGTTTTCGAACCCATGGCTCTCTTTCCTTACCATGTTTTCTAGCAACAAAGTCCTTCTTCTCATAACGTTTATTTTTGGGATGTGGGTAATCAAGATCTTCAGCAGGTTCTATTTCCACATCAATAAGATGTTCTTTATTATTATCTGGCTGAGCATCTACATGAATATCATCATTATTATTATCATTCTCATTATCACTATGTGCATGTTTACTTCCAAATTGTGTCTCAACATCAGAAATAGAAACATCATTATGTTTTTCAGCAGGCTTTTCTATAACAGGTTCACTAGAAGCATGCAAAGTCCTACCATTTTTCTTTTTCTTTTTCTTCTTAGATGGAATAGGTGCATTATCATTAATTCTTTGAGAATCCTATTCAATTCTTTTAGGATGGCCTTCAGGATAAAGAAGTTCCTGAGTCATTCTTCCTCCTCTAGTCATTACTCTAATAGCATGATCATTCATATTCTCATTTAATTCAGCAAGAAAATCATTTTGTGACTTGGGAACTAGGTTTAGTTGAGTATGAACCATAAAAGCATGTTTACCTAGACCCTTAATATAACTAGCAATTCTAAACATCAAGTCACTCAAGCGATCTGTCATCATAGCATTACGTCTTAATTGATCTTTGACATAGTTATTTAAATGTTCTTGCTTAACAATGTAATTATCAAATTCATCCATACACTGACTAGGGGCCTTAGTATAAGGTATATCACTTTCATTAAAGGCATGGAGAGAATTTACCTCTATTACCTGTGTCGGGGTGTCAAGTCCATGTATTTCTTCGATAGGTGGTAACTTCTTGACATCTTTAGATTTAATAACTTTTTCCTTCATAGTTCTTTTGGCTTCATGCATGTCTTCAGGACTCAGGAATAGAATACCTCTCTTCTTCTGAATAGTTTTCGGTGGTGTCTCAGGAAGTGTCCAACTATTAACATTTTTCAATATATTACTCAATAATTCTTCAGCTTGCCCAACAATTCTTTCCCTGAAAACATAACCAGTACAACTATCTAGGTTGTCCCTAGAAGCATCAGTTAGTCCATTATAAAAGATATCAAGTATTTCATTTTTCTTAAGAGGATGATCAGGTAAGGCTCTTAATAGCTGGAGAATCCTTCCCCAAGCTTGAGGGAGATTCTCTTCAACCATTTAAACAAAGTTAAATATTTCATGTAAAGCAGCTTGTTTCTTATGAGTAGGAAAAGATTTTTCAGAGAAGTAATATATCATATCCTAGGGACTACGCACACAACCAGGAGCAAGGGTAAGGAACCGTTCCTTAGCCTAGCCTTTTAGCGAAAATGGAAAAATCTTAACGATATAATAGTAGCGCATCTTTTCCTCATGAGTAAACAAAGTGGCAATATCATTCAGTTTAGTGAGATGTCCAACAACAGTTTCAGTTTCATAACCATGGAAAGGATCAGATTCTACTATAGGGATCAACTTAGGTTCTATAGAGAATTCATAATCCTTATCAGTAACAAATATAGGAAAAGTAGCAAATTTAGGATCATGTTTCATTTTCTCTATCATAGATTTTTCTTTCAGTTTGCATAGTACTTTTTTCAAATCATCTCTATCATTACAAGCAAGAAAGTCCCTAGCAATCTCCCCATCCATAACATAACCCTCGGGTATATCATGCAATTCATATCTATTAGGAGCGCGAGGTGTAATAGGTGATTCAAAATCTTCATCAGTTTCAACATTTTCAAGTTCTCTAGATATAGCGATATGAACATCAAGTAATTCATTCAGTGGCACAGTTTCAATTTCATCAAGTGTAGTAGTAGTATCATCATTAATTTTAGAAGTAGCATCATCAAGTTCATGCGACATATCAGAATGAGCAACATGCGGTGGTGTTATAAGCTAATTCAAAACAGTAGGTAAATCAAAAGCAGAGCTAGATGGCAATTCCTTACCCCTCTCGTACGAGAGGTTACAATCTTGGTTCAAGTATCTTTCAGATTCTTCATAGTAGCAATTGGATATCCTCAAGTTAACACAATAAATATAGCTATGCTCCCCGGCAATGGCGCCAGAAAATAGTCTTGATAACCCACAAGTATAGGGGATCGCAACAGTCTTCGCGGGTAGTATTACACCCTGATTTATTGATTCGACACAAGGGGAGCCAAAGAACATTTATCGGCCTTAGCATTTGAGTTGTCAATTCAACCACACCTGGGATATCTCTCTGCAACAAAGGTTTAGTAGCACGGCAAGTAATAGTAGTAACAATAATAGTGACAAAAGCAATTTTGTAGCAGTTGTGACAGTAGCAGCATCAGTAACTTAGCAAGATTCAGTATATGTAAAGCATCGGCACGTGGATCAGTGATGGATAATGATTTAGATGACATCAATCATGTAACAGTTACAAACTAGAGCAACACAAAACTAGCTCCAATTCATCAATGTAATGTAGGCATGTATTCCGTATATAGTCATACGTGCTTGCGATAAGAACTTGCATAACATCTTTTGTCCTACCTGCCCATGGCAGTGGGCACCTAATGGAAACTAAGGGGTATTAAGGCCTCCTTTTCATAGAGAACCAGAACAAAGCATTAACACATGGTGAATACATGAACTCCTCAAACTACGGCAATCACCGGAAAGAATCCCAATTATTGTCACCTTGGGGCATGCGGATCATAACACGTAATAGGTTGATACAACTTGCAAGATAGGATCCAAATCACTCTTATATTCATGAAAACATAATAGGTTCAGATCTGAAATCATGGCACTCTGGCCCTAGTGACCAGCATTAAGCATAGCAAAGTCATAGTGTCGGCGAACGACAATCTATGGGGCCGGCAAGGCCCCTTTCGTAGTTCGGTTAGGGATATCCTCGGGCGCAAAGAGCATCACTGGTCCATTCGTACACGAGGGTTTAGACGGGTTTGGGCCGCTGGAGCGTAAAACCCTACGTCTATGTGGGTTCACCGTACAGGAGCGTCACAGCCCAGCTAGGAATGCTCAGGGAGTCCCGCTATGCGTGTAAAATGAACGGAGCGATGATTTGGCGAGTGCACTGGCAGTCGAGTCCTCCGGTAAGGAGGGCTTGCCGGTTCACTCGAATCCCTGCTTTATGTGGCTGCACTGTCGGTTACCCGTATGTGAGTTCCGTGGGGAGCACTGCTTCTGCACCATAAACTAGGGAGAAGGGTGTCTCGCCGATGGCTCGATTCGGTGTCGTTCTGATTGACCAAAGAACCGCCGGGAGTTCATCAATCCAGCACCTTCCGTGCTTGTGCAGCTTGTCGAAAGTCCTCGTCTTGAGTCCCCGCAGCTCTTCAGCATTTTCCCTCTCTACTTGCTCGTTGCTCCGTGGGTGAGCAACTGATGCGAAACCTATCTTGGTGCCAATGTCTTGACAGTATTGCATGAAGCAGCTGCTGGTAAATTGCGTGCCGTTGTCGGTGATGATCCTGTTGGGAACACCGAAACGACAAACTATCCCTCTAAGGAACTTGACTGCTGCTTGCGTCATTACCTTTATCATTGGCTCCACCTCAGTCCACTTCGTGAACTTGTTAATCACAACGAACAAGAATTCGAAGCTCTGGGTAGCACGGGGGATAGGCCCGAAAATGTCGAGCCCCAGACCAAGAAGGAGCAGGAGAGCGGTATGGTTTGAAGGGCTTGTGCTCGTTGATGTGTTTGCTTGGCGTGGTACTGGCATGCTTCACACGTTGCCACCACTGCCAACGAATCTTGAAGGGCTGTCGGCCCATACAAGCCTTGGCGGAATGCCTTCCCAGCAAGGGCTCGTAATCCGATGTGGGAGCTGCAGATCCCTTCATGTATCTCTGCCAACAGCTGACATCCTTCTTCCCGGGAAATGCTCTTCAATTTCACACCATTCGGTCTCCTCTTGTATAAGGTGTTGTCTACAAACTGGTACATGTTCGACCGTCCGGCTACTCTTTCGGCTTCCTCTGGCTCCTCTGGAAGATCTCCTTTTTGTAGGTACCGGACTATCTATTGTGCCCATGCCGGAACCTGTGGCTCGACGACAAGGATCCAAGGCACCTCTTCTGTCGTGGGGAAGCTAGCTTCTACGGAAAATACCGTCGGTTCTGCCGGAGCTCGAGGTTCCCCAGTTGGCGGCTCGTCGCTTCCGGCAACCCTCTTGGCGTCCACTGATGCCTCTGATGGGAAGTAGTCATCGGAACTGACTTTTCTTTTCTTGTTCCGCCACGCTGATGGAATGACCGAAGGTTGGGTTAATCAAAGTACAAAAGTGCCTGGTTCCACATGCAGCTTCTGTGCCGCTCTCTTTGACAGGTCGTTAGCAATGCTATTTTCGGCACGGGGAACATGCTCCATTTGCAGAACGTCAAAGCGCTCCTCCAATTTCCGTACTTTGTCAACATATGCTCCCATCAGGGGCCTGGTAATCTTTATTCACTTGGCGCACAACAAGCCGCGAGTCTCCCCGGATTATCAGCTTCCCGATGCCGTGGTCGGCTGCTATCCGTAGCCCGACAAGCAATCCTTCGTACTCAGCTGTGTTGTTCATTGACTTCTCCCTTGGAAAAATGCATCAGGATCAAGTACTTGAGATGCTCTCCGGTGGGTGCAACGAGCAACACTCTGGCACTGACGCCTTGCAGCGAGAAAGCTCCGTCAAAGTACATGACCCACTCTTGAGGTGTCTCTTTGCCGTGGAGGGCTGTTTCCGGGATTTCGTCGTCTCGCGTTGGTGTCCATTCTATGATGAACTCCGACAGGGCTCTGCTTTGGATTGTTGCCATGCTTTGAAAGCTCAAGTCAAAGCTGGCTAGTTCCAACGCCCACTCGATGATCCTGTCGGTTGCCTCTGGATTCCTCAAGATGCGTTGCAACGAGAACCGAGTGACGACGGTGATATGATGTGCTTGGAAGTAGTGGCGCAGCTTCCGGGAAGCCATGAGAAGGCCGGAAAGCATTTTCTGCATCCCAGAGTAACTTGATCTAGCCCCCTGCAGGAGAGAGCTGACAAAATACACTGGCCGCTGCACCACCTTCTTCTTCTGCACAGTTTGTTGCTCTGCCCTCTACATCATGCTTGCGTCATAAGCTCCTTGGCTTGCCTGGGCCGACCTTGGCTCGCTGGCCGCCGGCTCGAGGGTTGCCTCTTCGTCTTCCTTAGCCTCCCTTTTCGCCACCAGCGCAACACTAACCACTTGGTTCGTTGCCGCCAAGTATAGCAACAACGGCTCCTCTGGTTTAGGCGTGACTAGGACTGGCGTTGAGGATAGATATTTCTTCAAAGCTTGCAGCACTGCCTCCGCTTCCGGGGTCCATGTCATCGGGCCTGCCTTCTTCAGGATTTTGAAAAATGGTAGGGCGCGCTCTGCAGATTTGGAAATGAACCTGCTGAGGGAAGCGTTGCCGCCCGCCAGGCGGCGCACGTCCTTGACGCGCTTTGGTGCCTCCAACTGTTCAATTGCCTCAATCTTGGCGGGGTTGGCTTTGATCCTGCATTGTGACACAAACAACCCGAGGAGCTTGCCAGAGGGGATTCCAAACACACACTTCTCGGGGTTGAGCTTCAAATTGATCTTGCGTAGGTTCGCAAAGGTTTCTTCTAGGTCTTGGACCAGTGTGTCCTTGTTCTTGGTTTTGACCACTATGTCGTCCATGTATGCTTCCACATTCCTGTGCAGATGCGGCCCCAAACCAATCTGAACTGCTCTTGCGAACATTGAACCGACACTCTTCAACCCAAACGGCATGCGCCTGAAACAGTACATGCCGCAAGGAGTGATGAACGCCGTTTTTTCTTCGTATTCCTCAGCCATGAAGATCTGGTGGTAGCAAGAGTATGCGTCAAGGAAAGACAAGAGATCACAGCCAACGGTTGAGTCCACTATCTGATCATTGCGTGACAAGGGGAATGGGTCCTTCAGGAAAGCCTTGTAGACATCGGTGAAGTCGGTGCAAAGTTTCCATTTCCCGTTTGCCTTGCGCACTACGACAAGATTTGCCAGCCAAGTTGGGTGGATAATGCTCTAGTTTCTTGTTTCTTCACCTTGCGCTTTCCTATTTGCTGTCGAGGGTGGCACTTATAGTGAAAGTACCGACCACGCCGTTCTCCCGTGTAGCCACTTGTTTCGTCTTGGGGATGGTCACCTTGTTTTTCTTGCTCCTGGCGGTAGAGGTCTCTAGTAATTAAGTCCTCGACGGGCGAGCTGTACTCCTTGGCACGCTTCCCGGAGTCTATACGAGATTCACCAGAATTCTTGTTCTTGTTCTCCCCTCCGGGAGCTTTGCCGGTAGGAGCGAGTGACTCGTCAGCAGACGCTGCCGCTGCCTCCCGGAAGAGCTTGTCGACACAAAGGACCGCGTCCTTGTTGTCAGCGCGGACAGTGATGACGCTCATCGGCCCTGGCATCTTGAGGGTATTGTAGGCATGGTGGGATGCCGCCATGAACTTCGCCAGCGCCGGTCGGCCTAAAATCCCGTTGTATGGCAGTGACATCCTCGCGACGTGGAAGACTACTCTCTCTGTTCTGAAGTTGAGCTCACTGCCAAACGTGACCGGCAGACTAATTTTCCCCTTGGGTTGGGATCTTCCCGGTTGACCCCTTGAAAGCCCCCGTCAGCTTGAGATCCGAGTCGGGAATCTACAGATGCTTGATTACGTCTGGTGATATCAGATTCAGAACAGCCCCACTATTGACCAACATGTTTGTGACCTTGAGGTTGCATATTATTGGTGATACCAACAACGGCACGCATCCGAAGGCAGTGACGCGGTCAGGGTGGTCCTCAGCGTCGAAGATGATGGGAGTGTTGGACCACTAGAGAGGTTTTCTTGCCTCTACCGCTGGCTCTGCCGCGTTGATCTCACGAGCCCACTACTTGAATTGCCGGCGAGAGGAGTGCAAAGATGCTCCTCCGTCATCACACATGGCGTCGACAGCCTTCTGGAACTCTTGGCCTTTAGATTCCTCTTCATCTCCGTCGTCATTAGCGTCTTCATCGTCAGACTTTTTGTCTCGGCCTCTAGCAAGTTTCTCCTTGCGCTGCTTGGCCTTGCCGCGGTGGCCACCATGGCCACCGCTAATTTTCTTGTCGAAGCCACTTGCACCATCTTGGCCCTTCTACTTGTCGCGCCTTTCATACTCTTGCTTTTGCTTCTCAGGAAGTTGTTTTACTTGGCGGCATTCGGTGATATCATGGCTCTTGGTGAGGTGGATCTTGCAGTATGGCCTTCCGGTCTTTTGTCCTGCCGCGGCCTCATCATCTCTGGAGCATGCTGCAGTGTCCTTGCCGGAACCCTCACACTTGGCCTTCATGCTGGAGTCGGAGTTGCCGTTCCCTTCGACAGCCATCACTGCTTTTTTCCTTTGCGCTTCCAGTTGCGCTTCTGACCCTTTTTCTTGGAGGCTGGCGCGTCTTCATCGTTGTCTGAGTCGACCTCTGCGCCAGCGTCCTCTCCGGGGAGCATCCTCCCCTCTTCAGCGCGCGCACACTTGTTAGCCAAAGCGGATAGCTCGGCGATATCCCGCACCTTGTTAATGCTCATCTCTTCGCGCATCCGCCGATTCCGCACGTTTGTGTGGAACGCGGCGATCACTGCGGCAGGGTGGATGTCGGGGATTTTGTGCTGTACGCGGCTGAATCTCTGGATGTACTTGCGGAGCGACTCGCCCTCTCTCTGGGGAAGCACGTGCAAGTCGCTGGGCTGCCCTGGAAGCTTGTGGCCTCCATGCTATGCGCCAACGAACTAGTTGCACAGATCTGCCCAAGAGGAGATGGACCCTTCCGGCAAGATCATCAACCAACTCCTCACATTAGGCCTGAGCGCCAATGGGAAGTAGTTGGCGAATACTTTCTCATCGCGCCCCCGTGGCGGCCTGCACGGCGATGGTGTAGATGCCGAGAAACTCAGAGGGACTGATTTTACCGTCATACTTCTCGGGCATCTTAGGCTTGAAGGGGGTGCTGGAGGGCCATCGGACGTGCCGCAACTTGTGGGTGAATGCCGGACAACCTATTTCATAAGGTAGGCTATCGGGCACTCCTAGCGTAGGCCCGTCGACGGTTGGGTCTGCGCGACCATCAGACTGATGACGTGCCTGCCTTCACCTCTCGATGGTGGTGCGGGCGTCCTCCTTGCGTCTGTCCTTCAAGACTTGACGTTGGTCTTTATTCTGCCGCGGATCCGTCGACGCATACGACACCTTGTCTTGAACGTCGGTCCAGCGGGAAGGTTGTTGTTGTTGTAGGGGTGACTGTACCGTAGGCGCCCCGCCAGCGTCGCGCCCGGCTGTGGGACCTCCCAGAGCCGCTTGACGGGAGCATGACGGACCTGCCCCTATGGCTTGTCGCGGTTTGCAAAGCTCAGCAAACTTCGGATAGTAGCTCTCTAGTCTTCCATCTTCTCTGGCGCGGCCGAGAAGTTCAGCAATAGTTGGGCCTGCGCCAAAGCTTCCTCCGGGGTCTTGAGCATGGAGCGGTGCGAGGTATGGGTGGCGCTCTTACTCCTCATAGTGTCAGGAGGAGCGTTTACCCGTGCCGTCGCATGCTGTCCATTCTCTCCAGGAGGTTGATGTCGAGCTTGGCCCTGCGTGTCTTGAGAGGGACGCATAGGTGTCTTGTCCCCGTGCCGCCCAGGGTCGCCACCCTGAGGGTGTTGGTCGCCGTTGTCTTGCGAAGGTCGCGATGGAGGTCCCATTGCTGCCGCCGCCACTGCTGTAGCCGCTACCATGGCCGCCGTTTCCGCGACGTCGGCCCCGGTCGCCGCCGACGCGTTTCATGTCTCCATGACGGCGGGGTCAAGAACGCGGCTCGCGGAGCTCCGCGTGGTGTTGTGGCTGCATTCACCGGTGCAGTGAATATGGGGCCGCCTCCGTTGGCGTCGCTGGCGACCACTTGCGAGGGCAGCTTGGACGTGGACGGAGCGGGCGTCCCGTGCCCTTGGCCTTCTTGGGAGGCATGGGCATTGAAGAAGTTGTTGACGATGACACGCAGGAGTTGGTGAAGGTTCACGCAAGGGAGCGCCCCCTACCCGGAGCGCCAAAGATGTCGGCGTACGACAATCTATGGGGCCGGCAAGGCCCCGTTCGTGGTTCCGTTAGGGAGATCCTCGGGCGCAAAGAGCATCACCAGTCCATGCGTACACTGGGGTTTAGACAGGTTTGGGCCGTCGGAGCATAAAACCATATGCCCTGTGTTTTTCTCGATTATGTGGCTTTACCGTACAGGAGCGTCACAGCCCGGCTAGCAATGCTCAGGGAGTGACGCTACGCGTGTAAAATGAACGGAGTGTCGACCTTTGTAAAGGTAGCCATGGGCCTCCTTTTATAGGCTAAGGGGCTACCACAGTGGCTACCACAGTGGCTAGAATGGTCCATACATAAAGTAAACAATGTATACTCTACCTGCCAAAATCACTAGCAAAGGCAACGGTAGGAAATACCTAACTTTGACGGACTAGGACAGGTGCATTCAATGCACCGCGAGGTGTCACGCAGGCGACGTCTCCCGGCAAGGATCATCTCTCCTTCTGCGACGTCTCCCGGCAAGGATCGTCTCCCCTTCTGTGTCGTTCGTCTCCCTCCGTGGTTCTTAGCTCCATAATTCATTATATATTCCAGAAATAATTCACAAAAATTTTCGTCCAATTCTGGGAACTTTTATTTCTGCACAGAAACAACACCAAGGTAGTTCTGCTGAAAACAACATCAGGCCGGGTTAGTTTCATTTAAATCATGCAAATTAAAGTCCAAAACAAGAGCAAAAGTGTTTGGAAAAGTAGATACGTTTGAGACTTATCAGTGTAACACTCGGATTTTACGAGTTCGGGCCCCTCTCGGAGAGGTAACAACCCTACGTCTCGTGCCCGGAGGCTTGTTTTTTCTCAGGGGGGTGTGATTACAAGAGAATGTTGAACCCTTGTCCAGGAGCTTGGGGGTGGCTTATATAGAGTTCACCAGGACCCACCGGGCATCATTACAAGGGTGATTTAATGCCATTATGATGACAGTTTCTGGTAACAGCAGCCTATAACTACACTAGTTCTGGTAACGGTAGCTATGACTACACTTGATGTATTCACTAAGTCCTCTTGCCGTTGCAGCTCCCACATCACCCACCTCTTGTCTCCGCCCGAGTGCTAGAGTATGGCCAACTGACAAGGAGACGCATGAGTAACTTAGTAGATCCAAGTGGATCTCGATATATGCATCCGAGTGCATCTATGGTCCTGGGACCTTGATGATGGTGTGGGGTCCTAGGTGGGTCATGGATGTCAAGTCCATGACCCTACCACTAGTAGGTGACCCCATCAGTGGTAGATAGTATTTTTGTATTTTCTTAAAAAACATAAAATTGAAATACAAGCGCGTGTAAAATTTATTGGAAGGTGTGCTAAAAATTTGATTGGGGTTCATAGGCTTACCAAGAGCATCTCTTCAATATATAAAACTATCGTAAGTAATGTAATCATGTGAAAAAGTACATAATGAATATTCCATGCTCATGCCAAACATATGAATGTGTTGATTCTACATAGGCATTACGTCCATAATAATATTAGACCAAGATACCCTCTACATCTTATAGCTAAATAGCCCGTCGATAGATCGGGATCCCTCTACACCATTTGGACAATAAGTGTGAACACATGTAATTGCGTTGAGCAAGATGACATACAATTGTTTATGGGATTTCAATGAATTGTCTAAGAAACCTTAACCCTTAGTGATAACGATCCTATACAAACCTTTTCTAATTTTTTTCATTGCGGTAGATTGCCTGCAAAATTTAAATTTGAACCCCACTCATGCACACCTCTCCCACTATTGATTACCGATCTAAGGCCAAGAGTAAACAAGCAATCAGAGAGAAATATACATCGAGAGATCAAGCAAGATGGTAATATAAATATGAACATAAATCAATAATTCATCACATGATTAACATCATCCGTATGAATACATCAAATTAACCATAAACAAGTAAGGCATCTCATACGACCTTTGTATTGAACATTAAACACATCAACTTGACATATTACTACTTGGCTATTTCCATGAAACCGGTAGTCCACGGGGTGGATTAGTAATAACTCATCTTGAAGCGTGAGGACTGATGATGGTGATGATGAAGATGAATTCCCCTATAGTAGAGTACCTGATCAGGGTTGAGAATGAATATCACCTTAGAATCACGAAGGGACGGTGGGGAAAAAATGCACGATAATTAGGGTGAAGATCCCAGGGAAAATATAGACCATCGGGCACCGGTGCCACCCGAAGAGAGTCCCACAATCCATAGGCACCCCTATAAGTATGGTGCTTAGGCGCCATGGGCACCACAAGGGGTTGGCCCCTTGGTCTTCTACGGGCACAAAACTTCTCCACCTATTTTTAGACGAGTGCGATGAGCCGGTACATGTACCAACTGGTGCCTACTTGGCCCTTATTTTGTAGTGTTGTCGTATATGACATGATTTAGATAGGACTTCCTCGGTCTGGGTTCAAATTTCTTAGACTAAATATTTCCCTTTGCGTTGTTATCATGGCTAGTTGTTGAGTATGTGTGATACATCTTCGACATATCTATAAATTTTACTTGTTTCATGCTATAATTATATCATTATTGCATAGTTTTGGCACCAATTTTTTTGACTAACCTATTAATTCAGCGCCCAGTGTTAGTTGTTTTTTTTGTTTATGGATCTTGCAGAAAAATAATTTCCTGGAGATCAAAAAATTGGAAAAATTATGTCGGTAATTTTCAAGACCAAAGGGTTGTAGGAAGCACCGAGGACTGGTATGCGATGCCTGTGGGCCCACAAGCCCCAGTTCGCGGCCAGGGGAGATCCAGGACCGCGTGGGCCCCACTGATACTCCCTCCACCGCTTCTCGGTGCCCCTTACTTTTTACTGACCTAGAACTGTCCCATATATTTATTGATGACTTTTTCTGCCACCGCACCTCTCTGTTCTACCAAGATCCAATCTGACAGCCTTTTCTGATACTCTGTCACAGGGAGAATTCGTCATGGCGACCCTCTATATCAACCTTGCTACCACCATGTCCATGGGTAAGTAGTCCTCTTTAGACTATGGTTCCATATTAGTAATTAGATGGCAATCTCTCCCTTGTATTCAATACAAGGATCACATGTGATGTTCTATATGATTGTGATCCATCTGATGTAATCTTTATGGTGTGTTTGTTGCTGTGTCATCAATTGTCAATTTATGATGAGACTGATATATGTTTTATTGATGGATTCATATGAGTTAATTTATAGACATATATGCTCTCCGAATTATCAGTCTTGCACTGGCCATGTTTAGATGAATGATGTCCAAGAAGGAGTTATGTATGTTAGTTGGTTTCAATCTTGCATGTAATCTACCATAGTGATAGAAAGTGGAAACGGCTTGTATTGTGTTGTTGCCACTAAGATTAAACTGTGATAGTCTGTCATATTAGGGATGATAGACTACTCATATAAATAAGGAATTCCTTCTTTTTCGTGAGCCCATTCAAACAGAACTCCTAGGTTAAGCGTCCTTGGCTTGGAGTAGTTTTAGGACGGGTAACCGACCGGGAAGTTGGTCCCGGGTGCGCATGATTGAGGACAAAGTGCGCAGAAAAGACTAGTATTGATCTGTGGGGCCAGTCTAGATCCCGCCAGGAGTAACGACCACCGGCGGGTGTGTCTGGGGCGTTACAAGTTGGTATCAGAGCCAACCCTCGAGGTTACATGAATGTTTGCGGACAGGTGTGCGGTCATGTTGTTCATGACGTTTGTGACCCGTCGTGGCACCCGGCATGGCACATGTACTGGACTGGATGCACAGACGTTTGTGCCAAGAGGGAACGTTCCTGTGACCCGACGAGGACGTCGGTTCCTCTGAGTGGGGGTGTACGTGATAGCCTGGCATATTAGGGATGATAGACTACTCATATAAATAAGGAATTCCTTCTTTTCCGGCAGCCCATTCAAACAGAACTCCTAAGTTAAGCGTGCTTGGCTTGGAGTAGTTTTAGGATGGGTGACCGACCAGGAAGTTGGTCCCGGGTGCGCATGAGTGAGGACAAAGTGCGCAGAAAAGACTAGTATTGGTCTGTGGGGCCAGTCTAGATCCCGCCAGGAGTAACGACCACCAGCGGGTGTGTCTGGGGCGTTACATAAACGCACCACCGTTGTGGCCTACTCTTCAAGGAGATGAAATCACCGTGGGAAACGCAATGAACAAACATGGCATCGTCGCTGGGAAAGGCAACCCCATGGCCGACACGATGGAGAAGCATGGCACATCGTTGAAAAGGCATCCCTGTGGGCGACGTGGTGGAGATACCCCGGGTGTGGCCACTGAAGGTGTTGTGTTGTGCGAATCCGCCGCCAGGGGTGTATCTACATTTTTTATTTCTAAAATTTTTAGAAGTGGTGGGGGCGAAATGTGATCACCACTAGTACAACAATTATCAATGGTGGGTGATACTGCTCATCCACCACTTATAGCCAGTCCTACATTAGTGGCTACTGATGAAGTAATTAATCACTGAAAACAGTGTCTCAAATCTGAACATAACAATTGAGAGTGCACAAATTCAAGAAAAAAAGCCATTTATTTAACAATAACCACGACCAAGGCACCCAATCACTCAACTTGTGAAGTTGACAACAGAAGAAATTGGAAAAGGCTTAGAGTAGAAGTGCTGAAAAAGACGAACATGGCATGGATTCCGAATGGGAACGATCAATACAAGAATGATGTCCAAGATTTTGTCGCAAGAAGTCCATCAAATGGGAAGAAATAGGAGAAGGGAGATAATATACAAGTCAGTGAAATGTTTGCATACAGCCACACAAAAAATTGGTTGGCACATCATGCATATTCTTCAACCATGCCATTGATGTCTGCATTTCATACCAAGGTATGATTTCATACACCCCATGGGCTTATTTTGATCCATGGATGGAACAATTATTTCGTACAACATGAAAGTTCATTAGCAAATCACTATACATTTGGTTAGCTACAATTATTTTCTTCCTAAAGAGTCAAAATATTTGAAGATCTTTATTTCATTTGTTCAGTTGGTTAGACATGCTTTGGTGGATGTTGTTTAGATGAACCTTAGGAAAAGAAAATATGGCCGATATTCATTTATCACCCTAAGAACTTACTGTCGTAGTCTAGTCCTAGTGGAGACTGAGGCAAGGTACACATTTTTGGAAAATTGTGCCTCTGCTATACTATGTTTGCATGAAGTTGCGACATTATTTATTTATTTATTATCTAGTCTTTGCATGGTAGCTTTTCCAACCGATGTCAACAAATATATGTTGTATAGACAAATTGTTAGCGATAGACATGGTAGATGGGCTTATGCTTTGATTGAGTGTTTTGGATTATGAATCTTTGAAATGTATGAAAGGCCAAATCATTGATAATATTGAGAATTGGATTGACGACATTCATAATATTGATATTCACCTTGTTGTTCTAGTACCATGGTGATTATATATTGATGATTCAGTTTATAACAGGGACCAATGTATTGGTGTTGCTTATATATCTCCTTATGGTATTGTTATTTTAAGCCTGATGCTACTTACACTATTTTTGCATAAATAATCAAGTAGATTAAGCATTGTCGTTCAGTTATGGAGATTTTGATTGCTATATAGTTGTGACACATATTGAGGCTTTTAATGATTCAGTGTTAGTAGTACACTATATATCCAGGGTTTATCCATGTTTCGACAAATAATTTCATGTTTATCTTCTAAAGTGTCTATATAATTTCCACCTTGGACTGGTTTAGTACTGCTCATATAGATATGAAAACGACAAAGCAAATGAGTTGGCCCAAAGCATCTGGTTACTATGTTGATGATGGTGTATTTCATATGTCACAATAGTCGCTGCTTAGTCTCGTTGACATAGGAAAGGCCGGACCAGCGCCCACCACTTCAATGACTAATGAAAAGTTTAATGCAGGATAAAAGGAACCGAAGAAACTCATGGTTGAATCTCAAGATCAGTCGGGTGGACAAGATGATTCAACATATGGATTTTCACATAGAGATTGGTATAATGATCTTTATTGCCATATTAGTGATGATAATATTTTGAAATGCTTGGATGAAGACCAAGCAAGAGGTGGTGAAAGTTCCACCGAAGTGTGTGGCAAGCAAGCAATGGATGATATATACTTATCACCCTAATCATATGTATATAAATGGCCGACATAGTGTTTACATCGTCCTTAGAGAGTAGTACACTTTATTATTTGGCATGCATGCTTTGTCAAAATAATAGGAAGGCACATGTTCACACTAAAAAATAGCTCGAGGGACGAAATAGGAAGGAGCACAAAATGGCTTGTACCTACAAGATCATGGAGTCAAATTAAAGATTGGAGTCCACCATTAAAGATTGTACCTTTTTGGATCATCACAATCACAGGACATATGCAACTTCTAGACGTAAAAGAAGTGTTGCACAAAATCTGCCAGGAGCCGAGCTTAATAGAAACATTGTGATATCGGACGCAAAAATCTGCACTGGGCCTCTGGAGTACCAACGGACTAAAATGAAACATATAAATATTTTCCTGCTCAAGAGCATCCCTAGATAACCCCCAATGAAAAAGTGCTCAACATGAAAGTTGTTCGTCTCGTCGAGTTAAACATCTTTTCTTTTTGGGTAATCTCAACCGACGGTTATATGCAACCTCCAAATCCAAAAAGGTTAATTGCACAATTTGGGCACTGAGGCTCCGAGCTTACTTGTCCAAATTAGGTTAGAATTTGACGATTGAAAGAAATGAGTACTTTTCTTATGTGAGAAGTCCAGCCGCCTCATATATATATGAGAGATGATGAACAATTGAAATAAGATACAATCAACAAATCAATCTACCAGATTTATCTTTTATTTGTTTCTTTACCCTTATTTTTTTCTTCCTCGTTCTTAGTTGTACCTGTACATCATGTTCGATGACAACAAACCTTGAGAACCTAGGGGCAGTTAGGCTGACCTAGGACATCCCACAATAGTCGTATGCTCCAAACGGGTTACTCCCAAGCATGTGGGATTACGAGTCTTCAAGAGATCTCGTCGGCGTGTTCTGCATATCGTACTGCCGGAGAGGCTCCCCCGATGACATGTATTGCACTCGACGCTGGAGCAATGGCGGTACGTACTAGGAGTCGGAGCAAATGATGCCAAGAGCTATATATACATGTATATATGTAGACAGATAGTAGTAGTAAAACGCAAGCCTATTCGTGAAGCTAACCCAACTTATGCGATGTGGCTTGACATCCTATACAACATGTAGCAGCGCCACTGCGCTGGAGGCGACACGGTAACGTGTTCGTGTGTGAATGACTATAAAAAATTGATGATGAGTCAAACATTATGCTTTAGAAGGCTCCAAGACATGCATGCTTCCCATGTTAAATATTGTAGACGTCGACGAAAAGTGGGTTGATCCAAAAGTATCAAGTTTGTGATGTTTATACACCCCTAGCTTCCATTTACGTGTGTGTTCTCATTTTTACATAAGCCTTTAGATCCTCCGAAACCTTGGGGGTGTAACTATCGATACGGTAATATGCGATGGTATCCATTTACATGAAACAGTTGAATAACAAGCACATTGTCAGTTGAAATAAGATGCTTCCAAGTATGTTTTTGGCAACCACTTTGGCACGAGGAGGTGGGGAAATTAGTGATCAATGTTAGTGATTTTTTAGTTTCTTCCATGTAGAATTTATATGTTTTTCCTGAAAAAAATATATTTATGTGTTCTTCGTGACGACATCTGAATGTGCAAGACAGTATCATATATAAATAAATGAATAAAATAATTAAGTTGGCTAAGCTAGAGCTAATGCCATTGATTTGAAGTGTTGGCGGGTGCTTCCTCTCAGGCTAACAGGTGTCCTAGTTTTTTTTAGTTTGGCTTAGGTTTTCTTGCAGTTTTATGTGTTGTGTGTCCATCAAAACTAATCTTCATGGTCCACCGTTATACAACCCAGTAGAATTATCTAGAGGCTATGGAACAACTAACGACCCACTACTTTACACAGATTCTTTTACACCCGACCAATATGCATATGCACTTGCCCCAGCAGCCCAGGCGTAGTCTGCGGCGCCGCTCCCGCAGTTGCCGCCACTCCCTCCGATCTTGATCCCCCACTATCGGCGACCCTCACCTAGGCCCCAGATCTAGCAGGCGCTTCTAGACCCACGATGGTGGCAGCGGATTCACCCACGTCGATCTAGACCTGGAACTCGGTCTGGACGGATTTTGCCTCCCTCCTCCCTCTCTACCAGTGTGGCTTGGGAAATCGGCGTTGACCTCCACCTGCTTCCTTCTGCACACCATGACGTCACCCGCACTGCCTGACCCGGCATTGCTCGCCGTCTCTGCTGTTCCTGCTGGCAGGCGCCGCCCAGGCTCAACCCGCCGTGGCATCCACCAACTCGGCATTCCTCGAGAAGTCCGAGACCACGGCCACCACTTCTGTATGTCAGCTCACTCCCTTCCCACCATTTCTCCTGCCCGTCTTGGCCTCCCGCAACGCCGACAACGGTGGTGTCGTTCTCCCACCGTAGCATGTGGTGCTGTTCGGCTTTGGCCGCATGACTGTACGCCGCATACGTGCCCACTGCATTAGGCAGCGACAGCCGTAGGTGGTTGAAGCTTCCGATCCGTAGCGGCGGCGAACGTTACAGCCTTGCCGTTGCTGCCGGACGACCTGGAGTGCGCGGGCGCGGTGACCCGAGTGAATGACCCCGGAATCATGGATATACCTGGCTTCAAAAAGCTATATTAAGCAAAGTGTTTCATTTAATCTCATTGGGTTTTGATGTCATTATCACTACGTATGTCTTCAGTGTCATTTGCTACTTGATGCTTTATTATTATGTGCTTCTTTTGAAACAACATATGCTTCTACTCATTCATCATGATGCTTCTTGCTGCCATCGCCCAAACTTGTATTTGCTGCCATCACCCAAACTTATATTTGTAATGCATCTTGAGTGATCAAAGTAGGCGCTCTTCTAGAACGTGGTAAACTCTGCAAATGCATAAGAAGAACTGAACTATGTTGTTATTTAGATTTGCTCCTATTTTAGGTGAGGTGGCTCTGTTCTTGAGCCATTGCAGATTGTGTTTTAGCCGATATTATAGGTAAGCATCGTACCGTACCTTAATATTTTTCTTTTCCACTTTACTAAACCCTTCCACATGTTTGCTACTCCATTTTCAATTGCACATAATACCATCTTACATATTTAGATATTTTCTGTTTCTTATAGACTAATAGAATTACCAAACCTTTCCTTACCTACACATAAAGTGATAAGCAGAGATTAATGTATTATGTACTAATGATCACAAGTATGCATGTATTAATGTTTTATGCCCCATGCATATCCTAATTGTATCTGTAGTTAATTGCATAAACAAATGAGAGAACACCGTAGGTACTAAAAATTCACACGACAGTGCATTACAAGATATACATCTTATCACTGAACTCCTTTTTTTAAACCTTTATCTCATGCAGTATGCTGGAATGTAGGATGAAAGGCAGCGAATTCTAAGTGCTTTTGTCGGAAGGATTAACAATCAAAGCTAGATGTCATTCAGCTCTTTTTTCTCTTTATTCGCATCCCACACAAACATAGATTTTGTTACAATATATGTGGATTACACTAGCCCTTTCCATCAGTTCGGACTTTTGGTTGCGTTGGCTAGTGTATGAAGCTTAACATGGTATCGGAGCTAAGGTCCAAGTCCTGTCTTTCGCAATTTATTTAAAAAATTGCTGGTAGCCCCCCTTTGTGTCCACGTACAGGCCTCTTGAGTCATACATGAGTTTCGCGCACCGTCGCTCTCTTTCGGTTGCACGTGTTGACTTCTATTCCCCGTCACACGTGAGAGGGGGTGTTACAATATATGTGGATTTCACATCTGCTTAAAATCACACTAGCATTGTACCATCGCCGTGATAATTAAATGTCACAACAAAAATCATGGTAGAAGACTGAAAATATGTTGGTTGCTACTTGAATGCTAGACCAGCTGAGTAGGAAGCATACTAGTGATGTCTGGAAAGTAAATATATGTACAATGCCATTTTTTTGCTTAATCACCTCCATGTTCTTTTCTTTTATAGTACACATGCATCAGTTGGTCAGTTTTAGGTTTTTTCTTCCTTTTGAGTATTGTGAGACGAGGATCCAATGACACATTAGCGATGCTTTTACTATTTATAGAAGCATGAGAGATGTCACAATGTACAATAGTCTGCCCTACCAAGAACCAACAATGTTACTGACAATATATGTCGTTTTTTCTAGATTTCCAGGAGTTGCTAAAGAATTGAATCAATAGAAATCAAGGCTAAAAATTTGGACAGAGTAGGTGTATACCTACAGTCTATTGAAACATGTATTCGCCATATCAAGAGTGGCATCACGAAAATGGTTAAATATTATGCTTGCAGTATATGAAAAGAGCATTGCAACGACACGCATCGCAAATAATAGTGTATCAAGAAGTGCTCACTTATATATTTGAGTATTCTACTGGCACTGCAGTTTTCAGGTATGCTCAATTTTCTTTTTAGTTATTTGAAACACTTCCTTTACATGTAGTTTTAATAGAACCTTCGTATGTCCAGAGTTGTTGTATTTGTGTTTTTGCCGTGTGTTGTCATCACACTAGTTGAATCTCTGTTTATGTTGTATGTCTATCCACTGAACTTTGTAAAATAATGACCGCTCTAAAAATTCAGTGAACTATGCTCTACTCTTGCCTATGTCATCTGGATATATATATAAAATTGTTATTCAGCTACATGTCGCTATGCGTCTATATGCTCCACTTTGAGTTGCTTTGGGTCTGAATGCCCAGTAGTTCACCAGTTCTCAGTGTTTAAGTACAAAAATACACATGGGCTCATATGAAACTGCTCGATAAACAAAAGTCATCGCTCCACCGTTTTCTTCCTCCTATTCTTTATTCCATTTTATAACACCAAGCGCTCACACGGGCTCTCTCGAGGGTGTAGCGTGCCGCCACACCTTTGCCTGCAAGTACAGAATTAAAATTCCGAAGCTCATTTCCCATCCTGGTGTGGCTTATGACAGATATAATCAACTCCAGTAAACATAGTGTCTTCTTCCGGAAGATTCTCGGCTCTAATTCGGCTAATTGTCCACTGGTGTTTTGGCCTATCTTTGTGGAAGTGGCAACAATAATGGCCTCGAATATGTATTAATCATGAGATTGTCTGTATTTTTGTGTGTTGTCGGTTTTATTTCCTCAAAGTATTATGTCAACGGTTCGACAATTTCCCTTGCAAGGGTTGTATCCCAAGCCACAACATATTTGACGACGATATTAAGTTCTTATAATGCAGTGGTGGCTCATGTGACCTCTTAAAATATCCAAGATTAGTCTGTCTCGTGTAGTTTAGTTAAAGAACCTCAAATTTTATTTTTAATTTATCTTGGAATTTATCTTTCATTTTATTCCAATTTGTCGGTTCACATACACTTTGTGTAGTAAATGAACGAAGTTGAACCGTTTGCTAAATGAATTTGGATAAAGAAAATGGAAAACCAGAATAAATATATTTATTCATTCTTTAATTGTGTATGGATGAACTGTTGTGAGTGCTACACGAGTCACTTAACTGGTAGCTTCGAATATCCTCGGATGCAAGTTCAAAGAAAAAAGAGAATATCATGCGATGCCCCTCTTAATGAACTGCAAGACGAACGGGCATTTGTCAGAGCAATCATCTTCAACTGTAATTGTCGTTGTTGCACGCCTGCTTCAGTAATGATACCCACGAATCTCCCCAAAGATTTGATAAGATATTTCTTTTACTTGTGGCGCAGAATCTTGAAAGGGGAAAAGTGAGGAAGAAACGTTAACAAATGGAGTGGTAACTAATTTCCACATCCAAAGTCATCCACGTTTTGGTCCCCACGGATCAGAAGTACCTGTCATATCAAACCTAACATGCCACCCTAATCTCTGTGTTTCCACAAGTAAATAAGTGACAGGCACACCTTTTTTCTATTTAAGGTAGCTGTCGCAATACATCTGCGAGAACAGAGCTAAGACCATCTCCAATGCTGATTCTTAAACCGGACCATGAATTTCGGACGTGTTGTGTCATTCAATATGTGTCTGTATCGATCTGCTTAACGGTCTGGATGCACATTCTTCCGTAAATCAAAGACAAACTAGTGGGCTTTGCGGGCGTCGGGACAATAGCCACACCCTCTTCTGACCACCCTGGTTCACCCAAAGCCCTCCTCCCTCACCTACGCACATTCCCGTCCGACGGCAGCTGTCCGCATTCATGCCGCCATAGAGCCAACGCTCCACATTGAAGCCGGTCCAGAGCGAACGCGATCTCTCACTGGCTCCGTCATTGAAGCAGCGCAGTGCCCGAGGGAGTGGCCCGCTACATGCCCAGATGAGCATGCCTCCTCGCCGCATTTAAACGTCTCCATTAAACCCGCACGTGTGCCGAGAAACCTACTCCGACACACGTCCGTTCACGAGTGGGTCAAGATTAAGCACATTGTCGGGCAAGCTCCACCCGTCAGTCCACTATTGAAACGAGGCTAGATGTCGGGCAAGAATCGCACCACAATCTCCGCTCCCCATCTCTCAGTTGCACAATTTTCTCTCCACTGTCCATGGCATCCAGCGAGCGGGAAGAGAAGGTCTCCGGCATAAAAGCCAGTTGGATGGCCCGCTGAGCCTGCTGGATACGAGCCAAGCATATTGCTGCTCCACCTCCCTTGCCTAGCCCAATGGAGCAAGTTTTCGCTCCATGCCGGCGTGCTGTTCAGCAACTCGCCGCTCCAAACCAGCTCGTGGAGGACTGGAGAGTTGCTCCAGGAAGGCACGTGAGGGAGCACGGCGAACGGGCATCATGGCTGCCATGGACGAGGCCATCCATTGTGCCATCCACAGTCAATGTTGGCGGAACCGCGCCCGGTCGATGGATAAAGAAGCCGACTACAAGGAGATCGACGAGTCGATGGCCAGCGTGTCCACATCCACCGCCAGCATCGAGGGAAAGTAGAACAAGGGAGGCCGCCACCGCTTGGGTCCCAAGAAGGACACCGGCGTGCACAACCGGTGACTTGCCCGGTTCAACATAAACCATCGTCAACCCCCGCGTCGTATTCACGGAAGAGGACTAGGCACTCTTCGCCTCTGGCTCAAGGACCCCCTTTGCCACTCTAATGAGGGCGCAACCGGAGATAGGGAAGATACGGGGGGAGAGTATACCTGTGTGGCTCCAGGCAGTCCGATGAGCGTGCTGCGGGACATGAGGAAGACAAAGGGATCCGCCGCGACCGATCGTAGACTAGTGTAGTGTATCCTTGTCATTGGAATGGAGCTCCGCGCGGCCCGACATGCACATAATTTTTCCTTTCTCGTTAAAATATGTCCAAAATGTAAATGTTTTCATCGGGTTTGTATGAAATCCGCCGTGTTTGCAAGAATTTCATCCGGTTAGTTCAAATAGTTGTTGAAACATATGTAAACAACGTTGGATGGCCAGCTTCGGCATCCATGTTAGTGGACAGGTTCCCCTGTCCGCGAACGGATGCCGGAGCATATTTATGGGTCATCGTTGAAGATGCCCTAAGTGGACATCCACAGAAACAGAAGCAACAACACCACGACGACCACATGTTACGAGTCACTGGATTTCAGTCTTTTTCCCTTTGCTCAATGTGATTTCCAATCTAATGGTTCGCTTTCTCTTCCCTCTAGCTCATCGACTGCAAGTACCGCTGTCAAGAGCCGAGACCAAAGAGAATTTCCAATAGAAGATGCAGATGCAAAATAACTACCTTTTGCATCTTCGAGGCCCCTAAACCCCTCGCCAACAGTGATGTAGATGCAAAAAAAATCTCCGCCTCCCAAAGATGTAAAATACAACACCTCGAGAAGAAAATATACATCTCCAGGTGCAGGAGATGTAAAACAGCCGGTCGCGCACCAACCACCCAACCGCTTTCATTCCCTTTCAGTTCGCCCGCCCGTCTAAAAGCACAACTTCTCCCTAGGAGGTTTTGGTAATTAATAACAACATATATTTCATTGGACTAATGAATCTATCAAGTATATTTCAGGAAAACTACAATGAATGGATTGGCTAGGATTGTGAGGAGATTCCCTAGATGCTTGGAACATCAATTGGCAAAAGCCTCAATACACTACATTTTATATTTATGTGAGAAATCACATTCGAGTCCATCGGAAAGCCAATACTATTAAAAGGGGATGAGGTATTCATGATGATCTATTTGCTCAAAATCTTAGAGAAAATTATGTCAAATCCCTAAAGTCAAATTCGGTGCCACCAACATTCCCACTTCGTCCCTACCGAGTTTTCCTTCATAGATCCCACAGCCAAACCCTAGCAAATCGGTGCAACCGAGTTTTGGTTCGGTACAGCCGAAAAGCAGTGACCAACTCTTTGGTATCTAATTAAAAAAATCGGAATTTTCGAGTTTTTCATTTCTGTGCCACCGAGTCACCGGAGCTGCCTAGATAGACCGGATCAGACTCACCGAGATGTTGTGTATCGGTCTCACAGAAAAGCCTAAAGTTAGAGCATTTTGCACTAGTCAGTGCAGCCGAGTTTTACTTTGGTTCCACCAAGTTGGGCAATAATGTTGTAATGGTTGGATTTTCAGAGATGGCTATATATAGACCTCCACCTCCCTCTCGTTCGTAGAGAGAGCACTCAGAACAAGCAAATACTTCCACCACCCATTTTCTGAGAGAGAACCACCTACTCATGTGTTGAGATCAAGATGTTCCACTCCAACCATATGAATCTTGATTTCTAGCCTCCCCAAGTTGCTTTCCATCCAATCAATCTCTTCTACCAAGCCAAATTCTGTGAGAGGGTGATTGAGTGTTGAGGATACTATCTTTGAAGCAAAAGAGGAAGGAGTTCATCATCCATACCACATCTATTACATTTTGGAGAGTGGTGTCTCCTAGATTGGTTAGGTGTCGCTTGGGAGCCTCCAAATCCGTGTGGAGTTGAACCAAGAAGTTTGTAAGGGCAAGGAGATCGCCTATTTCGTGAAGATCTACCCCAAGTGAGGCTAGTCCTTCGTGTACATAAGCCATGGTGGAATAGACGAGGTTTTTACTTCATGGACCTTTCGTGGGTGGAGCCCTCTGTGGACTCGCACAACCGTTACCCTCTACGGGTTGAAGTATCCATCAACGTTGACGTACGATAGCAACACCTATCAGAACCACAGGAAAAACCTTTGAGTACCCATTGCGTTTGATCTTCCTATCCCTTCCCTCTACTTACACTTGCATGTCTTTACTTTCCGCTGCTATACTCATAGATTTGCATGTGTAGGGTGTGCTAGACTTGATAGAATTGCTAAAACTTGCCAACCAATAAAATTGGGAAAAGCTTAGGTTCTTAAATGGTCAAGTAGTCTAATCAGCCCCCTCTAGACATACTTTGGATCCTGCAAGTGGTATCAAAGATTTGGTCTCCATTGCATTGGTTTCACAACCTAGGAGAGTATGGCGTCTAATGAGGGAAATTACCACCGTAGAGGTCCATATTTGATGGTAGAAATTTGCTAGTTGGAAGTAGAAAATGAAAATGCATATTTTTGGTCATAACCCTGCCGTTTGGGTTGTTGTTCATGTTGGATTGCAAGATGAATTCTTTGGTGATGGAAAGGAACCAGATCATGAAGCAACCGCAAAAGAATTGAAGATGTTTCAATACAACACTCAAGCATGCGACACTCTATTTAGCTGCCTATGCCCCCGAAGAGTTCGACAAGATAAGTCGTCTTGAGAATGCAAAGGAAATACGGGACACTTTAGTTGATATGCACAAAGGAACCGAATCCGTCAGGGAATCTAAGTTGGACGTGCTACAAAGTCAACTTGAGAAGTTCAAGATGAAGGATGGTGAAGGAGTCTCAGAAATGTACTCTAGGCTTGCTCTCATCACAAATGAGATTGCCGGCTTAGGAAGTGAAGAGATGAGCAAAAAATTCATCATCAAAAAGATTCTTAGTGCCTTAGATGGAAAATATGACACCATGTGCACATTGATCCAAATCATGCCAAACTACAAGGATCTCAAGCTTACGAAAGTCACTGAAAGGATTGTTACTCATGAAATGTCACTCAAGGACAAAGAAGAGCTCCACAACAAATCAAGCAGTGCATACAAAGCCACAAGTGATTCTCCCCCTACCTCAAGTGACAACCTTGTTACCAATGAAGAGATAAGCCTCATGGTCAAGAAATTCAACAAGTTCTACAAGAATAGAGGCAAAGAGAGAAGCTCCAACTCAAGATATGAAGAGAAGCGTTCATCTAGTCGTGACCGAAGTTGTTACAATTGTGGAAGACCCGGACACTTTTCCAATGAGTGGACGTCCCCCTCCAAAAGAAGAGAAGAGTCACCTAGAAGAAGAAGCTCAAGATATGAGTCGCCTCAAAGAGAGAGGAGTAGGGAAGATCGTTATGAACGAAGACCCTCCCAGAGAAGGACTCGAAGAAGAAGGACAAGTACACCAAGAGCTACACAAGAAGAAGACATCAAGCTCCTGTTGGTGAATGGGTATCCGGATCCGAATCCGACAACCAATCCGAGAGAAGTTACCACTCCAACTCCGACTATAGTCAAGATGAAGGTGTTGTCGGACTAGCACTTATTTCCTCCAACTCATATGATTTATTTGATTCATCAAATGAAGGAATTGGAAGTTGCTTCATGGCTAAAGGCACAAAGGTATTACACCCAAATACATTGACTTTAATAGTAATGAGGATGACTTACTAGGAGATGATGACTTGCTCTTTGATAAAACTAGTGATGTTAGTCAAAATGAACTTGATAATAATCATGCTAGTCAAGATAAGTCGTGTGATGATGATAAGAAGGTTATTGAGCGCTTAACTAAAGAACTAAACACTCTTAAGTTAGCTCATGAATCTAATCAAGAAGATCATAGAGAGCTTCTAAGAACTCATGAGAAGCTACGCTTCGAGAAGCTAAATTTAGAGCAAGATCATGAGATTCTTAAAGCTATCAATGACGATCTTGGAAAGAAGAGTTCTTCTTATCTTGCCAAATGATTACTCTTGTCTACATTTGTGTCACAAGTTAAATCTAAGCAAACTAGTAACAAAGGCAAGAAAGGTTCTTCATCTAGTAGCAACAATAAAAATGCTAAATCAAATGATGTTGCTTCTATTAGTTCTATTGATTCCACTAATGATTCTCTTAGCCAAGTTACACTTGAGCAAGAAAACGATTTATTGAAAGGAATTACATAGAAAGGTGTCTACAAGAGTCTTTCCGGGAGTAAGAAATTTGAGGAGATTGTGCGCAAGCAAGGATGGCATCGGAAGAACCAAGGTGTTGGTTGTGAATGGAAGTTCAACGCCAATGGAGTTGAATGTGAAGAAGATCAATACCCCAATACAAAATTTGTTCCCCAAAAGAAGAAGCATGATCCTACTCTCTCTAAGGGAACAAAAGCTCAAGATGATCTTCGACCACAAGACCACAAGCTCAAGGTCAAAGATAAGCTTCAAGAGGAGATTGACTTATTTGAAGAAGAATCTCAAGGCATGGTCAAGTGGGTTCCCAAGGCCACTACTAGCTCTACTTCATGAAGTGCTACTTCAACTCCAAGGATCCCCATCAAGTTGATGTGGGTCCCCAAGAAAAAGAACCAGAGAAGTTCTTGAGGGGTGACTCCGCCAACAAAATTCACTCACATTCATTTTTGGTAAGAACTAGTGCAGTCAATTCCAACCTTATGTAATAGTTCAAGGAGTCACAAATTCCCTCATTGGTAAGAAAGGGACAAGGTAATTAATGTATCAATGGACATCATCATACATGTGCTCCATTCCATGTCCATAGATATCCTTTGTATTTGTTCCTTGTGTGGGACTAACCCGTAGGTGAGAAGAGTACAAAACCAAAAGGATAGCTCCTAACTCAAGATGATCTTCATCAATAGTGAGAATCCACTACCACAACACCTACATGAAGTCTTCAGTGACAAAACCCAAGGTTAGTTTCTCCCTCTAAAGGGGATGTCACATCAAGGGGGAGCTTTACTCTAAGACTTGAGTCAAAGCTTCTCACAAGATGTGAACACATTAAAAGCTTCATGTAAAAGTGGCAACCCCACTTGTGCTTAAACGATGAGTATGACCTATGATCAAGCATTCTTGCTTGGCTCCTTAAGTCAATATACTCATATCTAGATGACTCCGTCATCGCCAAAGTGCTTGGTAGATACTAGAGTGGTTTTGCATGTTTGACATATTTTATTTGAAATCTTATTGTGTGAGCATGTTGGTATGCATCTATTTCTCCATTCAAGGACATCCAATTATTGTTCTATTTTGACTTTTATTTTTCTGGCCAATTGGATGTATAAGAATGCCTAGGTACCCCCTCTAGCTATCTATGATTTCTCATCTCAAATTCTATTCATGCTTAATAACAAAATTTGAGAAAGCACTTTTCGGACCCTCTGGGTGAGGAGCACTCGGAGCCACCGATTCGACAAGGGCTGACTTCCAAAACCACCCAAGTGTTTCTCGGTGTGACCAATTTTCCAAACCCAGTTCCACGGAGGCACTAGGGTTGATCTGGTTTTCTACCTTGGTACCACTGATCAAAGAAATTTCGGCGTTACCCAGTTCTTCTGTCAACAAGAAGTAATGTATCTCGGTGAAACCGAAATCTCTTTCTCGGTGTCATGGACAGAGAGTGGGTATATTAATAATCTGCGGGTACGCACTTTGAAAATTTCTTCAAACCCAGGACTCCCGCACCCCTGCGCTGCCGCCGCCCACATCTCTGGATGATCTCCGTCTTCTCTCGCGTGCCCTTGCCGTTGGAATCCGTCGTCGTCAATGGGAATATTCACCGCCGTTGCTGCCGTAGCGAAGATCCGCCATATTAGGGGTTAGTGCTGAACCATGGTAGGATTAGATGATTGCGGGAACCAGTACAAAGAGCCAAGTTTAGACTTGGATGCAGGCACTAGTCCTGAAAGCAGTTCTGAGGACCCTGGAACTCCCAGTTCCCATGGCTTGCCCAAGGTAGCCACCAGGTCCAGGAAGTAGAAGAATTCTGATGAAGAGGATGAAGATTTCATTCCATATGAGGTGACATCCAAGAAACGGCCTGAGAGAAAGGAAAGAGTGGTAGCCAGGAAGGTTCCTGAATCAATTGTTGCCAAGAGAGGGATGTCTCTTTCCCTAGAGAACTCAGGAAGCTCAACAAGGACAAAATCTATGGCTAAGAAGCCAGGGCAGAAAAGGGAAAGGAAGAGGACCATTCATGTGGTTGGAAGGCGAACATCCATGTTCAAAGGCCCTGGTGAGGATGATGAAGAAGAGGAAGAGGAGGTCCCAGCTACTAACCCTCCTCGTTCCAAGCAGAGGAAATTGTTGGCTGATGCTATGCCAAGCAAGCCAGGTGCCAAAGCCAAGAAAGCCCCCAAGCAAAATAAGACCTCTAGAGACATTTCTTCTACACACAAGAACAAGGGTTCTACCTCTACAGATGTTGTAGAAGAAGATGAGGATGTTGCTGTGTTGAGGAAGCTCAGACCTCACCTGCCAGACCATAATGATGATCATCGAGTGGCAGAAAACATGAAGGAGAGGAAGGATCATGGTCTCAGGAAGTGGAGAGCCAATGATCCCTATGCTGTAAGGAGAAGGACTGTTGTTGATGTTCTCTTTCATACCAAGGAGAAGTAGGACTTCTATGAGACTGTCTTGCTAGAAAAGAATCCTGCAGTCAGTGACATGAGGTATGTGGATTGAAAATACATCAAGTGTCATGAGGACTATTTCCCCCATGTTCAGGAGAGCTTCAGGATGATTGATATTGATAAGTTCATAGGCAAAGAGATGACTGCATGGAATGATGAACTTATCATGCAATTCTACTCCACTGCACACTTCTATCCAGATGGCAGGATAGTGTGGATGACTGAAGGCACCATATACCAATCTACAATTGATAAGTGGGCTACCATCTTAGGCGTCCCAGAGGTGCAACAGAGAGATTTGGACGTTTACTCAGAGTCCAAGATGAATCACAACTCTATGGCCAACATGTACAAGCCTATTCCAAAGGAATATGTGAAGACACATAAGTTTGGCCCAGTCTACTATCTACAGGCAGGACTCACTACCTCCAACACCATCTTGAGGCACACCTTGATGCCCAAATCTGGAGATGAGAAAATGATCCGTGGATACTCCATCAACATGCTGCATCATGTGGACAGACACACCCGGATCAGGGTGATGGATCTCATTGTTGAGACCATCAAGAAGACAACTGCTAATAAAAAGAGATCATGTGGATATGCTCCATATATTCAAATGCTCATCAACTCCAAAGTTGGGAAGAGCCTCTATCTACTTGATCAACCACATCTGCCCCTCTAGCCAGAATTTAAAGACAATGTCATGGTGATGGATCCATCTCATCCCACTTCATCTACTGCACAGGCACGAATTGAGGCAGAGACCCAAGCAGAGGCAGCAAGAGCCCCTAGTGCTCCAGTCCTGAAGACGAGGAGCGATCAAATGACCTATCTAGTCAGTGCTATGCAAGGCATGGAGAAGAACATGACTGAGCTACTGCTAAACCAAAAGAGCCTTGAGAGGATAGTGGAGACAAAGTTTCATGACCTCGACAACAAGGTGACTGAGCTGACCACCACGGTCAACCAACTGAAGCAAGAGGTAGATGCAGTTCCTTTGCCCAGCTCAGATTATGATGATGTGAGCCCTACATAGCCAGTCCAGACTCAGTTTCAGACTCAGGTTTGATTTGCTGCCGTGCCTTCCCAGGATTTGAGACCTTTAGTGTCTGCACCTGCTGCAACTTCTAGCGTGCCTCCTTCAGCACCTCTAGTGTCAACTCCACCAGCCCAGAGGACTTCTGCAGAAGCATTCACGGACGCTCTCATATTGACTCCTTCCACGACTACCGGAGCAGCTTCATCGCCCCATGGAGGAGATCATGCCCAGAGTGAAGTTTAGCTCTATACTTTCGAGCTTTTTGGTAACTTGTTGCCAAAGGGGGAGAAATTGTATAGATCATAGGGATTCAAGAGAGTGTGTGTTGCCTTTTGATGCTTCTCTTTGACTTTGAAAACTTTTGGCCTACCTTTTGTTCGTCTTAAACTTCGTTGTGTTTCATCATACACCTTGTGATTGATGTTACTATTTCCTATCTTTGTGATATTCATATGATGATCATTCACTCATGTTTGGTGTTATGTGCATTATAATCCATTCATATCATTTATGCACACCACCAAGATGTATGCGACATGGAAGAGTGACCTAATCGATTGTGCATTTGTATTCAAACGCAAACTTAAAATAATGCACAAATTAGGGGGAGCTCTTGGTTATCATATACTTCTCAAAGCGAAGATGTTATACATTGATTATATTTAATGTCGAAGCTTTGATCCATATGTTGTCATCAATTACCAAAAATGGGGAGATTGAAAGCACAACTTCTCCCTAGGTAGTTTTGGTAATTAATAACAACATATATTTCATTGGCCTAATGAATCTATCAAGTATATTTCAGGAAAAGTTCAATGAATGGATTAGCTAGGATTGTGAGGAGATTCCCTAGAGGCTTGGAACATCAATTGGCAAAAGCTTCAAGACTCTACATTTTATATTTATGTGAGAAATCACATTTGAGTCCACACGAAAGCAAGTACTATTAAAAGGGATGAGGTATTCATGATGATCTATTTGCTCAAAGTGCTTAGAGATTAACCACCAAAAACCCTCAAGAATTCTCCCACAAAACATTCTGTGAAAACCCTAAAGTCAAATTCGGTGCTACCAACATTCCCACTTCGCCCTACCAAGTTTTCCTCAGATAGATCCCAAAGCCAAACCCTAGCAAATCGATGCAACCGAGTTTTTGTTTGGTATAGCCGAAAAGCAGTTACCAACTCTCTGGTATCTAATTGACAAAAATCAGAATTTCCGAGTTTGTCATTTCGGTGCCACCGAGTCACTGGAGCTGCCTAGGTCGACCGAATCGGACTCACCGAGATGTTGTATATCGGTCTCAACAGAAAGCCTAAAGTTAGAGCAATTTGCACTAGTCGGTCCAACCGAGTTTTACTTTGGTTCCACTGAGTTGGGCAATAATGTTGTAACGGTTGGAGTTTTGGAGATGGATATATATACACCTCCACCCCCTCTCATTCGTAGAGAGAGCACTCAGAACAAGCAAACACTTCCACGATCCATTTTCTGAGAGAGAACCACCTACTCATGTGTTGATTTCAAGATCTTCCACTCCAACCATATGAATCTTAATTTCTAGCCTCCCCAACTTGCTTTCCATTCGATCAATCTCTTCTACCAAGTCAAATTCCGTGAGAGAGTGATTGAGTGTTGAGGAGACTATCTTTTGAAGCACAAGAGCACTGAGTTAATCATCCATACCAGATCTATTACCTTTTGGAGAGTGGTGTCTCCTAGATTGGTTAGGTGTCGCTTGGGAGCCACCAAATCGTGGAGTTATACCAAGAAGTTTGCAAGGGCAAGGAGATCGCCTACTTCGTGAAGATCTACCCCGAGTGAGCCTAGTCCTTCGTGGACGTAAGCCATGGTGGAATAGACGAGGTTGCTACTTCGTGGACCCTTCGTGGGTGGAGCCCTCCGTGGACTCGTGCAACCGTTACCCTCCATGGTTTGAAGTCTCAATCAACGTGGACGTAAGATAGCACAACCTTTCAGAACCACGGGAAAATCTTAGGGTCCCCACTTGATCTTCCTATCCCTTCCCTCTAGTTAAACTTGCATGTCTTTACTTTCCCCTTATATAATCATATATTTGCATGTGTAGGGTGTGCTAGACTTGATAGAATTGCTAAAACTTGCCAGCAATAAAATTGGGAAAAGGTTAGGTTCTTATTTGGTCAAATAGTCTAATCACCCCCCTAGCCATACTTTGGATCCTACACCGTCACCCGTATGCCCGCAACCGTCAGCCGATTCCAGAAAAAATCGGCGCCTCCTGCCCGCCCGCCTCTGATCCTGCCTCAATTTTGCCTACCTGTTCCTTGCTGCCTCCCTCGCTGGAAAAGCGGCAGCTGGCCCCCGCAGACGCTGAATTGATTCCGGACGCTACTTTGAATCCAAGCGTCACTGAGGTCCGGCTACCCCCATGGCATCGACGGCGCAGTCGTGGGAGAGTTTGCCTTGTTTCTAGCCTCCAACCACCGACGGGGCTAAGGAAGGTGTGGCTCGTCATCTCCTCGAACGCAGCCCGCCTCCACCATTATTCCGGCCGCGTGAAGCCGCCCGGCCTGCACCGCCGAGCTCAGGCCACCTTCTATAGGGCCGCGTCTGTCAGCAGTGCCACTACCGCCGTCGATTGGGGTGAGATACCACTGAACGGCTGCCCATCCCACCGCCGGCTAAATCCTTCCACCTTGATTGCAAGGTATTTGTCAAAATTTCCCCAAGGTACAAACCGTGCAAACCTTGAGTCTTTTTGCCGCCTGTGATGCTAAAGTTTGATGGTGATTTTCATTTTGTAGATGAGCTCGTGTGACTCCTCATACGTGCACGTTTCCTCCTCTGATGAGGAATTTGATTTGACCAAAGAAGAGGACATTGCTATACTAGTTGCGATGCACAAGAGCAAGAAGCCAAAGCACGACGGTTCCGTGTTTGGCCGTGTGTTCATCCGAAGAGAATGGGTTGGGGCGCACGTGAGGTTGATGTGCAACTATTTTGCTACTCTACCTGTTTTCCCAAAGAGGTACTTTCGATGCTGGTTCAGAATGTCCAAAGATTTGTTCATCCACATTTACAATTCCGTGAAGCAGCATGACCAGTATTTCAAGCAGAGAAGGAATTGTGTCGGGATGCTTGCACATAGCACCGAGCAGAAGGTCACCGCTGCTTTGCGCATGATGGCCTATGGTGTTCCGGCTGACTACACACTAGTGCAGAAAAGTCTAGCTATGGCATGACAAAAAAGGATTTGCTGGCGTGGTAGCCCGACGCCACCAATATGGCGCCATTGTTAAAAAATAATGGTGGCGTTGGGTCCCACGTCAGCGGAATTCTACGTGCTGATGGCATGCCACGTGGACAATACCAACACTATAACCGCTCACCTAGTGATGTGCAATGTACATTGCACGCTAGGAACGTTTCGTGCAGCCCAAAAAATCTCAGTACATAACATTTAGCATTTGACTTTAGGCACTAGAACTAGACTAATAGAACAATTCATTCCAGTTAATAATAAGTGACAATCTCGCAAGCAGTACTAGAGCTAGGTAGCTATTTAATAAACGACAATCCTCACAAACACGAGCAAACTAACACGGTTAATAAGGGGTTCATTTCACGTCGATGGCCCGGCCACAAACATACTTTCAAAGGAGGTCGATGACGATCATCATCCTCAAATCATGGCATTGGGTGTTCCTGATAGTGACTAAGACGGCCTGTCCAACCCGGAGATTCTAGCTAGCAAGGAAGTTGCTCCACCCAGCCGCATTGAAGATAATGTGACCGTCCGTGTCCACTGCGTAAGCACAGGTGGTGATGGAGCCCCTTGTGGTAAGGCGTAGTCCAGCAATGCCCGCTTCATCCGGCACGATGCCACAGCTGTCATGTAGCCTCTTATGTAATTTCTGAAAAAATGATAAAATGATCATGTCACTTTGCTACACTATAAGTATGATAAATGATCATGTCACACCGCTAGACTATAAGCATATCATCACGTTAACACACTAAGCATATCACATTACTACACTATAAGCATATTAGCACATTAATTACTACACTAAGCATATCATCAAATTCTATACTAAGCATATATCATCACATTACTACACTATAATCAATATATAACATTACTAAAGCATATCACATTACAACACTAAGCATATCATCAAATTCTGCACTAAACATATATCATCACATTACTACACTATAATCAATATATATCACATTACTAAAGCATATAACATTACTACACTAAGCATATCATAATTCTATACTAAGCATATATCATACATTACTAAACTATAATCAATACATCATATTACTAAAGTATATCACATTACTACACTAAGCATATCACAACATACTACACAAAGCAATCCATGGAACTAATACCGTATCATCAAATTAATAAACTAAGTAACATACCATGAGATGGCGGTTAACATTCGTTTTCGAGGCGGGTAACGAATGGCATCCCAATGTAGGCATCAGGTGGTGGAAGTTTTTCCCAAAGGTTATCCGTTTCATCCTCGCTCAGCCTCATTCTTTGGGCATAGAGGGCTTCATCTAGTGGGTCCTCATCTTCTTCGTCCAAGTTGAGATAGTAACAACCAGCCTTGGAGTTTGTCTCTGAAGGAGAAGCTGATCAATTCACCCCCAGTGAGATGCATGCAGGCGATGAAACAATCCCATTCATCTCCTCCAATATGGGTTATCTTCTATCCCTTCTTGACCTCCATAGTGTAGGGCCCCCCAGGGAGCATCGAAGATCACACTGTCTCCAATAATGAGCTCATTGAAATCCAATCTCACATTGCAAGGGACGATCTGTGTAAGAAAAACTAGAAAAACAAACACAATGCATTAGTGGAAATAGCAACAAAAACAAAAGAACAAACTGTTAGAAGGTTCATATAATTTGTTACCGCTGTAGGAACAAAACATGGCTAGAAGTAAATGTCGAACAACGTGCCAGTTGCAAGGCTGGTTGCGCACCTTGACTTGCACACTTGACATGGTGGTGGTTGCGCCATCTACACAAAACATATTGAAAACTAAGTATATAATCGAATTCTAGACTAGTGAACCATCACTAAGCATAATCGGTTTCTACACTAGCAAATCAATTTCTACACTAGTAATTGTATACGCAAATAAACAAAATCCAGGGAGGGGGACACAAATAAACAAATACTGCACGCCAATCTAATTTATAGGAGTTCATTTTATTTCTTCCTGGCATTCCATACTAGTCTACCAAATTAAGTTGAACTTGAATCATTAATATTCTAGACACTCAAAAATCGGATTTTCACTAAAATTTCTACACAAAATACACTATTAAAATCGGATTTTACATCGGATTATCACTAAAATTTCTACACAAAGCAATCCATTACATTTATGTACTAAAATTTCTACACAAAGATGAATCCCCCGTATGGATTCTGTGTAGACGGAGGAGGTGCAAGTGGAGAGGAAGGAGATGTAATGGGAGAGGAAGGAGAGGATTGAACCTTGCTTGTTGGTCGAGGGGCAGCGACGGGAGGCGGCGGGTCGAGGGGGTGTAAGTAGGGTGAAATGAGATTAGAGGATGGCGACTTAGGTGTTTTACTAAGGCGTGGAGTTGACTCAGGTGGCCCTTTGCTGCTGTGGGCCTAAAATGCAACGCAATAGCTAATAACATCCCAAATAAAAAAACACTAATTAAGATGAATGAACGACTTAACATAATTAAATACTCAAAATTATAACTGGTAGCAATAATGATGTCAAAAATATAATATAATATGTTTATTATTTTTTGACTAGTATAATCATTAAATACTTAAAATACTAGTTTAAGTGAAAAAACTATTTCTGGCGTAACATAACTTGGCACGCCTGATGAGGTCACCTACCAGAGGTAGGGTCATAGACCTGACATCCAAGGCCCACCAGGGGTCACACATTGTCATTAAAGTCCCTGGACTAGAGATGCATTCTAATGCATACGAAGATTCACTCGGATCTTCGAAGCCACTCGAACGACATTCCATCAGTCGGACAAGTATTGTCACTCGGGCGACAGGAGCTCAGGCGACATGGAAGCTGCAATGTTCGAGGGACTTAATAACTGACATGAAGTGTAATGAAGACCAGTATTACTTGTAACGCCATAGTTAACGCAGCAGTTACTGGCAATTAAAGCCCTTGTAATGGCGCTCGGCCGCTAGTGGCGCACTATATATAAGCCACCCCCGTGATCCAGAGTAGGGGTTCAGCACCCTTTGTATTCGCACATCCCCTATAAGCAAACACTAAACCTCAGGGCTCGAGACGTAGGGTCTTTACCACTCCTGTCGTGGTTTTGTCATGGTAGATGTCCTCGTAGGAGAACTTAAGTGTGAGGCCATCGCCGCTAGGTGGCGACTCAAAGGGGTTGATCGGGAACGAGAGACGAGTTTACCCAGGTTCTGCCCCTCCCGTGTTCTAGTATAATTCCTCCTTCCCTTGCTCCTCAAGGAAAAGAGAACTCCTCACGTATTCATGCTTGAGCCGGTTTCCCATATGATGTTATTGAGCCGGCCTTGGAGATGAGCCGCCCGTTGGGCCTTGTACTTGTGGGCATCTTCTTTATGGGCCAGCTTAGTAGAATCCGGGTCATAACTTAGGCAAGTCATACCCGTGGGGTATATCCCTGACATTAGCCCCTAGTTTAGTATGGATTTATCCATGCTAAAATCCATCTTGAGAATGTTGGAAATTCGAATCTAAGATCACTTTATGAGCCGGCAATTCTTTGCTCTTTATTTGTTGAAGACTTCATCCAGGTCAATATTATGCCGGGTCATCTTCCTCTTCCTAGGACTTAGTATTTTCAACCAATACTTTCATGATGTCATCTTGCTGACCGTTGTCGTCCAACGCCATCATCGCGAATCTTTTTTTGAAAACACCACCAAATCCGACCTGGCGCGAAATTCCAGGCGCAATCTCAGCCAGAAATTCACCACGCCCGTTCCGTTTCTCGCGACGCCGCTTCACATTTTACCTTTCCTTATAAATAGGCCAACTGGACCCCTTCGTCCTCTTTCCACTCTTCTTCTTCCTTGCACCCCCTCTTTCACAGCCGAAGCTTGCCGGAGTTCGAGGATGACGACAGGACCTCTAAGACGCGACGCCCGCGCCACTGGACCCCTTTTGCAGTTGCCGGAGAAGACGCGGTCATCTCCATCTCCCTCTGCGACGAGATCTGGTAACCTCCTTCCCCCATTAGGGTTCGGATGTTTATCGGTTGTTCATCGTTCGTCCTATCCCCCAAATAGCCATCGTAGATCCAGAGATCCCCTGTTCTTCTAGGGAACATTGTTTTAGCTTGATTGCCGCTTTCCATTTTTTCGTGAAGTAGATCTGGAGTATCCCTCTTATAGAATCTTGTAAATGCTTTGGTTTCGGTTCCTCCGCGGACTAGAGTGTATTTTCCTTCTATTTTCGTGCATATATTAGATCCGTATGATCCTCCACCTGTTGTAGAAAGCTGTTTGTCCATAGGAAAATTTTGCTAAGTCCTTTCAAGCACTTCTTACTACCATTTATTTCCTCTTATAAACTGCTAGCTTGACTTTCATTAATGGATAATTAATTATTTCGCCGGCTCAATGCACAACGCCTGGCTCATTAATTCAAGGCCCCAGTCCATATCATGTACTTGAATGCCCGCTTGATCTGAGGGAAACTGTTCAATCAACCATACTTAGATTCAGTTGAAGCTATTATTACCGTAGATGCTGGTTTATTTGAGTCGCCTTTTTTCTTGGCTCTCATCCAAAACCAATTCATTGTGTTATAAGCCGGCTTAAACCTTAGCTCATCATATTCTCCCTTTTTCCGTATTGTAGTTTGGATTGAAAAAGTCACGATGCCTCCCAAGACTAGCAAAGCTTGCGGCCAGGTCAGGTCCCACGAGTAAGTACTCACCCTGGAGAATCTTGTAATCTAGGGCATGTTGCCGGCTCAAGATGAGATAGGTTGGCGAGCACCTGGAGAAGAACCCATCCCATAGCCTGACGTGGGGGAAGTAGTTTGTTTTACTGACCACTTGCAAAGGGGTTTTCGACCGCCCGGGTCTAAATTCTGCAGAGATCTCCTTCATTTTTTCAAACTTCGACCTCAAGATATTGGTCCCAACTCGATGACCAGCATATGTCAATTTCAAGTGCTATGCGAAGTATACCTTCAGATCGAGCTGTCTTTGACTCTTTTTAGAGAGTTTTTCTATCTCAACCGCCAGAGAGAAACAAAGGATGGCCCTAGTGTGGAACTGGGCGGTGTTTCTGTGCAGAAGAGGAAAAATAGTTTTTTCCCGGAAACCAAGTTGGCGAGTCATCCGAAAGGATGGAACAAAACTTGGTTTTATTGTAAAAATACTGCCCCCGAAGGCCAGAACCCATTGTCGGGCTTCAGAGCTGAACGGCTTGGCGTCACTGAATTTTCGGGGTGGCCGGCTGAGGAAGAGAGAAAGCTGCTGACTCCCGTGCTGCTAAGTTTAAGGGCCCTTAATGCCAACGGCCTCACTGGGATCAATCTGGTCCGGCGTTGGATAACTTGGCGGATTCAACCTGTCAGTGTGAGGGGCGATTTAATGTGCAATTATTCTGGCGAGTCCAGAGATGTGCAAAGCTTCAGCAAGAAAAACTTGAGGGATGCCACCATCCACAAGCTAACCAAGAAGTTCTTTTCCCACTCCATGGAAATGTGTAAACTGACCGGACTGGCCCCATTCAACCTGAAGAATCCAGTTCCTCCAGTATGTACTATGAAAACATGAATATTAATTTCTCCTTTACTTTCATGTGGGGTCCCATGTTTATTAACCGGCTTGTTTTTCTGCAGGCTAACTCTGATTTTTGGAAGGCTTCTTTAGAAGCTGCTACTCCTTCTTGAAGCCGAATGAAGGAAACAGCTCCAGAAAGAGCTCAAGAAACGACTCAAGATTCGTCTTCAGGAGCGGAATCTAAGGTAAAACTTGACTCGCTTGGTCGTCTGTTTATTGAACTCGCTGACACGCCTTTTTCTCAGGATGACTCGAAGTCCAGTGACGCCGGCGATGTTGAGGTAATTCAAATTTCCTCTAGTTCCTCATAAACGTTTATCCCAAGAAAACCAAGGCAAGCCGTCCGGAAGGTTAAGTTTTCACATCCAGATGCTTACTTAGATCCAAATTTTATTTTGAAGAAAGCTCAATTTGCCGTTCAATCAAAACGCAAGACCCGAAGTAATTCGGGTGACTTAGATCCCGGCTTGTCGCACGCACCACCGACTCGCAGGCCACTCGTTGAGGTTCCACATAGTCCAACCACCTCTCGTCCTAGAGCCGGTCTTTTCAGGCATCCACTATTCCTTCAAACTCAGTTTATGAGGAATCTCCTCCGTCTTCGGGCGGCTCGACGGCAACACAACTTCCCGCTTTTAACGTCAATGCCGGTAAGTCTTGAACTTATATCGATTTATGTATTTTAACCTTAGACTTTGCTTTTTTTTCCTTAGTGTAATACTTGATTTCTGGCAACTATAGGGCCAAAGCTATCTTGTCGAAGCGTACCGCCGGGTCATCTTCGAGTGCTGCAGGCCAAGACGTCTCGAACCCCCCACCAGAAGAGACAGCCACCACGGTTGATCCTTCTGGAGAAAATAATGTGGAAGCTATGGTTGAGCCGGTAACTGACGTTGAGATGTCCAGACCGGATGAGGCAGTTCTTATGGATACGCCATTGGGTAGCCAAGGTGTGTCAACAGAGCCATCTTCACAACCGCCAAGTCCGACTCGCCCTTCTAGATCGGCGGCTCATGTGGATGACACCATTCCTCCAGCTAACAAGAGTGCTCCGAAGGTTATCATTGTTAAGGAAAGATTCCAAGATCCTATTGTCTCCACCTCCTTGGCTAAAATTATAGCCAAGGATGAGCCGGTGAACTTGGACAAAGGAAAATCCAAGTGAGAACTTCCACATCTATCTGCGCTTGGTGTTGAGGATGTTTACCAGCAGTACTTGGCCCGACTGACTAAGAGCCGGGAAGTTGAGATTAACTTAGTCAATGCTCTCAAGGAGAAATACGAGGTAAAATTCCTGCTTTACTATCTTGTCTTTATATACAGTCTTCAGCCCCCAAGGACCAGCTTATTATGAAAAATGGTAAGCTGTTTCTTCAAAATATTTATACTAGAGGTATCCGTAGCCCCCAAGGACCAAGTCATTATGATGATAATGAGTCGGTACTTATGCTTGAGTAGAAAACAGAACACATATCTAGCCCCCAAGGGCCGGCTTATCTCGTTGAGTTAGCCGGGTCTTCTTTCAGAAGAAGTAGATGTTTGTCTGGTAAGCTAAAATTCCTGTAGCCCCCAAGGGTCGGCTCATTTCTGTGAAATAGCCGGGTCTTGTTACTTGTGTAAGTGAAGAAATCGACACATTGTCCCCCAAGTGTCGTGTGGATTGTTTACAACTGCATGGGACATCTTTTGAAAACATCTTTGAGGTGTCGTAGCCCCCTAGGGTCGAGTCGCCTTTTGTAAGGCGGCTTGAGATTTTGTAGAAATAGGTGTTGATAAGATGTGCATGCTTGACAGGGATTTTTAGGACATGCTGAATCTTCTGCTGTAAAACTGCAGAAACGTCCCAAAGAAGAGATGAAGCTGAATTCTGAGGCTGAACTTGCGGCGTCTCGCTTGGAAGACTCTGCGCGTCATGCGAATGATCTTCTTTATCAAACCAAGAAATCATTCATAGAAGAAAAGGCCTCCCTTATAAAGCATGCTAAAAAGGCTGAAGGGAAACTTAGGCCTTTAAAAGAAGAGCATCTCACTCTTGTGAAGCAGATAAACGAGATGATGACTGCCATCTTTGGTATGTACCCATAACTCTGTTATTTTGAATTTCTGGGTTATTATGATATGGCGGCTCATTGCCTAACTTGTTTTTGTATGCAGGTCGAAAAGATCATAACCTGGTGAAGGATCCCATTATGAAGTTGAAGGCCATATTTGCTTATGTGGAACAATTATTCACAGGTTCTGTCTTTTCTATCATGGCAGTGAAGAATTTGAAATACCCGCCAAGGAACATCAAGGACGTGCTGAAACAACTGTCCATCGTGCCTTAGTGGGTCACCGAATCCCGCAAGTCGGCGGCTCGGGCTTGAGCTAAGATGGCTCTTGCTCGTGCAAAATCATACTTGCCTGAGCTTGATCTGGCGGCTTTAAGAGATGGATTCCCTGAGTATAAATTGGACGGCTCAGAATTCACACATGATGATTTTGCCAACTTAATGAGGGAGACCCGGCCATTGGCAACTGTTCTAGCTGAGGAAGTTGACCTATCTCGCTATCATCCTGCATATTCCAATGAAAATGAGCATGTCAATGCACCAAAAGATGAGCCCTTTGAGCTGGTACCACCCCGACGTAAGAACACGTTTGCCCCTGATGTTGATGCCTCGGATTTAGTTGCGGAATCTTCAAATTTTGAATCTTTGAGATCAATCCGGTGGGTACAGATGGACTAGCAGGTTGATAATGACGATGAGCCGGCAGAGGCGGACCCTGAGGGGGCCGGCGCAGAAGAGCACTGAAGGCGAGTTGCTATAAGCCGCCAAAATGACTAGCCCCCCAGGTGTTAGCTGAAAAACTTGAATGTTTTGTGGTTCCTGATGTGAGCCTGTAATAGGGGTAGTTAAAACTTTGAAAAGCTCTGTTGTGCCATCGTGCACGTTTGCACTCGTTTTGGTGTGGGTAAGTTGCCATGGAACTTTGAACTGCCGATCAGTCGCCGAAGTATGAGTGTGCTTCTCTTTATTTGTCTTTCAATATCTTTGCTTGTTTTGCTCAATGAGACCCTGTTTGAATCAGTATGGGCGGGTCAATATAAGCCAACCAAATTGAATCATTCCACAACAATTGTCTATAGAAGATATATATGATTGAACTGGTCATGATATGACTGCAGTTTGTAACCTGGACGCCCACTTATGAGCCGATAATAGTAACAATATTGCACCTGAAAAGTCATGAGGTAATAACAATATTGTAGAAATAGATAGAACTATTAATAAGCCGGCTCAGTGAGACTCGGCAAGGAGACTGACTTTCGAGGCTCATGTCTTGCTTCAATGAAGCGGGTGTGATAACCCATGGTTTATCCTAGCTTTCTATATGCCGACTCTCACGTGACTCAAGCCGGTGTTTTAACCTTGACAAGTTGAGGGTCCAGATGGATTGACTAATCAAGAGTACACGGGGTCACCTGTTCGGAGTCGCATTGAGCAAACAAGCAGGTTTAACCATATTTTATTGGCTTATAGCCTAGTCAGGAGGGATATTAAAGGCTAAATCGTTGAGTTGGAAGCCCCCAAGTGACTTATGTTCAAAAAAAATAAAGAGTCATGCTCAATTTGCTAGGCGGAAACGACAGAGACCCGAGTTTCGGGGGTGCCGGCTTTATTATATTTGAACATAGAGAAGTATGTACAGAAATTGGGGGGTACAAAGGGTAAGGAACCGGTGGCTCTAAGTATAGTAAGGCCGAAGGTGAGAAATGTTCCAAGGCCGGGTTGTTTCCTCTTCAGAAGTAAATGAACCTTCTCATAAATCTATCAGGTAATATGAACCATTATTGAGGTTCCTGCTGACGACGAAAGGACCTTTCCAAGGTGGCGAAAGTTTATGCATGCATGTTTGATCTTGAATCAGACAGAGAACGAAGTCACCTTCTTGAAAAGTACGGCTTAAGACTCTACGGCTGTGATAACGATGTAGGTCTTACTAATATATAGCAGATCTGGCTGCTACTAAGTCACGTTCTTCTTCCAAGGCATCCAAGGAATCTTGACGTGCTTGGTCATTGTCTGCCTCAATGTAAGCAGTAACTCGAGGAGAATCATGGCGAATATCGCTTGGTAATACCGCCTCAGCTCCATAAACCAGGAAGAACGGTGTATATCCAGTGGATCTATTTGGAGTTGTGCGAATACTCCAGAGTACAGTGGGGAGTTCTTCAACCCAATAGTCCAGAGTGCGCTGGAGTGGAACCACAAGCCGGGGTTTGATCCCTCCCAGAATCTCTTGATTAGCCTGTTCGGCCTGCCCATTGGATTGTGGATGTGCGACTGCCGCCAAGTCAAGCCGGATATGTTCACGCTGACAAAACTGCTCCATAGATCCTTTGGATAAATTAGTACCGGTGTCAGTAATAATGCTATGAGGATTGCCAAAACGGAAAATCAAAATTTTCAAAAATTTGACTTCTGTCTCCGCGTCACAATTGCTGACAGGTTCCGCCTCGACCCACTTGGTGAATTTATCAACCGCCACCAACATGTGGGTTTTCTTGTCAGAAGACGGCTTGAATGGGCCGACCATGTCGAGCCCCCAGACCGCAAACGGCCAAGTAATTGGGATCATGCGCAAATCTTGAGCCGACATGTGAGCTTGTCAAGCGAACTTTGGCACCCATCGCACCTGCGTACAATGTCCTCTCCGTCTGCATGAGCTGTTAACCAATAAAAACCATGAAGAAAAGCCTTTGCCACTAGGGACCGTGAGCCGGTGTGATGTCCAAAATCACCAGCATGAATTTCATTGAGAATGTCCTAGCCTTCCTCAGGGGAAACGCATCGCTGAAAAACACCGGTGCTACTTTGCCGATGTAACTTGCCATTGACGATAGTCATGGACTTGGACCGTCGAATTATCTGTCGAGTGATGATTTCCTTAGCTGGGAGCTCGCCTCGAGTCAGATAAGCCAAGTATGGTAATGTCCAATCAGGAATAGCATGGAGAGCCGCTACTAAGTGTGCTTCTGGGTCGGGAATAGCTATGTCCTCCTCAGATGGCAATTTAACCGAAGGGTTGTGAAGGACATCCAAAAACACATTAGGAGGGACCGGCTTTCGCTGAGAGCCGAGCCATGATAAAGCATATGGCGCCTCGTTGAGTCGGCGATCAATGTGGTCAACTTGGTAGCCTTTGAAAAATCCTGCCACATCAGTGACTGCTCGTCGATAAGCCGCCATCAAGGGGTCCTTTGAATCCCGAGTTCCTGAGACTTGCTGAGCTACCAAATATGAGTCGCCCAAACACCTGACTCGACTAAGATTCATTTCCTTAGCCACTCTGAGCCCGTGCAGGATGGCCTCATATTCAGCTGCATTGTTAGTACAATGGAACATGAGCCGTAAAACACAATAGAATTTGTCACCTCGTGGAGAAGACAAAATAATTCCAGCCCCGAGCCTCCCAATTGTCTGGATCCATCAAAGTGTATAGTCCAATACGTGTTAACTGGCCTATCCTCTGGGAATTGTAATTCAGTCCAGTCATCGATGAAATCCACTAGTGCATGGGATTTGATAGCTGTGCGAGGCATATATTTCACCTTGTGAGGACCAAGCTGAATTGCCCACTTAGCGATTCGACCAGTGGCCTCCCGGTTTTGTATGATATCTCCAAGGGGTGTTGAACTGAACACAGTAATTGGATGCTCCTGAAATAAGTGTTGTAACGTCTGACTTGCCATAAAAATACCAAAGACCATTTTTTGCCAATGCAGATATCGCTGCTTGGATAAAGTCAAGACTTCACTGACAAAATAGACCAGCCGCTGTACCGGATACTCCTTTCCTGCCTCCTTTCGCTCAACGACAACTGCGACACTTACTGCCTTTGAATTGGCAGCAATGTACAGGAGCATGGGCTCTTTGTCAATCAGGGCGGCTAAGACGGGCGGCTCAGCTAGCTGCTTCTTAAGTGCTTCGAAGGCTTCGTTAGCCGCATCAGTCCAAACAAAATTGTCTGTCTTCCTCAACAATTGATTAAGAGGAATTGCTTTTTTTTCTCCCAGGCGGCTTATAAACCGGCTTAACGCCGTGATGCGTCCAGCCATGCGCTGAACTTGATTTATGTTGGCCAGCTTAGCAAGCGAAGTTACTGCCTTGATTTTATCTGGATTAGCTTCGATACCTCACTTGGAAATCAGAAATCCCAGTAGCTTGCCCGCAGGAACACCAAAAACAGATTTTGCCGGGTTGAGCTTCATCTAGAACACTCAAAGATTATCAAACGTCTCCTTGAGGTCATCCAAGAGCGTCTCCTTCTTCTGAGATTTCACCACAATATCATCAACATAGGCATCAACGTTGCGTCCAATATGTGGGTGAAAACAATTCTGAACGCAGCACCGGCAAGTAGCCCCCGCACTCTTAAGCCCAAAAGAAATAGAGACATAGCAGAAAGCACCAAAGGGAGTTATGAAAGCCGTCTTTTCCTGATCCTCAATGGCCATCTTGATCTGATGATAACCAGAGTAAGCATCCAGAAAGCATAAACGCTCACAACCAGCCGTAGAATCAATGATCTGATCGATGAGTGGGAGAGCAAAAGGATCCTTAGGAAAGGCTTTGTTGAGATCTGTGTAATCAACACACATGCGCCAGGTACTGTTCTTTTTTAGAACGAGCACTGGGTTGGCCAACCACTCGGGGTGAAAAACTTCACTGATAAACCCGACAGCTAAGAGTCGGGCCACCTCCTCTCCAATAGCTTTGCGTCTCTCCTCGTTAAAAGGACGGAGGTATTGCCGTACTGGTTTCATCTTTGGATCCACATTAACGTGGTGCTCAACAAGTTCTCTTGGTACTCCAGGTATGTCAGAAGGTTTCCATGCAAAGATGTCCAGATTCTCATGGATGAACATGATGAGCGCGCTTTCCTATTTAGGATCCAAGTCGGTCCCAATAGTGAAATGCTGAGATAAGTCACCTGTCGTGAAGTCAATTTGCTTTGTATCTTCAGCCGGCTTGAACTTGAGCGACGATTCAGACTCAGTAGTGGGCTTTTTGAGAGGGCTCATATCAACAGGGTCAACGTTGGTCGTATAGAACTTCAATACGCAGATTGACTCGGCATAGGCTGCATCCCCTTCCTCACTCATGAGCTATTTTTCTGCTGCCTCCCACAGTTATGATACCGTTCGGACCTGGTAGCTTAAGCTTGAGGTAAACATAGCAGGGCCGAGCCATGAAACGAGCATAAGCCGGCCGTCCAAAGAGGGCGTGGTAAGGGCTCTTTATCTTAACCACTTAGAAAGTTAAGGGCTCGCATCTGAAGTTAAACTCGTCACCGAAAGCAACTCAAGCTTAATCCGCCCAATCGGGTATGCTGACTTCCCGGGAATGATACCGTGAAAAACCGTGGTTGAAGTTTGTAATCTGCTTTCAGGGAGGTTCATTCGCCGGAAGGTGTCATAATATAAAATATTGATGCTGCTACCCCCATCCATGAGGACCTTTGTGAGGGTATAATCGCCAACCTGAGGTGCCACCACCAAGACTGGACCACCTGGGTTATCAACCCGGGGGGGGTGATCTTCCCTGCTCCAGGTGATTGGTTGCTCAGACCAATTGAGATACCTAGGAACTACCGTTTCGACAATGTTGATGGCTCTTTGTTTGAGTTTGTTGTCTCGCCAGCAGGTACTGGTGGTGAAAACATGGTACTGACCACTATCCAACTGCTTGGGATTACTCTGAAACCCAACTTGATTATTATGCTGCTGATTGCCTTGGCCATAACGCTGTCCATTGCCATTGTTTCGTTGTTGCTGAAATCCCGTTCCAAAGCCGCCATGACCATGAAAACCTAATCCTGAAAATCCGTCAGATGAGCCGCCGTGTGTCCCGCCAGGGCCAAGCCGACCCGGATGTCCCCCACCATTGCCTCCTTTGTGATTCTAGAAAGCTTGGTTACGGAACTCCTGCATGATATAACAATTTTCCCATGAGTTGTTAGCTGCCTTGTCCCGGGTACTATGTTTGGGACAGGGCGCCTTGAGTGCCTCCTCATAGTTGCGCGGTTTATTCCCGTTGTAAGCTCCACCTTTCTTGTTCTTGCCAGTATTGTCCTCATCTGAGCCGAGATCCTTTGTGTTGTCTCACTCAGCGTATCTGGTAAGAACGTCCATCAAGTCGCCCATATCCTGCACTTCCCGTTTTAGACGGCCAAGGTTTTGGACCAGCGGCTGAAAGTGGCAATTCTTCTCCAAGATTAGGACGGCTTGAGCAGCCATAATGCTTTCCGATGAGTGAATGATTTCGGCAACCCGGTGAGTCCAATGATGAGCCAACTCGTCCCCGCGCTGGACGCAATGTTGAAGATCGACAATCGTCATTGGCCGTTTGCACGTTCCCCGGAAATTCTTGATAAATCACTCCTTCAGCTCTGCCCAAGTGTTGATGGAATTAGGTGGAAGATTATTCAACCACGTTCGAGCCGGCCCTTCCAGCATCATGGTCAGATACTTTGCACACACAGCGTCGCTGACATCGAGCATATCCATGGCTAGCTTGTAACTTTCGATCCATGCTGCCGGCTCGAGGTCTACTGTGTAATTGGGTACTTTTCGAGGCCCCTTAAAATCATTGGGCATACGCTCACCACGGAGAGCCGGGGATAAACAAGGACTCCCAATCGTCCTACTATTAACTCCAGCCCCCATGGTTGCTGGTTGGGAATGAGGCTGCTAACCCGCCCTCGCAGCGGCTGCATCGGCCTCCGCCTGACGCATGGTGCGAGCTGCATCGACCACTGCCTGCACATCTGACAAGCCCGGCTGAATATGGGAATTTTGGGTAGGCTGCCTTCATCCACTGCTAGAAACCACTGGGGACTCTGCGTGCCGACTATTGCTGTGGCTCGCGTAAGGCGTTGAGTGCATCCGATCACGGCTGTAGGAGTACTACGCCTACTGGGTCACCGCAGTTTTTAACATCTCGATGGCGTTTCTCGCATCCACCTCGATTGGGGAATCTCCTTGGATGGGAAATGCCTCGAGGTGCCGGGTCGCGGCTAAAATGTTATCCACCGGGTTAGAAAAGTGTCCCGGGAGCGTTTGGAAACGCTGGGGTGATATCTGAGCCGGTGTCTGGTAGAGTGGCCCTCCTGGCTAATCCGGTTGTCGCTGACCCGCCCTCGGCATAGGTTGAGGGGTGGTAAATAAGTGTGAAGGCTCCAGATTGGAAGGGAGCTGCCTTGAATGCCTCCGCTGATGGACCGCATTGGAGGCGTCCTGGCGAAGACCGAGCCGCCAGGCTTCAGCTTTCAAACGTTTAGCTTCACCTTGGATATTAGCTCGAAGCTCTGCCAGGCGAGTATTTTCAACATCAGTTTCCTCCTGGATCTTGGCCATCTACCCACAAAGTGTTGTCAATGTGGGGTTGCGCCTTGCCTAATTCTCCACGGTTACCGGCGTTTCCACTAGCTTGGCCATCTCTGCCATCAAATCTGCCATAGCCTGAGCCGGTGTCTTACTGGCTCCAGCGGCTCCGGCAGCTGGGTCCGTTCGGCCGTTGCCGACGTGTGAGCCACCATGGTGCCTGCCATGAACACAGCGACTTGATGTGGCGACTCACAGGTCTCCCTGGTGAGCTCCTCTTCAGGGCAGCCCCCAAGCCCACCATCGAAAAGTGGACGGATTGAGTCGGTATCACCCATCGAGGAGTCACCGTCTGAGTTGATGAAGGTGTCTCCGCTGTTTGGCGCGTCATCTCCAAGGTGGACCCCTTGTGTGAAACCAACAAAGACGTGACACCAGCTAGTAAGACACCGGCCGGATCGCGTGTGCCGAGCCGACTCGATGATGTCGGTGCAGGTGTCCGGCTCAGGTCCGAGTGCGCCGATCTTGCCGATGAAGACGTGGATCTTGCCGAAGGGGACCCGGTGCCCGTACTCGATTGAGCCGGCCTCGGGACCCCAGCCTGAATTGTTGATGTAGAGCTTACCGCGGCGACTCTTGGTCATCTGACCAACCGCGTATTACCCGAACCCTGGAAGGGCTCCCTTTGAGAACTCAACTCCACTAGGCGAGAGCCCCACGGTTGGCGCCAACTGTCATGGTTTTGTCACAGCAGATGTCCTCGTAGGAGAACTTAAGTGTGAGGCCATATCCGCTAGGTGGCGACTCAAAGGGGTTGATCGGGAACGAGAGACGAGTTTACCCAGGTTCGGCCCCTCCGATGGAGGTAATAGCCTACGTCTTACTTTTGTGTGTATTGATGACAATCTCGATTACAAAGATGTGGAATCGCTAACCTAGCTCTTGAGTGTTTGCTTCTTTCTTACTTGATCCCTCTATCTCAGGGGCTCCCCTTTATATATATAGGTGGAGGCCCGAAGTTTACAATAGAGTCCAGGTCGCAATGCAACCCGTGTTCTAGTCTAATTCCTCCTTCCCTTGCTCCTCAAGGAAAAGAGAACTCCTCACATCTTCATGCTTGAGCCGGTTCCCCAGACGATGTTATTGAGACGGCCTTGGAGATGAGCAGTCCGTTGGGCCTTGTACTTCTTGTGGGCATCTTCTTTATGGGCCGCCTTAGTAGAATCTGGGTCATAACTTAGGCAAGTCATACCCGTGGAGTATATCCCCGACAACTCCCGAGTGGGGCCCGAACTCGGACATCCGAGTGTTACGGCTGTGTTGTACCTAGGCTCTGCCCTTTACATTCGTACCCCCTAGTACGATTGTCAGACTCATCCCCTCGACAGTTGGTGCCCTCCGTGGGGCTGCGAGTTTAGCAACTTCCGGCGCAGGTGGATTTTCGTTTTTTCCGGTCATCATGATGACACTCGGCAATGAGATCATCATCGGTTCCCTCAACTTCATCATCGATGATTCGGCATGGATGCAGTATGCACCGCTGGATACGGACGCACTGCCTGCTCGTGGCGCGGCGCAATTTAGCGCGGCGACACACGGAGTCCTTCTCCGACAGCCGTCGATGCCGTGTATATCAGCACCCCCTTGTTCGGTTGTGGTACGACGCAAGTGCTTTGGCGCTCGCGGCTACAGTGATGAATCAAGCATGCCATGGCGCTCCAAGCTTTGGCTAAATAGGTGGTCGTGCTCGATTCCGACGAGCATGTCCTCAGCCTATTCCCTTCCTTGGGCGACGAGTCTTTCGACGCGTCTGTGATCGAGAGCAGCGGAAACACTGCGGAGATATTGATGGCCGATACCGGTAGGGGAGCGCCCCCTGGGTACTCCGCGGGTAATGCTCGTGGGCGAGACGATGGCCATAACGATGCCAGCACCGACGCTTACATTCCCCAGCCCCTCAATCGGGAGCAACGGGAAGAGATCAGGTGCAGGAACGAACAAGTTCTACTTACACCTATCACCAGGACAACCCTGGAGGAGATAGCCTTGGAGGCCACGCGCCAAGCTAACTTGGCTGAGTGCGAGCGGCTTGAGCGACTTCAATAGTCACTCGATGACTGCGCGACAAGGGAGCGTCTCAGCTCCAGCCTCAATCGGTGGCAGTAGTTCCCAGACGATCGGCTGAATGATATCCAGGTGATGCGCACACCAATGTAGAATTTGGCTGTAGCCACTCGGATTGCTGAATGTATTCAACCATCTGATTCGGCCGCGGGTGAGGGCATTCGGCAGATCCAGACTCTGTTGAAGACTACCATGCAATAGAATTCCGTGGTTTCACAGTCAGCATAGCGCATACATAGCAAGTCCGCTCGGGCGGATATGATGCAGTCCGCACGTAGTCCACTCACGTCGTGAAGGAACCAGCAATCTCCTCCTCTTCTGAGAGGCCAGCACGGAGGGCGCTGGCGTGACGACTGCGACGTCAGTCGAACAGCCCCTCCGAGGGGCGGATCCTACGGTCAGCGGCCTTATGATGGCGGCCGACCCCATGTGGGGGGCCATGAGCGGAGCCCCATTCGGTGCAGGGGCTACAGAGAAGACTACCAGCGACCCCCTCAGCTCAACGCCAGGTCCATCATAACCCAAAATGTGGTTGACAGAAACATGCATAACAGAGACCGAGCGAGTGGATGGGGGGTGACGTGGCTTGAGACTGCGTCGGTATTTCCCCAAAGAGGAAGGGAAGATGCAGCACAGCGACGGTAAGTATTTCCCTCAGTTATGAAAGCAAGGTTATCGAACCAGGAGGAGGATCACCACCACCCAATAAGCAACACCTGCACACAAATAACAAATACTTGCAACCCGACGCGAAAGAAAGGTTGTCAATCTCTCTACGGTAAAAAGATAGATTAGGTAGTGATAGATAGGAGAGATAGATCTCTCAAGAACACAAAATAAAAAGGGCAAATAAAAAGTGCAGCAATATATTTTTGGGTTTTTGGTTTTGTAGATCTGAAAACAATATGTTGGAAAAGTAGACCCGGGGGCCGTAGGATTCACTAGTGGCTTCTCTCATGAGTATAGCGCACGGTGAGTGAACAAATTATTGTTGGGCAATTGATAGAAAATCGTATAGCATGATGATATCCAAGGCGATGATCATTATATAGGCATCACGTCCAAGATAAGTAAACCGACTCCTGCCTGCATCTACCACTATTACTCCACACATCGACCGCTATCTAGCATGCATCTAGTGTATTAAGTTCATGGAAAAACGGAGTAATGCAATAATAACGATGACATGATGTAGACAAGATCTATTCATGTAGGAATAGACTCCATCTTGTTATAATGGCAACGATACATGTGTGCCTTGCTGCCCCTTCTGTCACTGGGAAAGGACACCGCAAGATCGAACCCATCACAAAGCACCTCTTCCCATGGCAAGAAAAATCGATCTAGTCGGCCTAACTAAACCAAAGATTCGAAGAAGAAATACGAGGCTATAAGTAATCATGCATATAAGAGATCAAAGAAGACTCAAATAATATTCATGTATAGAAACTGATCATGAACTCAAAATTCATCGGATCCCAACAAACACACCACAAAAGTTTACATCAAATAGATCTCCAAGATACCATTGTATTGAGAATCATAAGAGAGAGAGAGGAAGCCATCTAGCTACTGCCTACGGACCCGTAGGTCTACGGTGGACTACTCACGCATCATCGGAGAGGCACCTATGAGGAAGATGAACACCTCCGTGATGGTGTTTAGATTGGATCTCGCGGTTCTAGAACTTGCGGCAGCTGGAATTGTGTTTCGTTGACTCTCCTAGGGTTTTCCGAATATTTGAGAATTTATAGGCATCTGAGGCGGTGGAGAGGGGCCCCGTGGAGGGCACAACCCATCAGGGCACGCCGAGGGGCCCCTGACGCGCCCTGGTGGGTTGTGCTCTCCACAGCCCACCTTCCTGGCTCTTTTTTGGCCCACTAGGTGTCTTCTGGTCTAGAAAAAATCTCCAAAAAGTTTTATCGCAATTGGACTCCGTTTGGTAATGATATTCTGCGAGGTAAAAAACAAGCAAAAATAGCAACTAGCACTTTGGCACTATGTCAATAGGTTAGTCCCAAAAAATGATTTAAAGTTGTTACAAAATGATTGTAAAACATCCAAGAATGATAATATAACAACATGGAACAAGCAAAAATTATAGATACGTTGGAGACGTATCGGCATCCCCAAGCTTAATTCCTACTCGTCCTCGAGTAGGTAAATGATTAAAATAGAATTTTTGATTTGGAATGCCGCCTAACATGTTCATCATATTCTTTTCTTTTGTATAGCATGGACATTTGGACTTGTAGATGATTCAAAGCAATAGTCTAGTTTCAACATTATGACTTCAATACTCAAGCATGCCAACAAGCAACCATGTCTTTCAAAATATCAACACTAAAGAAAGTTATCCCAAGCCCATCATGCTCAATCATTGATCCATTCATGAAACACACTCAAATATTAGCTATACCCAATGCTCAAGTACAATCATAGTGCCCCTAGTTGTTGCTTATAAGAGAAGATGGAGACTCAAAATAAAAATAAAAATTGCATAAAGTAAATAGATAGGCCCTTCTCAGAGGAAAGTAGGGATTTCTAGAGGTGCCAGAGCTCAAAGTTTTAAATTGAGAGAGAAAAATATTTTGGGTGGCATGCTTTTCCTGTCAATGAAAACAACAAAGTAGCTCATAATACTTTCCATGCTAGAAATATCATAGGCGGTTCCCAAACAGAAAATAAAGTTTATTCCCTTTTCCACAAAACATTCACTTTCCATGGCGGGTCGTATCCACGGTTGCCTTCCATACCAACACTTTCCAAGGAATTTATTATTTGACAACATAAAGTAATTTTTTTTCTTTTTCATTTCGGGAATGGGCATCCCTATTACCGCCGCACTCTTGTGCAATGACAAGTGAATAAACACTCATCTTGAGAACAACACATCTAGCATGGAAAAATATTGGACACTCCCCACCGTTTCATGAGCGGTACGAGCACACAAAAGAGAAAATTTATTTTGAAAATTTAGAGATGGCACATGCAAATTTTCTTGGAACGGCATGGAAATACCGCATATAGGTAGGTATGGTGGACTCATAAGGCAGAACTTGGTTTAAGGATTTTGGATGCACAAGTAGTATTTCTACTTAGTACAAATGGAGGCTAGCAAATATATTGAGAAGCATCCAAACCAAGAAATGAAAATTCACATAAGTGAGCATTGAGCATAACTAACACCGAATAATGCACCACTAGTAGGATGTAATTTCATTGCATAACTATTGACTTTCGTACTTGCATAGGGAATCACAAACCTTAACACCAATATTCCTACTCAAGCATAATTACTCACTAACATGACTCACTTATTACTATCATCATGTTTCAAAACTATTACAAGGAATCAAGTTTAATTTGCCCAATGATCTTCACGATTTTTTTTTATTATATCCTCCTTGGATATCTATCACTTTGGGACTAGTTTCATATATTGCCATTGCTTTTTGACAAGCTCAAACAAATCTAAGTGAAGCACATGAGCATAAAGATTTCTTCTCTCAAAAAGGTATAAGTGAAGCCTGAGAGGATTTCTTCAAAATTTACTAACCCTCAAATTAATCTAAGTGAAGCATGAGAGTATTTCTACAAAAATTTCCAAGCACACCGTGCTCAACAAGATATATGTGAAGCACTAGAGCAATTCTATAGCTCAAAAAGTTTAAGTGAAGCACATAGAGCAATTCTAACAAATCATAGCATAATTTTGGCTCTCCCAAATAGGTGTGTACAGCAAGGATACAAAGGAAAAACAAACAAGAATAGCAAGCAAAGATACAAGATGCTCCAAGCAAAACTCATGATATGTGACGAATAAAAATATAGCTCCAAGTAAAATTCCAATGGTTGTTAGAAGAAAGAGGGGATGCCACTCGGGGGCATCACCAAACTTAGTTGCTTGTTACTCTTTAGATATATCTTGGTGGTGCGGTAGCATCCCCAAGCTTAGGCTCTTGTCACTCCTTATTCCTTCATCCATCGTGATCTCACCCAAAACTTGAAAACTTCAATCACACAAAACTCAACAAAATCTTCGTGAGATCCGTTAGTATAATAAAGCAAATCACTACTTTAGGTGCTGTTGCAAACCCATTCATATTTCGTTATTGCAATATACCTACTGTATTTTAACTTTACCATGGCTCATACCCTTCAATATAACCCATAGATTCATCAAAAGAAGCACACAATGCAACGAAAACAGAATCTGTCTCAAACAGAACAGTCTGTAGTAACCTGTACTCTAACCATACTTCTGTAACTCTAAAATTTCTGAAAAATTAGGACAACGTAAAGAATTTGTATAGAAAAACTGTGTTAAAATTTCAGTTGAATATCACGTTCCAGAAAAAATGAAAATTCATATACTGGACGCAAAGTTTCAGTTTCAGATTCGACATCGCTTCTACTCATCTCATGAATCATCCTAAAGGCTCTACTTGGCACAAACACTAAATAAACCATAAAACACAATCGTCACAGAGGCATAATTGTGTCAACACTCAAAAACAGAAAGGAAAAAGCAAAAATTTATTTATTCATTGGGTTGCCTCCCAAGAAGCGCTATCGTTTTACGCCCCTAGCTAGGCATAACGTATAGATTCAAGTATTGTCATCTTTGGTTTTGGATCCATAGGATGCCCTCATGATTGATTCATATGGTGGCTTAATTCTTGTTCTAGGGAAGTGTTCCATACCCTTTCTTAGTGGAAATTGAAAATGAATATTGCCTTCTTTCATATCAATCACAGCACCTATAGTTCGTAAAAACGGTCTACCAAGTATAATGGGACAAGACAGATTGCAATCAATATCAAGCACAATAAAATCAATGGGCACATAATTCCTATTTGCAAGAATAAGAACATCATTAATTCTTCCCAAAGGCTTTTTAATAGTAGAATCCGCCAAGTGCAAATTAAGAGAACATACTTCAATATTGGTAAGACCAAGCACATCACATAAAGATTTCGGAATCATGGAAACACTAGCACCCAAATCACATAAAGTAAAGCACTCATAATTTTTAATCTTGACCTTAATGGTAGGTTCCCACTCATCATGTAATTTTCTAGGAATATAGATTTCCAACTCCAACTTTTCTTCAAAAGATTTCATCATGGCATCAACGATATGTTTAGTAAAAGCTTTATTTTGCTCATAAGCATGGGGTAAAGAAATACATTCAATCAAAGAGGCACCTATGAGGAAGATGAAGCCCTCCGTGATGGTGTTTAGATTGGATCTCGCGGTTCTGGAACTTGCGGCGGCTGGAATTGTTTTTCGTTGACTCTCTTAGGGTTTTCCGAATATTTGAGAATTTATAGGCATCAGAGGCGGTGGAGAGTGGCCCCGTGGAGGGTACAACCCATCAGGGCACGCCGAGGGCCCCCTGACACGCCCTGGTGGGTTGTGCTCTCCACAGCCCACCTTCCTGGCTCTTTTTTGGCCCACTGGGTGTCTTCTGGTCCAGAAAAAATCTCCAAAAAATTTCGTCACGATTGGACTCCATTTGGTACTGATATTCTGCGAAGTAAAAAACAAGCAAACACATCAAATCGCACTTTGGCACTATGTCAATAGGTTAGTCCCAAAAAATGATTTAAAGTTGTTACAAAATGATTGTAAAACATCCAAGAATAATAATATAACAGCATGGAACAAGCAAAAATATAGATACGTTGGAGACGTATCAGGGGACATCTGGTCTCGAATGCTTTAGTAGGTATATCCGAGAGGCCGAAATCCCTTCCAACTATAGGTTGGCAACGGGAATTGGAAAGTTCAACGGCGAATCAAAGCCGGAAACTTGGCTGGAGGATTACCGAGTGGCCGTCCAGATCGGTGGCGGCGATGATTTGGTCGCGATGAAGCACCTTCCGCTCATGCTGGAGGTATCCGCGCGGGCGTGGTTAAACCAGCTTCCTGCGAGCTACATATACTCTTGGGAGGATTTGGCCCGAGTGTTTGTCAAAACATTCAAGGGCACTTACAAGCACCCGGGTGGATTAACGGAGTTGCAACATTGCATCCAGAAAAGCAATGAGACGCTCCAAGTGTATATTCGGCGCTGGACAACTCTGCACAACACTGTGGAGAACCTCTCTGAACACCAGGCTATCTGCGCCTTCATGGCATGCACTCGGTATCGGGAGCTCATCTTGAAGTTCGGTCGGGCTGGGGACCTGTCCCTCAGTCGGTCCATGGAAATCGCCAACAAGTATGCTAGTGGTGAAGAAGAAGACCACCTCCGTAGCGGCAAGGGCCGCACCAGCAAAGCCTCTCAGTCGGGAGGCAATGCTGGTAAAAAGTAGAAGCGCAAGGCTGATACACCCGGCAAAGTAGAGGCCGCGGCGGTGCCCAGCCAGAGTCAGGGCAAGTCAAATAAAAAGAAGAAAGATTGGACCTCTAATAAGAAGTCTGACTCCAAACCGGACATCCTCGATCAGCCCTACCAGATTCATACCAAGAAGGATGAAGAAGGCAACATCGTCTACCCGAAGCACACCACTCAGGAGTGCCACCTGCCAAAGCAGGAGATGGGTGGCGAGCCCTCCGTGGGCAAAGAGGATGACGATGTCGGGGAAGAGAATGCCTCAGGGTACCCCAATGTCGAGAAGGTTCTCATGATTTTCACTGACGTTGAAGGCAAAAGCCGATTGAAGGTCATTAATCGGGAGGTTAACATGGCGGTTCCGACTGCCACCAAGTATCTCAACTGGGCCAAGATGCCTATCACCTTTGATCAGTCTGATGACCCAGCTCATATACCGACCCTCGGGCGGCAAGCGTTGGTTGTTGATCTGGCTGTCAACAGAGTCCGACTGCGCAAGGTCAGTATGGACGGTGAGAGTGGGCTCAACATCATTTATGTCGACACGCACAATGCAATGGGCATCCCGATGTCCTGACTGAGCAAGCGTAACATGCACTTCCATGAGGTAATCCCCAGGAAAAGGGCGGAATCACTCGGTCAAATCGCACTCGACGTCGTTTTCGGTGACGCGAAGAATTTCCGAAAGGAACGGCTGACTTTCGAGGTGGTCGACTTCCGCAACGCCTATCACGTGATCCTGGGTAGGCCAGCCTATGCACGCTTCATGGCCCATCCATGCTACGTATATCTTAAACTTAAGATGCCAGGGAGGAATGGCGTGATTACGGTTATGGGCGATCGGAGGGTGGCGGAGGAGTGCCTTCAGAAGGGCTCCAAGATAGTCGACGAACAGATAGCAGCAGCCAAGTTCGATGAAATAAAGAAGACGGTGGATGCGGCAGATCTTTTGAAGTCGAAGAAGCCAGCGACCGAGTCTGCCTTTCAGTCGGCTGGTGAAACGAAGCAGGTCAACATTCACCCATCAAATCCGAGTGCCGCTGCAACGAACATTTCGTCGTCACTCGGTGATAAATAGGAAGTCGAGCTCATCCAGTTCCTCCGTGAGAACTGGGACATCTTCGCATGGAAGCCATCTGACATGCCAGGTGTTCCTAGGGAACTGGCTGAGCACCGACTCCGTGTCGAACCCAAGGTCAAGCCTGTCAAAGAACATCTGTGTCGTTCTTCCACAGTAAAGCACAAGGCAATCGGCGAACAACTCGCTCGACTCCTGGCAACCGAGTTCATACGCGAGGTATACCACTCAGAGTGGCTCGCTAACCCCGACCTGGTGCCGAAGAAGGACACAAATCACTCCGAATGTGTATTGACTTCAAGCATCTGAATTGGGCCAGCCCGAAGGACCATTTCCCTCTTCCCCGCATAGATCAAATAGTAGACTCTACTGCCAGATGTGAACGCTTGTCATTCCTGGATGCATACTCCTGGTACCACTTGATCCTAGTGTACGTCCCTAATGAAATAAAAACAGCCTTCATCACCCCCATTCGGGTGTTTTTGCTACATCACCATGCCATTCGGTCTTAAAACGCCGGAGCCACATTCATGCGCATGATTCAAAAGTGCTTACAGAAGCAGATCAGTCAGAATGTGGAGGCATACATGGATGACATCGTGGTCAAGTCCAGGAAAGGTTCTGACCTCCGGGCTGATCTAGCCGAAATGTTCGCTAATTTACGGCGGTTTCAATTAAAGCTCAATCAAGCTAAGTGCACATTCGGAGTCCCTGCTGGCAAGTTAGTCGGATTCCTCGTTTCCGAACGGGGATAGATGCCAACCTCGACACGATCGGTGCCATAGTCTGAATGAAGCGTCCCGAGCGCCTTCATGACGTTCGGAGACTCACAGGTTGTCTGGCAGCCCTCGGTCGGTTTATATCAAGACTCGGTGAGAAGGCTTTGCCTCTCTACCGATTGATGAAAAAGGTTGACAAGTTCGAGTGGACAGACGAGGCGCAAGCCGCGTTCCAAGAACTTAAGACCTTGCTTTCCAGCCAGCCGGCCGGGGTGTTGGCTGCTCCAGGCAGCCAAGAGCCTTTGCTCTTGTACATCACGGCTACGAGCCAGGTGGTCAGCACCGTCCTCACTGTGGAGCACAAGGATCCAGGAAAGGCGTTCAAGACTCAGCGTCCCGTACACTGTATTTCGGAGGTCCTGATTCCTTCCAAACAAAGATATCCATACTACCAGAAGCTGGTTTATGGTTTTTACTTAACAGTGAAGAAAGTGATACATTATTTCCAAGACCACTCGGTCACTGTGATTAGTGACGCTCCATTGTCTGATATCCTGAACAATCTAGATGCCACAGGCCGAGTGGCGAAGTGGGCTATAGATCTTTGTCCACTGGAGATCAAATTAGAAGACAAGAAAGTGTAACACGCCAAAAATCGGGTTATCGATTTTTGTGCTGTTATTCCTTCCTAGCTTTTCTCTCCCAAATTTTTCCTCTGGAATCTGGTAAGTAACCAGGTGAATCCAGACAATCCCCAACTTCTCAGTGCCTTTCCCATGTTCTGGTGCCAGCCAACCCTCCGTCAGTAAACCTCGAATCTCATTTAAACCCTAGTTCCAAAATATTGGAACAGGAAATCCTGCCTTTGTGTTTACAAAGGAGCTATCATTTCCCTTGCTCTGTTAATCCTCCCAAAATTTCCAGAGATCCTCCTTCTCTCATAAACCCTAGATGTGCAAAAATATTGCCAAGTCATATGCAATATTTCTCATCTAGAATTAATTCCTTTTTCTGCCTTTCTGAGGAATTAAATCCAGGAAAATATCTATCCATCTCCAGAGGTCATGAAAACTTGTGGAGATATTCTTTGTGATCATATTGAGCTCACATAAAAGTATTGGCCATAATTAAATAGTAGAAATTGCATTTTCCTATTTAAAGCCAATATCTCCATTAGGGACCTTTCCAAAGGAACTACCATTTTCGTAGCTAGGAAAAATCCAAAATAATTTATGGAGATTTCCCAACTCATATCATCACCATTTCCACCAAAATATCAGGTTCCACAATTCAAAATTTGAGCACAACACCCCTTTGCAAATTCTGTCCAGATTTCCTGTTTGCAAAGGGAGTGCTTGATTCCTTGATCTCCTTGGGCTGAAATTTTGCAGGGTGATTCATTATGGGATATTACCCTTGGACACCAAAAACCAGCCCATTTAATCTAGCCAATCTTCCTCAGTAAATTATCTAAGTTTCTTTCCAGATTGGAGCACTGTGAAGGAAGTACCCTTTGGGAGTATGCAAATGGTTTGAAATTTTTACAGTGCCTCCATATGCCTAAATAATTGGTCTCCACAAAATTTGGGCCACTTTCATCAAGCCAATTCCTCAGAACCATCTGGTTTCCATTTCTATCCAGTCTAGCACTATGCAAGGGAGGTACCACCTAGAGTTGCTTGTTTGAGCTGAAACTTTGCCAAGATGATCACCTTAGTGGATGTTTAACCCCTGCCTAAGATCAAGCCAAGAGGTGCACTGTGGTGGCCACACCACAGCACAAACAGGTTGCTGTTGGCAACTATTTGATCTTGGCCCAGTCACCTCAGACCCCTCTAGAGCTAGTCAGATGCATAGGTCAATTCAGCGAAGTGTGTAGATCAGCCCAGATGCATTTTTGCATCAAGTGGGGCGTGGCAAGACCGTGGCCACGCGGTGACCACGGGCAGAGCGTGCCAAAACCGCGCCCTGTGCACCAGAGCCTTCGGGAGCCCTCCCTGGCACGCCATGGCTTGTCCGGGAGCGTCGGAGAGTTCTCCACCGCGCGCGTGAACCGCCCAGAGCCTTCTCCCCCTCGTCACCTAGCTTCTAGCCGGCCCCGACGTCCTGTTTCTATGCGGCCACGGCGCCGCCGTCTCGGAGCTTCGGCTATCGTCGCGAAGAGTCTCCCCCGTAGCTATTTAAGGCGAGCCCGAGCCCTCCCGACCAGCAGGAACCCCAGCCCCCTCCCCTTGAGCTCGCGGAGCTTCTCTCCCTTGCCCATGGCCGCGGCTCTGCCGCCGGACCTCCACCGAAATTCCGGCGCCCCGAGCCTTCCCCTCCTCTCCCACTTCACCCCCGGCCTCCCCAAGAGCTGCTGAAGCCGCCGTCGTTCTCCACTTCTCTAGGGGAGCACCGCTCCAGCGGCACCGCGAGTGCCCATCGGCCACAGCGTCTCGGCCAGTGACGACGGCGCTGCGGCCCGCCTCCGGCGACCCCGTGACCACCCCCGGGCGCGGCGAGGGACGGCGGAGCCCGTGCGCCCTCCGGCCGATCCCCTCGGGCGGCGAGGCGACGGCAGCGCCGGCGGCCAAGCGCCCCTGCTCCTCCTCTGTTACCTGCCGCGGGCGGGAAGAAGAAGATCAGGGGAGGAGAGAGAGAGGATAAGGCGGGCCCCGCCCGTCAACGCGAGAGAGAGGAGTCAACCCCGGGCCCGCATATTTTAAGTGCAAGCGCACTTCCAAAAAGTACATCTTCCTTTACTGAAGGCGTATTCTGCTAAGTGTTCTGTTATGAATACACATTCATTACAGCGAAGACGTATTTCGGAAAATGAGCTTTTTCTTTTTCAGCCGGCCGAATCTGTTAAATTGCGGGCGTTCACTCATTAAGTGCAGAAATGAATAAGTTTCTATTTAATTTCTGCCTAACGAACGAACATCCGTATGGCAACCGTAACTCCGATTGAGGTAAAACCAACGCCCACTTCTTCGTCTCCTCGAGCCCGTTCTACTGGTGCTATTTTCATAATGTGTTCACACTGTGAAAATGACCATTTTGCCCTTGCCCTCCGATTGAGCCCCTCCGAGAGGGAAAATTTTCCGGCCGATTTTTCCGGAGTTCTATCGCACTTCCTCCCGGCGTATTCATCGACCCCCAGGCAAGCCAACCTGTTATCATGAGCTCCGGACTTGCGTGCTGACTTTGCTTGCACCCTGTGTGTTTATTATATTACATTCACCTGTTAGTCCGCATTTGCATACACCTGTTGTGCCACCCGTATTAGATGTTAGCACTACTTTTCATCTAAGGTTATGACTTGTTCTCATACTTTGCCATGCTAGTAATAATATTTCTAATGCCATAGTCATGTTAGTACTATGGTTGATCTCCTGCCATCAGTACTATGATCTTGCTATGCTAGCACTTACAATTGTCGGCGAAATGGTACGATGATGGATATGTTGAGTTGGATTAATAAACTAAACTTAGTTGGTTGATCTTGAGTCACCTGTCCGGGCTTACCCGTGCAACCACATTTGCCGGTATGGGACGGCCTTGACTTGGTCTGATCACGTGCTCTTTCACCGGTACCTCCAAGACAGGGAGGGTTATGCGTGCGTGCTACCCTGATCAGGTAGGCGGCGATAACCTTGTGAGCCCAGTTGAGTTATGTGGGTACCCGTCCCCGTTTGGGACAGTTTAGTTTGGCCACGACGGTGGTAGGTGTCATGAGGACACAGGGGCCACCCAGGGCGGGACTCCGGGGGAGGATGAATGCCGGTGGTACGATGGGAGAGTCACGGGTCAGGCAGGTTTCGTTGGAGCAACGCTGGTCCACCCGAATAGGATCACGATGCCAGGTGCTTCATGGTGTGGGTAAAGTGCGCAACCACTGCAGAGTGTAAAATCTATTCGAATAGCCACGTCCATGGTATTGGACAGCCCGTCCAGACCTCACTAGGTGGTCAACCGTAACAATGATAACAATGATGAAAGAACTTGTCTTATGCTCGGAAGTGCTCGATGGATCATGAGTATTTCGAGGGTTGTGGGACAACCCAAAAGAGAGTAAGTTGGTATTCGGTATCGGTAAGCACTTCAAGCGCCTAGTGTGATCATTGCCATGCTATGTTATGCAGAATATATGCCTGATCCATGTTATGCCATGATTGTTCAATGTTTTCCTGTTAATTCCATGCCATGCTTAGAATAAATTATTATATAAGCATAGTGCTTGCTTTGTCATCTGCTTGTTTGGATGCTATGTATTTGGTTGTCTTGCGAGTACATTCAAAGTACTCACCTGACCTTGCACGTGGCCAGTTATAGGAGAAGAATCCGCCGTGCTAGATCGTAACCCAGCCAGTCCTGTGAGTTATGGAGCCCAGCCAGAGACGTCGTTGCCGCTGAACCAAGACCTCCGCCGCCATTTAGTTAGCCTTGGAGCTATCTAATATTGTTGTAAGCAACAGTATTGTAATATCCCATTTCATATAATAATGCCATTATATGCCTGGAATTGCTGTATCATGTCTTGACGTGCGTCAGGTCTTATCCTGGGGCTGGCGTGCGTCGGCCCTCTATCGGGGTGCCACAAGACTTGGTATTAGAGCCAGGCTCGCTATAGGTTACCCTAGCACCAAACCACCCCTATCTTCAACCGGTAGTGAGCCCAATAGATTTGACCCGTCTCTAGCATCCGACATGGCCACTGTTTATCAACAGGCGGCGCAGTCGGAATGGACGTGTCCCTACCCAGCTGTCCGCCCACCCAGCCACTCTGGATTGGACTGCGACCCTACTCAGCTGTCGGCCGTACCGGCGTATCTTCTACCCGGCACGAGAAGGATCCACGCCATGCTGGGGTGTCCTAGCCCGACCGCCTATTTAACCCCTCCCACCTGCGAGTCGCAGCTCTCTCCATTCAGTAAGCCAGATCCCTGGAAGAGAACCCAGGCTAGTATCCTCAAACCAGTAGCCATGACCAGTTCTTCCAAAACCCCCGAAACACCCACTTTCCATAGCCGAACCTTGGCTGATGGTTATCCCGGCTTTCCGTCCCTCCTTTCGAGTATGCTCACTCAAGCCCTTGGCTGTAGTACTCCTCCAGTGTATCTGGTGTTCCAATCGGAACCCGTTCCCCACCTTTGCCGATTTTATGCAAAGGCGTATATCAACCCAGGTCCAACAGCGGATGGGAAGCCCATGAGTTTTCAGGGCAAACCCATGCCCACCCCCGCGTTGGCTGTCCAGATAGCTGCCGCAGGAGCCATCACCCGTCTTCGTATCCAGTTTCCGCAAGTAGCGGAGATGCAAGAGTTCCGCTATTTTCCCTCTCCGTCCGACACAGGTGGCAAGTTGTCCAGCGTAGTTGGAGATGCTGACCCAACAATAGCTTGCCTAGTCCAGTATATTGATGCCCAGGGACTACTGCTCTCCGGCATTCTTAGAGAGTTCCAAGCCATTGACCAAGACACCACACGGGTTGTTACGGGAGCATACCATGCGGCCCGTCAAATTGCATCGCAAACCACCCATTCCCTGCTACCAAACCCAGTGCCACCTTCGCAACTAGTACCACTCTCACAATCTGTGGACCTCTATCCACCAGGCAACATCCACCCAAATTCCATTCAAGGAGCTATCCGGCAACTTCGTCGTCGGGATGTGTTCCGTCAAGTTTCCACTGCAGTTCCAGCTGTTGAGCCCCAACCCATAGAGGTGTCCGACGATGAAGACAGAAGTTGGCTCAGCCTTCGTCCCCCAGGAGAGCCCCAGCAAGAGTAGGCCCATTTGTGGCTCCGGCAGTAAGCGAAGCCAGGAGATGCCGCGAGCATGTGTGTGGCGCAGACTGTTTCTTCGCATGCGTCTAGGATGAGAACTCTGTAGTTTGGAGTGAGTTGTTGTTAGCTGCCTAGTAAGGCTGCGTGTTGTTGTATGATTGTACTGCTAGTGCTGCTTGTGCTTGTGTGCTATTGTAATATTATCTATGCTTGTTTGCTCTGTGTGCTTGGTTCGCCTGTCACTCTATTAAACAGAAATGTTTAACAGAGCTGGCAGTGGATTCTTAACAAGATTTTAGTCAGTAGAACACTTACACTTAATAACAACATTGGACTCGCCTAGAGTCCCTAATGAAATGTGAGCTGGTGTAGGTGTATGTATACTAGGAGTACATACACCCACTAGCATTAAATCACCTTAGTGTAACATGCTCGATATGTTTCTTTCCTACGTCTGCATTTTGCTATCATGTGCATTCCGCATCTGCTTGCATATTAGTCTGAATAGATTGCATGTGGATCGTGTGAGCAATGTCTGCACACCAAGTTTCTTCTCCTGAGTACAGCCGCCACAGTACTCAGGTATAATGCAAAGCCGCCTATCCATACCTATCCGTGCTTGCTCCATTTGCCAGTTTTCCCGAACCCAGCGTTCTGGAAAACCAGCCCTATCCAATAATTCCCCGGTCCCAAAATCTTTTCCCAAGACCTGGTTGCAATCTCGGAGAAATTCTGAGAAATTTTATTGAGCATAAACCGTTACAACCCTTCTAGTCCCTGATTCTACCCCCAACACCCACTGGTTGTGGTTGTCGTTCAGCGACGAGCAACCAGCAGCGTGGCCTCCACGCTGGTAGAGCTCCGTTGACCGCACCGCACTAACCACAGACCCAGCGGTGCCTCTGTCCCCGTCTTGTGTGATGTTGATAGGTCGCCCCCTCGCCGCCGCAGCCCGCGCTTATTCCGCCGGCCTGAGACGGCGTAGGTGACCACCAGCCACCCCTCTGGTAGCAGCATCCCAGCGATCATCGAGGATCATCGCACACAGCAGCAGCGAGGAGCCAACCAATGCTGCCAGTAGACCAGCCAAGAGGATTGTGATCAGCTCCGAGCCCACGTCCGCCATTAATGCTTTGCCTCGCGCTCCTGCAACCAGAAGAAGAAGGAAAAGAGGAGCAAGAAGTGAGGAAGGGTGCGAGGTGGTAGGTAGAGAGAAGAAAACCGCGGTCTTTTTTATAGCCCAAGTCCGGTGTACGGTGAGCGAGGTCCAGGGGACCACGCGTCGCTCAATCACATGCGTCCAGGAGGCGAATCCGCGAGCAGTGCCGACCGGCGTTGGCCCGCGATGGGAGTGCTCTCTGCGTTGGCCTCGTGCACGCCGCGCACTATCGTCGTAGGGTGCTTTGTGCCCCAGGAGCTAGGCGTGCATAGTGCTTAGCCGCACTCAGGACAGCATGAGAGCGAGAGAGAGCCGTTGGCCGGAGAAAGAAGAAGAAGGCTGCCATTGGGCCCTGGGCCCACCTGACAGCGAGAGAGGCCACTGTTCATTGTGGTACCCCGAGCATTTTTGGAAAAGGAAATTCTGCTTTTTCTAAAAATGTCAGGGCTACCCAGCGGCCCCTACCTGTGGAGTAGATCCCACAATATCCGTATCTCGATCTGGCTGTACCAGTTTTCGGTACTCTTAACTCGGTTGTTTTCAAACACAGGGTTAAGACCCAACCCAGAGGCTTTTTCCAGGAGGCGTAATTTTTGTTCTAAGCTAACCCTAGGAATCTCGAGGACGAGATTCTTCTAAGGGGGGAAGGTTTGTAACACCCCAAAAATCAGGTTATCGATTTTTGTGCTGTTATTCCTTCCTAGCTTTTCTCTCCCAAATTTTTCCTCTGGAATCTGGTAAGTAACCAGGTGAATCCAAACAATCCCCAACTTCTCAGTGCCTTTCCCATGTTCTGGTGCCAGCCAACCCTCCGTCAGTAAACCCCGAATCTCATTTAAACCCTAGTTCCAAAATATTGGAACTGGAAATCCTTCGTTTGTGTTTACAAAGGAGCTATCATTTCCCTCGCTCTGTTAATCCTCCCAAAATTTCCAGAGATCCTCCTTCTCTCATAAACCCTAGATGGGCAAAAGGATTGCCAAGTCATATGCAATATTTCTCATCTAGAATTAATTCCTTTTTCTGCCTTTCTGAGGAATTAAATCCAGGAAAATATATATCCATCTCAAGAGGTCATGAAAACTTGTGGAGATATTCTTTGTGATCATATTGAGCTCACATAAAAGTATTGGCCATAATTAAATAGTGGAAATTGCATTTTCCTATTTAAAGCCAATATCTCCATTTGGGACCTTTACAAAGGAACTACCATTTTGGTAGCAAGGAAAAATCCCAAATAATTTATGGAGCTTTCCCAACTCATATCATCACCATTTCCACCAAAATATCAGGTTCCACAATTCAAAATTTGAGCACAACACCCCTTTGCAAGTTCTGTCCAGATTTCCTGTTTGCAAAGGGAGTGCTTGATTCCTTCATCTCCTTGGGCTGAAATTTTGCAGCGTGATTCATTATGGGATATTACCCTTGGACACCAAAAACCAGCCCATTTCATCTAGCCAATCTTCCTCAGTAAATTATCTAAATTTCTGTCCAGATTGGAGCATTGTGAAGGAAGTACCCTTTGGGAGTATGCAAATGGTATGAAATTTTTACAGTGCCTCCATATGCCTAAATAATTGGTCTCCACCAAATTTGGGCCATTTTCATCTTACCAATTCCTCAGAACCATCTGGTTTCCATTTCTGTCCAGTCTAGCACTATGCAAGGGAGGTATCATCTAGAATTGCTTGTTTGAGCTGAACCTTTGCCAAGATGATCACCTTAGTGGATGTTTAACCCCTACCCAAGATCAAGCCAAGAGGTGCACTGTGGTGGCCACACCACAGCACAAACAGGTTGCTGTTGGCAACTATTTGACCTTGACCCAGTCACCTCAGACCCCTCTAGAGCAAGTCAGATGCATAGGTCAATTCAGCGAAGTGTCTAGATCATCCCAGACGCATTTTGGCATCAAGTGGGGCGTGGCAAGACCGTGGCCATGCGGTGACCACGGGCAGAGCGTGCCAAAACCGCGCCCTGTGCACCAGAGCCTTCGGGAGCCCTCCCTGGCACGCCATGGCTTGTCCGGGAGCGTCGGAGAGTTCTCCACCGCGCGCGTGAACCGCCCAGAGCCTTCTCCCCCTCGTCTGCTAGCTTCTAGCCGGCCCCGACGTCCTGTTGCTATGCGGCCACAGCGCCGCCGTCTCGGAGCTTCGGCTATCGTCGCGAAGAGTCTCCCCCGTATCTATTTAAGGCGAGCCCGAGCCCTCCCGACCAGCAGGAACCCCAGCCCCCTCCCCTCGAGCTCGCGGAGCTTCTCTCCCTAGCCCATGGCCGCGGCTCTGCCGCCGGACCTCCACCGAAATTCCGGCGCCCCGGGCTTTCCCCTCCTCTCCCACTTCACCCCCGGCCTCCCCAAGAGCTGCTGAAGCCCCCGCCGTTCTCCACTTCTCCGGGGGAGCACCGCTACAGCGGCACCGCGAGTGCCCATCGTCCACCGCATCTCGGCCAGTGACGACGGCGCTGCGGCCCGCCTCCGGCGACCCCGTGACCACCCCCGTGCGCGATAAGGGACGGCGGAGCCCGTGCGCCCTCCGGCCGATCCCCTCGGGCGGCGAGGCGACGGCAGCGCCGGCGGCCGAGCGACCCTGCTCCTCCTTTGTTACCTGCCGTGGGCGGGAAGAAGAAGATCAGGGGAGGAGAGAGAGAGAGAGGATAAGGCGGGCCCCGCCCGTCAACGGGAGAGAGAGGAGTCAACCCCGGGCCCGCATATTTTAAGTGGAAGCGCACTTCTAAAAAGTACGTCTTCCTTTACTGAAGGCGTATTCTACTAAGTCTTCCGTTATGAATACGCTTTCATTACAGCGAAGACGTATTTCCGAAAATGCGCTTTTTCTTTTTCAGCCGGCCGAATCTGTTAAATTGCGGGCGTTCACTCATTAAGCGTAGAAATGAATAAGTTTCTATTTAATTTCTGCCTAACGAACGAACATCCGTATCTCGGCAACCGTAACTCCGATTGAGGTAAAACCAATGCCCACTTCTTCGCTTCGTCGAGCCCGTTCTACTGGTACCATTTTCATAATGAGTTCACACTGTGAAAATGACCATTTTTCCCTTGCCCTCCGATTGAGCCCCTCCGAGAGGGAAACTTTTTCGGCCGATTTTTCCGGAGTTCTATCGCACTTCCTCCCGGCGTATTCATCGACCCCCAGGCAAGCCAACCTGTTATCATGAGCTCCGGACTTGCGTGCTGACTTTGCTTGCACCCTGTGTGTTTATTATATTACATTCATATCACCTCTTAGTCCGCATTTGCATACACCTGTTGTGCCACCCGTATTAGATGTTAGCACTACTTTTCATCTAAGGTTATGACTTGTTCTCATACTTTGCCATGCTAGTAATAATATTGCTAATGACATAGTCATGTTAGTACTATGGTTGATCTCCTGCCATCAGTACTATGAGCTTGCTATGCTAGAACTTACAGTTGTCGGTGAAATGGTACGATGATGGATATGTTGAGTTGGATTAATAAACTAAACTTAGTTGGTTGATCTTGAGTCACCTATCCGGGCTTACCCGTGCAACCACATTTGCCGGTATGAGACGGCCTTGACTTGGTCTGATCACGTGCTCTTTCACCGGTACCTCCAAGACAGGGAGGGTTATGCGTGCGTGCTACCCTGATCAGGTAGGCGGCGATAACCTTGTGAGCCCAGTTGAGTTATGTGGGTACCCGTCCCCATTTGGGACAGTTTAGTTTGGCCACAACGGTGGCAGGTGTCATGAGGACATAGGGGCCACCCAGGGCAGGACTCCGGGGGAGAATGAATGTCGGTGGTATGATGGGAGAGTCAAGGGTCAGGCAGGTTTCGTTGGAGCAACGCTGGTCCACCCGAATGGGATCACGAGGCCAGGTGCTTCATGGTGTGGGTAAAGTGCGCAACCTCTGCATAGTGTAATATCTATTCGAATAGCCGCGTCCACGGTATTGGACAGCCCGTCCAGACCTCACTAGGTGGTCAACCGTAACAATGATAACAATGATGAAAGAACTTGTCTTATGCTCGGAAGTGCTCGATGGATCATGAGTATTTCGAGGGTTGTGGGACAACCCAGAAGAGAGTAAGTTGGTATTCGTTATCGGTAAGCACTTTAAGCGCCTGGTGTGATCATTGCCATGCTATGTTATGCAGAATATATGCCTGGTCCATGTTATGCCATGATTGTTCCATGTTTTTCTGTTAATTCCATGCCATGCTTAGAATAAATTATTATATAAGCATAGTGCTTGCTTTGTCATCTGCTTGTTTGGATGCTATGTATTTGGTTGTCTTGCGAGTACATTCAAAGTACTCACCTGGCCTTGCACGTGGCCAGTAGCAGGAGAAGAATCCGCCGTGTTAGATCGTAACCCAGCCAGTCCTGTGAGTTATGGAGCCCAGCCAGAGACGTCGTTGCCGCTGAACCAAGACCTCCGCCGCCATTGAGTTAGCCTTGGAGCTATGTAATATTGTTGTAAGCAACAGTATTGTAATATCCCATTTCATATAATAAAGCCATTTTATGCCTGGAATTGCTGTATCATGTCTTGACGTGCGTCAGGTCTTATCCTGGAGCTGGCGTGCGTCGGCCCTTTATCGGGGTGCCATAGAAAGCGATCAAGTCTCAAGCCCTGGCAGATTTTTTGGCCGAGTGGATCGAACATGAGCAGCCGGCCCCGAGTCTTCCCGAGCATTGAACTATGTTCTTCGATGGGTCCAAGATGCTTCATGGCTCGAGAGCTAAAGTAGTCCCGGTTTCCCCCAGGGGAGACCAACTGAGTTACGTCCTTCAGATTCATTTCGACTCGTCCAACAATGAAGCTGAGTACGAAGCCCTCTTGTATGGGCTCCGCATGGCCATCTCACTCGGTGTCTGACGCCTGATGATATATGGTGACTCGGACCTTGTTGTGAACCAAGTTGTGAAGGAGTGGGACGTCTGAAGCCCCTCGATGTTTGGTTACTGCAACACAGTAAGGAAGCTTGAGAAGAATTTGAGGGTCTCGAACTTCACCACATACTCGAGCTAAGAACCAAGCAGCTGATGAATTGGCCAAGATTGGCTCCACTCGTCATGTTGTGCCGAGTGATGTTTGCCTCGAACATTTGCATGCCCCAACTGTCGTAGAAGACCCCTTCACGGAGGAGCTTCCGCAAGCAGTCGGTTCATCTAATTCGACTGAGGTTGACGTTCCAGCACTGGTTGACCTAATCCACGAAGTGTTGGTAATCACTCCCGAGTGGACCCAACCCTATTTAGCATACTTGCTCCGGCAAGAGCTCCCTGAGGATCAAGAAGATGCTCACCAAATCGTTCGGCGATCTAAGTCTTTTTAAATGATGGGAGATCAGTTTTATAAGAAAAGCACTACAGGAGTCGCTCAGAAATGCATTTCCCTAGAGGAAGGACTACAGATCTTGCATTAGATTCACTCGGGAACTTGCGGCCATAATGCGTCCTCTCAGACGTTGGTCGCCAAACCATTCTGAGCGGGTTTTGATTGGCCCCGAGCCAATGAGGCAGCAAGAGACTTGGTTGACCTATGTGTTAGGTGTCAGTTCTATAAGAATCAGACGCACAAACCTGCATCCGCACTGAAAACCAACCCGCTCACCTGGCCATTCGCCGTGTGGGGTCTCGACATGATTGGCCCTCTACGGACCTGGTCGATTGGGTTTACCCACCTACTAGTGGCAGTGGATAAGTTCACCAAGTGGGTCGAAGCCAAGCCCATTAAAAATTTGGATGCGAAGACCGCCGTCATCTTCATTTGGCAGATTATCTTCAGATTCAGAGTTCTGCATGATATCATCACTGACAACGAATCTAATTTCGACTCAGATTAATTCCGTGAGTTTTGCTACTCCCAAGGTACTTGGGTTAATTATACCTCTGTGTCTCACCCGCAGTCGAATGGGAAAGCAGAGCGAGCGAATGGGATGATATTACAAGGGTTGAAGCCTCAGCTGATGAGGGATCTAGAGTACGCTGCAGGAGCTTTGGTCGAAGAGCTACCGTCTGTCCTATGGGGTATTCGAACGACCCCAAACCGCTCCACCAAGCGCACTCCGTTCTTCATGGTATACAGATCTGAAGCCGTCCTGCCGAGTGAATTGCGTCACAATTCCCCCCGAGTGGAACTATACAATGAAGCTAAGGCAGAAGCAACATGTCAAGACGGTCAGGAATCTCCTGGAAGAGGAGAGGGAGCTAGCCTTAGTTAGATTGGTGCTTTATCAGCAAGGCCTGAGGCGCTATAACGACAAACAGGTCAGGGGCGTGCTTTCCAGGAAGGTGACCTTGTCCTCTGACTGGACCAACAAAAGCCTCACAAGCTGGCGCCTGCGTGGCAAGGGCCTTTTGTGGTCTCCAAAGTCCAGAACAACGGGGCCTATCGGCTCTATAACTTCAAAACAGGGGCAGAAGAGCTCCGGACGTGGAACACGGATCTGCTACGCAAGTTCTATACTTAAAATAGAGAACACTCTGTCATTCCTGTAATGAACTACCGAGTGATTTTGATGAATAATTTTTTTTTGCTTTTTCCATACTTTGTCAAAAAAGTCTAATTTTTTTCGTTTTTTCACCCTGGTTACTATTCATACCCTCGTCCCAATGGGTATGAGCTTAGCTGCGACCCCGTATCGCCCAAGTGTAAAAACTAATCCGAGTGAGGATAACATCCACACTTGGGGGCTTAGTCGCGATCCTGATTTCGCCTAAGCTTAAAAACTAATCCAAGTGAGGATAACGTCCACACTCGAGGGCTTAGCCGCGAACCTTATTTTGCCTAAGTTTAAAAACTAATCCGAGTGAGGATAACGTCCACACTCGGGGGCTTAGCCCCGTTTCGCCTAAGTTTAAAAACTAATCCGAGTGAGGATAACGTCCACACTCGGGTGCTTCGCCGCAAACCTGATTTCGCCTAAGTTTAAAAACTAATCCGAGTGAGGATAATGTCCACACTCGGGTGCTTAGCTGCAAACCTGATTTCGCCTAAGTTTTAAAACTACTCCGGGTGAGTACAACATCCACACTCAGAGGCTTAGCCGCAATCTTGATTTCGCCTAAGTTTAAAAACTGCTCCGGGTGAGGAGAGCGTCCACACTCGGGGGCTTAGCCGCGAACCTGATTTCGCCTAAGTTTAAAAACTGCTACGAGTAAGGACAACGTCCACACTCGGAGGCTTAGCGGCGAACCTGATTTCGCCTAAGTTTAAAAACTGCTCTGGGTGAGGACAACGTCCACACTCGGAGGCTTAGCCGCGAACCTAATTGCGCCTAAGTTTAAAAACTACTCTGAGTGTGGACAACATCCACACTCAGGGGCTTAGCTTGGAATCCAATTTCGCATAAGTCAAAGACAAAGCAAAGGACGCAAAAAGCCGAATGAAAACAAAGCAACAAACTGTGTTTTACCCAAAATAAGAGTGCAGATAACAGTGAGCGCCAGACCACTCAGAGTTTACGGTTACATTAACCGCTCAGCATTCCGAGGCGAATTTAATTCAACGTTTTTATCCGATGATCACTTGGCAGTTGACGGACCAGTTGCGCTGATGAAGGTGTCAAGGTCGATGAAATCAGCAATCCCGGTGGCAGCCTCCAGGAACATCTCCATAAAATCTTCAATCTTGGCATTCTTCTTGTCAACGACCATGAGGGACTTTAGCTTCTCCTCGTCCACACCCTTGCAATGTATACGGACGAGTGAAAGAGTAATATTGGCTCCACCTCGGGCTGTAGATTTCTTACAAGACTGCACCCGGCGCGGCACATCCTTCAGTTGGTCGACCAAGACATCCAAGTCCTTCGAAAACTCCTCTCCGGGGTGACTTCTCGGTCGATGTCTTGGACGGCAGTGCGTAGGCGATTGAGGAAGATGATCACCTCCCCGATGCAGTCTTCCAGTCGGAGGAGAGTGAGAGCCGAGCTGTCTCTGAGAACTCCCCGAGTCAGATCCAGCTCTATCTCGATCCTATCTGTCTCGTCTTCGGCATCTACATAGAATTCTAGACATGGGAAGAAGATAAAAACCAATCAAGGACGAGTGAAAAAATAAAGCTATGCGAGAAGAAGTCGGGTTATCGACTCACCCTTAAGCTTCTCATTCATCTCATTGCCAAAGTCTTCGATGAACTTCTCCAGTTTGAGCCTTTTGGATATTAGTTGGTTCAGCTTGGACTCCCACTCGGTAGCTTTGTCCTTAGATTTCTTGGCAGCCAGTACCAAGGTTTTCTTTTCCTCCTCCCACTTCTCGAATGACTTTAACTGGTCCTCGGCTTCCTTGGTCTTCTGTTTGGCCTCCTTCCAAGCGGACGCCAGGTCTGTAACTTTCTTCTCCAGGGCCTCCTTCATAGTGTCTATAGAAATGGAAGCCCAGAGCCTATTAGTAAGTTGAAGATTTTCACTATGAACATCTGATAAAGTGACTTCAGTCGGACAGGGAAGAGAAACAAGTTCTACGGCAGTGGGACGGAAAGCGCTTACCTACGAGTGATCGCTTCTCCTGCTCCAGATGCGTGTTCTTGACTTTCTCAGCCTCAAGGCTGAGGCGCAGGTCCTGCACCTCCTTCTCCAGGGTGTTGTAACGGGTCCCGAGCTCGCACACGCTCTGCCAACAAGAAACAAAGAAACGTCAGTGATGTCCGTCGGATATTAGAAAAATATTCATTCGGTTGAAAGGTAAAACTCTAAGACTCCCGCCGACTTCTTCAGTCGTCGGCAGTCTCGGGGACTACACGTAGTGGGTGCGCTAAGAGCGCCCCCACTGGAAACTCGCTCGTGAAAAGGTACTTCCAAAAGCTCAACAACAGGTTCTACCCACTCGGGATGAGGTACTTCCACAAGCTCAGCAACAAGTTCTACCCACTCGGGAAGAGGTACTTCCACAAGCTCAGCAACAGGTTTTACCCACTCGGGAAGAGGTACTTCCACAAGCTCAGCAACAGGTTCTACCCACTGGGGATGAGGTACTTCCACAAGCTCAGCAACAGGTTCTACTCACTCGGTTTGAGGTACTTCCACAAGCCGAGCAACGGGTCCTACACCCCGACAGTCAATGTCGTGAGGCTCTGGTCTATTGACCATCATCTCATCCTCTTCGACAAGTATCATTACGACTACTTCTACAAGTTCTACCCAAGATTCAGTCGGACTCTAAGACTCCTGCCGACTGCTTCAGTCGATTGCAGTCTCGGGGACTACACCTAGTGGATTCGCTTAGCGCGCCCCCACTGGAACCGGAGACACCCGGTGGGTGTGCGCCCGATGCAAACCCATTCGGGATCTAAAAACAAGATTTATAAAGGCAAAAATTCTCGATTCAAGACTGTACTTACGAGGGTACTTACCCGAACATTCTTCTGTAGCGCCTCGCTAGCGTCGTAAGCCTCCTTCATCCTACCGCCCGTCAACTCCAGCTGGATTAGTGCTTCCTTGCTCGCCCCCACTTGGTCATCTGGGACGTGGTGCAGCGTGAAGATATTGGTCAGGGGAGGGGCCGACAAGGTAGCTCCTAGTGCGGTCCCGGCCCTAGAAGGGGTTCCTCGAACCAGTGAGGATGCCTTAGCAGGCGAAGCGTCCCGCATCACGACGTCCGTGTCGGTGGAGGGGTTCTGTGGGTCGACATTTTCATCCCCGTCGAGTTCAGTCAATTCACGCGGCCCTGCTAGCGCTCAAAGAACATTCGGGAGTAAGTGTATAGAGAGATTCATGGAGTTCCAAAACAATCTTCAAGTGAATTCGAAGGTTACCTTTTGAAGATGCAATGTCGACGTTAGCTCGGTCCTTTTTTGGAACCTTCGGTTCCGGCGAAGCTGTTGAAGTGCCAGCGCTGCAATGAAATCATTCGGAACATCACTCACTCGGTCAGAGTAGCAAGTACATCAAACTGAAGCAGAAATACTTATGCTGAAGCCACCGGCACGTCCACCTTGATCTTCGGCAAAACGGCCTTCCGAGGCTTGACCGCAACTACTTTGGGCTGTTTGGCGGCCTTCTCGGGCGATGGAGCAAGTTCTCCGCGCCCACGCTTCGAACTGCGAGTCCGGAGGGTAGGTCCAGCTGGCTTCGCAGCACTCGGCCCCTTGGTATTACCCCTGTGGATTCCAGGGTCATGGCGTGCCTTGGAACGGGGCTCGGGCAAGACCTCCTCTGACGGAGAGGATTTCGCCTCGTCACCCGGATCTGATTCGTCCTCCTCCTCATCGCTCTCATCATCGTCCATGTACTGCTCCTCCTCTCCCGAGCCCTCTGGGTGCTCATTGTCATTCGTCACGTCAGCCGGAGTGTGGTCGACAGCCGGCACCAGACTCACCATCTCAGTGAAAGCCTGCCGATTGAAATTTAAGTCAGTCAAGATTTTTTACAGCAAACATCAGTATCACTCGGACAGGGTTCGCTCGAAGATTACATCATTCGGTAGATTCTCAGCTGAGAATGGGGGCATTAGCCTCGTCCCCTTGGGGTTGTCACGGGCCGGGGTTATTGCCATGAGCTTGGCCTCCGCGGCCTTCATTCCGAGCTCCTCCGGGTGCGTGTGCATGGGATCACTCGGCCCCGAATAGTGCCACATGGGGTGAGCTCTGGCCTGCATCGGCTGAATTCTCCATTGGAAGAAGACCTTCAGCTGGTCCAAGCCATTAATGCCCTCCCGCACCAGAGCCACCAGCGCAATCAAGTGTATGTCCACTTCTGTCCTCCCCTCCTTGGACACGATCAGTTTAGGACGTCGCCGAATGCGCTCCGGTGGATACGGCGGGAGGCCCGATTGACCTTCGCCGACTGGGATGTCTTGGCAGTAGAACCAAGAATCCTGCCAACCCATTACTGAATCCGGGAACGTCATTTGCGGGAAGCTACCCTTTCCCCTCAACTGGATTCCTAAACCCCCGCACAACTGCGCTATATTGGTCTTGCCTTCCGTCTGAGTGGACTTCACAGTCATCACTCGGCACGTAAAAAGATGCTTGAACAATCCCAAGTGGGGATGGCAGCCCAAGAAGTTTTCACAGAGAGAAACGAAAGCGGCCAAGTATGAAATGGCATTGGGAGAAAGATGGTGGAGCTGAGCGCCGCAGAAATCTAAGAAAGAACGAAAAAACGGATGCGACGCCAGAGAGAAACCTCGCTCGATGTGAGTCGTGAGCAGGACTCACTCGTCCCCTCGTGTCGCAGGCTCAACCTTGCCTGCTACCGGCACCCGCCAACTCCCGGCGACCAGGAGCCCTTGGCTCTCCAACTCCTTCAACCGGCCGACGGTGGTCCGCGACGGCAGCCAGTCGCCCTGGACGAATCTCGCTGGCGTGCCGGCGCTTGAAGAAGATCCGTGTGACACCTTCTTCACCCGCTCGGCCTTCGCGGTCACACCCTTCGTCATCTCTTGCGAACTGGGTGGCGGGTCGGAGGTGGTGCGGGGAAGGGAAAGCTCTCGGCGTAGGAAAGTAGGAATCGAAGGAGTGGGGATGAGACCTGTGTCTCTCTCCCTCTCCCATCTCCGGATTTTTATACCCTGTCACGGTGCATCTACAGCCATCAATCCATGGGTGGTGCAAGATCTATGGGATCTCCTGCGCAGCACTTCGGGAACGCGTGGCGTAAATCGCGGCACGGAAATCGAGGCGCCGCATCCACTTTCCCTACTTCCGTAGCGCAACCGCCCACGCGCACGCGCGCGCATCTCCTGTGATTTGAAACGCGCAAAAATTTTGCTGCGTCGTGGCCCGAGCGAGCCCCGTGCTCACAAGACTCCCCTCGGCTCAATGCAGTTTTGCGGGACGCTTGGAGGAATTACCAGACACTCAGATGGTTTCTCCCGAGAGGCGATCCGTTACCGTCACAGTGTTAATAGCCCAATTTTTTAGATCAATCAGAATTTGAGAATCCTAAATCCACCGTGGTTTTGAGACCGTGTGGGAAACATTCTGAATCATTTTCCCGGCACCTCCGAGGCGCCAACATCACTTCTGGGGTGTCATTCACTCGTCTCCTTAAAGCTCAACCGAATCGTGGGCTACTGATGAGGTCACCTACCAGAGGGAGGGTCACATACCTGACATCCAAGGCCCACCAGGGGTCACACATTGTCATTAAAGTCCTTGGACTAGAGATGCATTCGAATGGATACGAAGATTCACTCGGATCTTCGAAGCCACTCGGACAACATTCCATCAGTCGGACAAGTATTGTCACTCGGGCGACAGGAGCTCAGGCGACATGGAAGCTGCAACGTTCAAGGGACTTAATAACTGACATGAAGTGTTGTGAAGACCAGCGTTACCTATAACGCCTTAGTTAAAGCAGCAGTTTCTGGTAACTCTTGAAGTTACTAGTAATTAATGCCCTTGTAATGGCGCTCGGCCGGTGGTGGCACGCTCTATATAAGCCAACCCCGGGCTCCAGAGTAGAGGTTCGGCACCCTTTTTATTCACACATCCCCCATAAGAAAACACTAAGCCTCAGGGCTCGAGATGTAGGGTCTTTACCACTCCCGAGAGGGGCTCGAGCTCGTACATCTGAGTGTTACGCCTGTGTCGTAGCTAGGCTTCACCCTTTATATTCGTACCCCCTAGTACTATTGTCAGACTCATCCCCTCGACAACGCCAACACTAATTAATTAACTACGGCGTGCATAGAAATTCTTCGCCACCACTATCTTCAAAATGGTGAGTACAGGACCGCCAACAGATTTGTGATGTGTCCAAAAATAGCCACACCAACACTAACCATGTACAGCTAGCGTACCAATTTAGCAGACGTCAGCACTATTTGAAAAAATAGTGTTGGCATTGCTTGAACATAGCACGCCACCAACAAGAGTTGTGTCTAGCCATTTCTTCACTAGGGACATTGATGACAATTTGGCGATGGCAGTGAGCACTCCTACCTTCTATGTCAAACAATTTGCGAAGACGATGGTGGAAGTGTTTGGCCCACAGTACTTGGAAGCACCCAATGCTCAGGACACTCAGAGGCTTTTGGAGATGAACAAAGCCCATGGGTTTCCAGGTACGCTAGGGTCCGTGGATTGCATACATTGGAAGTGGAAAATTGTCCAAAAGCATAGCATGGACAATTTAAGGGTCACAGAAAGGATGCCACCATTATTCTTGAGGTAGTGGCCGATCATGAAACATGGTTTTGGCATTCGTATTTTCGGATGCCTCGATCTTGCAATGACATCAATGCACTACTAGGGAAAAGCCTAGTAGTAGCGCTAAAAATACCCATACCAGTCGCGCTGGCGGCAGCGCTACTGACAAGGTGCTACAACTAAGTTTTTGCAGTAGCGCTATTTCAACCAGCGCTGTTTCAACCAGCGTTACGGGTAAGTATAGTTAGCAATAGCGCTATTGAGAACAGCGCTACTACTAACTATCTGTAGCGCTGCACCACAACAAACGCTGCTGGTAAACCAGCACTGCTGCTAGACACCCACCAACGCTACCGCTAAGATTCCTGCTTTCGTGTATTTATTTCCCCTCTACGTATTTGTGTTGTATTTGTGCAAGCTCTATACAGTAATTTCATCATATCATAATAAACATACAATATTCTCGTCATATCATACACATATAGTAGTCTCGTCATATCATCATCATCATCATCATCCAACACTAATATCATCATCTCGAAAATAGCGATACACAAGTCATATCTTGAATAAATGCAACTCCATGGTTATGGCACACACACAAGTTTCACCATCTCTATCTAAACCATGTTGTAGAAGAGAAGAGCGATCAGTACGAGCAAGAGCGCGACTATGTAGTACTTGTTGAGGCGCTGGTTTCGCTCCCTCTCAGTTGATGACAGTTGATGAATTCATCGATAATATGCAACATAATGTACTTGAGAAACACGAAGAGACAGAGTTAGCAAAATACAAGCAACCTATAGTAAACATAAATAATGAAGTTCCTTGTACCCAAACTAATTAACTAGAGCGATATATGCTAGTTAAGGAGGACGGTTTAATTACATCACCGAGTTTCGTCGTGCATAAATTCGAAGTTTTGTCATAGGAAGACAGTAGTGACTAAACAGACACATTGTCATCGTCAATCACTCCTCCATGTCGGCGCTCCAATCTTCATAATTAGGGAGGAAGCACCCGAGCTTCGTGAAAGGCTTCAGGTCCAAACGCTGAGCGACTAGCAGTGCTCGGACATCATCCCGCGTCATTGGCCCATGGTAGAACATCCCTGTTTGTTCAAGGACCTCCTTCATGATCACTTGGGCAAGTTCACATTGTACGTGATAAAACTCAGCTCGGATTTAATGATCAGGTGTCCTTCCTATGCTTGTGGCCCAGTTGACAATTTTGGCATCGTTGGAAGTAGGTGACATGCGAAGGCGTTGATTATCCCTTCTGTAGTCCAGCATGTGATGCATGAGGTAGAATCCATCAGCCTTACTATCCTTCGGTTGCTGGATGCAGCAAAAGTCGGTCTTATGTCCGAAACCAGCCTGTTCTTCCTGTGCTTTTTCACCTTGATATATCCACCAGATAGGCTGAAGGTTATCATGGCACTATCGAGAACACTCCTTATGTGCGTGTAATCCTTTTTCTTGATGTTCCTCAATGAGTCCAAGTACAGAGTATGGGAGTATTCTGGGAAAAGAATGATGAGGACGGCACCCCCCCTCGCTGCACAAAATAAGTACACCTCAAATTAGCCTCCATGCGTGCAAAGGAATGATTAAAACTTACGAAAGGATATCCGCGGATGACTTTCGTGGGATGATAAGGCAGGAGAATCATTTCCTTGTCCTTATTGGCGACCATGAACTCGTCGATGTACTTGCTCACATAGTCACGGTGCTCTTTGCAGACTGTCAAGAAGCACTCGTGCATATAGTATGGGTCCGCGACGCAGATATATCTTATCTTCTCACGCCTGATGATGTAGTTCAGATACAGCGCATACTTGCGGTTGAACTGAAAATCCAGCTTGGTAATGTGGAACATGTCGTAGATGTAGTCAAATCGCAGGATGAACTTATCCGCGGGCCATCTCTCGACATACAACTTCCCACCTGGCACCTGAGCTGCGTAAAGCGGGTATCCTTGATTTTTCGAGACGAGAAGCCTTTTCTCTCTCGCTAGCAGATCTTCATGAAGTCTCCTTAGATGATTGTTCAGTATGCCCTCTAGCGCTTTCCGAGGTAGGATCGGGTGGCCGGTGACATGGAACTGCTCCGCACCTTCGACAGGTATTATGTCTACCTTCCGGGGCTGCAGAGGCGGCTGACTGCTTGAAGCAGCTAAGGCGCCTTTAGAGCCTTTCCTGTCCGGTCTCCTCCTTTTCTTCTTGGCGAGTGGCAGTAGTGAGCCCACCATACCTTCCCTGACCACCGCCCCCAGTGTCGTCAGGCTCAGTAGTGCACGACCCTGGCGTTGTTGTTGCTGGGTAGAGGCGGCATCTGGAGGCGTCTCATGCGAGGATCGCATGAAGAGAGACTTCTTGCAATCAGCCATAGGATGTTCCGACTCCAGCAAATCAGGCAGCATCAAGTCATCTCCACGCTCATAGCCTGAGTCATAGTCCTGAGCCATGAATCCTCCATCGTCTTAGCCGGTATTGATATACTTGAGAGGGTCATCATCATCATCCTCCATGAAATCATCAACATTTGCTTCTTCGACGGGGGCGACGTCATCAGGAACTAATGGAGCCTCTCCCTCGTGCGTCCGCTATCACCCAGCACAACAGGTGCAGGTAATTGGGTAGGTGGGGTGGTGTTCATACCTTGTTGAGGCGTTGTCGTTGGTGTGCTCCCGGGCGCCTCCACACGAAGAAGAGTCTTCGGCGAAGGTAGGAACTAACTCTTGCATGCGACAATCCGTTTAGGGGTCTCGTCGTCTCCCTCGAGTGGTATCGGAGGAGGCAAATCCTTGAAGCCCGCTTTGACACTGGCCACACAAACCTTGAAGACGCCATCGGGCATCTGTCGGTTGTGCAACATGCGGTCCTTCGGCTTCACGATCGTTGCCTTTCCCACGTACACCTTCTGGCCGTTGATGTCATACAGTATGGTGCACGGGGTTTCATCAGCCTGCGAAGACATGTCTGCGGCGTTAGACATCCGAAAGGCAACTGAAATGGAAGACAATAGATATGTTGGTGAAGAGGGTGTGACGCGTAATTACTGTGAGGGCGTCGAGCTCAGCCAAAGACGAAGCCCCGCCGAGCACGCCAGAAATGGAGGATGGGCTGCTATAAATAGGAGCGGGACCAGGTACAGGAGCATGTGCGGTTGCCTGAGCAGGTGCTGGTGGTACGATGTTCACCGATTTGCTCCCGATGTAGCTGGGAAGGGGAAAGTCCACTGACCCTTTATCGGGATTTTTCTATGTCCACTCAATAACTGCCAGAATCAAGCTGCTAATGGAAGATGCGACGTTAGCCTTGACGGCAGCTACCGCTGCACTGGCTGCTGCATCGACTACTTTGACCAACTCTTCTTCGGTCTCAGCTTTGGTCTTATCGACCGCAAGCGCGACCTTCTCGTCGATGGTCTGTTGAGTAAGCATCTGTCTCTGCCTTTTTTCCTCTGGCTTCTCGTGGTAGTACATCTTCCATGAGGCACCGTGCACACGTCCATACGACGGCGGTTTGTCCTCCGAGACCGTTTGCAGTATGTTCATGGCCCGGTTGAAAGGGGTGTCCCACTTGGGCCTCGCCGACAACTGAGATGACTCGTCACTTTCGGCCGCCTTTTGGTGTTGCTCTTTCTGCAAAAGGAACGTGGATGGTTTACAAATTTGACGAAAATTGTAGTCGAATTGATTAGAAGCTAATATAAAGTGGTAATATAACAATTACCAGTAGTCTCATGAACTCCCTCGTGTTTGGGTCCGTGTAAAAGATCTTATTGACGGGGTCCCACTTGTACCGGGCCCTGATGAAGTCACGCTCCTGCGGCTCGGTGAACTCCGCCAAGGGGTCTGGGATTCCGTGACTTTCACATTCGACGTCCTCCTTGGCCCATATGTGCCTCTTCTCCTCGTAACCACGACTTCCAAGGCAGTGGGGAGGCGTGTTCTTGGCCTGGACTGCCTTCATTTTCTCAGACTTTTCCTTGACTTATTAATTAGCGCAAGTCTCCTTGAATTTTTCGAAGTCCTCTTCCTTTAGTGTCGGATTGTTAGCATGAATCTTGGACCATGGTTCATTCTTCGCAATCGCTTTTTTCACCTTACTTTACAGGCGGCCAAGCCGTTGTTGAACGTCCCCATCGCCTTGTTGTTTATCTTTCTCATGGGTTCGTCCTGCCACGGAAGTTTGCTTTCATTCTGGCCAGGGAATAGGAACCTATTGTGCAACTTCATTAGGAGCATGTGCTCCATATGTGGTATCTTCCTTAACTTTTCGTCGTTTATGCTGGCGGTTTCCCTGAGGATGCATCCTAGTTGATTGTCTGTAACAGCCCGAGACCGACGCTCCAGAAGATTCCCCTTTTATTTCCATTCTCGTCGTGTGATTCGTTTGGTTGTTGCATTCATCTTCGCATCATCTGCATAGCATCGTCACTCGTTTTTGAGAACTCGCATCCGTTCGTAGTTGCCGGTTCTCTCCGTTCGTGGCGTCGTCCGTTTCGAGTCCAACCACACACGCACGCGCCCGCGGCATTGCAAGTTATTGTTTTCAAAAGTGTTCATAAAACTTTCTCGGATTGGGTCGAAACTTGGCGAGCGGTCGTAATATATTGTAGGTAGACCGCCTGCCAAATTTCGTCGCAATCGGAGGTCGTTTGATTCCCGAACGGTCGGCCGTAGCGGCACCGTCATCGGTTTAATCGTCGGACGTTTCCGGTTTTTAAAAAACTCTGTCACGGGCCGCAAACCTCCCTCTCTTCTCAGCCCACACCCCCTCTACACAGCCCAACAACCCGCCTAGCTAACCCCCTCTACTTCCGCACCGTTTGATCGTGATCAAACGGTCCAAAAACGGATGAAAAATCCCTAGCCTAGCCCCTGACTATAAAAGGAACACCTCCCCCTTCCAAAAATGCTCAAAAACCCTAGCCCCTAGCCCTCCTCGAGCCTCCAGCCACCACCTCCTTCTTCGTTTTCCGTGCCGGCCCCGTCCGCCGCCGCTACTTGGTGGGCGGGAAGCCAGCTCGCGCCGCCGCAGCCGCCGCCCTAGGCCACTCCCAGCGCGCCACCTGTCCCTGCCCAGCCCCTATCCTCCCCGCGGCCCGCCTGGGCCCGCAGTAGGCCCGCCTGGCCTGGATCGCCACCGCCGCAAGCCCGCCAGCCCAAGGCTCCCGCCCCTCGCCCGTGCAGCTCCAGGGAGAGGAGCTCCCGCGCCGCCGGCCGCCGCCGCGACGACCGGAGCTCGCCGAAGCCAGCAGCTTCGCCCGCGCGCTCGACCTCCTCCTCGCCGCCGGAGAGAGACGCGCCGCCTCAACCTCGTCACCGCTCTGGCCCTGAGCCTCGTCGCCGCCTTTTCCCCGAGCAGCAGCCGCGCCGCCGGCGACCAGCCGCCGCTGCGCCACCTCCCTGCAGCCCCGACCCGCCGCCGCCGTGCCATGCTTGCCCCGCCGCACTCGCCTAGCGCCCCGCCGCTGCAGCTCCTGATACGTCCATTTTGCATCATGTTTCTATATCTATATTTATTGCATTATGGGCTGTTAATACACATTATGGTACAATACTTATGCCTTTTCTCTCTTATTTTACAAGGTTTACATGAAGAGGGAGAATGCCGGCAACTGGAATTCTGGACTGGAAAAGGAGTGAATCTGAGATACCTATTCTGCACAACTCCAAAAGTCCTAAAAATCTAGGGAGAATTATTTTGGAATATATAAAAAATACTGGATGAAGAAAATACCAGAGGGGACCCACCAGGCAGCCACAAGCCTGGAGGGCGCGCCCTACCCCCTAGGGCGCGCCCTAGTGGCTTGTGGGCCCCCTGGCAGGTCTCCGGTGCTCATCTTCAGCTATATGGAGGGTTTTGACCTAGAAAAAATCAGAGGGGAGCTTTCGGGACGAAGCGCCACCGTCTCGAGGCGGAACTTGGGCAGAACCAATCTAGGGCTCCGGCGGAGCTGTTCTGCCGGGGAAACTTCCCTCCCGGAGGGGGAAATCGAAGACATCGTCATCACCAACGATCCTCTCATCGAGAGGGGGTCAATCTCCATCAACATCTTCACCAGCACCATCTCCTCTCCAAACCCTAGTTCATCTCTTGTATCCGATCTCTGTCTCAAAACCTCAGATTGGTACCTGTGGGTTGCTAGTAGTGTTGATTACTCCTTGTAGTTGATGCTAGTTGGTTTACTTGGTGGAAGATCATATATTCAGATCCTTAATGATAATTAATACTCATCTAATTTTGAACATGAATATGCTTTGTGAGTAGTTACGTTTGTTCCTAAGGACATGGGTTAAGTCTTGTTATAAGTAATCATGTGAATTTGGTATTCGTTCGATATTTTGATGAGATGTATGTTGTCTCTCCTCTAGTGGTGTTATGTGAACGTCGACTACATGACACTTCACCATTATTTGGGCCTAGAGGAAGGCATTGGGAAGTAATAAGTAGATGATGGGTTGCTAGAGTGACAGAAGCTTAAACCCTAGTTTATGCGTTCCTTCGTAAGGGGCTGATTTGGATCCACATGTTTCATGCTATGGTTAGATTTATCTTAATTCTTCTTTCATAGTTGCGGATGCTTGCGAGAGGGGTTAATCATAAGTGGGAGGCTTGTCCAAGGAAGAGCAGCACCCAAGCACCGGTCCACCCACATATCAAATTATCAAAGTAACGAACGCGAATCATATGAGCATGATGAAAACTAGCTTGACAGAAATTCCCATGTGTCCTCGGGAGCGCTTTGCTTTATATAAGAATTTGTCCAGGCTTGTCCTTTGATACAAAAAGGATTGAGCCACCTTGCTGCACTGTTGTTACACTTGTTACTTGCTATCCGTTACGAATTATCTTATCACAAAACTATCTGTTACCGATAATTTCAGTGCTTGCAGAGATTACCTTACTGAGAACCGCTTGTCATTTCCTTCTGCTCCTCGTTGGGTTCGACACTCTTACTTATCGAAAGGACTACGATAGATCCCCTATACTTGTGGGTCATCAAGACTCTTTTCTGGCGCCGTTGCCGGGGAGTGAAGCGCCTTTGGTGAGTGGAACTTGGTAAGGAAAATTTTATATAGTGTGCTGAAATTTACTGTCACTTGTTACTATGGAAAATAATCCTTTGAGGGGCTTGTTCGGGGTATCTTCACCTCGACCGGAAGCACAAAGAGTTGCTCCTCAACCTACTGCACCTACTGAAAATATTTATTATGAAATACCTTCGGGTATGATAGAGAAACTGCTAGCTAATCCTTATGCAGGAGATGGAACACTACACCCTGATTTGCATCTAATCTATGTGGATGAAGTTTGTGGATTATTTAAGCTTGCAGGTTTGCCCGAGGATGAAGTCAAGAAGAAGGTCTTTCCTTTATCTTTGAAGGAGAAGGCATTGACATGGTATAGGCTATGTGATGATATTGGGTCATGGAACTACAACCGATTGAAATTGGAATTTCATCAGAAGTTTTATCCTATGCATATGGTTCATCATGATCGGAATTATATTTACAATTTTTGGCCTCGTGAAGGAGAAAGAATCGCACAAGCTTGGGGGAGGCTTAAGTCAATGTTATATTCATGCCCCAATCATGAGCTCCCAAGAGAAATTATTATTCAGAATTTTTATGCTCGGCTTTCTCGTAATAATCAATCCATGCTCGATACTTCTTGTGCTGGTTCCTTTATGAAGAAAGATATTGAATTCAAATGGGCTTTATTGGAAAGAATTAAACGCAACTCTGAAGATTGGGAACTCGACGAAGGTAATGAGTCAGGTATAAACCTCAAGTTTGATTGTGTTAAATCCTTTATAGACACCGATGCTTTTCGTGAATTTAGCACTAAATATGGACTTGACTCTGAGATAGTAGCTTCTTTCTGTGAATCTTTTGCTGCTCATGTTGATCTCCCTAAGGAGAAGTGGTTTAAATATCATCCTCGCATTGAAGTGAAAGTAGTTGAACTTATTATAGTTGAAGAAAAAACCATTACTTATAATGTTGATCCTGTTGTTCCTACCGCTTATATTGAGAAACCACCTTTCCCTGTTAGGATAAAGGAACATGCTAAATCTTCAACTGTGATTCGTAAGAGTTGTACTAGAACACCTATGCCCCCTGAACAAATTAAAGTTGAACCTAGTATTTCTATGGTTAAAGATCTCTTGGTTGATAATATTGATGGGCATGTTATTCATTTCTGTGATGAAGCTGCTAGAATTGCTAGACCTGATGCTAAAGATAAACATAGACCTGTTGTTGGCATGCATGTTGTTTCTATTAAAATAGGAGATCATTGTTATCATGGCTTATGTGATGTGGGTGCTAGTGTGAGTGCAATTCCCTTTACCTTATATCAAGAAATTATGAATGATATTGCACCTGCTGAGTTAGAGGAAATTGATGTTACCATTAAGCTGGCTAATAGAGATACTATTGCACCGATTGGGATTGTTAGAGATGTTGAAGTCTTGTGTGGGAAAATTAAGTATCCCACTGATTTTCTTGTTCTTGGTTCCCCACAAGATGATTTTTGTCCCATTATATTTGGTACACCTTTCTTGAATACTGTTAATGCTAGGATTGATTGTGAGAAAGAAACCGTTACTGTAAGTTTTGGGGATGTGTCTCATGAGTTCAATTTCTCTAAATTTCGTAGACAACCCCATGATAAAGAATTTCCTAGTAAAGATGAAATTATTGGTCTTGCTTCTATTGCTGTGCCTCCTACTGATCCCTTAGAACAATATTTGCTAGACCATGAGAACGATATGCATATGAATGAAAGGAATGAAACAGATAGGATTTTCTTTGATCAGCAGCCTATTTTGAAACACAACTTGCCTGTTGAAATACTTGGGGATCCTCCTCCACCTAAGGGTGATCCCGTGTTTGAGCTTAAACAATTACCTGATACTCTGAAATATGCTTATCTTGATGAAAAGGAGATATATCCTGTTATTATTAGTGCTAACCTCTCAGAGTATGAAGAAATGAGATTATTGAAAACTCTGAGGAAGCACCGTGCTGCTATTGGATATACTCTTCATGATCTTAAGGGCATTAGTCCCACTCTATGTAAGCAGAAAATTAATATCGAGCCTGATGCTAAACCGGTTGTTGATCACCAACGACGGTTAAATCCTAAAATGAAAGAAGTGGTAAGAAATGAAATACTAAAGCTTCTGGAGGCAGGTATAATTTATCATGTTGCTGATAGTAGATGGGTTAGCCCCGTCCATTGTGTTCCTAAGAAAGGAGGTATTACCGTTGTTCATAATGATAAAAATGAATTGATCCCACAAAGAATTGTTACAGGTTATAAAATGGTAATTGATTTTAGGAAATTAAATAAAGCTACTAGGAAAGATCATTACCCTCTATCTTTTATTGATCAAATGCTAGAAAGACTATCCAAACACACACATTTTTGCTTTCTAGATGGTTATTCTGCTTTCTCTCAAATACCTGTGTCAAAAGAGGATCAAGAAAAGACCACTTTTACTTGTCCTTTCGGTACCTTTGCTTATAGACGTATGCCTTTTGGTTTATGCAATGCACCTGCTACCTTTCAAAGATGTATGATGGATATATTCTCTGACTTTTGTGAAAAGATTGTTGAGGTTTTCATGGATGATTTCTCCGTTTACGGAACTTCTTTTGATGATTGCTTGAGCAACCTTGATCGAGTTTTGCAGAGATGTGAAGAAACTAATCTTGTCTTGAATTAGGAGAAGTGCCACTTTATGGTTAATGAGGGCATTGTCTTGGGGCACAAAATCTCCAAAAGGGGTATTGAAGTTGATAAAGCTAAAGTTGATGCTATTGAAAAAATGTCGTGTCCTACGGATATCAGAGGTATAAGAAGTTTCCTTGGTCATGCTGGTTTCTATAGAAGGTTTATTAAAGATTTCTCTAAGATTTCTAGGCCTCTCACTAATCTTTTGCAAAAATATGTTCCATTCATTTTTGATGATGATTGTGTAGAAGCATTTGAAATTCTTAAGAATGCCTTGATTTCCGCACCTGTGGTCCAACCACATGATTGGAACCTACCCTTTGAAATTATGCGCGATGCTAGTGATTATGCTGTTGGTGCTGTTCTAGGACAAAGAGTTGATAAGAAATTAAATGTTATCCATTATGCTAGTAAAACTCTAGACAGTGCTCAAAGAAACTATGCTACCACTGAAAAGGAATTTTTAGCGGTTGTGTTTGCTTGTGATAAGTTCAGACCTTATATTGTTGATTCCAAAGTGACTGTTCACACCGATCATGCTGCTATTAAATACCTTATGGAAAAGAAGGATGCTAAACCTAGACTTATTAGATGGGTTCTTCTGCTACAAGAATTTGATTTGCATATCATTGATAGAAAGGGTGCTGATAACCCAGTAGCAGATAACTTGTCTAGATTAGAAAATGTTCTTGATGACCCATTACCTATTGATGATAGCTTTCCTGATGAACAATTAGCTGTCATAAATGCTTCGCGTAAAGCTCCATGGTATGCTGATTATGCTAATTACATTGTTGCTAAATTTATACCGCCTAGTTTCACATACCAACAAAAGAAAAAGTTCTTCTATGATTTAAGACATTACTTTTGGGATGATCCACACCTCTATAAAGAAGGAGTAGATGGTGTTATTAGACGTTGTGTACCTGAGCATGAACAGGAACAGATCCTACGCAAGTGTCACTCCGAGGCCTATGGGGGACACCACGTTGCAGATAGAACTGCACACAAGGTATTACAATCTGGTTTTTATTGGCCTACTCTCTTCAAGGATGCTCGTAAGTTTGTCTTGTCTTGTGATAAATGTCAAAGAGTTGGTAATATTAGTAGACGTCAGGAAATGCCTATGAATTACTCACTTGTTATTGAACCATTTGATGTTTGGGGTTTTGATTTTATGGGACCTTTTCCGCAATCTAATGGGTATACTCATATTCTAGTTGCTGTTGATTATGTTACTAAGTGGGTAGAAGCTATTCCAACTAGTAGCGCTGATCATAACACTTCTATTAAAATGCTCAAAGAAGTTATTTTCCCTAGATTTGGAGTCCCTAGATATTTAATGACTGATGGTGGTTCACACTTTATTCTTGGTGCTTTCCGTAAATTGCTTGCTAAGTATGATATTAATCATAGAATTGCATCTCCTTATCATCCTCAGTCTAGTGGTCAAGTAGAATTGAGCAATAGAGAAATTAAATTGATCTTGCAGAAGACTGTTAATAGATCCAGAAAGAATTGGTCTAAGAATCTTGATGATGCATTATGGGCTTATAGAACTGCTTACAAAAACCCTATGGGTATGTCTCCGTATAAAATGGTATATGGTAAAGTATGTCACTTACCTCTTGAACTAGAACATAAAGCTTATTGGGCAATCAAAGAGCTCAACTATGATTTCAAACTTGCTGGTGAGAAGAGGTTATTTGACATTAGCTCACTTGATGAATGGAGAACCCAGGCCTATGAGAATGCCAAGTTGTTTAAAGAAAAAGTTAAGAGATGGCATGATAGAAGGATACAAAAGCGTGAATTCAATGTAGGTGATCATGTCTTGCTATACAATTCTCGTTTAAGATTTTTTGCAGGAAAACTTCTCTCTAAATGGGAAGGGCCTTACGTTATCGAGGAAGTATACCGTTCCGGTGCCATCAAGATCAACAACGCCGAAGGCACAAACCCGAAGGTGGTAAACGGGCAAAGAATCAAACATTATATCTCAGGTACTCCCATAAATGTTGAAACCAATATTATTAATACCATAACTCCGGAGGAGTACATCAGAGAGACCTACCAGAACGTTTCAGACTCCGAAAAGGAATAGGTATGTGGTACGGTAAGCAAACCGACTCCAAAACTTTTCCAATAGCAATTTTTCTCCATTTTGGAATATTTAAAAAATTAGGAAAATTTAAAGTAGTCCGAAAAGTGCACGAGGAGGCGACAAGCCAGGAGGGCGCGCCCCACCCCCCTGGGCGCGCCCTAGTGGCTTGTGGCCACCTCGTGTACCCTCCGGACTCCGTTTTCTTGTGGTATACTCCTTCGGGTCGGTAAAAATTCATTATATAATCTCCCGACGGTTTTGACCTTCGTATCACGACAATACCTCCTGTTTTCGTTTTGAGTTGTTTCTGTAGCAGATTTAGATCAACATGACATCCCCAAGTGATTCAAAGGACTAGTTCTTCGAGAAGGTTATCAACCCCTACCTTGCGGAGGTGCTGCGACACCCTCAAACCATTGAGATGCGTGAGGGGGTGTTGCACATCCGTGATGTTGAGGGGCTAAAGAAGGCCGGAAGCATGGAAACAAGGCTCGAAGCAATGGAGCAACAAGTCTTCAAGTGCCAAGGGACGGTGGAACGAGGACTCAATGCCAATCACATGATGATCTCGGAGTTTACCCATAAGCACAAGATGGACGCCAAGGACATCCGGGAGCACATCTTCAAGCTTTACAAGAAAATCGAGCATCTCCAAGCCCAGATCTATGACCTGCAAAACCAAAATTGTGAGTATGAATACAGATTTAAGAAAATGAGTTTGGCTACAGATTTGAGGATCCCGGAGACTCGTTCATCTTTTTATGATGGTGAGCCTATGCTTTGGAAGACGGAGGACAAGCTTCCAACCTCATCAACAACTCCAACATCACCACCTCCGGAGCAAGACAACTAAACACATGGGTATGGGCACTCCCCTTGGCTTGTGCCAAGCATGGGGGAGGTGCCCCGGTATCGTATCACCATCACATCTTTTATTTTTATTTTTATCGTTCTTCTTAGTTCGATCCTTTTGGTTATATCTTGATCTAGTAGAATAAAGTTTTTAGTGTGATCCAGTTTTGAGTTTTGCTTTATGTTCCCCCTATGTAAGCAAGTCCGAGGGTTATATAATAAAGAGTAGTTTTGAGTTGAGGGCCTTGCTTGCTTGCTATGATCTTGAGAAAAAGAAATAGAAAGAAGTATAGAATAAAAGCAAAGAGTATATATGATGATCTTATGGGGGGTGATGACTTCACATATAAGGAGTATGTCGATTGAAATTTGTTGTGAGTTGACAAACATAGCTATTGGTCATTGTTGCAATTAAAAGGAAGTAATAAACAAAGAGAGGTTCACATATAAATATATTATCTTGGACATCTTCTATGATTGTGAGCACTCATTAAAATATTATATGCTAAAAAGTTGATGTTGGACAAGGAAGACAACATAATGGTTTATGTTTGCTTATTTCCGAATAGAAGTTATATGGTTATAGATCGTTCAACATGTGACGCTTGCTTCCACCCCATATCAGCCAAAACTTCCGCACCAAGTAGAAATACTACTTGTGCATCCAAACACCCTTAACCCAGTTTTGCCATGAGAGTCCACCATACTTACCTATGGATTGAGTAAGATCCTTCAAGTAAGTTGTCATCGGTGCAAGCAACAAAAATTGCTCTCTAAATATGTGTGATCTATTAGTGTGAGGAAAATAAACTTTATACGAACTTGTGATATGGAAGAAATAAAAGCGACGGACTGCATAATAAAGTTCTTTATCACAAGGGGCAATATAAAGTGACGTTCTTTTGCATTAAGGGATTGCGCATCCAACTATAAAAGCGCATGACAACCTCTGCTTCCCTCTGCGAAGGGCCTATCTGTTACTTTTATTTATGCAAGAGTCGTGGTGATCTTCACTGCTTCCTTTATATCGCCTTTATCTCTTGGCAAGCATCATGTGTTGGGGAACGATCTAGACACATATATCCACTCGGATGTGGGTGAGCATGAGTTATTTCTGTTGACATTACCCTTGAGGTAAATAGTTGGGAGGCAAAACTACAAGCCCCTCTCTTTCTCTGTGTCCGATTGAAACTTTGACCTCATAGGTACCGCGTGAGTGTTAGCAATTATGAAAGACTAGAAGATGATTGAGTATGTGGATTTGCTTTACAAGCTCTTATATTGACTCTTTCCGATGTTATGATAAATTGGAATTGCTTCAATGACTGAGATCATAGTTTGTTGGTTCTCAATAGAGTTCTTGATTCATACTTTACCTTGTGAATGAATTGTCACTTTAGCATAAGAAATTATATACCAATTTATGTTGTTGTTCTTAAGATGATCATGATGCCTTCATGTCCGCATTTTATTTTATCGACACCTCTATCTCTAAACATGTGGGCATATTTATCGATTTCGGCTTTCGCTTGAGGACAAGTGAGGTATAAGCTTGGGGGAGTTGATACGTCCATTTTGCATCATGTTTCTATATCTATATTTATTGCATTCTGGGCTGTTAATACACATTATGGTACAATACTTATGCCTTTTCTCTCTTATTTTACAAGGTTTACATGAAGAGGGAGAATGCCAGCAACTGGAATTCTGGACTGGAAAAGGAGTGAATCTGAGATACCTATTCTGCACAACTCCAAAAGTCCTGAAAATCTACGGAGAATTATTTTGGAATATATAAAAAATACTGCAAGAAGAAAATACCAGAGGGGACCCACCAGGCAGCCACAAGCCTGGAGGGCGCGCCCTACCCCTCCGGGTGCGCCCTAGTGGCTTGTGGGCCCCCTGACAGGTCTACGGTGCCCATCTTCTGCTATATGGAGGGTTTTGACCTGGAAAAAATCAGAGGGGAGCTTTTGGGACGAAGCGCCGCCGTCTCGAGGCGGAACTTGGGCAGAACCAATCTAGGGCTCCGGCGGAGCTGTTCTGCCGGGGAAACTTCCCTCCGGAGGGGGAAATCGAAGCCATCGTCATCACCAACGATCCTCTCATCGAGAGGGGGTCAATCTCCATCAACATCTTCACCAGCACCATCTCCTCTCCAAACCCTAGTTCATCTCTTGTATCCGATCTATGTCTCAAAACCTCAGATTGGTACCTGTGGGTTGCTAGTAGTGTTGATTACTCCTTGTAGTTGATGCTAGTTGGTTTACTCGGTGGAAGATCATATGTTCAGATCCTTAATGATAATTAATACTCCTCTGATTGTGAACATGAATATGCTTTGTGAGTAGTTACGTTTGTTCCTGAGGACATGGGTTAAGTCTTGTTATAAGTAATCATGTGAATTTGGTATTCGTTCGATATTTTGATGAGATGTATGTTGTCTCTCCTCTAGTGGTGTTATGTGAACGTCGACTACATGACACTTCACCATTATTTGGGCCTAGAGGAAGGCATTGGGAAGTAATAAGTAGATGATGGGTTGCTAGAGTGACAGAAGCTTAAACCCTAGTTTATGCGTTGCTTCGTAAGGGGCTGATTTGGATCCACATGTTTCATGCTATGGTTAGATTTATCTTAATTCTTCTTTCGTAGTTGCGGATGCTTGCGAGAGGGGTTAATCATAAGTGGGAGGCTTGTCCAAGGAAGGGCAGCACCCAAGCACCGGTCCACCCACATATCAAATTATCAAAGTAACGAACGCAAATCATATGAGCATGATGAAAACTAGCTTGACAGAAATTCCCATGTGTCCTCGTGAGCGCTTTGCTTTATATAAGAATTTGTCCAGGCTTGTCCTTTGCTACACAAAGGATTGGGCCACCTTGCTGCACCGTTATTACACTTGTTACGTGCTATCCGTTACGAATTATCTTATCACAAAACTATCTGTTACCGATAATTTCAGTGCTTGGAGAGAATACCTTACTGAGAACCACTTGTCATTTCCTTCTGCTCCTCGTTGGGTTCGACACTCTTACTTATCGAAAGGACTACGATAGATCCCCTATACTTGTGGGTCATCAGCTCCCGCCGGACGTCGCCGCCGGCCAGATCCGGGGTTGCCTCGGCCGGATCCGCTCGGCCCCGCTGCCCCCGCGCGTCGTCGTCACCGTTAACTGCCGCCCCCGTCGGCCATGGCCTCCTCCTGCCGCCGGCGGGACGCCCCCTTCCCGGGATCGGCCGGGCCCGCGATCCAAACGGGCCGGTCGGATCCACGAGATTCCACTCCGAGCCGTCCCGTTTGTTCGAGGTGGTTTTTCTTCTAAGTCCTTAAACTGCCTGAAAATTCAGCATCATTGCATTTTGGGTGTCTCATATCTCGTAAACCGTGCATCGGATCTAGATGAGTTATATATGAAAATTGATGTACTAAATGTGCTCTACATGATGGTTGCCTGTGAATGTGCATTAGGGTTCATATACATTCCAAAATATCTGTTGCAAAAGTGCATATCGTCGTAATATGAAATCTGTTATTTCGTTCAAACTTGCGTGGATGATTGCGTCTAAACCGCAAACCTTTTGCATGTGGTTTCTTCATGAGATGTGCCCTATTATATGTGTACTTTGATGCCATGCCTATGGTTGCTAGGTAGAACATCATTAGCATATTTATTTGTTGCTCTAAATTGGCTATCGTGTTAAAACTGGAATCTGTTAACGTAGAGTTCCATTTTGTGATGCTCGTATTAAGGAATCCATGCCTCCTTTTAGTTGTGTCTTTGGAGTGTGGTGTAGTATGCCATGTCTACTTGTTGTTGATATGTTTTCCATGCCATGAATCTCTTGCCTAGCTGTAGATTTCTTCGTGTGAGCATGCCTACTCGATGTTGCTGTTTTGAGGGGTCTAAATAATTCTAAGTCTGAAACTGTTATTTTGTTGCCATGTTGTCATGTGATTTGCTATTGATCTAGGAGTCTTTTGTGGTTATCACCATGGGGTCTTTTGCTAAGCATGTTATGCTCTATCATATTGTGCCAATAGTTTGCATGTATAGGTTTTGCATCATAGTTATATTCATCGCTCAACATGTCAATCTGTTATAAACTGCTGCACATGTCTAGTCTAATTTTCACTAAGTCTGAGAAGCTGTTTTCTTCATAATGTCATGTTGTGATGATGCTAGCCATGATTCTATGCATAATTAGACCTTGCCACCATGGAATCAATTGTAGTGCATCATGTCCTCTACCATGCTGTTAATTTTCATGCGAAGATCTTCCCTTTAGCATATAATTTTATTGCTGCTAATATGCCTCCGTGATAAAACTGCTATGCTAAAAACTGTGATTTTCACTAAGTCCTAATCTGCTATATTTTGTTGCCATGTTGTGAGCTTCCTACCATGTGATCCATGACTCTTTTGAGTATTAAATGTGAAGTTGAAATGAAGTGTGTGTTATATGCTACTGCGCCATGCTTAGTTTGTGCATTTTAGAATATTGTAACTTGTTGTTTTCATGTGTGCAATATGCCATGTTGTTGTTTTGGACAGATTTGAACTAAAACTCGTATTGGTGTTTGAGGTTGAACCGTAGCTCCGTTTTGAACATGTTCCATATGTAAATTGACTAGAATTTCATGTAGTATCATAATATCTTGCTGAATTCATGATATGGAATGTTTGTGGTTGTCATTTTCATGCATTTTGCATTCATGTCATGTTCATCTTGTGAAAGTCATATCTTTTAGACCGTAGCTCCATTTGAGATGTTCCACATATGTAAATCGACTAGATCGACGTGTAGAAATGCATGGTATACTTTATTTCCCTGTTTAATAAATATAAAATATGGTTAGTTCAGATCTGGACCAAATTCATAATTTGCATATGAGGTCGCTTCGGAAATACTATAAGTTGTTTCCGACCTCATTTAAGATGCCTAGATAGTGTAGTTTTATTATGCTTCACCTCTTTCCATGTTAATAACATTTAAAAGTGCCGAGTAAATAAACGAGAGTGAACTAAATGTTTCGAATGTGGAGTTTCGTCAATATGCAACCTGTTGCATATTGAACTTCACTTAATGTGTAGTAATCGATTGTTGTGATTTGCCATGCCTTGCATATTTAAACTTGACATGCATCATATTTGAAGTGCATCGTGTCATGCATATGTCGTGGTGTATCGTGTGTTGATTGTTTGTTCCGGATTGCTTCTTCTCGATAGAGTTCCGAAAGCGTTCGGAGTGTGAGGATTCGTTCGACTACATCTCGTTCGTCTACTTCACGGATTGTCTCCTTTACGGATTCGTTCTTCTTCCAAGCGGGATCTCAGGAAAGATGATCATTTCCCTGCATACCATTACTATCATTGCCATGCTAGTTGTCTCATTTCTATCGCATGTCTCGCTACCTACCACTTGTATGTCAAGCCTCCCAAATTGCCATGAAAAGCCTCTAATCCCTCCACATCCCAGCAAACCATTGTTTGGCTATGTTACCGCTTGCTTAGCACTTCTTATAGCGTTGCTAGTTGCAGGTGCAAGATGTTTCCATGTGCCAACATGGATATCCTTTTGATATATCACAATATTATTGCTATTCAATTTAATGCACATATATACTTGGTAAAGGGTGGAAGGCTTGGCCTTTTGCTCGGTGTTTTGTTCCACTCTTGCCGCCCTAGTTACTTGTGTATCGGTGTTATGTTCCATATTGAGCGCTCCTAACATGCTCGGGGTTGTTATGGGGACCCCCTTGACTTTCGTTTGAGGATAAAACTTGTCTGGCAAGGCCCAACTTTGGTACTACATTTGCCCAACATAATAATACTGAACACCGTTACTAAATCATAGGGCGTCATGAACCCGAGGAGTTTATTCAACATAATACAGGGGGCCAGTGCTGATGGTGCTGGTCCAAAATAGAGCACTGTGCGAGGCAACCCCGGGGCAACTCGGGTGATTTCTATCAGGCCACTGTCCGCATCGCTTATCCGCCGTGACCTGAGAACGAGATACGCGACTCCTATCGGGATTGTCAGCACGTCGGGTGGCCATGCTGGACTTGTTTTACCTTTCTCGAACGTCTTGTGCGCGGGATTTCGACGACACTTTGGGCTATCTCGAAGTTGAGATTTTCCATCGGGATTCCGCAAATACTACGGGTGATTCCGCGGTTGAGGAATTCCAACGCATCTTGTGGTTAGTTTGTGATGGATGAGTTGGAGCAACCCTGCAGGGTTAAATTTTTTGGAAAGCCGTGCCCGTGGTTAAGTGGCAACTTGGAAACTTTGTTTAGCACCCGGTCATAGCAAACTTGAAGTAAACTCAAATAAAATACACCAACCGTGTGCGTAACCGTGACTGTCTCTTCTCGTGATTTCTGAACCGAGAGAGAACACGGTGGGGTTATGTTTGTTCGTAAGTAGGTGTTCAGGAACTCTTAGAGATCATCACCAGTTCACGTCCGTTTATGCGACAATCATCCCCCTTTATTCTTGTACTCGTAAGTTAGCCACTCAAATAAATGCTTAGTGCTTGCTGCAGCCTCACCAGTTAACCATACCTCACCCATTAAGCTTTTGGGACAATTACATTCCTGCCACTAGTTGTGTCACACCCGTTGGTTTTGCCCCTAATTTCAAAAAACCGTCGGTCTTGCGCACCCACGTCCGCTCGGCTTATGCATTTTCCCTTCCGTGACGGTTCCGGCTGGTCAGCGCCGTTTGACCACAAGCGGAGCTCGTTTGTGGACATTTTTGCCCCTGTGCTTGTTGCTCTTATACCTTCTTCCTCGTTGAGCTCCCGTGTAAAAATTAGAGAGCTCCGGCGCAGAAAAACAGAGGAGTAGCGGGAGGAGGTGGATCTGGCTATGAGAACCGGAAGCGCGAGCCCGGGAAGCTCATCGAAGCTCTCAACGGCGGCGCCTGCCCCGGCTGCAGAGGTAAGCAGGGCTCGTCTGTTCTAGGGTTAGGGTTTGTGTTTTTTGGTGTTAAATCTCTCATTTTTCTATAAGGTTGACGGGGTGGGCATTATGGAGTATGCATCCGAGTTCTATCTTCCTGATGAGACCTACTGCGGCTTGGAGTTCGGCTCGAAGTATCGCTGCCCTGGACACGGCCTTGCTCCTGCTCGTCAAGTCCCCTGGGGAGGGGGAAGCACTGGTCGGCGATTTTTAGGGTGCCCACTTGATGTAAGATTAACATCTAGATATGTAATTTTGGACATGGACATGGCCTTGTTGATTTCTAATTTTGGCTTAAACTGCAGTTGCCAGAAGAGTGTCGATGGATTGTTTGGGTTGACCCGCCTCCCCCAGCTCGTGTAGCCCTTGCATTTGAAGAGATGCATGCTGAGATTGAACGCATCTGGATCAAATGTCACCATATGCAGAAGAGAAATCTGGAGCTGGCACAGAAGGAGCGTGTGTCGAAGAAGAGACTGAAAGATCAAGAGGAGATGTTGCGCGTGTGGGCAATGTTGTTTGTCCTAACCCTTCTATGTGCTATTGTTGTGGCCATCTCTATTTCTTCTTAGATGATGGATGATGATGTAGCTGGTTGATCTTGTGTTGTAGCTAGTGGATGATGATGTAGCCAATGGATCTTTGCTAGTTGGTAATGGAAGATGTAGTTTGAAAGTTGTCAACGACATAAGATGCAAACAAATTGGTTCAACATGTCATTTCCCAAGTAGTTCAACGAGATAAGATGCAAACATAGTTCCAGGACACAGGACAACAACATACCAAAGTAGTTCCAGGACACATGACAACAACATACCAAATCAGTTCCAGGACAGACGACAACAACATACCAAATAGTTCTCCAGCCAAGTGCACACTACACTACTAAGTCCAACATGATAGTGGCACATGTAACAACCAAGTGCAAATTAGAACTTCAGTTTTTTGCTCATTGTGTTCTTTGCTGGGTTGGTTAACATCCTTGCTTTTGATCTTGTGTTCTTAGCAGGAGCTGGAGCAGAGGGTTCAGCTTCAACAACAACTGGTTGGCCTTGCTTCTTTTTAGCAGGTCTTGGAGAAGCCCCTCTGTCAGCTGCTCTTTTGAATTTTTGCCTGGGACTGAGAGATCAGACATGGTACAATTAAGGGACAAATTAATAACATAGGAATAGATACAACAATGAAATGTAACAGATATGCATACCTCAGTACTGTAGCTTGTGTAGATGGTGGCTCATCAACTACTGGCTCCACAATGTCAGCATCATCATCATCTGTTACATTAGCTCCATTGTTCAATGGTACTGTTGCATCATCATCCATATTTTCTGCTCCCCAATGTTGATCCTCCTCTCCAAATGCAGCATCAACTGATTCTTTGCAGTGTTTGGCAATGTGTCCAAATCTCGCACACCTCTTGCACTTTCTTTTCCTAGCACCTAGCCCCTTCCTTTCACTGCTAGCCCTAATTCTTTGTTTTCTTGGCCTGCCTGGAGCCCTGTTTTGAACTGGTGCACACAGTTTGAAACCTGGATCAACTATGTCCCACTGCAGCTTTCCTTCCAAAGCTGGTAGGTTATCAGCATAAGTTGCTTTGAACTTCTCAACAGAGTAGTACTTATGAACATATTTATCTATGGCACTGGCTTCACCTCTTAGAGCAGTAATAAAAAAGAGAGCATGAATGCATGGCTTGCCAGTGAGTTGCCACTGCCTGCAGCTTCAAGTCCACTGTGCTAGATCTACTGGGTACCTCCATTCTCTTTTCTCTTTGTCTGTAGCAATCACCTCTGCCTCAGTTGGGCTCCTCCTTACAATTGTCATTTCTAAACCTTTTGATTTTGCCATTAAAGCCTTCATTACAGATGGTATGATATTGTGGCAAGTGAAATGGTCCATTGCAATCCTATTCCTGATATCAAACTTCTCCATAATGTATTGCCTAATCTTGTCTAGCAAATCCACTATGTGAAGCCCCTTGTACTTCCTGATCTTGGAGTTAAATGCTTCTGCTAGGTTGTTATTGACATAATCAACCTTGCAAATGTCATTTATTATTGCTCTGGCCCATATTTTTGTGTGATGCTCTTCCAAATATTCCTTGACCTTGGGCTTGCTGTGCAACTGCCTCAAATGGTGGTTGTGCTTCTTGATGCTATAAGTAAGTGAGCAAGGCCATAAATTTTCATCATAGAACTTCCCCTTGAACTTCTTACCAAAATTCTGAGCTAGATGCCTCATGCACTCCCTGTGCTCAACTCCAGGATAGACCTCCTCAACAGCAGTTTCAAGTCCTTTACAAGCATCAGTATGTATCACCAGACCTTCTGGATGTCCTATGACATTTTTTAGGTTTCTGAAAAACCAGCCCCAACTTTCATTGGACTCTGCTTCTATGACACCATATGCAACAGGAAACAACCAATTATGAGCATCTATTGCACATGCAGCAACAAGCTGTCCTCAGAACCTACCATTTAAAGTTGTAGCATCTATAGCAAGGTATGGCCTGCAACCCTCCAAAAAACCCTTCTGGCAAGCCTTGAAGCAGACAAATACTCTTCTAAAACACTCCTTGTGCAAAGTTTTACCTTTGAGCTTGTACTGTACAGTGTGTCTGTCAATGTCAACAACACTGCCAGGAGAGGCCCTCTCAACTTCAGCCTTGAATGTGTATAGTAGCTGAAAACTGTCATTGTATTTTCCATATAAAGTATCAAGAGCTATCTCTTTGCCATAGTAACACCTAATATATGGAGGTTCAATTCCATATTTCTCAAGCAACTTTTTCTGAATTTCTTTTGATCAAATTCCAGGATTTTGCCTAATCCATGACATTGCAGCATCTGCTATCCACCTTCTTTTTGCAGCTCTCAACCTCTTGCTTCTGTTAACACTAGGACAGTTGTGCTGGTAAGGATTTACTTTGATCTGAAATGAATAAGAAAACACAATAAGTAAGGATTGCTATTAATCAAACCAAGTAAGTGAGAGGTGGCAACTATGGAAACATGTGTAGTACCTGAAACATTGTGCTTCTCCTCATCAGTGATGAATGCAATCTCCACTTACACCTTTCATATGCACAGTGCACAGTAAACCTTGTAGTGTCACTTTTGACAAATAGGAACTCTGTTTCTATCTTTATTGAGAATGTTGCAACAACATTTCTACAGTCAACTGCAGAGGGGAAGACTACACCTTCCTCAATTGAGGGATTATCTCTATCATACATAACTACAGGCCTGTCCTCATCCTCATCTTCAAAATGTCCCATCTCCTCTTCCTCCTGCTTTTCATCATCATCTGTGTCTGAAAATTCTGCAGGTATATACTCCTCATCTGCTGCATCTTCCTGGTTGTTGGCTTGAGCATATCCTGGATACAGTTTCACATCCTCATCATCTGACAATATTGCCTCATCAGGCATAGCTTCCTCGACAACATGATCAGCTACTTTCTCTGGATGTGCTTGGCTTTGCCTGCAAGAAGCACTTGGAGTTCTAGGAGGCTGCCAACTACTGCTTCCTGCTCTTGTGCTCTGTGCCCTTGTACCAGAGAGATTGAAACCCGAACCCCTTGAAGCAGAAGGCCTAGAAGACATGCTTTCTGCTCTAGTTCTCTGAATAACTGTAACTTCCAAGTTACATGACATGGTTTGTGCATTTCTTCCAAACATCAGTGCTAACTCATCATCAGACTGCACAGGGACCCAATTAGCTTTCTCAACATCCCAATATCTGAGCTCTACTGCATCAAACACACCCCAAGGATACTTTCCAGAGATTGCATTCCTAAAATCATTAAACGTGCTACTGCTGTCCACCACTAATGGAAAATTGAAGCCACATCCTTGCTCCTTTGTACCTTTAGCAGCTAATACAGTTGTCTCCATTCTAACAGACAGAGAAAATGCTCTAGTGGGATCCATACTACAAAGAAAATACGACATGCATCAACACACAAGAACCAGTACAAACAACCTAAATCATGCAGATCTTGTTGTGAAAGAGAACACTCAACCAGATCCAGGGGAGAAAGAGAGAGAGAGTTACCTGCGCGTGCGAATCTACCCTGCGTGTGCAGATCCCTTATCGACGCCACCACCATTGTCTTCCGCGGTGTCCATCGGGAGGAAGAAGAATCGATGGCGCCGCCGCCAGGCGCGCTCGCACCGCCGCCGCTAAGACCTAGGGTTCGTCGAGCAGGAGAGAGCGAGGGTGGGGAGCGAATAGAGTGAGATGGGAATGAGAGTGAGTTGGGACCCACGTGTAAGGGCAAGTGAGGGGCAAGCCGCGTCCACAAACGAGCTCCGCTTGTGGTCAAACGACACTGACCAGTCGAAACCATCACGTAAGGGCAAAAGCATAAGCCGAGCGGATGTGGGTGGGCAAGACCGAGGGTTTTTTGAAATTAGGGGCAAAACCAACGGGTGTGACACAACTAGTGGCATGGATGTAATTGTCTCTAAGCTTTAATAGTCTTGATACCCTAGGAAATGAGATTGCTGAGTCCCTGTGGCTCACAGATTACTACAACAACAGTTGCAGGTACATGTAATGCGATGTTTTGACGTGAGCGTGATGCTTGTTTGATTGGAGTTCTTCTTCTTCTTCTTCATCGATCTAGGATGGGTTCTAAGCCGGGAGCTTGCGATAGCAAGGATGGATGTCATTTTATCGTTTGTTTTCGTCCGTAGTCGGACCCTGCTCTTCTGTATGATGTTTGGATATGTTGTTGTATTGATGTGATATTGATATAGCTTGTGGCGAGTGTAAGCCAATTCCATATACTCATCTCTTCTTTACATGTACTTGTAATGATATCCATTCTTGCGAAACGACGAGATGTGCTTCTATCCCTATCGAGGCCCTCGCGCCAAAATAAGGATAGGATCGCATCTTGGGCGTGACAGGTTGGTATCAGAGCCTGTACCGACCTAGGAGCCCCCTTGATTGATCAAACTTTGGCCGAGTCGAGTCTAGTAAAAACTATTTTGAGTCTAGTTATATATCAGAGAATAGGATTCTTTTTACTCCTCTTCTATGCTCTGGTGAGGAATTACGACTTATGAATTTTAATTCCACTCCTCTTCTCACTCAAATTTTTTTTAGGATCACGCGGGTATTTTGGAACCTCTATGATGTCGATGTGACCGGAACTCTATTCTTAGTGCCTCCCGTACGTATGGATTGGACCCGGGCACTTGAGCTCCAAGGGGTTCTTGACACATCGCTATCGTTCAGTTTTCTTAGTATCTCAGGACGCGGATGTTCGAAATTGCTTCAATACTATTCGTGGTGCGAAGAGTGTGGCGGCACCCAGTACTGGGGAGCGAGATCACATGTACTGCCATCTTTAGTATCATTGTGATTACGAGGGTCTGAGGTAGATGAGTTCCGAGACCTCTGGCTGTGTGTTGAGGGATGTGATACACTGGAGAGTAGTATTACTGCTAGGAGTTGAGTGATGGATAAAAAACTCCGTGCATCCATGTACCCGATTGCATAACCAAGATTTCAGAAGTTCTTAGGTGGGAATTCAAGTAGTTACCTAGGCTATCTTCCAACAGATCATGATGTGAGGTTGGGGTTCGACATCTAGTGGTTCGTTTGTTCACGGTCTTTCTTACAGCAGTTCTCGTTGGGTCTTAAAGAGTCCTTGTAGCTTGCTACGACTCGGGGACGCTTCGTATGTCATGTGCACCGCCTTGTACATGATGGCTACTGTAAGATCGAGCCCATGTGAGCCTTACCACGACAATATCGGATGGAATCTCTGTCATGAATTTGTTTCTGGCTTAATTCTCAAACCCATCATTTGTTTTGTTGGAGTATGGTAATTTGAGTTGCTTCGATGTCAAGTGGTGATTTCATATCTTTCCTAACCGGTGTGTTTCTCATCAAGATAATCCATTCCTCCCCAATATTTGCAACATCTATCCTCATCTTTCCTTTTCCCGGAGTTCGTTTCATCCGTCTCAAGTTTTCTTTCTTTTTCCCCGCCCTCCCGCCCGTTTCTTCAATGAGTAAATTGGCATCAAAGTGCCTTTATTTTCATACCAGTGGATTGAATTCAACTCTCGGTGTTCATCATATCCTTTTGATTAGCTCAATGCTTTTCCGTGTTGGAAATTCTTATCCAAGTCTCTCTTGTTTAGTCATCTCTCTTTATTATATCCGGAGTGGCAAGATATCTTAGAAGACTTTCATTTCCATTCAGTTCATCTTAAATTATTTCGAGGTTCTCACCTCATCAAGTTTTCAATTTTCACCGGTGCAATCTCTCTTTCTAAGCAATCGTTTCAACGGTGATCTCTTTGAGTGGGCTCATAACCCACAGGTTTTCCCCAGGATCTTACCTGGCTCTTCTAATCTTTTCCTGAGATCTCAAGCTCTTGTCAAATGACGTAAGAATGATTCTCATCAGTCATATTCCTTTTCAAGATCACTTCAATTATTTCATCATTGGATCAACCTTTTCCTCGTCCATTGTTTCAGAGTGTCTCAGTAATTCACGGTGTGGTTTTTCGTCAGCATTCTCAGCGTGGAAGACCGAAGGAGAGTTTCTTTTAAATCTTGTCCATTCTCTTGAAGATTCATGGCTTCAGCTTGTTGCTATCCTCTCAAATTCTTTTCGATCATAGAAAAATTCCTTCCATATCTATCCGGAGCATTTTGAGTTGTTTTCATTCTCGATCCTCCGAAGGCCATCATTTAAGAAGATTTCTTCATTCTCATCTTTCAGCTTTCATTCTCAAATTCTTCTCAACTGTTGTCTCTTCGTTCGTATCTCAATTATTCTGATGCTTCATTCTAGTCTCCTGCTAGGTGGATCATGGTCTCTTCGTTCTCATGTATCCCAATTCATTCGAAGTTTCCTCCCCCGTTTCAAATTCTTACCGGTGTTGCATTGAAGACTTCTTCAAGTGTGTGCCCTATATCTCTCTTCAATCCTTCTCAAGAAGAATAAGTAGTATGTGAAATGCGTTGCTTGTCATCAATTGAACTTGATGAAGGATAAGCATAACATAATCCTTATTCTTCTTTCCTCGAAGGGATGGTAATTCTTTCCGGAGTGGCTCATGATATCAAATTCTCGATTCTAAGTTGTTGATCCTTTCTTTTCTGGAGTTCCTAGTTTTCTCAAGTATCTCATCGAGAAGCTTCATCTAAATCATTGCAAGGCCTCAATCTTATTCTTTTCAATCTTCATTTCTTTTAATCATTCATTTGTATACGGAGGCTCTACATGGTGGTTCATCAAAGATTTCTTTCATTCTCAAAGTGTTCTTCAAGATTCTGTTGGAGAGGCTCAAGTATCATTCGTCTTGTATTCCGAAGTGCAATTCTTTCTCTCTTATCTTTTGAGATGGTGTATAGCATTCATGAGCAGTTTCGAAGACAAGTTATCATGAATTAGATAATCAAACCCATCATTCTCTTCATTGGGGCTATTTTGGATTAGATAACACCTAAAGCATTTTCTAAGGATTGTTGCTATGATGGTGTTTATCAAAGACCCAAGTTTTCTTCTTATCCTCTTGGTGAAAGAAGTTTTCATCTCTTGTTGCTCCCAAGCAATCAAGTGTTTTCCAATTGTGGCCGGTTGTCACCTCATAATTTTGAGATATTTTCCATAAGCCCACAACAAGCATATTCTTTTTGTTGTTGATTTTCCAACAACTCCGTTCAATCCTTCTTTGTAAAGAGGCTTCCAATTCATTGTGGTAGAAGTTGTCATTTTCTTCTCCGTTCTCTTCTGTCCAAGATCTAGTTCCTATTCTTTCTTTTCGGAGGCATTATGATGGTATGCTCTTTGGTCCATCATCTCGTTTGGTTAAGATCATGTTCTTTCCATGTTTATCCATTTAACCGGTGTGTTGTGTCATTGTTTCATGTCATTCCATCGTATCATGTTTGCTTCTCTTTTCTACCGAAGTGCTACCGAAATTTCTTGTGAATTCTTGCTTGTTCCTCATGTCATTCTACATCTCTTTGCAACCTTCAAGGTTCGTTGGTTTCACTCGTTTGTCAAATAAGCAACTAAGTTTTACCTCTTCCTTTCTTCTTCCTCTTCCCCTTCTCATTCTAAGATCTTGGGTTGAGATCTCTTGTAAGTGGAGGAGAGTTGTAACAGCCCGAGACCGATGCTCCAGAAGATTCCCCTTTTATTTCCATTCTCATCGTGTGATTCGTTTGGTTGTCGCATTCATCTTCGCATCATTCGCATCATCTGCATAGCATCGTCACTCATTTTTGAAAACTCGCATCCATTCGTAGTTGCCGGTTCTCTCCGTTTGTGGCGTCGTCCGTTTTGAGTCCAACCACACACGCACGCGCCCGCGGCATTGCAAGTTATTGTTTTCAATAGTGTGTACAAAACTTTCTCGGATTGGGTCAAAACTTGGTGAGCGGTCGTAATATTTTGTAGGTAGACGGCCTGTCAAATTTCGTCGCATTCGGAGGTCGTTTGGTACCCGAACGGTCGGCCGTAGCGGCACCGTCATCGGTTTAATCGTCGGACGTTTCCGGATTTTTAAAAACTCTGTCACGGGCCGCAAACCTCCCTCTCTTCTCAGCCCACACCACCTCTACACAGCCCAACAACCCACCTAGCTAACCCCCTCCGCTTCCGCACCGTTTGATCGTGATCAAACGGTCCAAAAACGGATGAAAAATCCCTAGCCTAGCCCCTGCCTATAAAAGGAACACCTCCCCCTTCCAAAAATGCTCAAAAACCCTAGCCCCTAGCCCTCCTCGAGCTGCCAGCCGCCACCTCCTTCTTCGTTTTCCGTGCCGGTCCCGTCCGCCGCCGCCACTTGGCAGGCAGACAGCCAGCCCGCGCCGCCGCCGCCTATCCTAGGCCACTCCCAGCGCGCCACCTATCCTTGCCCAGCCTCTCTCCTCCCCGCGGCCCGCCCGGGCCCGCAGCAGGCCCGCCCGGCCTGGATCGCCACCGCCGCTAGCCCGCCTGGTCCAGGGAGAGGAGCTCCCGCGCATCCGGCCGCCGCCGCGACGACCCGAGCTCGCCGAAGCCAGCAGCTTCGCCCGCGCGCTCGGCCTCCTGCTCGCCGTCGGAGGGAGACGTGCCACCTCAACCTCCTCGCCGCCCTGGCCCTGAGCCTCGTCGCCGCCTTGGCCCCGACCAGCTGCCACGCCACCGGTGACCAGCCGCCGCTGCGCCACCTCCCTGCAGCCCCGACCCGCCGCCGCCGCACCATGCTTGCCCCGCCGCGCTCACCTAGCGCCCCGCCGCCGCAGCTCCCGCCGGACGTCGCCGCCGGCCAGATCCGGGGTTGCCTCGGCCGGATCCGATCGGCCCCGCTGCCCCCGCGCGTCGTCGTTGCCGGCAACTGCCGCCCCTGCCGGCCACGGCCTCCTCCTACCGCTGCCGGGACGGCCCATTCCCGGGATCGGCCGGTCCCGCGATCCAAACGGGCCGGTCGGATCCGCGAGATTCCGCTCCGAGCCGTCCCGTTTCTTCGAGGTGGTTTTTCTTCTAAGTCCTTAAACTGCCTGAAAAATCAGCATCATTGCATTTTGGGTGTCTCATATCTCGTAAGCCGTTCTTCGGATCTAGATGAGTTATATATGAAAATAGATCTACTAAATGTGCTATACATGATTGTTGCCAGTGAATGTGCATTAGGTTTCATATACATGCCTAAATATCTGTTGCAAAAGTGCATATCATCGTAATATGAAATCTGTTATTTTGTTCAAACTTTGCGTGGATGATTGCGTCTAAACCGTAGACCTTTTGCATGTGGTTTCTTCATGAGATGTGCCCTATTATATGTGTACTTTGATGCCATGCCTCTGTTTGCTAGGTAGAACATCATTAGCATATTTATTTGTTGCTCTAAAGTGGCTATCGCGTTAAAACTGAAATCAGTTAACGTGGAGTTCCATTTTGTGATGCTCGTATTAAGCAATCCATGCCTCCTTTTAGTTGTGTCTTTGGAGTGTGGTGTAGTATGCCATGTCTACTTGTTGTTGATATGTTTGCCATGCCATGAATCTCTTGCCTAGCTGTAGATTTCTTCGTGTGAGCGTGCCTACTCAATGTTGCTGTTTTGAGGGGTCTAAATAATTCTATGTCTAAAACTGTTATTTTGTTGCCATGTTGTCATGTGATTTGTTATTTATCTAGGAGTCGTTTGTGGTTGTCACCATGGTGTCTTTTGCTAAGCATGTTATGCTCTATCATATTGTGCCAATAGTTTGCATGTATAGGTTTTGCATCATAGTTATATTCATCTCCCAACATGTCAATCTGTTATAAACTGCTGCACATGTCTAGTCTAATTTTCACTAAGTCTGAGAATCTGTTTTCTTCATAATGCCATGTTGTGATGATGCTAGCCATGATTCTATGCCTAATTAGACCATGCCACCATGGAATGAATTGTAGTGCATCATGTCCTCTACCATGTTGTTAATTTTCATGCCAAGATATGCCCTGTAGCATATAATTTTATTGCTGCCAATATGCCTCCGTGATAAAACTGCTATGCTAAAAACTGTGATTTTCACTAAGTCCTAATCTGCTATATTTTGTTGCCATGTTGTGAGCTTCCTACCATGTGATCCATGACTCTTTTGACGATGAAATGTGTCGTGGTTTTATCATGGCAGATGTCCTAGTGCAAGGACTTAGGGGTGAAGCCATCGCTACGGCGGTTAACTCGAAGGGGTTGGTCGGGACGAAAGACACAGGTTTACCCAGGTTCAGCCCCTCTCGAAGGAGGTAATAGCCTACATCTTGCTTTGAGTTGTATTGATTGGGTATCGATTGCAAGGGAGCGGAATACGGTTGACCTAGTGCTCGATCAAAGGTTTCGTGGCCTAAGCCGCCGAGGGAACCCGCCTTTATATACAAAGGTCGAGGCCCCAGGCTTACAAGAGTTCGGGCCGGGTTACCTCTAGTAACCGACCTTATCTCTAACTATCCTTGCCTTGTCTGGCAAGCTGTCTGTCGGCGGCTTATGCCTCCGGGTCACACATTGTCTTCTGGCTCTGGGCCTCTGCCAGGCCCGTCTGGCGAGTCACTTCCAGGCCTTATCTTGATCTTCCAGCCTGCTTAAGGCCTCATTGCTAAACCGCCAACCTCGTGACCCGGCCCCTCCTAGGCGGGTCTCACCACGGGGTTATGTCCCCAACATTAGGCCCCAGATTGATTTGAACTTGTTCATGTCAATCTTCAAGTCTTCTAGTTGGCGAGTCTTGCATTCTTCGTAATAATCTGACCTGCAATGAGTCTTCAGGACCCGCCATGTGACAATGGATGACGTCAGCCCTGATAAATCTAAAGGATCTTAATGACATCACAACGGATCTTCGCATTAACTAGTCAACCCGAGAATCGAGGTGTTTTTTTGCTCAATCATCATTTTGTCTCCTTGATTCCCGCGCTGGATTGTTGCTGTTCCATTCCCTTATAAATAGGCGCGCGGGGTCCTTATCTTTTTTTTCACTTTCCCCCTGCCGCCGCTTCTCTCTTCTTCTTCCTCCCGACGCCCGTGCGACTGGAGCTCCACCGCGCCGTCCGGACCTCGCCGTCGTCATCACCAAGGGCCGCTGCATCACCCTGACTGTGTCCAGAACTCGCCGGCGCATGCCCGCATCTCCTGCAACTCTCAGGTTCCATCTTCTTCCCCTTGTAGATCTGCATTAGCTCACCGGCGTTCTTCCGAGTCCGCCGCCGCTCGTCGAAGCTCTCATCGTAGATGGTGAAGGAAACACCTTTAGGCCTTCAATCGCTAACAAAAACCCGCGGCGCTCCGGGTACTGCGTTTTCCATACCCTTTATAGGTCATCCCTCCACGGGAACTCATATACGAACTGTCCGTTCTTCGCTGACGTTTTAGATTTAGGAAATATTTTCCTTTTGTTTCCTTCCGTAGATCTTAAACTGTAGATGTAATCGGTGAAACCTGTTTGTCCACACAGCAATATTTTCAATACTTGCAGTCCTTTTAACCCGCCATCATGCTGCCGGCTCTCCTTGTAGCTATATAATCCGCCTCATTCCTGTACTTGACGGCGGCTCATAAATTCCTGATAACCCGCCAAATAGCGTCGTCGTTTTTAGAATCATAGCCGTTTTGTTCATGCAGCATTTTTGACCCGCCGTGTCTCCATGCCTTTCCACAGTGTTTAACCCGCCATTATGGCTAAAGCCCCCGCCTCTTGCGATTGGTTAGGCTCCGGGGTCACCGAGGAAATTCTCAATGACTTCGTGGTCATGGGAGTTTTGCCGGCTCAGGATGTCATCCAATGGCGGGTTCCCGGTGAAGAGATCACTCCTGAACCCCAGGATGGGGAGGTTATCGTCTTCACAGACCATCTTCTCCGCGGCTTCTCACCGCCCGGATCAAAGTTTTTCCGGGATGCACTGCACTTTTACAAATTGCACCCTCAAGACATTGGCCCCAACTCCGTTACCAATTTGTGCCAGTTCCAGATTTTCTGCGAAGCATATTTGCAAGAAGAGCCGTCCGTTGACCTCTTCAGGGATTTTTTCTACATCAACCGCCAAACTGAAATTGCTGATGGGCCAAGCCTTGCACTCGGTGGTGTTTCTATTCAAAGGCGGAGGGATGTGTATTTTCCCGTGGCGACTCTGCCTAGCCACCCCATGGACTAGAATCATACTTGGTTTTACTGCAAGGACACTTCTCTAGCCGGAGAGAATCCTCTGCAGGCAGTTATCGTCCCTACTGGCTTTGCACCGACAGTGAACTTCCAGACCGGCTAACTGTCGTTGAGCGCGCCCAATACGGTCCAACATTTTCAAAGATAAGGGCCCTGTTAGCCAACGGGTTAACTGGTGTTGATCTGACCCGCTGCTGGGTTTCGTGGAGAATTCTGCCGCTGAGTCGCAGTGACGGCTTAATGTGCCAATATACTGGTGAAGTGAATGACCCTCAGCGCTTCAACCAGACTCCTCTAACAGACAAAGATCTTAATGCAATCGTCAAGTCACTGCTGGGAGAACCCCAAGAAGTCTACAACAAGACGGGGTTAAGCCCTTTTTATGCTCTTAACCCGGCTCCTGAGGTGAACCTTACCTTAACCTTTTCGCTCTTGTTGCTTTAGATGCTGCATTTCACATGCCTTATTTAATCTTTCCGCCAATCCACTTATCATATGCAGGCCGGCTCTCCCTTCTGGAAAAAGAGACTCACCACAGCCTCCACTTCCAAGAAGAAGAAGATAGCAACCAAGACCCGGGCTTCGGCTCGTAAGAAGAAACCATCATCTCAAGAGATGCTTGAATTGGATGACTCAGAGGTAGAACTTGATTCCCTTGGCCTTCTTTTCATGCAACTTATTGCTGCTGACTCCTCTCAGGGTGACGCGGAGGCAAGCGAGGCTGGTGCTGCAGAGGTAACTATCATTTCCTCCGACTCGGAACCTCTGCCAACAGAGAAAATCCGGCGGGTCATCTAGAAAGTAAAGTTTTCACATCCTCTTGCTTACTTGGATCCCGACTTTCTTTTGAAGAAGCAACAACATGACGCTAGACGTCAGACCCGGAGCGGCGGCTCTGAAGACCTGGTGGTTGGCTTACACGTCACTCCGTCTCGTCGAAAACGTCGCAACGAGGTACTTCATAGCTTATACTTGTACTTCTTCATATTAGTCCTGCGCTGTCACTTGCTCATACTGCTTGATTTAACTGTATCAAGAATCACCTCCTTCGTCTGGCGACTCGACCGCCTCCAAACTGCCTCCCCTTGTTATCAACCCGGGGTAACACTTCTTTGCATCCTCTTTCTGCTTATTGTCCTTGCATATAACTGAGAATGAAATCTTTGTTCGCAGGGCTCAGGCTAAGAAGAGGAAATTGAGCGGGTCATCTTCCCGCCCGGATGTCTTAGAGCCGGAGGACCCAAAACTTGGTACTTCTGAGATTCCAGTGGAGCCCTCCGAGGTTGGCCAAGGCACACACAATGAAACTCCTCGGCTTAGTGAGCCAGCGGAAGCTGATATTATAATTCCTGACGCCAATCTGGAGACGGATCCTAAGCCTCCCAGTCCCCTGCCGACAACTCAAGACGTGACTGCTCAAGAAGAAGAGGTCACTATCACTGGCTCAGCCTATGCCTCGCTGGCCCCTTCCAACGTGCTAGCCAAGCACATCAGCAAGGATGAGGCGCCTTCACCTGAGAAGGAGAAGGCTAAACTTGATCTGCCCAACTTGGAGAAGCTGGCTGCTGATGAGTTGCATTCGGGTTATCTGAGCCGCCTTACCGCGAGCCGGGACATGGAGGCCAACCTAGTTGGTATGATGAAGAGCAAATATGAGGTACTCCACTTTTCTACTCTCTGTATATCCTTACGTAGCCCCCAAGAGCCGACTTATTTGCTCGAAGATAAGACGGGTCTTCAGTAATATCTAGACTTCAATTGACCAACGTGTAGCCCCTAAGGGCCGGGTCATTATGTAAATAATGAGTAGGAACTTTTGTAAATCTGATCCTATAGACTTGTAGAGCAATGTGTAGCCCCCAAGGGCCAGGTTATCTTCATGAAGATGATCCAGGTCTTGCTTGTATTTGTATAAATTTGAAAGAACTGATACACATTAGCCCCCAAGTGTCAAGTTTATTGCTCGCAATCTGCTTGAGACTTGTAACAACCCTCTGCAGTATCTCCAAGTACTATTATAAACCGGCGCGGCGGCTTAAAATTGATGATCTTGCTGTTTGACAATTTGTTGTGTGTAGGAATCTTTAAATGCAGCCGAGTCTAGCTTGACGGACCTCAGGAAAAGCCTGGCATTGCAACAAGACGCCCGGGCGGAGGCTGACACCAAGTGGCGGCTCTTTGTGACGGAACTGGAAAAGATCAAGGTTGAGCTTGAGGTGTACAAAAATATGCTGAAGCCAACCAACCTGCCTTGACCAAACATGCAGAAGATGCCGAGGGCCGTCTTAAGCCTGTTACTGAAGAGTTAACCAGCTTGAAGCGCCATATAGCCCGGATGACCGAAGCCGTCTTTGGTAAGCATTGCTGACTATATTGTGAGCATTTTTCAAATATTCTTATAGAGACACGCCCGGCGATTTACAAATGTGATCTGTTTTGCAGGCCAACGAACTCGCCAGCTTCCGGACGACAGCTTGCTGAAGCTGAAGGCGTTATATGCCTTCACTGAACAGCTGTACGCCGGAAGTCTTTTCACTATCAGGGATGTCTTTGGCGAAAAAGGGGTTCCAAAGCTGATCAAGGACGTGCTGAAGTGCCTCTCCACCGTCCCCAAGCATTTCGAAGAGATGAAGAAATCAGCCGCCCGCAAGGGCGCGATAGTTGCTTTAAGCCGGGCTTTGGCATATGCGCCAGAACTTAACCCGGAGGAGATGACGGGAGGCTTCCCGCAGCTGAAGGCCAACGGGTCAGAATTTTCCCAAGATGATTACGCTCGCTGCCACAGAGCATCTCTAGTATTGGCCAGCCAGTTAGCCGCAGAAGCTGATCTGAAGACATACCAGGCGACTTACGACAACAACAACGTTCGAATCCGGGCGCCTATATTTGAGCCGGTGGATCTGACTCCTCAACGCCGTAAGCACATCTTTGCCCCTGGTGTTGACCCGTCTGCAATCTTGCATGATGAGGCCGAATTTGAAGCTTTAATCAACTGCAACTGGGATGTGGACAACCTTCAGATCCAGGAGACCAAAGACCCGGCGCAGGATGAGCTGTCCACGAGTTAGGCGAAGAGCTGGCCTCAAATGAAGTTGACCCGGGCAACGCTGAGCCGCCGGGTTATAATTTGTGCGAAAAACTTGAGTCCAAACATTTTGGGCCCTCTGGAGCCTTGTAATAGCCTTAGAGAAAAAACTTCATTGCCTATGACGTGCCTTCGTGCACGTTTGTGAGTTTTAATAACTCATATTCCGGGAGCTTTGGCGTTTCCAAGTTTTCCCGCAGTATAAATGTTTTGATATGCTTATATGTCTCAGTATCAAACCATCAACTTCCACTGGCGGGTTATAATCCATGAGCAATGCTAAGCCGGGATTACCCTAAACTTAGAATCTTATCATGAAAAATTCCTGCAAAATAGCAAGCAAAAAATATATGTATATCTTGTGTTATGGCTTAAGCGGCTTTAAAGGCACATCCCGGAGAGATCAACTCTTATATTTTTAGAAAAAACTCTAATTTTTTCCTTCAAAGAAGCTAGGCATGATGGCCTAAAATCCCATAAGCCGGCTCTCACATGACATAAATCCGTCGTTTTAACCTTAACCAGTTCAGGGTCTTAAAAAAGATTGACTGTTAACAGTACGAACGGGCCAGATAGCGGAGAGACTATGACAAATAGGTGAGTTTATCCTCGCTCTCTGTAAGCCGGCTCTCACGTGACATAAGCCGTCGTTTTAACTTTGACAAGTTCAGGGTCTTAAAAAAGATTGACTATCAAACGTTCGGCGGGTCACCTGGCGGAGTAGCAAGTTGCAAACAGGCAGGTTTAACTCAAATATGGCATATAAAGCCGGTCAAGAGGGTATGAAAGCTAAACCCAGTGGGTTGGAAGCCCCCAAGTGACCTGATGAAGAATCAACTCTTTGCACCGTCAACTGTTGCATGAACACGTCAGAGGCCCCGAATTATGAGGATACCAACTTTATTATATTATAAAGGGTGATATATACAATGACAGAAGTATGTACATTGATGAGAGCCGGTGGCTCAAGTGTAGTAAGGCCGAAGATGAGTAATGTTCCATGGCCTGGCAGTCTCCTCCCCAGAAGTACGTGACTTGTCGCTCTCCCGTATATCAATGAGATAGTAGGAACCATTGTTGAGATTTCTGCTGATCACAAAAGGTCCTTCCCAGGGGGGGGGATAGCTTATGCATATATGTCTGGTCTTGAATCAGACGAAGCACTAAGTCGCCTTCCTGGAACATCCGGGTCTTGACTCTGTGGCAACGATAGCGATGCAAATCTTGTTGATAAATCGCCAAATGTTCGGCTGCAAGATCCCGTTCTTCATCCAAGGCATCCAGTGCATCCTGACGCGCCGTCTCATTATCAGTTTCCACGTAAGATGCCACCCTAGGCGAGTCATGACAAATATCACTGGGGAGAACAGCTTATGCGCCATAAACCATGAAGAAAGGCGTGTAGCCTGTTGATCTGTTGGGGGTGGTTCTAATGCTCCAAAGGACGGAAGGTAACTCTTCCACCCAACAACCCGGCGTTCGTTCCAGAGGAACCATAAGCCGGGGTTTAATCCCTCTCAAAATTTCCTGGTTAGCACGCTCTGCTTGGCCATTAGACTGTGGGTGAGCCACGGAAGAAACATCAAGGCGGATGTGTTCACTGTCACAGAACTCTTTCATAGCCCCCTTGGACAGATTTGTACCATTGTCAGTAATGATACTATGAGGATAACCGAACCGAAAAATCAGCTTTTTGACGAACTGAACTGCTGTTGCTGCGTCACACTTACTGACCGGCTCTGCCTCAACCCACTTAGTAAACTTATCAACTGCCACCAAGAGGTGTGTCTTTTTTATATTTAGACCTCTTAAACGGTCCAACCATATCAAGCCCCCAGACCGCAAACGGCCAGGTGATTGGAATCATCTGTAACTCTTGAGCCGGCAGATGAGCACGTCGACCAAATTTCTGACACCCATCACATTTGCTGACCAAGTCTTCTGCATCTGCATGAGCTGTTAACCAGTAAAAACCGTGCCGAAAAGCTTTAGCCACCAAGGATTTTGACCCGGCATCATGACCACAATCGCCGGCATGTATCTCATGTAAGATTTCACGGCCTTCCTCAGGAGAGACACAGCGCTCAAAAACGCCAGTCATGCTGCACCTATGCAACTCGCCATTGACAATAGTCATAGATTTAGATCGCCTCATAATCTGTCGCGCCAGGGTCTCGTCTTGGGGTAAGTCGCCGCGAGTTAGATACGCCAGATAAGGCAATGTCCCATCAGGGATAGCGCGGAGAGCCGCCACCAATTGTCCTTCCGGGTCAGGTATAGCAAGATCCTCCTTAGAAGGTAACTTAACCGACGGGTGATGCAATACATCCAGAAACACATTAGGTGGCACCGGCTTACGCTGAGACCCTAGTCTTGATAATGCATTAGCCGACTCATTCTTTCGACGATCAATATGATCCACCTGATAACCCTTAAAATGACCAGCGATGACATTGACCGCCTGGGGATAAGCCGCCATGCGAGGGTCCTTAGAATCCCACGTGCCCAAGACTTGCTGTGCCACTAGGTCTGAGTCGACGAGACATCTAACCCGGCTCAAATTCATCTCCTTGGCCACACGGAGCCCATGAAGCAAGGCTTCATATTCAGTTGCATTCTTAGTACAAGGAAACATTAGTCTTAATACATAACAAAATTTGTCACCTCGTGGGGAAGTTAACACAACTCTAGCACCCGAGCCTTCCAACTGTCTGGATCCATCAAAATGAATCGTCCAATATGTGTTGTCCGGCTTCTCCTCGGGTGCTTGACATTTTGTCCAATCATTGATAAAATCCACCAGGGCTTGAGATTTAACAACCGTCCGGGGTACATACTTCAGATTAAGAGGCCCAAGCTCAATTGCCCACTTAGCAATCCTGCCGGTGGCTTCTCTATTTTCAATGATATCTCCCAAAGGGGCAGAGCTGACCACCGTGATTGGATGCCCAAGGAAATAATGCTTCAGCTTGCGATTCGCCATGAATACTCCAAACACCAGCTTTTGCCAATGCGGGTATCGTTGCTTGGACTCCGTCAAAACCTCACTGACGTAATAAACCGGCCGCTGGACTGGATACTCCTTGCCTGCCTCCTTGCGCTCCCCAACAACTGCAGCACTAACGGCTTTATTATTAGCCGCCACGTACAGGAGCAAAGGCTCTTTTTCCATGGGAGCAGCCAAGACGGGCGGCTCAACCAACTGCTTTTTGAGCGCCTCAAACGCGTCATTGGCAGCGTCACTCCAGACAAAGTCATCTGTCTTCTTCATCATCTGATACAAAGGAATAGCTTTCTCACCCAGGCGGCTTATGAACCGGCTTAAAGCGGCAATACGACCCGCCAAGCGCTGGACATCATTAATGCATGCCGGTTTAGACAAAGAGGTGATGGCCTTTATCTTATCTGGGTTAGCCTCAATGCCCCGCTCGGAGACCAAAAAACCCAGGAGCTTGCCTGCAGGCACACCAAACACACACTTAGCCGGGTTAAGCATCATCTTGTAAACCCGCAGGTTATCAAAAGTTTCCTTCAAATCATCTTGCAGAGTCTCCTTCTTCCTTGACTTGACCACAATATCATACACATAAGAATGAACATTGCGCCCAATTTGACTATGAAGACAGTTCTGCACACAGCGTTGATAAGTCGCCTGTGCACTTTTGAGTCCAAAAGGCATAGACACGTAGCAGAAAGCTCCAAAAGGTGTGATAAAAGACGTCTTCTCTTGATCTTTGACTGCCATCTTGATCTGATAATAACCCGAATAAGCGTCCAGGAAGCATAAGCTCTCACAACCCGCCGTTGCATCAATGATCTGGTCGATACGGGGGAGAGAAAACGGATCAACCGGACACGCCTTGTTGAGATCTGTGTAATCAACACACATGCGCCACATGTCGTTCTTCTTGAGTACGAGCACGGGGTTAGCCAACCACTCCGGGTGAAAAACCTCCACAATAAACCCTGCTGGTAGGAGCCGGGCTACTTCTTCCCCAATAGCTTTACGCCGCTCTTCATTGAAATGACGGAGGAACTGTTTGACCGGCTTAAACTTTGGATCCACATTAAGATGGTGCTCAGCGAATTCTCTTGGTACACCCGGCATGTCAGAAGGCTTCCATGCAAAGATGTCCCGATTCTCACGGATGAATTCAATGAGCGCGCTTTCTTATTTGGGGTACATATTGGTCCCATTAGTGAACTGATGCGATGAGTCGCCAGGAACAAAATCCACCAACTTGGTATCTTCTGCCACAAACTTCAGGGGCGGGTCAGATTCCGTGCTGGGCATTTTCAGCGGGGTCATATCCGCCGGGTCAACATTGTCTTTGTAAAACTTTAACTCTACCTCAGCACAACTTGACTCCGCGTACGCAGCATCACCTTCCTCGCACTCAAGAGCAATCATCCGATCACCATGCACCGAAACTGAGGGGGTCATCGGGGGCGGCTCTTGATAAGCTGTTGCAGCCGCTGCCTCCCGCTGAGCTCTAGCATTATCCACAATCGCTTGACAATCAACAACGGGCGGGTCATCACGGGGCGGGTTCCGACGTCGCTCACTGCTGGAGACCGCCGGCAACTCCAAGTGCCGGCTATAACTGCGGCTTGGGATGGGGGTTGAGTGTACACGACTCCGGCTGTAAGTATACTTCTCTTGTTGAGCCACCGCTGTCTGCAAGTATCCAATGGCATTCCTTGCCTCTTCGGCGAAAGGTGTCCCTTCAGCAAGGGGGAGCGCATTGAGCCAGGCAGCCGCCGCTATCATGTTCTCCACCGGGTTAGAGTAATGACCAGGTGGTGTCAGAAAACGCTGTGGCGGGGTCTGATTCCTGCGGGGCGGGTCTGGTTGTTGGCGCTGAGTCACCGCCCTATTCCCAGGTATTTCCGCCGTTCGGGTCACGGTTAGAGGCGCGTTCTGCCCTGTCCCCGGCGTGTTAAAAAGATTTCTGGGCTCATACTGATCAGGCAGGCGGGTCTGATGCCTCATCCGAAGAACTGCCTCTGAGGCTTGTTGATCCAGATTAAGTCGAAAAGCTTTAGCCCCGAGACGCTCTGACTCAGCATCCATCTGAGCCTGCAACGTATTGATCTCCTCCTGGGCCCTGGCCATCTGGTCCTTCAACCTTGCGATCTCTGTGTTACGGCTTGCTTGGTTTTCCGTGGTGACCTCGTTCCCATCAGAGTTGTCAGCTCGTTCATCAGATCCAGCAAAACTTGAGCCGATGGCCTAGTTGACCCGGATCCTGCCACTCCGGCCGCGGCTGTCCTGGCTGCCGTGCTGCCAGAAGCCAGGGCCGATCCAGCCATGAAGACAGCGGCTTGGCTCGGCGGCTCATAGGGCTCCAGAAAACTGTCACCATCGAAGTAGCCCCCAAGCCCGCCGTTATGAAGCTGGTAGATTGATTCTGCCTCTCCGCTCGAGGATCCATCCTATGCGTAGATGAGGGTCTCTTCCCGTGACACAGATCCTTCCTCAAGTTCCACGCCCTGGGTGAACCCGACGAAGACGTGCTTCCGGCCCGGATGGATCCGGGCGGGTTGCGCGCGCCGGGCCGACTCGACAAGGTTGGTGCAGATGTCCGGCCCGGGCTTAGATCCGCCGATCTTGCCGATGAAAACGTGAATTCCGCCAAAGGGGACCCGGTGCCCGTACTCGATTGAGTCGGCCTCGGGGCCCCAGCCGGCGTCGTCGATGTAGAGCTTGCCGTGGCGACTCTTGGTCATCCTGCCTACGGCGTATCCCTCGATCCCTGGGAGAGAGCCCTTCGAGTACTCCAAACCACCGCGCATCAGCCCCATGGTGGGCACCAACTGCCATGGTTTTATCATGGCAGATGTGCTAGTGCAAGGACTTAGGGGTGAAGCCATCGCTACGGCGGTTAACTCGAAGGGGTTGATCGGGACAAAAGACACAGGTTTACCCAGGTTCGGCCCCTCTCGAAGGAGGTAATAGCCTACGTCCTGCTTTGAGTTGTATTGATTGGGTATCGATTACAAGGGAGCGGAATACGCTTGCCCTAGTGCTCAATCAAAGGTTTTGTGGCCTTAGCCGCCCAGGGAACCCGCCTTTATATACACAGGTCGAGGCCCCAGGCTTACAAGAGTCCGGGTCACTATCCTTGCCTTGTCTGGCAAGCTGTCTACCGGCGGCTGACGCCTCCGGGTCACACGTTGTCTTCTAGCTCTGGGCCTCCGCCAGGCCCGTCTGGCGAGTCGCTTCCAGGCCTTATCTTGATCTTCCAGCCTGCTTAAGGCCTCATTGCTAAACCGCCAACCTCGTGACCCGGCCCCTCCTGGGCGGGTCTCACCACGGGGTTATGTCCCCAACAAAATGTGAAGTTGAAATGAAGTGTGTGTTATATGCTACAGCCCCATGGTTAGTTTGTGCATTTTAGAATAATGTAACGTGTTGTTTTCATGTGTGCAATATGCCATGTTGCTGTTTTGGACAGATTTGAACTAAAACTCGTATTGGTGTTTGAGGTTGAACCGTAGCTCCGTTTTGAACATGTTGCATATGTAACTTGACTAGAATTTCATGTAGTATCATAATATCTTGCTGCATTCATGATATGAAATGTTTGTGGTCGTCATTTTCATGCATTTTACATTCATGTCATGTTCGTCTTGTGAAGGTCATATCTTTTAGACCGTAGCTCCGTTTGAGATGTTCCACATATGTAAATCGACTAGAATGACGTGTAGAATTGCATGGTATACTTTATTTTCCTGTTTAATAAATATAAAACATGGTTAGTTCAGATATGGACCAAATTCATAATTTGCATATGAGGTCGCTTCGGAAATACTATAAGTTGTTTCCGACCTCATTTAAGATGCCTAGATAGTGTAGTTTCATTATGCTTCACCTCTTGCCATGTTAATAACATTTAAAAGTGCCGTGTAAATAAACGAGAGTGAACTAAATGTTTCGAACGTGGAGTTTCGTCAATACGCAACCCGTTGCATATTGAACTTCACTTATTGTGTAGTAATCGATTGTTGTGATTTGTCTTGCCTTGCATATTTAAACTTGACATGCATCATATTTGAAGTGCATCATGTCATGCATATGTCGTGGTATATCGTGTGTTGATTGTTTGTTCCGGATTGCTTCTTCTCGATAGAGTTCCGAAAGCGTTCGGAGTGTGAGGATTCGTTCGACTACGTCTCGTTCGTCTACTTCACGGATCGTCTCCTTCACGGATTCGTTCTTCTTCCAAGCGGGATCTCAGGCAAGATGATCATTTCCCTAGATACAATTACTGTCATTGCCATGCTAGTTGTCTCATTTCTATCGCATGTATCGCTACCTACCACTTGTATGTCGAGCCTCCCAAATTGCCATGAAAAGCCTCTAATCCCTCCACATCCCATCAAAAGATTGTTTGGCTATGTTACCGCTTGCTCAGCCCTTCTTATAGCGTTGCTAGTTGCAGGTGCAAGATGTTTCCATGTGCCAACATGGATATCCTTTTGATATATCACAATGTTATTGCTATTCAATTTAATGCACATATATACTTGGTAAAGGGTGGAAGGCTTGGCCTTTTGCTCGGTGTTTTGTTCCACTCTTGCCGCCCTAGTTACTTGTGTACCGGTGTTATGTTCCATATTGAGCGCTCCTAACATGCTCGGGGTTGTTATGGGGACCCCCTTGACTTTCGTTTTAGGATAAAACTTGTCTGGCAAGGCCCAACTTTGGTACTACATTTGCCCAACATAATAATACTGAACACCGTTACTAAAGCATAGGGCGTCATGAACCCGAGGAGTTAATTCAACATAATACAGGGGGGCCAGTGCTGATGGTGCTGGTCCAAAACAGAGCACTGTGCGGGCCACCCCGGGGCAACTCGGGTGATTTCTATCAGGCCACTGTACGCGTCGCTTATCCACCGTGACCTGAGAACGAGATACGCGGCTCCTATCGGGATTGTCGGCACGTCGGGCGGCCTTGCTGGACTTGTTTTACATTGTCGTAGCACGTGCACACTTCCTCCCGCGCCGTTGGCTCTCATTTAATGGGGTGCATCGCCGTGACCAAAAAAATTCCGATGCCGAGCTCGTTTGGTTTTCGTGCACTCTTCGGCTTCAGTCCTTTACCGGCTTCGCCAGCATCATTGCCGGTCTCGGGGGTGGTGTCGGTGCCTTTGTCGGTGTCGGAGTTGGTGCCACTGCCACCCTACACCCACAACCGGTATTCGTCGGGTATTCGAAATAATGATTTGCTTCCTCGACGGGGTCTTGTTCGGGGTGACCAGAACCCACGGCTTCCTCGTGGCTAGACATGTTTCCTACGATTAATTAAGTATGCTAGTTTAATTCTAGACAGAATAAAATGAATAATGAAGAAAAAAATGGCATATGTTTTGTCAGAATGTTGATTCATTCCCCTTCCGGCAAATCCCGGGCACTCGATATGTCCTAGTTTCTAGCACAAGTCATGGCGAAATTCACGGAAATTTTCGGCATGACCTTTGCTAACAAGTGGATATATGGAGCGCTTGAAATTTGCCGGAACGAAAATGAATCAACATTCCGGCAAAACATAGGCCACTCGGATATTCTTGGAAAATTGTCCATTCAACCAACATTAATCATATCAACAATAATGGGATATGCAAATGAACATCAATGACATACATCATATAACATCAATCTTTTTCATTTTAATTTCTACACCTACTGTCTTCTATTACTAAGTAGCAACAATTCTATTTTTAAAAACTAATTATTTTATTAAAGTAAGCAAGATATGTAGCATATAATATATATCAGCATCCTCATATACACTTGCTAATAAATTTTTTGATAGTATCTTAACTTCATTTAGGCAGTATCTTAACTTAATTTTTGCGGCTATAGAATTTTCTATAACTTTTTTCACATATGAACCCTAGAACCCTAGAAATATTTTTTGCTAATAAAATTTATGTCCAAATAGAAATTCCTAAATTGATTCATACTACCTACCTGAATATTGTTGAATCCTAAAAATTGATTCCTACTGCCTACCTAATTGAACCCTAAATTGAAAACCTAGTTTCATTTCTAAAAAAAAAAAGAAAACCTAATTGACAGAGAGGGGGGAGGTGGGGGGGTTGTCGGCTAGTCAGTACCTGAAGGGAGGCAGAAGGGGACGCTGGCTACCGGGGGTGAGGTCGACGGCGGCAGCGCGGACGAGGAGGCCGGAGCGGTGGCGGCGCGGACGAGGAGGAGGAAGGACCGGCGGCGCGGACGAGGAGGAGGCCAGAGCGGCGGCGCGGACGAGGAGGAGGCCGGAGCGGCGGCAGAGGGCGGTGGAGGCGTCGGAGGAGGGAGCGAAGGGGCGCGGGAGGAGAATGGGGAATTTTGGGGGAGGAGGGCGGGCGCGAGGGGGTAAATCAAAATAGCAGTAGCACTGGGCACATACCCGCGCTATAGCTAACTTAGCTATAGCGCGGGTCTGTACCCAGCGCTACTCCTAACTCTTCCATTTTTTGTTTTTTTATTCTAAAAATAAACATAGCAGTAGCGTGGGATGCAGCGCTACTGCTAACTCTGCAATACAAATCCCGCGCTACTGCTAACTCTTATATTTTCTTTCCCTGTTTTCTTTTCTTTTTATTATTTTCCTTTGCTTTTCTGTTTACTTTTCTTTTTTCTTTTGTATTGCTTTTCATTTTCTTTCTCCTTTTTTTTGTTTTTCTCCCTATGGCCTCACACGCAGTCGACGAGAACGTCTCCTCCCACACTGCGCGAATATCACCAGAACCATGGTAGTAATTGAAGGGGATACGATGTATACATCATTTGACCGATAACGGTTACTTAAGTGCGTACACAAAATAGATACATATATATAAATGATGGTTTCTCAGCTGCGTCGACGATGTTTCACATTGAGCTTCTTTCCTTTATTGTTCGTTGTCAAATAATTGAGCCCCTCGTTGTGACTTTTCCGGAACCATGGAGTACGATCTTTCTTACGTAATGTAGTCTTGATTCTTCTTTTGACGTATGCTTCATCGTCATCGTCATCTTCCCTCATCGGGTTGTCGTATTGGTCGTAGTCTTCCTCGTTGGCGACTCCATCCATTCCGACGATGCTCCTTTTGCCTCTCCTCACGACAACACGGCTGGGATTGGTCAGCTCAGTTATGAAGAAGCATTGTGTCACGTGCTTAGCGTGTACCCATGGCTCAGTTTTGGCGATGACGTTAACGTTCACGGTAGCGCTCTTCGCGTCGGGTATAGACATGGTAGTCAAATACTTGTTTTCTCTTACGACGGCCTTAGCCCATCTAACATGGAACATCATCGCATTGTGTAGTCCAGCGTAGTCAAGCTCCCAGATCTCTTCGACCCTTCCGTAGAATCTTTCAGTTGTGTCGTTGGCGTCGGTCATGCATTCAATCGTCACCCCTGAGTTCTGGTAATCAATATTCATGTATTTGGCCTCCGTGTAGAACGTGTACCCGTTGATATCGTATGCCTGATAGGTCGCGAGGTTGGGCGCGGGGCCATGTGCTAAGGCGTATATGAGCAATCCGTCCGCACTGCCCTCTTCCAGGGGATTAGCACGAACTTGCTCTTTGAACCAATGCAAGAAAGTGGAGTTGTGCTCTACAGTAACTTCGGTGTCCGTCTTGTGCATCCCCTGATCACGGTACTTCTTTGCGATGGTTTCTTTGTGCAGTGTCACATAATCTTCTACCGCATCTAGGTATTGTAGCACTACTAAGTTAGCCCTATCAAAGGCGTTTCGTTGACCCGAGTAGTCCATGTGCAATTGCCTCCGACCGTTGTTGTGACCTTCTCCTCCGAGCCTCCCATGGTGCTTCTTGACGGGCAAACCAACAACAGGGTCTCTGACGCCTAGATAATTCTCGCAAAAGGAGATGCACTATCAGGTCAGATACCCCTGGACGATGCTCCCATCGGGATGGGACATGTTACGAACGAATCCTTTGATGACCCCATTCATCCTCTCGAGTGGCATCATGCCATGAAGGAATGTCGGCCCGAGGTCGATGATGTCGTCCACGATGTGTACACACAGATGCACCATGACGTCAACGAACGCGAGCGGGAAGTACATCTCAAGCTCACATAGTATGACAACGATCTCTTCATGTATCCTTCGGAGCTGCTTCACACAGATGGACTTTCGACAGATAACGTCCAAGAAGTTGCAGAGACCAGTAAGCGTGTCACAGACGTGCTTGTCCATTATCCCTCTAATGGCAACCGGGAGTATCTGCGTCATCATCACGTGACCGGAACTAACTTTGATTCCGGTAAGGCACTTGAAGAATTGATCGATCTCCTTCAGACTTAAGGTGAAGCAAGAAGGAGGGCAATAATTCTCCTCCTTCTTGTTGACTTTTCTGCCCCTTTCCCCCGCCTTCGTCTCCGTCTACATCTCCTCCGTCGACTTTTTATGGGGCGGCATGTGGAGATTTGCTCTGATGTTCAAATCTTCCATGTCTCTTTTTGCCTTCGGCCCATCCTTGGTCTTATCTGGCATGTTCATCAATGTTGCAAGAAAGCTCTCAAGGACATTCTTCGTGATATGCATTTGATCAAGGCAATGAGGCGTGTCACGTTTGGGCCAGTACTCCAAGTACGAGAAAACAGACCTCGTCTTCCATACCTTTAGCAGCGGCTCTGACGGCTTTTTCATCTTTCCCGGAACGGGGCACTGTTCCCAGTTTTTCAACAGCTCGTTGATTTCGACGCCACTCCTCTTACGTGAAGGTCCTTGAAGCTCAGCCAAACCATTGAATAGATCTCCACGGGTAATCCTTCTCGAGCCATCTATGGTGCCCCATGTACACGATTTTCCCAGACCCGCCATCTTTCGTTAACGTAAGCTGCTGAGACGTTGTATCATCCATGCACCTCATGCATCCACAGTATTCGTGGCACACCTGGCTCGAGACATACCCGTAACCGAGATAGTCATGCACCGTCGTCATCAGCGCGGCTCTCATATAGAAATAATCTCCTGTGCTGGCGTCCCATGTCTTGACCGGTGATTTCCATAACGTGTGTAGCTCCTCTTTCAGTAGCCCCAGATACAGGTTAATATCATTTCCTGGTTGTTTCGGCCCTTGAATCAGCATGTTCATGTGTATGTACTTTGTCTTCATGCACTTCCATGGGGGGAGGTTGTACATCCATTCAAAGACAGGCCACGTGTTGTGGTTGGTGTTCTGGTTTCCAAACGGATTCATGCCATTGGTACTGGCGCCAAGCATGATGTTCCTTGCATCTTCTGCAAAAAATCAATATTCGGTGTTGAATGCTCTCCACTGGCTAGCATCTTGGAGGTGTCTCAGCTTCGGATCACCTCCATCGTCGGGCTTCTTCCTCTCCGCGTGCCAGCGCATGAGCTTTGCTTTCTTAGGATCTACGAAATACCGCTGCAGACGGGGAGTGATCGGAAAGTACCATACAACTTTCTAAGGAGCTTTCTTTCCGGCCTTCTTGTATCGAGAAGCATTGCACACTTGAAAACTGGTTTTTTCCGCGTGCTCATCCCGATAAATGATGCAATCGTTGATGCATGTGTGGTATCTAATGTGCGGGAGATCAAGAGGGCAAACAATTTTCTTGGCCTCCTCGACACTAGTAGGACACACGTTCCCCGCGGGAAAGAACTTTATTATGTAGATGCTTCAAATGCTCATCAAGGCTTGCGTCTGTCCATTTGTTTTTAGCCTTCGTCTTTAGAAGTTCGAGCGTGAAACTCAAGTGGGTCACCTCGGGATCGCAACCGTCATACAATGGAGTCTTCGAGTCTACTTCCAGTTGCGCCAGCTTGGCCTCCTCTCTAGAAGCGGCTCTATCGCTAGTTGTATTCTTGCGAAGCAGGCCTCGAACATGAGGGTCCTGCACGACTGAACTTAGTAGCGTTGAAGACTGCGGCATGTCCGCCGCCTCTTCTCCGCCATGTTCGGACTCTTCTTCGCCGTGTCCATAATCTTCTCGGCCGCCATGTCTGGACTCTTCCCCGCCGCCATGTCCGGCGCCATCGTCTTCGGGTCGATCGGTCATCTCTTCGTCTAGCCCCATGTCGTTATTGCCTGCCATGTGGATTACCTCATCATCATCTTCACTTATCCATCGAGTATAGCCATCCATGAAACCATTCATGAGCAGGTGTGCCTTCAAACTGCCACGATCAAAGGGGTCCAAATTGACTCCTTCTTTGCATCTTGTACAGGGACATATAATCCTAGTCCGATTATTTGCATACGTGTCCATCACCGCGGATTGCAAGTATCGCTCCACCTTCCTTCCACTCACCTCCATGACCGACTGTGCGGTATAACAAGCAAAAGGATTATAAAAAATGCATGCATGCATCAAAGTCATACAAAAAATTTGCATGACCTTGCCTAAAAATAGGACATATCGAGTTTGCTCGAAATTCACCGAAATGGAAGTAAATCGACATTTGGGCAAAACATAAGCAACTCAGGGGGCATGTCAGTCGCACAAATCCCTTCATATCGCAAACACACATATTCCCATTCTTGAAATGCACAACTTTTTACTCACCTATCTCCGAGAGAGATCGAGCACGGTTAGATGAGGCCTTCGCTACCTATAGGGGTCGAAAGTGGATGGCTAGCTAGCTAGATCAAGTTGTTGGGAGGAGAGATGACTCTAGCTAACTAATGGAGAGGGAGAGGCTAGGTGGCTATGAGACAAATCTAGGAGTGGGAAAGGGATATATATGTATGGAAGGAGGGAGAGCCAAATAAATGAGGAAGATAGAGAAAAGAGGCCATTTATGGAGGAGAATTATGGTGGAGGGGGCATTAATGGGGAGAGAAGAGGAGTAGAAAGAATAGAGAAGAAGGGAAATAATGGTGGAGAAGTAACTAAGAGAGGGGAGAGGGGAAATGAGGGGAGAGGGCAAAGGGGGGCGGAAGGGGGGAGAGGGATGGGTGAAAAGGTATCACCAACCACGACTAGCAGTAGCGTTGTATTTTTGCCGGCACTACTGCTAAGGTGCATAGTAGTAGCGCTTGTTCAGCGCAGCGCTACTACTAAGTGGGGCCCATTAGTAGTTGAGGTTTTGTCGGAGCCGGCGCTACTACTAAAACCTTAGCGGTAGCGCTATATTTAGGAGGGCGCTACTACTACAGCTAGTGTCGGTGGGCACGTTGGGGCCCACTTAGAAGTAGCGCGGCAAGTATTTCCAGCGCTACTGCTAAGGCCTTACTTGTAGCGCTGCCCAAACCCAATGCTACTGCTAATTAGCAGCAGCGCTGCATTTTTTCCCGCGCCACTACTAATGTTCTACCTATAAGCTTTTCCCTAGTAGTGATGTGCTTGACCGGTCACCTCTTTTTTCCAAGTTAGCTAGTGGAAAAGCTCCACATGTGGCCTTCGAAGCAAATGGACGCACATACAACTATGTGTACTATCTCGCAGATGGGATCTACCCGAAGGTAAGAAAGAACTCATCTTTCATAATGCACAAGCGGTAGCTAGGAATGATGTTGAGAGGGCATTTGGAATTTTGCAATCCCAATTTTCTATTGTGCGAGGACCATCTAGATTCTAGGATCAACATAACCTTTAGTATATCATGATTGCTTTCGTGATCATGCATAACATGACAATCAAAAATGAGCGTGTCCAGGATTTAGATTACACCTACCATGATCTGATAAGCGTGCACGTTATGCCAATGAGAAAAAAGGAGTGAATCAAAGGGTTCACGAAGGTCTACAATGAAATTAGAGACTTCGATGGGCACGATCAACTTCAGAAGGATTTGATCGAGGAGTATTGGAAATGGCATGGTGAAAGAGCTGCCTAGTTTCATAATTTGTTTATTGTATTGTGCAAGAATTTGTTGTATTTGTGTTTCATTTGATGTTGTGGATTTGATGAATTATGTAATAATTTGATATTGTGGAAATGTTAAAATTTAAGTTTCAATTCATAATTTTTTTATTTGAAATTGTGCGGTTGTACAACGACTATACAACAATCGGTCGCCAAATTTACTTCTCCATTTGCTTCACCTATTGGAGTTGCACTTTGACATTTCCATTTTGCGTCTTCTGTAGGAGTTGGCACTTTTTTGGAGATGTAAAAAGCAATTTTTGGAGATGTAAATTTTACATCTCCTGCTTTTACATCTCCAAATTTGCATCTTCTACTGGAGATGCTCTAAGATCGATTTTTCGTTTTTCCATGAAGTTTCGGAGTAAAACTCTCGCTAAAATAAGATGACACCCTATCATACTCATAATAAAGTTGAGGCCCAAATGATAGTTTTGTATCGAAAGCTTCTACTCCCTCTGTCCCAAAATTCTTGTCTTAGAGTCTTCTAGATACGGATGTATCTAATCTATTACGGATGTATGTTGTATCTAGAAAAATCTAAGACAAGAATTTTAGGACAGAGGTAATATTTTTTAGGAACAATTCTATTATGGATTTTATAATGGAGATAATCTTTGTTTCGTTTCAAATTATTGGCTTGGATCAAACTTTTCTTGGGTCACCTAACCACCGAAACTAAGGAGACGAAACCCTATATCTCATCGTATATTTTTCGATAAAGGACAATTTATTACATAAAAGGTTTAAGCATTATATTTGGCCTATACATAACTGAGATGCACAAAGCCATAACCAAGTCCATGTTTCAAAAAGTTAGAAAAAAGAGGGAATACAAGTAATAACGTGGAAACTATATAATGCCTAAGACTTAGGAGGGCCAATCCAAAGATCATGCTGCCATCCATTTAGGATAAAATCATCCCTCGCCGTGGTGTCCAATCATGTACACACCTTTGTAAGCAGGTCTTGATTCTCCATATGTTGTCGAGACGACCATAAACGGAGCGTACCGGTACATATGTAGATAACCTGCATAAGAGAAGTACTTCTATCGTTAAAAACCTTATCAATTCTACGTAGCCAAAGCGACCAAATAATGACAAGCACTCCAACCCTGAGAAGAATTCTAAACCTGTATTCTATCCCATGTAACTAGTTGCTAAATAAATTAGCAACACTACGTGGAGGATACAAGTGAGAAGATACTTGGATGACTGACCATATCCAATTTGCATTGGAAAAACAAGTGTTTTATCATTTTTTCGTGATGACAGAACACACATTGTATACTTCCATGACAATTCCTCTTAATAAGGTTATCTTTGGTAAGAATGACTTCTCGACAAAGATACCACGCAAAGATTTTATTCTTCAGTGGTATCTTCATCTTCCCTATCTTCTTCTTATTATCAACTGGCACATCTGACTGGATCAAAGCACTATATATAGAGTCCATTGTGAATTTACCATTCACTTGTAGGCTCCAACAGAGTTATAGAGTGGATAGTCTCAGTAATAGAGTGTTCCATGATGCAAGTCCGGGACCAATTAAATCTCTTCTGAATGTCACATTCGGCATAAAGGATTCGAGAACCTTGACGATAGTATCACCCTTGTGACGCACAATGTTGTATAGAGCCGGAAATTGTTCTCGTGGTGTAGCATTGCCTCGCCTCTTATCCTCCCAGAATCTAATCTCTGATCCGTCTTTAATAGCAAAGAATCCATAGCGGAAGAAGTATTTCTTCAAAGCCATTAAACCGGCCCAAAAAATGTGAGTCCCCGGGCTTTCAATATACTTGGGACACCGCTTTTGAGCCCACATATTTTCTCCTTTGGAGGGTTTACCATACTCCATTTTTTGTTAGTAGCTTAAACATCCATTTGCCAAGGAGAGTTGTATTTTTAACCAGAAGGTCATGAATACCCATTCCTCATTGGTCTTTGGGACGGCAAACCGCACTCAATTTAGCCATACGATATTTATTTTTCTCACTATCTCCTTGCCAAAAGAATTTTGATCGGAAATTATCCAATCTATGCAAGACTCCTTTAGGCAGTTGGAAGAAGGATATCATATATAGTACCATATTACTTAGCACTGAATTTATGAGTACCAATCTTCCGCCCAGAGATAGTAGTTTACCTTACCAACTGCTTAATCTTTTCTGTAGTCTCTCCTTGATGTGTTTCCATTCATCGTTTGTGAGTCTCTGATAATGTTTCGGTATCCCCTAATAACTGATCAAAAACTGGCTTAAACCGCAACCAAACAATTCAGCTTATACTTGAGCCTCGTCTTGGGCCTAGCTAAAAGAGAATTATTCACTTTTTGGAAGTTTATCTTAAGACCTCAGAGGTGCTCAAATGCTGATAAAATTAATTTCAGGTTCCTCGTTCTCTAGGTCATGATCCATAAAGAGAATCGTATCATCTTCATATTGAAGGCTAGAAATTGCACCATCAACAAGATGAATAACTACTCCGTCAATTTGACCATCAACATTTGCACGCTCAATCATAACAACTAACATACCAACCACTATATTAAATATCATGGGCGATAATGAGTCACCATGTCTCAATCCTTTCTTTGTTTGGAAGTAGCTGCCAACGTCATCGTTGACTTTATGGGCCACACTACCTCTAGAAATGTAGTTATAGATCAAAGCGCGCCACTCCTAAGAGAAGCCTTTCATTTGAGAGTCTATTGAAGACAAGATCACTTGACTTTATCATAAGCTTTCTCAAAATAAAATATGATGTCTACCCCATTCAACTTCTTCCGATGTAGTTCGTGAACCATTTCATGAAGGATTACCACCCCATCTAGGATGTTTCTACCTTGAATGAAAGCAGTCTCGAAAGGGCGAACCACATGGTGTCACAACCCAGAAAAATCCTAAATTTTGGTTGTGAACTTAGAAGCATATGCATCCATGAATTCCCTGCACATTTGTTTTTTTAGCCAACAAGACCACCATTTGAATTCCAATTCAAGTTTGAACTTAATGCAAGTTATGGAGGTCTCTCAAATTATTGTTCAGAAAAACTTGCATAATGGCAGGAAAGGAATTTCCAAAGATAATATTTCACTATTTATTTTGAGTGAACTAGAGTTTGAAAAATAGTTTAATTTGGGCAATTAAACTATAATTAAAATTCTCGATGAAATAAACCAAAAGAAAAAGGAAAAATAAAACAAATTACAAATAAGCCCATTAGTTTGCCAAAAATCCTCACAGAAATGTTCAACTAGCCGAGAAAATTCTTAAAGTATTTTAGAAATAGTTTGTCTCATGAAGAATATTCAAATTCAAACTTTAAATTTGAAAAGAGAGAGAAAAAATAGAAAAGGAAAAATAGAAAAAGAAAAAAAACACTCAAGCCAACCAGCCACTTCGCCAGGCCGACCTTGATAGCCAGCCAGTCGACCAGCCAGCCCCAGCACCAATGCTCTCTCTCTCCCCTCTCACAGACAGCAGGCCCTGCCCGTCAGCTCCACCTCCCGCAACCGTCGCCCGAGCCACACGCTCACCACAACGCCATGCCCGAGCCTACGATCCACCCCACTCGCGCACTTCGGCCACTCCTGTCGTCACCCCCATGTCCCATAAATAGCCCCTGCCTCGCTCTACAGAAGCCCCAAGGCCACATTGCCCCTAGCCGCAATCTGACCACCGCAACCATTGTCGTGACCATCCACTACCATCACCGCACTCGCCATCCCCTTGCACACCTGTTGGACATCCCCGACGAGCCCAAGGTCCTCTGCAACCCCAAGTTCAATGGACCACGAAGCTCCGCATCGCCTTCGTCGTTGCTCCGAAGAGCTCCACCGTCCATTTCGTCGCGTGCCATGTTTGAGTGCCTCCCTGTGCTCCCGTGGATCTCACTGGCCATTTGGTCCACTTGATTTCGCCTAGGTTCTTAAAACATTATCTAGAACCCGTAGAATTATCGTAACTAATTATCCAAAACATTATCTAGAAGAAATCTGCCATGTCGACAACATTATCCAAAACAAAATCTGCCATGTCGACAACATTATCCAAAACATTATCTAGAAGAAATTTGTTTATTAAAAAAAATCAATTTTCCACAAAAACCCGTAGAATTATCGTAACTAATTATCTATAGGACCAAATTGGATGATTCTTATTGCAAATGAAACCTTAGTAGATGTACTTTGAAAATAATTTTAGAAAAAAACAAATTTGTACTTTTCAAATTTGGAATTCAAACAGAATGATTTAAATACTAATCAGGTCATAACTTTTAATCTACACGGCCAAATTAGGAGATTCTTTTTGCAAATTGGAATTAGTGAAATCTAATTTAAATTAATCTACTCCTAGTTAACATATGAAATTAATTTAAATATTTTCTAGACACAAACTTAGAAACTCCAAATTCAAAGATATTTGAATTCATTTAATGAAATAAAATTTATAGATAAGTTAAATGCAATTGAAATTAATGCTAGGCTTAATTGTGACATGTTAGGACATGTAATAAATTATTTTCAAGTCATTCGAATCATATCTTAAATTAGAGAAATCAAATGAATAAGCCCAAATTATTTAAGAATGAAATAGAAGAATATTGAATAAAATTTTCAAATTCATTTAATAAAAAATTATGACCTGAATCATTCAAATAATTTTGAAGTCAAACCAAGGTAAAAATAACTCCAAATAATTTCAAATCTGGAAGTCAAACCTGGGTCAAATATTTTCATATAATCTCAAATCCTGAAGTAAAACTTAGATTAAATATTTTCAATTGATTTCAAACAATGCACACTATTGCAGGCGACTCCTATGTGTGCGATCAAGCGGGTGGGGGTGCTATCCGATACGTCTCCAACGTATCTATAATTTTTGATTATTCCATGCTAGTACAATCGTTCTTGGATACTTTATATGCATTTATATGCGGTTTTATATCATTTTTGTGAACTAACCTATTAACCTAGTGCCCAGTGCCAGTTATTGTTTTCTTCTTGTTTTTGGCCTTTCAGGAATACTGTACCAAACGAAGTCAAAATGCCCTGAAACTTATTGATGATTTTTTTTTCTGGACAAAAATAATACCTAGAAGCTTTAGAGGGAGACCGGAGGCCACACAGGGTGGCGTCAAACCAACAGGGCGCGCTCAGTGGGTGTCACTACTGCAGGAAGATCCAAAGACGACACATGAATCAGAGACCCTATGACCAAACTATGTGCGATGCATGAATCGCAGATGGTATAGTTCTAGCTCCGTCGCCAATAATGCAAACTGTGTGCGATGGCAGATCCATCAAGCACGATTCAGAAAGGACTTACGTGTGCGATGTGTGCCATACAGTTCTTCCATACGAACTGTTTGCGACTAGCTAAAATAACACAAACGGTTATAAAGAGCCAGATGTGTGCGATGGAGGGCACACAATTCACTATGAAAAATTGTGTGCGATGATAGAACAAAGCACACATGATTTAGCGTAAGAAGGTGTGTGTGATATGCGGCAAACAGGTCAACAATCAGTGACGTGTGGGAAGACCAATAATAACACAGATGAGTCATCCTGACAAATTGTGTGTGTTGTGGGTAGACGGTGGCTGGTAAACAATGTTCAGCGATTGCTGAAATCATTGCCGACGTGTTCCGTAATTTAATCATTTGATATGTGATTTTCTCTGTTTTCACAACATCGATATGCTGTGTATACGAAACAACAACATACGTACTTCTAAGAACATGATTGCATAACCAAAAAAACACAATGCCAATTCAAATATTGTATCACAAATACTAGAAATATTACAAGGTTCAAATTCCAGCTTTACAAGGCCCAAATTTAAAGATTACAAGGTTCAGACTGATATTAAAAAATCAAATTCTTGTTCTTCAGAATCCTAGTCATGCAATATTACTGCAAAGAGATCCGTCACCGAGAAGTAATATATCGGCTTGATACAGTGACTTACGAATAATCTGTCATTTGAAGTTCCAAACTGAATTTCATGTTCTGCAGAGGCTTTTCCATTCAGCTCTAGACTCCTTCGCTGATCAGCAAATCATTCATTTCGGCGCACTAAATATAGGTCAAACCTCATTACCTTGAGCACCCTTGCTTTCTAAACAAAGAACCTGGATAATTGAATCTCGGGTTTGGTGCCTCGGTACTGTTTGAAAGTAATTTCTTTGAGATGGAAATCAAGGCATTCGATGGGATTGTTATATTGCGCCAAATTTTCCACTTTCGGGCCTGCTTGTATCTACAAATGAAGATACCATATCAGTGCCTAGATGTAGTTTTGTACACTATGTGCATCTTTGATTTGGAGGATTTCTAAAATACACTAATACATTGAGATGTGATCCTCAATTGTTCAGGATTAACATCTCAAAATATGTACTGGAATCCTACAAATTTCCTTTAGAAATAACTGTACATTTGTCATTGTAATGATGGGTAAAGTACCAAAAATTGAACTCAATTGTGGTTAACAGTTAATAGGAAAGAAGCATAACCTTGATGTATACCTTCTCCGTGAACGGAAAGCATATAAGGAATCTAACAATTTCATCCAGATTGGGGACGATAGATTGTAGTGCCAGGATCTTCACTTTGCGCATAGACAGGGTGAAGCCTGTGGGAGTCAATTTCTGCATGACAGCCAAACATAGGTTAACAAAGATTAGATAAAATGTGATGTACAATAATAAAAAGGAGAATAAGAATATTGTACCTGAACGGGTATGGATCCAGCTGTTACAAGTTCGGAGAATTTAGCACACGAATAGCCCAACATTTTCAATTTCGGTGCGTCAATGACCCTGACTCTTGTTGGACTTTTTTATGAAGTACAAAAAATCTCTCAAGGAAAGGCGCATTCTCAATGACCATATCGTGAAACACTTCAACTGACTTCATGTTGCGGCACCAGCCATGCACATAACTGGTACGGGCATTCGTCGTAGCGATGTGAAGGCTATTGAACCCAAACATCGCCTGAAGACGAAGGTACTCGAGCGCGGTACAGCCACGGAGCAGGAGCTCCAAATCCTCCTTCGATATGCTGACGGAAATGATCTTGAGGTCCTTCAGTTTAGGGAGATGAAGAGCGTGCACGACATTAATCTGGGGGAAAAACACTCCCTAAACGTAGCGCGGAGCAGCGTGGGCACGAGGCAGAGTACGGACGGAGGCAGCAAGCGCCCATGTCCAGCTGCAAAACTGAGCTCCTCGAGCTGATCTAGTGCGAGGGATGAGAACCACTCATCAATCTTCGGTTCGACCTTGCAGTTGGAATGGATCTTGCCGATGGCAAGGCGTCTGGCTGGCGCAGTGGGCGTGGCAAGGATGTGGGACAATGCTCCAGGCATTTGCGATCCCCGCAGCAGAGCTCGTCATCATCAAGGAGGTTAATGGGGGTGGAGTGCCATAGGGGGCGCCACCGCCTGGAGAGGATTGTGGTCTGCACAGCAGATTTGATGGGGAGGAGGGACATGATGGTTACCAACATCTCATCGGGGATGCTGCTGATGAAGTCCACGCTTGTGGGAGGCTCTTGTGGTTCAGCCTCGACCCGCCCCCGCTTGTTGGCCGGCTCGTCCTCCATCAGAAAAGGAGTTGATCCTCGGCGGTGACCCTTAAAGATAAAAACGGAGGAGAAGGTGGAGCAATAATGGAGAACTTGGGAGCAAGGCGGGCTCTGGGTGGAGGTCAAAGGGCTCTATTCCCGGTGAGCCAGTTGCGCGTGCGTGGCGGACTGCTCACAAGCGTCCCTCTGAGCTTGCACGACGTACTGCTCGCACGCGTCCCTTCTAATCAAACCTGCACCCACAGCACCTCCTAGCCAATAAAATAAGGGGGACGCATGGCGGCACGTAATGGTTAGTGCAACGCAGATATTTTATTATTAATAATAATCGCGTTTGTAAACTTACCATTTGTTCCTCCTATGTCCCGTATTGTCACCGCGTTGCCGCCCAAGGAATCCAGTGCACGCTTCGGCGTCGCACATGGGTTTCTTTTGGCCACGTTCCTACGCGCAACCGCGCAGGTTCCCTCGTAAGCTTCCCCATCGGTTTCCCGCCACAAGCGAATGAGCATAAGAGTCGACACGACATACGCGGATGTACACCTAGTGCAGCCTAGCCCATCTACTAAGCATGCCAACCCGACCAAGCGCCGCCTCTGCCATCAATCTCCTTGACGACGAAAATGATCCAGTGTAGGCGCAACGGCATGTCGAGGCCGATGCGTGCCTAGCGACGCGCCGAATAACGTTGTGCTGAGCGTCATCACAATGGTTGAGCAGACCCTTGGCGTCAGGCACGGCAGTGCCATCGACAACATAGCCGCCTCACCACCGAGAGGCTGCAACGTGCCGCACAAGAAGATCATCGGTGGTGCTCCGTAGAGCAAAACATGTGTGTCCGTGCCGAGAGGGCAACACGCCGCACAACAAGACCGGTGGAGGGCTGCAGAGCGAGAGGCGCGGTGCGCGGCAGAGCAAGAGCGGTTCCATCCGCGCTTGCCTGTTGTCCCACTGACATGACGTTGTAGCTGTGTCCACGGCACGTCAGTAGCCTGATTTCTCGCCAGGAATGGGTAGAGGCTGTCTACGCCGTACTTGCAGTAGAGCCCAACCGCACCATACTTGCACTGGATGCCGTCTGTGTCGTTCGCATTGGTCGTGTCATTCATCTTGTCCGCGGCCCCCTCGATGCCAACGGGCTGGTTGGTAGGCTTGAGCTCCTGCTTGGCCCTGGTGTCCAGCGGGGAGCAGTAGAAGAAAATGGTCGGCACATCCTCGAAATGGTAATCTCCGACGAAATAGCCATCTTGGAGCTCGAAATCGCGCTCCAGTTGTACCACGAGCGTGTCAACCGCATGGACAAATGCTTGACCGAGTTTAGGAAGAGCCAAGAGCTTCCCTAGGTTAGGGTGGTAGTCATCGACGCGTTTTATTTTGTTGAGTTGTTTTGATGTCGATCCCAATGTCTGCACAACAATCATAATATTGATATGTTTTGATGTGTGGATAATTTATGTTCTATTATTATGTTTCAATATGTGTAACAACTAGAGCCAAGAAATGAATACAAAAAGCGGTAGAAATGTGCAACTAATAATATATATTAATTGTTCAATAGCTCATTGCAGACATCATACATATATCATCACATATATGTGATGATAGTACTTAACTAATACGTACAATGAATAAAAATTAAACTAATAATAACCCATCCTTGAGCGGGGAGCAGTAAAGTGGCAGCCTCTCGCTAGCAGCTTCCTGGTGCGCTGCATCTTCCCAACGCGTAGGGAGTTCGCTGCCTCCTCTGCCTCGCAGCGCTCGACGTGCCGATCAGCCTCTTGCTGGCGGAGGTGGGCGAACATTCAGGGCATTTAACTGGACGCCCACCCGAGCTCTTTGGCGATGGCATGCTCAAGCTTATCGGCCCATGCCCACGTAGCGGTGAGGCGTCTAGCGCCTCTGGCTTTCATTGCATGGTACCGGCCGTCTTCGTACACCTCCTCCGCTCGTCGATGCGCCCGCCGCCAAAGCTCCAGCTCCTCCTTTTCCAATGCGGCACTAAGGGCATTCCACGCAGCAAGGCCCCTGGTGCGCTCCTGAGCCCGCTCCTTCTTCAACACCTTATGTGGCAACGCCTTCCACAAAGTCAGATTGTACTGGCCCCAAAACCAATCTTCAGTTGGGGGATCTCGCACGACCTCGTCTAGCGGCGCGAAGGGTTCCTCCTCGTCGCTACACTATGCCCTGTCATCGTGGGGTGGCGCCTCCTCCTCTGCTTGTGCACAGACCGGCCACGTCATGGCAGAGTTTTGTGCGAGGGGTGGGGGAGAGAGACGAGAGAATGCAGGCGGGATGACGTCTCGACGGCCAACATTTATAGGCAGCCGGAATCTTGATCGATGCTAGCAGAAAAACGAGGGGACTGCAACGGACACACTGCACGCCGAAATTCAATGGCCTCGATTACACGCAATTGCTGAGTCAGCAACCGTGTGTGACTTAACATCACCAACGGTTCCCAATGCATGACCGCGTGGGATTAATAGCCCTCGAAAATTGGCTTCCAAAACTCAAAACGCGAAACATAGTGCCAATCATGTGGGACCCGGTTGTCTTGCCAAATATTTACATTTTCTATCCAAATGTAATGCATGCGTGCCATTTATCTTACAACTAACTTACTATACTTTGATAATATTGGAAAATCTAATAAATAAATACTTTTATATGACTCAAATATTAAAAAAATGACATGTCATCTTGGTGCCATGTATTTCGGATCATTTTCTTTTATCTCGAATTTCAAAACCTATATTATTTAATATGATTTTTGTGTTGCGGAAGCAAGTGTAGTACTTTAACCACAACATCTTGGCCCATGTCGAGAAATCATGCAGATTTTCATGTAATTCAGAGCATTTTTTTTTTGACTTTAGAAACCTAGATTCTCAATGCTTGTGTCCAAACTGTTACTCAAAATGTTTTGAAATCCTTCAAATTTATTGCATGGGGCATATATACAAAAGCAAGTAGTACGTAAATATGATTTTTCCAGTAGTTTTTGCTTCATCTAGCATGTTCATGTGTTTCAGTTTGGAACTACTGCCACTAAATTTCTAGAAACTAACTTAATGTATAAAAATGCCAATAGAACGCTGAATTTTTTTAAATTTTAGGATGTCGGTCGTATTCGTGCATTGTAACGATCAAAAAAACTAGGCCGGATGAGGTAGAGATTGGCGGTTCGTCATCACACAAGGCCCCACGTTCCCTCTCGGAACCACGAGCCTTCATGTGATGCTTTGGTTTGTGAGAGGCACGTGTCCAAGCTTATCTCAAACAAGTCGTTACTTTAACCATGACATCTTGTCCCCATGTCGGGAAATCATGCAGATTTTCATGTACTTCAGAGCATTTTTTAATTTTTTTTAATTTAAAAACCTAGATTCTCTATTCTTGTATCCAAACCGTTACTCAATATGTTTGGAACGCCTTCAAATTTATTACGCGTGGCATATATACGGAAGCAAGTAGTACATAAATATGATTTTTCCATCCTTTTTTGCTTCATCTGGCATGTCCATGTGTTTCAATTTTGAATTATGGCCATTAATTGCTAGAAACTAACGTCATGCATAAAAATGCCATTTGAACCCCGAAAATGTCCAAATATTAGGATACTGGTCGTATTCGTGCATTGTAACGATGAAGAAAAGCTAGGCCGAATGATGCAGCGACTAGCGGCTCGTCATCAAACAAGGCTCCATGTTTCCTCTCGGAACCACGAACCTTCGATTGATGCTCCGGTTTGTGAGAGGCATGTGTCAGAGCTTCTCTCGAACAAGTCATTACTTTAACCACGACATCTTGGCCCCATGTCGGGAAATCATGCATATTTTCATGTACTTCAGAGCATTTTTTTCATTTTTTGAATTTAAAAACCTAGATTCCCAATGCTTGTGTCCAAATCGTTACTCAAGATGTTTGGAACTCCTTCAAATTTATTGCAGGTGGCATATATACGAATGAAACTAGTACATCAATATGACTTTTCCACCAGTTTTTGCTTCATCTTGCATGTTCATGTGTTTCAGTTTTGAGTTATGGCCATTAAATTTCTAGAAACTAACTTCATGTATAAAATGTCAATTGAACCCCGTTATTTTCCAAATTTTAGGATGCCGGTCATATTCGTGCATTGTAATGATGGAAAAAAACTAGGCCGACTAAGGGAGCGACTAGCGATTCGTCATCAAACAAGGCTTCATGTTCCCTCTCGGAACCACGAGCCTTCGTGTGATGCTCCGGTTTGTGAGAGGCATATGTCAAAGCTTATATCGAACAAGGCATTGCTTTAACCAGGACATCTTGGCCCATGTCGGGAAACCATGGAGATTTTCATGTACTTCAGAGCATTTTTTCATTTTTTGAAATTAAAAACCTAAATTCTCAATGCTTGTGTCCAAACCGTTACTCAAGATATTTGGAATTCCTTAAAATTTACTGCACGTGGCATATATACGGAAGCAAGTAGTACATAAATATGATTTTTTTTCAGCAGTTTTTGCATCATCTTGCATGTTCATGTGTTTCAGTTTTGCATTATGGACATTAAATTTCTAGAAACTAACTTAATGTATAAAAATGCCAACTGAACCCCGAAAATTTCCAAATTTTATGATGTCGTTCGTTCATTGTCACGGTAGGGATCTTTTTCTTACAATTAAAACAATATCCGTTACCGATGTACCCCAAAAGAAATTACAATTCAATACAAAAAGTGAACTGCATACACACGGTTCTATATAGGAACCGTTTGAGATGAAAATTCAAGGATCTATTTATGGCTTACAACGGAAGCTTCGTCGGCTTAGTCTAGCTCGGATTCTGTTCACCCTCGATGCCCATTCCCTAACAAACCCATTCTGCAAAGAATGACGCCATGGGAACGCTTCGTAAGGGTGCGTACGACCGCCCCCTCGGCCCCGAGCGCTCCCGCCTCTACCAATAACACGGCCGCCTCGGCCGAGAGCGCAGACGCATCTCCCTTGAGCGCGGCCACATCCGCCGAAAGGGCCTCTACAGCGGCCGAAAGGGCGTCTGTAGCCGCGGAGACGGCAGCTGCAGCTGCTGCGACGGCGGCTGCAAACGCCAAGAGCGCTCGAGCAGCGTACCGTGCTGCGGAGGTCGCCCAGGCCCAGGTCGAGGCCATCTAGGCCAATATCGAGAACGCCCGGTCCAAGATACTCCAGGCTTCCTCGGAATCCAGCATGCACCACACATCCGAAGAGGCGGCTGTTGCAGATGCCGAGATGCATGCCGACGATGCGGCGGTAGAGGCCATGGAACCCCTTCCCCACGAGATCTCTAAGCGAGAGCTGGAGATGCGAGAGCCATCTGAGAGCGATGAGAGCTGGGAGAAGTTGCGCGTGGCTCAAGAGGAGATCGAGAAGCGCCTGTCCTTCGAGGAATCGGTGGTGGAATACCAACACGAGCTCTGGCGGCACCACTACTACGATTTCAATGTTGATGAGGGCGACGCCGATGATGAGGGCAAACCTGAGGACGAGGATGTCGTCGTTGTCGAATTCAGCCTGGGGGACGCGGAGTCCAACACCGGCGGAATGTCACCCAGACAAGTCGTCGACATCTCATCGAACATCAGCGAAGCATAGAGCGGCGGCTCATTGGCGTCTTTCTTAAAATTATGTATAGTACTAATAGCCTTTGTTTAGAGAGCCAGTCTTTTCTTAGAGCTATGTCTAGTTCAAGCAGCTTGATTATTTAGTGAACTTGCTCGGTTTAGTAACTGCGAGCTATGTGTTCGCTAATTGGTATACCCAATTTAGCAGTTGATGTTAAATTATGCAATGACGTGGATGTGCACTATAACCAGGGAATACGTGGGGAGGGGTGAAATTTTGTATGTTCTATATCATCGCACGCGCTAAAAGCAGAAAACCCGTGGCTGGTGAATCTTTGCGCGCCAAGTTTCCCTACACCTAATGAAAAATTTCTTCGACCGCCGAAATATCTGCCTCCCCCCTCAAGGGCCACATTTCCCCTGTTACCCCTCCCCACCGCTACATCTCTCCCTTTCGCATCCGACCACCGCGGACTCCGTGGTCTCCTCGAATGACCCCTCAAGTGGTATCTCCTCCGACGACAAATCTCTCACCAGCCAGGTATTCCTCTCTCTTCTCTCTGGCTTAACTAGGCTTAGGGTTTTGGTTTGGAATTGGGGATTTTAAAGCGGCGGGACAATTTGAGCTATTTCTTTCTCTTGTATCTCCCTAGGACAATCATTTCCAAGGAATGGAGCGGGGTAGCTGAAGACCTGCATATTCATGGTGAGCATCAGTTCCATCCATGAAGTTACGAGCTTTTGAATCTAGGTACAGTGAGAGGTAGTTTCTGGGACGTGCAAAGAAGGTTAGCCTAACTCTCGTTGTTAGAAATCATTTGTTATAATAGGTGTGATTCAGACACTTCCCGTGTGCTATTTGATTCTGGATGTGATTAAGACACTGTCACAGTTCTACGGTTGCGAGTGTCATTTTAATTGATATCAGTAGTAATATGTTATAAAATTTGTTCATGTACATACCTGTCACTATTAATTTGATCTCATTCAAACACTGTCGATGTGCATCCTGTACTACAAAGAATATTGCATTTATATTTAGCTTCCTCGTCAAATTGGTAATTTGTTATTACACATGGAAGAAACAGAGGAGGGATGAGAACCAGAGCATCCTACTACAAAGACTCTTCGAGCAGAACCATGGCATGGCCGATGAACAAATTGACATGACTACAAATTGACATGACTTTATCTAAGAATAAAGCAGACCCATGTGAAGCATGCAAGTACAAGCATGGCCAGCCATTTCTTGTTGGCCAATACTTTGAGGAGTGATGTTCCACTTGTCGCAAGTTACATAAATATTGCATGGACAGAATGTCTAAATGAGAAGATACTAACATTCGGCAAGCGCACAACGACATTAGGCATTTCAATCACCTTTCAGGTACCATCAATGTGGAATTCGAGGACTTTCATGTCTTCTTCAACTTCGATGAGCTTGCTGCCCCACTTGTCAAATGCTTGATGTTGTAAGTACTTCACAAACTCTGAACAACTTCTCCATACAAGGCTCTAAATGAAAAAATTCTAACTGTATTGTATTCCTCTCAGGGGATTGACGGCGCACAGATCATTCAGGGTGCATGCGTATTTCATAGATCCTGATTTAGGAAACGACAATTTATAAAGTAATAATGATACACAGAAGGCTTACATTATACATGTAGCCAATATCTTGTGGAAGTTACAGGTAGCAGAATTCTTCATGTGGCCATATCATGAATGGTAAGTTAAATATACAACCACGCATACATTGATCGTCTTTTAGTTTTAGACATAGTTCGTAAGCTCAAGGTTTTCTTAAACTATAGCCATCACTGGATCTTGGTGGTCATTGTTCCAAAACGCAACACAGTTTACTACCTGGATTCTCCCAAAGAGTCAAATAAGCCTCGGGATCAGAATCATCTTCATGATTTCATGGATAGGTATTGAATTCTTTGATGTCAATATGTTGTGTTCATATCTGGTTCAAGAATTGAGCATGTGAAAATTCATCTTAATTTGCAGTGTATTGTCAAAGAACATAACTTTAGGAGGGATGCAGTTCGACCACCAACTACCTCTGCAGCACGTGATCGTTTCTCCGGTAAGACAACGAAATCCCTTATTTTCAAAAAATGCTTGTCAGATGTTTAAGTTTCCAAGTAAACCTCTTTCTATTTCTGTCCAAAGAAAAAAGAAACAACTTACATCGGTTAGGTTGTTCCTAACAGGGCAAATACATGACAAATATTGTACAAAAAACTTCAGTGTCCTCAACAACAAGAAGGGACCAATCTATGTGGATACAACGTTTGTGCACACATGATGAACCTATGCAGACATGTGGAATGTGGTGCCGATGCTGACAAAATAGAACTAGTAAGTATGTTTCTTAATTACTATCTTCTACTCCACACATATGTCACATTCTGATCTAAAAATCCTGTGGTGGATCTTCGGACCAACGACCTCTGAACCGCTCGCCGCAGATGAATTGTTGTCTGATAGAAATTTATCAGCACCTTCTTTGTGAAACACTATATCAAGCCCAGTCCAGACGTCGAAGATTTCAGCATTCATATCTCCCAAGAATAAGTATGCACTCATATAGTGTTATCAACTAAACATATACACATGGATGCATTGTTTTCCATGTGATCATGTCTTCGTATTTCATACACTATGATTATGTACTGCATATGTCAGTCATTCATCTATGGAATTTAGCTAGCATTCATTCAATTGCATATTGTGGTGAATTTTGATGAATGTTCTTACTGTGGGCACTATTTGTTCAATTGCATATTGTGGCGAATTATGATGAATGTTCTTCATGTGCACAATATTTGTTCGATTGCAAATTGTGACATATTTTCTATTCGCAAGGTGATTCAAATGCGATATTTTACAATAACCTGGTCATTTCAGGGCACACGGTTCAAGCAACTAAGCGTGTGCGATCCAGAACGGAAAGCACACTCAACTCATAGCGCAACCGCCTGTGATCGACAGGAAAAGCACACGAGATATAAACTGAAACGTTGGTGATACATAAGAAATCGTAGACGATTTGCAGCACTTCTATGTGTGTGTAGGAGCTCCACAATCGTCTGCCATAGCACCTTCTCTCACATGTGAGCCAACAGGAAACCATGCCCGGTGCAAAGATGATCCCACACGTAAATTGTTCGGGAAATGTGTGTGATGATATCATGCATGGCAGACGCTTGCCAGAGAAAACTCGTGTGCGATGATGTAGATATCATACACAGTTTCTACGATGACCCATGTGGATTAGGTAATGTTTCGCAAACGGTTAAAGGTCAAACACCATTTGTTTTCCATGAGAAATAGACGCATTTGACTCGTGATAGATGTGTGTGATTGATCCCCAATCCCACACGTACGCCTAAAACATAGTGTGTGCGATATGTTCCTACATTGCACACGATTACATTTGGCAGAACATCTGCACCATCGGTCACCATCTGAAGGTTTTTACGTGTCGTGTGGGATGGACCCCCCTATCGCCCACATAAGCAAGGGGACGGTTTAAACAATCGTCGAGGAAAGGGGTTAAAACCGTTTGTATAGCACGTCGCTGCACCAGTGGGCGGCCGCGCCCTGATGGCTTGGGGCCACCTCCCACGGCCTCCTGACCTAATTCTTCCTCTATATATTCTCTAAAATCGGGAAAATACACGAGTGTCGTCGTTTTCTCACAACAGATGCCAGGGGGTGGCTAATCGAGGTGAGAGCAAGGCTGTCGTCGAGGATCCGGGACGGAATAGGGTAGTAGCACGCGGTGGTTTACCCAGGTTCAGTGCTCTCCGGAGAGATAATACCCCTACTCCTGCATGTCTGTATATGAAGTGTATGTGTAATATAGGGTTGCTCCTTGAGCTGTGTGGGAGAGGAGAGCCATGGGCTTGTTGCCTCATACGTGAGTGTGAGAGTGTGTGGGGATGAGAGAAATGAGAGGAGCTTGGCCAAGAGTGAGCTCCCCTGGTGCCTCTTATAAAGGGAGGCCCAGGGGACAAGGGGTGGCCCACATGGCCAACTATCCACTATTGGAGAAGACATATGAGATGACGCATGATGCAGTCAATAGTGCACCACTATTGGAGATGACATGCGAGGTGACGTGATGACGCAAGCTATAGTGCACCACTATTGGGGTGCAGTGAAGTGACACATGATGCAGGCTATAGTGCACCACTATTGGGGTGCAGTGAAGTGACGCATGATGCAGGCTATAGTGTCCTCACGTCATGTCCGATGGGACGGGGGTGGTTGACTTCGCCCAGCAGGCTGGCTGGAGCAGCAGGACGGGGGGTCAGACGGAGCAGCCGGCTGGTGCAGCCGGGCAGGGAGTCGGCTAGACTTAGTAGCCGGCCAGGTCGCGGTGCCAGCCGGAGCAGCCGGACAAAGGGGTGTTGGCCGCCCTGTTGTTTTAAAATGTCGAGTCGCCTCCTTGAGCCTACCCGGGGGTAATCCCCCCGACAGTAGCCTCCGAGCCTCCGGGCGACTTGGAGAGTCGTGCGGAGGGTCTTTGCGGTTGTCGTTGTTGTTGCAGAAGTCGTTGATGACGGTCGATTGCGGGCCAGGGACGGCGCGGCTTGCTTCCAGCGGGGGCGCGCCAGCGCTCCCGCTGGGTGTAGCCACCGAGCCTCAGGGCGACTCGAAGAGTCGGGCGAAGGGTCTTTGCTGTCGCTTGAGCGAACGGTGGCGTCAAGGTTGTCAGGCGTGGACGCGGGGTCCTCCGACTGATGGGCGTGGGGCCCTGCCGGGCGCGGATGCAGGGTCTGCCGGCTGATGGGCATGGAGCCTTGTCGGGCGTGGACGCGGAGTCCACCGGCTGGCTGTTTCCAGCGGGGGCGCGCCAGCGCACCCGCTGGGTGTAGCCTCCGAGCCTCCGGGCGACTCGAAGATTCAGGCGGAGGGTCTTTGTTGTTGCTGAAGCAAATATTGGCGTCGAGGATGACGGGTGCAGACGCGGGGTCCGTCGACCGATGGGTGCGGGGTCCGCTGGCTGATGGGCACGGAGCCCTGCTTAGGATGGACGCGGGGTCCGCCGGCGGTCGAGCGCGAGGCGCGGCCGGGGGCGGACGCGGGGTCCGCCGGCTGATGGGCGCGGAGCCCTGCCTAGGACGGACGCAGGGACCGCCGGCTGTCGAGCGCGAGGCGCAGCCGGGGGCGGACGCGGAGTCCACCGGCTGATGGGCACGGAGCCCTGCCGAGGGCGGACGCGGGGTCCACCGGCTTTCGAGCGCGAGGCGCAGCCAGGGACGGACGCGGGGTCCGCCGGCTGATAGGCGCGGAGCCCTGCCGAGGGCGGACGCGGGGTCCGCCGGCTGTCGAGCACGAGTCATAGCCGGGGGTGGATGCGGGGTCTGCCGGCTGATGGGCGCAGAGCCCTGCCGAGGGCGGACGCGGGGTCCGCTGGCTGATGGGCGTGGAGCCCTGCCGGGCGCGGACGCGGGGTCTTCCGGCTGTTGAGCGCGAGGCGCTGCCAAGGGCGGACGCTGGGTCCGCCAGCTGTTGAGCGTGGGGTGCTGCCGGGCGTGGTTGCCAAGCCTCCGAGCGAAGGGATTCCTCATGGAAATGATCGTGCAAAAGACGAGTTTAGTTTATGCACACGTGTCAAATATCTGGTTTTGGTAGTGCAAGTTTTATGCAGAGGGTACCGACTCGGTTTTGTACGAGCCCCTTCAATCTTTTTCATGTGCACTCCGCTCTTTGGCTTTTGCTCTTGCCAGCCGGACAACCGGGAGCCGGTCTGTGGCTGAAGTGAAGAGTGGGCCGCAGAGTGGAGCGTACAGTACTCGGACTCTGGGAGCAGACTCGACCGAGCAGACACTCACAAATGAAATGACCGGGTTGCCCAAGCCGTTTTCTCCCGGGACGTTTTTCGCGTGGGGTGACCTCCAGCTTGTGCTCTTGCTAGCCGGACAGTCGCGGTGCGATCTGTAGCTGAGACAAAGAGTGGACCTTGGTACCGTACACGCTACTAAGCCGTTTTGTGGGAACGACCGTATCGGGCCACACGGCCAACCCCTTAGCCGAGGCTAGCTGGCGCTAGGGTGAACATTAAGGCAGCTGAATAAATGCAGCGACAAACCCGAGGGTCGCTCGGGTTATCCGTTTTTGTGCACGGTGCAAAGATATGCGGGTGGAGATCTCACATTGCTTTTTGGCGCCGATGAGACGGTTTTTGTCGAAGACAGCCGGCGCGACTTTTAGCCAGCGGAGCGCGCCGATGGCGTGTCAGCCGGCCGGACCCGAGCGACCGGGCGTTGAGGCGGTTCTCCAGCCGGCCCGGAGTCGAAGTAGGCGGGCAGGCCGGCCGGCCAGGCGGCGGTGTAGGTCAGCTGACCGAGTGGAGACGCCGGGAGGTGGGCACAGGTATCCCTTTTTCTTTTCCTTCAAGTTTTTTTTTCAGCCGGCCCTTTTCTTTTGTTCCAGGTGGCTGGGCAGCCGGCACTCTCTTTTGCTTTTCCTCTTGCAGCAGCCGGCTGCGGCGGTTGGGAAGCGTTGGCCGGCGGGAGCGCGCGAGGGCAGTCGCAGCAGGCAGGCGGAGGTGGAGCCAGCGTACGACGCGTGCACGGGGCAGGCGGCCGCAGAGGTGCGGGAACGTAGGCGAGGCGTCGGGCGCGCGGAGGCGGAGCCGACGGTGCGCGCGTGGAGGCGGAGCCGGCAGGCGGCCGTGGCAGGGCGAATGCGGGGCGACGAGGAGGCAGAGCCGGCAAGCGGCCGTGGCGGGGCGGCTGCGGGGCGACGCGAAGGCGGAGCCGGCAGGCGGCCGCGGCAGGGCGGCTGCGGGGCAACGAGGAGGCGGAGCTGGCAGGCGGCCGGGGGCGACGAGCCGGCGCGGGTGCGCGAAGGCGGAGCCGGCGGCCCGTGCTGACGCGGCGAATCGGGTCGAGGCGGAGCCCTGCCGGGGCGCGACGCAGGGAGCGGGGTCGAGGCGGAGCCGGCCGAGGCGGACGGACGTGAGGCGAGGAGGTGCGCGCGGGTGACGAGGAGGCGGAGCCGGCAGGAGCAGCCAACTGTCATCGGGACAGAGGCACGGCCGGAGCGCGGCCGGAACGGGGGACGGCAGCGACGGGTTGTGACACCCTGATTTTTGGCCACTTTTTCTTTTCGAAATCTTTTTGGTTTTACTTGCATTTTGGTTGGTTTTTCAGTCAACTATGGACTTATGAATCCTTGAATTTTTTTCCAAGTAACCCAAAACCCTCATCACCTTGCCAAAACCTTTCCACACCTCTCCTGGATCAATTTCCAATATTTAATCTTTTTCCATTAATTCTTTTCTTCCTCTGGGAAACTATGTCATCACTATGGGTTGTGAAGCAACCTATAGTTTGGATGATCAATAAAATCCCAAACTTTTTCACACCTTCTCATCATCATATAATCCCATAATCTCCAAAAATATTCCATTGTCCAATACAAAATTTTGGCCAGAATAATTATTTCCTCTCTGGTCGGAATTGGTCAGTTGTGAAGCAACTCCCATTTTCCTAGCTCAGAAAATCCCCAGTAAATTTCCTGAGATACTAGGGATCCTATCTAACCACAATACCCAAAAATATCATCCTGGCCAGTACAAAGTTTTAGCAACAAGGCTCTGCCAAGTTGCTGCATTTTTGGGACCTCCGTGAAGGAAGTGCTAGCTAGAGGTATCCAATGGCCATGAAATTTTGATGGCATCTTCTATGCAGCAAATGACTCCCACACACCAAAATTCATCATCAGGAGATCTACCATATGAGTGCCACAAGCTCAACAAGTTTCTGGACCAGTATGGTAGTTTACACATGAACTATATTCAAATCTTATCTAAGCCTTTTCAAATTTGGCCAGTTTATGGTCCTTCCAACCTAGATCACACTAGACATCTCCACTGGCTTCATCTCCAACTCATCTCTTCTCTGGAACCTCCTCAAGTTTGCTGTCAGAAGCTGTAGCTGAAGCTACACTTCACAGCAGGATGAACCTGGCCAAACCAGAGGCATAGAGGGACTAAATAACCAAGGGAGAACACCCCAGACATGGTGTGCTGGACAGGGGAGGCCTCCAGACACCACTGGACGTGGTGAGCACGGCATTGGCATGCAATGCACGCGCTCTGCACCGCGCCCGAGTCTGATGTGAGGCGTCCCTGCTGCCCCGCGTGGCCTCACCTTGTCCTCGCGCGCCGACGTCTTCCCCTACTCCCACCTGGACGGTCTGGATCCCTCTCCTCGCCGGAATCGGCCTCGGCGGCCGCCACGGCACTCGGGCACTGTGGCGTCCGTGCGGCCACAGTGGCTCTGCAGCGCGTCTTCTTCCTCCGCTAGCTTCCATCGTGCCATTACTTCCCCCTGCCCTCTCCCGTCTTGTCACCCCGCAAGCGGCCAGCCAGCGCGGCGTCCTGGCGCCGGTGACGTGTCCCGAGCCTCGCCTCTTCGGGAGAGCTCGGCCGCGCTCGCATCCGGCCTATATAAAGCCATGCCCGGCCCTCCAGAGCTCTCCACCTCACCTCACCATCACTCAATTGCCTCCCCGAGCAGCGAGCCACGGCCGAGAGGCCCTCTGGCCTCAAACCTCGCCGAAGATCCGCCGCCACCCGAGCTCGGCCGCCTCGCCATTCCACCCCTCTCCAGCCCCAACCAACTCCACCCTCGAGCTCAGTTCGTTTCCCTGGTCCTCCTCGACCCCTTGCCCAGCCAAAACATCGCCGGAATCACCGTCTCCGTCGGTACCCGAGCGCCGTCGCCGCCGGAGAGGAAGGGGTCGACGTTGTCCGGCCATCTCTCGTCACGCTGCGGGTATGTGCGTATTCATCTCCGTGAGCCCGATCCATCCCAGCCTTCTCCCGACCTCGCCGCCGTCCCTATCGCTGGCGAGCATCACTGGTGAGCCACCCCGCCTCTGTCTCTCTTCCCTCTCTCTGTTTAAACAGGCCGGCCCCACCCATCAGCGGCTCACCCCACGCGCGTGAGGGGGTAAGTGGAGGCGTATTCGGAGAATACGCCTTCGACGTGGCCGCTGGAGGTTTTCTGGTATTTTCTGATTTCTATTTATTTAATTCATTTTGACCAGGAACTTTGACTAGCTATATCTTTTTATTTACAAGCCCAATTGATTTGATTCTTTTTGCATTGGGTTTGTATTGAACTCCTTTATTTTCTGACCAAAGTTGGTATTTTTCCAATATTCACAGAATTCCTGGTTAACAAAAAGGCTTTATGTGACATTTTCCTTTGCTATTTTAAAATACTTTCAGAAGGAAACTTTGGTGCATTTGAAGACCAGGAGTGTTTGGGCAACCCAACAAAGCAAGGCAAGCCAGGACATCCATCTTTTGAAGCAATTCAATAGCATTGCATATTTCAATACATTATGCTCAATTATTTGCCATATAATAATGCATAGTAATTTAATTTAAATGCTTATTTCTGCTATTTTAAGTTAATGCGATAAACCACATGCTTACGTAATGAAACTTAGTCGGTTGATCTGGAGTCACCTGTCCGGGCTTATCCGTGCAGCCACATTTGCCGGTATGGGACGGCCTTGACTTGGTCTGGCTCCGTGCTCTTTCACCGGTACCTCTAGACAGGGAGGGTTATGCGTGCGTGCTACCCTGATCAGGTAGGCGGCGATAACCCTGTGAGCCCAGATGAGTTTTCTGCCGGTGTCCCCGTTTGGGACAGTTTAATTGGCCACGACGGTGGCAGGTGTCACGAGGTAGCACAGGGGCCACCCAGGGCAGGACTCCAGGGGAGGATGAATGCCGGTGGTACGGTAGGAGAGTCACGGGTTAGGCAGGTTTCGTTGGAGCAATGCTGGTCCACCCGAATGGGATCACGAGGCTAGGTGCGCCATGGTGTGGGTAAAGTGCGCAACCTCTGCAGAGTGAAAAATCTATTCGAATAGCCGTGTCCACGGTATTGGACAGCCCGTCCAGACCTCACTAGGTGGTCAACCGCAACCGTGATAATAATGGAAGAACTTGTCGTATGATCGGAAGTACTCGATGGCTTATGAGTATTTCGAGGGTTGTGGGACAACCCGGAAGAGAGTAAGTTGATAACCGGTAACAGTAGGTGAATTGCTTAAGTATTTTAACATGTTGATTGCCATGCTATTGTTTGCTGCATTACTTGGTTGTCGTGAGCTTGCGAGTACATTCAAAGTACTCACCTGGTGTATCATGCCAGATGCAGGAGAAGCCGAGGACGGAGGTCCCGATGGTTCGTGCTACGCTAACTAGGCTGTGTCCTCAGCAGTGTCCCTGTGGATGGAGTCTCCGCTATGTTCCGCTACGTCGTAGAATTACTTTGTAGTTCCGAGGCCCTGCTATGTTTCATAAATAATGTAGATATTGTCATAGCGCCGAGTGTGCCTTTGGCCTCGCTATCATTGTAAAATATGAGCTTGTACCCAAAATCTATCAATAAAGTTCAGTTCAGTTCTGTTCCAAGTTGTTGTGTGTTTCCAGAGGACATGATCTCTAGGCTGGAAACACTGGTAATCTGGTTCTCTGAGCCGGGGTGCCACAACGCTTGGTATAAGAGCTGTGCTCACTGTAGGACACCCTAGTTAACCCGCGCTAGAACCACGATTAGCGTAGGGCTTTGAGTGTGCATCTTGCTTGCTGCATTTGATTGTTGCATGGCATGCATCATGATTTATTGTTTTACTAACCGTTGGCATTGTGAGTGTAGATGGCACTAGTTCCGTACCACTACCATCATGAGCCAGCACCATTCACTTTTCCAGTACTGCTCCGTAACGTCTGGCTTCGACTGTACCCCAACGGCGAAGATCCAGTGTACCAGGTGTTTCGGAACCAGCTTGCCGAGTCAGTATACGAGTATCACGCAGAGGCTTTCCTGACCGCGAGCTCGGATATTGGTAGCTACTCTCGCTCCTCCAAGGGCGGAACGGCTTCTACTCCGGAGCTGGCGATCCAGTTTGCTGCGATGGAGGCTCTCACTGACTTGCGCTTCCATGAGGTCGAGATGCAGACTCATCCAGGTTTCTTTCACTACCCCACCCTGTCACCTACGACAGGGTGGGTCATTTTTACACCAGTTGACCCGGCGAGTGATCGTGCGACTGGTGTTCTATCTCGGTATGTGAACGCCAGTTACCGTATGATCATGTCCTTGGCTGAGGAGTTGTCTCGTGTCCAAGAGGCACTTGCAGCCGCGACTACAGTACCATATTTACCTCAGCCTACATTCCCACCTATGTATCCACCACCAGTTCCACCTCCACGTAGGCTTGATACTCCTTCCAGCTCTACTGCGCCACCAGGGTTTTCGTCTGGTAGCCGACGTGAGACCCCGGCAGAGTGGGCCTCACTCCTAGCCACTCCAGCTGCTCCTTTGCTAAGGCGTCGTGCTCCTTCTTCCTCGGAGGGAGAACCATCCCAGCAGCGTCGTCGTGTTTCCTTTGATCCGGAGGATGTGATCCACATCATCAGTTCCGATTCCGACTCAGGATCAGATGACGAGGAGTCTTCAGTCTGGTAGTGTTCGTGCCACCCGCGCCACTAGAGTGGAGGCTTGAGGTTTTGTGCATGCATCTTTGCATATGTCAACTGCCATATGAGCAGTCTAGCCATGATATCCCCCTACTAGCTTGCCATGTATGATGTTGGGTTATCTTGTATAATTATGTTGTTTGCTTTATTCGCCTTTTTCGTGTATTTTCTTTCTGGTGTCATATTACCGTGTTTCCCTTATGGATGTTGCTCATCGATTCGGTATTTTGCAATGGGAACAAATTTAGGACGAAGAGAGGGTGTAGCCAAGGCGGCGATGGAACCCCCGTTCGTCGATCCGCCAGACAAGCAGGACAACCACCAGAAGACTTACCACCTCCACCACCTCAAGCACCGACCACTGATCAGATCATGAGGATGTTTGAGGAGAAAAGAAACCAGGATCTCATGGAATTTTTGAAAAGCATGCAGGCTATGGTGGGCCAGAATAACAACCACAATGGAACACACTCTAAGTTGTCTGACTTCCAGCGCACCAAGCCACCCAATTTCGGTCAAGCTGTGGACCCTATAGAAGCTGATGATTGGCTGAGGACCATGGAAAAGAAGCTAGACATAGCCCACTGTGAAGAATCAGATAAGGTTCCTTTTGCCACTCACTACCTAGAAGGGCCAGCAGCTATATGGTGGGACAACACAAAGCAGTGTGGCCTTCTGGAGAAGATATTTCCTGGGAGAAGTTCAAGGAGCTATTCCACAAGTATCATATCCCTACAGGAATAATGAAGGTGAAGCAAAGGGAGTTCCTTGCTATTACACAAGGAAATATGTCCGTGGGGGAGTATCTGAACAAGTTCAACAATCTAGCATGGTACTCTACCAATGACGTGTCCACCGAAGAAAGGAAGATAGATCGATTCCTAGGGGGACTGAATCACACTCTCCGTTGTCAGCTCTGTATGCTGGACTTTCCGGACTTCCAGACTTTGGTGAACAAGGCTTTCATAGTTGAACGAGAGCATAAGTCCGGATATGATGACCGCAAGCGGAAGTTTGAACCCAAGAAGGATAACCGTGAGCAGTTTGTGCAGAAGCCACGTACCTGGCAGCCAGGCCCGTCTGAATACAAGCCCACATGGAGCAATGGCAACAACAACAATAAGACGGTTAGCCAGAATAAGACCTTCGGCAAACAGCCAATGATAGAGGACTGCCGCCGCAATAACACCTGCTTTACTTGCAGCCAAAGCGGACACTATTCCAAGCAGTGCCCTGCCAACAACGGGAAGCCAGTATCCGACTTCAAGCCACAAGTCAACAATATTGGACGTCGCCCCAATCGTAACTTCAGCCACGGACGCGTCCATCATATCTCCGCTGAGGAAGCCTGCGAAGCACCAGACGTAGTCATTGGTATGTTTTCTGTTAACGACATACTTGCAGTAATTTTATTTGATTCTGGGGCTTCCCATTCATTTATTTCGCGGAGTTTTTCCACATTGCACAAATTTTCTCCTTCGCTTTTGGATAAAATCATGGTGGTACAATCCCCTGGCTCCCTGCTTAGGACAAATCTGATATATAAAGGTCTGGAAATTTCGATACATGGAGTTAAATTTCCAGGTACACTTGTTGACATTGAATCCCCTGGATTGGATATAATACTGGGGATGGACTGGTTGACACCACATCAGGTGTGCATCAACTGTGCCACCAGGGCAGTGACACTAGTTAATCCGGCAGGACAAACAGTGCAATTCCTTGCCAGCAAGATGATGTCAAGAAACGGAATGGCATACCAAACTACCGTCACGGATATGAACTTGATTCCAGTAGTTTGCGAATTCCCGGATGTATTTCCCGAGGAACTACCAGGGATGCCACCCGACCGGGAATTGGAGTTTGCAATCGAGGTGATTCCCGGTACTGCTCCGATTTACAAGAAATACTACCGTATGCCAGGTCCAGAGCTGGCAGAACTAAAGAAGCAGTTGGATGAATTGTTACAAAAAGGATACATTCGCCCAAGCATCTCGCCATGGGGATCACCCGTACTGTTTGTCAAGAAGAAGGATGGAAGTCTATGAATGTGCGTAGACTATCGCCAGCTGAATGAGGTCACCATCAAGAATAAGTACCCGCTCCCTCGCATTGATGATTTGTTCGACCAGCTGAACGGAGCACGGGTATTCTCCAAGATTGACCTCCGAACCGGGTATCATCAGCTAAAAATCAAAAAAGAGGATATACCCAAGACAGCTTTCACCACCCAATATGGTCTGTATGAGTTTACAGTCATGTCATTTGGACGGACGAATGCTCCAGCTTATTTCATGAGCATGATGAACAAGGTCTTCATGGATTTCCTGGACAAATTCGTGGTGGTGTTCATCGATGATATCCTGATATATTCCAAGGATGAAGAAGAGCATAAACAACACCTCCGTGCTGTCCTAGAAAGGTTAAGAACCCATCGTCTGTATGCCAAGTCCAGTAAATGCGAATTTTGGCTAAAAGAGGTGGGATTTCTGGGGCATATCCTGTCAGAGCAAGGAGTAGCCGTCGACCCCAGCAAAGTAACTGCAGTACTGAATTGGAAGACACCAGCCTCGGTGACCGAAGTCCGTAGCTTTCTGGGATTGGCAGGATATTACCCTCGTTTCATAGAAGGCTTCTCTAAGATAGCCAAGCCACTGACAGAATTGCTAAAGAAAAAATCAAAGATTGGTCTGGACGGCGGAGTGTGACAGCAGCTTCCTAGAGCTAAAGACAAGGCTAACTATGGCCCCTGTCTTAGTTCTTCCAGACATCCACAAGAGCTTTGATATATATTGCGATGCTTCCAGACGTGGAATCGGTTGCGTGCTAATGCAAGAAGGAAAGGTTGTAGCATATGCATCCAGACAGCTACGACCTCATGAAGAAAACTACCCCACACATGATCTGGAATTAGCAGCTGTGGTTCATGCCTTAAAGATTTGGAGGCATTACCTGATTGGGCAACGATGTGAAATATATACAGACCACAAGAGTCTCAAATATATTTTCACCCAACCTGACCTGAATCTCAGGCAGCGAAGATGGCTTGAACTAGTCAAGGACTATGACATTGGAATAAACTATCATCCAGGAAAGGCTAATGTGGTCGCTGATGCTCTCAGCAGAAACCAAGGCACAGTGAATGCACTAATTGGAAGTACCCATCCAAGGTTACAAGAAGAGTTCACTAAGCTCAATAAGGTGCTATGCGGCCCAATTACCCAGGATACCTTGGAAATTTCTCCAACACTTATGGAAGAAATTAAGGAAGCTCAAAAACCAGATGAAGGACTAAAAGAGATCAAGGAGCTGATTCCGAAAGGGAAGGCCAAGTCCTTCCGCGTGGATGACCAAGGCACCTTATGGTTTGAGAAACGGATATGTGTGCCCGATCAGAATAACCTGAGGCAGCAAATACTCAGAGAAGCTCATGAGTCCGCGTACTCTATCCACCCGGGAGGCACAAAGATGTATCAGGATATGAGAGAAACCTTTTGGTGGCCAGGAATGCGAAGGGACATAGCATACTATGTCGCGTGCTGCAACATCTGCAACAAAGTCAAGGCTGAACACCAGAAACCCGCTGGGCTACTACAACCTTTACCAGTTCCCCAGTGGAAGTGGGACGACATATGCATGGACTTCATTGTTGGACTGCCCAGGTCAACAAGAGGCAATGATGCTATCTGGGTCATTGTGGATATACTCACGAAAGTGGCTCACTTTATTCCGGTAAAGACCACTTTCAATGCAAACCAGCTTGCACAACTCTACATATCCCGGATAGTCAGTCTTCATGGAGTACCCAAGTCTATCACCTCAGATAGGGGCTCCTTATTCACCTCATCATTCTGGTTGCGATTGCACCAAGCTTTGGGAACCAGGCTGAAGCATAGCACGGCGTACCATCCGTAGACAGATGGACAGACCGAACGAGTAAACCAGATATTGGAAGATATGCTTCGGTCATGTGCTCTCACCCATGGACCCAAATGGGAGGATAGCCTACCCTATGCGGAATTTTCTTAAAACAACAGTTATCAGTCAAGTCTCAAGATGTCACCATTTGAAGCACTATATGGGCAAAAGTGCCGCACACCATTGAATTGGTCCCAGACAGGAGACAGCCGTATCTTTGGCATGGACTTGATGCTCGAGGTTGAGAAGCAGGTCAAGGATATTCAGGAGCGTCTTCGAGCGGCCAAGTCCCGCCAAAAGAGCTACTATGACCCAAAGCACCGGGAAGTGACTTTTGAGCCCGGAGAATATGCTTACCTTCGAGTAACCCCCATGAAGGGAGTGAAGAGATTTCATACCCGGGGAAAGCTTGCACCAAGATACATCGGTCCCTTTCCAGTAATTGCTAGGAAAGGCGGGGTAGCATACCAGTTGGAATTACCACCGGAGTTATCTGATGTTCACGATGTTTTCCATATATCACAGTTAAGAAAGTGCATTGCACCACCGATCAAGCAAGCAGATATGAGTGAGCTAGAACTGGCTAAGGATCTGACCTACGAAGAGAAACCTATCAGAATCTTGGATGAGATGGAAAGGACTACCAGGAGTAAGGTGATCAAGTTTTACAAGGTATTGTGGGAGCACCATACTGAGGAAGAGGCTACCTGGGAAAGAGAAGATTTTCTAAGATCCGCATACCCGCACTTGTTCCCTGAGCAACCGAATCTCGAGGACGAGATTCATCCTAAGGGGGTTAGGTTTGTGAAACCCTGATTTTTGGCCACTTTTTCTTTTCGAAATCTTTTTGGTTTTACTTGCATTTTGGTTGGTTTTTCAGTCAACTATGGACTTATGACTCCTTGAATTTTTTTCCAAGTAACCCAAAACCCTCATCACCTTGCCAAAAATATCATCCTGGCCAGTACAAAGTTTTAGCAACAAGGCTCTGCCAAGTTGCTGCATTTTTGGGACCTCTGTGAAGGAAGTGCTAGCTAGTGGTATCCAATGGCCATGAAATTTTTATGGCATCTTCTATGCAGCAAATGACTCCCACACACCAAAATTCATCATCAGGAGATCTACCATATGAGTGCCACAAGCTCAACAAGTTTCTGGACCAGTATGGTAGTTTACACATGAACTATATTCAAATCTTATCTAAGCCTTTTCAAATTTGGCCAGTTTATGGTCCTTCCAACCTAGATCACACTAGACATCTCCACTGGCTTCATCTCCAACTCATCTCTTCTCTGGAACCTCCTCTAGTTTGTTGTCACAAGCTGTAGCTGAAGCTACACTTCACAGCAGGATGAACCTGGCCAAACCAGAGGCATAGAGGGACTAAATAAACAAGGGAGAACACCCCAGACATGGTGTGCTGGATAGGGGAGGCCTCCAGACACCACTAGACGTGGTGAGCACGGCATTGGCATGCAATGCACGCGCTCTGCACCGCGCCCGAGTCTGATGTGAGGCGTCCTTGCTGCCCCGCGTGGCCTCACCTTGTCCTCGCGCGCCGACGTCTTCCCCTCTTCCCACCTAGATGTTCTGGATCCCTCTCCTCGCCGGAATCGGCCTCGGCGGCCGCCACGGCACTCGAGCATTGTGGCGCCCGTGCGGCCACAGTGGCTCTGCGGCATGTTTTCTTCCTCCGCTAGCTTCCACCGTGCCATTACTTCCCCCTGCCCTCTCCCGTCTCGTCGCCCCGCAAGCGGCCAGCCAGCGCAGTGTCCTGGCGCCAGCGACATGTCCCGAGCCTCGCCGCTTCGGGAGAGCTCGGCCGCGCTCGCCTCCGGCCTATATAAAGCCATGCCCGGCCCTCCAGAGCTCTCCACCTCACCTCACCATCACTCAATTGCCTCCCCGAGCAACGAGCCACGGCCGAGAGGCCCTTTGGCCTCAAACCTCGCCGAAGATCCGCCGCCACCCGAGCTCTGCCGCCTCGCCATTCCACCCCTCCCAACCCCAACCAACTCCACCCTCGAGCTCAGTTCGTTTCCCTGGTCCTCCTCGACCCCTTGCCCAGCCAAAACATCGCCAGAATCGCCGTCTCCGTCGGTACCCGAGCGCCGTCGCCGCCGGAGAGGAAGGGGTCGACGCTGTCCGGCCATCTCTCGTCACGCTGCGGGTACGTGCGTATTCATCTCCGTGAGCCCGATCCATCCCAGCCTTCCCCCGACCTCGCCGCCGTCCCTATCGCCGGCGAGCATCGCCAGTGAGCCGCCCCACCTCTGTCTCTCTTCCCTCTCTCTGTTTAAACAGGCCGGCCCCACCCGTCAGCGGCTCACCCCGCGCGCGCGAGGGGGTAAGTGGAGGCGTATTCGGAGAATACGTCTTCGACGTGGCCGCTGGAGGTTTTCTGGTATTTTCTGATTTCTATTTATTTAATTCATTTTGACCAGGAACTTTGACCAGCTATATCTTTTTATTTACAAGCCCAATTCATTTGATTCTTTTTGCGTTGGGTTTGTATTGAACTCCTTTATTTTCTGACCAAAGTTGGTATTTTTCCAATATTCACAGAATTCCTGGTTAACAAAAAGGCTTTATGTGACATTTTCCTTTGCTATTTTAAAATATTTTCAGAAGGAAACTTTGGTGCATTTGAAAACCAGGAGTGTTTGGGCAACCCAACAGAGCAAGGCAAGCCAGGACATCCATCTTTTGAAGCATTTCAATAGCATTGCATATTTCAATACATTATGCTCAATTATTTGCCATATAATAATCCATAGTAATTTAATATAAATGCTTATTGCTGCTATTTTAAGTTAATGCGATAAACCACATGCTTACGTAATGAAACTTAGTCGGTTGATCTGGAGTCACCTGTCCGGGCTTATCCGTGCAGCCACATTTGCCGGTATGGGACGGCCTTGACTTGGTCTAGCTCCGTGCTCTTTCACCGATACCTCCAGACAGGGAGGGTTATGCGTGCGTGCTACCCTGATCAGGTAGGCGGCGATAACCCTATGTGCCCAAATGAGATTTGTGCCGGCGTTCCCGTTTGGGACAGTTTAGTTGGCCACGACGGTGGCAGGTGTCACGAGGTGACACAGGGGCCACCCATGGCAGGACTCCGGGGGAGGATGAATGCCGGTGGTACGGTAGGAGAGTCACGGGTTAGGCAGGTTTCATTGGAGCAACGCTGGTCCACCCGAATGGGATCACGAGGCTAGGTGCTTCATGGTGTGGGTAAAGTGTGCAACCTCTGCAGAGTGAAAAATCTATTCGAATAGCCGCGTCCACGGTATTGGACAGCCCGTCCAGACCTCACTAGGTGGTGAACCGCAACCGGGATAATAATGGAAGAACTTGTCGTATGATTGGAAGTACTCGATGGCTTATGAGTATTCCGAGGGTTGTGGGACAACCCGGAAGAGAGTAAGTTGATAACCGGTAACAGTAGGTGAATTGCTTAAGTATTTTAACATGTTGATTGGCATGCTATTGTTTGCTGCATTACTTGGTTGTCGTGAGCTTGCGAGTACATTCAAAGTACTCACCTGGCGTATCGTGCCAGATGCAGGAGAAGCCGAGGACGGAGGTCCCGATGGTTCGTGCTACTCTAACTAGGCTATGTCCTCAGCAGTGTCCCTGTGGATGGAGTCTCCGCTATGTTCTGCTACGCCGTAGAATTACTTAATAGTTCCGAGGCCCTGCTATGTTTCATAAATAATGTAGATATTGTCATAGCACCGAGTGTGCCTTTGGCCTCGCTATCATTGTAAAATATGAGCTTGTACCCGAAATCTATCTATAAAGTTCAGTTCTGTTCTGTTCCAAGTTGTTGTGTGTTTCTAGAGGACATGATCTCTGGGCTGGAAACACTGGTAATCTGGTTCTCTAAGCCGGGGTGCCACACGGGTGCAGCCTCCGGAGTCATTGGCGGCTGGGCAACCGGCCCGCGAGGACGAGGGTCAGGGGGGGAGCGGCGGGAGCCGGCCGGGGCGGGAGGCGAGGCCGACGCGGCAGTGGTGCAGGGGCGGCCCGCCGCAGGAGGAAGGTCATGCGCGCGGGTGGACCCGGCACGAGGCGGGGCTGCGCACGGAGGAGCCGCGGATGCGCGGGGGTGCGACGAGGTCTGGAGGGAGAGGCGGCGGAGCGAGCATGGCCGGGCGGCGACGGGGGGCCGCGGGCGCGACGGTGATGAGAGGCCTCATCTGCGAGGATGTCATGGGAGGCAGCTCGGGGGGAGGGGATCAGCGGCGGCCGAAGGACCTCCTCTGCCGCAAGACTCGGACGTCAGGCGAGGGCGAGATGGCTTGGGGAGAGGGGCTTCGTTGCGACAATGAGGAGGCGCAGGGAATGAGCGTCCTCGCCTGAGTGGCCGGGGAGGGCGCGGAAGGAAGGCCGGAGTGGAGGCAAGCCTCCCACGCGCGGCCGTGGAGGTGGAGCTGGAGCAGGGACGCGGCGTGGCGTCGCGGACGCGAGGGCGAAGCCAGCAACGCGGGCGGGGCTGGCCGCCGTAGGCGCAGCGGTAGCAGTTGGGCGCGCGGATGTGGAGGAGCATGGCGTTGCGGGCATCGGGCCGTCGCAGCGACGCAGCGACGGGGATGCAGGTGGCACAACGAGGCGGGGACGTCGGGAGCCCGGCGTCACGGGCGTCGCGCCGGCGCAATGATGCGGCGACGGGGACGCAGGCGGCGCAACGAGGCGGGGACGTCGGGAACCCGGCGTCGCGGTGGTGATGACAAGGCCGACAGCGAGGACGCGGCATCGCGCGTATTCACCCCGGGGGCATGTTGATGTCGAGCCCCCGAGCACCGACGGCGACGACGTCGCAGAGGTGATGACGAGCCCGGCGGCTACGTCGTGGTGAAGATGGTCCCGCCCGAACCACGGTTCCAGCAGCAGCTCGCCCCACGGTGGGCGCCAACTATCATCGTTTTGTCACAATAGATGCCAGGGGGTGGCTAATCGAGGTGAGAGCAAGGCTGCCGTGGAGGATCCGGGACGGAATAGGGTAGTAGCACGCGGTGGTTTACCCAGGTTCAGGGCTCTCCGGAGAGATAATACCCCTACTCCTGCATGTCTGTATATGAAGTGTATGTGTAATACAGGGTTGCTCCTTGAGCTGTGTGGGAGAGGAGCCATGGGCTTCTTGCCTCATACGTGAGTGTGAGAGTGTGTGGGGATGAGAGAAATGAGAGGAGCTTGGCCAAGAGTGAGCTCCCCTGGTGCCTCTTATAAAGGGAGGCCCAGGGGACAAGGGGTGACCCACATGGCCAACTATCCACTATTGGAGAAGACATATGAGATGACGCATGATGCAGTCAATAGTGCACCACTATTGGAGATGACATGCGAGGTGACGTGATGACGCAGGCTATAGTGCACCACTATTTGGGTGCAGTGAAGTGACGCAGGATCCAGGCTATAGTGTCTTCACGTCGTGTCTGATGGGACGGGGTGGTTGACTTCGCCCAGCAGGCTGGCTGGAGCAGTAGGCCGGCTGGAGCAGCCGGACGGGGGGTCGGACGGAGCAGACGGGCAGGGAGTCGGCTGGACTTAGTAGCCGGCCAGGTCGGGGTGCCAGCTGGAGCAGCCGGACAAAGGGGCGTTGGCCGCCCTGTTGTTTTAAAATGTCAAGTCGCCTCCTTGAGCCTACCCGGGGGTAACCCCCCCGACAACGAGAGCCAGCCAAAATACTTTTTCTGCCACCGCAAGTCTCTGTTCCGACGGGAAGCCATCCGGAGCCCTGTTCCGGTGCCCTGCCGGAGGGGGGATCGATCACGGAGGGCCTCTACATCAACCTTGTTTCCTCCATGATTATGTGTGAGTAGTTTACCATAGACCTACGGGTCCATAGCTAGTACCTAGAAGGCTCTCTCTCTCTTTCTATGATCTTCAATACAAAGTTCACCGCGATTGCCACGGTGATCTATCAGATGTAATCTTCCTTTGCGGTTTGTTTGTTGGGACCTGATGAATTGTGGGTTTATGTTCATATTATTCATGAAAATATATCGAGTCTTTACTAATTCTTATATGCATGTTTCTTATAGCTTCATATTGCTCGACGATCTATCGGTTTGGTTTGGCCAACTAGATTGATTTATCTTCAGCGGGAGAGGTGCGTTGTGATGGGTTTAATTGCGGTGCTCTATCCTCGTGACAGAAGGGGTCAAGACACATATTGTATTACTGCCATTAAGGGGAAAACGATGGGGTTTCTTCATATTGATTGGATTTACTTTGTATACATCATGTCTTCTTGCTCCTAGCATTACTCTGTTTTTACTTAAACTCTAGATGCATGCTAGATAGCGGCCAATGGGTGGAGTTATAGTAGTAGATGCAGGCAGGAGTCGGTCTTCTTGTTTATGGACGTGATGCCTATATACATGATCATCGATGTGAATAAATATTGCATAACTATGCGCTTTTCTATCAATTTCCCAACAGTAACTTGTTTACCCACCGTATGCTTTCTTCAAGAGAGAAGCCTCTAGCAAAAACTATGGCCCGCGGTCAGGTCTTCACAAATATATATTACAAAAACACTAAAAAATATTGCTGCCATTTATTTAGTGTTATTTTATTTTACATTTATATTATCTATCTATCACTATTTATCACTTGCAAGTAACGAGTTCAACGGGCTTGACAACCCTCTTGCCCACGTTGGGTGCAAGTGCATGCTCTTTTGTGTGTAGGTGTTGAAGACGGGAATTTGCATGGTCCTCCTATTGGTTCAATAACCTTGGTTCTCACTGAGGGAAATACTTATCTCTATGGAGCTGCATCTCCTCTCCTCTTCCGAGAAAATGCCAATGTAGTTTACAAGTAGCACTATCCCACACGACAGAGATACATTGTCGATGATGCCTCCTCCGGTCACACACGTGTGGAAAAAAGAACTAGTGTGCGATTGGGAGGGGCATCGCAAACAGACATATTGTAGAAGTCGTGTGAGATGTTCTTAGCATCCCATACAGTGAATCCCAAAGATACATTTCCGTTCGTGTGGTACATCACACACAATTTTCTGTATAACATCGTCTGTGATAGGGGTAGCCATCACACACGATAGTTATAATTTTTTGATTGTGTTATTCAATACATCACGCACGATGCCTAGAAGAAACTGTTTGGCATAGGGCTGTCCATCACAAACAGACATATTATAGAAGTCGTGTGAGATGTTCTTAGCATCCCACACAGTGAATCCCAAAGATACATTTCCGTTCGTGTGGTACATCACACACAATTTTCTGGATAACATCATCTGTGATAGGGTGGCCATCCCACACTATAGTTATAATTCTGTTGATTGTGTTATTCAATACATCATGCATGGTGTCTAGAAGGAACTGTTTGACATAGGGTTACCCATCACACATACTTTTTATGTGAAAACGTTTGTGATAGGTGGCCTAACGGACACAGTTGTCATCCGGAAGTCATGTGTGATTTTCTAGTGATCCAACACTCCAACTATCTAGAAACTGTGTGGGTTTGTTAAGGTCATTGCCCACTGTGTTGTGTGAGAAACCGTCCGCAATAGAAAAACGCAATAAGTAGCCTAATTGCCCTATTTTTTATAATCCATTTAGTAATCAAATTGACATTTCATATCAAGCACACAATATATTTCATATTCGTATTACGGCAACCAGGATTTCATAATCGAAATGACATCAGAGTACAACATCATATAGCTTCAGCACTCAGTTACACCATATAGGCATATACCTAGCTACGCAAGTACACAACATGACCAAGTTTCACATGCAACATCTAAAACCTTTGAAAAGTAGCATCATACACGGTAAATAGATAGATGAATCTCGTCTAGAAAATGGTTCAAGCGGAAGGTGAGTACTGAGCCTTCAATTGCGTTAAAGGTCCTTGCAACTTTAGGCCAATGTCTGTGGATGATTGCCTGCCCATGCTTCATCCTCTTGAGGAAGACTTCAAGATTATACCGTGGGTGTTGTATGAATACCTTCCTGGCCTCATGACCATACGGGTGGTTTGAGGTGTAATCATTGATGAACTTCTTTGTAATGGACTAGAAGCAAAAATATGCATAAATATCTTTTCTAAAATTTGAAATGGCACAAAGGGAAAAAGTCGTATAGTTGACTGATGTCTTCTTCATAGTGCAGAGAAACATCTTGTTGTTTTTTGTCGCTAGTTTCTTTATCTTAACAATCTTTCTGAGTTTTCTGATTTGACTGATATTCATGAACACCTCATTTCCCCACATGCAAAATGGGCCGAATAGTCGGTCTAAACCTCTTACAGCGGGACCTACATGTGCAAGACAAAATTATTACAAACCTAAATATTAGAATGGTTCCTACATTTGCATAATAATGTGCTATTATCCAAAGGACCATGCAACTTCGGATTCCTAGGCCACTTCACATATTTCTCTTTGTGGGCAGAGCCCGTACAGATACATGCATACACGCAGTACCTCCGTATCACATACGCCACCACTGTTCTTCCCCCCTCCGGTTATCAAACGATGATTAAGGGGAAAGATGTCCCCGTGGACGTAGCCAAAGTGGTCACCATTTTACCCCCAGCTGCAACGATCCACTACGAAGGGAGATGGGACCTGCCACGCCACCCAACTTCGCAACCACATGGTTCGCCAACAGTAATAACCTTTCGTCCAAAACTGGCATACGACTTCACCCAACATCAAGAAGATCATTAACATAAACATGTAAAGAGGATATCAAATGATCTATTTCACACTAGGGTTCATCCATATCCCCGAGAACTAAGGGAACTACTCACTCATGAAGGCAAAAACATCATCTCACAAACGATGGAGAACATGAATGAATCACACATGTAATACCCAAGTTATTCCTCTAGGGTTCTTGAGATTACAATAGGGAAAAGTAAGATGGTGATGATGAGGATGGTGATGATGAGGATGGTGATGGGTATGATATTGGAGCCCTCTTGGTGGAGATGGTGGAGGCGGCGCCTCCCTTGGCCGGTTCCTCCCTCCGGATCACTCCGACGGCTAGGGTTCCTGCTCTAGACGAGTTTCTGGTGTCTATGAGTCTATGATTCATGATCTATCTTCATAGGGTGGATATAGTTGATGAGGCGACGGCTACAACACTCCATACGACCACTCATCCGGGCGCGCGCGATCGTATGGAACGCCATCGTTTAATCTAGATGTCGTGCGGTGACCAATCCTTTGTCCACTTTCCTTCTTTCTTTTATGGTAGGTGACTACCGCTTTAATTGTGTGATTCCACTACCGTTTTCTGATGTTTCTTCCATAAACTAATATTTGATCCAAAATGAAACATCTGAGGAAAACGGCAAAAAGAAGTGCGCGACTAGCAAAATAATCACATAATTTTGACTCATCACTGCTCATAGTAGCGCATGGGTATTTGATACTGCTTCAGTTGCTAATATTTGTAACTCTAAACAGGAGTTGCAGAATAAATGGAGACTAGCTAAGGATGAGGTGACAATACGCGTTGGAAATGGCTCCAAGGTTGATGTGATCGTCGTCGGCATGCTCCCTTTACGTCTACCTTCGGGATTAGTTTTAAACCTTAAATTTTTTTATTATGTGCCTGCGCTGAGCATGAACATTATATCTGGATCTTTTTTATTGCGACACGGTTATTCATTTAAATCCGATAATAATGGTTGTCCTATTTATATGAGTAATATCTTTTATAGTCATGCACCCAATGTGAATGGTTTATTCTTGTTGAACCTCGATAGTAGTGATACACATGTTCACAGTATTGATGTCAAAAGTTGCAAAGTGAATAATAATAGTACCACATACTTGTGCCACTACCGCTTAGGTCATATTGGTGTAATGTGCATGAAGAAACTCCATACCGATGGACTTCTGGAATCACTTGACTTTGAATAATTTGAAACTTGCCTCATGGGTAAGATGACTAGAACCCCGTTTTCTGGTACAATGGAGCGGGCAAGTGACTTGTTGGAAATAATACATACTGATGTATGCAGTCCAATGAGTGTTGAAGCATGTGGTGGATATCATTATTTCCTGACCTTCACAGATGATTTAAGTAGATATGGGTATATTTACTTAATAAAACACAAGTCTAAAACATTGGAAAAGTACAAGGAGTTTCAGAGTAAAATAGAGAATCATAGTAATAAGAAGATAAAATTTCTACGATCTGATCGTGGAGGCAAATATCTGAGTTACGAGTTTGGTATGCATTTAAGACAATGTAGAATTGCTTCACAACTCATGCCACCTAGAACACCATAGCGTAATGTTCTGTCCAAACGTCGTAACCGTACTCTATTAGCTATGGTGGGTTCCGTGATGTCTCTTGCCGATTCGAAAATATCATTTTGAGGTTATGCATTAGACACGGTCGCATTCATTTTAAACATGGCACCTTCTAAATCCATTGAAACGACATCGTATGAATCATGGTTTGGCAAGAAACTTAAGCTACCGTTTCTTAAAGTTTGGGGATACGACACTTTTGTCAAGAGGCTATAGCATAATTAGCTCGAACCCAAAGCAGAAAAAGTGTATTCATAGGATGCCCTAAAGAGACAATTGGGTATTCTTTCTATCACATATCCGAAGGCAAAATCTTCGTTGCCATGAATGCATCCTTTCTAGAGAAGGAGTTTCTCTCGAATAAGTGAGTGGGAGGAAGGCAGAGTTTGATGAGGTTATCAAACCTTCCCTCGAATTGGAGAGCAGCACAGAAAGAAATTGATGTGATGCCTATACCAGTTGGAGCGAAAGCTAATAATGATTATCATGAAACTTCGAACAAGGACACTACTGAACTTTGTAGGTCAAACAGGACACGTACTGCCCCAGAATGATATGGTAATCTTGTCTTGGATGTCATGTTTTAGATTACGACCAAATATTTTAGATGTCTGCAAGATTTGGTGGCCAAATAACATCAAATGATCTCTATACAAACAAAATAATAAATCAGCTCAAACAGTAGACACAAGTTTAACACAATTTTTGTTATTTTTTTATATAGAACTCCTCAAATGCCATTTGGCAACCAAATTTTGTAAGCACCTAAAACACTTGGTCATAATCGAAGCCACAAAGTTACAGAATTTTTGATTTATTTTTCTATTTTTTATGATTTTTTTCGTTCATCATGGGTGCAATGTACCTCGGTGTAGAAAAATCAGTCTTCAACACCAAAAACTTCCAGTGTTGACACTTTTTTAGAGAAAAGGCAACAGACCGAATTTATACATAAGACCATCACGAAAAGTACTCAAATAAACAGTGCTAGAGGTTGCAAAGTTAACGACATACATGCCAAGTACATATCAACACGATCAAACCAAGGCACGCATGCTGGAATAAAAGGTAACAATGGTTGAGACCACATTAGGTTGGCGGGGTAAAAAGGCGATAGATGAGTCACGGATCTTGGAGACCATAAGGGCTATCGGAGTCTAGGATCTGCATCCAAGAACTTCTCCAAGAATAAGGTTCGAACACTGGGGGGCTTGGCTTGGCGACCTACAACATGACAGCAAACACAGCAAGATCGACGGCGAGCACACTCCTTCTCACCGGAAACGATGGGGACACGGAAGCTACCTAGGTTAGGGCCACATGCGGTGTAAAACCCTACTCCTGGTCGTCATTGGATTGCCCTGTAAGGAAGAGCTTGTCGCTCGAGTGCACGAAGTCTTGGGGAGAGAATGGGTCGATCCCATTACATGGAAGTGGCCCTACCCCCTTTGTAGTACCTTGGTCCTCTTCCCCAAAAATATCGGTAGGAAAGGGTGGCCACAGGGCGGCAGTTCGAAGGGGGACAGGAGCCGGGCCTATCCTGACTAAAGGTTGTCACCTCCTGATAAAGTGGTCTTCGTGACGTGCGTGTGGGCTCGACGATGACCTTCGTCCTAGCGCACTGGTCCGTCCTGATCTTCTTTCACCGGAATGGCAAACTTTGGGAACCTACTCTAGGGGTGGCGGCTGGCGCCACACTTTAATCACCAAAGAGGAAACTGTACCCGGCTATGCCTGCAGGCACGGCCTCTATCATCCTCCCCACGCGGGGTGCGTCACCCATGTGCCAGCCGCGGGGTCCTGCGACCGGTGCCGTTTGCTAAGCCTCGCGGTGCGGCTCCTCATGGGGAGCCTCGCGAGGCGCTCTGGCACTTGGCGGATCAGGCCAGGCGTAGCCTGGCGGCGAGGGGCCTCGCGAAACTAGACCCCTTGCGAGGCAGTCCCTCTGGGGCGGCTGGCGCTGAGCCATCCTCTGCGGGCCAGCCCACCTGTCGCCTCCTGGCTCGAAGGCAGATGGGTCATGGTACCCTGGTTCCCACTGGGTCGACAGTATCCCCCGGGCCCGTGGTGCGCACGTTCTTCCCGTTCGGGACGAAGCGGCGTGGGGCCCATCGAGCTGACAGGCCCAGGGGCGACGCGTGCCGGCTTCTGCGGGTGCGGCGCTTCCGCTTCCCGTGAGGTATCGATAACTACTGCCTCGGCTGTAAAGCCGGCCCGCGCGGTGTGCTGGTGCTCCATTGCCTTTCTTGCTCGCAACCGACTCCTTGGCCTCCAGCTCCTCCAATCTCTCGATCTCCGTCAGTAGTTGTCGCGGCCATGGCTACCAAAAGTAAGCTCTTGGCTGCCCAGAAAGGCAAGAGGGCGGCGGAGGAGGCGGAGCCGCCAAAGCCAGCACCGGTGAGAAGTAGAGGCCGGGGCCACGCTCCGGCCATGGCGGCGAGGATTCCTTCTGGAGCCCGGGTGCTATCTTTGTCCACTGTAGTGGAGGCCGGCCCCAACAGTCGTGGAGCACCCGCGGCCCGAGGACACGGACGGCGTGGTGCTCGCGGCCGCGGGGGGCGCAACGGAGCGCGCTCCCCCTCTCCTTTGGAAGATGCCCCCACGGTGGACGCCCATGCGGTGGAGGTCGTACACGAGTTCATCGTGTGGCTGCACCGCCGGCCTCGTAGCTGGCTCCGGCTTCCGGACTCCTTTGCGAGGATGATGGTGGACAACGGGCCCCTGCGCCTGTTGCTGCAGGCGGACGGCTGCTGGAACAACCCCTCTTGGGTCGCGGTGAAGTGCCCCCTGATGGTGTCCTGAACTAGGGGGTACTCACCACGTCATCTCCAGACCAGTGGGTCGGGCCGAGGACCCCCATGGTGGTTCACTAATGGGCCAGTTCGGACAGTCCATGATGCATACAAGGGAGATTCCACAAGACTTGGCGCACAAGACAAGGACTCCTCTAAACCCTTGGCCTCTGGTGCATTATATAAACCGAGGCCAGGCTAGTCAATAGACGATCTCAGATTCATTACAACAATCTTGTGGTAGATACATGTACTATGTACTATTCCCATATCAATACAATCAAAAGCATGATGTAGGGTATTATCTCCTCGAGAGAGCCCGACCCTGGGTAACATCCTGTGTCTATGTTACCATCGCTCCAAGACGCCTAGCTTAGGACCCCTACAACGAGATATGCCAGATTCAGAACCTACATTGGTGCTTTCATTGAGAGCCTGATGGCAGTCACCGCGGTGCGATGGGAATTCAGATCGTGTTCGGCGTGATCTACGCGTCGGATCCGAGCTTTGTTGTCGATGTCGGCATCTGCGTCGCCAGCTCGACTGGTCACCTCGGCTGGACTAAGGATTGCGCTCCGTGTAGGATCATCAAGATCGGACGGATACTTTCATCGTCATCATCTCTGATCTCTATCAAGATCACGAGGAATCATCCATGGAGCTCGGGGGCTCGATGTTAACATCGTCCTCGGGCAACCGTGCAGTTTTTCTGGACAGCGACTTGTGTTCGCCGTCCCCGCTTCCTTGAGCGTCGCTTTGATGATTGCTTCAATGGAATTGTGCGGAATTGGGTCTACAATAACCTTGTAAAATTTCATCATGTTTTGATGGAGGAATCTCCGGCAAACTCCGATCTACCGGAGCCCTGTCGAATCTGGACGAGAATCTGGACGAGTTTAGGGCGAGGAATCCAGCAGCTAGCTCGGAGATCGTTTGCAAGATCCCACCATTCATCAGCTGCGGAATTCACATACCGATCAGCCCTCAAAATTTCAGCTCGATCCGACCGTCCAAACTCCGGGAAACGTTCGATGAGTACATCAATTTTCGAATCTATTTTTGCGCGAAAACGAATCTGACCCGAACTCATCTTTCTTTATGAACGGGATATTGGAAATCCTTTTTGGAGAATTTTTTTTCTGGAGTATTGTGTGTTGTTTTCAAACACGTGTCCACAAATTTTATGTCTTTTTCGAGGCGATCTTCACCGTCGCGCTGATGTCAAACCGGCCCGACCACGTTGCTCCATGGCTATCGACCTGCGCCAACATCGACTACACCGTCGCTCCATCGAGCCAACGACAACCACCTCGGATCATCACCTCGGCGAGCCGACCAAGTGTTCGGCATCGTGAAGGACAACTAATCGTCAAGACAACATCGTCGCCCCGTGGATTAAACAGATTGGGCGCACCGCCATCACTGCGCGGTCACTTTTAGCAAGTCAGCATTGACCGTGTCACAAATTCCGACATGCGGCGGAATCGCCGCGCTGTCGCTTCTTCAAGCTGACGTCCATCACGCCGACCTGCTTCGACACGTCGGCTGGCATGGGGGCTCTACCGTCACCTTACCAACTTCTTCATCGCCTCGGCTAGACCGGGGGTTTCACCATCTCTTCATCAACCTACTCTCGGGACTTCGTCTCCACCAGCCGACCAACTCCTCGCATCTGGCAGCATCGTGCTTCACGCCGATGCGGTCGATCATCTTGAATAGATCAATAGCCTCACCCCAGGACAGAAGATCAAGTTCGGCAGCCTAGAGTACGCCGCCGACACCCAGGGTGATCTGTTCCTTGTCGGATTCACGGCCTCACCTGATGAGCCCGGACATTCCGAAGCTTTAACTTCCTGCCTCCTCCTCCACCCCGTTTTCGGATATCCCCATATCCTGGATTCGGCTTTGAGCTCGGATCCGATGACTGCGTCCGGAAACCTGGGCTCGACCCTTACCCTGGATTCGGCTTCGAGCTCGGGTCCGATCACTGCGTCCGCAGACCGGGGCTCGACCTTGGCCGTGTACGCTCCCTGTGCTCAGGCGTCGGGGATCATCGAGCTTCCCCTAAAGGCTACTGCAAGCTCGACGCCTGAAGTCATCAACTAACTATAAACGGATGCACTGCGCGGCAACGACGCACACTTGATTTCCTTGGAGCAGCAATTAAGCAGATTCTCTTTTCCATGGAGAGTCACTTGTCATCATACGGGAGATTAATGCCATGAAAGTCAAACCAAGGGGCGTTGCATCGGGTGAATATCAGGTTTTGTTTTTCCTAACTATTCCCTCACAACATAAAATTATTATTATGCACAGAATACTTTCTGTTGGTTTTGTACTGCATTATTTTTGCAGAGATATTCTATCAATATTCGTGTATAACGTCTGTCTGGCCATCCTCTTGTGGATTTCCGACATGTGTCATCATCGACCTCATGCCAGGTAATCGACCTCGACCACACGATGCCGTTACATTGGTGAGCCGACGTCGTCGTCCCGCCTCTGTCGACCTCGGCCCTCGGGCTATATGTTTTCTCATTATTTACTTCACTTAAGTTAATTAAGTAGAGGATTTTCATATTATTATTATTATTTGTTATTACTCTTGGCTTGCATTGTATTGTGTGCACAGGTAATTGACTTCGACTGCATCATGCGGTCACCTCGGCGTGCCGACATCGTCATCCCGCCTCCATCATCCAAATTGCGTCGTCGACATGATCGAGTGACGTGGGGGACTTTGCCATCACGCTGCCGAACTACTCTGTCTCCTCGGCTGGACTGGAGGCTTCGCCTCGCCGCAACAACCGTGTTGCGTTGCCACTTCTCGACTCGAACTCTTTGGTTGATTACCTCGGGCTTGGGGGCTGGGACCTCGGCCATGCCGAGGACTACGTCTCCGTCCCGCCACAACACTGGACCGCACCGAGCACATTAACCAGCTAAGTCATTTTCGTGCTCGGCTCTTTTTGAAATTTTACTTTTTGTTCGGTTCAACCAAACATTATATTTTTTGTTAAACAAAAAAATTGTTTGTTAAAAACAATTTCCTTTCCCCAAAGTTAACTCGGGGCTCTTAAATTTATATGAGCCATTTTATAATAAATGTATTTTCTTCTTGGTCGTTGCAAAGTCTTTTTCTATTACTCCTTTTTCTGACACTAGTGTGTGGTCAATAGCCGGATAGCCTGGTTTTTTTCTAAAGCCGCTCGAGTTTAGTTCGCTAAACAGGCCTTGGAGAAACACTCCGCCTTCGGGATATGGACGTTGAAGCCAAAGGCTGACTCGATTGGAGTCCAAAGATCGGATGTATCATGTTAAAACACGACCGAAGCACAAATTAAATTTTAGACCAATTTTGGATTGGACAGTTTTCTTTTATCTAAACATAAAAAAAAATTCATAAGTTTTTTGGTATTTCCGAGCATAACTCTCACAGTACAACGCCAAATGCTTTTCACGCATCGGCAATATTAAAGGGGGTCTACGGTTAGCACCGAACCCACCAAAAACCAAGGTACTTCATGCAGTCCTCGGCAAAATGTCCTCGGTATTTCGCATTTATATGCATTGATTTCGAGTTGTGTCTTTGGTCTATAGCTGGATTGCCTGGCTCCTGTGCTTACCCCTTACGTTTCAGCTTTGTTCGGCTAAGGGGTAAAGGGAGAACCACTGCGATTGTCACTTCTGGTTTAACTGGTTAAGTGCCTCAGTTGGAGAAAGCTGACTGTCACAACAAGCGTAAATCGATCGGCGAACCGCAGGAGGTGTTCAACCAAATATAGCTGATCGAGGTTATCCGAGTAAAACAAAGGGCCCCTCTTTCTTGAAAAGGCCAAGTTGTGGGTGGTTGGACCTCGAATGATCCGAGGAGTCGACGTATACCGGGGGCTATTAAGTTGCCCCAAACATATGCTCCTATGACTAAGTGAAAGTTATAAAGCCTGAATATCTGATTGCCTCGTTTCCACTAACACAACCGCCTCCGGGCACCGAGACGTCAGCTAAGGGTTGTCTTGTTTGTACGGAAAACACCCTGCGTAGCATCTACAAAGGGGTGGAAGCTGACGATAGGCCACTTTCAGATTATAAACAGTCGCAACTAAGTCAAAATAAACCATACCGAGGGTTCCTTGTGGCACGTCGGCATAGATACATGGGGATTCCAGGAGAGCCCAACATATCATCAGCGTTTGTATTTAATATACGAAAGCTGCTTTCCGTAGTGATCGTTATAATGCCATAGATATGCATCAATTTGACTTAAGATTTTAGCCAAGCTTGGTTGCCTGGCTCCTGTTCTTACCCCCTATGTTCCCGATTGTTCGGCTAGAGGGTAAAGGAAGCACCTCTGTGATTGTTACTTCCGGGTCATCCGAGTTAGTACCTCACACTGGGTGAAGCCAAAAGCTAGCCATCTTAAGAATATAATTGGTCGGCAACGACGGAAGTGAAAATCTCGGTTCATTAAAAACCACTGAGTTCGGCAACATTCCCCGAACTAAATCCTCAATATTTTCCTCCCACATTGATCGGAGTTGAGGTTTCATGATCATGGTCAACATGATATCCTGGGAAAAGGAACTTATAAATGAACTATTTTTCCCAGAAGATGTTTCTTACGTTAAATAGTACTCCCTTTGTTCCTAAATGTAAGTCTTTTTTAGAGATTTCACTATGGACTACATACGGAGCAAAATGAGTGAATCGACACTCTAAAGTATGTCCATATACATCTGTATGTAGTTTGTAGTGAAATCTCTAAAAAGACTTATATTCAGGAACGGAGGGAGTAATATATAACATATCTCTCCGCGAACCTTTGTTTATAAAACCATGTGGTCAGATTGCCTTGTTTGCCGTAAATCTTTGCCCTTATCAAGGCTTTATAAAGTAGGACAAACACTCCTCAGCTACTGGCCGAGGAGGTTGAAGCCGATGGTCGGTCAACAAAGTCTTGTACAATGCGGATCCGAGCATTAATGATGTAAAGTACTTGGATACATAGAATAATTACACATAAATTGTGTCAAACGTAACAAAGTTTGTGTCAAACAAATATCGATCCTTAATTCGACCACCCGTACCCAAATTAAGGCTCGGGGGCTACTGCATTGCCTATGCAATGTAGCAAATTCCAGTGCAATACGGTTTCCGAGGAGATTCGATCCTCATGTTGGTCGGCCGCACCCAACCTCAATCTCGGGAACTACTGCGCACCACGTTTTGTCCCTAAAGTATGTTGCCGAGCAAGAACTTGATCCTCAGGCCGATTTTGCAAATCGACCTAAGTCTGAGGGGCTACTGGGATCAGCGGTTTTATTTTTATCCTTCAGGTGCATCTCGGGTTTTAGACTGACACACACCTTGAGGGCTACTGGTTATACATCTCGTCAGAGAATAAATTACATCAATCGGAAATAAATTCCACAAAAAACAGCCCGAGACTAAGGTGGTGCACCAACTCAGAAGCAGTCTGGCATAAAGCTTGGCCGCAGTTCGGCGTTCGAGCTCGGCTGCAAAAAGGCACCTCGGAAGCAATCCGACATAAAGCCCGGATGCGAATGGTTGGCTCCATAAAAGACTATTCCGGCATTTAAGCTCGGGTGAACTCCTTCAAATTTTCAGAAACCAAGGTAATCTATGACACCTCGGATGCCGACCAGCGTTGGAGCTCGGCTGCAAAAAGTCACCTCGGATACAGTTCGGCGTTGGAGCTCGGACGCAAGAGGATATCACCGCACGGGAAACACTTGAAACCCGAGGTGTGGCATAAAAAATAACAAGGCATCGATAAAGGTCACAAACTTAAAGGGCTCCTCGGATGCCCGATGTGTGAGCTCTTCGGATATACCTCGGCGATCCGGTTCAGGGGGCTACTGATGGTGTCCTGGACTAGGGGGTACTCACCACGTCATCTCCCGGCCAGTGTGTCGGGCCGAGGACCCCCATGGTGGTTCACAAATGGGCCAGTTCGGACGGTCCATGATGCATACAAGGGAGATTCCACAAGACTTGGCGCACAAGACAAGGACTCCTCTAAACCCTTGGCCTCTGGTACATTATATAAACCGAGGCCAGGCTAGTCAATAGACGATCTCAGATTCATTACAACAATCTCGTGGTAGATACCTGTACTATGTACTATTCCCATATCAATACAATCAAAAGCAGGACGTAGGGTATTATCTCCTCGAGAGAGCCCGAACCTGGGTAAAATCATGTGTCTATGTTACCATCGCTCCAAGACGCCTAGCTTAGGACCCCTACTACGAGATATACCGGATTCAGAACCGACACCCCCCCTCGGGGTTCATGTTCCTGGATCGGGGGTGGAAACAGTTCGCCCGTACCCACGACCTGAAGTGCAGGCAGGTCCCGCACTTTAGGTTCGACGGAGATGCAACCCTCTTTGTGAAGTTCTTCGGGGTCGCCGCCGGACGCGTGGAATGTTGCACGGAGAGCGAAAGCGGAAGCGACTCCGACTCGTCCAGCGGGAGTAAAAGCGATGGGAACCCCCGGAGCATCAAGAGAGAAGACAAGGATTCTGACTAGGCACTGGCGGTGCCTATGGTGGGCCCCTGATGGATGATGATCCTTTCCCTTTGCCCCTGCGCAACCAATGTAGCCCGGTGGGACGTAAAAAATATTTTGTATGGCACCATTATGTTTCAAACACTCGCTGTTCTTGCGCGCTTTCGTTTTATCTCTCGAGGTCTTTCTTCCTCCTTTGCATTGCCTTTGTGCTCTGCGTCACCGGGAACCAGGCCTCGAGGTGGGCTACAACCATCGCTGGTATGCCTAGAGCGTGTGCTCAACAGGGCCAGAGGGTGTAGGGCTCTTGGGGCTGGTAGGAGCCATCGAGGTGCGATGTTCAGGGTGTTGGGGAACGTTGCATGGGAAACAAAAAAATTCCTACGCACACGCAAGATCTATCCATGGTGATGAGCATTTACGAGAGGGAGAGTGGATCTACGTACCCTTGTAGATCGCTAAGCGGGAAGCGTTAAGAAACGCGGTTGATGTAATCGAACGTCTTCGCGATCCAAATCGCAATCCGTCCCGCGATCCAATCACGATCCGTCCCGATCTAGCGCCGAACGGACGGCACCTCCGCGTTCAGCACACGTACAGCTCGATGATGATCTCCGCCTTCTTGATCCAGCAAGAGGGAGCAGATAGGTAGATGAGTTCCCCGGAAGCACGACGGCGTGGTGACGGTGGTGGTGGTGCTATCCCGGCAGGGCTTCGCCAAGCGCAACCGAGACGATCTAGTGCAGAACAGATCTAGAGGGAGAGAGAGGCAGCCGTGGCTTTTCAAGTTGGGGGCTGCCCTCAAAAACCTCTAGTATATATAGGAGGGAGGGAGGTGGAGGCAGCCCTAGGGTTTCCCTAGGGGTTCGGCCGAACCACCACCAAGGGGGAGGAGTCCACCTCCCACAAGGGAGGTGGAATCCTAGTAGGACTCCTCCCCACTTGGCCTCCTCCCCACCCCGTGCGCAAGGGCCTCCTAGGGGCTGGCCGTCCAGCCCACTAGGGGCTAGTGCGCCACCTCCTAGGCCCATGTGACCCTTGGGGTGAGTGGGCCCCACTTGGTGGACCCCCCCGGAACCCATTCGTCACTCCCGGTACACTACCGGAAGTGCCCGAAACTTTTCCGGAGACCAAAACAGGACTTCCTATATATCAATCTTTACCTCCAGACCATTCCGAAGCTCCTCGTGACATCCGGGATCTCATCCGGTACTCCGAAAAATCTTCGGTCACCACCATACATAACTCAATACTACCGAAACGTCACCGAACGTTAAGTGTGCAGACCCTAGGGTTCGAGAACTATGTAGACATGACCGAGACACCTCTACGGTTAATAACCAATAGCGGGACCTGGATGCCCATATTGGTTCCTACATATTCTACGAAGATCTTTCGGTTGAACCTCTATGTCAAGGATTCAGTTAATCCCGTATGTTGTTCCCTTTGTTCTTCGGTATGTTACTTGCCCGAGATTCGATCGTCGGTATCTCTATACCTAGTTCAATCTCATTACCGGCAAGTCTCTTTACTCATTCCGTAATACAAGATCCCGTGACTAACTCTTTAGTCACTTTACTTGCAAGGCTTATTGTGATGTTGTATTACCGAGTGGGCCCTGAGATACCTCTCCGTCACACGGAGTAACAAATCCCAGTCTCGATCCATGCCAACTCAACAGACACCCTCAGAGATACCTGTAGAGCATCTTTATAGTCACCCAGTTACGTTGCGACATTTGATACACACAAGGTATTCCTCCGGTGTTAGTGAGTTGCATGATCTCATGGTCATAGGAACAGATACTTGACATGCAGAGAACTATAGCAATAAGCTGACACGATCATATGCTACGTTCATAGTTTGAGTCTTGCCCATCACATCATTCTCCGTCCCATTATCAAATGACATCTCATGTCTATGGCCAGGAAACCTTGACCATCTTTGATCAACAAGCTAGTCTACTAGAGGCATACTAGGGACACAGTGTTGTCTATGTATCCACACATGTATTTGCGTTTCCAATCAATACAATTATAGCATGGATAATAAACGATTATCATGAACAAGGAAATATAATAATAATCACTTTATTATTGCCTCTAGGGCATATTTCCAACAGTCTCCCACTTGCACTAGAGTCAATAATCTAGCTCACATCACTATGTGATTTATATTGTAATTAATCTAACACCCATACAGTTCTGGTGTTGATCATGTTTAGCCCTTGGAAGAGGTTTAGTCAACGGATCTGCGACATTCAGATCCGTGTGCACTTTGCAAATATTTATGTCCTCCTCCTTGATGTAATCGCGGATGGAATTGAAGCGTCGCTTTATGTGTCTGGTCCTCTTGTGAAACCTTGGTTCCTTGGCCAGAGCAATGGCACCAGTGTTGTCACAGAACAGAGTCATTGGGTTTAGTGCACTGGGCACTACTCCAAGATATGTCATGAACTCCTTCATCCAGACACCTTCCTTCGCCGCCTCCGAGGCAGCGATGTACTCCGCTTCGCATGTAGAATCAGCTACCACGCTCTGCTTGGAACTACACCAGCTTACCGCACCCCCATTGAGAATAAATACGTATCTGGTTTGAGACTTAGAGTCATCCAGATCAGTGTCAAAGCTTGCATCGACGTAACCCTTTACGACGAGCTCTTGATCACCTCCATAAATGAGAAACATGTCCTTAGTCCTTTTCAGGTACTTCAGGATATTCTTGACCGCCGTCCAGTGTTCCACTCCTGGATCACTTTGAAACCTTCCAGCCATACTTTTGGCAAGGCTGACATCAGGTCTTGTGCACAGCATTGCATACATGATAGAGCCTATGGCTGAAGCATAGGGGATGACACTCATCTTTTCTCTATCTTCTGAAGTCACTGGGCATTGAGTCTTACTCAACTTCACACCTTGCAATACAGGCAAGAACCCCTTCTTGGACTGATCCATTTTGAACTTCTACAAAACTTTGTCAAGGTATGTGCTCTGTGAAAGTCATATTAAGCGTCTCGATCTATCTCTATAGATCTTGATGCCTAATATGAAAGCAGCTTCTCCTAGGTCCTTCATTGAAAAACTCTTGTTCAAATATTCCTTCACGCTTTCCAACATTTCTATATTGTTTCCAATCAGCAATATGTCATCCACATATAATATTAGAAACGCTATAGAGCTCCCACTCACTTTATTGTAAATACAAGCTTCTTCGTAAACTTTTATAAACCCGAACGCTTTTATCACCTCATCAAAGAGAAGATTCCAACTCCGAGATGCTTGCACCAGTCCATAAACGGATCGCTGGAGTTTGCAAACTTTGTCAGCATTCTCTGGATCGACAAAACCTTCCGGTTGCATCATATACAACTCTTCCTTAAGGAAATCGTTCAGGAACGCTGTTTTGACATCCATCTTCCAAATTTCATAATCGAAAAACGCAGTTATTGCTAACATGATTCTGACGGACTTAAGCATCGCTACGGGTGAGAAGGTCTCATCGTAGTCAACTCCTTGAACTTGTGAAAAACCCTTTGCCACAAGTCGAGCTTTATAGACGGTGACATTACCGTCCGCGTCCGTCTTCTTCTTAAAGATCCATTTATTCTGAATGGCCTTTCGCCCATCAGGTAATACTTCCAAAGTCCATACTTTGTTTTCATACATGGATCACATCTCGGATTTCATGGCCTCTAACCATTTCTCGGAATCCGAGCCCATCATCGCTTCTCCATAGCTCGTAGGTTAATCGTTGTCCAACAACATGACCTCCAAGACAGGGTTACCGTACCACTCAGGAGCAGTACATGCCCTTGTCGACCTATGAGGTTCGATAGCAACTTGATCTGAAGCTTCATGATCACCATCATTAGCTTCCTCTTCAACTGATGTAGGCTCCACAGAAACATCTTTCTGCGCTGCGCTATTCTCTGGTTGAAGTAAAGGTTCAACAACCTCATCAAGTTCTATTTTCGTCCCACTCAATTCTTTCGAGAGAAACTCTTTCTCGAGAAATGACCCGTTCTTAGCGACAAACACTTTGCCTTCGGATCTGAGATAGAAGGTATACCCAACCATCTCTTTTGGGTATCCTATGAAGACGCATTTCTCCGCTTTGGGTTCCCGCTTTTCACGCTGAAGCTTTTTGACATAAGCATCACATCCCCAAACTTTAAGAAACGACAACTTTGGTTTCTTACCAAACCACAGTTCATATGGCGTCGTCTTAACGGATTTCGATGGTGCCCTATTTAAAGTGAATGCAGCTGTCTCAAACGCATAACCCCAAAACGATAGTGGCAAATCGGCAAGAGACATCATAGACCGCACTATATCCAATAAGGTTCGATTACGACGTTCGGACACACCATTACGCCGTGGTGTTCCAGGCGGTGTCAATTGTGAAACAATTCCACATTGTCTTAAGTGATTGCCAAACTCATAACTCAGATATTCTCCTCCTCGATCAGATCGCAGGAATTTAATCTTCTTGTTACGATGATTCTCAACTTCACTCTGAAATTGCTTGAACTTTTCAAACGTTTCAGACTTATGTTTCATTAAGTAAATATACCCATATCTACTTAAGTCATCGGTGAAGGTGAGAAAATAACGATATCCACCGCGCGCCTCAATGCTCATCGGACCGCACACATCAGTATGTATGATTTCCAACAAGACACTTGCCCGTTCCATTGTTCCAAAGAACGGGGTTTTAGTCATCTTGCCCATGAGGCATGGTCCACATGTGTCAAGTGATTCAAAATCAAGTGACTCCAAAAGTCCATCAGCATGGAGCTTTTCATGCGTTTTACACCAATATGACCTAAGCGGCAGTGCCACAAGAAAGTGGTGCTATCATTATCAACTCTACATCTTTTGGCATCAATGTTATGAACATGTGTATCATTACTATCGAGATTCAATAAGAATAAACCCCTCACAATGGGTGCATGACCATAAAAGATATTACTCATATAAATAGAACAACCATTATTCTCTGATTTAAATGAGTAACCGTCTCGCAATAAACAAGATCTAGATATAATGTTCATGCTTAACGCAGGCACTAAATAACAATTATTCAGGTTCATCACTAATCCCGATGGTAATCGAAGAGCGAGCGTGCCGACGGCGATCACATCAACCTTGGAACCATTTCCCACGCGCATCGTCACTTCATCCTTTGCCAGCCTTCGTCTATTCCATAGTTCCTGCTTTGAGTTGCACATGTGAGGGACCGAACCGGTATCAAATACCCAGGCACTACAACGAGAGTTGGTAAGGTACACATTAATAACATGTATATCATATATACCTTGTTTGGTGTTGGCCGCCTTCTTTTCAGCCAGATACTTGGGGCAGTTCCGCTTCCAGTGACCAGTTCCCTTGCAATGAAAGCACTCAGTTTCTGGCTTGGGTCCAGCCTTGGGTTTCTTCACGGGAGGGGCAACTGCTTTGTCACTCTTCTTGGAGTTACCCTTCTTGCCCTTGCCATTCTTCTTGAAACTAGTGGTTTTATTGACCATCAACACTTGATGCTCCTTCTGAATCTCAGACTCAGCGACTTTTAACATCGCAAACAGCTCGGCGACTGACTTATTCATCTCTTGCATGTTATAGTTCAACACGAAGCTTTTGTAGCTAGGTGGCAGTGATTGAAGAACTCTGTTAGTGATCGCCTCTGGCGGGAGAACAATTCCCAACGCCGCCAGACGGTTGGAATACCCAGACATTCTGAGTACATGTTCACTGACAGACCCGTTCTCCTCCATCTTGCAAGCATAGAACTTATCGGAGGTCTCATACCTCTCGATCCGGGCATTCTTCTCAAAGATAAACTTCAACTCCTGGAATATCTCATATGCTCCATGACGTTCAAAACGTCTTTGAAGTCCCGGTTCTAAGCCATACAGCATTGCACATTGAACTATCGAGTAATCATCAGAACGTGCCTGCCAAGCGTTCGCAACGTCTGCAGACTCTACTAGAGCAGGTGGTTCACCGAGCGGTGCATCAAGGACATAAGCCTTTTGGGAAGTCGTGAGGATAATCCTCAGATTACGGGCCCAGTCTACAAAGTTACTTCCATCATCTTTCAACTTAGCTTTCTCTAGGAACGCATTGAAATTCAGGGGTGCTACTGCGCGAGCCATTGATCTACAACATAAATTTTGCAAAGACAACTTAGACTATTGTTCAAGATAATGAGTTTAGTTAATCATATTAATTAAAAACTCCCACTCAAATTGACATCCCTCAGGTCATTCGAGTGTCACAAGATCCAAATTCACCAACCCAAGTCCGATCATCACGTGAGATGAGGTGGTTTCAATGGTGAACATCTCCATGTTGATCATATGTACTATATGACTCATGTTTCACCTTTCCGTCTCTTGTGTTCCGAGGCCATGTTTGTACATGCTAGGCTCGTCAAGTTTAACCCGAGTGTTCCGCATGTGCAACACTGGCTTGCACCCGTTGTATGTGAACGTAGAGTCTATCACACCCGATCATCACGTGGTGTCTCAAAATGACGAACTTTCGCAATGGTGCACACTCGGAGAGAACACAATTTTATCTTGAAATTTTAGTAAGGGGTCACCTTATAATGCTACCGTCGTCCTAAGCATAATAAGATGCATAAAAGGATTAACATCACATGCAAATCATAAGTGACATATATGGCCATGATCTTGTGCTTTTGATCTCCATCTCCAAAGCACCGGCATGATCTCCATCATCACTGGCACGACACCATGATCTCCATCATCCTGATCTCCATCAACGTGTTGCCATGAGGTTGTCGCGCCAACTACTGCTTCTACAACTATTGCAAACTCATAGCGATAAAGTAAAGCAAAAACGGCGAAAATAAATTAAAGACAACCCTATGGCTCCTGCCGGTTGTCGTACTCATCGACATGCAAGTCGTGATAATCTATACAAAACATGATCATATCATACATCACATATATCTCATCATGTTTCTGGCCATATCATATCACATCATACCCTGCAAACACAAGTTAGACGTCCTCTAATTTGTTGTTGCATGTTTTACGTGGCTGCTATGGGTATCTAGCAAGAACGATTCTTACCTACGCAAAACCACAACGGTGATATACAAGTTGCTATTTCACCTTCTACAAGGACCGCCTCTGTCAAATCCGATTCAACTAAAGTGGGAGAGACAGACACCCGCCAGCCATCTTATGCAACAAAGTTACATGTCAGTCGATGGAACCGGTCTCTCGTACATGGACGAGTAAGGTTGGTCTGAGCCGCTTCATCCCACAATACCGCTGAATCAAGAAAAGACTAAGGAGGGAAGCAATCTGAATATCAACGCCCACAAACTCCTTTGTGTTCTACTCGAGATCTTATCTACGCATAGACCTAGCTCATGATGCCACTGTTGGGGAACGTTGCATGGGAAACAAATTTTTTCCTACGCACACGCAAGATCTATCCATGGTGATGAGCATCTACGTGAGGGAGAGTGGATCTACGTACCCTTGTAGATCGCTAAGAAGGAAGCATTAAGAAACGCGGTTGATGTAGTCGAACGTCTTCGCGATCCAAATCGCAAGCCGCCCCGCGATCCAATCACGATCCGTCCCGATCTAGCGCCGAACGAACGGCACCTCCGTGTTCAGCACACGTACATCTCGATGACGATCTCCGCCTTCTTGATCCAGCAAGAGGGAGTGGATAGGTAGATGAGTTCCCCGGCAGCACGACGGTGTGGTGACGGTGGTGGTGGTGTTGTCCCGGCAGGGCTTCGCCACGGCAACCGAGACGATCTAGTGGAGAACAGATCTAGAGGGAGAGAGAGGCAGCCATGGCTTTTCAGGTTGGGGGATGCCCTCAAAAACCTCTAGTATATATAGGAGGGAGGGAGGTGGAGGCAGCCCTAGGGTTTCCCTAGGGGTTCGGCCGAACCACCACCAAGGGGGAGGAGTCCATCTCCCACAAGGGAGGTGGAATCCTAGTAGGACTCCTCCCCACTTGGCCTCCTCCCCACCCCTTGCGTAAGGGCCTCCTAGGGGCTGGCCGGCCAGCCCACCAGGGGCTGGTGCGCCACCTCCTAGGCCCATGTGACCCTTGGGGTAAGTGGTCCCCACTTGGTGGACCCCCCGGAACCCATTCGTCACTCCCGGTACACTACCGAAAGTGCCCAAAACTTTTCCGGAGACCAAAACGGGACTTCCTATATATCAATATTTACCTCCGGGCCATTTCAAAGCTCCTCGTGACGTCCGGGATCTCATCTGGGACTCCGAACAATCTTCGGTCACCACCATACATAACTCAATACTACCGAAACGTCACCGAACGTTAAGTGTGCAGACCCTGCGGGTTCGAGAACTATGTAGAGATGACCGAGACACCTCTACGGTCAATAACCAATAGCGGGACCTGGATGCCCATATTGGTTCCTACATATTCTATGAAGATCTTTATCGGTTGAACCTCTATGTCAAGGATTCAGTTAATCCCGTATGATGTTCCCTTTGTTCTTCGGTATGTTACTTAACCGAGATTCGATCGTCGGTATCTCTATACCTAGTTCAATCTCGTTACCGGCAAGTCTCTTTAATCGTTCCATAATACAAGATCCCGTGGCTAACTCTTTAGTCACTTTACTTGCAAGGCTTATTGTGATGTTGTATTACCGAGTGGGCCCTGAGATACCTCTCCGTCACACGGAGTAACAAATCCCAGTCTCGATCCATGCCAACTCAACAGACACCCTCGAAGATACCTGTAGAGCATCTTTATAGTCACCCAGTTACATTGCGACGTTTGATACACACAAGGTATTCCTACGGTGTCAGTGAGTTGCATGATCTCATGGTCATAGGAACAGATACTTGACATGCAGAAAACTATAGCAATAAACTGACACGATCATATGCTACGTTCATAGTTTGGGTCTTGTCCATCACATCATTCTCCTAATGATGTGATCCCGTTATCAAATGACATCTCATGTCTATGGCCAGGAAACCTTGACCATCTTTGATCAACAAGCTAGTCTACTAGAGGCATACTAGGGACACAGTGTTGTCTATGTATCCACACATGTATTTGTGTTTCCAATCAATACAATTATAGCATGGATAATAAATGATATCATGAACAAGGAAATATAATAATAATCACTTTATTATTGCCTCTAGGGCATATTTCCAACACAGGGTCCCCCCCTTGACACGCAGGCGGCTCGCACCAGGGAAATCAGGAAGCTTTGAGTGGCAAAACGAGAGGGAAAATGTGAGGGGTGCTTTAGACTTAGCTGCTACGAGGTGCCCGGCTTGTAGCGAACCCGACTTAGGGAGCGGCAGACGAGGCGCGGCCCCTCATGAAGCCTTCCGCCCACAGGGCATCGCTCACGAGGTCCTTCGCCTGCAGAGCGCCGCTCGTGAGGCCTTGCGGTGAAAATCTCCTGAGGCCTTAGGTATCCTGCACCAGGAAGTTGCCAAGTTTTTGCAAGTAATGCAGCAGGGTGCGCTCGCGAGGTCGTCTGTGGGTGTTACGCGAGGAGACACGAGCACCAAGAACCTGGTGAGGTGAGTAACCCTTGTAGGAGGACCTAGCTTCAGAGGAAAGAAGGATTGCTCCAAACCCAAGATGACCTTCATCAACTCCGAGTATCCACAACAAGCCCTCCTACACGCCATGTCATCCACTTCACGCCAAGGTATGTGATCATATCCTTGAAGAAGCTTTACTCCAAGTCATGAGCTAAAGCAATTCAAGTGATATGAAAAAATTAAAATGCTTAAACAAAAAATGGTAACCCCATTTTGAGCTTAACGTAGAGTATGACCTATCATCATGTATTCTTGCTTGGCTCCTAAGTCAATATACTCTAATATAGGTGACCTAGTCACCGACCATCATCTAGATGTAGAATCTTGTTTGGTTCACCTTATAGTTGCATGCCTTCTTGGAACCACTCAATCTCCATCTTGATGAAAATTCCTTGCAAATCTTTATGAAAATTCATTGCAAATCTTTTAGACAAAATGGCAAATAGCACCTCTGCCAAGTTTCTGTTATGCATCTCGGACCCTCCGAACAAAGTAACTCGGTTTCACCGATACTGCAGATAGGCTACACAACCACACATCGGTTCCACTGATGCATTTTGTCTCGGAGCCACCGATTTTGCTATCTTCTGTATTCTTTGTCATATTCTTGATAATTTTCAGACAATTTAAGGGGGAGAGATTATCTTCAAGGATCCCTATGTCTCAATGCTCTCTATGACCCTTACTTTCAATGACCCTTACTCTCAAGGATCCCTTACCCTCTAACCCTTTTTGGAAATTAATGCCAAAGGGGGAGAAATATCAAACCTTATGCTTGTTAATAGGGGGAAGTATCAAAAGCTTATGCTTACCCATAGGGGAGAAATAATTAAAGGAGATAAATGTGAAGGCTTATGCCCCAAAGGGAAATATCTATGAAGGGGGAGAACATTTATTAAGGAGAGAGAAAAGACCACATTCTTACTATCATTTTAAGGAGAGACTGCATATGATCTTGTGTTGGACTTGTCTGACCCTACCTACTCCCAATATCTACTTGCTAAGATTTAGGGGGAGAGGAAAAACTTACAAATCCATATTTAGGGGAGAAAGTTCTGAATGCTTTTGGAGACATATCAAGTTGTATGAGCTTTATCTTCTATATGTCTTCCTATCTTGGTACATTTGAACTCTTTTGCATTTGGATGAGTAGAATACTCTTGTGTTTCCTAACATTGTTTTCTCAAGTGTGTTTCTACTATTAGAATGCTCAAGAACCTCAAGGTAAGTATATGCATCATGTCCTTGGTCAAGATGATCTCTTGCTTCTTGCACATATTATTTGCAAGGGTGAAGTCTTGAACATGGAAACATTTCATTCATATCTGTTTGATGCATATAGCCTAAGTTCACATGACTCATCATATCCCTTCTACTATGTGTGTGCTCATGCATTCCAAAGCAACTATCCTCTAAAAGGGATTGCACAAATTTAGGGGGAGCATGTCTTAGTCATGTGTCTCTCAGAGCTTTCATATATTCTTGCATATCTAAATTTGAAGCTTTGATTGTATGTTGTCTTCAATTACCAAAAAGGGGGGAGATTGAAAGCACAGATGCTCCCTTGGAGGTTTTGATATTTCATGACAACATACATTGTCTTTTGGATTAATAGTTTTACCTAGTTTATTTCATAAGAAGTCCACAAAGAAGATTGGCTATGGAATGTGTGGAGAATCCCCAAGGAGAGAAGAAGAAGAAGAAATGAAATAGGATTGGCAAAGGCAACAAGCTTGAAGACTCTGCATTTTACATTTTGTGAGAAATCACCTTTGAGTCCATAGGAAAGTCAATACTGTTAAAAGGGGATGAGGTGTCTATGATGATTTCGTTGCTCAAGTGCTTAGAGATTAGCCACCAAAAATACACATGAAATTCTCTCACAAAATCTCTGTCTAAACCCTACCACAAAATCGGTGCCACCAACTTTTCAGAATCGGCCCCACCGAGTATAAACCCTAGACAGATCCCAACCAAAACCCTAAGTCTCAGTGCCACCAACTTTCCACTTCGGTGCAACCGAAACCAGTGACCAGCTCTCTGGTATCCTATTTTCAAAAATTGGAATTTTTGAGTTTTGAGAATCGGTCTAACCGAGATTTGGAATCTGCCTAGCTCACCCATATCGGTACCACCAAGATTTATATATCGGTCTTACCGAAAAGCCGAAAGTTGCCACATTTTGCACTAGTCGGTGCAACCGAGTTTTTACTCCGATTTCACCGAGTTGGGAAATAATGTTGTAACAGTTGGATTTTTGGAGATGCCTATATATACCCCTCCACCTCCTCTCACTCGTAGAGGAAGCACTCATAATATACCTACACTTGTCCCATCCACTTTTCTGAGAGAGAACCACATGCTCATGTGTTGAGATCAAGACCTTCCACTCCAACCACATGAATCTTGATTTCTAGCCTCCCCAAGTTGCTTTCCACCCAATCAACCTCTTCTACCAAGCCAAATCGGTGAGAGAGTGATTGTGTGTTGAGGAGACTATCTTTTGAAGCACAAGAGCAAGGAGTTCATCATTGTTACCACATATATTACCTTTTGGAGTGTGGTGCCTCCTAGATTGGTTAGGTGTTGCGGGAGCCTCCTTCTTCGTGTTGTGGAGTTGAACCAAGAAGTTTGTATGGGCAAGGAGATCGCCTACTTCATGAAGATCTACCCATAGTGAGGCTAGTCCTTCGTGGACGGAAGCCGTGATGGAATATACGAGGTTGCTACTTTGTGGACCCTAACGAGTGGAGCCCTCCATGGACTCTCGCAACCGCTACCCTCCGTGGGTTGAAGTCTCCATCAGCGTGGACGTATGATAGCACCACCTATCGGAACCACGGGAAAAATCTTCGTGTCATCAATTGTGTTTGATCTTCCTATCTCTACTCTTTCTTACATATGCTTGTCTTTACTTTACGCTGCTATACTTGTTGACTAGCATGTATAGGGTGCACTAGACTTATTAGAATTGCTAAAATCTGCCAACCATTAAAAATGGGAAAAGGTTAGGTTTTAATTTTGTCAAGTACTCTATTCACCCCCCCTCTAGACGTCGCTTCTCGATCCCACACTTGGTCACCATTGTGCGGATGGACCATAGCACCGACGGGAGGTCGTCCAGCCAGCCCTTGCCGCAGGCCGTGAGCTGCTTCTTGAAGCTCCTGGTCTTGAGGCCCTTAAGGACCTCTGCGTTGGCCTGCCCGGCCCCATTGTTGCTTCGAGGGTGTGCCAAAGAGGTGGAGCAGATCTGCGTGCCGATGGAAGCGTTGTAGGTCTTGAAGAGGCCGCCGGTGAACTGTGAGCCATTATCCATGATGATGCGGTTGGGGACGACAAAACGGCACACCAAGCTCTTGATGAACTTTACTGCGGACCCTTCCGGTATGGTCTGGACAGGCTGCACCTCCACCCACTTGGTGAACTTGTCGATGGCGACGTAGAGGAAGCGATAGCTGCCGGCCGCACGAGGGAAGGGCCCGAGGATATCCAGCCCCCAGACCGCGAAGGGTCACGAGAGAGGAATGGTCTGGAACCCTTGCGTTGGCTGATGAATTTCCTTGGCGTGGAATTGGCAAGCTTCGCACGTCTGTACCAGCTCCATAGCATCCTCGAGCGCTGTGAGCCGGTAGAAGCCATTGCGGAATGCTTTGCGTGCGAGGGTGCGCGAGGACGAGTGGTGGACGCAGTCGTTGATAACCCACAAGTATAGGGGATCAATTGTAGCCTTTCTCGATAAGTAAGAGTGTCGAACCCAACGAGGAGCTAAAGGTAGAACAAATATTCCCTCAAGTTCTATCGACCACCGATACAACTCTACGCACGCTTAACGTTCGCTTTACCTAGAACAAGTATGAAACTAGAAGTACTTTGTAGGTGTGATAGGATAGGTTTGCAAGATAATAAAGAGCACGTAAATAAAAACTAGGGGCTGCTTAGATAAACAACTAAGTTAGTCTTAGTAGAGAGCTTTTTGTCACAAGAAAGTTATTTGTCCCTAGGCAATCGATAACTAGACCGGTAATCATTATTGCAATTTTATATGAGGGAGAGGCATAAGCTAACATACTTTCTCTACTTGGATCATATGTACTTATGATTGGAACTCTAGCAAGCATCCGCAACTACTAAAGATCATTAAGGTAAAACCCAACCATAGCATTAAGTATCAAGTCCTCTTTACTCCCATACGCAAACAACCTACTTACTCGGGTCTGTGCTTCCATCACTCACGCCACCCACCATAAGCGAATCATGAACATATTGCAAACCCTACAACGGGGATCCCTCACGCTTGCGCGACACGGAGAGCACCATAGGACAGCACCAATAATAAAACATGCAACTCAAACCAATCATGATCATCAATCAACCCATAGGACAAAACCGATCTACTCAAACATCATAGGATAGCCATACATCATTGGGAAATAATATATAGCGTTGAGCACCATGTTTAAGTAGAGATTACAGCGGGGAGAAGAGGTGTTGAACCGCTGCATAGAGGGGGGGAGAGTTGGTGATGACGGCGGCGAAGTTGTTGGTGTAGATCGCCATCACGATGATGGCCCCGGCGGCGTTCCGGTGCCACCGGGAGAGAGGGGGAGAGAGCCCCCCTCCTTCTTCTTCTTCCTTGTCCTTCCCCCTAGATGGGAAAAGGGTTTCCCCTCTGGTCCATGTCCTCCATGGCGGCGGAGGGGCGAGATCCCCTCCAAGATTGGATCTCTCTCTCTGTTTCCTTCTGTTTCTGCCTTTCCAGATTGTGGCCTTTCACCGTTTCTTATATTCCCGGAGATCCGTAACTCTGATTTGGCTGAAATTTTAACACGATTTTTATCAGGATATTAGCTTTCTTGCGGCGAAAGAAGGGAACCAACCTCCTTACGGGGTGGCCACAAGCCAGCCTGGCGCACCCTACCCCCCAGGGCGCGCCCCTATGGCTTGTGGGCCCCTCGGGCACCGCCTTCTGTTGATTCCACTTCCCAAAATTCACATATATTCCAAAAAAAATCTCTGTAAGTTTTTATCCCGTTTGGACTTCGTTTGATATAGATTTTCTGCGAAACAAAAAACATGCAACAAACAGGAACTGGCACTGGGCACTGGATCAATATGTTAGTCCCAAAAATAGTATAAAAAGTTGCCAAAAGTATATGAAAGTTGTAGAATATTGGCATGAAACAATCAAAAATTATAGATACGACGGAGAAAAATTAGGACGTGGTCAAGAATTTGTATAACAGTATTGTGTAAAAATTTCAGAATTTTTACACGCTCCAGTAAAATATAGAAATTCAAACACTGCAGCAAAAGTTTCTGTTTTTACACAGCACATATCAAACAAGCAATTTAAACATCCTAAAGGTAATTCTTGGCACATTATTTTTATAATACAAGGGATTTATACAAGGGGATAATTATTTTTGTTGAAAAGTTTCTGTAATTAAGATTCACAAAGTTCAAGGCTAGCTCCCACTTTCACTTTTCTTTTTGAAAAGTTTTAGGTTCCGCTCTTTATTTTTTATTTTTTTGAACTATATAAAAGCACACAACAGAATAAAATGACTCTCTAAAACTTCCGGGTTGTCTCCCTGGCAGCGCTTTCTTTAAAGCCATTAAGCTAGGCATAAAGTGCTCAAGTAACGGATCCACCCGGATCCCAAGGTATATCAAAGCCAATTTTAATTAACAATGATTTGTAATTTAGTAGTGAGCACAAAGTAACATATATCATGCAACAACGAAGTCTAACTCTCTTCCTATGCATCGGCATGTCATAAAAGAACAATTCATGCACACAAAGTAAAGGCCAATACATAGCATAAGCAGTTTCTTGCTATTTTATCGTATTGGAAACATAGAGAGGCGGAGATGTAGTTCCTCTCTCATAATAATTGCAAGTAGGAGCAGCAAGCACATGCATATTATATTTATCAAAATTAACATGTGCAGTAGTAAAAGGCAACCCATCTATATAATCCTTAATAAGTGCAAACTTCTCCGATATAGTGTAGTTGGGAGAATTCAAAAAGATAATAGGACTATCATGTGTGGGTGCAATAGCAACAATTTCACATTTAACATACGGAACTATAGCAAGTTCATCTCCATAAGCATCATTCATATTGGCATCATGGCCACAAGCATAGCAAGCATCAAGTTCATCAAAAAGGGATAATTCAAACGAATCCAAGGGATCATAGCAATTATCATAGCATTCATCCTTCGGTAAGAATGAAGGGAAATTAAACAATGTATGAGTTGAAGAGTTACTCTCATTAGAAGGTGGGCACGGGTAGCTAATCCGCTCTTCCTCCTTTTGTTCTTCGCTCTCCTCCTCATCTTTTTCATCCAATGAGCTCACAGTGTCATCAATTTCTTCTTCCATAGTTTCCTGCAAAATATTAGTCTCTTCTTGGATAGCGGAGACTTTCTCAATAAATTGATCAATATGGGCATTATATTCATAATTGGCATAACAATAACGAAGCATGGCCAAATTTTGAGATCGGTAAACAGCATCATCATAATCTTCATACTTTTCAAACAAAGCTTCAATTTCATAAGCACCCTTAAAAGCAACAAACTCTTCTATTTGTTCCACATAATAGTAATCATATATACCATTAGCATAAGAAGCCAAGGTTTCATTATCATTAAATTTACATGAAAAGGGAAGGTGTTTAGCCTTCATCCTAGAGCAACAAGTAATATCATATCTCAAGCATAGATTCCAACTATGCCATTTCAACATATGGATTTGATCCCATAACAGTTTCCCTTTTTGAGTCAAGCGGTAATCCCTAAAATATTCATGTTGATCCAACGTGTGTCCCATTATATAATTGAATGGGGTTTTCTCCGGATTATTAAAGTAGTGCATAATATCTTTCACATAACGAGCATCGAGGGTTTTAGGAGGTTCCCCATCTCCATGAGTAGCAAGTACACCTAATTTTTTTGGTATTTTGTGTTCCATATCCATAAGTAAAGATAGAGAACAACTTGGAACACCAAATAAAATCTACTTAGTGATAAAGCAAACAAGCACACACGAGAATATTCACCCCACGCTATTGCTCCCCGGCAACGGCGCCAGAAAAAGGTCTTGATAACCCACAAGTATAGGGGATCAATCGTAGCCTTTCTCGATAAGTAAGAGTGTCGAACCCAACGAGGAGCTAAAGGTAGAACAAATATTCCCTCAAGTTCTATCGACCACCGATACAACTCTACGCACGCTTAACGTTCGCTTTACCTAGAACAAGTATGAAACTAGAAGTACTTTGTAGGTGTGATAGGATAGGTTTGCAAGATAATAAAGAGCATGTAAATAAAAACTAGGGGCTGCTTAGATAAACAACTAAGTTAGTCTTAGTAGAGAGCGTTTTTTCACAAGAAAGTTATTTGTCCCTAGGCAATCGATAACTAGACCGGTAATCATTATTGCAATTTTATATGAGGGAGAGGCATAAGCTAACATACTTTCTCTACTTGGATCATATGTACTTATGATTGAAACTCTAGCAAGCATCCGCAACTACTAAAGATCATTAAGGTAAAACCCAACCATAGCATTAAGTATCAAGTCCTCTTTACTCCCATACGCAAACAACCTACTTACTCGGGTCTGTGCTTTCGTCACTCACGCCACCCACCATAAGCGAATCATGAACATATTGCAAACCCTACAGCGGGGATCCCTCACGCTTGCGCGATACGGAGAGCACCATAGGACAGCACCAATAATAAAACATGCAACTCAAACCAATCATGATCATCAATCAACCCATAGGACAAAACGGATCTGCTCAAACATCATAGGATAGCCATACATCATTGGGAAATAATACATAGCGTTGAGCACCATGTTTAAGTAGAGATTACAGCGGGGAGAAGAGGTGTTGAACCGCTGCATAGAGGGGGAGAGAGTTGGTGATGACGGCGGCGAAGTTGTTGGTGTAGATCGCCGTCACGATGATGGCCCCGGCGGCGTTCCGGTGCCACCGGGAGAGAGGGGGAGAGAGCCCCCCTCCTTCTTCTTCTTCCTTGTCCTTCCCCCTATATGGGAGAAGGGTTTCCCCTCTGGTCCATGGCCTCCATGGCGGCGGAGGGGCGAGATCCCCTCCGAGATTGGATCTCTCTCTCTGAGATTCTGGCCTTTCACCGTTTCTTATATTCCCAGAGATCCATAACTCCGATTCGGCTGAAATTTGAACACGATTTTTATCCGGATATTAGATTTCTTGCGGCGAAAGAAGGGAACCAACCGCCTTACGGGGTGGCCACGAGCCAGCCTGGCGCGCCCTACCCCCCAGGGCGCGCCCCTATGGCTTGTGGGCCCCTCGGGCACCGCCTTCTGTTGATTCCACTTCCCAAAATTCACATATATTCCAAAAAAAATCTCCGTAAGTTTTTATCCCATTTGGACTTCGTTTGATATGGATTTTCTGCGAAACAAAAAACATGCAACAAACAGGAACTGGCACAGGGCACTGGATCAATATGTTAGTCCCAAAAATAGTATAAAAAGTTGCCAAAAGTATATGAAAGTTGTAGAATATTGGCATGAAACAATCAAAAATTATAGATACGACGGAGACGTATCAGTCGCCTCCATGGATATCGGCAAGCAGCTCATGCCCTTGCTCCTTGGAGATGCACCACAGCGCGACCCCGTTCGGGCGGCGGCGGTACAGGTCGCCCTCCTTCAACTGGTAGAGGGCAGCTTGGAAGACCACCCACTCTGCTTCTGCGTCGATCTCCGGGAGGGCGCCGCCCTTCATGTAGGCCTTGATTTCCGCGGTCCAGCTCTCATGTTGCGATTCGAGCGCCAGCAGTAGGCGGGCGCCTGAGGATGGTCCACAGTCTGGTGCGCCCATGGGTGGTGCGGGAGGGAGCTCCTCATGAGCCGCCGTAGGGCTGACGGCCAGAGGCGCTGCCGAGGGCTTCAGGAGCTGCACTTCGAAGACATCGGGGCTCTAGGGCTCGCGGCGAGAGGTGCACTTGGTGATCTCGTCCGCCTCGTTGTTGTCGCCGCGAGGGATGTGCTAGAGATCCATGCCCATGGAGCGGTTCTCGAGCTTGACCACCTCCTCCAGATAGGCCGCCATGTGCTCATCCTTCGGCTTGTACTTCTTGTTGAAGAATTTGACGAGGAGTTGCGAGTCCCCCCTGACTACAAGCGTGATGGCAGCCTTGAGCCTTGCAATGAGTCCCTCGTACTCGGCGATGTTATTGGAGACCTTGTCGGTGCACCTGAAACAGAGTTGTACTGCATAGTAAAGCTTGTCATTTGTGGGCGTAGTGAGAACCACGCCAGCCCCCACGCCCTGGTGCGCGAAGGCCCCGTTGAAGTGCATGCTCCAGCCCTCGGAGGTGGCCTCCTCGGGCAAGGGCGACTCCTCGTGAGGCTCGTCCTTGTGCGGGTCCGTCCACTCTGCCGTGAGGTCAGATAAGGAAGCACCCTTGATGGTCCTGCTAGTGAGGAACTCCAGCTCGAAGGGTTGTAACTCGATGTTCCATTCGGCCACATGACCGGTGGCGTTCGGGCTCCGGAGGACCTGCTCCAGCGGGTAGGAGGAGATCACTCTGTCTGGGTGCCCCTGGAAGTAGTGGCGCGGCTTCCTGGAAGCCAGGGGAGCTTCTGCTGCATGGCGTATCGCTCACGTGCGTCTCGTAGCACCGTACTGACGAAGTAGACGGGGTGCTCGACGAGGCGCATGACCGTGGTGTCCGAGTCGTGCTCACCAAGGGGCTCTTGCAGCGGCGCCGCGGGGGCCTTCGGAACTAGGACCCAGTGGCCTCCTGAGGGTGAGCTGGGGCCTCCTGAGGGGGTCCTCGGCAGGCGCCGGCAGGGCCTTGAGGGGCTCGCGCAGTGCCTCCGCAGGGGTGGCGCCCGCAGGCGCGGACTCAGCGGGCTTCTTCTTGATGCAAGCTTGCTGCTCCCGCTCCACCACAAGGGTCGCGCTGGCCGTTTGGGGGGTGGCCGCCAAGTCAGCAGGCGCTCGCGAGGGCGCGGGGCGGCCATGACGGAAGGGCTTGTGAGGTACCTCTTGAGGTCCTCGAAGGCAGCGTCGGCCTCAGGGGTCCACTTGAAGGGGTGATACATCTCCAACGTATCTATAATGTTTGCTTGTTCCATGCTGTTATATTATCATTCTTGGATGTTTTACAATCACTTTATAGCAATTTTATATCATTTTTGGGGACTAACTTATTGACATAGTGCCAAAGTGACAGTTGCTATTTTTGCTTGTTTTTCACTTCGCAGAATATCAGTACCAAACGGAGTCCAATCGCGACGAAACTTTTTGGAGATTTTTTTAGACCAGAAGACACCCAGTGGGCCAAAGAAGTGCCAGAGAGGTGGGCTGTAGAGGCCACAACCCACCAGGGCGGGCCAGAGGGCCCCCGGCGCGCCCTGATGGGTTGTGCCCTCCACGGGGCCCTCCTCCACCGCCTCTGATGCCTATAAATACCCAAATATTTAGAAAACCCAAGGGGAGTCGATGAAAAACACATCCAGCCGCCGCAAGTTCCAGAGCCTCGAGATCCAATCTAACATCATCACGGAGGGGTTCATCTTCTTCATAGGTGCCTCTCCGATGATGCGTGAGTAGTCCACCATAGACCTACGGGTCCGTAGGTAGTAGCTAGATGGATTCCTCTCTCTCTTTTGATTCTCAATACAATGGTCTCTTGGAGATCTATTTGATGTAAACTATTGCGGTGTGTTTGTTGGGATCCGATGAATTTTGAGTTCATGATCAGTTTCTATCCATGGATATTATTTGAGTCTTCTTTGATCTCTTATATGCATGATTACTTATAGCCTCGTATTTCTTCTTCGAATCTTTGGTTTAGTTAGGCCGGCTAGATTGACTTTTCTTGCCATGGGAAGAGGTGCTTTGTGATGGGTTCGATCTTGCGGTGTCCTTTCCCAGTGACAGAAGGGGCAGCAAGGCACGCATGTATCGTTGCCATTAAGGATAACAAGATGGGGTCTATTCATACATGAATAGATCTTGTATACATCATGTCATCGTTCTTATTGCATTACTCCATTTTTCCATGAACTTCATACACTAGATGCATGCTGGACAGCGGTAGATGTGTGGAGTAATAGTGGTAGATGCAGGCAGGAGTCGGTCTACTTATCTTGGACGTGATGCATATATAATGATCATCGCCTTGGATATCGTCATGATTATTTGATCTTCTATCAATTGCCCAACAGGAATTTGTTCACCCACCGTGTGCTATACTCATGAGATAAGCCACTAGTGAAACCTACGGCCCCGGGTCTACTTTTCCAACATATTGCTTTCCGGTCTATCTTTTTCCCTCTTTGTTTTCAGATCTATTATTCCAAAAACCCAAAAATACATTGCTGCACTTTTTATCTGCTCTTTTTATTTTGTGTTCTTAAGAGAACTATCTATCCTATCTATCATTACCTAATCTATCTTTTTACCGTAGAGAGATTGACAACCTCTCTTACACGTCGGGTTGCAAGTATTTGTTATTTATGTGCAGGTGCTGCTTATTAGGTGGTGGTGATCCTCCTACTGGTTCGATACCTTGGTTTCATAACTGAGGGAAATACTTACCGTCGCTGTGCTGCATCATCCCTTCCTCTTTGGGGAAATACCGACGCAGTCTCAAGCCACGTCAAAGGAATTTCTGGCGTCGTTGCCGGGGAGGAAGCGGTCTCTTCTACGTGCCAATCTCTGGCGCCGAGGAGACACCATCATCATCTACCAGGTTCCTAATCACAAATCTCATCTCCTTGCAATTATATTATTTGCCATTTGCCTCTCGTTTTCCTCTCCCCCACTTCACGAATTTGCCGTTTTATTCGCCCTTTTTTTGTTTGCCTTTTTCTCGTCAGATCTCTTGTTTGCTTGTCACCATGAGTGATTTTGGTATGGCAGAAACAGATGATGGCAGGACTCCCAAAATTGAACGTTCTAGTAATCTGGATGCTAAAACTTTTGTTTTGGGGCAAGGGAACGTTATAGGAAAAGAAACTATCCAAGAATTTTTCAATTGCATCAGAAATTTGCCTCTTGATGATACTCCTATACTGAAAAGAACTAAAACTTATGCGGAAGCTATTTCAGCGCTAGTTCTGAAACTTGAAAATCGGTTTATCCATACCCATCCTACCTTGCAAAGATTGTTTTATGAGCTACCCGTCATTAAGAATCCCAAGGCTAAGAAGTTAGCTACCCTTGTTCTCATGCATCAATTTGATCACATAGTACGGGAAGCTAGGGAGATTTTTGGTTTCTATGGTATGAGCCATGAAAAACCGGTAATAGCGGAGATCCTCTACAATAGTGATTACATGATGAGATATTTGCTTAGAAATAATCAAATTTTTTATGAGAATCTCAAAAAGGAAGTCCCCGTTTTAGACATGATCCAACAAGTTTTCAATGATGTAAACCAACAATATTCTTGGATTGTGGCCGGGAATCAAAGGGGGTACATAGAGGGACAAGTTGATAATGCTAAGGTTATTATGAATGATGTGTTCCAAGTTCTATTTGCAAAACCTCTTGACAAAAACACCTCTACGAAAACCAAAGATGACTTGAAACTATGCGTTATGCCTAGCTAGGGGCGTAAAACGATAGCGCTTGTTGGGAGGCAACCCAATGAATAAATTTATTTTTGCTTTTTCCTTTCCCTTTTTGAGTGTTGACACAATTATGCCTCTGTTATGATTGTGTTTTATGGTTTATTTAGTGTTTGTGCCAAGTAGAGCCTTTAGGATGATTCATAAGATGAGTAGAAGCGATGCTGAATCTGAAACAGAAACTTTGCGTCCAGTGTTCGAATTTTCATTTTTTACTAGAAAGTTATCTTGAGCTGAAATTTTAACATAGTGTTGCTATACAAATTCTTTACGTTCTCCTAATTTTTCAGAATGTTTAGAGTTACAGAAGTATGGTTAGAGTATGGATTACTACAAACTGTTCTGTTTAAGACAGATTCTGTTTTCGTTGCATTGTGTGCTTGTTTTGAAGAATCTATGGGTTATATTGAAGGGTATGAGCCATGGTAAATTTAAAGGTATAATGCAATAATAAAATATAAATGGGTTTGCAACAGCACCTAAAGTAGTGATTTGCTTTATTATACTAACGGATCTCACGAAGATTTTGTTGAGTTTTGTGTGATTGAAGTTTTCAAGTTTTGGGTGAGATCACGATGGATGAAGGAATAAGGAGTGAAAAGAGCCTAAGCTTGGGGATGATACAGCACCCCCAAGATATATCCAAAGAGAAACAAGCAACTAAGCTTGGGGATGCCCCCGAGTGGCATCCCCTCTTTCTTCTAACGACCATCTGTATTTTACTTGGAGCTATATTTTTATTCGTCACATATCATGAGTTTTGCTTGGAGCGTCTTGTATCATGTGAGTCTTTGCTTGCTTTATTTGTTAGTTTGTCACTTGTATCCTTGCTGTACACACCTATTTGGGAGAGCCAAAATTATGCTATGATTTGTTAGAATTGCTCTATGTGCTTCAGTTAAACTTTTTGAGCTATAGAATTGCTCTAGTGCTTCACTTGTATCTTTTTGAGCACGGTGTGCTTGGAAATTTTTGTAGAAATACTCTCATGCTTCACTTAGATTAATTTGAGAGTTATTAAATTTTGAAGAAATCCTCTCATGCTTCACTTATACCTTTTTGAGAGATGAAATCTTTATGCTCATGTGCTTCACTTGAATTTGTTTGAGTTTGTCAAAAGCAATGGCAATATATGAAACTAGTCCCAAAGTGATAGATATCCAAGGAGGATATAATAAAAACTTTCATGAAGATCATTGGACAAATTAAACTCGATTCTTTGTAATAGTTTTGAGACATGATGATAGTAATATGTGAGTCATGTTAGTGAGTAATTATGCTTTAGTAGGAATATTGGTGTTAAGGTTTGTGATTCCCTATGCAAGTACGAAAGTCAATAGTTATGCAATGAAATTACATCCTACATATGGTGCATTATTCGGTGTTAGTTATGCTCAATGCTCGCTTATGTGAATTTTCGTTTCTTAGTTTGGTTGCTTCTCAATCTATTTGCTAGCCTCCATTTGTATTAAGTAGAAATACTACTTGTGCATCCAAAATCTTTAAACCAAGTTTTGCCTTATGAGTCCACCATACCTACCTATATGTGGTATTTTCATGCCGTTCCAAGCAAATTTGTATGTGCCATCTCTAAATTTCAAAATAAACTTCTCTTTTGTGTGCTCGTACCGCTCATGAAACGGTGGGGAGTGTCCAATATTTTTCCATGCTAGATGTGTTATTCTCAAGATGAGTGTTTATTCACTTGTCATTGCACGAGAGTGCGGCGGTAATAGGGATGCCCATTCCTGAAATGAAAAAGAAAAAAAAATACTTTATGTTGTCAAATAATAAATTCCTTGGAAAGTGTTGGTATGGAAGGCAACCGTGGATACGGCCCGCCATGGAATGTGAAAGAATGGTGGAAAAAGGAATAAACTTTATTTTCTGTTTGGGAACCGCCTATGATATATCTAGCATGGAAAGTATTGTGAGCCACTTTGTCGTTTTCGTTGACAGGAAAGGCATGCCACCCAAAATATTTTTCTTTCTCAATTTAAAACTTTGAGCTCTGGCACCTCTACAAATCTCTACTTCCCTCTGCGAAGGGCCTATTTCTTACTTTATGCAATTTTTATTTTTACTTTGAGTCTCCGTCTTCTCTTATAAAGCACCAACTAGGGGGCGCTATGATCGTACTTGAGCATTGGGTATAGCTAATATTTGAGTGTGTTTCATGAATGGATCAATGATTGAGCATGATGGGCTAGGGATAACTTTCTTTAGTGTTGATATTTTGAAAGGACATGGTTGCTTGTTAGCATGCTTGAGTATTGAAGTCATTATGTTAAAACTAGACTATTGCGTTGAATCATCTAAAAGTCCAAATGTCCATGCTACAAAGAAAAGAATATGAGATGAACATGTTAGGCAGCATTCCACATCAAAAATTCTGTTTTTATCATTTACCTACTCGAGGACGAGTAGGAATTAAGCTAGGGGATGCTGATACGTCTCCAATGTACCTATAATTTTTGCTTGTTCCATGTTGTTATATTATCATTCTTGGATGTTTTACAATAACTTTACAGCAATTTTATATCATTTTTGGGGACTAACTTATTGACATAGTGCCAAAGTGCCAGTTGCTATTTTTGCTTGTTTTTTACTTCGCAGAATATCAGTACCAAACGGAGTCCAATCGCGACGAAACTTTTTGGAGATTTTTTTTGGACCAGAAGACACTCAGTGGGCCAAAGAAGTCCCACAGAGGTGGGCTGTGGAGGCCACAACCCACCAGGGCGCGCCAGGGGGCCCTGGCGCGCCCTGATGAGTTGTGCCCTCCACGGGGCCCTCCTCCACCGCCTCTGATGCCTATAAATACCCAAATATTCAGAAAACCCTAGGGGAGTCGACGAAAAACACATCCAGCCGCCGCAAGTTCCAGAGCCTCAAGATCCAATCTAACACCATCACGGAGGGGTTCATCTTCTTCATAGGTGCCTCTCCGATGATGCGTGAGTAGTCCACCATAGACCTATGGGTCCATAGGCAGTAGCTAGATGGCTTCCTCTCTCTCTTTTGATTCTCAATACAATGGTATCTTGGAGATCTATTTGATGTAAACTTTTGCGGTGTGTTTGTTGGGATCCGATGAATTTTGAGTTCATGATCAGTTTCTATCCATGAATATTATTTGAGTCTTCTTTGATCTCTTATATGCATGATTACTTATAGCCTCGTATTTCTTCTTCGAATCTTTGATTTAGTTAGGCCGACTAGATCGATTTTTCTTGCCATGGGAAGAGGTGCTTTGTGATGGGTTCGATCTTGCGGTGTCCTTTCCCAGTGACAGAAGGGGCAGCAAGGCACGCATGTATCGTTGCCATTAAGGATAACAAGATGGGGTCTATTCCTACAAGAATAGATCTTGTCTACATCATGTCATCGTTCTTATTGCATTACTCCATTTTTCCATGAACTTAATACACTAGATGCATGCTGGATAGCGGTCGATGTGTGGAGTAATAGTGGTAGATGCAGGCAGGAGTCGGTCTACTTATCTTGGACGTGATGCCTATATAATTATCTCCGCCTTGGATATCGTCATGATTATTTGATCTTCTATCAATTGCCCAATAGGAATTTGTTCACCCACTGTGTGCTATACTCATGAGAGAAGCCACTAGTGAAACCTACAGCCCCCGGGTCTACTTTTCCAACAGATTGCTTTTCGATCTATCTTTTTGCCTCTTTGTTTTCAGATCTATTATTCCAAAAACCCAAAAATACCTTGCTGCACTTTTTATTTGCTCTTTTTATTTTGTGTTCTTGAGAGATCTATCTCTTCTATATATCATTACCTAATCTATCTTTTTACCGTAGAGAGATTGACAACCTCTCTTACGCGTCGGGTTGCAAGTATTTGTTATTTGTGTGTAGGTGCTGCTTATTCGGTGGTGGTGATCCTCCTACTGGTTCGATACCTTGGTTTCATAACTGAGGGAAATACATACCGTCGCTGTGCTGCATCATCCCTTCCTCTTTGGGGTAATACCGATGCAGTCTCAAGCCACGTCAAGGGGCCAGACCTCTTCATAGCTTGAAGAATGGCAGAACCCGCTCGCCGAACATGGAAATGAAGCGACCGAGCGAGGCCATGCACCCCGCCAGGCGCTGCATCTCCTTGAGGTTGCGGGGCGGCCGCATTTGCTCGATGGCCTTGATCTTCTCAGGGTTAGCCTCGATACCGTGATGGGAGACCAAAAACCCAGGAGCTTGCCGGAAGGAACACCGAAGACGCACTTGGCGGGGTTGAGCTTAAGGTTGACCTTGTGAAGGTTGGCGAAAGTTTCCTCCAGGTCCTCGGTGATGGTGCGCGCCTTGCGCGTTTTGATGATGATGTCATCAACGTATGCTTCCGCCTTTCTCCCCATCTTGCACCCCAGGCAGATGCACATCAACCTCTGGAAGGTGGCTCCGGCACTCTTCAGGCCAAAGGGCATGCACACGTAGCAGAACACTCCGCAAGGGGTGATGAAGGCGGTTCTCTGCTCATCCTCCTTTGCCATCTTGATTTTATGGTAGCCCGAGAAGGCGTCCAGGAAACAGAGTAGGTCGCACCCCATGGTGGAGTCCACTATCCGGTCGATCCTTGGCAATGTGAAGTGGTCCTTGGGGTAGGCCTTGTTGAGGTTGGCGAAGTCGACGCACATACGTTTGCCGCCGTGTAGTTTGGCGACGACCACGGGGTTGGCGACCCACTCTGGGTGGATTACCTCGGGGATGAATCCGACGTCTTGGAGTTTCTCAACCTCTTGAACGGCGAAATCCTGCTTCTCGGTCGCCTGGCGCCGCACCTTCTGCTTGACGGGGCGCGTTTTGGGGCACACCGCCAAGTGGTGCTCAATGACTTCCCTTGGCACGTCGGGCATGTCCAAGGCCGTCCACGCGAACATATCGGTGTTCGTTCGGAGGAAGGTGACGAGCGCACTCTCCTGCTCGTGGGAGAGACCGCTGCCGATGGTGAGGAAGGGACCCGCAGCGCTCCCGTCCAACAATACTTTCTTGGTCTTGGCCCGCTCTTGGGAGAACAGGAGCTTCTTCTTCGCGGGCGTCGGGTCGGCAGGCTCTGGGGCATCCTTCCCGACCGGGGATATGGTGGCAGCCGTCTTGTAGGCACGCGCAAGGGCGTGCGTCGCATCCTTCTCATTGCAGCAGATGGTGAGGGTGCCGCTGCACCCAGGCATATTGATGAGGCCGTAGGCGTGATGAATCCCAGCCATGAACTTGGAGAGCGTTGGGTAGCCCAAGATGGCGTTGTAGGGCAAGCCGATGGGGGCCACATCAAAGACGATCAACTCCGTGCGGTAGTTCTTGCGGGTGTTGAAGGTGACGGGAAGGCACACCTGCCCCAGGGGCAGGGCGGTGCCGCTGGTGATGCCCAAGAAGGGTCTGGTGGGGGCCAGACGCTCGTAGGGCACCTGGAGCATCTTGAAAGTCTCCACCAAGAGCAATTTGAGGTCGGCGCCGCCATCGATGAGTGTCTTGGCAACGGCCACACCGTTGATGGTGGGGGTGCACAGTAGAGGGACAACGCCTACAGCCATAGTAGACTTGGGATGGTCACTGGCGTCGAAAGCGACGGGGGTCTCGGACCACCTAGGGCGGCCCACAGACTCAAGCGCCGGCAGGGCCGCGTTCGCCTCGCGCGGGAAACGCTTGAGGTGGCGGCTTGATGGAGGAGCCTGGGCCCCGCCGAGGATGCAGGCCACCCTACGGGGCTCCCGGGAGCCCTCATTGGGGGCAACGCTCCCGGCTGGAGCCGCGAGGCCGCCGCGCCCAAGTATGGCCACGCCGCGTGGGATGGCGGCGCGCCGAGGACGCCCGCAACGCGGTGGTGAAGCGGACGGTGAAGGAAGGGACGCGCGGTCGCTGGGCGCGACAGAGACGAGCCCAACGAACGGCTCGAGGCAGGCGTCGCGACCGTTGATGGCGCGGCGGCAGCGCAGCAGCCCCTGCGCCATGAGTAGCGTGGCGTGCGAAGCTGGGGGCTGCGACTTGCCGGCGAGGAAGCGGCGACGGAGTGGCCGTGTGCCTACATGCCCGCCGTCGGGCGGACGGAGAGGGCCGCCTACTCCTCAGCTGGCTCGGTGGCGACGCGAAGGCGCCGCCCCAGGGCACCTCGGGCAGGGGCGCCGCGTGGATCCTGGCGGCACGAGTGTTGGCGTCGTCCATGTCGATCCTGATGTCAAGGTTGAAGGCGCGAAGACGGCAAGTCCCCCTACCTAGCGCGCCAAATGTCAGAGTCTAGGATCTGCGTCCAAGAAACTTCTCCAAGAACAAGGTTCGAACACTGGGGGGCTTGGCTTGGCAACCTACAACACGACGGCAAACACAACAAGATTGACGGCGAGCTCACTCCTTCTCACTGGAAACGATGGGGATACGCGAGCTACCCAGGTTCGGGCCACTGTGCGGTGTAAAACTCTACTCTTGCTCGTGATTGGATTGCCCTATAAGGGAGAGCTTGTCGCTCGAGTACACGAGGTCATGGGGAGAGAATGGCTCGATCCCCTTACATGGAGGTGGCCCTGCCCCCTTTCTAGTGCATTGGTCCTCTTCCTCAAAAATATCGGCAGGAAAGGGTGGCCACATGGCGGCAATTCGAAGGGGGGCAGGAGCTAGGCCTATCCTGACTAAAGGTGGTCGCCTCCTGATAAAGTGGTCTTCGTGACACGCGTGTGGGCTCGGCGATGACCTTCGTCCTGGCGCGCTGGTCTGTCCTGATCTTCTTTCACCGGAATGGCAAACTTTGGGAACCTGCTTTGGGGGAGGCGGCTGGCGCCGCACTTTAATCACCAAAGATGAAACTGTACCCGGTTGCGCCTGTTGGCACGGCCTCTGTCATCCTCCCCCACGCGGGTGTGTCACCCATGTGCCGGCTGCGGGGTCCTGCGACCGGTGCCGTGCGCCAAGCCTCGCGGTGCGGCTCCTCATGGGGAGCCTCGCAAGGCGCTCTGGCACTTGGCGGATCAGGCCAGGCGTAGCCTGGCGGCGAGGGCCTCGCGAAGCTAGACCCCTTGCGAGGCAGTCCCTCCGGGGCGGCTGGCGCCGAGTCATCCTCTGCGGGCCGGCCCACTTGTCGCCTCCTGGCCCGGAGGCAGACGAACCGTAGTACCCTGGTTCCCACTAGGCCGATAAGCGCCACAACATGAACATCCACGAACTTAGTGAGAGGGTTCCACTGCTGAACAAAAGCAGCCATTTTGAACAATTAGTTAGAAGGGAAGTTGGGAAATAGTAATTCAATCATAAATTTGTTTCTAATGGTCCATAAGGACCGGCCAAAAGCACCTAAGGTGGTCCAAAACACGCGAGTAATCTGGCCCAAGAGGTTTTTAAGATGTTTTTTTTAACACAGTATAGACGCAAGCGCTCATTTACACGCGCATACACTCACCCCTATGAACGCACATACGCACACCCTACTCCTATGAGCACCTCCGAGAGACTGGGCCGGCATATCATCTTGAAATTTACGAAGTCACCGTAGGCGCCTCGTCGTTGACGGGAACGTCTCCTCCCACTGAATGCGCATCTCTGGAAATTCAGGAATAAATGCGAGCACCAGGATTTGAACCCTGGTGGGCTGAGGATACCACAGTCCCACTAACCATCCAACCACAGTCAATGAAAAAGGGTTTTAAGATGTTAAATATATCATCTAAGCTAGTCGGGTTGCACGGAACATTCAACCACGATCGGACGCAATTTCATCCTAGTTTAACTAAAACACAATTAAAGAGGATGTGCTAGGTGTTCTCGCTCTCCCCACAAAGAGAGCAAGCAACCGGAGGCACGGCCATGGCGCTTAATGATTTGGTCACGGCCAGCGTTGAGACTTTGAGGTGAGCATTTTTTTTTTCTCGGGAACCAAAATAATTTGGAGTTATCGGTCAATTAATCTCTTGCGTCGACTCTACGGAAAAAAAACTCAAACATCGAGAAGTGATGCATGTTTTCAGTGTGATCCAACGTGCGCCTTTGCTCGACCTCATGGATGATATGCGTGAGGTTCTCTACTTCTGTACCGCTACTAGTTTCTTCCTCTCGAAAGCATGGCATGGTACCCCCTACATACGTCTTCAAGGCAGCCTTGCAACTGGAACAGCACAGCAGTCAATCTCGCCATGCGAGGAGCCTCGTTAGGGTATCTTTTAAACGTGATTCATGCTGATTGCAAGCTGTGCTCATGCAGTTTGGAGATGGTTTTTGGGGCCGATTGGCAGTGGACATCACCGATCGGTTCCCACAGTTATTTGGTTTGCTACGATTTGACCGCTAATAACAGCAATCGTACACAGTTTGGTTAACGGCGGGTGGTTGGTCGTCACGAGGCTGATCATTGCGCCCCGCCCTTCCTGATCATTGAAAGAGAAGCCCATTTCATGGTACAAAGCACTCTTAACAAGAACACATCTCATCATGCGCCCCATGCCTCTACGGGGTAGTAGGAGGAGCAGCTGCCCACATCAAAATTCATTGTCAAAAGCGAGGGGAGAAGTGCCCAAAGCAACCTCTTCCAGAAAGAAAATCCCCGACTTACGGACTGATTATCGAGGCACCGATATCCTCTTTTTTTTAACGTAATCGAGGCACCGATATCCTGCAGTGTGTTAGGCCCCACGTCACCTTCTTTTTTTCCCTGTGAGCCAGACACTGGGGCCCATGGTGCGTCCAATTAAGCGCCCTCGCAATTACTTGGCGTGTCCTCCTTCTCCTGGCTATGCAACTGCCGGGCAAATGCAGCGGCAACTCGCTCATTTCTCCCATGCACGGATGCATATATATGCATGGACGAGGCATGTGTGGCCGTCAAGGATCGATGGCATGGTAGTCCTCGATGTGCAGTGACCCGGTGTCATTCGAGTTTCAATCATTCAAAAGAGAATCCGACTTATGTGGTGTGCAACAGTCAACTGATCATGGTGTAATCCTGATAGTTTGGACGTTTGGTGCGCATGCAGTACGTAGGTATGCAGGCTGCAGGCGTATCCTACTTTGCACACGATGATGATCGACGGAACGATTAATGTACGTTGTCCGCGATGCTGGTCTACGCCGTTGTTGCCTAAACTAATTAAGTGTGTTTGATAAGAATGTGACTGAAATTGCGTATTAATTTCCTTGCATTTATAAAACATAAAATCAGACAAGCGTAATCTTAATTCGTTATCTTCATTATTAATTTTAGGATTAATGTTTACCCGGCATGGTATATAGCTGCGTGCATCCATCATATGCACAGTCGAACGCCATGTACTGTATATGCCATGGTAGGCCATGTGATGATGTGCAACGCACAAAAAGGAACGTAAACCAACCAAGAAAACAGTGGAAGCACTAGTAGAATCGAGAGAGAAAGTCGTGGCATAATTAATTCTCTCCAGCCTAGTTAGCCACAACGCCCTGGTTAGCAAGCAAGAGATGAGAAAGACGGATGTAATGTGAACGAACTCCAGGCCTATCATTGAGAAAGATGTCACAGGATGAGGCAGCAGCCCTGCCCCACACCACGCAAAAGGGCTCGATTTCCGGTCCAGGGGCGCGTTCATGTCCTATGTGGAAAGCATGGTGGTGGTGAAGGAAAGTGAGCTAGAGGCCAACAAGCCCTAGCTACATGGAATTGGGAGGGTAGCGAGGTTGCAGAAAAAGTCCATACTAGTAGTAGTACTTGATGGTGATCAAGGAAAGTCACCAGGAACTGGGAAGAAACCGCACACACCAGGCCGGCCAACCACACGTCTAGTAAATGAGCACATACGTAGGCGGTTCATATGGTTGGGTGGGTGCATGATGAGTCGTAATATTTTTGCCACAATGACACGTACATCCAACCATCCGCCCCTTCTCCACCACAATCATTTGTGCAAATACCTAACAATTATCAAGCCATCCATGCATGCATGATCATCGTGTGAAAATACTCCTAGAACCAAAGCTAGCAGGGGGGGTACCTGAACGAACGAGTCTATAATCTATACACGTACGTGCGTACCTAACTGATCTAGAACGCGCCCACCCTCGGAGAACAGTAGCAAGCAAAAAAGAAACGGAACGGATCGGAGGATCTCCATGCCTCGCCTTTTGTAATGCCTACATGCATGCGTGTGGGCACAAGGTGGGTGCCGAGACTGATGTGTGCGTGCGGCTTCTAATATTGCCGGCCCCTTTACACACGCGCGTCCACGTGGCCCGCTGGCACATCACCCCTAATCATCCACACCAGTAGCACGAGAAAAAACGGAGGAACCCGACTTTTGAGCAGCAGCGATGGCTGTTGGGAACGGAATGAAAAATATGCAGGTCTGTGGGAGGGAGGGAACACGCGCAGAGAGGGAGGGAGACAGAGGGCGCTGCACGGCACTCTGGCCTGTCTGTGGAGTCTGGGCTCTGGACCCTCCGGGCGGGCGGGCGCGCGCGAGGGGTCTGCAGCTGGGCTTGTCAAACATTCGCAAGTGTCGAGTGCGCGTGCGCGTACGCATGTGTGATGTGGGTTTGCATCGCCTTGTCCCCCCCGGGCGGCTCCACACCTCCTCCCTCCTCTTCCTCCTCAAATATTCTCAACCCCTCAACCAATTCATTCCCCTCACTCATTCTTTCCTTCCTCCCCTCTCCTCTCCTCTCCTCTCCTACACAGACGCGTGAACACACTTCCGCGACACCCTGCAAGAATTGAACTGCCTTGGCACCAGAGCGAGAGGATTCAAGCTAGTCGGCGCCCGGCAAGGCAGCGCAGATAGATAAGATAGAGCTTGCGGATTCCTGGGTCAAGCTAGCTAGAGACCAGTGGTGTACGCCATGGCGCAGGAGGAGGTCCACGACGCCGGCCTGGCGCTGGGCCTGTCCCTGGGCGGCGGGGGCGGAGGCGGAGGCGACGGGCCGTCCTCGGCGCACCGCGGCAACAGCAGTAGCGGCAGGCTGACCCTGTGGGAGGCGCCGTCGCTGACCCTCAGCATGCCGGACGACGCGACCATGACCGGCACCGCGTCCGGCGGGGGCGGCGGGGGCCACAGCGTGTCGTCCATGTCGGTGGGGGGCGCGGTGAAGAGGGAGCGCGCGGAGGAGGCGGACCTGGGCGAGATGGTGTCGTCCACGGCGGTCGCCGCCGAGGAGGACGACGACGGCAGCACGCGGAAGAAGCTGAGGCTGACCAAGGACCAGTCCGCCCTCCTGGAGGACCGCTTCAAGGAGCACAGCACCCTCAACCCGGTACGTACGTACGTCTACGTGCTACGTACGCATGCGTGTACTAGTCACGTTCGAATCGATTCACCGCCGATAAGATAGCCGCACATACCCAACATGCATCATCATCTCTTGAGATCTTCTCTATTTATGCAAGCGCGTACACATGCGTACAAGCAAATCCACATACAAATCTGGTTTATTTTCTTGATCGATCCATAGTAGTATGAGCTACTGAATCAAAAAAAAAAAACTTTGAGTTACTGAACAGCTTTTTTTGTTTGTGTGTCCTTTTTGGATTTGAGCAGAAGCAGAAAGTGGCTTTAGCCAAGCAGCTAAACCTCAGGCCAAGGCAGGTGGAGGTCTGGTTCCAGAACAGAAGAGCCAGGTTAGTAACCTTGTACGTATTATTATACGCATATAAGTACGTACTTCAGGTTATATTACGGTCTCCTGCTAGAGCTGACTTGCAACAATTCTTGTATTATACACCTCTTCCTCTTCTCAAACAAAAAAAAAAAAAAACGGGCAATCATTTTGTGTGTTGCACTCCCATCTCTTAATTCATTTTCTTTTACGTTCATGCATGCATGAAAAGCAAAAATCAACCCCTGCCTGAAATGAGCGGGTCATTTCATTTCTTGTGGTGAGTTTTATGATAAGTAACGGTGGATCCCGTCACACGTGCATGCAGGACGAAGCTGAAGCAGACGGAGGTGGACTGCGAGTTCCTGAAGCGCTGCTGCGAGACGCTCACCGAGGAGAACCGCCGCCTGCAGCGCGAGCTGCAGGAGCTCCGCGCCATCAAGTTCGCCCCGCCGCCACCGCCCAACAACGCCAGCCAACACTCCGGGGCCCCGTCCTCCGCCGCGGCGCCGGCGCCACCGTTCTACATGCAGCTGCCGGCCGACACGCTGACCATCTGCCCGTCCTGCGAGCGCCTCGGCGGAACCGCCGCCGGCAAGGTCGACCCCGACAGGCCGAAGGCCGCCACACACCACTTCTTCAACCCCTTCACCCACTCCGCCGCCTGCTGATCTGCGCTCCGCCGCACCGCACGTACATACACGACGCTCATCAACATCAGCACCACCGCTTCTGTAGCTAGCCAGCTACAAGTAAGCAGCAGTGGCCGGCTGGCCGCCATAGCTAATACCTCACGCCGCAAGTAACATCTGATCCTGCGGCCAGCTGCAGTACATGGATATGGACACGATCCTCCTGCTTTTGCTATTTCTTGGTCTGGGGGTTTAGTTCCGAATCTTGTTCAGTTTAGCTAATCCATCGATCATAGACGCAATCCATAGACGACGATAGGTAGTCAAACAGCCACCCGTAGTAGCTTTGTAGCTAGCTAGCCTAAGCCAGTACTCGAAGCGGCCGGCCATTGTATATTCTTGTGCATGCAGCATGTAACCGTGGACCTCTCCTTTTGGTTAGCTTCTCTGCCTTTTTGTTTCAAAAGCTAATTATCGGAGAGGAGATAATAGATTAAGCCGCCGCTGCCTGTGATGAACTCCTAATCGTGTCAGACAGTGTTTGGATGATGACATGAGAGAGAGCTAGAGGCAGCTGGGAGAGCCTCTTGTCGGGTGCGTACGTGTGTAATGTGTATACCTTTCTAACTTTTTTTTTATATGCATATACGTTTCAATGATTGTGCCTGTCGGGCCTTAAACTTTATTTCGCGTCCCTGTTGCTTTCGCCTTTGCTGGTTCATTTATTTTAGTAGTGGGGAAATCTTACCTCCCTTCTGCTCTTGCTTAACCTTCTGTTCAGTTATGTTAATTACACCGTTGTAACCTACTCCTGCCTGGTTAACCAAGCCAATTTTCACACGACCACTCCCACTTAACTAGAATGAAGCTCGAGGTATTGCCTGGTAACTAATGTCGTACGGTTTCTGCTTCATCATCCATCAGAGGTCCTTTTCAGTTAGATCGTGGAGTAATTACTTGGTAACCAGGGAAAAAAATCATGACTCTTGATCTTCTGCATTGATTTCTCTATGCCTACGGATTGTGTGAGCTCGCAAGATGTGACACGTAAAAGTTAACGGATTTGTTAAACCTCGGTTGACTGAGACTTAATCAAGTTTTAGTCGATTGCTTAGCTATTGGATGTTTCTGTGGAGATTCATGCTAGGCTGAGCACCATCCAACGGCCCTCGCAGCCCTTCATCCCACCACTTGCACCACTTCATCTCATCGGTTGCAGCGTCCGTCGGTGCTGGTTGCAGCATGTCGTCTCATCGCTCATAACATTGGCCCTCATCGCACGCAACACGTCGTCCCATTAGTCGCATTTTCTGCCATTGACGTATGCAACATTAAGTCTCATTGGTTAGATCGTTCGTCTTCGTTGGTCGCAGCGCAAGTTGTCATTTGCATCATGTCACGCCACTAGTTGTAGCATCCAGCCATGCCACTCGTAGCACCACAAATGTGGTGACGTCACTCGACTATGACTTCGTTAAGTCTCAGTCGATTGAGCTCTACGCCGACCCAAAAGGGAATACCTATAAAATAGTTGCCTCAAAAAATAATTTACTCTCCAAGTCGATTTGTCCCGCCTGGATTCGCCATCCTTCCAACCTTCTTCCTCCTCAGCCCCCATATTTCTCGTCCAATTCGCCGCTGACTACCCATGTGCCGCCCTACAATTCAAGCCTAACCGCCAGCCTCCGCCTTGCTACCATTGCCTACAAGAGTCGCCGCTTCCATCATGATATTGTCACCCCGACCATCCCTCTAAACACACCCCCATTCTTCTCTGGTGTCGGTGGGCCACCCCCATACCTACAACAGCGCCTTCGCGCCTTTACCTTGCCTTCTCCCGTGACTCCACTGAAGCAATGCCACTGGTCTAGCTCATCATTGGTGAGCCCTTGCCGCGGACATCGCGGTCGACCACAACATTTCCGTCTCCAGCTTGGGCGATGGCTCTCCTCTCATTTGTTATCAACAATTGATCGAGTCAGATTTATAATTGAGGATCAACAGATCCGCATAACAAGGAAGTTGGATACACATTGTATGGTAGCAAGCCGAGTAAGACTCGGCCGACCAACGTAAGGCATGTACAACAACAACATTCTCGTTGACAAGGCACGACATCCTTCCCATCTCACTCTGCCGACGAGGCCATGGGTTCTCTCCCCCTTCAACCGTCGCTTTGCTGGCCGAGGGGAAGGGTGGCGACTCTTTTCTTTTGGTGTATTTGGTTAAGTTTAGTGTGTTCCCTATAAAGTTCTAATGATGGCCGCCCCAACATTTACCAATACATTTTCTTCAATCATAGCCACATATCAGCGGCGGCCCGATGGTGACGCTGAGGGGTCCATGGGAGCCTTCTTCCGTTGCTCCTCCGTCGCAATAGATCTGATGTTTGTACGTTGTATGGTGGTTGTCATCTCTAGCGGAAGCGTCGATGTTTGGGGGCAGCCGAAGGTCCAGGGACAAGATTGCATGTTCTACAGTGGTGGTTCTGGTGTTCTGCCTCGATGACATGGACACAAGCGGTTTAGGATTCGAGGAGCATCGTAATGATCCCCGATTGACGCACCACATCTACTATGACTCTACATGTTCGTTGACGGAGTAGCGTGTGCAAAAATCTGTGGGGGTGCTGCTGTAGTTTAGTTTTTTTTGGGTTGTCTCTACAAATTGCTCATAAACTGTCGTCCTTCCTCGACGTCTCTCGTGATTTCTGCAAGTCCGTCATAAATTGACATTTTTGTATACGATATTCCTAACTGTAAACTGACATCGTTGTTGAACTTATTGTTATTTCCTGTTTTTAGCCGGTAGTTTGAACTTGAACCTGTAGCTCGGATCTTGACTGCTTGGTTTCTGATAATGGGAATCGGAAGGGATGAAAGCCCTTTTTTTTGCTCAAAAAAAAAAAAAAAACTGACGCGGTCGTAGTACGCACGTAACAGCCGTTGATACATCTCCCTGCCGATTATACTGGCATTTTTCGGTTGCCTTCGTGTGGCTGCTGTGGCAGTTACGTTGTGCTACTACTCGGCTGTCTGGTATCGGGCTACAGCAACCGTCCGAGGTCATCCATGTCATGTACGTGTCCGATTCAATGATGGGTGATGGACCCAACCCGGAACCGATCTCTGATAGTAACTGTCTGGTGGCCGGTGCCGGTGGGGATGAGGAGTTATTCCTAACCGCGTTTCACCGTGTGGAAACCCAGCAAAATAAAACAGTTACAGCTGACGTTCTAATTTGTGCTACTCCAGAATCTTCGGCCAGAATGACGTTTCAGTACTACTAGTATTTTGATGAGAGTTTTTTGCGGGCGAGTAATTTGATGGGGTGGCGGGTAGCAAATCAAAAGAGAACGATCGAAGTTGACGACTTCATTTTATTTTAGCAAAAATATGTACGCTGTTAGATCGTGAGAGACGACAAGACTTGTATCCAGTGCCAATGAACAGTCAATATGACATCGCTTACCAGTCAAAACACGATGAAAAAAGGTATGGAGTAAAATATACAGACGATCGTCGGCATGAGCTTGAGGATCCAAGCTAGATAGCCCATCCGTCCTAGAATATACAGACGGTCTCGCAAAAAAAAAGAATATACAGACGGTACACGGGGCATCTCCCGCCTCACGGCTCACGCGCCTACCTTGGACGGAGTAGCTCACTAGAAAATGCACACGTCCGGACGGGTGGCCGGCTGGTTTCCCGTGACCGAACGAGACGGAACGGGAATCCACGGGGAGCAGTAATCTAATCCGACGAGTTAACGCCGGTCACACGGAGCGCATGCCACCGCGCGCGCGCGCGCTTCATGCCTCCCGAGATGGGAGTTCAATGTGGCGCCCCCCTCGCCGTGACGCGTCGCGCTCGTCGCCGCGCTCCGCATGGCGCCCAGATCCCTGCCGGACGGCCTCCGCATTAAAAACAACTACTGTCGTTTCAAACCTCTCGGCCTTGGCTTCCCTGATCATCAGTCAGTCTGCGTGTCCATGTCATGATCTCTGGCTCATCGGTTGTGCACGTACGGCGCCCACGGACGCCGGATCGGAGCCGCGGGGCAGGTTCACCGGCTGGCGGGTCCGTGCGGGTTAGTTGCCCGGGCGTTAGCCCAACTCCAGCGACTGACCCATCCCGTCCGTTTGGGACTAAACGAACAGACCCCACGGCCCAGTGCGTGACGGCTTGGACCCATCTTGTTCGTTTTGTGTCTGTCCCGACCCATTTTAAGCGTAAATATGCGTCCGGTTTGGGTCCAGGCGGACAGCGAACGGACGCACCTCTCGTCCGCATCGGTGCCGCGTGGCAGGCGGCCACCTACCTCCCACCGCACAACTTCACTGCGCACGCGCGGTCGGGCCCACCTGTCATCCGTCCAGGCGGGCGGTCGCCGTCTTTCTTAAATGGGAAGCCGTGGACCGGTCACAGTCCACGCCCCACTCCAGTCCCTGCTGCCTCCTCGAAACCCGACCGCAAACCCTACTTCTCCCTTCCCCTTCCTCGAGCTCGCCGGCCGCCGCCAACCATGGTGTGGTGGAGCACCGGCCGCAAGGGGGCGCACGACCACAAGGCTGGTTCGTCCTCTGGCCGCCGCCACGCCGGCAAATCAGAGCCCGCACCACCCCCACGGAGGGCCCCCGCGCCTCCTGCATTCACGCCCCTACGGCCGCCGGCGAGCGCGACCGGCACTACATCCACGCGGATGTGTGCCGTCGTTATTGGGAGACCAGGACGCCGCTCCCCTGGAGCGACGTTCACCTGCCCAATAACTGGCATCTGTCCGCGGATCGGGTGCCGGTCCCGCCAGTCCCGATGAGCGGCCGTGCCCGCTGCGAGGAGATCGAACGCCGCCGCCGCCTCCTGCTTGACGACCTGTACGATGACCCCAGGTACGCCGTCGACTCCGCTCTCTGAGACACCTGGTTTCGGGACGAGCACGACGTGCGGCGCGCGTCCTACTTTGCCGGTAGCTCGTCGGGCCCGCGGCGGCCACGTACAGAGCGCCGAGCGCGTGCTCCGACCCCTCCCCAGGTGCGCGGCATCACGCCGACGCCGTCGCCTTCGCCCTCTCCGTTGCCACCACCACCTCCTATCATGACAGAGGAGGAGGAGGCCCGGCTCATTCAACGTGTCATGGAAGACTCCATGAACACGCACAATGAGCGCCAATGGGTGGCTCTAGACACCATGATAGCCCTCTCTGCGGTCGGCGACGTGGCCGTACCGGAGCTGGAGATGCTGGAGGAGGTGCTGGAGGAGCAGCCGGTCGCCGCGTTCCACCCGCACCTGGTGGGCCAGCGGTGGAGCTGGTCGTGCACGGCCACGGACATGGCCGACGCCATGGGGGCCGTGAACTGGTGCCCCACGCCGCCACGATCACCGGAGCGCGAGACGTCGCCACGGGGGGAGGTGGTGCAGGCGCCTCCCACCTTCCAGGGACCACCGTCCCACCTCTGGACGCCGCCGCCCTACATCGACCTCACTGGCGACGAGGACGACAACGGCGACGCGTGAGACGGCGACGGGCACGGCATCGACGGCCACGGCAGCAGCACGCGGGCGGCGCTTTTCTTTTGTTTTAGTTTATGTTAATTATGTTTATGTTAACAACTGTGGAACGGGCATCGACGGGCCGTGAAGACTGTTTAATTATTATGTTTTATGTTTGCGTTTATTTGATTTTTTCCGGCATTTCTTTGAGTTTTGCGTTTTTTTTATATCACGTCCACCCCGAACATGATATGAGGTGCGGCCGCGCGTTGGGCGCACCGACACGGCAACGGCCCCAAACGGACATGGACGATCCCATTGTCACCCCAAACAGACGAAAGCAGGGCAAAACGGACGTCCGTTTGGGGTCGTACGCTGGAGTTGGCCTTAAGCTGGCGCCACAGCGTGGTTGCCAGACGCCATTATTGAAAGAATGTTCGTCCTGGCCGGTAGGCTGGCGCCCCTGCGGCGCCTGCTTCCTTGGCCAATGCAACCGGGACAGTGGACGTGCCCGTGCGACGACTGCTGTGGATCTGGACGCACGGCGACGCCAACTCATTCATGAACGGGATTCTCAAATCTCAGTTTTCAGCACCTGCAGACTGACTGACAGGGCATACTGAGGAGAGATCTGATCTGGGATGATATCTTGTGGAGCGGTGGTAGTACTAGCAGATAACAACGGGTGGACATAATCGGCGAGAGCACGTACGCGTGCGGCGCGTTGGTGGAGCGAGATCGAGGGACCATCCATGTTCTATCCATCCGAGACATAGATGGCGGCAGTACTAGGCTGTCTCTCATCATTCGGATGGATTTGGTTGTGGATATGGTATTGCAGCCCACATGACGTGCCGGCCCGGGCGCCCGGGTAACAAGCAAAGCCTCCCCTCGGACAATCATTGGCCGCAGCGGGTCATGTGTCTCCCTCTCACCTCCCTCAATTAGCCAACTGTGGAACAACTTCACTGCAGGCCGACGCTTATTTTTCCTTCTTTTCGCGAGTGCAGGTCGACGCTTCTCGTAATTACAGTCAGGTAACTTTTTGTTGCAAAACGGCTCAATCATGCACTTCTTCTATCGTTCCCCTCAAAAAAAAAAAAAAAAAAGAACTGCCTGCTACAGCAACACGGCCACACTCCGCCCCCTGCAAATGTCCACTCCATATCGAATTATTAGCATTTGCATGGCAAGTTTTCGTGTGGAATCCGTGTCAACAGTGACGAGGCATGGCCCCCTGCGCGGGGCAAAGATATGGTTCGTATGGACCCGTCCCCTGCTGCTGACTATTCGTGCCTATCCTGTACGCATGCAGATATCGATTTATTCGGGGGCGTACAATCAAATCCCGCTTCTAGGTACGTACCGATCCCGTCGAGCTTGACATGAACGGCACTGTACCGGCCGGCGAAAGATTGTTTCCGAGCTGATCGACCTGGCCCGTCACGTACCACTGTACCGTCGCGTCATCGCTGATTTGAGGGCACAAACGGGCGGTTTGCAGCAGAGGAGAGGAGAGGAGTGGGGATCGATCTGGCCGCGGATTTCCGTCGCGCCTCCGCACGTTATCGCGTTGCCCGTCCTCGGGCTGCTTTTCGCCCGCGCATCACATCGGACGAGATATGGGGGATATATGCGGAGCCCGGCCGGAGCTCGGCCGAATCTGGCTGACGGTCGACCATGTCTTTCACCTGCCGACGGCCTGCTTTTCCGCAAACACGCCAAGGAGGAAGTGTTTTTCGAAATGCACGATGCATCCGAGGGACGACAGCGCACGGCGCAACGCAACGGGGACGGGCGGATCCGGTGCCAATTGCGCTGGGCGGCAGCGGCGAGTACGTGTGCAGTACGACCGTGCCCTCCGATGGATCCGCGCAATGGTTCTGCTGAGTCCGACGTACCGACGGGTCCGTCTTATCACGGACAGATCACTAACGCATACGATCCCGTCTGTTGGCTATCCCGCGGCCATGCACGTGGGATAAGCCAGGGCTGATCGATCCTGCTAGGGACGGCCATATGGATCGGGAATTCCCAGCGGGGGCGAGATAAGTCGAAAAGATTGTGCGTGTGCACGTACGTACGTCCAGAGTACGAGATTACCCGCAAAAAAAAAAAGAGTACATGGAGATGGAAGCAGCTCTCGGCGACGGACGACCCTTTGGTCCAGTGGCGAGAAGAAGAAGGTAGCTCGTTTTTCTCCATTCGGGGATCAGTTCGCTGTATTAACGTGGTGTGTCGTCTTAAGCGTGTGCCGGTGTATGGGGGCTCTGTGGAAAGTGCGTAAGCGTGTGCCGATGCAGGCTCACCTACACTCGGACTTGGATAATCCGGTCCCCTAAACTTCCAAGGCAGCGCCGGATGGCACCTCAAAAGTTATGCCGGACAGCCGAACTTCTCATATCAAAACACTCAAATCCATGCATGTCGATCGTATAGCAAAAAAACTCATCGTCAATTCAATAATGCAACAAAGAAAAAAAAATCAACGACCATCCAAAATGAAACTTAACGTTCGGGCCGTGTCTATCCAACATGACGAATCACTAGTCGGGCGCCAACTAGGCCGCATTGGCTGCTGCGGCGGCCGCTCTCACCCCCTCGCACTCCTTGCGCATTTTAATGTTGTTCTTCCTCGCCTCAAGTCACTTTCTTGCCTTCTGAACCGAAGAGGTTTGCATCAGAAAACATTATCCTGCAGTCTTCCGTGTCTCGAGCTAGTTGCAAGATTCACTAGCTGAGCTCGACCGAGTAGTCTAATGCATACAAGAGCTCCTCCCCGGCGCTTTAGCGCCAAAGCTATACGTCGACCTGTACTGATTTCTATTAGGCTTGCCATAAGCACGAAGGTTTTGGCCAGGCCTAATACATGTGCGAGTTTTTTTACAGTGGGTTTTCTAATCTGGTTTTAACTATTTGCATTGGTTTTCTCCGGGGGGTTTTCGGGTTTACCTTTTATTTTTTTGGTTTTCTTTATTTTTTTCATTGGATTTTTTTGGGGGGGCGAGGGGGGGCGGGTCAGTTTTATTTCAAAACGAAATGCATGACTAAGAATTTTTAATATATGTTTTTGATGTCTATATTTTTTTCATACACACTATACATTTTTGCATGCATCGAAATCATTTATATATATATATATTTAAAATTTCTTAAGTACATGACTAATTTTCTAATACTTATTTTTAACTTTTTCAAATACATTAAACATTTTTCAAATACACTTTGAAACCTATTTTTATATAATATGAAACATTTTTATACTACTTCAATATGTTTAATCATTGGATAACTTTTTTTTAAAATACAAATATTTGTTTTCAAATGTGTCAACAATTTTTAGAAGCGAACGTACATTTTTGTGAATGGTACAGAGCCTTTTTATGGAACTACTCAAACATTTTTAGACATTGAATAATATTTTCTAAAAATTTCATGTATATTTTTAGCACCGAATAATATTTGCTACATACGAATTGATACAAACACAATGTAGACGCTAAATCCTATTCGGTGCTTTTTGCGCCCGATACTATTCGTTTTACTAACGGGCGCATACCCCCTTGTCATGTTGGGGCGGCCCATTTTTACTTCATTTTCTATTTCCAAACTGTAAAAAGTATGCGAGAGGTGGATTCGAACCCCCGATGTGCGAGCCTAGTGTAAGACCCGTCAACCACACTAACACTTCACTTGCATGTTTTTCATTCTTTTCTTCTTTATTCCTTTTTCCCTTTTCTATCCCTTTTTCTTTCTTATTTCAAATCTGCGTAACTTTTTCTTCATGATTTTTTTCTAAAAAATTGATGAACTTTTTTTGAATTTCGATGATTATTTGTTCAAATCCAATGAACTATTTTTCAAATTAGATGAACTTTTTTAAATTTGATGAACTGTTTAGAATCGATGAACTTTTTTTAATCGATATAAATTTTTAAAATTTAATGATTTTGCTCAAATTTGATAAACTTTTTTTCAAAATCAATGAACTTTTTTCAGTTTTTGTGAAATGTGTTTCAAAATTGATTAAAAATATTTTAGAATTATGAAATTTTCAAACTCGTGAACGGTTTTCAAATTCGTAATATTGTAGATCCATTTTTCAGGTTTGTGAACGAAGGGACAAACACACAAAACAAACGAAGGGACGAAGGAACGCACCTGCGTCAAGCGAAGTGAAGGAGCTAGCGTGCTAGCTGGTCGGGCCCACACGAGGGTGCTGTGAGCGCCAGCTAAGCGAACCTGCGCCTACGGCGCCGAAGAGGAGGTCTCTACGTAGACGCACCCGTACTTTAGGCGTTGCCTGGTTTTCTTTGCCCTGCCTGGTGCTACAGCACTTGCGCGCGTGCTTGTATGGACCGGCCTAGTAGTTCAACATGTATAAACAATGTTCAAGATTATTTAAGAAATGTGTTAAAAATAATTAACACCTGTTGAATTTTTAACATGTATTTTGAAACGAGAAATGTATCTAAAATTGTTTTTGTATTAAAATTAAATAATCCTAAATGTCAAACTATTTTAGATCTATTTTTAAAAATAAAAAGTAGAAAAACTAAAAAGGCGAAAAGGAAAAAGGGAGAAGGTAATATGAAAAGGATACATAAAAATAGTATTGTAAAACCAAAAGGTGAAATAAATAGAAAAAGGGTAATAAATAAATTGGAAATACAAAAAAACTTAAAAGGTTAAAAAATAAACATAACAAAAAAGAGAAAATAGAAATTTTTAAAACAAACAGTCAATTTTTTGAGAAATTGCTAACCCAGCCCCCCCCCCCCCCCCCCCCCGGGCGCTTTTCTCCAATTGATGTATCTCGCAACATGGCTTTTGCGGCCCGCAGGAGCATGTGGGCGCCGCGGAAAATAGGGGGCAATACGTTCTACACAAGCATGTGGACCGACTGATATGTCTTAAATGTATCTATTTTTTCAATCATTTTTGTTATTATTTTGAACTCTAATTTGCATGATTTGAATAAAATTAACCCGGACCGATGCTGTATTTCAACATAATTGTCATGATGTTATTTTGTGCAGAAATAAAAGTGCTTCAAATTAGATGAGATATTTTTGAATTATTTATGAAAAATAAGAAGAATGGAGGACCGAACATGGACTAGGGAGAGCCACCGAGGCATCATACGGGCTGGCCACGCCCCCTATCGTGTGGTGCGGCCGTCTGGGGGGCTGAGGCTTCCCAATCGACATGCTTTGGTTATAAAATCCCATATTTTCTAGAGAAAAAAACCCGACGCTTTTCATGATACAGAGCCGCCGCCGCCTCTGTTCTTCCTCCAGAGATCCGATCTGAAGTCTGTTTTGGGCTCCGGAGAGAGGGATTCGTTGTAGTGGTCATCACCAACTGTTCTTCGACTACAATCTAAAGATGCTTCCACCTATGTCTAAGTAATCCCCGTGTAACCACATGGAGGTGAATGAAAATTAGATGATATTTCTATTGTGACAGACATCAGTTTTGTTGGGAATTCATGTCTAGTACTTACTATGTTCTGAGGTTGATGTTGCTATGCTTAAATCTTGAAACTGGAGCCCGAGTGCCATGATTTCATATCTGAACCATTTATGTTTTGGCACGTGCGTTGCAACGGAAGAAAATAGTCCATAATCTGAGAATTTGTAGCTACGACCCAAACAAAGATGGTCTTAGCCTACAAAAGCATAGTTCAAGATTGCGCAGGTCTTCTATTTCAACGCGGCTTGCATGTAGATTTAATCCGTACAGAGAAACGAGCAAGTGATCATGCATCTGTTCATGTCATGTGCGGACTGGGGTGTTGTTACGAGATGGTAAAGGAAAATGACAAAAACAGACGATGACACATTAGCACACTACGGAGACATGTGTGCATCAAGGATGGCTTCCAATTTAAGCATCACCAACTTAGGGCATGTTCAACATCATTCCAGCTCCTAGCTCCGATCCATGACCTCAAGCTCATCCTCGCGCCGTCGTCCCGAGCTCATCCTCGCTTCACTCTGGAACTCCTCATGCCTTCTCTATGCTCACCTAGTTTGGTTTGCCAACATCTTGAGTCTGATAATTTATCCACCCCTTTGCTAGAGAGCCTCTTGGTTTATTGTTTACAACCTGCCTTAAAGAAGATGTTGGTGTCACATTTTTGTCCTTAAGCCCGGCAATCACAATAGAGTGCTACATTCGATATGGTCTACACCTCTGATTTCATCTATTTTAAAAACTACACATATATTTATTTTGTATGTGCAAATATTTTTGTTGTAACTCTTGAACACTTTTTTTTCACGTGCATATTTCCCAAATACATGAAGAGTTGTTAAAAAGATACATGATTTTTTAATTATAAAAAGAGATTTTTTTGTCTGGAAAAGAACATTTTGGTATGGTCTCCTGTGGACGCAGGTACTTGCGCCCCTATTTCATCACTATTTCTTGCAATACATGTCATAGGTACTGGTCCCTGTTTCATCGCTATTTATATCTTATCAAACATGTTTTTTATTTGATTTTTTTTATCATGCATGCCTCTTTTTTTACTTTTTGTCATCCATGTCCTCTTTTTTTCGTCTTATATATAGGAGAAATAGCACAACATCTCATCTTTATCGGATCTCCTCTGCATTTTCTTTTTTATTTCCTTTATAGCATACAGGCCATCTTTATTGGGTCCTTCTTTTATTTCTTGTCATGCATGTCCTTATTTATTGGGTGTCTCTAGCAAATTTATCTTCAATTTCATCTTCAATCCTGATTTGTTGAGGTGTTCATCCCTAATCCGTATCAGTGCCAATATGAAAGAAAGATTTTTTGGTGTTCATCATCTAACCTTTTTTTAAGATAAAATATGTCACTTCCAGGCTCGCTCTATAAAAGACCAAGGATTGTGAAGTTTAAAATCCAACAAATAAAGACTAGGTTGCCAACTCACTGCATCTATGTTTCCCATATTGTAAGATACTACTTGCTCGTGTACAAAGCGCACACCGTGATCTGGGCCTGCCTGGTGCTAGAGGTCAAGTGGCGCGTATTTTTCCTTGGTTTTTTGGTGCTTCTTTGTTATATTTTTCTTTTGTTCCTTTACTGGATGTTTTATTTTAATGATGTAGTTTTTCGTTTTAGTTTTTATTTTTATTTCTTCCTTTTTCTCTTTTCAGAATAGAGTTTCTTTTATTTTTCCGGTTTGCACATTTCATTTGTTATAGTTTCATAATATACAATGAATGTTTTTTTTCTAAAATACGCAATGAACCTATTTTAGTATATGGTGAACATTTAAGTACACACTAAATATTTTAACATACAATGAACATTTTTTTAATATACGTTAACATTTTTTAATATGTGATACAAAAACTTTAATATAGGGAGAACATTGTTTTAGTACACGCTAAACATTTTTTTTAATATACGGTGAACTTTTTTTTAATGTACACTGAACTTTATTTGAAGCTATACCTGGCCATGGGCAGCCCGGCCCGAACGGCCCGACCCGACCTGGCCCGAAAATCCAGGGCCGGGCCGGGCCTAATCGTCCCATCGGGCCGGGCTCGGGCTTGGAAATCGAGCCTGACAGTCAGGACGGGCCGGGTTCGGGCTTGACAAAAACTAAATTTTAGCCGCAGTCGGGCCGGGCCGGTCAGGCCATGTCGGGCTTTTTCAGGCTCAGAGGGTTCGGGCCCAATTTACTAGGCCCGACAGTCGGGCCGGGCCGGACTCGGGCCTGGGTTTTCAGCAATGGGCTATTTTTGGCTTGGCCCAAAGCCCGGCCCGGCCCGGGATATGCCTAGGTATATTTGAAGCACATACTAAACAATTTCTATTTATTTTTTTGTACAGTTTTTTAAAATATAGCTCCTGAAAGAGAACAACTGTTTCCCCCCTACCCCTAGAAACTGACAAAAGAGCGGAGAGGTATAAAACCACACTGTGGGCCGACACATTTGCCCTGGCTTCAGGCGGAGCCTCTCCTATTTGACGCCCATGAGCCTCAAAAAGGAGCTCTCGGGAAGGACATCAAGTTCTTTTATTCAGAATTGACTAGGATTGAAGAGCCGAAACACTAATTGAGGGGTACACTTCACAACGGTCACTCTTCACTTCCCAAGTTATGAACAACGGCGCACAAAAAGTTTTTCATTTTTTCATATATTCTTTTATTCAAAATGTTTTATCTCTTAAACCGTGCGTCCAATATCGTGAAGCGTTTTCATCATAGGATTTCTTGCATCGAGATCTTCAAAACTAAATCCCATGTTAATAGGTTTCGACAAAATAATCAAAAAAAGAGAAAAATCGGAAGGAAAAAAACCAAGCCGAAAGCATGGTCTCGCGAAAGCTTATCTGTGTCTCTCACGGCAGACAAAAAAACACATTTTTTTTGCTTTTCCGAGAGAAACAATTGTGCCTCTCGCGGAAGCAAATTTGTACCTTCACAAAAAAAAGGTGTATTTTTCCTTTCCGATGCACATTTGTGCCTCTCGAAAAAGGACGCATAAGAAAATTTGTGCCTCACGCGAAAGAAAAAACATGTTATTTTTTTCTTTCTGAGAGGCAAAACTCATGCAAACATGTGCATCCACAAATAGCAATATGTCTCTCGTGGAAGAAAAAAAATACACGTTTTCCCTTCCGAGAGGCGTAGTTGTGTTTCTCGTGAAAGCAAATCTGTGCCACCATGAGAAGTAAATATGCGCCTTTCGCGAAAGCAAAAAAGAACGCATTATTTCCTTTTCTGAGAGGCATATTTGTGCTTCTTGTGGAAGCAAAACTGTGCCTCACGCGGAAGAAAAAGACATGTTTATTTTTTCGTTCCAAGAGGCATATATGTGCCGAGAGACGGAGGACGAAAACTATTTAAGGTGAGACGAACTCTTAAGTTAATAGTTTTGATTATAGTCAAACAAAGTAAATAGTTTTGATTATAACCAAGAACAATGAAAATGTAAAGATGTTTAAATAGAAAAAGAATCTAGAACATGGTGCTTTCAATGGCGTAGACTCAAGCAATGGCAATGCCATACCCTCTTTCTGATTTTTTTTTCTTATTTTCAATTGGGGAGCGGTAGAACAAATCCATCGGATATTGTACATGTGTGTGTATGTATAAAGCTAGAAGAAACAAGCAACCTACCAGCTTGATGATCTTCCTTGAAACAATGCACACACGGCTAGCCAAAGAGGCAGAGACTAGTTCGTAACTGATCGAATCGACTCCGGTCTCAATGGAAAACTCACGACGACTCGCAAACTAAAAACTCGTGCCAGCCGAGAGATGCACATGCATAGACATAAGAAAAAATTACCGCCGATTCAAGGCATGTGTTTCCCACCGAAGCAAACTCGTGCCTTCACAAAAAGTAAATCTGTGTCTCTCACCAAAGTAAGAAAACACGTTTTTCTCCTTTTTGAGAGGTATAACTATGTCTTTCACGAAAGCAAACCTATTTTTCCATGAGAATCAACTATGTGCCTCTCGTGAAAGCAAAAAAATATGCCTTATTTTCTTTTTTTGAGAGGCACTCACGGAAGCAAATTTGTGAGTCCACGAGAAGGAAACATGTGCCTCGCACGGAAGACAAAATTGTGTTTAGAAAAATTCTCTCCAAAACCATAGAAAAACTAAGAACAAACCAAAAGGCCAAAAAAAACTCATCTAATGCCCGAACACGCATAAAAAACAAGAAAACACCTAGCACATGACACGTGACGGCGACTGAAAGTGCGCCAAATGGCGTGCTCTTAGCCGACTAAAAGTGACTCTTACGCAGCCCCGCAAGGGGTATCCCTTAATTAGTTGCACTCTTGAGCATCAAGTATCATCTCTGTGGAACTGAAGACGGACTGAAATTTGTCCATGGGCCGAACCCAGTTACACAATGTTCATATCCGATGGCTGCCTATACATTCAGGCTCTTCATATCCTCCCTATATTTTAGGGTTGTCCGTGAACCCTTATATTGAAGACAACTATAGGAGGGATATAAAGGCTCGCGGACGCGACCGGTCAGTCCGCCACGTAGGGACTGATGTCTACTATGCAATTTTATTTTTGTAGACATTGTTGGACCTCCAAGTGCAGAGTTTTGTTGGACAACAGCAAATTTCCCTCAAGTGGATGACCTAAGGTTTATCAATTCGTGGGAGGTGTAGGATGAAGATGGTCTTTCTCAAACAACCCTGCAATCAAATACAAGAAATATCTTCTGTCTTCAACACTCCAAATACAATGGTAAGTTGTATAGGTGCACTAGTTCGGCGAAGAGATGGTGATACAAATGCAATATGGATGGTAGATATATGTTTTTGTAATCTGAAAATATAAAAACAGCAAGGTAATAAGTGGTAAACAGTGAGCAAAACGGTATAGCAATGCTTGGAAATAAGGCCTAGGGTTCATACTTTCACTAGTGCAATCTCTCAACAATGCTAACATAATAGAATCATATGCCCATCCCTCAACGTGCAACAAAGAATCACTCCAAAGTTCATAAGTAGCGGAGAACATAAGATGAAATTGTTGTAGGTAGTAAGAACCACCCCAAAGTTACCATTTCCAATCAATCTATTGGGCTATTCCTATAGATGTCACAAACAACCCTAGAGTTCATACTAAAATAACACCAATGATACATATCAATCAACTCTAATGTCACCTAGATACTCCAATGTCACCTCAAGTATTCGTGGGTCAATTATTCGACACGCATCAAACAATTTCAGATTCATCATATTCAATCCAACACAAAGACTTCAAAGAGTATCCCAAGATTTCTATCGGAGAAAGTAGGACAAGAACGTGTATCAACCCCTATGCATAGATTACCCCATTGTCACCACGGGAATCCGCAAGTTGAATACTAAGACAAATATCAAGTGATCTCAAATCCAATATTCAATCCGACATAACAAAATCTCAAAGGGAAATATTCAATTCATCACAACAAGATAGCAAGGTAAGAACACCACATGATCCAACTATATTAACAAAGCCCGTGATACATCAAGATTGTGACATCTCAAGAACACGAGAGAGAGAGAGAGAGAGAGAGATTAAACACCTAGCTACTGGTACATACCCTCAGCCCCGAGGGTGAACTACTCCCTCCTCATCATGGCCTCCGTCGGGATGATGAAGATGGCCACCGGTGATGATTTCCCCTCTCCGGCAGGGTACTAAAAAGGCTCCAAATGGCTTTTTCTTTGATACAAAGAGTTGCGGCGGCGGAGCGAAAGTTCTAGGTTAACTTTCGGGGGTTTCTGGATTTATACCATTTTTCAGCGCTGGAATCACGTCAACCGGAGCCACGTGGGCCCCACAAGCTAACAAGGCGCGCCCAGGGGTGGGTGCACCCTGTTTGCTTGTGGCCCACAGGTGGCTCCCCTCCGGTGGTTCTTCGCTCCAGTATTTCTTATTTCCTCAAGAAAAAAACATAAAAAAGTTTCAAGCGATTCTGAGAACTTTTATTTTCTGCACAAAAACAACACCACGGTAATTCTTCTGAAACAACGTTAGTCCGGGTTAGTTCTAAATCTTTACCTACTAATAAATTACCTATTGTTTCTGCCCGTACCTCATTAGTCGTAAGTTAAAACGTTTCATGTGTTTTGTTAAGAATTCCGCAGGTATGATTCGTTAAAAATTCTGCCTCTACACCGTTATCACTATTGGGCATGTTTGTTACTTTCTATTGGGCTAGGTGCCTTGGCAACCTTTTGTGGGCCGTCCCATCCACGGTTCGGCTGGTGATGGAATCAAACTCACGACCACATGTCCCACCACTGAGGTCTTTGCCAGCCAAGCTAGCTACTCCCTCCGTTCCTAAATATAAGTCTTTTCAAAGATTTCACTACAAACTACATACGGATCTATATAGACATATTTTAGAGTGTAGATTCACTCATTTTACTCCGTATGTAGTTCATAGTGAAATCTCTAAAAAGACTTATATTTAGAAAAGGAGGGAGTATTACCTGAGCAAAAGCTAATCGTTTCAAATTAATCCCACCTCGGCCACATATATTGAATCCTACCAATTTTTATACATTGTGAATTTGGCTGAAATATCAACCAAGCCTCCTCGGAAATCAAAGAACAAAGATAATTATGACTAAGGCCAGGAAGGAATTAATTCCTAGCGATGGGATTGTGTGCCGACTGCCATGCATGGATGGTAGTAAAGGAGGATGTGGGGCATTAATGGCTGCAGGAAACGTGCATGATTAAAGGAGAGATTCTGGATGGGGATTAAAGGAGGAATTGTATGAGATGTCATGCATTGTATACTCAATTGCTATGAACTCGATTGGAAAGACCGGATTGTGTGGGTACGTTGCTGGTGTTGCAAAGTGTCAATATTAGGCCCGTGAAATTACCATACTACGAAAGATTATTACCCTTTTGATACTACGAAATAAGCATTATCCTTTTGATACAACAAAAGATTAATATTTACCCTTTTGATACAACAAAAGATAGTGAATCTAATGCTTATGTCGTACTTTGATTTATTCATGGATGGTGTGATCAGAACTGTTGTACCAAAAAAATGTAACGTAAGTATTGTACGTATAGCATGTTTGTTAGTGCAACAGTAATATACATTTCTGTTAGACCTCGGCATGCGCCTCACTACAATCGCCGGATGGCATCATTTGGATGTTGTTGTGCCATGACAATGGACATTTTGATGGACATTTTAATTATCTCTCCCGTTGCAACGCACGGGCATATGTGCTAGTAAATCATATAAAGTGCATAAAACCATATAAAAGTATTGTAAACATAGACAAATATGGCATGAATACTTCATAAACTATCGATACGTTGGAGACGTATCAGCATCCCCAAGCTTAATTCCTATTCGTCTTCGAGTAGGTAAATAATAAAAGAAATAATTTATGAAGTGTAAATGCTAGCATATGTGTCCTGCAACTATATTCAAATTACTAGGAAGTACTAATATTCGGAATACCTCATTATGGAATTATACATGTATTTATACATGGAATTACTTTACATGATTATCATGGAATTATCACTTGTTGGAAGGTACTTAAGCTATATACTTAAGGAAGTTGGTCGATTATCAATGGAATACAATATACTATTTATATTGGAAAGACTACCCGGGTACAGTGATAATCGGAAGGAGCTAGATCGTATAGTTAGATTACAGCCCTAATGTTGATCTACGTAATTAGAGGAATTTACACTCTATTATGGCGCGTTGCTCACAAGCATGTGCTCCGGGAACATAACGGGTAGAATCCGTTCACAGACAAATATGATCGTGGTTGGTAATTTGCTCTGGACTCTATCCCGAAAACTAGTGGAGAATACTAGGAATCTTATATCTGTATAAGAGGTGGACTCTTTGAAAAGACAGTATAAAAAAGTCCCTATCCCCTAGCATCGGATATGCGAATTGTGAGCGGCACCACAAATAAGCCCAGAGGAATAAGGGATAGACCGCAAACCCTAAATTACTAACAGTGGCATCCGAGCTGTTTAGGTTGACGACATACTCGTCGACTCGATTCGATCCGTATTCAACTCCGCTGCGTACTCTGCCGATTCCAAACCAAGGTTAACTTGGAAATCAGACTAGATCGATTTGTTCTGTGCGTCGTCAAGATACATCGCTACAGATCGGTCCATCAAGCGCCGCCGCACGCCGGTCTTCCCCGCCCGAAATCCGCCATCAGTCACCACCCCAAGCCGTGGACTCCGCCCGATGCCCAATCTCTAACTGCACCTCTGCAAGTAGCTAGCAGTCCGCGCTGGTACCGGCTGCCATCGCGCGGATCGGTGTTGGATCCCCTGCTGCCGCGTAGCCTCGTGTTGGGCACATGGGCTGATTCATGTACGCTGCACGGGCATCAATGAATCTGGCAAGGAAATTGGTAGTCAAATCCAGAGTTGCACCAAGGACTCAATTCTTGCACGGGAGACAAGGAAATAAAGCCTATCATTGCAAGTACTGTACTAGTTGTACAGGAATCAATCAGGCTAGCTTACTTGGACATTGCTGCCGGTGTCTTGCTTCGGAATTTACCCTACGATGAAGCCCGTAGATGAATTCTTCGGACACGTTGACCCTCGTCGACCTTGCGCGGAACAGGCGTCCTTCAACCGTGCCCTAACGACTGCACGTGGAACCCGACGCTTCATGTGGCAACAGTTCGTCTGTCTACTCGCCATGTCCACATACTCTGTTATTTTCGACGACTCGCCAAGCCGAACGAGCTAGATGCTCGGAAACTGCATGTCATGCATACGATTGTTGCCGCTGCTACGACTTAGTGTCCCTGCGGAAATCACTGGAATTTCAAGAACCTGATACATGTGTGCATACGTGTTTCTGGAAGGAGAACTACTCTGTTTTACCGGCCAAGCCCTGGTCTGCTACTACCAGAAGAAGCAAATTGAGTAGCTTACACGAGGATTAAGGGAGCATCTCAATGCTTCACGGAATTAAGTTGGTCACGTGAATTTTTTCATATCAAAGACTTCGCCAAGTTTATTGATGATAAAAAAAAAAACTCTCCGAGGGAAGGATCTGACCAAATATTATTGGTTGCATCTCGAAGAGAAAAATATAATATTTTATCAATGCAATTGGCAAAAGAGGAAGGTATGCCTATAATTTGTATGCACGTTTTTTTACCACTATTTTTTAAATAGTTGTGTTGCGTATTCGTTATATATCATATACTTCCATGCAAGCAATTTCAAGGAAATGCTAAAGTTCAAAACTTGGAATTGGAATTTATGCCCTCAAACTCCGTTCCGGAGGAAAATTATTATTGATAGATACGCTATTATACTAACCTTGCAAGAGAAGGAATTCAAAGAAGTGTCTATTATGAGCATCACTTATTTGTGGAGGAAGATGGTAACCACTCCATGGAAAATGATTTTTTTTAAGTAGCATTTTTATTGACATGCTAACAATACCAAAGGAAATCATATATATTGTGTAATTTGTCATTGCTGCTAAAACTTATACACTTTGGAATTGGAAATTTTGCCACGGAACTCCCTGGTGCATGAAAAGTATTATTTTTATAGGACACTCTATGCAACTTCAATGTGAAGGTATTTGATTTATTGTTCGAAGAGCGGAAATATTGTTCAATGGTTAAATTAGTGCATTATGGATTTTCACACAATGGTTTATATTTCTTGATGTCCATTGGAAGTTGGCAAACCAATTTGTTTATTTGGAAAAGATAACTCTATATGGAGGAATACCGACAATGGAAACACATGCTTGGAATTTTATTATCTACATCATCAACGACTTGGACACATATTTTGGAACTAGATGAATTGGCTTATTGATTCTGGAATTCTAAACTTTAGTGGGAGGACTATGGTATTTTGTAAAGCATACATACTGGACATTTTTTACTGGCACACCTTTTATTAAGGTGGAAGGAGATAACAAAAGAAAACTTCACATCATTTTTTATATAGTTATGGTATTTTTCCCACTCCCACTAGAGGCTAGATTATTTATTTTATCACATTCATTGATAATTGCACTTGATAGGTTATGTTTATACTATTTGAAATACAAGTCGGAATGTTTTATTGTGCTTGTCACATTACGTACTGAAGTGGAAAATCAGTTGATTAAAAGATATCAAAGTTTTAACAACTGATTGGTGGGGGAAAGCACACTTCAGGAATATGTCAATTGAACATGAAAAGAGCATGGAATTATTCACCATTGTAATAGACCGTACACTCCGCAATTAAATGGACGAATTGAATACTTTTACTACCATTTGTTTTTGGGAAGAAGCATTGCATATATACTGTTGGTTGTCAATATCGCACAGTCACTCCTTACGGTTTGTAGACTGGAATAGAATATATTTTATTGGCAGGGAATTCTTAATTACTACAAAGCACACACCAGGAATTTTTTCATGGTTATTCTAGTGGATCAAAGGGTGTATTATTTTTATCTGGAAAAGGAAAACTAGTGGAAAGTAGGAACACAATTACTTTTATGATCAAGGATGAAATTATTGACAATCATACTGGAATACAATCTTGACCCCAAGGAAACTACAAGTGACACTCCCAACATTGACATGCTTAGACATGCTTAGGATAAGTGGGAGGAATTAACTTGGAATGTCATCTATGGATAATTGTTATATGATATTTGGGGGAAGTCACTCTAAATTTTAGAGGAATAACTGAAGTTTCTTAAGAAGGCTTAAAGTTTTCATCATTGTCAACTATGGGTGGAAGAAATGCGGGAAGGAATAAACTCAATGAGGAATTATATAGTTTGGAAACTTATTATAATACCAAGAAACCGCAAGCCCATTGTTTGTAAGTTTTTTTTATTTGTGAGGAAATTTGTCTCACTGGAATATTATAATGTCACTCTTGTTATTCAATTCTTCACACAAAGGAAAATATACTTTGTGGAAAGTCTCTCTCCTGGAATTTTGGGAAAGAGGAACAGAAGGTATGGTTTGCTAATTGAATATATTAATGTATGATCTTATAACAAGCTTCACATCAATGGAATAGCAGGTCATATGGTTTCCTAAATGAAGCAAGGTGGTCATCTACAAATGTAAGTATAAAATATTTTTCATTATTATTGTATATGTTAACATTGTTTTGCTGTTTGCAATGATAAAGTCACATTGATGGAAGTGAAAGCTTGGTCATGTTTTAACTTTCATATGAAAGGAACGTTTGAAGCTTCCTATGTTTTAGGAGTGGAACTACATAGGGTATGTTTTGAAACTTATCCTATGGAAAATTGCAAACTTGTTAAAGTACCTGGAACCAAATTCAGCGAGGAAATATGTTTGAACTCCTGAGGAAAAAAGGTATAATAAATGGTATTGGAATTTCTATGTATCTTCACTATACTATCATACCTTAGCTTCCGGAATTTATGCTGCATTCAAGCAGTGGAACTAAAGACGGGTAGCTAAGGGAATCTCACACATCATATAAGATTGTGGAAAGTGCATCACAACTTGTCACTTGTTTCTGAAATTTGTATGAAAGGTAAACACATTGAGGAAGCTAATGTATCTATGAGATGAGGAATAAGTCCAGGTACGTATATTCAGTTATTATTATTTTTAGTACTAATATGGTGCAGGTTGACCGACTAAAGTCAGGAATTTCTTTCAAATCATGTTTACTGATGGAACTTAAGATTGGATTGATATTCATGTGGTCTTGAAAATTTATTCAATACGGTTATCATATATTTGACTCAATGTGAAATGATACATATTATTGATTATGTGACGGAAAATAATTGATGCGGAATTTTCACTCGAGGAAGTAATACTCAAGGTGCCTATAAAGGTGGAATTACACTCGAGGAAATAATACTCGAGGCGCCTAGAACAGTTATGCTGGAATAATTAGGCGGAAACTAAGATCTCTAGTGATCTTAAGTGTCACATCAAGGAAACATATTGAGGGAATGTATCACTATATATATTTATGGGTTTTTCAACATAATGTTAATATGATTGTTGGTCCCTTGACTAAGCCTCTTAGTCAGGAGGTATTTGGCAAGCATATTAAGGCTATGGGTTTACGAATATTTGAATGATCGTTTTGGACAAGTGGGAGATGTTGGAATTATGTGTCCTGCAACTATATTCAAATTACTAGGAAGTACTAATATTCGGAATACCTCATTATGGAATTATACATGTATTTATACATGGAATTACTTTACATGATTATCATGGAATTATCACTTGTTGGAAGGTACTTAAGCTATATACTTAAGGAAGCTGGTCGATTATCAATGGAATACAATATACTATTTATATTGGAAAGACTACCCGGGTACAGTGATAATCGGAAGGACCTAGATCGTATAGTTAGATTACAGCCCTAATGTTGATCTATGTAACTAGAGGAATTTACACTCTATTATGGCACGTTGCTCACAAGCGTGTGCTCCGGGGACATAACGGGTAGAATCCGTTAACAGACAAATATGATCGTGGTTGGTAATTTGCTCTGGACTCTATCCCGGAAACTAGTGGAGAATACTAGGAATCTTATATCTGTATAAGAGGTGGACTCTTTGGAAAGATAGTATAAGAAGGTCCCTATCCCCTAGCCTCGGATATGCGAATTGTGAGCGGCACCACGGATAAGCCCAGAGGAATAAGGGATAGACCGCAAACCCTAAATTACTAACAATTAAAGGAGGAATTGTATGAGATGTCATGCATTGTATACTCAATTGCTATGAACTCGATTGGAAAGACCGGATTGTGTGGGTACGTTGCTGGTGTTGCAAAGTGTCAATATTAGGCCCGTGAAATTACCATACTACGAAAGATTATTACCCTTTTGATACTACGAAATAAGCATTATCCTTTTGATACAACAAAAGATTAATATTTACCCTTTTGATACAAAGATTATCCTTTTGGTACAACAAAAGATAGTGAATCTAATGCTTATGTCGTACTTTGATTTATTCATGGATGGTGTGATCAGAACTGTTGTACCCAAAAAATGTAACGTAAGTATTGTACGTATAGCATGTTTGTTAGTGCAACAGTAATATACATTTCTGTTAGACCTCGACATGCGCCTCACTACCATCGCCGGATGGCATCATTTGGATGTTGTTGTGCCATGACAATGGACATTTTGATGGACATTTTAATTATCTCTCCCGTTGCAACGCACGGGCATATGTGCTAGTAAATCATATAAAGTGCATAAAAACCATATAAAAGTATTGTAAACATAGACAAATATGGCATGAATACTTCATAAACTATCGATACGTTGGAGACGTATCAGCATCCCCAAGCTTAATTCCTATTCGTCCTCGAGTAGGTAAATAATAAAAGAAATAATTTATGAAGTGTAAATGCTAGCATAGTGTACAATATTGACCAAGGATAATTCCAGTCACTTTTCTAGCATCGTAACCAACAACTTTTTCTCATGAAACTCATTATGATGGAGTAGCAATCAATTCACATGTCATGGTTCAAACAATGCATTCTCTTGAAACTTAACACCATATGTTCTTAGTCATCGAACAATTCCAATGCATCATCAAGTCTAAGTAAGAGCTCCACATACTCAATTATCATATAGTTTTCTATGATTGCTATTACTCAAAGCATATTTTTAGAACAAACAACATCCATCGAACACATAGAAATATAGGGGCTTAGTGTTTCGCCTCCCAACATACTTATCATGAAGATAATTGTCAACAATAATAAATCATGATCAAATATATCTGACTGGATATATGTGTTTGGATCTTTCCCCACAACATGATGCTTGCCAACTAATAGATTGAGGTTGGAATAAGAAGTTGACTCAACATGAACAGTAAATAACATGAAAGTAAATAGATTGTACCTTTGTAGAGGGAAGCATGGATTTGCAGAGGTGCCAAACCTCATTGTTTTAAAACAGAGATGAAGATGTAATTTTGAGTGGTATATTTTTCTTATCAACATCACAACATAGTTTTCAATGTTTTCCATGCTAGACACATTATTGGCGGTTCCCAAACAGAATTGAAATTGTACTCCCCCTCCACCATTCAAACACATTCCACGGCTGACCGAATCCACGGGTGCCATCCAAACAATCAACTTTCTAGGGAGAGTTCTTGTTTATTTATTTTTGTATTATGCAGGACTGGGTATCTTTTTTTACCAGTCTGTCTCGTGCAATGACAAGTGAATAAACACTCATCTTGAGAATAACCTGCTTAGCATGGAAGATAATGACCGCCCCGTCGCTCCATGAGCGGTACAAGCACACAAAACGGATGTTTATTTGAATGTTTAGAGGTGGCACGTGCAAATTTACTTGGAATGGCAGTGAAATACCATATATAGGTAGGTGTGGTGGACTCTCAAGGAAGAAACTTGGCTCAAGGATTTGGATGCACAAGTAGTATCTCTACTTAGTACTAAGTCTTGGCTAGCAAAAGGTTATAAACAAGCATCACATGTTGGAGGATCCATAACAATATAACTTCTATGCTAATATACCAAACATAACCATTACGTTGTCTTCCTTGTCCAACTTCAACTATTTGATCAAGGTGAAAATAATTAATGGGTATTCACAATCATAGAAGATGTCCAAGATAATATATTTGTATGTGAAAGTTCTCTTCCTTATACTAATCATTCATGAATTGTTTGTATGACCAATACTACGATTGTTGATGTCTACTACGCAACCTTCTTCTTGTAGACTCGTGTTGGGCCTCCAAGCGCAGAGTTTTGTAGGACAGTAGCAAATTTCCCTCAAGTGGATGACCTAAGGTTTATCAATCCGTGGGAGGCGTAGGATGAAGATGGTCTCTCTCAAACAACCCTGCAACCAAATAACAAAGAGTCTCTTGTGTCCCCAATACACCCAATACAATGGTAAATTGTATAGGTGCACTAGTTCGGCGAAGAGATGGTGATACAAGTGTAATATGTATAGTAGATATATATTTTTTTAATCTGAAAATATAAAAACAGCAAGGTAGCAAGTAACAAAAGTGAGCAAAAACGGTATTGCAATGCTTGAAAACAAGGCCTAGGGTTCATACTTTCACTAGTGCAAGTTCTCTCAACAATACTGACATAGTTGAATCATATGTAAATCCCTCACGTGCGACAAAGAGTTCACTCCAAAGTCACAAATAGCGGAGAACAAACGAAGAAATTATTGTAGGATACGAAACCACCTCAAAGTTATCTTTTCCGATCAATCGTATGAGCTATCCCTATAAGTGTCACGAACAGCCCTAGAGTTCGTACTAAAATAACACCTTAAGATACACATCAACCAAAACCCTAATGTCACCTAGATACTCCAATGTCACCACGAGTACCCATGGGCTTGATTATACGATATGCATCACACAATTTCAGATTCATCATGTTCAATCCAACACAAAGAACTTCAAAGAGTGCCCCAAAGTTTCTACCGGAGAGTCAAGACGAAAACGTGTGCCAACCCCTATGCATAGATTCCCAAGGTCACGGAACCCGCAAGTTGATCACCAAAACATACATCAAGTGGATCAATAGAACATCCCATTGTCACCACGGATATCCCATCGCAAGACATACATCAAGTGTTCTCAAATCCTTTAAAGACTCAATCCGATAAGAAAACTTCAAAGGGAAAACTCAATTCATCACAAGAAGATAGAGAGGGGAAAACTCCATATGATTCATCTATATTAATAAAGCTCGCGGTACATCAAGATCGTGTCATCTCAAGAACACGAGAGAGAGAGAGAGAGATCAAACACATAGCTACTGGTACATACCCTCAGCCCCGAGGGTGAACTACTCCTTCCTCGTCATGGAGACCGCCCGGGATGATGAAGATGGCCTCCGGTGATGGTTTCCCCCTCCGGCAGGGTGCCGGAACGGGCTCCCGATTGGTTTTTCGTGTCTACAGAGGCTTGCGGCGGCGGAACTCCCGATCTAGGTTTCTTTCTAGAGGTTTCTGTATTTATAAAAAATTTGGGCGTCGGAAATAAGTCAAGGGGGGCCACGAGGCGTCCACAAGCCAGGGGGGCGCGCCCTAGGGGGGGCGCCCCCTAGGCTTGTGGTGGCCTCGTGGCTCTTCTGGCCTAACTCCAATGCCATGTGGGCTTCTTCTCGTCCATAAAAAATCATCGTAAGTTTTTATTCCGTTTGGACTCCGTTTGATATTCCTTTTCTATAAAACTTAAAAACAAGGAAAAAAACAGAAACTGGCACTGGGCTCTAGGTTAGTAGGTTAGTCTCAAAAACAATATAAAATAGCATATACATGCATATAAAACATCCAAGATGGATAATATAATAGCATGGAACAATAAAAAATTATAGATACGTTGGAGACGTATCAATTGTCAAACTTCAATGGATTTTACTTTCTAAACCAAATGTGAACTTGCTACTAAGAATATAGCACATTGATAATTTCATATTTATGATATTTAATTCATTCACAATTTACTCTTAGGATATAAGTGAAGCACAAGAGTAAACATCAAACTACTCTCAAAAGATATAAGTGAGGATCAAAGAGTAATAAAACAATTAAATAACTATGTGAGGAATCTCTATCAATAAAGCTTTTTAGATCTAATATTTTTTTTCAAACAACAAACAAAACAAAAATACACTCCAAGAATAGCACATATCATGTGAACGAATAAAAACTTAGTCTCAACATAGGCTAACAGATAGTTGTTGACAGAGAGAGGTGGGATGTGTAGCATCGCCAAGCTTAGATGCTTGAGACTTCTTTTAATATTGAATTGGGGAGCCTTGGGCATCCTCAATCTTGAGATCTTGTGTCTCGTTAATTCCTCGCATACCACGGTATCACTTAGGTCTCAAAAACTTCATCCACTCAAAACTTGAAAAGAACTCGTGAGATAGGTTATTGCACATAAGAATAAATCAACTCTTTATGTACTGCCAAGACAAGTTGCATAATAATTTTCAAACATTATTTACTGTATACTATCATTTCCACAGTTTATATCTACCAATATAAGTCATGAAAACTATAGGAGAAGTAGATAACAAAACTATGTCAGCAATCTGTCTAAACAGAACAGTCTGTAGCAATTAAATTACAAAGTGCACTTCTGTAACTTCAAAATTTATGAAAATTTAGGACATTATAAAAACTTTATATGGCAATACTGTGTAAAAAATTCAGAAACTTTTCACGTTCCAGTAAAATATAAAAATCCAAACACTACAGCAAGAGTTTCTGGTTTTACACAGCACACATCAAACATGTAATTCAAGCATCCTAAAAGGAAATTATTGAAAGTTTTTATTGAAAAACAAGATTATAAATAACATCAAGCAAATTTTAACAAAATAAAATGACGCTCCAAGCAAAACTCATATTATGTGAGGAATAAAACTATAGCTCTAAGTAAGATATATCGATAGTGTTGAAGACGCAAGAGGGGATGCCTTCCGGGGCATCCCCAAGCTTAGACGCTTGAGTCTTCCTTGGATATTACCTTGGGGGTGCCTTGGGAATCCCCAAGATTAGGGTCTTACCACTCCTTATTCTCCTCATATCGGTGTCTTACTCAAAACTTGAAAACTTCAATCACACAAAGCTTAACGGAACTTCGTGAGATGGGTTTGTGTAATAAAGATAGATCATCCACTTAGGTACTGTCAAGACAAGATTCATAATTGTTATCCCATAATACTTACTGTATTCTATCATTCCCATAATTTATACCACTAAATATAAGCTATGGAAACACTAAAACAAGCAAACTATGCATGCAAAACAGAATCTGTCAAAAACAGAACAGTCTGTGAAGATCTGAATTAAATCCATATTTCTCTATATCTAAAAATTCTGAAAAATAGGAAAAATCATAGCATTTTCATATAAAAAATGTGTAAAAATTTCAGAATTTTTCGACTCTCCAGTAAAATCATAGAAATTCTGCACTGGACGTAAAATTTTCTGTTTTTGCACAAAATCAAACTAACAAGTATCTACATTATCCCAAAGGCTCTACTTGGCACATTATTGAAATAAAAGACACAAAATATGATTACTACAGTACTTAATCATGTGAACACATAAAAACAGAAAGTGTAAGTGTTGGGTTGTCTCGCAACAAGCGCTTTTCTTTAAAGCCTTTTAGCTAGGCATGATAATTTCAATGATGCTCACATAGGAATAGTAATAGAAACATGCAAGAGAGGATCATGAATCATATGGCAAGCACATTTAAGTCTAACACACTTCCTATGCATAGGTATTTGTGAGAAAACAATTTATGGGAGCAAGAATGAACTAGCATATGAAGACAAAACAAGCATGACTTCAAAACTTTGAACACATAGGGAGGAAACTTGCTATTATTACAATTCCTACAAGCATATGTTCCTCCCTCATAATAATTTTCAGTAGCATCATGAAGAAATTCAACAATATAACTATCACATAAAGCATTCTTTTCATGATCCTCAAGGATAGAAAATTTATTACTCTCCCCACAAGCAAACTTCTCATACATAATAGTGGGAGTATCATCGAGGACTCGAATACTATAAATTGTTTCCACATTAAAAGAATAATGTTCAGAAAAGGGGTATTCATAATTGTGACAAGTTTTATAATAATAATCATCACTAGTTTTTATAACATAAGTATCATCACAATAATCATCATAAGTAGTAACTTGGTTCTCATCATGATCAATTGAAACCTCTTCCAAGATAGTGGAATCATTACTAAACAAAGTCATGTCCTCTCCAAATCCATTTTTATCATTATAATAAGATTCAACACCCTCCAAAATAGTGGGATAATAATCATCTAAAGTTGACACTCTTTTAAACCCACTTTCATAAAAATTGCAATCATCATAAATAGGAGGCATGCAATCATCATAACAAATTTTATCATTGAAAGTAGGGGAACTAAAAAGATCATCTTTATATAAAATTTCTTCCCCAAGCTTGGGATAAACATTATTTTCAGCAATTAAATTCTCAAACATGTCATTTTCATCAAACATAGCATCCCCAAGCTTGTGAGTTTGCATATCATTAGCATAATCATCAATAGCATTTATGGCACCAATAGTATAACAATTATTATCGTCACAATTTTCGAAGTTGAAGCCAAAAAGATTTTCAAAATTATAAGGAGTATCATTATCTTCCCAATCATCCTCATCACAACAAGTAGTAGGCATAACAAAATAATCATCAAGGGTATCATCGTCCACACTACTTTCGGATTCATTCTCAACGATTATAGGAGCAACATTATTTGGGAGAGATACCATTTTACCTCTACTTTTCCTTCTTTTCTTCTTCTTCACCACCTTATGTGTGGGTTTAAGTAATCTTTTTGAGCTTCTTATTGAAGAGATTTGTTCGATGGGAAGCTCTTCCTTGCAACCTGATTCATCACGAGAAACAATAGGAGGGTATTGGGAGACCTTTGCCCATTCATTAGTATTCCTTTTATATTCTATTGGTTTCTCATTCTTTCTATAGTTGGCAATATAAGCATTCTCATTGCAATTCACTACGCAAAACATATAGATTTCTTGCATATTAGTTTCATTATCATTAGTGATAAGGAATATATCAAACCAATCATTTTTATGTGACAATTCTTCACACATCAACAATAAACAAAGTTCATTATAGAGTTCATGGGAGATCAAATTATCACAATATTTGGAAATGGTTCGATCATGAGAAAGCATGCATTGAAAATTAAGCTGACCAACCCTATTGCAAAGTTCACAAGTAATTGGATGAAAAGAGCATAATCTTGTGGAAAATTCATCTTTCACTTTAAGCCACCAATTACTTTGATCATGTTTATGCTTCTTACAAAATCTATCATCCCTATATGACATGTCCTCAAAAATTCTATTCACTCCACAAAAATTGACATGCTTATAGGAAATCTTTTTATCATGACTAGTGCAATCATCATTAGTATAATGGATACTCAGAGAATTCATACTAATAATATTACTATCATGCTCACCATTCAAGGAATTCATAGTAAGCATTTTTATAAATTCTTCCTCTAACAATTGAGCACAATTTTCCGAACCATCATTTTCACGAAAGACATTATAAAGGCAAAGCAATTGAGGCAACCTAAATTACATTTTTTGGTAGTTTTCTTTTATAAAACCAAACTAGTAAAAAACAAGAAACTAAAAGATTCAATTGCAAGATCTAAAGATATACCTTCAAGCACTCACCTCCCCGGCAACGGCGTGAGAAAATAGCTTCATGTCTACTACGCAACTTTATTCTTGTAAACGTTGCTGGGCCTCCAATTGCAGAGTTTTGTAGGACAACAACAAATTTCCCTCAAGTGAATGACCTAAGGTTTATTAATCCGTGCGAAGAGTAGGATGAAGATGGTCTCTCTCAAACAACCCTGCAATCAAATACAAGAAATCTCTTCTGTCCCCAACACAACCAATACAATGGTAAGTTGTATAGGTGCACTAGTTCGGCAAAGAGATGGTGATACAAGTGCAATATAAATGGTAGATATAGGTTTTTGTAATCTGAAAATATAAAAACAGCAAGGTAACAAATAGTAAATAGCGAGCAAACCGGTATAGCATTGCTTGGAAAAAGGCCTAGGGTTCATACTTTCACTAGTGCAATCTCTCAACAATGCTAACATAATAGAATCATATGATCATCCCTCAACGTACAACAAAGAATCACTCCAAATTTCATAAGTAGCGGAGAACATAAGATGAAATTTTTGTAGGTAGTAAGAACCACCTCAAAGTTATCCTTTCCGACCAATCTATTGTGCTATTCCTATAGATGTCACAAACAGCCCTAGAGTTTGTAATAAAATAACACCAATGATACATATCAACCAACCCTAATGTCACATAGATACTCCAATGTCACTTCAAGTATTCGTGGGTTAATTATTCGACATGCATCAAACAATTTCAGATTCATCATATTCAATCCAACACAAAGAACTTCAAAGAGTACCCCAAGATTTCTATCGGAGAAAGTAGGACAAGAACGTGTATCAACCCCTACGCATAGATTACTCCATTGTCACCATGGTAATCGGCAAGTTGAGTACCAAGACATATATCAAGTGATCTCAAATCCAATATTCAATCCGACATAACAAAATCTCAAAGGGAAACATTCAATTCATCACAACAAGATAGCAAGGGAAGAACACCATATGATCCAACTATATTAACAAAGCCCGTGATACATAAAGATCGTGCCATCTCAAGAACACGAGAGAGAGAGAAAGAGAGAGAGAGAGAGAGAGAGAGAGAGAGAGAGAGAGAGAGAGAGAGGGAAATTAAACACATAGCTACTGGTACATACCCTCAGCCCCAAGGGTGAACTACTCCCTCCTCGTCATGGCCTCCGCCAGGATGATGAAGATGGTCACCGGTGATGATTTCCCCTCTCTGACAGGGTACTGGAAATGCTCCAGATGGGTTTTTCTTCAATATAGAGAGTTACGACGGCGGAGCGGATGTTCTAGGTTAACTTTCGTTTTTTTGGATTTATATGATTTTTCAGCGTTGGAATCACGTCAACCGGAGCCACGTGGGCCCCATAAGCTAACAGGGCGCACCCTGTTGGCATGTGGTCCATAGGTGGCCCCCCTCCGGTGCTTCTTCACTCCAATATTTCTTATTTCGTCCAGAAAAAACCGTAAAAAAAATTCGGGTGATTCCGAAAACTTTTATTTTCTGCACAAAAACAACAACACGGTAATTCTGCTGAAAACAACGCCAGTCCGGGTTAGTTCTAAATAATCATATAAAGTGCATAAAAACCATATAAAAGTATTGTAAACATAGGCAAATATGACATGAATACTTAATAAATTATCGATACGTTGGAGACGTACTAGGGACGTGGCTCACCCTAGACTAGAAGCGTCCGCGGGCGTTTAGAAGGCAAAATTTGTTGAGTCTGGCTGTAGATGCTCTTACCAACATGACTCAATGCAAGTAGAGGTGATCCCTGCAAAAGAAGTTGGCAAAAAAATATTCTCCAATACGTCTGGTAGGGTATCATTGCATTGATGGGTAGGGTGAGAAGTACAAGGTTGAGGACCTCCGGTACGTACACAAAGAGGCGTATCGGAGTCCCTCGCGAGCAGGAGAATGGGGTTGCTCAGCCCCAATACAACACAATTTACATTACATCAAGCTTGGATTGGATCCTTTTGGTGTCGGATTTGACCCATGCACGCACGTCATATTGGATGCAGGAGAACAAGTAGCTAGTGGAGGGTTGTTGTTGGTCGAAGACGTACGCGTTGCGGTGCTTCCAAATTATCCAAGCCACAAGAAGAAAAATCGACGCAAGGGCCTTGCAGAGCGAGGGGGTGTGGAGTTGGTGACAACCCTTCACCAGTCGTATAGGGGGAGATCTCCATCTGGTGGGCCTATGGTGAACTTGCACCATGCGAACGTGCGGTCCTAGACTTTCTTGGAGAACACGCAATCGACCAGCAGGTGATGGATGTCCTCAATGTCCTGATCACAAAGCACACAACACGGAGGGTGAGCCAAGCCTCGGGGAGCCAACCTCTCAGCCATGGCAAATATACTTGTCAAGTTCTTGTCTGCCGGTGTTAGGCCAACTCCAACGCACGAGCCCAAATGGTCCGACCGTGTCCGTCTGAGGGTAAACGGACACAAATAGCGGCCCAATGCACGGGAGCAAACAGACAAATGTTCGTTTTTTGTCCGCTTTCGACCCTTTCTCATCCCAAATTTGGGGCGTGTTTGCGTCGAAATGGACAAGCACACACGGGCGAGGCGCACGCCATTGTCCTCCCTGGCCCGCCAGTCGGGGACACAACGCCCCCATTTTCCCTCCATTTCCACAATACCCTCCCGCGCTCCCCCTTCCCTCCCTCCTCCATGACCGGCGCGAAGAAACCCAGCGACCCGACTGCCACCGCGTGCCCCGCGTCAAAGACGAAGGCCCCGAATAAGCCGCAATCGGAGCTCACGTCGGAGGAGCAAATGAAGATATACTTGGAGCTCCAAACAAAGAATCTTGACATGGAGGAGGCCATCAAAAAAGGGAAGCTCGACATTGAGGAGGCCGCCCAAATGAAGAAGCTTGTGATCGAGGCCGTCAATGCCGAGACCAAAGCAAAAGAGGTTGCACTTGCAATCATGAGCGTGGACTTGACCAACATGTCTCCAAAGAGAAGACACTGGTTCGAGAGCCAACAAAAGGAGATATTCGACCGAGACATCATGAACTGGGGAGCTGGGCCGTGGACTATGGCTGTTCTTGTTTTTAAGGCTGACAAGTGTGCCAGCCGCTGGTTGTGTTGTCGGCGACAAAACTTGGGGCTCATTTTGAAGGCTGGCAAGGGTGCCGGCCGCTGGCTTTGTTGGCGATGAGAGATTTGGAGGGTTGATCATTCTGTAGACTGACATATGTATGCCAGTCGCTGGCTTTGTTTCGGCTTGAACTACAGTCGCTGGCATGACCGCGATGACAAAATTTCATTTGCAAACACTTCTAGACAGCTGGACAAGATGCGTTCGCACGTTAAACACATGGTCAGCGTATTAAAAAAATGGTCGGACATCGTACGTCCTTTTGGGTCGTGCATTGAAGTTGGCGTTACATCCGTGTGTCCATGTCGAGCTGCGGCTACCGTTCAAGACGGAGACTTCGATTTCTGCAGCCATGTGTTCAGGTCCTAGTGTACTCGGAACCTGTCCCCGTTTCAAGGTCCTCTTGCGCTCTCCGTATCCCGTCCAACTTTGCCACCGCTGAACCACCTACATTTGTCTTGATGCGCCTGTAACTGTAAGAGTGCGAAACTTTGCGGCCATGATTGTTCCGCTGAGTTGCTGATGAGATGCCGATGCTGACTACCGTGGTCATATTTGCTCTGCTCATGACATGTACAAGCCAAACGTGATTTGAGCTGCAACATGTTTGTCCATTTTGTGGGTTTGTCTGCAGCCGGAAAGTGAGAGCTCGGGATGCAGCCATCAACGGCCCAAGTGGATGTTAGACGTACTTTACCCAAGTCTTTGGGCACCACACTGTCCACACAACTTCGTTTTTTCTGCATTTACGTTCTCCTTGAAACTACCATGTCCAGCATTTCGAGACCATGTAGGAGAAGCCGACGAACGTAAAGGAGGGAGAATGTCCAAATTAACTCTTGTCGGCTTCCAGATGTTTGATAGGGCCGATTGACCGAATCTGGACACTTGTCTATGCAATACTCTTGTCGGAGTACAATTGACCAGTTCGGAATCCTTGAACTACTATTGATTTGAGTGCTATCCGTTTTTAGCATTACTAGCATATGTGTCTGTGCGTTGCAACAGAAAAAAAAATGATAAGATGACAAGATCTATTAACAACACCAAATCATACTTGTTGTTACATGATAGGGGAGGTTGGCCACCGGAGGAGGAGCGGCGCCCCTAGTGCGCCGCCCACTCCACATCCACGGTGGCCATCGAAGATGAGAGGGCGGTGTCCGGGTCTCCTCGCACCCCTAGTCCATGTCCCCTTGCTGGGACATTAAAATATGTTTTCTTTTGATCTTCTCATCCTAGTTTACTTCTCCTAATCGAATCATAACAAACTTTTGCTTGGTTGTTTGCGTTAAGGATCTGGATTTCATGGTAAGGGTCATGAATCGATGGATCAATTTAGGGCACGGTTATTCGGGACACTACCCTAAGTAACTATTTGGATGCAATTATCCCACATCATAAACTTCTAGTACAAATGCCAAAAATGATGTGAAGTACCACGAGCTCATCTTCTTTATTTTTATGCACCTTATTGAGTATTTGCAATTATGTTTCTCGTATGCAATATCAGTGCCACAACCATGAAGGACCACAATATCAAGATAATATTTGCAACCACAATCACAACCATGGCAAGTTTGAAATACGGGAAAACAAATTTGATTACCCACACTAAACCAATAACCTAAGTAAAAGGAATATTTTTTGTTTTGTCTTGAATCATGTTTTTCATCTAATTCAAGGGAAATATTGACAAACTAATATGGTGCGGTTGTTTGGCTTGGCATGAACATAAGTATTGCCTGGTGGTTGGCTGAATAAGTTTGAGGCTTCATGCCTCTAGTTCAAATCCTGACATACGCCATTTCTTTTTTTTCTCATCCGGAAAAGCCAGCGCCTGCGTTGGTGATCGGGGGGACGCTCGTCGTGGCCCAGTACGACGGCGCAAGAAAAATGCCTAGTAGGGCGGACGGGAGGCCCATCGCGAGTGATGGATGACGTACCAAAAAACACGAATGCAACCTATGACGAACCAAGAAACGGACGGGAAAAAACAACGTACCAAATAGTTGGAGGACGAAAAGAAGTGAAGAAACAATCAGCCTTTTAATATTAGGTATAGACTCGGGCCCGGTCCAGACACGCATGGGGGGCTGGTGGGAGATATTCCATCCGTTCCATAATGTAAGGCGCATCAATTTTCATGCAAGTCAAATGACTGTATGTTTGATCAAGATTGTAGAAGAAAGTATCAACATCTTCAATATCTAATAGATAAAATATGAAAATAATTTTCATGATGGATCAGCTGGTATAAGTATGGTGTCGTAGATGGTGATATATTTTTCTAGAGATTTGGTCAAACATGACGTTTAAAAAAATGAACACACTTTATATATTTTTAACAGAGAGAGTAATAAAAACCACTTGTTTTCCCTTTTCAAATGTTTTTTCTTGAAATGTTATTGTGCACGTCATAGAAATACAAGACACTTTAAATTTCAGTTTAAAACAGGCACTTTATATGTCTTATATACACATCATAAAACACAAAACGGTTGTCACAATTCAGGAAAACTACGACATCTTCAGAGGACGAAACATTTTAACCAAAATAACACCGCATGCTCATATATGCATACAAACACAAAATCATCTTCTATCTATAATAGAAATTGCACCGGATACACAAAACATGCGACAAGATTAACCCTAACCAGTGTTGTTTCATGAGTTTGCTAATATTCAATTTTCCTTCTTTGAAATACCTAAAGTGATGAGGCAAAGACTGAATTATTACAGATCCAGATATTTCCGTTAGTCTGATGAATATAAGCATGAATAACGCCTGACATGGTGAGGTGTGGTTTGTTAGCCTAAAGACCAATGTGGTTTAGGGGTGGAAGACCTTGAGAATTAAATAAGTGATAATGAGCAAATGACTATAAGATACTTACCGAGCATGTGGTTTGGTAAGAATTTCATAGGAATAAGTATTTACGCCATAAAACACTATCTCAGATTCAGATCAAACCAATCGATCTTGCGTTCTTTAAAGGTCTATGGGAATCAAGATGAGTTTTTTTACAATGAGACTTCTGTGGTAGGCAATGGCTTATCCACTAGGTTCTCGGGAGATGCTTGGTTGGAGGATTGACATCTAGCTTTGCAATACCCATGTCTTTACCATATTGTGCAAAAGATGTTATCGTTGCCTCTGTAATGAGAAATATACTAATGAATGTGGATTTTCAACGACCACTTACGGTGTGACAAATGGATTGACTGGGTATGCCTAGTTACATGGTTGATGTCGCTCAACCTGAGCAATGAAGCAAACACTTCTTGTTGGAAGATGACTGCTTCTGGTGCCTTCTCAGTCAAGTCTATGTACCTGGACTTCATTGACAATGCCCAAACTTTCTATCACAAATTTATTGGGAAAATGATAATCCTGTTAAAAATCAAAATCATCTTGTGGGATTTGGATAGGTAGGTGATCCTCAAAAAAGATAATCTAAAGAAAATAAAATTGACAAGGTTGCACTTTTTTAATGGTTAAAATAGCAGGAGAGGTTCTTATTGTTGCTTCATTAATAAAATAGTGTTACAAAATATTTAAAGAGCCATGGCTCAGGGAAAGAAAAGGTACAACACCAAGCTAACCAGATTGTGAGGTTTGTAATTAATCCTTCCAAGAAGGATGACTTATCCTGTGGTAACCTATATTGTAGAATCTTTAGATCCTTCTTGAGCATTCTAAGCCAGTCATGTTGTGAAGGTTGATCTCCATCAAATAACACCTTATTCCTTCGCTTCCAAATGTTCCAAGAAGTTAAGATGGTCATTTCTTTGAACAGTGGGTGGTTCCATTCACTCTGTGCTTGTTCAAACTTACTTTGTGTGTCTAACATGACAGCCCGATTTATTCGAATCACCTCCCAACATCTCCTGGCGAACGTGCACTCAAAGAAGAGGTGTCCATTGGTCTCTAGAGCTCCTGCTATGCACATCATACATGAATGATCTTTACCTATCATAAAGTGTCTTCTTAGCAACAAATCCCTTGTGTTACTCTGTCCATCAACATGAGCCATGCAAAGACTCTGTGTCTCATAATACACTTTGATTTCCAGATAGTAGTGCGTACTTTGGAGCACTTGTGTTTCTAAATAGGAATTTGTAGAATTTTCTTGGCTTACAATCGACGTCATCCCAGCATAAGATCCATTCATCAGTTGCCATGGGATCAAGGGTAACCATGTTGATGGTTTGCATCATGTCATCAAGTTCCTCTAGGGCTTCTCCGGATAGAGGTAAATGAAAGTTTGTTTTTGGGTCCGGGTCCAATTGGAATTGTGCCAGCGAAATGTCCTCATTTTGTGCAAAGGAGAAGAGGTGATTATGTGAGTCCATGGGAACGTGGTCACCATGCCATACGTCTTTCCATAGAAAAAACAGTGTCCCTTGCGGCAGGTACACATGTAGTAATTCCACTGTAAATGTCCATTAGCGAGAATGCATCTTTCCACCAAAAGGAACCACATCTTTGTCTTGCTTGTCCTGGAGTTGAGTCATAGTAGGCATTCCAAACAATCATGACCGAAGGTGCATCCACTTTATGGACAAGGTTGCACTAGCGTTGCTCTTGTGACAATGAGGAGTGAATTCAAAACATATTCCTCCATTACCACTTGCCAAGGTTTAATGGTGGTGTATCCATATAGCTTTCATTTTAGATCTTCCCATGAGTAGCACGAATATGGTCCGAAACAAATTAATAGGGGTTCACCTAGTTGAAGTCGCGGATTTGACTGGGAGTGGGTGATTTACTTTGGATCATTTGGAATACTTGTAATAATATTATTTTTGGAAAACTCAAGTTCCATATAATATGTAGGTCATCTTCAGGGCTATACATTGGATCCATAGATGGTCCATACTTCACAGGGAGGAGCAGCCAATCGGAGATAATCGCTCGAGTTATTCAACCAATTTGGTCGGCGATCCATTAGTAGGATTAGTGATGCATGAGGCCTCACTTATTTCCTCCTTTTATTCATCATTTGGCTATGAACACGGCCCAATGGGGCTTGTAATTTTTTTCAAACCTCATTTACTTGGACTTGGCTTGTGCTTGACTAATCAATAAAATGGTTGTATGCATCGCTTGATGCAGAGGCCGAGGAATCTTACCCTCTTTCAAAAAAATAGGAAGTGACTTAATATAACCAGATCAAAATTACTTGTTACTCTATGTTTTCTCTTCTCTTTTGCGAGCACTAATTATCATACATCCAGATGTTTCATTGAAATTGAAATTAACTCAAATATGGAGGTTGTCAACACTCGTTATAGTTTTTGGTGTGACTTGTGAATAAGAGATAATTAGATTACATATGATGTGTTGCTACGGGGATCAGTTGCAATATATTTTAGTAAGAATTGATTGTATGAAACATGAATATTTGGAAATATCCACTGATAGTTGTTTTTTTCCGACACTAATAACTTGTTCTGGAGTAGTGACACTCTACAACAAACATAATGCTCTTAGCATAACTAAGATTAAAGCTAATGTATAATAGACCAAGCAAGGGGACAAAATGGCAGTGTAACAAAGTCCACACAACACTTTTCACTAGTAGGCAAAGATCCTCATAACACTCGGCCCCCAACAATGCCCTATCCTGAAGTCTCACTCATTACTTGAGCAAGCTTCTAGACAATAGCCATAACATTTTTTACAATCCTATTTTCTGCAAAACAATCCACGACTCCATGGAACACAAAGAAAAGTGACATTAATGGGGTCATTAGGAAGTACACTTTGAAATTAAGATTTGCTTCTTGTTTTTCAAATAATCCATAATAGTACAGCAACACCTATAGAAACTACATCCCTGTCTTTCCTAGTATGGCTAGGCAACCAATTTTGGCATACATCCAAAAGAGAAACCGGGGTTTTGGGATTACCCAAATCAGTGCTAATAACATTCATAAGAACTTTGTCGGTGGACACGAAAAGAACCAGTGACAAGTACTCTTGTCATTATCACAAACTCATGCTTTCCGCTACCTCCCCAAATCTTTGTTACTCAAGTTATCTTTAGTAGGGATCCTATTTTTTACTACAAGCAATGCTTTAACTTTTAAAGGCATTTTAATCCTCCACAACAACTTAAAAGGGAACAAAAACATATCTAGCAATGAGGTACTAATACAATGACTTAACCAAAAAAAGAGCCCAAGGTTCTGAGCAACCATTTAACTTTGTAAGATTCTGCAGCCACAAGAACTTGACCACACATATCAAGAAGTTCATCACACATAACTAGGATATCCTCATAAAGACATCTCCTAAATCTAATACAAGTTAAATCCTAGATAAACACATGAGAAATTGAAAAATGTTTGCATAATCTTGTGACCATCATACAAAAACTATTAAAAGAAAAATCGTTAAACTCCATAAGGCCAATCCGGAGATGGGAATTTCCAGGTGATGATTCACACTGAGTCAAAGTATTTTTCCTTGCATACTTTGCTATAATCATATCTTGACATCCATCTTCCTCATTTTCTAACTCTGATCCAAGACACTTACAAAGTAAACTAATATGTTAATGTCTAGGTTTGTAATGCCCAGACCAACTTGATTCCTCGACTGACAAACATCAGTCCAGTTAAGTAAGTGATACTTTCTCACCACCTCCACTATTTCTCCTGTCAAACTACTCGAGCTCTAAAGAAATCAAACATTTCACCCACACCTTTAGGGAAGCAAAAAAAGGACATCATAAAGCTAGGCATGCCTACTCATACATGTCCCAGCCAAAATATGTTTGCCCTCATAGAGAGAAGACGGCCTTGACTAAAACATACTTTTAAGTGCACCATTACACTGAGTTGCTTGGGGGTGGGTCTATCTAGCGTATAATGTAACACACCCAATAGTAGTTAACATATATTTAGGATGTGGTTACGTGTGTTCTAAATCTTTACACCCTCACAAACTTACCTCAGTTGATTAGGTTTCATGTGATGGAACCTACCCACCCAAGTTGAATTCCGATACTATGGCATTTGGTAACCAGAGGCATTCTTACAACGGCATGGCGTGTTCATCAAGTATGAGGTGTTTGTGGAAACTTCAACAATCTCAAGATATGTTGACTCAGTCTTCAAAGATGCTCATATGGGCAGTGGTGAGTGTGCGTGCATTTGTTCGGTGTTTCTTAAAAACAAATCTACTCCGTCTTATTTTGTATTTTGATCCATTTGATTATGTACAAATTTTGTGCCTTTTACTAGGAAAAAGGTCAAAATATTTTGCATGTAATCTATGGTTGTACCAACTGGGCGCCCCTTGGTCTCAATTTACTACGGTGATTATAAGACAGGAGGGATGCTATCATAAAGAGACTTGGGTAGCTCACGTGATAATTTAGGGTGTGTATATTGATACTACCTTAGCAATGTGACCTACTATAGTTGATGACTTGAAAGACTGAGAGATGAGAAAAGAAAAGTGTGGCTTGTAGTGAGACACTATCACGTGCATTTGATCTGAGCATCAAGGAGCTTCATGTCGCCACCGACTACCTCGGGTTGTGAAGAATATAAGAGAAGAGAATCCTTGTGCTTATGGAGTCATCGTTGGGAGCGTACCATTACCACTATGAACCACACCACCAAACGACTGGACTTCATGTCGAGCCTTCCTCCGTGCTAACTTAACATCGTCATAGCCAAGCCTAAAGAAACCTCTGTGCTCATTAGTACTTTAACGTCACTATAGGTAGGTATCTGTGGGTCTTGGGAAAGATGACTCTAGTTCACACATGAAAGTGCTTTTTCTTGAACCCCAAACTGTAGAACAATTGTTCTACGATATTTTTTTCATTAATAAAAAAACAGAAGTATGTTACAAGGTTAAAGAAAAAAAACTAAGGAAACATCAAGATAGAACTACCCAATGCCAGCTTTTGGGAAAGGGGTCATTGTATCAAAAGTTATTTTCTATCCACTGAGAGAAAGCCTGAGTATGTTTCTCTTTTATTTTGAATCTCAGTAATTTAAGGTCTTTCTTAAGGTAGAATCTATAGGATTGAATTGATTGCTGTTGTGCTCTGAAGATTTTTCCATTTCGTTGAGTCCAAATGTTCCAACATGCCAGGATAACAATTTCTGCAGCAAATGGCTTGGGCAGCAGGTCCATAGCAAATATGGGTTCTTCATAGACAGAAGTACCTCTCTTCTTGCCTGGAAGCAAGTTGTTCCAACATTCTCTTGCAAAATTGCAGTCAAAAAGCATATGTAAGAGTGTTTCTTCAGCTTGCTGATTACAGTTAGGACAATGAGGGTCATCTAAATGCATCCCTTTTCTTGCAAGCAGTGCTCTTGTGTTAACTCTGCAGTGTGCTACTAGCCAAAAGAAAAAAAAATTGTGCCTTAATCTGCCAGTGCTTGTCCAAATGAGTTTAAATATTGGATGTCCTTCCTTTCCTCCCATCAGCTGATTGTACATTTGCATAGATGAATAAATTCTTCCAGAACCCATACAGGACGAAATATCATTTCCATTTGGAACAAGTTGTGCATGTTGTCTCTTAGAATATTGAATTGTTCAAAAGCTTCCACTAACAGAGGCAAATGAAAGTGTTCTATTCCATCCTGAGTGGCAAAGCACTCCTGCAGTGAAATATTATCATTAATAGCATAAGAGTGCAGTTCTGGGTATTTCTGTTGAAGTGGTAGTTCTTCCCAAGTATCTTTCCAAAGAAGGATTGTCTACCCAGAATTTTCTTTGCAGGTAGAGTGCTCTTTAAATTCATTCCATAATTAAAGATGTGCTTTCCACCAAAAGGACCCTTCTGGCTTACCTATGGGAATATTATTCTGATAGTATTTTTCCCACACCAGCTTTATCCATAGGATCTCTGCTTTATTGAGGAATTTTGTGATCTTTTTCATGAGCAGAGCCTTATTGTGAATTGCAATATCTAGTATTCACAGTCCTCCTTGCTCTTTTGGCTTGCAAACTTTAGACTAGGCTATCAAAGTAGTTCCTATGTCCTCCATTCCAAATTTTCTCCATAGAAAGTTTCTGAGGTATTTGTTGAGCTGTTCAATTACTCCCACTGGCAGTGCCAAAGTACACATGAAGAATATTGATAGGGAAGAGAAAACTAATTTAATAGGCGGTAGCCTTCCATCATATGAAAATAATGTGGAACAACCAGTTAATCTTCGCTCTACTCTCTGCATAATGGGAGTGAAATCCTCAATTTTCAGTCTGCTAGTACTCATTGGCAGTCCCAAGTGGGTGAAAGGGAAAGAGCCTTGCTTGCATCCTAGTGTAGAGAGCAGATGCTGGATATGATCCTCATGCTCATTAATTGGCACCATCATTGATTTACCATAGTTAACCTTGAGCCCAGTGAAAGCAGTGCTTCGAGATGCACCAGCTCCCAAAGGTGAAATTCTTGTTGAAAGCACATCTACACATGTTGACACTCAATCAAGTAGTGGCGTTGACACGTCACTCTTCTACTCGTCTCACTCTGATGGCAATCTCTCCTTAGGTGCGTGTCTCAAGAACACAAAACGAAGATTTCACTTGTTATAGGAATTGACCAAACATCTCAAGACACGAGTTGACGACAATATTTTTTTGTTCATATGTCAAGGGCTTGTAAGTTTTGCATGTTTTATAGAATTAAACCACATGCTCTTTCGCTTGCGCGGGTCCCCATCAATTCCTTTGCGTTTTGATCTTGTGACATCGCGGGTTTTAGTTCTTAGTAAGGAAGGTCATGTTCTAAGTGGTCTGAATTAGCCATGAGTGTCAGACATGCAATATAGAGGCACACAATCTTGTAAAAGCAACTACTTATTGGGAGAGTGGCCCTATGTTTGGCTCACCTCCCCTCCACCTATACCTTGTATCACCCTTAACGATATGCGATAAATTTATATGGTTGATATAAAAATGCTAAGAGATTATCTCTTACTAAGGATGATAAGACAAATCTATCCGGAGGCAACCCTAAAAATGGGTCGAGCGATGGTCTTGCCTGTATTATTCTTTATTGAGTTGTACACTTATATGAGTTTTCCTCCGTTTTAAAGGGAAACTTGGTGGTACTTTGGGCCTATGTACTGGGTTGAAGCCTGGTTTTCATGGGTTCCGCCCCTGAATATATATGTTGTATTAGATGTCACATCTTAGCTATATATTTCTAGTTTAAATTTTAACTATTTCATAAACTTAGGAGTATGCAAAGATGCAGCACCAAACGATAGCTCATTCCACAATATGCTTATTCTACTCTAAATGACAGGCATGGCATAAAATAGGACTGTCATATGAACGACTGTCATTCTCGTGCTAGTTAAAACGTACGGTTGTTGGAGTAGTATCCTTCCGTTCGAGACTCTCATGAGAACATGCAATATGGTTTCCCTGCCTCCCATTCGGCGGCGCCTCCGGTATGCCTCGTCTCCTAGGGCCTTAGGGCAATAGAGGCGTGGTGGATCACGGCCCTTCCGGACGGAAGGGCTTCATTTTTAGGTGTTTTTTAGTTTGATTAGGGTTTGTGTCCTATTCAGGAAGGCGAAGCGGCGGCGGCTCTCTAAAGATGGAATAAGGCTCTCTCCGCCTAGCCCCGTCTCGATGGTGCGTCTAGCGTCGCCGGATAGCATGTGAAATTGTGTCTCCGGTGGATCTCACGGGATTCGATTAGTGTTTGTCTTCGGTGAATCCGCTTGGATCCGATCTACGTTCATCTGGCTACATGTTGGATTCTTCTGATCTACGTTTCTCTTCATCGATGATAGCTAATGTTTTGGTGTGCTGGTCATGTGAGGCCTTGACACGACGACTTCTCGAATGTCTACTGCAACAAGGTTAGCCTGACTCTGATCACGGAGGGGGAGAATGGCGACACACATTCGGCTCGCTTCAATGCTTATAGTCGTCGGTAGGTGGTCTACCGACCTGGATATAATTCGGTTACTTCTCGTGTTCTTTGTAATGACTTGACAGTTAATAAATAGATTGAAAGTTTTCCTGTAAAAAAACATATGGTTGTTTTTTTAAAATGCTACAAACCTGATGTCGAATTTTTTAGTATGGAAAACATTTATTATGACAAATTATGTTTTCGCGAGGATAACAAGTTTGAATTTGTCATGTTTGCTAAAGAAAATTGTCATCCGCGCGATAACATAAGTTGCTATCTCAAACGTTCGATTTACCATGATAAAAAAACTGACGTTTGATTTGTAGTGAAATCCTTTTTTTTTACCACGAGACAATCATATTGCTGCTAGGTGATCTTAAGAACCCGCTAACCACCATCTAAAAAATAAGAACCCACTAACCAGCCATAAAACGAATTATGCACGCAAAGAAGGCAGCAGCGTGCAAACAATGGATTTTCATAGATCTCGTGGCGCATTTTGTGACCTGGGCACATACTGAATATAGTGAATACAGTCAGCTGATCACATCCAGTAGATTACAGACGGATGACCACGAGCGGATCACTTGAAGCGACTCGAGAACGCGGGAGTGGAGACACGTAGGCGAGATACATTGCATGCATGCACCTTCCAGTACCAGAGACGTCGTAGCATAAAGACACCAAGTCATGGCCTGCATGGATAACTAGATAAGCAACGGCTTTGCTGTCGATCGAGACGAAGAAACGAAGGAGATAAGCAAGAGGGAACTCGCTGGTACCGCCAGCTCAAAAGAGGTGGGTGGAGCCGTGCCGCCGCGGATTATTATTAAGGAAAGATGGAAAATACAACCAAGTTCGAACACCTTCAACAACCCCCAACCGGCTAGTGTAGCAGCGATCGATGATAGCGAAAGGAGTGGTGAGAATGTCCTACCTGGAAAATTTGTAGAATTCATATGAGGGACATTTGGTTGATACGACTAGGGCTGGAAATAAACTCGAAACTCATGAGTTAAAGGAATAGTTCATGACTGGGCTCGACTCGACTCGAACTCGTTGACTAAGGCTGGTCATAGTGGTGAGTAACCAAAACTAGTAACATGCAGGCTAAGGAGGGTGCAGTCCTTCTTCCTTCCGCGCCGCTCTCGTGAGCGACCGGTGATAGAATAAATCCAAGGCGCATTGTCGATCATTCTAAGACCAAGCAATCACACGAGCACAACACCGAGATTTGTTAACGAGGTTCACCGATATGGCTACATCCCCGGGGCTGGACTACAGGCGCTCCTCCCCGTGACACCATCACAATACCGCACCCCGGCCGTCCGGATGCCAGCACACGCCGCCGGCTTCCCCTGCGTGCCTGTGCTATTATGTTGCCATAGGTTACATTGTGTGTCTACCCTCCCATTATATAAGAGACCTAGGATACAAGTGTCCTACTAGGACACGACTCCATACCCTCTAAACACAACACAACTCTGAGTCCAACTGTAACCTACCTTATACACTATATTCGACACAACTCTAACAAACTCCACCTTGGTGAATATTCTCCACCACCTTGAATTCGTCTATGCGTCAAACTTTCATGTACATTGGACTTGAGTTTATCACATGAGTACCGGTGCTACTCCAAAGTCTCAATGTGACTCCACCTGCAACTTGTAGTCCCTTCTTTTCTTGACCACAGTCAACGCTCGAGCGAAATTAAGTTCCACATTACTCTAGTTTGCGCTCCCAACTTCTACAGTATCCGTTCAACACCATCACACACCGATCACTGACCTGCGTGAAACTGAACAACTCACATATTGGTTGTCACACATAAGAGTTACCTGAACTCAACACCACCGCTCTTCCTTGACCACCTATCTAAAACTTGAAGGAATTTCACCATTGATTGTAGTCATCCCGAGACAAATTCGCAGTTGTCTCACCACATGTATGACCACCAGAGCCCTGGCCCGTCTCCATGCCCGTACGTACCGCACGTCTTGCTGCTATTACCGCATTGAGGATCTGCTATCCCGGCCGAGTCTCAAGGGTCGCGAACCCACACCACTCAACCCCCAATGCAGAGTACCACCAATCATTACCGACCGATGACGAGTTTCACGTTTCTATCAGACCACTAGGCTCCAGTCCGAACCACGTATCACTGGGCTCTGATACCACTTGTTAGAATAAATCCGAGTCGCGTCGTCGATCATCCGAGGACCAAGCAATCACACTAGCACGACGCCGAGATTTGTTAATGAGGTTCACTGATATTGCTACATCCCTAGGGCTTGACTACGGGGACTCCTCCCCGTGACACCGTAAAAATACCGCATCCCGACCGCCCGGGCGCCGGCACACGCTGCCGGCTCCCCCTGCATGCCTGTACTATTATGTTGGCATAGGTTACATCGTGTGTCTACCCTCTCATTATATAAGAGGCCTAGGATACAAGTGTCCTACTAGGACACGACTCCATAAACTTTAAACACAACACAACTTTGAGTCCAACTGTAATCTACCTTGTACACTATATTCGACACAACTCTAACAACCGGGAGGCCAAACCCTAGCCGCCATCGCCGGGTTCCCTCCCACCCCCTCCCCCCTCCCCGGGCGAAGCCCGGTTGGCGCAGGCGGCGGCGGGGCTCCATTCGACCTCTCACGCGGGAGATCAGGCAAGGGTAGGTCTGCCGTCCTGAGCGTCGTGCTGGTGGATGGGCGCGGCGGCGCCCTGGCGCTATCTGCGGCGGTGGTGTGCGTTCAGCACCGGATCTGGGTGGAGAGGGCCTTTGGCGGCGCGGGCTACAGGCCGTTGGCCCCTGCAGGGGTCATCGGCTGGTGGGGGTGCAGCGCATCAGGGGTGGTTTCCTTCCCCCCATCTACTCGTTCGGCTGGAGGCGGCAACTGGTGGCGACCTACAGCTAGTGTTCAAGCTCGGTGCGTGTGGTGCCGTTGTGGTCTGATGGTGGTAGGAGTGACCCGGGAAGGGAGTGTTGGAAATATGCCCTAGAGGCAATAATAAAATAGTTATTATCATATTTCCTTGTTCATGATAATCGTTTATTATCCATGCTATAATTGTATTGATTGGAAACTCAGATACATGTGTGGATACATAGACGACACTGTGTCCCTGGTGAGCCTCTACTAGACTAGTTCGTTGATCAAAGATGGTTAAGGTTTCCTGACCATAGACATGAGTTGTCATTTGATAACGGGGTCACATCATTAGGAGAATGATGTGATGGATAAGACCCAACTGTAAGCATAGCATTTGATCGTATTAGTTTATTGCTACTGCTTTCTTCATGTCAAGTATCTGTTCCTATGACCATGAGATCATGCAACCCCCGGACACCGGAGGAATACCTTGTGTGTATCAAACGTCACAACGTAAATGGGTGACTATAAAGGTGCTCTACAGGTATCTCCAAGGGTGTCTGTTGGGTTGGCGGGAGTCGAGACTGGGATTTGTCACTCCGTATGATGGAGAGGTATCTCTGGGCCCACTCGGTAATACAACATGACAAGAAGCTTGCAAGCAATGTGACTAAGGAGTTAGTCACGGGATTTTGTATTACGGAATGAGTAAAGAGACTTGCCGGTAACGAGATTGAACTAGGTATGGAGATACCGACGATCGAATCTCAGGCAAGTAACATACCGATGGACAAAGGGAACTGTATAGGGATTGATTGAATCCTTGACATCGTGGTTCAACCGATAAAGATCTTCGTAGAATATGTAGGAACCAATATGGGCATCCAGGTCCCGCTATTGGTTATTGACCATAGAGGTGTCTCGGTCAAGTCTACATAGTTCTCGAACCCGCAGGGTCTGCACACTTAACGTTCGGTGATGATTCGGTATTGTTGAGTTATATATGTTGGTGACCTAAGGTTGTTCGGAGTCCCGGATGAGATCCCGGACGTCACGAGGATTTCTGGAATGGTCCGGAGGTAAAGAATGATATATAGGAAGTTCCGTTTTGGTCACCAGAAGGAATTCGGGCGTCATCGGTAGTGTACCGGGAGTGCCGAAGGGTTCCGGGGGTCCAACGGAAAGGGTCCACCAACCCCAGGAGGCCACATGGGCTGTGAGGGGGCCGCACCAGCCCCTGGTGGGCTGGGCGCCCCTCCCACTTGGGCCCATGCGGCCAAGGGGCTGGTGGGGGAAAACACTAAAGGGGGCGGCCACCCTAGCTTGGGGGCCAAGCCACCCTTGTGGCCCCGCCCCGCCTTGGTTGTCACCCCCCTAGGGGGGGGGGGAACCCTAGGGCACCGGCCCCTCCTCCCTTCCCCCTATATATATGAGAGGAGAGGGAGGTCAGCCGCACCACAAGCCACGGCGCAGCCCTCCCTCTCCCCTAGATCGTTTCTCCTCTAGTTCGTCGCGGTAGCGCTTGGCGAAGCCCTGCCGGGAAAGCTCCACCACCACCGCCACCATGTTGTCGTGCTGCCGGAGAACTCATCTACCTCTCTGCCCTTGCTTGCTGGATCAAGAAGGTGGACACGTCATCGAGCTGTACATGTGCTGAACGCGGAGGTGCCGTCCGTTCGGCGCTAGATCGTGATTGGATCACGGGACGGATCGTGATTGGATCGCGAAGACATTCGACTACATCAACCGCATTTCTTAACGTTTCCCTCTTAGCGATCTACAAGGGTATGTAGATGCACTCCCCCTCTCGTAGCTTGTTGATCTCCATAGATAGATCTTGGGTGTTCGTAGGAATTTTTTTGTTTCCCATGCAACGTTCCCCTACAGTGGCATCATGAGCTAGGTCTATGCGTAGATAATATGCACGAGTAGAACACAAAAGAGTTTATGGGCGTTGATGTTCAGACTACTTACTTACTTAGTCTTATCTTGATCCGGCGGTATTGTGGGATGAAGCGGCTCGGACCAACCTTACTCGTCCACGTACGAGAGATCGGTTCCATCGACTGACATGCACTTGTTGCATAAAGATGGCTGCTACTTCTTGAGCTTGCATTGGTTTTCCCTTGAAGAGGAAAGGATGATGCAGCAAAGTAGATAAGTATTTCCCTTAGTTGTTGAGAACCAAGGTATCAATCCAGTAAGAGATACAAGCAAGTCCCCAATCTTCGCACCTACACAAACAATCAAACACTTGCACCCAACGCTATAAAGGGGTTGTCAATCCCTTCACGGTTACTTGCAAGGATGAGATCTAATAGAGATAGATATAGAAGATTACTAAAACGAAAAGTAAAACAAAAGTAAAAAGATTGCAGTAAAGTATTTTTGGTATTTTTGGTTTATAGATCTGAAAATATAATATGGAAAATAGACCCGGGGGCCATAGGTTTCACTAGAGGCTTCTCTCTTGAAGGAAAATAATACGGTGGGTGAACAAATTACTATCGAGCAATTGATAGAAAAGCGCATAGTTATGACGATATCCAAGGCAATGATTATGCATATAGGCATCACGTCCGTGTCAAGTAGACCGAAACGATTCTGCATCTACTACTATTATTCCACACATCGACCGACTCCTGCCTGCATCTAGAGTATTAAGTTCATGAAGAACAGAGTAACACATTAGGTAAGATGACATGATGTAGAGGGATAAACTCAAGCAATATGATAAAACCCCCATCTTTTTATCCTTGATGGCAACAATACAAGTACGTGCCTCGCTACCCCTACTTTGTCACTGGGTGAGGACACCGCAAGATTGAACCCAAAACCAAGCACTTCTCCCATTGCAAGAATTACCAATCTAGTTGGCCAAACCAAACCAATAACTCGAAGAGACTTGCAAAGATATGAAATCATGCATATAAGAATTCAGAGAAGATTCAAATAATATTCATAGATAATCTGATCATAAACCCACAATTCATCGGATCTCGACAAACACACCGCAAAAGAGTATTACATCGGATAGATCTCCATGAAGATCATGAAGAACATGGTATTGAAGAACATAGAGAGAGAAGAAGCCATCTAGCTACTAGATATGGACCCGAAGGTCTGAGGTGAACTACTCTCGCATCATCGGAGGGGCAATGGAGTTGCTGTAGATGCCCTCCGTGATCGAATCCCCCTCCGGCAGATTACCGAAAATGGCTCCAAGATGGGATCTCACGGGAACAGAGGCTTTCGGCGGCGAAAAATTATTTTCGTGGCTCTCTTTGGTATTGGGGGAATATTTGGGAATTTATAGGCCGAAGAAAGGGTTAGGAGACCTGCTGGGGGGCCACAAGCCAGGGGGGCGCCCCCCCTAGGGCGCGCCCAGGTGGCTTGTCGCCTCCCGACAGGTCTCCTGCCTTCATCTCCAAGTCTGGCAGGTTTCTTCTGGTCCAAGAAATCATTCCGAAGATTTTATTCCGTTTGGACTCCGTTTAATATTCCTTATCTGCAATACTCAAAAACAAGAAAAAACAGAAACTGACACTAGGCACTAGGTTAATAGGTTAGTCCCAAAAATAATATAAAATAGCATATTAATGCATATAAAACATCCAAAACAGATAATATAATAGCATGGAACAATAAAAAATTATAGATATGTTGGAGACGTATCAAGCATCCCCAAGCTTAATTCCTGCTCGTCCTCGAGTAGGTAAATGATAAAAACAGAATTTTTGATGTGGAATGCTACCTAACATATTTATCCATGTAATATTCTTTATTGTGGCATGAATGTTCAGATCCATAAGATTCAAAACAAAAGCTCAATATTGACATAAAAACAGTAATACTTCAAGCATACTAACAAGCAATTGTGTCCTTTCAAAATAACATGGCCTTAGAAAGTTATCCCTACAAAATCATATGGTCTGGCTATGCTCCATCTTCCCCACACAAAGTATCTAAATCATGCACACCCCCGATGACAAGTCAAGCAATTGTTTCACACCTTTTATGTTCTCAAACCTTTTCAACTTTCACGCAATACATGAGCGTGAGCCATGGATATAGCACTATAGGTGGAATAGAATATGGTGGAGGTTATGTGGAAAAGGAGAAGATAGTCTCACATCAACTAGGCGTATCAACGGGCTATGGAGATGCCCATCAATAGATATCAATGTGAGTGAGTAGGGATTGCCATGCAACGGAAGCACTAGAGCTATAAGTGTATGAAAGCTCAAAAAGAAACTAAGTGGGTGTGCATCCAACTTGCTTGCTCACGAAGACCTAGGGCAATTTGAGGAAGCCCATCATTGGAATATACAAGCCAAGTTATATAATGAAAAATTCCCACTAGTATATGAAAGTGACAAAAAATAGGAGACTCTCTATCATGAAGATCAAGGTGCTACTTTGAAGCACAAGTGTGGAAAAAAGATAGTAACATTGTCCCTTCTCTCTTTTCTCTCATTTTTTTTGGTGGGCATCTTTGGCCTCTTTTTTTTTATTTGGGCTTCATTGGCCTCTTTTATTATTTGTAAAGTCCGGAGACTCATCCCTACTTGTGAGGGAATCATAGCTTCCATCATCCTTTCCTCTCATGGGACAATGCTCTAATAATGATGATCATCACACCTTTATTTACTTACAACTCGATTCCTACAACAAGATATGACTCTATATGAATGCTTTCGGTGGTGTACCGGGATGTGCAACGATCTAGCATAGCAAATGACATCAAAAAACGGACAAGCCATGAAAACATCATGCTAGCTGTCTTACGATCATGCAAAGCAATATGACAATGATGGTGCGTGTCATAAAAAACGGAACGGTGGAAGTTGCATGGCAATATATCTCGGAATGGCTATGGAAATGCCATAATAGGTAGGTATGGTGGCTGTTTTGAGGAAGGTGTATGGTGGCTGTTTTGAGGAAGGTGGGTTTAATGCACCGGCGAAAGTTGCGCGGTACTAGAGAGGCTAGCAAAGGTGGAAGGGTGAGAGTGCGTATAATCCATGGACTCACATTAGTCATAAAGAACTCACATAATTATTGCAAAAATCTATTAGTTATCGAAGCAAAGTATTAGACGCATGCTCCTAGGGGAGAGGTTGGTAGGAGTTAACCATCGCGCGCTCCCGACCCTCACACAAAGGATGACAATCATTAAACAAATCATGCTCCGACTTCGTTACATAATGGTTCACCATACGTGCATGCTACGGGAGTCACAAACTTTAACACAAGTATTTTTACCATTCCTCAATTACTCACTAGCATGACTCTAACATCACCATCTTTATATCTCAAAACTATATGCAAGGAATCCAACTTCTCATAGTATTCAATGCACTTTATATGAAAGTTTTTATTATATCCCTCTTGGATGCCCATTATATTATGACTAAATTCATAACCTAAACCAATTACCATGCTGTTTAAAGACTCTCAAAATAATATAAGTGAGGTACGAGAGTTCAATTATTTCTATAAAATAAAACACCACCGTGCTCTAAAAAGATATAAGTGAAGCACTAGAGCAACATTGCCTAGCTCAAAAGATATAAGTGAAGCACATAGAGTATTCTAATAAATTCACGATTAATGTGTGTCCCTCTCAAAATATGTGTGCAGCAAGGATGATTGTGGCAAACTAAAAAGCAAAGACTCATATCATACAAGACGCTCCGAGCAAAACACATATCATGTGGTGAATAAAAATATAGCCTCAAGTAAATTTACCGATGGATTGAAGACGAAAGAGGGGATGCCTTCCGGGGAATCCCCAAGCTTAGGCTCTTTGGTATCCTTGAATATGGCTTGGGGTGCCTTGGGCATCCCCAAGCTTAGGCTCTTGCCACTCCTTATTCCATAGTCCATCAAATCTTTACCCAAAACTTGAAAACTTCACAACACAAAACTCAACAGAAAACTCGTGAGATCCGTTAGTATAAGAAAAATAAATCACTACTTTAGGTACTGTTGTGAACTCATTCTTTATTTATATTTGTGTAATATCTACTGTATTCTAACTTATCCATGGTTCATACCCCCCGATACAACCCATAGATACATCAAAATAAGCAAACAACACAAAGAAAACAGAATCTGTCAAAAACAGAACAGTCTGTAGCAATCTGTAGACTTCGAAAACTTCTGTAACTCCAAAAATTCTGAAAAATTAGGAAAATCAGAGAAATTTGTATATCAATATTTTGTAAAAAGTTCAGATCCAATTGACGGTCTGGTGAATTTATAAAATTCCTGGACTGAACACAAAAGTTTCTGTTTTTCAGCAAAACCAAAACAACAATCACCGTAAACCATCCCAAAGGTCTTACTTGGCACAAACACTAATTAAAACAATAAAACACAATTAATACAGAGGTAATAATGTTCAAAAACACTCAGGAACAGAAGCAAAAAACAGAAACATAAAATAAAATTGGGTTGCCTCCCAACAAGCGCTATTGTTTAACGCCCTTAGCTAGGCATAACGCAATAGATCTAGGTATTGTCATCTTTGGTATGCAATCCATAAGTAGCTCTCATAATAGATTCATAAGGTAATTTCATTTTCTTTCTAGTAAAGTGTTCCATGCCTTTCCTTAACGGAAATTGGAATCTAATGTTTCCTTCTTTCATATCAATAATTGCACCGATCGTTCTAAGGAAAGGTCTACCAAGAATAATAGGGCATGTAGGATTGCAATCTATATCAAGAACAATGAAATCTACGGGCACATAATTCCTATTTGCAACAATAAGAACATCATTAATCCTTCCCATAGGTTTCTTAATAGTGGAATCCGCTAGATGCAAATTTAAAGAGCAATCATCAAGATCATGGAAACCTAGCACATCACATAAAGTTTTCGGAATCGTGGAAACGCTAGCACCCAAATCACACAAAGCATGGCACTCATAATCTTTAATTTTAATCTTAATAGTAGGTTCCCACTCATCATAAAGCATTCTAGGTATGGAAACTTTCAACTCAAGTTTTTCTTCAAAAGATTTCATCATAGCATCAACGATATGTTTAGTAAAAGCTTTATTTTGATTATAAGCATGCGGAGAATTCAACATGGATTGCAACAAGGAAATACAATAAATCAAAGAACAACTATCATAATTAAAGTCCTTGAAATCCAAAAGAGTGGGTTCATTGCTATTTAAAGTTTTGACCTCTTCAATCCCACTTTTATCAATCTTAGCATTAAGATCTATAAACTCCGAATTATTGGGACGACTTTTAACTAAAGTTGACTTATATACAGTCCCATATTTATCAAGATTTGTATTAGAAAACAAAGATTCAATTGGAGTCACATCAATTACTTTAAGATCCTCATCATTATTATCACGAGAACACATCTTTTCAAGTCATTCACGCTTAGCACGCATTTTAGCGGTTCTTTCCTTACACTCATCAATAGAAGTTCTCATAGATTTTAAAGACTCATTAATATCACGCTTAGGTGGAGTAGATCTAATTTTCAAAGAATCAATCTCAAGAGAAATTCTATCAACGTTCCTAGCCAAATCATCAATCTTGAGCAATTTTCTTCAATCGTAGCATTGAAAACCTTTTGCGAACTAATAAATTCTTTAATATTATTCTCAAGATCAGAGGGCATCTTATTATAATTTCCATAAGAATTGTTGTAGGAATTACCATAATTATTAGAGGAATTACTAGGAAACGGCCTAGGGTTGAAATTACCTCTATACGCGTTATTACCAAAATTGTTCCTACCAACAAAATTCACATCCATAGATTCATTATTATTTCCAATCAAAGAAGACAAAGGCATATCATTAGGATTAATAGGAGCACTCTTACTAGCAAACAATTTCATTAATTCATCCATCTTTTCACTCAAAGTGTTTATTTCTTCAATAGCATGCACCTTTTTACTAGTAGGAGATCTTTCGGTATGCCATTGAGAGTAATTAGCCATAATATTATCTAGGAGTTTAGTAGCTTCTCCTAATGTGATTTCCATAAAAGTACCACCCGCGGCGGAATCTAAAAGATTTCTAGAAGCAAAATTCAATCCCGCATAAAAAAATTGTATAATCATCCATAAACTCAAACCATGTGCGGGGCAACTTCTAATCATTAGTTTCATCCTCTCCCAAGATTGTGCAACATGCTCATGATCAAGTTGCTTAAAATTCATTATATCGTTCCTAAGGGAGATGATCTTAGCGAGCGGAAAGTACTTGGAAATAAAAGCATCTTTACACTTATTCCATGAATCAATACTATTTTTAGGCAAAGATGAAAACCAAGTTTTAGCACGATCTCGTAGTGCGAAAGGAAATAGCTTCAATTTAACAATATCATTATCCACATCTTTCTTCTTTTGCATATCACACAACTCAACGAAAGTATTTAGATGGGATGCGGCATCTTCATTAGGAAGGCCGGAAAATTGTTCTTTCATAACAAGATTAAGCAAAGCGGCATTAATTTCATAAGATTCCACACTAGTGGCGGGAGCAATCGGAGTACTAATAAAATCATTATTATTAGTATTGGAAAAGTCACACAACTTGGTATTCTCTTGAGTCATCGTGACAAAGCAAGCAATCTAGCACACAAGCAAACAAAAAGCAAACGAAAAGACGAACGGAAGAGGGGTGAATAAAAAGGCAAATCTTTTTGGTATTTTTCTGAAAATCGTTTTAGAAGTGGGGGAGAGGAAAACAAGAGGCAAATGGCAAATAATGTAAATGCAAGAGATGAGTTTGTGATGGGTACTTGGTAGGCTTGATGTAGATCTCCCCGGCAACGGCGCCAGAAATGGCAAGTTGACGGGAGAGTTCTTGTCTTGGCTTGCTATGTATCTTCCCCGGCAACGGCGCCAGAAATCCTTCTTGCTACTTCTTGAGCTTGCGTTGGTTTTCCCTTGAAGAGGAAAGGGTGATGCAGCAAAGTAGATAAGTATTTCCCTCAGTTGTTGAGAACCAAGGTATCAATCCAGTAGGAGATACAAGCAAGTCCCCAATCTTCGCACCTACACAAACAATCAAACACTTGCACCCAACGCTATAAAGGGGTTGTCAATCCCTTCACGGTTACTTGCAAGGATGAGATCTAATAGAGATAGATATAGAAGATTACTAAAACGAAAAGTAAAACAAAAGTAAAAAGATTGCAGCAAAGTATTTTTGGTATTTTTGGTTTATAGATCTGAAAATATAATATGGAAAATAGACGCGGGGGCCATAGGTTTCACTAGAGGCTTCTCTCTTGAAGGAAAATAATACGTTGGGTGAACAAATTACTGTCGAGCAATTGATAGAAAAGCGCATAGTTATGACGATATCCAAGGCAATGATTATGCATATAGGCATCACGTCCGTGTCAAGTAGACCGAAACGATTCTGCATCTACTACTATTACTCCACACATCGACCGACTCCTGCCTGCATCTAGAGTATTAAGTTCATGAAGAACAGAGTAATGCATTAGGTAAGATGATATGATGTAGAGGGATAAACTCAAGCAATATGATGAAAACCCCATCTTTTTATCCTTGATGGCAACAATACAAATACGTGCCTCGCTACCCCTACTTTGTCACTGGGTGAGGACACCGCAAGATTGAACCTAAAACCAAGCACTTCTCCCATTGCAAGAATTACCAATCTAGTTTGCCAAACCAAACCAATAACTCGAAGAGACTTGCAAAGATATGAAATCATGCATATAAGAACTCAGAGAAGATTCAAATAATATTCATAGATAATCTGATCATAAACCCACAATTCATCGGATCTCGACAAACACACCGCAAAAGAGTATTACATCGGATAGATCTCCATGAAGATCATGAAGAACATGGTATTGAAGAACATAGAGAGAGAACAAGCCATCTAGCTACTAGCTATGGACCCGAAGGTCTGAGGTGAACTACTCACGCATCATCGGAGGGGCAATGGAGTTGATGTAGATGCCCTCCGTGATCGAATCCCCCTCCGGCAGATTACCAGAAAAGGCTCCAAGATGGGATCTCACGGGAATAGAGGCTTCCGGCGGTGGAAAAGTATTTTCGTGGCTCTCTTTGGTATTGGGGGAATATTTGGGAATTTATAGGCCGAAGAATAGGGTTAGGAGATCTGCTAGGGGGGCACAAGCCAGGGGGCGCCCCCCCCCTAGGGCGCGCCCAGGTGGCTTGTCGCCTCCCGGCAGGTCTCCTGCCTTCATCTCCAAGTCTGGCAGGTTTCTTCTGGTCCAAGAAAAATCATTCCAAAGATTTATTCCGTTTGGACTCTGTTTAATATTCCTTATCTGCAATACTCAAAAACAAGAAAAAAACAGAAACTGGCACTAGGCACTAGGTTAATAGGTTAGTCCCAAAAATAATATAAAATAGCATATTAATGCATATAAAACATCCAAAACAGATAATATAATAGCATGGAACAATCAAAAATTATAGATACGTTGGAGACGTATCAATGGCTGGCGGGTGTCTGTCTCTCTCACTTTAGTTGAATCGGATTCGACAGAGGCGGTCCTTGTAGAAGGTTAAAAGGCAACTTGATTATCACTGTTGTGGCTTTGCGTAGGTAAGAACGGTTCTTACTAGTTGCCCATAGCAGCCACGTAAAACTTGCAACCACAAAGTAGAGGATGTCTAACTTGTTTTTGTAGGGCATGTTGTGATGTGATATGGCCAAAGACGTGATGTGATATATGTGATGGATGAGATGATTATGTTTTTGTATAGATTATCACGACTTGCATGTCGATGAGTACGGCAACCGTCAGGAGCCATAGGTTGTCTTTAATTATTTTCGCCATTTTTTCTTTACTTTAGCGCTATGAGTTAGCAATAGTTGTAGAAGCAATAGTTGGCGCGACAACCACATGACGACACGATGATGGAGATCATGGTGTCATGCCGGTGACGATGGAGATCATGTCGGTGCTTTGGAGATGGAGATCAAAAGAACAAGATGATGATGGCCATATCATGTCACTTATATGATTTGCATGTGATGTTTATCCTATTTATGCATCTTATTTTGCTTAGAACGACGGTAGCATTATAAGATGATCCCTCACTAAAATTTTAAGATAAATTGTGTTCTTCCCGGGTATGCACCGTTGTGAAGGTTCGTCGTTTCGATGCACCTCGTGATGATCGGGTGTGATAGACTCTACGTTCACATACAACGGGTGTAAGCCAGATTTACACACGTGGAATACTTGGGTTAAACTTAACGAGCCTAGCATGTACAGACATGGCCTCGGAACACAGGGGACCGATAGGTCGAACATGAGTCATATAGTTGATATGATCAACATGGAGATGTTCACCATTGAAACCACCTCATCTCACGCGATGATCGGACTTGGGTTGGTGGATTTGGATCATGTCACACTTAGACAACCTGAGGGATGTTGATTTGAGTGGGAGTTCTTTAGTAATATGATTAATTGAACTCATTATCATGAACATAGTCAAAATATCTTTGCAAATTATGTTGTAGATCGATAGCTCACGCTGTAGCTCCCCTATATTTTGATACGTTCCGAGAGAAAAACTAATTTGAAAGATGGTAGTAGCAATTACGCGGACTAGGTCCGTGATCTGAGGATTGTCCTCAGTTGCTGCACAGAAGGCTTATGTCCTTGATGCGCCGCTCGGTGTGCCACCCCCTCAAGCGTCGTATGTGGGTGTTGAGAACATCAGACATGCATGTTTTTGATGACTACTTGATAGTTCGGTGCGTCATGCTTTACAGCTTAGAATTGAGGCTCCAAAGACGTTTTGAACGTCACGGATCATATGAGATGTTCCAAGAGCTGAAATTGGGATTTCAGGCTCTTGCCCGTGTTGAGAGGTATGAGACCTCCAACAAAATTCTTTGCCTGCAAGATGAAGGAGAATAGCTCAATCGTTGAGCATGTGCTCAGATTGTCTGGGTGCTACAGTCGCTTGAATCAAGTGGGAGTTGATCTTCCAGATAAGATAGTGATTGACATAGTTCTCCAAGTCACTGTCACCAAGCTACTAGAGCTTCGTTATGAATTATAACATGCCAGGGATGGAGAAGATGATCCTTGAGCTATTCGCGATGTTTTACACCACGAAAGGTAGAAATCAAGAAGGAGCATCAAGTGTTGATGGTAAGACCACTAGTTTCAAGAAGGGCAAGGACAAGAAGGGAAACTTCGAGAATGGCAAGCCAGTTGTCGCTCCAATGAAGAAACCCAAGGTTGGACCCCAAACCCAAGACTAAGTGCCTCTGTTATGAGGGGAACGGTCACTAAAGTGGAATTGCCCAAGATACTTGGCAGATAAGAAGGCTGGCAACGTCAACAAAAGTATATTTGATATACATTTATTGATGTGTACCTTACTAGTACTCCTAGTAGCACCTGGGTATTAGATACCGGTTCAGTTGCTAATATTGGTGACTCGAAACAAAAGCTATGGAATAAACGGAGACTAACTAAGGGCGAGGTGATGATGTGTGTTGGAAGCGTTTCCAAGGTTGATGTGATTGATAACCCACAATTATAGGGGATCGCAACAGTTTTCGAGGGTAGAGTATTCAACCCAAATTTATTGATTTGACACAAGGGGAGCCAAAGAATATTCTCGAGTATTAGCAGCTGAGTTGTCAACTGAACCACACCTCAAAGACTTAATATCTGCAGCAAAGTATTTAGTAGCAAAGTAGTATGGAAGTAACAGTAACGATGGCAAAAGTAACAGTAGCGGTTTTGTAGTGATTGTAACAGTAGAAACGGAAAAGTAACTTAGCAAAGATCAATATGTGAAAAGCTCGTAGGCAACGGATCAGTGATGGATAATTATGTCAGATGGCATTCATCATGCAACGGTTATAACATAGGGTGACACAGAACTAGCTCCAATTCATCAATATAATGTAGGCATGTATTCCATATATAGTCATACATGCTTATGGAAAAGAACTTGCATGACATCTTTTGTCCTACCCTCCTGTGGCAGCGGGGTCCTAAGGGAAACTAAGGGATATTAAGGCCTCCTTTTAATAGAGAACCGGACCAAAGCATTAGCACTTAGTGAATACATGAACTCCTCAAACTACGGTAATCACCGGAAAGAATCCCAATTATTGTCACCTTGGGGTATGCGGATCATAACTCGTAATAGGTGTCTACAACTTGCAAGATAGGATCAAGAACACATATATATTCATGAAAACATAATAGGTTCAGATCTGAAATCATGGCACTCGGGCCCTAGTGACAAGCATTAAGCATAGCAAAGTCATAGCAACATCAATCTCAGAACATAGTGGATACTAGGGATCAAACCCTAACAAAACTAACTCGATTACATGGTAAATCTCATCCAACCCATCACCGTCCAGCAAGCCTACGATGGGATTACTCATGAACGGCGGAGAGCATCATGAAATTGGTGATGAAGGATGGTTGGTGATGACGACGGCGTCGATTTCCCCTCTGCCCTCCCGAGGAAGAACAGGAGGTGGCGGCGGCTCCGTATCGTGAAACGCGGTGAACTCTTCTCTCTGATTTTTTTCTCCCCGAATAGGGTTATATGGAGTTGGAGTTGAGGTCGGAGGAGCTGCACGGGGCCCACAAGCCACCAGGGCACGCCCTAGGGGGGGCGTGCCCCCTGGCTTGTGGACAATGGGGGGACCGCCTCCGGTTGATTCTTTCGCCAGTATTTTTTTATTAATTCCAAAAATATTCTCCATAAATTTTCAGGTCAATCCGAGAACTTTTATTTCTGCACAAAAATAACACCAAGGCAATTCTGCTGAAAACAGCGTCAGTCCGGGTTAGTTCCATTCAAATCATGCAAATTAGAGTCCAAAACAAGGGCAAAAGAGTTTGGAAAAGTAGATACGATGGAGACGTATCAACTCCCCCAAGCTTAACCCATTGCTTGTCCTCAAGCAATTCAGTTGACAAACTGAAAGTGACAAAGAAAAACTTTTACAAACTCTGTTTGATCTTGTTGTTGTAAATATGTCTAACTGATGTTCAGGTTTTCAGCAAAGATTATAGACTAACCATATTCACAATAACATTTAGGTCTCACATTTACTCATATCAATGGCATAATCAACTAGCGAGCGATAATAATACATCTCGGATGACAACAATTTTATCAAAACAATCATGATACAATATGATATAATGGTATCTCGCTAGCCCTTTCTGAGACCGCAAAACATAAATGCAGAGCACCTCTGAAGAACAAGGACTGACTAGACATTGTAATTCATGGTAAAAGAGATCCAGTCACAGTCATACTCAATATCAATTAATAACAAAGCATACAAATGACGGTGGTGCTCTCTAACTGGTGCTTTTTATAAGAGGAGGATGACTCAACAGTAAAGTAAAATAGATAGGCCCTTCACAGAGGGAAGCATTGATTTACAGAGGTGCCAGAGCTCGAGCTTTTAAAACAGGGATGAATAATAATTTTGAGCGGTATGCTTTCATTGTCAACATAACAACCGAGAGATCTCGGTATCTTCCATGCTAGATACATTATAGGCGGTTCCCAAACAGAATGGTAAAGTTTTTACTCCCCCTCCACCAATCAATCACACTCCACGGCGAGCCAAATCCACGGGTACCGTCCATACAAACAACAATCCTGGGGGAGTTTTGTTTCATTATATTTTGATTTGAATTTTGAGCATGGAACTGGGCATCCCGAATACCAGCCACTTTCTCGTGAATGATAGTGAATCAACACATATCGTGAGAATAACCCACCTAGCATGGAAGATACTGACAGCCCCTAGTCACTATATGAGCGATTCGGGCATACAAAACAGAATATTATTTGAAGGTTTAGAGTTTGGCACATGCAAATTTACTTGGAACGGCAGGTAAATACCGCATATAGGTAGGTATGGTGGACTCATATGGAACAACTTTGGGTTTATAGAAATGGATGCACAAGCAGTATTCCCGCTTAGTACAGGTGAAGGCTAGCAAGAGACTGGGAAGCGACCAACTAGAGAGCGACAACAGTCATAAACATGCATTGAGATTAACCAACATTGAATGCAAGCATGAGTAGGATATAAATCACCATGAATATAAACATCGTGGAGGCTATGTTGATTTTGTTTCAACTACATGCGTGAACATGTGCCAAGTCAAGCCACTTGAATCATTCAGAGGAGGATACCATTCTATCATACTACATCACAACCATTTTAAAATGCATGTTGGCACTCAAGACAAACCATTATACACTCTTAGCTAATTAAGCATGGCATGAGTAACTATAATCTCTAATTGTCATTGCAAACATGTTTCATCCATAATGAGCTGAATTCAGAACGATGAGCTAATCATATTTACAAAAACAAAATAGGTCGAGTTCGTACCAGCTTTTCTCCATCTCAATCACTTCATCATATATCATCATTATTGCCTTTCACTTGCACGACCGAACGGTGTAAATAATAATAAGAGTGCACGTGCATTGGACTAAGCTGGAATCTGCAAACAATAACTCAAAGGAGAAGGCAAGGTAATATGGGCTCTCTGTAAGATAAACAATAATGCATATGAGAGCCACTCAACATTTTCATTGTGGTCTTCTCCTTATGACCCAAAGAAAAGAAATTTCAAAACAAGAACGAGAAAAACTATTTACACGGGAAAGCTCCCAACAAGCAAAAGAAGAACGAGAAATCTTTTTGGGTTTTCTTTTAATGCTACAACTAAACAAACTAGGAGGTAAAGCTAGAACTAATTTTTTTTTCTCAAGGTTAATTAAGCACACAAGAAGAAAACGGAAAGAAGAAATAAAATACCATGGATGATTCAATGAAAAAGTATAAGCACCGACTACTAAGATGAGTGTGTGAACATGAATGTAATGTCGGTGAGAAATACGTACTCCCCCAAGCTTAGGCTTTTGGCCTAAGTTGGTCTAGGGCCATGGCTAGCCCGGATAATATCCAAAGTCATAGTTGGGGTTGTACTGGGATGCGGCAGCTACCGCCTGAACAGCTGCAGCGCGGAGGCGAGCGGCTTCCGCCTCTCTCTCGTACTCGTTTGCCTCCTCTCTGGTTATAAAGTGTCTCCGTTTTTCCTGAAAGTTAAAGAAGGCAGGAGCAGGAAGGGTAATATGGACAACACGCTGTCTATCAAAAATTAGTCAGTACAGGAAGGACTGTTCGTTCCTCTCAAGAAACTGGTAGCGCACCATAGCCTCATAATCAAGAAAAGCAGGAGGTAACTCAATATCATTCCCCCTTATGGGTACCCCAAGATAATTAGCTATACGGGTGGCATAAATCCCGCCAAAGAAATCTCCATCCTTAGCATTTTTATGCAGTCTCCTAGCAATAATAGCCCCCAAGTTATATCGTCTATCACCCATTACCGCACTCTTAAGAATACTAAGATCAGGTACACAAAGGTGGCTATGATCATGTTTGCCGTTAATACATCTACCTATGAAGAGAGCAAAATAATGTATAGCAGGAAAGTGAATGCTCCCCAAGGTAGCTTGTGTAATGTTTCTAGTTTCTCCCACAGTGATGCTAGCAAGGAAATCACCATATTCAGTTTTGTGAGGGTCACTATAGCTGCCCCATTGTGGAATTTTGCGTGCACGGTTAAAATCTTCTAGGTCCATAGTATAAGATTCATCATAAAGATTAAATAGAACATAATGTGTATTACGCCTGGATGAAAATTCAAACCTCCGCACGAAGGAATCAGTGAGTTGATAATATTGCTTGCATTGGTCTGAAACGAAATCTTCAAGGCCAGCATTTCGTATGTACGCGTAAAATTCTTCTTTGAAACCAGCATGAACCATGAATTGATCCGACGGCCATTCACAAGGCCGCACTTGAGCTTCCCTCGGTGGTTCAAAGTCGGGCTCACGTATCGCGAGTCTCGGGGCCTTCTTGCTCGAGGAACCACCTTGGTATATTCTCCTCAACATCTTTCTTTCTCTGAAAAATTTCTAAAATTTTTAGTGACTCAAAATAAAGGTAAACAAAACTCAACAAAACTTATGGCAACTACTCCCACAAGTGCCTAGAGGCTATATCATGCATCAAAACTACTTGGGACCATACAAATTTTACATGCAAGCTCAAGAACAAGGTCACCATAGCAGCAAAAATTTGCAATATATAAAGCACTAGAACAAAAACTAATTGGACCATTGGAGGAGTCACATACCGAAGAACAATCCCCCAAAACAGTTTTGCAAATGGAGCTTTGCATAAGGAGATCGAAAATGGCAGCAAAATGAGCTAGAACACGGGCCTGAGCAATGGTGAGATTTTTTTCTGGAGGAAGACGAAGTGGATGGGTGCTGGAATAAGTGAGGGGGGCCTACGTGGGACCCACAAGCCAAGGGGCGCGCCCAGGGGGGTGGGCGCGCCCTGTAGGCTTGTGGCCCACTGGTGCAGCCCCCTGATGTGTTCTCAGTGCCAGAAATTCTTAAATATTCCAGAAAAAATCATACTACATTTTCAGGGCATTTGGAGAACTTTTATTTTCAGGTCATTTTTTATTGCACGGAAAATTCAGAAAACAGAAGTATAATAGTATTTTTGCTTAATTTAAATCTAAATAACAGAAAGTAAAAGTTGGGTACAGAAGGTTGTGCTTTCTAAATTCATCCATCTCATGCCCGTCAAAAAGAATCCATCAATAAGGTTGATCAAGTCTTATTGACAAACTTTTTTCGAATGACACGGAACCGGAGAATTTTCGAATAACACTAGGTTACCTCAATGGGGATATGCATGTCCCCAACAATAAGTATATCATATTTGTTTTTGGCAGTAGGGAGAGGGAATTCAAAATCTCCAATAATAATCGTTGAAATTTTTCCAATTGTGTTGATACTATGAACTTGAGGTTGTTTCTTCGGAAAGTGTACCGTATGCTCATTACCATTAATATGAAAAGTGACATTGCCCTTGTTGCAATCAATAATAGCCCCTGCAGTATTCAAAAAAGGTCTACCAAGGATGATCGACATACTGTCGTCCTCGGGAATATCAAGAATAACAAAGTCCGTTAGGATAGTAACATTTGCAACTATGACAGGCACATCCTCACAAATACCGATGGGTAAAGCAGTTGATTTATCAGCCATTTGCAAAGAGATTTCAGTGGGTGTCAACTTATTCAAATCAAGTCTACGATATAAAGAGAAAGGCATAACACTAACACCAGCTCCAAGGTCACATAAAGCAGTTTTAACATAGTTTCTTTTAATGGAGCATGGTATAGTAGGTACTCCGGGATCTCCTAATTTCTTTGGTACTCCACCCTTAAAAGTATAATTAGCAAGCATGGTGGAAATTTCAGCTTCCGGTATCTTTCTTTTATTTGTCACAATATCTTTCATATACTTAGCATAAGGAGACATTTTCAGAATATCAGTCAAACGCATACGCAAAAACACAGGTCTAAGCATTTCAACAAAGCGCTCAAAATCCTCATCATCCTTTTTCTTGGATGGCTTAGGAGAAAAGGGCATGGGTTTCTGAACCCAAGGTTCTCTTTCTTTACCATGCTTCCTAGCAACGAAGTCTCTTTTATCATATCTTTTATTCCTAGGTTGTGGGTTATCAAGATCAACAACAGGTTCAATCTCCACATCATTATCATTACTAGGTTGAGCATCAACATGAACATCATCATTAATATTGTCACTAGGCTCATGTTCATTACCAGATCGTGTCTCAGCATCAGAAATAGAAATATCATTTGGGTTTTCATGTGTATCTATAACAGGTTCACTAGCAGCATGCAAAGTCCTATCATCATTCTTTTTCCTTTTATTACCGGGACGACTAGGTGCATCAGTATTAATTCTTTGAGAATCTTGCTCAATTCTCATAGGATGGCCCTCAGGATACAAAGGTTCCTGAGTCATTTTACCACCTCTAGTCACAACTCTAAGAGAATGATCATTGTTCTTACCATTCATCTCATTAAGCAAATCATTTTGTGCCTTAAGTACTTGTTCTACTTGAGTAGTTACCATGGAAGCATGTTTACTAATAAGCTTAAGATCATTGAGAGTTCTACTCATATAATCACCTAAGCGATCAAGCATGTAAGCATTATGTTTCAATTGTCTACTAACATAAGCATTGAAATTTTCTTGCTTAACAATAAAGTTATCAAACTCATCCAAGCATTGGCTAGCAGACTTATTATAAGGAATATCACCTTCATCAAATCTACGGAGAGAATTTACCTCTACTACCAGTGTCGGGTTATCAAGACCATGTATTTCTTCAATAGGTGGTAGATTCTTAACATCTTCAGCTTTAATACCTTTTTCTTTCATAGATTTCTTTGCCTCTTGCATATCTTCAGGACTGAGAAATAGAATACCTCTTTTCTTCGGAGTTGGCTTTGGAGGTGATTCGGGAATAGTCCAATCATTATCATTGCTCAATATATTATTCAATAGTAGTTCAGCTTGTTTAACAGTTCGTTCCCTGAAAACACAACCAGCACAACTATCTAGGTGGTCCCTAGAAGCATCGGTTAGTCCATTATAAAAGATATCAAGTATTTCGTTTTTCTTGAGAGGATGATTAGGCAAAGCATTAAGTAATTGGAGAAGCCTCCCCCAAGCTTGTGGGAGACTCTCTTTTTCAATTTTCACAAAGTTAAATATTTCCTGCAAAGCAGCTTGTTTCTTATGGGCAGGAAAATATTTTTCAGAGAAGTAATATATCATATCCTGGGGACTACGCACACAACCAGGAGCAAGAGAATTAAACCATATCTTAGCATCACCCTTTAATGAGAAAGGAAACAACTTAAGAATATAGTAATAACGAATTTTTTCCTCATGAGTAAATAGGGTGGCTATATCATTCAATTTAGTAAGATGTGCCACAACAGTTTCAGATTCATAACCATGGAAAGGATCAGATTCAACCAAAGTAATTAACTCAGGATCGACTGAGAATTCATAATCCTTATCAGTAACAAAGATAGGTGAAGTAGCAAACTTAGGATCATATTGCATTCTAGCATTCAAAGATTTTTCCTTCCACTTGCATAGTAATTTCTGAAGATCATCTCTATAACATAACCCTTAGGTATATTAGGCAATTCATATCTAGGAGAGCTAGGTCTAGCAGGTGTCTCATAGTGTTCAGTTTCAATAATTTCATCAGTTTCAGCATTGACTCTAGCAATTTGTTCATCAAGAAATTCACCCAGTGGCACAATATTATCAAGCAAAGTATCATCATAAGCATCATGCATAGCAGAAGTGGCATCATCAATTACTTGCGACATATCAGAATCAATAGCAGGTGGTGGTGTCGCAAATTTACTCATAACAGAAGGTGAATCAAGTGTAGAGCTAGATGGCAGTTCCTTACCTCCCCTCGTAGTAGAGGGATAGATCTTGGTTTTTGGGTCTTTCAGATTCTTCATAGTGATCAACGGATATAAATCCCAAGTGACTCAGAGAATAGAGCTATGCTCCCCGGCAACGGCGCCAGAAAAAGGTCTTGATAACCCACAAGTATAGGGGATTGCAATAGTTTTCGAGGGTAGAGTATTCAACCCAAATTTATTGATTCGACACAAGGGGAGCCAAAGAATATTCTCGAGTATTAGCAGCTGAGTTGTCAATTCAACCACACCTGAAAGACTTAATATCTGCAGCAAAGTATTTAGTAGCAAAGTAGTATGGAAGTAACAGTTATGATGGCAAAAGTAACAGTAGCGGTTTTGTAGTGATTGGAACAGTAGCAACGGAAAAGTAACTTAGCAAAGATCAATATGTGAAAAGCTCGTAGGCAACGGATCAGTGATGAATAATTATGTCAGATGGCATTCATCATGCAACGGTTATGACATAGGGTGACACAGAACTAGCTCCAATTCATCAATATAATGTAGGCATGTATTCCATATATAGTCATACGTGCTTATGGAAAAGAACTTGCATGACATCTTTTGTCCTACCCTCCCGTGGCAGCGGGGTCCTAATGGAAACTAAGGGATATTAAGGCCTCCTTTTAATAGAGAACCGGACCAAAGCATTAGCACTTAGTGAATACATGAACTCCTCAAACTACGGTAATCACCGGAAAGAATCCCAATTATTATCACCTTGGGGTATGCGGATCATAACTCGTAATAGGTGTCTACAACTTGCAAGATAGGATCAAGAACACATATATATTCATGAAAACATAATAGGTTCAGATCTGAAATCATGGCACTCGGGCCCTAGTGACAAGCATTAAGCATAGCAAAGTCATAGCAACATCTATCTCAGAACATAGTGGATACTAGGGATCAAACCCTAACAAAACTAACTCGATTACATGGTAAATCTCATCCAACCCATCACCGTCCAGCAAGCCTACGATGGGATTACTCACGAACAGCGGAGAGCATCATGAAATTGGTGATGAAGGATGGTTGGTGATGACGACGGCGTCGATTTCCCCTCTCCGGAGCCCAAAACGGACCCCGGATCTGCCCTCCCGAGGAAGAACAGGAGGTGGCGGCGGCTCCGTATCGTGAAACGCGATGAACTCTTCTCTCTGATTTTTTTCTCCCCGAATAGGGTTATATGGAGTTGGAGTTGAGGTCGGAGGAGTTGCAGGGGGCCCACAAGCCACCAGGGCGCGCCCCCTGGCTTGTGGACAATGGGTGGACCCCCTCCGGTTGATTCTTTTGCCAGTATTTTTTATTAATTCCAAAAATATTCTCCGTAAATTTTCAGGTCAATCCGAGAACTTTTATTTCTGCACAAAAATAACACCAAGGCAATTCTGCTGAAAACAGCGTCAGTCCGGGTTAGTTCCATTCAAATCATGCAAATTAGAGTCCAAAACAAGGGCAAAAGAGTTTGGAAAAGTAGATACGATGGAGACGTATCAGTGATCACCATCGCACACTCCCTCTACCTTCGGGATTAATGTTGAACCTGAATAAATGATATTTGGTGTATGCGTTGGGCATGAACATGATTAGATCGTGTTTATTGCAATAACGGTTATTCATTTAAGTCAGAGAATAATGGTTATTCTGTTTACATGAATAATACCTTCAATGGTCATGCACCCAATGCGAATGGTTTATTGAATCTCGATCGTAGTGATACACATGTTCATAATATTGATGCCAAAAGATGCAAAGTTAATAATGATAGTACCACATAATTGTGGCACTGCCGCTAAGGTCATATTGGTGTAAAGCGCATGAAGAAACTCCATGCCGATGGGTCTTTGAACTCACTCGATTTCGAATCGGTTGAGACATGCGAACCATGCCTCATGGGCAAGATGACTGAGACCCCGTTTTCGGGTATGATGGAGCGGGCAACTGACTTATTGGAAATGATACATGTTGATGTATGCGGTCCAATAAGTGTTGAAGCGTGCGGTGGATATCGTTATTTTCTTACCTTCACTGATGATTTGAGTAGATATGGGTATATTTACTTAATGAAACACAAGTCTGAAACGTTTGAAAAGTTCAAGCAATTTCAGAGTGAAGTTGAAGATCATCGTAACAAGAAGATAAAATGTCTACGATATGATCGTGTCGGTGAATATGAGTTACGAGTTTGGTATGCAACTTAAGACAATGTGGAAATTGTTTCACAACTCACGCCACCTGGAACACCATAATGTAATGGTGTGTCCAAACGTCGTAGTCGTTCTCTTACCGATTTGCCACTATCATTTTGGGGTTATGCATTAGAGACAACTATATTCACTTTAAAATAGGGCACCATCTAAAGTCCGTTGAGATGACACCATATGAATTATGGTTTGGCAGAAACCTAAGCTGTCATTTCTTAGAGTTTGGGAATGTGATGCTTATGTGAAAAGACTTCAACCTGATAAGCTCGAACCCAAAGCGGACAAATGCGTATTCATAGGATACCCTAAGGAAACAGTTGGGTATACCTTCTATCTCAGATCCGAGCGCAAATTGTTTGTTGCTAAAAACGGGTCCTTTCTCGAGAAAGAGTTTCTCTCGAAAGAATTGAGCGGGAGGAAGGTAGAACTTGATGAGGTTATTGAACCGTCACTTCAGTTGGATGATAGCATGACGCAGAAAGATGTTTCTGCGGCGTCTACACCAAATGAAGAGGAAGCTAATGATGATGATCATGAAACTTCAGATCAAGTTACTACTGAGCCTCGTAGGTCGACAAGGAATCGTACCGCCCCTGAGTGGTACGGCAATCCTGTCCTGGAGGTCATGTGTTAGACAATAGTGAACCTATGAGCTATGAAGAAACGATGGTGGGCCCGGATTCCAACAAATGGCTAGGAGCCATGAAATCCGAGATAGGATCCATGTATGAAAGCCAAGTACGGACTTTGGTAGACATGCCCGATAAACGTCAGGCTGTTAAGTACAAATGGATCTTTAAGAAGAAGACAGACGCTGATGGTAAATGTCACCATTTATAAAGCTCGACTTGCCGCAAAGTAGTTTCCGATAACTTCAAGGAGTTGACTGTTGGAAATATGCCCTAGAGGCAATAATAAATTGGTTATTATTATATTTCCTTGTTCATGATAATCGTTTATTATCCATGCTATAATTGTATTGATTGGAAACTCAAATACATGTGTGGGTACATAGACAACACTGTGTCCCTAGTAAGCCTCTAGTTGACTAGCTTGTTGATCAAAGATGGTTAAGGTTTCCTAGCCATGGACATGAGATGTCATTTGATAACGGGATCACATCATTAGGAGAATGATGTGATGGACAAGACCCAAACTGTAAACGTAGCATTTGATCGTGTCAGTTTATTGCTATTGTTTTCTGCATGTCAAGTATCTGTTCCTTTGACCATGAGATCATGCAACTCACTGACACCGGAGGAATACCTTGTGTGTATCAAACGTCGCAACGTAACTGGGTGACTATAAAGGTGCTCTACAGGTATCTCCGAGGGTGTCTGTTGGGTTGGCATGGATCAAGACTGGGATTTGTTACTCCGTGTGACGGAGAGGTATCTCAGGGCCCACTCGGTAATACAACATCACAATGAGCCTTGCAAGCAATGTGACTAAAGTGTTAGCCACGAGATCTTGTATTACGGAACGAGTAAAGAGACTTGCCGGTAACGAGATTGAACTAGGTATATTGATACCGACGATCGAATCTCGGGCAAGTAACATACCGAAGAACAAAGGGAACAGCATACGGGATTAACTGAATCCTTGACATAGAGGTTCGACCGATAAAGATCTTCGTAGAATATGTAGGAGCCAATATGGGCATCCAGGTCCCGCTATTGGTTATTGGCCGTAGAGGTGTCTCGGTCATGTCTACATAGTTCTCGAACCCGCAGGGTCTACACACTTAACGTTTGGTGACGATTAGTATAATTGAGTTATTATGTTGGTGACCGAAAGTTGTTCGGAGTCCCGGATAAGATCCCGGACATGACGAGGATCTCCGGAATAGTCCGGAGGTAAAGATTGATATATGTGATAATAGTGTTTTGATCTCTGGAAGGGTTCCGGAGTTCACCGGAAGGGGTTCCGGATGTTTACCGAAGTGTTCGGGTGCAGCAACACTTTATATGAGCCAAAGGGATAAAGCCCACGAGGTATTGGAAAGTGCAAAAGTAGTTTTGCTGCCGCGTAAGCGGTACTACCGCTTGGTGAAGCGGTACTACCGCTTGTGCGCGGCTGTGCGCGGTTCGGCAGGGATCCGAGTTGGACTCTTTCCCTGCGGGCAAAACCGACCCGGAGGAGGCTTTTACTCCAAGTTTAGACCCCAAGGCTCAACATATAAATAGAGGGGCAGGGCTAGCACACGGGATACATCAGGATTTCCCAAGCCGTGTGCCGGCAACCCTAGCCCTCTAGTTCCTCCGTCATAATCTCCGTAGTGCTTGGCGAAGCCCTGCAGAGATTGTTCCTCACCACCATCACCACGCCGTCGTGCTGCTGGAACTCAACCACTACTTCACCATCGCTCGCTGGATCGAGGAGGTGAAGGCGTCATCAAGCCGTACGTGTGTTGAACGCGGAGGTGCCGTCCGTTCGGCACTAGATCGGAAAGGATCGTGATTGGATCGCGGGACGCTCGGCGATTTGGATCGCGAAGACGTTCGACTACATCAACCGCGTTTATTAACGCTTCCGCTTAGCGATCTACAAGGGTATGTAGATTCACTCTCCCTCTCGTAGATGCTCATCACCATGGATAGATCTTATGTGTGCGTAGGAAAAATTTTGTTTCCCATGCAACGTTCCCCAACATTGACTACGATGAGACTGTCTCACTCGTAGAGATGCTAAGCTCTGTTGGAATTATGTTAGCAGTTGCTGCATTTTTCAATTATGAAATCTGGCAGATGGATGTCAAAACATCGTTTCCTTAACGGCGTCCTTAAGGAAAGGTTGTATGTGATACAACCAGAAGGTTTTGTCGATCCTAAGGATGCTAAAAGGTATGCAAGCTCCAGCAATCCTTCTATGGACTGGAGCAAGCATCTCGGAGTTGGAATATACGCTTTGATGAGTTGACCAAAGCTTTTGGGTTTATACAAAGTTTATTAGAAACTTGTATTTACAATAAAGTGAGTTGGAGCACTATAGAATTTCTGATAAGTATATGTGGATGACATATTGTTGATCGGAAATAATGTAGAATTTCTGGAAAGCATAAAGGGTTGTATGAAAGGAGTTTTTCAAAGGAAGACCTGGATAGAGCTACTTAAATATTGGGCATCAAGATCTATAGAGATAGATCAAAACGCCTGATAAGACTTTCGATGAGTACATACCTTGACAAGATTTTGAAGGAGTTCAAGATGGATCAGTCGAAGAAGGAGTTCTTGCCTGAGTTGTAAGGTGTGAAGTTGAGTAAGACTCAAAGCTCGACCACGGTAGAAGAAAGAGAAAGGACGAAGGTCGTCCCCTATGCCTTAGCCATAGGATCTATATAGTATGCCATGATGTGTACCGCACCTAGTGTGTGCCTTGGCATGAGTCTGTCAAGGGGTACAAGAGTGATCCAGGAGTGGATCACTGGGCAGCGGTCAAAATTATCCTTAGTAACTAGAGGACTAAGGAAATGTTTCTCGATTATGAAGGTGATGAAGAATTCGTCGTAAAGAGTTACGTCGATGCAAGCTTTGACACCAATCCGGATGATTCTTAGTAGCAATCCGGATACGTATAGTGGAGCAGCCATTTGGAATAGCTCCAAGTGGAGCGTGGAAGCAACATCTACAATATGACATAGAGATTTGCAAAGTGCACACGGATCTGAATGTTGCAGACCCGTTGACTAAAACCTCTCTCACAAGCAAAACATGATCAAACCCCAGAACTCATTGGGTGTTAATCACATGGTGATGTGAACTAGATTATTGACTCTAGTGCAAGTCGGAGAATGTTAGAAATATGCCCTAGAGGCAATAATAAAATAGTTATTATCATATTTCCTTGTTCATGATAATCGTTTATTATCCATGCTATAATTCTATTGATTGGAAACTCAGATACATGTGTGGATACATAGACAACACTGTGTCCCTGGTGAGCCTCTACTAGACTAGCTCGTTGATCAAAGATGGTTAAGGTTTCCTAACCATAGACATGATTTGTCATTTGATAACAAGGTCACATCATTAGGAGAATGATGTGATAGACAAGACCCAACCGTAAGCATATCATTTGATCGTATTAGTTTATTGCTACTGCTTTCTTCATGTCAAGTATTTGTTCCTATGACCATGAGATCATGGAACCCCCGGACACCGAAGGAATAGCTTGTGTGTATCAAACGTCACAATGTAACTGCGTGACTATAAAGGTGCTCTACAGGCATCTCCGAGGGTGTCTGTTGGGTTGGCGTGAGTCGAGACTGGGATTTGTCACTCCGTATGACGGAGAGGTATCTCTGGGCCCACTCGGTAATACAGCATCACAAGAATCTTGCAAGCAATGTGACTAAGGAGTTAGTCACGGGATCTTGTATTACGGAACGAGTAAATAGACTTGCTGGTAACAAGATTGAACTAGGTATGGAGATACCGACAATCGAATCTCAGGCAAGTAACATACCGATGGACAAAGGGAACTGTATACTGGATTGATTGAATCCTTGACATCGTGGTTCGACCGATAAAGATCTTCGTAGAATATGTAGGAACCAATATGGGCATCCAGGTCCCGCTATTGGTTATTGATCGTAGAGGTATCTCGGTCATGTCTGCATAGTTCTCGAACACGCAGGGTCTGCACACTTAATGTTCGGTGACGATTCGGTATTGTTGAGTTATATATGTTGGTGACCGAAGGTTGTTCGGAGTTCCGGATGAGATCCCGGACATCACGCGGAGTTCCGAAATGGTCCAGAGGTAAAGAATGATATATAGGAAGTTCCGTTTTGGTCACCGGAAGGAATTCGGGCGTCATCGGTAGTGTACCGGGAGTGACGAAGGGTTCCGGGGGTCCACCGGAAGGGGTCCACCCACCCCGGGAGGACACATGGGCTGTGCGGGGGGCGCACCAGCCCCTGGTGGGCTGGGCGCCCCTCCCACTTGGGCCCATGCGGCCAAGGGGCTGGTGGGGGGAAACCCTAAAGGGGGCGGCCACCCTAGCTTGGGGGCCAAGCCACCCTTGGGGCACCACCCCGCTTTGGCCGCCGCCCCCTGGGGGGGAACCCTAGGGCACCGGGCCCTCCTCCCTTCCCCCTATATATATGAGAGGAGAGGGAGGGCAGCCGCACCATAAGCCACGGCGCAGCCCTCCCTCTCCCCTAGATCATTTCTCCTCTAGTTCATCGCGGTAGCGCTTGGCGAAGCCCTGCCGGGACAGCTCCACCACCACCGCCACCACGTCGTCATGCCGCCGGAGAACTCATCTACCTCTCCGCCCTCGCTTGCCAGATCAAGGAGGCGGAGACTTCATCGAGTTGTACGTGTGCTAAACGCGGAGGTGTCGTCGGTTCGGCGCTAGATCGTGATTGGATCGCGGGACGGATCATGATTGGATCGTGAAGACGTTCGACTACATCAACCGTGTTTCTTAACGCTTCCCACTTAGCGATCTACAAGGGTATGTAGATGCACTCCCCCTCTCGTAGCTTGTTGATCTCCATAGATAGATCTTGGGTGTTCGTAGGAAAACTTTTATTTCCCATGCAACATTCCCCTACAGGGTGGTGGGTGTGCCTCCTGGATCAGCCGACGCCGAGATTTGGAGGAACCAGACGGGCTGTGTCGGCGGCCCTGGTCCCCGGTGACGGTGAGGTGGCTGCGGCTCAGCCGACGGCCGCTGACCTTTCCTTGTCCTTTTTTGGCCGGCTGAGCCTCCGCCCATCCATGGCCTCGTTTTGGGGTAGGAAGGTGAGGCCTTTTTCACTTCACCGGTCGCGCTTGTCCCTTGTCATGGTGGCGTTGGTGGGGTGGAAGCAGATGTCAGGCGGCGGCCCTGGTGCTGGAAGCCACGTTGCTCTTGGACGGGCATGTGGCTCTCGGGCAGGCCGGCGGCCATGGCCGTGGGAGCGTCATGGTGGTTAGTGCTTGGCGGACGAGGGTGGTTTTGGAGATGGAGAACATGCCGGGGAGTAACTCCTGCCTGGCTTGGTCCACGCCGACAGCGGCGGCGGCCGTGGACGTCGTCACCTTCATGAAGGCGATGCTGCGGCTCTCTCCTCTTTCCGTTTGCTCCGGGTGAAAACCTTGATCCATTTGGATCAGGCGGTGGCGGTGCTCCGATGATGTTCCCTTCTTGAAGGCCACATCTTGGAGTCCACGGTTCGTCGGGAGCAACTTCGTCTCTTTGTGGTGTCTCCGCCACGTTGGAGAACTCCGATTTCTTCAAGCGGGTGGCTTGGAAGGGTTAGGGTGGTGTGGCTCTTCTTTGCACTGTTGTATCATGTATTGGGTGTGTGGTGTGTGGTCCAAGTTGTATGCCTTAAGTTGTATGGTCGTTGCTTTATCTATAAAACGGGGCACAAGCCTTTTTCGGTAACTAGTAACATGCATATGTTACTAATCTACTATGTTACTATTTTCATAGTGGATAGTGTGATAACATAGAGATATTCATTTATTACTTTGTAGAGTCGTTTTACATTGAAAATTGTAAAATCGCTATGTGATGGTATATTTATGTTACTTCGTTCTCATTTGTCCTTATTAATTACTTGTCACATCATAATTTTTGCCTATGTAGTATGCATGTTACTACTTAAGTTACTCCCACTAGATATAACCTGAGCTTATTGATTGAATGAGTTTACGGGTTAGCAGTAACTCATTAAGCACATTAATGAGAACAGACGTGAGATAAGTATCAATACTGTTGTTTGTTGTCATTTATGAAGTCCACCAAGATCCATTTAATGTAAATTGTTGATCCTTGTGATTTGTGAAGAAAAATATGTGACTATAAATATATATATAGATTAAATATTTCTTAAATATATTTTTAGATTAATTGTATACATGATACATATAATTTATTATTCATGTCTCGATGAATTAAGCAAACTAGCTACAAGTTACATTAGTTGAGGCAACTTTAAATATAAAGTCATTATGTTAGCGAGTCGAGCCAAGTTAACTTGTTATCTTAACTATCTCTAACAAGTTCAATCGAGCCGAGCTATCGGCTTGGATTTCAACCCTAGATAATGGGGTGCTAAGGGCATCCCCGACAACAATTACTAAGGCTGGTCATGGTGGAAAGTAAATTAGACTACTAGTAACATGTATATATTGTTAGTCTATGTTACTCTTTATAGCGGGTAGTAACATATGTGCGGTATCATGCAAGTATTAATTTAGTTAGACATAGACTTATTGTGCCTTGGGGTGCGTTATGTTACCACAAAGACCTCTATTTTCATTAACTACTAGCCACATAAGCAAATTTACATTGTGATGTGTGATTCGTTGGACTCCAACGTATCTATAATTTTTGATTGTTTCATACTATTATATTATCATTCTAGGATACTTTTTGGGTGTTTATTTACCAATCAATATTATTTTTTAGCACTAACCTATTAACCTAGTGTCCAGTGTGAGTTGATGTTTTCTACATGTTTTTGGCTTTTCAGGTTTACAGTACCGAACGAAGTCCAATTGCCACGAAACTTTAATATGATTTTTTCTGGACCAAAAGAAGATCTGCAAGCTTCTGAAGGAGGCCGGGGGCTCCACGAGGGATGCGCCCTATTGCGTGGGTCGCGCCCTATTGTGTGGCCCCTCCCTCGGGCGTCCTCTAATGCCCCTGTCTGGCCTATAAATTCCCTAAAATCCCCAAAACCTTAAGGAGCATCTCAAAACACTTTTTCCGCCGCCGCAACTCTTTGTTCCGCCGTGTGCCCATCTGGAGCCCTGTTCCGATGGCCTTCCGGAGGGGGCATCGATCACGGAGGGTCTCTACATCATCCTTGCTGCTCCCATGGTGATGTGTGAGTAGTTCACCACAGACCTATGGGTCCTTAGTTAGTACCTATATGGCTATCTCTCTCTCTTGATCTTCAATACAATGATCATCGCATCTTCGCTTTGATCTATCCGATGTAATTCGTTTATGCAGTGCGTTTCTTGGGATCCGATGAATTGTGGATTTATGTTTAGATTATTCATGAAAAGTATTTGAGTCACCTCTGAATATTATGATTCTTATTTGCATGATCATTATAGCTTCGTAAATCTCTCCGATCTATTGAAATAGTTCGGCCAACTAGATTGATATTTCTTCAGTAAGAGGGGTGCGTTGTAGTGGGTTCAATCTAGCGGTGCTCTATATCCTAGTGACGGAATGGGAAAAGACACGTCTTTGTATTGTTGCCACTAAGGATAAAACGATGGGGTTAGTTCATATTAACTGAATTCTCTTTGTCTACAGCATGTCATCGTTCTCCAAGCATTAGTCTGTTTTACTTAATACTCTGCATGCATGCTGGATAGCGGTCGATGGGTGGAGTAATAGTAAAGGTGCAGGCAGGAGTCAGCCTATTTGCTTATGGACGTGATGCCTATATATACATGATCATTGCAACTCCAACGGGCCGACCCAAACGGACGCCGCTTTGTCCGCTTTTTGTCTGTTTGGGTTGGCATGTTCGCTGCTCGTCCGCCCCCGTCCGCCCCTTTTGCGTTTGGGTCGACCGTGCGCCCAACGCGCGGACCCAATTCGCGTCCGCCCTAGGATGCAAATGAATTCTAAAAAGGCCCACGGTCATAGATCATGCCAACAGCCATGCCATCGCCCAGAGTTCATGTCGGCGCCATGCCAGCGGCAGGCACACATGATAGCCTCCTAAATAGATCACCACACAGTTCATGCTAGCGCATTTGCCAGTGGCCTGCACACATGTCATCACACAAAAAGGACGGGAGTTCAACCACGCCGTCTCGGCCTTCATGCCGACACACTTGCCAGCATATGAAAAAAGATGGCGCTCTCCATCATAGATCACTCGTCATCGAACTTGAGCATGTCGGCCTGCATCTTCTCGAACCAAGGCCTCTTTGTCAGAGACACCGTGCTCAAGTCCACCTTCGTGATCTCCACCCCCTTTGCCATGCAAGCAAGCGCCACTTCTTTTGATTTGGTCTTGGCATTGGTGGTCTCGATCTCGAGCATCTTCCTTTGCTTCTCCGCCATCTCGTGCTTCTCCGCCTCCAACTTGAGCCTCTTCCTTTGTATCTCCATGAAGGCCTTCATTTGTTCTTCTTTATCTTGCCGGCGCTTCTCCTCCCTTGTGTCCTTCTTGGTCATCATGCCTTTCAAAGTTGCATGCAAGTCAATAGATGTCGCATCATGCTTGTCCTCTTTATATGAGTTTGTCTTCCCCCTCGGCCGCGGCTTCTCACCCTCACCATTCTCCTTGACGACATCCTTCCCTCCACACGCCTTGAGGGCGGCATATTGCGCCTTGAACTTCTCGTCTCCGTTGATGATCATCCAAGCATGGGTGAGATTGAACGTCTTGTTCCCATGTTGAGCCTTGAATGCTTCCAAAGCTTGGAATGCCTACAAATGAAAGACAAGCAAGCATATGGGCAAATGGACAAGAAGATGGCCGCATGTATACCATGTCTTTGATGCCGAGGCCACTCACGAGACATCCCTCGATGCTCTCAACAGTGCCACAAAACTTGTTGCGCTCTTGTTATATCACCCGCCAACGCTTCGAGAGGGACACCCACCCACGCTTGGTTTCCATCTTTCTTGTACGGCGTGAACTTCTTGCATTCACGGTATTCACGATGAACATGTAGCCAAAAGGTGGATGCCTTTTGCTCGGCGCCAACCTTGGGGTCTTGTGTAATGTCTCTCCAACATTCACGAAGGAGCTTGTCCTCAGCCTTTGTGTATGCCTTCATCCGTTTCCTTTGGCGCTTCTTGTTTGCATTGGCTTGGGTGGCGAGCTCGTCTTCGAAAAACAAAGGCTTCCCGTCGATGTCCACTTCATCTTCTTCTTCTTGGTCGTAGTCCTCCGGGAATTCGTCCACTTGGGGAAAAGTGTAGAAGGGGTCGACTTGGTCTTGATCGAAGGTGTCGGCCGTGCCGGCCATGAAGGGGGATCGGCCGTCTTGGCTTTGTGTCTCGTCGAGATTGATGGTCGCGGAGGCACCCACACTACCTTCAAAGATGATGTTCTCCATGATGAAACGGTTGTGGCACTCGTCGTCCTCCGTGGCCGGTGTTCTGTCGAACAGGTTGCGGGCGTCGAGACGCATGTTGGCTGGGATCTCCCGCGGGCTTTTTCGGCCTCCGGTCGATGATCCATCGGCCACAGGTGTGACGTTGAGGTCGATGCAAATGGGCGCGGGCGTGGCCGACGCAACCACGCTCACCTCCGGCGAGCAGTCCGCGGAGAAACGGGAGGCTGGCGGGTAGGGATGATGGAAGTTGGGCATCGGCCGCACGGTGGACATGCGCGGCGACTCAGGCAGTGGCACACGAGGAAAGGCCGACGGCCCCGTGCTGGCCGCGGCCACGGCGGCGGCGACGAGCCCGTGCTGGCCTGGTTTAACCCTGTATAGAGTAGGGCTTCCCTCGTCACCGCAGCGAGGAGGGCCTTGTTTTCCTCTTGTTGTGCGGCGGCGGCGGACGCGGCGGCGAGCTTGTCGGTCTGCACGTGCCTCCGGCCCTTCCTCTTCGCCGACTGCACGACCCGCTCCCCGGGCGTCAGCGGCTTCTTCTTCGACGGTGTCGCCGTCTTGCGGACGACGTGGGGCCTGCCTTTGGCGGATGCGAGGGAAGCGAGGCGGGCGGCGGCATCGAGGGTCGGCTCGTCGTCCATGGCAAGCGGCAACAGGAGCGGGGCGGGAGGGTTTTGGGAAAGTGGACGAAATAGGGGTGGATGTGGCGCTGACAGACGGGCCAGGGCGAGGATTAGGCGGGCGTCACGCGTATCCGCTTCATGTCCGCGCTAACGCAAATGCGGCTTAAATTTGGACACGAGATGGATGTCCGACGGACAAAAAACGAACGTACGTCCGTTTAGATCCACGCGTTGAGCCGATTTTTTATCCTTTTCAACCCAAACGTTGGACGGACAGTTTGCTCTTAGAGTTGCTTGGAAAGAGCAGCTCGGCAGACGCCATCACGCCGGACACGCGGCAGTGGCGCGCGACTACGACTTCCTCGTTCCGAGGAGGTGCCGTGCCAGGCGCGGTTGTACTCTGTCCACTCAGTGCATGGGCCCACAGGTCAATAGCCACGGCACCCATCCATCTCCGTCGATGGTTTTGTCTCTGTCCAGGAAAAGTAAGTTTGCTACTCCTATAGCTTTGGCACAGGCTCCCCCGTAGCAGTACACAGTCTTTGTCAAACATTGCCGAATACTGCTATTGCATGTGCTAGTTCGTCCCAAAAAACCAAATGCATGTGTCTCATAAAAAAATATAAAAAATCAAAAACTAATGCATGCGGTCTTCTATAAGGGTAGAAATACAGCACGGCAAATCGAACACTCGCCAAATTCTCCATCCACATCCACGACCTATAATAGAAACCTCTTCACGTACGGTTGCCATTTGAACTCGCTGCTGCTGTGCTGTGCTCTCGTTCCTCCACATAGCGGCTCCTGCTGAGCATAGGCCGCAAAACGTATCAGCTGGCCCTGGCCATTGCTCGCCGTGAAGGATCGAGTTCCTGAACAACTTTGGCGAGCGATCTAGCGGGCCGCCCGGGCGTGCATGGCTGTGCTGTCGTCTGCGAAGCGCCTCCTCCCGTGGGCCTGCAACGGCCGCGCCTCGGCCGGCGGGGTCAGCGGCGGCCTCCGAGCTCTACTCGGGACGGTGCGTACCCGCGCGCTTCTCGTGCTTTCCGTTGAGATCCCAAAGTCTGCATGGCCGCCGGGCCTCGCGCTTTTTATTCTTCTTGTTTCCGTTGAGAAGAAGAGCATTTTCCGTCTAAGATTTATCCATGTCCACGACGATGCTTTCCCGTCCTGCCTCCATGACGATGAGGATGAGGATGAGATCGATCGGAACTTACAGTAGGCGCCTTCTCGGTATGCAGGACGGAGGCGGCCGCTCCCTTCTCCCGTCCCGGTGGAAGTCGTCGCTGCCGCAGCTGGACCCCGTCGACAGGTGCGTGAGTGACATGCAGGTTCATCATAAGTTACTTTCCGTGATTGGTTTCGATTCGTTTGCTGTTCGATCGCCAATGTTTTTTGACGTTTTGTGCCGTTCGTTACACTCAATGCTTGTGCTGTTGCCACCGGGGCATGCGTGTGCGGTTTGGCTGCAGGTCCGACGAGGAGAGCACCGGCGACATCGACTGGGACAACCTCGGCTTCGGGCTGACCCCGACCGACTACATGTACGTGATGCGGTGCTCGCAGGAGGAGGGCGGCTTCTCCCGCGGCGAGCTCGCCCGCTACGGCAACATCGAGCTCAGCCCCTCCTCCGGCGTCCTCAACTACGGCCAGGGGCTGTTCGAGGGGCTGAAGGCGTACAGGAGGTCGGACGGGCCCGGGTACATGCTGTTCCGGCCGGAGGAGAACGCGCGGCGGATGCAGCACGGCGCCGGGCGCATGTGCATGCCGTCCCCGTCCGTCGAGCAGTTCGTGCACGCCGTCAAGCAGACCGTCCTCGCCAACAGGCGCTGGGTACGTGGTGACCATCGATTTGCTCTTTATTCACGTGAGTGCACGCCATGCTCATGAGCCTCCCTCCATGACTGATCTCTGCGCTGCAACCACGGTTTCAGGTGCCACCGCAAGGAAAGGGAGCGCTGTACATCAGGCCGCTGCTCATCGGGAGCGGGGCGATCCTCGGGCTGGCGCCGGCTCCCGAGTACACCTTCATGATCTACGCCGCGCCTGTGGGGACGTATTTCAAGGAAGGCATGTCGGCGATAAACCTGCTGGTCGAGGAGGAGATGCACCGCGCGATGCCGGGCGGCACCGGCGGGGTCAAGACCATCTCCAACTACGCGCCGGTAAAGATCTTGTGTGATTTCTTCTTGAGGTAAATTTCCAGAAAATGTGACTGACCGACTAGTTTCATCAGGTGCTCAAGCCGCAGATGGACGCGCGGAGCAAGGGGTTCGCGGACGTGCTGTACCTGGACTCGGTCCACAAGAGGTACGTGGAGGAGGCCTCCTCGTGCAACCTCTTCGTCGTGAAGGGCGGCACCGTCGCGACGCCGGCGACGGCGGGGACCATCCTGCCGGGGGTCACGCGCAGGAGCATCATCGAGCTCGCCAGGGACGGCGGCTACCAGGTCGATCAATGCACTCCGCCCCTGACTACTGCCCACCACTCAACTGTACCGATGACGACGAACTGAACTTGTGTTGTGTGTTGTCAAGCAGGTCGAAGAGCGCCTCGTCTCCATCGATGATCTCGTCAGTGCAGACGAAGTGTTCTGCACGGGAACGGCCGTCGGCGTCACCCCGGTGTCGACCATCACCTACCAAGGGACAAGGTAAATCGATCTCATGCAATTCCGGTGAGCTGGGAAGTAGACCAAAGATGCTTGTTGGATTCAGTGCTGATTATTGTGCGTGCAGGTACGAGTTCAGGACTGGGGAAGACACGTTGTCGAGGAAACTGTACACAACTCTGACATCCATCCAGATGGGCCTGGCAGAGGACAAGAAAGGATGGACGGTAGCGATTGATTGATTACGGAAAGAGCATGGGCGCATGCAGCGCCAGAAGCATCCAGTATTGTTTGTCATTCTCTTTGCCAATGTGAATAATTATCATGGTGATCATATCTCGCGTTAGAATTTGTAAGTTACGGTCATCAGCGACTTCAAATTTGGGCACGGAAAGAAGTCGATCTGCTTGACACTTATTTGCCAATGCATGACAACTTGGTGGAGACGTCACGACTCTAACATCATCATCACATTAGATGTTGAATTCTACTGGCAATGCATGGAGATTCGATGTACTCCTTCCATCTGGAATTAGTTGACGCTCAAACGGAATGTAACTAGACGAACTTTCATAGTTTGATATGTTCACGTTGTTGCTCTCTAAGAGCATCTACAACCGGACATAGCAAATATGACCCCCTAAACACCCGCGGATGCGCCCGGTCAATGACCGGGCGAGTCTCCTATTTGTCCATCCGTGCAGCCACACTCCTCATTTTTTTCCTCATATGTCCAGTCACTTGCACGTGATTGGTGAAGAGGAAGAAGAAGAAAAAAAAGAATGAATAAAGAAAAAGAAAACGTGGTCCGGGTGGGGTCGCGTCCTACGTGGCGGACTGATCAGGCGCGTCCGGGCGTGTCCGTGAGCCCTTATATCCTCCCTATATTTGAGATGGATATGAGGGTTCGCGGACAGTCCGAACGTATAGGGATGATGTGAGGGGTCCGGTTAGGTCATTTTTTTCCTTTTCTTTTCTGTCCGGTCACTGATCGGGCGCGTCCGCGGGCATATGAGGGGTCGTTTGAGGCGTCCGGCTGTAGATGCTCTAGCATCATCGTCACATCAAGATGTTGAATTCTTGTGGCAATGCATGGAGATTCGATGTTGCTACTTGCTAGTACTTTGATAGTTCGATATGTTCACGCTGTTGCTCTCTAACATCATCGTCACATCGGATGTTGAATTCTGGTGGCCGAACAACAAGCAAACAAGAGCACGACTGCATGCGGCACATGCCACATGGTAGGCAGGAAAGAAGCGTATGCCAAACCGTAAGTAACCGATTTTTCTCAGGCTCCACGTACGCATGCCAATCCAGACCCAACGTGCATGCTTACTGGAATTTTCTTCTTTTTGAATCCTCAATTCAAGGAACTCAATACCGAAACAGCACGGGGCCGAAATCACTGTTCTGACCTTATCAGCGAAGTTTAGCACAAAATGACCTCGATATGAAAGTATTTCACGATCTGACCCTTTTGGCAACGCTATAGCCCATGGCGTTTCTTCCCAACATAGAAACGCCGAGATAGCTCGCGTTGCTGCCCTGGCCCCACTCGCTGATGTGGCAGGCTGGAAACGCCGAGCTAGTTTGCGTTTCTGAAAACGCCAGGGCCTTTGGCGTTTCTTCCCTGTCTAGCAACGCCAAAAGAGTTGGCGTTTCCATGCTCCAACAGTGTATGCAGGGTTTTTGCTGTTCAGACAAAGCTCACTCACACCCGTTTCTAATCTCCTATGTGCTGCCTTTAATTTTTGTTTTCTCGCGCCCTCGTGCAACATCACAAAGGAGCGGGTCTGTCAGGGATGGGGCCAGAGTTAATTCTATTTTATGTAGCCACCTTCTCTCCACTAGCAAACAGTGCTTGGACTTGGAGAGATAGCGAGGTACCCCTCCGTTCCATAATGTAGTGCGCCCACGCTTTTCCAAATCTAAGTTTGACCATGAATTTGACCAACGAGACCGATTGCGGCGGGGGTAAAAATTATATCACTGAATTCGTATCTCGATAAGAATTCAGTGGTATAATTTTTACCCCGCCGCAATCGGTTTCATTGGTCAAATTCATAGTCGAAGTTCAAGCTCGAAAACCGAGGACGCACTACATTATGGAACAGAGGGAGTAGTTAAGAAATGACAGAGGTCAGTGCGAATTAATAGTAGTAATATTTTCCATGCACAGAACCATCCAATCAAAGTTATGATGGAACAGTAGCAGTAGTAGGAAAAAATCAGTAAATTTGACCATCGCACACACGAGCAAGCACGCACTGCGTGGAGAAGAGCTGTGAACAGTGCCCGTGATGAACATTCAACCCTCGAGCGAGTCTCAGACGCAAAGCAACAGCAACTGTTGGAGCATGGAAACGCCAACTCTTTTGGCGTTGCTGGACAGGAAAGAAACGCCAAAGCCCCTGGCGTTTTTAGAAATGCAAACTAGCTCGGCGTTTTTAGCCTGCCACATCAGCGAGTGGGGCCAGGGCAGCAACACGAGCTATCTCGGCGTTTTTATGTTGGGAAGAAACGTCACGGCCTATGGCGTTGCCAAAAGGGTCAGATCGTGAAATACTTTCATATCGAGTTCATTTTGTGCTAAACTTCGCTGATAAGGTCAGAATAGTGATTTCGTCCACAGCACGGGTCTATCTCGTTGTTCAGCAGATCTGATCGATCGGGGGACAGGATAATGTGTCATTCAAGTTGTGGCAGTACGGTCTAGACGGAGACGTGTCATCTCACGCATATCTCATAATCTCGTATGTGCCGTGTGTGATATGATGTTGGGCCCTATGGCTATGTCCAGTGTAGGTCTACGTACGTATTAGAGCGTCTCCAACCACTATCAGAAGGGTCTGTCGCGTGTACTCTGCGCGTTCCACGATTCAGCTGGCCCCGTGCCCCTCCCACGAGCGGCCCGGGCGCAACCCTAGCTCCCCGCCGCCGCCACTCCACACCTCGCCTTTCCCCTCCCTCGCCGCCGCTAGGGGACGCCGCCGGGCAGAGCCCGTGCGTGCGGCGGCGGCGGCGGGACTCATCCCTCCCCACGAGGCGTCCGGGCGGCGCGGGACGGCCGGCCTTGTGGAGGCGCGCGGCTCGGCGTGGCGCGTCGGGCCGGCGACGGCTTGGGGTGGCACCGAGGGGCGGCGCCGGTGCTCTGCTGCACCGGGCGGCGCGAGGTGGCCTTGGCGCGCGGCGCGGCCATTTGCGGGCCGGCGCGCGGATGGTGGCGCGGATCTGGCGCGGCTGCGGCCTGGCTCGAGATGGCCACGGCGGGCGGCTGAGGGTGGGGCTCCGGGGCGGCGGCCTCGGTCCGGGCTCCCGGCGTGGCCTGGGCGTGGACGGCGTGCGTTCGCGCGGCGGCACTCGGCTCCGGATGTGCGCGCGGGGCGCGGATCGACGGTCGGGCACGGCGGCGGCGGGCGTGCGGCGGGCGCGGGAACCAACTAGGCGTGGCGGGTGTGCTGCTCTGGAGCGCGAGGTGTGCTGCGGACGGCGGACCTGCTCGTTGCTCTGCTGCTTCGCTTGCGGCTCCGATCTGGATCTGGTGCGAGCTGTTTCCTCGATCTGGTGCTGTTCCTCGCGATGTGGTGTTGCTTGTTGCGGTGGTGGCGGCCGCGGTGGTGCTGCGGTGGTGGACGGCGGCTTCGGCCAGGGGGTGGTACGTGTCTGGTCGCGGTGGATCGTGGGATCCCGTGGCCAGAGTGAGGATGACCTCGGCAGGGGTGGTGGTTTGTTGGCGGCGGTCGGTGGCGGCAGGTGTTCGACGCATCTCCGGGAGAAATCTTTGCTCCGGTCATCATCGGAGCTGGCGACGACGGCGCCCGTGGGTGTCGTTATCTTTCTTGGAAGCGTCGTCGTGGAGGTGTGCTACTCCTCCCCACGGCTTGGGCTCCGGAGGGAAACCTCAGATCCGCTGGATCGGGCGATGGAGGCGTCTTCGTGTCTTTCTCCTCCTTGGGGGCATCGTCTCGGAGCCGGCTACGACTGGGAGGCTTGTGGATTGCGGCATCTTCGCCGTGGATGGCGGCATCTTCGCCGCGTGGTTTGCTGAAGTGGGGCGCTGGTTTCTGTTTGGCAACGATGATGGCGTTGAGAGGAGCTCGGGTCGCGGCGTGGACTTTGGTAGTCGGTTCTTCCCGGCGTGTCCGAGGTGGTCTTCTGTTTGCGAAGGGCACGGTTGGTGCAAGTCCTGCATATTTTCCTTGTGATGCTCGTCGTCAAAGTTGGAGCTGTCGGCTGCTTGCGCGTGTGGTCATCTGGTGGCATGTGCCAGGTTGGCCGGTGGTGCCCATGTTATGTGGGTTGTGTTTTGTATCGGTTTTAGCCCGGTTTTCCGTCAATTAACCGGGCAATTCTCTTCTTCTTAATCAATGAAATGGCAAATCTTTTGCCTCGTTTAAAAAAAAAGAGCGTCTCCAACCTGAGAGCGCCGGGCGCCCCAAACCCGCCGCCCGGCCAAACGGCCCGGATCGATGAAAAAAACGATTCAGACGGACGTCTCAAACGGACCTCAGACGTCTGGACTAACCGACACCCTTTATATCCAGCCGAAATATGAGACACATATAGGAACGCCCGAACGCACCTTGGCGCGTCCGCCACGCCTATCCCACAACAAATCCACCCACTCAACCTACCGGATCCATTAACTCTTTCCTCTTTTCTTTCTCCTCTGTGTCAGACGTCTTGCAGCTCTGTCCCCACCCTTGCTCCGCAACCGTTCTGAGCGTCAGCACCGCCACGACCGGCACGTCAGTCCTCTCTCCCATGCTCGCCGTCGCGGACATCGTCGCCGGTCCGGACGCCACCGCGGTACATCTGGCAACTCTCGGGCTGCCCCTTGCCCTCTATGTGTTCGACAAAATGTCCAACCCGGTTTTTTGTGATTTATTTGTATGGAAAGCCGTGAATTCCTATGCTTCGTCCGACAAGAAGTATGAACCAACGGAGTTCTTTGATTCGTCGGATTCGAACGAAGAAGTGGACATGATCATGCTCATGAGCATGCAAGAGAAAATGGGCCGGCATGTGGAGCATATTCTGAACTTCAAGGGCTCAATCAAAGGAAGAAGAGTGATCAACCGGGATAGGATCTCTAGAGCACGGCTGCTGCAGAAGGACTACTTTGCTCCGGACCCAACTTTTTCGGATGATCCATGGTTTTGTCGCCGTTTTCGCAGCCATTGTTTTTGCGCATTATGAAGGAAGTGGAGGCACACGATGACTACTTCAAGCTCACAAGGGATTGTTGCGTCCAACATTCTTTTTGTGCTAAGCAAAAATGTGCGGCCGCTCTGAGGATGATTGCACTTGGTACTGCCGTCAGTGAGATGGTCTGGATGGGGGAGAGCACATACCAGAAGACAACTGTCAAGTTTGCCGCGTCGTGGCGCAGGTGTTTGGAGCAGAGTATCTGAGAGAACCAAATGTGCAGGACACGCAAAAGTTATTGGCTATTGAAGAGGCCAGAAGGTTTCCAGGAATGCTCAGATCAATTGATTATATACATTGGCAATGGAGAACCGCCCCAAAGGTTTGCGGGGAATGTATCAAGTTCACACCAAAGAGGCCACCATCATACTGGAAGCAGTGGCATCACATGACTTATGGATTTGGCATGCTTTCTTTGAAATGTCGGGTTCTCACAATGACATCAACGTGCTTCAATGATCTCCCGTGTTCAGGAGACTTTGTAATTGGAAATCACCGCCGTGCAACTACACTGTCAATGGCCGTGAGTACAACATGTGATACTATCTTGTCGAGGACATCTATCCTCGGTGGGCGGCGTTTGTGAAGACTATATCCGAACCACGCGACAACAAACAAAGCTACTTTGCAACAATACAGGAAGCAACCAGGAAGGATGTGGAGAGAGCATTCGGAGTGCTTCAAGCTCGTTGGGGAATTGTTCATGGAGCTGGAATGATGTGGGAATCGGAAACTTTGTGGTAGTTGATGACATGTTGTGTTATTTTGCACAATATGATTGTTGAGGATGAGGGTGATGTTGTCCAAACCAATGATTTTGAAGCGTCGGGAGATTAAGTTTAAATCCCGGAAGATCAAGATGCAAGTCATCTTATGAACTTTCTGCAGATGCATCAGAATCCCGGAAGATCAAGATGCACGTGCAGCTACTTAGTGATCTTGTGGAGCATATGTGGATCCACAATTGAAACCAGTGAGCTAATGTTTGAGTTGTGCACTTACAATAAATTTTGTGTAAGGACTATGTATTTTCGATACCAACATTCGCTATTCATGCGTGACATTGGCGTGTATGATTAGCGTGCATGGATTTGCATGGATTTAAGTGTTCGGATTTGAGGTATGTAGCTGTAGGGCACGAGATATGAGGGGTTGTCTGGATGCGTCCGTGGGCGTTTGAGGGGGCGGATTTGCCAAGTACGACTGTAGCTGCTCTAACACCCCACTTCCCGACCAGGCGGACAGTCCACACACCACCTAGAGTACCGGGCCCAAAAAAGTTGCTTAACCGAAGCCCCAAAACCCAAACATATGTCCGGGTTGTCCGCTACCCACCAAACCAAGCCCATATGTAGGTCGGGTTCAGGGCCACCTGGGCACGTCAGAACGTATCTGTCAAGTCGGATTAGACAGGCCGGATCCGTCCCAAATTGTCCCCAACCCTCGCCTGACCTGCTCTCTACCTCTCTTCTGCCTCGTTCGCGTCGCCCCTTGCCTAGCTCTGTCGCCGTCCCTAACCCACAGGTAGACCTGGGCATGGACAGCCAGCCCCGATGACCCGGCCCGAAAAAATTGGGCTCGGGCTTCGGGCTTGGCATTCGGGCCGGGCTCGGGCTTCATTTTCCAGCCCGAAAGATGGTTCGGGCAAGGCTCGGACTTCTCTTTTTAAGGATTTCGGGCTGGGCTTTCGGGCTTCAGGCCGGGCTTACAGGTGTGAACAATAAAAAATAGCATTCGGGACGGGCTTTCGGGCTTCAGGCCGGGCTTCGGGCCAGGTTCGGGCTTGAGAAAAGAGTGTATTTCGGGCTTCGGGCTGGGCTCGGGCTTGAAAAAGGAACGTCGGGCTTTTACAAGCCCGGCCCGAAACCCGGCCCGGCCCGACGTATGCCCAGGTGTACCCACAGGATCGCCATCACGGGCCCCCAAATCCCTCCCGACCATCCTTGCCGCCCCAGACACAGTCGTTGCCTCCCGACACCGTCCCGGTACGTCCTCCGCCGGACATGCACCTCTCATGTCATGTGATCGACGAAATGTCTTAACTATTTTTTAAGATTCTTTTGTTCATCTGTACGCAAAGATGGATTGTTTGAATGATGATTTTGATTACAAGGAGCTTGATGACTACATATTCAAAGATTTCATCCATCCGTCTAATTCAGACATCGAGAACGATGAAGATGCTGACATGATAGTGATGATGAGTATCCAGTGGCAAATGAGAACAAAGAGGAGTATGTTCTCAATTTCAAGTGTTCGGTGAAGGGCAAGATAGTTATTGCCCGAGGTAGAATAAATGGCGCAAAGAGTCTCTGCACCGACTACTTCAAACCCGTCTCCATATTCCATTAGCGTTTTTTCTATGTCGTTTCGGATGAGCAGCCATTTGTACTAGTTCTTACTAGATGTTGTGAAGAAATATGATCCCTACCACATGTTGAGGAAGGACAACCGTAGCTCTCTCCTATGCAGAAATGCATGGCTACTCTGAGAATGATTGCATATGGTAAAGCCGTATATCTTGTTGATAAGTACGTCCGGATGAGGGAGAGCAAATCCATTGAGGCCATGGAGAAATTTTCCTATGCTGTGGTAAAGGTTTTTGGACCAGAGTACTCGAGAGAATGAAATGTTGAGGACACATAGAAGCTAATGGCAATTGGAGCAGCAAGCGGTTTTCTAGGTAACCGGAGAATTAAATGCTTGGTTCAGTCGATTGCATGCATGACAATGGAAAACTGTCCAACAGGTTGTCGCGGGTAGTACCAAGGTCACACCAAAGAGTTCACCATCATACTTGAAGCAGTTACATCAAAGGATTTGTGAATTTGACATTCTTTCTTTGGCGCGTCAAGTTCTCACAACGACATCAATGTGCATCAACTATCTTCGTTGTTCAAGAGACTTTGTGATGGGGATGCTCCGGTGTGCAACTACACCATCAGCGGGCATGGCTACAACATGGGGTCTACCTTGCCAATGGTATCTATCCTCAATGGGAGGTGTTTGTGAAGACTATATCCGATCCCCAAGGTAACAAATGATGATCATTGCACAGATGCAATAAGCGGCTAGGAAAAACGTGGAGAGGGCATTTGAAGTGCTCCAACCTCGTTGGAGTATTGTTCGTGGAGCTGCAATGATGTGGGATCTGGAGATATTGTGACTGGTGATGACCTGACATGTAGTGTCGACATGATTGTGGAGGATGAGGGCAAAGGGGTAACCCGCACGCATGATTTTGAGAAGCTTGGAGTACATATAGGCCTTTCGAAACAAGATGCGGAGCATGTTGTGAACTTTCTAGAGATGCATCTACAACATCGAGATACACATGTGCAAGTACAACTACTAAATGATCTTATGGACCATATGCGGATCCACGCTAGAAATCATTGAATTTTATGTTTGGATTATGCACTTCGAATAAATTTTATTATTGAACTATGTATTTTTCTTTCCGAATGAATTTTATTTGTGTTATATTCATCTTTTTGAAAAAAATAGAAACTTTATTCATTTGAAATAACCATTACATTGTTTATGAGGATTGGTACAATTTCATTTAAGAGCTCCTCGAACCGATCAGAAATCAAAGAAAATCTAGCCAATCTAGCAAGTTCGTGAGCAACTTTATTTGCTTCTCCATTACAATGCTCAAACCTAGAAACTGGAAAAACACAAGTAAAATGAAAACAAACATCAAAGACCATCTCCGCTGCTCCCGCCGACCATCCTCCTTCCTTCATGGTATCGATCACCACTATGTTGTCTGAATTAATGACAATAAGATTGCATCCCATCCTCTCGCGAGTGATAGGCTGAATTTTAGGGCCAAAGCTTCCGCTGTCAATACATATGTGCATCAATCTATCTTTACATTCCCCCGGCAATGAATCTTCCTTCAGGATTTGTGTTATATTCATTGTTATGCGTATTTGTATTGTTCTACAATCGACGTGCATGTGGATGCATGGATTTGAGATTGATGCACATAGCGATCGGATAGCGCATCAAGGGGCAAACTATTCCTCGTATAGATCAACATGTTGTCATTCCCGATGCCGATTCAACACCTCGATGTCTGGGCGTTGAACCTTTGAGTTGAGAACGCTCCTCGGCACGCCCCATTTTGTCAAGAAGTGCCATCATTATTGTTGTTTCACTATAATCTTGGTGTTTCCAACGAAGACGAATCCATGAACTCGTGTAGAAGTTCTCGGTCTAAATCCATATGTTTCCTTCAAAGTAAACAACGATTTTTTTTAAAAAGGGGACGATGCCAGCATGGCCGGAGGGTACCTTGGCTGCAGGCAGATCTGTGGAGGTGCAACGGCGGCGGCCTTGACGGAGAGGAGGGTGGGTCAAGCGACAGAGGTCCGACAAGGTTTGGACAACGCCTAGGGGGTTGTGTTGGTGGCATTGAGCTCCAAGAGCGAAAGAAAGGTGGATTGTGAAGATGGACAAGCGTCATCTTGAGTTTTGGGTAGGTACGAGTTGTCGTCTGCGACGGACCTCTGGACTCCCATGGAGCACCCCCCCCCCCCCACGCAGAATTTGGGGCTGAACTAGGGGATCTCAAACATCTAGACTGATCTGGCCCAAAATGGGCGCCATGCTGGAGGCCTAAAACTGCCTGGACGAACAATGGTCATACATTGTCCTTCGACTTCTAGCTTCACATGTCATCAGAGTTAATTCGCAAGGCGAAAGAATCTACTGCTTAGAGCATCTCCAACAGGCGCGCTGGAAAAAAATTGTTTTTTCTTTGCGCGCATGCAGCCGAAACGGGCGCTCCAGCAGGCGCGCTAAAATCGCGCGCGAGGTAAACTCGGTTCAGCGCATGGAGGAAAACGGCATCGGGCGTTGCTTATTTCGTGCGCCCCCTCCCGCGCGCTGGACAGCGACGATTCGCGCGCGAGCGACCAACTGCCGCCCGAACCTCTCCGGCTGCCCCGCCTTCGCCCCGCCCCGCGCCGCCGCCGGCGAACTTCGACCGATGGAAGGCGGCACCGACATCCCCCCAACCCCTCCCTACACCCGCGACCCCTCCGCCGCTGCCGTCGCCGCCGCAAACCCTAGCGCGGGGTTGAGCTTCGGCTTCGCCGCTGGCGCCCCTCCTCCAGGCAGCGGTCTCACGCGTGGCCTTTTCATGGCGCCACGGACGACCTCGATGGGTGCCGTCGCTCCACTGCCCGTCGTGGAGCCACGGGCCCCCGTCTCCAAGCTACCGAATGCGGCGGCGGGGACGGCGGCGGGAACGATGGTGATGGCGTCTCGAAAGAAGAACACGACGGACAGCGGCTCTAGGCGGCCAAAGAAGAAACTGGCAGGGCGTCCGGCCGCGCCTCCGCCGACTGAAGCGCCGGAGAGCTCGCAATTTGTTGTGCCGGCGCCCGATGCGGACAAGGTGTTCGATGAAATGCACACAAGGTATGATTTCGCCCCCCCCCCCCCCTTTTTTTTGTTGTTGTTTTTTACATAAATGGATACATATGGATAGCTTAGTTTTCTTCTACATACTTTGTAGTTTCGATAATGACACATATATGTCAACTATGGGTGTTGGCTCCAACAATTCTCATTGGTCTCAAACCAATGAAGTGCATGGAGATGATCTTGACTATGAGGTGGATGAGGATGGTGAGGGTATCGTCGATGCACCGAAAGGAAGAGCGGGCAACTACACCATTGACGAAGACATCTTGCTATGCAATACATGGTTGGTTGTGTCTATGGATGCCACCGTTCGAGGGGACCAAAGTAGAGATACATATTGGGACCGGATGAAGGAGCACTTCGATACACACAACAAGAGTGGAATTGAGCGCACCAATAGATCTCTTCGCTCCCGGTGGTCGACAATCAACAAAGATTGTCAAAGGTGGGCGGCGGCAATGAAGTCGGTTGACACGATAAACCCAAGTGGCACTAATGATAGAGATAGGGTAAGTGACATTTCTTTATGTTCCATGTTCATGCTTCTTCTTTGGTGTTTCAAGTGCTAACTTGTTCTTTTGTTTGTAGCTCACTATTGCACAAAACTTATTTTGAGGAGAAGAGAAGAAGATCAAGAAAGGCAAGGTCAAGAAAGGAAGAGCATTTGTGTTGCCCCATTGCTACGAAGTGTTGAAGTATGTAGAGAAGTGGAAGGCCCGTGATGACCAAGAGGAGAGCAAGAAAAGCAAGGCAAATATTGATTTGGATGATGATGAAGAGGAGGAGGCATCAACTGATGATGGCAAGAGGAGCCCTACACCAAACCCGGTTGCCTACTCCAAGCCAAAAAGACCAAATGGAAGTAAGAAAGATGCAAAAGAAAAGAAGAAGAAGAGAGGAGATGATGAGTTAAAGAATGCTATGGATGCTCTTGTGAAGGCAAGAAAGGAAGCAACCGAGGTGAGGAGGATGGCAAGGAGCCAAGATGCGGTGGCCGAGGAGAGGAGGTTGGCGGCCGAGAAGAGGAAGGTGGCATTGGAGGAGAGAAAGGTGGCATTGAAGGAGAGGAAGGTGGCCATCGAGGAGAGAGCTAGATTATTGGAATGGGAGAAGCACTTGTTCTTCATGGACACATCTACCTTCGATGATAGGCAAAATGAGTTCATCAATCTTTCTCGTGATGAAGTCTTGGCCCAAAAAAGATCCATGGCCATGGGAGGCTTCAGAGGCGTGGGAGCTACCATGGGAGGCTTGGAAACAAGCATGGGAGGCATGGGTGGCTTCAGAGCTACCATGGGCAGCATGGAAGCATCTACGGGATGCATGGGTGGCTTCGTAAGTACCATGGGCGGAATGGAAGCATCTACGGGAGCCATGGGTGGCTTCGGAGCAACCATGGACGACATGGGAGGCATGGAAGCATCTACGGGAGGCATGGGTGGCTTCGGAGCAACCATGGGCGGCATGGAAAGCATCTACGGAAGGCATGAGTGGCTTCGGATCTACCATGAGAGGCTTGGGAGGCATGAGTTTTGGGTCTCTCATGGGAGGCATGGGAGCACCTCCGGGTGACATGGGTGGACGCATGGCTTTCGGTGTGCCTCACATACCTTCACATCATGCCGTTGAAGATGGTGACATGGATGGACGCATGGCTCCCAATGACAAAGAGGAGGAAGATTCGTCTTCGGAAGAGGACGAAGAAGAGAAGGAAGAAGAGGAGGCATGATTGTTGATGTGCCGTTTGTTTGCGTGAACTTTTATTTGTCATGAACTTGGTTGGGTGATTTTGAACTATGCCATGCAATTGAACTATGCTATGTTGCTTGAATGCACACTTTTTTTTATGTTTAAAAGATCATCATATTGTCGTGTTGTTCATATTTCTCTGTCCTTTATTTACTGTGAGGGGCCGACCCCTTTATATAGCAGACAATACTTCGACTTGTAGCTTCATATGTCATCATACGGATATAAACCAAATTAATGAAAAATAGATAAAAATAAACAACAATATTTCTCTCTGCTTCTGCTTTACTTATTGGGAGGGGCCGACCTATTTATATAGTAGACAAGACTTCATCTTCTAGCTTCACATGTCATCATACTGATATAAACCAAACTAAGGAAAAGTAGATTAAAATAAACAACAATATTTCTCCCTGCTTTATTGAGAGGAGTCAACCCCTTTATATAGTATACTCCCTCCGTTCACAAACATAAGATGTTTTCGATATTTCAATATAAACTACACATTGTATATTTCAATATGGACTACACAGATTGAAATGAGTGAACAAACACATTAAAAACATGTTGCATCCGATTCAAAAAGTTAAGGCTATCTTATACTCATTTTGCAAAAACATCTTATGATGACATGTGAAGCTAGTCTTATTTCAGTAGAATTTATTCAAAGTGCATATTTCAATATGTAGTATTTGTGAACCGAGTGAGTACACAAGACTACAAGTCGATGGGTTTATTCAAACTCTAATAGGATCTCTAAACTGAGTGGATTCTTTTCTGACAAATTTGCTTAATCAATTGAGATTCTAATTAAGGGATAAGGCTCCTCATTTGATGGGCTGGCCCGTATAACTGAAGACATATCATAGTCCATAACAGGGTTCAGCTTAACATGGTACACAGTGGTCTACTACACTTTGAAAGCACAGCTCGCGTTCAGTAGACAAGGGACACCACCTAGTCCACTAGTTGGATCAGCAGGCGCGGTTCATTAGTAGTACAACAAAGATGTACAATTTAGCTAGGACGAATCAACATGGGCACCGATGCAGCAATTCAGAACATTTCAACAAACAGGATCAGGCACCCACCGGAGATACTATACACGTTCCTCGATCCATTCAGACTACCGACACAGCACATTTCAACGACCGGCTAACACTGGCGAACGACTGCCAGCACAGGAAAAATGTCATCGTGCGAGAAATTAGCTGCACCTTTGTACTTCAGAACTCCGCTTCAGGAGGAGCACGGTAATACGCGGGGACGGTAGCAGGGAAGAACATTTGCCTCACACCTTCAGCTTTGATGATTGGGAAGATGATGCCACATGCGCCCTGCAGTTGTGAACCGTGTTTGTTAGCAAAGGTTAGTAAAAAGCACGCAATGTGCAGCTTTATCAAACATAGAAAGATGGGCTGGCAAGTACTCTCTATGGCCAGTCTAGTAAATTTTGCTACGAGGAGGACTGCGCTATAGCGCAGTGGTGGTGGTTGCCGGTGTGCACCCCATCCACCCAGGTTCGATCCCCTCAGGGGACGAATTTTGGGCTGTCTCCCCGGGGGTCTTTACCCCCTAATAAATACAGCTGCCCCGTGTGTGGACAGCTGCATGTGCCTCTCCCGCGTCTGATGTTTAATGGCTGTATTGCAATGTGGTGCCCGTTGCCGCAGGGTGCTGCCCTGTAGTTATATATGTGCACGGAATATACAGTATATATCTGTAGGTCTAGCTTGCGCACTAGGGGTATGCGTGAGGTGTGAGTGTGGTGTGTGTTAGTGCGTGAGTTCAGATACTACAACTGTATTGTAGTCGAGAGGCTTCGCAAAAAAAAGTAAATTTTGCTACAGCAGGAGCATATTCTACATGTTCAACCTCAAACCATGTACTCAAAGATGAATATAGTGGACGCCAAAACTTCATAAAACCAGGTACTGACATACAGCAGTTATGCAAACAAGTGTGACAAAACAGTAGCATGGATGTAGCAGTGCAGAGCTAACATGAATTTTTACAGAAAAAATTGCTACAGCAGGAGCATATTCTACATGTTCACCCTCAAACCATGTGCTCAAAGATGAATACAATGGACGCCCAAACTTTATACAACCAGGTACTAACATACATCAGTTATGCAAACAAGTGTGACAAAACAGTAGCATGGATGTAGCAGTGCAGAGCCAATATGAACTTCTACAGAACAGAAAAAAAAATCATGAATCATATTAAATACTCTGGAGCAAATGCAAATGAGCACAGAAGATGGAAACAGCCAGTTCCATTCCTTCTAATCACCGTCTTCATGTTCGCACTGAAGTCTAAAACATTAACATAGCTATGGAATCATTTGAAAAAGAGATTGGGGGACTGACCGAGATCAATCTCGCTCCAGTCCACATTCGTTTAGGTGAAGGAAGGGGGAGCATCAGCCGTCCAACACCAAAGATAGCAACAGCAAAGAAGTGTGCAACCAAACTCAATGGCCGAGGATTAAGACCAGAGAGTAGAGCAATGGGCCCATTTGAACAGACACCACCAAGGCTTAAGTAATCAAAGCAAGCCTGGCGCATCTCGTCCCTAGCCTTGTCAGGCGAGGCACTGAAGACTTTGTATAGAGCACCAGCCAATGTGTTTATTGTAGAAGCAACCGGCTGAAAAAGGAAAATAATTGAATTAATGGAACTGTATTACACTACACTGGAAAAGCTAGGCATTAAACTGCAACATGAAGACTTGAAGACTGACCTTCCGCAGAGTATAGAATGACTCTAGGTATTTGCAGAGGGCAGAGGCATCATGCAAATTGCGAAGAGGCTTGAGAAGATTACGCAGGACGACTATATCTGATAATGCAACAGTCATTCCTCCACCTGTTAAAGGGTGTCGCATATTGAAAGCATCTCCCATCAAAAGTGCACCAGGTGTTGGATGTGGTGCAGCTGGCATGCTCCTATTTGGCATTGTTCTTATGCTTCCCTTATCAATGGCTGCTATAAAAGAATCATAGATTTCTGGGGGAATCTGAGGAATGACAACATAGGATATCCATTAACATCTCATTACAGAAATCAGGCAGTTGAAATTACACTTAGGACAAGATCAACTGCAATAGTAACATTCATAGTAGTACCTGAGGTGCAACCATGGTCTTGAGATAATTTGCCATTTCACCACTTGCTATGGAAGGCACCTTCTGACCAGGGACATCTACCAAACAGCGAACCTCGGTGCTGCTTATTGGGTAAAATAGGATGGGAGAAGGATTGGCCAAGATAACATGGCCATGGTTCGCATGAGGAAGTTGACAATTCTCCAAGACCAGCCCAACAAAGCAAGACGGCACCTCAACCTAAGCACAAAAATGCATTGTATCAGTACAGTAACCCCCCCCCCCCCCCCCCAAAAAAAAAAATCAGCAGTGAGTATAATGTGAGAACTGTACCTTTGGAGAGCAAAGGACACGCCTTAAGTTTGAAAAGCAGCCATCGCACACAATTGTCAATGGTGCATAAGCTTTTAGTTCTTCACCTGACTTGGTCTTGTATTGCACACCCTTAACTGTACCATTTTCTTCAAGCAAAGATGTAACTGTTCCTTGCTCCAGTTGGACACTGTAAATCCAATAGTATGTCAAACATTATTCTCGGTTGAAAGTTGGACACTGTGAACAGTTAGATTTATGTGAAGCTAACCCGTTTAAAATGAATACAGTTTTTTTGAAAAGCCATGAGAGCAAATACACCCAAATTCAAGAACTTCCACATGATCAGAATTAAACCATTGCAAAAGGCGGCACCGTAAAAGTATTATCATTCCAAGGCATAGCTTATGGGTAAACGTGAACTTGTCATATAGAAGGATACCGAATGAAAATTAGACGAAGAAGTTTACCAAATAGTAAATACAAAAGATATCTCATATGGACAATGAGGTATTACTTGGGCAACGATGCAGCTTTTTCACGCATCCTCTGTATAAACCGTCCATTGTGAAAGCTCCTGCCAGCCACATCTGAATGGAACTTCTCCAAGGGGTAAGAAAGTTTTGTGTTCTTCCCATCTTTGAATAATGCATAACCAAGGACACGCTGTGCATCAATTTCATCAACACAGTCTGGGTAGAATCAGATAGTCAGTATACATTGCCTGTGGTTCTGTTAGGAAACCCATTTTGAGTAGGAGAGAACAAAGCTTACCCTGCAGACCCAATTCCATCAATTTCAGGTAGCCTCCAGGCTGTAACAATTCACCCACAATTCTATCGGGCTCTGTCAGGTCTCTCTCTATAACATGCACCCGTCGACCATCCTGTGTCACCAACAAATAAAGCAGGATTTAAGCAAAACATCCAAGATAACAGCAATCCACCATTTGATCATGATGAGCAACAGGATTGCATTTCTACTTGTTATATCCAAATCCAGATGAAACTAGGGTCATCACGGTAATAATCCTAGGTATATACAGTATTTTCATGAGGATCTGTATCTTATCACTCTTGGCTGGTACACAACCTCTGACAATTATAAAAGGAACTTCCTTAATTTGTTGACTAAACTATCACTCACTGTGTGGAGTTATTACGAACAAAGCCAAAAGAATCAAGTTCAATGACTCGTTCAACATTTTCCTATTGATGATATATCATTGTCGGAGTTGCTGTAAGCCACAGAAGAAAATTAAGTGGGTCCTCAAAGTAGTTGGGCATTTCATTAATGGTGCAAAGATAGAGGACATCAACTCTCTGTTGGAGCAGTTTGAACGAGAGGGCGTGCAAAAGAGTAGAGAAAGAGATAAGATAATACAGATGAGAGATGACTATTTCTCCTATTTGCCGATTTATGAGTAGTTTACAGTTCTGTCATCCACATGTTCTCCTTTATTTACTCAGAAAGAAAATAAGTAATTTCAGCAAAACTTGCAAGGCAGCCCTGGCATGATTTTTGTAAGGCAAGTACAGTAACAAGTACGAATTCAATTCTACGTCCCCGGCAAAGACAAAAAACATGGTGCATGATGGAGACTTCGCTTTCACCTAACCTTGAAAACATGCAAAAAAGACACGGAGTTGCAACGAATCACAATTATTCCCTGCATGCATCTGTCCCAGATCAAGAGCCGTCACATGATTTGCATGCATCTACACCAGATCAAAAGCCGTTGCATGACCCTTTTTAACGAAAAAAAGGTGGCTGGGAATCGATGGTAGCCAACAGAGCAGTTCAGCAACTGAATCGGGAGTTGTTTGTTCTTAGATTATCTAGCTGATTCTTTTAGGGGAATTTCATGGTGCAAATTTTGATCCCTGCGCCCACCTCGTCGAATACCAATTCAATCTCGAGTTCCCCTTTGAATGCAAATTCGGGCCTACTAGTTAGTATTATAAAATAAACAAGAACCACAAGTTTCCAGTCTAAAAGAAACAGGAACTTCCTGCCTAACCAGCGGAACGCAGGGACGGAGGGGAAAACGTGTCACCTTTCCGAGCGTGTAGGCGAGGGCAGATCCGGCCACCCCGGCTCCCACGATGATGACGTCCGTCGGGCCGTCCACGGCCGCGCTCCCTTCGCCGTCAGCGACCGAGCTGCGAACCTCCGGCGCGGGGATCCGCTCCACCGGAGCCCTGCGGCGGCGGCGCTGGCGCCCCAGCGCGACGGCGATGTGGACCGCCGCGAGGAGCGTGGCCGCGGCGGCTCCAACGAGCTGCCAGACGCCGGCGGCCGCAGCCATGCCGCAATGGGCACCTGCTCCTGCTTGGGTCGCCGTTCCTTGGGCCTAGGGGATTTCTCGACGCGGAGCGGCGCAGTCGTTGGGTTTGCGTGTGGGTTCTTGGGGCGAGGGTGATGCGTTCGGGGAAACGGAGCGGACCGCGATGGTGCCAGGCGGTGGGATTGGGACTTGGGAGGAGAGACGAGCGAGCGAGGGAGGGAGGGAGGGAGAGGAGAGGCGGCCGCTTGGAGTTGGAGATTGTTCTGTTTTTTATGTGGGGGGGGGTGGGGGGGAACCAGATCCTCTACCGTGCCGAAGGCACGGTAGGGAGCTACAGTAGCCCGCAGTGCCTCTGTGATTTTCCACTGCGCGCTACAGGAACTCGCGAACAGTATGATGCTACAGGGAGTTCGCTACAGTGCAGATTCACTACAGGGGCTCTGCTACAGTGCACGTTGCTGCAGGCCCCTGCAGTGCCTTCGCTGATTCCCGCTGCGTGGCTACTGTAGCTCCCTGCCGTGCCTTCAGCGCGGTAGAGGATCTGGTTCCGGTGTGTGGGGGGTGGGGGGATCGCTCTCTCCGCCCTGCCTGTCCGTGTAGCTGGCTGTCTCTGCTCTGCCTGGCTGGCTTCGCTGGATTTTTCTGGTGTTTTATCTTGGAATAAATATGTTCGTTCTCTTCTCTGGAGTGGAGAGGACTATTTTTTGTTGCATTTGTTCGGCAATCGGTTTGTACCATGTTTACAAAATTAAAAAATGTTAGCAACACAAGAGGACGAAAACGACGTCACGGTCTGTATCATGGGTATGCTTAGCAGTTAGCAGCTGCCTGACTTGAATACATACTTTAAGCATTGCATCTCTGAAGTTATGAATAAAGATTTGTACGTTAATGAGTAGGAGTACCACGCATTACTCCTAATACATTACTACGCTGAAACATCATTGACGAGTGACGAGTCCAACTGTCCAACTGCCAGACTATAGAAGAAGAAACAATGGCGGAGAAACAACGGGCTGTGTTGAAGAGGGAGGAATACAGGATGCGAGAGGGAGAAGGCACGCTGTCACGCGAATCGGTCCAGAAACGCTCCACGACAGCTCTGACGTGCGTCCGTGGCTGGCACCGTGCCAACTCACGTGCAGTCGCGAACCAACCTGTGGTTGGATGGTTAGAGGGACTGTGGTATCCCCAGCCCAGTAGGGTTCAAATCCTGGTGCTCGCATTTATTTCTGGAATTATTTCAGGATTTCCGGCGATGCGCATTCAGTGGGAGGAGACGTTCCCGTCGACGACGAGGTGCCTACGGTGACTTCGTAAATTTCAAGATGATATGCCGGCTCAGTCTCTCGGAGGTGCTCATAGGGGTAGGGTGTGCGTGTGTGCGTTCATAGGGGTGAGTGTATGCGCGTGTATATGAGCGCTTGCGTCTGTACTGTGTTCAAAAAAAAAACTCACGTGCAGTCAGCGGTGGGGTCGCAGCACGAAGCATCTCGCCCCACCCCCTGAAGCTGGATCGATCGGATCCCTCGTCTGCCACCGGGGCCGAGATGGTTCATGCCGTCCGTATTCCCGAGGGCGCCCGAGATGGTTTCATGCCGTCCGTATTCCCGCGGGCGCCGTCTCAGCACCGGGTCATGGGAGCACGGGACGAAGATTCTTTCGGACAATATATCTCTACTTCTAAGATCAATTTCAACGCGCCGACGCAAACGGACGGCGTTTTTGTCCGCTTTTTGTCCGTTTGGGTCGGTCGCCCGCTCGGCGTTCGTCCTGTTTGAGATTTGACTCAGCAGTGTGTCCAATGCGCCGACCCATATATGCCGGCGTGGCCGGTTGACCGCCCTTTTTCAATACATAGCACAAATTTTGCATTGTTTCACACACAAATTTTACATTATTTCACAAGCAAACATATAGTCCACAACCAAATAAATAGCATAGTTTCAACCAAATAATAAATAGCATAGTTTTACAAGCCGAATAAAAATAAAACAGTCTCACATAGTTTTGCAAGCCGGATAAAAAAAATACATCTATTGGTTGCCAACATGAGCCCACATATGCTCAACCAAATCGTTTTGCAGTTGCATGTGAGTTTCCCAATCACGCATGTCATGATGAAATTGGGTGAACTGTTCAAACGTTGCCGCTCCTCCATGCTGAGGCACAACATTCTCACCCTGAAACTGAAACCCTTGACCATAGAGACGTTTCGGGCGCTCATCTTCTACGATCATATTGTGTATGATCACACAAGCAGTCATCACCTCCCACAGTTTCTTTGTGCTCCAAGTCTTAGCAGGATACCGAACGATGCCCCATCGAGATTGCAAAACACCAAAGGCACGCTCGACGTCCTTCCTAGCACTCTCTTGCTCTTGGGCAAATCTTTTCCTCTTCTCTCCGACAGGGTTAGGGATTGTCTTCACAATAGTGGCCCAGTGAGGATAGTGTTGGAAATATGCCCTAGAGGCAATTAATAAAGTGTTTATTATCATATTTCCCCGTTCATGATAATGGTTTATTATTCATGCTAGAATTGTATTGACCGGAAACTTAATACATGTGTGAATAGATAAACAAATACTGAGTCCCTAGTAAGCCTCTACTAGACTAGCTCGTTGATCAAAAGATGGTCAAGATTTCCTGACCATGGACATGAGTTGTCATTTGATAACGGGATCACATCATTAGGAGAATGATGTGATGGACTTGACCCAACCGTCAGCATAGCATATGATCGTTCAGTTTAATGCTATTGCTTTCACTATGTCAAATACACGTTCCTCTGACCATGAGATCATGCAACTCCCGGATACCGTAGGAATACTTTGGGTGTATCAAACGTCACAACGTAACTGGGTGATTATAAAGGTGCACTACAGGTATCTCCGAAAGTGTTTGTTGAGTTGGCATGGATCAAGATTGGGATTTGTCACTCCGACTATCGGAGAGGTATCTCTGGGCCCTCTCGGTAATACAGCATCACAGAAGCCTTGCAAGCACCGTGACTAAAGAGTTAGTTGCAAGATGATGTATTACGGAACGAGTAAAGAGACTTGCCGGTAACGAGATTGAACTAGGTATTGGATACTGACGATCGAATCTCGGGCAAGTAACATACCGCCGGACAAAGGGAACAACGTATGTTGTCATATGAGGTTCACCGATAAAGATCTTCGTGGAATATGTAGGAACCAATATGAGCATCCAGGTCCCGCTGTTGGTTATTGACCAGAGAGTTGTCTCGGTCATGTCTACATCATTCCCGAACCCGTAGGGTCCGCACACTTAAGGTTCGATGACGATATAGTATTATATGAGTTATGTGATTGGTGACCGAATGTTGTTCGGAGTCCCGGATGAGATCACGGACATGACGAGGAGTCTCGGAATGTCCGAGAGGTAAAGATTCATATATTTTAAGGCTATATTCGTACGTCGGAAAGGTTCCGAGTGATTCGGGTATTTTTCGGAGTACCGGGGAGTTACGGGAATTCACCGGGAGAAGTAATGGGCCTTATTGGGCCATACGGGAAAAGGAGAGGCAGGCCACGTGAGGAGGCGCGCGCCCCCCCTTGCCCAAACCGAATTGGACTAGGGGAGGGGGCGCAGCCCCCTCTTTCCTTTCCCTCTCCCTTCCCCCTTTCCTACTCCGTATGGGAGGTGGAATCCTACTAGGACTAAGGAGTCCTAGTAGGACTCCCCACACTTGGCGCACCCCTAGGGGGCCGGCCTCCTCCCTCTCATCCTTTATATACGGGGGCAAGGGGGCACCCCAAAGTACACAATTGTCCCATAGCCGTGTGCGGTGCCCCGATCTCCGTTTTCCACCTCGGTCATATTTTCGGAGAGCTTAGGCGAAGCCCTGCCGGAATTACTTCACCGTCACCGTCGCCACGCCGTCGTGCTGACGGAACTCATCTACTTCCTCGACGTCTTGCTGGATCAAGAAGGCGAGGATCGTCACCGAGCTGCACGTGTGTAGAATTCGGAGGTGCCGTACGTTCGGTACTCGATTGGTGGAGCTCGAAGGATTGTTCGACTACATCAACCGCGTTGTGAGACGCTTCCGCTAACGGTCTACGAGGGTACGTAGACACACTCTCCCCTCTCGTAGCGATGCATCTCCATGGATAGATCTTGCGTGAGCGTAGGAAATTTTTTGAAATTCATGCTCCGTTCCCCAACAGTGGTATCAGAGCCAGGTTTATGCGTAGATGTGATTTGCACGAGTAGAACACAAACGAGTTGTGGGCGTGGGTGTATACATATTGCTTGCCGTTACTAGTTGATACTTGATTCGGCGGTATTGTGAGATGAAGCGGCCCGGACCGACATTACGCGTACGCTTACGCGAGACAGGTTTCACCGCTACGTGCACTCGTTGCATAAAGGTGACTGGCGGGTGTCTGTCTCTCTCACTTTAGTTGAATCGGTTTCAATGAAGAGGGTTCTTTTAGAAGATCAAAAAGCAATCACTACACCACGTTGTGGTTTTGCGTAGGTAAGAACGGTTCTTGCAAACCCGTAGCAGCCACGTAAAATTTGCAACAACAAAGTAGAGGACGTCTAACTTGTTTTTGCAGGGTATGCTGGTGATGTGATATGGCCAAGACATGATGTGATATAAGTTGTTGTATGAGATGATCATGTTTTGTAAGTTATCAGGCAACCGGCAGGAGCCTTATGGTTGTCTCTTTATTGTATGCAATGCCAACGCTATGTAATTGCTTTACTTTACCGCTATGAGTTAGCAGTAGTAGTAGTAGCAATAGTCGGCGAGACGACCACGACGCTGCGATGGAGATCAAGGTGTCACGACGCTACGATGGAGATCATGGTGTCAACCCGGTGACGATGGAGATCATGACGGTGCTTTGCTGATGGAGATCAAAAGCACAAGACGATGATGGCCATATCATGTCACATATTGAATTGCATGTGATGTTAATCCTTTTATGCATCTTATTTTGCTTAGGACGACGGTAGCATTATAAGATGATCCCTTCACTAAATTCAAGATAGGTGTTCTCCCCTAGTATGCACCGTTGCGAAGGTTCGACGCTTCTAAGCACCACGTGATGATCGGGTGTGATGGATTCTTTCGTTCGCATACAACGGGTGTAAGCCAGTTTTACACACGCAGAATACTTGGGTTAAACTTGACGAGCCTAGCATGTACAGACATGGCCTCGGAACACAAGAGACCGAAAGGTCGAACATGAGTCATATAGTAGATATGATCAACATGAAAGATGTTCACCCTTGATAACTAATCCACCTCACATGATGATCGGACGTGGTTTAGTTGATGTGGATCATGTTACACTTAGACAACTTGAGGGATGTTAATCTAAGTGGGAGTTCTTAAGTAATTTGATTAATTGAACTTCAATTGTCATGAACATAGTCTTACTTGTCTTAGCAAATTTATGTTGTAGATCAATAGACCGCGCTGTAGTTCCCCTGTTTTTATTATGTTCCTAGAGAAAACGAAGTTGAAAGTTGATGGAAGCAACTATGCGGACTAGGTCCGTGATCTGAGGATTGTCCTCACTGCTGCACAGAAGGCTTATGTCCTTAATGCACCGCTCAGTGAAATACCCCTACGGCTTCGTCTGAGGACGTTATGAACGTCTGGCAGACAAGAAAAGATGACTACTCGATAGTTCAGTGCGCCATACTTTACGGCTTAGAACCGGAGCTCCAAATATGTTTTGAGCAACACGGAGCATATGAGATGTTCCAAGAGCTGAAAATTTGTTTTTCAAGCTCACACCCGGGTCGAGAGGTATGACACCTTCGACAAGTTCTATAGCTACAAGATGGAGGAGAACAACTCCGTTAGTGAGCATGTACTCAGAATGTCTGAGTACTTCAAACACTAGAATCAAGTGGGAGTTAGACTTCCGAATAAAGTGGTGATTGATAGAGTTCTCTAGTCACTATCACTAAGCTACTGGATCTTCGTGATGAACTATAAACATGCAAGGGATAGAAGACCCTTAAGCTATTCGCGATGCTACAATCTGCGGATGTAGAAATCAAAAGAGGGAGCATCAAGTGTTGATGGTTAATAAGACCACTAGTTTCAAGAAGGGCAAGGGAAAGAAAAGGGAACTTCAAGAAGAACGGTAAAATAGTTGCCGCTCACGCGAAGAAACCCAAGGCTGAACCAAACCCGAGACTTAGTGCTCCCATTGCAAAGGGAAATGTCACAGGGAGCGGAACTTCCCCAAAGTAACTGGCAGATAATAAGACTGGCAATGTCAACAAAGATATTTGATATACATGTTATTGATATGTACCTTAGTAGTACTTGTAGGAGCACCTGGGTATTTGATACTTGTTCAGTTGCTTACAACTTGAAACATGGAGCTTCGGAATAAACGAGGGCTAGCTAAGAATGAGGTGACGATGTGCATTGGAAGTGTCTCCAAGGTTGATGTGATCACCATCGCCACGCTCTCTCTACCTTCAGGATTAGTGATGAACCTAAATAATTGTTATTTGGTGCTTGCGTTAAGCATGAACATTATATCTGATAGTGTTTATTGCAAGACGGTTATTCAATTTCAGAGAATAATTGTTATTCTATTTATTTGGATAATATCATTGATGATCATGCACTTAAAATGAAAGGTTTATTGAATCTTGATCGTAGTAATACATATGTTCATAACACGAATGCCAAAAGATAATGATAGTACCACATATTTGTGGCACTGCCGCTTAGGTCATATCAGTGTTAAACACATGAAGAAACTCCATGCAGATGGGTTTTTGGAATCTCTTGATTATGAATCATTTGAGACATGTGAACCGTGCCTTATTGGCAAGATGACTAAAACTCCGTTCTCCGGAACAATGGAGCGAGCAACCAACTTATTGGAAATAATACATACCGATGTATGCGGTCCGATGAGTGTTGACGCGCGCGGTGGATATCGTTATGTTCTCACGTTCACAGATGATTTGAGTAGATGTCTACTTGATGAAGCATAAATCTGAAACATTTGAAAAGTTCAAAGAATTTCAGAGTGAAGTAGAGAACCATCGTAACAAGAAAATAAAGTTCTTACGATCTGATCGTGGAGGAGAATATTTGAGTTACGAGTTTGGCAATCACTTAAGACAATGTGGAATTGTTTCACAGCTCACGCCACATGGAACACCACAGCGTAATGGTGTGTCCGAACGTCGTAATCGTACTCTATTGGATATGGTGCGTTCTATGATGTCTCTTACCGATTTGCCACTATCATTTTGGGGTTATGCATTAGAGACAGCTGCATTCACTTTAAACAAGGGCACCGTCTAAATCCGTTGAGATGACACCGTATGAACTGTGGTTTGCAAGAAACCTAAGATGTCGTTTCTGAAAGTTTGGGGATGCGATGCTTATGTCAAAAGGCTTCAGCCAGATAAACTCGAACCCAAATTGGATAAGTGCGTCTTCATAGGATACCCAAAAGAGACCGTTGGGTACACCTTCTACCACAGATCCGAAGGCAAAGTTTTCGTTGCTAAAGAATGGATCCTTTCTAGAGAAGGAGTTTCTCTCGAAAGAAGTGAGTGGGAGGAAAGTAGAACTTGATGAGGTAATTGTACCTCCTCTGGATAGTAGTACGCCACAGAAAGAAATTTCTGTGACACCAACACAGACCAGAGAAGAAGTTGATGATGATGATCATGAGGCTTCGGATCAAGTTACTACAGAACTTCGAAGGTCAACCAGGACACGTTCCGCACCAGAGTGGTACGGAAATCCAGTCTTGGAGGTTATGTTGTTAGACAACGGTGAACCTTCGAACTATGAAGAAGCGATGGCAAGCCCGGATTCCGACAAATGGCTTGAGGCCATGAAATCCGAGATTGGATCCATGTATGAGAACAAAGTGTGGACTTTGGTAGACTTGCCCGATGAACGGCGAGCTATTGAAAATAAATGGATCTTTAAGAAGAAGACGGATGCTGATGGTAATATCACCGTCTATAAAGCTCGACTTGTTGCTAAAGGTTATCACCAAGTTCAAGGAGTTGACTACGATGAGACTTTCTCACCCGTAGCGATGCTAAAGTCTGTCAGAATTATGTTAGCAATTGCCGTGTTTTATGATTATGAAATCTGGCAAATGGACGTCAAAACGGCATTCCTTTACGGATTCCTTAAGGAAGAATTGTATATGATACAGCCGGAAGGTTTTGTCGATCCTAAAGGCGCTAACAAAATATGCAAGCTCCAGCGATCCATCTATGGACTGGTGCAAGCATCTTGGAGCTGGAATACTCGCTTTGATGAAGTGATCAAAGCGTTTGGGTTTATACAAGTTTATGGAGAAACTTGTATTTACAAGAAAGTGAGTGGGAGCTCTATAGCATTTCTAATAGTATATGTGGATGACATATTGTTGATTGGAAATGATGTAGAATTTCTGGAAAGCATAAAGAATTGAAAGGAGGTTTTCAATAAAAACCTGTTTTTGAGTTATCCACAGATTGGGCATTGAGATCTATGGAGATAGATCAAAACGCCTGATAAAAGTTCACACGTCTTGATGAGTTTTTTGAAGAAGTTCAAAATAGGATCAAGTCAAAGAAATGAGTTCTTGCCTGGTGTGAAGTGGAGTAAGACTTGAAAATCTAGGTAAAGGTTGTTTTACATGTTAGGCATCAAAATCTATAGAGATAGATTGAGACGCCTCATAGGACTTTCACGAAGCACATACCTTGACAAGATTTTGAAGAAGTTCAAAATGGATCAGTCAAAGAAAGGGTTCTTGCCTGTATTGCAAGGTGTGAGATTGAGTAAGACTCAAAGCCCGACCACGGCAGAAGACAAAGAGAAGATGAGTGTCATCTCCTATGCCTCAGCCATAGGCTCTATTTTGTATGACATGCTGTGTACTAGACCTGATGTATGCCTCGCTATTAGCTTGGTGGGAAGGTACCAAAGTGATCCAGGAGTAGATCACTGGACAGCGGTCAAGAATATCCTGAAGTACCTGAAAAGGACTAAGGAAGAATTTCTCAGGAATAGAGGTGATAAAGAGTTCGTCGTAAAGGGTTACGTCGATGCAAGCTTTAAACACCGATCCGGAAGACTATGAGTCTCAGACCGGATACGTAGTGGGACAGTCGTTTTTGGAGTAGCTCCAAGCAGAGTGTGGTAGCAGCATCTACATATGACATAGAGATTTGCCAAGAACACACGGATCTGAATATTGCAGACCCGTTGACTAAAACCTCTCTCACAAGCAAAACATGATCAGCCCTAGAACTGATTGGATGTTAATTACATGGAGATGTAAACTAGATTATTGACTCTAGTGCAAGTGGGAGACTGTTGGAAATATGCCCTAGAGGCAATTAATAAAGTGTTTATTATCATATTTCTCCGTTCATGATAATGGTTTATTATTCATGCTAGAATTGTATTGACCGGAAACTTAATACATGTGTGAATAGATAAACAAATACTGAGTCCCTAGTAAGCCTCTACTAGACTAGCTCATTGATCAAAAGATGGTCAAGATTTCCTGACCATGGACATGAGTTGTCATTTGATAACGGGATCACATCATTAGGAGAATGATGTGATGGACTTGACCCAACCGTCAGCATAGCATATGATCGTTCAGTTTAATGCTATTGCTTTCACTATGTCAAATACACGTTCCTCTGACCATGAGATCATGCAACTCCCGGATACCGTAGGAATACTTTGGGTGTATCAAACGTCACAATGTAACTGGCTGATTATAAAGGTGCACTACAGGTATCTCCGAATGTGTTTGTTGAGTTGGCATGGATCAAGATTGGAATTTGTCACTCCGACTATCGGAGAGGTATCTCTGGGCCCTCTCGGTAATACAGCATCACAGAAGCCTTGCAAGCACCGTGACTAAAGAGTTAGTTGCAAGATGATGTATTACGGAACGAGTAAAGAGACTTGCCGGTAACGAGATTGAACTAGGTATTGGATACCGACGATCGAATCTCGGGCAAGTAACATACCGCCGGACAAAGGGAACAACGTATGTTGTCATATGAGGTTCACCGATAAAGATCTTCGTGGAATATGTAGGAACCAATATGAGCATCCAGGTCCCGCTGTTGGTTATTGACCAGAGAGTTGTCTCGGTCATGTCTACATCATTCCCGAACCCGTAGGGTCCGCACACTTAAGGTTCGATGACGATATAGTATTATATGAGTTATGTGATTGGTGACCGAATGTTGTTCGGAGTCCCGGATGAGGTCACGGATATGACGAGGAGTCTCGGAATGTCCGAGAGGTAAAGATTCATATATTGGAAGGCTATATTCGGACGTCGGAAAGGTTCCGAGTGATTCGGGTATTTTTCGGAGTACCGGGGAGTTACGGGAATTCACTGGGAGAAGTAATGGGCCTTATTGGGCCATACGGGAAAATGAGAGGCAGGCCACGTGAGGAGGCGCGCGCCCCCCCTTGCCCAAACCGAATTGGACTAGGGGAGGGGGCGCAGCCCCCTCTTTCCTTTCCCTCTCCCTTCCCCCTTTCCTACTCCGTATGGGAGGTGGAATCCTACTAGGACTAAGGAGTCCTAGTAGGACTCCCCACACTTGGCGCACCCCTAGGGGGGCGGCCTCCTCCCTCTCATCCTTTATATACGGGGGCAAGGGGGCACCCCAAAGTACACAATTGTCCCATAGCCGTGTGCGGTGCCCCGATCTCCGTTTTCCACCTCGGTCATATTTTCGGAGAGCTTAGGCGAAGCCCTGCCGGAATCACTTCACCGTCACCATCGCCACGCCATCGTGCTGACGGAACTTATCTACTTCCTCGACGTCTTGCTGGATCAAGAAGGCGAGGATCGTCACCGAGCTGCACGTGTGTAGAACTTGGAGGTGCCGTACGTTCGGTACTCGATCGGTGGAGCTCGAAGGATTGTTCGACTACATCAACCGCGTTGTGAGACGCTTCCGCTAACGGTCTACGAGGGTACGTAGACACACTCTCCCCTCTCGTAGCGATGCATCTCCATGGATAGATCTTGCGTGAGCGTAGGAATTTTTTTGAAATTCATGCTCCGTTCCCCAACAGATAGATACCGTCACCCAGGTAGTATCCTTTGTCATAGTTGTGGCCGTTGATGGTAAAATTAACCGGTGGGCTGTTGCCTTTGGCAAGCCTATCAAACACCGGCGAGCGCTGAAGCACGTTGATATCATTGTGTGATCCGGCCATGCCAAAGAAAGAGTGCGAGATCCAGAGATCTTGAGATGCCACGGCCTCAAGTATGACAGTGCAAGCCCTGACATGGCCCTTATACTGCCCTTGCCAAGCAGAAGGGCAGTTCTTCCACTCCCAGTGCAGGCAATCTATGCTGCCAAGCATCCCTGGGAAGCCCCTGTTGGCATTCATCGCCAACAAACGGGTTGTATCTTGAGGAGTCGGCTCTCTCAAGTACTCAGGGCCAAACACAGCAATAACAGCCTTGCAGAACTTATACAGGGAGTCTACGCATGTAGACTCGCTCATACGGACGTACTCGTCAATGAGATCACCGGGCACTCAGTATGCAAGCATTCGGATGGCTGCAATGCATTTCTGATAAGAGGAGAAGCCAATCTTTTCAACGGCATCCTCTTTGCACTCGAAATAGTCATCGTAGCCGACCACCCCCTCTCTAATACGGTTGAAAAGATGCCTAATCATACGGAAACGGCGGCGGAATTTCTGATGTTTGAACAACGGGTTCGTTGTGTCAAAGTAGTCCTTCCAAAAAAGGAAATGCCCGCTCTCTCGGTTGCGATTCAACGCCGGAAGGTGCCCCGGAATGGAGCAACGGAACAACGGCAGCTGGCTATTGAGGTGGTGATGGACCAACACGGCAGCCAAGATTTCCTCCTCATCATCGGATAAGGAATCGTCGGAGTCGCAAAGGAAATTGTGAAAAAAGTGTTGGAAATATGCCCTAGAGGCAATAATAAAGTGATTATTATTATATTTCCTTGTTCATTATAATCGTTTATTATCCATGTTATAATTGTATTGATTGGAAACTCAATTGCATGTGTGGATACATAGACAACACTGTGTCCCTGGTATGCCTCTAGTAGACTAGCTCGTTGATCAAAGATGGTCAAGGTTTCCTAGCCATAGACATGAGATGTCATTTGATAACGGGATCACATCATTAGGAGAATGATGTGGTGGACAAGACCCAAACTATGAACGTAGCATATGATCGTGTCAGTTTATTGCTATTGTTTTCTGCATGTCAAGTATCTGTTCCTATGACCATGAGATCATGCAACTCACTGACACCGGAGGAATACCTTGTGTGTATCAAACGTCACAACGTAACTGGGTGACTATAAAGATGCTCTACAGGTATCTCTGATGGTGTCTGTTGAGCTGGCATGGATCGAGACTGGGATTTGTTACTCCGTATGACGGAGAGGTATCTCAGGGCCCACTCGGTAATACAACATCACAATAAGCCTTGCAAGCAATGTGACTAAAGTGTTAGCCACGGGATCTTGTATTACGGAACGAGTAAAGAGATTTTCCGGTAACGAGATTGAACTAGGTATAGAGATGCCGACAATCGAATCTCGGGCAAGTAACATACCGAAGAACAAAGGGAACAACATACAGGATTAACCGAATCCTTCACATAGAGGTTCAACCGATAAAGATCTTCATAGAATATGTAGGAACCAATATGGGCATCCAGGTCCCGCTATTGGTTATTGACCGTAGAGGTGTCTCGGTCATGTCTACATAGTTCTCGAACCCGTAGGGTCTGCACACTTAACGTTCGGTGACGTTTCGGTAGTATTGAGTTATGTATGGTGGTGACCGAAGGTTGATCGGAGTCCCGGATGAGATCCCGGACGTCATGAGGAGCTCCGGAATGGTCCGGAGGTAAAGATTGATATATAGGTAGTCCCGTTTTGGCCACCGGAAAAGTTTCGGGTATTTCCGGTATTGTACCGGGAGTGCCGGAGGGCCATCGGGAGGGGCCACCCACGCCGGGAGGCCACATGGGCCTGAGGGGTGGTGCACCAGCCCTTAGTGGGCTGGGCAAATCAGCCCCACAAGGCCCATGCGGCTAGGAAGGTGGGAAAGGAAAAAACCCCAAAGAGAGGGAAGGATTCCAAGTAGGATTGGAATCCTACTTGGAGTAGGATTGGAGGTGGATTCCTCCACCTCCTCCCACTTCGGCCGAACCCCCTAGGGGGAAACCCTAGGGCTGCCTCCTCCCCCTCCCTCCTATATATACTAGAGGAATAGAGCCCCCCAAAGATACAAGTCCACGTGCTAGTTCTCTATTCCCTAGTTCCTCCACCAAATAGATTCCGACGGTGCTTAGGCGAAGCCCTGACGGAATAGTTCCACCACCACCGCCACTGCGCCGTCGCGCTGCCGAAGAACTCATCTACTTCTCCGCCCCCTCTTGCTGGATCAAGAAGGCAGAGATCGTCATCGAGCTATACGTGTGCTGAACGCGGAGGTGCCGTCCGTTCGGCGCTAGATCGTGATTGGATCGCGGGACGGCTAGCGATTTGAATCGCGAAGACGTTCGGCTACATCAACCGTGTTTCTTAACGCTTCCCGCTTAGCGATCTACAAGGGTATGTAGATCCACTCTCCCTCTCGTAGATGCTCATCACCATGGATAGATCTTGCATGTGCGTAGGAAAAAATTTGTTTCCCTTGCAACGTTCCCCAACAGTGGTATCAGAGCTAGGTCTATGTGTAGATGAGATCACGAGTAGAACACAAAGGAGTTTGTAGGCGTTGATGCTCAGATTGCTTCCTCCCTTGGTCTTTTCTTGATTCAGCGGTATTGTGGGATGAAGCGGCCCAGACCAACATTACTCGTACACTTACGAAAGACCGGTTCCATCAACTGACATGTGACTTTGTTGCATAAAGATGGCTGGCGGGTGTCTGTCTCTCCCACTTTAGTTGGATCGGATTCGACAAAGGCGGTCCTTGAGAAGGTTGAATAGCAATTTGTGTATCACCGTTGTGGTTTTTGCGTAGGTAAGAATCGTTCTTGCTAGATACCCGTAGCAGCCACGTAAAACATGCAACAACAATTAGAGAACGTCTAACTTGTTTTTGCAGGGTATGTTGTGATGTGATATGGCCAATTACATGATGAGATATATGTGATGTATGAGATGATCATGTTTTGTATAGAATATCACGACTTGCATGTCGATGAGTACGGCAACCGGCAGGAGCCATAGGGTTGTCTTTAATTTATTTTCGCCGTTTTTGCTTTACTTTATCGCTATGAGTTAGCAATAGTCATAGAAGCAATAGTTGGCGCGACAACCTCATGGCGACACATTGATGGAGATCAAGATGATGGAGATCATGGTGTCATGTCGGTGACGATGGAGATCATGCCGGTGCTTTGGAGATGGAGATCAAAAGCACAAGTTTATGGCCATATCATGTCACTTATGATTTGCATGTGATGTTAATCCTTTTATGCATCTTATTTTGCTTAGGACGACGGTAGCATTATAAGGTGATCCCTCACTAAAATTTCAATATAAAATTGTGTTCTCCCCGAGTGTGCACTATTGCGAAAGTTCGTCGTTTCGAGACACCACGTGATGATCGGGTGTGATAGACTCTACGTTCACATACAACGGGTGCAAGCCAATGTTGCACGTGCGGAACACTCAGGTTAAACTTGACGAGCCTAGCATGTACAGACATGGCCTCGGAACACAAGAGACCGAAAGGTCGAACATGAGTCATATAGTAGATATGATCAACATGAAGATGTTCACCATTGAAACCACCTCATCTCACGTGATGATCGGACTTGAGTTGGTGGATTTGGATCATGTGACACTCGAATGACCGGAGGGATGTCAATTTGAGTGGGAGTTTTTTTAAGTAATATGATTAACTAAACTCATTATCTTGAACAATAGTCTAAGTTGTCTTTGCAAAATTTATGTTGTAGATCAATGGCTCGCGCAGTAGCACCCTTGAATTTTAATGCGTTCCTAGAGAAAGCTAAGTTGAAAGATGATGGAAGTAACTTTGTGAAGTGGGCCCGTAATCTAAGGATTATCCTTACGGCTTCCCAAAAGGCTTATGTCCTTGATGCATCGCTTGGTGATCCACCCGCTCCAGTGGAGTCTGCAGACGTTGCGAACGCCTGGCAGACACATTCTGATGATTACTCAATAGTTCAATGTGCAATGTTGTATGGCTTAGAACCGGGACTTCAAAGACGTTTTGAACGTCATGGAGCTTATGATATGTTCCAGGAGTTGAAGTTTATCTTTCAGAAGAATGCCCGAATCGAGAGGTATGAGACCTCCGATAAGTTCTATGCCTGCAAGATGGAGGAGAACGGGTTTGTCAGTGAACACATACTCAAAATGTCTGGGTATTCCACCCGTCTGGCTGAATTGGGTATGCCCCTTCCGCCAGAGGAGATCACTGACAGAGTTCTTCAATCACTACCACCTAGCTACAAGAGCTTCGTGTTGAACTATAACAGGCACGGGATGAACAAGTCAGTCGCCGAGCTGTTTGCGATGTTGAAAGTCGCTGAGTCTGAGATTCAGAAGGAGCATCAAGTGTTGATGGTCAATAAAACCACTAGTTTCAAGAAGAATGGCAAGGGTAAGAAGGGTAACTCCAAGAAGAGTGGAAAAGCAGTTGCCCCTCCCGTGAAGAAACCCAAAGCTGGACCCAAGCCAGAAACTGAGTGCTTTCATTGCAAGGGAGCTGGTCACTGGAAGCGGAACTGCCCCAAGTATCTGGCTGACAAGAAGGCGGCCAACACCAAACAAAGGTATATATGATATACATGTTATTGATGTGTACCTTACCAACTCTCGTTGTAGTGCCTGGGTATTTGATACCGGTTCGGTTGCTCACATTTGCAACTCAAAACAGGAACTGCGGAATAGACGGAGGCTGGCAAAGGACGAAGTGACGATGCGCGTGGGAATTGGTTCCAAGGTTGATGTGATCGCCGTCGGCATGCTCGCTCTTCGATTACCATCGGGATTAGTGATGAACCTGAATAATTGTTATTTAGTGCCTGCGTTAAGCATGAACATTATATCTGGATCTTGTTTATTGCGAGACAGTTACTCATTTAAATCAGAGAATAATGGTTGTTCTATTTATATGAGTAATATCTTTTATGGTCATGCACCCAATGTGAGGGATTTATTCTTGTTGAATCTCGATAGTGATGATACACATGTTCATAACATTGATGCCAAAAGATGTAGAATTGATAATGATAGTACCACTTTCTTGTGGCACTGCCGCTTTGGTTATATTGGTGTAAAACGCATGAAGAAGCTCCATGCTGATGGACTTTTGGAGTCACTTGATTTTGAATCACTTGACACATGTGAACCATGCCTCATGGGCAAGATGACTAAGACCCCGTTCTCTGGAACAATGGAACGGGCAAGTGACTTATTGGAAATCATACATACTGATGTGTGCGGTCCGATGAGCATTGAGGCGCGCGGTGGATATCGTTATTTTCTCACCTTCACTGATGACTTAAGTAGATATGGGTATATTTACTTAATGAAACACAAGTCTGAAACGTTTGAAAAGTTCAAGCAATTTCAGAGTGAAGTTGAGAATCATCATAACAAGAAGATTAAATTCCTGCGATCTGATCGAGGAGGAGAATATCTGAGTTATGAGTTTGGCAGTCACTTGAGACAATGTGGAATTGTTTCACAATTGACACCGCCTGGAACACCACAGCGTAATCGAACCTTATTAGATATGGTGCGATCCATGATGTCTCTTGCCGATTTCCCACTATCGTTTTGGGGTTATGCATTAGAGACAGCTGCATTCACTTTAAATAGGGCACCATCGAAATCCGTTGAGACGACGCCATATGAACTGTGGTTTGGCAAGAAGCCAAAGTTGTTGTTTCTTAAAGTTTGGGGATGTGATGCTTATGTCAAAAAGCTTCAGCCTGAAAAGCTGGAACCCAAAGCGGAGAAATGCGTCTTCATAGGATACCCAAAAGAGACAGTTGGGTATACCTTCTATCTCAGATCCGAAGGCAAAGTGTTTGTCGCTAAAAATGGAACATTTCTTGAGAAAGAGTTTCTCTCGAAAGAATTGAGTGGGAGGAAAATAGAACTTGATAAGGTTGTTGAACCTTTACTTCAACCAGAAAGTAGCGCAACGCAGAAAGATGTTTCTGTAGAGCCTACATCGATTGAAGAGGAAGTTAATGATGATGATCATGAAGCTTCGGATCAAGTTGCTATCGAACCTCGTAGGTCGACAAGGACACGTACTGCTCCTGAGTGGTACGGTAACCCTGTCTTAGAGGTCATGTTGTTGGACAACGATGAACCTACGAGCTATGGAGAAGCGATGATGGGCCCGTATTCCGAGAAATGGTTAGAGGCCATGAAATCTGAGATGGGATCCATGTATGAAAACAAAGTATGGGCTTTGGAAGTATTACCTGAAGGGCGAAAGGCCATTCAGAACAAATGGATGTTTAAGAGGAAGACGGACGCGGACGGTAATATCACTGTCTATAAAGCTCGACTTGTGGCAAAGGGTTTTTCACAAGTTCAAGGAGTTGACTACGATGAGACCTTCTCACCCGTAGCGATGCTTAAGTCCGTCAGAATCATGTTAGCAATAGCTGCATTTTTTGATTATGAAATTTGGCAGATGGATGTCAAAACAGTGTTCCTTAACGGTTTCCTTAAGGAAGAGTTGTATATGATGCAACCAGAAGGTTTTGTCGATCCAAAGAATACTGACAAAGTTTGCAAACTTCAGCGATCCATTTATGGACTGGTGCAAGCATCTCGGAGTTGGAATCTTTGCTTTGATGAGGTGATCAAAGCGTTCGGGTTTATACAAGTTTACAGAGAAGCTTGTATTTACAAGAAAGTGAGTGGGAGCTCTATAGCGTTTCTAATATTATATGTGGATGACATATTGCTGATTGGAAACAATATAGAAATGTTGGAAAGCGTGAAGGAATATTAGAACAAGAGTTTTTCAATGAAGGACTTAGGAGAAACTGCTTTCATATTAGGCATCAAGATCTATAGAGATAGATCGAGACGCTTAATAGGACTTTCACATAGCACATACCTTGACAAAGTTTTGAAGAAGTTCAAAATGGATCAGTCCAAGAAGGGGTTCTTGCCTGTATTGCAAGGTGTGAAGTTGAGTAAGACTCAATGCCCAGTGACTGCAGAAGATAGAGAAAAGATGAGTGTCGTCCCCTATGCTTCAGCCATAGGCTCTATCATGTATGCAATGCTGTGCACAAGACCCGATGTCAGCCTTGCCATAAGTATGGCCGGAAGGTTTCAAAGTGATCCAGGAATGGAACACTGGACGGCGGTCAAGAATATCCTTAAGTACCTGAAAAGGACTAAGGACATGTTTCTCGTTTATGGATGTGATCAAGAGCTCGTCGTAAAGGGTTACGTCGATGCAAGCTTTGACACTGATCCGGATGACTCTAAGTCTCAAACCGGATACGTATTTATTCTCAATGGGGGTGCGGTAAGCTGGTGCAGTTCCAAGCAGAGCGTGGTAGCTGATTCTACATGCGAAGCGGAGTACATGTGTCTGGATGAAGGAGTTCATGACAGGTCTTGGAGTAGTGCCTAGTGCACTAAACCCAATGACTCTATTCTGTGACAACACTGGTGCCATTGCTCTGGCCAAGGAACCAAGGTAAAGCGACGTTTCAATTCCATCCGCGATTACATCAAGGAGGAGGACATAAATATTTGCAAAGTACCCATGGATCTGAATGTCGCAGACCTGATGACTAAACCTCTTCCAAGCGCTAAACATGATCAACACCAGAACTGTATGGGTGTTAGATTCATTACAATGTAAATCACATGGTGATGTGAGCTAGATTATTGACTCTAGTGCAAGTGGGAGACTGTTGGAAATATGCCCTAGAGGCAATAATAAAGTGATTATTATTATATTTCCTTATTCATGATAATCATTTATTATCCATGCTATAATTGTATTGATTGGAAACTCAATTGCATGTGTGGATACATAGAGAACACCGTGTCCCTAGTATGCCTCTAGTAGACTAGCTCGTTGATCAAAGATGGTCAAGGTTTCCTAGCCATAGACATGAGATGTCATTTGATAACGGGATCACATCATTAGGAGAATGATGTGATGGACAAGACCCAAACTATGAACGTAGCATATGATCGTGTTAGTTTATTGCTATTGTTTTGTGCATGTCAAGTATATGTTCCTATGACCATGAGATCATGCAACTCACTGACACCGGAGGAATACCTCGTGTGTATCAAACGTCACAACGTAACTGGGTGACTATAAAGATGCTCTACAGGTATCTCCGATGGTGTCTGTTGAGCTGGCATGGATCGAGACTGGGATTTGTTACTCCGTATGACGGAGAGGTATCTCAGGGCCCACTCGGTAATACAACATCACAATAAGCCTTGCAAGCAATGTGACTAAAGTGTTAGCCACGGGATCTTGTATTACAGAACGAGTAAAGAGACTTGCCGGTAACGAGATTGAACTAGGTATAGAGATGCCGACGATCGAATCTCGGGCAAGTAACATACCGAAGAACAAAGGGAACAACATACGGTATTAACTGAATCCTTGACATAGAGGTTCAACCGATAAAGATCTTCGTAGAATATGTAGGAACCAATATGGGCATCTAGTTCCCGCTATTGGTTATTGACCGTAAAGGTGTCTCGGTCATGTCTACATAGTTCTCGAACCCGCAGGGTCTGCACACTTAACGTTCGGTGACGTTTCGGTAGTATTGAGTTATGTATGGTGGTGACCGAAGGTTGTTCGGAGTCCCGGATGAGATCCCGGACACCACGAGGAGCTCCGGAATGGTCCGGAGGTTAAGATTGATATATAGGAAGTCCCGTTTTGGCCACCGGAAAAGTTTTCGGTATTTCCGGTATTGTACCGGGAGTGCCAGAGGGCCATCGGGAGGGGCCACCCACACCGGGAGGCCACATGGACCTGAGAGGCGGTGCACCAGCCCTTAGTGGGCTGGGCAAACCAGCCCCACAAGGCCCATGCGGCTAGGAAGGTGGGAAAGGAAAAACCCCCAAAGAGAGGGAAGGATTCCAAGTAGGATTGGAATCCTACTTGGAGTAGGATTGGAGGTGGATTCCTCCACCTCCTCCCACTTAGGCCGAACCCCCTAGGGGGAAACCCTAGGGCTGCCTCCTCGCCCTCCCTCCTATATATACTAGAGGAATAGAGCCCCCCAAAGACACAAGTCCACGTGCTAGTTCTCTATTCCCTAGTTCCTCCACCAAATAGATTCCGACGGTGCTTAGGCGAAGCCCTATCAGAATAGTTCCACCACCGCCGCCGCCGCGCCGTCGCGCTGCCGGAGAACTCATCTACTTCTCCGCCCCCTCTTGCTGGATCAAGAAGGCGGAGATCGTCATCGAGCTGTACGTGTGCTGAACACGGAGGTGCCGTCCGTTCGGCGCTAGATCGTGATTGGATCGCGGGACGGCTAGCGATTTGGATCGCGAAGACGTTCGACTACATCAACCGCGTTTCTTAACGCTTCCCGCTTAGCGATCTAAAAGGGTATGTATATCCACTCTCCCTCTCGTAGATGTTCAGCACCATGGATAGATCTTGCGTGTGCGTTGGAAATTTTTTGTTTCCCTTGCAATGTTCCCCAACAAAAAGAACTCGTCGGCGGAGTCCATTTTGTACCTTGGCAAACTGTCGAACAGCTTGCGGGCGTCGACGAAGGAGCCGGCCGACGAAGGGAGTCGCGCTGCCCTCGGACCAGCTAGCTGCCCTGGCGGTGTCCGACGAGCATGCTGGCGTCCGACGAGCGTGCCGGTGTCAGGACGAAGGATCTGGCCGAGGCGGCGAGGCGGCTTCTTCGTCGTGGTCGCGACTGTGTCGGGGGAGTGGGGGTGGGAAGCTTTTGGTTCCCCGGCGGCAAGACAGCGGTGGCAGGCGACGTGGGAGGTGGCAGCGTTGCAGGGGGGATGTTGCGGCACCGGCAGCTGGCAGAGGCACCAGAAAAATGGGCGACGGCGGCAGCGACGAAGGAGGCGGGCGAGGGTTTGCTGTTGGAATGGGAGAGGATGGCCAATGTGCCACCGACCAGTGGGCCAGGGGAGGAGTAGGCGGGCGCGCACGCGCGTCCGTCTTGTGTCCGCGCCGACGCAAATCCGGCTCAAAAATGGGCCGGTAATGGGTCGGCAGGCGGACGAAAAGCGGACGCGCGTCCGTTTGGGTCGGCGCGTTGGGCCGACTTTTTTGTCCGCGCCGACCCAAACAGACGCGCGCGGACGAAATGGGTCGGCGCGTTGGAGTTGCTCTAAGAGCGTCTATAACCACACCTCTTATACTCGTCTCAAACGTCCGTACAGGCCGCCCGATTACTGACCGGTCACAAAAAAATAAATTCAGTTGAACCCCTCAAACGAACCTTAAATGCCCGGATTGACTGGCACCCCTCATATCCAGCCCAAATATGGGGCGGATATGAGGCGCTCGGGCGCGTCCGGCACTACTGCAGGAATGCATAGCAGTGACGGGTGGGAAAAGCCCAGCAGTAGCGGGCAAGGCTCTCAGGGCTCTCCGCCCCTGCTAGAACGCCATCAGTAGCGGGCCCTCTGCCCGCCACTATTAATTACTCCCTTCATTCCACAATGTAGTGCACCCGCGCTTCCTGAGATCTAAGTTTGACCATATATTTAACCAATGAGACCAATTACGGCGGAACCAAAAATTATACCACTGAATTCGTATTTTTGATACAAATTCAGTGGTATAATTTTTACTCCCACCGCAGTCGGTCTCGTTGGTTAAATTTATGGTCAAACTTAGATCACAGAAAACGAGGACGCATTATATTATGGAATGGAGGGAGTAATTAGCAGTGGCGGGCATGAAGTAGCACCCGCCACTACTAATTGGGTGCACCAAAACAAGTTTGCACCGTAGCAAGGATGACCACTGGCGAGCACTGTGCTCTGCCCGCCAATGCTAGTAATTTTTGAATTAAAAAAATGCACGTACTATATTGTGATGTACACAGTACAGTTCTTGTAATACTTATTATTCATATGTACATAAGCATAGCATATAGGCTGACATGAAGCACACAAATTCACATGCATCATCAATTTACAAATACATAGGCTGGCCTGGAGCACACACAAAGATTTTCTAAATCGACAAGAAAAAAAATAGGGTAGACACTGCCAGGAAGAAGAGGGTGTTGCAAGGAGCCCTTGGTCGCCTTAGAAGAAGAGGGAGGTGTGCCCCTCCTGCTCCTCCTCAAGTCGGCGCCCTCATGCCGTCATCGTCTCTGCTTCATGGTGACCTGCAGCAAATGGGAAGGAAAGGAGGAGAAGGTGAGGTTAAGTAGGGAAGTTGGCTCCCGGCAAGAATGGAGGGGACGGACCTACCTGGGCCACGCCGGTGTCGGATTCGTCGACCTCTAGCCTGGTCGTCGCCGGTTGCATTGCAGACCCTATAACCCATCCATATATAATCAAGTATTTGAACAGAAGAAGCACTCATGACATAAATAATTGTTTAAGTATGAAGAGGCTCGTTGTCCATCCAAACATGTAAGCCTTGAACATGATTACATGTTTACATTGCAATAACTAGTCTGATCCATCTGTTTGACATCTCAATGAGAAAGAAATCATGAAAATAGGGTAGCAAAAAAAACTGGCAGGAAAAAAGCTACAAGCATCAGAGATGCATAGTTTTACCCTACTGATGACAGTGTCGCGATAGTAATTCAACCTAGTACGAGAGGAACCGTTGATTCACACAATTGGTCATCGTGCTTGGTTGAAAAGCCAGTGGCGCAAAGCTACCGTGTGTCGGATTATGACTGAACGCCTCTAAGTCAGAATCCAAGCTAGCATGCGACGCCTGCGCCCGCCGCCCGCCCCGACCCACGTTAGGGGCGCTTGCGCCCCCAAGGGCCCGTGCCATTGGCTAAGCCGGTCCAGCCGACGCGCCGCGGCCGGCCGCCTAGAAGCTCCCTTCCCAACGGGCGGTGGGCTGAATTCTTTGCAGACGACTTAAATACGTGACGGGGCATTGTAAGTGGCAGAGTGGCCTTGCTGCCACAATCCACTGAGATCCAGCCCCATGTCGCACGGATTCATCCCTCCCCCACACATGTTCTTGACACACGAAGGTTCCAAAATGCCGTTGTCAAAGCCCCTCCTGCTACAAGGCTAAGTAATGGATAGTACATATGGCAAAGTCTCTTCCTGAACATACACAATTACCCGGTAAGGCCACCGGAAACTATATGTGCCAAGTGACCAAGATACATGGCGGATACATGCATAATGTCATGGCTACGCCTAGGTCCCAGCTTTGTTGATGGTTAATATATCATTATTCTCTTAGTCTTACCATGACAACACAAGACAAGAAATCTTCTAGATGTATAAGATGCCGATAGGTGCACAGGAAATAGAAGACAATTCACACAACATACTACCAAGTCTTGAACAACAGACAAACATCTAAGAGAGAGGGAGCATCAGCAACAGGGCACATATGCATGCAAAATTGAATTGAATCGAAGAGGCATTCATCTTTTTTCTATAAAGCAAATAGTTGTTGCATGACTTGTTTGATGAGGCATGAACATAAATAAAGAAGATCATGAACAGATCAGAGCTTGTTTGATGAGGCATGAACATAAATAAAACCATGGAAGTCAGTATGAGCATGGCTGGTAGATAAGAAAAGATGAACCATACAACTAGGCGTGTGCACATGGCATCGGCCAACGCAGACAAACAAATGGAAACCATTCTTTGCTTCTTGATGGCTAATACTTCAGGCTATCAACCACTGCCTCTTTCTTTAATAGAAAAGACAACATTCATGGAGATACTATTTATACAACTGTAGGTTGTTCACCTAATAATTAATTAACAGAACATTTTTCTATGGTCCAACTAGCATGACTCAATGATAACATGAGGAAGGAGAGGATTCGGGGTAGCTTATCATGGCGATTTTATGGTCGCATTGGTGCAGCGACGTGCTATACAAACGGTTTTTAACCCCTTTCCGCGACGCAGTTATAAATCGTCGCCTTACTTGTGTGGGCGATAGGGAGGGTCTATCCCACACGACACAGAAAAATCGTCGGCGATGGTGGTCAACGAACGCAAACGTTTGGCAAAACTAAGCGTATGTGATGTACGCATCTATCACAGACGAGAGTCACCGGGCAACCGTTTGAGATATGGTGTACTTCCCATACGGTCCATCCTTGCAACTCGTGTGAGATCACACTAACATCACACGCGCTATTCTGTGGCGCACCGTTTACGATGCAAAACTCATCACAAACATTTCACAATTATAAATCGTGTAGGATAAGGAGTATATCACGCACACTTATATTGTCCGAACCGTTTGTGATATTTAACTAAGACGATAATTTAACCGTCGTACAAGTACCGGATAAGTTTGAGAAACGTCTGAATGTCGTACTCACGTCCGACAGGATAACTATCGCACGCGCTATTCTGTGATCCAACATTTGCGATGCATACTACATCACAAACAGTTTATCATTTTAAACTGTGTGCGACAGAGATTCTATCACCAACGCTGAATTCGGTTGCACCGTTTGTGATATTGTCTGAAATCACACACGGTTTGGAAACGGCAACTGTGTGCATGGGCGCACACGTTTTCTATCTGTGAAACGTGTCGAATCATGAGGTATATCACAAACGTTGAGACTTACAAACCATGTGCGGCGTAATGACCCGCGGAGCTTTATTATTATTATTTTAATCGCTATAATTTAAAAGTATACATAATTTGAATTTGAAAGTAGGGAATAGATTTTTACATATACATAGATAGGTTCATCAACCAATGCATTATTCCATTCACAGGTACATATGTTCAAGAATTACGTCAACGAAAGAATTACATAAGCACCAAATAAAAAATGATGAATGATGGTTGAATACTTGTATTAAAGACGGTAAAGAAAGAGGCAAAAGATATTCTGGTTGCTGTAAAAGGTGAAGCGGAATGCCCGTAGGGTGACCTCCTCCATGTCGAATGCACACACGACTCTAGCACAATCCCTTGTGATGGCCGACCGTCCATCCTTCAATATCTTCATGAGGACTTCCAGACAGTCATTCTAGTCTGGTAGAAATACATGCACATTTGCATGTCCAACAATCTTGTAGTTTGAGAGGTGATCTTGGGTAGACTACGTTGGGAACCACTGCAAAGGAAAAAGATACAGAGATTGTCATCTAACAACTCATTATGTGCAGTAAAAAGGGTATAGAGTTCTGAATTAATATATTGCATATTATTGTTGTCTTGGACAAACTGTAAATAAATAGTTTAATTGCCACATTTTGACCCATTGTACTAACAATATTTATTAGTTACCTCACTTGATGCGCTCTCCATCCCACTATATAAGATCTAATTACATCCAATGTACTAACATATTGGATGTATTAACGTCTTATATTATGGGGCGGAGGGAGTATAACATGGGAAACAAATATAGCCATGCGAACCAAAAACCATTAAAATAGGCATATGCTCACTACAAACAGGCTTAACAATAACCAAATATAGTCATTCATAATGGTATTGTTGAATTTGCAGAGAATAAAGCTTGTACTTAAACATCAAATTGTATAATTGAACATCACAGAGTGAAAAAAACAGGGGATGTATTACCTACACCAGGCTTAACAGGAAACAAATATGGCCATTGAACTGGTATTAATCAAATTGTACTGCACATTATGAATAACTAAATAAACAAGGCATACTACAAACAACCAAATATAGCAATTGAAACTGGACAAATGCTGACCACAAAAAAACCTTTAAAGGAGGCATATGCTCACTACAACAGACTTAACAGCAACTAAATAGTCATTCATATCGGTATTGTTGAAATTGCATAGAACGTACCATGTGCTTAAACATCAAATTTCATGATTGAACATCACATTGTGAGAAAACCGAAATAAACAGGTGCGTGTTAACTACACCAGCTTTAACAGGAACCAATTGTATGATTGAACAACCAAATCTAGTAATTGAAGCTGGACATATTTTCACTGCAAAGAACCAAAAATAGCTAAACAAGGTATATGCTCACTACAGACAACCAAACATAGGCATTCGTGAAATTGAACTGAACAATTCATACTCCAGCATACCAAATTGCACTTTTGAACATTACATTTTGCATGACTGAATTTTTTTAACACGTCATGGTGAAAACCTAGCATGGCAAAAGCTACAAGAACGATCATATGAAGTTTTACCCCTTTGAGGAGGCACGGCAAAATAAATCATGGGTTTGCTCAATTCTCACGTATGGGCTCATTCCCTTGGAAGAGCCCGGACTGTGGGTGCGCACCGTGTGCTCCCTGTTGTCGCAGTTTGGCTCCTTCCCTTTGGAAGAGCAAGGCTGCAGGGTGCCGTCCCTGATGTCGTGGATGGGCTATTTCCCCTTGGAAGAGACGCATAGGGAGCACTTGTCGACGCAAGTTGTCGTCGCCAATGAGGCCTGACTTGGCAGCTGACGATGCCAAAACACCGCCATAGAACGCGACTTTCATAAATGACAAAAGGGTTTCATTGGCGATGAAGGCAGATTCCTGACAGCAAAGCAGAGTAGATCAGAGGCATACTACAAACAACCAAATATTGGTATATGCTCACTACAGACAACCAAACATAGGCAGTCAAATTGAACTGAAAAATTCATACTCCGGCATATCAAATTGCACTTTTGAACATTACAATTCATACTCCAGCATAGCAAATTCCTGACAGCAAAGGAGTGTAGATCAGAGGCATACTACAAACAACCAAATATAGCAATTGAAACTGAACAAATGCTAACCACAAACAACCAAAAACCTTTAAAGGACGCATATGCTCATTACAACAGACTTAACAGCAACCAAACAGTCATTCATATCAGTATTGTTGAAATTGCATAGAAGATAGAACGCACCATGTGCTTAAACATCAAATTGTATGATTCAACATCACATTGTGAGAAAACTGAAATAAACAGGGGTGTGTTAACTACACCAGCTTTAACAGGAACCAATTGTATGATTGAACAACCAAATCTAGCAATGAAACTGGACATATGTTCACTACAAACAACCACATATCATGCTAAACAAGGTATATGCTCACTACAGACAACCAAACATATGCAGTGAAATTGAACTGAACAATTCATACTCCAGCATATCAAATTGCAATTTTGAACATTACAATTCATACCCCCTGGAAGAACCTGGACTGGGGGTGCGCACCGTGCGCTCCCTATTGTCGCAGCTTAGCTCCTTCCCTTTTGAAGAACACATCTGCAGGGTGACGTCCCTGATGTCGTGGATGCGCTATTTCCCCTTGGAAGAGATGGATACGGCGCCCTTGTCGTCGTTGTCGTCGTCAATGAGGTATGACTTGGCAACTGACGATGCCGAGCCACCGCAATATATATAGAACGCGACCTTTAGAACTGACAAAAGGGTCTCGATGGCGATGAAGGCAAATTCCTGACAACGAAGCAGAGTAGATCAGCGGCGGGGGGCATGAGGAGATCCACGGAGGTTGACCCGAAGGGGTGGGGGTGCGCCACTTATCCTGTGGCATAGCCCGTGATGACCCACAAGTATAGGGGGTCAATCGTAGTCCTTTCGATAAGTAAGAGTGTCGAACCCAACGAGGAGCAGAAGGAAATGACAAGCGGTTTTCAACAAGGTAATTTCTGCAAGCACTAAAAATTGTAGGTAACAGGTAGTTTGATAGCAAGATAATTGGTAACGAGCAAGTAACGGTAACGGTAAATAAAGTGAAGCAAGATAGCCCAATCCTTTTGTGGCAAAGGACAGGCCAAAACGATCTCTTATAATAAGCAAAGCGTTCTTGAGGGTACACGGCAATTTCATCTAGTCACTTTCACCATGTTGGTTTGATTTGCATTCGCTACTTTGATAATTTGATATGTGCGTGGACCGGTGCTTGGGTGCTGTTCTTACTTGAACAAACCTCCCACTTATGATTAACCCCCTTGCAAGCATCCGCAACTACGATAAAAGTATTAAGATAAAATCTAACCATAGCATTGAACATTTGGATCCAAATTAGCCCCTTACGGAATAGCACATAAACTAGGGTTTAAGCTTCTGTCACTCTAGCAACCCATCATCTAATAAATACTCCACAATGCATTCCCTTAGGCCCAAAGATGGTGAAGTGTCATGTAGTCGACGTTCACATGACACCACTAAGGGAATCACAACATTCATATCATCAAAATATCGAACACATATCAAATTCACATGATTACTTGCAACATGACTTCTCTCGTGACCTCAAGAACAAAGGTAACTACTCACAAATGATATTCATGCTCAAGATCAGAGGGGTATTAAATAGCATAATGGATCTGAACATATAATCTTCCACCAAATAAACCATATATTAATCAACTACAAGATGTAATCAACACTACTGGTCACCCACATGTACCAATCTAAGGTTCCGGTACAAAGATTGAACACAAGAGATGAACTAGGGTTTGAGAGGAGATGGTGTTGTTGAATATGTTGATGAAGATTGGCCTCCCAAAGATGAGAGGGCTGTTGGTGATGACGATGGCTTCGATTTCCCCCCTCCGGGAGGGAAGTTCCCCCGGTGAAATCGCTCCGCCGGAGGGCAAAAGTGCTCATGCCCAAGTTCCGCCTCGAGACGGCCGTGTTCCGTCCCGAAAGTCCTCCCCTTATTTTTTCTAGGTCAAAAGACCTTAAGTACCAGAAGATGGGCACCGGAGGTGGGCTGGGCTGACCACAACCCACCAGGGCGCGCCTGGGGGGCCTGGCGCCCCCTGGTGTCTTGTGGTCACTAGGTGGCACCCCCCTCCGATAGTTATTTGCTCCAGTATTTTTTATATATTCCAAAATAATTCTCCGTGAAGTTTCAGCTTATTTGGAGATGTGCAAAATAGGTGTCTCTGATATGCTTTTTCAGGTCCAGAATTCCAGCTGACGGCATTTTCCCTCTTTGTGTAAACCTTGCAAATTATGAGAGAAAAGGCATTAGAATTACTCAAAAAAGCATTATTATGCATAAAAACATTATCAATAACAGTAGGAAATCATGATGCAAAATGGATGTATCAACTCTCCCAAGCTTAGACCTCGCTTGTCCTCAAGCGAAAGCCGATATCGAAAAACATGTCCACATGGTTTGAGAGAGAGGTGTCGATAAAAACAAAATACGGACATAGTAGCATCATGCTTATTATCATAGCAGCAACAAACTTTATCATAGAACCTATTCATATAACTTTTATTATATAACTTCATCATATAACTTCTCATGAACAAGTAACAATTCATCACAACACAGAAGTATTATATAACAAAGCATAAACCTTATTGAAAACCAACAAACTATGTTCTCAGTCAACTTTGCAACTACAATTCATCATATTTTCAGGAAGGGTCTCGTGTCGTAGACTTTTGGCAAGTCCATGACGTGGCTTGAGACTGCGTCGGTATTTCCCCAAAGAGGAAGGGATGATGCAGCACAGTGACGTGGCTTGAGACTGTGTCGGTATTTCCCCAAAGAGGAAGGGATGATGCAGCACAGCGACGGTAAGTATTACCCTCAGTTATGAAACCAAGGTTATCGAACCAGTAGGAGGATCACCACCACCCAATAAGCAGCACCTGCACACAAACAACAAATACTTGCAACCCGACGCGAAAGAGAGGTTGTCAATCTCTCTACGGTAATAAGATAGATTAGGTAGTGATAGATAGGAGAGATAGATCTCTCAAGAACACAAAATAAAAAGAGAAAATATGCAGCAATATGTTTTAGGGTTTTTGGTTTTGTAGATCTGAAAACAAAGATTGCAAAAAAGTAGATCGGAAAGCAATATGTTGGAAAAGTAGACCCGGGGGGCGTAGGGTTCACTAGTGGCTTCTCTCATGTGTATAGCGCACCGTGGGTGAACAAATTACTATTGGGCAATTGATAGAAAATCGAATAGTCATGACGATATCCAAGGCGATGATCATTATATAGGCATCACGTCCAAGATAAGTAGACCGACTCCTGCCTGCATCTACCACTATTACTCCACACATCGACCGCTATCCATCATTCATCTAGTGTATTAAGTTCATGGAAAAATGGAGTAATGCAATAAGAATGATGACATGATGTAGACAAGATCTATTCATGTAGGAATAGACCCCATCTTGTTATCCTTAATAGCAACGATACATGCGTGTCTTGCTGCCCCTTCTGTCACTGGGAAAGAACACCGCAAGATCGAACCCATCACAAAGCACCTCTTCCCATGGCAAGAAAAATCGATCTAGTCGGCCTAACTAAACCAAAGATTCGGAGAAGAAATACAAGGCTATAAGTAATCATGCATATAAGAGATCAAAGAAGACTCAAATAATATTCATGGATAGAAACTGATCATGAACTCAAAATTCATCGGATCCCAACAAACACATCGCAAAAGTTTACATCAAATAGATCTCCAAGAGACCATTGTATTGAGAATCATAAGAGAGAGAGAGAGAGAGAGAGAGAGGAAGCCATCTAGCTACTGCCTACGGACCCGTAGGTCTATGGTGGACTACTCACACATCATCGGAGAGGCACCTATGAGGAAGATGAACCCCTCCGTGATGGTGTTTAGATTGGATATCGAGGTTCTGGAACTTGCGGCGGCTGGAATTGTGTTTCGTCGACTCCCCTAGGGTTTTCGGAATATTTGGGAATTTATAGGCATCGGAGGCGGTGGAGAGGGGCCCCGAGGAGGGCACAACCCATCAGGGCGCGCCAGGCCCCCCCTGGCGTGCCCTGGTGGGTTGTGGTCTCCTCGGCCCACTCCCCCGGCACTTCTTTGGCCCATTGGGTGTCTTCTGGTCCAGAAAAAATCTCCAAAAAGATTCGTCGCGATTGGACTCAGTTTGGTATTGATTTTCTGCGAAGTAAAAAACAAGCAAAAACAGCAACTGGCACTTTGGCACTATGTCAATAGGTTAGTCCCAAAAATTGATATAAAGTTGTTATAAAATGATTGTAAAACATCCAAGAATGATAATATAACAGCATGGAACAAGCAAAAATTATAGATACGTTGGAGACGTATCAACATCCCCAAGCTTAATTCCTACTCGTCCTCAAGTAGGTAAATGATAAAAACAGAATTTTTGATGTGGAATGTTGCCTAACATGTTCATCATATTCTTTTCTTTTGTATAGCATGGACATTTGGACTTGTAAATGATTCAAAGCATAGTCTAGTTTTAACATAATGACTTCAATACTCAAGCATGTCAACAAGCAACCATGTCTTTCAAAATATCAACACTAAATAAAGTTATCCCTAGCCCATCATGCTCAATCATTGATCCATTCATGAAACACACTCAAATATTAACTATGCCCAATGCTCAAGTACGATCATAGTGCCCCCTAGTTGGTTCTTATAAGAGAAGATGGAGACTCAAAGCAAAAATAAAAAATGTGTAAAGTAAAAGATAGGCCCTTCGCAGAGGGAAGTAGGGATTTGTAAAGGTGCCAGAGCTCTAGGTTTAAATTGTGAGAGAATAAATATTTTGGGTGGCATGCTTTTCCTGTCAACGAAAACGACAAAGTAGCTCACAATGTTGGGGAACGTTGCATGGGAAACAAAAAATTTCATACGCACACGCAAGATCTATCCATGGTGACGAGCATCTACGAGAGGGAGAGTGAATCTACATACCCTTGTAGATCGCTAAGCGGGAGCGTTAAGAAACGCGGTTGATGTAGTCAAACGTCTTCGTGATCCAAATCGCTAGCCGTCCCGCGATCCCATCATGATCCGTCCCGCGATCCAATCACGAACCGTTCCGCGATCCAATCACGGTCCTTCCGATCTAGCGCCGAATGGACGGCACCTCCGCGTTCAGCACACGTACAGCTCGATGACGATCTCCGCCTTCTTGATCCAGCAAGAGGGAGCGGAGAGGTAGATGAGTTCTCCGGCAGCGCGACGGCGCGGCGGCGGCGGTGGTGGAACTATTCCAGCAGGGCTTCGCCTAAGCGCTGCTGAAAACTAGACTAGAGGAGAAACGATCTAGAGGAAGAAGAGGGCAGCACGTGGACTTGTGTGTTTTGGGGCCTCTATTCCTCTAGTATATATAGGAGGGAGGGGGAGGCGGCAGCCACCCTAGGGTTTCCCCTAGGGGTTCGGCCGAACCAGGTGGAGGTGGAGGATTCCACCTCCAATCCTACTCCAAGTAGGATTCCACCAATCCTACTTGGAAAACCTTCCTCCCTCTTGGGTTTTTGCCTATTCCACCTCCTAGCCGCATGGGCCTTGTGGAGCTGGTTTGCCCAGCCCACTAAGGGCTGGTGCACCCCCCCTCAGGCCCATGTGGCCTCCCGGCATGGGTGTCCCCTCCCGATGGCCCTCCGTCACTCCCGATACACTACCGGAAATGCCCGAAAATTTTCCGGTGGCCAAAACATGACTTCCTATATATATCAATCTTTACCTCCGGACCATTCCGGAGCTCCTCGTGACGTCCGGGATCTCATCCGGGACTCCGAACAACCTTCGGTCACCACCATACATAACTCTATACTACCGAAACATCACCGAACCTTAAGTGTGCAGACCCTGCGGGTTCGAGAACTATGTAGACATGACCGAGACACCTCTACGGTCAATAACCAATAGCGGGACCTGGATGCCCATATTGGTTCCTACATATTCTACGAAGATATTTATCGGTTGAACCTCTATGTCAAGGATTCAGTTAATCCCGTATGCTGTTCCCTTTGTTCTTCGGTATGTTACTTGCCCGAGATTCGATCGTCGGTATCTCTATACCTAGTTCAATCTCGTTACCGGCAAGTCTCTTTACTCATTCCGTAATACAAGATTCCGTGGCTAAAACTTTAGTCACATTGCTTGCAAGGCTTATTGTGATGTTGTATTACCGAGTGGGCCCTGAGATACCTCTCCGTCACACGGAGTAACAAATCCCAGTCTTGATCCATGCCAACCCAACAGACACCCTCGGAGATACCTGTAGAGCACCTTTATAGTCACCCAGTTACGTTGCGACGTTTGATACACACAAGGTACTCCTCCGGTGTCAGTGAGTTGCATGATCTCATGGTCATAGGAACAGATACTTGACATGCAGTAAACAATAGCAATAAACTGACACGATCATATGCTATGTTTATAGTTTGGGTCTTGTCCATCACATCATTCTCCTAATGATGTGATCCTGTTATCAAATGACATCTCATGTCTATGGTTAGGAAACCTTGACCATCTTTGATCAACAAGCTAGTCTACTAGAGGCATACCAGGGACACAGTGTTGTCTATGTATCCACACATGTATCAGTGTTTCCAATCCATACAATTATAGCATGGATAATAAACGATTATCATGAACAAGGAAATATAATAACAACCAATTTATTATTGTCTCTAGGGCATATTTGCAACAGTCTCCCACTTGCACTAGAGTCAATAATCTAGTTCACATCACCATGTGATTTACATTGTTATGAATCTAACACCCAATGGGTTCTGGGGTTAGATCGTGCTTTGCATGTGAGAGAGTTTCTAGTCAACGGTCTGCAACATTCAGATCGGTGTGTTTCTTTGCAAATCTATATGTAATACTGCAGATGCTGCCACGCTCCACTTGGAGCTATTCCAAATGGCTGCTCCACTATACGTATCCGGACTGCTACTCAGAGTCGTCCGGATAGGTGTCAAAGCTTGCATTGACGTAACCCTTTACGACGAACTCTTTATCACCTCCATAATTGAGAAATATTTCCTTAGTCCTCTAGTTACTAAGGATAATTTTGACCGCTATCCAGTGATCCACTCCTGGATCACTCTTGTACCCCTTGACAGACTCAAGGCACACACAGGTGCGGTACACAGCATGGCATACTATATAGAGCCTATGGCTAAGGCATAGGGGACGACCTTCGTCCTTTCTCTTTCTTCTGCCATGGTCGAGCTTTGAGTCTCACTCAACTCCACACCTTACAAATCAGGCAAGAACTCTTTCTTTGACTGATCCATTTTGAACTCTTTCAAAATCTTGTCAAGGTATGTACTCATTGAAAGTCTTATCAATCGTCTTGATCTATCTCTATAGATCACGATGCCCAACAATTAAGTAGCTTTATCCAGGTCTTCGTTTGAAAAAACTCCTTTCAAACAACCCTTTATGCTTTCCAGAAATTCTACATCATTTCCGATCAACAATACGTCATCCACATATACTTATCAGAAATTCTATAGTGCTCGCACTCACTTTATTGTAAATACAAGTTTCTTATAAACTTTGTATATACCCAAAAACTTTGATCACCTTATCAAAGCGTATATTCCAACTCCGAGATGCTTGCTCCAGTCCATAGAAAGATCGCTGGAGCTTGCATACATTTTAGCATCCTTAGGACTGACAAAACCTTCTGGTTGTAACACATACAACCTTTCCTCACGGAAACTGTTAAGGAAACTCTGTTTTGACATCCATCTGCCAGATTTCATAATCGAAAAATGCAGCAACTACTAACATAATTCCAACAGACTTTAGCATCGCTACGGGTGAGAAAGTCTCATCGTAGTCAACTACTTGAACTTGCGAAAAACCCTTTGCCACAAGTCGAGCTTTATAGACGGTGATATTACCGTCCGCGTCCGTCTTCCTTTTAAAGATCCATTTGTTCTGAATGGCCTTTCGCCCTTCAGGTAATACTTCCAAAGCCCATACTTTGTTTTCATACATGGATCCCATCTCGGATTTCATGGCTTCTAACCATTTCTCGAAATCCGGGCCCATCATCGCTTCTCCATAGCTCGTAGGTTCATCGTTGTCCAACAACATGACCTCTAAGATAGGGTTGCCGTACCACTCAGGAGCAGTACGCGTCCTTGTCGACCTACGAGGTTTGATAGTAACTTGATCCGAAGCTCCATGATCATCACCATTAACTTCCTCTTCAACTAACGTAGGCTCCACAGAAACAACTTTCTGCGCTGCGCTACTCTCTGGTTGAAAGAAAGGTTCAACAACCTCATCAAGTTCTATCTTCCTCCCACTCAATTCTTTCGAGAGAAACTCTTTCTCGAGAAAGGACCCATTTTAGCAACAAACACTTTGCACTTGGATCTGAGATAGAAGGTACACCCAACTGTTACGTTAGGGTATTCTATGAAGATGCATTTGTCCGCTTTGGGTTCGAGCTCATTAGGTTGAAACCTTTTCCACATAAGCGTCGCAGCCCCAAACATTAAGAAATGACAGCTTAGGTTTCTGCCAAACCAAAATTCATACGGTGTCATCTCAACGGACTTATATGGTGCCCTATTTAAAGTGAATGTAGTTGTCTCTAATGCATAACCCCAAGACGATAGTGGCAAATCGATAAGAGACATCATAGTTCGCACCATATCCAATAGAGTACGACTACGATGTTCGGACACACCATCACACTATGGTGTTCCAGGTGGCGTGAGTTGTGAAACAACTTTCACATTGTCTTAAGTTGTATACCAAACTCGTAACTCAGATATTCACCTCCACGATCATATCATAGACATTTTATCTTCTTGTCACGATGATCTCAAACTTCACTCTGAATTTGCTTGAACTTTTCAAACGATTCAGACTTGTGTTTCATTAAGTAAATATACCCATATCTACTCAAATCATCAGTGAAGGTAAGAAAATAACGATATCCACCGCACGCTACAATACTCATTGGACCGCATACATCAACATGTATCATTTCCAATAAGTCACTTGCCCGCTCCATCATACCGGAAAACGGGGTCTTAGTCATCTTGCCCATGAGGCATGGTCCGCATGTCTCAACCGATTCGAAATCGAATGAGTCCAAAGATCCATCAGCATAAAGTTTCTTCATGCGCTTTACACCAATATGACACTTAGCGGCAGTGCCACAAGTATGTGGTACTATTATCATTAACTTTGTATCTTTTGGCATCAATATTATGAACATGTGTATCACTACGATTAAGATTCAATAAACCATTCTCATTGGGTGCATGACCATTGAAGGTATTATTCATGTAAATAGAAGAACCATTATTCTCTAACTTAAATGAATAACCGTATTGCAATAAACATGATCTAATCACGTTCATGCTCAACGCAAACACCAAATAACATTTATTTAGGTTCATTACTAATCCCGAAGGTAGAGAGAGCGTGCGATGGTGATCATATCAACCTTGGAAACACTTCCAACACTTACCGTCACCTCACCCTTAGCTAGCCTCCGTTTATTCCATAGCTTTTATTTCGAGTTACTAACATTTAGCATCCGAACCGGTATCCAATACCCAGGTGCTACTAGGAGTACTAGTAAGGTACACATCAATACCACGTATATCAAATATACTTCTGTCGACGTTGCCAGCCTTCTTATCTACCAAGTATCTAGGGTTGTTCCGCTTCAGCGACCGTTCTCCTCATAATAGAAGCACTTAGTCTCGGGTTTGGGTTAAACCTTGGGTTTCTTCACTGGAGCAGCAACTGGCTTGCCATCCATGAAGTTTCCCTCCTTACCCTTGCCCTTCTCGAAACTAGTGGTTTTACTAACCATCAACACTTGATGCTCCTTCTTGATTTCTACCTTCGCGGTGTCAAACATCGCGAATAGCTCAGGGATCATTATTTCCATCCCTGGCATTTTATAGTTCATCACGAAGCTCTAGTAGCTTAGTGACAGTGACTTGAAGAACTATATCAATCACTATCTTATCTGGAAGATCAACTCCCACTCGATTCAAGCGATTGTAGCACTCAGACAATCTGAGCACATGCTCACCGATTGAGCTATTCTCCTTCATCTTGCAGGCAAAGAATCTTGTTGGAGGTCTCATACCTCTCAACACGGGCACGAGCCTAAGATCCCAATTTCAGCTCTTAGAACATCTCATATGTTCCGTGACGTTCAAAACGTTTTGGAGCCTCAATTCTAAGCCGTAATGCATGACGCACTGAACTATCAAGTAGTCATCAGAACGTGCCTGTCAGGTGTTCACAACATCTACAGACGACGCTTGAGCGGGTGGCGCACCGAGCGGTGCATTAAGGACATAAGCCTTCTGTGCAGCAATGAGGACAATCCTCAGATCACGGACCCAGTCCGCATTATTGCTACCATCATCTTTCAACTCTATTTCTCTAGGAACATATAAAAAAATCATAGGGGAGCTACAGCGTGAGCTAGTGATCTACAACATAATTTGCAAAGACATTTTGACTATGTTCATGATAATGAGTTCAATTAATCATATTACTTAAGAACTCCCACTCAAATTGACATCCCTCCGGTCATCCGAGTGTTACATGATCCAAATTCACCAACCCAAGTCCGATCATCACGTGAGATGAGGTGGTTTCAATGGTGAACATCTCCATGTTGATCATATCTACTATATGACTCATGTTCGACCTTTCGGTCTCTTGTGTTCCGAGGCCATGTCTGTACATGCTAGGCTCGTCAAGTTTAACCTGAGTGTTCCGCACGTGCAACACTGGCTTGCACCCGTTGTATGCGAACGTAGAGTCTATCACACCCGATCATCACGTGGTGTCTCGAAACGACGAACTTTCGCAACGGTGCACACTCGGGGAGAACACAATTTTATCTTGAAATTTAAGTGAGGGATCACCTTATAATGCTACCGTTGTCCTAAGCAAAATAAGATGCATAAAAGGATTAACATCACATGTAAATCATAAGTGACATGATATGGCCATGAACTTGTGCTTTTGATCTCCATCTCCAAAGCACCAGCATGATCTCCAATGTCACCGGCATGACACCATGATCTCCATCATCTTGATCTCCATGAACGTGTCGCCATGAGGTTGTCGCGCCGACTATTGCTTCCACTACTATTGCTAACTCATAGCGATAAAGTAAAGCAAAACGGCGAAAATAATTGAAGACAACCCTATGGCTCCTGCCGGTTGCCGTACTCCTCGACATGCAAGTCATGATATTCTATACAATACATGATCATCTCATACATCACATATATCTCATCATGTAATTGGCCATATCACATCACATCATACCCTGCAAAAACAAGTTAGACGTCATCTAATTGTTGTTACAAGTTTTACGTGGCTGCTACGGGTATCTAGCAAGAACAATTCTTACCTACGCAAAAACCACAACGGTGATACTCAAATTGCTATTCAACCTTCTCAAGGACCGCCTTTCTCGAATCCGATCCAACTAAAGTAGGAGAGACAGACACCCGCCAGCCATCTTTATGCAACGAAGTTACATGTCAGTTGATGGAACCGGTCTCTCGTAAGTGTACGAGTAATGTTGGTCCGGGCCGCTTCATCCCACAATACCGCTGAATCAAGAAAAGACTAAGGGAGGAAGCAATCTAAGCATCAACGCCCACAAACTCCTTTGTGTTCTACTCATGATCTCATCTACACATAGACCTAGCTCAGATGCCACTGTTGGGGAACGTTGCATGGGAAACAAAAAGTTTCCTACGCACACGCAAGATCTATCCATGGTGATGAGCATCTACGAGAGGGAGAGTGAATCTACATACCCTTGTAGATCGCTAAGCGGAAGCGTTAAGAAACGCGGTTGATGTAGTCGAACGTCTTCACAATCCAAATCGCTAGTCGTCCCGCGATCCCATCACGATCCGTCCCGCGATCCAATCACGAACCGTTCCGCGATCCAATCACGGTCCTTCCGATCTAGCGCCGAACGGACGACACCTCCGCGTTCAGCACACGTACAGCTCGATGACGATCTCCGCCTTCTTGATCTAGCAAGAGGGAGCGGAGAGGTAGATGAGTTCTCCGTCAGCGCGACGGCGCGGTGGCAGTGGTGGTGGAACTATTCCAGCAGGGCTTCACCTAAGCGCTGCTGAAAACTAGACTAGAGGAGAAACGATCTAGAGGAAGAAGAGGGCAGCACGTGGACTTGTGTGTTTTGGGGCCTCTATTCCTCTAGTATATATAGGAGGGAGGGGGAGGAGGCAGCCACCCTAGGGTTTCCCCTAGGGGTTCGGCCGAACCAGGTGGAGGTGGAGGATTCCACCTCCAATCCTACTCCAAGTAGGATTCCACCAATCCTACTTGGAAAACTTTCCTCCCTCTTGGGTTTTTGCCTATTCCACCTCCTAGCCGCATGGGCCTTGTGGGGCTGGTTTACCCAGCCCACTAAGGGCTGGTGCACCCCCCCCTCAGGCCCATGTGGCCTCCCGGCGTGGGTGGCCCCTCCCGATGGCCCTCCGTCACTCCCGGTACACTACCGGAAATGCCCGAAACTTTTCTGGTGGCCAAAACGGGACTTCCTATATATATCAATCTTTACCTCCGGACCATTCCGGAGCTCCTCATGACGTCCGGGATCTCATCCGGGACTCCGAACAACCTTCGGTCACCACCATACATAACTCTATACTACCGAAACATCACCGAACCTTAAGTGTGCAGACCCTGCGGGTTCGAGAACTATGTAGACATGACCGAGACACCTCTACAGTCAATAACCAATAGCGGGACCTGGATGCCCATATTGGTTCCTACATATTCTACGAAGATCTTTATCGGTTGAACCTCTATGTCAAGGATTCAGTTAATCCCGTATGCTGTTCCCTTTGTTCTTCGGTATGTTACTTGCCCGAGATTCGATCGTCGGTATCTCTATACCTAGTTCAATCTCGTTACCGGCAAGTATCTTTACTCGTTCCGTAATACAAGATTCCGTGGCTAACACTTTAGTCACATTGCTTGCAAGGCTTATTGTGATGTTGTATTACCGAGTGGGCCCTGAGATACCTCTCCGTCACACGGAGTAACAAATCCCAGTCTTGATCCATGCCAACCCAACAGACACCCTCGGAGATACCTATAGAGCACCTTTATAGTCACCCAGTTACGTTGCGATGTTTGATACACACAAGGTACTCCTCCGATGTCAGTGAGTTGCATGATCTCATGGTCATAGGAACATATACTTGACATGCAGAAAACAATAGCAATAAACTGACACGATCATATGCTATGTTTATAGTTTGGGTCTTGTCCATCACATCATACTCCTAATGATGTGATCCTGTTATCAAATGACATCTCATGTCTATGGTTATGAAACCTTGACCATCTTTGATCAACAAGCTAGTCTACTAGAGGTATACTAGGGACAAAGTGTTGTCTATGTATCCACACATGTATCAGTGTTTCCAATCAATACAATTATAGCATGGATAATAAACGATTATCATGAACAAGGAAATATAATAATAACCAATTTATTATTGTCTCTAGGGCATATTTCCAACACACAATACTTTCCATGCTAGATATATCATAGGCGGTTCCCAAACAGAAAATAAAGTTTATTCCTTTTCCCACCAAACTTTCACTTTCCATGGCGGGTCGTATCCACGGTTGCCTTCCATACCAACACTTTCCAAAGAATTTATTATTTGACAACATAAAGTAAATATTTTTTTTTATTTTCATTTCGGGAATGGGCATCCCTATTACCGCCGCACTCTCGTGCAATGACAAGTGAATAAACACTCATCTTGAGAATAACACATCTAGCATGGAAAAATATTGGACACTCCCCACCGTTTCATGAGCGGTACGGGCACACAAAAGAGAAAATTTATTTTGAAAATTTAGAGATGGCACATACAAATTTGCTTGGAACGGCATGGAAATACCGCATATAGGTAGGTATGGTGGACTCATAAGGCAAAACTTGGTTTAAGGATTTTGGATGCACAAGTAGTATTTCTACTTAGTACAAATGGAGGCTAGCAAATAGATTGGGAAGCAACCAAACCAAGAAACGAAAATTCACATAAGCGAGCATTGAGCATAACTAACATTGAATAATGCACCACAAGTAGGATGTAACTTCATTGCATAACTATTGACTTTCGTGCATGCATAGGGAATCACAAATCTTAACACCAATATTCCTACTAAGCATAATTACTCACTAACATGACTCACATATTACTATCATCATGTTTCAAAACTATTACAAAGAATCAAGTTTAATTTGCCCAATTATCTTCATGAAAGTTTTTATTATATCCTCCTTGTATATCTATCACTTTGGCAAGCTCAAACAAATTTAAGTGAAGCACATGAGCATAAAGATTTCATCTCTCAAAAAGGTATAAGTGAAGCATGAGACGATTTCTCCAAATTTTACTAACTCTCAAATTAATCTAAGTGAAGCATGAGAGTATTTCTACAAAAATTTCCAAGCACACCGTGCTCAAAAAGATATAAGTGAAGCACTAGAGCAATTCTATAGCTCAAAAAGTTTAAGTGTAGTGCATAGAGCAATTCTAACAAATCATAGCATGGTTTTGGCTTTCTTAAATAGGTGTGTCCAGCAAGGATACAAGGGAAAAACTAACAAACAAAGCAAGCAAAGATACAAGACGCTCCAAGCAAAACTCATGATATGTGACGAATAAAAATATAGCTCCAAGTAAAATACCGATGGTCGTTAGAAGAAAGAGGGGATTCCACTCGGGGACATCCCCAAGCTTAGTTGCTTGTTTCTCTTTGGATATATCTTGGGGGTGCAGTAGCATCCCCAAACTTTGGCTTTTATCACTCCTTATTCCTTCATCCATCGTGATCTCAGCCAAAACTTGAAAACTTCAATCACACAAAACTCAACAAAATCTTCGTGAGATCCGTTAGTATAATAAAGCAAACCACTACTTTAGGTACTGTTGAAAAACCATTCATATTTTATTATTGCATTATAACTACTGTATTTTAACTTTACCATGGCTCATACCCTTCAATATAACCCATAGATTCATCAAAACAAGCACACAATGCAACGAAAACAGAATATGTCTTAAACAGAACAGTCTGTAGTAATCTGTACTCTAACCATACTTATGTAACTATAAAAATTCTGAAAAATTATGACAACGTAAGTAATTTGTATATAAACACTGTGTTATAATTTCAGCTCAGGATCACTGTAACATCCCAAATTTTGGAATGTTATATTAATTACTAGAATGATTGTTTGTTTAATTAAGTGATTGAATTTGAGTGAAAATTTGAAACTTTTGAAACTTTTGAATGAGAGGGAATAAAATGACTTTCCCTTTGTGTTTGATTTCAAATTCATCCAATTCAGATCAATGAGAGAAGATGACATGACTTCTTCAAATAAAGTATTTGAAAAGTGGATTTGAAAATTTCTGAAAATATTCAATTTGGAATCTGTTTCATATTTGGCTCTATTTTGAAATTTGAAAGAATTCAGATTCACTTGCCCCAAATTTCAAAAATTTGAGAGGAGGAACATGACCCTCCAAAACCAGGGGTATTTTTGTGAAATTTTGAACCATAAAACCCAGGGGGTTATTTGAAAATTATTTGCAAAAGAAATAAAAACAATTTAGGCATTTTCTGAAAAATATTTTTTTAAAAGTATTTATTTTGGCCGTGGAAAAATGTTCATACTGTGGTATTTATTGTTCTGATAATTTTGGTATATAAAACTTGTAAATTTAGATTTTATTTGATTCTCCAAATCGATCTTTTATTTCCTGTTTTTAAAGAAAAGGAAAAAATCCGTTTTATTAGGAAACCCCGAAGCCCAATAGGAATAGTCCGGCCCGATCCAATCCGGACCAGATCCGAATCAATCCGGATCGGCCGCCCGATCCCGTGCGATCTCCCTCTCTCTCTCTGACACCCGGTCCCACCGCCCGACCGAGCCACCGTCGCGGTCACCTCCTTCCTTTCTTCTTCCTCCTCTTTCCATCGCCGGAGCCGACCGGAATCCGACCGGATCTCCCGATTCCCTGCCGTTCTGGAGCACCTGACCGCATCTATAAATAGCGGAGACCTCCTGCACCTCGTTTCCTCCCCAAAGACCCAACGCCCGTGCCCTATCCTCGCTGCTATTGCTTGCCGGAGTACACCACTGCCACCGCGCCTTTACCGCACCACCGCTCCACCTAAACCTCCCCGACGCTGTCCGAGCCTATCAATCGCTCTGCCACCCTCGCGCACACCTCTCCGTGCTCTTCCCCGAGCTCCAAGACCACCGGAACCCCCCTCCCCGTCGACCACCCGAGCGCCGCCGCCGCCCCGAGCTTCGCCGTCATCGTCTCCGTCGTCCCCGAGCTCCACCGCCACCACCCACGTCACCGTTGTCGTCTGCCGCATCTCCTGGGCCCTTCCTCGACGCCTGAGGACCACCGAAGACGCCGCCGCGTCAACGCCTGAAGCCCCGCCGCCGTCGGACATCGCCGGACCTCTCCTCCACCCTCTGTAAGTCGCCGACGTAGCTCTCCTCCTTTAGATCTAAGATGAACGGCCGAGATTAGAAGTCTTTAAACGGCCGAACCGTTTTGTTTTATTTTGCGCGTGTTCACTTGATTAGCTAATGCACGCACACCTCTATCCACTCACAGCATGCCACGTAGCCCGTTCGTAGTTTAGGTTTTTATTCTTTTTCTGTTTTTTGTTTTCTGAAACAGAATAGTTTCTGTTTTTGCAAATAGGATATCTCTTAGGATTTTTAGAGTTTTAATTTGATTCTTTTTTCATTGTGTCACAAATTTTATCTAGTTTCTGTAGATATAAAGTTTGACCATATTTGAATATCTTAAATTCAGATTCAAAAATATTTGAATTCAAACTTGTTTCGCTTATAACTTGAGTTTAAAAATATATTTTTGAGTGAATTTTTTTGCTACTGGTCACTAGTGACTTTGTTTATCAGTAGGAACAATGTGGTAATTTTTAGCATATTTTAAATTAGGGTTTCAAGCAAAACAGATTCTGTTTTAATTCTTTTTAGGTTTATTTCTATTTCTTTTGTTTTTATAGTTTTAAATTTATTTTCTTTTATATTAGTTGACAAGTTTTACCTTGTTTTCTGTTAGTTAGCAGTAGTATTTCAACCAAGTTTATTCTTATGTTATTTATTATTTTTGTTCGCATGAAATCAATTCTAGTTCAGTTATAACTTGCAATTGATTTTCATTGCTAGATTGATTTCCTTTTTGAAAATATTTTTATAAATTGTTTTATAAGTTTTACTTTCTGTTAAATTAGCTGTTTTATATTTTGTTTTCTCTTATGTTAGTATTTTATTGTTTTTCTTGTTGTTAAGTTTATTAGACAAAAACTTATGTTGTTAGGGTGTTGTTTTCATAGTTCTTAGTTGTTCTTCAAAAGTAATTCTTTTTGCTAGTAAAAATATTTGCTAAATACTTTTGTTAGATCTTTACTTAGTTGTTGTTTTGTTGCTGTTGATAATAGGCTAATTGTAGGAAAACCTTTTCTTAGTTGCTTGATGAAGAATTGTTGATTTTAACTTTTGTCTTAAGTATTTCCTTCATCACACTCTTTTGTGATTAGTTTTGTGCTTTGTGTTGTTATTGGTGTGATAGTATTGATTGCTAGAAGTGTTTGCTTATAAGAGTGTAATGCTTTACTATATAGATTTCATCGGAGAGTGACGAATAGTTCTATCAAGTTATTTTCCTAACAGCGATATTTATCTTCATCAACCTTACCAGGCAAGTTCACTTTGACCATTTATTTCATACCTATGTTTTATTGCATGTAGTGACATCATTCAACAAATCCCTCCAGTAGTATTATTGAATTCTTGTAGTTGAGTAGAATGCATGAGGTAGGAACCCACTCCTTGTTACTGAAGCCCCGGGACGTTATTTGCCTTACTGCTATGCTACGCTAAAGTAGACGGGGTTGGTATGAGTGTTCGAGAGTGGTGTGAGGTGAAGGACTCTACATCAAAGACGACAACTTCATGAAGGCATCTTCAAGTCCTGCATCTTCAAGACCTCAAGACTTCGAGACTCGAGAAACAAGTTTTCAATACACACTACTGGGTGAGGGATGGATTTGATGGGCACCCTGGAGTAACCAGTGGATGGCCGGGATGCATGGAGAAGCGCCATGACATCTTGCGGAAAGCCTCACCCAGACTCAAAGAGACGGATGAATACTTCATGCCCGGAAGCTTACCTGTGTAGCCACAAGTCATTATGGGCTCTGGCTTGGTTGATCTTTGTTGTGACTCTGGCTGGGCAGTGCTACGAGATGTAGTCGACGTTAGGATTGGATGGGCACTGACAGTAGTCAGGGAAACACTCTGAAATACCATGTTTCGTTCGTCCTGTTCTCAAACAACCGGAAGTGTGAGGACATACAAGGAGGGAACGAATCTTGTGGGTAAAGTACACAACACTCTGCAGAGTTAAACCTAATCGATTAGCCGTGTCCCCGGTTACGGACAATTTGAGCCTCTGGACTTGGATCTATCTCTGAACTCTCAACACCAGACTGATAACTAATTGTGGGCAACTTCTAATACTTGTGGGCATTGAGACATCGGGTTGCGGAACCATGTCATAATAGATATTTCCATAGTGAAAACTCCTGATATTCCTTTGTTGTAGGAAAATAAAATAAAATCAGCTTTTATGCAAAAACTCAGACACAGAGCCACAAAGCTTTATTGCATATAGAATAGTCTCATCATCTGTTTTCTCTTATTGTGATCTTGCCGGTACATTCAATGTACTGACCTACACGGCTGCAACGTCTTATGTTGCAGATAAGTTTCTACGACGAGTAAGAGTACGATTCAGGGTTACGGTCTACACTCAACCCGCCGTTGGTGTTTATTGGGACTCCACTCCCGTTGACTGTTTCCGCTGAGATTTTAAGGTATATATCAGCTTACGTTAATTACATGTGATTGCACTTTGATATATATACATTGATGTACTGTGTGTGCCAGCATACTGATCCAGGGATGGCACGGTCACACAGAGGCTTGACTCGTTTTGAGTCGGGACGCTACAATCACGTTACAGTAAAAAATGAAAATTCATATACTGGACGCAAAGTTACTGTTTCAGATTCAGCACCCCTTCTACTCATCATATGAATCACCCTAAAGGCTTTACTTGGCAAAAACACTAAATAAACCATAAAAACACAATCATAACAGAGGCATAATTGTGTCAACACACAAAAACATAAAGGAAAAAAGCAAAATTTTATTTATTCATTGGGTTGCCTCCCAACAAGCGCCATCGTTTTACGCCCCTAGCTAGGCATAACACATAGATTCAAGTATTGTCATCTTTGGTTTTGGATCCATAGGATTCCCTCGTGATTGATTCATATGGTGGCTTAATTCTTGTTCTAGGTAAGTGTTCCATACCCTTCCTCAAGGGAAATTGAAAACGAATATTGCCTTCTTTCATATCAATCACGGCACCTATAGTGCGTAAAAACGGTCTACCAAGTATAATGGGACAAGACGGATTGCAATCAATATCAAGAACAATAAAATAAATAGGCACATAGTTCCTATTTGCAAGAATAAGAACATCATTAATTCTTCCCAAAGGCTTTTTAATAGTAGAATCCGCCAAGTGCAAATTAAGAGAACATTCTTTAATATTGGTAAGACCAAGCACATCACATAGAGATTTCGGAATCGTGGAAACACTAGCACCCAAATCACACAAATCAAAGCACTCATAATTTTTAATCTTGACCTTAATGGTAGGTTCCCACTCATCATGCAATTTTCTAGGAATAGAAATCTCCAACTCCAACTTTTCTTCAAAAGATTTAATCATGGCTTCAACGATACGTTTAGTAAAAGCTTTATTTTGCTCATAAGCATGGGGTGAATTCAACATGGATTGCAGCAAATAAATACATTCAATCAAAGAACAACTATCATAGTTAAAGTATTTGCAATCCAAGATAGTGGGCACATCACTAGTTAAAGTTTTGACCTCTTCAAACCCACTTTTATCAAAAATTTCATCAAGATTTTCACCCTCCAAATTATTGGGACGCCTTCTAGCTAAAGTTGACTCTAATTCAGTCCCTTCATTATCAATTTTAACATTACTAAACAAGGAATAAATAGAAGAAACACCAATCACTTTAAGATCTTCATCTTTTTATGAAGGCAATCACTAGAAAACGATTTTTCTAAGATTTCTCTTTTAGCTCCAAGCATAGCGGTTCTTTTCTTACTTTCATCCATAGAGACATATAAAGCTTTAATAGATTCATCAATCTTAGGCACAAAAGCTTTCAACTTGAGATTTTCAACATCATGAGAAATTATACCAATGCTTCAAGACATATCATCAATCTTATTCAACTTTTCTTCTATCGTAGTATTGAAAGCCTTTTGTGCATTGATAAATTCTTTAATATTACTCTCACGATCAGAGGTGTTCCTATTATTATTGTAAGAAGAATTACCATAGGAATTACCATAATTATTAGAGGAATTTCCAGGAAAAGGACTAGGATTAAAATTACCTCTATAAGCATTGTTATTGAAATTGTTCCGCGAGACAAAATTCACATCTACGGAATCACTATTTTGCTCAATCAAAGTAGACAAAGGCACATCATTAAGATAAATAGGAGCATTTTTACTAGCAACCAATTTCATCAAAGCATCAACCTTATCACTCAAAGTACTAATTTCTTCAACCGAATTAACTTTTTTACTAGTAGGTGCTCTTTCAGTATGCCATTGAGAATAATTAGCCATGATATTATCTAGCAATTTAGTAGCTTCACCCAAAGTAATCTCCATAAAAGTACCACCCGCGGCGGAATCTAAAAGATTTCTAAGACAAAATTCAATCCCGCATAAAATTTGTGTATGATCATCCAAAGATTTAAACCATGAGTAGGACAATTTCTTAGCATCAACTTCATTCTTTCCCAAGATTGTGCAACATGTTCATGCTCAAGTTGCTTAAAATTCATGATTTGCGTCCTAAGGGAAATAATTTTCGCGGGCGGAAAATACTTAGTGATAAAAGCATCCTTGCACTTATTCCAAGAATCGATACTATTGCGTGGCAAAGAGGAAAACCAAATTTTTGCACGATCCCGCAAGGAAAAAGGAAATAGTTTCAACTTTACAATATCATTGTCCACATCTTTTTTGTTTTGCATATCACACAATTCTACGAACGTGTTTAGATGGGACACGGCATCCTCATTAGGATTACCGGCAAATTGATCTTTCATGACAAGATTCAACAAAGCGCCATTAATATCACAAGACTCTGCACTAGTGTCGGAAGGAGCAATCGGAGTACTAATAAAATCATTGGTATTAGTATTGGAAAAATCACACAACTTTGTGTTCTCTTGAGTCATCGTGACTATGCAAACAAGATTGAAAGCAAGGAAGAGATCCGGCGAGAAAAAGGCAAACGAAAAAGGAGGCGAATAAAACGGCAAATTATTGAAGTGGGGTAGAGGAAAACGAGAGGCAAATGGCAAATAATGTATTTGCAAGGAGATGAGATTTGTGATTAGGAACCTTGTAGATGATGATGGAGTCCCCTCGACGCCTACGATAGGCACGTAGAAGAGACCGCTTCCTCCCCGGCAATGGCGCCAGAAATTCCTTTGACGTGGCTTGAGAGTGCGTCGGTATTTCCACAAAGAGGAAGGGATGATGCAGCACAGTGACGATAAGAATTTCCCTAACTTATGAAACCATGGTTATCGAACCAGTAGGAGGATCACCACCACCCAATAAGCAACACCTGCACACAAACAACAAATACTTGCAACTCGACGCGAAAGAGAGGTTGTCAATCTCTCTACGGTAAAAAGATAGATTAGGTAGTGATAGATAGGAGAGATAGATCTCTCAAGAACACAAAATAAAAAGAGCAAATAAAATATGCAGCAATATGTTTTTCGGTTTTTGGTTTTGTAGATCTGAAAACAAAGATGCAAAAAGATAGATCTGAAAGCAATATGTTGGAAAAGTAGACCCGGGGGCGTAGGGTTCACTAGTGGTGTAGCGACCCGACCCGAAACGGTCGAATCTCCGGTGTTTCCGTACCATCCCAAGATCATGCTGGTACACACATGGTACATCAATGTATATATCAAGAGTTCAATCACAACTGCTTTATTAATCGAAATCTCATATCGAGTCCTTTATTACAATAAGGATTACAATAAAGTGGCTGAAGGCCAACTCATGAGATAAACTAATCAAAATCTTGCGGAAGCTTCAAAGGTAGTTGAGTCCATCTGACTCCAAGGGCATCTCACCGAGCGTAGAGCGTATCCTCACTCCTGGTCGGAAAAGTACTCTGCAACATGATACGTTGCAGCCGTGTAGGTCAGCATATTGAATATGCCGGCAAGTCACAAAAGAGAGGGGGAAAATAATCATCTATTCTATATGCATATATGGCAGGTGGGGCTGAAAGTTAAGTTTAGCGTAAAGCAAATTTTCCTACAACAAGAGAGGGGCAAAGCGAAAATTATTACTACCATGTTGGTTGATTAATGAGAAGGTTCCACCAACCATTTCTCATACCCAATAATACCCACATCATTATAATTATTTGTGTTGAGAATTCCTGATAGTTTCAGTTCCTTTGGCTCAAGTTGTCCATGACCGTGGACACGGCTAATCGATTAGGTTTGGTACTCTGCAGAGTTTTGCACACGTTCCCCACAAGATTTGATCGCCTCCGTTGAAGTCCTCGCACTGCAGTGTGTTTGAGAACCGGATGATCAAAACATGGTCTTCTAAAGGGTTCCTCTGAGACACTGTCGGTGCCCATCCTTTCCTACCGTTCGTCTACTTCTCGTAGCACCGCCCGTCCAGAGTCGCCACGATGTCCAACCAAGCCAGAGCCCATAATGGCTTGTGGCTGTGCAGGTAAGCCTCGGGTCTTGAAGTATCCATCCATCTCTTTGTGCCTGGGTGGACCTTTCCGCATGAATACTGGCGCTTCTCCAGCATCATCTAGGCAAATCCACTGGTTTCTCCAGGGTGCCGTTCATACCGTCATCCACCCAGAGGTGTATTGCATCTTGAGGTCTTGAAAATTCTTGGAGTCTTGAGTCTTTATCATTAAGTTCTCACAACACTCATGAAACACTCAACCACACCCCGTCTACTAAAAGCATAGCAAAATAAAATAACGTCCCGGGTCAAAGTAACAAGGGTGTTGGGGTACCTACCACATGATACTACTCAAGTAACCAAATTTCCAAGTACCTACTTTGCATGCAATGGGTGGAAGGGTAGAACTAATGCAATTTGAAAACATAGGTAATAACATGATCAATGTGAACTTGCCTTGCTGACGATCTTCGTACTCGAGTGACTCTAGATAACAAGCCTCGCACTCCGGATGATCTAACGAATCAAACAATTACAAAATCAGCATAACCATAACACAACTTACACTAACAGCAAGGTAAACTAATAATACTAAAACAATCAATAGCACAATCAAAAGAAAAGAAAACCAAAACAAATAGAAAGCCTCTCAAATTTTGTGGCAAAGCTTCTACTAAAACAAAACATGACAAGAATTGTTTTCAGCAACTAATATATAAATAACAGAAAGTAAAAGTAAAAGTTTTATTAGAAAACAGAAAGTATTTCACCATAAATCTTTTATGCAAAAAAGAACTACTATAAACCTATTATAAAACACCACATAAAGTGGAAACAATGTTTTCCTACTAAAACAAAGAACAAAACAATAAAAATATTTTTATTAACATAAAATAAATCACCTAATGCTAAACAACAGAAACTAAAAGAAATATGACAGAAAGTTAAAATAAAACAGAATCAAAACAAACTAGAACAAAATAAAACAAATTAACCCTAAAAGAAACTAAACAGAATCTGTTTTGCCAAAAACACTATTTTAAAATATACTAAAAATTCCCAAATGGAACAGGGTGATAAAACTAACTAATACAAAACAGTAGCAAAAAGAATCACTCAAAAATATATTTTTAAACTCAAGATATTCAGATTCTAGTGATTTGAACAAATTCAAAATAATTCAAATTTAAATGTCCAGAATTTGAAATCTAAAGCTACTGGCATAAACTACATACAATTTGTGAACTACTGCAAAAAGAATAAACTAAAAACTCCTAATATTCTAGGAGATATTCACAAAACAAAAACTGGTTGTATTCTGTTTAAAAAACTAAAAACAGAAATAAAAGAAAAACCTATACTACGAACATGCTACGTGGCGGGCTAAGAGTGGATGCGGGTGTGCGCGCGTTAGCTAGTCCGGTGAACGTTCACTAAATAAAAAAAAATGGTTCGGGACTAAATAAAATCTAATTGTGGCCGTACGTTTTAGATCTAACGGTCAAAGGGGGGGTGGGGTGCTCACAGCGGCGGCGGGAGGTGCTCCGGCGATGACAGACGGCGGTGGAGCTTCGGGCGTGGACGGGGACGACGCTCCGGTGGTCGGGGACGGCGTCCGAGGCTACCAAACGGCGGCGGGGATCCTCCGGCGTCGATTGGCGGTGGAGTTGGAGCTCGGGGGCGTCGGCGTTGAGCTCCACGAGCTCGGGGAGCTTCGGGTGGTGGAGCCGAACTCCGACGAAGATGTGCGGTGGCGTGGAGGCGTGGAGGTTCGGGTTTTTGAGCAAACATGAGCTGCGGGGGTCCTCCTCTATTTATAGGGGCGTCTCGGGGCGAAGATTAGGCAAGGGAGAGGGAGATCTGGTCGGATCCGGTGCGGCTCCGGCGACAGAAGGAAAGGGAGGGAGAAGGAAGGAGAAGAGCGACGGGAAGGAAGGAGCGGACGGTGGGCCCGGGCGGTCAGTGGGAGAGAGGGAGGCGGCGGGGCAATCGGTGGCCGATCCGAAAGATCTTCGGATCTGATCCGGGGTGGATCGGGCCGCCACTATTCCTATTGGGCCTCGGATACGATTCCGTTTATAAAACTTTTTCCTAATAATCAAAAACAGGAAAGAAAACAAAGAAAAGGAAAAAGTAGATAGGGTTAAATATAGAGGTATTATATACCAAAATGTTCAGAAAAATAAATTCTACACGATGGACATTTTTCCACGGACAAATAAAATACTTTTTAAAACAGTATTTTCAGAAATGCCCAAATTTGATTTATATCTTTTGCAAATATTTTTCAAATAACCCTCTGGTTATTATAGTTCAAAAGTTTCACAGCAATACCCCTGGTGTGGAGGGTCATGTTCCTCCTCTCCTATTTGAAATATTTCAGGGGTTTGCAAATTTTTGAAAAGCAAAAGCAAAAGAATAGAAATGAGTTTCCATATTTCAAATAAGAACTCCAGATTTTTTTTTATTCACTCACAGATATTATGCAAACAATATGATGTGATGCTTAACTATATTTCATAACATTCCAAAATGAAATTTTGGGATGTTACAAACCTACCCACCTTAAGATGAATCTCGCCCTCGAGATTCGGGTTGGCTAGAAAATAGGTGCGGGTGGTCTCGACGAAGATCTTCTTCTCGTTCCCAGGTGGCTTCTTCCTCGGTGTGGTGACTCCACAGAACCTTGCATAACTTGATGATCTTGCTGCGGGTAACTCTGTTGGCTGTCTCGAGGATCCTGACGGGTTTCTCCTCATAGGTCAGATCACTGTCAAGCTGTATGGCCTCTAGGGGCACTGTGCCTCTCAAAGGAATATCAGCCATCTCAGCATGGCATTTCTTCATCTGGGAAACATGGAAGACATCGTGAACTCCAGACAATCCTTCCGGCAATTCCAGCTTATATGCCACTTCGCCTCTACGTTCAAGAATTTTGTAGGGGCCTATAAATCGGGGTGCTAACTTTCCTTTAACACCAAACCTCTTGATTCCTCGAAGTGGGGACACACGGAGATATGCTCGGTCTCCCACTTCGTATGTCACCTCCTTGCGTTTGCTATCAGCATAGCTCTTCTGTCTGGACTGGGCTATCTTGAGTCGGTCACGAATCAACTTGACCTTCTCTTCAGAATCTCGGATAAGATCGGGACCAAAAAGTTTTCGGTCTCCAACACCATCCCACAACAATGGTGTTCTGCACCTCCTTCCATATAAAGCTTCGAAAGGGGCCATCTTCAGACTGGTCTGATAACTATTGTTGTATGAGAACTCTGCATAAGGTAGGTTATCGTCCCAACTAGACCCATAGTCTAGCACACAAGCTCTCAACATGTCCTCCAGAATCTGGTTGACTCTCTCGGTCTGTCCATCTGTCTGCGGATGAAATGCTGTACTGAACTCCAGCCTTGTACCTAAAGTTTCATGTAACTGATGCCAAAACTTTGAGGTAAATTGTGTTCCTCTATCTGACACGATACTCCTCGGAACTCCATGCAGACATACGATCCTGGTCATATATATCTTGGCTAACTTAGCACTGGTATAGGTGGTCTTCACTGGAATGAAATGAGCCACCTTGGTCAAGCGATCGACCACTACCCAGATGGAATCATAACCTGAACGGGTCCTGGGTAATCCTGTGATGAAGTCCATACCAAGCTTCTCCCATTTCCACTCGGGTATCGGCAAAGGTTGAAGTAACCCTGCTGGTTTCTGATGTTCTGCCTTTACTCGCTGACAAACATCACATACTGCGACATGCTCGGCAATATCCTTCTTCATACCTGTCCACCAGAAACTTTCCTTCAAGTCCAGATACATCTTGGTGTTGCCTGGGTGTATCGAGTATGGCGAATCGTGGGCTTCTTGAAGTATCAACTTCCTGAGCTCTGGGTCATTGGGCACATAGATACGGTCCTCAAACCATAGGGTTCCGTGTTCATCCTCACGAAAACCTTTAGCTTTCCCATCCTTCATTCTTTGCTTTATCTCAGCTATTTCCTTGTCCGACTTCTGGGCTTCACGGATTCTACCGGTCAAAGTGGATTGAATCTCTAGTGTGGAACCATATCCTCTTGGAACTATCTCCAATTTGAGCTCTCTGAGATCGTCGGCTAACTCCTGGGGTAATCCTCCTGCTATGAGTGTGTTCACATAACTCTTACGGCTCAAAGCATCTGCTACAACATTTGCCTTCCCTGGATGGTAGTGCAATCTCATGTCATAGTCCTTGATCAACTCTAGCCATCTCCTCTGTCTGAGGTTCAACTCCTTCTGCGTGAAGATATACTTCAGGCTCTTGTGATCAGTGTAAATATCACAACTATTTCCGATAAGGAAATGTCTCCAGGTCTTGAGTGCGTGCACTACGGCTGCTAACTCCAAATCATGGGTGGCATAGTTCAACTCATGAGGTCGTAGCTGTCTGGATGCATATGCTACAACTTTTCCCTCTTGCATGAGTACTCCTCCAAGTCCTTGACGTGAAGCATCACAATAAACCTGGAAGTCCTTCCGAATGTTCGGCAAAATCAACACTGGGGCTGTGACCAAACGTTTCTTCAACTCCTGGAAACTGGCCTCACATTCCTCGGTCCAAATATACTTAGACTCTTTCTTCAATAACTCCGTCATGGGCTTGGCTATCTTCGAGAAGTTCTCGATAAACCTCCGATAATATCCGGCAAGTCCGAGGAAACTGCGGATCTCCTTAACTGAGGTGGGTGACTTCCACTCGGTAACTGCTGCAACCTTAGCAGGATCCACGGCTATTCCATCTCCAGAAATAATGTGTCCAAGAAATCCAACTTCCTTCAACCAAAATTCGCATTTGCTGAACTTGGCATATAACTGATGCTCTCTGAGCTTCTCCAGAACTAAACGCAAGTGTTCCTTGTGTTCTTCCTCGCTCTTGGAGAATATCAATATATCATCGATGAACACCACGACAAACTTGTCCAGATATTCCATAAATACCTTGTTCATCATACTCATGAAATAGGCAGGAGCATTAGTCAAACCAAAGGACATGACTGTATACTCATATAGGCCATACCTTGTGGTGAAGGCTGTTTTGGGTATATCCTGTTCACGAATTTTCAACTGATGATACCCTGATCGAAGATCGATCTTGGAGAACACTTTGGCTCCAACTAGTTGATCAAACAAGTCGTTAATCATCGGCAGAGGGTACTTGTTCTTGATAGTCACCTCGTTCAATGCACAATAATCGACTACCATTCTCAAGGTTTTATCCTTCTTCTCTACCAAAAGAACTGGGGCTCCCCAAGGTGAAGAACTTGGGCGAATATACCCCTTGTCCAATAACTCCTTAATCTGCTTCTTGATTTCTTCTAAGTCATTTGCGGGCATCCTATAGGGTCTCTTGGATATTGGGGCTGTCCCTGGCAATAACTCAATCAGGAACTCAATCTCTCTATCCGGTGGCATGCCTGGCAATTCCTCCGGGAATACATCTGGGAAGTCTTGTACTACCGGCATTTCCTCCTGAACAACTCCTGTAAGGGAATTCACCCGCGTACTCTTCGGTGTGCGTCGGGATACATACTTAATCCTCTTCTGTTCTGGGGTGGTGAGCAAAATAGACTTGCTGGGACAGTCAAGGTTTCCTTCATACTTGGTCATCCAATCCATGCCTAGGATTACATCCAATTCCTGTGACTCTAAGACGATGAGGTCGGTGGGAAATACATGGTTACCAATGTTGAGTTTCAATGCGTGGCATCCTATCCCTGCCGTCATCATGCCTCCTGGGGAACTGACCTTAATGGGCTGACTAAGGGTTCTAGTGGGCAAACCGTACTTTTCCACAACTACCCTTGATATGAATGAATGAGTTGCACCAGAATCAAAAAGTACCAATACAGGACGTGAATGCAACAAAAACTTACCAACCACAGTCTCGGGCTGATCATAGACTTCCTCCACATCAATGTGGTTCACCTGAGCACGGGGAAAAGGATTGGGCTTCTTAGCTGATGAGTTGCCGTTGCCATTGCCGTTTCCATTTCCCTGCTTGTTCTGGGGACATTCAGTGGCATAGTGCCCTGTCTTCTGGCACTTGAAGCAGGTGATATGGCTCAGATCCTTCTGAGCTGGAGCGGGACGGTGCTGGTTGCCATTGCCATTTCCGTTGCCATTTTTGAAATTGCCATTGTTGGGACGATTATTCCCATTTCCTCCATGGTTGTGGCCTCCATGGTTGTGCACGGCATGAGTGTGTCCTCCATACTTACCGGTCCCTGATCCGGTATTCCCTGAGTACGGGGAGTAGCGGGGCTTCTGCTGAGCTCCAGAGTAAGACTTCCCCTGTCCATATTTCCTCTTGCGACTCTCAATTTGCTGCTGCTTACCCTCCAAGATGAGGGCCTTGTCTACCAGCTCCTGGTAGTTGTTGAAAGTAGCCACAATCAGCTGCATGCTCAACTCATCGTTGAGTCCCTCCAGGAACTTCTCTTGCTTGGCTGCATCATTCGCCACATCTCCTGGTGCATAACGAGCCAACATGCTGAATTCGTCCACATATTGGGCCACAGAGCGATTCCCCTGGCGTAAGTTGCGGAACTCACGCTTCTTCAGACTCATGGCTCCAGCTGAGACATGAGCGGTGCGGAAAGCCTGCTTGAACTGCTCCCAAGTCACACCGGCCATGGGGTACGTGGTGGTGTAGTTCTCCCACCATGAAGCTGCTGGGCCTTCAAGTTGATGTGCGGCAAAACGCACTTTCTCAGCCTCAGTGCATCCAGCGGTGATGAGTTCCCTCTCCATCTTGCGAAGCCAGTCATCTGCCACAATGGGCTCAGTGCTACTGGAGAAGGTCGGTGGGTTCAGCCTCAGAAAACGGGTGAGGTTGTCGGCCTGGGGTGGAGGGTTGTTGTTGTTGTTGGCCTGATTCTGAATCAACAGCTGCATCAAGGTATTCTGCTACTGGATGAGTTGGGCGAGTTCCGGGGGAAAGTTGGTGCTGGGGTCACGTCTCGGAGGCATCTGGTGTTTTCAGAGTGATGAGAATTAGAATAGAACAAGGGTCTAAAGAGAAAATTCACTACCCATATGCAATGCAACAAACATTAACACACCAAACACTCATTCATTTATTCAACTCAAAAGGTTCACACTCGAGATACAAGTCTCATCACAAACGAAACATCGACCTACGATTCAACGAGAAAATAAAAGATACATGGTGGTCATGTCTAAAGTTCTCCTCAAAACTCCATGGTCGTGCGTCCTCCTCCGGTGGTGCTCTCTTCATAGTCGTCCTGGTTGCTGATCAAAGGGGCATCATCACCTTCAGGGTGAAGGTTTTCTCCCATGTCCAGTTGCTCCTCCAGATTTGCAACGAGAGTCTTCAGGTTCTTGATCCTCTCTATGAAGTCCTTCACTTCATCTTCGTGCTCGTAGTGGGCTTCTCGTGATGCATCTTCGAGTTCAAGTTCACGGGTCTTCAGCTGCTTGATCGTCTTCGTGTCCTTGCATACACGGAGCTCCAGGGTCCTGATGTGTGTCTCCAAGGTTTCGACATAAGCACGAACGGGGTCTTCAGTCATGGTGTTTATGATTTCTCCATCTGCACATCTGCGGCAGACCATGCTGAGTCCTGGCGAAATGGGACAACCTCTGTATTCCTCCTGGATACGTCCGAGGGCGCGGTGAATCGCCATGTTCCTTCCGAGAATCCAGCTGGGTGCCACAAACTTGAAATTTATGGGCTCTCTGCGATTTCCGAATGTCTTTCCGGGGATATGCACCTCGATCCTGTAGCGAGTGTCTGCTGCAAAAGACATGATAGCAGTCCCGGTGATGCTTGGCAGAGCAATCCTTACGTCCTTTGTGATCTGCACCAGCTCTTTGCCGAAAGGCATGGTTGCGTCCGGCTGGCAAAACTCTGTGAACAAAACTGGGTGGAAGGTGGCCATCTAAAAATGTTGGAAAATCGGAGAGAAGTCAGAAATGAGCAGATGAGAATTTTGGAGAATTTTAAAGACATAAGTAAAATGGTTTTCTTCCTAAGGCTTTTCCAATCCTAGAGGTTACGTCCTACGGTCAGCGTGTGCTCTGATACCATATCTGTAGCGACCCGACCCGAAACGGTCGAATCTCCGGTGTTTCCGTACCATCCCAAGATCATGCTGGTACACACACGGTACATCAATGTATATATCAAGAGTTCAATCACAACTGCTTTATTAATCGAAATCTCATATCGAGTCCTTTATTACAATAAGGATTACAATAAAGTGGCTGAAGGCCAACTCATGAGATAAACTAATCAAAATCTTGCGGAAGCTTCAAAGGTAGTTGAGTCCATCTGACTCCAAGGGCATCTCACCGAGCGTAGAGCGTATCCTCACTCCTGGTCGGAAAAGTACTCTGCAACATGATACGTTGCAGCCGTGTAGGTCAGCATATTGAATATGCCGGCAAGTCACAAAAGAGAGGGGGAAAATAATCATCTATTCTATATGCATATATGGCAGGTGGGGCTGAAAGTTAAGTTTAGCGTAAAGCAAATTTTCCTACAACAAGAGAGGGGCAAAGCGAAAATAATTACTACCATGTTGGTTGATTAATGAGAAGGTTCCACCAACCATTTCTCATACCCAATAATACCCACATCATTATAATTATTTGTGTTGAGAATTCCTAATAGTTTCAGTTCCTTTGGCTCAAGTTGTCCATGACCGTGGACACGGCTAATCGATTAGGTTTGGTACTCTGCAGAGTTTTACACACGTTCCCCACAAGATTTGATCGCCTCCGTTGAAGTCCTCGCACTGCAGTGTGTTTGAGAACCGGATGATCAAAACATGGTCTTCTAAAGGGTTCCTCTGAGACACTGTCGGTGCCCATCCTTTCCTACCGTTCGTCTACTTCTCGTAGCACCGCCCGTCCAGAGTCGCCACGATGTCCAACCAAGCCAGAGCCCATAATGGCTTGTGGCTGTGCAGGTAAGCCTCGGGTCTTGAAGTATCCATCCATCTCTTTGTGCCTGGGTGGACCTTTCCGCATGAATACTGGCGCTTCTCCAGCATCATCTAGGCAAATCCACTGGTTTCTCCAGGGTGCCGTTCATACCGTCATCCACCCAGAGGTGTATTGCATCTTGAGGTCTTGAAAATTCTTGGAGTCTTGAGTCTTTATCATTAAGTTCTCACAACACTCATGAAACACTCAACCACACCCCGTCTACTAAAAGCATAGCAAAATAAAATAACGTCCCGGGTCAAAGTAACAAGGGTGTTGGGGTACCTACCACATGATACTACTCAAGTAACCAAATTTCCAAGTACCTACTTTGCATGCAATGGGTGGAAGGGTAGAACTAATGCAATTTGAAAACATAGGTAATAACATGATCAATGTGAACTTGCCTTGCTGACGATCTTCATACTCGAGTGACTCTAGATAACAAGCCTCGCACTCCGGATGATCTAACGAATCAAACAATTACACAATCAGCATAACCATAACACAACTTACACTAACAGCAAGGTAAACTAATAATACTAAAACAATCAATAGCACAATCAAAAGAAAAGAAAACCAAAACAAATAGAAAGCCTCTCAAATTTTGTGGCAAAGCTTCTACTAAAACAAAACATGACAAGAATTGTTTTCAGCAACTAATATATAAATAACAGAAAGTAAAAGTAAAAGTTTTATTAGAAAACAGAAAGTATTTCACCATAAATCTTTTATGCAAAAAAGAACTACTATAAACCTATTATAAAACACCACATAAAGTGGAAACAATGTTTTCCTACTAAAACAAAGAACAAAACAATAAAAATATTTTTATTAACATAAAATAAATCACCTAATGCTAAACAACAGAAACTAAAAGAAATATGACAGAAAGTTAAAATAAAACAGAATCAAAACAAACTAGAACAAAATAAAACAAATTAACCCTAAAAGAAACTAAACAGAATCTGTTTTGCCAAAAACACTATTTTAAAATATACTAAAAAATCCCAAATGCAACAGGGTGATAAAACTAACTAATACAAAACAGTAGCAAAAAGAATCACTCAAAAATATATTTTTAAACTCAAGATATTCAGATTCTAGTGATTTGAACAAATTCAAAATAATTCAAATTTAAATGTCCAGAATTTGAAATCTAAAGCTACTGGCATAAACTACATACAATTTGTGAACTACTGCAAAAAGAATAAACTAAAAACTCCTAATATTCTAGGAGATATTCACAAAACAAAAACTGGTTGTATTCTGTTTAAAAAACTAAAAACAGAAATAAAAGAAAAACCTATACTACGAACATGCTACGTGGCGGGCTAAGAGTGGATGCGGGTGTGCGCGCGTTAGCTAGTCCGGTGAACGTTCACTAAATAAAAAAAAAATGGTTCGGGACTAAATAAAATCTAATCGTGGCCGTACGTTTTAGATCTAACGGTCAAAGGGGGGGTGGGGTGCTCACAGCGGCGGCGGGAGGTGCTCCGGCGATGACCGACGGCGGTGGAGCTTCGGGCGTGGACGGGGACGACGCTCCGGTGGTCGGGGACGGCGTCCGAGGCTACCAAACGGCGGCGGGGATCCTCCGGCGTCGATTGGCGGTGGAGTTGGAGCTCGGGGGCGTCGGCGTTGAGCTCCACGAGCTCGGGGAGCTTCGGGTGGTGGAGCCGAACTCCGACGAAGATGTGCGGTGGCGTGGAGGCGTGGAGGTTCGGGTTTTTGAGCAAACATGAGCTGCGGGGGTCCTCCTCTATTTATAGGGGCGTCTCGGGGCGAAGATTAGGCAAGGGAGAGGGAGATCTGGTCGGATCCGGTGCGGCTCCGGCGACAGAAGGAAAGGGAGGGAGAAGGAAGGAGAAGAGCGACGGGAAGGAAGGAGCGGACGGTGGGCCCGGGCGGTCAGTGGGAGAGAGGGAGGCGGCGGGGCAATCGGTGGCCGATCCGAAAGATCTTCGGATCTGATCCGGGGTGGATCGGGCCGCCACTATTCCTATTGGGCCTCGGATACGATTCCGTTTATAAAACTTTTTCCTAATAATCAAAAACAGGAAAGAAAACAAAGAAAAGGAAAAAGTAGATAGGGTTAAATATAGAGGTATTATATACCAAAATGTTCAGAAAAATAAATTCTACACGATGGACATTTTTCCACGGACAAATAAAATACTTTTTAAAACAGTATTTTCAGAAATGCCCAAATTTGATTTATATCTTTTGCAAATATTTTTCAAATAACCCTCTGGTTATTATAGTTCAAAAGTTTCACAGCAATACCCCTGGTGTGGAGGGTCATGTTCCTCCTCTCCTATTTGAAATATTTCAGGGGTTTGCAAATTTTTGAAAAGCAAAAGCAAAAGAATAGAAATGAGTTTCCATATTTCAAATAAGAACTCCAGATTTTTTTTTATTCACTCACAGATATTATGCAAACAATATGATGTGATGCTTAACTATATTTCATAACATTCCAAAATGAAATTTTGGGATGTTACAAGTGGCTTCTCTCATGTGTATAGCGCACGGTGGGTGAACAAATTACTGTTGGGCAATTGATAGAAAATCGAATAGTCATGACGATATCCAAGGCGATGATCATTATATCGGCATCACGTCCAAGATATGTAGACCGACTCCTGCCTGCATCTACCACTATTACACCACACATCGATCGGTATCCAGCATGCATATAGTGTATGAAGTTCATGGAAAAACGGAGTAATGCAATAAGAACAATGACATGATGTAGACAAGATCTATTCATGTAGGAATAGGCCCCATCTTGTTATCCTTAATATCAACGATACATGCGTGTCTTGCTGCCCCTTCTGTCATTGGGAAAGAACACCGCAAGATCGAACCCATCACAAAGCACCTCTTCCCATGGCAAGAAAAATCGATCTAGTCGGCCTAACTAAACCAAAGATTCAGAGAAGAAATACGAGGCTATAAGTAATCATGCATATAAGAGATCAAAGAAGACTCAAATAATATTCATGGATAGAAACTGATCATGAACTCAAAATTCATCGGATCGCAACAAACACACCGCAAAAGTTTACATCAAATAGATCTCCAAGAGACCATTGTATTGAGAATCATAAGAGAGAGAGAAGAAGCCATCTAGCTACTGCCTACGGACCCGTAGGTCTATGGTGGACTACTCACGCATCATCAGAGAGGCACCTATGAGGAAGATGGACCCCTCTATGATGGTGTTTAGATTGGATCTCGAGGTTCTGGAACTCCCCCGGCACTTCTTTGGCCCACTGGGTGTCTTCTGGTCCAGAAAAAATCTCCAAAAAGTTTCGTCGCGATTGGACTCCGTTTGGTATTGATTTTCTGCGAAGTAAAAAACAAGCAAAAACAGCAACTGGCACTTTGGCACTATGTCAATAGGTTAGTCCCAAAAAATGATATAAAGTTGTTATAAAATGATTGTAAAACATCCAAGAATGATAATATAACAGCATGGAACAAGCAAAAATTATAGATACGTTGGAGACGTATCAGTCCACATACTCAACCATCATTTAATCTTCTATGGTTGCTAACACTCACAGCATACCCATGAGCAAAAAGTTTCAACCGAACACATAGAAAGATAGGGGCTTATAGTTTCACCTCCCAACGTATTCACCTGAAGGGTGATGTAAACAATAATAAGTCATGCTCACTCATATCCAACTGGATGTATGTGCCTACATCTTTCCTCACCACATGATGCTTGCAAAAAGAAAAAAGAAAAAAGGAATAGGGAAGAATACTTCGACTCTTGCATAAAAGTGAAAACATAAAAGTAAAAGATAGCCCCTTCGCAGAGGGAAGCAGAGGTTGTCATGCGCTTTTTGGTATGTATGCCAAATCCCTTAATGCAAAAGAACGCCACATTATATTGCCCCTTATGATAGCAACTTTTATTATGCAGTCCGTTGCTTTTATTACTTTGCCATTACAAGTTCGTACAACGCTCAATTTTCTCTTACACTAATTGATCAAACACATTTAGAAGCAATTTTTATTGCCTTAGTGCACCGATGACAACTTGCTTGAAGGATATTACTCAATCCATAGGTAGGTATGGTGGACTCTCAAAACATGATTTTGGGTTTAGGGTTTTTGGATGCACAAGTAGTATCTCTACTTAGTGCGGAATTTTTGGCTAGCAAAGATATTGAGCAAGCACCACACGTTGAAGGATCTATGACAATATAACTTCTATGTGAATATGAACTAACATAAATCATTACGTTGTCTTCCTTGTCCAACGTCAACAATTTTGGCATATAATATTTAATGGGGGCTCACAATCATAAAGATGTCCAAGATAGTGTATTTGCATGTGAATCTTCTCTTCCCTTGTTAATTCTTTCATGAATTGCATCATTGACCAATGCTATGTTTGTCAATCTCCAATAAATTTTACCACTTATACTTTTCCTTATGTGATGTCATTACTTACCATAAGATTAGCATATGATCCTTTTCATTTATTTCCTTTTTATTTTGATTGCAACAAGAAAGTAAAGAAGCAAAAGCTCAAACTAAACTTTATTATATGACTCTCACTCGATTACATAGATAGATAGATCATGAAACTAGCACTCGAAAATAGATTATACTAAACTTGTATTCAACTAGATCACGAAAGAGCTAAGGATCGAACTAAAATAGGTAAAGGTAAATCAAAGTGATGGTGATACGATACCGGGGTATCTCCCCCAATCTTGGCTCAGCCAAGGGGAGTGCCCATACCCGTGTACTCAAATCTCCTTTGGTGTTGAAGATGATGAAGGTGGTGGTGGTGAAGTGGTGGGTTTATCCTCCGGCTTCCAGGGCAAGGGCTCACCATCAAAAGATGGTGCACGAGTCTTCCGAGTCCTGCAATTGACAGCTAAACTCATACCTTTAAATCTTGCTCCATACTCAAAAACTTGGTTTTGAAGATCGTAGATTTGACTTTGCAGCAAATTGATTTGCTCGTTGAAGGTGAAGACGATGTCCTTCATGGACTGGCCATCCACCATGTGATCACGGGTGAATTCCGTGATCATGGAGTGATTGGCACTAAGTCCATGCTCCACCATCCCTTGGCACTTGAAGATGTCTTGTTCCACCGCCTCGAGCATGGCCTCCATGCTTCCCGTCCTCTTGGGCCGCTGAACATCTCGGATGTGGAGCACCCCCTCACGCATCTCAATGGCTTGAGGGTGCTTCACCACCTCCGACAAGTACGGGTTGATGACATTGTCGAAGAACTTGTCCTTGGAGGAGCTTGATAGAGCCATGGAGATCTAGATCTGACGAGAAAACAACACGAAACAAGAACAGAGAATTTTTCTACGATGCGGTGGTCAAACAATCAGGGGTATATATAAAGATTTTTTATCTTGGGAAGCAAGAATATGGAAGGAAACGGAGTCGAGAAGGTGCCCGAGGGGGGCACAACCCACCAGGGCGCGCCAGGCAGGGCAGGCGCGCCCTGGTGTATCGTGCTCACCTCGGTCGCTTTCTTGTTTATTTCTTATTTTTTTAATTTTTATAATATTCCAAAACTAACAGAAAATATTTTTGCGGATTTTTCAGAGTCCGTTTACTTACCGTATCACGTACCCCCTCTTTTTCAGGATTCTGGAGTGTTTCGAAAGGTTTCTTTTATGTGTTCCTCCAGTGTCATGGTTTGGATAATATTGCTTTCAACATTAATAGGCGTACCCGAGACATAGTGTTTAATTCTTTGTCCATTGACCACCTTCGGGTTAGTACCTTCGGCATTATTAATCTTGATAGCTCCACAACGATAAACCTCTTCGATAATAAATGGTCCTTCCCATTTGGAAAGAAGCTTTCCTGCAAAAAATCTAAAACGAGAGTTGTACAAAAGAACATATTCTCCAACTTTGAATTCCCGCTTTTGGATTCTTTTGTCATGCCATCTTTTAACTTTTTCTTTGAATTGTTTGGCATTTTCATAAGCTTGGGTTCTCCATTCATCTAGTGAGCTAATATCAAATAACCTCTTTTCACCGGCAAGTTTGAAATCATAATTGAGTTCTTTAATTGCCCAAAATGCTTTATGTTCTAACTCTAGAGGCAAATGACAAAATTTTCCATATACCATTTTGTATGGAGATATACCCATAGGATTTTTATAAGCTGTTCTATAGGCCCAAAGTGCATCATCTAATTTCTTAGACCAATTCTTTCGGGGACTATTGACAGTTTTTTGTAATATTAATTTTATTTCTCTATTGCTAAGTTCAACTTGACCACTAGATTGAAGATGATAGGGTGATGCAATTCTATGGTTAACATCATATTTAGCAAGCATTTTACAGAAAGCACCATGAATAAAGTGTGAACCACCATTAGTCATTAAATACCAAGGGACTCCAAACCTCGGGAAGATAAATTCTTTAAGCATTTTAATGGAGGTGTTATGATCAACACTACTAGTTGGAATAGCTTCTACCCACTTAGTAACATAATCAACATCAAGCAAAATATGAGTATACCCATGAGAGGGAGGAAAAGGTCCCATATAGTCAAAACTCCAAACATCAAATGGTTCAACAACAAGTGAATAATTCATAGGCATTTCCTGACGCTTACTGATATTACCAATTCTTTGACATTCATCACAAGATAAGACAAACTTACGGGCATCCTAGAAGAGAGTAGGCCAATAAAAACCAGATTGCAATACCTTGTGAGCAGTTCTATCTCCCGCATGATGTCCTACATAGGTTTCGGAATGACATTTCCGTAGGATTTGTTTCTGTTCATGCTCAGGTACACAACGTCTAATAATACCATCTACCCCTTCTTTGTAAAGTTGTGGGCCATCCCAAAAGTAATGTCTTAAATCATAGAAGAATTTTTTCTTTTGTTGGTATGTGAAACTAGGTTGTATATATTTAGCAACAATGTAGTTAGCATAGTCAGCATACCAAGGAGTGTTTTGAGAAACATCTATTGCAGCTAACTGTTCATCAGGAAAACTATCATCAATTGGTAGTGGGTCATCAAGAATTTTTTCTAACCTAGACAAGTTATCGGCTAGGGGGTTCTCAGCTCCTTTCCTATAAGTGATATGTAAATCAAATTCTTGAAGCAAGAGAACCCACCTAATGAGTTTAGGTTTAGCATCTTTCTTTTCCATAAGATATTTTATAGCAGCATGATCAGTTTGAACAATAACTTTGGAATCAACAATGTAAGATCTAAATTTATCACAAGCAAACACAACTGCTAAAAATTCTTTTTCAGTAGTAGCATGATTTCTTTGGGCACTGTCTAGAGTTTTGCTAGCATAATGGATAACATTTAATTTCTTATCAATTCTTTGCCCTAGAACAACACCAACAACATAATCACTAGCATGACACATAATTTCAAAAGGCCAGTTCCAATCAGGTGGTTGAACAATAGGTGCTGAAATTAAGGCTTTCTTGAGTGTTTCAAAGGCTTCTACACAATCATCATAAAAACAAATGGGATATCCTTTTGTAAAAGATTAGTAAGAGGCCTAGAGATTTTAGATAAGTCCTTAATAAACCTCCTATAGAAACCAACATGACCAAGGAAACTCCGAATACCTTTAATATCTTTAGAACATGGCATTCTCTCAATTGCATCAACTTTAGCCTTATCCACCTCAATACCTCATTCAGATATTTTATGCCCCAAGACAATAACTTCATTAACCATAAAGTGGCACTTCTCCCAATTCAAGACGAGATTAGTTTGTTCACATCTATGCAAAACTCGATCAAGGTTGCTAAAGCAATCATCAAAAGAATTTCCGTAAACGGAGCAATCATCCATGAAAACCACCACAATCTTTTCACAAAAATCAGAGAATATAGCAGTCATACATCTTTGAAAGGTAGCAGGTGCATTGCATAAACCAAAAGGCATACGTCTATAAGCATAGGTTCCAAAAGGACAAGTAAAGGTGGTTTTCTCTTGATCAGGTTGTGATACAGGTATTTGAGAGAAACCAGAATATCCATCCAGAAAACAAAAGTGTGTGTGCTTAGATAATCTTTCTAGCATTTGATCAAAGAAAGGTAGAGGGTAATGATCTTTTCTAGTAGCTTTATTTAATTTTCTAAAATCGATTATCATTCTATAGCCAGTGACAATTCTCTGTGGGATAAGTTCATTTTTATCATTAGGAACAACAGTAATACCTCCTTTCTTAGGGACACAATGAACGGGACTTACCCATCTACTATCAGCTATGGGATAAATTATACCTGCTTCCAAAAGCTTTAATATTTCAGTTCTTACCACTTCTTTCATCTTAGGATTCAATCATCATTGGTGATCAACAACGGGCTTAGCATCAGGTTCCATATTGATCTTGTGCTGACATAGAGTGGGACTAATGCCCTTAAGATCATCAAGAGTATATCCAATAGCAGCCCAGTGCTTCCTCAGAATTTTTAATAATCTTTCTTCTTCATGTTCTGAAAGGTTAGCACTAATAATAACATGATATATCTTTTTCTCATCAAGATAAGCATACTTCAAAGTGTGAGGCAATTGTTTTAATTCAAACACAGGATCACCTTTAGGTGGAGGAGGACCTCCTAGAGTTTCAATTGGCAAATTGTGTTTTAGGAGAGGTTGTTGTTCAATGAAAATTTTGTCAATTTCATTTCTTTCATGCAAGTGCATATCATTTTCATGGTCTAGCAAATATTGTTCTAGTGGATCAGTAGGAGGAACGGCAATAGAAGAAAGACAAATTATTTCATCCTTACTAGATAATTCTTTATTACGTGGTTGTCTACGAAACTTGGAGAAATTAAATTCATGAGACACATCACCAAAATTAACACTGACGGTTTCTCTCTTGCAATCTATCTTAGAATTAACAGTGTTCAAGAAAGGTCTACCAAAGATAATGGAACAAAAGTCATTTTGTGAGGAACCGATAACTAGAAAATCAGTAGGATATTTTATTTTCCCACACAAGACTTCAACATCTCTAACAATCCCAAGTGGTGTGACGGTGTCTCTATTAGCAAGTTTAATAGTAACATCAATGTCTTCTATTTCGGCAGGTGCTATATCATTCATAATTTCTTGGTATAAGGTAAAAGGAATAGCACTCACACTAGCACCCATATCACATAAACCATGATAGCAATGATCTCCTATTTTAACTGAGACAATAGGCATGCCAACTACGGGTCTATGTTTATCTTTTTCATCGGGTTTGGCAAGTCTAGCAGCTTCATCACAGAAGTAAATAACATGCCCATCAATATTTTCTACCAAGAGATCATTAACCATAGCAACACTAGGTTCTACTTTAATTTGTTTAGAGGGCTTAGGTGCCTTAATATTACTTTTGCGATCCACAGTTGATACCTTAGCATGTTCCTTTATCCTATCAGGGAAAGGTTGTTTTTCAATATAAGCAGTAGGCACAACTAGATCAACAGTTTAAATGATAGTTTCATCTTTAGCTATGACTGGTTCTTTAATTGGGGGATGATATTTAAACCACTTCTCTTTAGGTAGATCAACATGAGTAGCAAATGATTCACAAAAAGAGGCTACTATCTCAAAGTCAAGTCCATATTTAGTGCTAAACTTGTGAAAAGCATGGGTATTCATAAAAGATTTAACACAATCAAACTTAAGCTTAATACCTGACTCATTACCTTCGTCGAGTTCCCAATCTTCAGAGTTGCGTTTAGTTCTTTCTAAGAGATCCCACTTGAATTCAATAATCTTCTTCATAAAAGAACCAGTACAAGAAGTATCGAGCATGGATCGATTATTATGAGAAAGCCGAGCATAAAAATTCTGAATAATAATTTCTGTCGGGATATCAAGATTGGGGCATGAATATAACATGGACTTAAGCCTCCCCCAAGCTAGAGGAATGCTTTCTCCTTCACGAGGCCAAAAATTATATATATAATTCCGATCACGATGAACTAGATGCATAGGATAAAACTTTTGGTGGAATTCTAATTTCAATCGATTCCAGTTCCATGATCCAATATCATCACATAGCCTATACCATGTCAATGCTTTTCCCTTCAAAGATAAAGGGAAAACCTTCTTCTTAACTTCATCTCCAGGTAAACCTGCAAGCTTAAATAATCCACAAATTTCATCCACATGTATTAGATGCATATCAGGATGTTCAGTTCCGTCTCCTGCATAAGGATTAGCTAGCAGTTGTTCTACCATACCCGAAGGAATTTCAAAACCAATATTTTTAGTAGGTGCAGTAGGTTGAGGGGCAACTAATTGTGATTCTGGTCGACGTGAAGATACCCCGAACAAACCCCTCAAAGGATTGTTTTCCATAGTAGCAAGTGACAATAAATTTTAGCACGAAGTATACATTTTTCCTTACCGATTTCCACTTACCAAGAGCGCTTCACTCCCCGACAACGGTGCAAGTGAAAGGATCGATATGGTTGACTAGAGGGGGGGGGGTGAATAGGCAACTACCACTTTTTAACTTTTCTTTTACAAATAAGGCTTAGCAACAAATAGGTTGGCTAGATATGCAACTAGGTTGGCAACCTATATGATGCTAAGAACAATAACAATATGAATAGCTTCACAAAGTAAAGGTAAGAAGTAACCACAAGTGGAACCAATGGAGACGAGGATGTGTTACCGAAGTTCCTTCCCGGTGAGGGGAAGTACGTCTCCGTTAGAGCGGTGTGGAGGCTCAATGCTCCCCAAGAAGCCACTAGGGCCACCGTATTCTCCTCACGCCCTCACACAATGCGAGATGTCGTGATTCCACTAGTGGTGCCCTTGAAGGCGGCAAACGGACCTTTACAAACAAGGTTGGGGCCCTCTCCACAACTTAATTGGAGGCTCCCAACGAAACCACGAAGCTTCACCACAATGGAATATGGATTCGAGGTGACCTCTTCCGTCTAGGGTGCTCGAACACCCAAGAGTAACAAAATCCACACAAGAAAGTATGGGGGAATCAATTTTCCTTTGGTGGAAGTGTAGATCTAGATCTCCTCCTTCAATCCCTAGCAACACAACAAGTTTGGGTGGCTAGAGAGAGAGATCGGGCAAGAAAGCTTGGAGTGCATCAATGGTGGAGAGAGAGAGGTAAGAGATAAGATAGAGGTGGAAGAACCACCCCTTTATATAGGTCCCCCACTTTCCAACCGTTACAGCCGTTTTTACACGGCAGCGGTTCAACCGGTATTGAGGGCGGTACAACCGGTATAACCAATACAACCGCCCTACCACCGCCCAACCACCGGACCACAACAGAAACTTGGCCGGTGGTTCCTCCCCGATGCACCAGCGTTGGACCAGGCAAAGTCCATAGCGGTACAACCGCTTGGGACACCGGTTGTACCGGCTATAATAATATAGCGGTACAACCGAGCCAGGTCCGCCCAACAACCGGTCCCCAACGGAACCGTGTTCGGTTGGAGTCCGGTGCTGGGCCGGTTCAACCGCGCAGGGCTGCCACCCTGGGTCACCCAGCTGTGGGCGGTACAACTGCCCGGAGGCAGCGGTACAACCGCTGGGGACCTCTCAGTGGCAGCACCCCCAGGGTATCACCCCTGGAGTGGTGGTCAAGCCGGATGTCTAGAGCACTCGATGCAATCGGTCGGGACAGCGATGCGACCGGTAAGCCAGGAGGGAAAGAGGGGCCTCTCTCTCTATGATGCGAAGGAATGAGTTGGGTGCATAAGGATGTGAGAGAGAACTGATTCACCCAAGACCTTCCAATGTGGATTCCCTCTTAATAGTACGGGATCCCTACGACCAAAGAGAATAAACACGTAGAGAACACCGTCTTCGATCTTTTCCGTTTGGAGGGAATATCTAACCGTCTTGTGTCTCACACATAGTACCTGAACAACTTGACACCCGGTTAGAATCATAGTGAGGTGTCATCATCACCAAAACACTAAGGCAAGAGAATGCCCTTACAATCTCCCCCTTTTTGGTGGATGATGACAACAACACGATTTGCATTGATGGTCTAAGAAATAAAAGCGGAGCTCCCCTTTGATTTCATAGACCAATCAATGAGTACAATAGTGGGAATAACATTAAGGAGCGATTGTACGAGATAATAAGTAGAGCTTAAAGACAAGGGTAATAGTAAACTCAGTCTCTACTGAAACGTAAATAGTCTTCACACAAGAGCTAAAAAGCAAATAAGAGTTCAACTGGAAAGCAACACGAAAGACACAAACAGCAAGGCCACCAAGACCCCCCATGCAAATCCCATCATAATATAACTCTCTCCCCCTTTGGCATCAGGACACCAAAAAGGAAAAGAGTGATGCTAACGTCCCCAGAACTCAGTAGACCTCCTCATACTCGTCATACTCCTCGGAATCATCATCTTCAGATCCATCCCCATCATCATCATCATTATTAGCATTATCAGCAGCATCAGTAGCAGCAGCAGCAGAGGAAGAGGCAGCAGGATGACTCGTGATCTCATCATCAGTCCAAGTGCTATGTGCATAGATCCACTGTTCCTCAGGAGTGATGGTCTTCTGAGAACCACTGGCAGCCTCAAGATGGAGAGCCCGCATAATCTGAATCTGTCTGCGTCGGGCAAGCTTCTCGTTGACATGGGCTTCATAGAGCTTCTTCTGAACATGAGTCTGGAGGCAGAAGGTCTTCTTTAATTTGTCGGAAAGCTTGGAGACCCAAGATGGCTTGGCTCCTGCAGGGAGCTCAAAATCACTGTCACTAGAAGTAACAAAGACATCCTCAGGGTCATCAGTAGGGAAGCGCGGTGCAAAATGCTTCTTCTTCCGGAGTTGCTTGACCTCATGCTCAATGAGGTTGTCTGGAGAAGTGAGAGGCTCGCCAGGCCTACGAACTGCCCACATAGAGTTGAGGAAACACATGATTTAAGGAGCATAGGCGGGAACCTTCCGGTAGCAGACCGTGGAGTACATCTCCTCCCACATCCATTTGGAAACATCAAACGTAGCCCCAGAGCCATCTTTAGTCTTCATGGCAACAAGCAGATCAACAAAGTACCCATGAATCTCATCTTGATTTCCAACCTTGGGCAGAAGAACATTCTGGAACACACGGTGCAGAATATCATAGACATGCTGCAGGTCCTTAGAGGCTCCCGGAATCCCACGCCTGGGAATGTACAAGGGGGCTAACCTCTTCTTATCCATAGGAGTAGCCCGATCATGAGGACGGATGCCGCCATTCCCAGTGAGCCCAGTATCATCATAGCCAAGGGCATTGCAGAAAGCGCGCCACGGAACATGGAAGAATTCATCACGACACATGAATGAAAGATGACGATCTTCATCAGTGCCAAAGTGGACCGTGGCATAGAACTGGTGAATGAGCTGCACATCAAAGGCACAGTTGAAAGTCATTAGCTTGATAAAGTCATATTCTTCGCACAGTGCCAAAGCCTCTCCAAAGTAATCCATGTTGTTCCTCCAGTGCTCAATGTCAATTGTCCATTGCTTGGAAAACTTGTTCTTGTGATGGTCATAGAGATCGTGCACGATCTGCATTTGCAACTCATTCCTGTACTGAGGGGTGGTCCACCTGGGAGGAACGGGAACCTCATACGGATTTTGAAGATGGACCCGCTCCCAATCAACTTGCTTCCAGGAATGCACAGCCTTGGCAGTTTTTTGCTTGGCGGCCAAGGACTTCTCACGGCGAGTGGGATTGGTAGGGATCACAACTTCCTCTTGTTCAGAGTCATCAACGATCCTACACCTGCGAGCACGTTTCTTGGACTTCTTCCGAGGAGCAGACCGAGAGCTAGAGCCACCCGCAGACACACACAAGAGGAGCCCACAAGAGAAACCCAGAAAAGATGAGAGGATTGTACACAAAAGCGGAAATAAATTAGGTGTGAAGAGGAGAAACAAGAAACAGTGGGGCAGGATTCAGACACGCCGGTTGAACCGGTCACCAAAGTGGTTGTACCGCAGTTGAAAGCGGTTGTACCGCTGCTGGGAGCCCGGTGCAACCGGATCTGAGAAATGCACCACTAGTCTAAGTTTCTAAGCATCACAACTAATTGAAATAGCATATAGGATCTCATCCCTCCAACAGTTTTGACTAGAAAACGTGGGAACCAAGTAATGCCCTATCAATGGAGGATTTCAAAGAACAACCAAGAGCAAGAAGAAACTGGGCATTACCGGCATCCATGGGAGGAGATCGGGGAAGGGAAGGGCCTCCACGGAGCAGATCCGAGAGGAGGCCGCGGATCCGGGGCGCCAGAGGCACTCCGGGGCGGTGGAGACGGCGGCCGGTGGCTAGGGCACCAGGGAGGAGTCAGACACGAAATGGAAAATTGAATACCCCTTCGGCCCGGCCCTCCCTTTTTAGGTACCGGGCGACGCGACCGGTTGTACCGCTCCGAAGAGCGTTTGAACTGGTCCGGGACAGAGCCTGGGGAATTAGCGGTTGAACCGCTGAACCCCCCCCCCCGGTTGTACCGCTAGGGCGAGACAACAGGGTGATTAGCGGTTGAACCGCTTTTAGCACCGGTTGTACCGCCCGGCCACAGCCACCACTACCAAGGTTTCAATGCGTACAATTTGAAAAGAAAGGGGTTTCGAGATGGGGAGAGCTTGGGATAGAAACAAGGCACAGGGGTATGGTGGGGTAAGATTCATGGTGAAAAAGAAAAAAATTGCAAAAAGACACACCATGAAGGATACCCACACCTAGGTCTTAAGCAAACTAGAAAGGCAAGGAAGGACCAAAAGACACATTTGAGGAACATCAAAGGCAAATACCTCACTAGGAGGGGGGCGGTGGCCGAGGCCACCTATGTTTGAGTCAGTTGGTATGGCACCGCGAAGATTTTAACCTTAGGTCCATGACCAAAACTCGTCTTTGAGGCACAAATACCATCAACAATGGCGAATGTGAAAGATTTGATCGTTTTATGCATAATAGGGGGAGGGATAGTTCATTGAGAGAACTAGACTCCCCCTATGTCCATGCCTACACCTAGACAAGACATGATGAAGAGTGTGGTGGGGTGTGCACAAAGTCAAGCCACATTGCTCGAATCTATGATATTTAGCTCATGCCTTAACTCGCGAAATCTGGCTTCATCCAATGGCTTCGTGAAAATATCTGCAAGCTGTTCCTTAGTATAAAGATGAATAAGATCAATTTCTCCACGCTTGATGTGATCCCAGATGAAGTGATGACGAATCTCAATATGCTTCGTCTTGCAGTGTTGAACCGGGTTGTTGGAGATCTTGATCGTGCTTTCATTGTCGCAGTAAAGAGGCACTTTGTCACAGTTGACACCATAATCCTTTAAGGTTTGCCTCATCCAAAGAATCTGAGCACATCAGCTTGCGGCGGCTACATACTCGGCCTCGGTGGACGAGAGAGAAACACAGTTTTGTTTCTTGGAAGACCAACTTACCAGAGAGCGACCAAGAAATTGGCAACCTCCAGAAGTGGACTTTCTTTCCACACGGTCTCCCGCCCAAGCCGAGTCAGTATATCCAATGAGATCAAATGAAGCACCTTTGGGGTACCATAAGCCAAAGTTTGGGGTATGAGCCAAATATCGAAAGATTCGCTTGACAGCCACATAGTGACTCTCCTTAGGTGCGGATTGAAATCGTGCACAAATTCCCACACTCAACATGATATCCGTCCTAGATGCAGAAAGGTAAATCAGAGATCCAATCATGGAGCGATATACCTTTTGATCCACAGCTTTACCATTGGGATCACTGTCAAGTTGGCATTTGAGCTGCATAGGAGTGTTGGCCTTGGGAGGATTGAGCTCATCCATCTTGAACCTCTTGAGCATGTCTTGAGTGTATTTGGCTTGGTTGATGAAGGTTCCTTGGCTTCGTTGCTTGACTTCGAACCCAAGGAAGAACTTCAATTCTCCCATCATAGACATCTCAAACTCTTTGGTCATTAGTGTGGCGAACTCATCATTGAAAGCTTTGTTAGACGAACCAAAGATAATATCATCTACATATAGCTGGCATACGAACAAGTTCCCGTTAACCCTCTTAGTAAAAAGAGTGGGTCGATTTTCCCAATTTCAAACCCACGATCTTGCAACATCTCAGTAAGGTGCTCATACCACGCACGTGGGGCTTGTTTAAGGCCATAGAGTGCCTTATCGAGAACGTATACATGATTGGGGAACTTGGGATCCTCAAACCCCGGGGGTTGCTTGACATATACCAACTCCTTAAGTGGACCATTAAGAAAAGCACTCTTCACATCCATTTGGTATAATATGAAATCATGATGAGAAGCATAAGCAAGCAACATGCGAATAGATTCAAGACGAGCAACAGGAGCAAAGGTTTCACCGTAGTCGATACCCTCGACTTGGGAGTATCCTTGAGCCACTAGTCTTGCCTTGTTGCGAACAATAATACCGTGTGCATCTTGCTTGTTCTTAAAGATCCATTTGGTTCCAATAACATTGTGCTTCTCCTTTGGTCTTGGCACCAAACGCCACACTTTGTTGCGCTCGAAGTTGTTGATTTCATCATGCATGGCTTCAAGCCATTCCTCGTCTTCGAGTGCATCTTGTATCTTGAGGGGTTCAAAGTAAGAAACAAACGCATGATTTGCACAAAAGTTTGTTAATTGATGACGAGTAGTTAGCCCTCTCTTCAAACTTCCATAAACGCTCTTTAATAGGTGTTGCTTGACTCTGAGTTTGGAAGCGATCTTGGCAGCTCGTCTTTCAAGAATCTCCTCCATGGAAAGTTGAGGCCCGGTAGCTTGACGAACTTTGGTGCTAGAACCGGCTTGCTCTTGATCTTGTTCTTTAGGATGACCTTGATCTTGAGCTTGATCTTGGTCTTGAGCTTGATCTTGATCTTGAGCTTGCACGGGGGTGTGAACTTGATCTTGAGCATCATGTGACGTAGAATCATCATCATTCAGTTGATCTTGCCCTTGATCTTGTTCACGGGGTTGAGGGCCTTCAATTTTTTCTTCGGAAGCGTTTGGGTCTTGCGTCGGTGATGGTTCCACTTGAGTGGAACATTGTCCTTCTCCTTCAGCCACAAGGGGTTCCTCAACGGGTAGGAAGTATCCCACGCCCATTCTTCTTATGGCATGGGGAGGAATTTCATCACCTACATCACAAAGACCACTTTGCTCCACTTGGGAGCCATTATTTTCATCAAACTCTACGTTACCCGTCTCCTTAATGAGTCTCGTGGACTTGTTGAGGACACGGTAAGCATGAGAGTTTACAGCATAACCAACAAATATGCCCTCATGGGCTCTAGATTCAAATTTAGACAAACTAACACCTTTCTTAAGAATGAAACACTTACAACCGAACACCCGGAAGTACTTGAGGTTGGGCTTGTTCCCGGTAAGAATCTCATAAGGAGTCTTGTTCAAGCCTTTACGGAGATAGAGCCGATTTGATGCATGACACGCGGTGTTGATGGCTTCGGCCCAAAAGTTATATGGAGATTTAAACTCTGCCATCATGGTTCTTCCCGCATCCATCAACGTCCGGCTCTTCCTCTCCGCAACACCGTTTTGTTGAGGGGTGTAAGGTGTGGAATATTGGTGTTTTATCCCCTCATCACTGAGAAACTCATCTAGGGTGTAGTTCTTGAACTCAGTGCCGTTGTCACTTCTAATCATCAAAATCTTTGCTTCATGTTGACGTTGGACTTCATTTGCAAAGTTGATGACGGTCTGTTGGGTCTCACTCTTCCTCTTGAAGAAATATACCCATGTGTATCTTGAGTAATCATCAACAATCACCAAGCAGTACCTTCTTCCTCCAAGGCTGTCAAAAGATGGAGGCCCGAAGAGATCCATGTGAAGGAGCTCTAAGGTCCTCTTTGAGTAGATTGTAGTAGTTGGACGATGAACCTTTTCATGTAGCTTTCCTTCGATACAAGCACTGCAAGCACGATCTTTGGCAAGACTCACATTTGTTAGTCCAAGAATGTGATCCCCTTTGAGGAGACTTTGCAAAGATCTCATATTGACATGGGCTAGTCAGCGATGCCAAAGCCATCCCACATCAACTTTAGCCATTAGGCATGTCGCGGTCTTAGTGGGTCGCTCCGAGAAGTTAATCACATAGAGACCGTCTTCGACATGCCCAACAAAAGCTACTTTAAGAGTCTTGCTCCACAAAAGGGTCACGGTATCAATGCCAAAGAAGGTACTAAAACCCATGAGTGCAAGTTGACGAACGGAAAGTAAATTGTATGCAAGGGTCTCAACAAGCATGACTTTCTCAATGGTTAAGGTCGGAGAGATAACCACCTTGCCAAGACCCAATACCTTTGAGATTGCGTCATCGCCAAAGGAGACTTCGGTGGCCATGGATGCATCGGGTCGAACGTCCACCACCAAGTCCTTGCTTCCATTCATATGATTTGTTGCTCCGCTATCGAGCAACCATGAGACTCCCCCGGAAGCAAACTCCTACAATAGATCAATGCTTGGATTTAGGTACCCATTCTTGAATGGGTCCTTTCATGTTAGTGACAAGGGTCTTAGGAACCCAAATAGACCACTCAATGTACTCATAAGAAGAGCCAACATATTTGGCATAAACATGCCCATCACTAGCACGGCACAAAACATAGGAGGGGTTAAAATTGCCGGCCCTGTTGGAGGGAGTGATCTTGCCCTTCTTGGCACTACCACTCACAACCTTGTCCTTCTTCTTCTCATGAGTAATGTTCCCCGCTTTGACAAATGTTTCCTTGAGAGGAGGAACCTGCGTGGTCTTTACCTTCTTCTTCTTTTTGGACTTGGGTGCAAACCCAACTCCTTCCTTTGCAACCACTTCCTTTTGATTGCTCAAAAGGTCATTGAGATTCTTCTCACCTTGGATACATGTCACAAGGCCTTTCTCAAGCCGCTCTTTCAGCTTGGCATTTTCCTCCACAAGATGTGCATGCTCACAACACGGGTTAGTAGCAGAGGCATTATCAATTAAAACAAAAGGAGGACACGTAGCAATTTCCTTAGTGAGTTTTACTTGGAGTTGATCATGCGACTCCTTAAGAGAAGCATGAACACTCTTCAATGCCCTGTGAGCATTGTCAAGTGTGTCAAACTCATCCTTGAGACGATCATGCCCAATCCCAAGTGCAACTTTTTCAGATTTGAGCACACGGTTAAGAACGATAGCATGATCATAATCTTTACGTAATTTAGCAAGGTCATCATTTTGTGACTCCTCAAGAGTCAAACAAAGACCTCACTCTTCCTCAAGAGCAATAGAAGGATCTGCTATATCGTCGGCATAATCACGACTATGCCCTCTCAACTCCTCAAGGTATTATTCTTGAGATTCAATAGTGTCATTGGCCTCACCAAGTTGTTCCAAGAGAGCAACGAAGTGCTTCTTGGATTCTCCCTTGAGTTTACATAAGAACTTGTCAAACTCATTCTCACCCTCTTTTGCCTCCTCATGTTCATCCACACAATCTAACAAAGACGGAGTGGAAGAAATAGACGTATTAATGTTTGAGGTTTTGGCATTGGAGGTTACCTTGGTGATACCTTTTGCCATGAGGCACCGAGCAATGTGGTTCTCGTTGGGGGCATCGAAGAGTGACACCTTTGTTGGTGTAGAAGATGCAATCGCCACAGATGCCATTGCCATTCCTTCACCACTTGTGTCTTCGTCATCTCCATCATCATCGAAAACATACTCTTCTTGAGCCACCAACACTTTGTGAGGAGCCTTCTTAGTGAAGTTGGTCTTGTTGGGGAAAGACTTGGCCTTATCTTTGCGGATGAGCTTGCCACCATTGTCTTCCCTCTTCTCATATGGACAATCCACCACAAAGTGACTCACATTACCACAGTTGTAGCAGGTCCTCACACGTTGCTTGCCCTTTGACCCGCTTGAGTTGTTCTTGGAGAAGTTGGGCCTTGTGTTTCTCTTGTTGCCTCAAAATTGCCTAGACGCTAGAGCCATATGCTCATGGTAAGCATATTTGGTGTCCTCGGGGCAACCCTCCTCCTCCTCTTCTTCTTCTTCTTCCTCTTGACCGACCTTGGCCTTCAAAGCAAGGTTGGGAGTAGATTTCTTTGACCGTTGCACACGAGCAAGAGCATTGTCTGCAGTTGTGTTCAAGATGTTCATTGCAATAAATTCATCCAACACATCGCCAGAGGACAAGGTGTGAAAATCCGGTCTTTGGCGGATGACGGCGGACATGGCCTTGTTGAAGGGCATGATGGCCTTCAAAAACTTACGCTTGACCCATGTGTCATCCACATCCTTGCTACCATGATCTCGGAGGGCAACGGCAAGAGTAGTCACCCTCCTGTAAAGCTCACGAGGTTCCTCATCTTCTATCATTACAAATTCATCTGATTGATCAAGCACAACCTCATAGTTCGACCGTTGAATGCTTGAGTTGCCCTTGTACATGGAGACAATGTGTTCCCAACATTCTTTAGCAACAGTGAAGGGACGCAAGTGAGCAAGATCTTCGGTAGGAACAGCAGCTTGGAGAATGAACAAGGCGAAGGAGTTTAGTTGTTTATCAGCCTCTTCTCTTGGGGTGAGGTTGCGTGGATCCCGAGGATAGTATCCTTCTTTAATGACTCGCATGAGTTGAATTGAGTTGTGATCCAAAAGAGACTTGATACGAAAAATCCAATTAGCAAAATCATTCTTAACAAGTTTAGGAGGAGGACCGAGATTAACTATATGGGGTGGGTGCACCGGTCCTCCATAGACCAAGGGAGGGGGAACTGAGGCAAAGGTCCCCGACCCATTAATTCCTTGAGAACGAGTGTCCTTATCAGTAGTAGCCCCCTCCTTGCCGGAGTTGACATCCGATGTCGAGTTAGTGGGATTAGCCACTTGCACCGCATCGGTGGAAAGTTTAAGAGTCTCAAGGTATTCTTTAAACAAGGATTTGACCTCGGTAGTCATGGAGGATTTAAGTGAGGACAAGGCCTCATTCAAATCCCCACGAGAGACCGTGTCAGCACCCGAGGCCTCGGGAAGTTCAATAACTCTATCCCCATCATTAACCATACTCTTCGGGTGGTGAAACCCTCAATAAAGAGACGTAGCTCTGATACCAATTGAAAGGATCGATATGGTTGACTAGAGGGCGGGTGAATAGGCAACTACCACTTTTTAACTTTTCTTTTACAAATAAGGCTTAGCAACAAATAGGTTGGCTAGATATGCAACTAGGTGAGCAACCTATATGATGCTAACAACAATAACAATATGAATAGCTTGCACAAAGTAAAGGTCAGAAGTAACCACAAGTAGAACCAATGGAGACGAGGATGTGTTACCGAAGTTCCTTCCCGGTGAGGGGAAGTACGTCTCCGTTAGAGCGGTGTGGAGGCACAATGCTCCCCAAGAAGCCACTAGGGCCACCGTATTCTCCTCACGCCCTCACACAATGCGAGATGCCGTGATTCCACTAGTGGTGCCCTTGAAGGCGGCAACCGGACTTTTACAAACAAGGTTGGGGCCCTCTCCACAACTTAATTGGAGGCTCCCAACGAAACCACGAAGCTTCACCACAATGGAATATGGCTTCGAGGTGACCTCTTCCGTCTAGGTTGCTCGAACACCCAAGAGTAACAAAATCCACACAAGAAAGTATGGGGGAATCAATTTTCCTTTGGTGGAAGTGTAGATCTAGATCTAATCCTTCAATCCCTAGCAACACAACAAGTTTGGGTGGCTAGAGAGAGAGATCGGGCAAGAAAGCTTGGAGTGCATCAATGGTGGAGAGAGAGAGGTAAGAGATAAGATAGAGGTGGAAGAACCACCCATTTATATAGGTCCCCCACTTTCCAACCGTTACAGCCATTTTCACACGGCAGCGGTTCAACCGGTATTGAGGGCGGTACAACCGGTATAACCGGTACAACCGCCCTCCCACCGCCCAACCACCGGACCACGACAGAAACTTGGCCAGTTGTTCCTCCCCGATGCACCAGCGCTGGACCAAACAAAGTCCATAGCGGTACAACCGCTTGGGACACCGGTTGTACCGGCTAGAATAATATAGCGGTACAACTGGGCCAGGTCCGCCCAACAACCGGTCCCCAACAGAACCGCGTACGGTTGGAGTCCGGTGCTGGGCCGGTTCAACCGCCCAGGGCTGCCACCCTGGGTCACCCAGCTGTGGGCGGTACAACCGCCCGGAGGCAGCAGTACAACCGCTGGAGACCTCTCAGTGGCAGCACCCCCAGGGTATCACCCCTGGAGTGGTGGTCAAGCCGGATGTCTAGAGCACTCGATGCAATCGGTCGGGACAGCGATGCGACCGGTAAGCAATGAGGGAAAGAGGGGCCTCTCTCTCTCCATGATGCGAAGGAATGAGTTGGGTGCATAAGGATGTGAGAGAGAACTGATTCACCCAAGACCTTCCAATGTGGATTCCCTCTTAATAGTACGGGATCCCTACGACCAAAGAGAATAAACACGTAGAGAACACCGTCTTCGATCTTTTCCGTTTGGAGGGAATATCTAACCGTCTTGTTTCTCACACATAGTACCTGAACAACTTGACACCCAGTTAGAATCATAGTGAGGTGTCATCATCACCAAAACACTAAGGCAAGAGAATGCCCTTATAGCAAGAAAAGAGCCTTGATGACCCACAAGTATAGGGGGTCAATCGTAGTCCTTTCGATAAGTAAGAGTGTCGAACCCAACGAGGAGCAGAAGGAAATGACAAGTGGTTTTCAGCAAGGTAATTTCTTCAAGCACTGAAATTGTAGGTAACAGGTAGTTTGATAGCAAGATAATTGGTAAGGAGCAAGTAACGGTAATGGTAAATAAAGTGCAGCAAGGTAGCCCAATCCTTTTGTGGCAACAGACAAGCCATAACAGACTCTAATAATAGGCAAAGTGTTCTTGAGGGTACACGATAATTTTATCTAGTCACTTTTATCATGTTGGTTTGATTCGCGTTCGCTACTTTGATAATTTGATATGTGGGTGGACCGATGCTTGGGTGCTGTTCTTACTTGAACAAACCTCCCACTTACGATTAACCCCCTCGCAAGCATTCACAACTATGAGAAAAGTATTAAGATAAAATCTAACCATAGCATTAAACGTTTGGATCCAAATCAGCCCCTTATGAAGTAGTGCATAAACTAGGGTTTAAGCTTCTGTCACTCTAGGAACCCATCATCTAATAACTACTCCACAATGCATTCCCTTAGGCCCAAGGATGGTGAAGTGTCATGTTGTCGACGTTCACATGACACCACTAAGGGAATCACAACATACATATCATCAAAATATTAAACACATATCAAATTCACATGATTACTTGCAACATGACTTCTCCCGTGACCTCAAGAACAAAGGTAACTACTCACAAATAATATTCATGCTCAAGATCAGAGGGGTATTGAATAGCATAATGGATCTGAACATATAATCTTCCACCAAATAAACCATATAGTAATCAACTACAAGATGTAATCAACACTACTAGTCACCCCCAGGTACTGATACGTCTCCAACGTATCTATATTTTTTGCTTGTTCCATGTTGTTATATTATCATTCTTGGATGTTTTAGAATCATTTTATAGCGACTTTATATAATTTTTTGGGACTAACCTATTGACATAGTGCCAAAGTGCCAGTTGTTGTTTTTTCTTGTTTTTTACTTCGCAGACTATCAGTACCAAATGGAGTCCAATCGTGACGAAACTTTTTGGAGAATTTTTTTGGACCAGAAGAAGGCCAGTCGGCCAAACAAGTAACCAGGAGGGAGCCCAGGCTGCCCACAACCCACCAGGGCGCGCCAGGGGCCTCGAGCGCGCCCTAATGGTTTGTAGTCGCCTCGGGAGTCCCCTCCACCGCCTCTGAGCTCTATAAATACCCAAATATTCCAGAAACTCTAGAGGAGTCAACGAAAAATACATCCAGTCGCCGCAAGTTCCAGAACTGCGAGATCCAATCTAACACCATCATGGAGGGGTTCATCATCCTCATTGGTGGCTCTCCGATGATGCGTGAGTAGTCCACCATAGACCTACGGGTCCGTAGGCAGTAGCTAGATGGCTTCCTCTCGATCTTTTGATTCTCAATACAATGGTCTCTTGGAGATCTATTTGATGTAAACTTTTTGCGGTGTGTTTGTTGGGATCCGATGAATTTTGAGTTCGTGATCAGTTTCTATCCATGAATATTATTTGAGTCTTCTTTGATCTCTTATATGCATGATTACTTATAGTCTCATATTTCTTCTTCGAATCTTTGGTTTAGTTAGGCTAACTAGATTAATTTTTCTTGCCATGGGAAGAGGTGCTTTGTGATGGGTTCGATCTTGTGGTGTCCTCTCCCAGTGACGGAAGGGGCAGCGAGGCGCGCATGTATTGTTGCTATTAAGGATAACAAGATGGGGTCTATTTCTACATGAATAGATCTTGTTTACATCATGTCACCGTTCTTATTGCATTACTCCATTTTTCCATGAACTTTATACACTAGATTCATGCTGGATAGCGGTCGATGTGTGGAGTAATAGTAGTAGATGCAGAATCGTACTAATCTTGGACGTGATGCCTATATAATGATCATCTCCTTGGATATCGTCATGATTATTTGATCTTCTATCAATTTCCCAGCAGTATTTTGTTCACCCACCGTGTGCTATACTCATGAGAGAAGCCACTAGTGAAACCTACGGCCCCCAGGTCTACTTTTCCAACATATTGCTTTCCGATCTATCTTTTTGCCGCTTTTGTTTTGAGATCTATTATTCCAAAACACCCAAAATACCTTGCTGCACTTTTTATTTGCCTCTTTTATTTTGTGTTCTTGCGAGATCTATCAATCCAATCAATCATTACATAATCTATCTTTTTACCGTAGAGAGATTGACAACCTCTCTTTCGCGTCGGGTTGCAAGTATTTGTTCTTTGTGTGCAGGTGATGTTTACATAGTGTTGGTGATCCTCCTACTGGTTCGATACCTTGGTTTCATAACTGAGGGAAATACTTACCATCGGTGTGCTGCATCATCCCTTCCTCTTTGGGGAAATACCGACGCAGTCTCAAGCCACGTCAGGTACCAATCTGAGGTTCCGGTACAAAGATTGAACACAAGAGATGAACACAAGGTGTGCTGTTGAAGATGTTGATGAATATTGGCCTCCCAAAGATGAGAGGGCTGTTGGTGATGACGATGGCTTCGATTTCCCCCTCCGGGAGGGAAGTTCCCCCGGCGGAATCGCTCCGCCGGAGGGCAAAAGTGCTCCTGCCCAAGTTCCGCCTCGAGACTGCGGCGTTACATCCCGAAAGTCCTCTCCTTATTTTTTTTCTAGGTCAAAAGACCTTAAATACTAGAAGATGGGCACCGGAGGTGGGCCGTGCTGAGCACAACCTACCAGGGCGCGCTTGGGGGGCCTAACGCGCCCTGGTGTCTTGTGCTCACCAGGTGGCCCCCCTCCGGTAGTTGTTTGCTCCAGTATTTTTTATACATTCCAAAGTAATTCTCCATGAAGTTTCAGCTTATTTGGAGATGTGCAGAATAGGTATCTCTGATGTGCTTTTTCAGGTCCAGAATTCCAGCTGCCGGTATTCTCCCACTTTGTGTAAACCTTGCATATTATGAGAGAAAAGGCATTAGAATCACTCCCTAAAGCATTATTATGCATAAAAACATTGTAAATAATAGTAGGAAATCATGATGCAAAATGGACGGATCAACTCCCCCAAGCTTAGACCTCGCTTGTCCTCAAGCGAAAGCCGATATTGAAATGCATGTCTACATGGTTTGAGAGAGAGGTGTCGATAAAAACAAAATACGGACATAGTAGCATCATGCTTATTATCATAGCAACAACAAACTTTATCATAGAACTTATTCATATAACTTTTATTATATAACTTCGTCATATAACTTCTCATGAACAAGTAACAATTCATCACAACATAGAAGTATAAAGCATAAACCTTATTGGAAACCAACAAACTATGTTCTCAGTCAACTTTGCAACTACAATTCATCATATTTTCAGGAAGGGTCTCGTGTCGGGGCCTTTTGGCAAGTCCACATACTCAACCATCATTTAGTCTTCTATGATTGCTAACACTCACATCATACCCATGAGCAAAAAGTGTCAACCGGACACATAGAAAGATAGGGGCTTATAGTTTCGCCTCCCAACGTATTCACCTCAAGGGTGATGTTAACAATAATAACTCATGCTCACTCACATCCAACTGGATATATGTGCCTAGATATTTCCTCACCACATGATGCTTGCAAAAAGAAAAAGTATAAAGGAATAGGAAAGAATACTTTTACTCTTGCATAAAAGTAAATACATAAAAGTAAAAGGTAGACCCTTCGCAGAGGGAAGCAGAGGTTGTCATGCGCTTATTGGTTTGTATGCCAAATCCCTTAATGTAAAAGAACATCATGCTATATTGCCCCCTATGATAACAACCTTTATTATGCAGTCCGTCGCTTTTATTACTTTGCCATCATAAGTTCGTGCAACGCTCAATATTCTCTTACACTTATAGATCAAACACATTTAGAAGCAATTTTTATTGCCTTGGTGCACCGATGACAACTTACTTCAAGGATCTTACTCGATCCATAGGTAGGTATGGTGGACTCTCAAAACATGAATTTGGGTTTTGGGTTTTGGATGCATAAGTAGTATCTCTACTTAGTGCGGAATTTTTGGCTAGCAAAGATATTGAGCAAGCACCACATGTTGAAGGATCTATGACAATATAACTTCTATTTGAATATGAACAAACATAAATCATTATGTTGTCTTCCTTGTCCAACGTTGACAATTTTGGCATATAATATTCAATGGGGGCTCACAATCATAAAAGATGTCCAAGATAGTGTATTTGCATGTGAATCTTCTCTTCCCTTATTAATTCTTTCATGAATTGCATCATTGACCAATGCTATGTTTGTCAATCTCCAATAAATTTTACCGGTTATACTTTTCCTTATGTGATGTTATTACTTACCATAAGATTAGCATATGATTCTTTTCATTTATTTCCTTTCTATTTTGATTGCAACAAGAAAGTAAAGAAGCAAAAGCTCAAACTAAACTTTATTATATAACTCTCACTCGGTTACATAGATAGATTGATCACGAAACTAACACTCGAAAATAGATCATACTAAACTTTTATTCAACTAAATCACGAAAGAGCTAAGGATCGAACTAAAATAGGCAAAGGTAAATAAAAGTGATGGTGATACAATACCGGGGTATCTCCCCCAAGCTTGGCTCAAGCCAAGGGGAGTGCCCATACCCGTGTACTCAAGTCTCCTTTGGTGGTGAAGATGATGAAGGTGGTGGTGATGAAGTGGTAGGTTTGTCCTCCGGCTTCCAAGGCAAGGGCTCACCATAAAAAGTTGATGCACGAGTCCCCCGAGTCATGCAACTGGCACCTAAACTCATACCTTTAAATCTTGCTTCATATTCAAAAACTTGGTTTTGAAGATCATAGATTTGACTTTGCAGAAAATTGATTTGCTCGTTGAAGGTGAAGATGATCTCCTTCATAGACCGGCCATCCACCATCTGATCACAGGTGAATTCCGTGATCACGGAGTGATTGGCACTAAGTCCACGCTCCACCATCTTTTGGCACTTGAAGATGTCTTGTTCCACCACCTCGAGCTTAGCCTCCATGCTTCCCGTCCTCTTGGGACCCTGAACATCGTGGATGTGGAGCATCCCCTCACGCATCTCAATGGTTTGAGGGTGCTTCATCACCTCCGGCAAGTACGGGTTGATGATCTTCTCGAAGAACTTGTCCTTGGAGGAGCTTGGTGGAGCCATGGAGATCTAGATCTAACGAAAAAACAACACGAAACAAGAATAGAGAATTTTTCTGCGATGTGGTGGTCAAAGCAATCGGGGGTATATATAAAGAATTTTTTATCTTGGGAAGCAAGGATATGGAAGGAAAATGGAGTCGGGAAGGTGTGCGAGGCGGGCACAACCCACCAGGGCGCGCCTGGCAGGGCTGGCTCGCCCTGGTATCGTGCTCACCTTAGTTGCTTTCCCGTTTATTTCTTATTTTCCTAATTTTTGTAATATTCCGAAACTGACAGAAAATATTTTTGCGGATTTTTCGGAGTTCGTTTACTTACCGTATCATGTACCTCCTCTTTTTCAAAATTCTGGAGTGTTCCGGAAGGTTTCTTTTATGTGTTCTTCCTGTGTCATGGTTTGAATAACATTGCTTTCAACATTAATAGGCGTACCTGAGATATAGTGTTTAATCCTTTGTCGATTAACCACCTTCGGGTTAGTACCTTCGGAATTATTAATCTTGATAGCTCCAGAACGATAAACCTCTTCAATAACATATGGTCCTTCCCATTTGGAAAGAGGCTTGCATGCAAAAAATCTTAAACGAGAGTTGTACAAAAGAACATATTCTCCAACTTTGAATTCCCGCTTGTGGATCCTTTTGTCATGCCATATTTTAACTTTTTCTTTGAATAGTTTGGCATTTTCATAAGCTTGGGTTCTCCATTCATCAAGTGAGCTAATATCAAATAACCTCTTCTAACCGGCAAGTTTGAAATCGTAAGTGAGTTCTTTAATTGCCCAAAATGCTTTATGTTCTAACTCTGGAGGCAAATGACAAGCCTTTCCATATACCATCTTGTATGGAGACATACCCATAGGATTTTTATAAGCTGTTCTATAGGCCCAAAGTGCATCATCTAGTTTCTTAGACCAATTCTTTCGAGACCTATTGACAGTTTTTTGTAATATTAATTTTATTTGTCTATTGCAAAGTTCAACTTGACCACTAGATTGAGGGTGATAGGGTGATGCAATTCTATGGTTAACAAAATATTTAGCAAACATCTTACGGAAAGCACCATGAATAAAGTGTGAACCACCATCAGTCATTAAATACCTAGGGACTCCAAACCTCGGGAAGATAACTTCTTTAAGAATTTTAATGGAGGTGTTATGATCAGCACTACTAGTTGGAATAGCTTCTACCCACTTAGTAACATAATCAACAGCAACCAAAATATGAGTATACCCATTAGAGGAAGGAAAAGGTCCCATGTAGTCAAAACCCCAAACATCAAATGGTTCAACAACAAGTGAATAATTCATAGGCATTTCCCGACTCTTACCGATATTACCAATTCTTTCACATTCATCACAAGATAAGACAAACTTACGGGCATCCTTGAAGAGAGTAGGCCAATAAAAACCAGATTGCAATACCTTGTGAGCAGTTCTATCTCCCGCATGATGTCCTCCATAGGCTTCGGAATGACATTTCCGTATGATTTGTTCCTGTTCATGCTTAGGTACACAACATCTAATAATACCATCTACCCCTTCTTTGTAAAGATGTGGGCCATCCCAAAAGTAATTTTTTAAATCATAGAAGATTTTTTTTCTTTTGTTGGTATGTGAAACTAGGTGGTATATATTTAGCAACAATGTAGTTAGCATAGTCAGCATACGAAGGAGTGTTTTGAGAAACACCTATTGCAGCTAACTGTTCATCAGGAAAACTATCATCAATAGGTAGTGGGTCATCAAGAATAATTTCTAACCTAGACAAGTTATCAGCTACGGGGTTCTCAGCTCCCTTCCTATCAGTGATATGTAAGTCAAATTCTTGAAGCAAGAGAACCCACCTAATAAGTCTAGGTTTAGCATCTTTCTTTTCCATAAGATATTTTATAGCAGCATGATCGGTGTGAACAATAACTTTGGAGTCAACAAAGTAAGATCTAAATTTGTCACAAACAAACAGAACTGCTAAAAATTATTTTCAATAGTAGCATAATATCGTTGGGCACTGTCTAGAGTTTTGCTAGCATAATGGATAACATTTAATTTCTTATCAACGCTTTGTCCTAGAATGGCACCAACAACATAATCACTAGCATCACACATAATTTCAAAAGGCAAGTTCCAATCAGGTGGTTGAACGATAGGTGTAGAAATTAAGGCTTTCTTGAGTGTTTCAAAGGCTTCTACACAATCATCATAAAAAACAAATGGAATATCCTTTTGTAAAAGATTAGTAAGAGGCCTAGAAATTTTAGAGAAATCTTTAATGAACCTCCTATAGAAAACAGCATGACCAAGGAAACTCCGAATACCTTTAATATCTTTAGGACATGGTATTTTCTCAATTGCATCAACGTTAGCTTTATCCACCTCAATACCTCATTCAGATATTTTATGCCCCAAGACAATACCTTCATTAACCATAAAGTGGCACTTCTCCCAATTCAAGACGAGATTAGTTTGTTCACATCTTTGTAAAACTCGATCAAGGTTGCTTAAGCAATCATCAAAAGAAGTTCCGTAATCGGAGAAATCATCCATGAAAACCTCCACAATCTTTTCACAAAAATTAGAGAATATAGCAGTCATACATCTTTGAAAGGTAGCAGGTGCATTGCATAAACCAAAAGGAATACGTCTATAAGCATAGGTTCCAAAAGGACAAGTAAAGGTGGTTTTCTCTTGATCAGATTGTGATACAGGTATTTGAGAGAAACCAGAATATCCATCCAGAAAACAAAAGTGTGTGTGCTTAGATAATCTTTCTAGCATTTGATCAATGAAAGGTACAGGGTAATGATCTTTTCTAGTAGCTTTATTTAATTTTCTAAAATTAATTACCATTCTATAGCCAGTGACAATTCTTTGTGGGATGAGTTCATTTTATCATTAAGAACAACAGTAATACCTCCCTTCTTAGGGACACAATGAACGGGACTTACCCATCTACTATCAGCAATGGGATAGATTATACCTGCTTCAAGAAGCTTTAATATTTCAGTTCTTACCACTTCTTTCATCTTAGGATTCAATCGCCGTTGGTGATCAACAACGGGTTTGGCATCAGGTTCCATATTAATCTTGTGCTGACATAGAGTGGGACTAATGCCCTTAAGATCATCAAGAGTATATCCGATAGTAGCCCGGTGCTTCCTCAGAATTTTTAATAATCTTTTTCCTTCATGTTCTGAAAGGTTAGCACTAATAATAAGAGGATATATCTTTTTCTCATCCAGATAAGCATACTTCAAAGTGTCAAGCAATTATTTTAATTCAAACACAGGATCACCTTTAGGTGGAGGAGGACCTCCAAGAGTTTCAATAGGCAAATTGTGTTTTAGGAGAGGTTGTTGTTCAAAGAAAATTTTATCTATTTCATTTCTTTCACGCAAGTGCATATCATTTTCATGGTCAAGCAAATCTTGTTATAGTGGATCGGTAGGAGGCATGGCAATAGAAGCAAGTCCAATTATTTCATCATTACTAGATAATTCTTTATCACGAGGTTGTCTACTAAACTTAGAAAAGTTAAACTCATGAGACACATCACCAAAACTAACACCGACAGTTTGTTTTTCACAATCTATCTTAGCATTAACGGTGTTCAGGAAAGGTCTACCAAAGATAATGGGACAAAAGTCATCTTGTGGGGAACCCAGAACTAGAAAATCAGTAGGATATTTTACCTTCCCACACAAGACTTCAACATCTCTAACAATCCCAAGTGGTGTGATGATGTCTCTATTAGCAAGTTTAATAGTAACATCAATGTCTTCTATTTCAGTAGGTGCTATTTCATTCATAATTTCTTGGTATTAGGTAAAAGGAATAGCACTCACGCTAGCATCCAAATCACATAAACCATGATAGCAATGATCTCCTATTTTGACTGAGACAACAGGCATGCCCACTACGGGTCTATGTTTATCTTTTTCATTAAGTTTGGCAATTCTAGCAGCTTCATCACAGAAGTAAATAACATGCCCATCAATATTTTCTACTAAGAGATCCTTAACCATAGAAACACTAGGTTCTACTTTAATTTGTTTAGAGGGCTTAGGTGCTCTAATATTACTCTGGCGAACCACAGTTGATACCTTAGCATGTTCCTTTATCCTAACAGGGAAAGGTGGGTTTTCAATATAAGCAGTAGGCACAACTGGATCAACATTGTAAATGATGGTTTCATCCTTAGCTTTTACCGGTTCTTTAATTTCTTCTTTAATAGGGGGATGATATTTAAACCACTTCTCCTTAGGGAGATCAACATGAGTAGCAATTGATTCACAGAAAGAGGCTACTATCTGAGACTCAAGTCCATATTTAGTGCCAAACTTGTGAAAGGCATCGGTATTTATAAAAGATTTAACACAATCAAACTTAAGCTTAATACCTGACTGTAGGAGATATGCCCTAGAGGCAATAATAAATGTTATTGATTATCTCCCTGTTCATAATTAGATTTATGTTCCGTGCTATAACTGCTATGGTTCTCGAGTCTACAATAACCACGAGGCTCGGAGGAAGACTCATATGCATGTGTGGAATAATAAACAGTAAAATGTATTCCTAGTCTGGCCTCTAAGACTAGCTCAAGTGTTGCATGATGGTTCTGTTTTCCTGATCATGGGCATGTCTATACCAGCAACTTTGACGGCACAATGTTGGAAGAACATTTGTGTTGAATCGACCCGTATTGATGTTATGCTATGAGAGATTTGCTCCTCCGACGATGGAGAGATATCTCTGGGCCCTCTCGGTGTTACGGTATCCATCATCGTCTGGCCAGACACTTTGTGATTTGATCACGGGGATGCCGGAACACGGGAACGAGAAAAGAGAACAATACCGGTAACGAGGTAACTGGCATAGTGGACAAGTTGTTGATCCACGGGGATGCCAACATGTCTCACCTCGGGTATTTGTAACATATCGCGAAGCAACAGGAATAGCACACGGCAACTGGAGGTTCACTCGAATATTCATTCGTGTGGGTATAGGGGTCAATATGGGTGTCCACGGCTCCGATGTTGATCATTGATCGGAAGGGGTTCCGGGTCATGTCTATGCTTCACCAAACCTATAGGGTCACACGCTTAAGGGTCATCTATCTGCTAAATACTAGACAGGGAGTCTGAGAGAAAATCACCGAAAAAGTTTTCGGACACCGGAAAAGTTTCGGACACCGGAAAAGTTCCGCAGAGAGAACACCGGAACAGTTTCGGTAAAACTGAAAAGTTGTTTCAGGGGATACCATAAAGTCAAATTGGTTTTGGCACATGCCTGATAATTCTTGGAGGGTGCCAGAATCATTCTGGAAACTTTCTGGAATTTTCCGGGATGAAAACCGGAAATGTTCCGGAGCTGCCGAAACCGCTTCAGATGCTTTTCGCAGATGAAAATCACTAAACCGGAATTGTTCTGGATCGCATTGAAAATTATTTTAGTGGGTACTGGAAATGTTCTAAGCCCACATAAATATTTTCAGTTCGACCGGACGCTGAAAAATGTCGTCATGAATAGTGAAAGTGCTTTTTGGGATATTTTTGGAAAGTCACCTTTTGGGATATTTTCCCAAAAGGCTTCTAGAAGGGACGGATGGATGAGGACCACCTTGGGGGGGCCCACAAGGGTTGTGGCCGGCCAAGAAGGGGGCTCCACCTTGGAGCCCCACTTGCCCACTTGCTTTCCCATTTTGCCCTTGGAAAGTGTTTCCTTCATGGGCAAGTTTTGGTATTTTGAATACCCATCCTACCCCTTGGCTTTCCTATAAATAGAGGTGGAAAGGGCTGCCATCTCTTGATCCTTCTCTCATACACATGCCATTTGACTTGTCTGGCTTCTCTCTCCCTCCTAGCGAAATAGTTTCGTAGAGCCGAAAGGCTGTCTGGGTTCCGGCAGGAACTAGTTCTGGACGGCGAAGCCCTGCCGGATAGATGACACCGTATGTGTGCAACTCTGTAGAGATCGTAGTTTCAGTCTTAGTTCGAGAGTGCCTCCCGAAGGGCTGTCCGTGTGACCGTCCGAGTTTCAAAGGTCCTCCCGAAGGGCTGTCCGAGTGACTGTTCGAGTTTCGATGGTCCTCCCGAAGGGCTGTCCGCGACACCGTCCGGGGGACTATCCGACCGCCTCCCGGAGGGCTGTCCGAGGGGCGGATGAGGGTATACATCCTCGCGGTTGGGAGGTTGTAAATCATAGCTGCGGGGATCTGCACCGCCGATCGTCATCGACTCTACTTCCGCTGCGCTATGAGTCGGTAACGAAAAAGATCAAACCTTGTATGCAGTCTCCATAGTGGTCCTGGGCTGGTGCGTAGGTCGGAATTTTTTTGTTTTCTGCTGCGCTACCCTACACTGACTCATTACCTTCGTCGAGTTCCCAATCTTCAGAGTTGCGTTTAATTCTTTCTAAAAGATCCCACTTGAATTCAATAGTCTTCTTCATAAAAGAACCAGTGCAAGAAGTATCGAGCATGGATTGATCATTATGAGAAAGCCGCGCATAAAAATTCTGAATAATAATTTCTCTCGGGATATCATGATTGGGGCATGAATATAACATTGACTTAAGCCACCCCCAAGATAGAGCGATGCTTTCTCCTTCACGAGGCCAAAAGTTATATATATATATAATTCCGATCACGATGAACTAGATGCATAGGATAAAACTTTTGGTGGAATTCTAATTACAATCAATTCCAGTTCCATCATCTAATATCATCACATAGCCTATACCATGTCAATGCTTTTCCCTTCAAAGATAAAGGTAAAACCTTCTTCTTAACTTCATCTCCGGGTAAACCTGCAAGCTTAAATAAACCACAAACTTCGTTCACGTGTATTAGCTGCATATCAGGATGTTCAGTTCCATCTCCTGCATAAGGCTTAGCTAGCAGTTGTTCTACCATACCCGAAGGAATTTCATAACCAATATTTTCAGTAGGTGCAGCAGGTTGATGGGCAACTAATTGTGGTTCCGGTCGAGGTGAAGATACCCTGAACAAACCCCTCAAAGGATTGTTTTCCATAGTAGCAAGTGACAATAAATTTCAGCACGTAGTATAAGTTTTTCCTTACCGATTTCCACTTACCAAGAGCGCTTCACTCCCCGGCAACAGCACCAGAAAAGAGTCTTGATGACCCACAAGTATAAGGGGTCAATCGCAGTCCTTTCGATAAGTAAGAGTGTCAAACCCAACGAGGAGCAGAAGGAAATGACAAGCGGTTTTCATCAAGGTAATTTCTGCAAGCACTGAAATTGTAGGTTACAGATAGTTTGATAGAAAGATAATTGGTAACGAGCAAGTAACGGTAACGGTAAATAAAGTGCAGCAAGGTAGCCCAATCCTTTTGTGGCAAAGGACAGGCTACTACAGTCTCTAATAATAGGCAAAGTGTTCTTGAGGGTACATGAGAATTTCATCTAGTAACTTTTATCATGTTGGTTTGATTCGCGTTCGCTACTTTGATAATTTGATATGTGGGTGGACCGGTGCTTGGGTGCTGTTCTTACTCGAACAAACCTCCCACTTATACTTAACCCCCTCGCAAGCATCCGCAACTAAGAGAAAAGTATTAAGATAAAATCTAACCATAGCATTAAACGTTTGGATCCAAATCAGCCCCTTACGAAGTAGCGCATAAACTAGGGTTTAAGCTTCTGTCACTCTAGCAACCCATCATCTAATAACTACTCCACAATGCGTTCCCTTAGGACCAAGGATGGTGAAGTGTCACGTAGTCGACATTCACATGACACCACTAAGGGAATCACAACATACATATCATCAAAATATCGAACACATATCAAATTCACATGATTACTTGCAACATGACTTCTCCCGTGACCTCAAGAACAAAGGTAACTAGTCACAAATAATATTCATGCTCAAGATCAGAGGGGTATTGAATAACATAATGGATCTGAACATATAATATTCCTCCAAATAAACCATATAGTAATCAACTACAAGATGTAATCAACACTACTAGTCACCCCCAGGTACCAATCTGAGGTTCCGGTACAAAGATTGAACACAAGAGATGAACTAGGGTTTGAGAGGAGATGGTGCTATTGAAGATGTTGATGAAGATTGGCCTCCCAAAGATGAGAGGGTTGTTGGTGATGACGATGGCTTCGATTTCCCCCTCCGAGAGGGAAGTTCCCCCGGTAGAATTGCTCCGCCGAAGGGCAAAAGTGCTGCTGCCCAAGTTCCACCTCGTGACGACGGTGTTCCGTCCTGAAAGTCCTCTCCTTATTTTTTCTAGCTCAAAAGACCTTAAATACCAGAAGATGGGCACCGGAGGTGGGCCATGCTGAGCACAACCCACTAGGGCGCGCCTGGTGGGCCTGGCGCGCCCTGGTGTCTTGTCCTCACCAGGTGGCCCCCCTTCGGTAGTTGTTTGCTCCAGTATTTTTTATATATTGCAAAATAATTCTCCATGAAGTTTCAGCTTATTTGGAGATGTGCATAATAGGTATCTCTGATGTGCTTTTTCAGGTCCAGAATTCCAGCTGCCGGTATTCTCCCTCTTTGTGTAAACCTTGCATATTACGAGAGAAAAGGCATTAGAATCACTCCCTAAAGTATTATTATGCATAAAAATATTGTAAATAAAGTAGGAAATCATGAAGCAAAATGGACGTGATGCTTATATATACATGATCACTCCCGTGAACACCTCATAACTATCTGCTTTTCTATCAATTGCCCAATAGTAATTTGTTTACCCACCGTATGCTGCCTGCATGAGAGATGTCGCTAGGGAACACTATGGCCCCCGGGTCTATTCACTTATATATTCACAAACGTTATATTTACCTTGCTGCCTTTATTTACTTTTTATTTATTTTGCAATTTATATTTATCAGCAATTATCTACACAACTCATTTGTTTGCAAATAACGGGATCAAGGGGATTGACAACCCTCTTGCCTGCGTTGGGTGCAAGTTGTTTGTTCATTTGTGTGCAGCCGCTGAAGACGGTTGAGGATTGATATTCCTATTGGTTCGATAAACCTTGGTTTCATAACTGAAGGAAATACTTATCTGCTTTGTGTTGCAATTACCCGTTCCTCTTCACGGAAAACCCAACGCAGATCACAAGTATCACCTACCACTTGAATGTCAAGCCTCCCAACATTGCCATGATAAGCGTCTAACCCTCCACATCCTAGCAAACCATTGTTCGGCGAAGTTACCGCTTGCTCAGCCCTTCTTATAGCGTTGCTAGTTGCAGGCGCAGGTTGTTCCATGTGATAACATGGATATCTTTGGGATATCACAATATTCTTGCTATTTAATTTAAGGGAAAATTTTGCTTTTGGCACTCTAGATTTTACCAATTTTTCTTATGCCACTCTAGATTTTGACATTTCACTTTTGCCACTCTTAGTTTTTCACAATTTTCACAATTGCCATTTCGTGGCAAAAACAAAACAATTCAGAGTGGCAATTGTGATAATTTTCAAAAGCTAAGAGTGGCAAAAGTGAAATAAAATTACTTTGCTTTTGCCACTGAATGTCAATTGTGATAATTTTCAAAAGCTAAGAGTGGCAAAAGTGAAATGTCAAAAATCTAGAGTGGCATAAGGAAAATTGGCAAAATCTAGAGTGGCAAAAACAAAATTTTCCCTTAATTTAATGCACCTATATACTTGGTATAAGGTGGAAGGCTTGCCCTTTTGCTTGGTGTTTTGTTCCACCTTTGCCGCCCTAGTTTATGTTTACTGGTGTTATGTTCCAGATTGAGCGCTCCTAACATGCTCGGGGTTGTTATGGGGATCCCCTTGATTATTCGTTTTGGGATAAAACTCTTCCGGCAAGGCACAACATTGGTACTATATTTCCTTAACAACTTAATAAAACTGTATAGGGCTTACCTACCCCGTGGATAATTAATCAACAACCCGGGCCAGAGCTCCTCATGAGTGTTGGTCCAACCTGGGTGATGTCCGGCGCCCCCTGGTCACAAGGGGTCTCAGCCAACCCGACGTCTAGACCATCTAGTAGTGCCGTGAGAAAAAAGATATGTGTGGCTCCTATCAGAATTTGGCCTGCCGGGTGGTCTTCCTGGATTTGTTTTACCCTTTCGAGGATACTTTGGGCTATCTCGAGGTTGAGGTTTTCCACCGCAGCTTGTGGTTAGTTTGTGATGGATGAGTTGGAGCACCCCTGAGGGTTAAATCTTTCGAAAAGCCGTGCCCGTGGTTATGTGGCAACATGGAAATTGTTTAACACCCGGTTATAGCAAACTTGAAGTAAACTCATTTAAAACACACCAACCGTGTGTATAACCGTGATCGTCCCTTTTTGAGGGAGTTCGGAAAGAGAACGTGGTGGGGTTATAATTGAATCGTAAGTAGGTGTTCGGGATCACTTCTTGATCATAACTAGTACTCGTCCAACATGCGTAGATGCTCATCTTATTCTTGTACTCGTGAGTTAGCCACTTAGACATGCTTAGTGCTTGCTGCAACCTCACCACTTAACCATGCCTCACCTCTAAGCTTAGATAGTCTCGGTACCTTGGGTGATGAGATTGCTAAGTCCCTATGGCTCATAGATTACTACAACACAACAGGTCAGGTACAGATGAGATCGATCTAGATGATGCTTCCAAACTCCAGTGGGAGTATGACGAGGAGCGTGGGCACATGTACGTCACCTATCCCGATGTGTAGGAGGGATACTTGGTCGGTAGCCTGGGATAGCGAGATAGATGTCATCTTTTTCCGTTTGATTTCGTTCGTAGTCGGACCTTGTTCTTCTGGATGATGCTTATGGATGATTGTATTGAATAATGATATTGTAGCATGTGGCGAGTGTAAGCAATTCCATATAGTCATCTCCTCTATTTACATGTACGTGTGATGATATCTATTCTTGCAAAATGATGAGATGCGCTTCTACCCCTATCATGGCCATGGGCCCGGATGAGGATAGTACCGCATCTTGGGCATTACAAGTTGGTATCAGAGTAGTATCGACTGATGATCCACAAGTATGGATGATCAATCATAGTCCTTTCGATAAGTAAGAGTGTCGAACCCAACGAGGAGCAGAAGCAAATGACAAGCGGTTTTCAGCAAGGTAATTTCTGCAAGCACTGAAATTGTAGGTAACAGATAGTTTGATAGAAAGGTAATTGGTAACGAGCAAGTAATGGTAACGGTAAACAAGGTGCAGCAAGGTAGCCCAATCCTTTTGTGGCAAAGGACAGGCCAGAACAATCTCTAGTAATAGGCAAAGTGTTCTTGAGGGTACACGGGAATTTCATCTAGTCACTTTTATCATGTTGGTTTGATTCGTGTTCGCTACTTTGATAATTTGATATGTGGGTGGACCGGTGCTTGGGTGCTGTTCTTACTTGAACAACCTCCCACTTATGATTAATCCCCTCGCAAGCATCCGCAACTACGAGAGAAGTATTAAGATAAAATCTAACCATAGCATTAAACGTTTGGATCCAAATCAGCCCCTTACGAAGTAGCGCATAAACTAGGGTTTAAGATTCTGTCACTCTAGCAACCCATCATCTAATAACTACTCCACAATGCATTCCCTTAGGCCCATGAATGGTGAAGTGTCATGTAGTCGACGTTCACATGACACCACTAAGGGAATCACAACATACATATCATCAAAATATCAAACACATATCAAATTCACATGATTACTTGCAACATGACTTCTCCCGTGACCTCAAGAACAAAGGTAACTACTCACAAATAACAAACATGCTCAAGATCAGAGGGGTATTGAATAGCATAATGGATCTGAACATATAATCTTCCACCAAATAAACCATATAGTAATCAACTACGCAAGGTAATCAACACTACTAGTCACCCACAGGTACCAATCTGAGGTTCCGGTACAAAGATTGAACACAAGAGATGAACTAGGGTTTGAGAGGGAGATGGTGCTGTTGAAGATGTTGATGAAGATTGGCCTCCCAAAGATGAGAGGGGTGTTGGTGATGACGATGGCTTCGATTTCCCCCTCCGGGAGGGAAGTTCCCCCGACGGAATCGCTCCGCCGGAGGGCAAAAGTGCTCCTGCCCAAGTTCCGCCTCGAGGTGCCGACCCTTCGTCCTGAAAGTCCTCCTCTTATTTTTTTTCTAGGTTAAAAGTGAATTTATATCATAAGATGGGCACCGGAGGTGGGCCGAGGAGGGCACAACCTACCAGGGCGCGCCCTGGTGTCTTGTGCCCACCAGGGTGGCCCCCTCCGATAGTTTTTTGCTCCAGTAATTTTTATTTATTCCAAAAATAATCTCCGTAAAATTTTAGCTTCATTAGAGTTGTGCAGAATAGGTTTCTCTGATGTGCTTTTCTTGGGTCCAGAATTCCAGCTGCCGGTATTCTCCCTCTTTGTGTAAACCTTGCATTTTATGAGAGAAAAGGCATTAGAATCACTCCCCAAAGCATTATTATTCAACAAAACATAATAAATAACAGTAGGAAATCATGATGCAAAATGGACGTATCAACTCCCCCAAGCTTAGACCTCGCTTGTCCTCAAGCGAAAAACCGACATTGAAAAGCATGTCCACATGATTTGAGAGAGAGGTGTCGATAAAAACAAAATACGGACATAGTAGCATCATGCTTATTATCATAACAGAAACAAATTCTATCATAAAACTTATTCATACACTTTTATCATATAACTTCACATGAACAAGTAACAATTCATCATAACATAGAAGTATGAAGCATAAACCTTATTGAAAACCAACAAACTATGTTCTCGGTCAACTTTGCAACTACAATTCATCATATTTTCAGGAAGGGTCTCCTGTCGGAGCCTTTTGGCAAGTCCACATACTCAACCATAATTTATTCTTCTATGATTGCTAACACTCACGGCATACCCATGAACAAGAAGTTTCAACCGGACACATAGGAAGATAGGGGCTTATAGTTTTGGCTCCCAACGTATTCACCTCAAGGGTGATGTCAACAATAATAACTCATGCCCACCCATATCCAACTGGATATATGTGCCTAGATCTTTCCTCACCACATGATGCTTGCCAAAGAAAAAGTGAAAAGGAATAGGGAAGAATACTTTGACTCTTGCATAAAAGTAAATACATAGAAGTAAAAGATAGTCCCTTCGCAGAGGGAAGCAGAGGTTGTCTTGCGCTTTTTTAGTTTGTATGCCTAATCCCTTAATGTAAAAGAACGTCATGCTATATTGCCTCCTATGATAGCAACCTTTATTATGCAATCCGTCGCTTTTATTACTTTGCCATCATAAGTTCGTATAGCGCTCAATTATCTCTTACACTAATTGATCAAAACACTTTTAGAAGCAATTTTTATTGCCTTATTGCACCAATGACAACTTACTTGAAGGATCTTACTCGATCCATAGGTAGGTATGGTGGACTCTCAAAGAATGAGTTAGGTTTTGGGTTTTTGGATGCACAAGTAGTATCTCTACTTAGTTCGGGATTTTTTTTGGCTAGCAAAGATATTGAGCAAGCACCACATGTTGAAGGATCTATGACAATATAACTTCTATATAGATATGAACAAGCATAAATCATTACGTTGTTTTCCTTGTCCAACGTCAACAATTTTGACATATAATATTTAATGGGGGCTCACAATCATAAAATATGTCCAAGATAGTGTATTTGCATGTGAATCTTCTCTTCCCTTATTAATTCTTTCATGAATTGCATCATTGACCAATGCTATATTTGTCAATCTCCAATAAATTTACTACCTATACTTTTCCTTATGTGATGTCATTACTCACCATAAGATTAGCATATGATTCTTTTCATTTATTTTTCTTTCTTTTTATTTTGATTGCAACAAGAAGGTAGAGAGACAAAAATTCAAACTAAACTTTATTATATAACTCTCACTCGATTACATAGATAGATAGGCCACGAAACTAACACACGAAAATAGATCATACTATACTTTTATTAAACTAAAACAAAGGGAAACTAAAGATTGAACTAAAATAGGCAAAGGTGAATAAAAGTAATGGTGATACGATACCGGGGCACCTCCCCCAAGCTTGGCTCAAGCCAAGGGGAGTGCCCATACCCGTGTGCTCAAGTCTCCTTCGGTGGTGGCGATGAAGAAGGTGGTGGTGTATAAGTGTTACACTTCAACTTCAAAAGGTGCTCCAATTTGCGGATGACTCTCCGAAGGTTATTGATGTCCTCCTCTAGCAAAATATTTTCACGAATGAGAAATTTATTCTGAACACGGACCGCTTCGAAAGCTCTAAAAGCTTCGATTTCAATAGGGTGAGATGACTGTAATAAGGTTGAAGGATATCTTCTTCTTCTCCCTCATTTGTTGGCCTGGATTGCTCTCCTTCAGGGGGTGATCCACCATAGCCTCCTTGCCCTTCTCTTCCTTGTTGGCTTCTTCTGGCCCCTCCCTCTTCAGCTCTATCTTCATTAGCCAGGCATCTTCTTCCACATTATTAGAAGAGGGAGAAGACATGATGCGTGACTTGACAGATCTGACAGGAAAACAACGCGAAAAAGAACAGAGGATTTTTCTTCGATGCGGTTGTCAAAACAGTCGGGGGTATATATAGAGAATTTTTATTCTTGGAAAACAAGCATATGGAAAGAAAACGGAGTCGGGAAGGTGTCCGAGGTGGGAACAACCCACCAGGGCACGCCCAGGGGTGCCTGGCGCGCCCTGGTGTATCGTGCTCACCTCGATCACCTTCCGGTTTATTTATTTATTCCCAAAATTTTCTAATATTCCAAAACTGACAAAAAATATTTTTGCGGATTTTTCGGAGTCCGTTCACCTACCGTATCACGTACCTCCTATTTTTCAGAATTCTGGAGTGTTCCGGAAGGTTTCTTTTATGTGTTCCTCCGGTGTCATGGTTTGGATAACGTTGCTTTCAACGTTAATAGGCGTACCTGAGATATAATGCTTAATTCTTTGTCCATTGACCACCTTCGGGTTAGTACCTTCGGCATTATTAATCTTGATAGCTCCAGAACGATAAACCGCTTCGATAATATAAGGTCCTTCCCATTAGGAGGGAAGGTTTCCTGCGAAAAATCTTAAACGAGAGTTGAACAAAAGAACATAGTCTCCTATTTTGAATTCCCGCTTTTGGATTCTTTTGTCATGCCATCTTTTTACTTGTTCTTTGAATAATTTTGCATTTTCATAGGCTTGGGTTCTCCATTCATCAAGTGAGCTAATATCAAATAGCCTCTTCTCACCAGCAAGTTTGAAATCATAGTTAAGTTCTTTAATTACCCAAAATGCTTTATGTTCTAATTCTAGAGGCAAATGACAAGCTTTTCCATATACCATTTTGTATGGAGACATACCCATAGGATTTTTATAAGTTGTTCTATAGGACCAAAGTGCATCATCTAATTTCTTAGACCAATTCTTACGAGACCTATTGACAGTTTTTTGTAATATCAATTTTATTTCTCTATTGCTAAGCTCTACTTGACCACTGGATTGAGGATGATAGGGTGATGCAATTCTATGGTTAACATCATATTTAGCAAGCATTTTACGGAAATCACCATGAATGAAGTGTGAAACACCATCGGTCATTAAATATCTAGGGACTCCAAACCTCGGGAAGCTAACCTCTTTAAGCATTTTAATGGAGGTGTGGTGATCAATACTACTAGTTGGAATAGCTTCTACCCACTTAGTGACATAATCAACAGCAACCAAAATATGAGTGTAGCCGTTAGAGGAAGGAAAAGGCCCCATATAATCAAAACCCCAAACATCAAATGGTTCAACAACAAGTGAATAATTCATAGGCATTTCCTGACGCTTACCGATATTACCAATTCTTTGACATTCATCACAGGACAAGACAAACTTACGGGCATCTTTGAAGAGAGTAGGCCAATAAAACCAGATTGCAATACCTTGTGAACAGTTCTGTTTCCAACATGATGTCCTCCAAAACTTCGGAATGATATTTTCGTAGGATTTGTTCCTGTTCATGCTCAGGTACACAACGTCTAATAATACCATCTACTCCTTCTTTATAAAGATGTGGGTCATCCCAAAAGTAATGTCTTAAGTCGTAGAGGAATTTTTTCTTTTGTTTGTATGTGAAGCTAGGTGGTATATATTTAGCGACAATGTAATTAGCATAATCAGCATACCAAGGAGTGTTTCGAGAAACATTTATTGCAGCTAACTGTTCGTCAGGGAAACTATCATCTATAGGTAGTGGGTCATCAAGAATATTTTCTAACCTAGACAAGTTATCAGCTACGGGGTTCTCAGCTCCCTTCCTATCAACGATATGTAAGTCAAATTCTTGAAGTAAGAGAACCCACCTAATGAGTCTAGGTTTAGCATCTTTCTTTTCTATAAGATATTTTATAGCGGCATGGTCGGTGTGAACAATAACTTTTGAGTCAACAATGTAGGATCTAAACTTATCACAGGCAAACACGATCGCTAAAAAATCTTTTTCAGTAGTAGCATAATTTCGTTGAGAATTGTCTAGAGTTTTACTAGCATAATGGATAACATTCAATTTCTTATCAACTCTTTGTCCTAGAATAGCACCAAAAGCATAATCACTAGCATCACACATAATTTCAAATGGCAAGTTCCAATCAGGTGGTTGAATGATAGGTGCAGAGGTTAAGGCTTTCTTGAGTGTTTCAAAGGCTTACACACAATCATCATCAAAAACAAAAGGAATATCCTTTTGCAAAAGATTAGTAAGAGGCCTAGAAATTTTAGAGAAGTCTTTAATGAACCTCCTATAGAAACCAGCATGACCAAGGAAACTGCGAATACCTTTAATATCTTTAGGACATGGCATTTTCTCAATTGCATCAACTTTAGCTTTATCCACCTCAATACCTCGTTCAGATATTTTATGCCCCAAGACAATACCTTCATTAACCATAAAGTGGCACTTCTCCCAATTCAAGACAAGATTAGTTTGTTCACATCTCTGCAAAACTCGATCAAGGTTGCTTAAGCAATCATCAAAAGAAGTTCCGTAAATGGAAAAATCATCCATGAAAACCTCCACAATCTTTTCACAAAAGTCAGAGAATATAGCCGTCATACATCTTTGAAAGGTAGCAGGTGCATTGCATAAAGCAAAAGGCATACGTCTATAAGCATAGGTTCCAAAAGGGCAAGTAAAGGTAGTTTTCTCTTGATCGGATTGTGACACAGGTATTTGAGAGAAACCAGAATATCCATCTAGGAAGCAAAAGTGTGTATGCTTAGATAATCTTTCTAGCATTTGATCGATGAAAGGCAGAGGGTAATGATCTTTTCTAGTAGCTTTATTTAATTTTATAAAATCAATTACCATTCTATAGCCAGTAACAATTCTTTGTGGAATGAGTTCATTCTTATCATTAGGAACAACGGTAATACCTCCTTTCTTAGGGACACAATGAACGGGACTTACCCATCTACTATCAGCAATAGGATAGATTATACCTGCTTCCAGAAGTTTTAATATTTTAGTTCTTACCACTTCCTTCATCTTAGGATTCAGTCGTCGTTGGTGATCAACAAGCATCAGGTTCCATATTAATCTTGTGCTCACATAGAGTGGGACTAATGCCCTTAAGCATACTTCACAGTGTCAGGCAATTGTTTTAATTCAAACACAGGATCACCTTTAGGTGGAGGAGGACCTCCAAAGGTTTCAATAGGCAAATTGTGTTTCAGGAGAGGTTGTTGTTGTTGGAAATATGCCCTAGAGACAATAATAAAATGGTTATTATTATATTTCCTTGTTCACGATAATCGTTTATTATCCATACTATAATTTTATTGATTGGAAACTCAAATACATGCGTGGGTACATAGACAACATTGTGTCCCTAGTATGCCTCTAATAGACTAGCTCGTTGATCAAAGATGGTCAAGGTTTCCAAGCCATAGACATGAGATGTCATTTGATAAAGGGATCACATCATTAGGAGAATGATGTGATGGACAAGACCCAAACTATGAACGTAGCATATGACCGTGTCAGTTTATTGCTATTGTTTTTGCATGTCAAAGTATCTGTTCCTATGACCATGAGATCATGCAACTCACTAACACCGGAGGAGTACCTTGTGTGTATCAAACGTCGCAATGTAACTGGGTGACTATAAAGATGCTCTACAGGTATCTCCGAGGGTGTCTGTTGAGTTGGCATGGATCAAGACTGGGATTTGTTACTCCGTGTGACGGAGAGGTATCTCAGGGCCCACTCGGTAATACAACATCACAATGAGCCGTGCAAGCAAAGTGACTAAAGAGTTAGCCACGGGATCTTGTATTACGGAACGTGTAAATAGACTTGCCGGTAACGAGATTGAACTACGTATAGAGATACCGACGATCGAATCTCGGGCAAGTAACATACCGAAGAACAAAGGGAACTGCATACGGGATTAGCTGAATCCTTGACATAGAGGTTCAACCGATAAAAGATCTTCGTAGAATATGTAGGAACCAATATGGGCATCCAGGTCCCGCTATTGGTTATTGACCGTAGAGGTGTCTCGGTCATGTCTACATAGTTCTCGAACCCGCAGGGTCTGCACACTTAACGTTCGGTGACGTTTCGGTAGTATTGAGTTATATATGTTGGTGACCGAAGGTTTTTAGGAGTCCCGGATGAGATCCCGAACGTCACGAGGAGCTCCAGAATGGTCCGGAGGTAAAGATTGATATATAAGACGTACCGTTTTGGTCACCGGAAAAGTTTCGGGTAGTTCCGGTAGTGTACCGGGAGTGCCAGGAGGGTTCCGAGGGTCTACCGGGAGGGGCCCACTCACCCCAGGGGCTACATGGGCCTAGGAGGTGGTGCACCAGCCCCTGGTGGGCTGGGCAACCAGCCCCTAAGGGCCCATGCGCAAGGAGGTGGGAGAGGGACCTAGTAGGGAGGAGTCCTACTAGGAGTCCACCTCCCTTGTGGGAGGTGGACTCCTTCCCTAGTTCGGCCGAACCCCTCCTTGTTGGAAGGGCTAGGGATGCCTCCCCCTTCCCCTTCCTCCTATATATAGTGGAGGGTTTTGAGGGCAGCCATCACCTGAAAAGCCACGGCTGCCTCTCTCTCCCTCTAGATCTGTTCTCCACTAGATCGTCTCGGTCGTGCTTGGCGAAGCCCTGCCGGGACAGCTCCATCACCACTGCCACCACGCCGTTGTGCTGGCGGAGAACTCATCTACCTCTCCACCCTTGCTTGCTAGATCAAGGAGGTGGAGATCGTCATCGAGCTTCACGTGTGCTAAACGCGGAAGTGCGGTCCGTTCGGCGCTAGATCGGAAGGACCGTGATTGGATCGCGGGACGGATCGTGATTGGATCGCGGGACGGCTTGCGATTTGGATTGCGAAGACGTTCGACTACATCAACCGCGTTTCTTAGCGCTTCCCGCTTAGCGATCTACAAGGGTACGTAGATCCACTCTCCCCCTCGTAGATGTTCATCACCATGGATAGATCTTGCGTGTGCGTAAGAAAATTTTTGTTTCCCATGCAACGTTCCCCAACAGTGGCATCATGAGCTAGGTCTATGCTTAGATGAGATCTCGAGTAGAACACAAAGGAGTTTGTGGGCGTTGATATTCAGATTGCTTCCCTCCTTAGTCTTTTCTTGATTCAGCAGTATTGTGGGATGAAGTGGCTCGGACCAACCTTACTCGTCCACGTACGAGAGACCGGTTCCATCGACTGACATGTAACTTTGTTGCATAAGATGGCTGGCGGGTGTCTGTCTCTCCCACTTTAGTTGAATCGGATTCGACAAAGGCGGTCCTTGTAGAAGGTGAAATAGCAACTTGTATATCACCGTTGTGGTTTTGCGTAGGTAAGAATCGTTCTTGCTAGATACCCATAGCAGCCACGTAAAACATACAACAACAAATTAGAGGACGTCTAACTTGTTTTTGCAGGGTATGATGTGATATGATATGGCCAAAGACATGATGAGATATATGTGATGTATGAGATGATCATGTTTTGTATAGATTATCACGACTTGCATGTCGATGAGTACGACAACCGGCAGGAGCCATAGGGTTGTCTTTAATTATTATGTGGCATGCGTGTCACTCATTAAGCGCTATGTAATGCTTTACGTTATCACTAAGCGGTAGCAATAGTAGTAGAAGCATGGTTGGCGCGACAACCCCGATGGCGACACATTGATGGAGATCAAGATGATGGAGATCATGGTGTCATGCCGGTGACGATGGAGATCATGCCGGTGCTTTGGAGATGGAGATCAAAAGCACAAGATCATGGCCATATCAGGTCACTTATGATTTGCATGTGATGTTAATCCTTTTATGCACCTTGTTTTGCTTAGGACGACGGTAGCATTATAAGGTGATCCCTCACTAAAATTTCAAGATAAAACTGTGTTCTCCCCGAGTGTGCACCGTTGCGAAAGTTTGTCGTTTCGAGACACCACGTGATGATCGGGTGTGATAGACTCTACGTTCGCATACAACGGGTGCAGGCTAGTGTTGCACATGCGGAACACTCGGGTTAAACTTGATGAGCCTAGCATGTACAGACATGGCCTCAGAACACAAGAGACCGAAAGGTCGAACATGAGTCATATAGTAGATATGATCAACATGGAGATGTTCACCATTGAAACCACCTCATCTCACGTGATGATCGGACTTGGGTTGGTGGATTTGGATCATGTCACACTTAGACAACCTGAGGGATGTTGATTTGAGTGGGAGTTCTTAAGTAATATGATTAATTGAACTCATTATCATGAACATAGTCAAAGTGACTTTGCAAATTATGTTGTAGATCAATAGCTCGCGTTGTAGCTCCCCTGTTTTTATACGTTCCTAGATAAAATAGAATTGAAAGATTATGGTAGCAATAATGCGGACTGGGTCCGTGATCTGAGGATTGTCCTCATTGCTGCACAGAAGGCTTATGTCCTTAATGCACCGCTCGGTGTGCCACCCCCTCAAGCGTCGTCTGTAGATGTTGTGAATATCTGACAGGCACGTTCTGATGACTACTTGATAGTTCAGTGCGTCATGCATTACGGCTTAGAATTGAGGCTCCAAAACGTTTTGAACGTCACGGAACATATGAGATGTTCTAAGAGCTGAAATTGGGATCTCAAGCTCGTGCCCGTGTTGAGAGGTATGAGACCTCCAACAAGATTCTTTGCCTGCAAGATGAAGGAGAATAGCTCAATCGGTGAGCATGTGCTCAGATTGTCTGGGTGCTACAATCGCTTGAATCGACTGGGAGTTGATCTTCCAGATAAGATAGTGGTTGATATAGTTCTCCAAATCACTGCCACAAAGCTACTAGAGCTTCGTGATGAACTATGAAATGCCAGGGATGGAAATAATGATCCCTGAGATATTCGCGATGTTTGACACCACGAAGGTAGAAATCAAGAAGGAGCATCAAGTGTTGATGGTTAGTAAAACCACTAGTTTCGAGAAGGGCAAAGAGGGAAACTTCATGGATGGCAAGCCAGTTGCTGCTCCAGTGAAGAAACCCAAGGTTGAACCCAAATTCGAGACTAAGTGCTTCTATTATGAGGAGAGCGGTCGCTGAAGCGGAACAACCCTAGATACTTGGTAAAGATAAGAAGGCTGGCAACGTCAACGGAAGTATATTTGATATACGTATTATTAATGTGTACCTTACTAGTACTCCTAGTAGCACCTGGGTATTAGATACCGGTTCAGTTGCTAAATGTTGGTAACTCCAAATAAAAGCTACGGAATAAACGGAGACTAGCTAAGGGCGAGGTGACGATGTGTGTTGGAAGTGTTTCCAAGGTTGATGTGATCACCATCGCACGCTCTCTCTACCTTCAGTATTAGTGATGAACCTAAATAAATGTTATTTGGTGTTTGCGTTGAGCATGAACGTGATTAGATTGTGTTTATTGCAATATGGTTATTCATTTAAGTTAGAGAATAATGGTTATTCTGTTTACATGAATAATACCTTCAATGGTCATGCACCCAATGTGAATGGTTTATTGAATCTCGATCGTAGTAATACACATGTTCATAATGTTGATGCCAAAAGATGCAAAGTTAATAATGAAAGTACCACATACTTGTGGCACTGCCGCCAAGGTCATATTGGTGTAAAGCGCATGAAGAAACTCCATGTTGATGGATCTTTTGACTCACTCGATTTCGAATCGGTTGAGACATGCGGACCATGCCTCTTGGGCAAGATGACTAAGACCCCGTTTTCCGATTTGATGGAGCGGGCAAGTGACTTATTGGAAATAATACATGTTGATGTAGCGATCCAACGAGTGTTGAAGCGTGCGCTGGATATCGTTATTTTCTAACCTTCACTGATGATTTGAGTAGATATGGGGATATTTACTTAATGAAACACAAGTCTGAAACGTTTGAAAAGTTCAAACAAATTTAGAGTGAAGTTTGAGATCATCGTGACAAGAAGATAAAATGTCTACGATATGATCATGGAGGTAAATATCTGAGTTACGAGTTTGGTATACAACTCAAGACAATGTGGAAGTTGTTTCACAATCCACGCCACCTGGAACACCATAGTGTGATGGTGTGTCCAAACGTCGTAGTCATGCTCTATTGGATATGGTGCGTACTATGATGTCTCTTATCGATTTGTCACTATCGTTTTGGGGTTATGCATTAGAGACAATTACATTCGCTTTAAATAGGGCACCATCTAAGTCCGTTGAGATGACACCGTATGAATTTTGGTTTGGCAGAAACCTATGCTGTCATTTCTCAGAGTTTGGGAATGCGACGCTTATGTCTGATAAGCACGATCCCAAAGCGGAAAAGTGCATCTTCATAGGATACCCTAAGGAAACAGCTGGGTATACCTTCTATCTCAGATCCAAGGGCAAAGTGTTTGTTGCTAAAAACGGGTCCTTTCTCGAGAAAGAGTTTCTCTCGAAAGAATTGAGTGGGAGGAAGGTAGAACTTGATGAGGTTATTGAACCGTCACTTCAGTTGGATGGTAGCATGACGCAGAAAGATGTTTCTGTGGCGCCTACACCGAATGAAGAGGAAGTTAATGATGATGATCATGACACTTCGTATCAAGTTACTACCGAACCTCGTAGGCCGACAAGAACTCATACCGCCTCTGAGTGGTACGTCAATCCTGTCTTGGAGGTCATGTTGTTAGACAACAGTGAACCTACGAGCTATGAAGAAGCGATGGTGGGCCCGGATTCCAACAAATGGCTAGGAGCCATGAAATCCAAAAGAGGATCCATGTATGAAAACCAAGTATGGACTTTGGTAGACTTGCCCGATAAACGGCAGGCCGTTGAGTACAAATGGACCTTTAAGAAGAAGACAGACGCTGTTGGTAAATGTCACCATTTATAAAGCTCGACTTGTCGCAAAGAAGTTTCTGACAAGTTCAAGGAGTTGACTACGATGAGACTTTCTCACCCGTAGCGATGCTGAAACTCTGTTGGAATTATGTTAGCAGTTGCTGCATTTTTCGATCATGAAATCTGGCAGATGGATGTCAAAACATCGTTTCCTTAACGGTTTCCTTGAGGAAAGGTTGTATGTGATACAACCGGAAGGTTTTGTCAGTCCTAAGGATGCTAAAATGTATGCAAGCTCCAGCGATCCTTCTATGGACTGGAGCAAGCATCTCGGAGTTGGAATATACGCTTTGATGAGGTGATCAAAGATTTTGGGTTTATACAAAGTTTATAAGAAACTTGTATTTACAAGAAAGTGAGTGGGAGCACTATAGAATTTCTGATAAGTATATGTGGTTGACATATTGTCGATCGGAAATAATGTAGAATTTCTGGAAAGCATAAAGGGTTATTTGAAAGGAGTTTTTCAAAGGAAGACCTGGATAAAGCTACTTAAACATTGGGCATCAAGATCTATAGAGATAGATCAAGACGTCTGATAAGACTTTCAATGAGTACATACCTTGAAAAGATTTTGAAAGAGTTCAAAATGGATCAGTCAAAGAAAGAGTTCTTGCCTGATTTGTAAGGTGTGGAGTTGAGTGAGACTCAAAGCTCGACCACGGCAGAAGAGAGAGAAAGGACAAAGGTCGTCCCCTATGCCTTATCCATAGGCTATGTATAGTATGCCATGCTGTGTACCGCACCTGGTGTGTGCCTTGCCATGAGTCTGTCAAGGGGTACAAGAGTGGTCCAGGAGTGGATCACTGGACAACGGTCAAAATTATCCTTAGTAAATAGAGGACTAAGGAAATGTTTCTCGATTATGGAGGTGATAAAGAGTTCGTCGTAAAGGGTTACGTCGATGCAAGCTTTGACACCAATCCGGATGACTCTGAGTAGCAATCCGAATACGTATAGTGGAGCAGCCATTTGGAATAGCTCCAAGTGGAGCATGGTAGCATCTGCAGTATGACATATAGATTTGCAAAGAACACATGGATCTGAATGTTGCAGACCGTTGACTAAAACCTCTCTCACATGCAAAACATGATCGAACCCCAGAACTCATTGGGTGTTAGATTCATAACAAAGTAAATCACATAGCGATGTGAGCTAGATTGTTGACTCTAGTGCAAGTGGGAGACTGTTGGAAATATGCCCTAGAGGCAATAATAAAATGGTTATTATTATATTTCCTTGTTCATGATAATCGTTTATTATCATGCTATAATTGTATTGATTGAAAACTCAAATACATGTGTGGGTACATAGACAACACTAAGTCCCTAGTATGCCTCTAATAGACTAGCTCGTTAATCAAAGATGGTCCAGGTTTCCTAGCCATACACATGAGATGTCATTTGATAACGGGATCACATCATTAGGAGAATGATGTGATGGACAAGACCCAAACTATGAACGTAGCATATGATCGTGTCAGTTTATTGCTATTGTTTCTGCATGTCAAAGTATCTGTTCCTATGACCATGGGATCATGCAACTTACTAACACCGGAGGAGTACCTTGTGTGTATCAAATGTCGCAACGTAATTGGGTGACTATAAATATGCTCTACAGGTATCTCCGAGGGTGTCTGTTGAGTTGGCATGGATCAAGACTGGGATTTGTTACTCCGTGTGACGGAGAGGTATCTCAGGACCCACTTGGTAATACAACATCACAATGAGCCTTGCAAGCAAAGTGACTAAAGAGTTAGCCACGGGATCTTGTATTACGGAACGAGTAAAGAGACTTTCCGGTAACGAGATTGAACTAGGTATAGAGATACCGACGATCGAATCTCGGGCAAGTAACATACCGAAGAACAAAGGGAACTGCATACGGGATTAGCTGAATCCTTGACATAGAGGTTCAACCGATAAAAGATCTTCGTAGAATATGTAGGAACCAATATGGGCATCCAGGTCCCGCTATTGGTTATTGACCGTAGAGGTGTCTCGGCATGTCTACATAGTTCTCGAACTCGCAAGGTCTGCACACTTAACGTTCGATGACGTTTCGGTAGTATTGAGTTATATATGTTGGTGACCGAATGTTGTTTGGAGTCCCGGATGAGATCCCAGATGTCACGGGGAGCTCCGAAATGGTCCGAAGGTAAAGTTTGATATATAGGAAGTCCCGTTTTGGTCACCGGAAAAGTTTCGGGTATTTCCGGTAGTGTACCGGGAGTGCCGGGAGGGTTCCAGGGGTCCACCGGGAGGGGCCCACTCACCCCAGGGGCTACATGGGCCTAGGAGGTGGTGCACTAGCCCCTGGTGGGCTGGGAAACCATCCCCTAAGGGCCCATGCGCAAGGAGGTGGGAGAGGGGCCTAGTAGTGAGGAGTCCTACTAGGAGTCCACCTCCGTTGTGGGAGATGGACTCCTCCCCTAGTTCGGCCGAACCCCTCCTTGTTGGAAGGGCTAGGGCTGCCTCCCCCCATCCCCTTCCTCCTATATATAGTGGAGGGTTTTGAGGGCAGCCAGCACCTGAAAAGCCACGGCTGCCTCTCTCTCCCTCTAGATCTGTTCTCCACTAGATCGTCTCGGTCGTGCTTGGCGAAGCCCTGTCGGGACAGCTCCATCACCACTGCCACCACGCCGTTGTGCTGGCGGAGAACTCATCTACCTCTCCACCCTTGCTTGCTAGATCAAGGAGGTGGAGATCGTCATCGAGCTGCACGTGTGCTAAACGCGGAGGTGCCGTCCGTTCGGCGCTAGATCGAAAGGACCGTGATTGGATCGCGGGACGGATCGTGATTGGATCGCGGGACGGATCATGATTGGATCGCGGGACGACTTGCGATTTGGATTGCGAAGATGTTCGACTACATCAACCGTGTTTCTTAACGCTTCCCTCTTAGCGGTCTACAAGGGTACGTAGATCGACTCTCCCCCTCGTAGATGTTCATCACCATGGATAGATCTTGCGTGTGCGTAGGAAATTTTTTGTTTCCCATGCAACGTTCCCCAACAGTTGTTCAATGAAAATTTGATCTATTTCATTTCTTTCACGCAAGTGCATATCATTTTCATGGTCAAGCAAATATTGTTCTAATGGATCAGTAGGAGGAACAACAATAGAAGCAAGGCCAATCATTTCATCTTTACTAGATAAAGCTTTATCACGATGTTGTCTACTAAACTTGGAAAAATAAAACTCATGAGACACACCACCAAAACTGACACCGACAATTTGTTTTTCGCAATCTATCTTAGCATTGACGGTGCTCAAGAAAGGTCTGCCAAAGATAATGGGGCAAAAGTCATCTTGTGGGGAACCAAGGACCAGAAAATCAGTGGGGTATTTTACTTTCCCAGACAAAACTTCAACATCTCTAACAATCTTAAGTGGTGTGATGGTGTCTCTGTTAGCAAGTCTAATAGTAACATCAATGTCTTCTATTTCAGGAGGTGCTATATCATCCATAATTTCTTGGTATAGGGTAAAAGGAATAGCACTCACACTAGCACCCAAATCACATATACCATGATAGCAATGATCTCCTATTTTGACTGAGACAACAGGCATACCTTCTATGGGTCTATGTTTATCTTTTTCATCGGGTTTAGCAATTCTAGCAGCTTCATCACAGAAGTAGATAACATGCCCATCAATATTTTCTACTAAGAGATCTCTAACCATAGAAACACTAGGTTCTACTTTAATTTTCTCAGGGGGCTTAGATGTTTTTAGATTACTCTTACGAACCACAGTTGATACCTTAGTATGTTCCTTTATCCTAACTGGGAAACGTGGTTTTTCAATATAATCGGTAGCCACAACTGGATCAACATTGTAAATGATGGATTCTTCTTTAGCTATGACCGGTTCTTTAATTTCTTCTTTAATAGGGGGGTGATATTTAAACCACTTCTCCTTAGGGAGATCAACGTTGGTAGCAAATGCTTCGTAGAAAGAGGCTACTATCTCAGAGTCAAGTCCATATTTAGTGCTAAACTTGTGAAAAGTATCGGTATTCATAAAAGATTTAACACAATCAAACTCAAGCTTTATACCTGACTCATTACCTTCGTCGAGTTCCCAATCTTCATAGTTGCGTTTAATTCTTTCTAAGAGATCCCACTTGAATTCAATAGTCTTCTTCATATAAGAACTAGCACAAGAAGTATCGAGCATGGATTGATCATTATGAGAAAGCCGAGCATAAAAATTCTGAATGATAACTTCTCTCAGAATGTCATGATTGGGGCATGAATATAGCATTGACTTAAGCCTCCCCCAAGCTAGAGCGATACTTTCTCCTTCACGAGGCCAAAAATTATATATATAATTCCGGTCATGATGAACTAGATGCATGGGATAAAACTTTTAGTGGAATTCCAATTGCAAATGATTCCAGTTCTACGATCCAAGATCATCACATAGCCTATACCATGTCAATGCTTTTCCCTTCAAAGATAAAGGGAAAACCTTCTTCTTAACTTCATCTCCGGGTAAACCTACAAGCTTAAATAATCCACATATTTCGTTCACATCTAATAGATGCATATCAGGATGTTCAGTTCCATCTCCTGCATAAGGTTTAGCAAGCAGTTGTTCTACCATACCCGAAGGAATTTCATAGCCAATATTTTCAGTAGGTGCAGTAGGTTGAGGGGCAACTAATTGTGGTTCCGGTCGAGGTGAAGATACCCCGAACAAACCCCTCAAAGGATTGTTTTCCATAGTAGCAAGTAACAATAAATTTCAGCATGTAGTATAAGTTTTTCCTTACCGATTTCCACTTACCAAGAGCGCTTCACTCCCCGGCAACGGCGCCAGAAAAGAGTCTTGATGACCCACAAGTATAGGGGATCAATCGTAGTCCTTTCGATAAGTAAGAGTGCCAAACCCAACGAGGAGCAGAAGGAAATGACAAGCGGTTTTCAGCAAGGTAATTTCTGCAAGCACTTAAATTGTAGGTAACAGATAGTTTGATAGCAAGATAATTGCTAACGAGCAAGTAACGGTAATGGTAAACAAGGTGCAGTGAGGTAGCCCAATCCTTTTGTGGCAAAGGACAGGCCAGAACAATCTCTAGTAATAGGAAATGTGTTCTTGAGGGTACACGGGAATTTCATCTAGTCACTTTTATCATGTTGGTTTGATTCGTGTTCGCTACTTTGATAATTTGATATGTGGGTGGACCGGTGCTTGGGTGCTGTTCTTACTTGAACAACCTCCCACTTATGTGTAACCCCCTCGCAAGCATCCGCAACTACGAAAAAAGTATTAAGATAAAATCTAACCATAGCATTAAACGTTTGGATCCAAATCAGCCCCTTACGAAGTAGCGCATAAACTATGGTTTAAGATTCTGTCACTCTAGCAACCCATCATCTAATAACTACTCCACAATGCATTCCCTTAGGCCCATGAATGGTGAAGTGTCATGTAGTCGACGTTCACATGACACCACTAAGGGAATCACAACATACATATCATCAAAATATCAAACACATATCAAATTCACATGATTACTTGCAACATGACTTCTCCCGTGACCTCAAGAACAAAGGTAACTACTCACAAATAACAAACATGCTCAAGATCATAGGGGTATTGAACAAAACATAATAAATAACAGTAGGAAATCATGATGCAAAATGGACGTATCAGCTCCCCCAAGCTTAGACCTCGCTTGTCCTCAAGCGAAAAACCGACATTGAAAAGCATGTCCACAAGATTTGAGAGAGAGGTGTCGATAAAAACAAAATACGGACATAGTAGCATCATGCTTATTATCATAACAGAAACAAATTCTATCATAAAACTTATTCATACACTTTTATCATATAACTTCACATGAACAAGTAACAATTCATCATAACATAGAAGTATGAAGCATAAACCTTATTGAAAACCAACAAACTATGTTCTCGGTCAACTTTGCAACTACAATTCATCATATTTTCAGGAAGGGTCTCCTGTCGGAGCCTTTTGGCAAGTCCACATACTCAACCATAATTTATTCTTCTATGATTGCTAACACTCACGGCATACCCATGAACAAGAAGTTTCAACCGGACACATAGGAAGATAGGGGCTTATAGTTTCGCCTCCCAACGTATTCACCTCAAGGGTGATGTCAACAATAATAACTCATGCCCACCCATATCCAACTGGATATATGTGCCTAGATCTTTCCTCACCACATGATGCTTGCCAAAGAAAAAGTGAAAAGGAATAGGGAAGAATACTTTGACTCTTGCATAAAAGTAAATACATAGAAGTAAAAGATAGTCCCTTCGCAGAGGGAAGCAGAGGTTGTCTTGCGCTTTTTTAGTTTGTATTCCTAATCCCTTAATGTAAAAGAACGTCATGCTATATTGCCTCCTATGATAGCAACCTTTATTATGTAGTCCTTCGCTTTTATTACTTTGCCATCATAAGTTCGTATAGCGCTCAATTATCTCTTACACTAATTGATCAAAACACTTTTAGAAGCAATTTTTATTGCCTTATTGCACCAATGACAACTTACTTGAAGGATCTTACTCGATCCATAGGTAGGTATGGTGGACTCTCAAAGAATGAGTTAGGTTTTGGGTTTTTGGATGCACAAGTAGTATCTCTACTTAGTTCGGGATTTTTTTTGGCTAGCAAAGATATTGAGCAAGCACCACATGTTGAAGGATCTATGACAATATAACTTCTATGTAGATATGAACAAGCATAAATCATTACGTTATTTTCCTTGTCCAACGTCAACAATTTTGACATATAATATTTAATGGGGGCTCACAATCATAAAATATGTCCAAGATAGTGTATTTGCATGTGAATCTTTTCTTCCCTTATTAATTCTTTCATGAATTGCATCATTGACCAATGCTATATTTGTCAATCTCCAATAAATTTACTACCTATACTTTTCCTTATGTGATGTCATTACTCACCATAAGATTAGCATATGATTCTTTTCATTTATTTTTCTTTCTTTTTATTTTGATTGCAACAAGAAGGTAGAGAGACAAAAATTCAAACTAAACTTTATTATATAACTCTCACTCGATTACATAGATAGATAGGCCATGAAACTAACACACGAAAATAGATCATACTATACTTTTATTAAACTAAAACAAAGGGAAAGTAAAGATTGAACTAAAATAGGCAAAGGTGAATAAAAGTAATGGTGATACGATACCGGGGCACCTCCCCCAAGCTTGGCTCAAGCCAAGGGGAGTGCCCATACCCGTGTGCTCAAGTCTCCTTCGGTGGTGGCGATGAAGAAGGTGGTGGTGTACAGGTGTTACACTTCAACTTCAAAAGGTGCTCCAATTTGCGGATGATTCTCTGAAGGTTATTGATGTCCTCCTCTAGCAAAATATTTTCACGGATGAGAAATTTATTCTGAACACGGACCGCTTCGAAAGCTCTAAAAGCTTCGATTTCAATAGGGGTGAGATGATTGTAATAAGGTTGAAGGATATCTTCTTCTTCTCCCTCATTTGTTGGCCTGGTTTGCTCTCCTTCAGGGGGTGATCCACCATAGCCTCCTTGCCCTTCTCTTCCTTGTTGGCTTCTTCTGGCCCCTCCCTCTTCAGCTCTATCTTCATTAGCCAGGCATCTTCTTCCACATTATTAGAAGAGGGAGAAGACATGATGCGTGACTTGACAGATCTGACAGGAAAACAACGCGAAAAAAACAGAGGATTTTTCTTCGATGCGGTTGTCAAAACAGTCGGGGGTATATATAGAGAATTTTTATTCTTGGAAAACAAGCATATGGAAAGAAAACGGAGTCGGGAAGGTGTCCGAGGTGGGCACAACCCACCAGGGCACGCCCAGGGGTGCCTGGCGCGCCCTGGTGTATCGTGCTCACCTCGATCACCTTCCGGTTTATTTATTTATTCCCAAAATTTTCTAATATTCCAAAACTGACAAAAAATATTTTTGCGGATTTTTCGGAGTCCGTTCACCTACCGTATCACGTACCTCCTATTTTTCAGAATTCTGGAGTGTTCCGGAAGGTTTCTTTTATGTGTTCCTCCGGTGTCATGGTTTGGATAACGTTGCTTTCAACGTTAATAGGCGTACCTGAGATATAATGCTTAATTCTTTGTCCATTGACCACCTTCGGGTTAGTACCTTCGGCATTATTAATCTTGATAGCTCCAGAACGATAAACCGCTTCGATAATATAAGGTCCTTCCCATTAGGAGGGAAGGTTTCCTGCGAAAAATCTTAAACGAGAGTTGAACAAAAGAACATAGTCTCCTATTTTGAATTCCCGCTTTTGGATTCTTTTGTCATGCCATCTTTTTACTTGTTCTTTGAATAATTTTGCATTTTCATAGGCTTGGGTTCTCCATTCATCAAGTGAGCTAATATCAAATAGCCTCTTCTCACCAGCAAGTTTGAAATCATAGTTAAGTTCTTTAATTACCCAAAATGCTTTATGTTCTAATTCTAGAGGCAAATGACAAGCTTTTCCATATACCGTTTTGTATGGAGACATACCCAAAGGATTTTTATATGCTGTTCTATAGGACCAAAGTGCATCATCTAATTTCTTAGACCAATTCTTACGAGACCTATTGACAGTTTTTTGTAATATCAATTTTATTTCTCTATTGCTAAGCTCTACTTGACCACTGGATTGAGGATGATAGGGTGATGCAATTCTATGGTTAACATCATATTTAGCAAGCATTTTACGGAAATCACCATGAATGAAGTGTGAAACACCATCGGTCATTAAATATCTAGGGACTCCAAACCTCGGGAAGATAACCTCTTTAAGCAATTTAATGGAGGTGTGGTGATCAACACTACTAGTTGGAATAGCTTCTACCCACTTAGTGACATAATCAACAGTAACCAAAATATGAGTGTAGCCGTTAGAGGAAGGAAAAGGCCCCATATAATCAAAACCCCAAACATCAAATGGTTCAACAACAAGTGAATAATTCATAGGCATTTCCTGACGCTTACCGATATTACCAATTCTTTGACATTCATCACAGGACAAGACAAACTTACGGGCATCTTTGAAGAGAGTAGGCCAATAAAAACCAGATTGCAATACCTTGTGAACAGTTCTGTTTCCAACATGATGTCCTCCAAAACTTCGGAATGATATTTTCGTAGGATTTGTTCCTGTTCATGCTCAGGTACACAACGTCTAATAATACCATCTACTCCTTCATTATAAAGATGTGGGTCATCCCAAAAGTAATGTCTTAAGTCGTAGAGGAATTTTTTCTTTTGTTGGTATGTGAAGCTAGGTGGTATATATTTAGCGACAATGTAATTAGCATAATCAGCATACCAAGGAGTGTTTCGCGACACATTTATTGCAGCTAACTGTTCGTCAGGGAAACTATCATCTATAGGTAGTGGGTCATCAAGAATATTTTCTAACCTAGACAAGTTATCAGCTACGGGGTTCTCAGCTCCCTTCCTATCAACGATATGTAAGTCAAATTCTTGAAGTAAGAGAACCCACCTAATAAGTCGAGGTTTAGCATCTTTCTTTTCCATAAGATATTTTATAGCGGCATTGTCGGTGTGAACAATAACTTTTGAGTCAACAATGTAGGATCTAAACTTATCACAGGCAAACACGATCGCTAAAAAATCTTTTTCAGTAGTAGCATAATTTCGTTGAGCGTTGTCTAGAGTTTTACTAGCATAATGGATAACATTCAATTTCTTATCAACTCTTTGTCCTAGAATAGCACCAAAAGCATAATCACTAGCATCACACATAATTTCAAAAGGCAAGTTCCAATCAGGTGGTTGAATGATAGGTGAAGAGGTTAAGGCTTTCTTGAGTGTTTCAAAGGCTTACACACAATCATCATCAAAAACAAAAGGAATATCCTTTTGCAAAAGATTAGTAAGAGGCCTAGAAATTTTAGAGAAGTCTTTAATGAACCTCCTATAGAAACCAGCATGACCAAGGAAACTGCGAATACCTTTAATATCTTTAGGACATGGCATTTTCTCAATTGCATCAACTTTAGCTTTATCCACCTCAATACCTCGTTCAGATATTTTATGCCCCAAGACAATACCTTCATTAACCATAAAGTGGCACTTCTCCCAATTCAAGACAAGATTAGTTTGTTCACATCTCTGCAAAACTCGATCAAGGTTGCTTAAGCAATCATCAAAAGAAGTTCCGTAAATGGAAAAATCATCCATGAAAACCTCCACAATCTTTTCACAAAAGTCAGAGAATATAGCCGTCATACATCTTTGAAAGGTAGCAGGTGCATTGCATAAAGCAAAAGGCATACGTCTATAAGCATAGGTTCCAAAAGGGCAAGTAAAGGTAGTTTTCTCTTGATCGGATTGTGACACAGGTATTTGAGAGAAACCAGAATATCCTTCTAGGAAGCAAAAGTGTGTATGCTTAGATAATCTTTCTAGCATTTGATCGATGAAAGGCAGAGGGTAATGATCTTTTCTAGTAGCTTTATTTAATTTTCTAAAATCAATTACCATTCTATAGCCAGTAACAATTCTTTGTGGAATGAGTTCATTCTTATCATTAGGAACAACGGTAATACCTCCTTTCTTAGGGACACAATGAACGGGACTTACCCGTCTACTATCAGCAATAGGATAGATTATACCTGCTTCCAGAAGTTTTAATATTTTAGTTCTTACCACTTCCTTCATCTTAGGATTCAGTCGTCGTTGGTGATCAACAAGCATCAGGTTCCATATTAATCTTGTGCTCACATAGAGTGGGACTAATGCCCTTAAGATCATCAAGAGTATATCCAATAGCAGTCCGATGCTTCCTTATAACTTTTAATAATCTTTCTTCTTCATGTTCTGAAAGGTTAGCACTAATAATAACAGGATATATCTTTTTCTCATCAAGATAAGCATACTTCAAAGTGTCAGGCAATTGTTTTAATTCAAACACAGGATCACCTTTACGTGGAGGAGGACCTCCAAGGGTTTCAATAGGCAAATTGTGTTTCAAGAGAGGTTGTTGTTGTTGGAAATATGCCCTAGAGGCAATAATAAAATGGTTATTATTATATTTCCTTGTTCATGATAATCGTTTATTATCCATACTATAATTTTATTGATTGGAAACTCAAATACATGCGTGGGTACATAGATAACATTGTGTCCCTAGTATGCCTCTAATAGACTAGCTCGTTGATCAAAGATGGTCAAGGTTTCCTAGCCATAGACATGAGATGTCATTTGATAAAGGGATCACATCATTAGGAGAATGATGTGATGGACAAGACCCAAACTATGAACGTAGCATATGATCGTGTCAGTTTATTGCTATTGTTTTTGCATGTCAAAGTATCTGTTCCTATGACCATGAGATCATGCAACTCACTAACACCGGAGGAGTAACTTGTGTGTATCAAACGTCGCAATGTAACTGGGTGACTATAAAGATGCTCTACAGGTATCTCCGAGGGTGTCTGTTGAGTTGGCATGGATCAAGACTGGGATTTGTTACTCCGTGTGACGGAGAGGTATCTCAGGGCCCACTCGGTAATACAACATCACAATGAGCCTTGCAAGCAAAGTGACTAAAGAGTTAGCCACGGGATCTTGTATTACGGAACGAGTAAAGAGACTTTCCGGTAACGAGATTGAACTAGGTATAGAGATACCGACGATCGAATCTCGGGCAAGTAACATACCGAAGAACAAAGGGAACTGCATACGGGATTAGCTGAATCCTTGACATAGAGGTTCAACCGATAAAAGATCTTCGTAGAATATGTAGGAACCAATATGGGCATCCAGGTCCCGCTATTGGTTATTGACCGTAGAGGTGTCTCGGTCATGTCTACATAGTTCTCGAACCCGCAGGGTCTGCACACTTAACGTTCGGTGACGTTTCGGTAGTATTGAGTTATATATGTTGGTGACCGAAGGTTTTTAGGAGTCCCGGATGAGATCCCGAACGTCACGAGGATCTCCAGAATGGTCCGGAGGTAAAGATTGATATATAAGACGTCCCGTTTTGGTCACCGGAAAAGTTTCGGGTAGTTTCGGTAGTGTACCGGGAGTGCCGGGAGGGTTCCGAGGGTCCACCGGGAGGGGCCCACTCACCCCAGGGGCTACATGGGCCTAGGAGGTGGTGCACCAGCCCCTGGTGGGCTGGGCAACCAGCCCCTAAGGGCCCATGCGCAAGGAGGTGGGAGAGGGGCCTAGTAGGGAGGAGTCCTACTAGGAGTCCACCTCCCTTGTGGGAGGTGGACTCCTCCCCTAGTTCGGCCGAACCCCTCCTTGTTGGAAGGGCTAGGGCTGCCTCCCCCTTCACCTTCCTCCTATATATAGTGGAGGGTTTTGAGGGCAGCCATCACCTGAAAAGCCACGGCTGCCTCTCTCTCCCTCTAGATCTGTTCTCCACTAGATCGTCTCGGTCGTGCTTGGCGAAGCCCTGCCGGGACAGCTCCATCACCACTGCCACCACGCCGTTGTGCTGGCGGAGAACTCATCTACCTCTCCACCCTTGCTTGCTAGATCAAGGAGGTGGAGATCCTCATCGAGCTTCATGTGTGCTAAACGCGGAGGTGCGGTCCGTTCGGCGCTAGATCGGAAGGACCGTGATTGGATCGCGGGACGGATCGTGATTGGATCGCGGGACGGATCGTAATTGGATCGCGGGACGGATCGTGATTGGATCGCGGGACGGCTTGCGATTTGGATTGCGAAGACGTTCGACTACATCAACCGCGTTTCTTAGCGCTTCCCGCTTAGCGATCTACAAGGGTACGTAGATCCACTCTCCCCCTCGAGATGTTCATCACCATGGATAGATCTTGTGTGTGCGTAGGAAAATTTTTGTTTCCCATGCAACGTTCCCCAACAGTGGCATCGTGAGCTAGGTCTATGCGTAGATGAGATCTCGAGTAGAACACAAAGGAGTTTGTGGGCGTTGATATTCAGATTGCTTCCCTCCTTAGTCTTTTCTTGATTCAGCAGTATTGTGGGATGAAGTGGCTCGGACCAACCTTACTCGTCCATGTACGAGAGACCGGTTCCCTCGACTGACATGTAACTTTGTTGCATAAGATGGCTGGCGGGTGTCTGTCTCTCCCACTTTAGTTGAATCAGATTCGACAAAGGCGGTCCTTGTAGAAGGTGAAATAGCAACTTGTATATCACCGTTGTGGTTTTGCGTAGGTAAGAATCGTTCTTGCTAGATACCCATAGCAGCCACGTAAAACATACAACAACAAATTAGAGGACGTCTAACTTGTTTTTGCAGGGTATGATGTGATATGATATGGCCAAAGACATGATGAGATATATGTGATGTATGAGATGATCATGTTTTGTATAGATTATCACGACTTGCATGTCGATGAGTACGACAACCGGCAGGAGCCATAGGGTTGTCTTTAATTATTATGTGGCATGCGTGTCACTCATTAAGCGCTATGTAATGCTTTACTTTATCGCTAAGCGGTAGCAATAGTAGTAGAAGCATGGTTGGCGCGACAACCCCGACGGCGACACATTGATGGAGATCAAGATGATGGAGATCATGGTGTCATGCCGGTGACGATGGAGATCATGCCGGTGCTTTGGAGATGGAGATCAAAAGCACAAGATCATGGCCATATCATGTCACTTATGATTTGCATGTGATGTTAATCCTTTTATGCACCTTGTTTTGCTTAGGACGACGGTAGCATTATAAGGTGATCCCTCACTAAAATTTCAAGATAAAATTGTGTTCTCCCCGAGTGTGCACCGTTGCGAAAGTTTGTCATTTCGAGACACCACGTGATGATCGGGTGTGATAGACTCTACATTCGCATACAACGGGTGCAAGCCAGTGTTGCACATGCGGAACACTCGGGTTAAACTTGACGAGCCTAGCATGTACAGACATGGCCTCGGAACACAAGAGACCGAAAGGTCGAACATGAGTCATATAGTAGATATGATCAACATGGAGATGTTCACCATTGAAACCACCTCATCTCACGTGATGATCGGACTTGGGTTGGTGGATTTGGATCATGTCACACTTAGACAACCTGAGGGATGTTGATTTGAGTGGGAGTTCTTAAGTAATATGATTAATTGAACTCATTATCATGAACATAGTCAACGTGACTTTGCAAATTATGTTGTAGATCAATAGCTCGCGTTGTAGCTCCCCTGTTTTTATACGTTCCTAGATAAAATAGAATTGAAAGATGATGGTAGCAATAATGCGGACTGGGTCCGTGATCTGAGGATTGTCCTCATTGCTGCACAGAAGGCTTATGTCCTTAATGCACCGCTCGGTGTGCCACCCCCTCAAGCTTCGTCTGTAGATGTTGTGAACATCAGACTGGCACGTTCTGATGACTACTTGATAGTTTAGTGCGTCATGCATTACGGCTTAGAATTGAGGCTCCAAAACGTTTTGAACGTCACGGAACATATGAGATGTTCTAAGAGCTGAAATTGGGATCTCAGGCTCGTGCCCGTGTTGAGAGGTATGAGACCTCCAACAAGATTCTTTGCCTGCAAGATGAAGGAGAATAGCTCAATCGGTGAGCATGTGCTCAGATTGTCTGGGTGCTACAATCGCTTGAATCGAGTGGGAGTTGATCTTCCAGATAAGATAGTGGTTGATATAGTTCTCCAAATCACTGCCACAAAGCTACTAGAGCTTCGTGATGAACTATGAAATGCCAGGGATGGAAATAATGATCCCTGAGCTATTCGCGATGTTTGACACCACGAAGGTAGAAATCAAGAAGGAGCATCAAGTGTTGATGGTTAGTAAAACCACTAGTTTCGAGAAGGGCAAGGAGGGAAACTTCATGGATGGCAAGCCAGTTGCTGCTCCAGTGAAGAAACCCAAGGTTGAACCCAAATTCGAGACTAAGTGCTTCTATTATGAGGAGAGCGGTCGCTGAAGCGGAACAACCCTAGATACTTGGTAAAGATAAGAAGGCTGGCAACGTCAACGGAAGTATATTTGATATACGTATTATTAATGTGTACCTTACTAGTACTCCTAGTAGCACCTGGGTATTAGATACCGGTTCAGTTGCTAAATGTTGGTAACTCGAAATAAAAGCTACGGAATAAACGGAGACTAGCTAAGGGCGAGGTGACGATGTGTGTTGGAAGTGTTTCCAAGGTTGATGTGATCACCATCGCACGCTCTCTCTACCTTCGGGATTAGTGATGAACCTAAATAAATGTTATTTGGTGTTTGCGTTGAGCATGAATGTGATTAGATTGTGTTTATTGCAATACGGTTATTCATTTAAGTTAGAGAATAATGGTTATTCTGTTTACATGAATAATACCTTCAATGGTCATGCACCCAATGTGAATGGTTTATTGAATCTCGATCGTAGTAATACACATGTTTATAATGTTGATGCCAAAAGATAGTACCACATACTTGTGGCACTGCCGCCAAGGTCATATTGGTGTAAAGCGCATGAAGAAACTCCATGTTGATGGATCTTTTGACTCACTCGATTTCGAATCGGTTGAGACATGCGGACCATGCCTCTTGGGCAAGATGACTAAGACCCCGTTTTCCGATTTGATGGAGCGGGCAAGTGACTTATTGGAAATAATACATGTTGATGTAGCGATCCAATGAGTGTTGAAGTGTGCGCTGGATATCGTTATTTTCTAACCTTCACTGATGATTTGAGTAGATATGGGGATATTTACTTAATGAAACACAAGTCTGAAACGTTTGAAAAGTTCAAACAAATTCAGAGTGAAGTTTGAGATCATCGTGACAAGAAGATAAAATGTCTACGATATGATCATGGAGGTAAATATCTGAGTTACGAGTTTGGTATACAACTCAAGACAATGTGGAAGTTGTTTCACAATTCACGCCACCTGGAACACCATAGTGTGATGGTGTGTCCAAACGTCGTAGTCATGCTCTATTGGATATGGTGCGTACTATGATGTCTCTTATCGATTTTTCACTATCGTTTTGGGGTTATGCATTAGAGACAATTACATTCGCTTTAAATAGGGCACCATCTAAGTCCGTTGAGATGACACCGTATGAATTTTGGTTTGGCAGAAACCTAAGCTGTCATTTCTCAGAGTTTGGGAATGCGACGCTTATGTCTGATAAGCACGATCCCAAAGCGGAAAAGTGCATCTTCATAGGATACCCTAAGGAAACAGCTGGGTATACCTTCTATCTCAGATCCAAGGGCAAAGTGTTTGTTGCTAAAAACGGGTCCTTTCTCGAGAAAGAGTTTCTCTCGAAAGAATTGAGTGGGAGGAAGGTAGAACTTGATGAGGTTATTGAACCGTCACTTCAGTTGGATGGTAGCATGATGCAGAAAGATGTTTCTGTGGCGCCTACACCGAATGAAGAGGAAGTTAATGATGATGATCATGACACTTCGTATCAAGTTACTACCGAACCTCGTAGGCCGACAAGAACTCATACCGCCTCTGAGTGGTACGTCAATCCTGTCTTGGAGGTCATGTTGTTAGACAACAGTGAACCTACGAGCTATGAAAAAGCGATGGTGGGCCCGGATTCCAACAAATGGCTAGGAGCCATGAAATCCGAGAGAGGATCCATGTATGAAAACCAAGTATGGACTTTGGTAGACTTGCCCGATAAACGGCAGACCGTTGAGTACAAATGGACCTTTAAGAAGAAGACAGACGCTGTTGGTAAATGTCACCATTTATAAAGCTCGACTTGTCGCAAAGAAGTTTCTGACAAGTTCAAGGAGTTGACTACGATGAGACTTTCTCACCCGTAGCGATGCTGAAACTCTGTTGGAATTATGTTAGCAGTTGCTGCATTTTTCGATCATGAAATCTGGCAGATGGATGTCAAAACATCGTTTCCTTAACGGTTTCCTTGAGGAAAGGTTGTATGTGATACAACTAGAAGGTTTTGTCAGTCCTAAGGATGCTAAAATGTATGCAAGCTCCAGCGATCCTTCTATGGACTGGAGCAAGCATCTCGGAGTTGGAATATACGCTTTGATGAGGTGATCAAAGCTTTTGGGTTTATACAAAGTTTATAAGAAACTTGTATTTACAAGAAAGTGAGTGGGAGCACTATAGAATTTCTGATAAGTATATGTGGTTGACATATTGTCGATCGGAAATAATGTAGAATTTCTGGAAAGCATAAAGGGTTATTTGAAAGGAGTTTTTCAAAGGAAGACCTGGATAAAGCTACTTAAACATTGGGCATCAAGATCTATAGAGATAGATCAATATGTCTGATAAGACTTTCAATGAGTACATACCTTGAAAAGATTTTGAAAGAGTTCAAAATGGATCAGTCAAAGAAAGAGTTCTTGCCTGATTTGTAAGGTGTGGAGTTGAGTGAGACTCAAAGCTCGACCACGGCAAAAGAGAGAGAAAGGACAAAGGTCGTCCCCTATGCCTTATCCATAGGCTATGTATAGTATGCCATGCTGTGTACCGCACCTGGTGTGTGCCTTGCCATGAGTCTGTCAAGGGGTACAAGAGTGGTCCAGGAGTGGATCACTAGACAGCGGTCAAAATTATCCTTAGTAAATAGAGGACTAAGGAAATGTTTCTCGATTATGGAGGTGATAAAGAGTTCGTCGTAAAGGGTTACGTCGATGCAAGCTTTGACACCAATCCGGATGACTCTGAGTAGCAATCCGAATACGTATAGTGGAGCAGCCATTTGGAATAGCTCCAAGTGGAGCGTGGTAGCATCAACAGTATGACATATAGATTTGCAAAGAACACATGGATCTGAATGTTGCAGACCGTTGACTAAAACCTCTCTCACATGCAAAACATGATCGAACCCCAGAACTCATTGGGTGTTAGATTCATAACAAAGTAAATCACATAGCGATGTGAGCTAGATTGTTGACTCTAGTGCAAGTGGGAGACTGTTGGAAATATGCCCTAGAGGCAATAATAAAATGGTTATTATTATATTTCCTTGTTCATGATAATCGTTTATTATCCATGCTATAATTGTATTGATTGGAAACTCAAATACATGTGTGGGTACATAGACAACACTAAGTCCCTAGTATGCCTCTAATAGACTAGCTCGTTAATCAAAGATGGTCCAGGTTTCCTAGCCATACACATGAGATGTCATTTGATAACGGGATCACATCATTAGGAGAATGATGTGATGGACAAGACCCAAACTATGAACGTAGCATATGATCGTGTCAGTTTATTGCTATTGTTTCTGCATGTCAAAGTATCTGTTCCTATGACCATGAGATCATGCAACTTACTAACACCGGAGGAGTACCTTGTGTGTATCAAACATCGCAACGTAACTGGGTGACTATAAATATGCTCTACAGGTATCTCCGAGGGTGTCTGTTGAGTTGGCATGGATCAAGACTGGGATTTGTTACTCCGTGTGACGGAGAGGTATCTCAGGACCCACTCGGTAATACAACATCACAATGAGCCTTGCAAGCAAAGTGACTAAAGAGTTAGCCACGGGATCTTGTATTACATTACGAGTAAAGAGACTTGCCGGTAACGAGATTGAACTAGGTATAGAGATACCGACGATCGAATCTCGGGCAAGTAACATACCGAAGAACAAAGGGAACTGCATACGGGATTAGCTGAATCCTTGACATAGAGGTTCAACCGATAAAAGATCTTCGTAGAATATGTAGGAACCAATATGGGCATCCAGGTCCCGCTATTGGTTATTGACCGTAGAGGTGTCTCGGTCATGTCTACATAGTTCTCGAACTCGCAGGGTCTGCACACTTAACGTTCGGTGACGTTTCGGTAGTATTGAGTTATATATGTTGGTGACCGAAGGTTGTTTGGAGTCCCGGATGAGATCCCAGATGTCACGGGGAGCTCCGGAATGGTCCGAAGGTAAAGTTTGATATATAGGAAGTCCCGTTTTGGTCACCGGAAAAGTTTCGGGTATTTCCGGTAGTGTACCGGGAGTGCCGGGAGGGTTCCGGGGGTCCACCGGGAGGGGCCCACTCACCCCAGGGGCTACATGGGCCTAGGAGGTGGTGCACTAGCCCCTGGTGGGCTGGGAAACCATCCCCTAAGGGCCCATGCGCAAGGAGGTGGGAGAGGGGCCTAGTAGGGAGGAGTCCTACTAGGAGTCCACCTCTGTTGTGGGAGGTGGACTCCTCCCCTAGTTCGGCCGAACCCCTCCTTGTTGGAAGGGCTAGGGCTGCCTCCCCCCATCCCCTTCCTCCTATATATAGTGGAGGGTTTTGAGGGCAGCCAGCACCTGAAAAGCCACGGCTGCCTCTCTCTCCCTCTAGATCTGTTCTCCACTAGATCGTCTCGGTCGTGCTTGGCGAAGCCCTGTCGGGACAGCTCCATCACCACTGCCACCACGCCGTTGTGCTGGCGGAGAACTCATCTACCTCTCCACCCTTGCATGCTAGATCAAGGAGGTGGAGATCGTCATCGAGCTGCACGTGTGCTAAACGCGGAGGTGCCGTCCGTTCGGCGCTAGATCGGAAGGACCGTGATTGGATCGCGGGACGGATCGTGATTGGATCGCGGGACGGATCATGATTGGATCGCGGGACGGCTTGCGATTTGGATTGCGAAGATGTTCGACTACATCAACCGTGTTTCTTAACGCTTCCCTCTTAGCGGTCTACAAGGGTACGTAGATCGACTCTCCCCCTCGTAGATGTTCATCACCATGGATAGATCTTGCGTGTGCGTAGGAAATTTTTTGTTTCCCATGCAACGTTCCCCAACAGTTGTTCAATGAAAATTTGATCTATTTCATTTCTTTCACGCAAGTGCATATCATTTTCATGGTCAAGCAAATATTGTTCTAATGGATCAGTAGGAGGAACAACAATAGAAGCAAGGCCAATCATTTCATCTTTACTAGATAAAGCTTTATCACGAGGTTGTCTACTAAACTTGGAAAAATAAAACTCATGAGACACACCACCAAAACTGACACCGACAATTTGTTTTTCGCAATCTATCTTAGCATTGACGGTGCTCAAGAAAGGTCTGCCAAAGATAATGGGGCAAAAGTCATCTTGTGGGGAACCAAGGACCAGAAAATCAGTGGGGTATTTTACTTTCCCAGACAAGACTTCAACATCTCTAACAATCTTAAGTGGTGTGATGGTGTCTCTATTAGCAAGTCTAATAGTAACATCAATGTCTTCTATTTCAGCAGGTGCTATATCATCCATAATTTCTTGGTATAGGGTAAAAGGAATAGCACTCACACTAGCACCCAAATCACATATACCATGATAGCAATGATCTCCTATTTTGACTGAGACAACAGGCATACCTTCTATGGGTCTATGTTTATCTTTTTCATCGGGTTTAGCAATTCTAGCAGCTTCATCACAGAAGTAGATAACATGCCCATCAATATTTTCTACTAAGAGATCTTTAACCATAGAAACACTAGGTTCTACTTTAATTTTCTCAGGGGGCTTAGATGTTTTTAGATTACTCTTACGAACCACAGTTGATACCTTAGTATGTTCCTTTATCCTAACTGGGAAACGTGGTTTTTCAATATAATCGGTAGCCACAACTGGATCAACATTGTAAATGATGGATTCTTCTTTAGCTATGACCGGTTCTTTAATTTCTTCTTTAATAGGGGGGTGATATTTAAACCACTTCTCCTTAGGGAGATCAACGTTGGTAGCAAATGCTTCGCAGAAAGAGGCTACTATCTCAGAGTCAAGTCCATATTTAGTGCTAAACTTGTGAAAAGTATCGGTATTCATAAAAGATTTAACACAATCAAACTCAAGCTTTATACCTGACTCATTACCTTCGTCGAGTTCCCAATCTTCATAGTTGCGTTTAATTCTTTCTAAGAGATCCCACTTGAATTCAATAGTCTTCTTCATATAAGAACTAGCACAAGAAGTATCGAGCATGGATTGATCATTATGAGAAAGCCGAGCATAAAAATTCTGAATGATAACTTCTCTCAGAATGTCATGATTGGGGCATGAATATAGCATTGACTTAAGCCTCCCCCAAGCTAGAGCGATACTTTCTCCTTCACGAGGCCAAAAATTATATATATAATTCCGATCATGATGAACTAGATGCATGGGATAAAACTTTTAGTGGAATTCCAATTGCAAATGATTCCAGTTCTACGATCCAAGATCATCACATAGCCTATACCATGTCAATGCTTTTCCCTTCAAAGATAAAGGGAAAACCTTCTTCTTAACTTCATCTCCGGGTAAACCTACAAGCTTAAATAATCCACATATTTCGTTCACATCTAATAGATGCATATCAGGATGTTCGGTTCCATCTCCTGCATAAGGTTTAGCAAGCAGTTGTTCTACCATACCCGAAGGAATTTCATAACCAATATTTTCAGTAGGTGCATTAGGTCGAGGGGCAACTAATTGTGGTTCCGGTCGAGGTGAAGATACCCCGAACAAACCCCTCAAAGGATTGTTTTCCATAGTAGCAAGTAACAATAAATTTCAGCATGTAGTATAAGTTTTTCCTTACCGATTTCCACTTACCAAGAGCGCTTCACTCCCCGGCAACGGCGCCAGAAAAGAGTCTTGATGACCCACAAGTATAGGGGATCAATCGTAGTCCTTTCGATAAGTAAGAGTGCCAAACCCAACGAGGAGCAGAAGGAAATGACAAGCGGTTTTCAGCAAGGTAATTTCTGCAAGCACTTAAATTGTAGGTAACAGATAGTTTGATAGCAAGATAATTGCTAACGAGCAAGTAACGGTAATGGTAAACAAGGTGCAGTGAGGTAGCCCAATCCTTTTGTGGCAAAGGACAGGCCAGAACAATCTCTAGTAATAGGAAAAGTGTTCTTGAGGGTACACGGGAATTTCATCTAGTCACTTTTATCATGTTGGTTTGATTCGTGTTCGCTACTTTCATAATTTGATATGTGGGTGGACCGGTGCTTGGGTGCTGTTCTTACTTGAACAACCTCCCACTTATGATTAACCCCCTCGCAAGCATCCGCAACTACGAAAAAAGTATTAAGATAAAATCTAACCATAGCATTAAACGTTTGGATCCAAATCAGCCCCTTACGAAGTAGCGCATAAACTATGGTTTAAGATTCTGTCACTCTAGCAACCCATCATCTAATAACTACTCCACAATGCATTCCCTTAGGCCCATGAATGGCGAAGTGTCATGTAGTCGACGTTCACATGACACCACTAAGGGAATCACAACATACATATCATCAAAATATCGAACACATATCAAATTCACATGATTACTTGCAACATGACTTCTCCCATGACCTCAAGAACAAAGGTAACTACTCACAAATAACAAACATGCTCAAGATCATAGGGGTATTGAATAGCATAATGGATCTGAACATATAATCTTCCACCAAATAAACCATATAGTAATCAACTACGCAAGGTTATCAACACTACTAGTCACCCACAGGTACCAATCTGAGGTTTCGGTACAAAGATTGAATACAAGAGATGAACTAGGGTTTGAGAGGATATGGTGTTGTTGAAGATGTTGATTAAGATTGGCCTACCAAAGATGAGAGGGGTGTTGGTGATGACGATGGCTTCGATTTCCCCCTCCGGGAGGGAAGTTCCCTCGGCGGAATCGCTCCGCCGGAGGGCAAAAGTGCTCCTGCCCAAGTTCCGCCTCGAGGCGGCGGCGCTTCGTCCCAAAAGTCCTCCTCTTATTTTTTCTAGGTTAAAAGTGAATTTATACCAGAAGATGGGCACCGAAGGTGGGCCGAGCAGGGCACAACCCACCAGGGCGCGCCTAGGGGGGCTGGCGCGCCCTGGTGTCTTGTGCCCACCAGGGTGGCCCCCTCCAGTAGTTTTTTGCTCCAGTAATTTATATTTATTCCAAAAATAATCTCCGTAAAATTTTAGCTTCATTGGAGTTGTGCAGAATGGGTATCTCTTATGTGCTTTTCTTGGGTCCAGAATTCCAGCTGCCGGTATTCTCCCTCTTTGTGTAAACCTTGCATATTATGAGAGAAAAGGCATTAGAATCACTCCCCAAAGCTTTATTTTTCAACAAAACATAATAAATAACGGTAGGAAATCATGATGCAAAATGGACGTATCACCGACCATAGGAGCCCCCTTGCTTGATCGAAATTTGGTTGTGTCGAGTCTAATAAAAACTATTTTGAGTCTAGTTATATATCGGAGAGTAGGAATTCTTTTTACTCCTCTTCCCTTCGTCGCTCTGGTGAGGAATCGTGATGTAGGAATTTTAATTCTACACCTCTTATCATTCAAATTTTTTTAGGATCACGCGGGTATTTCGGGACCTCTATGATGTCGGTGTGACAAAATTCTGTACTTGGTGCCTCCTGTCTGAATTGACTTTTGTTCCGGGGAGTAGAGCTCCAGGGGGTTCTTGACACACTGTTATCATTCAGTTTCCTTAGTATCTCAGGATAAGGATGTTCGAAATTGCTTCAATACTATTTGTGGCGCGAAGAGTGTGGCGGCACCCAGTACTGGGGAGCGGAACCACATGTACTGCCATAATTAGTATCATTGTGATTACGAGGGTCTGAGGTAGATGAGTTTCCAAGACCTCTGGTTATGTGTTGATGGATGTGATACACTGGAGCGTAGTATCATGCTAGGAGTTGAGTGATGGAGTTTACTCCGTGTATCCGTGGACCCGATTGCATAACCAAAGGATTTCGGGAGTTCTGAGGTGGGAATTCCAGTAGTCACCTAGAAATTTCTTCCAACAAATGTATGATGGGCTGTATGTTTGTTCCGAGCAATTCTCAGCTCAATACTTTGTTGAATTGCAAGTGGATTCTAATCTTATGATGATATCTCTAATCTTCGGAAGCATTCTCACTAATTATAGTTTGAATGCAAATTGCTAAGACTACATGTTGCAATATTTCGAGCCATTGATTCAGCTTATCATCTTCATCTTTTGTCAACTGTGCACTAATATTCATGTCCATCTCCAGGATGGCTCCAACAACTCGTGGAAATCAACATTGAGATGAATTTCGTCACTGGGTTTCCTAAGTCCAAGAGAGGTAATGATGCCATCTTTGTGATCATCGACAAGCTCACTAAAGTCGCTCACTTCCGTCCGATCAAAGAATCTATCACAGGAGCTCAGCTGGCAGAGCTGTACACATTAAGGATAGTTTCTTTGCACGGTATTCCTCAGTTGATCACTTCAGACCGTGGAAGCATCTTCACTTCCAGGTTTTGGGACTCCTTTCAGTCAGCCATGGGCTCCAAGATTCGTTTCAGCACAGCTTTCCACCCTCAGACAAGTGGTCAAGTCGAGAGAGTCAACCAAATTCTTGAAGATAGGTTGAGGGCATGTGTTATCTCCTTCGGCATGAAGTGGGAAGATTGCCTTCCATTTGCCGAGTTCTCCTACAACGATAGTTACCAAGCAAGTTCGAGCAAGGCTCCATTCGAGATTCTCTATGGTAGAAAGTGTCGTACCCCTCTCAATTGGTTTGAAACTGGTGAACGTCAACTCCTTGGCAATGACATGATCACTGAAGCTGAAGAGATGTGTTGTGTCATTCATGATAATCTCAAAGCTGCTCAATCATGTCAGAAGAGCTATTATGATAGCAAGCATCGTGACCTGGCCTTCTAAATCGATGACTTTGTCTATATACGAGTGTCTCCCATGAAGGGCACACAACACTTCGGTATCAAGGGCAAGCTGGCACCACGATTTGTGGGTCCTTTCAAGATTGTTTGCAAAAGAGGCGACCTTGCCTACCAACTCGAGCTTCCTTCCAACTTCTCAAATGTGCATGACGTCTTTCACGTCTCTCAGCTCCGCAAGTGTTTCAAGGCTCCCGAGCGCACCGTTGATTTCCAAGACATTGACCTCCAAGAAGACTTATCCTATCGTGAGCACCTAGTTTCTATCCTTGAAGAGACCGAGCGCAAAACTCGCAACAAGTCTATCAAATTCCTCAAAGTGAAGTGGTCACATCATTCCGATAAAGAAGCTACTTGGGAACGTGAGGACCTTCTCCATTCCGAATATCCCGATTTCTTCCGTTCCTAGATCTCGGATCTCGGGACGAGATCTCTTTGTAGTGGAGAAGAGTTGTAATAGCCCAAGAGCAACATTCCTTCTATTGTAAACTTTTTCAAGAGATAGAAATTGAATTACATGCCATGTTTGATTTGACTTGATAAACATTGCCTCATGATATCCATTTTGCATCATGGCATCCATTTCATATTGTGCATCATGGTATGTTTGAGTGTGTGTGTGTGTGTGTGTGTGTGTGTGTGTGTGTGTGTGTGTGTGTGTTTGAAGTGATGTGGATTACATCTTTGTGATTTGATCATGTTTGGAAAACCCTCAAATTCCTTTAAACCAAAAACCCCTTCTCTTCCTATTTCTTCTTATTTTTGCAAGTGTGTTCTCCCTGCCTTGATTTAATGTCCACTATTTTTCTAAAACGCCTAAACCATGCCAAGAAGCCCTCCTCCAATTTTCAGCTCATTTCGATTGTTTTGGTTGGATTCAAAATACCTCAAGTTGGAATTAAATTCAAACTTGATTTATTTTTCTATCACTAAAAATGCCAAACGAATTGTGTTAAATAGAGCATAAATTCCACAGTCTCAAACATATTTTTGTTTCTGCCAAAAACATCTCCTTTTGCCTCTGGTAATTTTCCCTTTGTTTTTCTATTTTGAAAATGTTTAAAACTCCAGGGAGAGAGAGGCCTCCTAGCCAGGGCATCCCACTTACCTGGGCCGACCTACCTGGGCTCCCGCAGCCTGCTTCGCCAGCGCTCGCGCTTTCCACGTAAACACCCGCGTCGGGCCCGCTGTCAGCCACCCATCGCCCCACCTTTCTTCCTCCTCGGTCCCCCTCGCTCTCACAGTAAAATCGCCGGCCTCCTGAGCACATGGCCATGGCGGCAGCCAGCCGAGCCTTGCCCCGCCTAGAAATTAGCCCTCGACATTCGTCCCAACTTAGGGTTTCCCAACCGCGTCGCCACCCACGGGGTTCGCCCCTTCTCCCTCTTCTTCTTCTCCATGAGATCCAGGGAGAGCGAGAAAGAGAAGCGGAGCCGCGTCATCGCCGGCGTGCCCCTCCATCGTCACCGCCCCGCGTCGTTCGGGTCTTCATCCATGACGTCCTCTACATCCACGACGTCGACTACCGAGCCGAGGGACGCCAAGAACGCCGTATGCTTCGTCTCCGTCCCCATCAGCCACCACAACCCCTCTGTCGAATTCCGGTGACTCCGTCCTCCTCCCGGTGATCCAAGCGTGCCAGTGCGCTTGTGGTGAGAACCCGAACCTCCCCGCACATTTTTTCTAGTTGATTCCTTCCTTCAACGCTAGCTGCCATGAGAGCCCAAAGCCCCCTCTGCCTGAGCTCATCGCGGGCCTCGTTCCGGTGACCGATGACCCTCGCTTGCTCGCATCTCAGATTCGGTGTAGCCGTAGGGTTCAATTTTCTTCTACAGTAGAACGTTTTAGCTCACAGATGTGTGTGTCCATCCATGCCCGAACCTGCCTCCGCTCCGGCTTGTCGTCGGCGTCGTCTCCATCGACGTGCTGTGCCCCGCTAGGCCCTCGGAGCAGCGGCTTCATCCACTGCATCCATTCCACCTACGAGCGCCTCCCGAGCGCGTCGGAATCAACCTCCGGCGAGAGATTCATCGTCTCGGTGGTCACTCATACTTGTGATCTACGTTGGGTTTTTCATGAAGAGAAACGGGTGATGTAGCACAATATAGATAAATATTTCCCTCAGTAGAGAACCAAGGTTTATCGAACCAATAGGAGTAGCGCGCAACCCCATCTTCAGCGACTGCACACAAAGGAGCAAACACTTGCACCCAACGCGGGCAAGAGGGTTGTCAATCCACTTGGACTCGTTATTTGCAAGCTATTGAAGTATATGGATGATAGATGAATGTTCTAAATTACAAAATAAAATAAAAGACAAATAATGGGAGCAAGGTAATGAAGGCTTTTGTAAATTTATAAGTGAATAGACCCGGGGGCCATAGTGTTCTCTAGTGGCTTCTCTCATGTAGTAGGCGTACGGTGGGTAAACAAATTACTGTTGGGCAGTTGATAGAAAAGCGCATAGTTATGCAATCTTTATTCATGGCAATGATTATGCATATATAGGCATCACGTCCATAAGCAAATAGGCCTACTCCTGTCTACACCTATTACTATTACTCCACCCATCGACCACTATCCAGCATGCATCTAGAGTATTAAGTAAAACAGAGTAATGCTTGGAGAACAATGACATGATGTAGACAAAGAGAATTCAATCAATATGAATTAACCCCATCGTTTTATCCTTAGTGGCAACAACACAAAGACGTATCTTGTCCCCTACTTTGTCACTGGGATATAGAAATATGTCAGGTTGAACCCACTACAACGCACCCCTCTCATGGAAGAAATATCAATCTAGTTGGCCAAACTATTTCAATAGATCGGAGAGATTTACGAAGCTATAATAACCATGCAAATAAGAATCATAATAGAAATCAAAGAAGACTCAAATCTTTTTCATGAATAATCTGAACATAAACTCATAATTCATCAGATCCCAACAAACGCACCGCACAAAGTGATTACATCGAATAGTTCACCGCGAAGATGCGGTGAACTTTGTATTGAAGATCAAGAGAGAGAGATAGCCATCTAGGTACTAACTACGGACCCGTAGGTCAATATATTTTCATGAATAATCTGAACATAAACCCACAATTCATCGGATCCCAATAAACACACCGCAGAGAAGATTACATCGAATATATCATCGTGAAGATGCGATGAACTTTGTATTGAAGATCGTAGAGAGAGAGAGAGACACCTAGGTACTAGCTATGGACCCGTAGGTCTGTGGTAAACTACTCGCACATCATCATGGGAGCAGCAAGGTTGATGTAGAGGCCCTCCGTGATCGATCCTCCCTCCGACGGGGCACCGGAACAGGGCTCCAGATGGGCACACGGCGGAACAGAGACTTGCGGCGGCGGAAAAAGTGTTTCGGGAGGCTCTCTAGGGTCTTTGGGATTAATAAGAATTTATAAGCCAGAGAGAGGCGTCGGGGGCCACCCGAGGGGGCCAGCACACATCAGGGCGAGGCCACCCCCCTGGGCGCGCCCTGTTTTTTACTGCCTCCCTCGTGCAGCCTCCGGTCTCCTCCCGAAGCTTCTAGGTCTTCTTTTGGTCCAGAAAAAAATATAAAAAAGTTTCGGGGCAATTGGACTTCGTTTGGTACTGTAAACCTGAAAAGTTGAAAACATGCAGAAAACAGTAACTGGCAATTGACACTGGGTTAATAGGTTAGTGCTCAAAAATAATATTAATTGGTATATAAACACCCAAAAAGCATCCTAGAATGATAATATTATAGCATGGAACAACCAAAAATTATAGATACGTTGGATACGTATCAGTCACCGCTGGCAAGCTCCCTGTTTTGTTCTGGTATTCTCGCTTCTGTGCCGCTGACTTGTGGGGCCATATGCGCCATTGGGGTGATTCAAAAGAATCGATGCCCCCTTCCTGTCGAACACCCATGCCTAGCCTAGCTGGTCAAGCCGAACCAGCTCCACCGTGAGGTCCGGGGTTCGAACCCCCCCCCCCCCCCCCGGCACAATAAACCCCATTTTTGGGATATTCTCAAGTCACTGATGTAACACCCCTGGTTATAACTACAGTGATCCATGTAATTAAACTATAGTAACCTATGAGGTTAAGCTAATGCTTTTGCTAAACAGTACTTGATCAATCTTGGAATGGTATCTCATTTCATATTCCATCTCAAATTCAAACTCAAATAATAAGTGGTTTAAATAATTCGGCCAACATGAAAACTAAAATCATGGATGGGTTGCAATTATTCTTTAAGTATTTGTCAATTTGAAACCAACATCATTTGAGGTATTTTAGTGCCTTAAAACAATTATAACAGAGGCCAAAACAATTAATTAAATGCCTATTAAATTATAAAGATTCCAAACTTTTTCAAATGGTCCTCAAACTTTTTGAGGCAATGTCTAAAAATGCAATAGGATTACTGGGCCAAACTCCATATTTTACAAAAGTCTTTTGGTGTTGAAATTAAATCAAAACAGAAACTATTAAAAAGAAAAACAGAAAAATAAAGCAGAAAAGGAGAGAAAGGGAAAAAAACCCACTGTGGACTGGGCCTAAGTCCGCAGTGAGGCCCAGCCCACTAGCCCCCCCCCCTTCTCCCTCCTCTGTTCATCGGAGGAGGCGTGGAGGTCGCCGATGCGCGCCACCGGCCGTGCCGCTGCCGTGCCGGCCATCCGCCCCCCTCCCCCGAGGCCTACAAGGCGTCCCCCGGCGCCCCGAAACCCTAGCCCCCCTCTCATTCCTCCCCCTTCGCGCTGCTACTCTCTTCCGCCGCCATGGCCGCTTCTACCGTCGCCGTCGCCAGCTTGCCCGCGTAGCCACCGAACCCCCCTCGCCCCACCAACGTGACCAGTAGCTCCGGCGTCGTCCGCTGCTTCTCCTCCGACCACGAGCTCGAGCCGAAGGGCACCGCAGTGCCGTCCCCGGCTCGTCTTCTTCCTCGGGACGCCGTCGATCGCCGACGACGAATTCGCCGCCCCGAGCCTTCCCCGAGCCCACCTGAGCACAACTACAGGCGCCCGGTGAGCTCGTGCTTCTCCTCCTCCCCACCGCTTGCTCGCGCGTGCCCCGTAGCTCCCCTTTCCGTCGAAGCTGAAGCTCACATCCGCCGCGCGGCTCGCCACCGTCGCTGCCGTTGCTGTCTTGCGCGGCCGAGCACCGCATCGAGCTCCTGGAGCTCGTAGGAGCCCAACGCCACTCGCCGTTCGCCCTGTCGCGCCCCGTAGCCACCTCCTCGACGCGTACCGAAGCCGCCGTCCGCTTAGCTCGTCGCCAGTGACGATTTCGGCCACCCCCGGCTTGGCCACCACCACCAATAGACGCGGGCCGCTACCTTCTTTCGAATGAGCCCAGTCCCGTGCCCGCAGAGCTCCTGTGGCGATTTTCCGGCGTGGCCCGAGTCCCTCCGCCGCGGTTTGAGGTCGTCGGAGCTAGCTTTGGCGGCGCCGCTGACCTGGCCGACCTGGGGCCACCCCCAGGGTTGCTGCCAGTGGGCCAGGGGCCCTCTGTTGACTAGTTGACCGCGGTTAACTGGCTGACTGGGAAGTGCCCAGTCACTGCCAGTGGGCCACGCCTAAACCTGGGCATGGACAACCCGGCTCGACGACCCGGCCCGAGCCCGGCCCGAAAAAACCGGGCTTCGGGCTTCGGGCCGGGCTCGAGCTTCATTTTTCAGCCCGAAATATAGTTCGGGCCGGGCTCGGGCTTCTCTTTATAAGGATTTTGGGCCGGGCTTTCGGGCTTCGGGACGGCCTTACACGTTCAAACAATAAAAAATAGCATTCGGGCCGGCCTTTCGGGCTTCGGGCCGGGCTTCGGGCCGGGCTCGGGCTTGAAAAAAGAGTGCATTTCGGGCTTCGGGCCAGGTTCGGGCTTGGGATTTTTTTTCGGGCTTTGCAAAGCCTGGCCCGACCAATGATCAGGTCTAGCCACACACCCATGGGCCACTAACATGTGGGCCTAGGGTCATTAGCCCTAATTAATATGTTAAGACAAATTAAACTAATTAATTTGAGTTAATTAGTCACTCACATGTGGGCCCAGCCCCTAATTAATTAGTTTAGTTTAAAATAAAACCCTAGTTAATCCCACTGTCTATGACAGGTGGGGCCCAGCTGTCAGGTTTGACCTGAGACAGCTGGGTTGACTGCTGATGTCATGATGATGTCATGCTGGCGCATTAAATCATTTTTTGAATTAAAATAAATCTGTTAAATCCAGAATATTATTAAAACTTTGAAAAATCACATAAAATAATCTATAAGTCAGATGAAAATAATTTATATATCAAAGTTGATCAGAAAAATCCAACGAATCCAATTATGCAACCCATTCATCTGTCACATGCCTCTAGCAAGATGAACATGGAACTTTCCCCTCCGATTCATTTGTCCGATAAAAGCCAAAGACCAGGGAAATATCGTCAGATATTCTCTCGCTCCATCTGTAACGTGTAGTACTGCGTTAGCTCATCCCTAGCATTGCATGTTGTCATGTCATGCATCATGATGCATCTGCTTGCTTTATATTTATTGTTTCTTACCCCCTCTTCTCTCTGGTAGACACCGAGACTGACGCTGCCTCCGAGTACGACTATGCCGTTGACGTCCAACCACTTGCAGTAGAGCTTCCAGGCAAGCAAACCCCCTTGATCATTCTGATATCGCCCAATTCTTTCTCTCTCATGCTTGCATTAGATTTTGCTGCTCTTGTAGATAGCTCCTATTCTGATGCATAGCCTGTTTTTGTTAAACTGGTGTTGTACCTTACTGTTATATTAAATGCTTAGTGTAGGTTGATTAGTGATCCCCCAGTGAACCCACTTGTTCCTGTTGCCCCTGCTTCATCATCGGAGACCCGAAGACTCGATCAACATGATCGACAAGCCCTGAGCCCGACACATCACCTCACACCCCCTTACTTGTACGACTCTGCATAGTTAATATCGAGTGCCGAGGGTGATACCTCGTAACGCACTCATGATGATAACTCTGTAGTGAAGCTAGTCGGTCGTGGATTTCGGAGGGTGATTCCTCTGTTACCACTCCCGATAACGACTCTATCGTGCAACACCTCAAGTGTGGACCCTTGAGGGTGATTCCTCCCAAGTCACCTTGACGGTTACATCGAGAGGGATCCATCGAGGTTGATTTCTCGGATCCGCCCTTGATGTATGGACACACGGTTACTTTGACTTTACTATAGATCCATGTTAAGGTCGGGTTGACCTGGAGGGTGCTTGTGTAATAATGACGAGGCACGGCCGGGCATTCTTGGCCCTTGCCGTAAGTCCTCGAGACGGGGCGACGGGACCACATATCGTGGATCATTGATCGTCACGGCAGTTAACAAAACATTAATGGGTTTGGATATGTGATCTAAGAAGGCCTCTGGCCTGTTTTGCACTAACCAGCACGCGGGAATCAGTATGGGCACTCTATGTCGTACATTTGCCCGAAAGCTCTTCAAACGTCACAGTTGAGCGGCACGCGCCTGGGTGGCCCGCATAAGCACCATCTTTGTATTAAGGGGTGCCAGGACTGACCCTGGTCGTCCTTGCAATGCGCAGGATTGCAAAGGGAGATTGGCCCATGACCCCTTCGCGATTAGGAGGTAGACCGGCGTGTGGCCTCTCTGTTGAGCCTAGGTAGGACTACGACGTGTCGATCAGCCGAGCCCGGGCATGACCTGGAAATTGTGTCTGGCCAGAGTTAATCGAGCGTGTTGGGTAAGTTTGTGCACCCCCTGCAGGGAAGTATATCTATTCGAATAGCCGTGTCCACGGTAACGGACGCTCAAAGTTGTATCCTGATCTTTACAACGAGAAATGGAGACATGAATGAAAATGTTAACTCCGAGATTGCTTTCTCGCAGGGAGCCAAGGAAGAATCTCTAGGCGTTACTAAAATAACTTGCTACTTATATTATGCTAATCTACACTCTTCTAATGCTGCAAGACGCTGAAGATGCTAGTCTTCGATAGGCTAGGTCTTCCCCCTCTATTCTGGCATTTCTGCAGTCAGTCCAAAGATATAGCCCCATTCCTTTGATATTGATGCATATTTTAGTATAGATCTGATGTAAGTCTTGCGAGTACTTTGGATGAGTACTCACGGGTTTTTTGCTCCCCTTTTCCCCTTGATACGATACTGCGATCAGATGATGGAGCCCAGGAGTCGTATGATCCCGCCGACGATGACTACACCACCGATGGAGCCTACTACTACATGGAGGCTGCCCCCAACCAGCAGTAGGATAGGAGGCTCCCGGGAAGGAGGCCTTGCCTTTTTGATCCGTTGTTGATGTTTGTGCTAGCCTTCTTAAGGCAAACTTGTTTACTTATGTGTGTACTCAGATATTATTGCTTCCGCTAACTCGTTTGTATTCGAGCTTATGTATTCGAGCCCTCGAGGCCCCTGGCTTGTAATATGAAGCTTGTATGACTTTAATTTGTGTCTGGAGTTGTGTTGTGATATCTTCCCGTGAGTCCCTAATCTTGATCGTGCGCTGCGTGTATGATTAGCGTACGATCAAAATGGGGGCGTCATAACTAACAGGTGGCCCCCCGGACCCACTTGTCATCTTCACAGGGGTCCTCCAGTGTCTCTGCACGTGGGGCCCTCTGGCATATTTGTTTATTTTCTTGTTTTGTCATTTCAATGCCTTTTTCTGTGATTTTCTAGGGTTTTCGGGAAAAGATAAAAACTTGCATATTTAATTGTGTCTTTTTCTAACAGTAACATACACATATTATATATGTTTTTGGGGTAGAAGAATCCATAGAATTTATCTATGGCATTAGTTTTTCATTTTAAGCAAGTTTTGGTGCATGTAATTTTTACCGTGTAGGCATGTTCTCATTTTTGTGTGAATTATTCCATGCACCATATAAATTAAGTTTGTACATGTGCTAGGGCTATTTTTATGTCTACTTGATGGTAGTATTTTTGTCATGCCATGAAATCCATGTTTAGCTATCTTTTTCTTGCTGTGAACATGCCTTCATATTGTTGCTGATTTTGAGCTAGTCAAAATATTTCAGTCTGAAATTGTTTAGCAACTTGGTGTTTTGCCTTGCTAATAGCCACTGATCTATAGCCCCTTTGATGTTGCTCACTTGGAGTGTTTTGTAAAGCACGTTGTGGACTATCATTTTGTGTTGTTAGCTGCCATGAATAGACTTTACATCATATCTATTTCTTGTCTCAAACATGCCTACCTGTTAAAAACTGCTTCTCATATACACCCTGATTTTCACTAAGTCTGCGATTCTTTTTTGTTCAACTTGCCTTTTTGTGTGGATGCTAGCCATGATTCTGTGAATCTTATGCTCATGCTTATGTTGAGTGAAATGAAGTCCATTATGTCAACTACCATGCTGTCCATTTTCATGCCATGAAAAGTTTTGTAGCAAATTTAATTCTTGTTGTCAATACGTCTTCATGTTAAATCTGTTTGTGAAAATCTGTGATTTTCACCAAGTCCTTAACTGCTATATTTTCTAGACATGTTGTGAGCATCCTAGCAATTAATACATGCCTCTTTTAAGTATGATTCCTTTTGATGAAATGAAGTGCATGTAACATACTACTGCCCCATGCTTTTTGTGCATTTGAAGTTCATGTAGCTTGTTGTTTTGATGGTTGCAAATTGCTATGTTGCTGTTTTGGACAGTTTGCATTGCATATTTGTTTTTGGATTTGTGTGAGTTTTATGCATTGGATTTTCGTGATCTTTATATATATTCTATCTAAATTTTCATTTTCTATCTAGTGGCATATTTGGGATACCAAGGAATTGTCTCTAGCCTCTCTCAAATCCTGATCTATCACCGTTTCCTTCCGAATCTTGTCGTGAGTGCCCCGAGAGATCCGTAACTCCGATTGCAACGGTCTTTATATGCATTTGCATCGATTTCATGCATAGAATTCATTTTTTCCATGTTCATGCATGTCAAAATAACTGATGTTGTTGTTCTGTCCAGAATGCTAATAACTAATAACTTGCATATGAAGTGTCACTTGATCCATGTTCCGCATGGATCAAGACTTCATTTAATATGACTAGAATAGGAATGTCATGCTAAATATATTAAATTGGTCATGAATCATTTTTTATTGTGCATTATGCCTTGGTTGTATGTTTATTGGATGTTATTTCTTCTTGTGGGTAGTTCCGAGTGACGAGTCTGAGTTCGAAGATCCTGTCGAGAATGCTTACGAGGAGCAAGCTCTTTATCCCACTGAAGACACTCAAGGCAAGATGATCATTAGCCTGGATAGAGTTACTACCTTTGCTATGCTAGTTGTCTCGTTTCTATTGTTATGTCTCGTTACCTACCACTTGAATGTCAAGCCTCCCAACATTGCCATGATAAGCCTCTAACCCTCCACATCCTAGCAAACTGTTGTTTGGCTAAGTACCGCTTTCTCAGCCCTTCTTATAGCGTTGCTAGTTGCAGGTGCAGGTTGTTCCATGTGATAACATGGATATCTTTGGGATATCACAATATTCTTGCTATTTAATTTAATGCACCTATATACTTGGTACAAGGTGGAAGGCTTGGCCTTTTGCTCGGTGTTTTGTTCCACCTTTGCCGCCCTAGTTTCCGTTTACCGGTGTTCTGTTCCATATTGAGCGCTCTTAACATACTCGGGGTTGTTATGGGGACCCCTTGATTATTCGTTTTGGGATAAAACTCTTCCGGCAAGGCCCAACATTGGTACTATATTTGCTTAACAACTTAATAAAACTACATAGGGCTTAGCTACCCCGCGGATAAATAATCAACAATCCGGGCCAGTGCTCCTCATGAGTGTTGGTCCAACCTGGGCGATGTCCGACTCCCCCTGGTCATCCAGGGTCTCAGCCAACCCAACGTCTAGCCCATCTAGTAGTGCCCTGAGAAAGAGATACTTGCGGTTCCTATCGGGATCTGGCCTGTTGGGCGATCTTGCTGGATTTGTTTTACCCTTCTCGAATGTATTGTGCACCGGGATTCTGAGGATAATTTGGGCTATCTAGAGGTTGAGGTTTTCCACTGCAGCTTGTGGTTAGTTTGTGATGGTTGAGTTGGAGCACCCCTACAGGGTTAAATCTTTCGGAAAGTCGTGTCCGCGGTGATGTGGCAACTTGGAAATTGTTTAACACCCGGTTATAGAAAACTTGAAGTAAACTCATTTAAAACACATCAATCGTGTGTGTAACCGCGATCGTCTCTTTTCAAGGGAGTTTGGGAAGAGAACACGGTGGGGTTATTATTGAATCGTAAGTAAGTGTTCAGGATCACTTCTTGATGATAACTAGTACACGCCCGACATGCGTAGATGCTCATCTTATTCTTGTACTCATAAGTTAGCCACTTAAACATGCTTAGTGCTTGCTGCAACCTCACCACTTAACCATGCCTCACCTATAAGCTTAGATAGTCTCGGCACCCTGGGTGATGAGATTGCTGAGTCCCTGTGGCTCACAGATTACTACAACACAACAGGTACAGGTACGGATGACATCGATCCAGATGATGCTTCCAGACTCCAGTGGGAGTATGACAAGGATTTTGGCGCATGTATGTCACCTATCCAGACGAGTAGGAGGGATACTTGGTCGACAACCTAGGATAGCGAGATAGATGTCATCTTTTTCCGTTTGATTTCATCCGTAGTCGGACCCTGTTCTACTGGATGATGCTTGTATGGATGATTGTATTGAATAATTTTATTGTAGCATGTGGCGAGTGTAATCCATTCCATATACTCATCTCCTCTATTTACATGTACTTGTGATGATATCTATTCTTGCGAAACGACGAGATGCGCTTCTATCCCTATCAAGGCCTTGGGTCCGGATGAGGATAGTACCGCATCTTGGGCGTTACACATTGTAATATTTAGGTTTCTAATAATTTGGTCTTGCACATGTAGGTCTTGTTGTAAGAGGTTTAGACCCACTGTTCGACCCATTTTGCATGTGGGGAAATGAGGTGTTCATGAATATCAGTCAAATCAAGAAACTCAGAAAGATTGTTAAGATAAAGAAACTAGCGACGAAAAACAACAAGATGTTTGTGTGCACTATGAAGAATATATCAGTCAACTATATGATGGTACTATCTCTTTTACCTTGTCTTTTCTCAACTTTTAGAAACAAAATTTATGCGTATCTTTGTTTCCAGTCATTTCCAAAGCAGTTCATCGATGATTACGTCTCAAACCACCTATATGGTCAAGAGGCGAGGAAGGTATTCATATAGCACCCACGGTATAATCTTGAAATCTCCTCAAGAGGATGAAGGATGGGCGGGCAACCATCCACAGGCACTGGCCTAAAGTTGCAAGGGCCTTCAACATCAATAAAGGCTCAATATTCGCCTTCCGCTTCAACAGTTTTCTAGACAAGATTCATCTGTCTATTTACCGTCTATGATGCTACTTTCCAAAGGTTTTAGATGTTGCATGTGAAACTTGGTCCTGTTGTGTTATTGGGTAGCTAGGTAGTATATGTCTATATGATGTTGTACTCTGATGTATTTCAATTATGAAATCTTGTTTGTCGTAATACTAATATGAAATATATTGTGTGTTCGATATGAAGTGTCAATTTGATTACTAAATGGATTATAAATAATAGGGAAATTAGGCTGCTTATTGGCTTTTCCTATTGCAGACGGTTTCTCAGACAATACCATGGGCGATGACCTCAGCAAACCCACACGGGTTCTAGAAAATTGGCGTGTTGGATCAGTGAACAATCACACACGACTTCCGGCCGATAACTGTGTGCGTTAGGCCACCTACCACAAACGTTTTCACATAAAAAGTGTGTGTGATGGACATCCCTATGCCAAACAGTTTCTTCTAGGCACCGTGCATGATGTATTGAATAACGCAATCGACAGAATTAAACTATCATGTGTGATGGTCACCCTTATCATAGACGATGTTATGCAGAAAATTGTGTGTGATGTACAATACGAAAGGAAACATATCTTTGGGATTCACTGTATGGGATGCTAAAAACATCTCACATGACTTCTAGAATATGTCTATTTGTGATGGCCCTCCCAATTGCACATTGTCTATTTTTGCCTAGCCTGTGTGACCAGACGAGGCATCACCGACGATTTATCTTTGTCGTGTGAGATAGGCCCCCCTATCGCCACACAGGCAAGGTGACGGTTTAAAACTATGTCGCTAAAAGGGGTAAAAACCCTTTGTATAGGAACCACCTACACTAGTGATGTCGTACTATGACGTGCATGTCACTTAACGTTGCAACATATAACCATCTCATACATAAACGAATTATCATGACCAAGGCTATACCACATCACATGCAATCCTGCAAAACCAAGTTAGACGTCCTCTAATCGGTTTGGCAAATTTTAATTACGTGGTTTTTAGGGTTTTCGGATAACACTAGCTACCTACGTCTACCATTAAGGTGATAATCCTTGTTGCTAGATTAAGTTTCGGGGTGTGTGAGGGAAGTGACTTAATTAAAAATCTCTAGACCGACACTAAACTTCGTCATTACGCGTGACCCCCTAGAAGATCGAACATCTTCATCACCCTCTCTTGTTTGCGATAATTCACTATTCTTGACTATGATGAAGCCCAAAGAACTGTTAGCAGATCGTCGACAACCAGAGTCGATCGATTGTCAGAACTTTATATAAAGCTACATCGTGTCGTAAATGAACTGAACCGAAGCAACACTCGAGGGAAGCATAGCAAGAACATGAAACCCTCACATCCACATGTGATCTAGATCGCAACATGTATCTACTCGTAAAACCGCTCGGATGCCACTGTTGGGAAATGTAGTAGAAAACAAAAAAATCACCCTACGATCAACCGGGAACACTATGAAGATACGATAATGGTTGGATGATGATCGTTACCGTCGCCAAGTTGCAGCGGAAGAAGAACGTGACAATGTAGATCGTACTTCGAGTCCCTCGAACCATAAATGAACGATCTCGCGTACCGCCCACGAACGATCCCTCGAACTGAAGATCGAAAGCACGGCCTCTCTACTTGGTTGCAAGCGTACAATCTTCAAGATCCTGCAGCGCTTCACCATCCAGAGCTAATCGTCACCGAAGAATTAGAGGGAGGAGATTAGAACCACACTAGGCCTCTAATTATGAGGATTAGAGGAACTACACCTAGCTCTAATTAGTCAACTAGGACCAACTAGAACTAGAAGAACTAGAGAAGGCTCCATAAACTTGTATCTCAAGTACGGTGGAAATACTCTAGTATATATATGTTGGAGGGGAGAGGAGGGGTGCCACACAAGGAGAGAAAGAGTTCCCTCCTTGACCCGGCAAGGGAGGAGTTGGACTCCTCCCCCGCTCCAATTTGGCCTCCTTCCTTAGGGAAGGGAGGCGCCTCCCACTTGGACCCTAGTGGCCCAAGTTGCCTTCCACCTCTTGGTCTTTTAAGGCTCGTTGATATTAAATTGTTCAAAATACTTTCAGACCATTTTATATATAATTTAACATCCCCGGAAACAATTTCCACCTATATATTGTTTATCGCTATTACCCGATACTATATGGAACCCTTCTGGTGACCCCAAACGCTTCCGGATCCTCTCAAAACTATTTTAATGAAACAATTTCAAAAATATGTTCTTATTACTCCCGTCCTACTAACACTCAGCAGATCGTGATTACCTTAAGCTTGTGGCCCCGTAGGTTTGGTCACTCATAGACATGAACGAAACCCCTTCATTCAATGACCGATGGCGGAACCGTGGACGTCCATATCGATCCCTATGAGCACACGGATGATATTCGAGTGAATCTTTGGTTATCATGTGACATTCCCTTTGCTTCGCGATACTTTACAAAACCTGGGATGCATCGGTATCCTCCCGAGTCATCACATGCTCACTATACTGTTATCCTCGTTACCGGATGTTTTTTCTTTCTCGTTTTTGTGTTCCGGCATCCCAGTGACTATTACTATACTTTTATTTACACGCTCTTTATTATATTGCAAATCTATCTTTTTATTCCTGGAAAGTAGTTTATTTCTTGTGTCCAGGTAAAGCAAACATTTAGTATGTGCGAGTTATATCAGTGGTTGATAGAATTTGAGTGAATATTAATTCTACCTTTATCTTCTTGTTTAGTTCGACACTCTTACCTATCAAGAAGGCTACAACTCATCCCCTACACTTGTGGGTTATCAGTCTGGACCTTCACCACCTAGGACTCCAACACCCCCGACCCATTTAAATTTTCATCTTGGGCCAGTTTTCTTCCACTCCATCGATGCTCCCCTCTTGCTCTGCATTCGCATCCTCCTCGTCTGACGTTGCCACTGTACCTCTCCAACCACCGCCAAATCATTGTAGGACATCCGCATCTTCCACCTACGTGCCTTTCCTCCTTGGACTCTGTCATTGGTTACGCAGGATCCGTCCACACGTTGGTGCCCTCCGCCACGCGTCGACGGTATCTATTGCGGACACCGTGCCCGACAAGTGTTCGATCAAATGCCATTGAGCTTTTTTAATCTTCTTGTTGTTTTCTAGAATAAAGATGATGGTCGGATATTCGGTGATGGAGGATGAGTTGTTGTGCGAGTATTTGCAGACTTTGTAGGCATGAGGCAGGGGGCTTGACGTTTTGGCAAAACATGCATACTTTGTTTCATGAGCAGAAGCCATTCGTGTCCTATGCCTCACACGTAAACATGGGCATACCCAGGGTCAGGACGGGTTTCGGGCTGGGCTTGAGAAAGCCCGAACTGAAAAAATCAGGTCCGAGCCCGGCCCGGCCCGAGCCTGGAAAAGCCCGACAAAGCCCGGTCAGCCTAGCCCGACCACGGCTAAAAATTAGTTTTTGCAAGCCCGAGCCCGACCCAGTCTGCCCGTCGGGCTCACTTTTCAGGTCCGAGCCTGGCCCAATGGCACGATCAGGTCCGGCCCGGCCCGGTCCGGGATTTTCGGGCCGGGTCGGGTCGGGCAGTCCGGGCCGGGCTGCCCATGCCCAGGTCTACTCACACATAATCTATGAGCGATCCATGATCATAGTGTGAGTTCGCTAGGTCAATGGTGATACACCATCTTCGGTTCTGTCATGAAGTTTTACGTGGTGCTGTTACACGAGTGTTAACGTTGTGACCATTCAGATCGTAAGTTTTGCTTCTTGTTGCTCTACATATTGATCAATTCATTAATGTGGTAACTTGATAATCATCACATTGTATAGCCCAGACACGCTGCCGTGATGTACTACATGACCGAGGGCATGCCATTTACGTTCATACATTTGTTGGATGAAGTTAAAGGGATAGGGTGCGTGGGACGACATGTGTCGATTCTGATTGGAGTATCGTTGAATTCGGAATTGATAAATTTGAAAAACTTGTTGAACATCTGGCTATTTTGAATGTAATATTTGTATTTGAACTATTGTTATGGTACGAATATTTGCATGCTATTTTTGAATGAATTATGCTATTTTCCTATAATTATTTTGATTTCGTGAACTTAGAAGAAACAAGAGCAAATATTTAAGGGGTAGTATTGGATAACCAGTTTCCGTATCTGTTTTCAGGGATGAGTGTGGACTAATCCACAGACAAATACGATGTTTATTTTGAGGGCGGAGGTCGCCTTATTTTACTCCTGCCAGTCCACGTCACTTGCAAGTGGGCCTGTTTTTAATATACGTTTGCAAAACCAAGTAGCAGCCGGCTGCTTCATTTTTATAGTGCGAGATCGGCGATTTAGGGTGAGCAGAGCCGTGGTCACCACTCGGTCCAATCCTACTCCGTGCTCTCACATACTACTCTCGTCAATGTTTATTAGTCCTTTTTTTAGTTTAGGTTAAACTTTGACATTTAATTTAAATATTTAACAACCAAAAAAATAAATTATATTTTCTCCGCCTTGAATTACTTTGCAGAAATGGATAGAAACAAATATATTTAGACTAAAAATACGTCTAGATAAATCCATTTCTACGACAAGTAATTCAGGAGAGATGGAGTAGTAATCGTAAAATTACGAAGAGGGCTAATAAACCAGGAAGAGAAAAAAAATGCAAACCAACCTGTGGTTGGATGGTTAGAGAGACATTGCTATCTCCAGCCCATCAGGGTTCAAGTCCTGATGCTTGCATTATTCCTGAATTTATTTCAGGATTTTCGGCGATGCACTTTCAGTGAGAGAAGACGTTTCCGTCGACGATGAGGTGGTGAATGTATGCGCGTGTATATAAGCGCTTGCGTCTGTACTGTGTTTAAAAAAAATGAAGAGAAAAAATGTTTTCTCGTGTCATTGCTGGATTTTCAAATCCCAGCCATGTACGGGGTACCGCGGTACTCACGGCATGGACCAACAGTTCTTTTTTTTTTCGGGGCATGGACCAACAGCTTTTGGTGGTTTGATTTGTGAGGCGCGTAATTTCTGCCCCTGCAACCAAAGAAAGAGGCACGCAATTTTTCTTGGGTAAATCTGATGGCATGTGCATCACAAAGAGCTTGAGTTTGATGTGTTGTTCGTTTCTGCAAGTCTCCAAATAGGTTATGGCTTCATGAACATTCCCTACTATTTCCGTCCGGAATTTTTAGTCCCGTGAACAGGTTAGGTGCGTCCTGATTTAGAGGGCCGCATGCAAACACTCGTTCTTTTCCATTGGCTGGTGCTTTTGTAGTTTCCTGTGTTTTGGTCTTAGAGCATCTACATCCGGACCTTGCAAATTCGACCCCCTATACATCCACGGATGCGCCCGGGCATGCCCGCGGACGCGCCCGGACGGCCCCTCATATTTCGCTCCGTGCATCCACTTGCCTCATATCCGGACTCTTAAATCCATACAAAGCCATGCACGTCGATCATCCGATACAAATTGTTCGAATTCAACAGTTCAAAAGAAGCAAATGAAATCATAGTTTAACAAACCGGACACGCCAAAATGAATTGAAATCAATGTCCGACCGACAAGTGCTGCTTGTCGGATCACTGGCCGGACGAGTTCGTCCATGCGTCCTGCTCCGCCTGGGCATCCTTCTCCGCCTGCATCCGGGCAACGATCGTCGCCTGCATCCGGGTTGCCTCCTCCTCCTGCATCCTGGCCGCCTGCTCCGCTCCCAAACCAGCTGCGGCGACTCACACTCGAGGACCGACGGCCGCAGCATGGCCGAAAAGCTCTCCGGAATGGTCCAGTCGGCCGTCACATCCTCCTCGGTCTCGACGGTGCCGGACGGCACAATCCGCGCTAGCGCTTGGATGGATGGGGTGCGGGGAGCCTGACGTGGCGGGGGAGACATCTCGTCGACAATGCCCGGACCTACCTGCGCCGCCGCCTCCGCCTCCCTCTCTCGCTGCCGGCGACGGCGCATCTTACGGGCGATGTTCTTCGGCTTGCAAAACGAAGCGGAGGAAGGGACGCCGACGGACGAGGCGGAGTGCGTCTCCGTTGCGGCGGTCGGGGACGGGGTGGAAGACATCACGACGACGGATCGGGGCAGGTGGTAAGGATGGAGAGCAAGGGTGCCGGACGGCGAGGGGTCGGGCGCGGGAAATGGTGGAGGGCGGCGGGAGGAGGAGGAAGGGTTTGAGAAATTTGGGGCAATTTGAGGTGGGGTCGGGTTGTCGGGTCCGACGTGGCGGGCACGCCCGGACGCGTCCGGGCTCCCTTATACCCGCCCCATATTTGGGCTGGAAATGAGGGGTGCCGGTCAGCCTGGGCGTTTGAGTCCGGTTTGAAAGGTCCATCTAGATCGATTTTTTTGATTGGACAGTGACTGGGCGGCCTGCCCGGACGTTTGGAAAGGATATGAGGGGTCCGGCTGTTGATGCTCTTAGAGCCCTTTATCGAGTGGTGTAGTACTTCCTCTGTACCAAAATATTTTAGTCTACTAAAAACTATAAATATTTTAGTACCGAGGTAGTACCTTGTTATCGATGACTATCGAGTGGTGTAGGCTCTACTATTATCAGTTTATTATTAATTAGAGAAGGCAATCTCGATCAGCATGTTAATATAACACACTACCACACCACGAAATGCGGTCCAAGTTACTACAGTTAAGTGTGGCTACTTTTTTTTTAGCATCAGTGTGGCTACTTTTTTTTTAGCATCAGTGTGGCTACTTTTGAAAATTAAGACAGAAGGTCAGCATGTGCGCTCCTGGCTAAAATGGTGGGGCTCCTCAACTATTAATTATACTAGTACTAGTACTGCTATCCTATTCGTGCACACGTACCGTACCAGTGTAGTACCGTGCTAACTGCTAAGCGCCTAGCAGTACTAGTAGTATGGAAAAAAGGCCGCTTCAATCATCCGTCGACGAAACAGTAGTACGGTACTTGCTCATAACTTGGTTGCCCCCCATGCCTGACTAGTGGTGATCGGTAGGCTAAGGCTGCGTTTGGCAGCAAAGTTTTTTTAAAGTTTTCTGAGAATACCGCGGTTTCTGAAAAAAAAACCATGGTTTTGAATACTTTGTTGTGTTTGGCTCCAGAAATAACCGATGTTTTGTAAACCACAGTATGCCAGAAACCATGGTCTTTTTGCGGTATCTGGAAAAGAGGGTCCGACCTCTTTTTCTAAAACAGAACGGAGAGAAATCCTCGAGGAGATCGCACTTGACGTTGCCGTAAAATATCCAGCTGCCTAGCGATCCCATCCTATTTTCCCTCTTTCTGTTATATGGTAAACGGCAATATCGATACTTCCTGGTTATAGCCGATTCAGTTGGTCCTTCTTCCAGCCGGCGTCACCTGCGAGTCTCCATCTCTTCTCTCCATCGCCATGACTGAGTCAAGTTCTCCACCAGGGAAAAAAGGTATGAGCTGATCTATGCGTACAGTATTTTGTCCTTGATTAGTTTCATCTGATCTTGTACGCTTCTCCAACGATTCCTGGGCTGCCGATTAATCTAGGCCAAGTAGCGCACTGATTAGGTCGATCTCGTTCGCAGCAAGCTATTTCTCGAGTCCGCCCTGATAGCACATGGATTAGATGGCAACTGGATTAGATGGCTGCCGATTAATCTAGGCCAAGTAGCGCACTGATCCATGCGTATGTATTTCCGGCGAGTAGCACATGGATTAGATGGCATCGATCCTTGTGGAGAACACTTGTACGTACCAGGTTATATATGCTAGCTAGCTAGCTTATTCAGTATAAATGGCGCATGTACATGCACAAACAATTTAGGACGGCTGGAAGTACATGCAAGTATATAGAATAATCCAGCCATTGAAGGCCGGCCTATCGATCTGCTTCTTGTGCCTGTGTAGTTTGCATAGTAGTACACAAATCTGGCCATGTAAAGATTGGTTCATTTTATTCATCATGTAACTATACTCCTGTTTAGTTGGTACGTCATCTTTTGTTTAGTGTCACATCATATAGTCTTATTGTAATTATGGGTCAATCTTCATGTAACTATAATGAACACTTGCAGGACCAAAACCGGACAGAGCTTCATGGACTAATGGTCGCACCGGTTTTCTTGTGGCAATGATGAAAGAGTATTCAGATGTGGGTAAGTACCGCGGCCAAAACGGGTGGACCAAGGAAGGATGGCAAGCTATGAAAAACCGCCTAAATGAGAGGCCCCCTGGAGCTAATTTCACTGTTCATCAGCTCAAAGATAGAGAGCAAAGGCTCAAGAAGGAACTTAATGTTGTCAAGTCTATTGTAGAAAAGAGTGGTTTTGGTTGGGATCCCCAGAACAAAGTGCCAACGGCTATAGATGAAAAATGGGCGGAGCTATCAAGTGAACAGCGCAAGTGGAGATACAAACAATTCCCCTATTACGATGTTTTATATGAAATTTACGAAGGTATTTTTCTTCAAATGATTGAAATTACAAATTACTCCTATCATGTTACATATTATATTTACATCATTTCTACTCAGGTCAAATGGCAGAAGGGAAGCATTGCAAAAGGACAACTGATGGTACAGAAGAGAGGTACAATAATATGTCCCATATTCCTGAACATGGAAGTTATACTGATGATGTTTTGAGGGCTGCTGGTATGAATTCTCCCGATGCAACACTATCTGCTCCAGGATTATCAATGCCAGAATATGAGTTCGGCAGAGATATATATGGGGATGATGTTGATTTATCATATGATGGGTATACAGAACCTCTAGATAGTAATCAAATTCATGCTTCAGCAGTAGAAGATTTAACAAGTGTGGATTCACCTCAAAGGAAGAGGCTTCGGAATTCTAAAGGATCTGATGATGGAAGTGAGAAAAGTAAGGCAAAAAAAGGCAAGGACAATATGTTGGCCAACTTGGTTTCTGTGAGGGAGGAAGAAATGCAAACTTATAAAGAAATGAAGACGAAGCAAATTGATAGCTACAAGGAAATCAAGATGGCACAAATGGAAAGGAATGATCCCAAAAATGATCCCTATGGCATGCCAAACTGCATTCAGAAACTTAAGAATTTGGGACTCACACCAATTGAACAACACAAGATGATCAACCATCTCAAAGCAGATATGCTAAACCGTCAAACATTCATGGAGGTGGAGGATGATGTTCTTTCCGTGATTATCCAAGAAGTCGTGGCCCCGTAGGTCTGAAGGATACTGACGTAGGAGATATTTTATTTAATCGTTACCATTCCATTTATTCATCAATTATGTTCCATGCATTAGGACCATATATCTTTCTATTCTGAATAAAGGAAGCACAATAACTCTGTTGAATTTGTTTATTTATTTCTCCCACACAATGTTGATATTTATTATAATCACGACACTTCCAAGGTACCAAAAAAATAGCAAAAACAAAAGAATTTATTTTATTCTTGACACTTTTCAACTAAAAAAATGAAAACAAATGAAGTTCAAGCAGTATTTCTTCTATTGCGCCTGAGATAGTCTTGGTAGTCTTTCCACATCGCATCAGCTATTTCATCCCTTTTTGTGCTACCTAGTGCACGTCGCTGATTGAGAGAATGTATATCATTTGTATACTGCTTATCTCCACTTGGAACATCAATTATTTTTATTGGATCAATATCTGATTCAACTTGGTCCAACCATTGTTCGCCGCCCTCATTGTTGCAAATAAAATTATGAAGAGCACAACATGCTATCGCTATTTCAGCTTGGGAGTCGATGGGGTATTGCGAGGCACACTTCAGTATGGGAAAACGCTTCTTCACTACTCCAATGATACGCTCAACATGATTACGAAGTTGTGCATGCCTCAGATTGAATAGCTCTCGAGAGTTTTGTGGGCGCTGATTGCTTTTTGCTTGCTCCACCAAATGGTACCTTACATTGCGATAAGGGGCGATGAAGTTAGGCGTATTTGCATAACCCGCATCCACCAAATAAAACTTTCCTTCAGGGACATAGAAATTATTTTGAAGAGCATCTTGTAGCACTCGAGCGTCCGAAGCTGAACCTTCCCATCCGCTACTAACATGGACGAAATGATTATCAAAATCACATGCAACCATGACATTTTGTGACAATGTTCCTTTTCTGTTACGATATGGATCTTGGTCTTTTGGAGATATGCTAATTGGAATATGTGTCCCATCTATTGCGCCAATACAATCCTATAAAAAATACTTAAGATGAGAAATCTGTATCTATATGTAAGTATAGCATTGAATGGTTACAATGTAAATTATAATACCTTGAAATATGGCATAAATTTCGTATTGCTTGCAACTTTCGAAGGAACATTAATTGGAGGCAATTGTACAACACTTCCAGATAGTATCATGAGTGCATTCAACACAATATGGAAGTAGCGACTTATAGTCTCACCACTATGCTGAAATTGCCCTTGGAGTGTACGATTGGTTGCATTCTTGGAAACTGCATATAGAAATATGCCTACCTGTTCTTCCACCGAGACAAAATCTGTATCTCTTAGATGGCATCTCTCTCGAAGACACTGGACCAAATTACGAAAAATATACTTCTCCATCCGAAAATCTCGTTTACATCTCAATTCATGACCCTCTAGAACTTCTCGCACGTACCGATCTCCCGTAAGGATGGATGTATGAATACGTGTTTGATTGAGCGAGCTTCTATCACTAGCATACAAAGCTTCGATGATAGCCAATTCATCATCTTCTCTACGTTTGCGCGTCAAAAAATTACCCAACATTCTGATTGACAATATAACACACCTACAAAAATGTGCATATGATACACTTTTCCTAGATCCCCAAAACAAAAATGATTGATAATAGAACGTACCTGCTAACTTGCCGTAATCACATTCGTAGACCTGCAGAACCTTGTTGTGCGAAGACTAGAATATCTTGCAATTGTGTGTTCGTTGGAAGCAGGATATATGTAGGGGGATTAGTTGAAGCCTTCAATGCCAGCAGCCCATGCAAAGGCCATACGTGATTTCAGGATAGATATATTCTAGGTTAGGTGACGTGCATGTAGGTGTGCAGCAGGGATTGATATATTCTATGGATCCTAGCAGGTCGGGCGGACGTGTGCATGGCGGCTGCATGTAGCCGGCCGCCGTTAGCTTAGCTGCCGCTAATTACTCAGTCAAAACTTTGATAAAAAGGCACCAGCCAAACACCAGCAAAACTGAGAAAAACTTTGGTATTAAGAAACTGCAGTATTCCTTGCCCGCCGATTGAAATACTATGGTTTTCAATTACCACGGTTTTCTAAAAACTTTGCTGCCAAACTAGGCCTAAGCTTTTTTTTCTTCGAATGATTTGCTTGGGAATTATACGAGCGGCCCCGTCAGGCCCCGGGCATCGCAATCGGGCCACGAGGAAATCGTTTTCTGGGTCAGATTCGGCGTGAATGCAATGCACACCAGCTAGCTGTGTGATGCAATGCTGTCGCCGTACTATCAGCCCGTCGATCAAAGATTTAAGCGTCGGTCAACCGCAACAAGAGAAAAGGTGTACGTGTAACACGAGACCTCCACCAGTGGCCCTGCCGCGAGTCCTCCTGTGGCGCAGCAGCGTCTCTCGCCCCCTGCCTCGTGGACGGACGCGTACCTCCCGCTCCCGCTCCCACATTTCCGGGGCGTCCGGGCACGTCGCCCTTGTTCATAAAGATGCGTGGGTCCGGAGAAGATCGGGGCGGCCTGCGGCGCCGTCCGATGCGCATCTGACCGTCCAGCGTGGGTCGCCAGGGATTCGCCATGAATACGCCGATGGCGACGGGTAACTGGCTGATGGGGTAGCCATGGTTTTTCTTTCGACACATCTCGTCACAAAGAAAAAAATGGGTGTGCACACGACGGGGATGGAGGGACAAATCACAAAATGGTCCCTCCTAAGCAACATTTAGATTTGATTCCCTGGTACAGGTGGGGTTTGGCACACGTAATGGTGACAACAAGGTGGAAACAGTACTTCATTTGGCCTGGAATAATTATGCTTCGGTGCCCAGGGTATGTATGTCTTAACAAATGTGTGGATTTCCCCTGTGTCTGGTTTCGGGTTCTTTTGGCAGTAATAACAAACCAAATGCTAGGGAGAGGGAAAAGAGGAATCTCGTACCCAAAGCATTTGAGCAAATAATCTTCAGTTGCAACTTGAGTTTACGGTATAGAAGATCAAGCGAGATAGTAAGATCAATCGGGCCACAAGGAAAGCGACAAAGGCCGAGACAGCCTGTTGAAAGATTAAAAGACACACTTGCCCGACACCAAAACACGTCTCCCCGGCAAGATTTGGAATCCACTGCAGATTTCGGAATCTCAAACTCTGTCAAGCTTGTTCATTGCACCACGGAAGAAAAGAAAATACTACTGTAGCTTTGGATATTCACTACAACTCCATATATATCAAAATGAAACAGAATTACTTGGATATATTCGGGTTTTAGGTAGCTTACCACATATGCCATGTGGTAAAATGAAACAGAATTACACCGTACTACTAATCATAGGTATTTCACACCACCTTTCATGGTACAACAAACACGAGTCTTTCTACATCTGCCACTGCAGCATGGGGCCAGGCCAGACATAAAACCCCATAAGCCGCAGGTAAACCATCTGGCTACTAATTCTACGCTCACAATAATCATGTTGAAGAGAACCAACTTATTTGTATAGACTAGTACATCTACATGAGGGTTTCCTTGGATTCTCATGCAGCTATTCATATAGCAACAACAAACATAACATTTTGTGCACAGCTGGGTGCATGCATGCTATCTCAACAGCGGCCCTGGATTATTCATGGGCCCTTTGAATCAAACTATGTTGCAAGGCAAGGAAAGAAAACGATCAACCAGCGGGTTGTACTCTGCTCCACCGGCTGTCATCGTCCTTGAGCTGTTGGATATAGCTGTATCGGTTTTCTCTGATGTAAGTTACTCCAGACCATATCCCTCGAACAAGAAGAATGCTTATAAACACCATGCTCCCAAATGTGCAGACCACCTGCACAGAAAATACAAACAAGTTACTGAAATAAAAGACTAAAAGTTGAGTTTGCCACAAGCATCAACGCAACGTTTCTGACAAACTGTAAATTCATCGTTCTGATAAATCTCAATTATGGACTTTGCCGTGTCTCCCTGAAACGCAAAGTCTGCAAGTTAAGCTTTCAGAGGTACGTACATGGCAAGTTAATTGCGTGGAACCATTTAGCATACCCAATAAATGCAGTCATCGGGTAGCCAGGTACCTTTCAAAAACTGAATAATTAAACCTTTATTAATATCTCGAAAATAAATGCCCACACACCAATGAATGCAACTGGTGATTTTTCCTGCCTCTGTTTTAGGCAGCTGCAACCCTAACTGGAGTATTGATTGCATGAATCAACTACCAATTGCTTGGCTAGCAGGTAACCAGAAATATATAAAATATGTATGAATTTAATAGATTATGCTGGCAACCTAACTGCTATCCAGAATTTTAATTCCGGGATACGTGTTGATTCTATAGCCATATTTCTGATTCTGGTTGATTCCGTCACCAGTCACTACAAACACAGGCTGGAACTAGCTTACATGCAATACATCCGGTCATGCAGCACTTCAAAATGTTATTGATGTTCATGCCCATATAGTGTGAGGACTCTGCTAACTCTGAAGGGAAGAGATGCACTTTCGCAGGTTCAACCAACACCCTGGAGGATTACCTTGGATTACTGTTTCCCATCCAACAAAATTCCAGTAAATAGAAATACAAAGTAGAACCCATGCCAGGTGCTAAGGGTGTCATAATGAAGTACCTCGCATCTTGCAAAATAAAATGCTGAATTGCAGAAACAGGAAAGACTGGTTCAAAATCCATGTCCATGGACCATACATAGAATAGACAAGCCAAGAAAGTGACAGTATCATTTTATGAGATGAATGGCGTAAACCGTAAGGTCGTCTTCATGTCTTGGTGGGTACTGTTTAACTGTGCAAGTGCCAAAGATACTTCTATATGCATGCCAAGAAAGTTTCTTGCTGGAGACTCAGTAGAATCCTCATAGGGTGGTTACTGAATTAGACTGTGTATGTGGTACAGACCATGAACTTAAAAGGTTGATAATCCATGTAAGCTGGGCATTTCAATCCAGAAAGGAAAAGAGCTTAGCAAATTAGTTACGAGGGAAGTAGAGATAAAATGAAACAGAACAGGGTTCTTTGTTAACTAGGTCAACATGCTTGGCTTAACAAGGTTCTCACTTTCCCATCGCAATAAATTAACCTACTCACAGAAATAAGGTTGCAACTTTTAACTGCTGCAGAATTTCCCAAAAAATTAATTGCAATTTGCAAGCCCATCTACTAGTCGATTTGTGTGACCGAGACCCCTCTGATTTAATTCTGTTAACCCACAACTACTTGTAGCAGTCAGTTTAATTGTGCCTGTCGCATCAATAGTAGAAAATACAATGTGCCTAACTAGGGAATTACTGTGTAACATTAAATAAGCAAAACAGTGCTAAAAAAAGTGGGCTAGAGGGGTTAGATCGCACAAACCAAATAATAGACATGCTTAAATAAAGAACTTAAAGGTAGAAACTGTTGGCTGCACAGAATCGAACAGTACAGATACATAAACTGCAATTTTACATTTTACATCGCAAACTGAGTGGTGGATCCGTACCATCTACCACAGGGTTACTAAACCAGAATAGATAGTTTTGGTGGCTAAAAGGAAATCAACAACGGGGAATTTTAAGGATTGTTTACCAATAAGCAAAACAGCACGTCTTGTACAAATATTTTGGCCTCATTTTACCAGTCTATTATACAATAGGTAAGAGTCAAACCTGTGGCAATATATGGACAGAAGTAACATTCTGCCTCTGGCATCCTATGATCCAACCTGATGACCTGAAGAATGCACCTTACCTGAGTGCACTGGCGGAGGATCGTGGAGGCCAAACAGGGCAGCCACCCCCTCCCCCCCCAAAAAAAAAAGAGAAAACAATTTTTGACTAGGTATATTCTCAAGCCCAGCCCATCATCTGATCTGACAGAGCAATACAGAAAGACCAGTCGGCTTGTCCATGGAGTTCGTCCGCCTCTAGTCCCTGTGTCGGCCGTCGGCGACCTGATAGCTTATCCTTAGTAGTTAGTTCTGAGCTGCAGACCCCCTCCTCCGAGACCTCACTCCCCTTCTAACCTCCATCGTTCTCCGCTCTCGGCCGGCGGTCGGGGTGGATGCACGCGGCACACCCATGGCTCACCGTCACAGTCCGCCCACACAGCAAGCCGCACGCCATCACCCGAGGCTCCTCCAGCTTCTCCGTGTTTGAAGCCGCACCGCCCGCACGAAGCTCACCCATGCCGGCAGTGCACGCCGACGCGCCGAGCCCGACGTCATAGCACACTCACCCTGGATCCTTGTTTTGGTTAGGTTTGTTCAGTACAATGTATCTTATTTTTCTGATTAGTGCAAGCACCCAGGTTTATTGATTGAAACTTTGATGTCCACCCCATTGATGATGGCTGTGGTGTGTGCTTGAAAGTTGAACAGCAAAGGATGCAGTCATTTCTAAAAGAATCAGGGATGATGAAATTGTTGAATTTCCCATCAGCTCCTGATGATATAGCATTGGTTGAAATTAGGGATGGGCTTTTCTGTTGGAGCACCAAAATTTACTTACCACAATGCCCAGGTCTGTGTGAACTTGTCGTATACTTCCTTCTGTGAACAGGATATATCCCTTATATGTCTTATATGTCCATGTTTTATTTGTGTCATTGTGTGAACAAGATATATCCCTTATATTGTGTGTTATGTCATGGGGAATTGATCATCTCTAATTATCCTTTATATTCTATGGCTTAGTGCCTTTTTTCATGCATATTCTGTGATCTGACATGGAGTCCCCCCCCCCACACACACGCGTTTTGGTCACACTCCGCCACTGCCTGAGTGATTGATGCTTCTCCTTGGGCTAATCCTACTTAATTTTGGGAGCTCTATGTTCCTTCCAAGTGAGGAATGCATTCATATATATTCTTGTACTGGACCTATTTTTGGCTTTAAAAAAGTGAGGCAAACGATACTGATAACAAGGTAGTAGCCATGTCTTGGCATGACTACTTATCTCTGCGGTCTTATGCACCTATTTAAACATTCACTTTTGAATGCTTGCCTGAAAGAACACAAAGGCAACCCCCTAACCATACCCGGCAAAGTAACAGACTCACTTATATCGGGCTAACTGATTCACATACAGCTTCAACCATGTGACAGCCAGTAAAAATAACAACCACTCATTTTGCTGCCAATCAAATTAGCTACCTATGCCAAAATTTCAGAAACATTAGCTTCTTCCTTGTTGCTTAAGCAGACGGTAACCAAACCAGTACGTGTTTATTCTCCGAACCAACATGCCCTCTAGAAGCACAAACTAATCAGACACGAAACGTAAAGATCAAGTGTCACATTAGCACTGAATCAGCATTTCATTAAAGTAGGAGTATTTCTGTCGTGAGAAACGAACACCTATGGGATCGCTATCGAGCAGATCCCTTCACGGTTCGGCAAGGGGAGAGGATTGCACGAAGAGCAGAACTAGCGAACAGCACACGGGGATTTTACCCAGGTTCGGGCCGCACGGATGCGTAAAACCCTACTCCTGCTTTGATGGTATTATTGTGGATATTCTTGGCCAAGTTCTGGGAGCTACAGTAGCAGCTACGCATGCAGAATGAGCTTCCGAAGTGCTCTCCCCCTCTGTAGCTATGCCTTGGGCCTCCTTTTTATATGAGTCAAAGGGGCTACCACAGTGGCGTAAGGGATAAGGTATGAGGTGGAAAGTAGCTACAGGGTCACTACAGTGTTATCATACCTAACCCTGACGGCTTAGGACAAGCTCATTAAATGCACCGTGAGGTGTCCGTCGAGGTGTCCCTCAGCGTCTTGGGCTTGGAAAAGCTTTACAGGGGATGGGCAAAAGCAGCCATCCCATCAGCACCGCTTAAGCATCCCGTGGCCAGCATCGCGCCACGTCATCATTAGGACAAACCCTAAACGACAAGGTTGGCCGCTGTGCAGGAGCGATAGCGCTACACTGTGCAGAGCCTTGCCGGGGCTGAATCCTTGCCGGGCCCGGGGCTTGCCGGGTCCGACGCTTGCCGGGACCGGGGCTTGCCGGGCCCGGGTCTCGCCGGCCGCGAGGCCTTGCCGGCAAGGGTCTTGCCGGGCCTTCGTCTCGCCGGCCGCGAGGCCTTGCCGGCAAGGGTCTTGCCGGGCCTTCTGCCTTCTGGTCCGGTCGTCGACTCGAACATCTTTTTCCGGCAAGGCTTGCCGGGGCTCCTGGCTTGCCGGCTCGCTCCTCGCCGGCAAGCACTATCTTCGTCTTGAGATTGCTCCTAGCTATTCCCCGGCAAGGCCTGCCGCGGTTCGGCTACAACTGCCCGTACACAAGTAAGGGGTACTAAAGGGGCCCATACTTTAGTACACCGACAGGAGCCCCCGGGCCTAGGCCATACACGGGTGCCAGGCCTGTTGGGCTAGGCCCAAAACAGTGCACGGGTGCACGTGGCAGGGAATAACTGTCCGTAATCATGATCTCTTTTACCACGCCCCTCCACTACGCGCATTAATCGCGCGACGTGGGAGACGTGGGCGCGCAGTAAAAGCGGGCGGTTAAAGAGCCAGTCCCGCGCCTTCCCCATAAAAAAGGAATCGCAGAGACGCTGCTCATTTACCCCCCATCGCTTTCACCTTTCCAATCTCAATCTCAGAACCGTCGCCATCGTCTTCTTCCTTGCGCCCAAAACAGAGCTTTTCTCCCTCCGCCTGCCTCCACCGCGCTCTCGACGTCTTCAACGCCCACTCCCATAGCCACCATGCCGCCCAAGCCGAGCAAGGGCAAGGGCAAGGCGGAGGAAGCGGCCGCCGCGGAAAGCAAGCTGGTGAAGATGCGGAAGGAGCGCGCTGTCTTCCCCCCGACGCTTGATGCGAAGGCCCTGAAGAAGAGGTACCAGTTCGCATGGGCGAAGGAGACCACGGCGCATCCAGCCACCAAAGTGAGTGTAGCTTCTCGTAGGGCAGAGCCAGGGGATTATCCCTTCTTTGCCGATTACTTTTGGTGCGGCCTCTGCCCTCCATACTCGGACTTCTTCGTAGATATCATGATCACTTACGGCTTCCAGCTGCTAGACTTCACGCCGAATGCCGTGACTTGCATGTCCGTCTTCGCGCACCTTTGCGAAAATTTCGTTGGGGTCATCCCGAGCACAGCACTTTTCCGGCACTACTTCTACCCCCGCACCCAAAAGGGCGACGCCCTCTCCGGTAGCATCGCTTGGATTCCGAGGACGGCGACCAAGGAGACGTACCCAGAGGGGCTCTATCGCGAGAGATGGGATGAGTGGCGCAGCAAGTGGTGCTGGGTCCGAGAAAAGGAGCCCCTACCGTTCTGCGAGGTGCGGAAGCAGAAGGTGGTCCGCGGCAAGGATTGGGGTGCTGTGGACCCTGACGACAGCAAGCTGACCATTGCCACCACCAGGATACTCCGCCTCAAGGCTGCCGGGCTGAAGGTGGAGATGATTGCTTCAGATTTCCTTCGCCGGCGCATCGCCCCACTGCAGAACAAAGGGCGTCCTGCCTGGGAGTACACGAATGCCGCCGACGTCATGAGGGTGCGGCCTGGGCTGGATAATAATCTAACAGCCATGGGGCACGCAGCCCTCTGCCAACAGCTCTTTAATTCTGGAGCAGTGGGGAACTTGCCGGCTGGCGTCGTTCCACTGTGCAACAACTCATCGCTCACCTCCATCATCACCATGATGCCGGTGTCCAACGCCCACGGCATCGACAAGAGGTGGATCGAGCCGTCCGCGGAGCAGGCGCTGGCATTCTTCGACAACTTGACGGAGAAGGCCATCCGTGAGGAGGACCTTGTCCGCGCCACCACAGAGGAGGAGCTCGCCCACATCGCCGACAGGGCGGAAGAGGCGAACCTTGCCGAAGAAGCCGGCAGCGCCGAGTCCAGCGAGGGCGAGGACTTGCTGCGGGAAAATCTTGCCGGGCGAGGTCAGGCTGCCGGGGAGCCGAGCGGAGCCGCTGCCGGGGGCCCTTTTGTTGGAGCGGCCGCCGACGAGGAAGAGGAGGAGGAAGAGGAGCCCCCAGCTCTTCGACAGGCACGGAGGCGCATCCTTCGGAAGGCCAGCACCGGCGCTCCTGCTTACCAGCCAGCGCCAAACGATGAAGCCTCCGGCAAGGAGGCTGCTGACGAAGCGGCGCGGCAAGCCGTTGCCGGCGAGGCAACGCGGCAAACCGTCGCCGGCAAGCGCCCCAGAACGACCTCTCCTCCTCCGCCAAGCACTGTGACGGAGGCCGCCTTCGACCTATCCATCCTCGAGAACGAGGAGGAAGAAGAGGAGTAAGTGTTCTGCCACAGCCTCCGTTCTTGCTTTCTGATTTCCTTGATTAATCTTGATGATCTTGCCTCCACAGGGATGAAGAGACCTTGGCGGAGAGGATGGCCAAGAAGGCCAAGATTTCCACGGGCGTCGAGCCGCCGGCAAGCACTTCTGAAGAGCCGGTGACTATCGAGTCCAGCCCGGAGCCAAGCCCAAGGCACAATCCTCGCCGCAGCCCCCGGCACAGCCCCCAGCGTGAGCCAATTACTCTCTTCCCGCTGGCGAGTGCCGGGGCGGTAATCTTCACAGCTAACATCTTGGGGCGCGCAGGAACAGAGCAGCAACAGAGGTCGCCGGCAAGGACCACCCTCGACATGCCGCACCCGTCGACCACGCAGCCCACAAAGGAATCTTCGGGCGGGTTCTACCGCGACGACCTTGACGCAGGTGAACCACTCGCCCTTAGAAATCTTCTATCTCTCTCCCTTTTTTTTTTTTTTTTTTTTTGTCTTCTTGAACTTCTTTCCCAGCTTCATCTTAATTAACTCCTTGATCTTCAATCTTCTTCTGACAGAGCTCATGGATACTGACGCCGTCATTGAAGAGACCGCCAAGGATGCCGCCACTGAAGCCGGCAAGGTTGCTGCCGAAGAGGCCGCCAAGCATGCCGCCGCCGAGGCCGCCAAGGCCGCCAAGGCCGCTGCCGCTGAGGCCGCCAAGGCCACTGCCGCCGAGGCCGCCAAGGCCGCCGAGGGGGCCGGCGAGGAGATCCGCGGCAATACTGACGGCGCTTCCGCCGCAGGAGCGCCAGGCGCTTCTACTGCCGCGGGGCCCTCGACTGCCGAAGACCAATCCTCGTCGTTCCAGGCCCCTCCATCAAGCCAATACATCAGGGCCGGCAAGAACGTCGTCAGCATGCCGGGGTCGGCAAGCATCAAAGAGCTGGTTGAAGGAGAGCATCTTGACGGGGAAATCACCGTCGCCGCCATCAGTGAGCTCAAGGAAGAGCAGCTACTTCAAGCCATGAATGACAATTATCAGAAGCTCCAGACGCTCTACCGCGCCCGGAAGGAGAAACTGGACTCCCGGGCAGCGCTCGTCGAGGCCGCAGAAGGAGACTTCCAACAACGCGTCACGGAGACACAGGCTTGGTATGGCGAGGCCCTCCAAGAGCTGAATATTTATCGGGAGCAGCTGGCGGAAGAGCGGAACGTCCTCCTGCTGAAGCAATCAGACATCGAGAAAGCGCAGGAGGAGGCCGCCCAGCAAGCCGCCGCGGCAGAAGCCCTCTTGACGCAGCGCCGCATCAGCCTTGACGCCCAAGAAGAGGACCTTGCCGCCCGCGAGGCGGCGCTTGCCGCCAAGCTTCGCAACAAGGATGAAGAGCTCGAAAGTCTTGTCGCGCGGCGGGTCCAGGAGCTTGAGCAAAGCCAAACGGCAGCGCTCGCCGCTCTAACTGCAGACCACGCCGGCAAGCTCAAGGAGGCACTCGACGCTGCCGAGGCTGCGGAGACCGCCAAGAACTCGCTGGAGGGGAAGGCGAAGAAGCTGGAAGCCATTCTCGAGGAACACGGCAAGAAGATCGCTGCCCTCGAGGCCGAGAAGGAGAAAACCCTCCACAACCTGGTGGAGATGCAGCTCGCCGCGTCCGAGAAGATCAAACAGCTCGCCTCCGCCAACGACTTCATTGGAAATCTGAAGCTGAAACTATCCACGTTGGAGGAGTCCCTGGAAGCTACCCGAGCTCGCGGGAAGACCTTGGCCAAGGACCTCCACGACGAGCAGGAGCTGCTCAAGAACGCCTATGCCACGCATCAAGATTACGTCACCGGCACAGGGGTCTGGACCGCCAAGCTGGTGGACGTCGCCAAGAGGCTTGCCGCGGAGCTGGAGGACATGAATCTTCAGGGCTTCGGGTATTCTGCCAACGACAGGATAAGCGAGAGCGCCAGGATCACCATGTTCTTCGAAAGTCTCGTCGATGCGCTCAAGCAACTCCAAGCAACCCACTCCGGCAAGCTCGCCAGCGAGTCCAGGAAGCTCTGCCAGGACGTGGTCCAGATGCTGCTGATGAAAGTGGCGTACAGGAATCCCGGCGTCGACTTCACCAAGGTCTTCAGCCGCCTGCCGAAGGATGCGGACGCCAAGGCTCTGCAGGAGCTTGTCGCGCCCATCGTCGAACGGATAGGCCAAGTGAAGAGGGTCGAAGGCGACCGCCGAGATTAACTGTAGCCCTCCTTATTTTTCTCCTTGTCTTGCCGCCGCGTTACATGTAAAAGACAAGCATTTGGTCTTACGTTAGTAACGTGGCAACTATCTTATATATATATATAATCTACCTTATCTGAATCTATGCATGCTATTCCCCCTTGATCAATCTCTCTTTGTATAGCATACACCCTACGCTTTGCTGGGCACTTGCCGGAGCATGGCCTTGCCGCGAGCGCTGGACCGGAGCCCGACAGCGCTCAGCAGGCGGTGCTGCTCACGGCAAGAAACCTTGACGCTTTCAGCGCGGCCACCTAAACCGTTGAGCGGACTCGAAACGGAATAAGGGCGCAAGCCTAACCACGACAAGATTCCATCGCGTACAGGTTTTCCATACAAAGCCGAAACAGTTCAAGGGATATAGCCTTACAAAAAATTGAAATCTGCTAAAGGGGTCAGCAACTTAGCTCTGGCTTTCGCCGTTATTCTTTTCTTCTCCCGGCAAAGCATCAACCTTGAACGTCCCCTGGTATCCATTCCATCATTCTCCTTCCCCCCCCCCCCCCCCCCCCCGGCAAATTTGCGCGCGAGGGAATCTTCTATCTCTTTAAGAAAAAGAAAGAAGAGAAAATAAATGTTATGGAACCTGGACGGTTCGTTAGATCTCACAGAGGGGCATTGCCAGGAGCTTGCCGGAGCGTTACGTTGCCGCGAGCACTGGACCGGAGTCCGACAGTGTTCAGCGTGGCGTATCGCTACTACGGCAGGAAATCGGGGCAAGTGCAATATACACTTCGGATAAACACATGCATACATAAAGCATGAAATCGGCAAGAAATGTAAAGCACTGCAAACTTATTAACTAAGCACAAAAGATGTGCCTGCTCTGTACAAAGGATCACATGCCATCCGGCAAGATTAGTACAGAATGGCGTTGCCGGGATCCTGCCGGAGCGTTACGCTGCCGCGAGCGCTGGATTCGGGTCGTCAGCAGCCTGCTGGCCGTATCGCTATCACAGCAAGAAACCCAACAACTGCCCTTCACGGGTAGAACTTGCGAAGGTGCTCGATATTCCAGGAGTTGCTCACCGGCAAGCCTTCTTCGGTCTCCAGGCGGACAGCGCCAGGCCTGGTGACTCGCACTACCCGGTAAGGGCCTTCCCACTTCGGCGTCAACTTGTTGGAATTCTTGGCCGACTGAACGCGCCGAAGAACAAGGTCGCCTTCCTCAAGACTCCGGGCATGAACCTTGCGGCTATGATAGCGGCGCAAAGCTTGCTGATAGCGAGCGGCTCGCATAGCAGCCCGAAGGCGGTTCTCCTCAAGGAGCAGCGCGTCATCTTGCCGCAGCTGTTCTTGCTCAAGCTCATCATAAGCGAGCACTCGAGGTGACCCGTATATGAGTTCCGTGGGGAGAACTGCCTCCGCTCCGTAGACCAGAGCGAAGGGTGTCTGGCCGGTGGCTCGATTTGGCGTCGTCCTGATCGACCAAAGAACCGCCGGCAGCTCATCAATCCAGCGTCTTCCATGCTTGCGCAGCTTGTCGAAAGTTCTGGTCCGGAGACCGCGCAGCACTTCAGCGTTCGCCCTCTCCGCTTGGCCGTTACTCCTCGGGTGAGCAACAGAGGCAAAACAAATCTTGCCGCCAAGGTCTTGGACGTACTGCTTGAAGGTGCGACTAGTGAACTGCGTACCGTTGTCGGTGATGATCCTGTTCGGCACACCAAAACGGCACGCAATCCCCTTGAAGAACTTGACCGCTGACTGTGCCGTCACCTTCCTCACTGCTTCCACTTCTGGCCACTTCGTGAACTTGTCGATGGCAACGTACAAGTACTCGAAGCCCCCGGCAGCGCGGGGGAAGGGACCCAGTATGTCGAGCCCCCAGACCGAGAAGGGCCAGGAGAGAGGAATTGTCTGGAGAGCTTGAGCTGGCTGATGAAGTTGCTTCGAATGAAACTGGCACGCTTCACACTTGGTTACTAGTGCACTTGCATCCTGGAGAGCAGTAGGCCAGAAGAATCCTTGCCGGAATGCCTTGCCGGCAAGGGCTCTTGAGCCTATGTGGGATCCACATATGCCCCCATGAATCTCTGCCAACAGCTCTAGTCCATCCTCCCGAGGAATGCACTTCAATTTCACACCGTTGGGTCTCTTTCTGTACAGGACGTCGTCGACGAACTGGTACATACTTGACCGACGGGCTACTTTTTCAGCTTCTTCCTGCTCTTCAGGGAGTTCTCCTGTCTGAAGGAAATGGACTATTTGCTGTGCCCATGCCGGAGCTTGCGGCTCGACGACAAGGACTAAAGGCAACTCTTCAGCTGCGGGAGCATTTGCTTCTACGGCAAGAACCTGAGGTTCTTGGCGGAGCAGCTGCTCACCGGCAACTGGTATTTCTTCGGTCGCAGGGGCGCCTGCTTCGGCGGCAAGAACCTGAGGCTCTGCACGAAGCCGCTGCTCACCGGCAACCGGGTCGTTCCCGGCAAGATTCTTGCCGGGGGCTTCGGGAAGCCCTGCCGGGAAGTACTCGCCGGTACTTAACTTTCTTCTCTTATCAGGCCTTGCCGATGGCGACACGGATGGTTGAGTCAAGCGGAGCACAAAAGTCCCTGGTTCCACAGGTAACTTGAGTGCGGCACGCTTCGACAGGTCGTCGGCAATGCTGTTCTCTGATCGAGGAACATGCTCTGTCTGAAGACCGTCAAAGCGCTCTTCCAGCTTCCTCACTTCATCAACGTAAGCTTCCATCAACGGGCTCTGATAATCTTTGTTGACCTGCCTCACGACGAGCTGGGAGTCACCCCTGACGATGAGCTTCCTGATCCCAAGGTCTGCCGCGATCCTGAGACCGGCAAGCAATCCTTCATACTCTGCCGTGTTATTGGTCGATCTCTCCCGGGGAAAATGCATCTGGATGACGTACTTGAGGTGCTCTCCGGTGGGTGCGACAAGCAGCACGCCGGCACCGGCGCCTTGCAGCGAAAAGGCTCCATCAAAGTACATGACCCATGTTTGCCCTGATTCCTTCCCGGGGGTCACTGATTCTTGAACTTCGTCGTCTGGCGTTGGCGTCCATTCTGCAATGAACTCTGCCAAGGCTCTGCTCTGTATAGTTGAAGTACTTTCAAACTTGAGGCCAAAGCTTGACAGCTCCAACGCCCACTCTACAATCCTGCCGGTCGCTTCCGGGTTCCGGAGAATCCGTTGTAGCGGAAAGCGAGTGATGACGGTGATCTCATGTGCTTGGAAGTAATGGCGCAGCTTCCTCGAGGCCATGAGAAGGCCGAAGAGCAGCTTCTGCACCCCAGAGTATCTCGACCTAGCCCCCTGCAGCAGGGAGCTGACGAAATAGACTGGGCGCTGCACCATCTTCTTCTTCTGCACTGCCAAACTTGACTGCGCAAATCCTTCCTTGCCGGCACCAGACTCTGCCGGGGCTGGCCCCGGCAAGCCGCTTGGCGGGCCTGCCGTTGCCGCTACATCCTCCTCTGCTTCTCTCTCCGCTACTAGCGCAGCACTAACCACTTGATTCGTTGCCGCTAGATATAGCAGCAACGGCTCTTGTGGCCTAGGCGCGACTAGTACTGGCGAAGAGGAGAGGTATTTCTTCAAATCCTGCAGCGCTGCCTCCGCTTCTGGAGTCCATTTTATGGGACCTGCCTTCTTCAAGATTTTGAAAAAGGGCAGGGCGCGTTCAGCAGACTTTGAGATGAACCTGCTCAAAGCAGCGACGCAGCCGGCGAGGCGGCGCACATCCTTGACTCGTCTTGGTGCTTCAATCTGCTCGATTGCTTTGATCTTGTCGGGATTAGCTTCAATTCCACGCTGAGATACAAAGAACCCGAGAAGCTTGCCGGATGGAACGCCAAACACGCACTTCTCCGGGTTGAGCTTCAGGTTGATCCTACGCAAATTTGCAAATGTCTCCTCCAGATCTTGAATGAGCGTTGCTTTGTCCTTGGTTTTGACCACTATGTCATCCATGTAAGCTTCCATATTTCTATGGAGCTGGGTCTCGAAACCGATCTGGACAGCTCTAGCGAAGGTCGACCCAGCACTTTTCAGCCCGAAAGGCATACGCAAGAAGCAGTATGTGCCACATGGGGTGATAAATGCGGTCTTCTCTTCGTCTTCTTTCGCCATGAAGATCTGGTGATAGCCTGAGTATGCGTCAAGGAATGACAGCAGATCGCAGCCGGCAGTGGAATCCACAATCTGGTCGATGCGCGGCAAGGGAAAAGGATCTTTTGGGCAGGCTTTATTGATATCTGTAAAGTCAATACATAGCCTCCATTTACCATTCGCCTTGCGCACAACAACTGGATTGGCCAACCACGTAGGATGGAGGACTCCTCTAACCAGGCCTGCCGCCTCAAGTTTCTTGATCTCTTGCGCAATAAACTCTTGCCGCTCCATAGCTTGCTTCCGCACCTTCTGCTTGACGGGCCGCGCGTGAGGACAGACGGCTAGGCGGTGCTCAATCACCTCCCTGGGAACACCGGGGATGTCAGATGGTTGCCATGCAAACACATCGACATTCGCCCGCAGGAAGGCAACGAGCGCGCTTTCCTATTTGTCATCAAGGGTGGAACTTATGGTGAAAGTTCCTCCCGTCCCGTCCTCCTTGGCAGGCACCTTCTTGGTCTCAGGCGGAGCAGCCTTGGATTTCTTGGTCTGGCCGGCAGAGCTCCCCGGTGCATCCTCCTCGGTAGCGCAGCACTGCGGAGAGGCGCGCTTGCCGGAGTTTGTACCAGGGGTCTTGCCGGGCTTCTTCTTGCCGGGATCTTGAACGGCAGGAGCATGCGCCTTGGCGGCGGACGCTGCAACTGCTTCCCGGTAGAGCTTGTCGGTGCAGACGAGCGCGTCTTTGTTGTCGGAGTGGACAGTGATGACGCTCATCGGACCGGGCATCTTTAGGACGTTGTAGGCGTAATGCGATGCCGCCATGAACCTGGCCAGCGCGGGGCGGCCAAGGATCCCATTGTACGGCAACGGAATCTTGGCGACGTCGAAGACAACCTTCTCCGTCCGAAAGTTCAGCTCGCTGCCGAATGTTACCGGCAGCGTGATCTTGCCCTTGGGCTGGTATCTTCCTGGATTGACCCCTTGGAAGGAGCCCGTCTCTTCGAGGTCTTCATCAGGAATTTGCAGCCTCTTGAGGACGTCCGGCGAGATGAGATTCAGGCCGGCACCACCGTCAACCAACATCTTCGTTACCTGGAGGTTGCGAATTGTTGGCGAGACCAACAACGGCAAGCATCCGACAGCGGTAGTGCGGTCAGGGTGATCCTTGGCATCGAAAATGATGGGCGTGTGGGACCACCTCAGCGGCTTCTGCGCATCAATAGAGGGCACGGCCGCAAGAATCTCACGCGCCCACCGCTTGAGCTGGCGGTGAGAAAGATGCAGGGAGGCGCCTCCGTCGACGCACATAACCTCTGTGGCCTTCTGAAACTCCCGCTCGCTAGACTCGTCATCGCCCTCATCTGCATCTTCATCTCCTTCTTTCCTGCCGCGGCCCCGAGCAGGCTTCTCTTGCCGCTGTCCAGGCTTGCCGCGTCGTCCTCCTCGACCGCGCTTCCTGCCGGACCCTCCGGCACCATCTTGGGCTCGCTCCTTGTCGCGTCGTTCGTACTCGGCGTGCTGCTTCGCGGCAAGCTCCTCTACTTGCCGGCAGTCCTGGAGGTCGTGGCCCTTGGTTCGGTGGATCTTGCAGTACTGCTTGCCGGATCCTTCTGGCTTATCGGCAGCCGCCAAGGCCTGACACGCCGCACACCCGGCAACCTCCTTGCCGGGGTCGTCGGTCTTGGACTTTTTGGCGGTGCCGACGTTGCCGGAACTTTCAACGGCAAGCACGGCCTTGCCTTTGCGCTTCCTGTTCTTCCGCTTCCCTTTCTTTGCCGGGGCAGGAGTGTCATCGCTCTCGGAGTTGACTCCAGCGCCGGCGTTCTCGCCGGGGAGTCTCCTCCCTTCCTCCGCCCGGGCGCACTTGTCGGCCAAAGCGTAGAGCTCGGCGACATCCTTGACCTTGTTCATCGCCAGCTCCTCCCGCATCTTTCGGTTGCGCACGTTCTGATGAAAGGCGCTGATAACGGCGGCAGGATGAACGTCAGGGATATTGTGTTGGACGCGGGTGAACCTCTGGATATACTTGCGCAAAGTTTCGCCTTCTTTCTGAGGGATGATGTGCAGATCACTCTCCTGGCCAGGAGCTTGATGGCCGCCGGTGAAGGCGCCAACAAACTGATGGCACAGGTCGGCCCAAGAAGAGATGGAATTCTCGGGCAGGTGCATCAACCACGATCTCACGTTGGGCTTCAGCACCAACGGAAAATAGTTAGCCAGCACCTTATCGTCACGAGCCCCGGTAGCCTGCACCGCGATGGTGTAGATGCTCAAGAACTCGGACGGATGAGTCTTGCCGTCGTACTTCTCCGGTACTTCCGGCTTGAAGGAGCGGGAGCTGGGCCACTGGACTTGCCGCAGCTCACGAGTAAACGCTGGACAACCCACCTCGTAAGGTAGGTAGCCAGTATACCCTGGCGCGGGCTCGTCAGCAGTGATCCCAGCGCGCTTGTCGGACTGGCGACGCGCTTCCCTTCGGCGCTCGATGGTGGTTCGAGCGTCCTCCTTCTTCCGTTCCCGAAGAACGTGACGTTGATCGCGGCGAACCCGCGGATCAGACGATGCCGTGGAATCATCCTCACGGGCGCTGGTCCGCCGAGTTAACGACCGCTCTTGACGCAACGGAGGGGAACGCAACGTGGTCGTTCCAGCTCCGGTCTTCTCTCCATCGGCACGCACCAGCCTAGACGACTGCAGCCGCGAGGGTTCACCCTGCTGCGGTACGTCGTTGTTGGCTAGGCCGATGAGGCTTTGGATAGCGGCTCGCCACTCGTCTAGCTTCTCCACGGCGGGAGGGAAGTCTAGGAGCAGTTGAGCCCGCGCCAACGCCTCTGCCGGCGTAGGCGGCGGCGACAGGTGCGAAGAACGTGAGGTGCTCAAACTCCTAATAGGGTTAGAAGGAGCCTCATCACGACTCTGCACCCGCGCGCGGCCTCCACCAGCGCGCTGGCGTGGATCTTGGCCCTGCGCACCCTGGGAATGATGTACAGGGGACTTCCCATGCGGACGCCCAGAACCACCAACATCTTGAGGCCGCACGTCACGCGCGTCCTGAGAAGGTCGCGGTGCATGCGCCGGTGTATTCGTCCTGGAAGGCGCCGCTCCATCCTTGGATGTCGCTGCACCACCCGCAGGTTGCGCAGCTCCATCCCTGGACCTGTTGCTCGTCCGGCTCGGATTGCCGGAACGCCGTGGAAGCTCGGAGCCTCCACCTCCTCCACCCGCGCCTACGCCGTCGCCTGTGCGCGCAGCATCAGGTACGACGGACGCAGATGGACCAACCGCCATGAAACCCTTCTTCTTGGGAGCCATGGTGATGAAGATGATCGAAGATCTGACGCGCTGATCGCTAGATCAGGTTCGCACAACCTCGATCCCCCTACCTGGCGCGCCAAGGATGTCGTGAGAAACGAACACCTATGGGATCGCTATCGAGCAGATCCCTTCACGGTTCGGCAAGGGGAGAGGATTGCACGAAGAGCAGAACTAGCGAACAGCACACGGGGATTTTACCCAGGTTCGGGCCGCACGGATGCGTAAAACCCTACTCCTGCTTTGATGGTATTATTGTGGATATTCTTGGCCAAGTTCTGGGAGCTACAGTAGCAGCTACGCATGCAGAATGAGCTTCCGAAGTGCTCTCCCCCTCTGTAGCTATGCCTTGGGCCTCCTTTTTATATGAGTCAAAGGGGCTACCACAGTGGCGTAAGGGATAAGGTATGAGGTGGAAAGTAGCTACAGGGTCACTACAGTGTTATCATACCTAACCCTGACGGCTTAGGACAAGCTCATTAAATGCACCGTGAGGTGTCCGTCGAGGTGTCCCTCAGCGTCTTGGGCTTGGAAAAGCTTTACAGGGGATGGGCAAAAGCAGCCATCCCATCAGCACCGCTTAAGCATCCCGTGGCCAGCATCGCGCCACGTCATCATTAGGACAAACCCTAAACGACAAGGTTGGCCGCTGTGCAGGAGCGATAGCGCTACACTGTGCAGAGCCTTGCCGGGGCTGAATCCTTGCCGGGCCCGGGGCTTGCCGGGTCCGACGCTTGCCGGGACCGGGGCTTGCCGGGCCCGGGTCTCGCCGGCCGCGAGGCCTTGCCGGCAAGGGTCTTGCCGGGCCTTCGTCTCGCCGGCCGCGAGGCCTTGCCGGCAAGGGTCTTGCCGGGCCTTCTGCCTTCTGGTCCGGTCGTCGACTCGAACATCTTTTTCCGGCAAGGCTTGCCGGGGCTCCTGGCTTGCCGGCTCGCTCCTCGCCGGCAAGCACTATCTTCGTCTTGAGATTGCTCCTAGCTATTCCCCGGCAAGGCCTGCCGCGGTTCGGCTACAACTGCCCGTACACAAGTAAGGGGTACTAAAGGGGCCCATACTTTAGTACACCGACAATTTCCAAAGCAGACAAGTAAACACTGCCACATCAATAAGTACTAGCTGTCTTCCTCAGTTCTCACTGCCTAAGCAAATAGCAACAAAGGCTCAACGAGTTCCCTGCACAGGCATGCCCTTTCAAAGCACAAACTAATGACTATCCCATTATCATACAGCATCACAACCATTTGTTGCGCATAGAAACACTAAATCAGAAATAGAATTTGCCCACAATTTAGAAACAGGGCATCAAACAGCTTATATGTGAAGGAATTCCTAACCTCGAGAAGGCCCTTCAGGATCCACAAGAAGGTGAGAACCAGCACACCATTGACCGAGAACTTCACCTGCACGCGCATAAACACGGGAACACCAGATCACACAAAAATCCGGTGGAGATCCCCGTGTTGCTGATTCCGAGCGAACATAATAGATTCAAGCTGATAAAGCAAGCAGCAAAACGGACCAGCTCAGCGGGGACGGAGGGCGGCAGCACGGACCTGGCGGCGCGGCGCGCGCGGCGGGAGGCCTTCCTGAACACCGAGTGCAGGAACCGGGCCAGGAGGTCCAGGCTGCGGTCGTCGTCGTCTTCGTCCGCGTCCTCCTCCTCGTCTCCATCTTCCTCCCTCCCGTCCCGGTAGGAAGCGGCTCCTGACAGGTCGCCGACCCAGGGGCGGGCGTCCGGGACGACAACGACGGCGTCGGGGTGGCGGCGGCGGGCGGCGCGTAGGAGACGAATCGGAGGCGGCGTGCGGAGGTGCCGATTGAAGGGGGACGGGGACGGCTGAAGGTGGCGATGGTGCCGGAAGGCGGGGCCAGGGAGGAGAGGGGGGAGGTGGCAGGTGATGGTCGCCATGAGAGGAGGCTGCTGGTGCTCAGCCTGGCGAGGGAAGCTGGTGGTTTCCCCCTTTGCCCTTTTCCTTATCGTTTTACACATAAAATTTTTTGATTGGGTTTTTACTGTTTAAATTTTTTCTTAGTGAATTTTTTTATTAAATAGAAATGTCCCAAGGGATGGTTACAATATTATGTGGCTGCCTAAGCCAAACATGTCTACCTAAAGCAAGTGGTAAAGAAATTTTCGCTAGACTATGTGCTGTTTAAACGATTGTTGTTTCATAAACTTGGTGCCATATGGAACTAGTGAGTATTACCACTAGGACACAGATTATCACTGCTAGAGGCTATGCTGGTAGCTGCGAGATGTGATGGCCTCAGCACTGGTGAATATTTCGGTGACACTGACTGAAATCGTTCAAAAATTGCAACGAATTAAAATAGGCAACAAAAGATCTAAATGAGCAAGACCGGTTAAGGTTTAGGATAACGGCTATATCTGTTTGATCGGTGACTCCAACAGGATATGCATCGGTGAGTCCGAGGAGTACTTTGGGATTGATATAGTAGTAACTTGTGAAAGTATCTAAGGTTTTTGGACTTTGATCTCTAAGCACTTGAACAATGAACTCATCTGCTCAAGTTCACCCCTTTTGACAGTATCAGCATACCTATGGACCCAACTGTGATATTTGATCACTTAATTATAAAATGGGTAGTCTCGAGTGAAAGGACGTGGATGTCGCCTAGAGGGGGGGGTGAATAGGCGCTTTAAAATAATTATGGTTTAGGCTTGAACTAATGCGGAATAAAACTAACGTTTAATTAGACAAGCATAAAACCTAAAACAACTAGGCTCACCTATGTGCACCAACAACTTATGCTAAGCAAGATAAACAACTAAGTGATAGCAAGATATATAGCACGAACCAATATGGCTATCACAAAGTAAAGTGCATAAGTAAAGGGCTCGGGTAAGAGATAACCGAGGCACGCGGAGACGACGATGTATCCCGAAGTTCACACCCTTGCGGATGCTAATCTCCGTTCGGAGCGGTGTGGAGGCACAATGCTCCCCAAGAAGCCACTAGGGCCACCGTAATCTCCTCACGCCCTCACACAATGCAAGATGCCGTGATTCCACTAAGGGACCCTTGAGGGCGGTCACCGAACCCGTACAAATGGCAACCCTTGGGGCGGTCACCGGTACCCGTACACTTTGGCAACCCTTGGGGGCGGTCACCGGTACCCGTACAAATTGCTCGGGGCAATCTCCACAACCTAATTGGAGACCCCGACGCTTGCCCGGAGCTTTACACCACAATGATTGAGCTCCGAGGCACCACCAACCGTCTAGGGCGCCAATGCACCCAAGAGGAACAAGCTCTAGGGTGCTCAAACACCCAAGAGTAATAAGCTTCTCAAACTTCACTTCCACGTATCACCGTGGAGAACTCAAACCTATGCACCAAATGCAATGGCAAGGGCACACGGAGTGCCCAAGTCCTTCTCTCCCAAATCCCACCAAAGCAACTAATGCTAGGAAGGAAAATGAGAGGAAGAACAAAGAAGAACACGGAGAACTCCAAGATCTAGATCCAAGGGGTTTCCCTCACATAGAGGAGAAAGTGATTGGTGGAAATGTGGATCTAGATCTCCTCTCCCTTTTCTCTCAAGAACTAGCAAGAATCATTGGAGGGATTGAGAGATAGCAAGCTCAAAGAAGGTCAACAATGGGGGGCAAAAACGAGCTCAAAGGATTAAGAGCAATGGGGAAGAAGACCCCCTTTTATAGGCCTCCCCAAATCCAACCGTTATGTGCACAGGTCGTGCACAAGCGGTACTACCGCTCGGCTGAGCGATACTACCGCTTAGCACGGTAGTTCCAAGGAAAGCATGCAAAACAGCAGAAAACTCGAGGCGGTAGTTCCGCCGGAGCGGTACTACCGCCCTACCCAACGGTACTTCCGCTGGGATGCAGTAAGACGCCAGACCCCAGAAATAAGCAGTAGTAGCAGCGGTACTAGAGAGCGGTAGTACCGCGCGGGCGGTACTACCGCCCTACTACCGCCCACTACTACCGTCCAGAAAACCACCCTGACCAGAGAACAAAATATAAGCGGAAGTAGAGCGGTAGTACATAGCGGAAGTACCGCCCAAGCGGTACTACCGTGGTACCGAGCGGTACTACCGCCTGTTCAGAGAAAAACAGCTCTGCCACTAAAACTGCCATAACTTTCGCATACGAGCTCCGAATTGAGCAAACTCAAGCTTGTTGGATAGCACACGACAAGTACTATCCAAACAGCGACTGGATATCCTAAGAAGAGGTAGTGTGAAAATGCCAATGGTATAGAGATGTGAAACACCTCTATGAATGAAGAACCGACAAAAACTCCAGCATCGAAAACATCACAGAAGATGCATATGGACTCCGTTTTCGATGAACTTGAGCTTGTCAGGAAGCTGACCATAAGCTCAAGAATCCACAAAGAGAAAAAGCCAACCAAGAACCAAGAAAGATGATGATGCCAAGAATACAATGGTTTGAGCTCTCAACGAACGATACGATCAAGCTACTCACTTGAGAGCCCCCCTTGATAGTACGGCTATCGATCCTATAACCCGGTCTCCCAACTACCCCCATGAGACCGGTAAAATAGAAAACCCTATCAAGGACAAACCTTTGCCTTGCACATAGTCCACTTGAGCTAGATGATGACGATCTTGTCCTCCTCAAGATGGACCAGCTTTCTTGATTGCGTCGGCTCGATGAAAACTAGTAGATTGCTCCCCCATACTCCACTATGGGAGAGCCACTCTTCGGCACATCTTCACAAGTCCATTGTCACCACAATAGACAGCAAGCTTCAAGCATGATCTCTCCGTGATGCTTTACTTGAGCTTGCACACGGCAACCTTGATGACAATCACCACTTGATGTCATCTTCCATGGGCTGTATGGGATCTTCCTCTTGATGCAATCCCATGGAAATATACCTAACCCCACATAGAACTCTCATGTAGACCATGGGTTAGTACACAAAGCATAATGGACAATGCTTACCATACCATGAGATCACTTGATCCCTCTTGGTACATCTTTGTACGCTTTGTGTGTTGATCAGCTTGATTCACTCTTTGACTTAGTCTTGATCAACCTTGTATCTTATCTTCTCTCTTCATAAAGATAATGTCTTGAAGGTAAACATGAATGCTCACACAGTCTTCTTCTTCAAGACATGCTTGCAGTAAGCTCAACTCTTACATGACCAATCTTTGGATAACACCTTGAATACCACCTTGGTCACCATATAAACTCCTTGAAACCAACAGATGGACTTCAAGAAGTGCCTATGGAAAAATCCTTCGAATATAACTCAAGGCAACCATTAGTCCATAGGGATGTCATCAATTATCAAAACCACACATGGAGAAATGTGCTCTTACAATCTCCCCCATTTTGGTAATTGATGACAACCACTTTCAAGAGAGTTTATATAAGGAAACAAGCACAACCAAGCACACACACATGCAGCAATGCATGGGTGTGAGATGCAAATGCTTAAGCAACAAAAGCACAACTCTTTAAGTTTTTCCAAACTAAACTCTCTAAACTTCTCCCCCATTGGCATCGATTGCCAAAATGGATGAAAAGTTTAGAAAGCCAATATAATAGGTGTTCCTCCAAAAAGTGTGTATTTCTCAAAATATGAGTGCAATGAAATACACATATCCAATTATAAGTAGTTGGAGGAAAACAAACTATATTGAGGATCCAAAGATTCCAAAAAGGATCGTATGGCACAAAGACATACAAAAGAGAAGCAAGCAATCAAAAGATACCAATTGGAACAAACAATCACATGGATCTACGAGCCACATGAATAAAAGATATTATGATATGGGCAATAGAGTGTTATAGAGAAACTAGGGAAGCTCCCCATGATTTGTGCACTATTAAGATTTTTTTTTTGTATTTGGATACGAGAGCACAAAATAGGATCATCACTCCCCCAACATCAATAGAAACACACAAAAAGTGCAAGCAAGTAGATAAGACAATAAGAATATCACTTACACCAAACATATGGTTGAGCAACATGTAGAAGAGGCAATTTAAGAATAGGCTCAACCAAAGTGATGTGTGTGAGTCATGGCAAAGCACTTTGAGAAGACTAGTATAAGGATGAGCATTAAGCAACAACATAGTCTTGAAGAAATGAGACACAAAGTGCAAGTCATATCCTTCCCACAAACACAAACCACTGGCAAATGGGTCCACAAGCTTACTAATAAGAAAACTAAAAACCAAAGCTTGTGATAACCCCTGGTGAAGATATGATATAATAGCCTTGTCAAGAGGAGGGATACCAATCGAGATGGCAAAACCCTCGTGAAGACAAGCATGAGGAAAATAATCTTCACCACCAAAGAGTGCATCAAGATGCAAGGATATAAGATCCGCACTCAAGACAAATTCTTTCACGAAACCACCAAGAAAATAAAAAGGGAATGCAATGGTGGACGTGAAAGAAAAGAGGATATCAACTAGAGATGTAACTTCTCTCATCTGTATAAGATTCTAGGTAGAGGACAATCATGATGATATATCCACAAAGAATGATGTACACACGAAATAGTTATAAGAAGGAACGAACAAGATATCCAAAAGGAAGTCATAAACATACCAATAAGATCTTTGCTTGACAGCATAGCACATGGCCTAGTATTTTCTTATTGTACATAAATGAACTCCCAGCATACGAACATCAAAGACATCACAACTAGCAACAAGAGATCATCGTTGGGATGCTTTGAGAAAGGAAACAAGTATCACAAGAATGAATCAAGAACTTCATGCCATGATGCAGCCTACAAAAGGTTGAATGCAAGAAATGTATGCATGAATTAGATACTTGTTACCGAGATAGCATTGGATTGATGTAGTAGATAATGGTTCATCGATCATCCTAGCATGGCTTCAATAAGCACCTGGTGTCAACACCTTCCTTGTAAGTGAGCCGAGCGTTCAATGTATCTCCAATTGTTCCTAGAGCAACAACACAAACAAAGTGGTACCCAAACTCATTGGGACCAAAGAGTTAGTGGACCAACAATACATAGGACAAACTCCACATAAATATGTGCATATGGATATGAAATTGAATTTCATGCACACTTTAGCCAATTTATGTCATAGTGGAGTTTCCCCTATATATTGGGCCAAGGAAAGAGAACATGCCAATGAAAGTACATAGTGTAAATATGCATGCTTACGGCTTTCAAGAATCACATCAACACATAGTTGATAAGATACCAAACGAAAAAATATCACTTGAAAGATACCAACTAAAAGATACATCAAGGAATGAGATATCCATTGACACATGCCAAATAGAAGGAAACAAGATACCAATTGAAGGAAAACAAGAGGTATCAAGTTCCCAAAAGAGAGCTAGGTTCCAAACAAACCAAACCCTCGGCAATTTTCATGATGGCACAAAGCACTATAAAGAAAATGCTTGCCTTCCACCAACACACACTTGATAGGGATCAAAAAATTTTATGATAAACATATAAAGAGAGTGTTCTAAAGAAAAATAGGATAGCTCCCCCAAGACATGTGCGATATATATAATTTGCATTTGAAAACAAAATGCACAATGTGGTATCATCACTTTCCCTATATCTATAGAAACACTAGACATGTTCAAAAAGATCCACAAGAGGTAAGGAAGACAAACGGATAAACAAAATCCTATGAAGATGATTAGCAATTTCTACCACATAAACGAATACCAATTGTCAAAGGACAAGAAGTATTTTGGGAGAATTCCCATTGGTAGATTTCCAAGATATCCAACATCATCTTCACACCTAAAATATAAGCAAATGACACTTGTAGAGCTAACATGCCACTTAGGGACAAGATAATTTACAATATCAATTCTAAGTGGCAATACCTCAAATGTACACATTTTCTAGGCTTGTAATATGCACATAGCATATTACTCCCCCATAATGTGATAACCCACAAAATTAACAAGTGGCAAATGAAATCCAACAAGAGATAATTAATGGACCGTTTAGAATTTGAATTTATCATGAGAAGACATACCACATAGAAGCTAGATAATCTTGTAATATCAATACTAAGTGGTATTCCTCATGTACACACATTTTTAGGATTGTGAAGTGCACAAAGCACATCACTCCCCCAAAATGGGATAATCCATTAATATCTCAAGAGAGCCAACTAAGATAAGACAAGATGCAAAAAGGCTCAACACAATACGCACACGTACATGATGTGCAAACCAACATACCCATATTTGATTACTCAAGATAAGCAAGCCGGAGGCACACCATATACAAACACATGCAAGGTACAAAACCACAACATGCAAAGGGGCAAGTAACTATTAATGTAAACAATTTATGTACAAGTTACCGCAAGGAGGCACATTGGATGTAAGATAGAAACTCGATAATCCAAATGACTTGGCTTGAGATAATATGAATGATGAAGATCCCTTAAATCTTCATGATGTAGCCAAGTCTCCAATGCCCTCCAACAACACCTATTGATCAAGTTTGAGCTTGTTGGTCCCTAAACAAGTTGGGTCCTAAGAGCTTAGTCACAATAGGCTTGGCTACCCAAATGGTTCTTTTCTTGACACCACTTTGAGTACCAACACACTTGGCAAACACATTGCCAACCTTATCCTTCCCAAGAGAATAGATATCATCAATAATAATTGGGTTGGATAAGTTACCATTCGTGCATGAAGAGCGTTGACTTGGGTCTTCTTGGGAAGAGGCCTTTCTTCAACTTGAGGTTGAGCATGAGATTGAACTTGTGGCCGCTTACCTTGTTGCTTGTCACTATGGGGCTTCTTCTTCAATGGGCAAGATCTAACATGGTGCCCTTCTATTTTGCACTTGAAGCAAATAATCTTGGCCGAGGTCTTGACTTGTTCTTGGCCCTTCTTCTTGTAGCTTTTGGACTTCTTCTTCTTATTGGAGTTGAATCCAAGTCCACCCTTGTCACTTGGGGATTTTTGCACACACAAGATATTGTTGAGTGTGGACTTCCCTTCATGACTCTTTTCCAAGTCTTTCTTTAAAGAAGAGACTTGGACCTTGAGCTCTTTGATTTCCTCTACATGGTTAGTATCAACACAAGTACTAGAGGAAGTAAAAGCTTCATCGTTAGAGCAACAAGGCAAGAAAAGTAATTCATCACAAGATGTAGTAACATTATGAGTAGATGAATTGCGAGGACTAGCACATGGCAATAAAGCATTTCGACTAGATATAGTGCTAATGTCCACATGAGGCTCACTAGATGTTACCTTAGTAGTACTAGCCTCATGAGCTATTTTTAGCACATTATGCAATACTAGAAGATCACCATGAGAGCTAGAAAGCTTTTCATGACTTTCTTCCAATATCCCATAATTGCTAGATAGCAACTCAAGTTGAGCCCTTAGCTCAACATTCTCCTTCAAAATGGATGCTTCACAAGGAATAGAGTTAGTAGCACAAGCATCATCATTAACAACAAGAGGAGAAGGCAACTTGGCAAGCTCTTTAGCATATGAAGCTTCAAGTTGAGCATGAGACTCGGTGAGTTTAATGAGCGAACTCTTAATGACCCTTGAGCCATTTCCGAGGTGCTCAAAGTCCTCAAGAAGTTTAGCATGTGCAACTTCAAGCTTATCATTTTTAGTTCTAAAATCATTAGCCACCTCGAGAGCTCTATCATGGGATTCCTTTAATCTAGATAATTCTAGAGTAAAGGTCTCCTCAAGAGATTCCTTGGTGGTTTGTTCATTTTCAAGAGCTTGATATAGCTCCACGATCTCATTAGCATAATCACGCTCATGACCTTCCATTTTATCAATGGTGGCCTCATGCTCCTCGAGATGAGCTTCCAACTCCTCAATATATTTCTTGCCCTCAATTGCAATAGACATGATTTTCATGAAGTTGGAACGAGCAATTTTATTCTTATGAAGAGCTTTAAAAACCATTTCTCCCTTAATTTTTAAGGAAGCAATATTATCACTCTCTTCATCATCATCAACATCATCATCATGGGATATATTGGGATTCAAAGTAGGAGATACCTTTGAAGCCTTAGCCATAAGGCAAAAGTGAAAAATAATAGATGATGATGTAGGATCCCTTGACGCACCATTCAAGACCACATCTTGTTCCATGGAGTGTTGGGTTTCCTCTACATTGTTAGCACAACAACTCGAGGAAAGCGATGCATTTTTATCACGACAACAAGACATGGCAAGCATATTATCATGAGATTTAGTCAAGCAATTTCTACATGATATGCAAGGACTATCAACACAAACATGTGAAACATTCAGAGTGCTTGAAGTGTTATAGTCCAAAGATGAAGCATTGCAATAAGATAGTGATGAAGAATCATCAACAATAAGCCCACTATCATCATTACAATGAACACCACTACTCACCATAACATTACCTTGTGGCAATCCACATGTAGGTGAAGTAGATGAAGTTGAGAAGGCAACACGATCGGAGGTGGAGGGAGAACAATCATCCCTACAAATCTTGGACACACCATAATTATCTTGAAGCTTTGTCCACAACTCATGAGCATCACGGAACGGCATGAGTTGAAATATAACTACATTGCTCAAAGCATCAAAAAGCACATTAGAAGCTTGAGCATTGAGATAAGAGTTTTTCTCATCCTCTAAAGATATGTGTTGAGAATCCTTTGGAGGAGAAAAACCCATATCTACAATTCGCTCCAAATTTGGGTCCATGACCCTAAAGAGATTAAGCATGCGAATTACCCAAACATCAAAATTTGTGTCATCGAAACTAAGAGTGCCAGAGAATCCTAATCCCCTAGTTGACATCCTTACTCTCTAGGTGGTTAAACCTAATACTGAGATACCTAACTCTGATACCAATTGAAAGGACGTGGATGTCGCCTAGAGGGGGGGGGGTGAATAGGCGCTTTAAAATAATTACGGTTTAGGCTTGAACTAATGCGGAATAAAACTAACGTTTAATTAGACAAGCACAAAACCTAAAACAACTAGGCTCACCTATGTGCACCAACAACTTATGCTAAGCAAGATAAACAACTAAGTGATAGCAAGATATATAGCACGAACCAATATGGCTATCACAAAGTAAAGTGCATAAGTAAAGGGCTCGGGTAAGAGATAACCGAGGCACGCGGAGACGACGATGTATCCCGAAGTTCACACCCTTGCGGATGCTAATCTCCATTCGGAGCGGTGTGGAGGCACAATGCTCCCCAAGAAGCCACTAGGGCCACCGTAATCTCCTCACGCCCTCGCACAATGCAAGATGCCGTGATTCCACTAAGGGACCCTTGAGGGCGGTCACCGAACCCGTACAAATGGCAACCCTTGGGGGCGGTCACCAGTACTCGTACAAATTGCTCGGGGCAATCTCCACAACCTAATTGGAGACCCCGACGCTTGCCCGGAGCTTTACACCACATTGCAACTATATACATATGTGTGACTCCTAGTGAGCGACAAAACCTTACAATTGGGGCCCACATAGACCCCCCACAGCCCGAGGACGCGTCAGGATGCTCCAAATCGAAGAGCTTACCCCCCCCCCCTTCAAAAAAATCGAAGAGCTTACTGTCCGAATGAAACATGTTCAATACGTGTTTAAAATATGTTCATCATGTATTTAAAAATAAATTAATGCACATTCGACAAATGTTCAACATGTATTTCTATTTGTAATTTTTTTTTCGAAAGGGAGGATGACCCCCGGCCTCTGCATCTAGAAGATGCATGCAGCCATTTTATTAATTATTCACAAAGACCTTACAAAGTAGTACATCAGGAAGCCTGAAGCCACCCTTAGCAACAACTGTCGCTACTCATATCCACTTGATGAAGGAGTGCCGATAGTCCGAGCCTAATACCAAACAGACATCTCACAAATGCCTAACATCTAAAGCCGGATGTCCCAACCAAGCCACATACTGGGTTTGGGACGCAAACCGGTCTGACGCACTCATAGGTTGTCGCCGCCATCTTCCACCGATCCATCTTCAAAGCAGGTACTGATGCAACAACCTTGCCAGGCCTGTCGTTGACGCCCCCACGGCGCCAGACAACGCCTCCTCCCCGCGCGCGTCCATCATCACACATTCGTCGCCGAGTCCATGCCGCACCATGCCGCCGAGACTCCACGTCATCGATGCATCACATGGAAAGCCGCTCCACCATTGGAACCATCCACTGGTCCCTCAAGCCAATGCACACCTCCAAGAATGACGCCCCCAAGGAGGGAACGACACAAGTGCACCGCCGTCATCCGATCGACTGATCTTGGGCTTCCCCCGGAGGTAGCGGAAGGAGTTGGGAGCTTCACCTCGATGATGCCTTCAATAAGGAAACGACACCTAGGGCGTCACCATCACCGGCTCCGGCCACCGGTCGGAGATCAGGTTTTCACCTGGATCTGTCCCATAAGCATCCAACCGACAACATGTGCACCGTCCGGACCGCCTTCAAAGCCCCAGATCTGGCCACCCAGATCCGGCGACCATCCACAGCCGCACTGCCACCATGGGAGCCCTGACACACCGGCCACTGCCTGCGTGTGACACCATTGGAGCCTGGGAGGAGGGCCGTCACCCCACCTCGCCAAACCGCGAGAGCCACTGAGAGGAATCCCGCGCGCTCGACGCCGTCACTGATCCGATCTAATCCGGAGCCCAAGTCACCAGATCGCCGGCACAGATCCGCCTTGGACAGGGACATCGCCACGCCATGCCGCCGTGAGAGGCCTGAGCTTCACCTGCCACCACCATCCAGGGCCGCCGCCCCGGGTCGCCACCGCCAAGGAATCCTCCATGCCGCCGCATCACCCACGCAGGCAACCCACGCCGGCGAGCCGCGGGGCCCTGTGCCGCGCCCATGCCCGAGGAGGCCGGCCCGCACCGCCCCATCGCGCGAGGGGAAGAAGAGGCCCCGCCGTTCTATTTGGAAAATGTTTAACGTGTATCAGAAAATGTTAAAAGCTTATAAGAAAAAGTCAACATGCATTTAGATAAAGTTACCATGTATTTGAAATATAAAAAATATAAAATATAACCCGAAAAACCAATAGAGAAAACACACATAAGCTGGAAAAAAGATCCAAAAAATGACAAAGAAAAACGCACAAAAAACACGCGGAAGGTTCTAAGACCCAATAATTTCTTACCAGTGTATAGAACCTTCACAAAAATGCTCTATTAGAAAGACCCTCTAAGATGAGCGCACAACCGAGTGCATAGGCGAGAGGGTAACATGGGCCTTGAAGGTCATGTATGGCTGTTGTTGGACCGACTCGTCACTACACACCCACCCACAGAATGACAACCTGTCCCATCAGCGATCCACATAGCGAAGCTTAGATATTTTCTACCGCCCGCTTCAGTACTACCTCGAGAAAACCCGACTGTCGTTTATTTATTTCAAGAAGCTCGCTAAATCAAAATATGTTCCTGATTTTTCTTTTAAAATTTCCGAATTAATAAACCCATAAAGGCCTTTTAAAAAATGTTCACGAATTTAAAATATATTCGTGAATCTCAAACAATGCTCGTAAATTTGAAAATGGTTAGCAGTTTTAAAATATATGTGATAATATAATCACAAGTTTTCAAAATGTTCATGAATTTAAAAAAAAAACTTCATGATTTTCATTAATTTTCATGAATTAAGATCTGAAAATGAAATAAATAAATAGAAAAATAATATTATTAATACCGGTAAAGAAAACATTGAAAAGAACGAAAAATCCAGAACATGCCTTCTAGAACCTTCTCAAAACCAGGAAAACCAGCGAACACATTACGTCTATGTTCGTATGTGTTACTCTCAATCAGCGACCTACCCCCTTACAAGTGGGCCCCATACAGACCCCCATAACCCAGGGACACACCATGAGGCTCTAAATCGAGGAGCTTAGTATTTGAATGAAAAATATTGATTGTGTGTTTAAAAAATGTTTATAGTGTATTTAAAAAACATTCAATGTACATTTGAAAAATGATCAACATGTATTTTGAAATACATTTAATATGCATTTGAAAAATGTTTAACACATAAAGAAAATATGTTGAACATCTATATGAAAAAGGTTAAAAAACAAAGTGAATATGTATTAAAAATAAAAAATAAAAAATATGAATAAAAACACAGAAAAACCAATAGAGAGAACACACAGGGACAAAAAAAGAATAAAATAAAATAAAGAAAGCACACAGAAAACAAAAAAAAAATCGACACGAAAGGTTATGAAAACCGTTTGTACCTGTCTGTAGAACCTTGCAAAAACCGCTCTAGCGAACCAGCCCAGTAAGGCGATCGCACAATCGAGCACTTGAAATAAGGAAAACCCTATTGGACGCTCATTGCCTCGTAATGTCGGGGCTTCGCACAGGGGATACAGCAGCGAGCGATGCAACGGGCCGGCCCGTTTAACCGCTGCAACGCCCCCGGTTTTGGGAACCTTCTAGATGTTTCCAGCCGGGTTTTTCCTGTTTCGGGAAACTTCTAGAAGGTTCCCTGAACCGGATTTTGTTTTTTTCGTTTACTTTTTCCTTTATTTTTTTCTGTTTCTGTTTAAAAAATGTTCTGGATTTTCGAAAATTGTTCTTCAAATTCGAAAAATGTTTTTGCTTTTTAAAAAAGTGTTCTGGATTTTCAAAAAATGTTTTGGATTCTCAAAAAATGTTCTTCAAATTCGGCAAATGTTTCTGCTTTTTAAAAAAATGTTCTGGATTTTAAAAAAAAATCGGGATTTTTAAAAATTATTCTTCAAATTCGAAAAATGCTTTTGCTTTTTAGAAAAATGTTCTAGATATTCATAAAATGTTCAGAATTTTCAAAAAATATTCTTAAAATTAGAAAAATGTTTTTGCTTTTTAGAAAAATGTTCTAGATTATCAAAAAATGTTGTTCAAATTCGGAAAAAATTCTGCTTTTTTAGAAAAATGTTATCGATTTTCAAAAAATGTTCCGTATTTTCAAAAAAAAATCGGGATTTTCACAATTTGTTCTTCAAATTCGAAAAATATTTTTGCTTTTTAGAAAAATGTTCTGGATTTTTTAAAATGTTTTCCAAAAAATGTTCTTGTTTGTCGAAATTTGTTCTCAAGATTCAAAAATTGTTCACGTTTATGAATTTGTTCAGGATTTTTCAAAATTTGTTCTCAAGATTCAAAAAATGTTCGTGCTTTTAAAAAATTGTTCACACTTCCAAATTTGTTCGGGGATTTCAAAATTCTTCTCCGTTTCAAAATTTTGTTCTCAAAATTCAAAAAATATTCGTGCTTTAAAAAATTATTCAAGATTTTTGAAAATTGTTCTTTGTTTAAAAATTCGTTCTCAAGATTCAAAAAATGTTCATATTTTAAAAAATTGTTCCTGTTTTCAAATTTATTCTCTGTTTTAAAAAACGTTCATGTTTTCAAAAAATGATTGAGAAATTTAAGGTTTGTTCGTTGTGATAAAAAAAAGAAAAAAAGGAAAACGGGAAGAAAAACGACCCAAAAAAGAAAAAAAGAAATAAGCAGAAAAGGAAAAAAGAAACAATTGTCGCGGGCCTACTGGGCCGGCCCAGTCGGGGGTCGCCCTGTGCGAAGCCCCGACTGGTTGCCGCAGCGAGCGGCGTATAGGACCTCCCTTGAAATAAGGCCATGCATGGCTGTTGTTGGGCCGGCGTGCCGCCACATCCCAGTCACTACCTGGACCATCAGCGCCCCATCGAGCGAAGGAGAATGCTCCATTTTGAGGGGATATATTAAGTAGCGGCTAACGTGCGCTTCACCGCACTGTTGTTCAATCATGGGATTAACCAATTATATCTAGTAGATTATTGTGATCAATTATTTCCTTTGGATTTTATTTGTGTTGGCTTGTGTTTTAATTATGTGATTGAGGTGTTTTTTTGTTTGTAAATTATGTCGTATTGCTATTGGAGAAAATGTTTGCTTCCTAGGGAGAGTGGAGTTGTGTTGGTGTGTGGTTGTGGTGTCTTACATGTTTCGGCATTGGTGTCACTCCACGTTAAAACCGTGAAATTGCCGCTACAATGCTCACGGGGCCGGTCCACGAAAGCTCTCACTCGTTCAACTTGACTCCTTGCTCCTCTCGCTGGCCCACTGCTAGCTCAGAAAGGAAATTGGCTATTTTTGTTGAAAAATTTAGTTTAACTAAAAGACGTTCAGGAATTTTAAAAAAATTACAAATGATAAAAACATGAATTTGAGAAAATGGTCACGAATTTAAAATGTATTCATGATTTCAAAAAATGTTTACAAATTAAATAAATTTTCGAAATTAAAAAATCGCCACAAGCTTTTAAAATGATTGTGAACTTAAAAATATACGTGAATTTAATAATTATTATGAATCTGAAAAGTGTTCACAAATTTAATAAGTGCTCATGAATTAAAATGTGAAAAAAAAGAGAAGAAGAAATAAAACTAAACATCACACAACCTTACATGCATGGCTCACAACGTCCCCACAATCCCCGAAACACCGAGAATGTATACAAAGTTATACTAACTCGGCGACAATTAATATGGATCGGAGAGAGTAATAGATTGTGATGGTATTACTTGACTAGGATCACACGAATGATGATGTCCAAAAAAGATATCACACGAATGTCATCACCATAATTGCCAAGAACAGCTTAAAATTACTTCGATAGTTTCCGAACACACGCAGTCATTTTGAACAGAATAACCAGTAATATGCACAAACCAGTGTAGATCAACTCATCAAGCCCAATTATTATTACCGCTAATTCCAGTCCACACCGGCAGAGACAGCGCATCACAACGGACCACAAGCTTTTCGTCCGTTTACTTAGTCAAACTGTACAAAAGTCACACACGCATGCACACACACACACACACGAGAATCCTCCCCAACGATAGCAGTTAAACTCGCCAAGCCCGAGGAGATCTGCGCAGCCTTTGCACATGGTTTCAACTGTCAGCTTGCTGGCTACCAGCAGCTACTCCACCTTCATCGAGTCTGCAACCCAAAAGAAGATTCGTCAGGCAGACGACTCGACGGCCAGCAGTCAGACACAGCCGCAGAAGAAACGCGACGGAGAGAAGCACGATGAACCCTACCGGAGTTCTCCAAGCTGCTGGCGCCGGCGTCCGCCGGGAAAGCAACCGGACCAATGCCGCGAAGCTCCTCGTCCCAAACGATGCTCCTCTGCCAAGGCCCAAGGGGAAAACATCATCAGTCTCCCGGCTAACGTTTTGCTCGAGGGTGTTACAGTTGGATGCAGACCTGGGGGAACGCAGGCAGCTGAGCCGTCCTCGCCATATGAACGCTTGCCGGGTCCGGGATGATGATCCCGTTCCCGTATAGCTCTGGACGCGAGAGCCCCGGCTGCGACGCCCTGAACATGTTGTTGTTAGGATGAACGTTGCCCAATCGCTGGCCGTACCCCGGAAACGCAGAGCGCGCGTCCTGCGGGCAAAGGATCTGCGCGGCGGAGGCGAAATGGTCAGCCTGCGAGGAATGAAATGTTTTTAACAGTAAACACGTGTGTCTTCTTTGTTGTTCAGACTCGATTGATCTTACATCTTGGAGGTCGAGATCGCAGTTCAGCTCGGGGCTGACTGCAGAGAGCTTCATTGAGAGGAACTGCAGAAACCAGAATGGAAACAGGCACCTGAAGCTTTCAGCCATTGTTGGCCAGGAGTAAGTGATCTTTGAGGAATCTGTTGTTTCAGTATTACTTACCTCGACCTGCCGCTGCAGAGACTGCACATAGTTTATGATCTCGTCGAGCATCATTGCCTTTCCTGTAATCTGCTTTGCCATAGGCAACCACATCGGTTAGAGACTTAGAGTAAGTAAACCCATAACCATATTACAATGAGCAAATTTCTGAAAAATTTACGGCCGAAGAGCAAATTTCCACTTCTTGATGATGTTGATACCTTGTTGCAACCTGGGACGAGGTCTTGTAGATGCTTCATCCTCTCATTGATCTTCTCCCTCCGAAACTGCATTTCAGACGGACAAGATACTACTGTGAGCAAGAATGTCACAAAGTGCAGCGCTGTGAATTACGTTGATCGAGAGGTTAGTCACCCTTTCTGCAAGGCTGTGGTTGTTGGTCGCCTGGCCGCGCTTTGCCCGGATATGCACGTAGTTCTCTCTGTTGCTAGCAGCATCGCCTTCCTTCTCACCGGCGCGCTCCATGCTGACCTCTCTCTGAGACATGGCCCCAGTTTCCTCCTGCGGCGATACATACACGACAATGGGATGCAGTCCAAAATGATGAAGCTACCAAGAACAGGGAAAGAAAGAGGCACCATAATTTCATTACTTGCGAAAGGATTGTCGAACTGCCCTCGCCCGAGCCCTTCCGTTTACCGCCCTTCAAACCCTTCTCCATGCTCGTATTTCTACTCAGCTCAGTACCACCTGGAGAGAGTTGGCAAACATGGAAATGCCAGCAGTAAGAAGAACCTTCACAGATGAATGAACAAGTACCTTTGCCATGCTTCAACAGAAGAAGTGAGGAGAATATTTTTTACCAGCAGTATGATTATAGAACTGAACTCCATCTTGCATCCCTGCATTGTGCATAGGAAAAAGGACGTGCTCGTCGAAGTCCATGGCATGGTCTAGCAAAGCAAGCGGGTTGGCGGCTCCGGACGCGAAGCTCCGCTCGCCGTTGCCTCCAGGGGCAGTGCAGGGAGGGGAATACATCTGCCAAGAAAACAATGATCACTCCTATGACTTCGACCATGTTGCCAACAACACCCCACGAATACACAAAGCCATCAACCAAACCTTGTGCTTGATTGATACCTGATCTGATCTCAGTGTGATGTTGCAACCATTCTAAGGAATGCCTAGCCTTCTAAATTGCCAGGTTTGGCAAGTGAGAAGGGGCTTGCTTTACTTAAAGGGTGGAAAATTGCGGAGGAGCAGATCGGGGTGGAGCTGGCAGTCAATATCTTGCAAGGCTCAACAAGGAACAACTAACTCTTGCAGCCTTACATAAAGATTGTCCAAAGTGAAAAAGTTAAGTGAGCCTAATGCAATGGACAGAAGCAAGGGCAAAGATGGAAACCGCAGTACAGGGAATAGAATTGTCGGTACTGCTAACAACCGTGTACCAGCTGGATCACATCCGGAGATCAGAATATATAAAGGGTTCTGAATTCAGCAGATCAACTAGAGATTTACAGTTGGTGGTACTGCGGAAATCAAGACCGGCCCAAGGATCAGATGCTACTGTCATCCACGTACTCAATGGGCCAGCCCGGAATAAGGTTAATGACTAATCAATGAATGAGCCAGATCTATCTATGTTTAAACCCTACCAAAAATTGAACCTATGCCCCACCTTCACCAAGATTTCTGAGAATCCCATACAAGTTTTCAGTTTATGGCCTTTTCTTATCTTTTGCAGAAAGTTCAGTTTATGTCATGGACCTGTGCAACTATGTTATTAGAATATTAGTATATCATAACTCCACTGGGAGACTTATGATAACGGTACCTTTTTTAACACAAATGAAATCATGTTAGTCCCGCCGACCACAAACATGAGTCACATTATTATATGTGCAGTCATTGTTTTAAAACTTCCATCACAAGTATGCGCAAAAGTATTAGATTAGGCATTACCAAGATGCCCAGACTTATTCAAGTCTTCTTTTCTCCCATCACAATCTATACTGGTCTATACGCAAATCATGTGTTCGACATGAAAATTCCGGAAGTACGTTCATTGGGGTGGATGCAAACTATGCGAGTGTATAGCTAACACAGAAAAAACTAGCTACCACAGCACAGAATCAGATCCACACAACAGGAAAGAGTTAAGAGAGCAACATCTCCAGCGTGTTCTGGAAAAGAAATGCAAACCATGGAAGAAATTTAGTGTCCGTGATCGAGGGCCAAAAAGCCAGAAACTTAGCCGGTTGTTACTAGTGGAAAAGGGGAGGCTTCCTCATCACCATATACAGTGAGTACTGAGCACTGCCCCTACCACCGTCCAAATTTGATGCCGGAACAATGAATGATACGAAGAGAAACGCTGGATTTACACAAGCTGCAGGACCCTTGAGACTCAGCCGTCACCAGCGCAGAACAACCTTAAGAACAGCGGCAATCCAAATTGAGAAGCTAAAATCAGTCCAGGACAAGGGCCCGGAGGCGTTAAAAGTTCCACCCTTTCATGGAGCGTGTAGATCGAGGGGGATATCATGAGTCAAAAACGCCAGGATGCAGCCCCGAAATCGTCCAGGGAGAAAGCTGATGCCACTTATGACTAGGCTAATAATGCTCTTGTACTGCAATTTCTCGAGAGAGGTAAACTAATGCCCATGTTACTGCTGAAACACGCAGCGGGCACTCATGGGAGGAGGAAGAAAATGCATGCAGCTCACTGTCCCCGGAGAAAACATTCGACCGAAATGTTCTCATGCACTGTTGGCACTCATGGAAGGAGGGGGAAATATTTTACTCCCCAAATGCACTGCTGGTGTATAAAAGCTGAAATGCAAAACTACTACTACTACTTGCCAGCAGAGAGGATGCCGCAGTAGCATATGTAGAGCATCAATGGAGGTGAGGAGATGTGTTGTTACCAGCAAGGAGGTGAGAGCTGCTGCTGCTGCTTCCCCTGCTCCTCCTCTTCTTCCGATCGCTAGCGCTGCCTGCGGTCACTCTCACCAGCCTATGGTATAATGAACAGTGTTCACCATGCGGTAGTTGTGGCGGCGTGCGGACATGTGGCCGGCCGGCCGGCTAGGAGGGAAGATAATAAAAGGAGAGAAGGGGCGCCACCACGAACTGTTTCTTCCACCGGCTTCACAGCGCCCTTGTTTTATGACGCTCCGCTGCAGTATAACTCTATAAGCAATAGTAGAAGTGCTTCCCTCTTCTGTACAAGACTGGTTGCATACCCACATCAGCAGCATTTGGTTAGCCCGCCCGTTTTGGCTTAGAAGGAGGGGGGGGGGGGCCCTCCCCAACAAGCACTACACGTACGATGCAACAGCAATGGTAAAGATGGGAGCACCGGCAAAGCTGAAAGGGGGCGGCGTCCAGGTGTCCATGTATGTAGATGCAGCTAGCAGTTCAGTTCAGTTGAAGTCATCTTGGAATCAATCTGGTGCGCATTTGCGACCGCCTTTCTACTGCTGCTGCTGTTTGAGTTGTTGGGCGGCAGCGGGTGTGGGGAGGGAAGCTGGGCTGGGCGTGGAATAATACAGTCAAAAAGTTGAAGGCCTGCGGGTGCAGTGCAGGGTTCCAAAGGAAGAAATGAGACTGACAAAATTCTTCTGTTTTTAATGAGTAATAGATTTCTGATTCCCGGACAAATACCATAAATATGAAAAGGCATTTTTTTTCAATAAAAGGAAGCTGACACAACCGATTCAATACCCAGCCTCTGCATGATAGAAGAACCACAAAACAGCGTTTAACAGGAAAAAGTATTATCTCTGTAACTTTTTTATAAGACGATTTTAGAGCACGCATTTAGTTCAGTTTCCCGGGCACTGTGCAAGTGCAAAAACGCAGAAGATATCACAGCAACAAAATAGTAGAGCCAGAATTAAGATCAACCATCGTACTACTAGTAGCATCGAGATCTCCTAGCAGTAAAACACCGCAATGCTTTGCCCCCAGCTGGTTTTGTAAACTATTTCTTCCCATGATCTCCCTCCCCCCACATTCTTTTCAGTGCACCAAACCACAAGCAAGGAGCAGAAAGATGAAGCCTTTCTCGGGCACCGGGACTGATCCGTACGGCTGCTAATTGAGTACTACGACCAGTAACGGTGGGTTACAGCCCCAGTGCCAAAAGGGTAGGAGTAAATCTCATGACAGATATTTCATGGCTTAAAAATGTTACCATCAAGATGAACCAGGCCAATCGTCAACAGAACATGTGTGGGCAAAGCCGGGGAAGATGCACGCCTACACCAGAAAGGTTATCTTTCTCCCCCCTGTGGTCAATGAAAAGCTCGCTTAGAAAACGAGAGCAATCTTTGGTCCCTGCAATGCAGGAGGAGCAGCAGCTTCGTGCTTCACTCGATCCATCATAGGCCACAGGAAAAGAAGATAGATTACTGAGATGCTTTACAGGTCTAAGCAAATGATGATGGACACACAGCATCAGAGTTTCATATGACTTGCACAAAATAACCATCCAACTTTCTGACTACGAGTGGAGCTCAGAAAATACATCCAAGATTCAGACAAATGAGTGGGCTTAAGTATACCAAGAATAAATCTGCACTCTAATATACCTCCACATATCATCCTCAAGAAATTAAACTACTCTAATATGCCTTGCAGCTGTAGTATATGTATATCTGATTAGCTGGCTCATTTGGAAGCATTTTACCAGAAGGAATTCAAGGAAATGGTATATGATAGCTAACTCTACTCCAAACTATTCTAAAATACTTCAGGTGATAAAATCATGCAGAAAGGCATCACAGAACCAAATATTACATGTACTTCCACAAAGACAATTGAAGACCAGTTAGATAAAAAAAAACAGGTCATATAATTACAATAGTACTATGATGGATCATAAAGACAATTGAAGACCACTTCGTTAGATGAAAAAACAGGTCATATATATTCTATAAAAAAGAAATACAAAGTTATGGTAACTATAGTAATGCAACTACAATCAACTGAGTGATAAACAACGCAGCTCAATATAAGCAATACAACTACAATCAACTGGTTGATCATACTATATGTGCAATAACTAGCAATTTCTTGGTTGCCGGAAACAATCTTTGAAACGCATGATATTAGGTACACTTAGTGATATTAAATGAAAAAACAGAGCTAAAAACCAACAGCGTTAAATCTTCCATCTGTTTACTGTGAGCTAAAATTCCACTACATTGCCCGAAAGGTAACCTACATTTGCACTGACCTAAGAATAGCCCTCTGCTGAGATGTACTCCCGCCGTCCCATATTAATTGTCGCTCAGATGGATGTATCTAGCACTGAAATACGTCTAGATACATCCGTTTCGGTGACAATTAATATGGGACGGAGGTAGTACCTGACAGCAATTGCCTAATGCGTGAACAGTAGTGCTATTGACTTATAGAATACAAGCTAAAACGAGGATAACTTAACATCAATATATATTTCATGTTGCAACTCAAAATGCCACCAGTAAGTCAGCGTACACATCTTCAAAGTGTTTAAAACCAACGTGATATGAGTAAATATTCCATTCTTGCTAAGAAAACAGTCCATTCTTGCTACTAAGAAAGCCACCAGGTGAGCTCCATGTATTTCACAACTTCCTAAATGCCATTTATGCTCATAATTATGGTAACAATAGACACATACCATAATACTACCTCTGTACCAAAATATAAGACGTTTTTGTAGGCTAAACTAGCCTAAAAAACGTCTTATATTTTGATACGGAGGGAGTAATAAACATAACCTGAGTCCTATTTCAAGATTTGTTGATGAAAATAATTAGTTCTGGGATAAAACGTACTAACAAAATTACTCATTAAACTGTAAGACGAAAGCTGATACTGAAACATGTATAGAGAGCAAAGTTAAGCTCTCAGTACCATAAGTCCAAAGTTATTTATTACACAGTCGATCATGAAGCTGGCTAGATTAATAGTCTGAGAAGAGAGCAGAAGTACTTTGGTGCCATAGCAAGGAATAACCGGAAAACGACAACACATAGGATTTAAGATAATGACAAAAAAGTTTATGAGGATAAGAGCACTGCATATATGCATAAGCGCGCAACTTATAAACATGTACAAGACAGCCTATGCATGGAATACTTAAGATACTAGTGAAAACTTAAATCAAGGAAACCCTTGGCGATGACCCTCAAAATTGCAGTTGGGCGAGATGTTCCTCCGCTGATTTCCAAAACTACGCCCAAGGATATTGTGATTTATGAAGGGCAGATGGTCTGAATCACCACCAATTACCGGGAAGTTAAGTGGGCTACGTGTACCGACCCCCCAACCATAGCCTGAAAACCTTGGGCTGGGCGGTCTCTTGTGATGCCTCTTACTGTTGCCCACCTTCCAAGCTGCCACAAACCTTTGCTTCCAGTTTCCGCTCCATCCAGAAACCCTGCTAGAAGGACTCAACTCCAATTCAAACCTCCTCTTCCAAAGATTATCATCTGCTGCAAGATCCTGCAATTCCTTGCATGCGTACTGAACCCTTGCAAGAGCAACTCCAGGAACAAACTCCAAGACTTTAGCCTTCAGATCACCTGGCAATGCCATCAAGCACGGCGGCAAGCGCAACCCATTCAGTTGGCACAAAGATATCATCAGCGGAAGACACAGCTCATCCTTCAGCACCCTCCAAAGCTCAAGAATCTCCTTCTCCTCTGTTGCACCCACTTCATTGCTATCCAGATATAGCAGTGGCGCCAGCTTTGGTAACTCCAAGCACAATCTGCGCACTTCTGAGTGTGCCCCGGGCACACACCCATATATCATCACAAAATTCGGCATCAGTGAGCAGTTCAAAATCACAGTATTCCCCTCTTCAGCCTCGGGTAGCATGGAGACAAGCTCCGGTAGGGTGTATTTCACCGTCAGTGTTGCCGCAGCACCCAAGGCCCAGTCCTTCAGCAAACCGAGGCGAGACCCCATCGGATTCGCCGCAAGGAAGCCAGCATCGATCAGAGCTGCCTGCAGGGCCGCAGCTAGGCGATGGATAACGGTACCATCTGCGCCCGCAGCATTCTCCGCCTCCATCTCCCGCTTGAGAATCCCAATCACGAGGCTCGACAAGCTCTTGGGCGCGTGGACGGCCTCCGTCATCACCACATCGGGCGGATCAGATGCCACGGGCAACCTAGGCTCCACTTGTAGGGTTCCCGGCAGCGAGGAAGAGACAGGCTGTATGTGTAGATTTTGCGGCAGCGACGAAGAGACAGGTTGTATGTGTAGATTTTGCGGCGGCGACGAGGATCCACAGGCCTCGCCAGGAGATATGGAACCGGCAGCAACTTGGCCGATCGAGGCTGTATCCGGACTAGGGTTTCGGGGAAGGGTTTGAGGAGGCGGTGGCTGCGATAATAATTCGGCGGAGAGCGTGAAATAGAGGAGGTCACCGGATGCGAGGCCGAGGGCGGCGAGGGTGGCTGAGGGGTCGGGTGAACGGAGCTCCTGCGAGCGGTTGAGGGAGAGGCGGACGGACTCGGCGGGGACGGGCTGCGCCGCGGAGAGCTTGGCGACGAGGAAGGACTTCACATCGGAGAGCACGGCCGTGTCCGGCAGCTGCACGCGGTGCGTCTCAGCAACGCCGCCGCGCGCGTCCATGGACCGCAACCGAAGCTTCATGGTCATCGTCTCTTGGGGAATTTTGCAGTTCTGGATCGGCACGACACGCGAGGGGTATTCAGGATTGGGAAGGGGAAGAAGGCTCATGTGGCTGGGCACCCCTATTTCTCGCTTTAAGCGAGCACACAGGGGGAAGCCTCGCGTCCGGGGAGCCCAGATGGGCAGGCCCAGCCGCGCGGGAGGCCACGGCCTGTTTCTTTTTCTGTTTTCTGTTCTCGTTTTTTCGCTTTATTTTTGTACTTTTATTTATACTTTAAAATATTCTACATATATATAAAAAAAACAATCTTCAAAACACTTTTGAATTTTTTTGAAAAAGTATTTGAATTTTTTTGAATAAGTATTAAAAAATGTTGAACAAGTATTTGAAAATGTTGAATAAGTATTAAAAATGTTGAATAAGTATTTGAATTTTTTGAATATGTATTAAAAAATGTTGAATGAGTATTTGAAAAATGTTGAACAAGTATTTGAAAATTCTGAATAAGTATTAAAAATGTTGAACAAGTATTTAAAAAGTTGAGTAAGTATTAAAAAATGTTGAACGTGTATTTGAAAAATATTGAACATGGATTTGAAAATGTTGAATAAGTATAAAAATGTTGACCAAGTATTTAAAAATATTGAATAAGCGTTCGTACAATGTTGAACACGTATACAAACAATATTGGTCACTTATTATTATTATTTTGACATATATGAAAATGTAGAGTGAAAACAAAAGCAAACATAAGAAAAAAGAAAAAAATGGAGAAGAAATGTTAGACGTGTATTTGAAAAATATTGTTGAAATATACAAAAAATATAGAATAATAACCAAAAGATCAAAGAAAACCGAAAATAGAAACAAAATAAACAAAAGAAAAAAGAAAATAAAAACAAAGAAACAAAATGCAAAGAAGAATGAAAAAAGGGAGAAGAAAAAAGAAAACAGAATCAAAATAAAAGTAAGAAAAAGGAGAATAAAGAAAACCAAAGAAAACAGAAACAAAATACAAAATCTGTGAAAACTGAGAAAGAAAACGAAAAAAAGAAAAAACCGGCTCAAATGGCACAAAGCACGTCGCGCCCCTAGTACTAACCACGAATGGAATGTGGTCGTAGTGGCTAGCAGCGCGCCTGATATCCCTTGCGACCAGGCGTCGATCCCTGGTTCTCCCTTTCCACTCGTCTTTTTTACTTTAGCGCGCGCGAACGGGCCGACCAAATTACCAATTACATAAGAGCCTTCAGCGAGAATTCTATGGCGACTCGCTTAAGGCGATAAATAGTCGCTGCGCATGTGGCTAAGGTGGTTCTCCTTTTGTTTTCAGGAGTGTGGGCCAGATTTAACGGGCTAACATGGGCCGGCCTGTCGGATTGGGGATGCCCTTTCTCGGTCCATTGAAGCATTTTTTTACTTCACGGACTGTGAAGGCATCGGAGTTCCTTTTTTTTGTGTGTGTGTGCAAATTGGAACCCTCGAGATTCTCAAAAAAAAATTGGAGCCCTCGGAGAGGGCTAAACTTTATTAACGCATCCCAAAAAATGTACAAAGATAATATTTTCCAAAGGGAAGGAGATGGCTTCATATGCAATTTTTAATAAGTTATAACGAGGAGCTTTGTTGCACAGGGAAGAGCGGCAATAAGATCTACACATAGAATCCTTTTTGTCAAGAGAATGAGCTAAAAAAAATTGAGCACGGGTATGCGATTAACCTTCAATGAGTGGAGGTAAGAAGCGTTATAGAAGTCTGCAAGGATAGACCTTATCCTCCAATGACATCCTTGAATCTGCTGCATTTGCCAATTCCTGCAATCGGTGAAGAAAGAGACATTTATCCAACCAAACTCCATGATAGCTGACGCTGCAAGGAGCAATCCCAACACTTCTGCCTACAAGACTAAAAACACATTCAAGGCGTAGCCCAACTCCTTGATAGCCGATGTTGCATGGAGTAATCCCAATGCTTCTGCCTACAAGATTGAAAACACATTCGAGGCTATGCCTTGAATGACAATTGAATGTTGAGTAGATGGATTTTTTGGGATCGCTCCAAAAGTTGCTTCATTAATCTGCTCCATAGGGATTGAAGGCTGCATCAACATAGACCGAAGCACCTCCAAGTTGTATGGACATATTTGAACTTGGAGTTTCAATAGAGAGAGTGCTTTTAAACCCGTATTTAGCATTTCTTTTGTGGCATATACAACCTGCAAAGGAGATCAAGTTTACTCCTTGAAAATTAAATTATTTCTATATTTCTAAATATTCTATAACAAAATCAAGATAGTGGGTAAATTTAAATCAGAGTGTTGTGATCATAGTATCAACTAAATAGTAGAGGAGGGATATAAGTTAGGATCAAGAGCATCTGTTTTGAGGCCATAATTGAACCAAACCAACTTGGCAAAACTACAATCAAAGAAAATATGCGAGTCATTGATTTGTCCACACCTGCAAAATTCTTTCTTAATATGTTTTGAGTATCTTTAAACCCTTAATCCAGATTGGGATAACCCTTCTTATGAGACGTCAAACAAAAGTTTGGACTCTAGGTGCAAGAAATTTATTTTCCAAACGTGATTGAGAGCATCTTCCTAGTTTTCCACCGCTCTGTTGAGAGTTTTGGAGGGAGAATGATCACCAGAAAGAAAGTTCTATAGGCACTCTTTGCAGTACAATCTACACTAGGAGTGTGAGTCCAACAAAAGGTATCATTAAAATTAGCATTAACCATGGATATATTCAAAATCTCATTTTAAAGGACTCATCAAAGTTAGAGATGATTTTCACCTCATCCCAACACGTAGAATTGGTTTGCCAAAGATCATTTATAACACTAGGGCAAGGTACCTCCAAATCTAGTTTTAAATGACCATGAATATGCTTAACTCCTTGCACCAAGGACTTATTCAGATGCAAGAATTACCATTAGCAATTTGGAACTCACAAAAATTAAGAATTTGATGTAGAATTATAATAATAGAGGGCCAAAAGGCAGATTTGGGAATAGAAGTAGGGGTTTTCCAAATAGCGGTGGTATGGAAATATTTTGCATTACGGATTTTGGCTACCAAGGAGGAAGGATCTTTGGTAATTCGCCAGGTTGTTGTGGACACAAGGGACTTATTCATTAAAAAGATCTCTAATGCCTAGTCCACCTTCGTGCATGGGTTTGCAAATATGTTCCCAAGCTATGAAACATAGAAGTTTCAATGCATTGTCCTTTTGAATCCCTGACCAAAACTTACACACAACGGACATGGGTTTAGCAATAATAGCTTTGCTCACAAGAATGGTGGACATATAGTAAATAGGCAAATAAGCCAAAATAGATTTAATGAGAGTAAGTCTACCTGCACGGGAAAGCCTATTACCTTTATAACTATTTAACTTTGCCTTAAACTTGTCAATGATGAAATTATAAGCAACAACTCTTTTCCTGCCCAGTAGAATAATAAGATGCTCATGGTCGGGAACACAAGATCCTCATAGAAACTATAATTCCTCTCTCCCTTAAAAAGCAACGTAATGCAGGAGAAGCCTAGGGTTTACACGAGAGAGAGAGAGAGAGAGAGAGAAAGAGAGAGAGAGAGAGAGAGAGAGAGAGAGAGAGAGGCGACGGTTGGATATTTACCCGACCCCCTTCCCTTAGCTTCCATCTTAACAATGAGAGCTGAGGGGACCTTGAATGTAGAAGTTTTGTGATGTTTGTCAACGTCTCCATAGTGGTGTTTTGCGAATAAATTGTTTCTTTCTATTGTGGTGATGTCATGGAGTTAAATAGGTTTGTGTACTCGCAGATCCCTTTTTCTGGATCTGGTAAATTTATCTTATTTCGTCGTATTACATTTGTTGGCTTTATCCTTTGTGGAGTTGGATTCTATCCTCGACTCTATATATGGTGAAGATCTTGGGGCATCAACCTGCACTTCTAGGTAATTATCTCCGGTCCAAGTCCGTTCATCGATCATGGCTTCCCATCTATTTGGATGGGCGACTCAAGGGGCTTTCAAAAACTTTTATTGGTAATCAAATTTGCATGGGTGAATGAGTGGCAATCTTGTTGTTCCGGTTATGAGTCGTAGGAATTAATTTGTAATTCCTTGGATTTTTTATACAATTAATTGCACCTGAAACAGTTACAAATATGTATTTTGTCTATCTTCTGGATTTGGATAAGTGTCAGTTTTCAAGAACAAGAATCTTATGATATGATGGGAATCTCTTATGATAATCATCCACGACTTAAAGTGTATCCTTATGCCCAAAAGTTAGATAGGCTTGCCCTTATAGGTTGTATGTGTTATGTAAAAAGCAATTGGAATGGGCACCCACCACGACGACGACGCTTCCACTACCTCATAATGTTTTGAGTAGCGGTCGAAACCTCCTCCTACCACAACCCCGATGAGGAGATGAAGGGCATTTCTACCTTAAGTGTTTTGGTGTTAATGACAATGCAATATGCGGACTAACCATGTGCCCAAGCTAAACATGTATATCTAATGTGGCACAAGATGGTTGGGCATCCCTCTGGGCGAAAAAGAACGAAGACGGCATTTCCGACGCTTTTTGTTTCTCTTTGGTCGTAGGAAATTTGTACTATTAAGAGGGAGTCCGCATCGAAAGGTACTGGATGAATCAAATCACGTACACGCTCATATTTGCACCCACATACATATTTTCATTTCGAGGAGAGAGTCTCCCTATCTTCCTTTATGTTGTGAGAAACAATGTGCGTGGCTCTGGACTGGACGCGCCGGATTTCCGGGCCAGTGGCCCGATATCCGGGGCTTCGGGCGAGGCCGGATGTCCGGGCCCTGGGTCGGATGTCCGGGCTCGGCCTGGACGGGGAGCTCCACCTTCTGGCATCTTAGGGCCGGATTTCCGGGGCAGACGCCGGATTTCCGGGGCTAGGGCTGGATGTCCGGCCGCTAGGAGGTTTCGTAACCTTCCTTTGGTGCTCTTCATCCTCCGTCTTTGCGCCCACCTTCATGGTTTCTTGGTCTTCACTCCGAGTGTCTTCGAGGTTGTTCTCATGGTACGTAAGCATGCATAGGGTCTCCGCTTGAGGTAGCATCCAAGTCCCGAGAGTATCGAATGGGAAATCACAAAGGAGAGATGTCATCTTGGTTTCAATGGCACGTGCACGGGCTCTTTTCATAGGACCACTTGGAGCTTGAGGTGTTGGAGATGGGTCCATGGGGATGACCATGGGATGCTCCACATCAATATGCTTGTTTCGTTCCTGTACAACATAAAAAAGCACTTCCTACAGATATGTTGGATATCACGAAAGTTATCATAAAAACATAAACATCAAAATATTAAAAATTAATTACCAATTAATGTCTTGATACAACATGTATGTGTGATTATGTGACAAAATAATGATTATAGTATACATCTACTCGACCATAAACAACTACTCGAAAAGAATAAACCGGTGTCGTGAGGGGAGGGGTGCAAGTCTCCCTAATTCTAACATAACTAGTTATTTGATACTTTAAGTGTTTGATGACAACATATATTGATTGCCATTTTGGTGCTTCTATTAAGCCCCCTTGAATTTTAGTTTCGCCATGTGCCCTAGAAACCTCAGGACGGGCCATGGCCTGGATTATTAATTAATCTCAAAAGGTAGAATAAGACTTGAGCCTTTCTTTAATGTCTACATTCTACAACTACGTAACGCTAGTGCATACAGCTTGTGTGATGGTTTTCACAATGGTTATTGTTCACAAAGTTCTCTATCTCTTTCTCACGTCAAAAGAAGTTGTCTCTTATCCCAATTGGGCTCAACTGTTGGGGATTTCGAAATGTGCACAAGGGTATGTAGATCCAATCTCTCCTCTCGTAGATGCTCATCTCCTAGATTGATCTTGGTGAAGCGTAGGAATTTGTTTGTTTCCCATGCAACGTTCCCCAACAATCAAGGTTATGAGTGAGCTATTAATGCATTCAAGGTCCAGGTGTCCTTCAGAAAACTCTCTGACCAGGGACATGAAATCATCCTTAATGATTGCCCAACATTTTTTTAAGAACAAACCAGTAAAACCATCTGGTCCTGGAGCTCTATCTGATGGCATTTATTTAATCACCAAACTGATTTCCTCCTCAGTGAAAGGATATGTTAAAGCATCAAGGCCATCAACCTTCTTAATTATATTACCCATCTTAAAGCCCATCTGAATATCATTAGAGCAGCCCATTCTATTTTTAAAATCCCGAAGAAATAAACCAGTCATTGCTGCATGATCAGAAGTCACCTCCCCATTTTCTGTTGTAACACTCGAAATAGTATTACTTCTATAACCTGAGTTGCCATGGCATGGAAATTTTTTGTGTTTTCCTCTCCAATTTTTAGACCTGCTGGTACATCTATGTTTCCAGTAAATAAATTGCAGCCTTGGGATCTCTTCCAAATGCAGTTTAACAATCCTCCTGAAGTTGGACTCAGGGACAGTCAAAGATCTCTCCTCTTCCAAAGTGTCCAAACACAGAATCACTTTGTTGCAATCAGATATTAAGATCTTCACCTTAGAGAGTCCAGTATGCCAAGACTTAAGGGCATATCCCAAACCCCAATTTGACAATTTCAGTAGTCCAGTATGTCAAGCATGCCACAGTCGGGCGTTTGAGCGACACCACATAAAGGGCTTATAAGGGAAAATAAATAACAAGCATGCCACAGTCGGGCTTCTGAGCGACACCACCTAAAGGGCTTATAAGGAAAATAAATAACAAGCATGCCACAGTCGGGCGTCTGAGCGACACCACATACAGGGCTTATAAGGAAAATAAATAACAAGCATGCCACAGTCGGGCGTCTGAGCGACACCACATAAAGGGCTTATAAGGAAAATAAATAACAAGCATGCCACAATCGGGCGTCTGAGCGACACCACCTAAAGGGCTTATAAGGAAAATAAATAACAAGCATGCCACAGTCGGGCGTCTGAGCGACACCACATAAAGGGCTTATAAGGAAAATAAATAACAAGCATGCCACAGTCGGGCGTCTGAGCGACACCACATAAAGGGCTTATAAGGAAATAATCACAACGAGTATCCAGGAGGTAGAACCATCCCAAGGATACTCAAATATACAAATAATAAAAATGGTTAGTCCACAATAATAATAGTCATAATCATCATTTGTCACATGTCATGATCAATATTCTGGTTTAGAAGTTTTCCTCCGAAGACCAACACTAAGACCGACACTTGACCCATCCCAGACTGTAGTCCTTAACCGCGGACACGGCTATTAGAATAGATATAAACTCTGCAGAGGGTGTACTCTTTACCCACAAGTAACGGATTCCTTTAGTCCACTGGGACTAATTCCGTTTACGGTCTTTGAGTTGAAAACACGCCTGACCTGCACACACCAGCTTAACTTACCGGTGCCTGGAATCACCCACGACACTCGTTAAGCGAAACTCTAAGTGGGGAGGCTCCAACCTCAATTAGCATGGGATCACAAAATTTATAACGCGCGCAAATTAGGGGAGCTACCCCCTTCGGCTCCAACCGAAAACACCCATGCCCCCGGACCAAGTGACATGCCTACCAGTGATCAGTGGTATCTTTCACTATGGCCTCTCTGTACGGTGTGTGCAAGGAAAGGGGTTGACGACTTACTCAACCGTACCCGACCCGAGGCAGGGACAAGTGGTAGCACGATTCAAGTATGGGGGGTTACTGGCACAAGACTCGATCTACGGTCGACTCAGGAGGTTAAAATGTTTCCTGCATGATTAGCATAATTTCACAACATCAGACAGAAATCACCACTCACCATACCCCTTCATGCCTCACTGACCATTCTCGCTCCAACGAGATGTCAGCACCAAACTCGTGTCTACTCGAGACAGTAACTCCTCCGGATCCCTTCCGGTAGGCATGAGAGGTATAAGAGGATGAATATCGCCAGAAGTATTATAAATCCAACAGCAAGGAATTTCCATCATGCACTCACGAGCATGATCACAACATCACATAGGATAATGCATGCTTCAAATTTATCTGGTGTTGTAGTCACATCATACAACCCACAGCAAATATTATACCAGGGTTCAGAATGCTTGCCTTCAAGTTGTGGAGAGGTAGAGTGCATCTTAAAACTTTCGAAAGTTTTCTCCTCTCTTTAATTCCTATTTTGAGAAATATTCAAATTAACACATAAATTAAAAATAGTACAAAAGTTGTCTCGGAAAATTTTCAAATAAATATGAAAATAAACTAGATGAAATTTGAGAGAGGTAGGAAAAAGAATCAAATCAATCGGAGTTTTATTTTAAAAGTTATAGCCAGTCAAAGTTAGGGTCAAATCTGTTTTTAATATAAATTAGAAAAAGAAAACGGTTCGAAACAGAAAACGCTTTCGAGCAGGGGGAAACGTACTCCTGTACTTTACGCTTTCGCAAAAGAGAAACGCACCTCAAAATACGCCTTCACTTATCCAGCGCATGCGAGACTGGCTAGTCACTGACAGTGGGCCCGCCTGGCCCACTGGTCAGGTTTGACTAGTCTTCTCTCCCTCCCTCTTCCTGGGACAGAGACGGACGCGTCTCCGGCGATCGCCGCCGGCGAACGGCGGCTTCTCACGGGGCTCCGATGGCGGGGATGGATCCGCTGCTTCAGGGCGGTCCTCCCAGTGGTCGACATGGCCGGAGGGGAGGGTAGGTTCGTCGGCGGCGAGCTCCGAGGCGGACGGAGGTTCGGGAGTAATTTGGGGCAGTGGCCTATGGTGGCTCCCAGTCGAGGCTGAGAGGTGGGTAGGCTTCGTGGAGGCTAGGTGAAGCTAATGGCGTCGATAGATGGGCTAAGGGACCCTGGTCACGACGAATTTGACCGAAACACGGCGGCGGCCGAAGCTACCGGAGTTGGGGAGGACGACGGCCTCCGGTTGAATTGGAGCTAGGGGCGGCTTGCTATGGCTTCCAGGAGGCTCGTGCAGATACGCTGCGGCTACGGGGTCCTATTTATAGCCCGGGGAGGCCGCTTCCCGCGGCTGCGGATAAGATCGCCGGCGAACCGACGTTCTGTTGCTGCAGGGCGACGTGGCAGCGACGGACGCTAGCGGACGAGCTCGCGGATGAGCTCGGCCTGTTCCAGAGGGCAGCTGGCGAGCGGTTGTGGCTTGGGCGGTGCCGTCCGTGGCAAGCTCTGGCGGCGGCAGTGGCTGCTTGCGGGGACGGCGACGAGCTACAGAGGGGAAGGCTGGCAGGGTCTTGGCGCGTCGCGGCAGAACCAGGAGACAGGGGAGATGAATGGAACGAGCGGGGGAGGCGGCAGCTGGTCGCGGCGGCTCGGGAGCAGCACGAGCAAAACGTGCGCTCTGGCCGCGCCCAGTGCACGCACGCCAGGCGTTCGACGAAATGCCAGCGCTAGCTATAGGGCTTGGGTGATGCTGCAAATTAACAGGATGGTTAGGGTGCAAGCAATAAGCCTAATGGACATGGTTGTTGGGTCAAGGGATCAAGTGCACAAAGTAATCACAGAACCATGTCAAAATTGGCCAGACACACAAGGTGTTCGATAAAATGCCATGGCTACCTAGAGCATCTTGCTGGCCACCAACATCTCCAGGTTGGGGTCTCTTTGGATCCACAAGAGGATGGTAAGGTTAGTTTGAGAAAAACAGAAACTATTTAGTGCAAGTTTTGCAAAACTACAGTTCTGGACAGAAAATGTAGGCTATTATTGCATGTGTCAAAAGTAATCCAATGGGTCCAATCTCCTGGACTTAAGGGTTTGATAGGGTGGACTAAAAGCAGGAAAAATCCCAAGGGCAAATAGGGCAAGATAAAATGGGGTTGCAGTACAAACTACCAAACTGGACCAGACTGGAGATGAGGATGGTTTGCTCAAATTTTCCAAAACACCAAGTTGGGTTTTTGCACAAATGTGATCCAGGGACATCACATGACTTCTACAAATTTTTGTGGAATTTATAAATGGAGTTATAAAATAGTTGCAGTGCAATTGAGGCTCTTAAACTGGGTAAAATGCTATTAAATGAATTAAATCTTGACAAATTTTATTTTTTTTTAAAATTATTCCACTGGTTTTAATGAGTGAAATAAAATGATTAAATAAAACACACAAGCCACACAACAATATTCAAAAGTTTTCAGATAGGACAGAAGAAATTTTTGAAATTCAGACAAAAGAAGTGGCTTTGAAGTCATAGGAAAATCCAAAAAGAAAAATCTTAATTTCCTGGCAAAATCTTAATTAACAAAACATGGTTAAATTTTTGGGGTGTTACACCTCCCATGTTGCCTAAGAAGAAGCAATTGTCGGGTGTTGAAAAAAGGAGAAAAAATAAAGAAAGTGAATTGAAAATTCAACCATGCACTGAAGGGTTCTTTGAATAAGTACTTTACATCTTCAAGCAATGGTTTGATGTCAGCATCCAAGATTCTTCAGTTTTTTATGGTTGTAGTTGCTATCCAAATGTCTCTGTTACATATCGAATCCTCCTAATGGTGCATGTAGCCTCAACTGAAAGAAGTTTCTCTAAACTGAAACTACTGAAAAAATTATTTGAGGTTAACTATGTTACAAGATAGATTGAATGGCTTGGCTATGTGCTGCATTGAGAAGGATATCTTGGACAATGTTGATCTTGACTGTGCCCTTAATGACTTTGCAGCCGGCCCCGGCCATGGCAGCGCCGTCCAAGCCGTCGCCGCACGCCAGCTAACCCCTTGAGCAGTGCCTAGCTCGTCCGCTAGTCCCTGGATGCCAGCCGGCCAGCGCCACGTCGCCTGCGGCCACAGTGGCGGCTCACCGGCGATCTTATCCTCAGCCGCGGCGGAACCGGCATCAGCCGACTATAAATAGCAACCCCGAGCACGTTGCGCTCATCAGCAGCCTCACCCCAGCCGTAGCTAGCTTCCCCCATGAGCGAATTGTCCAGTGGAGGTCATCTTGCTCGCCTCCGGTAGCTTCGGCCGCCGCCGCTCTCCGGTTAAATCCGAGCAAGCCAGAGCGTCCCCCTCCTCGCTCTCGCCACCATCCACCTTCCCTCGATCCCGCGAAGCCATTCCCCCTCTAACCCTAGCTCGGGAGCCGCCGTAGAGGAGATCCCCATTTGACCCAAAACCGCCATCCGCCTCGAAGCTCGCCGCCGACGACCCTGCCCTCCTCTCCGGCCATGGAGACCACCGAGAGGAACGCCGAGAAGCGGTGGATCCATCCCCGCCCTCATATCCCCGTGAGAAGCTGCCAATCGCCGGCGAAGATCGCCGGAGCTCCGCCTCTGCCGTCGGCAAGGGAGAAGGAGCACACAACGACTGGTCAAACCTGACCAGTGGGTCCGACGACCCTACTGTCAGTGACTGGCCGAGCCCACCAGAGCGTTTAATGAAAACGTATTCGCCCCGGGTACGTTTCTCTTTTGCGAAAGCGTATTCCTTGCCGAAACGTTTTCTTTTCTATTTTATTTTTAAAAACCAGATTTTGACCAGAGTTTGACTGGCTCTAGTTCTTAAACCACAAACCCAATTGAGCTGATTCTTTTTCCCACCTCTCTTAAATTTCATCTAGTTTATTTTAAGATTTATTTCAAATTTTCCAAACAACTTTTCAGTACTATTTTGAAATGTATGTTGATTTTAATATTTTCAAAAATAGGATATTGGAGGGAAGATAAAAAACTTTCAAAAGTTTTGGTGTGCACATCACCTATCTATACATTGAAGGCAAGCATTCTGAACCTTGGTATAATATATGCTATGTGTTGTTTGATGTGATATGGAACCTCACCATTATGTTAAAATGAAATGAGCATTATTTCATGTGAAGGTATGATCATGCTCATAAGTGCAAGGTAAAAATTTCTTGTTGTTGGAATTGAGATACATGTGACAGTAGTCACCACCTTGTGCCACTCATGCCTACCGGAAGGAATCCGGAAAGAGTCGTTGTCTCGGGTAGACACGAGCTTGGTGCTGACATCTCGTTGTGACGAGAATGAGCAGTGCGGCAAGATGGGGCATGATGAGGTGTGATTCTGTCCGGAATTGTGAAACGTAATTGTTGTGCTAACCATGCAGGAAACACATAAACCTCCTGAGTCAACCGTAGATCGAGTCTTGTTCCAGCAACCCCCATACTTGTTTCGTACTACCACTTGTCCCTGCCGCAGGTAGGGTACGGTTCAGTAAGTTGTCAACCCCTTTCTTAGCACACACCGTATAGAGAGGCCATAGTGAAAGATACTAGTGGCCCCTGGTAGGCATGTCACTTGGTCCGGGGGCATGGGTGTTCCGGTTGGACCGAGGGGGTAGCTTCCTTGTTTTGTGCGCGGTATAAATTTTGTGATCCCATGCTAATCGAGATTGTGGTCTCCCCACTTAGAGTTTTGCTTAACGGTGTCGTGGGTGATTCCAGGCACCGGTAAGTTAAGCCGGTGTGTGCGGGTCAGGTGTGTTTTCAACTAAAAACCCGTAAGCGGAATTAGTTTCGGGATGACTAAGGAAATCCGTTACTCATGGGTAAAGAGTACAACCTCTATAGAGTAAACATCTATTCGAATAGGCGTGTCCGCGGTTAAGGACTACAGTCTGGGATAGGTCAAGTGTCGGTCTTCGGAGGAATTCTTCTAAAACAAAATATTGATCAAGAAGTGTGACGAATGATTTTTATGATTATTATTGTTATGGACTAACCATTTCTATTATGTGAATTGTTGAGTATCCCTGGGATGGTTCTACCTCCTGGATACTCATTAAGATTATTTATTTTCTTTATAAGCCCTTTTTGTGGCGTCGCTCAGATGCCCGACTGTGGCACGTGTGTTATTTACCTCCTTTATAAGCCCTTTATGTGGCGTCGCACAGACGCCCGACTGCGGCACGCATGCTATTTATTTTCTTATAAGCCATTTATGTGGCGTCGCACAGACGCCCGACTGCGGCACGCATGCTATTTATTTTCTTATAAGCCCTTTATGTGGCGTCGCTCAGACGCCCGACTGAGGCATGTTTAATATTTTACCCTTTCGAGGCGTCACTTCAGACACCCGATCGGATCATTTTATTTTCATTCCTTGATTGCTTATACATGCTTAACATGAATTATCTGCTTACCTGCAATAGAAATTTTTTCTTGTGACTATCTGAATGATCATAAACTATTTCAGTGCATGAATGCCACCTACTTTATTATATCTGTTTTCATGATGTTTGCGAGTACATTCAAACGTACTCACTGGCTTGTCCCTGGCTATTGTCTGGCCAGATTGCGTATTTGGAGAGGAGCATTATGGCGATAACCCCGGAACCTAGGCATCGAAGATAGCAGCCATGCGAAGATAGGAGTTATCCAGGTCAGCTGTTCCTGTGGGAAATGGAGTCCCATAGACGCTAGAGATCCCGAACCGCTTCAGCCACCAACCATTAGAAAACTTTGTTGTACTCCATGGACCATCATGGTCCTGTACACCAGATTTTGTAATTTGCTTGGAAATTCTATATCAAGAATGTGTCCACAGCTAACAGTAATCCTGGGGCTGGTGAGCACAAAGACCATTTACTAGGAAATAAATATCCTGGAAAACCGGTCCTGACAACCTTGGTATCAGAGACAGGCTGACCATTGGCTAATCCTATCTTAGCCAGGTCGATAAACCTAGGTTAAACCACCCACCGGACCTTAACCTAACCACAACCAAGCCTATCCTATACGATAAGCCCACACAGTGGCCCCGACACCTTTCGGCAGTCGGTGCCCAACCTATCAGCCTAGCCCACCGATCATGCGCCCGTGATCGACACCAAAATTGTCCCATTGGCAAGCATGCGAAGGAAGACTCCGTTTTGCTCTATAAAAGAAAACATTTGCCCAAACCCAGCACACCACAGCCACCCATCCAAAACCAAGCCAAGATGCCTGGCGCCATTGTTCACAATGAGACCACAACAACCAACCTTGGAGGTTTTGTAACCATCCTAGCCAAACTCACCCGTCGTGCCTTTGCAGAGCCCCCAAAATATGTTGTGTACCAGGAGCGCACGAGTGATGAGAATCGTCACTTCTGGGCCACGGTGCACATCTATGGTAGGGGTATCTCGCCAGAGCGTCCCTACAGGTTCACCGAAAGGTTAACTTCCTTTGAGCCACAAGCCATTCAGCTAGCAGCTCGAGAGGCTATAGTTCAACTCCGGCACTTGTCACCAAGAGTTAACTGCCGCTCGTTCTATTATTACCCCAGCCGCGACGGATATAGTAGGCCACCCTAGATCGCCAACGGAGACCACGAAACAGACCCTGCATTATTGTATCTTGTGCGCTACCTAAGTGCACTAGAGGCACTATTCGATCAGGTCACCCTTGATCTGATCGCAGCTCGTGGTGAACTTGCTCGCCGAGCCCCGGCAAGAAGAGAGGTGGTGCCCGACGCCGACAACCCCATCGTGCTGTTCGGACAATCGATCGAGTCTTCGAGACCTGCCTCTGCAACCAACTGGAATGCATTTGTATCCTCGGAGGAGCTTCGTCGCCTTTTGGGGACACACTCCAACGGGATTGTGACCACCAATCCCCACGATGGTCATCATCGCTACCCCGATCCTGCAACTCCCCATCCCAATCCAGCAAACCCCGACGGTGAAGCCCAGAGAGAAGCCTCAACGTCCGCAAGGCATGCTCGACTAGATATTAACGAGGTAGACTAAGCCACTCGAGTAGTACCGAGTCTTAGTATTCCTACGCCATGTAATAGTGTGACCTTGTATCACCATGAATAAAATGCAAACCACTTGTATGTTATTATTTTAATAGTACTACAAGTATCCCATGCGTAGATAAAATTTTGGCATTCGGTTGCATATTAAATTTTGGGCGTAGCTACCAAAAACCACCCCACTCGACACCCACAGTAATACGCCACTTTTCGTGAGATATGTATATCTGTGGCATTGACCATGACCTTCATAGAGCAGAACCGACAACCTAGATTGCCCCCACACCGCAGTATGTAACCCAGCCCAGATGCTATATAAGAGGCCACTCCGTGACCTTACCCAGCATCCCCCACTTTGTACACCACCCTCACAGCCATCTTAGCCATGTCGAACCCAAGGATCCATTTGAAAACCCCAGATGCAACCCCAGACAGCTTTGTTAGAATATTGGGGGATTTTACCCACAGAACCATGGGTTCTCCCCCGCCACCACAGTACGAGCTGTTCAAATCGAGGATCACCCCATTCGCCTCGAAATATTGGGCAGTAGTGCACCTCCCTCCCGTGAATCCAAACCAAGACCCAACGGAAGTCTCCTTCATGGGGAAATCTATGCCGACTCCGCAAATGGCCATAGAAGTTGCTGCGTACGAAGCGATTACCCGCCTCCGATTCGCAGTACCCTATGCCAGTGAAAGGGGGTATTATTACTTCCCGAGCCGTGCAGCACCCGGAGAAGAAGCATCTTTTCCCAGTGGACGAATAGAGAGAGACCCAGTACTGCCCAACCTTGTTCAGTACGTCATCACTCAAGAGCGTTTGACCCAGCGAGTAATGGATTACCTCCAGAATCTCACTCTGATGAATCCTTAGATCGCCATTGGCAGACCACCGAGGCCAGACTAGGGGCAGCGCATTCTTCGGCTAGTTCATCCGCTTCCCCGGAAGAGGAAGAATGTGTCCCAGTGTCGGAGACATTTCCTTAGGACCCCGCATATTTTACTTTTGCGCCGTAGACGCCAAATGTTGTGTTTGTTAGCCTAGCAATTAATTATAGGTTGCAATATGTGTATTATGTCTTAAGATTGTACTGTTAATGAGTTGTTTGGTTTCAATTATATGTGAGTGACTTTTACTGCTGTAATTTTTGGTCAACTATTTTCACTCTCAGAAAATCTCAAGGTGGGGTTTTCTTTGAGCCATTGCAGCAAATAATTTTCCCTAGCATAGATTTAATTTCACATAGCACCACGACAGCAGACTCACAGTCACAGCCACTCGACCACAGGCAATAAGTACAAAACCACGTACCCATTTTGCACCTAACTGATCACCTCACTAACACACCACAGTTTTTCTGAAAGAGAAAATTGTGGGTGATTATTCCTTTGAAGATTGCCGCTAGCACACTGACAGCAGTTAGCGCCCAACACCGACACCTAATCCTCGTGATCACCGCTGCCGCGGAGAGCCAACACTCGGGCATCAGCATCACGGTGATCATCGAGGATCATCGTGCATAAGAGCACCGAGAACCCAAGCAATGTCGCCAACCCTCCACACAGCAGGAGCGTGAACCAGTCCGGACTCACCTCCGCCATTAGAGCCTCGCCTCGAGCTCCTAAAATCAGAAATGAAGGAGAAGGAGGAAGAAGAAGAAACGAGGCCAGGTGTGAAGAAGAGAGAAGCACCACAGTCGTTTTTATAACTCGAGATCGGTGTACGGCGGGCGAAGTTCACCAGCGCCGCTCGTCGCTCGATCGCCGGTGTTCGGAGGCGAATCCACGAGGTGACTGCACGCTGCGCCGGCAGCTAGCACGCCGCGCACTACCGCAGTACGGCCCTAGACGCCCTACGCGCTAGACGCCACCGGTAGAGAAAGCGCGGAAAAGCGCACACGAGAGAGAGAAGAGGAGAGCCAGAGGTAGGAGAAGAGACTGACAGCGGGCCCTGGGTCCACCTGTCAGCCAGAGAGAGCACTATGCACTCGGGTACGACCAGAGAATTTTGGAATTTATAATTTTATTAATTATAAATTTACCGTAGCCCTAAGTAGAAATTTCTCGGTTTCCCAACCAAAGACTTTCCCACAGCGCCAGTACTCCACTGTAGTTGCATCGATTATCAGCATTCTCACTGTAACCACGTCGTATCGTGTGAGTAGGATATTTGTTTTTCGTGTTATCACCGCAAGGTAGTAGGAGTGATGTTTTTGAAACCGTCCTTAGCAAATCTTGAGGACGAGATTTTTCTTAAGGGGGGTAGTGTTGTAACACCCCAAAAATTTAATCAAGTTTTATTAATTTAAAATTTTGCTCAGAACAATAATTTCTAATTTTCTAATCCTCTATGGATTTCAGAATCACTTCTTCTCCCTGAATTATAAGATTTTCCCTCCAAGTAGTAGTTTTTCAAAAATATTATGAGAGTTGAAGATTTGCTTGAAAACATTTCATTTTTTGACTTGATGTGATCAGTGGAAGCATTTTTATATTATTTTGCCAAACTTATTTCTTTTTGAAATGGCATTTTCATTCTTTTAAGAGCCTCATTTGCACTAGAACCATTTGATAAATTCATTTAATAATTCCACAAAAATTTTTAGATGTCATGTGATGTCCCTGGATCACTTTTATGCAGAAACATAGCTTAGTGTTTTGTAAAACTTGAGCAAAGCATCCTATTTTCTATTCTGGACCAGTTCGAGGTTTTGAACTGCAACCCCAATTTATCTTGCCCTAATGCCCTTGGGATTTTTCCTACTTATAGTAAGCCCTACCAAACCCTTAAGCCCAGAAGCTTGGCTGCATTGGCATAGTGCAAGCTCATGCTATAACTCCATTTAGTTTCTGTCCAGAGATAAACTTTTATAAAACTTACACTAGGAAATTTTTGTTTTGCCAAAACTAACCTTGCCATCATTTTTATCATCTAAAGAGACCCCAACCTGGAAATTTTGGTGGCCAGTAAAGTCCCCTAGGTGGTCTTGGCATTCTGCCAAACACCTTGTGTGCATGACCAGTTTTGACATAGTTTTTAGTTTGCATTATGTATTTGGTTTCCTTGCCATACCAGCATGTCTAGTAGGCTTAGTGCACACCCACAAAATATCCTGGAAACTTGCAGCTCCATCCAAGCCCTTTGGCACGCTCTGTCATTATGTCGAGCACCTGCCGTGCATGTCCAGAGCGCGCCCAGAGCGTGTTTATTGCATGCCTACGCGTTCGAACCGCCGCACCTCACCTACCACCGTCCCTGGCTCTTACTCGCCCGTAGGGACACGCCCCCGTCCCCTCCAAGCCCGCAGAGTCGCTCAGCCGCCCCCTGGAGCCCCGCAGCGCCGCCACCAGAGCTACCTTGGCGGCTACCCACCGGCTGCAGCCGGCCCCGACCATGGCAGCGCCGTCCAAGCCGTCGCCGCACGCCAGCTAACCCCTTGAGCAGTGCCTAGCTCGTCCGCTAGTCCCTGGATGCCAGCCGGCCAGCGCCACGTCGCCTGTGGCCACAGTGGCGGCTCACCGGCGATCTTATCCTCAGCCGCGGCGGAACCGGCATCAGCCGGCTATAAATAGCAACCCCGAGCACGATGCGCTCGTCAGTAGCCTCACCCCAGCCATAGCTAGCTTCCCCTAGTAGCGAATTGTCCAGTGGAGGTCATCTTGCTCGCCTCCGGTAGCTTCGGCCGCCGCAACTCTCTGGTTAAATCCGAGCAAGCCAGAGCGTCCCCTCCTCGCTCTCGCCACCATCCACCTTCCCTCGACCCCGCGAAGCCATTCCCCCTCTGACCCTAGCTCGGGAGCCGCCGTAGAGGAGATCCCAATTTGACCCGAAACCGCCGTCCGCCTCGAAGCTCGCCGCTGACGACCTTGCCCTCCTCTCCGGCCATGGAGACCACCGGGAAGACCGTCCAGAAGCGATGGACCCATCCCCGCCCTCGTAGCCCCGTGAGAAGCCGCCAATCACCGGCGAAGATCGCCGGAGCTCTGCCTCTGCCGTCGGCAAGGGAGAAGGAGCGTGCAATGACTGATCAAACCTGACCAGTGGGTCCGACGACCCCACTGTCAGTGACTGGCCGAGCCCACCGGAGCGTTTAGTGAAAACGTATTCGCCCCGGGTACGTTTCTCTTTTGCGAAAGCGTATTCCTTGTCGAAACGTTTTCTTTTCTGTTTTATTTTTAAAAACCAGATTTTGACCAGAGTTTGACTGGCTCTAGTTCTTAAACCACAAACCCAACTGAGCTGATTCTTTTTCCCACCTCTCTTAAATTTCATCTAGTTTATTTTAAGATTTATTCGAAAATTTTCCAAACAACTTTTCAGTACTGTTTTGAAATGTATGTTGATTTGAATATTTTCAAAAATAGGATATTGGAGGGAAGATAAAAAACTTTCAAAAGTTTTGGTGTGCACATCACCTATCTACACATTGAAGGCAAGCATTCTGAACCTTGGTATAATATATGCTATGTGTTGTTTGATGTGATATGGAACCTCACCATTATGTTAAATGAAATGAGCATTATTTCATGTCAAGGTATGATCATGCTCATAAGTGCAAGATAAAAATTTCTTATTGTTGGAATTGAGATACATGTGACAGTAGTCACCACCTTGTGCCACTCATGCCTACCGGAAGGAATCCGGAAAGAGTCGTTGTCTCGGGTAGACACGAGCTTGGTGCTGACATCTCGTTGTGACGAGAATGAGCAGTGAGGCAAGATGGGGCATGATGAGGTGTGATTCTATCCGGAATTGTGAAACATAATTGTTGTGCTAACCATGCAGGAAACACATAAACCTCCTGAGTCGACCGTGGATCAAGTCTTGTTCCAGCAACCCCCATACTTGTTTCGTACTACCACTTGTCCCTGCCGCAGGTAGGGTTCGGTTCAGTAAGTTGTCAACCCATTTCTTAGCACACACCATACAGAGAGGCCATAGTGAAAGATACCAGTGGCCCCTGGTAGGCATGTCACTTGGTCCGGGGACATGGGTGTTCCGGTTGGACTGAGGGGGTAGCTTCCCTGTTTTGCGCGCGGTATAAATTTTGTGATCCCATGCTAATCGAGATTGTGGTCTCCCCACTTAGAGTTTTGCTTAACGGTGTCGTGGGTGATTCCAGGCACCGGTAAGTTAAGCTGGTGTGTGCGGGTCAGGTGTGTTTTCAACTAAAAACCCGTAAGCGGAATTAGTCTCGGAATGACTAAGGGAATCCGTTACTCGTGGGTAAGGAGTACAACCTCTGCAGAGTAAACATCTATTCGAATAGCCGTGTTCGCGGTTAAGGACTACAGTCTGGGATAGGTCAAGTGTCGGTCTTAGTGTCGGTCTTCGGTGGAATTCTTCTAAATCAAAATATTGATCAAGAAGTGTGACGAATGATTTTTATGATTATTATTGTTATGGACTAACCATTTCTATTATGTGAATTGTTGAGTATCCCTGGGATGGTTCTACCTCCCGGATACTCATTAAGATTATTCATTTTCTTTATAAGCCCTTTTTGTGGCGTCGCTCAGACACCCGACTATGGCACATGTGTTATTTACCTCCTTTATAAGCCCTTTATGTGGCGTCGCACAGACGCCCGACTGCGGCACGCATGCTATTTATTTTCTTATAAGCCCTTTATGTGGCGTCGCACAGACGCCCGACTGCAGCACACATGCTATTTATTTTCTTATAAGACCTTTATGTGGCGTCGCTCAGATGCCCGACTAAGGCATGTTTTATATTTTACCCTTTCGAGGCGTCGCTTCAGACACCCGATCAGATCATTTTATTTTCATTCTCTGATTGCTTATACATGCTTAACATGAATTATCTGCTTACCTGCAACAGAAATTTTATCTTGTGACTATCTGAATGATCATAAACTATTTCAGTGCATGAATGCCACCTGCTTTATTATATCTATTTTCATGATGTTTGTGAGTACATTCAAACGTACTCACTGGCTTATCCCTGGCTATTGTCTGGCCATATTGCGTATTTGGAGAGGAGCATTATGGCGATAACCCCGGATCCTAGGCATCGAAGATAGTAGCCACGTGAAGATAGGAGTTATCCAGGTCAGCTGTTCCTGTGGGAAATGGAGTCCCATAGACGCTGGAGATCCCGAACCGCTTCCGCCACCAACCATTAGAAAACTTTGTTGTACTCCATGGACCATCATGGTCCTGTACACCAGATTTTGTAATTTTCTTGGAAATTTTGTATCAAGAATGTGTCCACCAGCTAACAGTAATCCTGGGGCTGGTGAGCACACGGACCATTTACTGGGAAATAAATATCCTGGAAAACCGGTCCTGACACGAAGTGTACCATTCCGAGTGGCTGGCCAACTCAGTGTTGGTGCCCAAGAAGGACAAGTCCCTCCGGATGTGCATCGACTTCAAACACCTCAATCGGGCCTGCCCGAAAGATCCTTTTCCCCTTCCCCGCATAGATCAGATAGTAGATTCCACTCCCAGATGTGAACGCCTGCCATTCCTGGATGCGTACTCCGGGTACCACCAGATCCGAATGTATGGACCAGATGAAATAAAAACAGCCTTCATCACCCCATTCGGGTGTTTCTGCTATATCACTATGCATTTCGGTCTCAAGAATGCGGGGGCAACCTTTATGCGCATGATACAAAAATGCTTACAAAAGCAAATCAGTGGGAACATGGAGGCATATATGGATGACATCGTGGTCAAGTCAAGGAAAGGTTCCGACCTCTTGACAGACCTCACCGAAACCTTCGCGAATCTGCGGCGCTTTTAGATAAAACTTAATCCTGCAAAATGCACATTCAGAGTTCCATCGGGTAAGCTACTCGGTTTTCTCGTTTCCGAACGGGGAATCGACGCTAATCCCGACAAAATCGGTGCCATCGTCCGAATGAAGAAACCAGTCCGTCTGCATGACGTGAAAAAGCTCACGGGATGCCTTGCAGCCCTGAGCAGATTCATCTCTCGACTCGGTGAGAAGGCACTGCCTTTTACCGATTGATGAAGAAGTCCGATAGCTTTGAATGGACTCCTGAAGCGCAAGCCGCATTCGATGAACTCAAGGCCTTGCTTTCCACCCAGCCGGTGCTAGCTGCTCTGAGCAACCGAGAGCCTTTGCTCTTGTACATCATAGCTACTAGCCAAGTGGTCAGCACTGTCCTCACTTTGGAGCACGAGGAATCAGGAAAAGCATTCAAAGTGCAAAGACCCGTCTATTACATCTTAGAAGTCTTGACTCCTTCCAAGCAAAGGTATCCGCACTACCAGAAGTTGGTTTATGGTATCTACCTTACTATTAAGAAGGTAGTTCATTACTTCCAAGAGCACTCGGTCACGGTTATCAGCGATGCCCCCCCTGTCGGAAATCCTGCATAACAGAGACGCCATGGGCCGAGTGGCAAAATGGGCGATTGAGCTCCTTCCGTTGGAGATCAAGTTCGAAGAAGACAATCAAGTCTCAAGCACTTGTGGACTTTTTGGCCGAGTGGATAGAACAGGAACAACCAGTCCCGAGTATCCCCGAACACTGGACAATGTTTTTTGATGGATCCAAGATGCTCCAAGGATCCGGAGCCAGAGTGGTTCTCGTTTCCCCCATGGGAGACCGATTGAGCTACGTCCTTCAAATCCACTTCGATTCGTGTAACAACGAGGCCGAGTACGAAGCCCTCATGTACGGGCTCCAAATGGCTATCTTGCTCGGTATCCGACGCCTGATATTCGGTGACTCAGACCTCATAGTCAATCAAGTGATGAAGGAATGGGATATCCGGAGTCCGGCTATGACCGGGTACTAGAATGCAATCCAGAAATTGGAGAATAACTTTGAAGGCTTGGAGCTGCATCACATACCCCGAGTGAAGAACCAGGCCGCTGATGACTTAGCCAAGATCGGCTCCACTCGGCGGGTCGTGCCGAAAGGCATATTTCTTGAGCACCTACGCTGTCCTTCAGCCAAAGAAGATCCTTTTACTGAGGAGCCCCCACAAGCAGTCGGACCATCAAACCTGTTGGCGTTCTGGGATCGGGGGCACCCAGACCTGCCTGCCTGCGGCCCAACGCGTAGCCCAACTCGACGGCCCAGTACGGCCTGGCGACAAACCCCTCAAGGCAAGACCCTCGTGAGGGCCCCGGCCTCGCGAGGAGAACGACGCCAAGACCTCCAGAGGAGCGGCCTCCCCAGGTGGCCTCCTGAGGATTGGAGGTTCCTATGCAAGTACCTGGCCTCAGGAGGCAACGATGACGTGAGCCATGACGACCAAGGCCAGCGGGCGCAGAGGGGACAGTTTCCCCTTTGGTGCTAAGGAAGCAAGGACGTACGCGGGTTCCCAAGGAATCCCCCAAAGGTTTCCTTCCCAGTGCAACAAGATCGAGACCACGAGCTGGGCAGGACGGATGTCATCGTCGAGCCCACCTCTGCGTCATGCCCGGTTGCTTTGCAGGCGAAGACTGCCTTTAGTCAGGATAAGCTGTACCTCCTGCCCCCCTTCAAATTTGGCCGTTGTGGGATCCCTTCCCGCCTAAACGATAAGGGAAGAGGACCCAGGCCACTATAAATAGGGGCCAGTCTCCACCATAGAGGAGGACGAAAATTCCCACCACCAAGAGCCCTCGCGAGGTCGCTCACCACTATACTGGTTCATCCCCGAACCTCCTCGTGAGGCCAATCCACCCAAAGCAGGAGTAGGGTTTTACACCACAAGGTGGCCCGAACCTGGGTAAATCGTGTGTCTTTGTTTATTTTCCCGGGGCGTGAGCAGTGGGAGGGGGTTGGGTAGCTGCGAGGTGGAGTAGGATCGGAGGGCGAGCGCACCCCTGTGTTTGAACCTTTCTTGGGTATGCGGAGCCCGATTTCCGACATTTGGCGCGCCAGGTAGGGGTGCGCCGACGTCCTTCGGTTCCGAGGACCCCCGCTTCACCAACCTCATGGCCGGCTCCTGACACGCGCGCCCCGAGGGCTCGGTGCCGGACGGCCGTTACCAGGCCACCAGCGTCATCGCTGCCACCATCGCCGCTCGTGCCACCCATGCGCCGCTGGGCTCCGCGCGCTCCCCTCCACGGCAGAGCGCCCGCCCCACCGCACCTCCCGCGGGGTCCTCCTCAGCCTGTGTCCACGTGGGAGACCTAAACGCGTAGGACGCGCTGCTCATGGCGAGCGAGTTGCTTCGCCATCACCCGACGCACGGGGGCAACGACGCCTGGGCCGACCACATCGCCGAGCTTGTCGCTGTCGCAAGAAGGGCCTTGGCTCCGTACCTTCCTCTCCGACCCCAGGCGCGAGGGGCAGGGGGCTCGGCCAGCGAGCCGTCCCCACCATCGCGCGACAACGCGCCCGACTCCCAGCCCGAGCAGGGTCCGGCCCGTGCTATACTCCTTCTCCTCAGAGTCCCAGTGGCCGGTTTCGGACCGCTGCCCGGCCCCGGCGAGGGCACGCACGAAGGAAGTGACGGGATGTTCCGCGCTCGCCACAACGCACGCGCCCACGACCCGGCGGATCACCGACCGCCCGGGCTTTCCTGGCATGTGCGCACCAACTGACGCATGGACCGGGCAGCTCAAGCCGCCGAACCTGGAGGTAATCACGGCGGAGGCGCGGAGGATGCCCACGGCAACAACCCTCGCCAAGATGGACGCGGCCAACCTCGCGGCAGCGGCGGAGGCGGCCAACTTCGGGCAGAGGCTCAGCGCAGGTGGGTTCGCGGGCCACGCGCCCAGGGCGGCGTCGCCCTGTTGCCTGGGGGGGAGCCAAAGGGAAATCAAATCCCTCGCGCGGCAGCCTATGTTCAAAGCGGCGCCGTGGCAGGCGTCGGCGCCACGAGTCTCGCATCCGCCGCAGGTACCGCCACCCCCTCGTTGTAGGGGGGGGCGGCGCTCCCGGCGCGGCGGCGCCCCTCTTCATGTCGAACCCGGGGGCTCCCACTGCGGGAGCACCTGGCTCGGTCGGCACAACGAAGAGGGCGTCCGGGGGCGTGCAGGGGCGCGCCGCAGGGGGCGCCCTCGTGAGCAGGGAACGCAGTGCCGGGCGCCAGGGCCACAAAAATCGTCGCTCAGGAGATCGGCAGGACGCGAGAGGCACGGGCCACGTGTGGCAGGCGCCGCGAGGGCACCGCGCCAATCGGGTCACGCTCCTAAGGGCCCCATGCGCCCCACGGCTCGGGGGGTGCCGGCACAATCCTCAGGAGGCAGGGCCCGGTGAGGCCCCCGAGGCGCGGCTTGGCTGGCGCCCTGGCGCCTCCCGAGGTGGCTACATCAACACAATACTCCTACGATCGCGCGGCGTGCGTTGCACTCATGTTTGGACCGCGGGAGCACAATCCCGCGGTCACGCGGGGAGCAATGCACTCATGTTTGGGCCATAGGGGTGCGCAACCGCGCCGAAATGCGCGGGGTGACTCAAGAATCGAGTTGGGAACTCCTGAGCCTTGTGCCTGGGGGTTCGCCCAGCTATCTACAACCGTGATACTCTCACGTAATAATGAGTGGGCTGTATACGCCTAGGGTCCCCCGAGGATGCGGAGGGGCCCCCACCCACGCCCAAGTGGAAGCCCCATGCTCCGCGCTGGCGGACGACACGGTCCTCCAATGAATATGCCCACGCCTAGTAGAAGCCCTATGCTCCGCGCTGGGGGAAGACGAAGACTAGCTTAGGTGCTGGACGCGGCTGTTCCTTGCTCCTTTTTGTACCTGAATTTGCCACCTTTTGGAATGAAGTTGAAGTTTTCGCGTCTTATTCAAAAAAAGGGGTGGGAATTTTTCTTCTTTGCAGCGTTTCTCGTTTTGATGTCTCGTTTTAAAAGGTTTGGCACCTGCTAGTTTCTCTCTCTTCCGCGCCACGAGCGGGGGCTGGACACGGTGTGCACCCCACCAAAGCTTTGGCGTTCTGATCCTCGCGCGACGCTCTCGAGCGAGCCAGCAGGCAATATTGCCTCCGGCCCCTGGCCTCAGGAGCGCCCATCTCCTGGCCTTGCCGGGCACCGCGACCCGGCATACCAGTGACGATCGACCCTCGCTCGGGGGCTCAAACCCACGGTCGCCAGAAGAAAGACGGCTAAGGAAAGAAGCTCCGGAGGAGCACGCCCTCGCGACGCAGGAACCCGCTACAAGCACGCCAAGCTAAGTTATCCTAATCGCGAGGAGCGGAAACATTTCAATTTGCAATGACATAAATGCTAGGGTGCAAAAACGGAAAACGCTAACATAAAGGCGCAAACACCATAGTTTATTACACGCCCCCATGGGGCTCTCCATGACTATTGATGCAGGGAATAAAAGCAAAAGACGGCCTTCCGAGGACCGTCACTCCTGAGGCCTCGAGAGGCGGGCCTCGCGAGCGACGCCCCCCCCCACGCGAGCCGTTCGTGCACCAAAGGCGAACCCCTAAGTGCCGTGCCTCAGGAGCCTTCGCGCCATCAACGCTCGAACATGAAGGAGATGGCCCCCCTCGCGTGCACTCGCGGGGCTGGCACGGGCGCTACAGCAAAGGAAAGACAACGCAGAAGAGGGATAGTCGGGCTCTCGTGGCGCCGCCCCGGAGAACCAGGCGTTGGGGTGGCCCATGTCTCCTCAGGACGTCAGCCTCGCGAGATTCGGTGGGCGGCCACCGCTGGGGGCTACGCGGCGCCCCCGCGGGACCTCCCGAGGAGAGTCCGGGGCAAAGCAACAGCCTGGCGAGGCAAGTACAGGTACAAGAAAGCGTGCAGGAGCGCGCCAAGGAGAACGAAAAACCTCGCGGAAGGAATGAGGACGCTCCGAGCATACCGGGCAACTACTACTCAAAAGCAAAGGTATAATACAAACGTTTAACGCCCTCTAGGGGCCGAATGTTTCTTGATGCAACAGGAGTGAAGAAAGAGGAGCTCAGGCAGAGGAGGCGCTGTCTCCGTCGTGGCTCCCGAAGGTCTCAGTGCCGGAGCTGCCGCCTTCCTCGGAGGACATCGCCTGGGCAAACCGCTCGACTAGGAACTCCACGTGCTCGCGCACCTCGTCCCTGAGGGGCCTCCGGAGCTCCTCGGGCACCGGCTCCGTCGCGCGGGAGAGGTCGAGTGCGGGGGCGTGGTGGCGCAAGTTGGAGAGGACACGCGTCAGCGCGCTTCCAAAAGGTCGCACGCGCTGGACTCGATGTCCTCATCCACCTGGGAGACGCCAGACTCCAGCGCCTCCACCACCTTGTCGAAGAAGTTGAGGTAGCCCCCGTTGCCGTGTGCACACGGAAGCGCGGGGGCTTCCCCGACGAACCGGCGGACCGCGCTGCCCGCGCGCCGGGCGATGTCCAGGTACTGCTTGGCGCGTTGCGCCTCCATCATCTTCGCGAGCGCCGCGTCGTCCTGGGCTGCCTGCACAGCGTTGGCGGCCCCCTCGACCTGGGCCTGGAGGGATGCCAGCTCCGCCATGGTGTCCTCCTCACCCGAAGCGTGGCTTGGAGAGTGGCCTCAGCGCCCTGTAGCTGGGTCCTGAGCACGTCCACCTCGCCCTGAAGCGCGTCAAGCCTGCGCCTCTTGGGCGTGGGCGCCCTGAAAGGGGTTGGTGATCAGACTCGATGAGCCAGGCAAGATTCGCAAGAAAGGGCGGAGGCGATGACACACTTATTCGTCGGTAGCGGTCCAGCACCGGCGCGCCTGGACCGGCCCCGAAGGCTGACCCCCGCCGCCCCCAGGAGATGGTGGCGGCGCCAAAGATTTCGCTCGTGCTCCGGCGCTTGAAGCACTTCCCCCGGATGCCATGAGAAGGAGAAAGGGGGAAGAGGGCGGTGTTCCTGCGAAGGTGGAGAATGGGAAGGTGTGCGAGGATGGCACTGCCCCTCGGGTGAGGCGGGTTTATAGGCGCAACCGCGGTCCCCGAGGCGTCATGGGGAGTGGAGGCGACGCGCGCTCCTCGGGCGACGTGTGTCGAACTTGACCGGCGGGCATCCCTGTCTCACGTTGCCTCATTCCCCCTGTCGGGTCACTTCAGCGTGGGCCGGCGAGGAAGGAAAACACAAGAGGGCGGCGTCAATCAAGGAAGGGCAATGATGACCGACGCAGCGCTCAGGCCTCGCATCAACTTGACTCGGGGCGGTTCCCGAGGCCTTGGGGAAGAGGATGAGTCCCGCGACCTACCAGGCGTCATGCGTCAAGCCTGGCCCGCAGGCGATGGGGTCCCGCAGCGCTTCAGCCTTCCTTCCTTGGCTTCGCCCCGAAGCCAGCCCAAGCACGCCTTGGGCCCAGGGGCTACTGTCGGCGTTCTGGGATCGGGGGTACCCAGACCTGCCTGCCTGTGGCCCAGCACGTGGCCCACCTCGACGGCCCAGTACGGCCTGGCGACAAACCCCTCAAGGCAAGACCCTCGTGAGGGCCCCGGCCTCGCGAGGAGAATGACGCCAAGAACTCCAGAGGAGCGGCCTCCCCAGGTGGCCTCCTGAGGAGCGGAGGTTCCTATGCAAGTACCTGGCCTCAGGAGGCAGCGATGACGTGAGCCATGACGACCAAAGCCAGCGGGCGCCAGCAAGCGCAGAGGGGACAGTTTCCCCTTTGGTGCTAAGGAAGCAAGGACGTACGCAGGTTCCCAAGGAATCCCCCAAAGGTTTCCTTCCCGGTGCAACAAGACCGAGACCAAGAGCTGGGCAGGACGGATGTCATCGTCGAGCCCACCTCTGCGTCACGCCCGGTTGCTTTGCAGGCGAAGACCGCCTTTAGTCAGGATAAGCTGTACCTCCCTCCCCCCTTCAAATTTGACCGTTGTGGGATCCCTTCCCGCCTGAACGATAAGGGAAGAGGACCCAGGCCACTATAAATAGGGGCCAGTCTCCACCATAGAGGAGGACGAAAATTCCCACCACCAAGAGCCCTCGCGAGGTCGCTCACCACTGTACTGGTTCATCCCCGAACCTCCTTGTGAGGCCAATCCACCCAAAGCAGGAGTAGGGTTTTACACCGCAAGGTGGCCCGAACCTGGGTAAATCGTGTGTCTTTGTTTATTTTCCCGGGGCGCGAGCAGTGGGAGGGGGTTGGGTAGCTGCGAGGTGGAGTAGGATCAGAGGGTGAGCGCACCCCTGTGTTCGAACCTTTCTTGGGTCTGCGGAGCCCGATTTCCGACAGAACCCGACTGAAGTTGACATTCCAGCTGTGGTGGATCTCGTCCATGAGATGTTGGTGATCACTCCCGAGTGGACCCAACCTTACTTAGCGTATTTTCTCCAACAAGAGCTCCCTGAAGATGAAGAGGAGGCCCGGCGGATCGTCCGGCGATCCAAATCCTTTGAAGTGATGGGAGAATAGCAATACAAGAAAAGCACTACAGGTGTAACACAGAAATGCATTTCCCTAGAGGAAGGGCTGCAGATCCTGTACGAGATTCACTCAGGAACCTGCGGCCATCACGCGTCCTCTCGGACGTTGGTCGCGAAGGCGTTCCGTGCGGGTTTTATTGGCCCCGGGCCAACGAAGCAGCGAAGGACTTGGTCGACCTCTGTGTTGGGTGTCAGCTTTATAAGAACCAGACACACAAGCCTGCATCGACACTAAAGACCATCCCGCTCACCTGGCCGTTCGTCGTGTGGGGTCTCGATATGGTCGGTCCTCTGCGTACCCGGTCAAGCGGGTTTACCCATCCGCTGGTTGCAGTGGATAAGTTCACCAAGTGGGTCGCAGCGAAGCCCATCAAAAGCTTGGATGCATCTACTGTTGTCAGTTTCATTCGGCAGATTATCTTCAGATTCGGAATCCCTCATGACATAATCACCGATAACGGGAAGAATTTCGATTCGGATGAGTTCCGTGAGTTCTGCTATTCTCAAGTAACTCGGGTCAACTATGCTTTCGTAGCTCACCCGCAGTCGAACGGACATGCAGAGCGAGCGAATGGAATGATTCTGCAAGGATTGAAGCCCCGATTGATAAGAGATTTGGAGTACGCTGCAGGAGACTGGGTTGAAGAACTACCATCTGTCCTATGGGGCATTTGGACGACCCTAAATCGCTCAACCAAATGCACTCCATTTTTCATGGTTTACGGATCTGAAGCCGTCTTGCCGAGTGACGTATGTCACAATGCTCCCTGAGTGGAGCTTTATAATGAAGATGAAGCAGAAGTAGTGCGTCAAGACAGTCTGGATCTCTTAGAAGAAGAGAGAGAGCTAGCTCTAGTCAGATCGACGCTTTATCAGCAGGACCTGAGGCATTACTATGACATGCAGGTCAGAGGACGCGCTTTCCAAGAAGGTGACCTTGTCCTCCGATTAGACCAACAAAAGCCACACAAGCTGGCGCCACCATGGCAAGGGCCTTTCGCGATCTCCAAAGTCCTGAACAACGGAGCTTATCGGTTGTATAACTTCACCGCTGGAGCGGAAGAGCCCCGAGCGTGGAACGCGGATTTTCTCTGCAAGTTCTACACTTAAAATAGAAAACACTCTGTCATTCCTATAATGAGTTTCCGAGTTGCTTTAATGGATAAAAGTCTCTACTTTGTCATTATTTTTTTACCTTTTTCACCCTGGTGATGCTTGTAACCTTCCTCACCCCCAATGGGTGCATGGATTGACTTAGCCGCGAACCTGATTTCGCCTAAGTTGAAAACTACTCCGAGTGAGGACATCGTCCACACTCGGGGGCTTAGTCGCGAACCTGATTTCGCCTAAGTTGAAAACTACTCCGAGTAAGGACATCGTCCACACTCGGGGCGCTTAGTCGCGAACATGATTTCGCCTAAGTGAAAAACTACTCCGAGTGAGGACATCGTCCACACTCGGGGGCTTAGTCGCGAACCTGATTTTGCCTAAGTTGAAAACTACTCCGAGTGAGGACATCGTCCACACTCGGGGGCTTAGTCGCGAACCTGATTTCGCCTAAGTGAAAAACTACTCCGAGTGAGGACATCGTCCACACTCGGGGGCTTAGTCGCGAACCTGATTTCGCCTAAGTAAAAAACTACTCCGAGTGAGGACATCGTCCACACTCGGGAGCTTAGTCACGAACCTGATTTTGCCTAAGTGAAAAACTACTCCGAGTGAGGACATCGTCCACACTCGGGAGCTTAGTCGCGAACCTGATTTCGCCTAAGTTAAAAACTACTCCGAGTGAGGACATCGTCCACACTCGGGGGCTTAGCCGCGAACCTGATTTCGCCTAAGTTAAAAACTACTCCGAGTGAGGACATCGTCCACACTCGGGAGCTTAGTCGCGAACTTGGTTTCGCCTAAGTGAAAAACTACTCCGAGTGAGTACATCGTCCACACTCGGGGGCTTAGTCGCGAACCTGATTTCGCCTAAGTTGAAAACTACTCCGAGCGAGGAGATCATCCACACTCGGGGGCTTAGTCGCGAACCTGATTTCGCCTAAGTGAGAAACTACTCTGAGTGGGGACATCGTCCACACTCGGGGTCTTAGTCGCGAACCTGATTTCGCCTAAGTGAAAAACTACTCCGAGTGAGGACATCGTCCACACTCGGGAGCTTAGTCGCGAACCTGATTTCTCCTAAGTGAAAAAACTACTCCGAGTGAGGACATCGTCCACACTCGGGAGCTTAGTCGCGAACCTAATTTCGCATAAGTTAAAAACTACTCCGAGTGAGGACATCGTCCACACTCAAGGGCTTAGCCGTGAACCTGATTTCACCTAAGTTAAAAACTACTCCGAGTGAGGACGTCGTCCACACTCGGGGGCTTAGCCGCAAACCTGATTTCGCCTAAGTTAAAAACTACTCTGAGTGAGGACATCGTCCACACTCGGGGGCTTAGCCGCAAACCTGATTTCGCCTAAGTTAAAAACTACTCCGAGTGAGGGTATCATCCACACTCGGGGACTTAGCCGCGATCAAGAAATCGTCTAAGTCAAAGAACCACTCCGAGTGAGGATACCATCCACACTCGAGAGCTGAGCCAAACGCTCAAATAGTCAAATAAAGGTGATCAAACTGCGTATAACTCAAAGCAAAAGTGCAGATAGTTGTGGCCGACAAGTCACATCGAATGTACGGTTATAGAAACCACTTGGCATACCGAGGCAAATATCACTTAAAGTTTTTTATCCGAGGATCACTCGGCTGCGGTCAGAGTTGCCTCATTCATGAAGGTGTCGAGGTCGATGAAGTCCGCGATCCGAGTGGCGGCCGCAAGGAATGTCTCCATGAAGTCTTCAGTCTTGGCATTCTTCTTGTTGGCGACTGATACGTCCATTTTGCATCATGATTTCTTATCACTATCTACCTTATTTTTGTCCATTATTCCACATTATCATACAATTCTTATGCTTATTCTCTGTGAATATGCAAGGTACATCACAAGGAGGGAAATATCTGGAAACTGGAATTCTGGACCGGAAAACCGAGAAAAAGGCAGAAAAATCACGAGTCTCAGAATGACCTGAAAATTTACGGAGAATATTTTTGGAATATTTAAGAATTTCTGGAGCAAAAATATACCAGAGAGGGGCTGCCAGCAGGCCACAAGCCAATAGGCCACGCCCCCTGGGGGCGCGGCCAGATGGGTTGGGGGCCCCCTGCTGGTCCTCCGATGCCCCTCTTCTCCTATATGGTGTGTTTTACCCTAGAAAAAATAATAAGCAACCTTTCGGGATGAAGCGCCGCCGTCTCGAGGCGGAAACCTGGGCAGAGGCCCTTTTGCACTCCGGCGGTCAGATTCTGCCGGGGAAATCCCTCTCCGGGAGGGGGAGATTGAAGCCATCGTCATCACCAACGCTTCCTCCTTCGTGGGAGGACCAATCTTCATCAAGCTCTTCACCAGCACCATCTCATCTCCAACCCTAGTTCATCTCTTGTATTCAATCTTTGTCGCAAAACCTCAGATTGGTACCTGTGGGTTACTAGTTGTGTTGATTACATCTCGTAGTTGATGCTTGTTGGATTACTTGGTGGAAAAGATTATGTTCAGATCCTTAATTATCATTATTACTCCTCTGATCTTGAACATGTTGATGATGTGTGAGTAGTTACTATTGTTCCTGAGGACATGTGAGAAGTCTTGTTATTAGTAATCTTGTGAAGTTGGTATGCGTTCGATATTTTGATGATATGTATGTTGTTACTTCTCTTAGTGGTGTCATGTGAACGTCGACTACATGACACTTCACCATGTTATGGGCCTAAGGGAATTCATTGTGGAGTAACAAGTAGATGATGGGTTGCGAGAGTGACAGAAGCTTAAACCCTAGTTTATGCGTTGCTTCATAAGGGGCTGATTTGGATCCACATGTTTCATGCTATGGTTAGATTTATCTTAATTCTTCTTTCGTAGTTGCGGATGCTTGCGAGAGGGGTTAATCATAAGTAGGTTGTTAGTTCAATTAAGAACAACAACTTAGCACCGGTCCACCCACATATCAAATTATCAAAGTAGCGAACGTGAATCAACTCAACATGATGAACATGACTAGACAGAAATTCCCATGTGTCCTCGGGAGCACTTGCTTAATATAAGAGTACTTTCAGGCCCGTCCTTTGCTACAAAAAGGATTGGGCTACCTTGCTTCACCATTTTTACTATTTTTACTTGTCACTTGTTACGAATTATCTTGCTGCAAAACTATCTACCACTGTTACTCACAGCACTTGCAGAGAATACCTTGCTGAAAACTGCTTATCATTTCCTTCTGCTCCTCGTTGGGTTTGACACTCTTATTTATCGAAAGGACTATGATTGATCCCCTATACTTGTGGGTCATCAAGACTCTTTTCTGGCGCCGTTGCCGGGGAGTGAAGCGCCTTTGGTAAGTGGAAATTGGTAAGGAAACATTTTCTATATGTGCTGAAATTTACTGTTGCTTGTCACTATGAGCAGTCACCCTTTGAGTGGCTTGTTCGGGGCATCTTCGCCCCGAATGGAAGATAAGGAAATTGTTCCTCCACCTACTGCACCTACTAAAAATATTTATTATGAGATTCCTTCGGGTATGCTTGAAATACTATTGTCTGATCCTTATGATGGTACGACTCATCCTGATTTCCATTTGATAATCGTCGATGAGGTTTGTGGATTATTTCAGCTTGCAGGTTTGTCTAGGGACGAAGTTAAGAAGAAAGTTTTCCCTTTATCTTTGGAGGGGAAATCATTATTGTGGTATAGGCTATTGGATAATATTGAATCATGGTATTGGAATCGCTTGAAGCTGGAATTTCATCAGAAGTTTTACCCAATGCATCTAGTTCACCGTGATCGGAATTATATATATAAACTTTGGCCTCGCAAGGGAGAAAGCATCGCTCAAGCTTGGGGGAGTCTGAAATCTATGATGCACACTTCCCCCAAACATGAGCTTCCAAGAAAAATGTTTATACAAAAATTTTATGCTCGACTTTCTCATGATGATAAAAAATTATTGGATTCTTCTTCCTCGGGCTCATATATGAATGAAACTATTGAATTCAAATGGGATATTTTGGAAAGAATTAAACGCAACTCTAAAGATTGGGAGCTCGACAAAGGTAACGAGTCAGGTATAAAACTTAATTTTGATTGTGTTAAATCTTTTATGGAAACCAACACCTTTCATGAGTTTAGCAACAAATATGGTATTGACTCTGAAATAGTAGCTACTTTCTGTGAATCATTTGCTACTCATGTTGATCTTCCCAAAGAAAAGTGGTTTAAATATCATCCTCCCATCAAACCACCATTAGAGGAACTAATTAAAATTGAGAAAGAAGAGATAATTGTTAGTCATGCTGATCCTATTGTTCCCACTGCTTACATTGAGAAACCTCCTTTTCCTGTTAGAATTCGGGAACATGCTAAGTTACAACTGTGGTCAATAAAAGTCATGTTAGGACATCTACACCTCCTGAACAAATAAATGTTGAACCTAAAGTTGCTATGATTAAGGACCTCTTAGTTGATAATATTGATGGTCAAGTTATCTACCTCTGTGATGAAGCTGCTAGAATTGCAAAACCTGTTAGAAACGAGCGAGATGAGCTCGATAAGAATAAACCAGTTGTAGGCATGCCTATTGTCTCAGTTAAAATTGGAGATCATTGTTATCATGGCTTGTGTGACTTAGGTGCTAGTGTCAATGCTATACCGTTCACCTTATATCAAGAAATTATGAATGACATAGCACCCTCTACTATTGAAGATATTGATGTTACTATTAAACTTGCAAACCGAGACACTATTTCGCCACTTGGGATTGTTAGAGATGTTGAAGTTTTATGTGGAAAGGTCAAGTACCCCGCTGATTTCTTAGTTCTTGGTTCAAAACAAGATAACTTTTGTCCCATTATATTCACTAGGCCTTTATTGAACACTATTAATGCTGAAATCAATTGTGCTACTGAAAAGGTTAAAGTAAGATTTGGTGATGTGTCTCATGAATTTAATTTCTCCAAGTTTACTAATCAAACGCAAGAGAAGGAATTACCTAGTAAATATGAAATGATTGGTCTTGCTTCTATTGTCGTACCGCCTACTGATCATCTAGAACAATATTTGTTAGACCATGAGAATGATATGAAAATTAATGAAAGGAATGAAATAGATAAGATTCTCCTCGAACAAACACCTATTCTCAAACACAACTTACCAGTTGATATTGTACGGGATCCTCCTCCACCTAAAGGAGACCCCGTGTTTGAATTAAAGACTTTACCTGATACTTTGAAATATGCTTATCTTGATGAAAAGAAGATATATCATGTTATTATCAGTGCTAACCTTTCAGAGCATGAAGAAAGAAGATTACTTAAAACTCTTAGGAAGCACATGGCTGCTATTGGATATAGTCTCGATGATCTAAAGGGCATAAGCCCCACTCTATGTCCATGCTACAAACGATAAAAAGACATCCAGCCTTGCTATCCCACGTCAAAGCATCCCCAAATGTCCATGCTACAAAAGAAAAGAATATGTGATGAACATGTTAGGCAACATTCCACATCAAAAATTCTGTTTTTATCATTTACCTACTCGAGGACGAGTAGGAATTAAGCTTGGGGATGCTGATACGTCTCCAACGTATCTATAATTTTTGCTTGTTCCATGCTATTATATTATCATTCTTGGATGTTTTACAATCATTTTATAGCAACTTTATATCATTTTTTTGGGACTAACCTATTGACATAGTGCCAAAGTGCCAGTTGCTGTTTTTGCTTGTTTTTTACTTCGCAGAATATCAGTACCAAACGGAGTCCAATCGTGACGAAACTTTTTGGAGAATTTTTTTGGACCAGAAGAAGGCCAGTGGGCCAAAGAAGTAACCAGGAGGGAGCCCAGGCCGCCCACAACCCACCAAGGCGCGCCAGGGGCCCCGGGCGCGCCCTGATGGCTTGTGTCCGCCTCGGGAGTCCCCTCCACCACCTCTGAGATCTATAAATATCCAAATATTCTAGAAACCCTAGAGGAGTCGACGAAAAATACATCCAGCCGCCGCAAGTTCTAGAACCACGAGATCCAATCTAACACCATCACGGAGAGGTTCATCATCCTCATTGGTGCCTCTCCGATGATGCGTGGGTAGTCCACCATAGACCTATAGGTCCGTAGGCAGTAGCTAGATGGCTTCCTCTCTCTCTTTTGATTCTCAATACAATGGTCTCTTGGAGATCTATTTGATGTAAACTTTTTGCGGTGTGTTTGTTGGGATCCGATGAACTTTGAGTTCATGATCAATTTCTATCCATGAATATTATTTGAGTCTTCTTTGATCTCTTACATGCATGATTACTTATAGCCTCGTATTTCTTCTTCGAATCTTTGGTTTAGTTAGGCCAACTGGATCGATTTTTCTTGCCATGGGAAGAGGTGCTTTGTGATGGGTTCGATCTTGCGGTGTCCTCTCCCAGTGACAGAAGGGGCAGCGAGGCACGCATGTATCATTGCTATTAAGGATAACAAGATGGGGTCTATTCCTATATGAATAGATCTTGTCTACATCATGTCACCGTTCTTATTGCATTACTCCGTTTTTCCATGAACTTAATACACTAGATGCATGCTGGATAGCGGTCGATGTGTGGAGTAATAGTAGTAGATGCAGAATCGTTTCGGTCTACTAATCTTGGACGCGATGCCTATATAATGATCATCGCCTTGGATATTGTCATGATTATTTGATCTTCTATCAATTGCCCAACAGTAATTTGTTCACCCACTGTGTGCTATACTCATGAGAGAAGCCACTAGTGAAACCTACGGCCCGCGGGTCTACTTTTCCAACATATTGCTTTCCGATCTGTCTTTTTGCCGCTTTTGTTTTCAGATCTATTATTCCAAAAAACCCAAAAATACCTTGCTGCACTTTTTATTTGCCTCTTTTATTTTGTGTTCTTGCAAGATCTATCTATCCAATCTATCATTACCTAATCTATCTTTTTTATCGTAGAGAGATTAACAACCTCTCTTTCGTGTCGGGTTGCAAGTACTTGTTCTTTGTGTGAAGGTGTTGTTTACAAAGTGTTGCTTGATCCTCCTACTGGTTCGATACCTTGGTTTCATAACTGAGGGAAATACTTACCGTCGCTGTGATGCATCATCCCTTCCTCTTTGGGGAAATACCGACGCAGTCTCAAGCCACGTCACACAGCGGCAGAGAAGAAGGCCGCAGCCAACTACGCCGCCGAGGTCACGAGCATGGAGAAGACCATTCAGTACAAGGCCGACGTCGACAAGAATGAAGAGATCGTAGCCAAGGCCACGCATGCCGCGACAACGAACGCCATCATGATGCTAGGCTTGTGTTGACCGCCGGCTACCACCATGGCCGCGGCGAGCACAAGCTCGTCGGTCCTTCGCCCTCAGCATGGCCAGTCGCCGGCTTCATCCGTAACACCGGAGAAGCCCAGGTTATTCACATCGCGGCTGCATGGCCAGACCATCTTCTCGACGTCGCCGGACAGCATGGGGATTGTGCTGGCCACGCCCTCCATCCCGGCCATCAACGACCTCAACGTCATGCCGGTTGCGGGCCAGTGGTCGGATGGGATGCCCGGAAGCCATCCCGAACCGTTCCTACGGCCACATTTTACGGTTCCCGCAAGCTGTTTGACGGAATGCCAGCCCCGACCGCAATGGTCGACGACCCTGAGTACTCACAGTTCATGCAAGATGTCATCTTCGTGGGCAATGGGCAGGCCTTCCACGCCAACGAACATGCTTTCGATCAAGGCCATGCTTTCAATCCCGATGAGACACAAAGCCAAGATGGTCGTGGCCAATATGGTGTCGAGGAAGAAAAAAGAAGAAGAGGCCAACGACCATGGCAACTCATGGCATGAGGATGATGAAGACATCTATTGCGATAGTGAGGAAGAAGAGGTTGACATTGCGGAGGAGCCATTGATCTTCATAGATGAGCTCACCCAAAGAGCCGAGGCACAAAGAAAGGGAAAGAGCATTCGCAACGGATCATACAACAAACATGTAATAGCCCGGGACCGACGCTCCATATGCCTTCAATGTTTGCCGTGACCGCCGCATTAATTATTTATTTTTGCATTGCATCATTTCATCATTCCATCATGCCATTAATTTTTGCAACTCAAATAAATAAATTGTATGGATCTTCGATCCATTTAAATCAAGGGAATTCACATAGTGATTTCTCTTTATAACTTATAAAATATCCTCCCAATATTTTAGGGAGCTAAAGAGATATTCAATTAATTTGGAATCACCCACAATACACTTGCAATTTAATCCCCATGCATTTTCTACTTCAAGTTTGGTCCCCAAACTTTGCCCATAAATTCTTTTGTAACCATTCCCAAGCTCCACCAAATTTCGTCAATTTTGGACACTTCTAATTCCCACCACTAGTTCAAACCCATTTGAGCTAAATTCAAAGGAGTTTTAATTCAAAGCCCCAACATCTCCACTTTCATTTTTCTCCTTGATCAAACTCATTTTTGTGAGCCCAAGGAATTTCACCCATGCTCAAATTATTTTTCTAACCCTTCATTTTTTTTCCTTTCCTTCTTTATTTGCTATTTTCTGTAAATGGTTGAGAAAGAGAGGGAGTAGTGAGATATGGAGCCCAGCCGCAGCCCACCTACGGTTTGACCTAGCCAGCCCAAGAGGCCCAACCGCACCCCTCTAAATCCTAACCCTAGCCAGCCTCTCTCCCTCGATCCCATCTCCCTCCTCCCGACAACGCCACCAACGCACGCACTCCCACGCGCCGCACACACACGCAGACAGAAGCCTCGCATCTGACCCCCCCCTTCTTGCACTCAACCTCGCGGCGCCCTCGCGCCCAAGCCTCTGCTCCTCACAAGCCATGGTGCCGTCGCCTGTCCTCCTGGGCGCCACCAAGGGCTTGCCGTGCCCGAACCCCAGCCACAACGCCCTGCTGCCCCACCACCTTGACCCAAGCGGCCAGCCCCACCGCAGCCGTGGCGTTGCCCGCTCGACCCGCATGCCACCGGTGCACCACCACGGCCCCGGGATCGTCTCCACCACCGAGGCTCCACCTCCATGGACCCCAACCTCCTTCTCGCGTGCCGCGCCTTGGCCTCCTTCCTCCTCAAACCTCACCGCGTCACCCGCAGCTACTACCATGGTAGCCTCAACCTCCTTCCCCGCCATCGTTGGAGCTCTGCGGCCACACCCCTGCCCCAAACTCCGCCCGACCTCGCCGTTGTTTGTCGCGAGCAGGCCCCGTGAGACCCTGCGCCCGGCCTCGCCTCCTGTGCTCCCACTTTCGGTCAACTCCGGCGCCTCGAGAAGCTCCTCTGACCTGAGCCCCGCTGCCGTGCTTCGCCCAGGAGCCTCCGTCGCGACCTCCGGTGCTCCTCTGCTTCCTCCAACCTCCTGCCCGTCGAGCCACCTCCTTGCCATGGGCGCCCCCCCTACTCTACTCGACGTATGCTCCCTGCCTGCTGCCTTCGGACACCTTTGCCATCGAGCCCGTCCACCACCACCAGAGTCCTGTAGCCATCCACCACCGCAACCAGGTCCTTGCTTTGCTTCGTTTTGGTTCATACAAGTCTTTCAAGACCCGGGGCCTCGCTGCTCATGACCTTCGTTGTTCTGCCTCATCTATGTCTAGATCGAGACCACCTTGAGTTCGTCTTCACACGGAACCACAAAGACCAATGGACGACTACTTGCCATACACTGCATCGACTCGATCCGCTCCGAAAATGCACGCTTCAAAGGTATAACGATGAGACGATAAACCGTGGACCGTATGCATATGTGTATGAGATGGTTGCATGTATATGATGTGTGCACCATATAGGATGCTAGTTGCGGGTACCTCTTTTCCGTGCCATCGACGCGTGGGAACCCAGTAACCGGGATCACCCCACCATCTTTGCATGACACGCACACGACCACACTTTCTTTTGCACCGGCATCTCGACGGGTTGTCGGATCACCGGAATGTTGCGTGGCATCATTTTCGTTTTCGCCGTTGGCACCCATTTCTTTCCGTCGTGGCCACAAATGCCCATATCATATTTTATGCTCTTAATTTCCTAAAAATTGCATCGATTTGATCATGTCATCCTCATGCATGCATGTTAAAAACATTTAAAATTATGTTGCAATAAAATTTGCATAAATGCCATGTTAAAACGGTTTGTTGCATATCTAAATTACCACAACTCCAATTAAAATGATCCACATATGTAACTTGACTAGAAAAACATGTAGAATCACATGGCACACTTTATTTTGCTGTTTAACAAATATAAAATTGTGTTAGGACAGATCTGGACCAAATTCATAATTTGCATGTGAGGTCGTTTTGGAAGTGCTATAAGTTGCTTCCGGCCTCATTTAAAAATGCCTAGATGATGTAGTTGTGTATGTTTCACCTCTTGCCATGATAAACAACATTTAGAATGATTGTTTAGTAAAACAAAATTAACCGCATTTCTCTTAATATGGAGAGTTATTATTTTGTTATACGTATGTTCTCCTTCTCCATTTAAAATTGCTTTAATTCCATCTTCACCTTATGCCATAACCACCCATGTTAAACAACATATAATATTGATGAGTACCTAAACGAGAGTGAACTAAATGATTCGAACGTGGAGTTTCATCAATATGCAACTCGTTGCATATTGAGCTTCACTTAATGTGTATTGTTTGATTGTTGCATCTTGCCATGCCATGCCATGCATAATTAAACCGGACATGCATCATCATTGCTTGCGCATCATGTCATGAAAATGTTGTGGTGTTTACCATGTCATTTGTTTGTTTCCAGATTGCTTCTTCTCGCTAGAGTTCCGAAAGCGTTTGGAGTGTGAGGATCTGTTCGACTACATCCCGTTCGTCTACTTCATGGATTCGTTCTTCTACCATGCGGGATCTCAGGCAAGATTAACATTTCCCTGGATACCACTACTATCATTGCCATGCTAGTTGTCTCGTTTCTATCGATATGTCTCGCTACCTACCACTTGTTTGTCAAGCTTCCCAAAATGCCATGATAAGCCTCTAACCCTCCACATCCCAGCAAACCATTGATTGGCTATGTTACCGCTTGCTCAGCCCTTCTTATAGCGTTGCTAGTTGCAGGTGCAAGTTGTTTCCATGTGCAACATGGATATTTTGAGATATCACAATATTATTGCTATTTAATTTAATGTACATATATACTTGGTAAAAGGTGGAAGGCTTGGCCATTTGCTCGGTGTTTTGTTCCACCTTTGCCGCCCTAGTTACTTGTGTACCGATGTTATGTTCCATATTGAGCGCTCCTAACATGCTTGGTGTTGTTATGGGGACCTAAGGGAGTCCTAGACTAAGGGGTCCTCGGGCTGTTGGCCTTTCTCCCAATAGGCCGGCTTGGTGGGCCGCTCTCTAACTGTCACAGGAAGGGCCGAATACATCGAGATCCCACGTTCCAGAAGGAAGCCCCGAAGGCGCGTCATGCACTCCAAGTCAAGATGAGGAAATCGACATCTCCATCCTCGGCAGGAGACCTATCATGTGTAAACCCTAGGTACCCCCCGGTGTCTATATAAACCGAGAGGGTTTTAGAATGTAGGGCAGAGAAACTCATCTAGGGTTTTAGCTATTTGATCTCGAGGTAGATCAACTCTGTAAACTTCATACCATCAATATAGTCGAGCAGGACATAGGGTTTTACCTCCATAGGAGGGCCCGAACCTGGGTAAACATCGTCTCCTTCGTCCCCTTGTTACCATCGATCCTAGACTCACAACTCGGGACCCCCTACCCGAGATCCGCCGGTTTTGACACCGACATTGGTGCTTTCATTGAGAGTTCCGCTGTGATCGCCAAAGGGATCGATGGCTCGCGTTGTCATTAACGAAGAAGTCCGGAGCATGGACTCCTTCGTCCCTGGACAGATCTTTGCTTTCGGAAGCATTGTGCTGCACGCTGACCCGACCGGCCGTCTTGGCCGGGTCGGGAGCTTCGCCCCTGATCAAGAGGTCAGATTCGGGAACCTAGAGTTCTTCGTAGACTCTCGGGGCGATCTTTCGCTCACCGTGCTCGCAGTCTCATCCGACGCGCCCGAGGACTCCGAGGCCTTGACCTCGGATTTCGCTTCCGATCCCGCCCACGGGACCAACCCCGGTGACGATCTGGCTTTTAGTCCGGATCCGGCCATAACGCCAGATGACCGAGTACCAGCTCCTGCCGAACACAATTCTTGTGCGGACGCATCGGAGGTTAACTACGAAAGCGCTGAGCAAATTGACCCGATCGAGCTCTTGACACTCAACGAAGCTCTAGATCGGATCTTATCGATGAAAATTACCGACGACCCAACCCCGATCCATTTTCAGATCGGCCTTAAGGCGGGTCAAGAGGAATTTTTCATCCCACCCACCACCCACTTCGTAGCCACTATCGAAGACTTAACCGATATGTTGGACTACGCCTCCGAGGAGGTAGAAAATATGGATGAAGAGGATCGCGCTCCCACCCCCGTCAACATCGGGCGATGGACTGCCACCTCCACCTACGACGTCTACATGGTGGATACCCCATCCGATAACGGCGAGCGCACACCCGCAAACAATGGTGATAAATCGGGTGAAGCGCCTTCAAGGCGCCGGAAACCGCGCAAACGATCAAAGGCAAAAAGGGAAGGGAAGCTATTGCTGGCACCGGGGAAAGCGATACCCCGGAAGACCTCGGCGATCCCGATATCCCCGAGCAGCCGCTAGAGGACCAGGAAAGGCCGAAGGACCAGCGCGACCCCGAAGATCCAAACGATTCCGAGGATGACAACTACCTCCTCCCTATAGAGGAGGAGGATAGCCCGGAGGCCGAGGACTTCATCGTCCCCGAAAACCTTGAGGATCAGGAATGGTTTAGGCAACAGCTTATAGCCACTGCCCGAAGCCTAAAGGCAAAGGAACGGCAGCTTAAGGCCGAGCAAGATACCCTCAATGACAGATGGACGAGGGTCCTATCAGCCGAGGAAGGATATGGTACCGGTCTATTGGACCAACCCAAGAGCTATCCACGCCGACGACTGCTGCCACAATTTGATGACGAGCTCCCTAACACTCCGTCCCCCAAGCACACTCCATACGACCAGCCGGACCGCCCTCCCCGAGGACGAGATAGGACGGCTGGCGACACCGGTTATAGGCCGGCGATACCCCGCAGAAGGGGAAAAGAGCCAATGGAGCCTGAGGACAGGTATGACCTGCGACACGACCTGGATTATAGAACAGGCCGCACGAGATCCATCTACGGATCTAGAGGGTACTCCCCCGATAGACGGGACGGGTACCGGCCTTGGCTCAACCGCAACAATAGAAGTCGGGAACAAAACCGGGCCAGAACAGACGCCGACCACCGGCGCGACATAGCCCGGGTCAGAGGCGCTGCCCACCCACTGTGCTTCACCGACGAGGTGATGTAGCATCAGTCCCCGGAAGGGTTCAAACCCGTGAACATAGAGCAGTACGACGGAACAACTGACCCAACAGTGTGGATTGAGGATTTCCTCCTCCACATTCACGTGGCACGAGGAGACGATCTCCATGCCATCAAGTATCTACCCCTTAAACTTAAGGGGCCAGCTCGGCACTGGTTAAACAGTCTCCCCGAAAATTCTATCGGGAGCTGGGAGGATCTCGAGGATGCATTCCGATCTAACTTCCAGGGCACATATGTACGGCCTCCGGACTCCTCCGACCTAAGCAACATCGTCCAAAAGGCAGGAGAGTCTGCTCGACAATTCTGGAATCGGTTCGTGACCAAGAAAAACCAGATCGTCGATTGTCCAGATGTCGAGGCTATAGCCTCTTTCAGGCACAATATTCAGGACGAATGGCTGGCTCGCCAGCTCGGTCAGGATAAACCTAGGACCATGTCCGCCCTTACATCACTCATGACCCGCTCTTGCGCGGGCGAGGATAACTAGCTAGCGAGATGGAGCCACAACCCCGAAGACCCCGGCACCTCCGAAGTTCGGGATGGAAACGGGAAACCACGACGCAACAAAAATAAACGCCGGCTTCCGCAACCCCCGATCCGGGCAGCGGAAGAAGCCTCCTAAAGGCAATCGCGACGGACCCACCCCGCTGGACAAAATCATGGAGAGGCCTTGCCAGATCCATGGCACTCAAGACAAGCCCGCCAACCACACCAACCGTAACTGTTGGGTGTTCAAACAAGCCGGCAAACTCGCATCCGAGGAGCAAGGCAAGGGCCCACGCAGCGAGGACAATGATGAGCCCCGCGGTCCGATCAATGGTGGACAGAAGCAGTTCCCTCCAGAGGTAAAAACTGTGAACATGATATACGCCACTCACATACCCAAAAAGGAGAGGAAACGCGCCCTTCGAGAGGTCTACGCCATAGAGCCCGTAGCCCCAAAGTATAACCCATGGTCGGCATGCCCGATCACCTTCGATCGACGAGACCATCCGACCAGTATCCGTCATGGGGGATCAGCTGGCCTCATCCTAGATCCCATTATCGATGGGTATCACCTCACTAAAGTCCTAATGGACGGAGGAAGTAGCCTCAATTTGATTTACTCAGATACAGTGAAAAAGATGGGTATAGATCCATCAAGGATCAAACCCAGCAACACTACCTTTAAAGGAGTGATCCCAGGCGTCGAAGCCCGGTGCACGGGTTTTGTGAGCCTGGAAGTGGTGTTCGGTTCGCCCGATAACTTCCGTAGCGAGGACTTGATCTTTGACATCGTACCTTTCCGCAATGGTTATCACTCCCTGCTGGGCCGTATAGCGTTCGCCCGCTTTAACGCCGTCCCACACTACGCATACCTCAAGCTCAAGATGCTCGGGCCCAAGGGGGTCATCACTGTCAACGGCAACACAGAGCGTTCCCTCCGAACTGAGGAACATGCATTGGCCTTGGAGGCCGAATTCCATTACGAGGACGATCGGTGAGCACCGAAATCTGCCGTAAAGGCACGTAAGGTTGACAAACGAGCTCGGTTTCAGACCGAACTCCAAGAATCTTCTCCTCCCCAGAAATAGGGACACGCTCCCCATTGCACAGCCCTAATGCCCGTCAAACACGTGCCGAGAAGACACAACTTTGCACTCAAGATTCCATGGGCAGCAATGGGGAACAACTATCAAAGGGTAAGTGTTTGGCTGGACCGAACTACTACCAGTACATGTCCTCGGACATATCACACGTACCGTCAAGGACCTGTTAGAGCGTAAAGCTCACCCACACTTCGGCGACTTCTCAAGATCTTCTTCCCAAAGTCCGCTCGCCGACACCATCACCCTTAAAGGAACACAACTCCCTAGGAGGCACAGGAGCAGATCAACGACAGGGCACATCGAGGACGTCAAGCCACCAATCGAAGACCCCTGGTACAACCTCTCCTCTATAAATTTTATATTTCATCTTCAAATACCTGTAAACAGTTGCTTCGGCAATCTGAGCTATAAGAATTATTGAGCAAATACAAGACCATTATACATGGCCACTTCGTTGTATTTTATACATACTCTGTTCTTCCCTCATTAACACTTCTTGCGAAAACTGTTCAGTATACATTATGATGCAACCAGCTAATAGACCGGGGGCTTGAATTTTGCTTTATATGCATCGGATCCGAACTATGTCTTGGGTCAATAGTTGGGTTGCCCGACTCGTGTGCTCGGCGTCTTGGATTTTGCTTTATATGCATCGGATCCGAACTATGTCTTGGGTCAATAGTTGGGTTGCCCGACTCCTGTGTTTGCCCCCTTACGTTCCGCTCGTTCGGCTAAAGGGGCAAAGGGAGAACCACTGCGATTGTGTTTCCAGTTCACCTGGTCAAGCACCTCAGGGGAGAAAGCCGAAAACTGACCGTCATAGTAAGCGAGAACCGGTCTGCAAATCCGAGTATAAGTGTCATACTAAAAAATCGATAGAGGTTATTCCGTGTTATACGATGGGTTTCGTACTTGTACAAACCATGTGATGCTGGCTTCGGCCCCGGTACATCCGAACATCACAAAACACTGGGGGCTGGTCATCAGCCCCCGCATTTTTTACGCTCCTACGGCTAAGTGAAAGCGATAAAGCATCATAGTCCGATTGCCTTGTCCCCTTCGCACTACCACCTTCGGGCACCGATACCTCGGCTAAGAGTCACAGTGTGGAGACAGAGACACCTCACGTAGTATCTACGTGGGGATTGAAGCCGACGACTCGCAACTTTTAGATAAAACGGCCACATGGGAGTCAAAATAAATATTAAAGACTTATAAGACATGATAAACCATGCAACACTGATTATAAAGCGTTAAAAGTATTCGGACATATTACAACGCGCTCATTCATACAAAACGTCTTTGGAGCATTGGGCCTCTATTGCCCGAGCACCCTCCATCACTGCGGAGAAGTATAGCTCGGGGCGCCTATGCCCCTTTCCAGGAGGCGGAGGTGCGGTGGCCATCTCGGTCGGCTTGAGCTTCGGCCAGTGCACCATGGTCTTTGCAAAGGCCATCCGACCTCCCTCGATGCATGTAGAACGCTTTAGCGCGTCAATCCGAGGCGCAGCATCGCATAGTTTCTGCACCAAGCCGAAGTAGCTGCTCGGCAACGGCTCTTCAGGCCACAACCGGATGCAAAGATCCATCATGGCCGGCTCCGCCATCCTGTGCAGCTCCATCAGTTGCTTCATCTGCTCGATCAGAAGAGGAGCGCGCTCGGGGGAGTCAAACTGTGCCCAGAATAGCCGAGCCTCATCATCCTCCTCCCGCGAAGCATAGAATTTGTTCGCGTCCGCTGCACTCTTCTGGAGATCCGCAGAGACGCCTGAGGAACGCCACACCTGGGTGAGCAAAGCAAACCTGCTACCACCAAAGGCGCATTGTAGTAAATACGGCTTACCATCTGTGACAGCCTTGACTTGGCGAACCTCCTCTTCAAAGGACCGCCGGTCCACCCGCTCCTTTTGGAGCTCGGATTTCAGCGCGGATAGCTCGGTGGCTTGCTCTTTGCCTTTCTGCTCAAGGGCCTCGCACTTCGTGATGGCATCCTTGAGCTCCTGCTGCACTTCCTCCACCCGAGCCTCCTGCTTAGCACTCGCAGCTTTCAAAGTGGAGAGTGCGGCTGCTGCTTGTTCGGCGGCCGCCTTCTCATCCGCGGCCTCTTGCTTCATCTTTGTGAGCTCGGCCTTGAGTTTTTCAACCTCCGCAGCTGAAGCTGTGGAAGCAATAAATAAATAATTACACTGGGTCACCAGTGCGGATCATTAACAATATACAGCCCGAATATTACAATTCGGCTTACCTTGTGCCTCGTCGAACCTCTTGTTCAGGCTATCAAGCTCCTCTTCGGAGATCTTGAGCTTCCGATTTAGCTCGGTAAGCTCAGCGGCATTAACGGCCGCCGCCGATGACGAGGCCTACAAAAAATAAAAAACATATATCCGTTTATATGCGTTTCAACCCCGAACTGTCAAGGATATGACCCTATGTTCGGTCCTATTAAGGGCTTTTAGAACATTGCGGGATTAACGGTGCCTTGTGCATCGTTGTTCACTCCTAATTGTTTGACCCCCGGGTGCGTTTTTGCAAACCCACCCAGGGCTCTGGGGCTACTGCATGTATAAAGATAGCATAAACTTAAAAATTAAAATTGTTTGGGAAAAGGATATTACGTGACTCACCTTGAAGCCCGTCAAGAGACCATCAAAGGCCTCTTTTAGTCCGCTGTCGACGGACTGAATTCCTTGCAAAACCGCACCCATAAGAGTGCGGTGATCCTTGGAGATGGAGGCGCTTGATAGAGCCTCCTCCATGACCGGCCACCCGGTCGTTGGTGGCACCGGTGGTGACCGGCCAGCCCGATCTTTGATTGGGGACTGAGCCGATAGCTCCGGAGGCACAGTATGCTCCGGATATGTCCTCGGAGGGGACGGGACCTCCCTCTGCCCTTCCCCCTCAGCGGCCAGGGGAGTTTTCTCCCCCTGGTCTTCGGCGGCCGAGGCATTACCCTCGGCCATGACGTCATCGCCCCCATCGCCTGTGTTCGGCTCCAAAGGAGCCTGGCGGGATGACACCTCCGCGGCATCCTTCGCGGCCCCCGGAGGTGTAGGGTGGGACGCAGTCCCACTCTCCGCTAGCTCGGCAGGTGGAGACTCCCCATCCGATATTTGGTCAGTGGGGAGAACACGCGGTGGGCTGCAGATTAAAAGGCGTTCTTGCATTAAAAACATTAAAAACTTTGCATGAATGACCCAGGGAGTCTTCGGATTCATACCTTCGAGCTGGGGGCTTGACCCTTAGGTTCCTTTGGGGAACCTTCTCAAAGTCCTCGGACTTTGCATCAGAGTCCGAGCTGTCGTCGGCCAGGATCAACCTCGGCCGACACGCCCTCTTCAGGGCAGGAGGAGGTACATCCTCTGCGGCGTCCGGCGACGCCGCCCTCTTTCTTGCGAGGGGGGAAACGCCTTCCCCCCTGTCTTCATGCTCTTCCTCATGGCTAGAGGAGGCATGGGTTTCCTCGGACATAGCGTCCGGCTGGTCCCTTACGCGGAGACCTTCTCTGGCCTTCTTCTTCTTCTTCTTCTCCTTCTTCTTGGGCGCCGAGTACGGCGCCACGACGAGCATCGCCGTCAACAACTCCGACCTAGGGTCTTCGGGTTGTGGTGCTGGGCAGTTAAATTTCGCGGTTTTGCGCAACCATTTCTGCAAGAATGAGGGGGAAGGCGTTCAGTCCTTTTGTCAGAGAAACAGAGTCAGTGGATTAAAATTATACCGTACCTGGGTAGGCGGGTTATCGGCGCTTAGGCCCGAATCCTCTTCCTTGGCCGGCCAGCTTTTCCGAGGCTTGAATAATGCCTTCCACAACTTTTCAGAGGTGGTGCGGAAGAGTTGGCGCACGGTAGGCTCGTCCTCAAGCTGATAAGCCCACATTGGGGAGGCCCGGCGCTGGCAGGGAAGAATACGGCGGTGGAGCATGACCTGGACCACATTGACCAGCTCAACCTTGGCCTCGATCACCGAGGTAATGCGCTTCTGCAGCAATTTCACCTCTGCATCCGACCCCCAGTCGAGGCCCTTCCTGAGCCACGAGGTCAATCTCGTAGGGGGTCCGGATCTAAACTTGGCAGGCGCCGCCCAGCTCTCATCCCTTGGTTCGGTGATGTAGAACCATTCTTTCTGCCAGATCTTGATTGTGTCGATGAAGGTGCCAGTTGGCCACTCGACGCGGGGGAGCTTGCTGATTACCGCCCCTCCGCAGTCTGCGTGCTCGCCCGCGACAGTCTTCGGCTTGACGTTGAAGACCTTGAGCCATAGGCCGAAGTGCGGCTCGACCCGCAGGAAGGCTTCGCAGAGAATGATGAAAGCCGAAATATGCATAAAGGAGTTCGGGGGAAGATTATGGAAGTCCAACCCGTAGAAGAACATGAGGCCCCCGATGAAGGGGTGGAGCGGGAAGCTCAGTCCCCAGATGAAATGGGGGACAAATACCACCCTTTCGCCTGGCTTAGGGGTGGGGACGACCTGATTCGCCTCTGGAGCACGGTGGAAGACATTGGCGGGGAGGTAGCCGGCGAGCTTTAGCTGCCGGATATCCTTGTCGGTAACCGTGGAGGCCTCCCACTTGCCCATGGAGCCCGAACCCGCCATGGCTAAGCTCGGAGGGGAAGTTGAGGAAAGACTAGATCTGGACTCTCGGAGCTTGGGAAGATTGGGAAAGCAGAGGATGCGAATGGAAAGCGTGGGTAATCCTTAGGGTTTTTCCCCCTTTTTCTGAGGTGTCATGTCGATTAGCCTCCTTTTACTGTGCCGCGAGTCTCTCCGCTTCCCAAGGCAGGCATGCCGTTATGCACGCACAAAATAAACCTTGGGCGTTAATTGTATCCCGTGTGAGACGGAGCACGATCTGTACATTGATAAGTCGTGCCAATGTAAAAACGGCCTCGAACCGCGAATCGAGTTTTGGTAACTGGTTTTGCGGTCGTGGTAGGTCACGACCCTTCGTCGAAAAGGTCGTCAGAAAACATTGTTTACACTTTGACGATTGGCCTTCGGGGCTAAGCGATTCATGGTGTTCGGACGATCGTATGATCAGATGAAATACGCGTCATCGGAAGCCGGACTGGTCTCAGCTGATCATTTATGGGAAGAAGAACTCACCCCGCAAGCCGAAGACTCTGGTCATAGAAGCTGCCAGAGCTGAGACCCTTGGCGTTGGGGGCTAGTTCGGGGGCTACTGAGGGAGTCCTGGACTAAGGGGTCCTCGGGCCGCTAGCCTGTCTCCCAATAGGCCGGCTCGGTGGGCCGCTCTCTAACTGTCACAGGAAGGGCCGAATACATCGAGATCCCACGTTCCAGAAGGAAGCCCCGAAGGCGCGTCGTGCACTCCAAGTCAAGATGAGGAAATCGACATCTCCATCCTCAGCAGGAGACCTATCATGTGTAAACCCTAGGTACCCCCCGGTGTCTATATAAACCGAGAGGGTTTTAGAATGTAGGGCAGAGAAACTCATCTAGGGTTTTAGCTATTTGATCTCGAGGTAGATCAACTCTTTAACCTTCATACCATCAATATAATCGAGCAGGACGTAGGGTTTTACCTCCATAGGAGGGCCCGAACCTGGGTAAACATCGTCTCCTTCGTCCCATTGTTACCATCGATCCTAGACTCACAGCTCGGGACCCCCTACCCGAGATCCGCCGGTTTTGACACCGACAGGACCCCCTTGATTTTTGTTTTGGGATAAAACTCTTATGGCAAGGTCCAACATTGGTACTCCATTTGCCTAATAACTAATAAAAATGCATAGGGACCCGCCGACACTCGCGGATAATTAATCAACCCTCGGGCCAGTGCTCCTCATGAGTGTTGGTCCAAACTAGAGTCGTGTGCGGGGCCAACCCGGAGCAACTCGGGAGATCTCTATCAGGCCATCGTATGTTGTGCTCATCCGGTCGTGTCCTGAGAACGAGATACGCGGCTCCTATCGGGTTCGTCGCACGTCGGGCGGTCTTGCTGGATTTGTTTTACCTTTCTCGAACGTCTTGTGCACGGGATTCCAAGGATACTTCGGGTTATCTCGAGGTAGAGGTTTTCAACTGGGATTCTGAGGATACTGCGGGCTATCCCGTGGTTGAGGTTTTCCGACGCAGCTTGTGGTTGGTTTGTGATGGATGAGTTGGAGCACCCCTGCAGGGTTAAATCTTTTCGAGAAGCCATTCCCGCGGTTATGTGGCAACTTGGAATTTTTTTAAACATCCGGTCATAGAAAACTTGAAGTAAACTCAAATAAAATACACCAACCGTGTGCGTAACCATGACTGTCTCTATTCGTGAGTCCTGATCCGAGAGAGAACACGGTGGGGTTATGTTTGACCGTAAGTAGGTGTTCAGGATCACTTAGTGATTATTAGTAGTTCACGACCGTTTATGCGTAGATCACCCCTCCTCTTATTCTTGTACTCGTAAGTTAGCCACTCAAATAAAATGCTTAGTGCTTGCTGCAGCCTCACCACTTAACCATACCTTACCCATTAAGCTTTGCTAGTCTTAATACCCATGGAAATGAGATTGCTGAGTCCCTGTGGCTCACAGATTACTACAACAACAGTTGTAGGTGCAGGTAATGCGATGCTTTGACGTGCGAGCGTTGCTTGTTTGATTTAGAGTTCTTCTTCTTCTTCTTCATCGATCATAGGATGGTTCCAGCTCGGCAGCCTGGGATAGCAAGGATGGATGTCGCTTTTATCGTTTGATTTCTTCCGTAGTCGGACCCTGCTCTTCTGTATGGTGATTGAATGTATTGTTGTATTTGATGTGATCATGATTTAGCTTGTGGCGAGTGTAAGCCAATTCCATATACTCATCTCCTCTTTACATGTACTTGTAACGATATCCATTCTTGCGAAATGACGAGATGCGCTTCTATCCCTGTCGAGGCCCTCAGGCCAAAATAAGGATGGGATCGCATCTTGGGCGTTACAAAAGATGAGGACTCTTTGATATGCGAGAGTTGAATGGAGATAGGCCAAGACCCCAAGACCGGTGTCGAGCAAAAAGGAATCGTCTTTTGGACGAGAGTTCATAAATTCTTTCATGAAAGGAAGAATTTTGCGCCCTACAAGTTTGCGAGCACCCGTGGCATCAACTCCAATCAAAAGATATGGGGGTTCATCCAACAAGAGTGCAATAAGTATGGTGTCGCTCTTGAGAGCGTAGAAGCCCGTCCCGTGAGCGGCCTAGACGTATGTGACTTGGTATGGGACCTCTTCTCTTTGTTCATTTCTATGCCGTGTACATGTTTGAATTTTGTGTCATTTTGCATTGCGATCTTCTTTTTGATGGTGTAGGCATTTCGATCTTTGGAAGCCTTCAAGCCCCCCACAAGAACAAGCCATTTACTCTTACCCATTGTTGGACGCTCATCAAAGATAGTCCCAAGTTCAATATGCCACTCTAATGAAGAAGAAGAAAGGGAAGGCGTCTGTGGCTGGGGAGGAGAATATGCCCAAGAGGTCGAGGGGCAAGACCAACTCGAAGGTAGACGAGAAGCGTTATGCCGCATGCTTCGCCTTGCAAGAAACTTTGCAAGGCATGATTTCATAAAAGGAAGTGCGGGATGAGAGGAGGAGCAAAGGAAAGGAGGGGCAAATAAAGATATACTTGGAGTTCCAAAAGAAGAAGCTTGACATGGAGGAGGCCACCAAGATGAGGAAGCTTGACATGGAGGAGGCCGCCCAAGCAAAGAAGCTCGCGATCGAGGCCACCATTGCCGACACCAAAGCAAAAGAGGTGGCCCTTGCGATCATGAGCGTGGACTTGATAAACATGTCGCCGAGGAGAAAGTCTTGGTTCGTGAACAAGCAAAAGAAGATATTCGACCAAGACGGCCGAGACTAGGGAGGCCTGGACTAGGCGTCGGCCGTGAACTATGGTTGTTCTTTTTGGACGTTGGCTAGTGTGCCGACCGCTGGCTATGTTGCCGGCGTGAAAAGCTTGATTTATTTTGGAGGTTGGTTGTGTTGCCGGCGTAAACTACTTAGGGATAGACCATTTTTTTGTAGGCTGGCATCTGTTTTTGCCGACCGCTCGCTCTGTTGCCGTCATGAACTAGGACCGCTGGCATGGCTATTGTCATGGTCGTTGGTATGGATCATACGTCCGCTTTCTAAAGTTGAGAATTTACATACAGATCAAACAACATGCGGCTAGGATGCGCCGACACGTTGGACACACGGCTAGCTTATCCCAAAAGAGGCCTGCCACCGTTGCATCATCTTATCTAAACAGATGAAATTCGAACAAAACATACGTCCGTTTGAGGTCATTCAAGTTAGCCTTAGCCGTGCAACGGGATACTTCGCTTCTGACGTTCGTAGCGGTGCAATGGGATGCAGTAAAACTTTCAGCTGTCACTTCGCTGTCGTCGAACCCCGGCCGGGACCGCCGGTTCTGGCCAGGTCCTTGTTGACTCAGGCCAGAGACCAGCACGCCTCCCACTGACTCGCCTCATTTGGTTTGGTTCAGACCTTGGAACTGTGACTGAAAGAAAGGAGACGGCGTGCAGAGTGACTAGGCTGATAGAACCTACCTGTGGATAGGGTTCATAGACCACGGGTAGCAAACGTAGCTTGGCCTCAGCAGGCGTCTACCTATGTAGCAGTAGCAGTGCAGCACAACCTATGCGCGTGAAGAAAATGGCCGGAAGGACATCGAGCAGTTGTAGCAGTCAGTTGTGTTGTTTCTGCACGTGAAAAAAATAACAGTACAATTTACCGTTGAACATTTGTTTTACTGTTTTAGGTCTAAGCAAAAATCAGCACAACAAAGAGGTTAAGGAAGTAAAGTAAATGAAGTATATTTGTGACGAGGGACTAAACCTGACCGGTTTAGAGTTGAGGGGTCTGTTTGTCTGAATTTATTGGGACTAAACACACGCTCTTCGACTAGTGGAGAAACATAAAATATACTGTACTTATCTATCGGCATATACACGTGAGTACTAGAAAACCTTACACAGTCAAACATGAAAAATGAGAAGTAGATCGGTGGAGATTTATCTTAAACTTGGTGGAGTGTCGGTGCTTGATCCATCGATATCTTGTAAATTTAGTGTTGAACCATTCTTAACGTCCATCGTTACACGATGACAATATCATAAAGGAGACATTTTTTATCATATTAGATAATTACACATGCGTTGAAATAGGAGCATAAACATTATAGTAGATTAATCTGTGATTGCACGTCTATTATTACATTGATGCGTTAAAAACTTAAAATCAAACAAATTTTTATACGCAATCAACATGATTGATATGTCATCTTATTTCATAAAAACTTATTGACTAACTAAAGAAAATATTATTTTATTTTGTGTCAATAAGACATGGGACCGTTGAGTCGGTTTCAAGGGAAACTAGAGCATTGATGGGCGCGTTGCTGCGCCCGTCAATTTTCAAATAGAATAATACGATTTTTCTTAAATATGTCAATGCACAACATACAAGTTGAGTTTATATGAACTTACTGACATACTGGATGCGGGGAATTTTGTTTGGTTCTAGAAACAAAAAGTTTGCATTTACGCAAAATGAATAGTTTTATTACATCTTATATTGTCATATTATGGGAGGAAAAGACGCAAAACTACGAACAATTGCATAAAAGGACAAGTAATATTCAACATCAGTCAGGGATTAAGTAATGTGATGCATTATAATCTGGAACAGAAAATTGTATTATGCACAATCAGGACACAAATTTACAAGGGAATCAAAGAAGGCTTGCATATCTACATTATTGGCTATGCCACTCGTTGATTTATTACTAGAAGCAATGATGATGAAAACATGCTGCTTATCATGGTTCAAGAACCATGCATATAAACTCTGTTCCCTGTGCTTTTAGCTAATGCATTTTGATTTGGTTCAACTGACTTTGAGCTCTTGACAGCACCGGAAAGAACAGAAAACAAAACAAAGAGTTATTAGTCATAATAATACCCAGACCTTACCAAAGAAAAAAAATTACTTATAGATGAACATGGAGCTCATGCCGAAATCCAAATAGCTTAAGGGGTGTATCTGCCTTACCACTCTCAACACAGTGGACATGGAAATTTTGAGCACTTAAAAAAAATAGAGCAATGAATAGCTAATAATGCCAAAATAACTGTAGATAAATAGAAAAGGAGATTGATCCCCCCATGGTATTCTAAAGCAATCTCTGTCACAAAAAACAAAATCTAGATTATATAATAATCTATCGAGCAATATTTAAACACATTGAGTGTTTCACACTACATATGTACATGTAGATTGGGTTTAGTAGTTTCTCAACATAAGAAAGCACATCAACTTAGAAGAATTTTTTATGTGCAACATATGAGTACATCTGACTTGCGGTTTATCAAGAGAATATATAGAAAAAGATAATAACACCTAAATAAATTATTACTATTTCAAATTGAGATTTCTTGCTAATCATACAATTAAGAGGTGGCAATCATTAACTTCAAACTGTCAATGACATGGCAGTTGTTCTGAAAGCAACCACGCTTTCACCACTATACAAAGCAATTTCAGGAATCTTACTCTGAAACGATGCATATCTAAGAAAAGATCTATACTGACAATGAAACTCTAAACAAATAGCATTCATTTTAAAATACAGTATTAGCGAAAGTCCAAATCTCAAAACAAGTTTGTAGCTACCCAAGGGCCAATTCTCTAGGGCAGAGAGTCTTCAGTATATCCTCTGTTATTTGGTATCATATTCAACTCCATATACTTGTTCATGCTCCTTGGTCCCTACTCAGGTGGACAAGGATATCATCAATTAGTACACTGCTATGCTCAGAAATGACGAGTAGGATAATCCACAGCCACCCGGGCATTACGAAGAGCCACACACATTACTCCCACTTGAAGGCTGCATTGCACCATGCAAGTCGGCATATATCCACAGTTGGCGTGCAATATAACCACCAAGGCAACGATGATATTCAATGAGATCATCACCTCCCAAGTGCCTATTTAATAGAGCGACTACATGATTCGAGCCACATGGGGGCAGGCTAGGGCAAAGCCACGACAGCTGCATGCCACCGTGGAACAACATCGGGTATATGGCATGCTTTTTAGTACCAACTACATTATGAATTCCTCTTGCATAAATGAGTTCACCAAGAGTATATGTATTGACTTGTCTGAATTGTTCAAAATGAAGGAACGAATTTTCCTATTCCTACATGGAGTTGAAGCATCATTCTAAAATATCAAGGAACACATTGAGGGGGAGGCAACCCATCTAGCTGCAGCAACTATGGGGCAAAGTTTACTCAATGCCACCCAAGATAGCAAAAGGCTAGTCGATACCCAAAAAATGGGGGTAAAATGATGTACCTCGGTTGGTAGCTTTTAGATCTGTACATACAAGTGAGCATGGAAAATCATCAACACGAAAGCTAGATTTTGCCTGATTCACAAATAGATGATCAAAGCAGCTTAAAGCACCATGTGCTAAGAAGAACGCAGATAATGATAGCAAACTCCCGGTACATGTCTAACTATGTGGTTATCTCCATTTACACTGTAAACCATATTCTGACTATCAGAACCTAAAAATGCTTGAGCCTTGAAGAACATTTCTTCCTTGCTAATTGAGATTCAAAGAGCTGACAATTAATAACGTTAGTTTTGTTCTTTAGAAAAAATGATCAAAATGGGTAGAGAAAAAGGTGCAACAAAAGCAGAAATTTGAACTACTTGATTAACAAAGTCGTATTGGCATTTATATATAACCAAAACAACAAGTTTGACTAAGTGATAACTATGGTGCATCAGAATACACAAAGCAACTAATTTGCACACTTTTTGACTAATAACTCAAGAGCTAACTTTTGATTTTGAACACGTATGATCTCTAGTATTTCTTTTCTTCTTGGACTCGAGTGACCCTGATCCACATGAGAAGCATATGGCCTAGCCAAAAAAAATTGAAACTCTGTTTGCAGACAACCTTAATTTCTTACCATGGAACAAATCAAATCTAATCATCTATGAACTCTCGCGTGTAGTGTTTGCTTATGCATTCAAGGTTTATATTGTAATTCTTACCTCGCTAGAAGTTGATTCATGTTGTGGCATGGCACAATAAATTTTAGTAGCGGAGTTATTAATCCCTAATAAAAAAGGTGTACATCCAAACACAATTACCATATACTCATATTACCCTCTGTTTGCAGACAACCTTAATTTCTTACCATGGAACAAACCAAATCTAATCATCTATAAACTCCCGTGTGTAGTGTTTGCTTATGCATTCAAGGTTTATATTGTAATTGTTACCTCGCTATAAGTTGATTATGTTGTGGCATGGCACGGCCAATTTTAGTAGTCGAGTTTTTAATCCCTAATAGTACATCCAAACACAATTACCATATACTCATATTACTCTGATGTACAATTAGAATAAAATTTACATCTCATCAGTCTACAATAGTTGTAAACCATATGACTCAGTAGAACGCCCTCACTTGGTGATACGTCTCCAACGTATCTTCTTTTCCAAACACTTTTGCTCTGGTTTTGACCTCTAATTTGCATGATTTGAATGGAACTAACCCAGACTGACGCTGTTTTCAGCAGAACTACCTTGGTGTTATTTTTGTGCAGAAATAAAAATTCTCGGAATTGGACGAAACTTTTTGTGGATTTTTGTGGCAATTATAATGAATTATGGAGCCAAGACCCACCACAGGGGGTGTCCCTGGGGCCCACAAGGCAACAGGGCGTGGCCACCCCCCTGGCCGCGCCCTGATATGTGTTGGGGCCCACGAGGCTCCTCCGACCCTAAATCCAGTCCTATAAATACACACATTCGGAGAAAAAAATCAGAGAGAAGATTTCATCGCGTTTCACGAGACGGAGCCGCCGCCACCTCCTGTTCTTCCTCGGGAGGGCTGATGTGGAGTCCGTTTGGGGCTCCAGAGAGGGGAAATCATCGCTGTCGTCATCACCAACCCTTCTCCATCAACACCACCATGATACTCACCATCGGGAGTGAGTAATTCCTTTGTAGGCTTGCTGGATGGTGGTGGGATTGGATGAGATTGATCATGTAATCGTGTTAAGTTTGATAGGGATTGATCCCTAGTATCCACTATGTTCTGAGATTGATGTTGTTGTGACTTTGCTATGCTTAATGCTTGTCACTAGGGCCCGAGTGCCATGATTTCAGATCTGAACATATTATATTATCTCTGAATATAAGATTGATTTGGATCCTATCTTGCAATTTTTATGCACCTATTACGTGTCTTGATCCGCATACCCCAAGGTGACAATAATTGGGATTCTTTCCGGTGATTGCCGTAGTTTGAGGAGTTCATGTATTCACCATGTGTTAATGCTTTGTTCCGGTTCTCTATTAAAAGGAGGCCTTAATATCCCTTAGTTTCCAATAGGACCTCGCTGCCATGGGAGGGTAGGACAAAAGATGTCATGCAAGTTCTTATCGCAAGCACGTATGACTATATACGGAATACATGCCTACATTATATTGATGAATTGGAGCTAGTTCTGTGTCGCCCTAGTGTGTAACTGTTACATGATTAATGTCATCTAAATCATTATCCATCACCGATCCACGTGGCTACGCTTTACTTATACTGAATCTTGCTAAGTTACTGCTACTGTCACAACTGCTACAAAATTGCTGTTGTCACTATTACTATTACTTTTGCCACTACTATTTTCCGTGCTACTAAACCTTTGCTGCAGAGAGATATCCCAGGTGTGGTTGAATTGACAACTCAACTGTGAAGGCCAATAAATATTCTTTGGCTTCCCTTGTGTCAAATCAATAAATTATGGTGAAATACCACCCGTGAAGACTATCGCGATCCCCTATACTTGTGGGTTATCAAGACCTTTTTCTGGCGCCGTTGCTGGGGAGCATAGATTTATTTATTGTGTTAACTTGAGGATATTCAATTGCCACTATGAAGAATCTGAAAGATAATCGAACTAAGATCATCCCCTCTCGTACGAGAGCAGGTAAGGAACTGCCATCTAGCTCTGCTTTTGATTCACCTACTGTTCTGAATCAGCTTGTTACACCACCGCATGTTGATCGTCTTGATATGTCACATGAACTTGATGATGCTACCTCTGAAATTAATGATGATACTATTGCTACACATGTTGAAACTGAAACTGTGCCATTGAATGCACTACTTGATGCTCATATTGCTAAAGCTAGGGAACTTGAAAATGATGAAACCGATGAGGACTTTGAATCACCTGTTACACCTCGCTCTCCTAATAGATATGAATTGCCTTATGTACCTGAAGGTTATGTCATGGATAAGGAAACAGCTAGGGATTTCTTTGGTTGTGAAAATAGAGATGACTTGAACAAACTGCTATGCAAACTAAAAGAAAAATCTATGATGGAGAAAATGAAATATGATCCTAAATTTGCTACTTCTCCTATATTTGTTAATGATAAGGATTATGAGTTCTCTGTGGACCCTGAGTTAATTCCTATAGTAGAGTCTGACCCTTTCCACGGTTATGAAAATGAAACTGTTGTCGAACACCTTATGAAACTAAATGATATTGCTGCTCTATTTACCAATGATGAAAAGATGCGCTACTATTATATCCTTAAGCTTTTTTCCTTTCTCGCTAAAAGGAGAGGCCAATGAATGGTTCATTTCTCTTGCCCCTGGTTGTATGCGTAGTCCCCAGGATATGCTTCATTATTTTCTGAAAAATATTTTCCTGCTTATAGGAAAGAAGCTGCCTTACATGAAATATTTCCCTGCTCATAAGAAACAAGCTGCAAATTGAAGAAGAGAATCTCCCTCAAGCTTGGGGGAGGCTTCTCCGGTTACTTAGAGCTTTGCCTGATTGTCCTCTTAAGAAAAATGAAATTCTTGATATCTTTTATAATGGACTAACCGATGCCTAGGGACTTCCTAGATAATTGCGCTGGTTGTGTTTTCAGGGAAAGAATTGTTAGTCAAGCTGAAGAACTATTGAATAACATATTGCAAAATGCCGATGATTGGGCGCTTCCTGAACCACCTACGGAACCTATTCAAAAGAAAAGAGGTATTCTATTCCTCAACCCTGAAGATATGCAAGAAAGCAAAAAGATCTATGAAGGAGAAAGGTATTAAAATATCAAGAAACTACCACCTATCAAAGAAATACATGGACTTGATACCCCGACACGGGTAGTAGGAGGTAAACTCCCTCCGTTCCTTTAGTGAAAATGATATACCTTACACTAAGACTCCTGAACAATGCATGGATGAATATGACAATTACGTTGTTAAGCAAGAACACTTCAATAACTATGTTAAGGATCAATTGAGACGTAATGCCATGATGATAGACCGCTTAAGTGGCTTGATGTTTAGAATTGCTAATGATGTAAAAGGTCTAGGTAAACATGCTTCTATGGTTCACACTCAACTAGACCAAGTTGCTAAGTCACAAAATGATTTGCTTGCTAAAGTAAATAATAATATGAATGATCATGCTGTCAGAGTAATGACTAGGGGAGGTAGTATGACTCAAGAACCTCTCTATCTGGAAGGTCATCTTAAAAGAATAGAACAGGATTCTCAGAAAATTAATGTTGATGCACCTAGTTCATCTAATAAGAAAAACAAGAAGAAAAATGATAGGAACTTGCATGCTCCTAGTGAACCTGTTACAAAAGCACCTACTGAGAACCATAATGATGTTTCTATTTCTGATGATGAGACCCAGTCTGGTAGTGAACATGCACCTAGTGATAATGAAAAGGAAGATGAAAGTAATACTGTGCATGTAGATGCTCCATGATACGCCCATTTTGAATCATGATTTCTTATTCATATCTACGATATTCTTGTCCATTATTCCTGATTATCATACAATTCTTATGCCCTTTCTCTCTGAATATGCAAGTTACATAAAAAAGAGGGAGTTATCTGGAAAGTGGAATTCTGGACCGGAAAACCGAGAAAAAGGCAGAAAATCACCAGACTCCAAATGAGCTGAAACTCCACGAGGATTTTTTATTGAATATATGTGAATTTCTGGGCCAAAAATATACCAAAGGGGGGCCACCAGCCAGGCACAAGTCAACAGGGCGCCCCCAGGCCGCGCCCTGATGGCTTGTGGGGCCCTGGCTGGCCTACCGACGCCCCTCTTCTCCTATATGGTGTGTTTTAACCTAGAAAAGATGATAAGCAACCTTTCGGGATGAAGCGCCGCCGTCTCGAGGCGGAAACCTGGGCAGAGGCCCTTTTGCACTCCGGCAGTCAGATTTTGCCAGGGAAATTCCTCTCCGGGAGGGGGAGATCGAAGCCATCGTCATCACCAACGGTTCCTCCTTCGTGGGAGGACCAATCTTCATCAACATATTCACCAGCACCATCTCATCTCCAACCCTAGTTCATCTCCTGTATTCAATCTTTGTCTCAAAACCTCAGATTGGTACCTGTGGGTTACTAGTTGTGTTGATTACATCTTGTAGTTGATGCTTGTTGGATTACTTGGTGGAATTAATTATTTTCAGATCCTTAATTATTATTATTGCACCTCTGATCTTGAACATGTTGATGAGGTGTGAGTAGTTACTATTGTTCCTGAGGACATGGGAGAAGTCTTGTTATAAGTAATCATGTGAAACAACTTCTCTTAGTGGTGTCATGTGAACGTCGACTACATGACACTTCACCATGTTATGGGCCTAAGGGAAGTCATTGTGGAGTAACAAGTAGATGATGGGTTGCTAGAGTGACAGAAGCTTAAACCCCAGTTTATGTGTTGCTTCATAAGGGGCTGATTTGGATCCACATGTTTCATGCTATGGTTATATTTATCTTAATTCTTCTTTCGTAGTTGCGGATGCTTGCGAGAGGGGGTAATCATACGTATGTTGTTAGTTCAGGTAAGGAAAGCACCTTAGCACCGGTCCACCCACATATCAAATTATCAAAGTAGCGAACGCGAATCAACTCAACATGATGAACATGACTAGATAGAATTCCCATGTGTCCTTGGGAGCGCTTTCTTAATATAAGAGTACTTTCAGGCCTGTCCTTTGCTATAAAAAGGATTGGGCTACCTTGCTGCACCTTATCTACTATTGTTACTTGTCATCTGTTACGAATTATCTTGCTACAAAACTATCTACTATCATCACTTACATCACTTGCAGAGAATACCTTGCTGAAAACCGCTTGTCATTTCCTTCTGCTCCTCATTGGGTTCGACACTCTTACTTATCGAAAGGACTACAATTGATCCCCTATACTTGTGGGTCATCAAGAATCTTTTCTAGCACCGTTGTCGGGGAGTGAAGCACCTTTGGTAAGTGGAATTGGTAAGGAAACATTTTCTATACGAGCTGAAATTTACTGTTGCTTGTCGCTATGAACGGTCACCCTTTGAGTGGCTTGTTCGGGGCATCTTCGCCCCGAACTGAAGATGAGGAAATTTTTCCTCAACCTACTGAAAATATTTATTATGAGATTCCTTCGGGTATGCTTGAAGAACTCTTATCACATCCATATGATGGAACAACTCATCCTGATTACCACTTGATATTTGTCGATGAAGTTTGTGGATTATTTCAGCTTGCAGGGTTGTCTGGAGACAAAGTTAATAAGAGAGTTTCCCCTTTATCTTTGGAGGGAAATAAATTAATGTGGTACAGGCTATTGGGCGATATTGGATCATGGGACTGGAATCGCTTGAAGTTGGAATTTCATCAGAAGTTTTATCCTATGCATCTAGTTCATCGTGCTCGGAACTTTACTTATAATTGTTGGCCTCGTGAAGGAGAAAGTATCGCTCAAGCTTGGGGGAGGCTTAAATCTATGATGCACACCTGCCCCAACTATGAGATCTCAAGAAACACTATTATGCAAAAAAATATGCTCAGCTTTCTCATGATGATCAAGCACTACTCGATTCTTCTTCTACTGGGTCCTTCATGAATAGGACTATTGAATTCAAATGGGATCTTCTGGGAAGAATTAAGCGCAACTCTGAAGATTGGGAACTCGACAAATGTAAAGAGCCAGGTATAAAGCTTAAGTTTGATTGTGTTAATTCTTTTATGGAAACTGATGCTTGCTATAAGTTGAGTAATAAATATGGCCTTGACTCTGAGATAGTAGCTTCTTTCTGTGAATCATTTGCTACTCATGTTGATCTCCCTAAGGAGAAGTGGTTCAAATACCATCAACCCATTGAAAAGCAATTAGAGAAACCTATTAAAATTGAGGAGGAAGAAATAATTGTTAGCCATGTTGATCCAATTGTTCCTACTGCTTACATTGAGAAGCCACCTTTCCCTGTTAGAATTAAGGAACACGCTAAAGCTACAACTATGGTTAATAAAAGTCATGCTAGGACACCTACACATCCTGAAAAAATAAATGTTGAGCCTAAAATTGCTATAGTCAAAGATCACCTAGGTGATAACGTTGATGGACAGATTATCTACTTCTATGATGAAACTACTAAAATTGTAAACCTGTTAGATGTAAGCGTGATGAGTTAGACAAAAATAAACCAGTTGTTGGCATGCTCGTTGTTTCTGTTAAAATTGGAGACCAATTTTATCATGGCTTGTGTGACATGGGTGCTAGTGTTAGTACCATACCTTTTACCTTATATCAAGAAATTATGAATGACATAGCACCCGCTGAAATTGAAGATATTGATGTCATTATTAAACTTGCAAACAGAGACACTATTACACCACTTGGGATTGCTAGATATGTTGAAGTCTTGTGTGGAAAAGTCAAATACCCCACTGATTTTTTAGTACTTGGTTCAGAACAAGGTAACTTTTGTCCCATTATATTTGGTAGACCTTTCTTAAATACTGTTAATGCTGAAATTAATTGTGTTGCTGAGAAGGTCAAAGTAAGCTTTGGTGGTGTATCTCATGAATTTAACTTCTCCAAGTTTAGTGGACAACCACATGAGAAGGAATTATCTAGTAAGGATGAAATAATTGGTCTTGCTTCTATTGTCGTACCTCCTACCAATCCGTTAGAACAATATTTACTAGACCATGAAAATGATATGCATATGAATGAGAGGAATGAAATAGATGACATATTTCTGAAACAAACGCCTATTCTTAAACAAAATTTACCAGTTGATATTTTAGGGGATCCCCCTCCACCCAACGGAGATCCCGTGTTTGATTTAAAAACTTTAACAGATACTTTGAAATATGCTTACCTTGATGAAAAGAAGATATATCCTGTTATTATCAGTGCTAACCTTTCAGAGCATGAAGAAAAGAGATTGCTTAAAACTTTAGAGAAGCACCGGGCAGCTATTGGATATACTCTCGATGATCTTAAGGACATTAGTCCCACTCTATGTCAGCACAAGATTAATATGGAACCGGATGCTAAACCTGTCGTCGATCATCAACGCCGCTTAAACCCTAAGATGAAGGAAGTGGTAAGAACTGAAATACTAAAGCTTCTAGAGGCAGGTATAATTTATCCTATTGCTAATAGTAGATCGGTAAGTCATGTTCATTGTTTTCCTAAGAAGGGAGGTATAACTGTTGTTCTAATGATAAAAATGAACTTATCCCACAAAGAATAGTAACTGATTATAGGATGGTGATTGATTTCAGGAAATTAAATAAAGCTACTAGGAAAGATCATTACACTTTACCTTTTATCGATCAAATGCTAGAAATATTATCTAAGCATACACACTTTTGCTTTCTTGATGGATATTCTGGTTTTTCTCAAATACTTGTGTCAAAAGAGGATCAAGAGAAAACTACTTTTACTTGCCCTTTTGGAACGTATGCTTATAGACGTATGCCTTTTTGTTTATACAATGCACCTACTACTTTTCAAAGATGCATGACATCTATATTCTCTGATTTTTGTGAAAAGATTTTTGAGATTTTCATGGATGATTTCTTCGTTTATTGAACTTCTTTTGATGATTGCTTGAGCAACCTTGATCGAGTTTTGCAGAGATATGAAGGAACTAATCTTGTCTTGAATTGGGAGAAGTTCCATTTTATGGTGAATGAAGGCATAGTGCTTGGGCATAAAATTCCAGAACAAGGTATTGAAGTGGACAAGGCTAAGGTTGACGCAATTGAGAAAATGCCATGCCCAAAAGATACCAAAGGTATAAGAAGTTTCCTTGGTCATGCTGGTTTTTATAGGCGGTTCATCAAAGATTTCTCAAAGATTTCTAGGCCTTTAACTAATCTTCTTCAAAAAGATATCCCTTTTGTTTTTGATGATGATTGTGTAGAAGCTTTTGAAATACTTAAGAAAGCTTTGATTTTTGCACCCATTGTTCAACCACCTGATTGGAACTTGCCCTTTGAAATTATGTGTGATGCTAGTGATTATGCTGTTGGTGCTGTTCTAGGGCAAAGAGTAGACAAGAAATTGAATGTTATCCATTATGCTAGTAAAACCCTAGATGTTGCTCAAAGGAATTCTTCCACCACTGAAAAATAATTTTTAACACTTGTCTTTGCATGTGATAAGTTTAGGCCTTATATTGTTGATTCCAAAGTAACTATTCACATGGATCATGCTGCTATTAAATACCTTATGAAAAAGAAAGATGCTAAGCCTAGACTTATTCGGTGGGTGCTTTTGCTTCAAGAATTTGATTTGCATATCGTTGATAGAAAGGGAGCTGAAAACCCCGTAGCAGCTAACTTGTCTAGAATGGAAAATGTTCTTGATGACCCACTACCTATTGATGATAATTTTTCTTATGAACAACTTGCTGCTATAAATACTTCACATAGTACTCCTTGGTATGCTGATTACGCTAATTATATTTTTGCTAAATATGTTCCACCTAGTTTCACTTATCAACAAAAGAAAAAAAATTCTTTTATGATTTATGACATTACTTTTGGGATGACCCACATCTTTATAAAGAAGGAGTAGATGGTGTTATTAGACATTGTATACCTGAGCGTGAACAGGAACAAATCTTAAGGAAGTGTCATTCTGAGCCTTACGGAGGACACCATGCTGGTGATAAAACTGCACACAAGGTATTACAATCCAGTTTTTATTGGCCTACTCTTTTTAAAGATACTCGTAAGTATGTCCTTTCATGTAATTAATGTTAAAGAGTTGGTAACATTGGTAAACGTCAGGAAATGCCTATGAACTATTCACTTGCCATTGAACCATTCGATGTTTGGGGTTTTGACTTTATGGGACCTTTTCCTTCCTCAAATGGGTATACTCATATTTTAGTTGTTGTTGATTACGTTACTAAGTGGGTAGAGGCTATTCCAACTAGTAGTGCTGATCATAACACCTCTATTAAAATGCTTAAGGAAATTATTTTTCCGAGGTTTGGAGTCCCTAGATACTTAATGATTGATGGTGGTTCACATTTTATTCATGGTGCTTTCCGTAAACTTCTAGCTAAATATGATGTTAACCATAGAATTGCATCACCATATCATCCTCAGTCTAGTAGCCAAGTTGAATTGAGCAATCGAGAACTAAAACTAATCTTGCAAAAGACTGTCAATAGATGTAGAAAGAATTGGTCTAAGAAATTAGACTATGCTCTTTGGGCTTATAGAAATGCTTATAAGAACCCCATGGGGATGTCCCCATATAAAATGGTGTATGGAAAATCTTGTCATTTGCCTCTTGAATTAGAACAAAAGGCTTATTGGGCAATTAAGGAACTGAATCATGATTTTAAACTTGCCGGTGAAAAGAGGCTATTTGACATTAGCTCATTGGATGAATGGAGGATACAAGCCTACGAAAATGCTAAGTTGTTTAAAGAAAAAGTTAAAAGATGGCATGACAAAAGGATTCAAAAATGGGAATTCAATGTAGGAGACCTTGTGCTTTTGTACAATTCTCGTTTTGGATTTTTTGCAGGAAAACTCTTATCCAAATGGGAAGGTCCATACGTTGTCGAAGAGGTCTACCACTCCGGTGCTATAAAAATTAATAACTTCGAAGGCAAAAACCCGAGAGTGGTGAATGGGCAAAGAATCAAGCATTATATTTCAGGTAAACCCATTAATGAAGAGACTAATGTCATCCAAGTAATAACACCGAAGGAACACATACGAGAGGCCTCCGGAACACTCCAAAAACCTGAAAAAGAGGTAGGTATGTGGTGCGGTAAATAAACCGACCCCAAGAATTCCAAAAAAACAATTTCTGTTGGTTTTAGTATTTTAGAAAAAATCCAAAAATAAAACGGAGTCAGGGGACCCTCGAGGGAGGCACAAGCCAATAGGGCGCCCCCCCTGGGGCGCGCCCTGATGGCTTTTGCGGCCCTCGTGTGCCTCCCCGACTCCGATTTCTTCCCGAACACGTATTATGACCTAGAAAAAATCATTATATATACTCCCGTTTGTTTTGACCACCGCATCGTGAGTTTCTCCTCTGTTCTTGTTTCGAGCTATTTTTCTGACAGATCTAGATCGCCATGAATTCCCCAAGTGCATCTAAAGACAAGTTCTTCGATAAGGTCACCAACCCCTACTTGCCAGAGGTAATGAAGCACCCTCAAGCCATTGAGATGCGTGAGGGGGTGCTCCACATCTGGGATGTCCAAGGCCCCAAGAAGGAGGGAAGTGACAAGGCCAGGCTTGTAGAAGTGGAGCAGGAGATCTTCAAGTGCCAAGGGATGGTTGCACGTGGTCTGAGTGCTAATCACTCTATGATCATGGACTTCATCCACGAAAACAAGATTGACACAAGGAGCGTGGGGGAAGCTCTCTTCAAGCTTCAAGGGCGGATTGAGCACCTCCAAGATCAAATCTATGAGCTCCAAACCCAGAACTGTGAGTATGAATCTAGGTTTAAAAGGATGAGCCTTGCTGCTGATTTCAGGATTCCAGAGACAAGAGTTTCTTTCCATGATGGGGAACCTATGCCTTGGAAGATTGAGGATTTCCACACAACACCAGCATCACCAAAGAACTCTTGAGTACATGGGTATGGGCACAACCCCTAGCTTGTTCCAAGCTTGTGGGAGGCTCCCCGGTATCGTATCACCATCACTTTTCACCATTATCTTTTATTTTAGTTTGATCTTTAGTTATTTAGTGGATTTGAGAAATAAAGTTCTAGGTTTGCTTTGCTTAGGATTTTGCTTTGAGATCTACCTATCCTTGTAATCGAGTGTGAGAGTTATATAATAAGGATTAGTTGACTTCGTGTGCTTTACTCTCTTGCACCAATCATCATAGCATGGCAATAAAAAGAATTGTAAAGATCATATGCTTATTCCATGGGAAGTAATGACTTCACGTAAAAAGAAAGTATGAGCTATGAAAATTGTTGGGAATAGAACAAACATAGCCTTAGTCATTGTTATAATCTATGCAACATTATGATAGAGAAGAGAATATCCACATACAAATACACTATCTTGGACATCATCTATGATTACGAACCCTCACCAAATATTAAATAATGATCAAGTGTTGAAGTTGGACATGGAAGACAACCTAATGTTCATGATTGCTTACATTTACATAGAAGTTATATAGTCATGGATCCTTTAACATGTGATGCTTCCTCTAGATCTTTTTCTAGCCAAAATTTCCGCACCAAGTAGAGATACTACTTGTGCATCCATAACCCCTTGAACCAAGTTTCTTTCTGTAAGAGTCCACCTTACCTACCTATGGATTGAATAAGATCCTTCAAGTAAGTTGTCATTGGTGCATAAGCAATAAAAATTGCCTTTAATCATGTATGATCTTTTATTGAAGGGTTAATTTGATAGATGCCACTCGAATTATGCCGATTTTGAGAAATGCCACTACAATTTCCAAACTTTGAAAAATGCCATTTCCAGTGGCATTTTTCAAAGTCTGTAGTGGCGTTTTTCAAAGTTTGGCAAATTTGTAGTGGCATTTTTCGAAGTTTGGAAATTGTAGTGGCATTTCTCGGAATCGCCAGAATTCGAGTGGCATTTATCCAATTAACCCTTTATTGAAAAGGAAAATAAGCTTTGTACGATCTTGTGATGGTGAAGATATAAAAGCAACAGAGTGCATAATAAAGTTCGCTATCACAAGGGGCAATATAAAGTGAAGTTCCTTTGCATTAAGAGATTGCACATCTTATCAAATAAAAGCGCATGACAACCTCTGCTTCCCTCTACGAAGGGCCTATCTTTTACTTCATAAAGTTCTTACTTTTATACAAGAGTCATTAATATTTGCCCTTCTTTTAATTTATAAACTCTCTTAGTGGCAAGCATCACATATTGTGGAAATATCCAGGTATATATATCCAGTTGAATGTAAGAAATCATGATTCATTATTGTTGACATTATCCTTGAGAGTGAATGAGTTGGGTGGCAAATGAAGCCCCTATCTTCCTATGTGTCCGGCAAAAACATTAGCTCCAAAAATATGCAATGAGTGTCAACAATCATAGATGACTAAATGATAGTTGAGTATGCGGGTTTGCTACAATGAAAGCTCTTACATAGACTCTTCTCTTGAATATGACGAATTGTGATTATCACCATGACTAAAGGCACCGTTTGTTGGTTGTCAATAAGATTTATGCTTCATACTTCGATGATTGTGAATACACCTTTACTTGCTTATGAGGAGTTATATGATGAAATGCTTGCTGCTATAATGATATTCATGATGCTCCCATGTCCGTATTCAATTTTTATCGACACCTCTCTCTCAAATTATGTGGTCATTACTCTCGAGTTAGGCTTTCGCTTGAGGACAAGCGAGGTCTAAGCTTGGGGGAGTTGATACGTCCATTTTGCATCATGATTTCTTATTCATATCTATGTTATTCTTGTCCATAATTCCCAATTATCATACAATTCTTATGACCTTTCTCTCTGAATATGCAAGGTACATCACAAAGAGGGAGCTATCTGGAAACTGGAATTCTGGACTGTAAAACCGTGAAAAAGGCAGAAAATCACAAGATTCCAAATGACCAGAAATTTCACGAGGAATTTTTATTGAATATATGTGAATTTCTGGGCAAAAAAATACCAGAGGGGGGCCACCAGCCAACCACAAGCCAACAGGATCCCCCCCCAAGGCCGCGCCCTGATGGCTTGTGGGGCCCTAGGTGGCCTCCTGACGCCCTCTTCTCCTATATGGTGTTTTTTACCCTAGAAAAAATGATAAGAAACCTTTCAAGACTAATCGCCGCCGTCTCGAGGCGGAAACCTGGGCAAAAGCCCTTTTGCACTCCGGCAGTCAGATTCTGCCGGGGAAATTCCTCTCCGGGAGGGGGAGATCGAAGCCATCGTCATCACAAACGCTTCCTCCTTCGTGGGAGGACCAATCTTCATCAACATCTTCACCAGCACCATCTCATCTCCAACCCTAGTTCATCTCATGTATTCAATCTTTGTCTCAAAACCTCAGATTGGTACCTGTGGGTTACTAGTTGTGTTGATTACATCTTGTAGTTGATGCTTGTTGGATTACTTGGTGGAAAAAATTATGTTCAGATCCTTAATTATTATTATTGCACCTCTGATCTTGAACATGTTGATGAGGTGCAATTAGTTACTATTGTTCCTGAGGACATGGGAGAAGTCTTGTTATAAGCAATCATGTGAAGTTGGTATTCGTTCGATATTTTGATGATATGTATGTTGTTACTTCTCTTAGTGGTGTCATGTGAACGTCGACTACATGACACTTCACCATGTTATGGGCCTAAGGGAAGTCATTGTGTAGTAACAAGTAGATGATGGGTTGCTAGAGTGACAGAAGCTTAAACCCCAGTTTATGCGTTGCTTCATAAGGGGCTGATTTGGATCCACATGTTTCATGCTATGGTTAGATTTATCTTAATTCTTCTTTCGTAGTTGCGAATGCCTGTGAGAGGGGGTAATCATAAGTAGGTTGTTAGTTCAAGTAAGAACAGCACCTTAGCACCGGTCCACCCACATATCAAATTATTAAAGTAGCAAACACGAATCAACTCAACATGATGAACAAGACTAGACATAATTCCCATGTGTCCTCGGGAGTGCTTGCTTAATATAAGAGTACTTTCAGGCATGTCCTTTGCTATAAAAAGGATTGGGAAACCTTGCTGCACCTTTTCTACTATTGTTACTTGTCATTTGTTATGAAATATCTTGCTACAAAACTATCTACTTTCATCACTTACAACACTTGCCGAGAATACCTTGCTGAAAACCGCTTGTCATTTCCTTCTGCTCCTCGTTGGGTTCGACACTCTTACTTATCGAAAGGACTACGATTGACCCCCTATACTTGTGGGTCATCACTCCACCAGATATTAATAAAGAACATGATAACGATGTAGAGATAGAACCTGCCGAGGATCTTGATAACCCACCTCCTAAAAATAAACGTTATGATAAGAGAGACTTTGTTGCTAGAAAACATGGAAAGGAAAGAGAGCCATGGGTTCAAAAACCCATGCCATTCCCTCGTAAGCCTTCTAAAAGCAGGGACGATGAAGATTTTGAGCGCTTTGCTGAAATGATTAAACCTATCTTTTTGCGTACTCGTTTGACCGATATATTGAAAATGCCTCCATATGCTAAGTATATGAAAGATATTGTTACCAACAAAAGAAAAATACCTGAAACTGAAATTGCTACTATGCTTGCTAAATATTCTTTTGATGGAGGAATACCTAAGAAGTTAGGAGATCCTGGTATACCCACAATACCTTGCTCTATTAAAAGAAATTATGTTAAGACTGCTCTATGTGATTTAGGGGCTGGTGTTAGTGTTATGCCTTTCTCCCTTTATAAAAGACTTGATTTGAGTAAGCTTACACCTACTAAGATATCTTTGCAAATGGCTGATAAGTCCACTGCTTTACCTATTGGAATTTGTGAGGACGTTCCTGTTGTGGTTGCAAATGTTACTATCTTAACAGACTTTGTTATTCTTGATATGCCCGAGGACGACAATTAGTCGATCATCATTGGTAGACCCTTTTTAAATACTGCAGGGGCTGTTATTAATTGCAATAAAAGCAAGGTTACCTTTCATGTCAATGGCAAGCAACATATCGTGCATTTCCCGAAGAAGCAAACTTTGGTTAATAATATTAATGTCATTGAGCCTATTTCCACAGTTATCATTGGAGGTTTCACAATTCCTCTACCTACTGTCAAGAAGAAATATTATAATCTTACTGTTGGGGAGATGCAAATCCCCATTGAGGTAACCTAGTGATATACAAAAATTCTTCGGTCGCATGTTAATCGGAAAAGGTTGTTAATAAGACTTGATCAACCTTATTAATGGATCCTTCTCAGAAGACATGTGATTGATGAATTTAGTATTCACAACTCTTTGCATCAAAAGTTTATACTCTGTTATTTTTAGTTTATATAAAATAAATTAGTTTGATTTTCCGGTTTTCTGTTTTTCCCGTTCATAGAAAAATGACCAAAAAATAAAAAGTCTCAGATTGCCACAAAATTTTAACATGCATTTTCAGGAATATATAAGAATTTTTGGCGTAAAAATTGCAGCACAGGAGTGCACCTGTGGGCCACAAGCCAACAGGGCGCGGCCAACCCCCTGGTCGCGCCCTGATAGCTTGTGGGGCCCACAGCCCCCCTGCCTTATCCCTTCGGCTCACTCCTTCCCCTACTTCCAGAAAAAACTCCCTAGCTCTCTCTCTCTCTCTCTCTCTCATGTTCTTCCTCTAGAAACTGAAATTTTCGATCTCCTTGCTCGGAACTCCGTTTCTGAAACTGTTATGAGGAATTGTTCCTTGGTATATGACTCCTCCACTCCTCCAATTAGTTTTTGTTTTAGTGGTTTATATTTTGCATAATATGCTGCACTTGGTGCTACAGAAAATGAGCTTGCATGTTGAATTCTTTGAGTTCCAAGTAGTGGGATTGCTTGATATGGCCTCTAGGCATCCTTATGAGTGGTTGCTAACAATCTTGTAAAGTCTTATTGACATAATTTTGTGGTCCAAAAATTTCAGAAATTTTCTCATAGGAAGATGAACCTCTTTAGGAGGAATCCTTCGAGAAGGCACTCTTCGGGAGAATCATCGAACGAGGGCTCAGCGTGGCAAGCTTATGTTGAATCTAGGACAACTTTGATAGTCATGGCGGACGCCAAGTCGTGCCTTTGGCCTTGCGAAGAATTCATGAGAGGTGCAGGCATTAAGGAGGAGTTCGATCAATACATCTACAACACCAGCCTCACCGACTTCCTTCAGATAAGTGTGTCCAACGCTATAATCTTACCCGTACATTCACACATGGATTTTGATATCACCCTCATAATTCTAGAGTGCCGTTCAACCTCTATGATAAGTCCTATAGTTTATCTCTAGAAGAATTTAGCGTGGCATGGAAACTTCCACTATGGGGATCATTAGCTAAACCACAAACAACTGAGTACAATATGTTTCTTAGAGCCTGTGCGTTGGAGAGGATAGAGGAGTAACGCAAGCTAGAATAAAAAGCATTCATTTTCCCTCTATCCGCTACTTCGCTTTGTTTAAAGGGAAGTGTGTAGTAGGCAAGCAGGACTGTAGTGCATTATGCACTCCTGACTTGAGCCTTATTCATACTGCAGTAACAGGCGAGAGACGTTATAACCTAGGTGCAATAGTTGCCAGGAGGCTGCACAGTAACTCCAGCATTGGTGACCTGTATGGAGGGATTTATGCTTCTCGCATAGCCGCAAAATTAAGGGTCTCACATCAACCTAATGATCCCGTGTTGCCTGATAAACATTTAGATTTTGAAGCCATGCGTCGACATGAGTTTCTTACAAGTGATGCCAAGGATTATAAGTACAACTTGACATCTGATAAATATAGACATGTTCCTGTCACTTTGCATGCACCTGCTCTCTTTGATTTTCAGAGCAAACAGAGATATATTGTTCTAGAGAACGAGGTGCAAGAATATATGGATGCGTTGGAGGCGGCACAAAACGCTTCCACGAGCTATCACTCTAACTATTATCCAAACTAGCCGTGGTGATCACCAAGCTAGGCAAACGCCCAAGCTTGGGGGAGTACGTATTTGTCGGTGTTCACACACTTCATATAATTTGTCGGTGTTCAAGCTCTTTCATTATATATCCATGATTATTTTTATTTTTTCCGCTTTCTTATTGTGTGTTTGAAAAACTTTAGAAAACCCAAAAATATTTCTCGCTTCTTTTCAAGTTTTCTTTCCCCGTTTAATTATCTTTAGTACTAAAAAGAAAACCCAAAAGGATTTCCTTTGCATGTTGGGAGCTTTCCCATGTAAATAGTTTTTCTCGTTCTTGTTTTTCCCTTAGTTTATTTGCTTGCTTCAGAAAAACAAAAACTCCAAAAATATTTCAGTGTGTTTCTCTGAATTTCTTTTCTTTTTGTTGAGTCTTTGAAAGGAGAAGACCACGATGAAAATGTTGAGTGGCTCTTTTATGCTTTATTGTTGATCTAATAGAGAGCCAATGTTATCTTGTCTTCTCCTTTGTCTAAAACTGCCCTGCAGATTCCAGCTTAGTCCACGATATTCTTGCACTATTATTATTATCACATCATTCTGTCGTGCAAGTGAAAGGCAATAATGACAATATTTGACGAAGTGATCGTGGCAAAGGAAGCTGGTATGAACTCTTCTTGTTTTCCGTTTTTGTAAATATGTTTAGCCCGTTCGATCTTGATTCAGTATATTATGAGTGAACATGTTTATGATGACAATTAGAGATTATAGCTTCTCATGCCATGCTTAAATAGCTAGTAATGAATAATGATTTATCTTATAGGTCAACGTGCAATTAAAATGGTTATGATGTAATATGGGAGGATGGTATGTCCCTCTAAGAAATTCGAGCAGCTTGACTTGGCCCATGTGCAAACATGTAGTTGATTCAAAACCAGTGCAGCCTTCATGATGTTTAAATTCAGAGTGTTCATATCCTACTCATGCTATGTCCAATGTTAATTATTCACAATGCATACCTATGACCGTTTTTGCTCTCTAGCTGGTCGCTTCCCAACCTATTACTAGCCTTCACCTGTACTAAGCGGGAATGCTGCTTGTGCATCCAAAACCTTTAAACCAAGTTATTCCACATGAGTCCACTATACCTACCTACATGCGGTATTACCATGCCGTTCCAAGTAAATTGCATGTGCCATCTCTAAATATTCAAATAAACATCCATTTTGTGCACGCATCTCGCTCATGGAGCGACGAGGCGGTCGGTATCTTCCATGCTAAGTGAGTTATTCTCAAGACGGTCGTTTATTCGCTGTCATTGCACGAGAGAGGCTGGTAAAAAGGATGCCCAGTCCTGCATAATCAAAATTAATTAAACAAAACTCCTTGGGATAGTTGATATGTTGGCACGCATCCGTGGATTCGGTCAGCCATGGTTTGTGTATGGATGGTGGTTTGGAGTAAACTTTACTATTCTATTTGGGAACCGCCAATAATGAGTTTAGCATGGAAGATATTGAAAACCTTTGTCGTAACATTGACAAGAAAAGTGCACTACCCAAAAACTATATTTCAATCTTATTTTAAAGCTTGAGCTCTGGCACCTCTGTAAATCAATGCTTCCCTCTGAGAAGGAACTATCTATTTATTTTTATGTTGAGTCATCACCCTCTTGCTAAAAGCACTAGACCGGAGAGCACTATTGTCATTCTTATGCATTGAGTCTTGTTAATGTGGATGCGAGCATGACTGGATCTTTTCTACCCTGAATTATAATGTTTAGTCATTGCTTGAACCTTAGAGGTGCTCTGCATTTATGTTTTGCGGTCTCAGAAAGGGCTAGAGAAATACCATGTCACCATATTATATCATGATTGTTTTGATAAATTGTTGGCTTGTGAGGTATTTTATTATTGCTTACTAGTTGGTTATGTATTGCCATGAGTTAATATAATGTTTAATTGTTATCATGTATGTGGTTATTTATAATTTATACTGAAAACTTGAGCACTAGCTAAGCATGTGTATAACAACGAGAACAAAAGAGTTTGTAAAAGTTATCTTTATCACTTTCAGTTTGTCAACTGAATTGCTCAAGGACAAACAATGAGTTAAGCTTGGGGGAGTTGATACGTCTCCAACGTATCTACTTTTCCAAACACTTTTGCTCTGGTTTTGACCTCTAATTTGCATGATTTTAATGGAACTAACCCAGACTGACGCTGTTTTCAGCAGAACTACCTTGGTGTTATTTTTGTGCAGAAATAAAAGTTCCCAGAATTGGACGAAACTTTTTTTGGATTTTTGTCGGAATTATAATGAATTATAGAGCCAAGACCCACCGGAGGGGGTGCGCCTGGGGCCCACAAGGCAACAGGGCGCGGCCACCCCCCAAGCCACACCCTGATATGTGCTGGGGCCCACGAGGCTCCTCCGACCCTAAATCCTGTCCTATAAATTCACATATTCGGAGAAAAAAATCAGAGAGAAGATTTCATCGTGTTTCACGAGACGGAGCCGCCGCCACCTCCTGTTCTTCCTCGAGAGGGCTGATCTAGAGTCCGTTTGGGGCTCCAGAGAGGGGAAATCATCGCCGTCGTCATCACCAACCCTTCTCCATCAACACCGCCATGATGCTCACCATCGGGCGTGAGTAATTCCTTTGTAGGCTTGCTGGACGGTGGTGGGATTGGATAAGATTGATCATGTAATCGAGTTAAGTTTGATAGGGTTTGATCCCTAGTATCCACTATGTTCTGAGATTGATGTTGCTATAACTTTGCTATGCTTAATGCTTGTCCCTAGGGCCCGAGTGACATGATTTTAGATCTAAACATAATATATTATATCTGAATATAAGATTGATTTGGATCCTATCTTGCATGTTATATGCACCTATTACGTGTCTTGATCCGCATACCCCAAGGTGACAATAATTGGGATTCTTTCCGATGATTGTCGTAGTTTGAGGAGTTCATGTATTCACCATATGTTAATGCTTTGTTCTGGTTCTTTCTTAAAAGGAGGCCTTAATATCCCTTAGTTTCCAATAGGACCCCGCTGCCACGGGAGGGTAGGACAAAAAATGTCATGCAAGTTCTTATCGCAAGCATGTATGACTATAGACGGAATACATGCCTACATTATATTGATGAATTGGAGCTAGTTCTGTGTCACCCTAGTGTGTAACTATTACATGATTGATGTCATCTAAATCATTATCCATCACTGATCCACGTGTCTACGCTTTACATATACTGAATCTTGCTAAGTTACTATTGCTACTGCTACTGTCACAACTGCTACAAAATAGTGCACTATTACTCTTACTTTTGCAACTACTATTTGTCGTGCTACTAAACCTTTGCTATAGAGAGATATCCCAGGTGCGGTTGAATTGACAACTCAACTGTCAAGGCCAATAAATATTCTTTGGCTCCCCTTGCGTCGAATCAATAAATTAGGGTGAAATACTACCCGTGAAGACTGTCGCGATCCCCTATTCTTGTGGGTTATTACTTGGCTCCTTATATCTTCGTCAATAAAGATCAAAAGCTATACATTTAAAAAGTGTTGCCAACTTCAATAAACATTTCTTCTGGCCAGCTATTGCAAGCATAATTTCAGACCAGAAAGATTTGCTACACGACCAGAAATAAATCCCGTTGTTGGTGATGTATGAAGAAAGGTTTTCAATATACTCCATCGATATAATCTACAATGAGCTATTTCTTATGCAAGGAAATGGATAATACTCGGAAATTAGGTCCATGTACTTCAAAGGCTGGAAGTGGCGCTCTAGCGAATGCATGGTTGAGTACTGCTGCTGTGGTAGCTGATGAAGAAGAGGTCCCCCTCCCCATTATAGTCGTCTCAACTTTGCTAGTCAAGTGCAATAATTTTCTCTGAAGAACAACACAGGAAACAGAGGAGTCAATGCATGGTCATCTTCGTGGTGAAATTTTACCTCGAAGGCAATTGTACAATTTGGAAATTGAAGCTAATACATGCACGAAGTACCCTGTGAGATGATGCCAAATAAGATCCAAAGTGGGAGATGGAAGATGGGGCAGAGTAGCACTACCTTAGCTTCCTACGCATTTTTTTCTTGATGTAGTTTATGGGGAAAAGTTTTATTCGATATTGTTCTCCTTGGCGTCATCAAACCATTACAAATGTCTCGAGCCATTACTGTCATGGCATAAGAAAGGACCGTCTCGGGTCTTCACGAAAGTAAACTGCGCCGCATACAGCAAAACGATATCATGGCATGAATGATAAAAATATATAAATCAAGCAATCTTACACCCTAAATACATTGGATCCAAAAATGAAGAGTTGAAGGATGGGAGTCCACTTGAATTATTTACCAGGATGGCAGTCCTCAAAGGCATCTGAGTAACAAAAGAAAGAATAACATCTAAATGAAAAAAATGAACATATCCACTATTTGTTCAGAGTTTTTTGTGAGATTGTTCAGAGCTAATGAATACGATGTATCACACCTATGGATCGAACACCAGGAAAGAGCTAAGTACCCTAAGCCAGTGGGGAGGCACCACAACAAACTACCGGGACACCGGCGCCGTCATCGGGGGCAGTGTGAGCTTGAACAGGTTCATGGGCTCGACCACCCGCATAGAAGGCGTAGATGGTGACGGGGTCCTCGTCTAGCACGGTCGGTTTGACCAGCGTGATGACATTAGATGTAGAAGGGAATCACAGAGTCGAAGGAGAAGAAGCTTACCTCATACTTCCCCTTCATAGCATTTATCATGCTGATATCAATTTCTCGGCTCTCAAACAGCCGGGTCAAGTAAAGCTGGTGTAAATCTTCAGTACCAAGTGCAGACAACTCTGGAATCTCCAGTTTGGCTTTCCCTTTGTTCAAGTCAACCAGCTCATCCTTAGCCACAATTTTAGCCAAGAAGGTGGAAACAATTGGAACTTGGAAACTTTCCTTAACGATAATAACATTTGGAAGACTTGTTTCTGCTGTCGCCATAGGATCATCCAAGTGAATGGCCGGGCTGGAAGGACGAATTGGACTTGGCAGACGGGCAGATGGGTCATCCGACGTGTCGTGGACCTCAGATGGTATATCCATAAAGACCGACTCATCCGGCCTGGACGTCTCAACATCGATTGTTGCCTTAGCCCTCAGGTCTGTTTCCTTCTCTACAAAGGGGTCAGTTCCTATGGTTGTTTTCACCGGCGGGGGGTCTGAAATATTTTGGTTTGCAATGCCAGAAAATGACCCGCCAGCCCGCTTCGATGAAGTAGCCTTGGCCCTATGATTGCAAAAATCAAATATTATGCTAAGTAAAATATAGCTCAAGGTTTAAAACGACATAAGTCAACAGTGCAAATTTAGGAGCTTACCCGCGGTTGACGTTGATAGTGGGAAGCTGCATTGCAGTTGAGTCGCCCGAAGATGGAGGGGAGGCCTGATAAAGTGAATTCGAAGGACTAAGAGGTTGCTTAAATAAACTGGCTCTAGGATGAGAATTGGTTGGACTATGAGGCACCTCGAGGCATGGTTTGCGAGCCGGCGGTGCACGAGACAAACCAGGGTCTAAGTCGCCCGAACCACTCCGGGTCTTGCGTTTTGATGAGCCAGCAAATTGTGCTTTCTTCAAAAGAAAATCAGGAGCCAAGTGAGCATCTAGGTGTGTCAACTGAACCTTCCGGACGGTTTGTCTTGGCTTTCTGGGAACAAACGTTTCTGAAGAACTGGAGGAGATTGGAGTTACCTCAATTTCGCCGGCTTGGCTAGATTCCGAGTCACCCTGATAAGAAGGCGCATCAGCAAGCTCAACAAACAGGCGGCCAAGAGGATCAAGTTCTACCTCGGATTCCTCCCCTGAAGACGACACATGGGTCGGGTCATCTTTTTTACCCGACGAGGGAACGGGGGCTTTTGGTGTGACCTTCCAGAAAATAGAGTTCTCCTGCAACATATAAAGCACGCGGTAAGGAACGGCGGGTCAAAGTAAATTGATAAAAGACAGCAAAAATAATCAATACCGAAGGTGGCGGGTTGAGCAGATAAAACGGACCCAAGCCAGTAACACCGCACTATTCCTTTGAGTCGGAAAAGAACTTCTTTGTTTCCTTGTTGAGGGCGTCATCAGTCAGACCCTCACGAGAGAAGCGCCGAGGATCAGAAGAGGCGCCTGAGTAATCACACATCAAGCCGTCCCTTACACTGACAGGTTGGATTCGCCACTTTAGCCAGCAACGAATCAGATCAATCCCGGTTAAGCCATGCGCAGTCAGAGCTCTCAATTTTGTATGAAGAGGTGCTAATGGATCCCTCTCTTCATCTGTTGGCCAACCCGGAAATTCCACATTGCTGCTGAGCCTTTCCAGTCTGAAACTCGGCAGAGGATTTTCTCCCTCGGGTGCAGTATTTTTGCAGTAGAACCAGGTCTTGTTTCATCCTGTCGGATGACTTGCCAGTTTTGATTCAGGAAAGGCGATGTTCTTCCTCTTTTGAATGGAAACTCCACCAAGTTCATAGGCAGCACCATTCTTCACCTCAGTCTGACAGTTGAGATAAAAGAATTCCCTAAAAAGGGTCACGGGTGGCTCAACCTGGAGATATACCTCGCATAACACTTGGAATTGACAAATATTGGTCATGGAATTCGGACCAATGTCTTGAGGCCTGAGTTTGAAGAAGTGCAAAAGGTCTCTGAAAACCTTTGAGCCGGGGGGACGGAAACCTCTACGAAGATGATCAGTAAAGACAACAACTTCTCCTTGCCGCGGCTGTGGGTACGACTCTTCTTTGGGAACTCGCCATTCTATGACTTTTCGAGCCGGCAAGAAACCTTAGTCCACAAGGTTATCTAAGGTAAGCTTGGATTCTTTGGTCTTGGCCCAGTTACAGACTTTGGAGTTCTTAGGAGCCATGGCGATTTATAGAGCAACTACAAGAGCGACAAGAAAAATGAGCCGGTGCGAATTATAAGTCTCCTATAATAATTTGCTATTTTAAGACAGCAAAATCAAGGGAAGTCAAAGGCATATCTCCACAAAACTTAGCGAGCGGATTGGCTCACAAACAGATTTCTACGAATACTTACTTTCGGATGGATCTAATTAAATGAGGAAAAACAATGAAATATGCGTTCTAGCTGACGGAAAGACCGAAACTACATCAATCAAAGGATACCCTCGGTGGCTCATTTTAGATCTACTTATGAGGAAAACAAGGAGGAGATCATACTAAAGCTATGCAATACTAAGGAATATCGAGTGCATGGATCTACGAACTACATCTCGGACGAACGCGACGAACATGGCATGAACATCAGAAGTATCAAACCCTACATGAAGGGGATTCGTACCAGATTGTGTTGGAACGAAAATGGAGATGACCGTGCTCGCTCTGACGGCTGCGAGAGGGCTCGATGGCGTCGACGATGGAGCTGGGGACCCCGATGATGCCTCCGAAGCTCCAGTGGTGTTCGACCAAAGAAGGAGCGAGAGGAAGAAGATGACGGGAAAGTTATCACAGGGGCTCAGTGGACTTATTTATAAGGAGAGAAAACGGAACCGGCGCTGTGAAAGACGAAACGGCTGTGGTAAATTTCTGGCTAGAAGTGCGCCTCGATTTTCGCATCGGCCTGGATTTGGCATAGTTTTCAAAAGATACGTTATGATGACTCCGAAGGACAACGGTCAGCAAGGATGACGTCATTAACAGACAGGCACTGGAAAATGACAAGTCTGGAAGTATTGCGAGCCGGCACTTTGGGACCCATGAAGAACACGGATGCAAGCTGATGATAAGCCGCCAAGAGAAGGTAAAGGAAATTGACATGAATAAATTCAAATCAATCTGGAGCCTAATGTCGGGGATATAACCCCGCGGTATAACCCGTCTTATTGGGCTGGGTCAATGTAATGGTGGCTCTAGTATTATGTTCAAGATGGGCCGCATCTTGAAGATAAGGTGGACAAGGCGGTTACTAAGTAAGCCGTCGGGTGGCCCAAGCGCGTGGAGACGGCGACTCAAGGCCCACAGGGCAGAAGACGCCAGAAGATTCCTTGCTTGAGAGGCAAGGCGTGTTAGAGACATGATAGGTCATGAGTTGCAATATGGCTTGGACTCTGTTGTGAACCCTAGGGTCTCGACCTGTATATAAAGGCGAGCCCCTAGGGCCAAAAGACTTAAGTTAGACACCCTCGAAATCTAGGTTAGCGATTCTGCACCCTTGTAATCGAGATCATCATCAGTATAGACACAAAGCAGGATGTAGGCTATTACCTCCATCGGAGGGGCCGAACCCACTTAACCTGCGGAGCCACTTCAGAGACTGCTCGCCGGTAAGCCGCCATGAGGGGGTCCCTAGAATCCCAAGTCCCTGAAACCTGCTGAGCCACCAAATCCGAGTCGCCCAAACACCTAACCCGGCTCAGATTCATCTCCTTAGCTATCCCGAGTCCATGTAGGAGGGCCTCATACTCAGCTGCATTGTTAGTAGAAGGGAACACGAGCCGTAAAACATAAAAAAATTTGTCACCTCATGGACAAGACAATATAACACCAGTCCCCGAGCCCTCCAACAGTCTAGATCCATCAAAGTGTATAGTCCAGTACGAGTTATCTGGCCTATCTTCTGGAATCTGCAAATCTGTCAAATCATTGATGAAATCTACCAGCGCTTGGGACTTGATGGCGGTTCGGGCCACATACTTTAGATGGTGATCACCAAGTTCAATAGCCCACTTAGCAATCTGTCCAGTGGCCTCCCGGTTTTGTATGATATCACCAAGGGGTGCCGAACTGACCACCGTGATTGGATGCTCCTAGAAATAGTGCTTCAGCTTCTAGCTTTCCATAAAAATTCCGAAGTCTAGCTTTTGCCAATGCGGGTACCGCTGCTTGGACAAAGTTAAAACTTCGCTGACGAAGTAAACTAGGTGCTGAACCGGATATTCCTTCCCTTCCTCTTTCCTCTCTACAACAACTGCTACACTCACCACTTTGGAGTTGGCGACAATGTACAGGAGCCAAGGTAGTCAGAATCCCGACTCAAATCCTAGAATCCCACGACTTCACGACCCTACAGAGGCATGTCGATCCAAGTCCCACTATGAATCCGGATCTGGTAGAATCCATGATGAGTCGCGATCCAAATCATAGAATCCTATACATAACTGTAGAATCCCGACTATGCTATGGGCTATGTCCGATTCTAATAATTTATATAAGTCGTCCATTTAGTTGTAGCGGAATAGTATGACATCATGCAAACCCCTTTTCACATGCCTCATGGCCCTTTATTCCTGTCCCAAGCACAAACTCTCGGTCGTCGACACCTTTGATCTAGCTCTCAGAAACCCTAGATCAAAACTGAGGATCTGGCTTGTGGACGCATGTAATTGGCGTGAGAAGGTGGATGTGTCAAGATTGATCGAAGAAGGACAGCAAGACCCTTAAAGTTTCAGCACTACAAGTCAGCTATACAAGTGATCGACTATTCACGTAGTCCAAAAAACCCTCCTAAGTAAATTTTCAACGTTGAAGATTTAAATGTTCTATATATTTCCCTCTCATAAATGTTCCATCATTCAAGCTAGATAGTAGGTTAGCCATGAAAAGAACTGGAATACAACTAGCATTGATGTGTATGTTTTTTTCCTCTATATTTAGTGTTAAAACTCTATAACACCCAAATAAATTTTCGACGTGGAAACAAAATATCTTATTTTTGTAAATCTAGTAGAATCCTCGATTCCACGACTCGATACTACGACTCAATTCTATCTAAGGAAAATCGATCCGACTCCGAATCCTGACTCTGACTACCTTGACAGGAGCATTGGTTCTTTGTCAGCAGGGGCGGCTAAGACGGGCGGGTTAAAAAGCTGTTTCTTGAGTGCTTCAAAGGCTTCATTTGCGGCGTCAGTCCACTTAAAATCGCCTGTCTTCTTCAGCAATTGATAAAAAGGGATAGCCTTTTCTCCCAGGCGTCTTATGAAACGACTTAATGCCGTGATGCGACCCGACAGGCATTGAACCTGGTTTATATTTGCCGGCTCAGCCAGCGAAGTCACTGCCTTGATCTTGTCCTGGTTAGCTTTGATGCTTCGCTCAGAAACCAGGAATCCCAATAGTTTGCCTGCAGGAACACCAGAAAAACACTTTGCTGGGTTAAGTTTCATCTGGTACACTCAAAGATTATCAAACGTCTCCTTGATGTTCTCCAAGAGCGTCTCCTTCTTCTGAGATTTCACCACGATGTCATCAACATAGGCGTGAACATTGCACCCAATGTGCGGCTGAAGGCAATTCTGGACGCAGCGTTGATAAGTTGCCCCTGCGCTCTTAAACCCAAAGGGCATAGAGACATAGCAAAAAGCACCAAAGGGAGTGATGAAAGCCGTCTTCTCTTGATCTTAAATAGCCATCTTGATCTGTGATAGCCGGAGTATGCATCCAGGAAGCACAAGCGCTCACAACCCGCCGTAGAGTCAATGATCTAATCGATACATGGGAGAGCAAAAGAATCCTTTGGACAAGCCTTATTGAGATATGTGTAATCAACACACATGCACAATGTGTCATTCTTTTTCAGAACAAGCACCGGGTTAGCCAACCACTCGGGGTGAAAAACTTCAACGATGAACCCGACCGCTAGGAGCCGGGCCACCTCTTCTCCAATTGCCTTGCGTCTCTCCTCATTAAAATGACGAAGATATTAGCGTACTGGTTTCATCTTCGGATCCACGTAAAGATGGTGCTCAGCGAGTTTTCTTGGGACTCCAGGCATGTCAAAAGGTTTCCATGCAAAGATGTCCCGATCCTCACGGATAAACTCGATGAGCGCGCTTTCCTACTTGGGATCCAAGCCGGTCCCTATAGTGAACTGCTTGGACGAATCGCCTGCCGTGAAATCTATCTACTTGGTATCTTCAGCCGGCTTAAACTTGAGCGAAGGCTCTGACTCAGTATTGGGCTTCTTGAGGGGGCTCATATCAGCCGGGTCAACATTCGCGGTATAGAACTTCAATTCCTCAGCTGTGTGGCGTGGCTTGAGACTGCGTTGGTATTTCCCCAAAGAGGAAGGGATGATGCAGCACAACAACGGTAAGTATTTCCCTCAGTTATGAAACCAAGGTATCAAACTAGTAGGAGGATCACGCAACACAATGTAAACAGCACCTGCACACAAAGAACAAATACTTGCAACCCGACACGAAAGAGAGGTTGTCAATCTCTCTACGGTAGAAAGATAGATTAGGTAGTGATAGATTGGATAGATAGATCTCGCAAGAACACAAAATAAAAGAGGCAAATAAAAAGTGCAACAAGGTATTTTTGGGTTTTTTGGAATAATAGATCTGAAAACAAAAGCGGCAAAAAGATAGATCGGAAAGCAATATGTTGGAAAAGTAGACCCCAGGGCCGTAGGTTTCACTAGTGGCTTCTCTCATGAGTATAGTACACGGTGGGTGAACAAATTACTGTTGGGCAATTGATAGAAGATCAAATAATCATGATGATATCCAAGGTGATGATCATTATATAGGCATCACGTCCAAGATTAGTAGACCGAAACAATTCTGCATCTACTACTATTACTCCATACATCGACCGCTATCCAGCATGCATCTAGTGTATTAAGTTCATGGAAAAACGGAGTAATGCAATAAGAATGGTGACATGATGTAGACAAGATCTATTCATGTAGGAATAGACCCCATATTGTTATCCTTAATAGCAATGATACATGCGTGCCTGCTGCCCCTTCTGTCACTAGGAGAGGACACCGCAAGATCGAACCCATCACAAAGCACGTCTTCCTATGGCAAGAAAAATCGATCTAGTTGGCCTAACTAAACCAGAGATTCAAAGAAGAAATATGAGGCTATAAGTAATCATGCATATAAGAGATCAAAGAAGACTCAAATAATATTCATGGATAGAAACCGATCATGAACTCAAAATTCATCGGATCCCAACAAACACACCGCAAAAAGTTTACATCAAATAGATCTCCAAGAGACCGTTGTATTGAGAATCAAAAGAGAGAGAGGAAGCCATCTAGCTACTGCCTACGGACCCATAGGTCTATGGTGGACTACTCACGTATCATCGGAGAGGCACCAATGAGGATGATGAACCCCTTTGTGATGGTGTTAGATTGGATCTCGCGGTTCTGGAACTTGTGGCGGCTAGATGTATTTTTGGTCGACTCCTCTAGGGTTTCTGGAATATTTGGGTATTTATAGAGCTCAGAGGCGGTGGAGAAGGTTCCCGAGGCGTCCACAACCCATCAGGGTGCGCCCGGGGCCCCTGGTGCGCCCTGGTGGGTTGTGGGCGGCCTGTTTTCCCTCCTGGTTACTTCTTTGGCCCACTGGCCTTCTTCCGGTCCAGAAAAATTCTCCAAAAAGTTTCGTCGCGATTTGTCTCCGTTTGGTACCGATATTGTGCGAAGTAAAAAACAAGCAAAAAACAATAACTGGCACTTGGCACTATGTCAATAGGTTAATCCCAAAAAATGATATAAAGTTGCTATAAAATGATTGTAAAACATCCAAGAATGATAATATAACAGCATGGAACAAGCAAAAATTATAGATACGTTGGAGACGTATCACTGCGCAATCCAACTCAGCGTAAGCCGCGTCTCCTTCCTCGCACTCCTGAGCTATCTTCCGGCTTCCGTCCACGGTAATCGTGCCCTTCGGTCCAGGCATCTTGAGCTTGAGATAGATATAACATGGCCAGGCCATGAAACGAGCATAAGCCGGTCGCCCAAAGAGGGCGTGATAAGGGCTCTTTATCTTGACTACCTCAAACATCAGAGGCTCGCATCTGTAATTGTGATCATTACCGAAGGCAATGTCGAGCTTGATCCGCCCGACCGGATAAGCCGACTTTCCAGGAACAATCCCGTGAAACACCGTCGTTGAAGGAAGCAGCGTGCTCTCAGGCAGGTTCATCTGGCGAAAAGTTTTGTAGTATAAGATGTTTATGCTACTGCCTCCATCCATAAGGACCTTGGACAAGGTGTAACCGCCAACTTGAGGTGTCACCACCAAAACTAAACCGCCAGGGTTGTTAACCCGGGAGGGATAGTCCTCCCTGCTCCAAGTAATTGGATGTTCAGACCAATTAAGATACCTGGGAATTGCTGGCTCAGCCATGTTGACGGCTCTGCTCATGACCTTACTGTCTCGCTTTCAAGTACTAGTGGTGAAGACATGGTACTGGCCGCGATTTAGTTGTTTGGGATTGCTTTGGAAAAGCTGGTTACTGCGCTGCCGACGAAATTCAGCTCCTGAGTCGCCCCGTGGCAAGCTAGAGTCGTCCGATGCTCCAGTCGTGGACGGGGCTGGGGCCGCCATGATTCCTGTTGTAGAAACAGTAACTTGATGAGGCGACTCATGGCCCTCCTCGAGGATCTTGGTATCGTGACGCCGGCTGGGTTGATGCCAGCCGGGTTGGGTGCGCCGAGCCGGCTCGATGATGTTGGTGGAGATGTCCGACTCGGGCACCGACGTGCCGATCTGGCCGATGAAGACATGGATCTTGCCGAATGGGACCCGGTACCCATACTTGATTGAGTCGGCCTAGGGGCCCCAGCCTGAATCGTCGATGTAGATCTTGCCGTGGCGGCTCTTGGTCATGTGACCCGCCACATAGCTCCCGAACCCTGGGCTCCCTTTGAGAACTCAACTCCACTGGGCGAGAGCCCCATGGTGGGCGCCAACTGTCATGATTTTGTCACGGCAGATGTCCTCGTGCAAGGACTTAGGTGTGAGGCCATCGCCGCTAGGTGGCGACTCAAAGGGGTTAAACGGGAACGGAAGGCATGTTTACACAGGTTCGGCCCCTCTGGTGGAGGTAATAGCCTACGTCCTACTTTGTGTCTATATTGATGATGATCTCGATTGCAAGGGTGCGGAATCGCTAACCTAGCTTTCGAGGGTGTCTAACTTAAGTCTTTCGGCCCTAGGGGCTCGCGTTTATATATAGGCCGAGACCCTAGGGTTGACAACAGAGTCCAAGCCATATTGCAACTCATGACCTATCATGTCTCTAACATGCCTTGCCTCCCAAGCAAGGAATCTTCTGGCGTCTTCTGCCCTATGGGCCTTGAGTCGCCGTCTCCACGCGCTTGGGCCACCCGGCGGCTTACTTAGTAATCGCCTTGTTCGCCTTATCTTCATGACACGGCCCATCTTGAACATAATAACAGAGCCGCCATTACATTGACCCGACCCAATAAGACGGGTTATACCGCGGGTTTATATCCCCGACAGGGCTTGTGGGCCTGCGAGCCGGTAATGGAGGCGTACCTATGGTCCGCCATAGTTATATCCCCGACAGGGCTCGTGGGCCGGTAATGGAGGCGTACCTATGGTGCGCCATAGGTTGAAGTCATCAGAGATGAGAGGTCGGGGAGGGGTGCGAACGATGCTTGCAGGTTGGGGCGGCTGCGCACCGGACGGACATGTTGACGAGAGGAATAGGATAGAGAGGCGAAGGAGAGGGGCCGAGAGGGGGGAAGTTCTCATGGGCTTCATGAGGTTGAATCATCCGGAAAATTGCCTAGTTAACCAGAGCCCACCGGAATATCTACGGGGACTAGCTGCCCCTTAGGAAAGGAGGCCCAGTTAGCTTGAAGTGTAGAGTGAACTACAAGTAGATGGCCAGAAGGATTCCAAACGGGTGATCTTTACGGCCAAAATCCATAGTGATGTGAGAAGACTGGGATTAGGCTCGATTTTGCTGTCCAAAATCGGTGGGAGAAAAACCAGGGATAAAGGAAAAAAGTCAAAAAGGACGAGGAAGGGAGAAGCGAAAGGGCATGTACAATGGTGGCATATGGATACATATGCCCCATAACAAAAAGTAGCTTGAGGCATCTACATTGATTTTTTCTCTCCAATGGAAGCTACCACTAGTGACCTCATCAAGGAAACGAAAATAAAGATTCCGGTACACATGCATCTCTACTTTTTACTCCAACTTTTCAGCTTTTTGCATCGGTACACACTTTTTCTTTCTGAGCACCCGCCTCCTGCTGAGGATCCCGCTACACCATCCAAACCTACATCCGATCCTACATGGCATGTGGAGCATCACCCTGGGCCATGCTTTGGCCATGCCCTAACTAGAGAGGTTGGTTAAAGGAAAGAATGAAATGGAAATGTTAAGTTCCTTTTAAGTATATAAATATAGATAGAGTAATTTTGGTGGGTTAGTAAGATGTGGGACAATTGAGTTGGTTTGAGGAAACCCGACGACAGAAAAAAAAAAACTAGCGACGGGAGAAAAAAATTAAAAAGGAGGAGAAACGTACTTAGAAAGGTTGGACAAAGGAAAGAGTGAGATGGCAACTTTAGTACATCTACATTCGGGCGCCTCAAACATCCCTCAAGCGCTCGGGCGGACGGCCCAGTCAATGACCGGTCAAAAAAAGTGACCCAGACGGGTGCCTCAAATGGGCCTTAAACACCTGAGCTAACCGGCACCCCTCGTGTCTAGCCCAAATCTGGGGTGGATATGGGTTGGCCCGGTGATGGTGTTCTGGTTTAGGAAATAGTAACCACATCAACTTCCAAAAGGTGTGGGCCGGGCCGAGGACACTCAAAACTACCAACCAGTGGGCCACATTCGTCAGAACCCCGTCGGAATCTTCCGAAGACTTAGCGCATACTGCACGGCATGAATGCAATCCTTGGCGTGCTTATCTTTAGACGTAACCAACCATTTGTAACTCTAGTACCTCCGGCGTCTATATAAGTTGAGGGGTGTAGACGTAGATGCCAACTCATTCATAAACAATCTCAAGGTAGATCAACATTTACTCTGTACCCCATCTGTCAATAAAATCAAAGCAAGACGTAGGGTGTTATCTCCAAGAGAGAGCCCGAACCTGGGTAAAATCATGTGTCCCTATTATCATCTCGCCACGGCTACCAGCCTGGGACCCCCTACCCAAGGTCTGTCGGATTCGACTTGTCATTGGTGGCCCATGTAGGTCCCTCTGTAGTCGAAGCGGCTTGATGGCATCACTAGCTGATGATCTGATTGACACCGTCATAGGTTATGCGCTGGAACTCCCTCATTTCGGCTCAACTGAATCATCGGAGAAGATTTCAGCTCCAAACCCCCGCCGAGACATTGAAATCGACGGCCTGAACTATGTTGTTATCCCCTCCTCCATGAATTTAAATCTAGTCAAGGAACCACAGATGGTGTCGGGGATATAACCCCATGGTATGACCCGCCCTACTGGGCCGGGTCAGTATAATGGCGGCTCTGGAACTATGTTCAAGATGGGTTGTGTCGTGAAGGTAAAACAAGTAAGGTGATTACCAAGTGAACCGCCGGGCGGCCCAAACGCGTTGAGACGGCGACTCAAGGCCCACAAGGCAGAAGATGCCGGGGGATTTCTTGCTCAAAGGGCAAGGCGTGTTAGAGACGCGAAAGGTTACGAGTTGTAATATGACTCGGACTCTGTTGTAAACCCTAGGGTCTTGACCTGTATATAAAGGCAAGCCCCTAGGACCGAAAGACTCAAGTTAGACACCCTCAAAAGTTAGGTTAGCGATTCCGCACCCTTGTAATCGAGATCATCATCAATATAGACACAAAACAAGACGTAGGCTATTACCTCCATCGGAGGGGCCGAACGTGGGTAAACTCGCCTCCCGTTCCCGTTTCACCTCTTTGAGTCGCTACCTAGCTGCGATGGCCTCACACCTAAGTCCTTGCACGAGGACATCTGCCATGACAAAACCACGACAGTTGGCGCCCACCGTGGGGCTCTCGTCCGGTGGAGTTGAGTTCTCGAAGGGAACCTGTCCAGGGTTCGGGAAATTCGGGGTTGATCAGATGATCAAGAGCCGCCGTGACAAGATCTACATTGACGATCCGATCTGGGGCACCATGGCCGGCTCAACCGAGCACGAACACCAGGTCTCCTTTGGCCGGATCGGAACTACCGTTGCCGAGCCGGATATCTACATCGACATCGACGAACCGGCTCAGCATGCACAACCCGGTCGGGATCAAACCAGCTGGCATCATGTGTTCGTCGGTTTTACTCAGGGAGTTTGCCTCTCGGGTGAGCCGGCGGGCAGCGGCGACATCCTCGCTGACTCAGATGGTGATTGTTCCATGGGAGAAACCGTATCAATCTGTCCTCTCTATGATGGCAGACTCGGGGGATCATTGGAGATTGAAGCCCCTGAGGAATTCCATGAGTCGCCACGTCAGGTCGCTGTCTACAAGGCAGGAATCTCGACGGCTCAGAACCCGCCCGGGGCCGGAGCGGTGGGTGGATCTGGCGGGTCTAGCAATACACAGGCTCAGGCCATGACAGATTTAATGGATGAGATGGCAAAACTCGTGGAGAGTCCTGTCACTGCGGAAAATCAAGAAGAGCACAACACAGAATTAATCAAACTACGTGACCGTATGACCGAGGTACAGAGGGAAATCGATGCTGAGAATGCCAGGATGGCGGAGCTATAGGCTCGCATACATAATGAGTCAGAGCGCCTTAAGGCCGAGGCTTGGTAGTTGGGACTTCAGAGAGAAGCATCCGAGACATTGGAGCCGGCTGCCACCGAACCTTGAGCCACAACAACCTTTTAATACACCCCAGAAGACTCCGGGGGCCGGCCAGCCACTCGGAAATCAACAAAACGAGCCGCCTCAGCCACCACCAACTCACTCACCGCCACAACGTTTCCAGACGCCACGGGGTCACTTTTCTAACCCTATTGACAATGTGCTGGCGGCGACCCGGCACCTGGAAGCGCTACCTATTCTTGGAAATACCCCTGTTGATATTGAGGCCAGGAACGCCATAGAGATGTTGAAAACAACAGTGGTGCAGCAAGCGCAATATTCTTATAGCCGCGATCGGATGCACTCCACTCCAAATGCCAGCCACAACAAGAGTCGCCATCTGGAGTCTCTGGCTGTTTCTAGCAGTGGGCGCAGGCAACGGCCTCAAGTTTCCCCGTCCCCGCTTGTTCCATCAGGAGCTCAGGCGATTGTTGATTCGGCCAGGGGTGCGCGATAGGCAGAAGCGGAAGCAGCAGCATGGGCGATTCAACAGGTTTATCCTCAACCGGAGGCTGGAGCCAATAGTAGGACGATTGGGATACCTTCCTTATCCCCAACCCTCCGCGCCGAGCGTATGCCCAAATACTTCAAGGGGCCTCGCAAAGTGCCAAATTACATGGCGGATCTTGAGCCGGCGGTTGGGATCGAAAGATATGAGTTAGCAAGGGATACGTTGGATGTCAGTGACGCCGTGTGCGCCAAATACCTGACCATGATGCTGGAAGGACTGGCTCAAACATGGTTGAAGAATTTACAGCCCAAATCCATCAACACTTGGTCAGAGCTTAAGGAACGTTTCATGAAGAATTTTCAGGGAACATGCAAGAAGCCGATGACGATAGTGGACCTTCAATATTGCGTCCAGCGCGTGGACGAGTCGGCTCATCATTGGACTCGCCGGGTCGCGGAAATCATACACTCGTCAGACAGCATTACGGCGGCTCAAGCCATCCTGATCCTAGAAAAGAATTGCCACTTCCATCCGCTGGTTCACAAACTCGGGCGGCTCAAGCGTAAGGTACAGGACATGGGCGACTTAATGGATGTCCTCACCAGGTACGCCGAGTCAGACAGCACGAAGGATCCCGGCTCAGATGAGGACAAGACTGGTAAAGGGAAGAAAGGTGAAGGCGGTAAAGGCCAGCACAATCATGGTGGTAACCAAGGAACCCAGAATAACAATGGCAAGCGGAAGCAGCTAGATGGCGGGTCACACTCCGTGGCCAACACCAATGTTGGCTTCAAAAACCAACGCCGCAATGGTCACCCTGGAGGGACTTATTGTGACACCCTGGATTTGGTGCTACAGTAATCCTTGTAATCAAGCTACAGTAACCTGAGGATTAAGCTAATCCATTTTGCTAATCCAATTATGATCACCGTTGGAATCAAACCCTGATTCAAATTCCTTTGCAATTCAAATTCATTTCAAAAGTGGATTTAAAAGTTCTGCAAAACAGGAAATAAAAATCATGAATAGGTTTCAAATATTCCCTAAGCTATTATAAGATTGTAGCCAACATTTTATAAAGTGATTATGTGCTCTAAAATATTTTTAACAGAGGCCAAAGTATTTATTAAATATCCTTTTGAAATTTGCAGTTTTCAAATAATTTCAAGAAGTCCCCAAACCTCTTGTGGCACTGCCTAATATTGCAATATGAATATTGGGTCACGTGGCATATTTTTACAAAGGTCTTTGGTATTTAATAATTAATGTAAGAGCAGGAGCTAATAAAAAGAAAAACAAAAAGGAAAGAACAGAAAATAAAAATAAAGGAAAAAGCCCCCACCGGCCCAGCTGGCCAACAGGCCGGCCCAACCTATGGGGCTATAACCCCCCACCACCGACACCCCACACACAACTTCCCCCCACCTCGACCCGATCTGGATCGGGATCGAGCTCCCGATCCCGCGCCGCCCCCGCACCGCCCCGGCCGACGCTAGCGCTCCCCATGCCGCCCCGCCATCTGCCTCGCCCCTCGCCGGCGCCTTCCCGCCTCCCTCCTCAAGCCGCTGCCTCCCCTGCGCCGCAAGTGAGTCCTCGGGCTCCTCCCATTACCCTCTCTTCCCCCCTCTGGTCGGACCCGCCCCGCCGCACCTGCTCCCCGCCTCCGCAAGCGCGCCGCCCCGCCCCCTACGCCGCGCCCACGTGTCGCCCGTGCCGCGCTCGCGGCCCTCGCTCTCTGCGGCCCCCACTCGCCTCCCCGCCACACACGCGCGCCCACAATGCCCCGCTCGCGCCTTCCCACCCTCGTCGCCGCTGGCCGGCCGCCGGTGGCCCTCGCCAGGCCACCTCCGCCGCCGTGCCCTGCCCCCCTCCGGCGCCGGCCGCCAACGCCCCCGCGCCGTGTGCACCCTCGTGCCGTGCCCCCTCGGTGCCCGATCGGGTTAGTGGGTGGTTAAGCCCCACTAACCCCCCCCCCCCGGGACTGACTGACAGCAGGGGCCCACGCCCCTGTTAACCAAAACGAATTAAATAATAATAATAATAATGATTATTTAAAATAAATAATTATATAATTAATTAATTAAGTAGTTAATTAGTCAGTTAATCAACTTAATTAGATTAATTAGCCTAATTAATTTGTTATTAATCAACAGTGAATGACATGTGGGCCAGCTCTGTCAGTTGACTAATCTGATAATTAGTTAAATTAATTAGACTAATTAGTGTATGTCATGTGGGACCCACCCCCTCTAATTAATCTGTTTAAATTAATTAAACCTGTCTTAACACTGAGTCTATGACAACAGGGGCCCACTGGTCAGATTTGACCAGTCAACCCCACTGTTGACTGCTGATGTTAGCATGACATCATGCTGATGTCATAATTGAATTATTGAATTAAGTTTAATCTATTTAATTTCTGAATATTAATAAAACTTTAAGAATTAATATAAAATAAATCGTAAATCAGATGAAAATATTTTATACATGAAAGTTGATCACAAAAATCCAACGAATCCGAATACGTTGTCCGTTCATCTATCACGTGCTCCTATCATAATGAACATGGAACTTTTCCATCGTTTTCATTTGTCCGATAGTAGCCCAAAACCCAGGAAATGTCATCAGATATTCTCCCGCTCCATCTGTGACGTGTAGTACTGCATTAGCTCATGCCTAACACTGCATATTGCCATGTCATGCCTCGTGTTGCATCTGTCTGCTTTATATTTATTGTTTCTCCCCCCTCTTCTTACCGGTAGACCCCGAGACTGACGCTGCTGCTGGGTACGACTACGCCACTGACGATCAGGCCTTTGCAGCAGAGCAGCAGGGCAAGCAAACCCCCTTGAGCATTCCGATATCGCCCATTCTTTCTCTCTCATGCTTGCATTAGATTTTGCTACTGTTGTATATAGCTCCTATTCCGATGCATAGCCTGCTTTTGATAAACTGCTACTGTACCTACTTAGTCCCAGTTGCCCTGCTTTAAATATTAGTTACTCGATCATCATGATCGACAAGCCAGGCTCGTCACATCACCGCACACCCCCTTAGTTGTACGACTCTGCGGAACTACTATCGAGTACCGAGGGTGACACCTCGTAAAGTACTCATGATGTTAGCTCTGTAGTGTAGCTAGTCGGTCGTGGTAAACAGAGGGTGATACCTCTCTACCACTCCCGATATCGTCTCTGTCGTGCAACCCCCCCTCAAGTGTGGGACCCCCGAGGGTAATTCCTCTAAGTCCACCTTGACGGTTACATCGAGCAGGAACCATTGAGGGTGATTCCTCAGGACCCACCTTGATGTTTTATACACACGGTTACTATGACTTGATTACAGAAAGATGTTGGTGATGGGTCGGCCATAAAGGGTACCCACGGTTTATTGACGACGAGGCATGGCCGGGCAGGTGAGGCCCTTGCCACAAGACCTCGAGACGGGGCGACGGGACCGCACATCATGGGTCGCGCTCGTCACCGCATTAATAAAATGCTAATGGGTTGGGTATTTGATATGAGTTGGTCGATTGACCTTTTTACGCACTAACCTTCACGTGGGACAAGTTATGGGTACTTGGCGTCGTTGTATCAGCCGAAGCTCTTCGGGCATCAGCAATGGAGCGGCGCGTGCCCGAGTGGTCCATGACGGCATTGATCTTGTATTAGAGGTGCTAGGACTGACCTCGGCCGCCCACGCATCATGAAGGAGTGCAAAGGGTGAGTGGGCCCATAACTCCTGCGCGCTTAGGATTTAGACCAGCGGGCTAGCCTCTCTGTTGAGTCTAGGTAGGGCGGCGAAGTGTTGATTTCCCGAGGCCGGGAATGACCCAGGAAAGTGTGTCCGGCCAAAGGTTATCTAGCGTGTTGGGGAATGTGGTGCACCCCTGCAGGGATGAAATTAACTATTCGAATAGCCGTGTCCACGGTAACAGGATGACTTGGAGTTGTACCTCGATCTACTACAACTATAATTGTGACTTAAAATTGAAATGAAATGGTTGGCTCCGAGATTTATTTCTCTCAGGGATTCGAGGAAGAATCTCTGGGCGTGGTTACTTAATAAAATTGCTACAATATTATTGTTCCATATGAGTTACCAATCTACACTCTTCTAATGCTGCAAGATGTTGAAGATGCTAGTTTTCGATAGGACTAGGCCTCCCCCCTATTCTTGCTTTTCTGCAGTCAGTCCAAAGATATTCCCCCATTCCTTTGACACTGATGCATAATTTAGTATAGTTATGATGTAAGTCTTGTGAGTACTTTGGATGAGTACTCACCGATGCTTTACTTCCTCTTTCCCCCTCGATACGATTGCTGCGTTCAGATGATGGAGCCCAGGAGATGGAGTACCCCGGAGACGACTACTACAATACCGCTGGAGCTTACCACTACGTGGAGAGTGTCGACGCTCATGATTAGTTAGGTTGGCTCCCAGGCAGGAGGCCTTGCCTCTTTTGATCCGCTGCTTATGTTTGTGCTAGCCTTCTTAAGGCAAAACTTGTTTAACTTATTGAGGGAGTCCTGGACTAAGGGGTCCTCGGGCCGTTGGCCTGTTTCTCAATAGGCAGACTTGGTGGGCCGCATTCTGACTCTGGCAGGAGGGTCCGGATACATCGAGACCCTGTGTTCTAGAAGGAAGTCCCGAAGGCGCGTCGTGTATTCCAAGACAAGGTGAGGGAATGGACATTCCTATCCTTGGCAGGAAACCTGTCATATGTAAACCCTAGGTACCCCCCGGTGTCTATATAAACCGGGAGGGTTTTAGAATGCGACACAAAAACTCATCTAGGGTTTTAGCTAGTCGATCTCGAGGTAGATCAACTCTGTAACCTTCATACCATCAATATAATCGAGCAGGGCGTAGGGTTTTACCTCCATAGGAGGGCCCGAACCTGGGTAAACATCGTCTCCTTCGTCCCCTTGTTACCATCGATCCTAGACTCATAGCTCAGGACCCCCTACCCGAGATCCGCCGGTTTTGACACCGACATTGGTGCTTTCATTGCGAGTTCCGTTGTGATCACCGAAGGAATCGATGGCCCGCGTTGTCATCAACGAAGAGGTCCGTAACATGGACTCCTTCGTCCCTGGAGAGATCTTCGCTTTCGGCAGCATCGTGCTACACGCTGACCCGACCGGCCGCCTTGGCCTGGTCGGGAGTCTCGCCCCTGGTCAAGAAGACAGATTCGGGAACTTAGATTTCTCCGTAGACTCTTGGGGCGATCTCTTGCTCACCGGGCTCACGGTCTCATCCGACGCGCCCGAGGATTCCGAGGCTTTAACCTTGGATGTCGTTCTTAATCCCGCTCACGGGACCAACTCCGGCGACGATCTGGCTTTTAATCCGGATCCGGCCATAGCGCCAGATAGCCGGACACCATCTCTTGCCGAACACACTTCCTGTGCGGACGCATCGGAGGATAACTCTGAAAGCGCTGGGCAGATTAACACGATCAAGCTCTCGACTCTCAATGAAGCTCTAGATCGGATCTTATCGACGAAAACCAATGACGACCCAACCTCGATCCACGGTCCGATCGGTCTTAAGGTGGGTCGAGAAGAATTTTTTATCCCACCCACCACCCACTTCGTAGCCACTATCGAAGACTTAACCGATATGTTGGACTACGCCTCCGAGGAGGCAGAAGACATGGATGAAGAGGATCGCGCTCCCACGACCGTAAACACTGGGCGATGGACTGCCACCTCCACCTACGACGTCTACATGGTGGATACCCCAGCTGGTAACGGCGAGCGCATGCCAGCAAACAATTGCGATGACCCAGGTGAGGCGCCATCAAGGCGCCGGAAACCGCGTAAATGGTCAAAGACAAAAAAGGGAAGGGAAGCTATTGCTGGCACCGGGGAAAACGATATCCCGGAAGACCTCGGCGATCTCGATATCCCCGAATATCCGTTAGAGGACCAGGAAAGGCCAGAGGACCAGCGCGACCCCAAAAATCCCATCGACTCCGAGGATGACAACTACCTCCCCCCTGTAGAGGAGGAGGATAGCCCGGAAGGCGAAGACTTCACCGTCCCCGAAAACATTGAGGATCAGGAATGGTTTAGGCAACAGCTTTTAGCCACTGCCCGAAGCCTAAAAGCAAAAGCGAGGCAGCTCAAGGCCGAACAAGACACCCTCAACGATAGATGGACAAGGGTCCTATCAGTCGAGGAAGAACACGGCGCCGGTCTATGGGACCAACCCAAGAGCTACCCACGTCGGCGGCTGTGGCCACAATTCGATGACGAGCTCCCCAATACGCCGTCCCCCAAGCACACCCCATACAACCAGCCGGACCGCCCTCCCCGAGGATGAGATAGGCCGGCTGGCGGTACCGGTTATAGGCCGGCGATACCCCGCAGAAGGGGAAAAGATCCAATGGAGCCTGAGGACAAGTATGACCTGCGACGCGACCTGGATTATAGAACAGGCCGCACGAGATCCATCTACGGATCTAGAGGGTACTCCCCCGGTAGACAGGACGAGTACCGGCCCTGGCTCGGCCGAACCAATAGAGTTCGGGACCAAAACCGGGCCAGAACAGACGCCGACTACCAGCGTGATATAGCCCGGGTCAGAGGCGCTGCCCACCCACTGTGCTTCACTGACGAGGTGATGCTGCATCAGTTCCCGGAAGGGTTTAAACCCGTGAACATCGAGCAATACGACGGAACAACTGACCCAGCAGTGTGGATCGAGGATTTCCTCCTCCACATTCACATGGCATGAGGAGACGACCTCCACGCCATCAAGTACCTACCCCTTAAACTTAAGGGGCCAGCTCGGCACTGGTTAAACAGTCTCCCCGAAAACTCTATCGGGAGCTAGGAGGATCTCGAGGATGCATTCCGATCTAACTTCCAGGGCACCTATGTATGGCCCCCGGACTCTTCCGACCTAAGCAATGTTGTCCAAAAGGCAGGAGAGTCTGCTCGACAATTCTGGAATCGGTTCTTGACCAAGAAAAACCAGACCGTCGATTGCCCAAATGCCGAGGCTATAGCCTCTTTCAGGCACAATATCCGGGATGAGTGGCTGGCTCGCCAGCTCGGTCAGGATAAACCTAGGACCATGTCCGCGCTCACATCACTCATGACCCGCTTTTGCGCGGGTGAGGATAACTGGCTAGCGAGACGAAGCCACAACCCCGAAGACCCCGGCACCTCCGAAGTCCAGGATGGAAGCGGGAAACCGCGATGCAATAAAAACAAATGTCAGCATAGCACTAGCAACGCCGACGACACGGCCGTTAACGCCGGTTTCCGCAACCCGAGATCCGGGCAACGGAAGAAGCCTCCTAAAGGCAATCGCGATGGACCCACCCCGCTGGACAAAATCATGGAGAGGCCCTGCCAGATCCATGGCACTCAAGATAAGCCCGCCAACCACACCAACCGTAACTGTTGGGTGTTCAAACAGGCCGGCAAACTCGCAACTGAAGAGCAAGGCAAGGGCCCACGCAGCGAAGACGACGAGGAGCCCCGCGGTCCGAGCAATGGAGGTCAAAAGCAATTCCCTCCAGAGGTAAAGACTGTGAATATGATATACGCCACTCACATACCTAAAAAGGAGAGGAAGCGCGCCCTTCGAGAGGTCTACACCGTAGTGCCTGTAGCCCCGAAGTTTAACCCATGGTCGGCCTACCCGATCACCTTTGATCGACGAGATCACCCGACCAGTATCCGTCATGGAGGTTCGGCGGCCCTCGTCTTAGACCCCATTATCGATGGGTATCACCTCACTAAAGTCCTAATGGACGGAGGAAGTAGCCTCAATCTGATCTACTCAGATACGGTGAAAAAGATGGGCATAGATCCATCAAGATAAAGCCTAGCAACACTACCTTCAAAGGAGTGATTCCAGGTGTAGAAGCCCGGTGCACAGGCTCTGTTAGCCTGGAAGTAGTGTTCGGTTCGCCCGACAACTTCCGCAGCGAGGACTTGATCTTCGACATCGTCCCCTTCCGTAGCGGTTACCACGCCCTGCTGGGCCGTATAGCGTTTGCTCGCTTTAATGCCGTCCCACATTACGCATACCTCAAGCTCAAGATGCCCGGGCCCAACGGGGTCATCACCGTCAATGGCAACACCGAGCGTTCCCTCTGAACTGAGGAACACGTGCCGACAAGGCACAACTTTGCACTAAAGATTCCATGGGCAGCAATGGGGAACAACTGTAAAAGGGTAAGTGTTCGGATGAACAGAACATCTACCAATGCACGTCCTCGGACATATCACAGGTACCGTCAAGGACTCGTTTAAAGCGTAAAGCTCACCCACCCCTCGGCGACTTTTCAAGACTTTCTTCCCAAGGTCCGCTCGCCGAAAGTATCACCCTTAAAGGAACACCACTCCCTAGGAGGCACAGGAGCAGATTGGTGACAGGGCACATCGAGGACATCAAGCCACTAATCGAAGACCCCTGGTACAACCTCTCCTTTGTAACTTTTATATTTCATCTTCAAATACCTGTAAACAGATGCTTCGGCAATCCAAGCTATAAGAATTATTGAGCAAGTACAAGAGCATTACCTTTGGCCACCTCGTTGTATTTTATACATATTCTGTTCTTCCCTTGGTAACGCTTCTTGCGAAAACTGTTCGGTATATATTATGATGCAACCGGTTTATAGACCGGGGGCTTGAATTTAAAAAAAAAATCGCCTTGAACATCATCCCAAGCACAGTTGGCCATGTGTTCGGCGTCTTGGAATTTGCTTTATATGCATCGGATCCGAACTATGTCTTGGGTCTATAGCTGGGTTGCCCGGCTCCTGTGTTTGCCCTTTTATGTTCCGCTCGTTCGGCTAAAAGGGCAAAGGGAGAACCACTGTGATTGTGTTTCCAGCTCGTCTGGTCAAGCACCTCATCGGAGAAAGCCGAAAACTGACCATCATAGTAAGCGAGAACCGGTCTGCAAATCCGAGCATAAGTGTCATACTAAAAAACCGATAGCGGTTATTCCGTGTTATACGATGGGTTTCGTTCTTGTACAAACCACGTGATGCTGGCTTTGGCCCCGAATATCACACTGGGGGCTGGCCATCAGCCCCCGCATTTTTTACGCTCCTACGGCTAAGTGAAAGCGATAAAGCATCATAGTCCGATTGCCTCGTCCTCCGCGCACTACCACCTTCGGGCTCCGATACCTCGGCTAAGGGTTACAGTGCGGAGACAAAGACACCTCGCGTAGTATCTACGTGGGGGCTGAAGCCGACGACTCGCAACTTTCAGATAAAATGGCCACACGGGAGTCAAAATAAATACTAAATACTTATAAGACATGATAAACCATGCAACACTAGTTATAAAGCGTTAAGGTCTTCGGACATACTACATCGCTCATTCATACAAAACGTCTTTGCAGCATTGGGCCTCTATTGCCCGGGCACCCTCTCCATCACCGCGGGGAAGTATCGCTCGGGGCGCCTATACTCCTTTCCAGGAGGCGGAGGTGCGGTAGCCATCTTTGTTGGCTTGAGCTTCGGCCAATGCACCATTGTCTTCGCAAAGGCCATCCGAGCGCCCTCGATGCAGGTAGAACGCTTCAGCACATCGACTCGAGGCGCCGCATCACATAGTTTCTGCACCAAGCCGAAGTAGCTGCTCGGCAACGGCTCATCGGGCCACAGCCGGATGCAGAGGTCCTTCATGGCCGGCTCCGCCACTCTGTGCATCTCCATCAGTTGCTTCATTTGCTCGATGGGGAGAGGAGAGCGCTCGGGGGACTCAAACTACGCCCAGAATAGCCGGGCCTCATCATCCTCTGCCCGCGAAGCATAAAGCTTGTTTGCGTCCGCTGCACTCTTCTGGAGATCCGCACAGATGCCTAAGGAACGCCACACCTGGGTGAGCAAAGCAAACTTGCTACCACCAAAGGCGAATTGTAGGGAATACGGCTTACCATCGATGAGAGCCTTGACTTGGCGAAGTTCCTCTTCAAAGGACCGCCTCTCCACCCGCTCCTTTTGGAGCTCGGATTTTAACGCGGCCAGCTCGGTGGCCTGCTCTTTGCTTTTCTGCTCAAGGGCCTCGCACTTAGTGCCGGCATCCTTGAGCTCTTGCTGCACCTCCTCCACCCAGGACTCATGCTTGGCACTCACAGCCTTCAAAGCGGAAAGCGTGGCCGCTGCTTGATCGGCGGCCACCTTCTCCTCCGCGGCCTCTTGCTTCATTTTCTGGAGCTCGGCCTTGAGTTTTTTGACCTCCGCAGCGGAAGCTGTGGAAACAATAAATAAACAGTCACGCTGGGTTACCAGTGCGGATCATTAGAAATGTATAGCTCGGATGTTACAATTCGGCTTACCATGTGCCTCGTCAAACCTCTTGTTCAAGCTATCAAGCTCCTCTTCGAAGATCTTGAGCTTCCGATTCAGCTCGGTTAGCTCAGCGGCATTCACGGCCGCCGCCGATGACGAGGCCTACAAAAAATACGTCCAGTTATGTGCGTTCCAACCCCCGAACTGTTAAAGATAAGACTCTATGTTCGGTCATCTAAAGGGCTTTCAGAACATCGCGGGACTACACGGTGCATTGTGCGTCGTTGTTCACTCCTAAGCATTTGACCCCCGGGTGCGTTTTTGTAAACCCATCCGGGGCTCGGGGGCTACTACATATATAAAGATAGCACAACCTTAAAATTAAATTTGTTTGGGAAAAGGGTATTACGTAACTCACCTTGAAACCCGCCAAGAGACCATTGAAGGCCTCTTTCAGTCCGTCATCAACGGACTGAATTCCTTGTAAAACCGCACCCATAAGAGTGCGGTGTTCATCGGATATGGGGGCGCTTGCTAGCGCCTCCTCCATGACCGACCACCCGGTCGTCGGGGGCACCGGTGGTGACCGGATAGTCCGATCTCTGATCGGAGACTGAGTCGGTAGCTCCGGAGGCACAGCGTGCTCCGGAGATGTCCTCAGAGGGGACTGGGCATCCCTTCGCCCTTCCTCTTCGGCCGCCGGGGGAATATTATTCCCCTGGTCCTCAGCAGCCTGGGGAGTTTCCTGTCCTTGGCCTTTGGCGGCCGTGGCATCAGCCGCGGCCATGGCATGGTCACCCCCACCGCCCGAGTTCAGCTCCAAAGGAGCCGGGCGGGATGACACCTCCGCGGCATCCTTCGCGGTCCCGGGAGGTGTGGGGTGTGACGCGGTCCCGCTCTTCGCCAGCTCGGCGGGTGGGGATTCCCCGTCCGATATCTAATCGGTGGGAAGAACGCGCGGTGGGCTGCAGCATTGAAAGGCATCCATGCGTTTAAAAAACATTACAGACTTTGCATAAATAACTCAGGGAGTCCTCGGATTCATACCTTTGAGCAGGGGGCTTGACCCTCAAGTTCCTTCGGGGAACCCTCTCAAAGTCCTCGGATTCTGCGGCAGATTCAGAGCTGTCATCGGGCTGGATCAACCTTGCCCGGCGTGCCCTCTTCAGGGCGGGAGGAGCTGCATCCTCCGCGGCGTCCGGTGATGCCGCCCTCTTTCTTGGGAGGGGGGAAACGGCTTCCCCCCCGTCTTCATGCTCTTCCTCATGACTCGAGGAGGCATGGGTTTCCCCGGATGTGGCGTCCGGCTGGTCCCTTATGCGGAGACCCTCTCTGGCCTTCTTCTTCTTCTCTTTCTTCTCGGGCGCCGAGTACGGCGCCACAACGAGCATCGCCGCCAACAACTCCGACCTGGGGTATTCGGGTTGTGGAGCCGGGCAGTTACCCCTCGCGGCTTTGCTCAGCCATTTCTGCGAAAGTAAGGGAGAAGGCGTTCAGTCTTTTCCCGAAGAAACAGAGTCCGTGGATCGAAATTATACCATACCTTGGTCGGTGGGTTATCGACGCTTAGGCCCGAATCCTCTTCCTTGGCCGGCCAGCTTTTCCGAGGCTTGAATAGAGCCTTCCACAGCTTCTCCGGAGTGGTGCGGAAGAGCTGGCGCACGGTAGGCTCATCCTCGGGCTAGTAAGCCCACATTGGGGAAGCCTGGCACAGGCAGGGAAGAATACGGCGATGTAGCATGACCTGGACCACGTTGACCAGCTCCACCTTGGCCTCGATCACCGAGGAAATGCACTTCTGCAGCAGCTTTACCTCAGCATCTGACCCCCAGTCGAGGCCCTTCCTGAGCCACGAGGTCAATCTCGTAGGGGGTCTGGATCTGAATTCGGCAGGCGCCGCCCAGCTCTCGTCCCTTGGTTCAGTAATGTAGAACCACTCTTTTTGCCAGATCTTGATTGTGTCGATGAAGGTGCTAGTTGGCCACTCGACGCGGGGGAGCTTAGTGATTACCGCCCCTCTGCAGTCCGCGTGCTCGCCCGCAACAGTCTTCGGCTTGACGTTGAAGACCTTGAGCCATAGGCCGAAGTGCGGCTCGACCCGCAGGAAGGCTTCGCAGAGGATGATGAAGGCCGAGATGTGCATAAAAGAATTCGGGGGAAGATCGTGGAAATCCAACCCGTAGAAGAACATAAGGCCCCTGACGAAGGGGTGGAGCGGGAAGCTCAGTCCCCGGATGAAATGGGGGACAAAAATCACCCTTTCGCCTGGCTTAGGGGTGGGGACGACTTGTTTCGCCTCTGGAGCGCGGTGGAAGACGTTGCGGGGAGGTAACCAGCGAGCTTCAGCTCCCAGATATCCTGGTCGATGACCGTGGAGGCCTCCCACTTGCCCATGGAGCCCGAGCCCGCCATGGCTGAGCTCAGAGGAGAAATTGAGGAAGAACTGGATCTGGGCTCTCGGAGCTTGGGAAGATTGCGAAAGCAGAGGATGCGAATGGGAAGCGTGAGTAAGCCTTGGTTTTTTTTCCCTTTTTATGGAGCGTCACGCCGATTAACCTCCCTCTACCGCGCCGCGAGTCTCTCCGCTTCCCAAGGCATGTGTGCCGTTATGCACACACGAGAAGGAACTCGAGATGCTTATCGTATCCCGTGTGAAACGGAGCGCGATCTACGCATTGATGAGTCGTGCTAATGTAGAAACGGCCTCGAGCCGCGAATCGAGTTTCCATAACTGGTTCAGCGGTCGTGGTAGGCCACGACCCTTGGTCCGAAGGGGGTGTCAGAAGACACTGTTCACACCTGGGCGTTTGGCCTTCAGGGCAACGCAACACACGGTGCTCGGACAATCGTATGATCGGAAGAGCTACGCGTCATCGGAAGCCGGACTATTTCCCGCCGATCAGTAAAGGGAAAGAAGAACTCACCCCTCAAGCCGAAGACTCTGATCACGTGAAGCTGCCAGTGCTGTGACCCTTGGCGTTGGGGGCTAGTTCGGGGGCTACTGAGGGTGTCCTGGACTAAGGGGTCCTCGGGCCATTGGCCTGTTTCTCAATAGGCCGGCTTGGTGGGCCGCATTCTAACTCTGGCAGGAGGGGCCAGATACATCGAGACCCTGTGTTCTAGAAGGAAGTCCCGAAGGCGCGTCGTGTATTCCAAGACAAGATGAGGGAATGGACATTCCTATCCTCGGCAGGAGACCTGTCATATGTAAACCCTAGGTACCCCCGGTGTCTATATAAACCGGGAGGGTTTTAGAATGCGACACAGAAACTCATTTAGGGTTTTAGCTAGTCGATCTCGAGGTAGATCAACTCTGTAACCTTCATACCATCAATATAATCGAGCAGGACGTAGGGTTTTACCTCCATAGGAGGGCCCGAACCTGGGTAAATATCGTCTCCTTCATCCCCTTGTTACCATCGATCCTAGACTCACAGCTCGGGACCCCCTACCCGAGATCCGCCGGTTTTGACACCGACACTTATGTCTGTACTCGGATATTATTTTCTTCCGCTAACTCGTGTTTATGTCGAGCTTATGTATTCGAGCCCTCGAGGCCCCTGGCTTGTAATATGATGTTGTATGACTTTAATTGGTGTCTAGAGTCGTGTTGTGATATCGATCACTGAGTCCCTAATCTTGGTCGTATGCATTTGCGTGTATGATTAGCGTACGATCAAATTGGGGGTGTTACAAGTTGGTATCAGAGCCGACTGCCTGTAGGTAGCCCCCTTTCCAACTCCTTGTCCGAAGTTGAGTCTAGTACTTGAAAAACTTTTTACTAACATTGTTGTGTGGCTTATGGGCCTACAACTGAATCGGGTGGTAATAGGATCTTATATTCCTCGTTTATACTCTGGGTTTTGATCTCTCTTCTCTTTCGGGTAAAAGATTTTGCTAACTCTAACATTAGGTTCTCTTGATCACATCCACCGGAGAGTTGTTCTACCGACAATTGTTTCCTTTGAAGTTATGATGCACACACTGCCATTGACATCTTTGATCCTCCTTGTTACAGATACGTCCTACAAGACAGCTTGTATGCCTGACTATGGCTGTCGATGCGACTGGGTTCCTGGCCATTCTGGTCGAACTCTTGACCAGGCTGGGATATCGCTGGTACCCCGAGTACACTGTTTACGAGGACTACCGCGAGTTCAACCAGGAGCAGTACATGGCTGAGGTTGTTATCTGGGATCGACAGAACCTCTCCATCAGGGAGTTGCCCACCTACTGCGGTGTTGGTTTGACTGTTGATATGGCAGTCCATGATGCTGCCTTTACTGCGATCACCCGCCTCCGTAGAGAGCACCCCCGCTTGGAGGAGACTGGATTCAGATACTTTCCGTATGTCCCCGCTGGGGATGAGACTGGATCCGACACCGCTGCCTTCACCCGTTTCGTGTGGCAGCACAATGACCGATCCTACACTGCGGTCTATACTCCCTACGTGAGTCATCGCTATGACCCACAGTTTCTGGTTCAGTACACTGAGGCACTGGATCGTACTGTCCGAGCTCTGACTATTGAGCTGTACGCCACCCGTACTCTTCTTCGCGACGCTATGGAGTAGTTGATGCCGGTAGTCAGAGCGAGGATGTATCCGGAGTACATCCTTTACCCATGCAGGATAGAGCTACCACCAGGTCTTGAGTGGCCTGCTGTTGGAGGTCGTACTCGTGCACGTGGACCTGCGCTCCCCGCTGGGCACCAGTTACTGCATGAGAGTGTTCATGGGCTGCAGAATCCTGCCCCCCGGTTTGCCATACGTGATCATCGGCAGTTACCTGGCTTCAGTGGTTGTCCCCGACGTTGATGTAGCTTATCGCAATGTCCCGTTGTTGTATCCCTCTACCGCGTGCCTGCGTGCCGCCTAGTTTGTCTAAGTTACTTTCATGCCGAACCTATCGCCTATTTGTATCAGACTTATGTATAGATCATTATGTCGTGCTTGACTATTATGATGTATCTATTGCACTTCTTTCTTTGTGCATTTTACCTCATGAATGATTCATTGTCTTGTCATTACTCTATGCTAAACTATCACTGTTACATAAAACAGGATGGCTAGGCCAGCTGGTCGTGGTCATGGTGCACCTAACCCACCACCGCCACCTGAATACATGGCTGGAATGATGCAGCAGTTTGAGCTGAACCGCCAGTTTATGCAAGGGATTATTGACTAGTTCCCGAGGCCAAATATGAATCAGCAGCCAGCCTCAATGACTCCATAGGACTTTATGCGCCTCAACCCTGCTATCTACCGCAGTTCAACTCAGCCGCTTGACGCTGATGACTGGCTCCGTGACATCACTTATGAGCCGGAGTCTGCAGGCTCCCCAATGGCTAGCTATGTCACCTTTGCATCGTACTTCTTGAAGGGTCCCGCTGCTTAATGGTGGGATAGTCACATGCGCTCACAGCCTGTTGGAACAATCAGCACCTGGCCAGAATTCCAAGCTGCTTTCCGTGCTCGCCACATTCCTTACGGAATTATGGACAGGAAGAAGCGTGAGTTCTGCAATCTTGTCCAGGGCAACAAGACTATGGATGCTTATCAGCGGGAATTTCTGGACTTGTCTCGCTATGCTGAAGAAGACATTGCAACTGATGCTCGTAGGCAGGAGAAATTCCGCGAAGGCCTTCACCCTAATATCAAGCTAGCGCTCAGTGTTCAGGACTTTGATAACTTCGCCATCTTGGTGAACAAGTCCATTCAAGTGGAAATAGGTCTGCAGGACTACAAGGACAGCAACAAGCGCAACCGTGACATAAGCTCATCTTCGGGCTCAGCAAGTCAGAAGCGCAAGATCTGGATTCCCCACAACATGTACCATGCACCTGCTCCTGCTCCAAGGCCGTCCTATGCTGCACCTCGTCTGCCTCCTCCACCACCAAGGTAGCCGAGGCTTCCAGCTCCGCCACCATGAGCTCCTGTTCCCCCATCCCATCCTGAGGATGGGCTATGCTTCAAGTGTGGTCGTCCAGGACACCGTGCCAGAGAATGCAGGCAGAATCAGAATCAACTTGCACTGCCTTCCAACCAGCCCCGCAACAACAATGCGAGGCTTACTAATGGTTGTGGTTAGGCTAACAACATTCAGATGACTGAAGCTCAAGACCAGCCTGCTACTATGATGGGTACACTTCTTGTTAACTCAGTACAAGCTTCTGTATTGTTTGATACAGGAGCATCACATTCTTTCATGTCGGAAAATTTTGCATACATGTATGACATTAAGAGTGATGAGATGGGCGTTCCAATAGTGGTAAACACCCCCGCGGGCCAATGTCGAACCTGAGTGATTAGCCACAATGTCCCCATTGAAATTGAAGGGTTGGAATTCCTTGACTCCCCTATAATGTTGAAGTCTTCCAATATCGATCTCATTCTCATAATGGATTGGTTGAAGGCTCATACCGCGTCAATCATTTGTGCCACCAAAACCGTCCACCTCCTGCACCCTTCAAATGAGATAGTAAGCTATCATGCTCATCTTGTACGAAATACTGAAGCCCGGTTATATGCCTTGAATGCATTAAATGAGTCACCTCTTGAGGGGATTGAAAACATTCCAGTTGTCCGGGATTTCCAAGATGTCTTTCCGGAAGAACTCCCAGGGATTCCCCCTGCTAGAGCTATCGAGTTTGTCATCGACTTGGTACCCGGTACCACTCCTATAGCCAAGCGTCCATATAAGATGCCACCTCATGAACTCCTTGAGGTTAAGCAAGAAATTGACAATTCGCTTCGTTTGGATTTCATTCGTCCGAGTTCCTCTGCTTGGGGAGCACCTTCTCTCTTTGTTAAGAAGAAAGATGGGACAAACCGTTTGGTCCAAGATTATCGACCCATCAACCAAGCTACAATTCAAAACAAATATCCGCTCCCTCGGATCAATGATTTGTATGATCAACTTGCTGGTTCCTCAATATTCTCTAAACTTGACTTGAGGTTGGGTTACCATCTGATCCGTGTTCGTGAAGAAGATATCCCCAAGACCGCATTTGTTACTCGCTATGGTTCATACGAGTAAACTATCATGTCTTTCGGTTTAACCAATGCTCCAGCAACCTTCTCTTGGTTGATGAATTATATCTTCATGGACTACCTCGACAAATTTGTCATGGTTTATCTGGATGATATCCTGGTGTATTCCAAGAATAAAGAAGTGCATGCTGAACATCTTCGTCTTGTACTGGAAAAGCTTCGGGAGCATCAACTATATGCCAAGTATTCCAAGTGTGAGTTCTGGTTGCCCGAAGTGACCTACCTTGGTCATGTAATCTCCAAGGATGGTATTGCGGTCAACCCTGAATGAGTTTAGGCTATTCTTGACTGTACTCCCCCGAAGAATGTCAAACAAGTCAGAAGTTTTCTCGGATTCGCCAGCTATTGCCGTCGATTTGTCGAGAACTTCTCCAAGATTGCCAAGCCCTTAACCAATCTACTTCACAAAGGTGTTAAATATGAGTGGACAGAAAAATGCCAGGAGAGCTTTCAGGCACTTAAAGACAAACTGACATCAGCTCCAATGCTTGCTCCTCCGGATACTCAGAAGGACTTTGTCATCTATTGTGATGCTTCACGTCAAGGGATGGGCTGTGTCCTAATGCAAGAGCTCAGGTTGGTCACTTATGCCTCTCGTCAATTGCGCCCTCATGAAGAGAACTACCCAGTTCATGACCTTGAACTTGCTGCAGTAATTCATGCACTGAAAGAGTGGCGACATTACCTTGTGGGTAATCGTTGCGAGATCTACACCGAGCACTAAAGTCGGAAGTACCTGTTTACTCAGCCGGATCTGAACCTCCGTCAACAGATATGGATGGAGCGCATAGCAGATTACAACGTGGGTATTTCTTACACACCTGGCAAGGCTAATGTAATTGCTGATGCCCTGAGCCGCAAGTCATACTGCAACCACCTTTAGGTTCATAAGGTTCACCCCCTTCTTCAAAAAGAATTCCGCAGGCTGAACCTCCATATTGTTCCTCAGGGTTATCTCGCTCCCCCTATACCGGAGTTCCGCAAGATGAACCTCCGTGTTGTTAACAAGGGTTCCCTTAACAACCTGGTTGCTGAACCAGATCTCGTGGGCGACATCAAAACTATTCAACGCTTTGACGATGAAGTCGAGAAGATTAAACGCTATATTGCTGAAGGTAAACCCTCTTGTTTCACTGTTGCTGATGATGGCGCCATGTACTTCAAGGGTCGCTTATATGTTCCAAGTAAGGAGGAAAACCTGAATATGACTGGGAAAGTGATGAAAGAAGCTCATGACACACCTCTGTCCATTCACCCGGGTAGTACCAAGATGTACCAAGACATCCGTCAAAGGTTCTGGTGGTCAAACATGAAACAAGACATTGCACGCTATGTTTCAGAATGCGACATTTGCCGTCGGATCAAAGCAGAACATCAAAAGCCTGCTGGAACTCTGCAACCTATTACTATTCCTGAATGGAAGTGGGACCATGTCGAGATGGATTTTGTCACTAGTTTTCCCAGATCGCAGAAAGGTAATGATGCTATTCTTGTCGTCATTGACCGGCTGTCCAAAGTCGCACATTTTCTGGCTGTCAAGGAAACTATTACTGCTAGTCAGCTGGCAGATCTATATATGTCCAAAGTTGTTTCACTCCATGGCATTCCATTGGTGATTAGTTCAGATCGTGGCGGCTTATTCACTTCAAGATTCTGGGCAAGTTTCCAGGAGGCTATGGGAACTCATCTGTCCTTTAGCACCGCCTTTCATCCTCAATCCCAAGGACAAGTTGAAAGAGTCAACCAGATTCTTGAAGACATACTTCGAGCTTGTGTCATTTCTTTCGGCAAGAAATGGGAGGAATCTCTCCCATATGCTGAGTTCTCCTACAACAATATCTATCAAGCTAGTCTGAAGATGCCCCCCTTTGAAGTGTTCTATGGACGAAAGTGTCGAACTCCTCTGAATTGGTCAGAAACTGGGGAACGTTCACTTGTCGGTCCGGATATTATCCAACATGTTGAAGATCAAGTCCGCATTATTCACGAAAATCTAAAGGCTGCTCAGTCTCGTCAGAAGAGTCAGTATGACCGTCATCACAAAGATATGGTCTATCAACCTGGCGAAAAGGCTTATCTTCGAGTCACACCAATGAGAGGTGGACACCGATTTGGGATCAAGGGCAAGCTGGCTCCTCGATATATTGGTCCATTCACTATTCTCAAAAGGCGTGGTAAAGTGGCATATATATTGGAATTACTGTCAAACCTTCCTCGGGTTCATGATGTTTTCCATGTGTCACAGCATCACCGCTGCTTCAAGGATCCTATTCGAGCAGTGGATCATGATATGCTTGAGCTGCAACAAGACCTTTCTTATAAAGAGCATCCAGTCTGCATTCTCGATCAAACTGAACGTCGGACTCGTCAGAAGGTCACCAAGTTCTTCAAAGTGCAGTGGTCAAATCATTCTGAAGATGAAGCCACTTGGGAACGCGAGGATCATCTTCATGAAGAATACCCCGAGCTCTTTCCTTCTACTTCTTAATTCTTGGGACGAGAATTTCTTTTAGTAGGGGAGAGTTGTGACACCCTGGATTTGGTGCTACAGTAATCCTTGTAATCAAGCTACAGTAACCTGTGGATTAAGCTAATCCAGTTTGTTAATCCAATTATGATCACCGCTGGAATCAAACCCTGATTCAAATTCCTTTGCAATTCAAATTCATTTCAAAAGGGGATTTATAAGTTTTGCAAATCAGGAAATAAAAATTATGAATAGGTTTCAAATATTCCCTAAGCTATTATAAGATTGTAGCCAACATTTTATAAAGTGATTATGTGCTCTAAAACATTTTTAACAGAGGCCAAAGTACTTATTAAATGTCCTTTTGAAATTTCCAGTTTTCAAATAATTTCAAAAAGGTCCTCAAACCTCTTGTGGAACTGCCTAATATTCCAATATGAATATTGGGTCATGTGGCATATTTTTACAAAGGTCTTTGGTATTTAAAAATCAATGTAAGTGCGGGAGCTAATAAAAAGAAAAACTAAAAGGAAAGAACAGAAAATAAAAATAAAGGAAAAATCCCCCACCGGCCCAGCTGGCCAACAGGCCGGCCCAACCCAGAGGGCTATAACCCCCCACCACCGACACCCCACACCCCACTCCCCCCCAACTCGACCCGATCTGGATCGAGATCGAGCTCCCGATCCCGCGCCGCCCCTGCGCCGCCCCGGCCGACGCCGGCGCTCCCCACTCCGCCCCGTCATCCGCCTTGCCCCTTCCCGGCGCCTCCCCGCCTCCCTCCTCGACCCGCTGCCTCCCCTGCGTCGCAAGTGAGCCCTCGGGCTCCTCCCACCCCCCTCTGTCCCCCCCTCTGGTCGGACCCGCCCCGCCACAACTGCTCCCCGCCTTCGGAAGTGCGCCGCCCCGCACCCCCTGCGCCGTGCCCACGCGCCGGCAGCGCCGCGCCCGCGGCCCTCGCTCGCCGCGGCCCCCAATCGCCTCCCCGCCACAAGCGCGCACCCACCATGCGCCGCTCGCGCCTTCCCCCCCTCATCGCCGCTGGCCGGCCGCCGGTGGCCCTCGCCGGGCCACTCCAGCCGCCGTGCCCTACCCCCCTCCGGCGCTGGCCGCCGGCGCCCCCGCGCCGTGTGCACCCTCGGGGCGTGCCCCCCCGGTGCCCGATCGGGTTAGTGGGTGGTTAAGCCCCACAAACTGTCGGTGTCAAAACCGGCGGATCTAGGGTAGGGGGTCCTGAGCTGTGAGTCTAGGATCGATGGTAACAAGGAGATGAAGGAGACGATGTTTACCCAGGTTCGGGCCCTCCTATGGAGGTAAAACCCTACGTCCTGCTCGATTATATTGATGGTATGAAGGTTACAGAGTTGATCTACCTCGAGATCGACTAGCTAAAACCCTAGATGAGTTTCTGTGTCGCATTCTAAAACCCTCCCGGTATATATAGACACCGGGGGGGTACCTAGGGTTTACATATGACATGTCTCCTGCCGAGGATAGGAATGTTCATTCCCTCATCTTGTCTTGGAATACACGACGCGCCTTCGGGACTTCCTTCTAGAACACAGGGTCTCGATGTATCCGGCCCCTCTTGCCAGAGTTAGAATGCGGCCCACCAACCTGGCCTATTGAGAAACAGGCCAACGGCCCGAGGACCCCTTAGTCCAGGACTCCTTCAGTAGCCCCCGAACTAGCCCCCAACGCCAAGGGTCACAACACTAGCAGCTTCACGTGATCGGAGTCTTCGGCTTGAGGGATGAGTTCTTCTTTCCCTTTAGTGATCGGCGGGAACTAGTCCGACTTCCGATGACGCGTAGCTCTTCCGATCATACGATTGTCCGAGCACCGTGTGTTGCCTTGCCCTGAAGGCCAAACGTCCAGGTGTGAACAGTGTCTTCTGACATCCCCTTCTGACGAAGGGTCGTGGCCTGCCACGACCGCTGAACCAGTTATGGAAACTCGATTCGCGGTTCGAGGCTGTTTCTACATTAGCATGACTCATCAATGTGTAGATCGTGCTCCGTTTCACACGGGATACGATAAGCATCTCGAGTTCCTTCTCGCGCGTGCATAACGGCACGCATGCCTTGGGAAGCGGAGAGACTCGCGGCGCGGTAGAGGGAGGTTAATCGGTGTGACGCTCCATAAAAAGGGAAAAAAAACCAAGGCTTACTCACGCTTTCCATTCGCATCCTCTGCTTTCCCAATCTTCCCAAGCTCCGAGAGCCCAGATCCAGTTCTTCCTCAATTTCTCCTCCGAGCTCAGCCATGGCGGGCTCGGGCTCCATGGGCAAGTGGGAGGCCTCCACGGTCACCGACCAGGATATCCGGGAGCTGAAGCTCGCTGGTTACCTCCCCGCCAACGTCTTCCACCGCGCTCCAGAGGCGAAACAAGTCGTCCCCACCCCTAAGCTAGGCGAAAGGGTCGTTTTTGTCCCCCATTTCATCCGGGTACTGAGCTTCCCGCTCCACCCCTTCGTCAGGGGCCTTATGTTCTTCTACGGGTTGGATTTCCACGATCTTCCCCCGAATTCTTTTATGCACATCTTGGCCTTCATCATCCTCTGCGAAGCCTTCCTGCGGGTCGAGCCGCACTTCGGCCTGTGGCTCAAGGTCTTCAACGTCAAGCCGAAGACTGTTGCGGGCGAGCACGCGGACTGCGGAGGGGCGGTAATCAGCAAGCTCCCCCGCGTCGAGTGGCCAACTGGCACCTTCATCGACACAATCAAGATCTGCCAAAAAGAGTGGTTCTACATTACTGAACCAAGGGACGAGAGCTGGGCGGCGCCTGCCGAATTCAGATCCGGACCCCCTACGAGATTGACCTCGTGGCTCAGGAAGGGCCTCGACTGGGGGTCGGATGCTGAGGTAAAGCTCCTGCAGAAGCGCATTTCCTCGGTGATCGAGGCCAAGGTGGAGCTGGTCAACGTGGTCCAGGTCATGCTCCATCGCCGTATTCTTCCCTGCCAGCGTCGGGCTTCCCCAATGTGGGCTTACCAGCCCGAGGACGAGCCTACCGTGCGCCAGCTCTTCCGCACCACCCCGGAGAAGCTGTGGAAGGCTCTATTCAAGCCTCGGAAAAGTTGGTCGGCCAAGGAAGAGGATTCGGGCCTAAGCGCCGATAACCCACCGACCAAGGTATGGTATAATTTCGATCCACGGACTTTGTTTCTTCGGCAAAAAGACTGAACGCCTTCTCCCTTACTTTCGTAGAAATGGCTGAGCAAAGCCGCGAGGGTTAACTGCCCGGCTCCACAACCTGAAGACCCCAGGTCGGAGTTGTTGGCGGTGATGCTCGTTGTGGCGCCGTACTCGGCGCCCGAGAAGAAAGAGAAGAAGAAGAAGGCCAGAGAGGCTCTCCGCATAAGGGACCAGCCGGACGCCGCGTCCGAGGAAACCCATGCCTCCTCGAGTCATGAGGAAGAGCATGAAGACAGGGGGGAAGGCGTTTCCCCCCTCCCAAGAAAGAGGGCGGTGTCACCGGACGCCGCGGAGGATGCAGCTCCTCCCGCCCTGAAGAGGGCATGCCGGGCAAGGTTGATCCTGCCCGATGACAGCTCGGACTCTGCCGCAGAATCCGAGGACTTTGAGAGGGTTCCCCGAAGGAACTTAAGGGTCAAGCCCCCCGCTCAAAGGTATGAATCCGAGGACTCCCTGAGTTATTTATGCAGAGTCTGTAATGTTTTTTAAACGCATGGATGCCTTTCAATGCTGTAGCCCACCGCGCATTCTTCCCACCGATCAGATATCGGACGGGGAATCCCCCCCCCCCTGCCGAGATGGCGGAGAGCGGGACCGCGTCACACCCCACACCTCCCGGGACCGCGAATGATGCCGCGGAGGTGTCATCCCGCCCGGCCTCCTTTGGAGCTAAACTCGGGCGGTGGGGGTGACCATGCCATGGCCGCGGCTGATGCCACGGCCGCTGAAGGCCATGGAGAGGAAACTCCCCAGGCTGCTGAGGACCAGGGGAATAACATTCCCCCGGCCGCCGAAGAGGAAGGGCGAAGGGATGCCCAGTCCCCCCCGAGGACATCTCCGGAGCACGCTGTGCCTCCGGAGCTACCGACTCAGTCTCCGATCAGAGATCGGACTGTCCGGTCACCACTGGTGCCACCGACGACTGGGTGGCCGGTCATTGAGGAGGCGCTAGCAAGCGCCCCCATCTCCGATGATCACCGCACTCTTATGGGTGCGGTTTTACAAGGAATTCAGTCCGTTGATGACGGACTGAAAGAGGCCTTCAATGGTCTCTTGGCGGGCTTCAAGGTGAGTTACGTAATACCCTTTTCCCGAACAAATTTAATTTTAAGTTTGTGCTATCTTTATATATGTAGTAGCCCCCGAGCCCCGGATGGGTTTACAAAAATGCACCCGGGGGTCAAATGCTTAGGAGTGAACAACGACGCACAACGCACCGTGTAGTCCCGCGATGTTCTAAAAACCCTTCAGATGACCGAACATAGATTCTTATCTTTAACAGTTCGGGGGTTGGAACGCACATAACTGGATGTATTTTTTGTAGGCCTCGTCATCGGCGGCGGCCGTGAATGCTGCTGAGCTAACCGAGCTGAATCGGAAGCTCAAGATCTTCGAAGAGGAGCTTGATACCCTGAACAAGAGGTTCGACGAGGCACATGGTAAGCCGAATTGTAACATCCGAGCTATACATTTTTAATGATCTGCACTGGTAACCCAGCGTGACAGTTTATTTATAGTTTCCACAGCTTTCGCTACGGAGGTCGAAAAACTCAAGGCCGAGCTCCAGAAAATGAAGCAAGAGGCCATGGAGGAGAAGGCGGCCGCCGATCAAGCAGCGGCCACGCTTTCCGCTTTGAAGGCTGTGAGTGCCAAGAATGAGGCCCGGGTGGAGGAGGTGCAGCAAGAGCTCAAGGATGTCGGCACTAAGTGCGAGGCCCTTGAGCAGAAAGGCAAAGAGCAGGCCACCGAGCTGGCCTCGTTAAAATCCGAGCTCCAAAAGGAGCGGGTGGAGAGGCGGTCCTTTGAAGAGGAACTTCGCCAAGTGAAGGCTGTCATCGATGGTAAGCCGTATTCCCTACAATGCGCCTTTGGTGGTAGCAAGTTTGCTTTGCTCACCCAGGTGTGGCGTTCCTTAGGCGTCTGTGCGGATCTCCAGAAGAGTGCAGCGGACGCGAACAAGCTTTATGCTTCGCGGGCGGAGGATGATGAGGCCCGGCTATTCTGGGCACAGTTTGATTCCCCCAAGCACTCTCCTCTCCCCATCGAGCAAATGAAGAAACTGATGGAGATGCACAGAGTGGCGGAGCCGGCCATGAAGGACCTCTGCATCCGGCTGTGGCCCGATGAGCCGTTGCCGAGTAGCTACTTCGGCTTGGTGCAGAAACTATGTGATGCTGCGCCTCGGGTCGATGTGCTGAAGCGTTCTACCTACATCGAGGGTGCTCGGATGGCCTTTGCGAAGACAATGGTGCATTGGCCGAAGCTCAAGCCAACAGAGATGGCTACCGCACCTCCGCCTACTGGAAAGGAGTATAGGCGCCCCGAGCGATACTTCCCCGGGGTGATGGAGGGTGCCCGGGCAATAGAGGCCCAATGCTCCAAAGACGTTTTGTATGAATGAGCGCTATAATATGTCCGAAGACCTTAACGCTTTATAACTAGAGTTGCATGGTTTATCATGTCTTATAAGTATTTAGTATTTATTTTGACTCCCGTGTGGCCGTTTTATCTGAAAGTTGCGAGTCGTCGGCTTCAGCCCCCACGTAGATACTACGCGAGGTGTCTTTGTCTCCGCACTGTAACCCTTAGCCAAGGTATCGGAGCCCGAAGGTGGTAGTGCGTGGAGGACGAGACAATCGGACTATGATGCTTTATCGCTTTCACTTAGCCGTAGGAGCGTAAAAAATGCGGGGGCTGATGACCAACCCCCAGTGTGATGTTCGGGGCCGAAGCCAGCATCACGTGGTCTGTACAAGAACGAAACCCATCGTATAACACGGAATAACCGCTATCGGTTTTTTAGTATGACACTTATGCTCGGATTTGCAGACCAGTTCTTGCTTACTATGACGGTCAGTTTTCGGCTTTCTCCGCTGAGGTGCTTGACCAGACGAGCTGGAAACACAATCGCAGTGGTTCTCCCTTTGCCCTTTTAGCCGAATGAGCGGAACGTAAAAGGGCAAACACAGGAGCCGGGCAACCCAACTATAGACCCAAGACATAGTTCGGATCCGATGCATATAAAGCAAAATCCAACACGCCGAACACACAACCAGCTATGCTTGGGATGATGTTCAAGGCGATTTTTTTTAAATTCAAGCCCCCGGTCTATAAACCGGTTGCATCATAATATATTACGAACAATTTTCGCAAGAAGCGTTACCAAGGGAAGAACAGAATATGTATAAAATACAACGAGGTGGCCAAAGATAATGGTCTTGTACTTGCTCAATAATTCTTATAGCTTGGATTGCCGAAGCATCTATTTACAGGTATTTGAAGATGAAATATAAAAGTTACAAAGGAGAGGTTGTACCAGGGGTCTTCGATTAGTGGCTTGATGCCCTCGATGTGCCCTGTCGCCAATCTCCTCCTGTGCCTCCTAGGGAGTGGTGTTCCTTTAAGGGTGATACTTTCGGCGAGCGGACCTTGGGAAGAAAGTCTTGAAAAGTCGCCGAGTGGTGGGTGAGCTTTACGCTTTAAACGGGTCCTTGACGGTACCTGTGATATGTCCGAGGACGTGCATTGGTAGTAGTTCGGTTCATCCGAACACTTACCCTTTTACAGTTGTTCCCCATTGCTGCCCATGGAATCTTTAGTGCAAAGTTGTGCCTTCTCGGCACATGTTTGACGGGCATCAGGGCTGTGCAATGGGGAGTGAGTCCCTATTTCTGGGGAGGAGAAGAATCTTGGAGTTCGGATTGAAACCGAGCTCGTTTGTCAACCTTTCGTGCCTTTATGGCCGATTTCAGTGTTCGCCGATCGTCCTCGTAGTGGAATTCGGCCGCCAGGGCCAATGCATGTTCCTCAGTTCGGAGGGAATGCTCTGTGTTGCCATTGACGGTGATGACCCCGTTGGGCCCGGGCATCTTGAGCTTGAGGTATGCGTAATGTGGGACGGCATTAAAGCGAGCGAACGCTATACGGCCCAGCAGGGCGTGGTAACCGCTGCGGAAGGGGACGATGTCGAAGATCGAGTCCTCGCTGCGGAAGTTGTCGGGCGAACCGAACACTACTTCCAGGCTAACAGAGCGTGTGCACCGGGCTTCTACACCTGGAATCACTCCTTTGAAGGTAGTGTTGCTAGGCTTTATCCTTGACGGATCTATGCCCATCTTTTTCACCGTATCTGAGTAGATCAGATTGAGGCTACTTCCTCCATCCATTAGGACTTTAGTGAGGTGATACCCATCGATAATGGGGTCTAAGACGAGGGCCGCCGAACCTCCATGACGGATACTGGTCGGGTGATCTCGTCGATCAAAGGTGATCAGGTAGGCCGACCATGGGTTAAACTTCGGGGCTACAGGCTCTACGGCGTAGACCTCTCGAAGGGCACGCTTCCTCTCCTTTTTAGGTATGTGAGTGGCGTATATCATATTCACAGTCTTTACCTCTGGAGGGAATTGCTTCTGACCTCCATTGCTCGGACCGCGGGGCTCCTCGTCCTCTTCGCTGCGTGGGCCCTTGCCTTGCTCTTCGGCTGCGAGTTTGCCAGCCTGTTTGAACACCCAACAGTTACGGTTGATGTGGTTGGCGGGCTTATCTTGAGTGCCATGGATCTGGCAGGGCCTCTCCATGATTTTGTTCAGCGGGGTGGGTCCATCGCGATGGCCTTTAGGAGGCTTCTTCCACTGCCCGGATCTTGGGTTGCGGAAACCGGCGTTAATGGCCGTGTCGTCGGCGTCGCTAGTGCTGTGCCGATGTTTGTTTTTATTGCGTCGCGTTTTCCCGCTTCCATCCCGGACTTCGGAGGTGCCAGGGTCTTCGGGGTTGTGGCTTCGTCTCGCTAGCCAGTTATCCTCGCCCGTGCTAAAGCGGGTCATGAGTGATGTGAGTGCGGACATGGTCCTAGGTTTATCCTGACCAAGCTGGCGAGCCAGCCACTCGTCTCGGATATTGTGCCTGAAAGAGGCTATAGCCTCGGCATCTGGGCAATCGACGGTCTGGTTTTTCTGGGTCAAGAACCGATTCCAGAATTGTCGAGCGGACTCTCCTGCCTTTTGGACGACATTGCTTAGGTCGGAGGAACCGGGGGCCGTACATAGGTGCCCTGGAAGTTAGATCAGAATGCATCCTCGAGATCCTCCCAGCTCCCGATAGAGTTTTCGGAGAGACTGTTTAACCAGTGCCGAGCTGGCCCCTTAAGTTTAAGGGGTAGGTACTTGATGGCGTGGAGGTCATCTCCTCGTGCCATGTGAATGTGGAGGAGGAAATCCTCGATCCACACTACTGGGTCAGTTGTTCCGTCGTATTGCTCGATGTTCACGGGTTTAAACCTTTTCGGGAACTGATGCTGCATCACCTCCTCAGTGAAGCACAGTGGGTGGGCAGCGCCTCTGACCCGGGCTATATCACGCCGGTAGTCAGCGTCTGTTCTGGCCCGGTTTTGGTCCCGAACTCTATTGGTTCGGTCGAGCCAGGGCCGGTACTCGTCCCGTCTACCGGGGGAGTACACTCTAGATCCGTAGATGGATCTCGTGCGGCCTGTTCTATAATCCAGGTCGCGTCGCAGGTCATACCTGTCCTCAGGCTCCATTGGATCTTTTCCCCTTATGCGGGGTATCGCCAGCCTATAACTGGCACCGCCAGCCGGCCTATCTCGTCCTCAGGGAGGGCGGTCCGGCTGGTTGTATGGGGTGTGCTTGGGGGACGGCGTATTGGGGAGCTCGTCATCGAATTGTGGCAACAGCCGCCGGCGTGGGTAGCTCTTGGGTTGGTCCCATAGACCGGCGCCGTGTTCTTCCTCGGCTGATAGGACCCTTGTCCATCTATCGTTGAGGGTGTCTTGTTCGGCCTTGAGCTGCCTAAACCGTTCCTGATCCTCAATGTTTTCGGGGACGGTGAAGTCTTCGTCTTCCGGGCTACCCTCCTCCCCTACAGGGGGAGGTAGTTGTCATCCTCGGAGTCGTTGGGATTTTCGGGGTCGCGCTGGTCCTCCGGCGTTTCCTGGTCCTCTAACGGATATTCGAGGATATCGGGATCGCCGAGGTCTTCCGGGGTATCGTTTTCCCCGGTGCCAGCAATAGCTTCCCTTCCCTTTTTTGTCTTTGACCGTTTATGCGGTTTCCGGCGCCTTGACGGCGCCTCACCTGGGTCATCACCATTGTTTGCTGGCGTGCGCTCGCCGTTACCAGCTGGGGTATCCACCATGTAGACGTCGTAGGTGGAGGTGGTAGTCCATCGCCCAGTGTTTATGGTCGTGGGAGCGCGATCCTCTTCATCCATGTCTTCTGCCTCCTCGGAGGCGTAGTCCAACATATCGGTTAAGTCTTCGATAGTAGCTACGAAGTGGGTGGTGGGTGGGATGAAAAATTCTTCTCGACCCGCCTTAAGACCGATCTGACCGTGGATCGAGGTTGGGTCGTCAATGGTTTTCGTCGATAAGATCCGATCTAGAGCTTCGTTGAGAGTCGAGACCTCGATCGGGTTAATCTGCCCAGCACTTTCGGAGTTATCCTCCGATGCGTCCGCACAGGAAGTGTGTTCGGCAAGAGATGGTGTCCGGCTATCTGGCGCTATGGCTGGATCCGGATTAAAAGCCAGATCGTCGCCGGAGTTGGTCCCGTGAGCGGGATTAAGAACGACATCCAAGGTTAAAGCCTCGGAATCCTCGGGCGCGTCGGATGAGACCGCGAGCCCGGTGAGCAAGAGATCGCCCCAAGAGTCTACGGAGAAATCTAAGTTCCCGAATCTGACTTCTTGACCAGGGGCGAGACTCCCGACCCGGCCAAGGCGGCCGGTCGGGTCAGCGTGTAGGACGATGCTGCCGAAAGCGAAGATCTCTCCAGGGACGAAGGTGTCCATGTTACGGATCTCTTCGTTGATGACAACGCGGGCCATCGATTCCTTCGGTGATCACAGCGGAACTCTCAATGAAAGCACCAATGTCGGTGTCAAAACCAGTGGATCTCGGGTAGGGGGTCCCGAGCTGTGAGTCTAGGATCGATGGTAACAAGGAGACGAAGGAGATGATGTTTACCCAGGTTCGGGCCCTCCTTTGGACGTAAAACCCTACGTCCTGCTCGATTATATTGATGGTATGAAGGTTACAGAGTTGATCTACCTCGAGATCGACTAGCTAAAACCCTAGATGAGTTTCTGTGTCGCATTCTAAAACCCTCCCGGTTTATATAGACACCGGGGGGTACCTAGGGTTTACATATGACAGGTCTCTTGCCGAGGATAGGAATGTCCATTCCCTCATCTTGTCTTGGAATACACGACGCACCTTCGGGACTTCCTTCTAGAACACAGGGTCTCGATGTATCCGGCCCCTCCTGCCAGAGTCAGAATGCGGCCCACCAAGCCGGCCTATTGAGAAACAGGCCATAGGCCCGAGGACCCCTTAGTCCAGGACTCCCTCAGTAGCCCCCGAACTAGCCCCCAACGCCAAGGGTCACAGCACTGGCAGCTTCACGTGATCGGTGTCTTCAGCCATGTACTGCTCCTGGTTGAACTCGCGGTAGTCCTCGTAAATAGTGTACTCGGGGTACCAGCGATATCCCAGCATGGTCAAGAGTTCGACCAGAATGGCCGGGAACCCAGTCGCATCGACAGCCATAGTCAGGCATACAAGCTGTCTTGTAGGACGTATCTGTAACAAGGAGGATCAAAGATGTCAATGACAGTGTGTGCATCATAACTTCAAAGGAAACAATTGTCGGTAAAACCACTCTCCGGTGGATGTGATCACGAGAACCTAATGTTAGAGTTAGCAAAATCTTTTACCCGAAAGAGAAGAGAGATAAAAACCCAGAGTATAAACGAGGAATATAAGATCCTATTACCACCCGATTCAGTTGTAGGCCCGTAAGCCACACAACAATGTTAGTAAAAAGTTTTTCAAGTACTAGACTCAACTTCGGACAAGGAGTTGGAAAGGGGGCTACCTACAGGCAGTCGGCTCTGATACCAACTTGTAACACCCCCAATTTGATCGTACGCTAATCATACACGCAAATGCATACGACCAAGATTAGGGACTCAGTGATCGATATCACAACACGACTCTAGACATCAATTAAAGTCATACGACATCATATTACAAGCCAGGGGCCTCGAGGGCTCGAATACATAAGCTCGACATAAACACGAGTTAGCGGAAGAAAATAATATCCGAGTACAGACATAAGTGTCGGTGTCAAAACCGGCGGATCTCGGGTAGGGGGTCCCGAGCTGTCAGTCTAGGATCGATGGTAACAAGGGGACGAAGGAGACGATATTTACCCAGGTTCGGGCCCTCCTATGGAGGTAAAACCCTACGTCCTGCTCGATTATATTGATGGTATGAAGGTTACAGAGTTGATCTACCTCGAGATTGACTAGCTAAAACCCTAGATGAGTTTCTGTGTCGCATTCTAAAACCCTCCCGGTTTATATAGACACCGGGGGTACCTAGGGTTTACATATGACAGGTCTCCTGCCAAGGATAGGAGTCAAGATGTAAGCTCAAGTTAAGTGGACGGGTCCAAAGATCAGGAATGTCCATTCCCTCATCTTGTCTTGGAATACACGACACGCCTTCGGGACTTCCTTCTAGAACACAGGGTCTCGATGTATCCGGCCCCTCCTGCCAGAGTCAGAACGCGGCCCACCAAGCCGGCCTATTGAGAAACAGGCCAACGGCCCGAGGACCCCTTAGTCCAGGACTCCCTCACTAACCCCCCCCCCATACTGACTGACAGCAGGGGCCCACGCCCCTATGTTAACCAAAACAAATTAAAAAATAATAATAATAATAATGAATATTTAAAATAAATAATTAGATAATTAATTAATTAATTAATTAAGTAGTTAATTAGTCAGTTAATTAACTTAATTAGATTAATTAGCCTAATTAATATGTTATTAATCAACAGTGAATGACATGTGGGCCAGCTCTGTCAGTTGACTAATCTGATAATTAGTTAAATTAAGTAGACTAATTAGTGTATGTCATGTGGGACCACCCCCTCTAATTAATCTTTTTAAATTAATTAAACATGTCTTAACACTGAGTCTATGACAACAGGGGCCCACTAGTCAGAGTTGACTAGTCAACCCCACTGTTGACTGTTGATGTTAGCATGACATCATGCTGATGTCATAATTGAATTATTGAATTAAATTAAATCTCTTTAATTTCTGAATATTAATAAAACTTTAAGAATTAATATAAAATAAATTGTAAGTCAGATGAAAATATTTTATACATGAAAGTTGATTAGAAAAATCCAACGAATCCTAATACGCTGTCCGTTCATCTGTCACGTGCTCCTATCATATCGAACATGGAACTTTTCCATCGTTTTCATCTGTCCGGTAGTAGCCCGAGACCCGGGAAATATCGTCAGATATTCTCCCGCTCCGTCTGTGACGTGTAGTATTGCGTTAGCTCATGCCTAGCACTGCATATTGCCATGTCATGCCTCGTGTTGCATGTGTTTGCTTTATATTTATTGTTTCTCTCCCCTCTTCTTACCGGTAGACCCCGAGACTGACGCTGCTGCCGGGTATGACTATGCCACTGACTATCAGGCCTTTGCAGCAGAGCAGCAAGGCAAGCAAACCCCCTAGAGCATTCCGATATTGCCCATTCTTTCTCTCTCATGCTTGCACTAGATTTTGCTACTGTTGTATATAGCTCCTATTCTGATGCATAGCCTGCTTTTGATAAACTACTACCGTACCTACTGTCATATCAACTACTTAGTATAGGTTGATCAGTGAATCCCCTGTGACCCCTTAGTCCCAGTTGCCCCGCTTTAAATATCAGTTACTCGATCATCATGATCGACGAGCTAGGCCCGTCACATCACCGCACACCCCCTTAGTTGTACGACTCTGCAGAACTACTATCGAGTACCGAGGGTGACACCTCATAAAGTACTCATGATGTTAGCTCTGTAGTGTAGCTAGTCGGTTGTGGTAAACAGAGGGTGATACCTCTCTGCCACTCCCGATATCGTCTCTGTCGTGCAACCCCCCCTCAAGTGTGGGACCCCCGAGGGTCATTCCTCTAAGTCCACCTTGACGGTTACATCGAGCGGGAACCATTGAGGGTGATTCCTCAGGACCCACCTTGATGTTTTTTACAGACGGTTACTATGACTTGATTACAGAAAGATGTTGGTGATGGGTCGGCCCTGAAGGGTACGCACGGTTTATTGACGACGAGGCGTGGCCGGGCAGGTGAGCCCTTGCCACAAGACCTCGAGACGGGGCGACGGGACCGCACATCATGGGCCGCGCTCTTCACCGCATTAATAAAATGCTAATGGGTTGGGTATTTGATCTGAGTTGGTCGATTGACCTTTTTACGCACTAACCTTCACGTGGGACAAGTTATGGGTACTCGGCGTCGTTGTATCAGCCGAAGCTCTTCGGACGTCAGCAATGGAGTGGTGTGCGCCTGAGTGGTCTGCGACGGCATTGATCTTGTATTAGAGGTTCTAGGACTGACCTCGGCCGCCCACGCATCATGCAGGAGTGCAAAGGGTGAGTGGGCCCATGACCCCTGCGCGCTTAGGATTTAGACCGGCGTGCTGGCCTCTCTGTTGAGCCTAGGTAGGGCGACGACGTGTTGATTTCCCGAGGTCGGGCATGACCCAGGAAAGTGTGTCCGGCCAAAGGTTATCTAGCGTGTTGGGGAATGTGGTGCACCCCTGCAGGGATGAAATTAACTATTCGAATAGCCGTGTCCACGGTAACAGGACGACTTGGAGTTGTACCTCGATATACTACAACTATAATTGTGACTTAAAATTGAAATGAAATGGTTGGCTCCGAGATTTGTTTCTCGCAGGGAGTCGACGAAGAATCTCTGGGTGTGGTTACTTAATAAAATTGCTACAATATTATTGTTACATATGAGTTGCCAACCTACACTCTTCTAATGCTGCAAGATGTTGAAGGTGCTAGTCTTCGATAGGACTAGGCCTTCCCCCTATTCTTGCTTTTCTGTAGTCAGTCCAAAGATATACCCCCATTCCTTTGACACTGATGCATAATTTAGTATAATTCTGATGTAAGTCTTGCGAGTACTTTGGATGAGTACTCACCGCTGCTTTACTTCCTCTTTCCCCCTTGATACGATTGCTGCGTTCAGATGACGGAGCCCAGGAGATGGAGTACCCCGAAGACGACTACTACACCACCGCTAGAGCTTACGACTACGTGGAGAGTGCCGACGCTCAGGAGTAGTTAGGTTGGCTCCCAGGCAGGAGGCCTTGCCTCTTTCGATCCACTGCTTATGTTTGTGCTAGCCTTCTTAAGGCAAAACTTGTTTAACTTATGGTTGTACTCAGATATTATTTGCTTCCGCTGACTCGCGTTTATGCCGAGCTTATGTATTCGAGCCCTCGAGGCCCCTGGCTTGTAATATGAAGCTGTATGACTTTAATTGGTGTCTAGAGTCATGTTGTGATATCGATCAGTGAGTCCCTAATCTTGGTCGTACGCATTTGCGTGTATGATTACCGTACGATCAAATTGGGGGCGTTACGCTTATAATGGGAATAAGCCTCGTAATTACGAGGAGGCGCTCAAGGGACTTTGTCCCAAACATAGTACCCAGGACAAGCCGGCTACCCACTTATTGGAAAACTGTTACGTCATGCAGGAATTCCACAACCAAGCCTTCCAGAATCATCAAGGTGGCAACGGTGGTGGACACCCGGGTCAACATGATCCTGGCGGGTCACATGGCGGCTCAGGAGTTGGTTTTCAACATCATGTGAATATTGGCAACAGACAGCATCCTGGCACGGGAAATCAACATAACAACCAAGGTGGTTTCCAGAGTAATCCCAAGTAGCTGAATAGCGGTTAGTACCACTAGCACCTAAAATAATCCGTATTCTACGGAGAAATTTACGAGAAGGATCATAAAAACTCCGAGGAGAAAATAACCCGGTCTTGGAGCACTGCTCACCTACTGTCATATTATACTTAGAGCCGCCGGATCCTTTGCTTTTTTGTAATCCCCCCCCCCCTAAAAATTCTGTGCATACTTCTTTATGTTTCATATATAATAAAGCCGACACACCCGAAACTCGGAGTTTCTCTCGTTTCAGCCCGCAAATTGAGCATGAGTCTTTATTTTATGAGACATTGGGCACTTGGGGGCTTCCAACCCATTGAGTTTAGCTTTCTCACCCTTGTGACCCGGCAAAACGCCACAAGACTTTGGGCATTTGGGGGCTTCCAACTCATCGAGTTCAGCTTTCTCACCCTCCTGACCTGGCAAGAAACGCCACATATGGTTAAACCTGCCTGTATGCTTGATGCGACTCCGATCAGGTGACCCTATGTACTCTTGAAAAGTCAATCCTTTTTTGGACCCTGAACTTCTTAAGGTTAAAACATCGGCTTGAGTCACGTGATAGCCAGCACACAGAGACCTAGGATAAACCATGGGTTATCATACCCGCTTCATTGAAGCAAGACTCGAGCCTCGAAAGACGGTCACTATGCCGGGCCTCGAAAGCCAGCATTCTATATTTTGCATACATTACCATGCATTGTTTCACACTGCATCATACATACATATTTGCATTTCATGGGACCGGTTTTCAAAAATCGGGTTACATCATAATTGTCATATGAGTGAATACATCTTTTTATGGCCAACATGACCAGATCAAGATTATGGTTTATCACAACCAGTTTCTAGAAGATTGGTTTTTTTACCAAACCGGCTCAGAAGAGAGACTTTCTCTCAAGTCGGTCTATATTACTGAGCTTCGAAAACCAGTCTCTTTTCGCCGAGCTTCATTGAGGACGGTTTATTCATAGCACTTTATATATCTATGCACTACCTCATAAGTTTCAGGTACCACATTATCCTTGATTTCCGGCTCATACATGAGCGTCCGGCTTATCAACCGTCGTCATACTATGACAGGTTCAGTCATTATATTCTTTAATATCATTTTCGAAAGATTTAAATAAGACTTGAGCTCTGAAAGCCAAATTTCTTTGCCGGCTCATTTCTTTGACATGTCCTCTCTATTTCAACTAAAGGAATCATCGAGCATAACAGAGACGATTAAAGACGAGCACAGGGACGGTATTATCGGCAATTATCGAAACACAACCAGATAGATCAAAGTTTCTTAAAAGTACCTTCCCGAAAGCAAACATGCGCGAAGGCATGACAGAATTCATCAAGAAGTTTTCAAGCTACTCCTATTATAGACTCATTCAACGAGCAAAAAAATATTCATGTTCTACCCAACACTAGGGGGCTAGAACCACCGGACGGCTTAAATTGTTTTGCATATTACTTCGGTGATTGGATTTCCGTAATGGATGGGTTAACATCAGGTTGACCACTTGCCCGAGCCACCTCCGGGTCACCCTCCACGGAATCTTCAGGTTCTTCAATTTGAAGGTTTTCCATATCCCAGTTGCAATGAGTCAAGGCATGAAAGACGGATTCTTAATTTAGAATGGGCAACGGGTCAACATCACGGGCAAAGATGTGCTTGCAATGACGAGGAGCCAGGTTCACCGACACAAAGGATGGCGGCCGAACTCGTGCGTTGTTAGCGTCGTTAGCCGCCTGGTAAATTTTCAGCTCCATCTCAGCGATAAGTTGTGTGGCCAACACTCGTGATGTCTTGACACACTTACGATAGTCGGCATCACCAAAAGCTGAGCCGTCATCTTTGAGCTCAGGAAACCCTTTGACCATTTCTGTTGGGTCAAGCTCCTCTGAATAGGCAAAGGCCCGGCTCAGAGAGGATGTTGCACCGGCACGGCCGGCTGATCTCTTTAGCTCTTCAACATGCTTTGGGATCGTTGAGAGAAACTTCTACACATCCGTGATAAGCTTGACTGGCTCTTTGTTCCCCATGACTGCCTTGATGGCAAGATAGCTTTCGGCATACAGTTGCTCAGCCAGTGTATAAACAACTTTCAGCATAAGCACGTTGTTATCTTGGAGGCTGCCTAACCTTGGGCCTACAAATACAATTCAAGGGTGTAAGTCACCGGGCGACTTATCTATGAATGGAGATATTTTTGCGGGATGACAAGAATTCTTATAAGATACTTACCAAAGATAGCTTGGGCCATTTGGGCAATATGCCGTTTCAACCCGGATAGCTCTTCTGTGATGGGTTTCAATCGGCCCTCGACCTATTCTGCGCGCCCCAATAAGGCGGCTTTCTCAGCCTCAAAGGATTTATTTTGTTTTTCAAAATGTGCTTTGGCTTTCTCCAAATCCTCCAAGGCGAGACGAAGCTTCTCCTCAACGGCTGTTTGGGCGTTTTTCCCTACTTCAAGATTTTTCTCCAGGCCGATCACTTTTGACTCGACAGCTTTCAGAGATTCCTGCACAATAGGAGTCATCAGTTCCCATAGTCATAAATAGGTAGCAACATGCAATATATTATGACAGACAAATTATCACAAGTTTCCAGCAGATTGCAAGCAATATACTTGACACTTGGGGGCTAATGCATGTCGTTTGTTTCAAAAACAAAGATATGGACAAGACCCGACTCATCTCAAGAAGATGAGCCGGCCCTTGGGGGCTACAGGTCGAATTCTTATTATTATTAACAAGACGTTACTCATCTCAAGAGGATGAGCCGTCCCTTGGGGGCTAGAGGTCGAATTCTTATTATTATTAACAAGACCCGACTCATCTCAAGAAGATGAGCCGGCCCTTGGGGGCTACAGGTCGAAGTCTTATTATTATTAACAAGACCCGACTCATCTCAAGAAGATGAGTCGGCCCTTGGGGGCTACAAAGGGATATATGGAGTATGCAGCATAAAGGAACGTACCTCGTATCTGCTTTTCATCATGCTGACTAAGCCGACTTCCATCTCCCGGCTTGTAGCAAGGCGGTCCAAGTAACCAGCATGCAATTCCTCAGCGCTCCTATTCTCATAACTTGGAAGCTCCAGTTTAGCTTTCCCCTTTTCAAGCGGCACTGTTTCATTTTTAGCAACAAGTTTTGTGAGCACTGTGGAGACTCCAGGAGCGATGTAACCCAGCCCAGTAACAACGACCTCCTCATTCTCAATGCAAGGAACGTCTCTTGTTGTATTTGGAGGACTGGGCGGGTCAAGATTGACCGCCGGGTCAGCATCAACATCCATAACATCAAAGTTTGATGGCTCAGGTTGAAGGGGTAAATCAGTTTGGATCTCTTGATGATCTTCAGGCCGATGAGTGTGGACTTCAGGATCCGTCAGACTTGGGTTTCCTGGCTCATAGGCTTCAACACCAGTGGCTGGCTCGCCAACTTTCCTCTTCTTGGCCTTAGCCCTATAAAAACAAGAAGACAGAATGAAGAGCATGCAAATTTGAAGAATTACATAGGAAAGCATATAACAACAGAAATTTATCCGGGATTGATGACAAAGGGTGGTAGTTTGGAGGCAGTAGAGTCGCCTGATGAAGGTGGTGACTCCTAGTAAACAAAATCAAAATGATTAAAAGATTGTTAATTCAAATCAGCTTCGGAAAGGAAAAGAGTTGGATTAAAAGGTACCTGGGTTGGGCGCTTTCGGGCAGCCGGCTTATTGGGTAAGCCGTCTGCAAGATCACCATTACCGCTCCGAGTTTTGCGCTTCGATTTATGCTGAGTTTTCTTCAAAACAAAATTGGGATCCAAATAAGCATCTGGATGAGACAAGCTTACTTTCCGAATGACCCGCCTTGTTCTTGTTGGAAGCAAGGATTCTGAGCCGGAGGAAATGGAAATTACCTCAACATCTTCAGCCCGGTTTGTCTCGACATTACCCTAAGAAAAGGAGACATCAGCTGGATTCAATAAAATACGGTGAAAGGAAATTGATTTCTACCTCTGACTGAACATCGGCCGTTTGTGACTCGTCCATGAGTGACGGCTCTCCTACGACTGCCTTATCTTTCTTTGAGCTTGGAAGGACCTTAGGCTTTTTGGCTGCGGTTTTTGCTCATTTCCTGCCCCAAAATGAAGACTTGGCCTACAAAGTTGAAGATAAAACTAACAGGCAAGGATTTGGAATTTAAAAGAAGAAATCATTTATAAAAGTCAGGCATAGAGTCATCAAAGATTCTTACTGGAGGAGCTGGGTTATGAGCATAAAAGGACTTCAGTCCAACTTTGCTGCAAGCGGCTAGACGTTCACCCAATAGCTTCTTCACAATCTGATTCACTTCGTCGGCGCCCAAAGTTATATTGTTAAATCTTTGGGTGTCGTCTAAGTCGTCGGAATAAGCACACATCAGGCTGTCACGGTGACTTAGCGACAAAATACTCCAAGATACCCAACACCGGGTCAGATCAACCCCAGTTAGCCCGTTGGCTATTAAAGCCCTCAGTTTGGATATATGGGGGCATGTTGAGCACGTTCCCCTAGAGGAGCCCAGCCGGGAAGTTCGAGGTCCATGGGAAGGCGATCTGGTCAATAACCCGACAAGGGGTTCTGATCAGCCGGGGCTGTATTTCGGCAGTAAAACCAAGTTTTATTCCACCCTTTAGGATGGCTTGGCAGAATGGCAGCAGGAAAGGCAACATCTCTACGCCTCTGGATTGAAACCTCGCCAAGTTCCAGGCTGGTGCCGTCGGCGCATTCAGTCTGGCGATTGAAGTAGAAGAACTCCCAAAAGAGGGAAACATAGGGTTCTATCTGCAGATACACCTCAAAAAGCACTTGGAATTGACAAAGATTGGATATGGAGTTGAGGCCAAGATCTTGGGGATGAAGATGGAAAAAGTGTAAAACATCTCGAAAGAATTTGACCCGGGGGGAGAGAAACCTCTGAGAAGATGATCCAAGAAAACTACTACTTCTCCCTCGCCAGGTTTTGGAATTCCTTCTCTGAGAGTAACCCGCCAGCTGATTGCTTCCTTAGAAGGAAGAATTCCTTGGTCTTGATAATCTTTAAGTATTTCTTCGGAAACTTGAGTAGGCGCCCAATTGCAGACGTTGGATCTCGCCATAACGAGTCGCCTGAATAAAGTAAAAGGGGAGGGGCAGCTTAAGCATATGGTTCAAAGCAAGATGATATAGGCATTTACAATAACTAAGCTGCTTTATGAAGGGCCGGTGCCTTAGTACAGCCGTTTAACACATGGCGGTTCATAATTATTGAAGCCGGCAAAAATGAGGGCAACTCATGCTAGATGAAAGACTTCTGATTTTTGCTAAGTGCGGGACAAACAAGTTTCTACCGAACTGGCTGCGATTATATATCTACAAATGGTTCGAAAAGGGAAAATATTTTGCTAACCCTAAACAGCAAGGTATGGAAGCAACGGCAGTGTAATGCACAGATTCTTAAAGAAGATTTGCAGGTGCTATGCACGAAATGAATCTGTCGATCAGAGCCGCTCTGTTTTTTCGATGAAACTCATGGAATCTACACGTGGACAAGTAATGGCGATGAACGAAAGCGGAACTACCGGAGTACTCAAGAACTCTGACAAACTATTATAGATCTCGGAGAAAATGATTTACCTGAGAGGAGGTGAGAAAAGCAGAGGTGATCAATTGGACTTGATGAAGACACGGCGTCGCTGCAGTCCCAAAGATGGCCACCGGCGATGTGTTGGGCAGCGGCACTGGTGCGACGAGGCCTTCGGGCGCGAGGAAGAAGAAGCAAGAAGGACCAGGTAAAAATGAAAAGGGGACCCTCCAGTGAGTATTTAACAAAGGAGAAGCCCGAAGGGGCAACCAGCAGGCGCGAAAATCAAAGGGACACAGTAAATTTTGAGAAACAAAGACGCCTCGATTTTCGGGATATATGGATACACTTAGATTCGCCGTGATGTCATCATTAGTTTCCTGGATTTCTGGCGAGTGACGTCATTAAATGGACGACGCGGGAAAAATGACAAGTCTGGGAGTACTGCGAGCCGGCACTTCGAGGTTCATGAAGAACATACGCAAGCAGATGATAAGCCGACAAGAGAAGGTAAGCGAAATTGACATGAATGAATTCAAATCAATCTGGGGTCTAATGTCGGGGATATAACCCCACGGCATGACCCGCCCTATTGGGCCGGGTCAATATAATGGCGGCTCTCGAACTATGTTCAAGATGGGCTATGTCGTGAAGGTAAAACAAGTAAGGCGGCTACCAAGTGAACCGTCGGGCGGCCCAAACGCGTGGAGACGGCGACTCAAGGCCCACAGAGCAGAAGACGTCAGGGGATTTCTTGCTTAAAGGGCAAGGCGTGTTAGAGACGCGAAAGGTTACGAGTTGCAATATGACTCGGACTCTGTTGTAAACCCTAGGGTCTTGACCTGTATATAAAGGCAAGCCCCTAGGACCGAAAGACTCAAGTTAGACACCCTCGAAAGCTAGGTTAGCGATTCCGCGCCCTTGTAATCGAGATCATCATCAATATAGACACAAAGCAGGACGTAGGCTATTACCTCCATCGGAGGGGCCAAACCTGGATCAACTCGCCTCCTGTTCCCGTTTAACCCCCTTGAGTCGCCACCTAGCGGCGATGGCCTCACACCTAAGTGCTTGCACGAGGACATCTGCCATGACAAAAGCACGACAGATGGCTTCCACCCGAGCGCCGGTTTTGTATAAGGCGTGGGATGAAACGAAACTTGACCAGATCAAGCGTGGAGCTTAGATCTGATGTTACAGTACGACGCCTCGAGAAATCAGACCCCGCAAAAAGGACCAGGGCCGACATTAGATCTACCCTGGGAAAGCTTATCTGGAAAGCCGTTGTCAGATCAGATTGGTACGAAATTTTGCGCCCACCCACCACCCATGTCGAGTACTGCCCTGATAATACAGGCCTAATCGTCATCTAGGATTTAACACTTATTGTGCAGAAGATGAATGAGACGACCCGGCAATTCAAGACACAATTTATGTTCACAATGAACAAGATTCTGGAATGCTCGGATCAGGAAGCCCTAGCGGCGTTCCGCTTCAACGTCTACGACGAAGGGATCAAGAGAGAAGTCCTTCAACAATGTTTTAGGAAGTTTGCCGAACTCTCCGCCCTAGTTAAAAAATACTGCATCATGGAGAATGCATGGCCAACCAATCAGTTGCACCAAAACCCCAACCCGGAGCTACCTGAGGCAGGAGAGGAGAGCAGGCTCACAAATCATAATTGGTGATCCAAACGCGCTTGCTCCGATAAACATGATGATCATCCTTCATGGAAAATTGGTCGATGAAGCGGTGGATTCAAGTCACTTTTGGATACGATACTTGATGAGCCATGCACAATTCACTCCACATCCTCGGATAAACCAGCCACCCACAAGCTCAGGAGATGTTCGATCGTAAGGCATGTAGTAAACGGAGGAGTGGAGTTCCTGGACAACCCCGACATTCACATAAGCCGAGGCACAGCCATCAACCATAATCAAGGGAAGCACCTGTTCGAGGCCAGGGATGTCATCATGATCTATGAGACCCGGTCCTCGAGAAATCAATGAAAAAGAGCACTTTGAGAGATCTGCCACGTTAACTGCATGAATACATTAGAGAACAGATGGTCGGACATTCCGATCACCTTTGGTAATCAAGACCAACCAATAGGATTCGACAACCAAGGAGTCACGTCTCTCGTTCTCGACCCTATCATCGACGACAATCCACTGTCCAAGGTCTTCATAGACGGAGGTAGGAGCCTCAACCTGATCTACGAGGATACTTAAGAAAAAAATGCACTTTCACAGATCCCGCATCCAGCCAAGCAGGGCCACCTTTAAAGGTATAGTCTCAGGAAAGAAAGCATGGTACCCGGGTAAAGTGGCACTGGATGTGTTGTTCGAGATGCTCGATAATTACCAAGTCAAGGAGTTAATCTTTGACATGATACCATTCCAAAGCAGCTACCACACACTGCTTGGGCGACTTGTGTTCGCTAAGTTTCATGTTGTGAATCACTGAAGCTAAAAATGCCCGGGCCCAACGGTGTGATTACAGTAAACAACAATTCAGACCGATCGCTCAAAACCGAGGACAAGACCGCAACTTTGGATCTGGAAGCATAATTCGAGGCCTTAGCTACTGAGGAGTTATTCAAGCTACGAGCAACCGTCGACAAGTATGTTGTTGTCCTTGTTAAACGGTCAAAATCAACGTGATTTAAACTAGTCGATGAAACAATCAAATTAGAAGTTCACCCTGAGGATCCGTCTAAAACAACCCCTATCGGAACTTGCCTAGATGTTGTGACGGACGAAGCACTACGTGACTTTCTTCACGAGAATCGGGAAATCTTTGCCTCACACCCTTATGATATGCTATCCATCCCAAGAAATCTCGCGAAGCAGAACTTGAATATTATTGAGGGTTTCAAACTAGTTAAGCAAGTACTTTAGAGGTTCTCTGAACCAAAGATGCATGCAATGGGGGAGGAGTTGGCCAAATTACTGGAGGCCGAATTCATCCGAAAAATGAAGCTTCCGGACTGGTTAGCAAACCTCGTCATGGTACCGAAGAAGGAAAAATTGTGGCGCCTATGCATCGATTTCAAAGATGTCAATAAGACTTTCCCAAAGGATCCCTTCTCGTTGCCACGAATCGACCAGATCGTCGATGCTACAGCTAGGCACGACTTCTTGTGCTTTTTCAATGCATATTTGGGCTACCATAAAATAAAGATGAAGGAATCCGACCATGATGCCACCACATTCATAACTCTCTATGGCATGTTCTGCTTCAACACAATGCCTTTCGGGCTGAAGAATGCTGGCGCAACCTACCAACGGATGATACAAACATGCCTACAACCATAGATTGGCGAAATAGTTGAAGCCTATGTGGACATTGTGGTTATTAAAAACCACACAATCCAATGCATTGATCGATGATCTGTGGGAGATGTTCAAAAACCTCTGAGCATATAACATCAAGCTTAATCTGGAAAAATGTGTCTTCGGTATTCCATCCGACAAGCTACTGATGTCTACTATGCAAATTTATTCTTGTAGACTCTGTTGGGCCTCCAAGCGCAGAGTTTTGTAGGACAGTAGCAATTTTCCCTCAAGTGGATGACCTATGGTTTATCAATCCGTGGGAGGTGTAGGATGAAGATGGTCTCTCTCAAACAACCCTGCAATCAGATACAAGAAATCTCTTGTGTCCCTAACACACCCAATACAATGGTAAATTGTATAGGTGCAGTAGTTTGGCGAAGAGATAGTGATACAAGTGCAATATGGATGATATATATAGGTTTTTGTAATCTGAAAATATAAAAACAGCAAGGTAACAAGTAGTAAACAACGAGCAAAATGGTATATCAATGCTTGGAAATAAGGCCTAGGGTTCATACTTTCACTAGTGCAATCTCTCAATAATGCTAACATAATAGGATCATATGATCATCCCTCAACGTGCAACAAAGAATCACTCCAAAGTTCATAAGTAGCGGAGAACATAAGATGAAATTGTAGTAGGTAGTAGGAACCACCTCAAAGTTACCCTTTCCGATCTATCTATTGGGCTATTCCTATAGATGTCACAAACAGCCCTAGAGTTCGTACTAAAATAACACCAATGATACATATCAATCAACCCTAATGTCACCTAGATATTCCAATGTCACCTCAAGTCTCCGTGGGTTAATTATTCCACACGCATCAAACAATTTCAGATTCATCATATTCAATATAAAACAAAGAACTTCAAAGAGTACCCCAATATTTCTATCGGAGAAGGTAGGACAAGAACGTGCAATCAACCCCTATGCATAGATCCCCAAGGTCACCGGAATCCGCAAGTTGATGCCACAACATATATCAAGTGAATCAATAGAACACCCCATTGTCACCACGGGTATCCACATGAAAGACATACATCAAGTGATCTCATATCCATTATTCAATCCGACATAACAAAATCTCAAAGGGAAAGATTCAATTCATCACAACAAGATAGCAAGGGAAGAACAACATATGATGCAACTATATTCACAAAGCCCGTGATACATCAAGATTGTGACATCTCAAGAACACGAGAGAGAGATTGAACACATAGCTACCGGTACATACCCTCAGCCCCGAGGGTGAACTACTCCCTCCTCATCATGGCCTCCACCGAGATGATGAAGATGGCCACCGGTGATGATTTCCCCTCTCCGACGGGGTACTAGAAAGGCTCCAGATGGGTTTTTCTTTGATACAGAGAGTTGCGGCGGCAGAGCGGAAGTTCTTTGTTTATTTCTGAGGGTTTCTGTATATATAGTATTTTTTGGCGTTGGAATCACGCTAAACAGAGCCACATGGGCCCCACAAGCCATCAGGGCATGCCCAGGGAGGTGGGTGCGCCCTATTGGCTTGTGGCCCACAGGCGGATCCCCTCTAGTGGTTCTTCGCTCCAGTATTTCTTATTTCCTCCAGAAAAAAAACATAAAAAAGTTTCGGGCGATTTTGAGAACTTTTATTTTCTGCACAAAAACAACACCACAATAATTCTGCTAAAAACAGCATCAGTCCTGGTTAGTTCTAAATAAATCATATAAAGTGCGTCAAAACCATATAAAAGTATTGTAAACATAGGAAAATATGGCATGAATACTTCATAAATTATCGATACGTTGGAGACGTATCAGCATCCCAAGCTTAATTCCTACTCGTCCTCGAGTAGGTAAATGATAAAAGTAATAATTTATGAAGTGTAAATGCTAGCATAGTATATAAGTTTGATCAATTATAATTGCAATCACTTTTTCTAGCATCATAACCAGCAACTTTTTCTCGTAAAAATCATCATGTTAGAGTAGCAATCAATTCACATGTCATTGTTCAAACAATGCATTCTCTTGAAACTTAATAACCCATGTTCTTAGTCACCAAACAACTTCAATGCATCATCAAGTCTAAGGAAGAGCTCCATATACTCAATTATCATATAGTCTTCTATGATTGCTAATACACAAAGCATATTTTGAGAACAAACAACATCCATTGAACACAGAGAAAGATAGGGGCTTAATGTTTTGCCTCCCAACATACTTATCATGAAGATAATTGTCAACAATAATGAATCATGATCAAATATATTTGACTGGATATATGTGTTTGGATCTTTCCCCACCACATGATGCTTGCCAACTAATAGATTGAGGTTGGAATAAGGAGTTGACTCAACGTGAAAAGTAAATAACATAAAAGTAAATGGATTTTCCCTTCACTGAGGGAAGCAGGGATTTGCAGAGGTGCCAGAGCTCACTGTTTTAAAATAGAGATGAATTTATTTTTGAGTGGTATACTTTTCCTGTCAACGTCACAACAGAGTTTTCAATATCTTCCATGCTAAACACATTATTGGCGGTTCCCAAATAGAATTGAAAATTTACTCCCGTCCACCATTCAAACACATTCCATGGCTGGCCAAATCCACGGTTGCCCTCCAAACAATCAACTTTCTAGGGGGAGTTTTTGTTTATTTATTTTTGTATTATGCAGGATTGGGCATCCTTTTTACCAGCCTCTCTCGTGCAATGACAAGTGAATAAACACTCATCTTGAGAATAACCCGCTTAGCATGGAAGAAAATGACCACCCCGTTGCTAAATGAGCGGTACGAGCACACAAAACGGATGTTTATTTGAATTTTAAGAGGTGGCACATGCAAATTTACTTGGAATGGCAGTGAAATACCATATATAGGTAGGTATGGTGGACTCTCATGGAAGAAACTTAGCTCAAGGATTTGGATGTACAAGTAGTATCTCTACTTAGTACGAAGTTTTGGCTAGCAAAAGGTTCTAAACAAGCACCACATATTGCAAGATCCATAACAATATAAGTTCTATGCAAATATACCCAAACATAACCATTACGTTGTGTTCCTTGTCCAAGTTCAACTATTTGATCAAGGTTGAAAATAATTAATGGGTATTCACGATCATAAAATATGTCCAATATAATATATTTGTATGTGAAAGTTCTCTTTCTTATAGTAATCATTCATGAATTGCTTGTATGACCAATATTGTGATTGTCAAACTTAAATAGATTTTATTTTATAAACCAAATGTGAAACTACTACTAAGAATAAAGCACACTAATAATTTCAGATTTATGAAACTTCATTCATTCACAATTTACTCTTAGGATAAAAGTGAAGCGCAAGAGCGAACATCAAACTACTCTCAAAGAGATATAAGTGAAGATCAATGAGTAGTCAAAAAATTAAGTAGCTACATGAGGACTCTCTCTCAATAAATATTTTCAGATCTGTGATTTATTTAAAACTGCAAACTAAACAAAAATGGCACTCCAAGAATATCACATATCATGTGGACGAATAAAAATTTAGGCTCAACATAGGCTAACCGATAATTGTTGATGAAGAGAGGTGGGATGCGTAGCATCCCCAAGCTTGAGCTTTTGTATCTCGTTCAATCCTCTGATATCCCGGTTTCACCTAAGTCTCAAAAACTTCATCCACAAAAACTCGAAAAGAACTCGTGAGATAGGTTAGTACATATAAGAATAAATCAACCCTTTAGGTACTACCAAGACAAGTTGCATAATAATTTTCAGACATTAGGTACTGTATACTATAATTTCCACAATTTATATCTACCAATATAAGCCATGAAAACTCCAGGATAAGTAGATAACAAAACTATGACAGCAATCTGTACAAACAGAACAGTCTTTAGCAATCTATTTACAAAGTGTAATTCTGTATCTCTAAAAATTATGAAAATTTAGAACATGATAAATAATTTATATGAAAATACTGTGTAAAAATTTCATAAACTTTCCACGTTCTAGTAAAATATGAAAATTCAAACACTACAGCAAAAGTTTCTGTTTTTACACAACACATATAAAACATGTAATTCAAGCATCCTAAAAGGAAATAACTAGAACTTTTTATTCAAAAAAATATTATAAATAATAGCAAGCAAAGTTTAAAAAAATAAAAAGACGCTCCAAGCAAAACTCATATTATGTGACAAATAAAAATATAGCTACAAGTAAGACATATCGATAGTGTCGAAGACGAAAGAGGGGATGCCTTCCGGGGCATCCCCTAGCTTAGATGCTTGAGTCTTCCTTGTATATTACCTTGGGGGTGCCTTGGGCATCCCCAAGCTTAGGGTCTTACCACTCCTTATTCTCTTCATATCGGTGTCTCACCCAAAACATGAAGACTTCAATCACACAAAACTTAACGGAACTTCGTGAGATGGGTTAGTGTAATAAAGATAGATAATTCACTTAGGTACTGTCAAGACAAGATTCATAATTGTTCGCACATAATAACTACTGTATTCTATCATTCCCATAATTTATATCACTAAATATAAGCTATGGAAACACTAAAACAAGCAAATTATGCATGCAAAACAAAATTTGTCAAAAACAGAACAGTCTGTGAAGATCTGAATGAAATAGATATTTACTTATCTCAAAAAATTCTGAAAAATTTGGACAACGCAGAGGATTTGCATAGAAAAACTGTGAAAAAATTTCCGAATTTTTTGTCTCTGCAGTAAAATCAGAGAAATTCTGCACTGGAAATTAAAGTTTCTATTTTTGCACAGAATCAAACTAACAAGTATCCACACTATCCCAAAGGCTTTACTTGGTACTTTATTGAAGTAAAAGACACAAAACATGATTACTATAGTATCTTAATCATGTGAACATACAAAAATAGAAAGTATAAATATCGGGTTGTCTCCCAACAAGCGCTTTTCTTTAAAGCCTTTTAGCTTAGCATGATGATTTCAATGATGCTCACATATGAATAGTATTTTAAACATGCAAAAGAGCATCATGGATGACATGGCAAGCATATTTAAGTAGAAACCACTTCCTATGCATAGGTATTTTGCAAGCAAACAATTTATTGTAGCAAGAATCCACTTGCATAAGAAGGCAAAACAAGCACAATTTCAAAAATATGAACTCATAGAGATGAAACTTTATATTATTGCAATTCCAACAAGCATATGTTCCTCCCTCATAATAATTTTCACTAGCATCATGAAGGAATTCAACAATATAACTATCACATAAATCATTCTTTTCATGATCCACAAGCATAGAAAATTTGTTACTCTCCACATAAGCAATTTTCTTCTCGTTCGTTGTAGTAGGAGCAAACTCAAAAAAAAAACTATCATGAGATACATGATTGACATAACCAAATTGAAAATTAAAATCATGATGACAAGTTTCATAGTTATCATTATTATTTATAGCATGCATGCCATCATCATAATCATCATAGATAGCAACTTGGTTGTCATAATCAATTGAAACCTCTTCCAAAATAGTGGAATCATCATTAAATAAAGTCGTGACCTCTCCAAATCTACTTTCATAGTTATTACAATAAGATTCAACACCCTCCAAAATAGTGGGACCATTAATACTGAGAGTTGACACTCTTCCAAACCCAATTTCATCAATATAATCATCATACATAGGAGGCATGCGATCATCATAATAAATTTGCTCATCAAAACTTGGGGGACTAAAAATATCATCTTCATCAAACATAGCGTCCCCAAGATTGTGGCTTTGCATATCATTAGCATCATGGATATTCATAGAATTCATACTAACAACATTGCTATCATGCTCATCATTCAAGATTTGATGCCAAACATTTTATTGAACTCTTCTTCTAACACTTTGGCACAATTTTCCGATCCATCATTTTCAAGAAAAACATCATAAATGTAAAGAACTTGATGCAACATCAATTCCATTTTTTGTAGTTTTCTTTTATAAACCAAACTAGTGATAAACAATAAACTAAAATATTTAATTGCAAGATCTAAAGATATACCTTCAAGCACTCACCTCCCCGGCAACGGCGCCAGAAAATAGCTTGATGTCTACTACGCAACCTTATTCTCATAGACTCTGTTGGGCCTCCAAGCGCAGAGTTTTGTAGGACAGTAGGAATTTTCCCTCAAGTGGATGACCTAAGGTTTATCAACCCATGGTAGGTGTAGGAAGACGATGGTCTCTCTCAAACAACCCTGCAATCAAATACAAGAAATCTCTTGTGTCCCCAACACACCCAATACAATGGTAAATTGTATAGGTGCACTAGTTCGGCGAAGAGATGGTGATACAAGTGAAATATGGATGATAGACATAGGTTTTTGTAATCTTAAAATATAAAAACAGCAAGGTGACAAGTAGTAAATAGCGAGCAAAACGGTATATCAGTGCTTGGAAATTAGGCCTAGGGTTCATACTTTCACTAGTGCAATCTCTCAACAATACTAACATAATAGCATCATATGATCATCCCTCAACGTGCAACAAAGAATCACTCCAAAGTTCATAAGTAGTGGAGAACATAAGATGAAATTGTTGTATGTAGTAGGAACCACCTCAAAGTTACCCTTTCCGATCAATCTATTGGGCTATTCCTATAGATGTCACAAACAACACTAGAGTTCGTATTAAAATAACACCAATGATACATATCAATCAACCCTAATGTCAGATAGATACTCCAATGTCACCTCAAGTATCCGTGGGATAATTATTCAACACGCATCAAATAATTTCAGATTTATCATATTCAATCTAACACAAAGAACTTCAAAGAGTACCCCAAGATTTCTATCGGAGAAGATAGGACAAGAACGTGCAATCAACCCCTATGCATAGATCCCCAAGGTCATCGGAATCCGCAAGTTGATGCCATACCATATATCAAGTGAATCAATAGAATACCCCATTGTCACCACAGGTATCCACATGCAAGAAATACATCAAGTGATCTCAAATCCAATATTCAATCCGACATAACAAAATCTCAAAGGGGAAGATTCAATTCATCACAACAAGATAGCAAGGGAATAACACAATATGATCCAACTATATTAACAAAGCACGTGATACATCAAGATCGTGACATCTCAAGAACACGAGAGAGAGAGCGAGAGATTGAACACATATCTACCGGTACATACCCTTAGCCCCGAGGGTGAACTACGCCCTCCTCGTCATGGCCTCCACCGAGATGATGAAGATGGCAACCGGTGATGATTTCCCCTCTACGGCAGGGTACTGGAAAGGCTCTAGATGGGTTTTTTGTCGATACGGAGAGTTGCGGCGACGGAGCTGAAGTTCTCTGTTTATTTCTAAGGGTTTCTGTATATATATGATTTTTTGGCGTTGGAATCACGCTAAACGGAGCCACATGGGCCCCACAAGCCACCCTGGGCGCGCCCTGTTGGCTTGTGTCCCACAAGTGGCTCCGCTCTAGTGGTTCTTTGCTCCAGTATTTCTTATTTCCTCCAGAAAAAATCATAAAAAAGTTTCGGGCGATTTCGAGAACTTTTATTTTCTGCACAAAAACAACACCACGGTCATTCTGCTGAAAACAACGCCAGTCCGGGTTAGTTCTAAATAAATCATATAAAGTGCATCAAAACCATATAAAAGTATTGTAACATAGGAAAATATGGCATGAATACTTCATAAATTATCGATACGTTGGAGACGTATCAGCTACTCGGCTTCATTGTCTCCCAACAAGGAATCAAAGTGAACCCCGAGAAAATCAGGGCACTAGCACGACTAAAAACACCCATCAAGCTCAAGGATATCCAGAAGCTGGCAGGAAGTGTCGCCTCCTAGAGCCATTTTATTTCATGCAAGGCATTGTCCCTCTACCGGTTCCTTAAACAGACTAGAGGCTTCAAGTGGATTACCTAGGTTTTTTTTGACTATTTACTGTGAAGCAATAGCTCCACAGTCCTTTATTAAAACAGCAAAAAAAGTCCCAGTGTTACAAAATATGTACAAGAGGGGTAGAATATACAAGCTTACCTAACTTACCTACTGAGAATTGTACATGACAAAGGTAGTGAGTTAATCCAAGCCAGAAAGGAGGATCTAATGCTATCCTTAACCCTATGAGAAAGCAGAGTAATGTCATGTATGAACATGCTCCTCCAAGTACTGAAAGTGGCTCTGGTGCCATTAAAAGTCCTGCCATTTCTGGTTAACCAAATGCACCAGGTAGCAGTAAGGAAGACTTCAAAGAAGAAAGGATGGCCAAAGTTATTGATGGCATGCTTCAGTTTTCCCATGAGATCACCAGGATATGACCAATCAATCTGCAGGTACTGCCAAATTCCGACACTAAAGTTGCAAGAGAAGAACAGATGGATCCTGTCTTCATAGCTTCTAAGAGGATAGATCACACAAAGATTATCCACATCAAGTGATCTCCATTTCCTTCTGACCTGGAGATCCTTAGTGTTTAATCTATCAAAAAATAGAAGCCATGCAAACACTTTGATCTTCATTGTGCATTTACTCCTCCATATCCATTTACATGGTTGGAGCACAGGAAGGTGAGAGTGCATGATGGAGTAGTAACTTTTGGAAGAGTAATCTCCTTTGCCAATCCAGCTCCATACATCATTCTCCAATGGATCTCTCTGAAGATGAGTAAGCCAATCACGTAGACAAGTAAGCTCAGTATCAGCCACTTGTGATATTTGCCGATAAAACATGGCATAAATGACCTCCGTAGCTAATACTTCTGCCACAGAAATGTTATCATTGATCACAAAAGAGAATAGATGGGGTAATCTATCTCTGATGGGTCTTGTGGATCCATTCAGCATCCAGCCATCCGACCAAAAGAGCACTGAAACACCAGAATTCACTGTGACAGTTGCAACCGCCCTATATTTGTCAGATAACCTAAAGACATCCTTCCACCAAAAAGACCCACATAAGACAGTAGATTGAGGAACTAAACCATCATAGTAAGAGTCCCAGATAAGAGACACCCATGGAATATCAGCTTTATTGTAGAATTTATGCAGGTTTTTTTTATCAAAAGGGCTTGATTCTGAAGGTGAAGATTGATCACTCCTAGGCCTCCATTCTCCTTTGGCCGACAGACCAAATCCCAAGCAGCCAGTGATTGCCTAGGAGTGTCAGTATTCCCACGCCAAAGACACTGCCTCTCAATTCTTTCCAGTTGCTTAATAACTCCTAAAGGGATATCCAAAGAGCATAGGAAATAAATTGGTAGGGAGGATAAAACAGAGGTCAACAGCTGCAGTCTAGATCCTTGGTTCAGAAAAGATGAGCTTGCAGATAATCTCCTTACAACTCTGTCTACCAGTGGCATTAAATCCTGAATTTTGGGTTTGGTAGTTCCAAGTGGCAGACCCAGATAAGTGAAAGGCAGAGAGCCAATAGAGCAACCAAAAATGGATGCTAATCTGACAGCCTCAGAGTCATGAACATTCAATGGAACCATCAAGGATTTCTGAAAGTTGACCTTCAAGCCAGTAGAGGCATGGAATACATGTAACATTTCTTTGAGAGCAATGAGCTGGGACTCAACTGCAGGTACTAGGAGAATTGTGTCATCAGCATACTGAATTATAGGGAAGTTGGGATCAGATGCTGGTATAGGAAGAGATAGAACCCCATCCTGCAACATTTTGTTAACCACAGACTGCAAGAGGTCAGCTGCAAGCACAAAGAGGAGAGGGGAGAAAGGGTCTCCCTGCCTAACTCCTCTTTTGCAATGGAACTGCTTACCAGGAACTCCATTCAGTAATACTGAAGATGATCCAGAGGATAGAATTTCTCTGACCCAGCCAATCCACTTTTCATTAAAGCCCTTGGCTCTTAGGATTTGAATAATAGCTTCATGTTCAATAGTGTCAAAAGCTTTTGCAAAGTCCAACTTCAGGATGAGGATGGGCCTGTGAGATTGCTTGCATTGATGGATATACTCAAAAGCCCAGGCCAAACAATCATGTATTGCCCTGGATCTAAGAAAGCCATATTGGTTCTTATGAATACACTTCAGAATGACCTGTTGCAATCTGTTGGCAAGCAATTTAGTCAAAAACTTCAGACAGATGTTAGTGAGAGAAATTGGTCTGAAATCATTTGGGCCTTCAGGGCTGAGCATCTTAGGAATCAGGGTAATGAAGACCCATTTATGCTCTATAAGCTTAATTGGCCATCAGCAAATTGTTTGATTAATGCCATAAAGTCCTGCTCAATGATGGGCCAGCACCTTTTAACAAAAAGTCCATTAAAGCCATCCGGGTCGGGGGCTCTATCAGTTGGCAACTCTTTCAACACTGCATTTATTTCCTCCTTTGAAAAAGGCTTGGTGAGATCATCCAGCCCATCCACTCTGTCCATTAGCTCAGTTAAATTGAAGCCCATTTGAATTCCTTGGGCCTGGCCCATTCTTGATTTGAAAGAGTTCCAGAGCATTCCCGCCATATGTTCATGATCAGAAACCAGCAGCCCATCTTCAGATTTTAGACTAGCAATGGAGTTCCTTCTCATTTTCTCTGTGGACATGGCATGGAAGAACTTGGAGTTTTCCTCACCCACTTTAATGTACCAAATAGTACATCGCTGCTTCCAATAAATGTACTAACGCCTCAACAAATCCGCATGATGCAACTTCACTATTTTCCTGAAATTGAATTCAGGTACAGTAAGAGGTCTGAAATCCTCCAAAGAATCAAAACCAAGAATAACAGTACTGCATTTCTGAATGACTTTCTTGATGGATGAGAAGTTGATGCGCCATTGCTTAAGATCATATCTCAGCCTCTTGAACTTCTTGGAGAGAATAACAGTGGCTAAGCCAGCCGCAATTGAAGCATTCCAAGATTTTTGAACACAATCCAAAAAACCTGGCATGTCAACCCAGTAGTTTTCAAATCAAAAAATCTTGGACTTAGGGATGGAGGTATCAATATGAACAACACACGGGACATGATCAGATGAGGGGTATATAGAAATCCAATTACTTGAAGTGAAGAACCAATCCAACTGTTCCAGAAGAGGTTGCTCTTGCATATTTGACCAGGTGAAGGCCCTTCCCTTAATTGGTAGCTCCAAAAGACCTAATGTCCAATAATCACATTGAATAGGAATATATCATTAATATCTCCACCCGGCCTATTTCTGTTTTCAAGAGATCGAATGAAATTGAAATCACCCAAGAGCAACCATTGTTCATCCACAGGTATTGACAGGTGATAAAGCCATCTCACAAAATCCTCCCTGGGCAATCCTTGACGTGGGCCATACACTGTCACCATGGTCCAGACCTCAGAATTATGAACAGACGTGAAGCGAATAATCAAACCAAACAATTGAGCTTCAATTAATTCTCCTTTGAAAAAAGCAGAATTCCATGCAACTAAAATACCCCCAGATGCACCAACAGGTGGGGCAAAAGCATAATTGTCGAAACGACGCGGGCAAAACTGTCTGATGGCTCTGGTGTCAAAAGACTCGCACTTGGTCTCTTGCAAACCAACAATGGAGCAGCTGCTCTCCTCATTTTTTGATCTAAGATCTCGTTTTCGATCATCAGAATTAAGGCCTCTCACATTCCAGCAAAGAACTCGCCAATTACGATAATTTGAACTATCCATAAACACAGCAGTAGTAAAGATAAGATAACTTCACTACATAACAGGGAAGATAACACAAACTGACACTATTCACGGGAGGCTCAACCATAGCCCAAAATAACACAAGTTCAGACACATAATCCTCGACTGAATAAGACAACCAGAAATAAAAACCAAAACACGACATGGCACGCTTCCCCACATCGCCAGACATGTTGCTGCAGGGGAGGCTAGACATCATCAACAGATTTGGATGAAGTGTCATCAGAAGAGGCCGTAAGCTTCTTCACCCTAAGCTTCTCAGGGGAGATGCCCAACGAGGCGCCAAGATCCTGCATGAATCTGATTGGAGTGGGAGGAGGCACATCATCTGGCTTGGCCTGCTCATCTTGGGCTGCAGAAGATTCAGCGCCTGCCGATGTTGTAGACGATGATAGCGTGTCAACATCCAGACGCGCCTTCTTTGCACGAGGCTGGCGCAGGGGTGTGGGCTTGAGCGGGATCACAGAGATGGGCTTGAAACCACACTTCTTTGCGCAACTGCGAGTGATGCGCCGCGTCAAGAAATCATCCACCGGGGTAACCAGCGTTACCTGTCTTTTCCCACGAGTCCTCTTCCCAAGACGGGACGGTGTCATTGCCGAGAAATGCAGAACAGAGTATGAGACAGACAGACTGAGAGCAGACTGTACTTCCTGGGAATCCAATAGCAGAGCAGGGCAATCATCTAGAGCTGTAACAGAACGAGCAGGAAACTTCCACTCAATTTCATCAGGCCAGATCCTTACGGGCAACACATCCGGTGGCAAAACAGATATCTTCAGACTTGGTGGGATGAGGCTGACTGACAAATCAGGCATGAGGTTCTTGAATGCGCGCTCCCAGATCATGGCGGGGGGCAGAACTGGACCGTATACGATCCTCACCATACCAAGGTGCAGGGGACCAAGGTTGACATCTGGAGGATGGTAAGGAACCAAAGGAAGGATAGCATCACCATCATCAACATTGTTGGCGTCAGAGGACTCACTGGAGTCGATCGATGGGTTCATCACCATTGAATTCTGGTCCTGGGGGGGCTGAACATCATGTTGCACGTCATTCGGGTTGGCTGCTGCTGCTGCATCATCCCAGGCTCCCCAACCATTAGCATCTTGAGCATCATCAGCATGGTCCGCGCACCAGCCATTCTGTTGATGATTGGGCGGCTGATCATGGGGAGTGACTGCATTCCACCCCAAAGCAGGGTAAGGTGGCATCGCCCAGAAAGGCTGAGGAGGAGCTGGCTGGCCCGGCATTGGATGTGGATTTCCATCCAATGGCATTGGGTCTTCGTCAGCCCCTAAAATCGCATTGGCAAACTGTCCCCCCCCCCCCCCGTGAGTATGTAAACTGCCGCAGTCCAAGAAACAATTGTGCCACCCCAGGTAGCAAACTCTCTGAAAACAACACTCCTTGGAACTAGAATATCATCCAGGAAAGATGCATAAACCAAAGACCGCACCTTCCTTCGATCTGCTTGATCCCAGTGATGAAACTGACCAAATGTGCTAACCACTTCTGACAGATGCTTGGTGTTGCGATAATCTAGTGGAACTCCTATGAACATAATCCATCCAGATCAGTGTCCAGGCAAAGCGCGAAAACCTTCACCCTCATTGTGCGGTATGAAGCGGACAAAAAATTCCTGACCCTCTTCATCTAATCCCAAAGCAAAAGGAGGGTGCTGAGTAAAGGAGGATCTCACCACAGGGCTTTCCATCTCGAACAAACCCACCACTTGAAACTAAGTTTGAGCAGAGCGGACATGAACCTGGAAGGTCTCGGTCAGGAACTGAAGAACTTGCACCCTCCTGATAGCCACCAGACGAGGAGGCGAAACCGGTTCAACGATGGCCACCATGAACTCCTCATGCGCCCGGGGAGGAGCCTGAGCGGGCGTGTAGTACGTACGGGGAAGCCGATCTGCTCCACCATCGACGATGTCTTGCCCAGCCGGTAGGAAGCAGCGGGGGTCCAAGGAAAAGACCGCCATTGGATCAAGATTGAAGGTGTGGGAGGGTTCCGGCGGCGGCGGCTGCAGGGGAGATTGGGGTTTTGCTGGAGCAGAGGGCTTGGTAGGGGGAGGCGAGGAGTCTGAAGCGTCGGGCGAAGGCTCTGTGATGGCGTGAGGCTCTAAGCAAGGCGATGGGACTTTTGGCACCCAAACTGCCACCCCCTCATTATTACCTGGGCAATTTTTCTTTTTATGTCCAGAACGGTAACATTTTCTGCATCGGACCCTATTCGTGCACGTATCAGAGGTATGTTTCATGCCCAAGCAGTTCTGACAATCCCAATATTTAGCAGCCATATCCTCAATCATATCATCAAAACTCTGCAACTGTTCAACAATATCTTTTGGCGAAGGGAAGGAGATTGGAGAATCCAAACTATCATCAGAGAAACAAATCGAGGACTGAATTGATCCTGAACCCACAGTGGCAGGCCTGACTGGAGTCCTTGGGCTATCCAATATGATGGTAGATGGGCCGGGATCAGCAATCCCAAAGGGCCGAATCATCTCGGGCTGAGTGGGCTCCTTCAAAATTCCAGAAAATACGAGATTGCCGCCCGATGAATCCGGGCTATCCAAAATAGGTGGAAACGAGCCAAAACGGATCAAAGGCGAAGAACTAGGAGATGACCAACCACCTACCGCTGGCGAGGAAGGCGTCGCCGGAGCTGGAGGATCAAGTTCCTCATGTGAATCAACGTGGTAGCCAGCCTCTTTAACAGCCTGGACCTCCTTAGCAGTAGGGCAATAATGATACCCCATGCTAGCTGGGTATTGCATGAACGTGGTAAAACGCAGCTTCTTCTTCTGATCAACAGTAGAAGATCTAGAACGCAAGGCAGATTTGGACGGAGCTAAACGTAGAGCCTCAAGACCAAGACGAACTCTACGCTTAGAAGGACTAACGATGGGTGGACTACCTAGGTTAGCACAACCCTAGAAGAAATTAAGACACTACTAACCACCAATCCGGTCCTAGACACCCCTACCTCGTTGAACCAATGTTGTTGTACATGTCGGCAACCAACCAAGTGGTCAGCACAGTTCTAGTCATTGAGCAGGTGATGAGTGATATTTTTACACTCATTTCACCTTTGTTTAGACCGGGATATTTCTCTAAATCAAGATATTCACTCTGATATTGGTACTAATGACTAATGAATGGAAAGGATTCCACAAATCCTCTCTTTATTGTGTATCTATAGGAATTGATCTACAAATGGTCTAAATCAAGTCAAAACATCGAAAGGAGTAAACGAGAAGATAGAGGGAATCAACAGGATGCGCGGCAGAGCAACGAGAGGAGAAAACAACGTTCCATATGAGGAGCGGTCGTATGGCAAGGAAACCGAAGCAGCTCGTCCACCCGAACAACTTTTATAAAGGGGACCTAGCAGAAATTTCAATAGAACATCGTGCAAGTCATCCACAACAGAGCCATATTCATCCCTTCATCAACCCTAGCTGCCGCCATCTCATCTCCATAGACACCATCACCACCATAGTTCATACTTGCAATTGTGCATCACACAAGTACCTCATGTGCGCCGGGAAGGAGTGCAACAATGGCGACATTGGACTCCCGTGGACGAGGCTGACGGTTGTCGTTTGTGCCGATGCTCCGGTTGTCCCGCGGAAGACCTGAGTGGCGCAACAACTTCCTGAGGGCTTGAGGGATCTATTTGATATCGAAACTTGGGGAGGGAAGTGATGGTGGCTTGGATTCGGCACAGGATGATCACGACATCTATTCTCGCTGGAGAGGAGGAAGGCAAGCTCCGATGCTCGATTCATTGCACTAGGAGGATGCTAGGAGGGAGGATAGGAGGTTGATGAGCTCTAGGGGTCTCGGGGTCAGGCCTGCAAAATTGGAGGCCCTGTGCAAAACTCTAAAATGGGGCCTACCTAAAAAATCTTCTTGGTCGCTTAACAGATATATCTGTAAATAAGACATCGCTTGACAAATACAGTGTTTTCTTTGTCATTACTAGTTGAACTTAGCTTAATTTTATGAAATAGGTTGCTAAAGACTTACCTATATGAAGTAGTTTTTCACTTAGAGAAACTTGTAAGAAACTGCTATTGTATATACCACATTTCTTCCAATTGCGTGGAATAAAATCAAATAGTGATACGACTGACTAGTGTGGAGTAAAATCAACTAGTACATTATGCAACAGTCAAGTTAGATGAGCGTGATGTGTAAATAAAATATGATGCTCAATTGCTCATGAGCACAACCACAATTGCCTCCTCCTCTAGGCTCTTAAACACTTTTTCAATCATTGTTTGGTGGAACTTTGATTGTCACGTGAAGGAGATTATGCCAAATAAGTGATCATGCATAGGTTTTCATTGTGGCCTAATGTTTGGGAACTTGGACCTTTAGCAATAATGTCTCTTTCAAGCTCTTTTGATCAGTTCCCTTTATTTACCATATACACACCCACTCAAGAGAAATGTAGTGACCCGACCCAAAACGGTCAAGTCTCTGTGCTTTCTGTGCCATCCCTGGACCAATACGCTGGCACACACAGTACTTCGATGAAATACCATAACATCACATGTAAAAATAAATACCGTAGATCCAGAGTATACCTTATATCACAGCGGAAACAAAGCAATAGGGGTGTGGAGTCCCATCAATACCAACGGCAAGTTGAGTGTAGACCGTAACCCTATATCGTACTCTTACTCGTCGTAAAAATATCTGCAACATAAGACGTTGCAGCCGTGTAGGTCTGTACATTGAATGTACCGAGAAGATCACTATAAGAAAAGGCAGATGATAAAAACTATTCTATATGCAATAAAGCTTTGAGGCTCTAGGTCTGAATTTTTGCATAAAAGCTGGTTTTTGTTTTCTTTTCCCTACAACAAAGGAATATCAGGAGTCTTCACTACGGCGTTATCAAATATGACATGGTTCCGCCAACCGATGTCTCATAGCCCACAAGTATCATAAGTTGCCCACAATTATTTATCAGTCCTGTGTTGAGAGTTCAGAGATAGATCCAAGTCCAGAGGCTCAAATCGTCCGTAACCGGGGACACGCTTAATCGATTAGGTTTTAACTCTGCAGAGTGTTGTGTACTTTACCCACAAGAATCGTTCCCTCCATGTAAGTCCTCGCACTTCCGGGTGTTTGAGAACAGGATGAATGAAACATGGTCTTTCAAAGAGTTTCCCTGACCAGTGCCAGTGCCCATCCAATCCTAACGTCGACTACATCTCGTAGCACTGATCCAACCAGAGTCACAACAAAGATCAACCAAGCCAGAGCACATAATGACTTGGGGCTGCACAGGTAAGCTTCTGGGCATGAAGTATTCTTCCGTCTCTTTGAGTCTGGGTGAAGCTTTCCGCAAGATGTCATGGCGCTTCTCCATGAATACCGGCCATCCACTGGTTACTCCAGGGTGCCCATCAAATCCATCCTTCACCCAGTAGTGTGTATTGAAAATCTTTTCTCGAGTCTCGAAATGGTCTTGAATATGCAGGCCTTGAAGATGCCATCATGAAGTAGTCGTCTTTGCCATGGAGTCCTCCTTCTCACACCACTAACAAACATGTAACAGCCCGAGACCGACGCTCTAGAAGATTCCCCTTTTATTTCATTATCGCTGTGTGTTTATGTGTTTGTCGCATTCATCATCGCATCATTCGCATCATATGGATAACATCGACACTCTGTTGCCGTCAGTTTTCAAAACATGCATCCGTTTGTAGTTGTCGGTTCTCTCCGTTCGTGCCATTGACCGTTTCGAGACAAACCACACACGCACGCGCCCGAGGCATCGTCAAAATGTTGTTTTAAAAAGTGCAAATAAAATATTCTCGGATTGGGTCAAAAGTTGGCGTGCGGTCTTATTTTATTGTTGGTAGACCGCTTGCCAAATTTCGTCGCATTCGGAGGTCGTTTGATACCCGAACCGTTAAACATATAGCGGCACTATAGCCGGTTTAAATCACGGGCGTTTTTGGTGTTTCAAATTATCGCCGGGCCGTAATCCTCCCTCACTTCTCTTAGCCCAAGACCACTACACACGCCCACCTAGCCCATCCTAGCCCCCCTCTGATCGGAGCCATCGGATCGTGATCGGAGGCTCCGAATTAGCCTAAAAACCCTCAAACCCTAAAAACTTTCCTATTTAAGCTGCGCCTTCCTTCCCCAAGCGGAGTATCCCTCCTCTGCCTCGAATTCCATGCCGGACCAGCCCCGTCGCCGCCACTTGGTGCTCAGCCACGGGTCGAGCCACCACCAGCGCTGCCGCCATGTCAGCGCCCCAGCGCCCACCTCCCACCGCGGCCTGCCAAGCCCGCGCGGGGTCCGCCCCTGGGCCCGACCGGGTCGAGCCGCAGCCCGCGCAGCCGCCGCCGCCCAGCCCCCGAGCGCAGCGCACCCCGCTGCCCGCGCCCGCCGGCGACCCCGCCGCCTCGCCAGCCACCGGAGCACCTCCGGCAGCCAGCTCCGCTGGAGCACTAGCTCCACCCCGCGCCGCCAAGCCGTCGCCGATCGCCTCTGCGCCGCTTGCCACCGCGCCCCGCCGGAGCTGCTACAAGCCGCCCTGCCAAGTTCGTCACGCCGTCCCGCGCCATTGCCGGCCGCTGAAGCTTGCCCCGCCATCGTCGGTCCGCCTCCGCCTCAACTTCGGCTAGATCCGGGCCTGCGCCGCTCAGATCCGCCGTGCCCCGACCCTTCGGCCTCCTCCGCAGCACTCCTCTGGCACTGCCACGCCGGAACCGACGCCGGCCATGGCCGCCTCCGCGCCGGGACGGCCCCGTCCCGGGACGCCCTCAGTCCGGCAACCAAACGCGCCCTGCACCACCCCGTCCCGCATCGTCCCGTTCACTTTTCCGGAGGGGTAAGATTTCCACTAAGTCCCCGGGATTTTGTCAGCTGAAAACATCATATAGGCATTATCAGAGGGTGATAACTTTGTGCATGATTATCCGATTGAGATGTGTTATATATGAAAAATTATCTACTCGACATGCTCTACATGACTCTTGCATTTGTATGTATTTTAGGAGTCATCTAGCTGTTGTAATCTCTGTTGCAAAAGTGCATCCCGTCGTAGTTTGCAAAAACTGTTATTTTGATCAAACTTTCATGGACGATTGCTTCTAATCTGTAGGTCTTTTGCATGTGGCACCTTCATGAGATTTGTTCTATATGATGTCTACTTTGATGCTATGCCTCTAGCTGCTTTGTCAAACATCATTAGCTTGTACATTTGTGTCTCTTAAGTGGCCTTCATGTTAAAAAACTGCTAATCTGTTAATGACAAGTTCCGTTTTGTGAGCATCATATTAAGCAATCCATGCCTCTTTTGAACATGTGCCAATGGAGTAATTTGTAGTGTATCATGTCTACTTGCTTCTGGTATCTTATACATTCTTATAATTGTTTGTTATGCTACTGTTATTGCTATGTAAACATGGCTAGTCAAACTGCTGTTTTGGGAGATAGTCAAATTTCACTGTCCAGAATCTGGATTGCAACTTAGCTTTTTGCCTAAATGATTGCCATGGATTCATAACTCTTTTTGCAAATGCCCATATGGGATGAATTGAAGTGCATGTTATGCTCTAGATATATGTGCCATTTGATTGCATGAAATAGCCTTGCTACATACTTGTTTCTTGCTGTTAACATGCCTACCGGATAAAAACTGCTGCCCATGTCCACCCTAATTTTCACCAAGTCTGAGAGTCTGGTTATTTCAGAATTCCATGTTGTGTTGATGCTAGCCATAATTCGGTGCATAATCAGACCTTGCCATTATGGAATGAATTGAAGTGCATCATGCCTACTACCATGCTGTAGAATTTCATGCCATTATAATTCCTGTAGCATATAGTTTTCTTGCTGTCAATATGCCTTCAGGTTAACACTGTTTGCTAAAAACTTATATTTTCTATAAGTCATAACTGTTGTTCCAATTGCCATCTCGTGAGTTCTTTTGCTATTGATCCATGCTTCTATTAACCTTGCTGCTATGAGATGAATTGTTGTGCATCATGTAAGATATAGCCCCATGTCTTGTTTGTGCATTTTAGATTCTTGTAGCTTGTTATTTTGAGGTGTGCAAAATGCCATGTTGCTGTTTTGGGCAGATTTGAACTAAAACTTGTGTTGGTTGTTATTATTTAACCGTTGCTCCGTTTTGAACATGCCATATATGAAACTTGCCTAGAATTTCATGTAGTTTCATAATATCAAGTTGCATCCATGTTTTGAAATGTTTTTGGTTGTCGTTTGCATGCATTTTGCATTCATGACATATTTATCTTGCGTGTGTCATATCTTTAAGACCAAAGCTCCGTTTTAAGTGATCTAAATATGTAAATCGCTTAGAATGACATGTAGAATCAAATGGTGCATTTTGTTTCCCTGTTTAATAAATATAAAACATGGTTAGTTCAGATCTGGACCAATTTTGAAATTAACATATGGGGTCATTTCGGAAATACTGTATGTTGTTTCTGACCCCATTTAAAATGCCTAGATATATAATTTATTTATGCTTCACATCTTGCCATGATAAACTACATTTAAACTTGCCATGTACATAAACGAGAGTGAACTAAGTGCTTCAAATGTGGAGTTTCGTCAATATGCAACCCGTTGCATATTAAACTTCACTTAATGTGTAGTAGTTGATTCTTGTGCTTGCCATGCCTTGCATAATTGCATGAACATGCTTCATATTGTTTGCGCATCATGTCATTCATATGCTGTGATGTTTGCCATGTCATTTGTTTGTTTCCGGATTTGCTTCTTCTCGATAGAGTACCGAAAGCGTTCGGTGTGTGAGGATTCGTTCGACTTCGTTGGATCGTCTTCTTCACGGATTCGTTCTTCTTCCAAGCGGGATCTCAGGCAAGATGAACATTGTTGGGAAACGCAGCAGAAAACAAAAAATTTCCGACCTACGTACCAGCCCAGGATCACTATGGAGACTGCATACAAGGTTTGATCCTTTTCGTTACCGACTCGTAGCGCAGCGGAAGTAGAGTCGATGACGAACGGCGGTGCAGATCCCCGCAGCTAGGATTTACAACCTCCCAACCGCGAGGATGTACTCCCACGTCAGCTCACCGGACGGATCTCCGGGCAGCCCTTCGGGAGGCATCGGGACAGTCCCTCGGATAGTCCCACCGGACGGATCCTCGGACAGCCCTTAGGGAGGCCCCTGGACAGTCCCTCGGATAGTCCCACCGGACGGATCCTCGGACAGCCCTCCGGGAGGCCTCTGGACAGTCCTTCGGATAGTCCCACCGGACGGATCCTCGGACAGCCCTCCGGGAGGCCTCACGGACAGCCCTTCGGGCGGGTCACTCGGACAGCCCTTCGGGAGGACACCCGAAACTCAAACTGTAACTCGGACAGCCCTTCGGGAGGCACTCTCGAACTAAGACCGAAACTACGATCTCTCTACAGAGTTGCACACATACGGTGTCATCTATCCGGCAGGGCTTCGCCGTCCAGAACTAGTTCCCACCGGAACCCAGACAGCCTTTCGGCTCTACGAAACTATTTCGCTGGGAGGGAGAGAGAAGCCAGAAATGTCATGGCATGTGTATGTGAGAGCAAGGATGAAGCATATGGGGCTGCCTCCTCCCCTCTATTTATAGGAAAAACAAGGGGTAGGATGGGCATATCCAAAATGCCATGTCATCCCAAAATATCTTGGGAAGATATTTGTGGAAAGCCAACTTCCAACCATATCCATAAATCTGATTTCACTATTCACGACGACATTTTTCAGCGTCTGATCGAACTGAAAATATTCATGTGGGCTTAGAACATTTCCAGTACCCACCAAAATAATTTTCAACGCGAGCCGGAACAATTCCGGTTTAGTGATTTTCATCTGCGAAAAGCATCTGAAGCGGTTTCGGCAGCTCCGGAACATTTCCGGTTTTCATTCCGGAAAATTCCAGAAAGTTTCCAGAATGATTCTGGCACCCTCCAAGAATTATCAGGCATGTGCCGAAACCAATTTGACTTTATGGTGTACTCCGAAACAACTTTTCGGTTTAGTGATTTTCATCTGTGAAAAGCAACTAAAGCGGTTCCGGCAGTCCGGAACATTTCCGGTTTTTGTCTCTGAAAAATCTCAGAAGTTACCGGAACAATTCTGGTACCTTCCAATAATTTCCAGGCATGTGCCGAAACCAATTTGACTTTATGGAATACCCTGAAACAACTTTTCAGTTTCACCGGAACTATTCCGATATCCTCTCCGGAACGTTTCCGTTTCGTCCGAAACTTTTTCGGTGAATTTCTCTCAGACTCCCCGTCTAGTATTCAGCGGATAGATGACCCTTAAGTGTGTGACCCTATAGGTTCGGTGAAGTATAGACATGACCCGGAACACTTTCCGATCAATGATCAACATCGGAGCCGTGGACACCCATATTGACCCCTATACCCACACGAATGAATATTCGAGTGAACCTCCAGTTGCCGTGTGCTATTCCTGTTGCTTCGCGATATGTTACAAATACCCGAGGTGAGACATGTAGGCATCCCCGTGGATCAACAACTTGTCCACTATGCCAGTTACCTCGTTACCGGTATTGTTCTCTTTTCTCGTTCCCGTGTTCCGGCATCCCCGTGATCAAATCACAAAGTGTCTGGCCAGACGATGATGGATACCGTAACACCGAGAGGGCCCAGAGATATCTCTCCATCGTCGGAGGAGCAAATCCCAATCTTGAGCTATCAAGTTACTTGACATACTTTTCCATGAACCCGTAAGCCGCCGTAATAGCCACCCATTTACGGATGACGTTTAACAAACCCCAAAGTTCATGAAGCAAGTATGAAGAAACTCGATACTCTCATGGTCTAAGGAATCATGCAAACATTAACCATCTCTGTGTTATTAACCATTAACTAATGACGAATGTATCTCATAGCATAACATCAATTCGGGTCGATTCAACACAAGTGTTCTACCAACAATTGTGCCCTCAAAATTGCCGGCATAGTCATGCCCATGATCAGGAAAACAGGATCATCATGCAATACTTGAGCCAGTCATAGAGGCTTGACTAGGAATACTTTTTACCGTTTATTATCCCACACGTGCACATGAGTTTCCCTCCAAGCCTCGTTTTATTTGCAGACTCGAGAATCATTGCAGTTATAGCATGAAACATAAACCTAATTATGAACAGGGAGATAATCAATAACATTTATTATTGCCTCTAGGGCATATCTCCTACAGACTCCCACTTGCACTAGAGTCAATAATCTAGTTAATGCTAATGCACTTTACACCTATGGCATACTGGTGTAAAATATGCTTCGCATGTGGTATAGCCTGATATCCAACGGATCTGACGACTTCAGCTCCGTGTGTTACTTTGCATATCCTTGCGTTTTCACGCTTTCACAAAATTCATATTTTGTCTGGACTTGGCCTTGCATATGTGTTAATCATTGGTCGAAACCTGATTCCTCAGACTGAGCTATGGAGCAACTATCTGCAATAGTGTCCCATAGACCAAAGCCATCTTGGAACCATACTAAGTTCATGAATGAACTATATGATTCAACAACTTCTTTGTCGCTTCTTAAGCATCAACATACTTAGCCTTTGTTATAGAATTCGCCACAGTATCTTGTTTGGAACAATTTCCAACTACCGTGCCACCATATTGTGTATCACACAAAACCCTCAATTTAAATCGAAAATCGCATGGAGCATTGATGAAGACTGTATCGATGTAATCACTTACAACGAGCACTTCATAATCTCTACTTGCGAGAAAACATGTCATCAGCACTACTCTTAGCACTTAATGACATCTTTCACTGTTGTCCCATGATCAGTACTTTGATCACTTTGGTATCTATACTCGCAACAACTTTGGAGTATTGGACATATCTGGTTGTTTTTACATACCATGGAATACATGATTAATCCAAACACAAGAGTGTGTGGAATCACCATCATGTATTTTGCTCATCAGTGTTTTGAGACACTGAGTCTTTGCAAGAACCCTTTCCATGTGACTTCGGCAAGAATCACTCCTTTGCGGTTTAATGCTAAAATGTTTTAGCATCTTGTCAATATGTATTTTGCTTAGCCCCATTAGGTAAATCTATCTCCATAGATCATCATGCCTAATGTCAAGGCTGTTTAGCCCAAGCACTTCATCGAAAAACTATTTTTAAATGAAGTCCTAATTCGTGTCAAGAAATTTATTTCCAATTTAACAATGTGTCAGCCACACAAGGTTTTTAGAAATATCATTATGCTCCCACTTACTTTCTTGAAACCACAAGCATCTTCGTTACCCATTTGATGAAGTCAAACTCTTTTGACCATTTCATCAAAAACGAAGATTCCAACTCCACTTTGCTCTCTTCTGTCCATTGCTGGAACTCTGAAGTTTGCATACTTACTAGCATCCTCTAGATCGACAAATTACTTTGGACTGTATCACATACAAGTCCTAGGTTTCATTTCCATCAGATGGAAATCCTTTCATCATCCATGTTTCATATCTCATGATTAAAATATGTATTAATTGCTAGTTCAACCCGAACCGACTTTAAGCATCGCTACGGTGAGACAATCTTATCGTAGTCAACTCCTTGAACTTGTTATTGCAACAAGTCGAGCTTTATGGATAAAACATTTTTATCCGTATCAGTTTTTAGCTCCATAAATATTCGTTAGACTCTAAGTCTTCCGAAAGGTGTATCAAGGTTTTAATCTTGAATCACTTATATGGAAACTATCTCGGATTGTATTGGCATTTAGCCAATTCCGGAGTCAGGGCCCATCATCGCTTCCTTATGTATCGTAGGTATACTGTTGTCCAACAACAATATCTCGTTTGCGCACCTGAGAGGTTTGCACGAGCCTTGCCTACGTGGTTCAGCTGCAAGTTCGACTGAAGTCCATACATTTTATTGTAGAGACTTCCGTATCAGTCGCAGTAGGAAACTCCGGAATCACTTCCAAGGTTTCTTTCCTTTGATCTGATGACGAAGATACTGGTTATCTCGTTGAGTTGCACTGTCCTCCCACTCGCCTTTTGTAAGAACTATTCTCTTTAAAAGCATACCGTTTTGCGGCAAAAATCCTTTGCCTCGGTATAGTGGTGGGGAAATACCCAATGACTTGGGATAACCTTACAAAGTAGCACTTGTCTGATTTGGAATAGGTTTGTAACCTTTTACACAAGCCCCATATTCCAAATGTTAAGAAAAGATATAACATGGTTGGGCGTACCATACCATGGCATCATTTCAACAGACCCGATGGAGCTCTTTTCAGTGTAAAAGCCGCAGTCTCTAAAGCATCACCTTTTTAAAAGGGGTAATGGCAAATTTATTTATGTCATCTTTGATCTTACCATGTCATGAATGGTTCGATTACATCTACACAGACTCTCCACTTGCAGTGGTGTTCCGGGAGGTGCAAGTTATGAAACCCCTTTCACAACTCATCAGACATTCGCTAAACTTGTAACTCAAATATTCCTTTCTGCAATCGAATTGTAGAAACATATTTTTCTTGTTACAATAACTTCTACTTCATTTTTGAAAACCTTCTGAATGAATTCAAAAGATCCAGACTTACGTCTCAACAAGTAAATATCCATATATCTACTTGAGTCATTTCTGAAGATAGATAAATCCACTACTTGCAACAACATTTATTGGACTACACACATCATAATGTATGATCACCAATATGTTCTTTGCTCGTTCCTTATGGCCTGGGAACGGTATTTCAGTCACTTCACTTTTCAGAGGAAATTTGCAAGTGTCAGATGATTCAAAATCAAACGACTTCAAAATCCATCATAATGGAATTTCCATGCGGGTTTCTCCAATGTGACCAAATGCAGTGCCACACTTGTGTGGTATTCTTTTAGTCTTGCGACATTTAGCGTCAGTGTTTATGGATGTATCATATTACCATCAATATTCATAGCATACATCCCATCCTGTATGGAAGCATGGCCCTTCATGTTATTCATAACACCGAACATCATAAGTTCTCTTATGAACAACCTTCTTGCAAGATACCTTATGCAAAGGGCTAGAGTGTGAAACTCTAAAATGAATTATGAAAGTAAACCCAGAGGTAATGTATTAATATCAATATTCATAACATACATCTCATTCATAATGAAAATATGGCCCTTATGTTATTCATAACATCGAACATCAAAAGTTCTCTTATGAATAACCTTCTTGCAAGATACTTTATGCAATGGGCTAGAGTGTAAAACTCTAAAATGAATTATGAAAGTAAATACATAGGGAATACACCGTTGGAAGGTATAGTAACATTTACTATGTTCCCTGCGTGTATCTAAACCTCATTCCTGGCTAGTCTTTCAGGCCATAGTAGTTCTTCAATCGAGCTGCAACAGAATGCAATCGAGCGGGTATCTTTGTGATTTACTCACAATACCCAAGAATTAGTGATTAACATGTTTAACCATAATTCCTAAGAACTATATCTTTGACCAGCCTTCTTTACATCAAAAACTTGTATGACATTCATACATGAGCTGGATATTCCAGTCTTCTCTCCTTTTGCCATTATACTTCTAACAGTTTAACTTTCAGTATTTCTCCTACTCTCAGAAGAAGCACCCAACTTAAGAGTGGCGATAGCCCCGGACTTCCTAGGCGTGAAAGTTTCACTAACACCCTTCGGACACTTCCTTTCTCTTTAAGTTGTTGTTTTATTCACCATCATCATATGACTGGCGTTCTTCTGGATCCCTCTCTTATCAGTCTAATGCATAGTAAACTCCTTTACTAACAGTTTGCAAACAAATATTGCTTTGGATATCTCATATCTTTTAGCTTTTGTCTGTCTCTGAAAATGATTTTCAGATTCCATGAATATCACATAACTATCCAAACTTTTGAAGTTCGGGTCTCATGGAAGCAAACGCATTGCACTTGACTAAAACAGAATTCTAGCTTTTGGATCGAAGGACGAGAGTCACATGATCCATAGCATTAGCGGGAGAATACCGAAAGTATGCGATAGGACAAAGTCCTTCTCGGCACTCTAGAGGACAATCCTCACATTACGTTACCAGCCGTAAAGTTTTAACCAGATATTTAACAGCTATTCAATTTTAATAGGGAAGGTGGAAACGCGAGCCATTATTCTACAACTATTATGCAAACCACACTTAGACAGTGTTCAAAATTAATTGCACTGAGAATTAAACAAGTTAATTCTATAATGCGCTCCCACTCAAATCAATATCTCTCATAATTGATTGTGAGCGATTCAAGATCCAAATTACAATTCAACGCCAAGGATGTATCCATCTCAAGTGACGAGAATTGTAATCGGTAGGCCAACTTGCCAATCACATCTCTATGTGACTCTTGTTCATCTTTCGATGCGTGTGTTCCGAGCTCATGACTTTCATGCCTGAACGTCAAGACAACCAAGTGATCTCGCTGCGAGGTCTCAACTCACCCGCCTCACACATCCCTAATCGTTCGTACCCATGTATCCATGTGATACCCCGAAAAGTTAGGTGCCGTGACGGTGCTACACTTGGGAGAACACTAACTACTTGATATTTTTGTGAGAGATCACCCTAATAAAAGCGACTACCGCGCAATCAAAAGGGTGCATCATAAGGGATAAACATCTCAGGCAATTCATAATAGCAAGATATGGTATAGCCCTTTCTGACGGAGAACTCTTGTATTTCTTCGTCTCCGGCATTCGCGTCGGTGTTGACCTTCGCGAAGATTGCCACCACCTTGTCGATGCACCAGATAATATTGCTATCTCTATAGCTAATAAAATAAGTGCATTACTTAAGGTTGACACGCAGGTCATTAAAGTGACAATCATATGGCTCCAGCCATCATGCCGAATCATGACACGCAGGTCATGTTAATTTACATCATATAGTCATCTCATACATAATCGAATTAATATGAGCACTGCTATACCACATCATATGCACATGCAAACCATCCTGCAAAACCAAGTTAGACGCCTCTAGTTAGTTTATGCAAATTTCATTTTACGTGGCTTCTAAGGTTTCGAACAAACCGAAGCTACCTACGTATTATCATCAAGTATGATAATTCAAGTCGCTAGATTAACATCGCGGGGTGTATGAAACACGAGATAATTAAATCTCGAGCCCCATACTAAACTTCGTCATACGCATGACCCCCGTGCAGATCATATCTGCAATGCCCTTTCATCTGCGAATTTCATCTTTCTTTTGACTATGGCGGAACCCAAAGAACTGAAGCACTTCGTTGATCAATCAGGATCGCGGATTGCCAGAACTTTGTGAAATTCCACCATACTGTCTCGAGATTGAGCAAACGCAAATTCTAGGGAAGCAACAAGAACATCGGGTAACAGACTTCATCTGTCACCCGCACAAATAATTTTCAGCAATAGAACTCATCTACTACCTAATTATATTGTGCAACACCCATACATCTCATGTATTCTAGATCGTAACCTGCATCTTCGCATAGCACGGCTCTTGATGCCACTGTTGGGAAACGCAGCAGAAAACAAAAATTTTCCGACCTACGTACCAGCCCAGGATCACTATGGAGACTGCATACAAGGTTTGATCCTTTTCGTTACCGACTCGTAGCGCAGCGGAAGTAGAGTCGATGACGAACGGCGGTGCAGATCCCCGCAGCTAGGATTTACAACCTCCCAACCGCGAGGATGTACTCCCACGTCAGCTCACCGGACGGATCTCCGGGCAGCCCTTTGGGAGGCATCGGGACAGTCCCTCGGATAGTCCCACCGGACGGATCCTCGGACAGCCCTTAGGGAGGCCCCTGGACAGTCCCTCGGATAGTCCCACCGGACGGATCCTCGGACAGCCCTCCGGGAGGCCTCTGGACAGTCCTTCGGATAGTCCCACCGGACGGATCCTCGGACAGCCCTCCGGGAGGCCTCACGGACAGCCCTTCGGGCGGGTCACTCGGACAGCCCTTCGGGAGGACACCCGAAACTCAAACTGTAACTCGGACAGCCCTTCGGGAGGCACTCTCGAACTAAGACCGAAACTACGATCTCTCTACAGAGTTGCACACATACGGTGTCATCTATCCGGCAGGGCTTCGCCGTCCAGAACTAGTTCCCACCGGAACCCAGACAGCCTTTCGGCTCTACGAAACTATTTCGCTGGGAGGGAGAGAGAAGCCAGAAATGTCATGGCATGTGTATGTGAGAGCAAGGATGAAGCATATGGGGCTGCCTCCTCCCCTCTATTTATAGGAAAAACAAGGGGTAGGATGGGCATATCCAAAATGCCATGTCATCCCAAAATATCTTGGGAAGATATTTGTGGAAAGCCAACTTCCAACCATATCCATAAATCTGATTTCACTATTCACGACGACATTTTTCAGCGTCTGATCGAACTGAAAATATTCATGTGGGCTTAGAACATTTCCAGTATCCACCAAAATAATTTTCAACGCGAGCCGGAACAATTCCGGTTTAGTGATTTTCATCTGCGAAAAGCATCTGAAGCGGTTTCGGCAGCTCCGGAACATTTCCGGTTTTCATTCCGGAAAATTCCAGAAAGTTTCCAGAATGATTCTGGCACCCTCCAAGAATTATCAGGCATGTGCCGAAACCAATTTGACTTTATGGTGTACTCCGAAACAACTTTTCGGTTTAGTGATTTTCATCTGTGAAAAGCAACTAAAGCGGTTCCGGCAGTCCGGAACATTTCCGGTTTTTGTCTCTGAAAAATCTCAGAAGTTATCGGAACAATTCTGGTACCTTCCAATAATTTCCAGGCATGTGCCGAAACCAATTTGACTTTATGGAATACCCTGAAACAACTTTTCAGTTTCACCGGAACTATTCCGATATCCTCTCCGGAACGTTTCCGTTTCGTCCGAAACTTTTTCGGTGAATTTCTCTCAGACTCCCCGTCTAGTATTCAGCGGATAGATGACCCTTAAGTGTGTGACCCTATAGGTTCGGTGAAGTATAGACATGACCCGGAACACTTTCCGATCAATGATCAACATCGGAGCCGTGGACACCCATATTGACCCCTATACCCACACGAATGAATATTCGAGTGAACCTCCAGTTGCCGTGTGCTATTCCTGTTGCTTCGCGATATCTTACAAATACCCGAGGTGAGACATGTAGGCATCCCCGTGGATCAACAACTTGTCCACTATGCCAGTTACCTCGTTACCGGTATTGTTCTCTTTTCTCGTTCCCGTGTTCCGGCATCCCCGTGATCAAATCACAAAGTGTCTGGCCAGACGATGATGGATACCGTAACACCGAGAGGGCCCAGAGATATCTCTCCATCGTCGGAGGAGCAAATCCCAATCTTGAGCTATCAAGTTACTTGACATACTTTTCCATGAACCCGTAAGCCGCCGTAATAGCCACCCATTTACGGATGACGTTTAACAAACCCCAAAGTTCATGAAGCAAGCATGAAGAAACTCGATACTCTCATGGTCTAAGGAATCATGCAAACATTAACCATCTCTGTGTTATTAACCATTAACTAATGACGAATGTATCTCATAGCATAACATCAATTCGGGTCGATTCAACACAAGTGTTCTACCAACAATTGTGCCCTCAAAATTGCCGGCATAGTCATGCCCATGATCAGGAAAATAGGATCATCATGCAATACTTGAGCCAGTCATAGAGGCTTGACTAGGAATACTTTTTACCGTTTATTATCCCACACGTGCACATGAGTTTCCCTCCAAGCCTCGTTTTATTTGCAGACTCGAGAATCATTGCAGTTATAGCATGGAACATAAACCTAATTATGAACAGGGAGATAATCAATAACATTTATTATTGCCTCTAGGGCATATCTCCTACAAACATTTCCCTAGATACCACTACTGTCATTGCCATGCTAGTTGTCTCGTTTCTATCGTTATGTCTCGCTACCTACCACTTGTTTGTCAAGCCTCCCAAAATGCCATGAAAAGCCTCTAACCCCTCCACATCCCAGCAAACCATTGTTTGGCTATGTTACCATTTGCTCGGCCCTTCTTATAGCATTGCTAGTTGCAGGTGCAAGTTGTTTCCATGTGAAAACATGGATATTTTAAGATATCACAATATTATTGCTATTTAATTTAATGCACATATATATTTGGTAGAAGGTGGAAGGCTTGGCCTTTTGCTCGATGTTTTGTTCCACCATTGCCGCACTAGTTACTTGTGTACCAGTGTTATGTTCTGTATTGAGCATTCCTAACATGCTTGGGGTTGTTATGGGGACCCCCTTGATTTTTGTTTTGGGATAAAACTCTTCTGTCAAGGCCCAACATTGGTACTATTTGCTTAATAACAACTAATAAAATATGCATAGGGCATGATCACCCCGTGGATAATTAATCAACCCTCGGGCCAGTGCTCCTCATGAGTGTTGGTCCAAACTAGAGCACTGTGCGGGGCCACCCCAGGGCAACTTGGGTGATTTCTATCAGGCCACTGTACACTAGCTCATCCGGTCGTGTCCTGAGAACGAGATACGTGGCTCCTATCGGGTTCGTCGACACGTTGGGCGGCCTTGCTGGATTTGTTTTACCTTTCTCGAACGTCTTGTGCACCGGGATTCCGAGGATACTTTGGGCTATCTCGAGGTTGAGGTTTTCCACCGGGATTCTGAGGATACTGCGAGCTATCCCGTGGTTGAGGTTTTTCGACGCAGCTTGTGGCTAGTTTGTGATGGATGAGTTGGAGCACCCCTGCAGGGTTAAATCTTTTCGAGAAGCTGTGCCCACGCTTATGTGGAAACTTGGAAATTTGTTTAACACCCGGTCATAGCAAACTTATAGTAAACTCAAATAAAATACACCAACCGTGTGTGTAACCGTGACTGTCTCTTCTCGTGAGTTCTGAACCGAGAGAGAACACGGTGGGTTATGTTTGACTCGTAAGTAGGTGTTCAGGATCACTTATTGATCATTACTAGTTCACGCCCGTTTATGCGTAGATCACCCTTCTTATTCTTATACTCGTAAGTTAGCCACTCAAATAAATGTTTAGTGCTTGTTGTAGCCTCACCACTTAACCATACCGTAACCATTAAGCTTTGCTAGTCTTGATACCCTTGGAAATGAGATTGCTGAGTCCCTGTGGCTCATTGATTACAACAACAACAGTTGCAGGTACAGGTAATGCGATGATTTGATGTCAGAGCGATGCTTGTTTAATTTGGAGTTCTTCTTCTTTATCATCGATCATGGGATGGGTTCTAGGCCGCAGCCTGGATAGCAAGGATGGATGTCGCTTTTGTCGTTTGATTTCGTCCGTAGTCGGACCCTGCTCTTCTATATGGTGATTGAATGTATTGTTGTATTTGATGTGATCATGATTTAGCTTGTGGTGAGTGTAAGCCAATTCCATATACTCAGCTCCTCTTTACATGTACCTGTAACGATATCCATTCTTGCGAAACGACAAGATGCGCTTCTATCCCTGTCGAGGCCCTCGAGCCAAAATAAGGATAGGATCACATCTTGGGCGTTACAAGTTGATAGCAGAGCAATACCGACCTAGGAGCCCCCTTGATTTATGGAACTTGGCCGAGTCGAGTCTAGTAAAAAAACTATTTTGAGTCTAGTTATATATCGGAGAGTAGGATTCTTTTTACTCCTCTTCTATGCTCTGGTGAGGAATCCTGACGTAGGAATTTTAATTCTACCCCTCTTCTCACTCAATTTTTTTAGGATCATGCGGGTATTTTGGAACCTCTATGATGTCGATGTGACGGAATTCTGTACTTGGTGCCTCCTATTTCCGCGGAGTAGAGCTCCAGGGGATTCTTGACACATCATTATCGTTCAGTTTCCTTAGTATCTCAGGACGCGGATGTTCGAAATTGCTTCAATACTCTTTGTGGCGAGAGGAGTTTGGCATCACCCAGTACTAAGGAGAGCGTCCAGATGTACTGCCATAATTGGTATCGTTGTGATTACGAGGGTCTGAGGTAGATGAATTTCCGAGGCCTCTGGTTATGTGTTGACGGATGTGATACATTGGAGAGTAGTATTACTGCTAGGAGTTGAGTGATGGATTTTACTCCGTGTATCCATGGGCCCGATTGCATAACCAAAGGATTTCGGGAGTTCTCAGGTGGGAATTCAAGTAGTTACCTAGAATTATTCTTCCAACAAATGCATGGTGGGTTATGTATTTGTTTCTGGCTTAATTTGCAGGCCTCATCCTTCGTTTTGTTTTGGAGTATGGTTATTCTAGTTGCTTCGATGTCAAGTGTTGATTTCATATCTTTCCTAAGCAGTGTTCTCATATTTCTATCGGAGTGCTAATCATTTTGCTGAATCAAATTGTCATATCAATTCTTTTCCATCCGGTGTACTTCTCTCCAAGAAAATTAGATCCTTTCCAATATTGCAAGATCAAACCTCATATTTTTTTGGAGTTCTTTTCTTCTATCTAAGTATCTTTGTTTTTTCCACCCTCCCACCCTTTTTCTTCTGGCGCCAGACATCTCAAATTAAGTGTCCTTTTATCCAGGTGAAGCCTTTGCATCCGTTTTCTTCAGGTTTCAATCCAATGTTTTTCAGATGAAGATCCTCAAAAGCTTCAAGTTCATCATTCTTCGTCTCCATTTTCTTCACTGATGGATTCAATTCAAGCTTTCGGTGTTCATCATATTCTTTTCATTCGTTAAATGTTTTTCATGTGGAAATTCTTATCCAAGCCTCTCTAGTTTATTCGTCTCTCTCCATTCTATTCGGAGTGCTGAAGATATCTTAGAAGATTCGTGTTTCCATTCAAAATCTTTTCAAATAATTTTGAGGGTCTCACCTCGTCAATTTTTTATTTGTACCAGTGCAATCTCTCCTCCTAAGCAATTGTTTCAACGGTGGTTTCTTTTGAGTGGGCCCATAACCCACAGGTTTTCCCAGGATCTTACCTGGCTCTTCTATTCTTTTTCGGAGATGTCCTCAAGTTCTTGTCAATATGATGGAAGAATGAATTTCTTCAGTCATATTCCTTCTCGAAGATCATTGCTAAATCATTTTCATCATTGGCTCAACCTTTCCTTATTCATTATGCCGGAGTGTCTCAGGAATTCATGGTGTTGTTTCTCGCCATCATTCTCAGCGTTGAAGACCGAAGAAGAGTTTCTCTTAAATCTTTGTCCATTCTTTTGAAGATTCGTTATCTCAGTTTTTTGCAATCCTCTTAAATTGTTTCGATCATGAGAAATTCCTTCCATATCTATCCGGAGCATTTAAGAGTGGTTTCATTGCTCAATCCTTCGAAGGCCATCATTCAGAAGATTTCCTCGCTCTCCGCTTTCAACTTTCGTTCTCCAATTCTTCTAAATTAATATCTCCTCGTTCTTTCGAGGTTTTCCTCCTTCGTTCTCAATTCTTACCGGTGCCTTGTTTAAGTTTTCTACTAGACGGATCATGATCTCTTCATTCTCATGTATATCCATTCATTCGAAGTATCCTCATTCATTTGCAAATTCTTACCGGTGTTTCGTTCAAGACTTCTTCAAGTTCGTGTTATCTCTCTTCAATCCTTTTCAACAAGAATAAGTAGTATGCCAAATCCGTTGCTTGTCATCAATTTAACTTGATGAAGGATAGGCATAACATAATTCTTATTCTTATTTCATCAAGGTGATTTCAATCCTTCTTCCGGAGTTTTTCATGATATCAAATTCTCGATTTCAAGAGTTCTCATCTTTATTTTCCGGAGTTCCAAGTTTTCTCAAGTACCTCTTCGTGAAGTTCCATCTAAATCTTTGCAAGGTCATAATCTGATTCTTTTCAACCTTCATTTCTTTTGATCGTTCTTTTGCATACGAAGGTTCTTCATGGTGGGTCAAAGGATTTAATTGATTCTCGAAGTGTTCTTTAATATTCTTGTTGGAGGACCTCAAGTATTCATATCTTGTATTTCGAAGTGCAATTCTTTCTCCTTATCTTTTGAGATGGTGTTATAGCATTCTTGATTCATGAGGAGTCTCGAAGAGAATTTTGCAAGAATGAGATGTTTAAACCCAGTTGTCTTCCTTGGAGTTATCTTGGTATATATTTCACCTAAAGCCTTTCCTAAGGATTGTTGCTATCATGGTGCTTATCAAGGATCCAAGTTCTCAATGTATCCTCTTGGTGAAAGAAGTTTTGCTTATCTTGTTGCTCCCAAGCAATCGTTGTTTTCCGTTAGTGGAAGGTTGTCACCTTATAATTTTTAGATGTTTTCCATAAACCCACGACAAGCTTTTCTTTTCGTTGTTGATTTTCCAACAACCGCGTTCAATCCTTCTTTGTAAGGATGATTTTCTAATTCAAGTGTGGTAGGAATTGCATTTTCTTCTCCGTTCTTTTCTTTCCAATGATCTAGCTTCTATTCTTTTATTCCGGAGGCAATGTGATGTTGCTCCCATTGTTCCACCATATCGTTTTGTCAAGATCATATTCTTCCCTTGCTTGTCCATTTAATCGGAGTGTCGTGTCCTCTATTCAAATTCTTTTCATCTTATCAAGTTTTGCTTCTTTTTTTAACCGAAGTGCTGCAATTTTTTTTTATTCTTTTTTGTTCCTAGTGCCATTCTTCATCTCTTTGCAACCTCAAAGTTTCATTGGTGGCACTAGTTTGTCAAAGAAGCAACTAAGTTTTACCTATTGCTTTATCTTCCCGTTCTCATTCTAAGATCTCGGGTCAAGATCTCTTGTTAGTGGAGGAGAGTTGGAACAGCCCGAGACCGATGCTCCTGAAGATTCCCCTTTTATTTCATTATCGTTGTGTGTTTATGTGTTTGTCGCATTCATCATCGCATCATTCGCATCATATGCATAGCATCGGCACTCCGTTGCCGTCAGTTTTCAAAACATGCATCCATTCGTAGTTGTCGATTCTCTCCGTTTGTGCCGTTGACCATTTCGAGACCAACCACAAACGCACGCGCCCGTCGCATCATCAAAATGTTGTTTTTAAAAGTGCGTATAAAATATTCTCGGATTGGGTCGAAAGTTGGAGTGTTGGTCTTATTTTATTGTTGGTAGACCGCTTGCCAAATTTTGTCGCATTCGGAGGTCGTTGGAAACCCGAACCGTTAAAGAATAGAGGCACTATAGCCGGTTTAAATCACGGGCGTTTTCGGTGTTTCAAATTGTCGCCGGGCTACAGTCCTCCCTCTCTTCTCTCCGCCCAACACCACTACACAGGCCCTCCTAGCCCAGCCTAGCCCCCCTCTGATGTGAGCCATCGGATCATGATAGGAGGCTCCGAATTAGCCTAAAATCCCTCAAACCCTAAAAACTTTCCTATTTAAGCTGGTCCTTCCTTCCCCAAGAGGACTCGCCGTCCTCTGCCTCGAATTCCGTGCCGAACCAGCTCCGTCACCGCTACTTGGCGCTCAGCCGCTGGCTGAGCCGCCACCAGCGCCGCCGCTCCGCCGCCGCCATGTCAGCGCCCCATCGCCCACCTCCCACCGCGACCTGCTAGGCCTGCGTGGGGCCCGCCCCCGGGCCCGACTAGGTCGAGCGGCAGCCCGCGCAGGCTCCACCGCCCGGCCCCGAGTGCAGCGCGCCCCGCTGCCCGCGCCTGTCGGCGACCCCGCCGCCTCGCCGGCCACTAGAGCACCTCCCCGCGCCGCCAAGCTGCCGCCGCTCACCTTTGCGACACTTGCCCCCGCGCCCCGCACAGCCGCGCCCCGCCAGAGCCGCTGCAAGCCACCCCGCCAAGTTCGTCGCGCCGCCCCGCGCCATTGCCGGCCGCTGAAGCTTGCCCCGCCACCGTTGGTTCGCCTCCGCCTCGACTCCAGCCAGATCCAGGCCGGTGCCGCCCGGATCCACCGCGCGCTGACCCTTTGGTGTCCCTTGCAGCACTCCTCTGGCGCCGCCACGCCGGAACCGACGCCGGCCTTGGCCGCCTCCATGCCGGGACGGCCTCATCCCACTTTCGTCCCGGGACGCCCTCAGCCCGGCAAGGAAACGCGCCCTGCACCACCCCGTCCCGCATCATCCCGTTCACTTTTTCAGAGGGGTAAGATTTCCACTAAGTCCCCGAGATTTTGTCAATTGAAAACATCACATAGGCATTTTCACAGGGTGATAACTTTGTGCATGATTGTCCGATTGAGATGTGTTATATATGAAAAATTATCTACTCGACATGCTCTACATATCTGTTGCATTTGTATGTATTTTAGGACTCGTGTAAGTGTTGTAATCTCTATTGCAAAAGTGCATCCCATTGTAGTTTGCAAAAACTATTATTTGGATCAAACTTTCGTGGATGATTGCATCTAATTCGTAGGTCTCTTTCATGTGGCACCTTCATGAGATTTCTTCTACGTGATGTCTACTTTGATGCCATGCCTCTGATTGTTATGTCGAACATCATTAGCGTATTCATTTGTTGCTCTTAAGTGGCCTTCGTGTTAAAAAACTTTTAGTCTGTTAATGACAAGTTCCGTTTTGTGAGCATCATATTAAGCAATCCATGCCTCTTTTGAACATGTGCCAATGGAGTAATTTGTAGTGTGTCATGTCTAAATGATGCTGGTATCTTATACATGCTTATAATTGTTTGTTATGCAACTGTTATTGCTATGTAAACATGCCTAGTCAAACTGTTGTTTTGGGAGAGTCAAATTTCACTAAGTCCGGAATCTGGATTGCAACTTAGCTTTTTGCCTTAATGATCGCCATGGATTCATAACTTTTTTTCAACAGCAAATATAATAACTACTATTGACTAACATAAACTAAACAAAACTTGTCGGAAATAACAAAAGAAATAATAAAAACCAATTAAAAGTAAAGGAAAAGGAATTAACTTAAAACTAATGAAACCAGTAATGTTTTTGCTAAACCCTAATTTAAAATAATCTAAAAATAAATCCGCAAGTACTACTAGATATAACATCCATCTAGTGACCTGTAGCAAAAAGAATCAATCAAAAATATGTTTTAAAACAAAAGTTATAAGCAAAATATTGTTTGAATCAAATCATTTTGAATTCAAATTTAAAATTTTGAAATATGGTCAAACTTGGCATCTATTGAAACTAGAATAAAATTGTAACACGATGCAAAAATGAATCACTCAAAAAGATTAAAACCCTAAAAGTTATAGCAATTCTAAAAACAGAAACTATTCTGGAAATAAAACAGAAACTGAAAAAAAACAAATGCTACGGATCGGACAGAGGGCTACGTGGCGTTCTACCATTGGCCTAGAGGGGTGCGTGCATGGTGCTTAGGAGCGGACGGCCGAAACTTAAAATAAAACGGTTCGGGAATTAAAATTAAAACTGAGTTCTAATCTAATGCGTTGGATACAGATCCGACGGTGGAGGTGGCTCTGGGCTTACAGTGGGCGGCGGGGTGAAGTTTCCAAGGCGAGGTGACGTCGACGGTGGCTCGGGCTCGATGCTGTCGATGGCTCCCGAGGGTCTCCGGCGATGGCAATAGCTCCCGTCGATGCGACAGACGACGGCGGAGCGAACTGTGGCGTCGGACGGCGTCGGGGTGGTCTAGGTTAAGCGAGGCTTCGGTAATGGCGGGCGGCAGTGTATGGTGTGGACGGCGAGGAGTTTCTGGTGGTCAAGGGAGGCAGTGGAGGGTTCTGGTAGGTGCTATCGCCGATTGTGGGGCGATGGGTGGTGGCGGCAGGGTCTGGGGTGGAGCGAGGTGACGGCGACGAGCCCGTGAAAGCGGCGGCAGAGGGGAAGTCCGGTGAGGGATTCTGACGAGGTAGAGGGTCGGGAGAGGGGGCTTCGGACGAAAACGAAGTGCGGGGCTCCTCCTTTTATAGGGGGGCTCGACTTGGAGCAGGGGCCGGCGTACAAACGGCAAGGGAGCGGCTCGGGATCGGATCCGCGGCGGATCTCCCGCGAGAAAGAAATTGGAGGGAGGAAGAAGGAAGGCGACCTACAGGATCTGATTCGGACGGTGGGTCCCGCACGTCAGCAAGAGCGAGAAAAAGGAAAGGGGGGTCGGTGACCGATTCGGAGAGGATTCGGGCGTGCTCGCTGCTCACTGGGTCGGCAGGGCTACGATAGTGGGCTAAAGGCCTCGGCCATTTTTTCCATTTAAAACAACACAGAGAAAGTAAAATAGTTTTGGACATAAATCAATATGATATATAGGCTTATTACATACCCAAATTTTCGGAAAAATATTTCCTAAAACATGAACATTTTTAGAAAGTCAAAAAAAGTACACAGAAAATCTGAAAATTCAAACAGTGCTACTGTTGCAATAAAACCCAATAAAAATTATTTTTAAAATACCAAAATGATTTCAAATTCATTTTTCTCCATTTTTATATTGATGGGAAACATGTATACCCTATTTTCCATATACATTCTTTGTGGAGAAAAAGAATTTGAAAACCACTCCAAAATTGCTTTTTCTTAGATAATTTGAAATTTTGGAAAATCAAATAATTTCAAAGGGAAGTGAGTTTTCAAATAACTTCAAAGTGGCATTCAAAAAATGTTTTCTGTGAAACTTCCAACTCTCTTTCTTTGAAGAAGTCATTTTATCTTCTCTCATGAAACTCATTGAGTTGCATAAATTTTCTGGTTGGAAAATATTTCAAATGAAATTCAAATCATGTTCAAATCCTTCTTCATTTCTTTTAATGGAAGAAGTCATATCATCTTCGCTCTAGGGTTCTATGATGAAATGAATTTGAATTCATTGAGGTCAATATGCAAAGTCAAAGTTTGGGAAAGTCATTTCATTCCCTCTCATTCAACTTTCAAAAAGTTTCAAATTCCACTCAATTTCACGCGATCAATCACACCAAAATCAAACAAACAATCATAACTATTTATTTAATATAACATTCCAAAATTTAGAACTTTGGGATGTTACAAACCTACCACACCTAAAATGAATCTCATCCTCAAGATTCGAAGAGGATAGAAAGAAAAGGTTAGGGTTTGGGGGTCTTCTAGGAAATCCATTGATCGAAAAAGTTTGGGGTGCTACCACACTTAAAACCAAAGTCATGGGTCCATCAAAACTCGTGTACACCATCCTTAGCATTGACGGTGTCCGTCTTCTCATATTCTCCGGGATAACTCTTTCACTGAGGCTCTTCCAGTAGAGGCATAACCTTTTTCCTCAAGGTCTTGTGTCCTTTCATCATGGTAAGGTTCTTCCGAGACTGGGTCTTCTTAGCTGACAGGTCGGTCGCCAATACTAAACAATTATCGAAAGTCTCATGGTGGTCAATCAATTGATGTGTTCTCCTGCACAAAAATGGTTTGGGTTGAATCTAACCGTATAACCTACGATTGGCAACGGGTTCCTGTACAGGGTTCCATCGTCCTGCCATTTTAAGTTTTTGGCTTGTCGTACCGGCACTCTACTAACGTTTTTAAGGCTCTCTGATTTTCCATCAACATATGATAGTTCATGGTAGAAGTCTCCGGTATGGGGCCAATCCATCCCGTACTTGAATCATTACTACATAAGTAGACAGTGAATCACATATTCTAACACTTGGGCATCCTCACAATCGTTGCAGAATATCTCTTGTCCATGAACGAAGTTTGGGAAAATCCATTGATTCCTATCGTTTCTTCACAACTCTCGGGTGTTCGTATCCTCCTAAGACACGTCCGCTGATCCAATCACAACTTCTTCCAAGATTTTCTTCCTTCACCAAGGTAGTGCTTGATCCTTATTACATCCTCAGCCTGTGGGTTATGGGCCCTATTCATCACTTGTATAGCTTTAACTCATCTGTGGGGTTACTATCGATCCAGATTCCTCATTAAATCAATTAGTGCTTCATTCCTTCATACTCTTGGGGTAACCAACATAGTAAAATAGTTCTCAGACTCATTTTTTTGTCCAGGCTCTACTCTGTGAAATACATTTTCCTTCCCATTGGTCTGTTTACCAATAAAAGGTACCAGTTCATCCATAAATCATATTCTTTTCATATCCAATCCTTTATTACATCCTTAATCACTTCTCAAAACTTCCAAATTCAAAAGTACTTTATCACAAATGCTGCCATCCACATAGTTTGATATGGTCCAACATTACTTCCATCTGTATTCATGTGTCCAAACTCCTTGGTACGAACGGTACATTCTTTTCCTCGATTCCTGTGGTTTTACTGATTTCTACCACACTTAAAATGAAAAGCACAAAAGCATGCATAGACCATATTTTCTCATATCCTTGAAAATGGTCAGAGATCCTTGTTTATAGAGTAACAGCTCATATAGTTTAACATAGGAAATAATGACACATTAATATTCATTCATGAACTCATTACAATCTCTGAGAATTCAGTTACATAATTAAAATCCATAACCTCATGAAAATAAGAGTGCTTCCTATTACACTTATTGCCATTATCAGAATCTCAACTACTCATTTTCGAGCTCTCTTCTTGTCTGGACATTTATTGGCATAATGTCCTCCTTCCTTGCAATGAAAACAAATGACTTCCGACAACTCTCGGGGCTTCCTGGGGGTTGTGTCTGCTCCTTCGGTTCTTGGTTCCTTTCCTGGGCACATATTGGCATAGTGACCTAAATCCTTACACTTGAAACATGTGATATAACTCAGGTCCTTCTGTGCAGAGATTTGGCTCTTCCTGGTGTACATTCTCTTCTTCTGCCCAGACTTCTTCGTACTGATCATAGATTCTATTACATTTGGGTCATACTCAAACTCCACTGTCTGGAATTTTTCCATATACTCCGTCGGCCAATTCTGGGGGATATGCCCTTCTTCTCCACATGAAATACATGACTTGGTGTAGTCCTCCATTGAGGTATCTCCAAGTGGGTCTGGTACATCTTCCGTCATCATTCTTACTTGCATACCTTTACTAAGATCTTCCTTCATCACATGTTCTTCTAAATTTTCCCCGAGGGCTTCTTTCATTGCTTCTTTCTACTGCTTGATGACTTCTTGTACCTTGGTGTAAATTGGGCATTGACTTGGGTAATGAGTAGTTCCTTCACACAAGAAACATGTCACCTACTGACGTGGCTTGAGACTGCGTCAGTATTTCCCCAAAGAGGAAGGGATGATGCAACACAGCTACGGTAAGTATTTCCCTCAGTTATGAAACCAAGGTTATCGAACCAGTAGGAGAACCAAGCAACACTATGTAAACGGTACCTACACACAAAGAACAAATACTTGCAACCCGACACGCGAGAGAGGTTGTCAATCTCTCCACGGTAAAAAGATAGATTAGTTTGTATGAGATTGGATAGATAGATCGCTCAAGAACACAAAATAAAAGATGCAAATAAAAAGTGCAGCAAGGTATTTTTGGGTTTTTGGAATAATTGATCTGAAAACAAATGCGGCAAAAGATAGATCGGAAAGCAAAATATTGAAAGAGTAGACCCGGGGGCCGTAGGTTTCACTAGTGGCTTCTCTCATGAGTATAGCACACGGTGGGTAAACAAATTACTGTTGGGCAATTGATAGAAGATCAAATAATCATGACGATATCCAAGGCAATGATCAATATATAGGCATCACGTCCAAGATTAGTAGACCGAAATGATTCTGCATCTACTACTATTACTCCACACATCGACCGCTATCCTGCATGCATCTAGTGTATTAAGTTCATGGAGAAACGGAGTAATGTAATAATAACGATGACATGATGTAGACACGATCTATTCATGTAGGAATAGACCCCGTCTTGTTATCCTTAATAGCAACGATACTGTGTGCCTCGCTGCCCCTTCTGTCACTGGGAGAGGACACCGCAAGCTCGAACGCATCACGAAGCACCTCTTCCCATGGCAAGAAAATTTAATCTAGTTGGCCTAACTAAACCAAAGATTCAAAGAAGAAATATGAGGCTATAAATAATCATGCATATAAGAGATCAAAGAAGACTCAAATAATATTCATGGATAGAAACTGATCATGAACTCAAAATTCATCGGATCCCAACAAACACACCGCAAAAAGTCATTACATCAAATAGATCTCCAAGAGACCATTTTATTGAGAATCAAAAGAGAGAGTGAAAGCCATCTAGCTACTGCCTACGGACCCGTAGATCTATGTTGGACTACTCACGCATCATCGGAGAGGCACCAATGAGGATGATGAACCCCTCCATGATGGTGCTAGATTGGATCTCGCGGTTCTGGAACTTGCGGCGGCTGGAAGTGTTTTTCGTCAACTCCTTTAGGTTTTCTAAAACATTTGGGTATTCATAGAGCTTAGAGGCGCTGGAGGAGACCCCCGTCGGCCCCACAACCCATCAGGGCGCGCCAGGGACCTCTGGCGTGCCCTGGTGTCTTGTGGTCCCACGGGCCTCCTCGCAGGTGCTTCCTTGGCTCCCAAGTTGTCTTGTGGTCCAAAAAAAATCTCCAAAAAGTTTCATCGTGATTGGACGCCGTTTGGTACTGATATTCTGCAACTGGCACTGGGCACTATGTCAATAGGTTAGTCCCAAAAAATGATATAACGTTTCTATAAAATGATTGTAAAACATCCAAGAATGATAATATAACAGCATGGAACAATAAAAAAATTATAGATACGTTGGAGACGTATCAGCATCCCCAAGCTTAATTCCTACTCGTCCTCGAGTAGGTAAATGATAAAAACAGAATTTTTGATGTGGAATGTTGTTTAACATGTTCATCACATATTCTTTTCTTTTGTAGCATGGACATTTGGACTCTTAGATGGTTCAAAGCAATAGTCTAGTTTTGACATGAAGACTTTAATACTCAAGCATATCAACAAGCAATCATGTCTTTCAAAATATCAACACTAAAGAAAGTTATCCCTAGCCCATCATGCTCAATCATTGATCCATTCATGAAACACACTCACATATTAGCTACACCCAATGCCCCCTAGTGTGATCATAGTGCCCCCTAGTTGGTGCTTTATAAGAGAAGATGGAGACTCAAGGTAAAAATAAAAATTGCATAAAGTAAATAGATAGGCCCTTCGCAGAGGCAAGTAGGGATTTGTAGAGGCGCCAGAGCTCAAAGCTTAAATTGAGAGAGAAAAATATTTTGGGTGTCATGCCTTTCCTGTCAACCAATAGTTCTCAATACTTTCCATGCTAGATACATCATAGGCGTTTCCCAAACATAAAATAAAGTTTATTCCTTTTTCCACCATTCTTTCACAATCCATGGCTAGCCGTATCCACGGTTGCCTTCCATACCAACACTTTCCAAGGAATTTATTATTTGACAACATAAAGTAAATTTCTTTTTCATTTCAGGACTGGGCATCCCTATTACCGTCGTACTCTCATGCAATGACAAGTGAATAAACACTCATCTTGAGAAATAACACATCTAGCATGGAAAAAGTATTGGACACCCCCTACCGTTTCATGAGCGGTACGAGCACACAAAAAGGAAATTCATTTTGAAAATTAGAGATGGAACATACAAATTTGCTTAAAGCGGCACGGAAATACCGCATATAGGTAGGTATGTTGGACACATATGGCAAAACTGGGTTTGAGGATTTTGGATGCACAAGTAGTATTTCTACTTAGTACAAGTGGATGCTAGCAAATAGATTGAGAAGCAACCAACCAAGAAATAAAAATTCAAATAAATGGGCATTAAGCATAACTAACACCGAATAATGCACCATAATTAGGATGTGATTTCATTGCATAACTATTGACTTTCATGCTTGCATCGGGAATCACAAATCTTAACACCAATATTCTTACTAAAGCATAATTAATCACCAACATGACTCACATATTACTATCATCATGCCACAAAACTATTACAAGGAATCAAGTTTAATTTGTCCAATGATCTTCATGAAAGTTTTTATTATATCCTTCTTGCATATCTATCACTTTGGGACTAGATTCATATATTGTCATTGCTTTTGACAAGCTTAAATAAATTTAAGTGAAGAACATGAGCATAAAAATTTCATCTCTCAAAATAATATAAGTGAAGCATGAGAGAATTTCTTCAAAATTTACTAACTCTCAAATTAATCTAAGTGAATCATGAGAGTATTTCTTCAAAAATTTAAAGCACACCGTGCTCAAAAAGATATAAGTGAAGCACTAGAGCAATTCCATAGCTCAAAAGATTTAAGTGAAGCATATAGAGCAATTCTAACAAATCATAGCATAATTTTGGCTCTCTCAAATAGGTGTGTCCAGCAAGGATACTTGTGAAAAACTAAAAATAAAATCAAGCAAGCAAAGACTCAAATAATACAAGACGCTCCTAGCAAAACTCATGATATGTGACGAATAAAAATATAGCTCCAAGTAAAATACCGATGGTCGTTAGAAGAAAGAGGGGATGCCACTCGGGGCATCCCCAAGCTTAGTTGCTTGTGTATCTTTGGATATAATCTTGGGGTGCCATAGCATCCCCAAGCTTAGGGTATTTTCACTCCTTATTCCTTCATCCATTGTGATCTCACCCAAAACTTGAAAACTTCAATCACACAAAACTCAACAAAACCTTCGTGAGATCCGTTTGTATAATAAAGCAAATCACCACTCTAAGTACTGTTGCAAACCCATTCATATTTTATTATTGCATTATATATAATGAATTCTAACTTTACCATGGCTTATACCCTCCAATACAAACCATGGATTCATCAAAACAAGCACAGAATGCATCGAAAACAGAATCTGTCAAAAACAGAACAGTATGTAGTAATATGTACTCTAACCGTACTTCTGTAACTCTCAAAATTCTGAAAACTTAGTACAACGTAAAGAATTTGTATAGCAATACTGTGTTAAAATTTCAGATCATTATCACGCTCTAGTAAAAAATGAAAATTCCTGCACTGGAGTCTAAGTTTGTGTTTCAGATTCAGCATCATTTCTACTCATCTTGTGAGTCATCCTAAACGCTTTAGTTGGCACAAACACTAATTAAAACATAAAAAACACAATAATAACAGTAGCATAATTGTGTAAACACTCAATAAAAGAAATAAAAAGGTAAAAGTTAATGTATTCATTGGGTTGCCTCCCAACAAGCGCTATCGTTTTACGCCCCTAGCTACGCATAATGCATAGATTCAAGTGTTGTCATCTTTAGTTTCCAACTCCTCAATCACACAACTAGATTTCTTAAAGAATTTAGCATGCACACTTTCAATGACAATACTTCTAGGAATAAGACCAAAATATTCATTCTTGTAAGTAGGGTCTTTTGCTATTTCAACAAAATTGGGATAAACACTAATCATTTTAAGATCTTCCTTGTGGCTATTAGATGTGGCACCTTTGTTCTTAGTGACTTGTGTAGACTTGCAAATTTTTACGGGAGTTTTTTCAATAGTTTAACAGAAGAATAGGCCGAGCTCAAGTTACTAAAAAATTCTTCCAACTTACCAATCCAGGAGGGACTTTCTTCTATTCTTTCGTTAACTACGGCTTCCTTTTCTTTTAATAATTTAAAGACATCCCACGCTTTTGACCCAAATTTATTAGCAAGATTATGCATTTTCTTATCCAAAATTTCAAGATGTTCCTTGGTAATCATCTTCTTTTCAATAGCATCTAGCCTTTCCATAACATGTTCAAGAGTTAAGGTTGTTTCATTAATCATGAGAACAGGTGAACCCACTAGATTTCCCATAGCATTAAAAGCATCCAAAGATGGACACGTCAAGAAATTCCCACCGGTAATCGTATCAAGGACGAATCTAAACCAAGTGGTGATGCCCACATAAAAACTGCGAAGAGGAACAACGGTAGATTGCTTATGAATAGATCTATTATGAGCAATGCAAATCCTATACCAAGCATCTTTTAGGTTCTCCCCTCCCCTTTGCTTACAATTGAGAACTTCATTCTTGGGAGTACACGCAATAGAGGAAGAACTAGCCATAACAACAAGGTAGGCAAACAAGAGATCTGACGAGAAAAAGGTAAACGAAAAAGAGGGCGAATAAAACGGCAAATTTTTGTGAAGTGGGGGAGAGGAAAATGAGAGGCAAATGGCAAATAATGTAAATTGCAAGGAGATGAGATTTGTGATTAGGAACCTGATAGATGTTAATGACGTCTCCCTAGCAACGGCGCCAGAAATTACTTTGACGTGGCTTGAGACTGCGTCGGTATTTCACCAAAGAGGAAGGGATGATGCAACACAACTACGGTAAGTATTTCCCTCAGTTATGAAACCAAGGTTATCAAACCAGTAGGGGAACCAAGCAACACTATGTAAACGGTACCTGCACACACATAACAAATACTTGCAACCCGACGCGTAAGAGAGGTTGTCAATCTCTCCATGGTAAAAATATAGATTAGTTTGTATGAGATTGGATAGATAGATCGCTCAAGAACACAAAATAAAAGATGCAAATAAAAATTGCAGCAAGGTATTTTTGGGTTTTTGGAATAATAGATCTATAAACAAATGCGGCAAAAGATAGATCGGAAAGCAAAATATTGAAAGAGTAGACCCGGGGGCCATAGGTTTCACTAGTGGCTTCTCTCATGAGTATAGCACACGGTGGGTAAACAAATTACTGTTGGGCAATTGATAGAAGATCAAATAATCATGACAATATCCAAGGCGATGATCAATATATAGGCATCACGTCCAAGATTAGTAGACCGAAATGATTCTGCATCTACTACTATTACTCCACACATCGACCGCTATCTAGCATGCATCTAGTGTATTAGGTTCATGGAGAAACGGAGCAATGCAATAAGAACGATGACATGATGTAGACAAGATCTATTCATGTAGGAATAGTCCCCATCTTGTTATCCTTAATAGCAACGATACATGTGTGCCTTGCTGCCCCTTCTGTCACTGGGAGAGGACACCGCAAGATGGAACCCATCACAAAGCACCTCTTCCAATGGCAACAAAAATCAATCTAGTTGGCCTAACTAAACCAAAGATTCGAAGAAGAAGTACGAGGCTATAAATAATCATGCATATAAGATATCGAAGAAGACTCAAATAATATTCATAGATAGAAACTGATCATGAACTCAAAATTCATCGGATCCCAACAAACACACCGCAAAAAGTCATTACGTCAAATAGATCTCCAAGAGACCATTGTACTGAGAATCATAAGAGAGAGAGAAAGCCATCTAGCTACTTCCTACGGACCCGTAGGTATATGGTGGACTACTCACGCATCATCGGAGAGGCACTAATGAGGATGATGAACCCCTTTGTGATGGTTTTAGATTAGATCTCGCGGTTCTAGAACTTGAGGAGGCTGGAAGTGTTTTTCGCCGACTCCTTTAGGGTTTCTGGAATATTTGGGTATTTATAGAGCTCAGAGGCGGTGGAGGAGACCCCCGTGGGCCCCACAACCCATCAGGGCACGCCGGGGCCGCTGGCGCACCCTGGTGTCTTGTGGGCCCCACGGCCCTCTTCCCAGGTTCTTCCTTGGCTCCGAAGTTGTCTTGTGGTCCAAAAAAAATCTCCAAAAAGTTTCATCACGATGGGACTCCGTTTAGTACTGATATTCTGCGAAGTAAAAAACAAGCAAAAAATAGCAACTCGCACTGGGCACTATGTTAATAGGTTAGTCCCCAAAAATGATATAAAGTTGCTATAAAATGATTGTAAAAACTCCAAGAATGATAATATAACAGCATGGAACAATCAAAAATTATAGATACGTTGGAGACGTATCAGCATCCCCAAGCTTAATTCCTACTCGTCCTCGAGTAGGTAAATGATAAAAAAAGAATTTTTGATGTGGAATGTTGTTTAACATGTTCATCACATATTCTTTTATTTTGTAGCATGGACATTTGGACCTTTAGATGGTTCAAAGCAATATTCTAGTTTTGACATGAAGACTTTAATACTCAAGCATACCAACAAGCAACCATGTCTTTCAAAATATCAACACTAAAGAAAGTTATCCCTAGCCCATCATGCTCAATCATTGATCCATTCATGAAACACACTCAAATATTAGCTACACCGAATGCACAAGTGTGATCATAGTGCCCCCTAGTTGGTGCTTTATAAGAGAAGATGGAGACTCAAAGTAAAAATAAAAATTGCATAAAGTAAATAGATAGGCCCTTCGCAGAGGGAAGTATGGATTTGTAGAGGTGCCAGAGCTCAAAGCTTAAATTGATAGAGAAGCATATTTTGGGTGGCATGCCTTTTCTGTCAACGAAAACGATAGTGTAGTTCTCAATACCTTCCATGCTAGATACATCATAGGCGGTTTCCCAAACATAAAATAAATTTTATTCCTTTTTCCACCATTCTTTCACAATCCATGGCTAGCCGTATCCACGGTTGCCTTCCATACCAACAATTTCCAAGGAATTTATTATTTGACAACATAAAGTAAATTTCTATTACATTTCGGGACTGGGCATCCCTATTACCGCCGTACTCTCATGCAATGACAAGTGAATAAACACTCATCTTGAGAATAACACATCTAGCATGGAAAAAATATTGGACACCCCCTACCGTTTCATGAGCGGTACGAGCACACAAAAAGGAAATTCATTTTGAAAATTAGAGATGGAACATACAAATTTGCTTAGAATGACACGGAAATACCGCATACAGGTAGGTATGGTGGACTCATATGGCAAAACTGGGTTTACGGATTTTTGATGCACAAGTAGTATTTCTACTTAGTACAAGTGGAGGCTAGCAAATAGATTGAGAAGCAACGAACCAAGAAACAAAAATTCACATAAACGGGCATTAAGCATAACTAACACCGAATAATGCACCATAAGTAGGATGTGATTTCATTGCATAACTATTCACTTTCGTGCTTGCATAGGGAATCACAAATCTTAACACCAATATTCTTACTAAAGCATAATTAATCACCAACATGACTCACATATTACTATCATCATGCCTCAAAACTATTACAAGGAATCAAGTTTAATTTGTCCAATGATCTTCATGAAAGTTTTTATTATATCCTTCTTGAATATCTATCACTTTGGGACTAGTTTCATATATTGCCATTGCTTTTGACAAGCTCAAATAAATTTAAGTGAAGAACATGAGCATAAAAATTTCATCTCTCAAAATAATATAAGTGAAGCATGAGAGAATTTCTTCAAAAGTTACTAACTCTCAAATTAATCTAAGTGAAGCATGAGAGTATTTATTCAAAAATTTAAAGCACGCCATGCTAAAAAGATATAAGTGAAGCACTAGAGCAATTCCATAGCTCAAAATATTTAAGTGAAGCATATAGAGCAATTCTAACAAATCATAGCATAATTTTGGCTCTCCCAAATAGGTGTGTCCAGCAAGCATACTTGTGACAAACTAAAAATAAAATCAGGCAAGCAAAGACTCAAATAATACAAGATGCTCCAATCAAAACTCATGATATGTGACGAATAAAAATATAGCTCCAAGTAAAATACCGATGGTCGTTAGAAGAAAGAGGGGATGCCACTTGGGGCATCCCCAAGGTTAGTTACTTGTTTCTATTTGTAAATTATCTTGGGGTGCCATAGCATCCCCAAGCTTAGGCTCTCTTCACTCCTTATTCCTTCATCCATTGTGATCTCACACAAAACTTGAAAACTTCAATCACACAAAACTCAACAAAACCTTCGTGAGATTCGCTAGAATAATAAAGCAAATCACCACTCTAAGTACTGTTGCAAACCCATTCATATTTTATTATTTCATTATATCTACTGTATTCTAACTTTACCATGGCTTATACACTCCAATACAAACCATAGATTCATCAAAACAAGCACAGAATGCAACGAAAACAGAATCTGTCAAAAACAGAACAGTTTGTAGTAATATGTACTAGAACCATACTTATGTAACTATTAAAATTCTTAAAACTTAGGAAAATGTAAAGAATTTATATAGAAATACTGTGTTAAAATTTCAGCTCATTATCACGCTCCAGTAAAAAATGAAAATTCCTGCACTCGAGTTAAAGTTTCTGTTTCAGATGCAGCATCGTATCTACTCATCTTGTGAGTCATCCTAAAGGATTTACTTGTCACAAACACTAATTAAAACATAAAAAACACAATCATAACGGTAGCATAATTTTGTCAACACTCAAGAACAGAAAGAAAAAGGTAAAAATAAATTTATTCATTGGGTTGCCTCCCAACAAGCGCTATCGTTTTACGCCCCTAGCTAGGCATAATGCATAGATTCAAGTGTTGTCATCTTTAGTTTCCAACTCCTCAATCACACAACTAGATTTCTTCAAGAATTTAGCATGCACACTTTCAATGACAATACTTCTAGGAATAAGACCAAAAATTAATTCTTGTAAGTAGGGTCTTTCGCTATTTCAACAAAATTGGGATAAACACTAATCATTTTAAGATCTTCCTTGCGGCAATTAGATGTGGCACCTTTGTTCTTAGTGACTTGTGTAGACTTGCAAAAAATTTCGGGAGTTTTTTCAATAGTTTTAGCAGAAGAAAAGGCCGAGCTCAAGTTACTAAAAAATTCTTCCAACTTATCAATCCGGGAGGGACTTTCTTCTATTCTTTCGTTAACTACGGCTTCCTTTTCTTTTAATAATTTAAAGACATTCCCCGCTTTTGACCCAACTTTATTAGCAATATTATGCATTTTCTTATCCAAATTTTCAAGATGTTCCTTGGTAATCATCTTCTTTTCAATAGCATCTAGCCTTTCCATAACATGTTCAAGAGTTAAGGTTGTTTCATTAATCATGAGAACAGGTGAACCCACTAGATTTCCCATAGCATTAAAAGCATCCAAAGATGGACACATCAAGAAATTCCCACCGGTAATCGTATCAAGGACGAATCTATACCAAGTGGTGATGCCCACATAAAAACTGCAAAGAAGAACAACGGTAGATTGCTTACGAATAGATCTATTATGAGCAATGCAAATCCTATACCAAGCATCTTTTAGGTTCACTCCTCCCTTTTGCTTAAAATTGAGAACTTTATTCTCGGGAGTACATGCAATAGAGGAAGAACTAGCCATAACAACAAGGTCAGCAAATAAGAGATCTGACAAGACAAAGGCAAACGAAAAAGAGGGCGAATAAAACGGCTAATTTTTGTGAAGTGGGGGAGAGGAAAACGAGAGGCAAATGGCAAATAATGTAAATTGCAAGGAGATGAGATTTGTGATTAGGAACCTGATAGATGTTGATGACGTCTCCCCGGCAACGGCGCCAGAAATTCCTTTGACGTGGCTTGAGACTGTGTCGGTATTTCTCCAAAGAGGAAGGGATGATGCAGCACAGCTACGGTAAGTATTTCCCTCATTTATGAAACCAAGGATATCGAACCAGTAGGAGAACCAAGCAACACTATGTAAATGGTACCTACAGACAAAGAACAAATACTTGCAACCCGACGCATAAGAGAGGTTGTCAATCTCTCCACGGTAAAAAGATAGATTAGTTTGTAGATAGATAGATTGCTCAAGTAAACAAAATAAAATATGTAAATAAAAAGTGCAGCAAGGTTTTTTTGGGTTTTTGGAATAATAGATCTGAAAACAAATGCGGCAAAAGATAGATCGGAAAGCAAAATATTGAAAGAGTAGACCTGAGGGTCGTAGGTTTCCTTAGTGGCTTCTCTCATGAGTATAGCACACGGTGGGTAAACAAATTAATGTTGGTCAATTGATAGAAGATCAAATAATCATGACGATATCCAAGGCGATGATCAATATATTGGCATCACGTCCAAGATTAGTAGACCGAAACGATTCTGCATCTACTACTATTACTCCACACATCGACCGCTATCCCGCATGCATCTAGTGTATTAAGTTCATGGAGAAATGGAGTAATGTAACAAGAACGATGACATGATGTAGACAATATCTATTCATGTAAGAATAGACCCCATCTTGTTATCCTTAATAGCAACGATACATGTGTGCCTCGCTGCCCCTTGATGAATCTAAAGGTTAGTCCCAAAAAATGATATAAAGTTTCTATAAAATGATTGTAAAACATCCAAGAATGATAATATAACAGCATGGAACAATCAAAAATTATAGATACGTTGGAGACGTATCACCTGCCCAGTGGGGCATTCCTCAGCTGGGTGATTTCCTTCACAATGAGGGCATCCATCCTTGTGTTCTTCCTGGGTGTGTCCTATCTCTCCACATATCTTGCATGCACAAATTTTCTTCATATCATTGCAACGGGGTTTCTGGATATTGGTGACCACATGAGATTTTTGCAGAGTCATCTTGAATTCCTCCCAAGTGATTGCCCCTTGCCATCCATGGATAGTGTCGTGGTTTTGTCACGGTAGATGTCCTCATGAGAGAACTTAGGTGTGAGGCCATCACAACTACGTGGCGGCTTGAACGGGGTTGGTCGGAATCGAGAGACGCGAGTTTTACCCAGGTTCGGTCCCTCTGATGGAGGTAAAAGCCTACGTCCTGCTTTGTGTGTATTGATGATGATGATGATCTCGATTACAAGGGTGCTATTTCGCTACCTCTCGTCTCGAGGGTTTCTAATCTGTCTATCTCTTATGACTTGACCTGTCCCTCTTGGGGTGCCTTGCCCCTCCTTATATGAGTTGAAAGGACAGGCTTACATATAGAGTCCTAGTAGGATTAGGACTAGTCTCTCTTCTATTACAAGATGAATCCTAGTCCGGGTCTTGCTTCCCTTAACTGGAGTCGTAATCCTTGAACCGGCCCTCCAGGCCTCTCCGTGAGCCACCTTCCGCCGGGTTGCGCACTGGGCCTTCGGCCTTGTCGTCAAGGTCGACCTGGTAAGCGAGGTAACCCGTGAGCCGCCACATGATGGGCCGGGTCATACCTCCTGGCCGGGTCAAAATGTGGGGAATATCCGCAACATTGGCCCCCAGGTTAGATTGAATTTATTCATGGTAAGCTCCTGAAATAAGAATAATAAATATGCCAAGGGAAACGGCTTGCTCCACTAGTCGGCTTGTTTCAATGAAGTGGCTCCTCGAAAATCCGGGTCTCTCTTTTTCATAGCATTGGGCCGGCTTCACAATCCACTTGCTGATGTGGTTTCTTCATAGAAAAAATACGGATCATTGGACATAGTGGATGCTTAATTAGGATGAAAATATTGCTGATTTATGGATGTAGAAATTGCCAACTTGTGTATATAGACTCTGTCGGGTCATGACCATTGATGATGCCGGGTCGTGATCGTTGGCGCTACCAGGTCAAACAACTGGACTCCAGTTGAATTGATTAAATTATTGGGAATAAAGAAATCCATGTGATGTTGAGCCGTCTTTCAATTCTTCGGCTAGATAAAATTATTAGGAATAAAAGATCCATCTGATGTTGAGCCGGCTTCTAGGCCTTTCTATGAATAACTTGGAGAATATGATCTTTGCAAATCTCCACCAAGAAAATGAGACCCTTTCTCAAAATTGATGGCTTGAAGGTGTTCTTCAATTTTTTTATATATCCATATTACCTGTAGCCCCCAAGCTCTGAGATTATCAGTGATGACTTGGTGCTTTGGCGTAGAACAATATCTTGACTGTGTAGCCCCCAAGTGTCGGGTTGTCTTGCCTGCAGCAGCCTGGGACTTGTAATTGTCTTATACTTAAAACTTCAGCCAGTGTAGCCCCCAAGAGTTGGGTTGTTTTGCCTGCAACAACCTGGGACTTTGAACTTGGTTTTGAATGTTGTAGGTAGATAGCTTTGGAGAAATCCGGGTTGCCATCTGAGTCGCCAGTTATAAACTGAGTGCCTTGCATTTCACATGTGTAGCCCCCAAGGGCCGGCTCATCAGTATGTGATGGGCCGGGTCTTCAATTTGGACATTATAATCTTTTTAAACAGCTGAACACCGTAGCCTCCAAGTGCCAGGTCGCATGCCTGCAGTAACTTGGGACTTTGGAAAATTTGTAGATCTTGATCTGAGTAGTGTAGCCCCCAAGTGTCGGGTCGTTTGTCTGCAGCGACTCGGGACTTACATGTACTTCTCCTTTTGAAAAGAAAATCAACATATGATGTAGCCCCCAAGTGTCGGGTTGTATGCCTGCAACAACTTGGGACCGTGTGAGAATAATATAACCCATCATAATGCACTTCAGAAGTTCCCTTGAACTGATATTTATCTGACTTGAATGAAATCCTTGACCATGATTGTAATGCAACCCGATAATTTATCATTTGTACGAATATCCTGGAATAATGCCTTTGTGTTTGAAATGGAATCCCTGCTCGTGGTTGCGGTGCAACCCGGCAAATATATGTTTGAGAAATCCATAAGTGTTATAGTTTACTACAGAGCACAAGTTGGAAAAATCCACGAGCCGGTCAATTATACGACCCGGCATTATATGTGATAGGTCGGCTCAACAATATGTGATATACCAGCTTAGCAATATGTGATAGACCGGCTCTTCGAGAATAGTCATTTCTTCTGAGCTGGCTTGGAAAAACCTCAATCATTTAATACTGGTTATGATAAACCATGGTGAAGATCCGGCCATTTTGGCTATCAAAGATTTATTTGTTCCTGCAGAAGTTACGATGTAACCCGGTTTGAAGACCGGCTTTCTGCAACATAAACAAATATAGATATGTATGTATGATGCATTGTGCAATGATGCAATGCAGGATGATGTATGTATATGATGACAAAGTATAAAAATGCCTGCTTTCGAGGCTTGAAACTTGCTCCAATGAAACTAGCATTATAGCCCCTGGTTTATCCTTGCTTTCTGTAAGCCAGCTCTCACATGACCCAATCGATGTTTTAACCTGGATAAGTTCAGAGTCCATATGGATTGACTTATCAAGAGTACACGGGGTCGGAGTAGCATCTTGCAAACAGGCAGGTTTAACCAAGTTTCAATGAAGGTGGCTTAATAGCCCATGGAGTATCCTCACTTTCTGTAAGCCGGCTCTCACGTGACACAAGCCGGTGTTTTAACCTGGATAAGTTCAGGGTCCATGAGGATTGACTTATCGAGAGTACACGGGGTCACTTTGTTCGGAGAAGCAACATGCAGACAGGCAGGTTTAACCATATATGTATTGGCTTGTAGCCTAGTCAAGAGGGAAATTATGACTGGCTAACTCATTGAGTCGGGAGCCCCCAATTGACCTATGATCATGGAAAAGCTCAGCATAGGATATACAGGAGACAATGCTACTACTGCAAAACATCTAGGGTCTAGATAAGCCGGCTTTATTCCAGTGATCATAATGTGATGAACCAATAAGGTAGGATACCTATGTTTGAACAGCGCATCATGGCAGCTAGTCCTCTTTGGCAACCTTTAATTTTTCGCCAATAAGGTAGGACACCCATGTTTGAACTGCGCATCATGGCAGCTAGTCCTCTTTGGCAACCTTTAATTTTTTGCCAACAAGGCAGGACACCCAAGTTTGAACTGTGCATCATGGCAGCTAGTACTCTTTGGTGACCTTTATTTTTCCGCTAATAAGGCAGCAGCCCCCAGGATCGGGTTATCTTCCTTGCAATGACCCAGGGTTCTTGTATTTGTTGAAAACGACCAAATCTGTCGAGCCATGTCTATGTAGCCCCCGAATCTTAAGTCGACTCAAGGAGGTGGCTTGAGAGTCTTCATGCTTGGCTATGGCATAATCCGGCATAAAGTTGACAGTTGAACGATGGAATTTATTGAAATGAGACATGATGTGGCGAGTTTATGATCTTCGTGATGCTCATCGTATGTCCTCGGCAAATGTCGGGGCCAAACCGAGTGCATATGCCTATTGACTCATTCTTTGCTATTCTCACTTGGTCCGGCTCTCCTGGCTCCTCCAGGGCCATTTTTTTCTTTGTCGCTGGCTTTGAATTGCCAGTTCAACGGTAGCCGGCTCATCTAGCTTCTCTAGGGACGGTTCCTCCGTGGCTGACTCGCCTATTTCTTTGATGTGCTGAAGCAGACCGGATTGGGGGATGACAAGCCAGTGCGCCTATCCATTGGTCAACCCGGAGCGAATGGAGGCTGATAATAGATATATATTTCTTTTTTGCTCCAGCGTTGTTGGAGTACACCGGACCACGGAGACGGCGGCTTGCGCGCGTCCGTTGGGCGGCTCGTACAAGCGGGCACGGCCCCAACATGTTGATGTAGACCAGACCGCGGGGGCGGCGGCTCATACGGGCGGGCGCGGCCCCGCCGTGTTGATGTAGACTGGACCGCGGGGGCAGCCACTTGTGCGCGTCCGTTGGGCAGCTCGTATGGGCGAGCTCGGCCCTGGCATGTTGATGTAGACCGGACCGGGGGGCGGCGGCTTGGCGCGGACGCGCCCGCGGCGTTGCAAGCTGGTGCGGCCGCGAGAGTCGATCGCGGTATTGGAAACAGGCGTGGACGCGCGAGCCGGTCGCGGCTTTGTAAGTCAGCTTGGATGCACGAGTCGGCCGCGACGTTGTAAGTCGGTGTGGACGCGCGAGTCGGTCGCGGCTTTGTAAGCCGGCGTGGATGCGCAAGTCGGCCGTGGCGTTGTAAACCGGCGTAGACGCGCGAGTCGGTCGTGGTGTGTTGATGTAGACTGGACCGCATGGGCGGCGGCCTGCACGCGTATCCGTCGGACAGTGCAGCGTGGACGGACGCTGGCGCATGATGATATTGGCGCGTGCTCCGTAGTTGGTGGTATAACGCCACGCCACTTTTGTAATAAACAATTGTCCCGCGTAAAAATATTACAGGCCAAAGAAATTGTTCTCAAAGAAATTAATATGTACTGATAAAATAAATAAATCGGATAGCACCTGAATTATTTAGACGACGGATGATTCGTGTGTACTTCCACAGAAATGTCCGAGACTTGCTGTAGTACTTCGCTGTATATTTTTTAGCCAATCAATAGACTGGATAAAGCAATTTGCAGTCGGCTGCCAACTCCCAACCGCAGACGGAATAAAGAATTTGTATTGTACCAGGATTGGTATTAGGATCAGATTAGATCGCTCCCTCCTAGTGAATCTCGCGTGGGATAGTAGCAATGAGGTGGCCATTGTTTATCAATTAAACTTTGAAATCCGTGTAGCACTAGTACTAGATGTACTTGTAGTTTTTTTAGTCGCCACGTGAGGAGCTCTTAGGGCATTCCTCCGCGCACCACAATTAGGAGTACTTTGGGGACGCGGAATCATGGTCGGCTTGCTGTCTGTCCTTTTTATTCTATGCATCTGATCTGCATCCACAACTTTGTGGCAGTGCATAGGTCTTCGGCCTTGGTGCGTGGCCTCTTTGGTTTTTCTTTGAACGGAAACGAGGTCTGCTTCTCTGTCGGTACATTTTTTTTGCAACAACTGGAGTCCATGATTTTGATCGGGGAGCTGTGCATTGCTTCCGATCTAGATTTTTGACTCCATCGGGACATGAGCCGGAGTTGCACCGGCCGCCGCTTCTTTTCCATTATGCATGTGAGTAGCGCTGCATATAGATTAGATCGTCTAGAGTTTTTCCTTGAGCTTCTCGTGATTCAGCTGGCAAGCATTGATGGGTGGTGTTGAGTCCTTGGCAGATCATGGTGGCCGCACTTCATCTTGCCTTTGATCGGTGCCGACCCATGCTATCGCTGAAACTTTTCAATCTCGACTGATGAACTTAAAGTCGATGTTGATCCTTCTGAGCTGATTTTTTCCTCATCTGACCAATCGCGAACTTCTCGGTCCCTGAAGGACTTCCGTCAGGAATACAACACGAACGTGTGCAGGCCCCACGGTGGGCGCCAACTATCGTGGTTTTGTCATGGCAGATGTCCTCGTGAGAGAACTTAGGTGTGAGGCCATCGCAACTAGGTGGCGGCTTGAACGGGGTTGGTCGGAATCGAGAGACGCGAGTTTTACCTAGGTCCGGCCCCTTCAATGGAGGTAAAAGCCTACGTCCTGCTTTGTGTGTATTGATGATGATGATGATCTCGATTACAAGGGTTCTATTTCGCTACCTCTCGTCTTGAGGGTTTCTAATCTGTCTATCTCTTATGACTTGACATGTCCCTCTTGGGATGCCTTGCCCCTCCTCATATAAGTTGAAGGGACAGGCTTACAAATAGAGTCCTAGTAGGATTAGGACTAGTCTCTCTTCTATTACAAGATGAATCCTAGTCCGGGTCTTGCTTCCCTTAACTGGAGTCGTACTCCTCGAGCCGGCCCTCCAGGCCTCTCCGTGAGCCACCGTCCGCCGGGTTGCGCACTGGGCCTTCGGCCTTGTCATCAAGGTCGACCCGGTAAGCGAGGTGACCCATGAGCCGCCAAATGATGGGTCGGTTCATACCTCATGGTTGGGTCAAACCATGGGGAATATCCCCAACAGATAGCTTCATGCATCTTCCACCAAGTGGCAGCACTTTTTGCAAATTACCGAAGAGCATACTGGACCATCTCCTTCCTTGCAACAAGGTTATTCTTTAGGTGATCCTCCATGTTCTGAATCCATTGTTCTGTCTCCAAGGGAGTCATCGATCCAGAAAATACGAGTTCATCTTCATTCACCATCTACTGGGTCCATGGGTTTTGGGATGAGATGGGTAAGAGAGAGGTATAGAGGGATGGATACATACTAAAATTAACAAACAACTCATTGGCACAAAAGTTAAAACATCAAATCTCAGGTCCACACGTTCATAAACTTCAATCAATTCTATAGTATCGCCACCCACATAAGGTTGGAATGGTCGATACTCTAATCGCAAAAACGTTCATATTTATTCTCTCATGGTGGGGCTACTACAAAGCTAGATTATCCATGTCTTCATCTTCAATGGGCTTCTTCTGGTCATGCTTGATCTTCTCAAGTTCTTCTATGGGATCATCCCTATTGACGCGGAGTTTCCTGTGTCGTCCCTATAGTTCTAGAAGTTGGTTCTTGAGCTTCTGGATCTGAACATCACCAGCATGTGCCATGGCCTAAGTATCCTTCATTTCACGATGAAGCTTCTGGATCTCAAGGTGTTTCTTCTCCTGATTGGCTACCTTCAGCTTCTGGGCTTTAAGGTCCTCACGAAGTGCTTCCCTGTCAAATAGAGCTTCCAGAAGGTCCATTTGAAGATTCTTGACGTAATGCTCCAGTTCTTGATTATACACCAGCAGAGGTGAAAACTTCATCTTCTGCTCGTTCGTCAAGATGATGTGTGATCCATTAGCCTTCTGCCATCCTAACTTTCCAAAGTAATGGTTGCCTAACTCAACACGATGATGATACCTTAAGCGTGCAATAGCATCATGGACGGCAGTGTTTATGCCCATATCACAGTCATGGTTTAACGTCCATAGTTGATGTCTTCAGTCTTGGGGTCTTCTTTACGACCAAAAACTTGAGTCTTGACGCCCCATGATCCAGTCTTCCTCTTAGTCACCTTGATCTCAGGTATCGGCAGCTTCAGCATTAGGACAAGTTCCACGAGGAATGAGCCTCCGAGAACATGCTCGTAGTGCTCTCTTTCGTTCAGGATGTAGCTCTCCATCTATAGTTTGAAATAAGGAAGGTTCGGTAAAAGAATTAAGAGGTTATGAGAGTAGTGTAAAATAGAAGTTGTTCCTATCAGGGTCTTCATATTTCTAAGCAATTTTCTAGGGTCGCGTCCTACAGTCAACATGTACTCTGATACCATCTTTGTAGTGACCCGACCCAAAACGGTCAAGTCTCTGTGCATTCTATGCCATCCCTGGATCAATACGCTGGCACACAGTACTTCGATGAAATACCATAACATCACATGTAAAAATAAATACCGTAGATCCAGAGTATACCTTATATCAAGGCGGAAACAAAGCAATAGGGGTGTGGAGTCCCATCAACGCCAACGGCAAGTTGAGTGTAGACCGTAACCCTATATCGTACTCTTACTCGTCGTAGAAATATCTGCAACATAAGACATTGCAGCCATGTAGGTCAGTACATTGAATGTACCGGCAAGATCACTATAAGAAAAAGCAGATGATAAAAACTATTCTATATGTAATAAAGCTTTGTGGCTCTGGGTCTGAGTTTTTGCATAAAAGCTGGTTTTTGTTTTCTTTTCCCTACAACAAAGGAATATGAGGAGTCTTCACTATGGAGTTATCAAATATGACATGGTTCCGCCAACCGATGTCTCATAGCCCACAAGTATCATAAGTTGCCCACAATTATTTATCAGTCCTGTGTTGAGAGTTCAGAGATAGATCCAAGTCCAGAGGCTCAAATTGTCCGTAACGGGGGACACGACTAATCTATTAGGTTTTAACTCTACAGAGTGTTGTGCACTTTATCCACAAGAATCGTTCCCTCCTTGTAAGTCCTCGCACTTTCGGGTGTTTGAGAACAGGATGAACGAAACATGGTCTTTCAAAGAGTTTCCCTTACCACTACCAGTGCCCATCCAATCCTAACGCCGACTACATCTCGTAGCACTGATCCAGCCAGAGTCCCAACAAAGATCAACAAAGCCAGAGCCCATAATGACTTGTGGCTGCAGAGGTAAGCTTCCGGACCTGAAGTATTCTTCCATCTCTTTGAGAATGGGTGAAGCTTTGTGCAAGATGTCATGGAGCTTCTCCATTCATCCCGGCCATCCACTGGTTACTCCAGGGTGCGCATCAAATCCATCCTTCACCCAGCAGTGTGTATTGAAAATCTTGTCTCAAGTCTCAAAATGATCTTGAATATGTAGGCCTTCAAGATGCCATCATGAAGTAGTCATCTTTGTCGTGGAGTCCTCCTTCTCACACCAATCACGAACACTCATACAAAACACCATCTACTTTAGCATAGCATTAAAATAGCTAACGTTCCCGAGGCTTTAGTAACAAGGAGTGGTTTCCTACCTCATGCATTCTGCTCAACTACAAGAATTCAATACCACTACTGGATGGATTGTTGAAAAGGTGACACTACATGCAAGTAAAACATAGGTAAACAAATGGTCGAAGTGAACTTGCCTGGTAAGTTGGTGAAGAAAAAAAACATCGCTCTCAAAGAAACTTGATAGAACTATTCGTCACGCTCCGATGAAATCTATATTATACAAACATGACATTCACATAAGCATTCACTCTAGCAATCATTCTAACCACCAAGGAACAAAAGCAAATACTAAACACAATAGTGTTGTAATGAAGGAAATACTTAAGACAAAAGTTAAAACAACAAAACTTTGTCAAAAGCAACTAGGAATAGTTTTCCTATAAATAACCTATTATCAACAGCAACAAAACATCAAACTATTGACTTAACATAACGTATTTTAGTAAATCTTTTACTAGCAAAAAAGAATTACTTTTGAAGAACAATTAGAGAAAGTAAGAAGAGTAACACACTAAACAACATAAGTTTTTGTCCAAATAAACTTAACACCAAAGAAAATACTAAAAACCATAAATCAACAGAAATGAAGAACATAAAAAATATATAAAACAACTAACATAACAGAAAGTATTTGTCATAAAATTTTATTAGCAAAAGGAAGTAATTCAAAGGCTTTTATTAAACTCTTCTTATGATCAAAACAAGGTTTCTTTCAAATAAAAGAAATAAAATACTAAAATTATTTTTCAACAGCAAATAGAGTACCTATTGTTAACTAACATAAAGTAAACAAAACTTGTCAGAAATAACAAAAGAAAATAATTAAAAGCAATTAAAAGTAAAGGAAAAGGAATTAACTTAAAACTAATGAAACCAGTACTGTTTTTGCTAAACCCTAATTTAAAATAATCTAAAAATAAATCCCCAAGTACTACTAGATAAACCATTCATCTAGTGACCAGTAGAAAAACGAATCAATCAAAAATATGTTTTAAAACAAAATTTATAAGCAAAATAGTGTTTGAATCAAATCTGTTTGAATTCAAATTTAAATTTTCAAATATGGTCAAACTTGGCATCTACAGAAACTAGAATAAAATTGTGACACAATGCAAAAAAGAATCACTCAAAAACATTAAAACCCCTAAAAGTTATAACATTTCTAAAAACAGAAACTATTCTGGAAATAAAACAGAAACTGAAAAAAAACAGATGCTACGGATCGGACAGAGGGCTATGTGGGGTTCTGCCATTGGCCTAGAGGGGTGCGTGCACGGTGCTTAGGAGCGGACGGCCGAAACTTAAAAGAAAATGGTTCGGGAAATAAAACTAAATCTGCGTTCTAATCTAATGTGTTGGATGCAAATCCGAGGGTGGAGGTGGCTCGGGGCTTACACGGGGAGGCGTGGTGAAGTTTCTCTGGCGAGGTGACGTCGACGGTGGCTCAGGCTCGATGCGGCCGACGGCTCCCGAGGGTCTCCAGCGATGGCCATAGCTCCGGTCGATGCGGCGGATGGCGGCGGAGCGAACGGTGGCATCGGACGGTGTCGGGGTGGTCTAGGTGAAGCGGGGCTTCGGTAATGGCAGGTGTGTGGATGGCGGGGAGCTCCAGTGGTCAAGGGAGGCAGTGGAGGGTTCTGGTAGGTGCGGTCGCCGATTGTGGAGCGATGGGTGGTGGCGGCAGGGGCTGGGGTGGAGCGAGGTGACGGCGACGAGCCCATGAAGACGTCAGTGGAGGGGAAGTCCAATGAGGTAGAGGGTCGGAAGAGGGGGCTTCAGGCGAAAACAAAGTGCGGGGCTCCTCATTTTATATGGGGCCTCGACTTGGAGCAGGGGGTGGCGTAGAAACGGCAAGGGAGCGACTCAGGATCGGATCCGCAGCGGATCTCCGGCGAGAAGGAAAGTGGAGGGAGGAAGAAGGAAGGCGACTAACGGGATTTAATTTGGACGGTGGGTCCCGCACGTCAGCGAGAGCGTGAAAAAGGAAAGGGGGGCGGTGAACGATTCAGAGAGGATTCGCGCGCGCTTGCCGCTGATTGGGCCGGTAGGGCTACGACAGTGGGCTAAATGACTCGCCCATTTTTCCCATTTAAAACAAACACAGAGAAAGTAAAATAGTTTTCGACATAAAATCAATACGAAATATAGGCGTATTATATACCAAACTTTTCAAAAAAAGATTTCCTAAAACATGAAAAAAATTCAAAGTCAAACAAAGTACACAGAAAATCTGAAAATTCAAACAGTGCTACTATTGCAATAAAACCCAATAAAATTATTTTTGAAATACCAAAATGATTTCAAATTCATTTTTCTCCATTTTTATATTGAAGGGAATCATTTTACCCTATTTTCCATATATTTTATTTTGTGGAGAAAAAGAATTTGAAAACCACTCCAAAATTGCTTTGAATTTGAATTTCAACTCTTTTCCAAATCTTTTCTGACTTTCCCCTTGATCAAATATATGTCAAATGCCCCTGAGGTTGAATTGTCATATTACTTCTCTCATTTTTAATAACTTTTTTGAGAATTTGAAATATGGAAATTCAAATAATTTCAAAGGGAAGTAGTTTTCAAATAACTTCAGGCTTTCAAAAAATGTTTTCTGTGAAACTTCCAACTCTCTTTCTTAATTTTGAAGAAGTCATTTTATCTTCTCTCATGAAACTCATTGAGTTGCATAAAGTTTCTCGTTGGAAAATATTTCAAATGAAATTCAAATCATGTTCAAATTCATTTTCATTTCTTTTAATGGAAGAAGTCATATCATCATCACTCTACTGTTTTGTGATGAATTGAATTTGAATTCATTGAGGTCAAAATGCAAAGTGAAAGTTTGGGAAAGTCATTTCATTCCCTCTCATTCAACTTTCAAAAAGTTTCAAATTCCACTCAATTTCACACAGTCAATCACACCAAAATCAAACAAACAATCATAACTATTTATTTAATATAACATTCCAAAATTTAGAATTTTGGGATGTTACAAGAAAGCCGAATAATATTCGTTTGTAGTGTTGCCACTATGTATAGTAACAAACTCATAGCCGAAATCCAAGCTATCGCTCTTAGTGGATCATTCATTGGCGAACGGTGTCCTCAGCATAACATGAAGAAGGGTGACGATGCCACATTTACACGTGTAAACAGATATATAGTAGCAAAGGTCGTGGCACCAGCCGGAGGCTGTAACACCTTGTTAAGATATACAACATAGATTTTTGGCATAATCTCACCCACCTTTTAACTAAGTTGCTCTAGACAATTTATTCCGCAAGCGCTATCAGGTCTATTAAAATTAACAACATGGGGTTGAGCATATCAAACATAACTTTCACTAGAATTTTTCAACTCCCAAGTCTTAAAAGACTTTCGCTTGTGCAAAGTTATACTTGGTTAATTACATTTCATTTAAAAATTGTCCCACGACAAGTCTTAGTTGTCTAAACTAAAGAAAACAAAGGCTATAAAATTAGTTCAGCTACTAGAGGAAAACCTTAGTATCAACTATCAAGACTTACTCCCATCTACACATATCACACATACAACTACTACATCTACTCTAAGTATCCAAGTGCAAAATACGGGGGTCGTAGGACATACCTTCATGGTTGCGAAACACACTTCTCGTCCTTACTCTTGTATTCCTCGTTGTCTTGGCATAGATCAACTCCTCTGAAAACAAAATTCAAACAAACTCTAAGGGGCTAAAATGAAGAACAAGAGCAAAGCCAAGCTTATTCTATTTTTTGGTTTTTCGGTTTTTGAAAGCTAACTTGCAATCGAAAAAACACAAAGGCAAAAACAAAATAAAAAGCAACATGTTGGAACAAACCACCACGAGTGTTTTGAAGCTCCTTGTGCTTAAGTACAACCTCATTACAATTTATTCAAATACCGCCACATCTTGATGTAGAAGTGGTGATAACCTCCCCCAAGCTTAGGCTCTTGCAAGCCCAAACCGGCGAGATCGTTGTGGCGGTTGGTCAGGAGCCCCCTCCTGCCTCCAGTTGGAGAAGTCCAAGTTCATGTTGGCGGCCGTGCCTCTCACGGACGATGCGAGGTTGCTCATATCATGGATAGAGCTCTAAAGGTTGTTGAGGTCCGCGTAGGTGGTGTAGTCTTGTTGCGGTTGTTCCTCCTCTTTGTCGGTGGCGAGTTCTTCTTCATCTACTTGTTTAGGTTCTAGTCCTTCTTGGTTAAAAGTTGCATCTCCTTCCTGTGCAACATAATGCAATTGTCCATTTTCTATGGAGAAATGGTTAGGCATAGGTGTGGGTAACAAGTACACCAATCCAGGAATTTTGATACAATGACGGCCATTACGAACTACTACCATACCAGCGCTAGTAAGAACACGAATGTTAACTAGGGTGTTACCGACAATCGGGCAGAGGTGATTATAGTTGAGGCCAAGGGAGTTGGCCAACATGGTGATCACTCCTCCACACACGATATCTCAACAAAAGTGACGTTAAAGTCTTGCTCAAGGAGACGGAAAATAATCCTCTCCTCCTCATATGCATTTGGCATTAAACCAACATTGTGCGAGAGAGTACTAAGAAACTCAAGCATCAATCATTCATAAGTCTCACATCCCTGATAAACAAAATGATGCAAGCCGACGTTATGACAAAGCAAATTAAAATTATGAGTGATACCTAGCTTGGCGAGAGTATTCGCACAAGCCCATTTAGTTGCTTTGATCTTCCTTGTAATGAGCTTTTGGAACTTCTTCCTTGCTCCATGGTCGGTAAAGATGATCCCCTCAGTGAAAACTTGTTGCGGTTGTGTGGTGGATGAACTCGAACCACTGTGTACGCTTGAAGTCCTCCGTGTGAACATATACAAAACAATTTTTCAGTCCAATACAATGAAACAACAATGATCCTACGGTACTCACAACATAATACTCCTCTTAAAACATCAACAAATCCATGCCAAACTCAAGTTTAAATCTAAAATATGCATATCCTAGACATGGCAATGCTAGGCATGTAGAACATGGATTCGTGAAAAATAAATTGGGGATCAGATGAGTAACGTATCGTAGATCGATCACACGGAAGGAGTCGAACTGAGAATGAACGAGTAGAGAGATCGGGCATAGTTTTGCTAGGGTTTGGAGGAAGAAGAAGAAGAAGAAGAAAAGAGAGAGATGGGGGCGATTTACCTCCTTCGTTGGGCTTATTGGAGCTGCCGACGTGCAAAACGACCGCTCATAAAGGCGCAAGCGCCCGCACGGAACACCGTATTTAACCTGGTTTGACTCACCTTTGCATGCGTGCAAATGAAAAGACCGCTGAAACGGGAGCCGGCGTCCGTTTAAAACATCGTTGTTCGTTCTGTCTATTTTGTGCTCCTGGTCGAAGATGTCAAACGACCACTCGGACGGGTGTGTGCACCCGTTTGGAACATCATCGAACACTCTGGACTTGGTGATGGTTTCTGCAAAGAATCGAAACGACCACTCGAACGGGCGTGTGTGCCCGTTTGAAACGCCGTCTTTCTCTCTGTTGCCTTTGGCCATTTTTCGCTGGAACCTCTTGCAGGTCAAATGACTGCCTGTGCGACCGCTACGGCCGTAGGAAAGGTCGTCTTTTTGTCAGTTTCTTCTAAAACTTGCATTTTTATTCATTTTCCTGCGGTGTTTGTTCCATAGCAATACATAGACATATTTCTAGGCATTCAAACATCAATCATATAAATCATCTTGCACAAGGCTAGGCCTTCATTAGAACTAGCCTTCCAAACTCAGTTCTTCATATCGAACTTCAATCACTCTTTTATTAAAAACAAAAACGTACTTGCCTAGTTTATTCGCGTGGGTTGCCTCCTCTAATGCGCTTTTTTCGGTCGAATAGCTCGACCGTAGTGGTCATCAAGGTGGTGCCAGAACACCAAGACAGTAGCTTCTGGCATTCAAAATGATGCCACCTCATGTGTAGGTCTTCAATTTCTTTTTCCTGGGGAAATGCCTTATAAAAGGATCTTTAGCTGGTAAATCAAAACGAACATTCCCCTCAAATACATTTATCACAACTTTGATAGTCCTTAGAAAAGGTCAAATTATAGGAGCAATTGTATCTTCAGGCACATCTAGTATATCAAGATCAACCATGATAGGGAAATCATTAATTTGAACAATAACTCCATGCTTAATTCCTACTGCCTGAGTAAAAGTAGAGTTAGCCATATCAATATAATCTCAGTATTAGCATAAACCAAGATTGAGACTATCATAAACAGATTTGGGGATAGTGGAAACACTTGCCCCTAGATCACATAAAGCACTAAACTTATTAAATCCCATCTCAATCTCTATAGTAGATTCAAAAGCATCCTTTTTTTAGCTGGTAACTTACTGAATAACTTTTTTCTATCATCATCAAGTTCACGTACCTTGGTTGCAACTTGTTCAACAAAGACATTATATGCCTCATCATTAGTTACCTCCGGTAGTGGATACTTCATGGATATCATCTTGACAAAATATGCAATGGTATAATTGTACTCTGGCACATGGCTTCTGTCAAGTACTTGTCCTTTCTATTCATTGCTTCTTACCATTTTAACTTCTTCAATCGGGTTAGGCTCCGATTTACCTGCAAATTTAACCAAAATCAAGGTTTGACTCTCTGCTATCTTTGCCACTTGTGCCTCCATATTCTTGAATCTGGCTTCAAGTATCTGCACAACAATTGTTAGTCCAACAACCTTACCGGTCAATTGACCAAGTAAGTTATCATGATTCTTCAAGAAATTCTTGAAGTGTTCCTTCTGCTCAGTCTAGCTAGCAATAAAACTTTCAGAGTTTCTTCAAGAGTATGTCTATTGCTACCATTAGCTCCATTAAAATTATTGGATGCTCCTCCATTACTTGGATCGGGAAGTTTAGGAGCATAACCATTATTTTTCCAATTAGGATTATAGCTATTATGAGCAGTAAAATTCACATCACTAGTATCTTCATTAGTGATGGCATTGACATTTACCTCTTTCTTTACCTTTCATCAAAGAGATAAGTTCTTCTAGCTTGGTTGTCAACTCTGAGCTATTTTCTTCTATGGCATTCACCTTCTTGGTGGTGGTTCTTTCAACATGCCATTGGGCATGGTTCTCTTGCATAACATCTAGTATCTTCTTGACATCTTCTATGGGCTTTCCCATGATTGTTCCTCCTGCAGTTGTATCAAACATAGTTTCTGACATGTGATTCAAGCCATTATAAAACACATGAAAGATTAACCTCTCCTCCATTCCATGATTGGGGCAATTTCTTATAGCTTCTTTCATTCTATCCCATGCAAGCGCTAGTGGCACACGTTCCTCTTGCTTGAAATCTGATCTGAGAACGCAATTGCATAACTTTTGCAGGTGGACAAAACTTAGATAAAAATTTACCGCAACAAGCAGCCCAGGAAGTAATGTTGCCTTTAGGCAAAGCTAAAAGCCATTCCTTAGCTTTTTCTCTCAAAGAGAAAGGGAATAACCGAAGTTTCAGAGCATCTGGGTCATAATCCTTTATGCGTGTCATGTTGCCCTATTCAGTAAAATTATGTAAATGCATACCTGCATCTTCAGAAGGAGTGCCTCCAAATTAGTCATGTTGAAACATGGAAAGTAGGTTTGATTTGATCTCATATTCTGCAGCTGCAACATCAGGTTGTGTTATTGGTACACACATGAAATTGTTGCTAGGAGTAGCAAAACTCCCAAGATTACGAGCCATAGTAACTTTTTGGTATTTTCAACTAAAAGCCTTGCAACAAAATAAAAATTAAACTAAAAAACTCAAAAGTAAAAACAAAAACTGAAAATTAATTTTAATAAAAACTCTAAACACAAAGACTAGGAATACTAAACTCCTCCCCGGCAACGACGCCAGAAAAAGGGCTTGATATCTCCTTTTTATTGATCCGGTATTGGAACACGAAAGGGTATCCCGCACCTATTTCCCCAGAGGTGACCCTGGGTATCGAACCCATGAGAGGAAGACTCCCTTGAAGCAATGGTCTCTAGCAAGCTTATGTTAAAGTCTCAATCCATCTTTAGACCGGATCAACAAGCAAATTGTGATTCAACGCTTATATTAAAAAGAAGGTATGGGGATGAGGTCTTAATGCTTACAACCATGTATTGGTGTTGGGATAAAAAATAATATTAATTTGTGCTCGGGAACTCAACCATCAATAGGTGTTTGGTTCGTATCGGAGTGGGGGATGTGTCCAAATAACATCTTGACCAACACGAGTTCTGCATCAAGAATCAGTTGTCCTACCGAAGGCCCTATCCGTCTCGCGGGGTTGCCCCGGTAATTAAGATAATAATATCATACGAAAGTATTGGGTGTTCAATGACTACACCTCATGAATCCCCAAGTTTATGATCCATGTTACCCTACTAAACCTTACTGTCACCAGTGTTTGGTATAACACTTCATGGTCCCCTCGCTCCTAGCCTCAACGGTGCTCGATCTTCATGATCATGGGTACCTACAGGGATGAAGATTGCGGACAAGACAAGAGACACTTCACGAAACAATTTTATTTCACACATACAAGACGTTGTGTCAAAGACTTCCATTGATCCCTTCACCAAATATCTGGGGTTGCAAGGCTCATGCCTCACCCCATAACTTACTGAACAACTCACACATGGATATCAGATCGCGAGAAGAAATCATTGAACAACACATCTTGGGATTGATTGATTGCAATATGTCTTACAATGGATGCCTTGTGCGATGCACGATTACAAGTATGAACTAGATGAGAGAGCACTATGGTGGTGGACATGGCTATGGAGATGAAAATGGTGGCGGCTAGGGTTTGTGGATGAGGATGAGGATGAAGAGGTTCTGGTTGTGCTCCATGTTGTTCTGTTAACATTTTGACGGGGTCCCCTTTACAAAAGTTGTTCAGGTGGACGACCTGCCTCGGTTTCCACACCAAACAACCCTGCAAACGAGCGCGTGTGGTCGCATGGAACGCTGTCTTTGACTCTGGTGGCCTACTGGCGCCTCCTGGTGACTTGTTTCTTCTCCATTCTCCTTCCTTTCCTTTCTCCCACGTGATTTCTTCCCTTTTTAGCCCATTTCTTCTGGAAAAATATCTAAGAGAGGATTTGTGGAATCCTTTGCATTCATTAGTCATTAGTCGCAATATCGGAGCGAATATCTCTTTTTTAGTGAAATATCTCAGTTTAATCATGGTTGAAATGAGTGTAAAAATATCACTCATCATAACACAAGCAATATGTTCAGACCCCGTCGTTTTATCCTTAATGGCAACAATACAAATACGTGTCTTGTCCCCTTCTGTCACTGGGATATAGAGTACCGCATGATTGAACCGACTACAAAGCACCTTTCTCACTTAAAATAAATTAATCTAGTTGGCCAAACCAAATAGATATATCGGAGAGAAATACAAAGCTATAACAATCATGCATAATAAAGTTCAGAAAAGACTCGATTACTTTCAGTGAATAATCTGATCATAAACTCACAATTCATCAGATCCCTACAAACATACCACAAAAGAAGATTACATCAGAAAGAACTCCAAGAAGATCGAGGAGGACATGGTATTAAAGATCAAAGAGATATAAGAAGACATCTAGCTACTAGCTATGGACCCGTAGGTCTGCGATGAACTACTCACGCACCATCATGGAGGTAGCAAGGTTGATGTAGATGGCCTCCGTGATCGATTCCCCCTCCGGCAGAGTACCGGAAAAGGCCTCCAGATGGGATCGCGGAAGAGCAAGCCTTGCAGCGATGGAAAAAGTGTTTCGGGTGTCTCCATATTGGTTTGGGAATATATGTGAATTTATATAAGTGGAATTCGGTCAAACGGAGTTGCATGGGAATCACGAGCTCAGGGGCGCGCCCTACCCCCCAGGGCGTGCCGGGTGAGCTCGTGACCATCCCGTACGTCTTCTGGCCTCCTCCCAAACCTTCTAGGGTCTCTTTTCGTCGAGAAAAAATCACCTTAAAGTTTATCATGTTTGGATTTCATTTGGTATTGCTTTTCTAAAAATTCAAAAACACGCAAAAAAACAGGAACTGGCACTGGGCACTGGTTTAATAGATTAGTCTCCAAAAATAATATAAAATAACATATAGTTGCATATAAAGCATTCAATATTGATAATATAATAGCATGAAACAATCAAAAGTTATAGATACATTGGAGGCGTATCGGCATCCCCAAGCTTAATTCATGCTCGTCCTCGAGTAGGTAAATGATAAAAACAAAAAAAATGATGTTGGATGCTACCTAGCATGTGTATCATGTAATATATTTCCGATATAAATATTGAGAAATGATGAAGTAGTTGATATCGACATAATAATATCCATCAATATAAGAAGCTTAACCATTACTTTTTAAAAATATACGGTCCTTAACAATGTTATCCCAACTCATTTTATCATATTAGCATGGCATGACTCCGTCTTCACCACATATGTATAAATCATGAGCACCCCAGTGTTAAACCATTCAATTGGATCGTAATTCTAACGTGCTTCGGCATTTTCAACTGCACGCAATACATGAGCATGAGCCATGGATATAACACTATAGGTGGAATAGAATGTGGTGGTAGAGATCAAAGGGGAGTAAAAAAAGGAAGAAAGTCTCGGATCAACTAGGCGGGTCAATGGGCTATGGAGATGCCCATCAATCGATATCAATGCGAGGAGTGGGGATTTCCATGCAACAGACGCACTAAGAGATATAAGTGTATGAAAGCTCAATGGAAACTAAGTGGGTGTGCATCCAACTTGCTTGCTCATGAAGACCTCGGGCATTTGAGGAAGCCCATCATCGGAATATACAAGCCAGGTTCTATAATGGAAAAAAATTCCCACTAGTAAATGAAAGTGACAACTCAGGAGACTCCATATATGAAGAACATGGTGCTGCTTTGAAGCACAAGTGTGGTAAAAAGATAGTAGCATTACCCCTTCTCTCTTTTCTCTCATTTTTTGTTGGGCTCTTTTGGCCTCTCTTTTTTTGTCCAGAGTCTCATCCTGACTTCTGGGGGAATCATAGTCTCCATCATCCTTTCCTCACTGGTACAATGCTCTAATAATGATGATCATCACACTTTTATTCACTTACAACTTGATAAAAACTATACAAGATGACTCTATATGAATGCCTCTAACAGTGTACCAGGATGTGCAATGATCTAGCGTAACATGTATAACAATTATGAACGGTGGCTTTGCCACAAATATCATGTCAACTCTATATGATCATGCAAACCAATATGATGATAAACACACAAGTCATGTGACAGAACGGTGGAAGTTGCATGGCAATATATCTCGGAATGGCTATTTTGAGGAAGATCTAAGGAGGCTTATCTTATCACGGGTTTTGGATGCACCGGCGAAGTTTGCACCAACTCTCGAGGTGAGAAAGGGAAATGTACCGTACCGAAGACGCTAGCAAATTGTGGAAATGTGACAGTGCGTATAATACATGAACTCACATTATTCATAAAGAACTCATATACTTATTGTGAAAGTCTATTAGCCCTCAAAGAAAAGTACTACTCACATGACCTTAGGTAATTGGTTGGTAGGAGTTAACCATCGCGCGCATCTGATTATAACAGCATTCAAGGATTTCATTTCAGACATAAAAATGCTCACACCTCATCACCATGCCATGACCAATACTTAGATGAGAAGTTAATAACAAGCTTTAATACCGATATTTCTACTAACCAATGATCATGAACCAATATCCTTTCATATTACTACATCTATATAATCAAGCCATACATTTCATATTTAGTGATCCACATGAAAGTTTTTATTATATCCCCATTGAATACATATCCTTTTTGGACTAGGCTTATAACACGTGCACATTACCATTACTATTTATTAGACTCTCAAAAAGATTTAGTGAAGCATGAGAGTGCAATCATTTCTACAAAATATAACCACCGTCGTGCTCTAAAGGATATAATTGAAGCACTAGAGCAACTGCCTAACTCAAAAGATATAAGTGAAGCACATAGAGTATTCTAACAAATTATGATAAATATGTGTCTCTCTCAAAAGGTGTGTCCAGTAAACAATGATTGTGGCAAACTAAAAAGAATACAAACTATAATACACGATGCTCCAAGCAAAACTCATATCATGTGATGAATAAAAATGTAGCTCCAAGTGACATACCGATATATTGTAGACAAAAGAGGGGATGCTATACGAGGCATCCCCAAGCTTAGACGCTTGGGTCTTACTTGAAAATTATCTTGGGGTTCCTTGGGAATCCCCAAGCTTAGGGTCTTGCTGCTCATTATTCCTTCATCCATCATTGCCTCAACCAAAACTTGAAAACTTCAACACACAAAACTCAACAGAAACCTCGTGAGATCTGTTAGTATAACATACATATCATAAACTTTAGTTACTGTTGTAAATAGGTTAATATTAAATTATTGCATAATGTCTAATATATTCTAACTTCTCCATGACTTATGCCCTCCGATATAATCCATAGCATCATTAAAACAAGCAAACTATGCAAGCAAAAAACATAATATGTCTAAAACGGAACAATCTTTAATGATCTGTACTAAAACAATACTTTGGTAACTTAAAAATTCTGAAAAATTAGTACAACCTGGGAAATTTGTATATGAATACTATGTAAAAAATTCGGATAAAAAAGATACTCCAGTAAAATTTGTATATGAATACTATGTAAAAATTCAGATCAAAAAGACACTCCGGTAAAATTTGAGAAATTAAATACTGGGCGCAAAAGTTTCTGTTTTTGCACAGAATCAATTATACTATCATCCAAAACATCCCAAATGCTTTACTTGGCACAAATGCTAATTAAAACATAAAAACACAATCACTAAAGTAGAAAACTTTGTGAACTAACAATAACAGAAAGTAAAAGCAAAAATTTAAGATAACTATCGGGTTGCCTCCCAACAAACGTTATTGTTTTACGCTCCTAGCTAGGCATAATGCATAGTTTCAACTATTGCCATCCTTCATATTAATCCCATAGGTGGCCCTCATAATAGATTCATATGGTGGCTTAATTCTCTTCCTAGGGAAGTGTTACATCCCTTTATTTAATGGGAATTGGAATCTTATATTACCTTCTTTCATATCAATAATAGCACATATGGTTCGTAGGAAAGGCATACCAAGTATTATAGGACAAGAAGAATTGCATTCGATATCTAGCACAACAAAATCCACGGGAACATAATTTATATTAGCAAGTATGAGCGCATCATTTATTCTACCCAATGGTTTCTTAATAGTGGAATCCGCTAGATGTAAATTGAAGGAACATTCATTTATTTCGGTGAGACCTTACACATCCCATAAATATTTAGGTATAGTAGAGATGCTAGCACCAAGGTCACACAAAGAATTACATTCATAATCTTTAAGCTTAATTTTAATAGTAGGTTCCCATTCATCATGCAATGTTATAGGTATTGACACCTCTAAATCAAGCTTTTCTTCATGAGCTTTTATCATAGGTTCTACAACATGTTTAGTAAAAGCTTTATTTTGTTTGTAAGCATTAGGTGAATTAAGCGTGGGTTTCAACAAGGAAATACATTCAACCAAAGAACAATTATCATAATTAAATTCCTTGTAGTCCAAAGTAGTGGGCACATGACTATTTAAAGATTTGACCTCTCCAAACCCACTTTTATCATTTTTATCGGTAAGATCATCACCCTCCGAACAATTGGGACGCCTTCTAGGTAAAGTTGACTCATCTCCAGTCCCTTTTTCATCCAGTTTTATATTACTAAACAATTAAGCAATAGGTGAAACACCAATGATTTTAATATATTCATCGTTACTAGCAAGAGAATGTGATTCTAGTTTAGCGGCCATCTTATTTACTAGTGTGGTTTGCTTATCAGAAATCTTTCCTATCAAATTTAAGTTCGAGCAAGTTGAGATTGAAGATTGGCAACCTCTTGGTTAACTTCATCAATTTGTTTACTAATAGCATCTAGCAAGGTAGAGTGTTCTTTTATTTCCTCAACAAAGAATTTATTGTGTTTGTACCATGAAAACATGAATTTTTTTGTAGAGTTTTCAATTTCAGCCGACCTTTTATAATAAGAATTATCATAGAATCTATCCTGAGGCATAATGCTAGAGCAAGCAAACAAAAAATAATTTTGTGTTTTGAATTTTTTTATAGAAGTGGAGGGAGATGAAAAAAGATAGGCAAATAAAAAGTAGAACAAGTGGATGATAGTTCGTATTAGGAACCTGGTCAGAATTTGATGATGTCTCCCCGGCAATGGTGCCAGAAATTATTTTTGCTACTTGTGAGTTACGTTTGGGATTTTCCCCGAAGAGGAAGGGTGAAGAAATATAGTAGCGGATAGTATTTCCCTCGGTGAGAACCAAGGTTATCGAACCAATAGGAGAACCACGCAGATTCTCGTCGTCAGCACCTACACACACAAAAGCAAACACTTGCACCCAACACAAGCAAGAGGGTTATCAATCCCTTTGAACTCGTTACATGAAATGATTAATTTTGATAGTGATAGATATATAAAAGAAAAATTAAATAAATTGCATCAAGGTATATTTGTTTTTTAGCAATATGATTAAATAGACCCGGGGGCCATAGTTTTCACTAGAGGCTTCTCTCTCGAACACATAGCATACAATGGGTAGTCAAGTTACTGTTGGGCAATTGATAGAAAAACGCATAGTTGTGATGTTATACATGGCAATGATCATGTATATAGGCATCACGTCCATGAAAGTAGACCGAAAGATTCTGCATCTACCACCATTGATCCACCAATCGATCGAATCCTGCCTGCATCTATGGTATTCAGTTCATGGCAAACACAGTAATGCTTCAAGCAAGATGACATGATGTAGAAAAAGTAAGACAAGCAATATGTTCAAACCCCGTCGTTTAATCCTTAATGGCAACAATAAAAAATATGTGTCTTTTCCCCTTCTGCACTTGGATATAGAGCACCGCAAGATTGAACCCACTACAAAGCACCTCCATCACTGAAGATAAATCAATCTAGTTGGCCAAATGAAACGGATAGATCGGAGAGAAATACAAAACTATAACAATCATGCATGATAAAGTTCAGAAAAGAGTCGATTACTTTCAATGAATAATCTGTCATAAACCCACAATTCATCGGATCCGATCAAACACACCGTAAAAGAAGATTCCATTGGATAGAACTCCAAGAAGATCGAAGAGGACATGGTATTGAAGATCAAAGAGAGAGAGAAAACCATCTAGCTACTAGCTATGGAACCGTAGGTCTGTGTTTAACTACTCATGCATCATCATGGAGGCAACAAGGTTGACGTAGACGGCCTCCGGGATCGATTCCCCCTCCGGTAGAGTACCGGAAAAGGCCTCCAGATGGGACCGCGGAAGAATAGAGGCTTGCAGCGGCAGAAAAACTTTTTCGGGTGTCTCCTTGTTCGTTTGGGAATATATGTGAATGATAGAAGTGGAATTATGTCAAACGGAGTTGCGTGGGAGTGACGAGCTTAGGGGTGCGCCCTACCCCCTAGGGCGTCCCGGGTGACCTCGTGACTCTCCCGTACATCTTCTGGCCTCCTCCTGAACCTTCTAGGGTCTCTTTTGGTCCAGAAAAAAATCACCGTAAAGTTTCATCGTGTTTGACTTCGTTTGATATTGATTTTCTAAAAAGTCAAAACACAAAAAACAGGAACTAGCACTGGGCACTGGGTTAATAGGTTAGTCACAAAAAATGATATAAAATAGCATATGATTGCATATAAAACATTCAAGATTGATAATATAATAGCATGAAACTACCAAAAATTATAGATACCTGGAGACGTATCAGCGGCGTGGGTGGATAAGCACGACCGTGGCGATGAGCTAGCTGGGGCAGAGGAGCTCACGGGCGAAGGGTGGAGGCTAGCGAGGCACTACAGCGTTGTCGACCTGAAGAGGGTCAGAGCAAGGCGACGGCTCCGGGAGAGGTGACCAACCAGGGTGAGTGGTGGGGACTGATAACCCAAAAGTATAGGAGATCGCAACAGTCTTCGCTGGTAGTATTACACTCTGATTTATTGATTCGACACAAGGGGAGCCAAAGAATATTTGTCGGCCTTAGTAGTTGAGTTGTCAATTCAACCACACCTGGGATATCTCTCTGCAGCAAAGATTTAGTAGCACGACAAGTAATAGTAGTAACAGTAATAGTGACAGCGGCAATTTTGTAGCAGTTGTGGCAGTAGCAGCAGCAGTACTAACTTAGCAAGATTCAGTATATGTAAAGCGTAAGCACATGGACCGGAAATGGATAATGATTTAGATGACATCAATCATGTAATAGTTACACACTAGGGCGACACCGAACTAGCTCCAATTCAACAATGTAATGTAGGCATGTATTCCGTATATAGTCATATGTGTTTGCGATAAGAACTTGTATGACATCTTTTCTCCCACCCTCCCGTGGCAGCAGAGTCCTAATGGAAACTAAGGGATATTAAGGCCTCCTTTTAATAGAGAACCGGAACAAAGCATTAACACATGGTGAATACATGAACTCCTCAAACTACGACAATCACCGGTAAGGATCCCAATTATTGTCATCTTGGGGTATGCGGATCATGACACGTAATAGGTGCATACAAATTGCAAGATAGGATCCAAATCACTCTTATATTCATGAAAACATAATAGGTTCAGATCTGAAGTCATGGCACTCGGGCCCTAGTGACAAGCATTAAGCATAGCAAAGTCATAGCAACATCAATCTTAGAACATACTGGATACTAGGGATCAAGCCATATCAAATTAACTCAATTACATGATCAATCTCATCCAATCCCATCACCGCCCAGCAAGCCTACAAAGGAATTACTCACTCCCAGTGGTGAGCATCATGGCGGTGTTTGTCTAGGATATAACCCCAGGGTGTGACCCGCCCTACTGGGCCGGGTTAGTCTAATGGCGACTCTGGAAACATGTTCAAGATGGGCCCTGTTGTGAAGATAAGACAAGTAAGGCGGTTACTAAGTAAACCGCCAAGCGGCCCAAGCGTGTGGTGATGGCGACTCAAGGCCCACAGGGCAGAAGACGCCAGAAGATTCCTTGCTTAAGAGGCAAGGAGTGGTAGAGACACGATAGGTTACGAGTCATAATATGACTCGGACTCTGTTGTAAACCCTAGGGTCTTGACCTGTATATAAAGGCAAGCTCCTAGGGCCGAAAGACTTAAGTTATTCCCCCTCGAAAGCTAGGTTAGCGATTCCGCACCCTTGTAATCGAGATCACCATCAATATAGACACAAAGCAGGATGTAGGCTATTACCTCCATCGGAGGGGCCGAACCTGGGTAAAACTTGCCTCTCGTTCCCGTTTAACCCCTTTGAGTCGCCACCTAGCGGCGATGGCCTCACAGCTAAGTCCTTGCACGCGGACATCTGTCGTGACAAAACCACGATAGTTGGCACCCACCGTGGGGCTCTCGCCCGGTGGAGTTGAATTCTCGAAGGGAACCTGTCCAGGGTTCAGGAAATTCGTGGTTGACCAGATGATCAAGAGTCGCCGCGACAAGATCTACATCGACGATCCAGTCTGGGGCACCGAGGCCGGCTCAGCTGAGCCCCAATACCAGGTCTCCCTTGGCAGGATCGGCGTCGTGGTCTCCGAGCCGGACATCTGCGCCAACACCGACAAACCGTCTCAGCGCGCACGACCCGGCCAGGATCAAGCCGTCCGGCATCATGCGTTCATCGGCTTTACTCAGGGAGTTTGTCTCTCGGATGAGCCGGCGGGCAGCGGCGATGTCCTTGTCAACTCAGATGGCGATTCTTCCATGGGAGAAACTGAATCGATTTGTCCTCTCTATGATGGCAGACTCGGAGGATCATTGGAGATTGAAGCCCCTGAGGAATTCCATGAGTCGCCTCGTCAGGTTGCTGTCTACATGGCAGGAACCGTGGCGGCTCAAAACCCGCCCGCATCCGGAGCGGTGGGTGGATCTGGCGGGTCTGGCAAGACACCGGCTCAAGCCATGACGGATTTGATGGCTGAGATGGCAAAGCTCGTGGAGAGTCCTCTCATGGCGGAAAATCAGGAAGAACATAACACGGAGTTGATCAAGCTGCGAGACCAGATGGCCGAGTTACAGAGGGAAATCGATGCTGAGAACGCTAGGATGGCGGAGCTACATGCTCGCATACATAATGAATCGGAGCACCTTAAGGCTGACGCCTGGTAGTTAGGGCTTCAGAGAGAAGCATTTGAGGCGGTTTACCAAAGGAGACATCGGAGTCGGGTGCCACTGAACCTCGAGCCACAATAACTCTTCAACACCCCTCAGCAGACGCCGGGGGCTGGGCAGCCGCATGGAAATCAACGAAACGAGCCGCCTCAGCCACCACCGATTCCCTCACCACCACAGCGTTTCTAGACACCACGGTGTCATTTTTCTAACCCTGTTGACAATGTGTTGGCTGCAACCCGGCATTTGGAATCACTACCTATTCTTGGAAATACCCCTGTTGATGTTGAGGCCAGAAACGCCATAGAGATGTTGAAAACAGTAGTGGTGCAGCAAGCACAGTATTCTTACAGTCGCAATCGGATGCACTCCACTCCATATGCTAGTCACAACAAGAGTCGCCATCTGGACTCTCCGGCTATTTCTAGCAGTAGGCGCAGGCAGGAGCCTCAAGTTTCCTTGACCCGGCCTACTCCATTAGGAGCTCAGGCGATTGTTCACGCGGCTAGGGATGCGTGGCAGGAAGTGGCGGAAGCAGCAGCACGGGCGATTCAACAGCTTCATCCTCAACCCGGGGCTGGGACCAATAGTAGGATGATTGGGATACCTTGCCTATCTCCAGCTCTCCGTGCTGAGCGTATGCCCAAAGACTTCAAGGGGCCACGCAAGGTGCCAAACTACACGGCGGATCTTGAGCCGGCGGCTTGGATCGAAAGCTACGAATTGGCAATGGATATGTTGGATGTCAGTGATGCCGTGTGCGCCAAGTACTTGACCATGATGCTGGAAGGACCGGCTCGAACATGGTTGAAGAACTTACCGCCCAACTCCATCAACACTTGGGCAGAGCTTAAAGAACGTTTCATCAAGAATTTTTTGGGAACGTGCAAGAAGCCAATGACGATTGTGGAACTTCAACATAGCGTCCAGCATGTAGATGAGTCGGCTCATCATTGGCCTCACCGGGTCACAGAAATCATACACTCATCAGATAGTATTACGGCGGCTCAAGCCGTCCTGATCCTAGAAAATAATTTCCACTTGCAGCCGCAGGTCCAGAAGCTCGGGCAGCTCAAGCGTAAGGTACATGACATGGGTGACTTGATGGATGTCCTCACCAGATACGTCGAGTCAGACAGCACGAAGGATCCCAACTCGGATGAAGACAAGACCGGCAAGGGAAGGTGGAAAGGGCCAGCATAATCATGGTGGTAACCAGGGAACCTAGAGTAATACCGGCAAGCGGAAGCAGCGAGACGGCGGGTCAGATTTTGTGGCCAACACTAATGTTGGCTTCAAAAACCAACACCGTAATGGTCGCCCTGGAGGGACTTATAATGGAAATAAGCCTCGTAATTATGAGGAAGCACTCAAGGGACCGTGTCCCAAACACAGTACCCAGGACAAGCCAACTACCCACTCATGGCAGAACTGTTACATCATGTAGGAGTTCCGCAATCAGGCTTACAGAATAATCCTGGAGGCAATGGTGGAGAACACCCGGGTCAGCACGGTCCTGGAGGGTCGTAGGGTGGCTCGGGGGCTAGGTTTCATCATCAGGGAAATCATGGCAATGGACAGCATCCTGGCCAGGGCAGTCAGCATAATAACCAAGGTGGATTTCAAAGTAATCCCAAGCAGCTGAATAGCGGTCAGTACCACTAGTACCTGAATCCCTGAATAAAATTCATACTCTAGAGGGTTTTACAAGAAAAATTCTAGATCTCCAAGAAGAAAACAAGCCGGCCTTGGAACATTTGAGGCCTTACTATACTTAAAGCCACCGGCTCCTTTTGTAATTTCCCCCCCATGCAATTTCTGTATATACTTCTTTATGTTTCGAGTATAATAAAGCCGGGGCTCTTTTTTCTTTCAAAATTGCAAATTGAGCAGGAATCTTTATTTTTCGAAACACTGGGCGCTTGGGGGCTTCCAACTCATTGAGTTCAGCTTTCTCACCTTTGCGACCCGGTGAAGAAACGTCATAATTCTTTAGGCATTTGGGGGCTTCCAACTCATCGAGTTCAGCGTCAACACCCTCTTGACCCGGCAAAAAAGACGCCACATATGGTTAAACCTACCTGTACGCTTGATGCAACTCCAATCAGATGACCTCGTGTACTCTTGACAAGTCAATCCTCGTTGGACCCTGAACTTACCAAGGTTAAATTATCGGTTTGAGTCATGTGAGAGCCAGCATACAGAGAGCTAGGATAAACCATGGGTTATCATACCCGCTTCATTGAAGCAAGACTTGAGCCTCGAAAGCCGATCTTTACGTCAAGACTTGAAAGCCGGCAATTTTTATATGATCTGATATCATATGCATACATCATTTGCATTGCATCATCGCATCATTACATCATACCTGCATATTCATGCTTGTGCGGAAAGCTGGTCTTCAGACCGGGATACATCATAAACATCTGCAGGAACAAATAAAGGTTCTTTGGCCGATCCACACCATGGTTTATTATGACCAGGATCAAATGATTGGAGCCCTCAAAGCCGGCTCCAAAGAGCTGGTCTATATTTCTGAGCCTCGAAGGCCAGTTTGTTATTTGCCGAGTCCCACTGGGCTGGCTTATTAACAAGTACTTCACATTGTTATAAAAATTATGCTATCACCACATAATGCTTTCAGGTACGCCCTGTTCTCATTGCCGGCTTATACAGGAATGTCCGGATTGTTAGCTGCAGTCAAAACAATGACAAACGCAAAATTTCTTGCCTTCCTCAATGTTATTGAGAAAAAACTCAAGACTTGAGCTTTGAAAGCCAGTCTCTCTTTGCCGAGTCTCACCGAGCCGGCTTATCAAAATTATATTATTTACTTCGGCTATCACAGTAATTTTCAGGTACAATATTGCCGGCTCATACTTGAGCGACCGGGTTAAGCAATTGAGTTCACATTGTGACCAGTTGTTATACGCCTTCAACATCGTTGGAGGGAAGGTTGACAAAATTTGAGTCTCAAAAGGCCCAAGACCTTCTGCCGGCTTATTTTGCTCAAAACTTTCCTGTCAAAACATTCATTAATCATAAATATAGAGATGTGCAATGACAGGCTGAAAGAGTAGCAAAATGATATCAAGCCCAGAAGATTAATATCTTACACCAACAAAGGCGCAAACGTGCACGATGGCACGACGAGGTATTTCAAAAGTTTTTTAAGCTACCCCTATTACAAGCTCAAGAAGCCACAAAATATTTGGCCCCATACTCGGGGGCTCGTGCCATCTGGCTGGCGACTTAAAAAGTTCATGTCATCATTTTGGCAACTCGCTTTATGTACCATCCAGGTTAGCTGCGGTCTGATCCTTCGCTTGAGATGTCTTTGGGTTATCCGCCACTGGGTCTTCTGGTTCTTGTAACCGAAGATTGCCCGCATCCCAGTTACAATGGGTTAAAGCGTGGAATATGGCTTCGTCATTAAGGATGGAATGTGGGTCAACTTCAGGGGCGAAGATGTGCTTACGCCGTTGAGGAGTTAGATTCACCGATTTAAAGGTAGGCGAGGGAATCCGTGAATGGTTGGCATCATAAGCCGCCTGATAATTTTTCAGCTTCATTTCAGAAACCAGCTGGGTGGACAATACTCGAGCAGCTTTGACGCAAGATGTGTAGTCGCTTTTCAGTAAATTCTGACCCATCAACCTTAAACTCGGGGAAGCCCTTTGCCATTTCTGTCGGATCAAGCTCTGCTGAGTAAGCTAGAGCCCGGCTCAAAGAATACATTGTGCCAGAGTGGGCGGCTGACCTTTTTAACTCCTCAATTTGCTGCGAGATGGTGGAAATACATTCTAACACATTTTTGATAAACCCCAATGGCTGCTTATCCCCCATCACTACCTGGATTGCAAGGTGACTCCCAGCATAGAGTTTCTCTATCAGTGAATAAACAGCCTTGAGCATCAGCGGGCTATTATCATGAAGATTGCTAGTCCGGGGGCCTGCAAGATAGCATCAATACACGAGTCTCCAGGTGATTTATATTCGTATCTCAAGAAGACTAGAAGTCATAGATACTTACCAAAAACAGCCTGGGTCATCTGGGCAATGTGCCATTTTAACCCGGATAGCTCCTCGGTGATGGGCTTCAGTTGGCCCTCGGCATCTTCTGCATGCTTCAGCAGAGCCGCCTTTTCAGCTTCAAAGGATTTTTTTCTCTTTCAAGAAATTCGCCTTGGTGTTTTTCAGTTCTACCAAGGAGAGGCGAAGTTTTTCTTCAATTTTTGCTCGGGCGGCTTGCCCCATTTCCAGGTCCTTTTTCAAGCCAGCTGTGTTTGACTCGGTCGTCTTCAGAGTTTCCTGCATAGTAAGAGGTATTATAACAAGTCCCAAGCAGATTGCAAGCAATATATCTGGCACTTGGGGGCTAATGTATGCAAACTTTCCTCGAATGCATCATATGGAGAGACCCGCCTCATCTCAATAAGATGAGCCGGCCCTTGGGGGCTACAAGTCGAAATTCTTCTATCAAGACCCGACTCATCTCAAGGAGATGAGCTGGCCTTGGGGGCTACAGGTCGAAATTATTCAAATTATCAAGACACGACTCATCTCAAGAAGATGAGCCGGCCCTTGGGGGCTACAGGTCGAATCAATCACAATATTAATAAGACCCAGCTTATCTTAGAAAGATAAGCTGGCCCTTGGGGGCTACATAAGGATATATGGTATAAACAAGTGAAGAGGAGTATACCTCGTATTTATTCTTCATCATGCTAGCAAGGCCGATTTCCATCTCTCGGCTTGTAGCAAGGCGGTCCAAAGAGCTAGCATGTAGCTCTTCTGCGCTGAATTTTTCATAATCTGGGACCTCCAGCTTAGTCTTCCCCTTCTCAAGCAGCACTGTTTGATCTTTAGCAACAATCTTTGCCAATACTCTAGAGGCCACAGGAGCGGTGTAACTCGCCCCACTGATAATGACTTCCTCAGGAGCATCTTCGGTTGGCTTTGGAGGACTGGGCGGATTAAGATTGGTCGCTGGATTGGTTTCAACATCCGTGGCATTGGTGCTTGCCGGCTTAGGAGGAGGGGGTAAGTCAGTTTGGATTTCTTGATGATCTTCAGATCGATCAGTATGGATTTCAGGAGCCCCCGAATCAGGGATCTCGGGCTCAAGGACCTCAGGGTTGGTGGATGACCCGTCAGTTTTCCTTTTCTTGGCCTTGGCACTACAAAACAAAGGAATCAATATAAGGCATAGGCAAAGAGAAAAGCCTATTTAAACAAGCGAATGATGAAAGGGAAATTTACCCGGGATTGATAAAATAGGGTGCTAGTTTGGAGGCAGTCGAGTCGCCCGATGAAGGTGGCGACTCCTGATAAACCGAAATATAAGGATCAATAGTTAACATATCAAGTAAGTTCTCTTTGAAGGACTAGAACATCAAATACCTCAGTTGGTCCTTTTTGGGCGGTTGGCTTATCGGGCAAGCCGTCAACAAGATCACCATTCCCACTCCGGGTCCGACGCTTTGATTTGTGCTGAGTTTTCTTCAAAACAAAATTGAGGTCCAGATAAGCATCCGGGTGAGAGAAGCTTACTTTCCGAACAACCCTCCTTGTTTTCAATGGAGGCAAGGATTCTGAGTCGGAGGAAATAGAAATTACCTCAACATCGCCTGCACGGCTTGTCTCAACATCGCCCTAAGAAAAGAAGGCATCAGCTAGATTCGATGAAGTACGGACAAACTTAAAATCTACCTCTGATTGAATATCAGTTGCAATTGTTTCGTCCATCTGAGATGGTCCTTCAGTGGCTGCCTTATTCTTTTTCCTACGTGGGACAGCTTTGGGTTTATTAGCCTGAGTTTTGCCTCATTTCCTACCACCAAAAAGGAGACTTGGCCTGGAGAAAATTGACAATCAGAGCAAACAGATGAAGGTTTAAAAGCTAAAAATACAATATTCATAAAACCAGGTAAAGGTATCGAAGACTTTTTACCGGAGGAACCGGGTTAAGAGCATAGAAAGGCTTCAACCCGTCTTTGCTGCAAGTTTCTTGATTTTCACCCAACAACTGCTTCACGACCCGGTTTATTTCCTCGGCATCTAAAGAAAAATTGTTGTACCAATAGGCATCATTTAAATCCCCGGAATAAGTGTGCATTAAGTTGCTGCGGTGGCTCAGTGGCAAGATTCTCCAGGACACCCAGCACCGGGTTAAATCGACTCCAGTTAGCCCGTTGGCTAGTAGAGCCCTCAACTTTGGGTAGATGGGAGCGTGTTGAGAACGCTCCTCTTGAGGAGCCCAGCCAGGAGGATCGAAATCCATTGGAAGGCGGTTGGGTCTGTAACCCGGCAAGGGGTTCTCGTCAATAGGGCGGTGTTCCAACAAAAAAACCAAGTTTTATTCCACCCCTTACGATGACTTGGTAAAGTGGCAGCAGGAAAGAGGACGTCTCTCCGCCTCTGGATCGAGACCCCGCCAAGTTCTAGGCTAGGGTCGTCTGCGCATTCAGTCTGCCGGTTCAAATAGAAGAATTCCCTGAAGAGGGAAACAGAGGGTTCCATTTGTAGATACACCTCACAAAACACTTGGAATTGGCAAAGATTGGATATGGAGTTGGGACCCAGGTCCTGAGGATGAAGGTGGAAGAAATGCAGAACATATCGAAAGAATTTTGACCCGGGAGGTGAGAAACCTCTGAGGAGATGGTCCAAGAATATTACTACTTCTCCTTCCTTCGGGTGTGGGATTTGTTCTCCAAGGACAACCCGCCAACCAATTACCTCTCGAGGCGGTAGAAACCCCTAATCTTGATAATCTTTTAAAATGGTGTCAGAAACCTGAGTGGCCACCCAGTTGCAGACTTTTGATTCCGACATAATGAGTCGCCAGGATAAAGCAAAAGGGGGCGGCTTAAGCAAATGGTTCAAATAAGATGATCTAATTATCTACAATGGAAAAGCTGCTTTGTGAGGAGCCGGAACCTTAATACAGCAGTTTAACGCATGGCGGGTTACGACTATTGAGCCGACAGGAGTAAGGGCGACTCACGCTAAAAACCAAAGACCTCTAAAATTTTGCTATAGTATGGGACAAACAAGTTTCTACCAGAGCAGCTATGTTTGTGGATCTGAGAATATTTCTAAACAGCAAGGTAATTGCTAGACCTAATAGCGGAGCAGGGAAGTGCTGACAGTACAGTTCATCAAATGCTCAGACATATTAGAGTATGCTATGCGTAAAACGGGGCCGTCACCCTTACCGCTCCATTCTCATGATTAAACTTGCGGGGTCTACACATGAAACCGGCAATAGAGATGAACGGAAGAAGAACTACCGAAGAACGCGAAAACTCTGACGAACTACGATAGATCTAGGTCAGGGGAGAAGACTTACCTGAGTGATTACTGATGGCGGCGAAGACATGCGGGTGGCCCCCGATGAAGGAGAAATGCCACTATGGTCTCAGGAGCGGTCACCAGCGACGAGTAGGTTACGACGGTGGCGCAAGGAAGCTTCGGGATCAAGGAAGAAGAGGCAAGGAAATGAAGTGAAAAATGAGAAGGGGACGCCCCTGGTAAATATTTAAAGGGAAGGAGCCCGAAGAGGCAACTGACGAGTGCGACAATCGAGGAAACGCGGTAAATTTTGGGAAACAAAGACACCTCGATATTTGGGATAAATGGATACACTCAGATTCGCCATGATGTCATTTTTGGTCTCCTGACTTACTGGCGGGTGACGTCACTAATGGACAGCGTAAGAGAATTGCGAAGGTTGGAAATACTGCAAGCCGGCATTGTGTGATCCATGAAAAACACAAATCAGATGATGAGCCGCCAAAAAAGGGAAGAGAAATTGACATGAATGAATTCAAATCAATCTGGGGCCTAATGTCGGGGATATAACCCCAGGGTGTGACCCGCCCTACTGGGCCGGGTCAGTCTAATGGCGGCTCTGGAAACATGTTCAAGATGGGCCGTGTTGTGAAGATAAGACAAGTAAGGCGGTTATTAAGTAAACAGCCGGGCGGCCCAAGCACGTGGAGACGGCGACTCAAGGCCCACAGGGCAGAAGACGCCGGAAGATTCCTTGCTTAAGAGGCAAGGCGTGTTAGAGACATGATAGGTTACGAGTCATAATATGACTTGGACTCTGGTGTAAACCCTAGGGTCTTGACCTATATATAAAGGCAAGCTCCTAGGGCCGAAAGACTTAAGTTATTCCCCCTCGAAAGCTAGGTTAGCGATTCCGCACCCTTGTAATCGAGATCACCATCAATATAGACACAAAGCAGGACGTAGGCTATTACCTCCATCGGAGGGGCCGAACCTGGGTAAAACTCGCCTCCCGTTCCCGTTTAACCCCTTTGAGTCACCACCTAGCAGCGATGGCCTCACACCTAAGTCCTTGCATGAGGACATCTACCGTGACAAAACCACGACAGTGTTGATGAAGTAGGGTTGGTGAGACGACGGTGACGAATCCCCCTCTCCGGAGCCCCAAACAGACTCTAGATCAGCCTTCCTGAGGAAGAACAGGAGGTGGCCGCGGCTCCGTATCGTAAAACGTGATGAAATCTTCTCTCTATTTTTTCTCCAAAGATGTGAATTTATAGGACTGGAATTAGGGTCGGGGGGACCACATGGGCCCCACAAGCTAACAGGGCGCGCCCGGGGGGTGAGCGCGCCCTGTTGGCTTGTGGTCCACAGGCAGCCCCCCTCCGGTGGTTCTTCGCTCGATAATTCATTATATATTCTAGAAATAATTCACAAAAAGTTTCGTCCAATTCTGGGAACTTTTATTTCTGCACAAAAATAACACCAAGGTAGTTCTGCTGAAAACAACGTCATTCCGGGTTAGTTTCATTCAAATCATGCAAACTAGAGTTCAAAACAAGAGGAAAAGTGTTTGGAAAGGTAGATACGTTTGAGACGTATTAACTACCCCAAGCTTAACTCATTGCTTGTCCTCAAGCAATTCAGTTGATAAACTGAAAGTGATAAAGAAAGCTTTTACAAACTCTTTTGTTCTCGTTGTTATACACATGCTTATCTAGTGTCCAGGCTTTGAGCATAAATCATAAATAACCATATCCATGATAACAATTAAACATCATATTCACTCATGACAATACATAACCAACTAGCGAGCAATAATAAGATATCTCACATGCCAACAATTTGTCAAAACAATCATGATATAATATGATGACATGGTATTTTGCTAGCCCCTTCTGAGACTGCAAAATATAAATGCAGATCACCTCTGAGGTTCAAGCAGCGACTAAATATTATAATCCAGGGTAGAAAAGATCCAGTCCTGCACACATCCAACATTAAGTAAACTTAATGCATAAAAATAACAATAGTGCTCTCCGGTCTGGTGCTTTTAGTAAGAGGATGATGACTCAGAAATAACATAAAAGTAAATTGGCAGGCCCTTCGCAGAGGGAAGCATTGATTTTTAGAGGTGACAGAGCTCAAGGTTTAAAACAAGATTGAAATTATAATTTTTGGGTGGTGTGCTTTTCCTGTCAACGTCACAACAAAGGTTTTCAATATCTTCCATGTTAAACACATTATTGGCGGTTCCCAAGCGGAATAGTAAAGTTTACTCCCATCCACCATACATACACAAGCCATGGCTGACCAAATCCACGGATGCCCTCCAACATTTCAACTATCCGGGGAGTTTTGTTTAATTATTTTTGATTTTGCAGGACTAGGCATCCTTTTTACCAGCCTCTCTCCTTCAATGACAGGCGAATAAATGCCCATCTTGAGAATAACCCACTTAGCATGGAAGATACTGACCGCCCCGTCGCTCCATGAGCGGTACGAGCGCACAAAATAGGAGTTTATTTGACTATTAGAGGTGGCACATGCAAATTTACTTGGAATGGCAGGGTAATACGCATATAGGTAGGTATGGTGGACTCATGTGAAACAACTTGGGGTTTAAGGATTTTGGATGCACAAGCAGTATTCCCGCTTAGTGCAGGTGAAGGCTAGCAATAGATTGAAAAGCGACCAGCTAGAGATCAAAAATGGTCATAATCATGCATTTATAATAATTAACATTGGAAACTTGCGTGAGTAGGATATGAAGACTCAGAATTTAAACATTATGAAGGTTGCATTGGTTTTGAATCAACTACATGTTTGCACATGGGCCAAGTCAAGCCACTCGAATTTCTCAGAGGGAAATACAATACTACCATACCACATCATAACCATTTTAATACATGTTGACACATAAGATAAATCATTATCCACTCCTAGCTATTTAAGCATGGCATGAGAAATTATAATCTCTAATTTTCATCATAAACATGTTCACTCATGATATACTGAATCGAGATCGAACGAGCTAAACATATTTACAAAAACGGAAAACAAGAAGAGTTCATACCAGCTTCCTTTACCACGATCACTTCATCAAATATCGTCATTATTGCCTTTCACTTGCATGACCGAATGATATGATAATAATAGTGCAAGGGTGCCATGGACTAAGTTGGAATCTGCAGGGTGGTTTTATACAAAAGGGGAAGACGAGGTAATATTATCTCTCTGTTAGATCAACAATAATGCATGTGAGAGACACTCAACATTTTGATCGTGGTCTTATCCTTTCAACGACTCAACAAAAAGAAAAGAAATTCAGATAAACACACTGAAATATTTTTGGAGTTTTTGTTTTTCTCAAGAAAGCAAAATAAACAAAGGAAAAACAAGAACGAGAAAAATTATTTACACGGGAAAGCTCCCAACATGCAAAGGGAATCTTTTGGGTTTTTTCTTTTAATACTACAACTAATTAAATAGAAAGGAAAAACCAAAAAAGAAACGGGAAATATTTTTGGATTTTCAAAGTTTTTCAAACACACAAGAGGAAAGCGGAAAAATAAAGCTAACATGGATATACAATGAAAGAGGATGAACACCGACAATTTATATGAAGTGTGTGAACATGAATGTAATGTTGGTGAGAAATACGTACTCCCCCAAGCTTGGACGTTTGCCTAGCTTGGTGATCACCATCCATAGTAGCCATCTGGTCCAGGAGAGAAGTAGTTGGTCTGAGGTACTTGAGCGTCCCACGCCTGAGCTGCGGCCTCCGCCTCAGCCAACTCATTCCGGTAAGCAATTATGTCTGGTGGCATGATGGTGTATCTGTTCCTGGCATGATAGTTAAACAAAGAAGGTGCAGGAAACACAATAACATCGCGAGTCTCCTCACTATATACTAAGTTATAACGAATGTGCTACGGGGGTTGAGGTTCATCAATGAACTGATGATCTACCATGAACTGGTGATCAAGATAAACCTTAGGCAACAAATAATCAGTGGGGCATATGGCAACATTAAAAACGCTTTGCTAAGCGGGTGGCATAAATACCACCATGAACCTTGCCCTTGGTTCGGTTAAGATGCAAGCGGCGCATGACAATAGCTCCTAAGTTGTAAGTGTTATCACCATATAGTGCACGGCGCAAAATAGCAAGGGTGGGGGCACTATGACCACCACCCTGACCCATAGCAGTTAAACATTTCCCTATGAATACAGCGAAGTAATGCATAGACGGAAAATGTAAACTGGTGGCCCTAGCGTTTGATACGCCCATAGTTTCTCCCACAGTTAAGGTAAGGAGGAATTCCTTGAACTCCTCTGGTTTAGGTTCTCGCACTCCCCCGTCAGAGGGAACCAAGCATATTTCACAAAATTTAGCAAGTGGTATTTCATAATGTGTCGCATATAAATCAAAGTGTACCATGGGGGCACCGGGCCTATTTGTGAAATAGAAATTTTGCACAAAGGAATTTGTAAGAAGATAGTATTGATCACACTCATCTGCGAGGAAGTTGGTCAGCCTGGCATTTGCAATGAATTGCATAAACTCTTGGTAGAAACCTGCTTCGCTCATCAAAAGGTTCATGTGGCCATTCACTGGGCCTAACCTCCGTGTTGCGAAAGATGTTAATGTCTTGGTCCTGAGTTTTCCCAAAAACTCCTTTGGGGCTCCGGCTCGAAGAATCCCTCCTAACGAAATTCATTTTCCTAAGCACAAATTTCTGAAATTTGTGGGCCACAAAATTATGTGAATAAAACTTTGCAAGATTGGTAGCAATTACTCATAAAGGTACCTAGAGGCCATATCAAGCATTCATACTACTTGGAACTCAAAGACTTCAACATGCAGGCTCATTTTCAGTAGCACCAAGTGCAGCAAAATATGCAAAATATAAACCACTAAAGAAAAAACTAATTGGAGGAACGGGAGAGTCACATACCAAGGAGCAATTCCTCAAAACTGTTTCGGAAACGGAGTTCCGAGCAAAGAGATCAAAATTTTCAGTTTCGTGAGCTAGAACACGAGAGAGAGAGAGAGAGAGAGAGAGAGAATGATTTTTTGTTGGAGGTACGGGATGACATGAGCTGAAGGGATAAGGCAGGGGGGCCAGTGGGCCCCACAAGCTATCAGGGCGCGCCCTGTTGGCTTGTGGCCAACGGATGCTCCCCCTGACATGTTTTCAGCACCAAAAATTCTTAAATATACAAGAAAAAATCATGTTAAAATTTTGTGGCAATCTGAGACTTTTTATTTTTGGGTCATTTTTATTGCACGGGAAACTCAGAAAACAGGATAATCGTGTCATTTTATTTTATTTAACTAAAAATAACAGAGGGTAAACTAATGATACAAAAAGTTGTGCTTACTAAATTCATCAACCTCATGTCTTTCAAAAAGGATCCATTAATAAGGTTGATAAAGTCTTATTAATAACCGTTTCCGATTGACATGAAACCGAAGAATTTTTGTATAACACTAAGTTACCACAATGGGGATTTGCATATCCCCGACAATAAGAATATCATATTTCTTCTTGGCACTAGGAAGAGGAAATTTGAAACCTCCAATGATGATTGTGGCACTTGGCTCGATGACATTAATATTATTAACCAAAATTTGCTTCTTTGGAAAATGCACAGTATGTTGTTTGCCATTGACGTGAAAAGTAACCTTACTTTTGTTGCAATCAATAACAACCCCTGCATTATTTAAAAAGGGTCTACCAAGGATAATCGACATGTTGTCATCCTCGGGCATCTCAAGAATAACAAAGTCTGTTAAGATAGTAACATTTGCAACCACAACAAGAACATCCTCACAAATTCCAATAGGTATAGTAGTAGATTTATCAGCCATTTGCAAAGATATCTCAGTAGGTGTCAGCTTATTCAAATCAAGTTTTTTATATATAGAGAAAGGCATAACACAAACATCGGCTCCTAAATCACATAAAGCAGTTTTAACATAACTTCGTTTAATGGAGCAGGGTATTGTGGGTATACCCGGATCTCCCAACTTCTTAGGCACTCCACCATCAAAAGTATAATTAGCAAGCATAGTAGCAATTTCAGTTTCAGGTATTTTTCTTTTGTTAGTAATAATATCCTTCATATACTTAGCATACGGAGGCATTTTCAAAATATCAGTCAAACGAGTGCGCAAAAAGACAGGTCTAATCATTTCAGCAAAGCGTTCAAACTCCTCCTCGTCCTTACTCTTGGAAGGCTTACGAGGGAATGGCATGGGTTTTTGAACCCATGGCTCTCTTTCCTTACCATGTTTTCTAGCAACAAAGTCTTTCTTCTCATAACGTTTATTTTTGGGATGTGGGTTATCAAGATCTTCAGCATGTTCTATTTTCCACATCCCTATCATGATCTTTATTGTTATCTGGCTGAACATCTACGTGAACATCATCATCATTATTATCATTCTCATTATTACTAGGTGCATGTTCACTACCAGATTGTGTTTCAGCATCAGAAATAGAAACATCATCATATTTTCCAGCAGGTTTTTCTATAACAAGTTCACTAGAAGCATGCAAAGTCCTATCATTTTTCTTTTTCTTTTTTTCTTAGATAGACTAGGTGCCTTATCATTAATTCTTGAGACGCATGTTCAATTCTTTTAGTATGACCTTCAAGAAATGGGGGTTCCTGAGTCATTCTTCCTCCTCTAGTCATTACTCTAACAGCATGATCATTCATATTCTCATTTAATTCCACAAGCAAATCATTTTGTGACTTAGCAACATGATCTAGTTGAGTATGAACCATAGAAGCATGTTTACCTAGACCCTTAACACCATTAGCAATTCTAAACATCAAGTGACTCAAGCGATCTATCATCATAGCATTACGTCTTAATTGATCTTTGACATAGTTATTGAAATGTTCTTGCTTAACAATGTAATTATCAAATTCATCCATACACTGACTAGGTGTCTTAGTATAAGGTATATTACCTTCATTAAAGGATGGGAGAGAATTTACCTCTATTACCTGTGTCGGGGTGTCAAGTCCATGTATTTCCTTGATAGGTGGTAACTTCTTGACATCTTCAGATTTAATACCTTTTCCTTCATAGGTCTTTTGGCTTCTTGCATGTCTTCAGGACTGAGGAATAGAATACCTCTCTTATTTTGAATAGGTTCCGGCGGTGGCTCAGGAAGTGTCCAATTATTAGTATTTTGCAATATATTATTCAATAATTCTTTAGCTTGTCCAACAGTTTTTTCCCTGAAAGCACAACCAACACAACTATCTAGGTAGTCCCTAGAAGCATCGGTTAGTCCATTATAAAAGATATCAAGTGTTTCATTTTTCTTAAGAGGATGATTAGGTAAAGCTCTTAGTAGCTTGAGAAGCCTCCCCCAAGCTTGAGGGAGATTCTCTTCTTCACTTTGCACAAAGTTAAATATTTCCTGTAAAGCAACTTGTTTCTTATGAGCAGGAAAATATTTTTCGAAGAAGTAATATATCATATCCTGGGGACTACGTACACAACCAGGAGCAAGGGTGAGGAACCAATCCTTAGCCTCGCCTTTTAGTGAAAAGGGAAAAGGCTTAAGGATATAATAGTGACGCATCTTTTCCTCGTGAGTAAACAAAGTGACAATATCATTCAGTTTAGTGAGATGTCCAACAACGGTTTTAGTTTCAAAACCATGGAAAGGATTAGATTCTACTATAGGGATCAACTCAGGGTCTACAGAGAACTCATAATCCTTATCAGTAACAAATATAGGAGAAGTAGCAAATTTAGGATCATGTTTCATTTTCTCCATCATAGACTTTTCTTTCAGTTTGCATAGTAGTTTCTTCAAATCATCTCTATGATTACAAGCAAGAAAGTCCCTAGATACCTCTTCATCCATAACATAACCCTCAGGTACATCGGGCAATTCATATCTATTAGGAGAGCGAGGTGTAATAGGTGATGCAAAATCTTCATCAGTTTCAGCATTTTCAAATTCTCTAGCTTTAGCGATATGAGCATCAAGTAATTCATTCAGTGGCACCGTTTCAATTTCATCAAGTGTAGCAGTAGTATCATCATTAATTTCAGAAGTAGCATCATCAAGTTCATGCGATATATCAGAACGAGCAACAGGCGGTGGTGTTATAAGCTGATTCAAAACAGTAGGTGAGTCAAAAGCAGCTAGATGTCAATTCCTTACCTCCTCTCGTATGAGAGGGAACGATCTTGGTACGAGTATCTTTCAGATTCTTCATAGTAGCAATTGGATATCCTCAAGTTAACACAATAAATATAGCTATGCTCCCCGGCAATGACGCCAGAAAATAGTCTTGATAACCCACAAGTATAGGGGATCGCAACAGTCTTCGAGGGTGGTATTACACCCTGATTTATTGATTTGACACATGGAGAGCCAAAGAATATTTATCGGCCTTAGCAGTTGAGTTTTAAATTCAACCATACCTGGGATATCTCTCAGCAGCAAAGATTTAGTAGCACGACAAGTAATAGTAGTAACAGTAATAGTGACAGCAGCAATTTTGTAGCAATTGTGACAGTAGCAGCAGCAGTAGTAACTTAGCAAGATTCAGTATATGTAAAGCGTAGGCACGTGGAACGGTGATGGATAATGATTTAGATGACATCAATCATGTAACAGTACACACTAGGGCGACACAAAACTAGCTCCAATTCATCAATGTAATGTAGGCATGTATTCCGTATATAGTCATACATGCTTGCGATAAGAACTTGTATGGCATCTTTTGTCCTCCCCTCCCGTGGCAGCGGGGTCCTGATGGAAACTACGGGATATTAAAGCATCCTTTTAATAAAGAACCGGAACAAAGCATTAACACATGGTGAATACATGAACTCCTCAAACTACGGCAATCACCGAAAAGAATCCCAATTATTGTCACCTTGGGGTATCCGGAGCATGACACGTAATAGGTGCATACAACTTGCAAGATAGGATCCAACTCACTCTTATATTCATGAAAACATAATAGGTTCATATCTGAAATCATGGCACTCGGGCACTAGTGACAAGAATTAAGCATAGCAAAGTCATAGCAACATCAATCTCAGAAGATAGTGGATACTAGGGATCAAGCCCTATCAAATTATCTTGATTACATGATCAATCTCATCCAATCCCATCATCGTCCAGCAAGCCTACAAAGGAATTACTCACTCCCGGTGGTGAGCATCATGGTGGTGTTGGTGAAGTAGGATTGGTGATGACGACAGCGACGAATCACCCTCTCCGGAGCCCCAAACGGACTCCAGATCAGCCCTCCCGAGGAAGAACAGGAGGTGGCGGCGACTCCGTCTCGTAAAACGCTATGAAATCTTTTCTCTATTTTTTTTCTCTGAAGATGTGAATTTATAGGACTGGAATTAGGGTCAGGGGAGCCACGTGGGCCCCACAAGCGAACAGGGCACGCCTAGGGGGGGTGGGCGCGCCCTGTTGGCTTGTGGCCCACGGGCATCCCCCCTCCGGTGGTTCTTCGCTCGATAATTCATTATATATTCTAGAAGTAATTCACAAAAAGTTTCGTCCAATTTTGGGAACTTTTATTTCTACACAAAAATAACACCAAGGTAGTTCTGCTGAAAATAGTGTCAGTCCGGGTTAGTTTCATTCAAATCATGCAAATTAGAGTCCAAAACAAGAGCAAAAGTGTTTGGAAATTAGATACGTTTGAGACGTATCAGGGACGGCCAAGTAGTGCGGCCCATCGTCGGATCAAGCACGTTAACACTCTTATGGGTCGTGGTTGTAGATGGGCGAGAGGCAAATGTACCCTAACCGGGTCGGCCCACTAATTTTGACTGGGTCGGCCTTTTTATGTAAATGGGCCATTGTTGGACCTTGCCATGTGTCGATGTTTGATAGGCGCGTCTCGTCCATTGGCCGGATGACATTTGTCGCAACATGGAGCGGACACGTGGTGCCATTGGCGAATGAGAAAATGACACGTGGAAAATTGTTATTGGTCAAGGCTGTTAACGGGTATCGGATCCAAACTGTCACCCGTTAACTTAACGGCGGCCCGTTACGATGCCTGCCACGTGTCGGTTACCCTTAACGAAATCACTTGTATGACGCGCCATTTAGCGTCATGGAAGTGGACACTTCCGTGATGATTACTTTAGTATTGTCATGAAACACTTCTACGACAGCACATGTATGACTATCTTCAATCTGTCATAAAATCGTCACGGATGTACATGCATGACAGAAAACATGACCTACTGTGACAAACACGTATTATCATGAAGTGTTTTTTAGTGAACATCGACATAAGAATTGGAATTGTTCCTCGAACGTGAGACTAAAGTCCAGCCTTCTTCAAGTTCCGGGTCTGTGATAGATCGGCACTTGGCACCATTTCAACCCATAGAAGAACTCCCAATTCTAAATTCGAGAAGAGAAACGTTTTCACCCTTGTAAATGGAAACCCCAACATCAAAATAGGAAACTGAGAATTTGAACATATGATTGAAGAGCGACACTCGACCCCCAAGGCAAGAGAGGAGAATTGTGACCGCCGACTCCTCAGTGAGTCGGATCCTGATCGAGTGAACTCGGTGACAAGGAAGAATTCATGCTGGCCAATTCCTTAAGTGATGTTGATCGAGAGCTTGAGCCTGCTCGATATGCGATCCTCGAAAGCATGTCCTCTTTCAAATAGGAGATCCACAAGTGACATAGTGTAAAGGCACCGAAACAGGAGCGGGTGATGGGAAGGTGGACGTCGTGGCCGGAGCGGCACGCGGCGTGGCTAGACCAGGCAAGGAGCGCGGGAGGCGGGGGGTGACCACTGCGACCGAAGTGGCACGCGGCGCAGCGCGACGATGCGAGGATAGGCTAGGCGTCTGGTTCAAATGGTATACAAGATACATATTTGATCCCCTTACAGGAATCATCCAGGTATGTTCCTCCTCCCACCCATATATCATCACATAGCCACCACTAATCCATGAAGTGAGGAACTAACCTTTCTATCATTGGTCTGAAGTTTGACCCCCCAAGTTCTTAGTGTAATGTGCGTATTCTTTGGGCATAATACTAAACTACAAGAAAAAGTGTGATTTGCCGAGCCTGTTGGTTCATTTTTGATGCTTTCAGCTCGGTAATCTTCTATTATTTTTTCATGAGCATCTGTTAGTGAATTGTAAAATCTCCTTATTTGAAGTTACGATATTTGGAAAATAGGAATTGGATTACAATGATTTATAACAACCCACATGATCTTCATAAATTTCTTTTGTGAATCCTAATTTCAAACAAATAATTTAATTGGCCCATTCTTTATTTACTTTCCTTTAAAACCAACAGTACAATATACTATGTATCAAACTAAAGAATACCATGTATTGCAAAGATCACCAAACTTATGTTGGCCTATCTTTTTCATGGAACCAGATACTCCCATTTTTCATTATGTGTACAATAGAAACAAATAAATCGGAAGCAAGAGGGATGATGTGTTTCAAAATTATTCTGATGACCTTTGTATTCACAAAGGAAAACTTTGAGTATTCACAAAGGAAAATTTTGAGAAGCAGACCCAAGAGCATTATCACAGGAACATTTTTCCAATTCTGATCTCAAAACACAAGCTTCATGTGCGAAAGCATTCTCTGAGGCACAAAGATACATTAGAATATTCACCAAACCAAACAAAATGCGTTAACATGAATGGAGGGTATGAAATTGAACAAGTTTTATTCGTCTGAAATTCAATGAATTCTCTCTCCTTCAGGTTATGATGGTCGAAACTAAATTCATTCATGTTTTATTATCCAGAGTAGGTTAGTTGAATGGTCTATGCATTTTGTGTATAGTATACGCAATTAAATTTACAATATAGATATCACAATATGATAATAAATTTTTTTGCGGTAACAATATGATAATAATTTAACATGAAATTTAAATTTATCTCTGTGGCTTTAAGCCTTTTACTCAAATCAAGCTAAAAACTAGATTTCTCTTGCAGATCATTTCTGAAAACAAAGTGTTGATTTGAGATGAACAATGAATACTAAGAGATGGAGCACTTTTTCTACAGAATACTTTGTGAACCTTCCGGTTTGCTTCCAAACAAGGAGTCCACTGTCCAGTCTGATTGGTCATGGCCTTCTGAAAAAATACTGGATATTATCGATTAAAATAGTTTGGCAACATAAGCACAAATAGTCAGATGTGTTCAATATCTAGTTAAACTAAACCTACCAGTTAGGGTCTAATTTTGATGCTACATATTCATATGGAGTTACAAAAAAAATTCAAGCATGTCAAGGATCACCCCCTTCAAATTTTGATGCTACACACATGCAAGGAGTTATGTGGATTTTCAAGAATGAACATAATTATCTTTGCTTCTCGTTTACACACCAAATAAAAAATCTGACAAGCCCAATGATGGAACTAATGCTAATTTTAATTTCAAACCATAGACGTAGGACAATCAAGGAAACACATGTGATTTCTTAGTTCTCACAATCCACAAGTTTAAAAAGTTACAATCTGTAACTGTAAGGGCATGTATACCACTAGGGAAAAAATCAAGTAAGTGCATCATTGTAAATGATGTTCTTGCACAATATTTCAAAGACTTCAGCTCAAAAAAATCTGCAAGACTTCTTTACCAATGTTTAGTAGAAATTGATGATACAATCAAACCAAAACTGACGTAACTGATATACAGTGGTGAGGAATGAGTAAAAATCTTATATATCAGCTCACCGGAACTATATTTCCATAATGCACTGTAGCATGGTTTTTTCTGTACCCTCTACGATTGCTACAGTGACAAAAAAATAATAGCCCATTGATCATCTTTGCCGATTTTCCTTTAAACTGATTATTGTAAGAAAAACTACCTTAATCATGTCAAGCAAAACTTTTAACTGTAGCTAAAAGCATTAAAAAAAAATTGACCAGAACCTAGTTATACCACATGAAACAAGACAGTGATACTAATTAACTGCATACATCAACAAAGTTCTCTTATAAATCACTTCCGAGTACTGAACTTTTGAAGTAAAGTCAGTCGGTTTGTCACCTCCGCATACAAAGACATATTGTACTCGTGGATTAGGACACCTCCAACACCGACCCGTAAACCTCCCGCAATTGTTCGTACCGTGCTATCTGGACCACGGAAACCATCCAACGCGGTTCTGTATCGGTTCATAGAGCGGTCCGGACACGATTTTTTCCGCAAATCGGAGACAAGCGTGGGAAGCTTTGCGGGAATCCATATCGCTACTTCGCCCGATTCCGACTCTCCGGGCCCACCAAAATCCCCTACAGAGCGGACGCAACCGCTCACTAACGCTGGCATTGAAGCGGCGCGCCGGTCAAGAGAGCGTCGCCCGTGACGCTTCCCGGTGCAGGCGACTACTACGCATTCAAACGACACGGCGGCCGCCCGTCCTTGCATCTGCCGCCCATGTTGATGGCATGCGGTTGCCGAGGCGTCTCCTCCGGCGCCACCCGTCCGTCTGTCTGCCGCCCGCCATTGCTATATAAACCGCTGCCCCGGCCATAGCCGCGGCATCAGCCTCTGGTCCCTCTCCAGACCAATCCCACCATGGATTCCTCCCCCACCAAAGCTCTCTGGAACGGTCTGATGCCGGACTAGAAGAAACAGATGGCCGGCATTGCTGCCAGCTGGCTGACCGGTAGGAAGCTGGAGGACGTCGACGACCTAATGGAGGACGCGGCCGACGATGAACCGGCGCTACCCTCCTCTTCCTCCTCCGCTGCACCACCCTCATCCTCCGCCATGCCTCCCTGGCTAGTGCACTGCACCATAACCATCGGCGAGGCCCATGCCCATTACATGGACATGGTGCAAGAGGAGCGGGAGGAGCAGTTCCGGGAGGTGCAGGCCGACACCGCCTACAACCAGCACCTCCTCCAAGAGCAACTGCAAGCGGAGGAGCACCTCGGCGCCGGCAGGACAGTCACGCCTGGCTTGGACTTGGCAGTGCAAGAGGCGATGCTATAGTCCTACCGCTCTGCCCGCGAGATCTGCCTCGCCTGCTGGCGGTACTGGCAGCGGGTGGAGGAGGTGGCAACGACCGTGGCCAACGACGACGAGGTGTGCGACGAGCCACTGTTCGGGGACACCAACGAAGCCGGCACGTCTACGGGTGCCGCCAGCAGCGAGGAACAGTAGTGCATGGGAGGTCGCCACCGCTCAGGTCCCAGGAAGGCCACCGCTCCTCCCCTCCCATTGGTGCCAAGCTTGGTGGGCTCAATATCGGCGGCCGATTAGTCTCTTGGTGGCGACGTGGAGGCGGACATCTGCGCTTGCCGGGTCTCGGAGGAGGAGGTTACGGAGGCGGAGCTGGAGAGCGTCGAGGCGGAGTTGGAGAAGGCGAAGATTCAATTCTCGAGGCTCATGGCTGGACATGGGAACGGGCGCTGGCGACCATTTAGATTAGGTATTAATTATACCTCCAGAACTGGATTAGGATGTAAATGTAATAAAATCCATCGTCTTTTTATGAAATATGTCATGTTTATATGAAATTCGCCCGTGTTTGGTCGAATTTCGTGTGGTTAGTTCGAATTGTTGACCGGATGTATGTGGCTCGCGTTGGATGGTGGCCTCTCGCATCCATGTCCGTGGACAGATGTGGGAGGAAATTTGTGGGTTACCGTTGGATATGCCCTTAAGTGGATATGGGCTATTGCCATGTAATGATGGCTGGCTATAAAAGAAGGAAGGAGACAGAAGAAAGGCATGGAACAAAACTGAAATGAAACTTTGCTTCTCTTCCGTCTACTTCTCTCCTGATCCTTGTCTCCTTCAGGCCGGCTGCTATTCACAAGCAACTTCTATCCACCTCATGTTCTGGCGATCACAGACGGAAATGGGGATCATTACACACCTTCAGGTCCGGCTGCTATTCACAAGCAACTTCTATCCACCTCATGTTCTGGCGATCACAGACGGAAATGGGGATCATTACACGTTTTTGTATATTGTTGATATGTTCATCATTACGTGAATGAGTGTCAAAAGGAGCTATGATTTGGGCTGCATCATCTTATTAATTAGTTGGCACCCAAAAATTACAAAGCCAAGCAAAACATTTAAATGAGGAGATCTGGATGATTAATCCATATAAAAGAGTAATTTGGAATGCATTCATTCTTGAAACTCATTAATAAACCTCGTCAAGAGGGGTGGCAAGATCTCACTTTTAGCTAGATCCTCTCTAAAGTTTGATGTTCCTTCTACCGCCACCGCCCCCATATATGTCGGCATGCCATCCTCTTCCAGAACCCTCACCATCTCAACATCACGAGGACGCTCCGAAGTGGGAACATGAAGATGGTCGTTTCCTTATCCGCCGGCGGCAGGCATGTGGCAGGCTCATTGCGCAAGCTCCACATCCATTGTGGGAGGCACGATGCCAATCGCCGCCTCCTCTAGAATAGCAATTTAGAGGCAGACCACCATCCCTAGATGGTAATAGAATTTCCTCTGGTTGGACGGATGAGCCTCCCAGCTATCTCGTTTCCAAATTGGTGGATGATGTACTTCCTATTCAAATTTAAATAAAGCTATCCATGATGGCCTTCCCTAAAAAAAGAACGCTTCCAATTTCCAACCATGCCGTCCTCAAAGCTCAAACCACCTAGGCATCATGCAACTAATCAAATCAAAAGTACTACAAAAGCACACCCATTATTACTACACAATGGAACTCGTTAGCTCCTCACCCAAATCAACAGAAGAAATCAACTACTCCACCTCGCATCTGAGGACACACGCACAGAACCATCGTTAGCCACAAAATCGAAGCACAATATTGAAGCCACAAAAATTAACAGCTGACACACACATCCAATCCCTAAACACATAGTAGGCACAACACGGTCAATCGTCATACGCGCTCGCACGAAAGCAAAGAACAAGAGGGGCACTCACCGGATGGGCCGGCCGGCCGCCGGGGCGAAACAAGAACCAGGAACACCACATCCAAGAGAAGAACGAAGCGGCGGCATATCGCGGACGGAGCGACGGTAGATCATGCCCAGACCACCTCATCTCCACCAACCACCGGCAGATCACAGATGGAGCGGCCGCGAACAATATGGGGCACAAAGTTTGACCGACCTGGAAAAACGTCGGTTCCGTGCGCCGACCACGTCCTGACACTGACATACTGAGTATATACAAAGAGAAAAAATAAAAGCTCTCTATGAGTAGGCCCGTAGCCCCGTACGCAGCTCACCACCGAAACAATCGCTTAAAATCGGTCTTATCGCCGCCTCAGGACACCCCGATGCACCAGGAGCCTCAAATTCCTATTCATGGGAGCTTAGTAACTAGACAGATATTCCTGTTTTATTATATTGAGGGCATCTTCAATGCTAACCTGTAAATTTTTCTCTGCATCCATTCACAGAAAGGGGGGCCAATTCGCAGACATAAATGCGGAAGCCGGTCATCCAACGCTACCCGCATAATTCTATCAAGGTTAATAATAACACAATGAAATTCATGCAAACACGACGGATTTCAATAAATTTCGGATTACATAAAATGATCGATATTTCGACCCTTTAACTAAAAACTAATAAAAAACATAAACCCTATACCGGACGACCACCTCGTACTCATGGCCGTTTTTTTCCTGCCCTACTGCACCGTCGTCATCGTCGTCATTGTCCCTCCAACGGTGGAAGGGTGCCAGAGGGCCACGACAGCCTTGTTCAGCGGCTGCCTGGCGCTCGCGAATGAGCTACATGGCCTCTTGTTGTGTGGTGCGGAGGGCAGCCGCAGCTAGAGCATACGGTGCCCGCGGAGCACTGACGGCGATCTTGCACCTGTCGGGGTTGGCGGAGGAGTCGCTAAGCGACCACTCCTCAACGATCTTGTGAGCTCGCCGTTAAGGCGGCAGCGGTGTCGAGCGACTGTCTCCGCGGTGGTGATGGAGCAATCGAGGGCCCACACAGAGACTAGGTCTGAGTCGTTGCAGACCCATTCCGTGCCGCATCAGATTTGGCAAACGCGGAGCGGTGAGGGGTGTTGTGCCGGTCGTATTGCGCATGTTGCCTTGCCGCGCGCTCCTCCTCTGACACGACGACCCTCGAGCCTGAGGCACCGCCGTAAACGCCTCCTCCGAGGTAGTGGAGGATGCGACCCACACCTTCATGATCACAGGCGGTAGCTCCTCCTATACGGGGCGACGGTTGTGACGTTGCGGCGACGCGGGCCCATCAAAGCAGGCATACCGGCTGTGCATCGGGGAGACACGGGCTCGTCCTTCATGCGACAGATGCTTTGGGGGACGTAGGCTCCTCCTTGACATGGCCTCCGATGTGGAGGCTGCGGTTTCGTGGCCGGAACGCGGGTTCGTCCTTGACCCGCCGGAGTGGGGACACCAGTTCCCACTTCACGTGGACGCGCGTCGGGGACGGTGGCTCCTCCTTGACGCACGCCGGCGATGGGGGCGCTGGGCCCATATGACGGGGTGAGCACTCTATCATGATCTCCATCTGACAGACGAATTCTTTGTCCGTTAGAGCGGCCTCCATGAGGAGACGGGGCCGTTGTTACGGCTGCTCTTGCGACTGCTGGTCATCCTCATCGTCGAATGAGATGGCTATCTCCTCCTTGTCGGAGAAGCCCGCCGCCGTGGATGCTGAGGGGCCCGGTGAGCAAGGGCGGCAGCGCCATGATCCGCGTGATGATTAACTGCCACCGCCTCCGCCTACCTGCACGGAGAACCACGACTTTGACATCGCCAATGGGCTCAGAGAGGAGTAAGGGCTCGAGGACAGGGAGGGGGAGTGCGGATGTGTGCATCGTCGGTGCACGACTTAAATAGTCACGGCTAGGTGAAGGGTCGGTCAGCTCGCTTTAATTTTGGCCGGAGTTGGTTTCTTGGGACGCAGCGCTCGCATTGAAGCGACGAAGCCCGAGATGTCACGTCCGTCAGCATTGCCCTCCTGTCCGGTGACGTGGCTTGAGACTGCGTCGGTATTTCCCCAAAGAGGAAGGGATGATGCAGCACAGCGACGGTATGTATTACCCACAGTTATGAAACCAAGGTATCGAACCAGTAGGAGGATCACGCAACACTATGTAAACAACACCTGCACACAAAGAACAAATACTTGCAACCCGACGCGAAAGAGAGGTTGTCAATCTCTCTATGGTAAAAAGATAGATTAGTTCGTGATAAATTGGATAGATAGATCTCGCAAGAACACAAAATAAAAGAGGCAAATAAAAAGTGCATCAAGTTTTTTTTGGTTTTTTTGGAATAATAGATCTGAAAACAAAAGCGGCAAAAAATAGAGCGGAAAGCAATATGTTGGAAAAGTAGACCCGGGGCCGTAGGTTTCACTAGTTGCTTCTCTCATGAGTATAGCACATGGTGGGTGAACAAATAACTGTTGGGCAATTGATAGAAGATCAAATAATCATGACGATATCCAAGGCGATGATCATTATATAGGCATCACGTCCAAGATTAGTAGACCGAAACGATTCTGCATCTACTACTATTACTCCACACATCGACCGCTATCCAGCATGCATCTAGTGTATTAAGTTCATGGAAAAACGGAGTAATGCAATAAGAACGGTGGCATGATCTAGACAAGATCTATTCATGTAGGAATAGACCCCATCTTGTTATCCTTAATAGCAGTGATACATGCGTGCCTCGCTGCCCCTTCTGTCACTGGGAGAGGACACCGCAAGATCGAACCCATCACAAAGCACCTCTTCCCATGGCAAGAAAAATCGATCTAGTTGGCCTAACTAAACCAAAGATTCGAAGAAGAAATACGAGGCTATAAGTAATCATGCATATAAGAGATAAAAGAAGACTCAAATAATTCATGGATAGAAACTGATCATGAACTCAAAATTCATCGGATCCCAACAAACACACCGCAAAAAGTATTACATCAAATAGATCTTCAAGAGACAATTGTATTGAGTATCAAAAGAGAGAGAGAAAGCCATCTAGCTACTGCCGACGGACCCGTAGGTCTATGGTGGACTACTCACGCATCATCGGAGAGGCACCAATGAGGATGATGAACCCCTCCGTGATGGTGTTAGATTGGATCTCGCGGTTCTGGAACTTGCGGCGGCTGGATGTATTTTTCGTCGACTCCTCTAGGATTTCTAGAATATTTGGGTATTTATAGAGCTCAGAGGTGGTGGAGAAAGTTCTTGAGGTGACCACAACCCATCAGAGCGCGCCCTGGTGGGTTGTGGGCGGCCTGGGCTCCCTCCTGGTTACTTATTTGGCCCACTGGCCTTCTTCTGGTCCAAAACAATTCTCCAAAAAGTTTTGTCGCGATTGGACTCCGTTTGTCACTGATATTCTGCAAAGTAAAAAACAAGCAAAAAAACAGCAACTGGCACTTGGCACTATGTCAATAGGTTAGTCCCAAAAAATGATATAAAGTTGCTATAAAATGATTGTAAAACATCCAAGAATGATAATATAACAGCATGGAACAAGCAAAAATTATAGATACGTTGGAGACGTATCAACATCCCCAAGCTTAATTCCTACTCGTCCTCGGGTAGGTAAATGATAAAAACAGAATTTTTGATGTGGAATGCTGCCTAACATGTTCATCACATATTCTTTTCTTTTGTAGCATGGACATTTGGACTTCTATATGGTTCAAAGGAATAGTCTAGTTTTGACATAAGGACTTTAATACTCAAGCATGCCAACAAGCAACCATGTCTCTCCAAATATCAATACTAAAGAAAGTTATCCCTAGCCCATCATGCTCAATCATTGATCCATTCATGAAACTCACTGAAATATTAACTACACCCAATGCACAAGTATGATCATAGTGCCCCCTAGTTGGTGCTTTATAAGAGAAGATGGAGACTCAAAAATGAAAATTGTATAAAGTAAATAGATAGTCCCTTCGCAGAGAGAAGTAATGATTTGTAGAGGTGCCAGAGCTCAAAGTTTAAATTGAGAGAGAAAAATATTTTGGGTGGCATGCCTTTCCTGTCAACGAAAACGACAAAGTAGTTCTCAATATTTTCGATGCTAGATATATCATAGGCGGTTCCCAGACATAAAGTAAAGTTTATTTCTTTTTGCACCATTCTTTCACAATCCATGGCTAGTCGTATCCACGGTTGCCTTCCATACCAACACTTTCCAAGGAATTTATTATTTGACAACATAAAGTAAATTTCTTTTTCATTTCGGGACTGGGCATCCCTATTACCGCCGTACTCTCGTGCAATGACAAGTGAATAAACACTCATCTTGAGAATAACACATCTAGCATGGAAAAATATTGGATACCCCCTACCGTTTCATGAGCGTTGCGAGCACACAAAAAGGAAATTTATTTTGAAAATTAGAGATGGCACATACAAATTTGCTTAGAACGGCATGGAAATACCGCATATAGGTAGGTATGGTGGACTCATAAGGCAAAACTGGGTTTAAGGATTTTGGATGCACAAGTAGTATTTCTACTTAGTACAAGTGGAGGCTAGCAAATAGATTGAGAAGCAACCAACCAAGAAACAAAAATTCACATAAACGGGCATTGAGCATAACTAACACTGAATAATGCACCATAAGTAGGATGTAATTTCATTGCATAATTATTGATTTTCGTACTTGCATAGGGAATCACAAACCTTAACACCAATATTCTTACTAAAGCATAATTACTCACCAACATGACTCATATATCACTATCATCATGTCTCAAAACTATTACAAGGAATCAAGTTTAATTTTTGCAATGATCTTCATGAAAGTTTTTATTATATCCCCCTTGAATATCTATCACTTTGGGACTAGTTTCATATATTGCCATTGCTTTTGACAAGCTCAAACAAATTTAAGTGAAGAATATGAGCATAAAGATTTCATCTCTCAAAATAATATAAGTGAAGCATGAGAGGATTTCTTCAAAATTTACTAACTCTCAAATTAATCTAAGTGAAGAATGGGATTATTTCTTCAAAATTTCAAAGCACACCGTGCTCAAAAAGATATAAATGAAGCAGTAGAGCAATTCCATAGCTCAAAAAATTTAAGTGAAGCATAAAGAGCAATTCTAACAAATCATAGCGTAATTTTGGCTCTCTCAAATAGGTGTGTCCAGCAAGGATACTAGTGACAAACTAAAAAGCAAAGCAAGCAAAGACTCAAATAATACAAGACGCTCCAAGCAAAGCTCATGATATGTGACGAATAAAAATATAGCTCCAAGTAAAATACCGATGGTCGTTAGAAGAAAGAGGGGATGCCACTTGGGGCATCCCCAAGCTTAGTTGCTTGTTTCTCTTTGGATATATCTTGGGGGTGCTGTAGCATCCCCAAGCTTAGCTCTTTTCACTCCTTATTCCTTCATCCATCGTGATCTCACCCAAAACTTGAAAACTTCAATCACACAAAACTCAACAAAATCTTCGTGAGATCGGTTAGTATAATAAAGCAAATCACCACTTTAAGTACTGTTGCAAACTCATTCAAATTTTATTATTGCATTATACCTACTGTATTTTAACTTTAGCATGGCTTATATCCTTCAATACAACCCATAGATTCATCAAAACAAGCACACAATGCAACGAAAACAGAATCTGTCTTAAACAGAACAGTCTGTAGTAATCTGTACTCTAACAATACTTCTGTAACTCTAAATATTCTGGAAGATTAGTACAACGTAAAGAATTTGTATAGAAATACTGTGTTAAAATTTCAGCTTATTATCACCCTCCAGTAAAAAATGAAAATTCGTGCACTGTAGTGAAAGTTTCTGTTTCACATTCAGCTCTACTCATCTTATGAATCATCCTAAAGGCTTTACTTGGCACAAACACTAAATAAAACATAAAAACACAATCATAACATAGGGATAATTGTGTCAACGCTCAAAAACATAAAGAAAAAGATGAAAATAAATTTATTCATTGGGTTGCCTCCCAACAAGCGCTATCGTTTTACGCTCCTAGCTAGGCATAATATATGGATTCAAGTATTGTCATCTTTGGTTTTCGTAGAGATATTTTTATCAAGAGGTTTTGCAAATAAAACTTGAAACACATCATCCATAGAAACCTTAGCACTATCAATTTGTCCATCTACGTACCCTCTTTGATTCCCGGCCACAATCCAAGAATATTGTTCATTAACATCATTGAATACTTGTTGGATCATATCTAAAACGGGGACTTCCTTTTTAAGATTCTCATAAAAAATTTGATTATTTCCAAACAGATGTCTCAACATGTAATCACTATTGTAAAGTATCTCTCCTATTACCGGTTTTTCACGGCTCATACCAAAGAAATCGAAAATCTCCCTAGCTTCTCGTACTATGTAATCAAATTCATTCATGCGAACAAGGGTGGCTAACTTCTTAGCTTTGGAATCCTTTATGACGGGTAGCTCATAAAACAATCTTTGCAAGGTAGGATGGGTACGAATAAACCTATTTTCAAGTTTCAGAATTAGCGCTGAAATAGCTTCCGCATAAGTTTTAGTTCTTTCAGTATAGGAGTATCATCGAGAGTCAAATTTCCAACGCAATTGAAAAATTCTAGGATAGTTTCTTTTCCTATAACATTCTCTTGCCCCAAAACAAAAGTTTTAGCATCCAGATTACCAGAATGTCCAATATTAGGAGTCCTGGCATCATCTATTTCTGCCATACCAAAATCACTCATGATGACAAGCAAACAAGAGATCTGACGAGAAAAGGGCAAACGAAAAAGACGGCGAATAAAACGGCAAATTAGGTGAAGTGGGGGAGAGGAAAACGAGAGGCAAATGGCAAATAATGTAATTGCAAGGAGATGAGATTTGTGATTAAGAACCTGATAGATGTTGATGATGTCTCCTCGGCGCCAGAGATTGACACGTTGAAGAGACCGCTTCCTCCCCCGCAACGGTGCCAGAAATTCCTTTGACGTGGCTTGAGACTGCGTCGGTATTTCCCCAAAGAGGAAGGGATGATGCAGCATAGCGACGGTAAGTATTTCCCTCAGTTGTGAAACCAAGGTATCGAATCAGTAGGAGGATCACACACCACTATGTAAATAGCACCTGCACACAAAGAACAAATACTTGCAACCCGACGCGAAAGAGAGGTTGTCAATCTCTCTACAGTAAAAAGATAGATTAGTTTGTGATAGATTGGATAGATAGATCTCGCAAGAACACAAAATAAAAGAGGCAAATAAAAAGTGCATCAAGTTTTTTTTTGGGGGAATAATAGATCTAAAAACAAAAGCGGCAAAAAATAGATCGGAAAGCAATATGTTGGAAAAGTAGACTCGGGGGCCGTAGGTTTCACTAGTGGCTTCGCTCATGAGTATAGCACATGGTGGGTGAACAAATTACTGTTGGGCAATTGATAGAAGATCAAATAATCATGACGATATCCAAGGCGATGATCATTATATAGACATCACGTCCAAGATTAGTAGACCGAAACGATTCTGCATCTACTACTATTACTCCACACATCGACCGCTATCCAGCATGCATCTAGTGTATTAAGTTCATGGAAAAACAGAGTAATGCAATAAGAACGGTGACATGATGTAGACAAGATCTATTCATGTAGGAATAGACCCCGTGTTGTTATCCTTAATAGCAACGATATATGCGTGCCTCGCTGCCCCTTCTGTCACTGGGAGAGGACACCGTACCCATCAAAAACCAAAGATTCGAAGAAGAAATACGAGGCTATAAGTAATCATGCATATAAGAGATAAAAGAAGACTCAAATAATATTCATGGATAGAAACTGATCATGAACTCAAAATTCATCGGATCCCAACAAACACACCGCAAAAGGTATTACATCAAATAGATCTCCAAGAGACAATTGTATTGGGAATCAAAAGAGAGAGAGAAAGCCATCTAGCTACAGCCTACAGACCCGTAGGTCTATGGTGGACTACTCACGCATCATCGGAGAGGCACCAACGAGGATGATGAACCCCTCCGTGATGGTGTTAGATTGGATCTCGCGGTTCTGGAACTTGTGGCGGCTGGATGTTTTTTTGTCGACTCCTCTAGGGTTTCTGGAATATTTGGGTATTTATAGAGCTCAGAGGCAGTGGAGAAGGTTCCCGAGGCGGACACAACCCATCAGGGTGCGCCCGGGGCCCCTGGCGCACCCTGGTGGGTTGTGGGCGGCCTGGGCTCCCTCCTGGTTACTTCTTTGGCCCACTGGCCTTCTTCTGGTCGAAAAAAATTCTCCAAAAAGTTTCATCGCGATTGGACTCCATTTGGCACTGATATTCTGCGAAGTAAAAAACAAGCAAAAAACAGCAACTATCACTTGGCACTATGTCAATAGGTTAGTCCCAAAAAATGATATAAAGTTGCTCTAAAATGATTGTAAAATATCCAAGAATGATAATATAACAGTATGGAACAAGCAAAAATTATAGATACGTTGGAGACGTATCGGCATCCCCAACCTTAATTCCTACCCGTCCTTGAGTAGGTAAATGATAAAAATAGAATTTTTGATGTGGAATGCTGCCTAACATGTTCATCACATATTCTTTTCTTTTGTAGCATGGACATTTGGACTTCTATATGGTTCAAAGCAATAGTCTAGTTTTAACATAAAGACTTTAATACTCAAGCATGCCAACAAGCAACCATGTCTTTCAGAATATCAACACTAAAGAAAGTTATCCCTAGCCCATCATGCTCAATCATTGATCCATTCATGAAACTCACTCAAATATTAACTACACCCAATTCACAAGTATTATCATAGTGCCCCCTAGTTGGTGCTTTATAAGAGAAGATGGAGACTCAAAAATGAAAATTGCATAAAGTAAATAGATAGGCCCTTCGCAGAGGGAAGTAGGGATTTGTAGAGGTGCCAGAGCTTAAAGTTTAAATTGAGAGAGAAAAATATTTTGGGTGGCATGCCTTTCCTGTCAACGAAAACGACAAAGTAGTTCTCAAAACTTTCCATGCTAGATACATCATAGGCGGTTCCCAAACATAAAGTAAAGTTTATTCCTTTTTCCACCAATCTTTCACAATGCATGGCTAGCCGTATCCACGGTTTCCTTCCATACCAACACTTTTCAAGGAATTTATTATTTGACAACACAAAGTAAATTTCTTTTTCATTTTGGGACTGGGCATCCCTATTACCGCCATACTCTCGTGCAATGACAAGTGAATAAACACTCATCTTGAGAATAACACATCTAGCATGGAAAAATATTGGATACCCCCTACTGTTTCATGAGCGGTGCGAGCACACAAAAGGAAGTTTATTTTTTAAAATTAGAGATGGCACATAGAAATTTGCTTAGAACGGCAGGGAAATTCTGCATATAGGTAGGTATGGTGGACTCATAAGGCAAAACTGGGTTTAAGGATTTTGGATGCACAAGTAGTATTTCTACTTAGTACAAGTGGAGGCTAGCAAATAGATTGAGAAGCAACCAACCAAGAAACGAAAATTCACATAAACGGGCATTGAGCATAACTAACACCGAATAATGCACCATAAGTAGGATGTAATTTCATTGCATAACTATTGACTTTCGTACTTGCATAGGGAATCACAAACCTTAACACCAATATTCTTACTAAAGCATAATTACTCACCAACATGAGTCACATATCACTATGATCATGTCTCAAAACTATTACAAGATTTGTGCAATGATCTTCATGAAAGTTTTTATTATATCCCCCTTGAATATCTATCACTTTGGGACTAGTTTCATATATTGCCATTGCTTTTGACATGCTCAAACAAATTTAAGTGAAGAACATGAGCATAAAGATTTCATCTCTCAAAATAATATAAGTGAAGCATGAGAGGATTTCTTCAAAATTTACTAACTCTAAAATTAATCTAACTGAATCATGAGAGTATTTCTTCAAAATTTCAAAGCACACCATGCTCAAAAAGATATAAGTGAAGCACTAGAGCAATTCCATAGCTCAAAAATTTTAAGTGAAGCATAAAGAGCATTTCTAACAAATCATTGGATAATTTTGGCTCTCTCAAATAGGTGTGTCCAGCAAGGATACTAGTGACAAACTAAAAAGAAAGCAAGCAAAGACTCAAATAATACAAGACGCTCCAAGCAAAGCTCATGATATGTGACGAATAAAAATATAGCTCCAAGTAAAATACCGATGGTCGTTAGAAGAAAGAGGGGATGCCACTCGGGGCATCTCCAAGCTTAGGTGCTTGTTTCTCTTTGGATATATCTTGGAGGTGTTGTAGCATCCCCAAGCTTAGGCTCTTTTCACTCCTTATTCCTTCATCCATCATGATCTCACCCAAAACTTGAAAACTTCAATCACACAAAACTCAACAAAATCTTCGTGAGATCCGTTATTATAATAAAGCAAATCACCACTTTAAGTACTGTTGCAAACTAATTCAAATTTTATTATTGCATTATACCTACTGTATTTTAACTTTACCATGGCTTATACCCTTCAATACAACCCATAGATTCATCAAAACAAGCACACAATGCAACGAAAACAGAATCTGTCTTAAACAGAACAGTCTGTAGTAATCTGTACTCTAACCATACTTCTATAACTCTAAATGTTCTAAAAGATTAGTACAATGTAAAGAATTTGTATAGCACTACTGTGTTAAATTTCAGCTCATTATCATGCTCTTGTAAAAATGAAAATTCGCGCACTATAGTCAAAGTTTCTGTTTCAGATTCAGCATTGTTTCTACTCGTCTTATGAATCATCCTAAAGGCTTTACTTGGCACAAACACTAAATAAAACTAAAAAACAAAATCATAACATAGGCATAATTATGTCAACACTCAAAAACAGAAAGAAAAAGATGAAAATAAATTTATTCATTGGGTTGACTCCCAACAAGCGCTATCGTTTTACGCCCCTATCTAGGCATAATGCATGGATTCAAGTATTGTCATCTTTGGTTTTCGTAGAGATATTTTTATCAAGAGGTTTTGCAAATAAAACTTGAAACACATCATCCATAGAAACCTTAGCACTATCAATTTGTCCATCTACGTACCCTCTTTGATTCCCGGCCACAATCCAAGAATATTGTTGATTAACATCATTGAAAACTTGTTGGATCATATCTAAAACGGGGACTTCCTTTTTAAGATTCTCATAAAAAAATTGATTATTTCCAAGCAGATGTCTCAACATGTAATCACTATTGTAAAGGATCTCTCCTACCGGTTTTTCATGGCTCATACCAAAGAAATCGAAAATCTCCCTAGCTTCTTGTACTATGTGATCAAATTCATATTCATGAGAACAAGGGTGGCAAACTTCTTAGCTTTGGGATCCTTTATGACGGGTAGCTCATAAAACAATCTTTGCAAGGTAGTATGGTACGAATAAACCTATATTCAAGTTTCAGAATTAGCGCTGAAATAGCTTCCGCATAAGTTTTAGTTCTTTTCAGTATAGGAGTATCATCGAGTGTCAAATTTCCAACGCAATTGAAAAATTCTTGGATAGTTTCTTTTCCTAGAACATTCCTTTGCCCCAAAACAAAAGTTTTAGTATCCAGATTACCAGAACGTCCAATATTAGGAGTCCTGGCATCATCTATTTCTGCCATACCAAAATCACTCATGATGACAAGCAAACAAGAGATCTGACGAGAAAAAGGCAAACGGAAGAGAGGGCGAATAAAACGGCAAATTTGGTGAAGTGAGGGAGAGGAAAACGAGAGGCAAATGGCAAATAATGTAATTGCAAGGAGATGAGATTTGTGATTAGGAACCTGATAGATGTTGATGGTGTCTCCTCGGCGCGAGAGATTGGCACGTTGAAGAGACTGCTTCCTCCCTGGCAACGGCGCCAGAAATTCCTTTGATGTGGCTTGAGACTGCGTCGGTATCTCCCCAAAGAGGAAGGGATGATGCAGCATAGCGACGGTAAGTATTTCCCTCAGTTATGAAACCAAGGTATCGAACCAGTAGGACGATCACGCAACACTATGTAAACAGCACCTGCGCACAAAGAACAAATACTTGCAACCCGACGCGAAAGAGAGGTTGTCAATCTCTCTACGGTAAAAAGATAGATTTGTTTGTGATAGATTGGATAGATAGATCTCGCAAGAACACAAAATAAAAGAGGCAAATAAAAAGTGCATCAAGGTATTTTTGGCTTTTTGGAATAATAGATCTGGAAACAAAAGCGGCAAAAAATAGAGCGGAAAAAGATACAGCTATCCAAAATGTTGTTAAAATTGTGTTTGGGCCAGAACTGCCACCTGAGCTTGGTTTGAAGAGGTCATTTGAGACATCGCTTGATTATGTCATTACCACTGAGGTCCCTAAGCCACTGCAGGTACTGCCAATTCAATCAGTGATGCTCTCCGTAGGAGCTGGGACTTGGCTTTCAGTAATGCCCCAAGGCTGACTTGGAATGAGCCCACAGAGGAGATTGTGCAGCGTCCTATGGCCAGAGCACTCTTCCCACAACTACAAAACGCTGCTGCACCAGTTGTTGAGCCACTGCAACCAAGAGATCCAGCTGATGGCAATTGCAGCAAAAAGGTTGGAAGGCCTCGAAAGACTTTGGCACCAACACCCATAGTGGAAACCTTTGTCAGGAGGTGCACTCGTGGCTCTCTTCAGAGAGATGGTTTCAAACCTTCTTTTCAAGAGCTTCCTATGCAGTCTAAGAGAAAGAAACCGAAGGCAAAACCCTTCTCTGCTGTTATGTCTGAGGACCTACCTGACGACACGCCTGGTGTTGATCTACCTCCTCCAACTCCTATTAAGAAGATTCAGCAGATTGGGAAGGAACTAGGCATGGATGAGAGCTTGTTGTCTGTGGAAAAGCTTATGGCTGATCCTCTAGCTACTACAAACAACACTTTTGATGATTAGTGTTCTTCTGGCTTATTGGGAGTGGCAGGATTTTTCTTTTGCCTTATCTAGGACAGGGTTATCTGCTGTGTTTCTCATTCTACCCTGTAATAATATGGTTGTACTCCAGGTGGACAGATCTGGTTTTTATGTTTTATGGGACATTATGTGTCATCATATTATGCTCTACCCCCATAGTTATCATAATGAGTAGTAATTGTAAGAACTGGAATGTGCTATGTTGGAATGTAAGGGGTTTGACTCTGATGCTAGGCAGAGGGCAGTCAGGCAGAAGCTGGATGAGAGTTAGTGTGTTGTAGCATGTTTTCAAGAGACAACATGCTCCTCTTTTGATTTTAGAGCTATTAGATCTTTTTGTCCCAAAAGATTTGATAGTTTTGTTTTTTCCCCTTCTGTGGGTGCTTCTGGAGGCATTTTAATTGTCTAGAATTCATCCATCTTTTGGGGCAGTCTAATTGAAGTTCATCAGCATGCTTTAGTGGTACAGTTCATATCCAAGCAAAACAATGAACAATGGACTTTAGTTTCTGTTTATGGGCCCTGTCAAGGTGGAGCTAGAGACATTTTTGTCAGTTGGTTATATAATTTGCAAATCCCTCTGGGTGAGCACTGGCTTATTGTTGGGGACTTCAATTTCATCAGATCAACTGACAACAGAAACATGTCTGGGGGAGACTTGAATGATATCTTTATTTTCAATGAAGTGATTGCACACCTAGGCTTGCTTGAATTGCCTCTGAAGGGGAGGGCATATACTTGGTCTAATATGCAAGATAATCCTCTTTTGGAGCAACTTGATTGGTTTTTCACATCTGCTGACTGGATTTCATATTATCCCATGACTGAGGTTCTTCCTTTAGCAAGGACAGCCTCTGATCATGTTCCTTGTGTGGTGACTATCAAAACATCTATACCCAAATAAAAAAAATCAGATTTGAAAATTACTGGGTTGAGCTTGATGGCTTTATGGACTGTGTTAACAAATCTTGGCAGCAACCTTCTGCAAAGTCTCACATTACTGCTAAAATTGCAGACAAGTTTAATGCTTTGAGAGTAGCCTTAAGGAAATGGCAGATGAATATTTCAAAATTAAAGGGATTAATCACAAAGTGCAATCAGGTGGTTTTATACCTTGATGATTTGGAGGAACTCAGACCATTGTATAGACCTGAATTCAACTTCGGAAAGGCTGTTAAGTTACATGTGGAAAAGTTATTGCACCTTCAGTTTATATACTGGAAAAAGAGATGCACAGTCAGATACATAAAAGTTGGTGGGGAGAACACAAAGTTCTTTCATGCTATGGCCACTGAGAGACATAGGAGGAACTCTATTGCTAGTTTGAGGACAGTGGAGGGTTTTGTGGTTTCAGAACATTCTCAGATGGAGGATATCATATGGAACTGCTTCAAGAATAGAATGGGGGTCTCTAATGGAATTGTAATGGGCTTTGACTTAAGTTCTTTGCTTACACCAATTGAGGGTTTAGATTTTCTAACTGAACCTTTCAGTAAAGAAGAAATGGATGGGACTGTTAAACATATGCCAATTGACAAAGCCCCTGGGCTAGATGGTTTTAATGGTTTGTTTTTCAAAAAGTGCTGGCCCATTATCTGCAATGATTTTTATGAGCTTGCTGAGGCTTTTCATAAGGGTTCTGCTGCTCTTGGAAACATTAATGGCTCATATATCACTCTCATACCTAAGAAGCTGGCCCCTGAGGAGATAGGTGACTATAATCCAATTTCTTTGACTGGGATGGGTCTTAAGTTCTTATCCAAGATGGCTGCTAATAGGTTTCAAAGGATCATTATGAAATTTATTCACAAAAATCAGTACGGATTTATTAAAAGCAGAACAATTCAGGACTGTATTGGTTGGTGCCTTGAGTACTTGCATCAATGTCACCAATCTAAAAGACTAATTGTTATTCTCAAATTGGACTTTGAGAAGGCTTTTGATTCTATTGAGCATGAGGCTATCCTACTGATATTGAAACATAAAGGTTTTAATGAGAAATGGATTTCTTGGGTCAAGCAGTTACTCTCTACTGGAACATCTTTAGTTCTTTTGAATGGAGTGCCAGGTAGACAATTTCTGTGCAGAAAGGGTGTCAGACAAGGAGATTGCCTCTCCCCTTTACTTTTTGTAATTGCTGTTGATTTATTGCAATCAGTAGTAAATGATATGTTCAGAAGGGGCATTCTTAAGCTGCCTATACTATGTCATGACCAAGATTATCCAATAGTGCAATATGCTGATGATACCCTGATAATTCTTCCAACAGATAGGGCACAGTTGCTTGCTCTAAAAGATATGCTTCAGGTTTTTTCCACTTCCACTGGATTAGTGGTTAATTATCACAAGTCATCCATGGTTCCTATTAATGTTGAGGAGAATACAATCACTAGTTTGGCTGCAGCCTTTGGATGTCAAGTGGGCAAAATGCCCTTCACATACTTGGGATTGCCTGTGGGTACTACTAGGCCAAAGATGATTGACTTCATGCCATTGGTAGACTGCATGGAAAGAAGAATGACAGCAAGCTCCTCCTTCCTCAATCAGGGTGAAAGATTACAGTTTCTTAACTCTGCTTTGTCCTCTATGCCCATTTTCTATCTTGGTAGTCTACTAGTCCCCCCTGGAATTTTAAAACAACTGGAGAGAATCCAGAGACAATGCCTATGGAGAAAGCATAGAGATGAGACCTCTCCATGTTTAGCAGCATGGGAACTGATCTGTAGGCCGAAGAGTATGGGGGGGGGTAGGGATCTTGAACTTGGGGGTCCAGAATATTGCTCTACTGCTCAAGCATATGCACAAGTTTCTGAATAAGACGGATCTGCCATGGGTATCTCTTATTTGGAATACATATTATCATGGGAGGGTACCACAGGGTACTGACAGTTGTGGATCTTTCTGGTGGAAAGATATATGCAAAATGTTGGATCATTTCAGGAACACAAATTGGGTGCAAATTAACTCTGGAGATTCAGCTCTGTTTTGGTCTGATAGATGGAAGCTTGGTGACTCTGTGGCTACTTTGCAATCAAGGTTTCCAAGGCTATTCTCTTATGTGAAAGATCCCTGGATAACAGTGTCTGAAGCCTTTCAAGCACATGATATCTCAGAGATGTTTCATTTACCTTTGTCTGAACAGGCATATCATGAATATATGACAATTCAGGCAATGATGACCTCTCACAGCAGAGATTTGGATGCAAATGATATCTGGTATTGGCAGGGGACTTGCAATGCTTACAAACCTAAGATATTCTATTCTTTCATGCATTCTACCTTGTCTTTTAATCCTCTGTCGCTATGGATCTGGAAATCATCATGCACAAGGAAAATAAAAGTGTTTGCTTGGATGTTGATCATGGACAGGCTTAACACCAAAGATATGGTTGACAGTAGGAACGGCATATGGATGATGGGGTTAATTGTGCTCTTTGTCCTCTGCTGACAAGGGAAACCAGAGATCATCTTTTTTTCCACTGTAATTTCAGTGTGAGAGTTTGGAATTATCTTCAAATCCGTTGGCCGCAGGGAGATGATATGAGCAACATTGTGCTGCAAGCTAAACGAGATTTTGGAAAACCTTTCTTCACTGAGGTGGTTTTTGTTGCTTGCTGGAATATCTGGATAGTAAGAAATGCTAAGGTCTTCAGGCATGAAAGGCCTAGCTTTAATAAGTGGAGAAGTGCATTCATCCATGATACTACTCTCATGCAGCATAGAATCAAACATGTCTTTAGAGATGAGTTATTGAGATGGATTTCTTTTCTGCCTCCTTGAGGTATTGTTTTGTAGTTTTGTTAGTTTTAGTTTGCTAGTTTTTTCCTCTTTTTGCAGTTTGATTACCACTTGTAATCCATGTAATTTGTAGCTCTTTTTGGTAATAAAGTTGAAATGCTGTGGGGGGTTCCCCAACAGTTCCCAGTCAAAAAAATAGAGCGGAAAGCAATATGTTGGAAAAGTAGACCCGGGGGCCGTAGGTTTCACTAGTGGCTTCTCTCATGAGTATAGCACACGGTGGGTGAATAAATTACTATTGGGCAATTGATAGAAGATCAAATAATCATGATGATATCCAAGGTGATGATCATTATATAGGCATCACGTCCAAGATTAGTAGACTAAAACGATTCTGCATCTACTACTATTACTCCACACATCGACCGCTATCCAGCATGCATCTAGTGTATTAAGTTCATGGAAAAACGGAGTAATGCAATAAGAACGGTGACATGATGTAGACAAGATCTATTCATGTAGGAATAGACCCCATCTTGTTATCCTTAATAGCAACGATACATGCGTGCCTCGCTGCCCCTTCTGTCACTGGGAGAGGACACCGCAAGATCGAACCCATCACAAAGCACCTCTTCCCATGGCAAGAAAAATCGATCTAGTTGGCCTAACTACACCAAAGATTCGAAGAAGAAATATGAGGCTATAAGTAATCATGCATATAAGAGATCAAAGAAGACTCCAATAACATTCATGGATAGAAACTGATCATGAACTCAAAATTCATCGGATCCCAACAAACACACCGCAAAAAGTATTACATCAAATAGATCTCCAAGAGACCATTGTATTGAGAATCAAAAGAGAGAGATAAAGCCATCTAGCTATTGCCGGACCCGTAGGTCTATGGTGGACTACTCACGTATCATCGGAGAGGCACCAATGAGGATGATGAACCCCTCCGTGATGGTGTTAGATTGGATCTCGCGGTTCTGGAAATTGCGGCGGCCGGATGTATTTTTGGTCGTCTCCTTTAGGGTTTCTAGAATATTTGGGTATTTATAGAGCTCAGAGGCGGTGGAGAAGGTTCCCGAGGTGGCCACAACCCATCAGGGCGCGCCCGGGGCCCCTGGCGCGCCCTGGTGAGTTGTGGGCGGCATGGGCTCCCTCCTGGTTACTTCATTGGCCCACTGGCCTTCTTCTGGTCCAAAAAAAATCTCCAAAAAGTTTCGTCATGATTGGACTCCGTTTGGCACTGATATTCTGCGAAGTAAAAAACAAGCAAAAAATAGCAACTAGCACTTGGCACTATATCAATAGGTTAGTCCCAAAAAATGCAATAGAGTTGCTATAAAATGATTGTAAAACATCCAAGAATGATAATATAATAGCATGGAACAAGCAAAAATTATAGATACGTTGGAGACGTATCACCCGGTCACATCGTGCGGCATCAATGCCGGCCATTGCATGCTCTGGGCGCGCATGAATGCGGTGCTGCAAACGACGCGGGTGTTCGATGGAAAGCGCGGGAGACGCGGGTCTGATTTTTTGGGTGGGCCACGATCGACAAAAGTGGGAATGGGAATAGTCTGTATGCCGGCAAAACCCCTCCCCACCAAGTTTGTCTCGGGTTTGTGGGAAAATATGCATCCGGACCGGCCTGCAGACCAATGATGGCCTGCGTTGGATGGCAAAACATGTGCGGATCGCGCGGTTCGTACGGTTACGGGCGTGGTTTGTGTTGGAGATGCCCTAAAAAACAAATCCGAGTAACAAAACAAATCTTGCTCTAATTCGCTCATATGTAATAAAAACATGAAAAATAAAGAAGCATTTATTAATATAAATCATAAGTGGTGATGTTTATACAAAAGGACCTAGCAAATGATCATGTTGAACTTATTGGTCAAGCTAGAGATACATAAGTGATGGGAAGATATGAATATGATATGAATTGACTAGTTGTGAAAAAAGTTCCTAAGAGGCACCTACCCGGAGTAGGCAAAATCAAGATACACAAAAACTGTCCTTCGGCGAAATCGTGTCAGACTAATTTTAATCAGATGACCCGTTGTGCCATTAACTAGATGACCCATTACGCCATTGACGGAATGACCAACTACAGCTAGAAGTTAAGCAAGCTATGGGTAACATGTATAGCAAACATTCATTTTATGTTACCCCAAAGTGTGTTATCATGAATAAGAATAGATATGGGAACACCAAGAAACAATGTACATGGTTAACAAACATGCATAACTACCCATGGATCATGACAAGCGTTTGTTCGTGCGGGCATCACTTACACACGAACTTGCTGCTGGAAAGGTCAGGCGTGAACTTGGTCTTGGTGGCGAGGGGAGAGCACTATGAAGCAACAAAGGCAATAGTCTACAGTGACAGTGTCACGGACTGGGGGTCTCTCACCACGTCGTCTCCCGGCCAGGAGGGTCGGGCCAAGGACCCCCATGTCGGTTCACTAGTGGGCGAGATCAAGGCGGACCATGGTGTATCAAAGGAAGCCTCCTAAAGACCTCACACATACTCCAAGACATTAGAAGTCGTCTACAACATATTCTTAATATACATAACCGACTAAATTTTAACCCTAGTTCCCCCGGTACGTATATAAACCGAGGGATAGGGCTCGTAGATGACACACAACGATCTCAAGGTAGATCACCTCTACTTTGCATTTCATCCCAAATCAATATAACAAATGAAGGATGTAGGGTTTTATCTCTCTAGAGAGCCCGAACCTAGGTAAAAACTTGTGTCTCTATTACCATCGTGTCAAGGCTACTAGCTCGGAAACCCCTACCCGAGATTTGCCATAATCGACTACGTCATTAGTGGACCATACAGGTCTTGCTTCGTAGTCAGATCGATTCGATGGGGATCAGGATTAACAAAAATATAAACGCTGGCATGACCTTCGTGTCGGGCCAGATCTTTGTCTTTGGCGGCATCGCCTTTTTCGCTGACTCAACCGGCCACCTAGGTCAGGTCGAAACCTTTGCCCCAGGACGAATCGTCAAATCCGGTTTTGGTGCTAAATCCGGCATATCTCAAGGTAGGGGTCCTAACTTAGGCATCTTGGAGCGATGGTAACATGGACACAGAATTTTACCCTGGTTCGGGCTCTCTCGAAGAGATAATACCCTATGTCATGCTTTTGATTGTATTGATATGGGGTATAGTGCGGAGTACATTTATCTACCATGAGATTGTTGTGCAAGATTGTAATGAATATGAGATCCTCTATTGACTAATCTAGCATCAGTTTATATAATACACCAGAGACCTAGGGGTAGAAGAGTCCTCGTCTTGTGCGTCAAGTCTTGTGGAATCTTCCTTGTATATGTCTTGGGCTGCCCAAAGTGGCCCATTAATGAACCACCATGGGGGGTCCTCGGCCCGACTGTCGGAATCGGGGCTCCGCGGACCCAAGAAGGTTCGAACTCTGGGGTGTGTGCGAAGATCTCAACCAGCTCTAGCCTCAAGCTCGCCACCCCGCGGCCAAGCCTCGTCGAATACGTGCGGGCGGGCAAGAAGATGGACACAGAGATTTTACCCAGGTTCGGGCCACCTTGCGGTGTAAAACCCTACTCCTGCTTTTGGTGGATTGGCCTCACGAGGAGGTTTGGGGATGAACTAGTAGAGTGGTTGAGCGACCTCGCAAGGGCTCAGAGGTCAGGATGGATCGATCCCTTCTACAGCAGAGGCTAGTCCCTATTTATAGTGGCGTTGGTCCTCTTCCCTTATCGCGCATGCGGGAAGGGATCCCACAACGGCCAATTTTGAAAGGGGACAAGAGGTACATCTTATCCTGACTAAAGGAGAATCTTCGCTCCTCGGGAGGCAGCCTGGGAAGGCCGCTTCCCTGGAGGTCTTGGCGTTGTTTGCCTCGCGAGGTTGGGGCCCTCGCGAGGGCCTTGACTTGGGGGGCTTGGTGCCAAACCGTACCGGGCCGTCGAGGTGGGCCACGCGCTGGGCCGCAGGCAGGCATGTCTGGGTACCCCCGATCCTAGAACGCCGACAGTAGCCCCACGGCCCAAGGCGTGCCTGTCCTGGCTTCGAGGCGAAGGCAAGGAGCGAAGGGCGAAAGCGCCGCGAGCCCCCAATCGCCTGCGAGCCAGGCTCGACGCGTGGCACGTGGCAGGACACGGACGCCTCCGCTTCCACGTCGCCTCGGGAACTTCCCAGGCTGACAAAAGCCTGGCACCCGCTGCTGAGCCATCATTGCTCTTCTTCCTTGCGCTTTTGCTCCCCTGCTCAGATTCCCTTTCCTTCACGAGAATCTCCTCCAGATCTTGGCGCAGCGTCGTCCTTCCTCTTGCTCCCCCAACCCTAAGGATTCTTCGGATGGCGCCTGCCGGGAAGTCGAAGTCTGAGGCTCAGGCCTCGACCTCCTCTTCCCCCTTGCCGGCGCTTATGGCATCCACAATCGCCAAGGAGGGGGACCTCGCCCCTGCACTTCCGTTGACGGCGGGCGACTCCAATGAGTGGGGGCAGACCTTGATCTGATGCGGCTCTGCGGAGCAGCGCACCTTGGCGAAAACAGTCTACCCCTTCTTCCTCCACAGCGTCTTCTCCGGGCTCGCCCCGCCCTTCTCGGGGTTCTTCACCGCCATCCTTGAGCATTACGGGATCCAGGCCCTCCATCTTCAACCTAATTCCATCCTGCTCCTGTTCGTCTTCGCCTTCTACTGCGAAGCCTTCGTAGGCGTGAGGCCCTCAGTGGCCCTCTTCTGCCACTACTTCAGCCTGCGGCTCCACGACTGCGTGCACCGGTTTGCGTGCGCCTCCTTCGTCGCGGTCTAGAGCGGGAATATGCTCCTGAAGGCCGGGAAGAAGGTGGAAGGCTTCAGGCACCGCTGGGTCTTCTTGGATGCCCAGGGCCTCGATCCGCGCCTGGAGCTCCCGACGGAGCTGCCCGAGAAGACCCTCGTGTGGGGCTCCGCGAAGCTCACCGATCCCCGGTCGAAGCCCGTCTTGGAGCGGATCTCCCTGGACATGGAGGCCAAGAATTTGACCGGGGCGATGATAGTGAAGGAGTTCCTGACGCAGCGCCTGGCGCCGCTCCAGTCGCACTCGAGGCCCATGTGGGAGTACCAGGGTGTGGAGGACAATATCAGGCTTCGATCCGCCAGCCTGATAGGCAAGGATCTGGACAGGGCCATGGCTACCCTGCTCCACAACGATCCTGCGGGCCTCCCCGAGGCCTACGCCCCACTGTACCGCCGTGACGACTGGGAGGAGCTGGTCGCTGCCATGCCCGCCTTCGACGAGCTGGGGCTCACGCCGCCCGAGCGCCCCAATTCCCCCATGCCGGTGTCCTTCGGCGACACCAGCAGCGAGGAAGACTCGAAGGAGACTGAGGACGATGAGCGGGAAGAGGTGTCCCCCCCGTCGCAGAGCAAGCTCCTCCGCGACCTCGAAGACGATGACGATACCGATGAGCCCCCGGCCGCGGACTCCCTGCGCTTCGCCAGGGTCCTCAGGGGTCAGGGCCTACCTCGCAGACCACGCGGGCATCTGGCCGGGCGACCCCGAGGAAACGCGTGGCCGCGCCTCCTCCGGAAGACTCCCCACGCTCCAGCAAGGCGATTGGGACGCCGGTCTCATCCCCGTCCGAGCCGCAGGCGAAAGGCGGGGCGGCCGCTGCTGGGGCTGACGTGGCCTCTCTGGCCGTGGCCCCTCAGGGCGATCTCGCCACCTCTCCGGGCGGCAGCGCCACGCCGAAGAAGGGCGGGAGCGTCTCGACCATCGCCGAGGTGGAGAGGAAGAGGAAGTGGATTGCGCCCGAGAAGTAAGTAACCTGCCTCACCTTTGGTCGATTATAAATTGCGAGCGTACTCACGGTCCCTTCTCCTCTAGATGGCCACGGGCGACGATGTGCCGAAGAAGAGGAAGGCGAGCATCTAGCCAAAGGAGCCCCCTATCCAGAGGGCGCCGTCAGCCTCTGGCCGTGGACGCGGCAGGGGCGGAAGCACATCACGCCAACCCAGCGCAATCCTTGGGCGCCTCGGCAACACCGCACCCGGGCACACGGGTGTGACGCCTACTCTTGGTGCCTTGCCGACGCCGCTTGGGAGGCCGGGCGCCGGGAGTGTGGAGGCTCACGAGGCGGCACTCCTTGCCGCGGCCGTGGCGACCCCAGCGCCAGTGGAGGGGGCAATTTGCCACCCCCTTTTGGCGGAATCTGCCCCCGAGGACACAGCGACGCAGCTTCAGGAGGAGTCAGCCCCCGTGGGACAGCAGGCTGTGAAGTTGTCCGCCCTTGTCATGCCCGAGGAGAAACTGGAGCCTTCGGCGCCCTAAGTCTGTCACGCCACTGTCCCCTTGGACGCAGCACCCGCCGACGTGCTAGTGCCGCCTCTTGGTCAGGCCCTTGCGCTAGCGGACCACGGCCCTCGGATCAGGCCCGGCGCCTTGGATGAGGCCTATACCACGCTTGGCCGGATCCGTGCCGACCTCCAAGACGTCGACAGGCGCTCCCTCGCGAGGGGAAAGCCTGGGGCTTATTTCTGGGTGGCTCCAGGCTGATGCAGCCACCAAGGCGGCCTGGGGTCGGGCTGAGGCTGTCGTCGCGGAGAGAAGGAAGGAGGCCGCCGAAGCCAAGGCGGCTCACGACGCGGCGATGGCCGAAGCAGCGTCTGTCGCGGAGCGCTGCAGCGAGGCAGAGGCCAACCTGAAGTCCCTTCAGGAGGAGCAAGCCACGCACGCACAACGGCTCCACCAGCGGGAGGAGGACCTCAAGGCCCGCGAGGCGAAGCTCGCCGATCACGACTCCGTGCTGTCCCAGGTGGCTGTTGACCAAGCCGCGGAGCGCGAGCGTCTGGCCAAGCTGAAGGAGGAGGTAGTAGAAGCCCAGACGTCCCATGCCCGACATGTCTCCGATGCGACGGCCCAGCTGGATGCCAGGGAGAAGACCCTTCCCGCTGCTGAGAAGAAGGCGGCCGCGGAGCGCGATGACTTCCCCTCCATCGAGCTCAGGATTCGCCAGGCGCTGCACTTCATCTGCAGGGGAGGATTCAAGGAGCCACTGGCAACTCCTGAGGGCGGCTACGCAGGGCTCTCCTCCAAGCTCGCTGAGGAGCTCGAAGGTGCTGCCGCCAAGGTGGATGCCATCCTGGAGGGCGAGTGTCGCGACCTTTTCTTCATGGCCGCGACGCGTGTCTTCAGCCACCTCTACCTCCGCGAGCCTAGCTTTGACTTCGACGCGATGCTCGTCCCAGTTGCCCCTGAGTCTCGCGCCGCTGCGGCGGCGGCCATGAAGGATTCCGTGGACGCGCTGGTGAAGAAGTTCGCCTGGGTCCCCGACGCCGGGCCCCCTACGGTGGAGGCGAGCGGTGGCGACGACGGCTGCGGCAGCGATGTTGACGATGAGCTCGCCGTGCCTGGGACGAGCGGCGGCGATGGCTATGGCGATGACGGCCCCTCCTCCTAGATTTCGACCTGCGATATTTATCATGCCTCGTTGAGGCGTAAGACTTGTTTGAATTTGCAAGACATTCGACGCCTGTAATAACTGTTTGAACTCTGTGATTTCCTTTCATGCTTTGTTTCCTTCCTGCTTGCTTTTGTGCTCTGCGTCGGCAGGGCCCAATCCCGCGCATACCTCGACCGCCGTTGGGGCGTCCGGATCGCCAGGACGAGACCAAGGGGCGAGGGGCTACGTGACTAGTGAGGCCCCTGAGTCGCGATGCTCAGGGGTCCCCCTTGACGTGCGAGCAGCCCTCATGAAGGAAACATGGCGACGACGAGGTTGATTTGGAGCGCTTTAGTACTCTGCGTCGGCAGGGCCCAATCCCGTGCATACCTCGACCGCCGTTGGGGCGTCCGGATCGCCAGGACGAGACCAAGGGGCGAGGGGCTACGTGACTAGTGAGGCCCCTGAGTCGCGATGCTCAGGGGTCCCCCTTGATGTGCGAGCAGCTCCCATACCTTTCCTCGCTAGCTTTTGCCTGGGAGGGACACGAGAAGACCAGGTGCCAGGGACCTGGTGAGGTGGCGCGCGCCAGGCATGGCCTGAGCGTAGCCCCCGTCCAGCCCCCTTGCACGTGCATCCCAGGGGAACGCTGCGTGACGTGGCCATTTGAAGAGCCGAGAGGTCATCCTGAGGTTGGTGCGGCCGCTAGGGCGCCCTTAGTTTTTTATCCACCAACGCGGAGCATGGGGCTTCCACTTGGCGTGGGCATAGCCGCTGAGCGACCGTGTCGTCCGCCAGCGCGGAGCATGGGGCTTCCACTTGGGCTTGGGCATAGCCGCTGAGCGACCGTGTCGTCCGCCAGCGTGGAGCATGGGGCTTCCACTTGGGTGTGGGAAGGGAGCTCTGTGTTAGAGTCTCCGGGCGTGTACAGCCCAATTTCGTTCGTACGCGTGACTAGCACGGCAGAACTGGAGGAGGTGTATCTGGGCACCCGTGAGCCAGCGCGGGACTCACGAGGCCCTACCTCAAGGCGGGGCACGCTTACAAAACCTGTGTGATGGGGGTAACCTGCGCCGAATGAATCTCCGGAGGCCATCGCATGAGAAGGCCAAACACCAAGGACCCCAGGAGGTGACGTGAACGGGGCCGGCCCGCCAGACAGAGCTTAGTCGTTGGGTTTATCGACGCTGCAGGGACGGACCCGAGCACAGACGCTGTTCCCAGTCTTCTCATGCGACAAACCCGAGGAAAAAACACCCGGCGCGCGGCTCCCGCGACGGCGAAGCGCCGAACTGCGGTTATACGAACCGGGCCGCGCGCCCTGACTCACCCACTCTCGATTAGCTCATGCGAGGACAAAGCACCAAGGACCCCGGGAGGTGACGTGCACGGGACTGGCCCGCGAGACAGAGCTCGGTCGCTTGGATTTATCAACGCTGCAGGGACGGACCCGAGCACAGACGCCGTGCCAGCCCTTAATCATGAGGCGGTCGAGGGCGGGGTTGTTAGGGCGCAACGACATTCATGGTGATGAAGCACCGGGCATGCAGGTTGGAATACTTAGAAAACTCATCAAATGCAGAACCAGTTCTGATACATGCGCAAAACGATACAGCTGCAGGGGCGGGCCCTAACAGCTTGAGGATGATGCAGCCCGAGGGGCGCCCTCAAATGAACAAACCAAAAGGTCACTTGGTAATGATGCTGCTGAAGCGTTGGGGTAGTTGTTGAAGCTTGATCCTCATGAGCCTGAGGGCTCCGGAGGCTCGAGGGGCACGCGAGACCCAGGGGGCTCGCGAGGGCCCGGGACCTCCTGAAGGACCGCATGGCGTCGGGCCTCATGAGACGCGTGCATGGCCTGCGCGAAGTGCTGGTACGCGGCGCCCACGTTCACGAGGCCAAAGGGCATGCGGACGTAGCTGCAGGGGTAGCCCCCACTGCGGCCGACACACGATGGCCAGAAGAGGCCCTGTGATGCGGCCCTGTTGAGGCCCGGGATGTTGACGCAGACGCGCAGCTCGAAGCCCATGTCGGGGGCGGCGGCTGCACTTGGTGGTGTGGGGCAACGCTCGTCGCGCATGGCCCGCGCCTCCTGAAGCTCCTCGATCGCATTGGTGATGAACTCCCATGAGCCTGGTGCCTCACGTCGTGCTCCTTGCTTGCGGGGGCGCGCGTCGAAGCACGCCTCCAAGTGGTGCCCGAGCACCTCCCTCGTCGCACCGGTCAGGTCCGAAGCTCTCCAGGCGGAAGCCCCCGAGCCCGCCCTGAGGGAAGCGTCGAGCGCGCCTTCCTATGCGGGAGGGAGAGGCGCCCCAGCAGTGGACACGGGGCCTGAGGCGCCGTCCTTGGGGATCTCTGTCACCTGACGGCTCTTGGGGAGGAGTTGCTTTTTCTTCTTGGGTGCGTCCTCCGGAGGCAGGATGCCGCCCTCGTCGTCAAAATTTTCAGCCGTCGCGGCCTGGTAAGAGCGTTCGAGGGAGGAGACCGCATCCTTCTCATCGCAGGCAACCATGATGATACCGCTGCACCCTGGCATCTTGAGGACGTTGTAGCCATGGTGGGTTGCCGCCATGAACTTGGCGAGGGCAGGGTACCCGAGGATGGCGCTGTACGGGAGGTGGATGTGGGCGACGTCGAAGTCGATGAGCTCGGTGTGGTAGTTATCGCGCTTGTCGAAGGTGACTGGGAGGCGCACCTGCCCCAGGGGAATGGTGGAGCCATCGGTCACTCCTGAGAAGGGCTTGGTCGGCATGAGCTGATCATAGGGCACCTGAAGCATCTCGAACGTCTCGACAGAGAGGACATTGAGCCCAGCGCCACCGTCGATGAGGGTCTTGGTGACGAGGACGTTGCTGATGGTGGGCGTGCAGAGCATGGGGAGCGTGCCTGCGGCGGCCGAGCACTTGAGGTGATCCTTGGAGTCGAAGGTAATGGCGTACTGCGACCACCTGAGGGGATGCGCGGCCTCGAGCTTCGGGAGGGCTGCGTTCACCTCACGAGAGAACTGCTTGAAGTTGCGGTTCGAGGCAGGGGCCTGAGCTCCGTCCAGGATGCAGGCGATCGCACGGGGTTCCTGGAAGCCCCCAGCCACATCATCCTGCCGGTTATTGTCATTTCTCCTTGGCGGCGGCGGCAGCGGAGGGAGGCCAGCATTGCCCTGAGGACGGGCCTCGCGAGGCTGATCGCGCCGGGGTCCGTCGCGAGGCTCGTCACGCCAGCGGTCCTTGCGAGGCTGGTCCCGCCAGTCCTGATGTGGGTCACGGTTGTCCCAGCGGCCTCCTCCGCGACCCCCTCCACGGCGGTAGCCACGGTCGCCGCGCTCGGGGTGGCGGCCGAGGCGCTCGTCGCGGGGTTCCCTGAGCTCCTGGCAGTCATTGGTGTTGTGGCTGTGAGTGTAGTGGAAGATGCAGAACGGGCGGTTGCTCTTGGGGGGCTCATCATGGTCACGACCGCGCTTCGTCTCGGGCTCTGCTGCCAGCACAGCGGGGCCCTTGCGCTTCACCTCCTTAGCCTTGGCCTTCTTGTCTTCAGGGTCTGCCTCCGGAAGCTCGAGGAGGGAGAGGCGGCCCTCTTCGGCCCTTGCGCACTTGTTCGCCAGGTTGAACATCTCCAGGGCTGAGCACAGATCGTCATGGATGGCGAGCTCCTCTTTCATCTTGACATCCCTGACGCCATCGGTAAACGCCGAGATGATGGCCTCATCCGACGAGCGTTGTATGTACTTATGCAGGGTCTCGCCCGGCTGCTGCTTCACGCGCCGCAGGTCGTTCACTGCAAGGGCGCGGTCGCGAGTGCCCTGGAAGTTTGCGATGAAGCGCTCGTCCCAGGAGGAGATCGATCCCTCCAGGAGGTTAAGGAGCCAGGAGAGCGCGCCACTCTTGAGAGCCATGGGAAACCAGTTCGCCATGACTTTGTCGTCACCGCTTGCCGCCTCGATGCTCAGCGAGTAGAGCTGGAGGAACTCCGTGGGGTCGGGGGTGCCGTCATAGCGTGGAGGCAGGTCCGGCTTGAACTTGCAGGGCGAGGTGACATGGCGCAGCTCCGGGGTGAAGGCGCGGCAGCCCGCTCCACTCACAGGCACAGCGCGTGCGAGGGGAGCTCGGTCTTGGCGTCCGTGCGCCGCAGCCTCCGGTGGCGCACGGTCTTGATGTCGGCGTAGCGGTGCAGGGAGCGCACGCGCGTCACCTCGTGGCCGCGGCACCACCTGGCAGCTTGCTTCATCCCGCGCCTGGGCTGGCGCCCCATGTGGCAGGCTGCGCGGGCGCGCTTCGCGTTTGGGCTCGGGGTCGGCTTCATGCAGAGAGGCAGGAGGAGGTGCGCCGTGAGCCACGTCGCCCGCCTGAGAGGGCGGGGGACGAAGCGAGTGGGAGGGCGCCAGGACCTCGCCAGCGGCGTTGACAAGCTCGGCGATGCGACCAAGCCAGTCGTCGTAGCGATCATCGGCGGGACGGTAACACAGCAGCTCGCGCGCCATGAGCAGCACGGCCTGCGGTTCGCCGGGCCGTGGCGAGCGTGGGAGGACGACGCCGTGGCGGGAATGAGGGATGGAGTAGCGATGCGGCCAAAGCGTCGCGCGGTGGGTGGCTGTGACGAGTCCTGCTGCTCGTGAGCGGCCGGGTCGGTGGCAGCGTTAGCTGCAGGAGAAGCAGAGCGGCGCGGGACGCCGCGGCCCACGGGCGCCGTCTGGGCGACGCGAGCAGCCCGACGCTCGGCGCGGACTCGGTGGGCGTCGGCCATGGGAGCGACGAAGCGGAGACAAAGCGGAACTAGAGGGAGGATCACGACACGCCCGTACCTGGCGCGCCAAATTTCAGAATCGGGGCTCCGCGGACCCAAGATGGTTCGAACTCTGGGGCGTGTGCGAAGATCTCAACCAGCTTTAGCCTCAAGCTCGCCACCCCGCGGCCAAGCCTCGTCAAATACGTGCGAGCGGACAAGAAGATGGACACAGAGATTTTACCCAGGTTCAGGCCACCTTGCGGTGTAAAACCCTACTCCTGCTTTTGGTGGATTGTCCTCGCGAGGAGGTTTGGGGATGAACTAGTACAGTGGTTGAGCGACCTCGCGAGGGCTCAGAGGTCAGGATGGATCGATCCCTTCTACGGCGGAGGCTAGTCCCTATTTATAGTGGCCTTGGTCCTCTTCCCTTAACGCGCAGACGCGAAGGGATCCCACAACGGCCAATTTTGAAAGGGGACAAGAGGTACATCTTATCCTGACTAAAGGTGGTCTTCGCCTACAAAGCTTCTGGGCATGACGCAGGGGTGGCCTCGGCGATGACATCCGTCCCGCCGAGCTCGTGGTCTTGGTCTTGTTGCACTGGAATGGAAACCTTTGGGGGCATCCCTTGGGAACCCGCGTACGTCCTTGCCTCCTTAGCACGAAAGAGGAAACTGTCCCCTCTGCGCTCGCTGGCGCCCGCCTGGCCTTGGTCGTCATGGCTCACGTTATCCCAGCCTCATGAAGCCGGACACTTGCATAGGAATCTTCGCTCCTTGGGAGCCATCCTGGGAAGGCCGCTTCCCTGGAGGTCTTGGCGTTGTTCGCCTCGCGAGGCTGGGGCCCTCGCGAGGGCCTTGACTTGGGGGGCTTGCTGCCAAACCGTACCGGGCCGTCGAGGTGGGCCACGTGCTGGGCCACAGGCAGGCAGGTCTGGGTACCCCCGATTCCAGAACGCCGACACCGACCCACCTGGTCAGGGGACGACGTGGTGAGTACCCCTAGTCGAGGACTCCATCATTCAGGAACCTAGAGTACATCGCGGATTCCCGTGCAGAGCTAGTCTTCTCAAGCTTGGTGTCAAACCAGATCGAGGAGCAGCATGGTACACTTGTCCTTACGCCGATGTCAAATCCGGCCCCATAATTGTGCTCAGAGTGTTCATCTGATGCGAACTTAAGTCAGGATCCGATGATGCCCCGCGAGGCTCAGACAGCAGATCTATCCACATACAAAGAGCATGGATCCATGTCAGATCAGATCTTATGGAATTTTCCCTGGAGTCTGTCAGATTGATCCCCGGAAGAGCATGAGAAATCCCTCGTAAACCAGATGTTAGATGGGATTCAAAGGCTCGCAATATCGGACGACTAACCCTTAGTCTATGATCGGATCTAGGAGTCACCTTGAATGGTCGCATTGTTCGTCCCACCCACCACCCATCTTGTAGCTAACGTCAAAGACCTGACCGAGGTCCTGGCAAGTGGCTCAGAAAAGGGCGATGACATGGATGAAGAAGTCAGTGAGTCCACAGGCAGCAAGCCAACGGCCACCACGCCCGTAGGCAAGTGGCCGGCAACCTCTACCTACGACATCTACATGGTTGATACTCCACGCGGCAACGGGGTAGGCAGTACCAACAGTGGCAGAGGCGGCGACAACGATGACAATGGCAACGACAGCGTGAATAACAACAATAGCAATAATGCCAATCCCGATGACAATGTCAATGGCCCAGATAGCAGCCTCGATCCCGATGACAATGACATTCTAAACGAATCACTTAGCAGCCCCAACCATGATGCGTGGAGGCTGAGGCCGACCAGACATGCATGTCTATTTGTGTGGTATTCATTGTTACGTGTATGTGTATATAAAATGATCGACGTGCATGTGTTTGCATGGTTTTACGGTTCCAAAAGCGATGGTTGTGGTTCTAAAGGAGGATATTTATGGGTCGGCCCGACGGGCGGACTATTAAGGGCATATTTGCCCGGTCCGATTGTTGGCTTACCGAGAGAAAAATAAAATTTTATTTGATAAATAAATTAGAAGTGGCTAGTTAAGATGGTTTTCAGGAAAAACCCGAAATGAGAGAAAAAATTCCAAACAAAAAAGGAAGAAGATTGGACCAAGAAGAATGGACGACAAACCTTTTCTAAAGTAAGAGAGACTTAGGTTTTTATTTAGGCAAACTTATATTTTCTCACCGAAATAAAGGCCCATACATGTTTGGGCTTTACTCAATATAGCCCAAATAAACCGAACAACGTCTGTCACAGTAATGCAATCGAACTGGTCCCAAACCCCAGCGCCTTAAATGGTTCTCCCCAGGTTTGTCTCAAGACGAGTATTGTACATTTTTCTTTTTCGTTTTATCTTTAAATATTTATTTCCCTTTTTCATTTTCATTCCATTTTATTATCCGTAAAAAAATTGAAAGTAGTGAACTTTTTTTAAATGCACAAATTTTTGAAAAATACATAAAAATTCTGTTTGTACATCTAAAAATAAGTTTATCATCTTATGTACTTTCTTTTTTACTTATTTCCAAATGTGTGAACTTTTTTTAACTTTGTAAACATTTCTCAAATTCATAATTTTTCAAATTTCGTAAACTTTTCTCAAATTTATGAACTTCTTTCCCAATTTTTTTGAACTTTCTTTAAAATTCATAAAGTTTCCCCAAACTATGAAAATTTTCAAAACCAGAAAATTCTTTTTTCAATCGCTGAGATTATTTCAAATGGTAGAACATTTCCAAATTCGCAATTTTTAAAAGAATCTGTGAAACTTTTTCAAATTTGTGACCTTTCAAAAAATGGATGTACCTTTTCAAATTCTTATTTTCCTCAAAATCCATGATTGTTTTCAAAATGTTGAACCTTTGGATATATGTAAATATTTTTTATATTTATGATTTTTTTTCCAAAACAGTGTTTTTTCTAAAATTATGTTTTTTTACCTTGCCGTTTTTCATATCATTTCCCCATAGTCAACAATCAAACAGTCAGCTGGTCCATACATCAACCAGTTTATTTCTGAACATGTAGTTTTTTTTTTCAAAAAAATGGATCTCATTGGTCTGATCTAATTTGAGGTATCACACCACAAGTCTAGGAGACTTGGATGAGATGTCACATTAGGGGAGATAGTGAGATCAGCACCAAAAAATCATATTAAGACTTTTTGAAAAAAAGTGAAATTATTTCACAACATTCATTGGGATTTCTGTATTAGTTTTTTGTTTATAGTTTCTGGATTTGTCTTTTTCGCACAACTTTTCGAAAAAAAACTGAAATTATTTCACACAAGTCTTTTTATGTTTTGTTTATAGTTTCTTTATTGTTTTTTCTTTAAAATATAATTGGGATGGCAATAATTTTTCAAGAATTTATTCATTTTCCTAAATTTCGAAATAGTTCACAAATTTAAAAAATATTTCTGGATTTAAAAATATGTTTTCCAATTCTAAAATTGTTCATGAATTTAAACAAATGTTCCCAAATGTGAAAATTATTTTGAACCCGATAAATAAACAATTTGAAACAAATATATTTAAGTGTAAAAAATCACGAATCTTAGGAAATGTTCAGAAGTTTTGAAAATGCTCAAGAATTTCAAATTATTCGTCAATTAAAAATAAATAAATAAAAAGTGAAGGAATTTCAATCAATTTTAACTGATTCATAAAAGTGTTTAGCGTTCAAAAAGGTGTTCCTTCAATTCAAAAAAGTTGGCGAAATCACAAATTGTTCGTCCCTTTCTTAAATTGCTCCCAAATTTACAAATATATTCCAAAATTTCCAAAAGTATTCTGAATTTTCCAAAGTGGAAAAAGTGAAAAAAAAGAAAATAAAATAAAGGAAAGAAAATATCGAGAACCCCGAAAGAAGAAACCAGTGAAAAAAGGAAAAAACGGTTCAGAAAACTGCTGGGAAAATTGAGAAACAAAATAGAAACACAGAGGAAATGGGTCAGCCCATTAGCACGGATAGGGGTGCGCGTTTGGTCACTATCCCACGACCGACACTGGGAATAGAATTCCCCGGTGTTTCCTATATAGCCATTAACGCGACCGTTTTTTCATTGTGCCTACGCAATGCTCACGTGCGTACCTTCTTTGGTCAGTCAATATAACCTGTGAAAGTTTCAGTTTTAGGAAGCAAGTAGAAGCTTATGGTTCATTTTCTTCGCTAAATTTATCTGCTGGATTTTTGAACCAGTTTTTTGTGTTGTTTAATATTCTTTTTACTATTCCTTTTTCGTTTGGGTTTTCATTTTATCTATTTTTGCTTTTCCGTTCATATTTAGAAAGAATTCCAAATCCATAAATATTAATAAATTCACAAAACTTCAATTGGTGTATTTTTAAATATGCTAACATTTCCAAATTAGTGAACATTTTTCTTCAAAAAGCTATGAATTTATTCAAATTCACAGACTTTTTTTAGACCCGTGAACTTTTTCAAATCTGTGGGTGTTTTTCAAATTCATGGAATTTTTACTCGAAATTTTGAAAAAATTCACAGTCCATGAACTTTTTCCAATTCTCAAACCTTTCCAAATCCTTGAGCTTGTTTTGAAATTCATGATATCTTTTATATCCATGTTTTTTTAATTCCCGAACACTTATTAAAATTCACTAACTTTTTACAAATCGTTGAACGTTTTTTTAGGTCCATGAATATTTTCCACGCTCGCATTTTTTAGAAAGTCAATGGTTAATGGGTCAAGGGCAATGGTCAGCCGGTTAATAAAGGGAAGACGACCAGAGCAAGTAGTGAGCATTTGGTGGGACGGTCTATGTGGGCAATGTGCAAGCACCATTCACGTAGTCGGCGCCTGATGCGTCGAATAGGATCGAGCTATAAAAACAATGCAACCGAGCGATGTGATTTGCAGTACTTTGGTTCAGTACCGCCTCCCGCAACAACAAATGAAGGGAGGCGAAGACGCACTGCATAATCTTTATTTCTAAAAGAGGAGTTGGTAGCCTGGTATGCATGTGTTTTTCGTTCCACCTCCCACCACCTTCGTATCATTGGTTTATTTTCTCCCTCTCATTAAAAACCAAATCCATCATTAAAGGGGAAGATTTTGTTCCGTGCTTGCTTTGGCAGGTGCTCATTCAATTCAATCACGTAAATAATAGGTAATTAAGAATTCATAAATCGTACCATATATGTGATATCATCTTCCAAGAAGGCGGACATAAGATTGTTCTCGATAACCTTTCCAAAACAAAATAAGATATTCCTCTATGTACTGCATTTATTGTTATCATTATCTCTACTATTAAATGACAATCACAACTTTCCTAACATAACAAAAATGGCATATCTTTGTTCTTATCTGACCAAATTACATATGTTTTTTATCTTACCGAATCGCATATATCTCAAACCCTAAAAGTGGAGTTGTTAGTCTGGCACGCACGGTTTATTTTTGCATACACGATCTATTTTCGGCTTCACATCCCACCATCACTCCGCCGCGTCGACTTTTTCCCTCATGTTGTTTTTTCTCTCATTCGTTCACCTCTCCACCCCTCCCCATCGGTTTATTTTGTAACGATGTGTGCACGCCCGCACCTGTCCCCATGGGTTCAAGTTTCATTTCCTAAATCAATATAGCTTAACTTAATCAAATATTTACTTTCCTTCTCTTACCCACGCATCCCCTGTACTTTCCTTCCTCATCATATGTTATTTGGTTTCTTTTTTCACAAGGATATGTTAATTTTGGTTTCGTCCAACCCTCTTCCACCTCCACCCATTTTGTTTCGTCGCCCGATCTGGAACCCCGTGTCTTTCTCGCATGGCCACATTCATATATCTAGCGCCGGCAGCTTCTCGGGAAGATGGCCCTCTCTTTGTTCTGCAACAACACGGTGACGGCGGGCACAACAGGTGGAGGCGGCTCGTGGATGTATCAGTACACCAGACTGAGAGTACGCGTGGAGCCAGCAGAAGTAATCCAGACCGTCGCTAGGAGTGACATGTCACCCAAGTGGTCGCCGGCTCCAAGCGTGTGTGATGTGTGGGAGGCATCTCACGTGCATAGTCGTCCAAGGTGCGTCTGCATTGTGGGGAAGCTCGCCGCCGGACACATGTCCAGGGACCACGCCATGGAGGAGCAGCTACGCAAGGACGACGGGTCGACAACACCATCGGAGGGATCCCAAGCGGCATGCAAGCCACGTCCTTCGCTACGACCACTCAATTAATTGCCTCTTCTTTCCTGGAACGATTGCATTCACGACCATGTCCTTGTGGATCCTAGATGTTTGCTACATGTGTAGCCTCTGCACTGCATAGAGTTTGCACGAAATGTCTACCTCCACTTGTCGTTCTTGAGAACCATGTCTAAATTATTATTGTTCACATCCACTCACCAAAACATGTGAGTTGTGCAAGAAATTTTTGTGATTGCCACAAGTGCGTACTGCAGCAAAATCTATCGTGTCCCTCCCTCCTCCCCATTTTCACTACTACTACTACAGTCACACTACGAGGCACCTTCTTATTGTAGTAACTGAATTGAGAGGCAAATGCAAGTTTGACAAATTTGCCATCATGAGCATCAAATCTTCATTTTATTTTGACACCGGGAGTGTTCGCTTCTATGCCATAACACAAATTTAGGTTTGCTTTTGCATTCTTAGTTCAAGACAGTGGCCCAAAGAATTGATCTTCGTCTTTATTCTCTAACCAAATTTTCACAGAAGTTGTAGCTGCTGACAAATCAGATACATGAAGAAAGAAATGAATGGACCTACATGAAATAGTTATTTTCATTGTTGGTGAGACTGATTGCTTAATAAGTGAAATGATGTGGCATCAGAGAGCTAGATAAATGGTGTAATGCTCTAGTAGCATCTATGTGTGCAATCGTCGATCCCTAAGCACTCAACTGGATTCACAGTTAGGTAATTACTGATTAGTGTAAGCCTCTACATCTATGGAGAAATTGGTGTGGTGCCTTTGGAGAAAGTACTGGTGCATCACTACTGTCTCGTGTAGTCCTGCTTTTTCACATTCGGTTCAAGCTTTCGTTGGTAGCTTTGACTATGTGGATAAGAAGCATGAGTGGTTTTTGTAGCTTCTCTTTCTTTAGACAGGAGACGAGGTGCCCAACATGTGCGTTCCACCCATAGGATATGGACATCATGAGTGCGCCGTCCATCCAAGGCAATTAATGATGGAGATGTGGACCACGGAAGTGGAGGGAATGAGGGGTAGGAACAAACATATTGCTTTGTCATCTTTCAAGCATATAGGAGGTTCAACTTAAAAAGTACAAGATGATTAAAAATACACAACTATTGAGGAGGGAGGGGTTTGTGGAGCAGAAGAGAGAAACTATATTTGTAGTTATATGAACGAAAATCACATGCCATCATGTTTGACATATGTCGTGGGAGTAATACTGACAGTAGTAGGGGGGATACGTACGAGTAAGGGCGAAGCCTAGCTATAGCGCAAGTGTAACACTCGGATGTACGAGTTCGGGCCCCACTCGGAAGTGGTAAAAACCCTACGTCTCGAGCCTTGGGGCTTAGTGTTTGCTTAGGTGTATCTGATTACAGATAGTTCGTAACGCTCGCTTTGGCGCCAGGGGGTGGCTTATATAGAGTGCGCCACCTCCAGCCGAGCGCCATTACTAGGGTAATAAATGACGGTAACTGCTGGAGTTACTAGAAACGGCTGTGTTAACTAGGGGCGTTACAGGTAACGTTGTCTTCACAGCACTTTATGCGAGTTAAGTCTCTCGAACGTTGTAGCTCCCACGTCGCCTCTGCTTCTTCACGTCCGAGTGCCAAATTCCGGTCGACTGGGTGACGACATCCGAGTGACTTCCAAGGATCCGAGTGGATCCAGTAAATTCGTCTGAATGCTAAGGGTGCCCTAGATGTGAGGTCCATGACCCTACCTTGGGTAGGTGACCTCATCAGTAGCCCCCGAATCGGTTGAGGTTTGGGGAACGAGTGGCCGACGTGACGTGACGTCGGTGGCGTTTCGGGAACGCCGGGAAACGAGTCGGGTCGTTTCCCACTCGGCTTTAAAACCATAACCAATTCAGGTTAAATAATTTCCAAATGTCCCGAACCGTCTGACTGTTCGAGTCACTCGATCAGAGTCGGATTCACTCACGAGAGAAGCCACCCAAAGACTCGAGAATGAGATTGTTGAAACTTCTGGTTGGTAATGTTAGAAAACTGTCGACCTTTCAGATATTCTTGAGACAGTTAATAATTCATCCGAGTGCTCGACGAACCTTCTCTGCTAACTCGATGGGTTTAGGTACGTCGGGACGCACTAGTGGACGCGAAGTCCATTCGGACCATGATGTGGCAAAATCTCTGGTGATTTCAAAATCATGGGGAAGCACGCACGCGCGCATGGGCAATTGCATCAGAGAAGTGGGGAAACTGGATGCGGCGCCTCGATTTTTGCGCCGCAGATATCGCCACGCGTCCCCACAACGCTGCCCCAAAGATTTCACGGATCTGCTGACGCCCGTTGATTGCGTGATACCCGCTGATCTGACGGTTGTGATTTCGCCGAGGCGGGGTATAAAATTAGACCGGGAGGGAGGAAGAGAGAGACATCTCTTATTCCCCGCCTCTCTGATTTCTCCTTTGCTCCGCCGAGAGCTTCACCACCTTCGTCGCCGCTCCGCTGATTCGTCGGCCCGATTCGCCGGAGATGACAAGGAGTGCCACCGTGAAGGCCGAGAAGGCGAAGAAGGCATCGCGCGGGTCTTCCTCGAGCGCGGGTGCGCCGGCGGGCTTTGTCCAGGGCGACTGGATGCCGCCCCGGACCACCGCCAGCCGATCGATGGAGCTGGAGAACCAGGGCCTCTTGGCCGCTGGGAGCTGGCGGCTGCCAGCGGCGGGCGAGGTCGAGCCCGCGCCGCGTGGGGACGAGCGGGTCCTCCTCACGACCCATATCGATCGAGGTTTTTCCTTGCCTCCCCATCCCTTCTTCCGCACTTTCTTGGACTTCTTCGGGGTTCAGCTCCACCACCTTCTCCCCAACGCCATTTCTTATCTGGCTACCTTCATATCTCTTTGCGAAAATTTCCTCGGCTGTCACCCTCACCGGGGCCTGTTCAAACATTTATTCACGTGTCGAGTGATGACCATGAAAAAATCTGCTCAGACTGGGGGGAAGACAAATGTAGTCCAGCTGTGCAGGGGTTTAGGCATCCAGTTGAGGGGGAAGGGTAGTTTTCCACAAATGAACTTTCCCGACATGGTCAAGGGTTGGCAGGGGACCTGGTTTTACTGCCAGGACATCTTAGTTGGTGAAGGCCAGTCGGGCCTCCCACCGTACTCGGCCGAGCGCATTCGGTAGCTTCCCAAACTTAACGTGTCTAAGGAGGAGAAAGTCGACGTAGATATCCTTGTGATTGCATTGGTAGCCCTCGTGAATTAAGGCATCAACGGTCTGCACCTGTTGGAGGTCTTCTTCCAGAGAACAATCCAACTGCTACAGGCCAGAGCCCACCCCATGTGGCAGTACTCGGGTCCGAGTGATTCCACGCGTATGCACCCGGAGGAGCTCAGCGTCGAGGCCGTGGAGAACAAGCTCAAGGCCATCACTCCGGCTCGTGACAACCCTAGGGGTACGAGGCGGGTTCCTCCACTCTCGGCTGAGAATCCGGAGAATGAGGTAAGTTCCGAGTGTCGTTGTCGTTTTCCGAATGGTTATTGGCAAAAAATTTGGCTGACATAACTTTCATTCGGCAGGCCTTCACAAGCATGGTGAGCTTGATAACCGCTGTCAACCACACCCCTGCTGATGTGGCAAGCGACAACGAGCGCCATGAGGGCTCGGACGGCGAAGAAGAGTACGTGGAGGACAGCGAGGGCAATGAAGAGGAGGAGGAGTCAGACCCAGGAGACGAGGCGGAATCCTCTCCATCAGAGGAGATTCTGCCCGAGCCCTGCACCAAGGCGCGCCAGGACCCTGGGATCTGTGGAGGCAATGCCAAAGGGCCAGGTGCCGCCAAATCATCAACGACTATCCCCCCCCACTCGGACCTCAAAATGTGGGCGTAGTGAGCCCGCACCATCACCCGAGAAGAGCGCCAAGCAGCCGAAGGTCACCACCAACAAACCTCGGAAGGCTGTCTTGCCCAAGACCAAGATGAATGTGCCGGTGGACTCAGCGTAAGTGTCTTTGTATCGATTGCCACCTCAAATATTTGTCCGAGCAATGTGACATCCCGTGTGGTTTTCACTTCAGGGCTGACACGTCAACCGCTTCGCTGGAGAAGGACAAAGCTGACGTTGATGTTGCATCTTCAAAAGGTAATCCTTGACTTCACTCAGAATGATCCTTAAATTCTGTGTTTCCCCTTTGAGCTTACTCCCGAATGATCTTCGAATGTTTGCAGAACCGCGTGAAGTGATAGAACTTGATGCGGATGACAAGGTCGACCCGTCGAATCCCTCCGCCGATGCAGACGTTGTGATGCGGGGCGCTTCACCTGCTAAGGCATCAACACCTGCTCAGGGGGCCTCTTCGGGGGCCGGAACCAGACTCGGATCTCCGCTGCCAACTCCTCCTGCGACCAGCATCTTCAGACTACACCACGTCCCGGAGGACCAGGTGGGGGCGAGCAAGGAAGCGCTGATCCAACTGAGGTTGATGAATGACAAGCTGAAAGAGGCCTACGATGCCAGCGAGGCTCTGGAGAAGAACGTCTGAGTAAGTACTCTTGTAAGTACCATCTTCAATCGAAAATTTTGTCTTGTACGTAGTTTCTTGAAATCCCGAGTGGGTTTGCGTCGGGGGCACACCCACTGGGTGTTCTCTGATTCCAGTGGGGGCGCGCTGAGCGCACCTACTGGGTGTAGTCCCCGAGACTGTCATCAACCGAGGTGGTCGGCGGGAGTCTGAGAAGCCGTATGACGTTTGTAGAAATGGTTGTAGATATACTTGTCAAAGAGGATACGGTGATTGTCCATGGACCAGAGCCTCTCGACGTTGACCGTCGGGGGTGTAGAACCTGTTGTTCTCTAGTGGGGGCGCGCTGAGCGCACCCACTGGGTGTAGTCCCCGAGGCTGCCGTCGACTGAAGCAGTCAACGGGAGTCTTAGAGTTCGAATGGTATTGAAGATAATAGTTCATCCCGAGTGACGAGACACTTATCGAAGAGGATGCGGTGATGGTCCATGGACCAGAGCCTCTCGACGTTGACCGTCGGGGTGTAGATCCTGTCATTCTCCAGTGGGGGCACGCTGAGCGCACCCATGGGGTGTAGTCCCCGAGGCTGCCGTCGACTGAAGCAGTCGGCGGGAGTCTTAGAGTCCTGTAATTCGTCGAATGAACCTTAATCTTGTATCCGATTGTTATCACTGATGTTCCCTTGGTTCTTGTCGGCAGAGCGTGTGCGAGCTCGAGACCCGCTAAAACGCCCTACAGAAGGAGGTACAGGACCTGTGCCTCAGCCTTGAGGCCGAGAAGATCAAGAGCGCGCGTCTGGAACAAGAGAAGCGATCACTCGGAGGTAAGCATTTCTTGCCCGACTGCTTCAGAACTTGATCCTTTTCCCTGTCCGACTGAAAGTACTTTATCAGATGTATGTAGTGAAAATCTTCAACTTACTAAGAGGCTCCGGGCTTCCATTTCTATAGACACCATTAAGGAGGCCCTGGAGAAAAAAGACCATGAACTGGCGTCTGCCCAGAAGGAGGCCAGTCGGAAAATGAAGGAGGCCGAGGATAAGATGAAGTCTCTCGAGAAGTGGGAGGAGGAAAAGAAGACGGTGGAGGCTGTTGCCAAGAGGTCTACAGAGGAAGCTGTTGAGGCCGAGACGAATTTGAAGAAAGTTGTTGCAAAGAGGCTTGAGTTGGAGAAGTTCATCGAAGACTATGGCAATGAGATGAATGAAAGGCTCAAAGGTATGCCATTGACCCGACTGTATTTCAAGTTGCTTCGATTTTTCACTCGTCCTCCAGTAACTCCCTTTTCCTCATGTATTCATCAGAGCTCTGCGTGGATGTTGAGGAAGAGACTTTCAAGATTGAGAAGGAGCTGGATCCGACCGTGGGTATCCTTCGTGATAGCTCGGCTCTTGCACTGCTCCGACTGGATGAGCGCATCGGAGAGGTGACTGTCTTCCTCAACCGCTTGTGTAACGCAGTCAAGGACATCGACAAGGAAGTCGCCCCAGGAGAGGAGTTCCCGAATGACCTGGACGCCCTGATCCACCGACTGCAAGATGTTCCACGCCGAGTGCAATCATGGAAGAAATCTGCAGCTCGCGCTGGTGCCAATATCGCCCTTTCCCTCGTCCGCGTGCATTGCAAGGGTGTAGACGAGGAGAAGTTGAAGTCACTCAAGGTCGCTGATGACCCACAAGTATAGGGGATCAATCGTAGTCCTTTCGATAAGTAAGAGTGTCGAACCCAACGAGGAGCAGAAAGAAATGATAAGCAGTTTTCAGCAAGGTATTCTCTGCAAGTGATGTGAGTAACAGTGGTAGATAGTTTTGTAGCAAGATAATTCGTAACAAGTGACAAGTAACAATAGTAACAATGGTGCAGAAAGGTAGCCCAATCCTTTTTGTAGCAAAGGACGGGCCTGAAAGTACTCTTATATTAAGCAAGTGCTCCCGAGGACACATGGGAATTTCTGTCTAGTCATGTTCATCATTAGAGTTGATTCATGTTCGCTACTTTGATAATTTGATATGTGGGTGGACCGGTGCTAAGGTGCTGTTCTTACTTGAACTAACAACCTACTTATAATTAACCCCTCTCGCAAGCATCCGCAACTACCAAAGAAGAATTAAGATAAATCTAACCATAGCATGAAACATGTGGATCCAAATCAGCCCCTTATGAAGCAACGCATAAACTGGTGTTTAAGCTTCTGTCACTCTCGCAACCCATCATCTACTTGTTACTCCACAATGACTTCCCTTAGGCCCATAACATGGTGAAGTGTCATGTAGTCGACGTTCACATGACACCACTAAGAGAAGTAACAATATATCATCAAAATATCGAACGCATACCAACTTCACAAGATTACTTATAACAAGACTTCTCCCATGTCCTCAGGAAGAATAGTAACTACTCACACATCATCAACATCTTCAAGATCAGAGGAGTAATAATGATAATTAAGGATCTGAACATAATCTCTTCCACCAAGTAATCCAACAAGCATCAACTACGAGATGTAATCAACACAATTAGTAACCCACAGGTACCAATCTGAGGTTTTGGGACAAAGATTGAATACAAGAGATGAACTAGGGTTGGGGATGAGATGGTGCTGGTGAAGAGGTTGATGAAGATTGGTCCTCCCACGAAGGAGGAAGCGTTGGTGACGACGATGGCTTCGATCTCCCCATCCTGGAGAGGGATTTCCCCGGCAGAATCTGACTGCTGGAGTGCAAAAGGGCCTCTGCCTAGGTTTCCGCCTCAAGATGACGGCGCTTCATCCCGAAAGGTTGCTTATGATTTTTTCTAGGGTAAAACACACCATATAGGAGAAAAGGGGCATCGGAGGACCAGCAGGGGGCCCACAAGCCATCTGGCCGCGCCCCCAGGGGGCGCAGCCTGTTGGCTTGTGGCCTGCTGGTAGCCCCTCTCTGGTATATTTTTTCTCCATAAATTCTTCCAAAAATATTCTCCGTAAATTTGCAGGTCATTTTGAGACTGGTGATTTTTCTGCCTTTTTCTCGGTTTTCCGGTCCAGAATTCCAGTTTCCAGATATTTCCCTCCTTGGGATGTACCTTGCATATCCAGAGAGAATAAGCATAAGAATTGTATGATAATGTGGAATAATGGACAAAAATAAGGTAGATAGTGGTAATAAATCATGTTGCAAAATGGACGTATCAACTCCCCCAAGCTTAGACCTCGCTTGTCCTCAAGCGAAAGCCGAACTCTAAAATAATGAACACATAATTTGAGAGAGAGAGATGTCGATAAAAATAGAATACGGACATGAGAGCATCATGAATATCATCATAGCAGCAATTTTTCAAGCATATAACCTCTCATGAACAAGTAACAATCTATTCACAACTGAAGAAATATGGGGCATAATCTTTATTGAGAACCAACAAGCAATGCAATTAGTCCTTGAGATAATCATAGCTTTTGCAATCAAGAGAAGAGTCTATGTAAGAGCTTATATTTCTAGCAAGTTCACATATTCAACTATGATGTAACCTTCTATGATTGCTAACATACATTGCATATTTTTGGAATAAGTAACTCCGCGGGACACACATGAAGATGGTGACTTTAATGTTCTTGCCACCCAACTTATTTACCTCAAGGATAATGTCAACAATAATGGAACATGATCATTTACATTCAGCTGGATATATTTGTTTGAATCTTTCCTCAACATATAATGCTTGCCACTAAATAGTTTGGAGAATAAGAACAAGGGAAATATTATTGACTCTTGCATGAAAATAAAACTTGTAAGAACGTAAAAGATAGGCCCTTCGCACAGGGAAGCAGAGGTTGTCATGAGCTTTTATTTGTTTGATATGTTTAATCTCTTAACATAAAGGAACATCACTTCATATTGCCCCTTGTGATAGCGAACTTTATTATGCATTCCGTCGCTTTTATTACTTCACCATCACAAGATCGTACAAAGCTTAATTTCCCTTACAATAAAAGATCTTACATGATTAGAGGCAATTTTTATTGCCTTGTGCAACAATGGCAACTTACTTGAAGGATCTTATTCAATCCATAGGTAGGTATGGTGGACTCTCATGGCAAGAAACTGGGTTTAATGGTTATGGATGCACAAGTAGTATCTCTACTTAGTGCAAATCTTTGGGCTAGCAAAAGGTCCTAAGCAAGCATCACATGTTAAAGGATTCAATACCATATAACTTCTATGCAAATGTAGACAAACATGATCATTATGTTGTCTTCCATGTCCCACTTCAACACTTGATCATTATGTAATATTTTGATGGAAGCTCACAATCATAGAAGGTGTTCATGATAGTAAATTTATATGTAAATATCCTCTTCTCTACCACACTTTTGCATAGATCATATCAATTACTAACATTATGTTTGTTGGTTTCCAACACTTCTTATTGCTTATACCTCTTTTTCTATGTGAAGTCATTACTTCTCAAGAGATAGACATATGATTTTTTTTCTATTCTTTTTATTGCCTTGCTAAGATGATGGGTGCAAGTGAAGAAGGGGCACACGATCTCAACTAACTTTATTATATAACTCTCACACTCGATTACAAGGATAGGTAGAACTCAAAGCAAAAAACCTTAAACAAAGCAAATCTGAAATTTAACTCCCTAAATCACGAAAAACTAAAGATCGAACTAAGATATATAGTGGTGGTAAAAAGTGATGGTGATACGATACCGGGGCACCTCCCCCAAGCTTGGAACAAGCCAAGGGTGGTGCCCATACCCATGTACTCAAGTGTTCTTCGGTGATGGTGGTGTTGTTGTAGTAATATTCTTCTTCTCCAATTTGCGCTTGAGGATGAAGTTTTCTTCCCTTAAATCTTCGTTCTCTTGTTCAAGCTTCAATATCCTCTTGCATAGAGCTGCCTTGCTTTCCTGTAGAAAATGAGAAGGGATAAACTGGGTATTGGGTTTGTTCCCTCCAATAGGGAGGCTTGACTTCTTTAACTCCACGTGCATATCTCCAAGTTGAGGTATTGGAGCTTCATCTTCATCTAAGCTAGCATCCGGGCCAGCATCTTCTATTTCCTCCAAGTCGGTGTCTTCTTCCTCCTCCAAGGACCATAGATAGGAGTAAATATCCCCAAAGATCTTTGGATTGGCAACATAATGGGATACATAGCTCTCTCCATCCAAATCTTGGGACGACATATTTTCCGATCTGCCAAAAAAAACAGCTCGAAGCAAGAACAGAGGAAAATCTCGCAATGCGGAAACATCCGGGAGTATATATAATGATTTTTTCTAGGTCAGAATACGTGTTCCAGAAGAAATCGGAGTCTAGAGGCCACACGACGGACCCATAAGCCATCTGGTCGCGCCCCTAGGAGGGCGCGGCCTGTTAGCTCGTGCCTCCTTCGTGGGTCCTTCCAACTCCGTTTTATTTTTGTAATTTCTCTAAAATACCAAAAATGACAGAAATTATTTTTATGGAATTTTTGGAGTCGGTTTACTTACCGTACCACATACCTACCCCTTTTTCAGGTTTCTGGAGTGTTCCGGAAGACTTCCTTGATGTGTTCTTCCGATGTGATGACTTGGATGACATTTGTTTTTTTCATTAACGGGTGCACCTAAAATATCATGCTCAATTCTTTGCCCATTCACCACTCTCGGGTTCTTGCCTTCGAAGTTGCTGATTTTTATAGCACCGGAGCGATAGACCTCCTCAACAACGTATGGGCATTCCCATTTGGAGAGGAGTTTTCCTGCAAAAAATCTGAAACGAGAATTATATAAAAGTACTAAGTCTCCTACATTGAATTCTCGTTTTTCAATCCTTTTGTCATGCCATCTTTTAACCTTTTCTTTAAATAACTTAGCATTTTCATAGGCTTGTGTTCTCCATTCATCAAGTGAGCTGATGTCAAATAACCTCTTCTCATCGACAAGTTAAAATCATAGTTAAGTTCTTTAATTGCCCAATAAGCTTTGTGTTCTAACTCAAGAGGTACATGACAAGCCTTCCCATAGACCATTTTGTCAGGAGACATACCCATAGGATTCTTATAAGCAGTTCTATAAGCCCAAAGTGCATCATCTAGTTTCTTAGACCAATTCTTCCTAGATCTATTAACAGTCTTTTGCAATATTAATTTTATTTCTCGATTACTCAATTCAACTTGACCACTAGACTGGGGATGATAAGGTGATGCAATCCTATGGTTAACATCATATTTAGCTAGAAGTTTACGGAAAGCACCATGAATAAAATGTGAACCACCATCAGTCATTAAATATCTAGGAACTCCAAACCATGGGAAAATAATATATTTAAGCATTTTAATAGAGGTGTTATGATCAGCACTACTAGTTGGAATAGCTTCTACCCATTTAGTAATGTAATCAACAGCAACTAGAATATGAGTATACCCATTTGAGGAAGGAAAAGGTCCCATAAAGTCAAAGCCCCAGACATCAAATGGTTCAATAGCAAGCGAATAATTCATAGGCATTTCCTGACACTTACCGATGTTCCAACTCTCTGGCATTCATTACATGAAAGGACATACTTACGAGCATCTTTGAAAAGAGTAGGCCAATAGAAACCAGATTGTAATACCATGTGTGCAGTTCGGTCATCAGCATGGTGTCCTCCATAAGCTTCGAAATGACACTTCCGAAGAATATGTTCTTGTTCATGCTCAGGTACACATCGTCTAATAATACCGTCTACTCCCTCTTTATAAAGATGTGGGTCATTGATACATCTCCAACGTATCTATAATTTTTGCTTGTTCCATGTTGTTATATTATCCTTCTTGGATGTTTTACAATCATTTTATAACAACTTTATATCATTTTTTGGGACTAACCTATTGACACAGTGCCAAAGTGCCAGTTGTTGTTTTTGCTTGTTTTTTACTTCGCAGAATATCAGTACCAAACGGAGTCCAATCGTGACGAAACTTTTTGGAGATTTTTTCAAGACCAGAAGTCACCCAGTGGGCCAAAGAAGTACCAAAGAGGTGGGCTGTGGAGGCCACAACCCACATGGGCACGCCAGGGGCCCCCCGGCGCGCCCTGGTGGGTTGTGCCCTCCACGGGCCCCCCCTCCACCGCCTCTGACGCCTATAAATTCCCAAATATTCAGAAAACCCTAGGGGAGTCGACGAAACACAATTCCAGCCGCCGCGAGTTCTAGAACCTCGAGATCCAATCTAAACACCATCACGGAGGGGTTCATCTTCTTCATAGGTGCCTCTCCGATGATGCGTGAGTAGTCCACCATAGACCTACGGGTCCGTAGGCAGTAGCTAGATGGCTTCCTCTCTCTCTTTTGATTCTCAATACAATGGTCTCTTGGAGATCTATTTGATGTAAACTTTTGCGGTGTGTTTGTTGGGATCCGATGAATTTTGAGTTCATGATGAGTTTCTATCCATGAATATTATTGTAGTCTTCTTTGATCTCTTATATGCATGATTACTTATAGCCTCGTATTTCTTCTTCGAATCTTTGGTTTAGTTAGGCCAACTAGATCGATTTTTCTTGCCATGGGAAGAGGTGCTTTGTGATGGGTTCGATCTTGCGGTGTCCTTTCCCAGTGACAGAAGGGGCAACAAGGCACGCATGTATCGTTGACATTAAGGATAACAAGATGGGGTCTATTCCTACATGAATAGATCTTGTCTACATCATGTCATCGTTCTTATTGCATTACTCCGTTTTTCCATGAACTTAATACACTAGATGCATGCTGGATAGCGGTCGATGTGTGGAGTAATAGTGGTAGATGCAGGCAGGAGTCGGTCTACTTATCTTGGACGTGATGCTTATATAATGATCATCGCCTTGGATATCGTCATGATTATTTGATCTTCTATCAATTGCCCAACAGTAATTTGTTCACCCACCGTGTGCTATGCTCATGAGAGAAGCCACTAGTGAAACCAACGGCCCCCGGGTCTACTTTTCCAACATATTGCTTTCCGATCTATCTTTTTGCTTCTTTGTTTTCAGATCTACTAAACCAGAAACCCAAAAATATATTGCTGCACTTTTTATTTGCTCTTTTTATTTTGTGTTCTTGAGAGATCTATCTCTCCTATCTAATACTACCTAATCTATCTTTTTACCGTAGAGAGATTGACAACCTCTATTTCGCGCCGGGTTGCAAGTATTTGTTATCTGTGTGCAGGTGCTGCTTATTGGGTGGTGGTGATCCTCCTACTGGTTCGATAACCTTGGTTTCATAACTGAGTGAAATACTTATCGTCGCTGTGCTGCATCATCCCTTCCTCTTTGGGGAAATACCGACGCAGTCTCAAGCCACGTCAAAGGAATTTCTGGCGCCGTTGCCGGGGAGGAACCGGTCTCTTCTACGTGCCAATCTCAGGCGCCGAGGAGACTCCATCATCATCTACCAGGTTCCTAATCACAAATCCCATCTCCTTGCAATTACATTATTTTCCATTTGCCTCTGGTTTTCCTCTCCCCCACTTCACCAATTTGCCATTTTATTCGCCCTCTTTTTCGTTTGCCTCTTTCTCGTCAGATCTCTTGCCTTGTCATTATAGCTAGTTCTTCCTTTATTGCGTGTACTCCCGATAATGAGGTTCTTAATTTTAAACAAAGGGGAGGGGAGAACCTAAAAGATGCTTGGTATAGAATTTGCAATGCTCATAATAGATCTACCCATAAGCAATCTACCGTTGTTCTTCTTCGCAGTTTTTATGTTGGTATCACCACTTGGTATAGATTCATCCTTGATACGATTATTGGTGGGAATTTCTTGATGTGTCCATCTTTGGATGCTTTTAATGCTTTGGGAAGTTTAGTGGGATCACCACCTGTTATGATCAATGAGACAACTTTAACTCTTGAACACGTTATGGAGAGATTAGATGCTATTGAAAAGAAGATGATTACTAAGGAACATCTTGAAAATTTGGATAAGAAAATGCATGATCTTTCTAACAAAATTGGGGCTAAGGCGGGAGATGCTCTTAAATTGTTAAAGGAAAAGAAAACCGTAGTTAACGAAAGGGTAGAAGAGAGCCCGTACCGGATTGATAAGTTGGAAGAAATCTTTAGTAACTTGGGTTCGACTTTTTCTTCTGTTAAAACTATTGAAAAAACTCCCATAAAAATTGGCAAGACCACGCAAGTCACTAAGAACAAAGTTGCTACACCTAGTGGTCACAAGGGAGATCTTAAAATGATTAGTATTCATCCCGACTTTGTTGAAATCATAAGAGACCCTATTTACAAAAATGAATTCTTTGGTCTTCTTCCTAGGAGTGTTGTCATCGACAGTATGCATGCTAAATCCTTGAAGAAATCTAGTTATGTGATTGAAGAGTTGAAAACCAAAGATGACAATACTTGAATCTATGCGTTATGCCTAGCTAGGGGCGTAAAACGATAGCGCTTGTTGGGAGGCAACCCAATAAATAAATAAATTCTTGATTTTTCCTTTCTGTTTTTGAGTGTTAACACAATTATGCCTCTGTTATGATTGTGTTTTTATGTTTTATTTAGTGTTTGTGCCAAGTAGAGCCTTTAGGATGATTCATAAGATGAGTAGAAGCGATGCTGAATCTGAAACAGAAACTTTGCGTCCAGTATTTGAATTTTCATTTTTTGCTGGAACGTGATCTTGAGCTGAAATTTTAACACAGTGTTGCTATACAAATTCTTTACGTTTTCCTAATTTTCAGAATTTTTAGAGTTACAAAAGTATGGTTAGAGTACAGATTACTACAGACTGTTCTATTTAAGACAGATTCTGTTTTCGTTTCATTGTGTGCTTGTTTTGATGAATCTATGGGTTATATTGAAGGGTATGAGCCATGGTAAAGTTAAAATACAGTAGGTATAATGCAATAATAAAATATGAATGGGTTTTCAACAGCACCTAAAGTACTGATTTGCTTTATTATATTAACGGATCTCACGAAGATTTTGTTGAGTTTTGTGTGATTGAAGTTTTCAAGTGTTGGGTGAGATCACGATGGATGAAGGAATTAGGAGTGAAAAGAGCCTAAGCTTGGGGATGCTACAGCACCCCCCCCCAGATATATCCAAAGAGAAACAAGCAACTAAGCTTGGAGATGCCCCCGAGTGGCATCCCCTCTTTCTTCTAACAACCATCAGTACTTTACTTGGAGCTATATTTTTATTCGTCACATATCATGAGTTTTGCTTGGAGCATCTTGTATCATTTGAGTCTTTGCTTGCTTTGCTTGTTAGTTTGTCACTTGTATACTTGCTGGACACACCTATTTGAGAGAGCCAAAATTATGCTATCATTTGTTAGAATTGCTCTATATGCTTCACTTAAACTTTTTGAGCTATAGGATTGCTCTAGTGCTTCACTTATATCTTTTTGAGCACGGTGTGCTTGGAAATTTTTGTAGAAATGCTCTCATGCTTCACTTAGATTAATTTGAGAGTTAGTAAATTTTGAAGAAATCCTCTCATGCTTCACCTATACCTTTTTGAGAGATGAAATATTTATGCTCATGTGCTTCACTTAAATTTGTTTGAGCTTGTCAAAAAAGCAATGGCCATATATGAAACTAGTCCCAAAGTGATAGATATCCAAGGAGGATATAATAAAAACTTTCATGAAGATCATTGGACAAATTAAACTTGATTCCTTGTAATAGTTTTGAAACATGATGATAGTAATATGTGAGTCATGTTAGTGAATAATTATGATTCAGTAGGAATATTGGTGTTAAGATTTGTGATTCCCTATGCATGCACGAAATTCAATAGTTATGCAATGAAGTTACATCCTACTTATGGTGCATTATTCGGTGTTAGTTATGCTCGATGCTCGCTTATGTGAATTTTTGTTTCTTGGTTTGGTTGCTTCTCAATCTAGTTGCTAGCCTCCATTTGTACTAAGTAGAAATACTACTTGTGCATCCAAAATCCTTAAACCAAGTTTTGCCTTATGTGTCCACCATACCTACCTATATGCGGTATTTCCATGCCGTTCCAAGCAAATTTGTATGTGCCATCTCTAAATTTTCAAAATAAATTTTCTCTTTTTTGTGCTCGCACCGCTCATGAAACCGTGGGGAGTGTCCAATAATTTTCCATGCTAGATGTGTTATTCTCAATATGAGTGTTTATTCACTTGTCATTGCACGAGAGTGCGGCGGTAATAGGGATGCCCATTCCCGAAATGAAAAAGAAAAAAATATTTACTTTATTTTTTCAAATAATAAATTCCATGGAAAGTGTTGGTATGGAAGGCAACCATGGATACGGCCCGCCATGGAATGTGAAAGTTTGGTGGAAAAAGGAATAAACTTTATTTTCTGTTTGGGAACCGCCTATTATATATCTAGCATGGAAAGTATTGTGAGCTACTTTGTCATTTTCGTTGACAGGAAAGGCATGCCACCCAAAATATTTTTCTCTCTCTCAATTTAAACCTTGAGCTCTGGCACCTCTACAAATCCCTACTTCCCTCTGCGAAGGGCCTATCTATTTACTTTATGCAATTTTTATTTTTACTTTGAGTCTCCATCTTCTCTTATAAAGCACCAACTAGGGGGCACTATGATCGTACTTGAGCATTGGGCATAGCTAATATTTGAGTATGTTTCATGAATGCATCAATGATTGAGCATGATGGGCTAGGGATAACTTTCTTTAGTGTTAATATTTTGAAAGACATGGTTGCTTGTTGGCATGTTTGAGTATTGAAGTCATTATGTTAAAACTAGACTATTGCTTTGAATCATCTACAAATACAAATGTCCATGCTACAAAGAAAAGAATATGAGATGCACATGTTAGGCAGCATTCCATGTCCAAAATTCTGCTTTTATCATTTAACAACTCGATGACGAGTAGGAATTAAGCTTGGGGATGCTGATACGTCTCCAACGTATCAATAATTTTTGCTTGTTCCATGCTGTTATATTAGCATTCTTGGATGTTTTACAATCATTTTTTAACAACTTTATATCATTTTTTGGGACTAACCTATTGACATAGTGCCAAAGTGCCAGTTGCTGTTTTTGCTTGTTTTTTATTTCGGAGAATATCAGTACCAAACGGAGTCCAATCGCGACGAAACTTTTTGGAGATTTTTTCTGGACCAGAAGACACCCAGTGGGCCAAGGAAGTATCAGAGAGGTGGGATGTGGAGGCCACATCCCACATGGGCGCGTCCGGGGGCCCCCGGCGTGCCCTGGTGGGTTGTGCCCTCCACGGGGCCCCCCTCCACCGCCTCTGATGCCTATAAATTCCCAAATATTCAGAAAACCCTAGGGGAGTCGACGAAACAAAATTCCAGCCGCCGCAAGTTCCAGAACCTCGAGATCCAATCTAAACACCATCACGAAGGGGTTCATCTTCTTCATACGTGCCTCTCCAATGATGCGTGAGTAGTCCACCATAGACCTACGGGTCTGTAGGCAGTAGCTAGATGGCTTCCTCTCTCTCTTTTGATTCTCAATACAATGGTCTCTTAGAGATCTATTTGATGTAAAATTTTGCGGTGTGTTTGTTGGGATCCGATGAATTTTGAGTTCATGATGAGTTTCTATCCATGAATATTATTTGAGTCTTCTTTGATCTCTTATATGCATGATTACTTATAGCCTCGTATTTCTTCTTCGAATCTTTGGTTTAGTTAGGCCAACTAGATCGATTTTTCTTGCCATGGGAAGAGGTGCTTTGTGATGGGTTCGATCTTGCGGTGTCCTTTCCCAGTGACAGAAGGGGTAGCAAGGCATACATGTATCGTTGCCATTAAGGATAACAAGATGGGGTCTATTCCTACATGAATAGATCTTGTCTACATCATGTCATCATTATTATTGCATTACTCCATTTTTTCATGAACTTAATACACTAGATGCATGCTGGATAGCGGTCGATGTGTGGAGTAATAGTGGTAGATGCAGGCAGGAGTCGGTCTACTTATCTTGGACGCGATGCCTATATAATGATCATCGCCTTGGATATCATCATGATTATTTGATCTTCTATCAATTGCCCAACAGTAATTTGTTCACCCACCGTGTACTATACTCATGAGAGAAGCCACTAGCGAAACCTACGGCCCCCGGGTCTACTTTTCCAACATATTGCTTTCCGATCTATCTTTTTGCTTCTTTGTTTTCAGATCTACTAAACCAAAAACCCAAAAATATAATGCTGCACTTTTTATTTGCTCTTTTTATTTTGTGTTCTTGAGAGATCTATCTCTCCTATCTATCACTACCTAATCTATCTTTTTACCATAGAAAGATTGACAACCTCTCTTTTGCGTCGGGTTTCAAGTATTTGTTATTTGTGTGCAGGTGCTGCTTATTCGGTGGTGGTGATCCTCCTACTGGTTCGATAACCTTGGTTTCATAACTGAGGGAAATACTTACCGTCGTTGTGCTGCATCATCCCTTCCTCATTGGGGAGATACCGACGCAATCTCAAGCCACGTCAGTCATCGCAAAAGTAATGTCGTAGGTCATAAAAGAATTTTTTTCTTTTGTTGATATGTGAAACTAGGTGGAATGTATTTAGCAACAATATAATTAGCATAATCCGCATACCAAGGAGCACTACGTGAAGTATTCATAGCAGCAAGTTGTTCATCAGGAAAGCTATCATCGATAGGAAGTAGGTCATCAAGAACATTTTCCATCCTAGACATGTTATCTGCTACGGGATTTTCAGCTCCTTTTGTATCAATGATATGCAAGTCAAACTCTTGAAGTAAGTACCCACCTAATAAGCCTAGGTTTAGCATCTGTCTTTTCCATAAGGTATTTAATAGCAACATGATCGGTGTGAATAGTTACTTTGGAATCGACAATTTAGAGTCTAAACTTATCACAAGCAAAAACAACTGCTAAAAATTCCTTTTCAGTGGTAGCATAATTCCTTTGAGCAGAATCTAGAGTTTTACTAGCATAATGGATAACATTTGACTTCTTGTCTACTCTCTGCCCTAGAACAGCGCCAATAGCATAATCACTAGCATCACACATAATTTCAAATGGTAGGTTCCAATCAGGTGGTTGAACAATCGGTGCAGAAATTAAAGCATTCTTAAGTATTTCAAAAGCTTCTACACAATCATCATAAAAAACAAAAGGAACATATTTTTGAAGAAGATTAGTTAACGGCCTAGAAATCTTAGAGAAATCTTTAATGAAACGCCTATAAAAACCAGCATGACCAAGGAAATTTCTTATACCTTTGATATCTCCCGGGCATGGCATTTTCTCTATCGCATCAACTTTAACCTTGTCTACCTCAATGCCTCGTTCAGAAATTGTATGCCCAATCACTATGCCTTCATTAACCATAAAGTGGCACTTCTCCCAATTCAAGACAAGACTAGTTTCTTCACATCTCTGCAAAACTCGATCAAGGTTGCTCAAGCAATAATCAAAAGAAGTCCCATAGGCGGAAAAATCATCCATAAAAACCTCAACAATCTTTTCACAAAAGTCAGAGAATATAGCAGTCATACATCTTTGAAATGTTGCAGGTGCATTGCATAAACCAAAAGGCATACGTCTATCAGCATAAGTTCCAAAAGGAGTTGTAAAGGTAGTTTTCTCTTGATCTTCTTTTGACACGGGTATTTGAAAAAATCCAGAATATCCATCAAGAAAACAAAAGTGGGTGTGCTTGGATAATCTTTCTAACATTTGATCAATAAAAGGCAAAGGGTAATGATATTTCTTAGTAGCTTTTGTAACAGCCCGATACCGATGCCCGAGAAGATTCCCCTTTTATTCCATTGTCGTCGTGTGATTTGCTTGGTTGTCGCATTCATCATCGCATCATTCGCATCATCTGCATAGCATCGTCACTCGTTTTTAAAAACTTGCATCCATTCATAGTTGTCGGTTCTCTCCGTTTTGTCGTGGACCGTTTCGAAACCAACCACACACGCACGCGCCCGCGGCATCGATAAAATATTGTTTTCAAAAGTGCGTATAAAATATTCTCGGATTGGGTCGAAACTGGGCGTGCGGTCTTGTTATATTGTAGGTAGACCGCCTGCCAAATTTCATCGCAATCGGAGGTCGTTTGATACCCGAACGGTCGACCGTAGCGGCACCGTCATCGGTTTATTTATCGGATGTTTTCGGTTTTAAAACTCGTTGCCGGGCCGCAAACCTCCTCTATTCTCTCAGCCCAACCAACCTACACAGCCCAACCTAGCCCACTGATACGTCTCCAACGTATCTATAATTTTTGCTTGTTCCATGCTGTTATATTATCATTCTTGGATGTTTTACAATCATTTTATAACAACTTTATATCATTTTTTGGGACTAAACTATTGACATAGTGCCAAAGTGCCCGTTGTTGTTTTTGTTTGTTTTTTACTTCGCAGAATATCAGTACCAAATGGAGTCCAATCGCGATGAAACTTTTTGGAGATTTTTTCTAGACCAGAAGACACCCAGTGGGCCAAAGAAGAGCCAGGAAGGTGGGTTGTGGAGAGCACAACCCACCAGGGCGCGCTAGGGGGCCCCCGACATGCCCTGATGGGTTGTGCCCTCCACGGGGCCCCTCTACACCGCCTCTGATGCCTATAAATTCCCAAATATTCCCAAAACCCTGGGGGAGTCGACGAAACACAATTCCAGCCGACGCAAGTTCCAGAACCGCGAGATCCAATCTAAACACCATCACGGAGGGGTTCATCTTCGTCATAGGTGCCTCTCCGATGATGCGTGAGTAGTCCACCATAGACCTACAGGTCCGTAGGCAGTAGCTAGATGGCTTCTTTTCTCTCTCTTATGATTCTCAATACAATGGTCTCTTGGAGATCTATTTGATGTAAACTTTTGTGGTGTGTTTGTTGGGATCCGATGAATTTTGAGTTCATGATCAGTTTATATCCGTGAATATTATTTGAGTCTTCTTTGATCTCTTATATGCATGATTGCTTATAGCATCGTATTTCTTCTTCGAATCTTTGGTTTAGTTAGGCCGACTAGATCGATTTTTCTTGCCATGGGAAGAGGTGCTTTGTGATGGGTTCGATCTTGCGGTGTTCTTTCCCAGTGACAGAAGGGGCAGCAAGACACGCATGTATCGTTGCTATTAAGGATAACAAGATGGGGTCTATTCCTACATGAATAGATCTTGTCTACATCATGTCATCGTTCTTATTGCATTACTCCATTTTTCCATGAACTTAATACACTAGATGCATGCTGGATAGCGGTCGATGTGTGGAGTAATAGAGGTAGATGCAGGCAGGAGTCGGTCTACCTATCTTGGACGTGATGCCTATATAATGATCATCGCCTTGGATATCATCATGACTATTCGATTTTCAATCAATTGCCCAACAGTAATTTGTTCCCCCACCGTGCGCTATACTCATGAGTGAAGCCACTAGTGAACCCTATGGCCCCCAGGTCTACTTTTCCAACATATTGCTTTCAGATCTATCTTTTTGCATCTTCGTTTTCAGATCTACAAAACCAAAAACCCAAAAACATATTGCTGCATATTTTATTTGCCCTTTTTATTTTGTGTTCTTGAGAGATCTATCTCTCCTATCTATCACTACCTAATCTATCTTTTTACCGTAGAGAGATTGACAACCTCTCTTTTGCGTCGGGTTGCAAGTATTTGTTGTTTGTGTGCAGGTGCTGCTTATTGGGTGGTGGTGATCCTCCTACTGGTTCGATAACCTTGGTTTCATAACTGAGGGAAATACTTACAGTCGCTGTGCTGCATCAACGCTTCCTCTTTGGGGAAATACCGACGCAGTCTGAAGCCACGTCAAAGGAATTTATGGCGCCGTTGCCGGGGAGGAAGCGGTCTCTTCTACGTGCCTATCGTAGGTGCCGAGGGGACTCCATCATCATCTACCAGGTTCCTAATCACAAATCTCATCTCCTTGCAATTACATTATTTGCCATTTGCCTCTCGTTTTCGTCTCCCCCACTTCACCAAATTTGCCATTTCATTCGCCCTCTTTTTCGTTTCCCTTTTTCTCGCCGGATCTCTTTTTGTTTGCTTGTTTGCTATCCTTGCTTGTGTTGCCATGTGCCTTCTATTTGCTTGCATCTTCGCTTGCTAAAAATCTATTGATATGGATCCTCATCCACTTGCTAATCTTTTCAAAAGACCAAATTATGATGAACCAATTGCTAGTGAGTTGAGTGCACTTGATTATCTCTATGAAGTTTTGCTTGAAAATCACAAATCTGAAAATTTTGATGAAGTGTTGAAAGAATAAATTTATAAGGTGATTCATGATAGCTCCTTGATTGAAAAGCATGATTGCAATGATGTTACTATAAATTCTATTAATGTCAATTATGCTAATGATATGCAAATCCACAAGTTTGGGGATGCTATGTTTGATGAAGATGATATTTTTAGTTCCCCAAGTTTTGATGAGCAAATTTATTATGATGATTGCATGCCTCCTATTCATGATGATGGTGATGACACATATGCTATAATGAGTAATGATAACCATGAAACTTATCATCATTGTTTTAATTTGCAATGTGGTTATGTCAATCAAGTGTCTCATGATAATTATTTTGGTGAGTTTGCTCCCACTACCATGGATGAAAAGGAATTTGCTTATGTGAAGAGTAATGAAAATTCTATGCTTGTGCATCATGAAAAGAATGATTTATGTGATAGTTATATTGTTGAGTTCCTTCATGATTCTACTGAAATTTATTATGAGGGAGGAACATATGCTTGTAGGAATTACAATAATATCAAGTTTTCTCTCTATGTGTTCAAAGTTTTGAAGTTATGCTTGTTTTGCCTTCCTATGATAGTTGATTCTTGTTCCCATAAATTGTTTGCACACAAAATCCCTATGCATAGGAAGTGGGTTAGACTTAAATGTTCTTGTCATGAGATTCATGATGCTCTCTTGCATATTTCAATTACTACTTTTTATGTGAGCATCATTGAAATCATCATGCCTAGCTAGGGGCGTAAAACGATAGCGCTTGTTGGGAGGCAACCTAATGAATAAATTTATTTTTGCCTTTTCCTTTCTTGTTTTTGAGTGTTGACACAATTATGCCTCTGTTATGATTGTGTTTTTATGGTTTATTTAGTGTTTGTGCCAAGTCGAGCCTTTAGGATGATTCATAAGATGAGTAGAAGCGATGTTGAATCTGAAATTGAAACTTTGCGTCCAGTGTTCGAATTTTAATTTTTTACTGGGACGTATTATTGAGCTGAAATTTTAACACAGTGTTGCTATACAAATTCTTACTGTTGTCCTAATTGTTCAGAATTTGTAGAGTTACAGAAGTATGGTTAGAGTACATATTAATACAGTCTGTTCTGTTTAAGACAGATTCTGTTTTCGTTGCATTGTGTGCTTGTTTTGATGAATCTATTTGTTATATTGAAGGGTATGAGCCATGGTAAAGTTAAAATACAGTAGGTATAATGCAAAAATAAAATATGAATGGGTTTGCAACAGCAACTAAAGTAATGATTTGCTTTATTATACTAACAGATCTCACGAAGATTTTGTTGAGTTTTGTGTGATTGAAGTTTTCAAGTTTTGGGTGAGATCACGATGGATGAAGGAATAAGGAGTGAAAAGCGCCTAAGCTTTGGGATGCTACAGCACCCCCAAGATATATCCAAAGAGAAAAAAGCAACTAAGCTTGGGGATGCCCCCGAGTGGCATCCCCTCTTTCTTCTAGCGACCATCGGTATTTTACTTGGAGCTACATTTTTATTCGTCACATATCATGAGTTTTGCTTGGAGCGTCTCGTATCTTTGCTTGCTTTGCTTGTTTGTTTTTCCTTTGTATCCTTGCTGTACACACCTATTTGGGAGAGCCAAAATTATGCTATGATTTGTTAGAATTGCTCTCTATGCTTCACTTAAACTTTTTGAGCTATAGGATTGCTCTAGTGCTTCACTTATATCTTTTTGATCATGGTGTGCTAGGAAATTTTTGTAGAAATATTCTCATGCTTCAATTAGATTAATTTGAGAGTTATTAAATTTTGAAGAAATCCTCTCAAGCTTCACTTATACCTTTTTGAGAGATGAAATCTTTATGCTCATGTGCTTCACTTAAATTTGTTTGAGCTTGTCAACAAAGCAATGGCAATATATGAAACTAGTCCCAAAGTGATAGGTATCCAAGGAGGATATAATAAAAACTTTCATGAAGATCATTGGGCAAATTAAACTTGATTCCAAGTAATAGTTTTGAAACATGATGATAGTAATATGTGAGTCATGCTAGTGAGTAATTATGCTTAGTAGGAATATTGGTGTTAAGCTTTGTGATTCCCTATGCATGCACGAAAGTCAATAGTTATGCAATGAAGTTACATCCTACTTGTGGTGCATTATTCGGTGTTAGTTATGCTCAATGCTCACTTATGTGAATTTTAGTTTCTTGGTTTGGTTGCTTCCCAATCTTTTTGCTAGCCTCCACTTGTACTAAGTAGAAATACTACTTGTGCATCCAAAATCCTTAAACCAAGTTTTGCCTTATGAGTCCACTATACCTACCTATATGCGGTATTTCCATGCCGTTCCAAGCAAATTTGTATGTGCCATCTCTAAATTTTCAAAATAATTTTTCTCTTTTTGTGTGCCCGTACCGCTCATGAAATGGTGGGGAGTGTCCAATATTTTTCCATGCTAGATGTGTTATTCTCAAGATGAGTGTTTATTCACTTGTCCTTGCACGAGAGTGCGGCGGTAATAGGGATGCCCATTCCCGAAAAAAATATTTACTTTATGTTGTCAAATAATAAATTCCTTGGAAAGTGTTGGTGTGGAAGGCAACCGTGAATACAGCCCGCCATGGAAAGTGAATGTTTGTTGGAAAAAGGAATAAACTTTATTTTCTGTTTGGGAACCGCCTATGATATATCTAGCATGGAAAGTATTGTGAGCTACTTTGTCGTTTTCGTTGACAGGAAAAGCATGCCACCCAAAATAATTTCTCTCTCTCAATTTAAACCTTGAGCTCTGGCACCTCTACAAATCCCTACTTCCCTCTGCGAAGGACCTATCTATTTACTTTATGCATTTTTTTTATTTTTGCTTTGAGTTTCCATCTTCTCTTATAAGAACCAACTAGGGGGCACTATGATTGTACTTAAGCATTGGGCATAGTTAATATTTGAGTGTGTTTCATGAATGGATCAATGATTGAGCATGATGGGCTAGGGAAAACTTTCTTTAGTCTTGATATTTTGAAAGACATGGTTGCTTGTTGACATGCTTGAGTATTGGAGTCATTATGTTTAAATTAGACTATTGCTTTGAATCATTTACAAGTCCAAATGTGCATGCTATACAAAAGAAAAGAATATGATGAACATGTTACGCAGCATTCCACATCAAAATTTCTGTTTTTATCATTTACCTACTCGAGGATGAGTAGGAATTAAGCTTGAGGATGCTGATACGTCTCCAACGTATATATAATTTTTGCTTGTTCCATGCTGTTATATTATCATTCTTGGATGTTTTACAATCATTTTATTACAACTTTATTTCATTTTTTGGGACTAACCTATTGACATAGTGCCAAAGTGCCAGTTGCTGTTTTTGCTTGTTTTTTACTTCGCAGAATATCAGTAGCAAACGGAGTCTAATCGCGACGAAACTTTTTGGAGATTTTTTTTGGACCAGAAGACACCGAGTGGGCCAAAGAAGAGCCAGGAAGGTGGGCTGTGGAGAGCACAACCCACTGATACGTCTCCAACGTATCTATAATTTTTGCTTGTTCCATGCTGTTATATTATCATTCTTGGAGATTTCACAATCATTTTATAACAAATTTATATCATTTTTTGGGACTAACCTATTGACATAGAGCCAAAGTGCCAGTTGCTGTTTTTTCTTGTTTTTTACTTCGCAGAATATCAGTACCAAATGGAGTCCAATCGCGACGAAACTTTTTGGAGATTTTTTCTAGACCAGAAGACACCCAGTGGGCCAAAGAAGAGCCTGGAAGGTGGGTTGTGGGGAGCACAACCCACCAGGGCGCGCTAGGGGGCCCCCGGCATGCCCTGATGGGTTGTGCCCTCCACGGGGCCCCTCTGCACCACCTCTGATGCCTATAAATTCCCAAATATTCCCAAAACCCTAGGGGAGTCAACGAAACACAATTCCAGCCACCGCAAGTTCTAGAACCGCGAGATCCAATCTAAACACCATCACGGAGGGGTTCATCTTCCTCATAGGTGCCTCTCCGATGATGCGTGAGTAGTCCACCATAGACCTACGGGTCCGTAGGCAGTAGCTAGATGGATTCTTCTCTCTCTCTCTCTTATGATTCTCAATACAATGGTCTCTTCGAGATCTATTTGATGTAAACTTTTGCGGTGTGTTTGTTGGGATCCGATGAATTTTGAGTTCATGATCAGTTTCTATCCATGAATATTATTTGAGTCTTCTTTGATCTCTTATATGCATGATTACTTATAGCCTCGTATTTCTTCTTCGAATCTTTGATTTAGTTAGGCCGACTAGATCGAATTTTCTTGCCATGGGAAGAGGTGCTTTGTGATGGGTTCGATCTTGCGGTGTTCTTTCCCAGTGACAGAATGGGCAGCAAGACACGCATGTATCGTTGCTATTAAGGATAACAAGATGGGGTTTATTCCTACATGAATAGATCTTGTCTACATCATGTCATCGTTCTTATTGCATTACTCCGTTTTCCATGAACTTAATACACTAGATGCATGCTGGATAGCGGTCGATGTGTGGAGTAATAGAGGTAGATGCAGGCAGGAGTCGGTCTATCTATCTTGGACGTGATGCCTATATAATGATCATCGCCTTGGATATCGTCATGACTATTCGATTTTCTATCAATTGCCCAACAGTAATTTGTTCACCCACCGTGCACTAAATTCATGAGAGAAGCCACTAGTGAACCCTACAGCCCCCGAGTCTACTTTTCCAACATATTGCTTTCAGATCTATCTTTTTGCATCTTTGTTTTCTGATCTACAAAACCAAAAACCCAAAAATATATTGCTGCATATTTTATTTGCCCTTTTTATTTTGTGTTCTTGAGAGATCTATCTCTCCTATCTATCACTACCTAATCTATCTTATTACTGTAGAGAGATTGACAAGTATTTGTTGTTTGTCTGCAGGTGCTGCTTATTGGGTGGTGGTGATCCTCCTACGGGTTCGATAACCTTGGTTTCATAACTGAGGGGAATACTTACCGTCGTTGTGCTACATCATCCCTTCCTCTTTGGGGAAATACCGACGCAGTCTCAAGCCACGTCAAAGGAATTTCTGATGCCGTTGTCGGGGAGGAAGCGGTCTCTTCTACGTGCCTATTGTAGGTGCCGAGGGGACTCCATCATCATCTACCAGGTTCCTAATCACAAATCTCATCTCCTTGCAATTACATTATTTGCCATTTGCCTCTCGTTTTCCTCTCCCCCACTTCACCAATTTGCCGTTTTATTCGCCCTTCTTTTTCGTTTGCCCTTTTTCTTGCCGGATCTCTTCCTTGCTTGCAATCTTGTTTGCGTAGTCACGATGACTCAAGAGAACACCAAGTTGTGTGATTTTTCCAATACTAATAACAATGATTTTATTAGTACTCTGATTGCTCCTGCCGCCACTAGTGCGGATTCTTGTGATATTAATGCCGCTTTGTTGAATCTTGTCATGAAAGATCAATTTGCCGGTAATCCTAATGAGGATGCCGCGTCCCATCTAAACTCGTTCATAGAATTGTGTGATATGCAAAAGAAAAAAGATGTGGACAATGATATTGTGAAGTTGAAACTATTTCCTTTTTCCTTGCGGGATCGTGCAAAAATTTGGGTTTCCTCTTTGCCTCGCAATAGTATCGATTCTTGGAATAAGTGCAAGGATGCTTTTATCACAAATATTTTCCGCCTACGAAAATTATTTCCCTTAGGACGCAAATCATGAATTTTAAGCAACTTGAGCATGAACATGTTGCACAATCTTGGGAAAGAATGAAGTTGATGCTAAGAAATTGTCCAACTCATGGTTTAAATCTTTGGATGATCATACAAAATTTTTATGAGGGATTGAATTTTGCCTCTAGAAATCTTTTAGATTCCGCTGCGGGTGGTACTTTTATGGAGATTACTTTGGGTGAAGCTACTAAATTGCTAGATAATATCATGGCTAATTATTCTCAATTGCATACCGAAACAGCACCTACTAGTAAAAAAGTTAATTCTGTAGAGGAAATTAGTACTTTGAGTGACAAAGTTGATGCTTTGATGAAATTGGTTGCTAGTAAAAATGCTCCTATTGATATTAATGATGTGCCTTTGCCTACTTTGATTGAGCAAAATAATGATTCCGTAGATGTGAACTTTGTCTCGCGAAACTATTTCAATAACAATGCTTATATAGGTAATTTTAATCCTAGGCCTTTTCCTGGAAATTCCTCTAATAATTATGGTAATTCCTATGGTAATTCTTCTTACAATAATAATAGGAAGACCTCTGATCTTGAAAGTAATATTAAAGAATTTATCAATGCGTAAAAGGCTTTCAATAGCACGATAGAAGAAAAGTTGAATAAGATTGATGATATGTCTAGAAGCATTGATAGAATTTCTCATGATGTTGAAAATCTCAAATTGAAAGCTTTTGTTCCTAAGATTGATGAATCTATTAAAGCTTTATATGTCTCTGTGGATGAAAGTAAGAAAAGAACCGCTATGCTTAGAGCTAAAAGAGAAATCTTAGAAAAATCGTTTTCTAGTGATTGCCTTCATAAAAAAGATGAAGATCTTAAAGTGATTGGTGTTTCTTCTATTGATTCCTTGTTTAGTAATGTTAAAATTGATAATGAAGGGACTGAAGTAGAGTCAACTTTAGCTAGAAGGCGTCCCAATAATTTGGAGGGTGAAAATCTTGACGAAAATTTTGCTAAAAGTGGGTTTGAAGAGGTCAAAACTTTAACTAGTGATGTGCCCACTATCTTGGATTGCAAAGACTTTAATTAAGATAGTTGCTCCTTGATTGAATGCATTTCTTTGCTGCAATCCATGTTGAATTCACCCCATGCTTATGAGGAAAATAAAGCTTTTACTAAACATATCGTTGATGCCATGATGAAATCTTTTGAAGAAAAGTTGGAGTTGGAGATTTCTATTCCTAGAAAATTACATGATGAGTGGGAACCTACCATTAAGGTCAAGATTAAAAATTATGAATTCTTTGCTTTGTGTGATTTGGGTGCTAGTGTTTCCACGATTCCAAAATCTCTATGTGATGTGCTTGGTCTTACCAATATTGAAGACTGTTCTCTTAATTTGCACTTGGTGGATGTTGGAAATATGCCCTAGAGGCAATAATAAATTGGTTATTATTATATTTCCTTGTTCGTGATAATCGTTTATTATCCATGCTATAATTGTATTGATTGGAAACTCAAATACATGTGTGGGTACATAGACAACATTGTGTCCCTAGTATGCCTCTAGTTAACTAGTTTGTTGATCAAAGATGGTCAAGGTTTCCTGGCCATAGACATGAGATGTCATTTGATAACGGGATCACATCATTAGGAGAATGATGTGATGGACAAGACCCAAACTATAAACATAGCATATGACCGTGTCAGTTTATTGCTATAGTTTTCTGCATGTGAAGTATCTGTTCCTATGACCATGAGATCATGCAACTCACTGACACCGGAGGAATACCTTGTGTGTATCAAACATCACAACGTAACTGGGTGACTATAAAGATGCTCTACAGGTATCTCCGAGGGTGTCTGTTGAGTGGGCATGGATCAAGACTGGGATTTGGTACTCCGTGTGACGGAGAGGTATCTCAGGGCCCACTCGGTAATACAAGATCACAACAAGCCTTGCAAGAAATGTGACTAAAGTGTTAGCCATGGGATCTTGTATTACGGAACGAGTAAAGAGACTTGCTGGTAACGAGATTGAACTAGGTATAGAGATACCGACGATCGAATCTCGGGCAAGTAACATACCGAAGAACAAAGGGAACAACATACGAGATTAACTGAATCCTTGACATAGAGGTTCAACCGATAAAGATCTTCGTAGAATATGTAGGAACCAATATGGGCATCCAGGTCCCGCTATTGGTTATTGACCGTAGAGGTGTCTCGGTCATGTCTACATAGTTCTCTAACCCGCAGGGTCTGCACACTTAAGGTTCGGTGACGTTTCGGTATAGTAGAGTTATGTATGGTGGTGACCGAAGGTTGTTCGGAGTCCCGGATGAGATCCTGGACGTCACGAGGAGCTCCGGAATGGTCCAGAGGTAAAGATTGATATATAGGAAGTCCTGTTTTGGTCACCGGAAAAGTTTCGGGTACTTCGGTAGTGTACCGGGAGTGTCGGGAGGCGTACCGGGGACCATCGGGAGGGGTGTCTCGACCCAAAGGGCCTCATGGGCTGTGGGAGGAGTCAAACCAGCCCCTAGTGGGCTGGCTGAACGCCCCACTAAGGCCGATCTGGCTAGGGGTGGGAAAAACCCAAAGGTGGAAAGGTGGAAAGGGTTTCCAAGTGGAGAGGAGGAATCCTACTCCTAGTAGGATTGGAGTAGGACTCCTCCACCTCCAATTTCGGCCAACCCTTGAGGGTTTGAGGCTGCCTCCTCCCCTCCCTCCCTCCTATATATACTAGAGGATTTAGAGGGGAGAGCTAACCCTAATTCCACGTGCTCCCTCTACTTCCTCTATATCGTTTTCTCCTCTAGTCTAGTTTCGGCACTGTTTAGGCGAAGCCCTGCCGGAATAGTTCCACCACCACCGCCGCCGCGCCGTCGCGCTGCCGGAGAACTCATCTACCTATCCGCTCCCTCTTGCTGGATCAAGAAGGCGGAGATCGTCATCGAGCTGTACGTGTGCTGAACGCAGAGGTGCCGTCCGTTTGGCGCTAGATCGGAAGGACCGTGATCAGGATCGCGAGACGGTTCGTGATTTGATCGCGGGACGGATCATGATGGGATCACGGGACGGATCGTGATTGGATCGCGAGACGGATCGTGATTGGATCGCGGGACGCTCGGCGATTTGGATCGCGAAGACGTTCGACTACATCAACCGCGTTTCTTAACGCTTCCCGCTTAGCGATCTACAAGGGTATGTAGATCCACTCTCCCTCTCGTAGATACTCATCACCATGGATAGATCTTGCGTGTGCGTAGCAAAATTTTTGTTTCCCATGCAACGTTCCCCAACAGTGGCATCATGAGCTAGGTCTATGTGTAGATGAGATCTCGAGTAGAACACAAAGGAGTTTGTGGGCGTTGATATTCAGATTGCTTCCTCCCTTGGTCTTTTCTTGATTCGGCGGTATTGTGGGATGAACGGCCCGGGCCAACATTACTCGTACGCTTACGAGAGACCGGTTCCATCAATTGACATGTAACGTCGTTGCATAAAGATGGCTGGCGGGTGTCTGTTTCTCCCACTTTAGTTGGATCGGATTCGACAAAGGCGGTCCTTGAGAAGGTTGAATAGCAATTTGCGTATCATCGTTGTGGTTTTTGCGTAGGTAAGAATTGTTCTTACTAGATACCCGTAGCAGCCACGAAAAACATGCAACAACAATTAGAGGACGTCTAACTTATTTTTGTAGGGTATGTTGTGATGTGATATGGCCAATTACATGATGAGATATATGTGATGTATGAGATGATCATGTATTGTATAGAATATCACGACTTGCATGTCGATGAGTACGGCAACCGGCATGAGCCATAGGGTTGTCTTTAATTATTTTCGCCGTTTTGCTTTACTTTATCGCTATGAGTTAGCAATAGTCGTGGAAGCAACAGTCGGCGCGACAACCTCATGGCGACACAATGATGGAGATCAAGATGATGGAGATCATGGTGTCATGCCGGTGACGATAGAGATCATGCCGGTGCTTTGGAGATGGAGATCAAAAGCACAAGTTCATGGCCATATCATGTGACTTATGATTTGCATGTGATGTTAATCCTTTTATGCATCTTATTTTGCATAGGACGACGGTAGCATTATAAGGTGATCCCTCACTTAAATTTCAAGATAAAATTGTGTTCTCCCCGAGTGTGCACCGTTGCGAAAGTTCGTCGTTTCGAGACACCACGTGATGATCGGGTGTGATAGACTCTACGTTCGCATACAACGGGTGCAAGCAGTGTTGCACATGCGGAACACTCGGGTTAAACTTGACAAGCCTAGCATGTACAGACATGGCCTCGGAACACAAGAGACCGAAAGGTCGAACATGAGTCATATAGTAGATATGATCAACATGAAGATGTTCACCATTGAAACCACCTCAACTCACGTGATGATCGGACTTGAGTTGGTGGATTTGGATCATGTGACACTCGAATGACCGGAGGGATGTCAATTTGAGTGGGAGTTTTTAAGTAATATGATTAACTAAACTGATTATCATGAACATAGTCAAAATGTCTTTGCAAATTATGTTGTAGATTACTAGCTCGCGCTGTAGCAACTTGAATTTTTATATGTTCCTAGAGAAATAGAGTTGAAAGATGATGGTAGCAATAATGCGGACTGAGTCCGTGATCTGAGGATTGTCCTCATTGCTGCACAGAAGGATTATGTCCTTAATGCACCGCTCGGTGCGCCACCCCCTCAAGCGTCGTCTGTAGATGTTGTGAACATCTGACAGGCACGTTCTGATGACTACTTGATAGTTCAGTGCGTCATGCATTACGGCTTAGAATTGAGGCTCCAAAACATTTTGAACGTCACGGAACATATGAGATGTTCTAAGAGCTGAAATTGGGATCTCAGGCTCGTGCCCGTGTTGAGAGGTATGAGACCTTCAACAAGATTCTTTGCCTGCAATATGAAGGAGAATAGCTCAATCAGTGAGCATGTGCTCAGATTGTCTGGGTGCTACAATCGCTTGAATCGAGTGGGAGTTGATCTTCCAGATAAGATAGTGATTGATATAGTTCTCCAAGTCACTGTCACTAAGCTACTAGAGCTTCGTGATGAACTATAAAATGCCAGGGATGGAAATAATGATCCCTGAGCTATTCGCGATGATTGACACCGCGAAGGTAGAAATCAAGAAGGAGCATCAAGTGTTGATGGTTAGTAAAACCACTAGTTTCGAGAAAGGGCAAGGGCAAGGAGGGAAACTTCATGGATGGCAAGTCAGTTGCTGCTCCAATGAAGAAACCCAAGGTTGAACCCAAACCCGAGACTAAGTGCTTCTATTATGAGGAGAACGGTCGCTGAAGTGGAACAACCCTAGATACTTGGTAGATAAGAAGGCTGGCAACGTCGACAGAAGTATATTTGATATACGTGTTATTGATGTGTACCTTAGTAGTACTCCTAGTAGCACCTGGCTATTGGATACCGGTTCGGTTGCTAAAGGTTAGTAACTCGAAATAAAAGCTACGGAATAAACGGAGGCTAGCTAAGGGTGAGGTGACGATGAGTGTTGGAAGTGTTTCCAAGTTTGATGTGATCACCATCGCACGCTCTCTCTACCTTCGGGATTAGTGATGAACCTAAATAAATGCTATTTGGTGTTTGCGTTGAGCATGAACGTGATTAGATCATGTTTATTGCAATACGGTTATTCATTTAAGTTAGAGAATAATGGTTATTCTGTTTACATGAATAATACCTTCATTGGTCATGCACCCAATGAGAATGGTTTATTGAATCTTGATTGTAGTGATACACATGTTCATAATATTGATGCCAAAAGATACAAAGTTAATAATGATAGTACCACATACTTGTGGCACCGCCGCTAAATGTCATATTGGTGTAAAGCGCATGAAGAAACTCCATGCTGATGGATCTTTGGAGTCATTTGATTTTGAATTGGTTGAGACATGCGGACCATGCCTGATGGGCAAGATGACTAAGACCCCGTTTTCCGGTATGATGGAGCGGGCAAGTGACTTATTGGAAATGATACATGTTGATGTATTCGGTCCAATGAGTGTTGTAGCGTGCGGTGGATATCGTTATTTTCCTACCTTCACTGATGATTTGAGTAGATATGGGGATATTTACTTAATGAAACACAAGTCTGAAACGTTTGAAAAGTTCAAACAAAATCAGAGTGAAGTTTGAGATCATCGTGACAAGAAGATAAAATGTCTACGATATGATCGTGGAGGTGAATATCTGAGTTACGAGTTTGGTATACAACTTAAGACAATGTGGAAGTTGTTTCACAACTCATGCCACCTGGAACACCATAGTGTAATGGTGTGTCCGAACGTCGTAGTCGTGCTCTATTGGATATGGTGTGTACTATGATGTCTCTTATCGATTTGCCACTATCGTTTTGGGGTTATGCATTAGAGACAACTACATTCACTTTAAAATAGGGCACCATCTAAGTCCACTGAGATGACACCGTATGAATTTTGGTTTGACAGAAACCTAAGCTGTCATTTCTTAATGTTTGGGGCTGCGACGCTTATCTGAAAAAGGGTTTTTACCTAATGAGCTCGAACCCAAAGCGGACAAATGCATCTTCATAGAATACCCTTACGTAACAGTTGGGTAAACCTTCTATCTTAGATCCAAGCACAAACTGTTTGTTGCTAAAACGGGTCCTTTCTCGAGAAAGAGTTTCTCTCAAAAGAATTGGGTGGGAGGAAGATAGAACTTGATGAGGTTGTTGAACCTTTGTTTCAACCAGAGAGTAGCGCAGCGCAGAAAGTTGTTTCTGTGGAGCCTACGTTAGTTGAAGAGGAAGTTAATGATGATGATCATGAAGCTTCGGCTCAAGTTACTATCGAACCTCGTAAGTCGACAAGGACGCGTACTGCTCCTGAGTGGTACGGCAACCCTGTCTTAGAGGTCATGTTGTTGGACAACGATGAACCTACGAGCTATGGAGAAGCGATGATGGGCCCGGATTCCGAGAAATGGTTAGAGGCCATGAAATCCAAGATGGGATCCATGTATGAAAACAAAGTATGGGCTTTGGAAGTAATACCTGAAGGGCGAAAGGCCATTCAGAACAAATGGATCTTTAAAAGGAAGACGGACGCGGACGGTAATGTCACCGTCTATAAAGCTCGACTTGTGGCAAAGGGTTTTTCACAAGTTCAAGGAGTTGACTACGATGAGACTTTCTCACCCGTAGCGATGCTAAAGTCTGTTGGAATTATGTTCGCAGTTGCTGCATTTTTCGATTATGAAATCTGGCAGATGGATGTCAAAACATCGTTTCATTAACGGTATCGATGAGAAAAGGTTGTATGTGATACAACCGGAAGGTTTTGTCAGTCCTAAGGATGCTAAAATGTATGCAAGCTCCAGCGATCCTTCTATATACTGGAGCAAGCATCTCGGAGTTGGAATATACGCTTTGATGAGGTGATCAAAGTTTTTTGGGTCTATACAAAGTTTATGAGAAACTTGTATTTACAATAAAGTGAGTGGGAGCACTATAGAATTTCTGATAAGTATATGTGGATGACATATTGTTGATCGGAAATGATGTAGAATTTCTAGAAAGCATAAAGGGTTGTTTGAAAGAAGTTTTTCAAAGGAAGACCTGAATGAAGCTACTAAAATATTGGGCATCGGGATCTATAGAGATAGATCAAGACATCTGATAGAACTTTCAATGAGTACATACCTTGACAAGATTTTGAAAGAGTTCAAAATGGGTCAGTAAAAGAAAGAGTTCTTGCCTGATTTGTTAAGTGTGGAGTTGAGTGAGACTCAAAACTCGACCACGGCAGAAGAAAGAGAAAGGACGAAGGTCGTCCCCTATGCCTTATCCATAGGCTCTATATAGTATGCCATGATGTGTACCGCACCTGGTGTGTGCCTTGCCATGAGTCTGTCAAGGGGTACAAGAGTGGTCCAGGAGTGGATCACTGGACAGCGGTCAAAGTTATCCTTAGTAACTAGAAGACTAAGGAAATATTTCTCGATTATGGAGGTGATAAAGAGTTTGTCGTAAAGGGTTACGTCGATGCAAGCTTTAACACCAATCCGGATGACTCTGAGTAGCAATCCGGATACGTATAGTGGAGCAGCCATTTGGAATAGCTCCAAGTGGAGCGCGGTAGCATCTGCAATACGACATATAGATTTGCAAAGAACACACAGATCTGAATGTTGCAGACCGTTGACTAAAGACCTCTCTCACATGCAAAACATGATCGAACCCCAGAACTCATTGGGTGTTAGATTCATTACAATGTTAATCATATGGTGATGTGAGCTAGATTATTGACTCTAGTGCAAGTGGGAGACTGTTGGAAATATGCCCTAGAGGCAATAATAAATTGGTTATTATTATATTTCCTTGTTCGTGATAATCGTTTATTATCCATGCTATAATTGTATTTATTGGAAACTCAAATACATGTGTGGGTACATAGACAACACTGTGTCCCTAGTATGCCTCTAGTTAACTAGTTCGTTGATCAAAGATGGTCAAGGTTTCCTGGCCATAGACATGAGATGTCATTTGATAACGGGGTCACATCATTAGGAGAATGATGTGATGTACAAGACCCAAACTATAAACATAGCATATGATCGTGTCAGTTTGTTGCTATAGTTTCCTGCATGTCCAGTATCTGTTCCTATGACCATGAGATCATGCAACTCACTGACACCGGAGGAATACCTTGTGTGTATCAAATGTCACAACGTAACTGGGTGACTATAAAGATGCTCTATAGGTATCTCCGAGGGTGTCTGTTGAGTGGGCATGGATCAAGACTGGGATTTGTTACTCCGTGTGACGGAGAGGTATCTCAGGGCCCACTCGGTAATACAACATCACAACAAGCCTTGCAAGGAATGTGACTGAAGTGTTAGCCACGGGATCTTGTATTACAGAACGAGTAAAGAGACTTGCCGGTAACGAGATTGAACTAGGTATAGAGATACGGACGATCGAATCTCGGGCAAGTAACATACCGAAGAACAAAGGGAACAACATACAGGATTAACTGAATCCTTTACATAGAGGTTCAACCGATAAAGATATTCATAGAATATGTAGGAACCAATATGGGCATCCAGGTCTCGCTATTGGTTATTGACCGTAGAGGTGTCTCGGTCATGTCTACATAGTTCTCGAACCCGCAGGGTCTGCACACTTAAGGTTCGGTGACGTTTCGGTATAGTAGAGTTATGTATGGTGGTGACCGAAGGTTGTTTGGAGTCCCGGATGAGATCCTGGACGTCACCAGGAGCTCCGGAATGGTCCGGAGGTAAAGATTGATATATAGGAAGTCCTGTTTTGGTCACCGGAAAAGTTTCGGGTACTTCGGTAGTGTACCGGGAGTGCCGGGAGGAGTACCGGGGACCATCGGGAGGGGTGTCTCGACCCAAAGGGCCTCATGGGCTGTGGGAGGAATCAAACCATCCCCTAGTGGGCTGACCGAACCCCCTACTAAGGCCCATGTGGCTAGGGGTGGGGAAAACCCAAAGGTGGAAAGGTGGAAAGGGTTTCCAAGTGGAGAGGAGGAATCCTACTCCTAGTAGGATTGGAGTAGGACTCCTCCACCTCCAATTTCGGCCAACCCTTGAGGGTTTGAGGCTGCCTCCTCCCCTCCCTCCCTCCTATATATACTAGAGGATTTAGAGGGGAGAGCTAACCCTAATTGCCACGTGCTCCCTCTACTTCCTCTATATCGTTTTCTCCTCTAGTCTAGTTTCGGCAGTGTTTACGCGAAGCCCTGCATGAATAGTTCCACCACCACCGCCGATGCGCCGTCGCGCTGCCGGAGAACTCATCTACCTCTCCGCTCCCTCTTGCTGGATCAAGAAGGCGGAGATCATCATCGATCTGTACGTGTGCTGAACGCGGAGGTGCCGTCCGTTCGGCGCTAGATCGGAAGGGCCGTGATCAGGATCGCGAGACGGTTCGTGATTTGATCGCGGGACGGATCGTGATGGGATCGCGGGACGGATCGTGATTGGATCGCGAGACGGATCGTGATTGGATCGCGGGACGCTCGGCGATTTGGATCGCGAAGATGTTCGACCACATCAACCGCGTTTCTTAACGCTTCCCCCTTAGCGATCTACAAGGGTATGTAGATCCACTCTCCCTCTCGTAGATACTCATCACCATGGATAGATCTTGCGTGTGCGTAGGAAAATTTTTGTTTCCCATGCAACGTTCCCCAACAGTGGATTCTACTATTAAAAAACCTTTGGGAAGAATTAATGATGTTCTTATTCTTGCAAATAGGAATTATGTTCCCGTTGATTTTATTGTGCTTGATATTGATTGCAATCTGTCTTGTCCCATTATACTTGGTAGACCGTTTTTACGCACTATAGGTGCCGTGATTGATATGAAAGAAGGCAATATTCGTTTCCAATTTCCCCTGAGAAAGGGTATGGAACACTTCCCTAGAACAAGAATTAAGCCACCATATGAATCAATCATGAGGGCATCCTATGGATCCAAAACCAAAGATGACAACACTTGAATCTTTGTGTTATGCCTAGCTAGGGGCGTAAAACGATAGTGCTTGTTGGGAGGCAACCCAATGAATAAATAAAATTTTGCTTTTTCCTTTCTGTTTTTGTGTGTTGACACAATTATGCCTCTGTTATGATTGTGTTTTTATGGTTTATTTGGTGTTTGTGCCAAGTAAAGCCTTTAGGATGATTCATAGGATGAGTAGAAGCGATGCTGAATCTGAAACAGAAACTTTGCGTCCACTATATGAATTTTCATTTTTTTTCTGGAACGTGATCTTTAGCTGAAATTTTAACACAGTGTTGCTATACAAATTCCTTACGTTGTCCAAATGTTTCAGAATTTTTAGAGTTACAGAAGTATGGGTAGAGTACAGATTACTACAGACTATTCTGTTTAAGAAAGATTCTGTTTTTCGTTGCATTGTGTGCTTGTTTTGATGAATCTATGGTTTGTATCGGGGGGTATAAGCCATGGTAAAGTTAAAATACAGTAGGTATAATGCAATAATAAAATATGAATGGGTTTGCAACAGTACCTAAAGTAGTAATTTGCTTTCTTATACTAACGGACCTCACGAAGATTTTGTTGAGTTTTGTGTGATTGAAGTTTTCAAGTTTTGGGTGAGATCACGATGGATGAAGGAATAAGGAGTGATAAAAGCCTAAGATTGGGGATGCTACCACACCCCCAAGATATATCCAAAGAGTAACAAGCAACTAAGCTTGGGGATGCCCCCGAGTGGCATCCCCTCTTTCTTCTAACGACCATCGATATTTTACTTGGAGCTATATTTTTATTCGTCACATATCATGAGTTTTGCTTGGAGCGTCTTGTATCTTTGCTTGCTTTGTTTGTTAGTTTTTCCTTTGTATCGTTCCTGGACACACCTATTTGAGAGAGCCAAAATCATGCTATGATTTGTTAGAATTGCTCTATGTGCTTCACTTAAACTTTTTGAGCTATAGAATTGCTCTAGTGCTTCACTTATATCTTTTTGAGCACGGTGTGCTTGGAAATTTTTGTAGAAATCCTCTCATGCTTCACTTATACCTTTTTGAGAGATGAAATCTTTATGCTCATGTGCTTCACTTAAATTTGTTTGAGCTTGCCAAAAAGCAATGGCGATATATGAAACTAGTCCCAAAGTGATAGATATCCAAGGAGGATATAATAAAAACTTTCATGAAGATCATTGGACAAATTAAACTTGATTCCTTGTAATAGTTTTGAAACATGATGATAGTAATATGTGAGACATGTTAGTGAGTAATTATGCCTAGTAGGAATATTGGTGTTAAGGTTTGTGATTCCCTATGCATGCACGAAAGTCAATAGTTATGCCATGAAGTTACATCCTACTTGTGGTGCATTATTCGGTGTTACTTATGTTCAATGCTCACTTATGTGAATTTTTGTTTCTTGGTTTGGTTGCTTCTCAATCTTTTTGCTAGCCTCCATTTGTACTAAGTAGAAATACTACTTGTGCATCCAAAATCCTTGAACCAAGTTTTTCCTTATGAGTCCACCATACCTACCTATATGCGGTATCTCCATGTCGTTCCAAGCAAATTTGTATGTGCCATCTCTAAATTTTCAAAATAAATTTTCTCTTTTGTGTGCCCGTACCGCTCATGAAACGATGGCGAGTGTCCAATATTTTCCATGCTAGATGTGTTATTCTCAAGATGAGTGTTTATTCAGTTGTCATTGCACGAGAGTGCGGTGGTAATAGGGATGCCCATTCCCGAAATGAAAAAGAAAAAAAATATTTACTTTTTGTTGTCAAATAATAAATTCCTTGGAAAGTGTTGGTATGGAAGGCAACCGTGGATACGGCCCGCCATGGAAAGTGAAAGTTTGGTGGAAAAAGGAATAACCTTTATTTTATGTTTGGGAACCGCCTATGATATATCTAGCATGGAAAGTATTGTGAGCTACTTTGTCGTTTTCGTTGACAGGAAAAGCATGCCACCCAAAATATTTTTTCTCTCTCAATTTTAAAACTTTGAGCTCTAGCACCACTACAAATCCCTACTTCCCTCTGCGAAGGGCCTATATATTTACTTTATGCAATTTTTATTTTTGCTTTGAGTCTCCATCTTCTCTTATCAGCACCAACTAGGGGGCACTATGATCGTACTTGAGCATTGGGCATAGTTAATATTTGAGTGTGTTTCATGAATGGATCAATGATTGAGCATGATGGGCTAGGGATAACTTTCTTTAGTGTTGATATTTTGAAAGACATGGTTGCTTGTTGACATGCTTGAGTATTGAAGTCATTATGTTAAAACTAGACTATTGATTTGAATCATTTACATGTCCAAATGTCCATGCTATACAAAAGAAAAGAATATGATGAACATGTTAGGCAGCTTTCCACATCAAAAATTCTGTTTTTATCATTTACCTACTCGAGGACGAGTAGGAATTAAGCTTGGGGATGCTGATACGTCTCCAACGTATCTATAATTTTTGCTCATTCCATGCTGTTATATTATCATTCTTGGATGTTTTACAATCATTTTATAACAACTTTATTTCATTTTTTGGGACTAACCTATTGACATAGTGCCAAAGTGCCAATTGCTGTTTTTGCTTGTTTTTTACTTCGCAGAATATCAGTACCAAACGGAGTCCAATCGCGATGAAACTTTTTAGAGATTTTTTCTGGACCAGAAGACACCCAGTGGGCCAAAGAAGAGCCTGGAAGGTGGGCTGTGGGGAGCACAACCCACCAGGGAGCGCCAGGGGGCCCCCGGCACGCCCTGATGGGTTGTGCCCTCCACGGGTCCCCTCTCCACTGCCTCTGATGCCTATAAATTCCCAAATATTCCCAAAACCCTAGGGGAGTCGACGAAACACAATTCCAGCCGCCGCAAGTTCTAGAACCGCGAGATCCAATCTAAACACCATCACGGAGGGGTTCATCTTCCTCATAGGTGCCTCTCCGATGATGCGTGAGTAGTCCACCATAGACCTACGGGTCCGTAGGCAGTAGCTAGATGGCTTCTTCTCTCTCTCTTATGATTCTCAATACAATGGTGTCTTGGAGATCTATTTGATGTGAACTTTTGCGGTGTGTTTGTTAGGATCCGATGAATTTTGAGTTCATGATCAGTTTCTATCCATGAATATTATTTGAGTCTTCTTTGATCTCTTAGATGCATTATTACTTATAGCCTCGTATTTCTTCTCCGAATCTTTGGTTTAGTTAGGCCGACTAGATCGATTTTTCTTGCTATGGGAAGAGGTGATTTGTGATGGGTTTGATCTTGCGGTGTTCTTTCCTAGTCACAGAAGGGGCAACAAGACACGCATGTATCATTGCTATTAAGGATAACAAGATGGGGTTTATTCCTACATGAATAGATCTTGTCTACATCATGTCATCGTTCTTATTGCATTACTCCGTTTTTCCATGAACTTAATACACTAGATGCATGCTGGATAGCGGTCGATGTGTGGAGTAATAGAGGTAGATGCAGGCAGGAGTCGGTCTATCTATCTTGGACGTGATGCCTATATAATGATCATCACCTTGGATATCGTCATGACTATTCGATTTTCTATCAATTGCCCAACAGTAATTTGTTCACCCACCGTGCGCTATATTCATGAGAGAAGCCACTAGTGAACCCTACAGCCCCCGAGTCTACTTTTCCAACATATTGCTTTCAGATCTATCTTTTTGCATCTTTGTTTTCAGATCTACAAAACCAAAAACCCAAAAACATATTGCTGCAAATTTATTTGCCCTTTTTATTTTGTGTTCGTGAGAGATCTATCTCTCCTATCTATCACTACCTAATCTATCTTATTACCGTAGAGAGATTGACAACCTCTCTTTCGCGTCGGGTTGCAAGTATTTGTTGTTTGTGTGCAGGTGCTGCTTATTGGGTGGTGGTGATCCTCCTGCTGGTTCGATAACCTTGGTTTCATAACTGAGGGAAATACTTACTGTCGATGTGCTGCATCATCCCTTCATCTTTGGGGAAATACCGACGCAGTCTTAAGCCACGTCACCCACCAGGGCGCGCCAGAGGGTCCCCGGCGCGCCCTGATGTGTTGTGCCCTCCACGGGGCCCCTCTGCACCACCTCTGATGCCTATAAATTCCCAAATATTCCCAAAACCTTGGGGGATTCTACGAAACACAATTCCAGCCGCCGCAAGTTCCAGAACCGCGAGATCCAATCTAAACACCATCACGAAGGGGTTCATCTTCCTCATAGGTGACTCTCCGATGATGCGTGAGTAGTCCACCATAGACCTACGGGTCCGTAGGCAGTAGCTAGATGGATTCTTCCCTCTCTCTCTCTCTCTCTTATGATTCTCAATACAATGGTCTCTTCGACATCTATTTCATGTAAACTTTTGCGGTGTGTTTGTTGGGATCCGATGAATTTTGAGTTCATGATCAGTTTCTATCCATGAATATTATTTGAGTCTTCTTTGATCTCTTATATGCATGATTACTTATAGCCTCGTATTTCTTCTTCGAATATTTGATTTAGTTAGGCCGACTAGATCGATTTTTCTTGCCATGGGAAGAGGTGCTTTGTGATGGGTTCGATCTTGCGGTGTTCTTTCCCAGTGACAGAAGGGGCAGCAAGACACGCATGTATCGTTGCTATTAAGGATAACAAGATGGGGTTTATTCCTACATGAATAGATCTTGTCTACATCATGTCATCGTTCTTATTGCATTACTCCGTTTTCCATGAACTTAATACACTAGATGCATGCTGGATAGCGGTCGATGTGTGGAGTAATAGAGGTAGATGCAGGCAGGAGTCGGTCTATCTATCTTGGACGTGATGCCTATATAATGATCATCGCCTTGGATATCGTCATGAATATTCGATTTTCTATCAATTGCCCAACAGTAATTTGTTCACCCACCGTGCGCTATATTCACGAGAGAAGCCACTAGTGAACCCTACAGCCCCCGAGTCTACTTTTCCAACATATTGCTTTCAGATCTATCTTTTTGCATCTTTGTTTTCAGATCTACAAAACCAAAAACCCAAATATATATTGCTGCATATTTTATTTGCCCTTTTTATTTTGTGTTCTTGAGAGATCTATCTCTCCTATCTATCACTACCTAATCTATCTTATTACCGTAGAGAGATTGACAACCTCTCTTTCGCGTCGGGTTGCAAGTATTTGTTGTTTGTGTGCATGTGCTGCTTATTAGGTGGTGGTGATCCTCCTGCCGGTTCGATAACCTTGGTTTCATAACTGAGGGAAATACTTACTGTCGATGTGCTGCATCATCCCTTCCTCTTTGGGGAAATACCGACGCAGTCTCAAGCCACGTCACCCACCAGGGCGCACCCTGATGTGTTGTGCCCTCCACGGGGCCCCTCTGCACCACCTCAGATGCCTATAAATTCCCAAATATTCCCAAAACCTTGGGGGATTCGACGAAACACAATTCCAGCCGCCGCAAGTTCCAGAACCGCGAGATCCAATCTAAACACCATCACGGAGGGGTTCATCTTCCTCATAGGTGCCTCTCCGATGATGCGTGAGTTGTCCACCATAGACCTACGGGTCCGTAGGCAGTAGCTAGATGGCTGCTTCTCTCTCTCTCTTATGATTCTCAATACAATGGTCTCTTGGAGATCTATTTGATGTAAACTTTTGCGGTGTGTTTGTTGGGATCCGATGAATTTTGAGTTCATGATCAGTTTCTATCCATGAATATTATTTGAGTCTTCTTTGATCTCTTATATGCATGATTGCTTATAGCATCATATTTCTTCTTTGAATCTTTGGTTTAGTTAGGCCGACTAGATCGATTTTTCTTGCCATGGGAAGAGGTGCTTTGTGATGGGTTCGATCTTGCGATGTTCTTTCCCAGTGACAGAAGGGGCAGCAAGACACGCATGTATCGTTGCTATTAAGGATAACAAGATGGGGTCTATTCCTACATGAATAGATCTTGTCTACATCATGTCATTGTTCTTATTGCATTACTCCGTTTTTCCATGAACTTAATACACTAGATGCATGATGGATAGTGGTCGATGTGTGGAGTAATAGAGGTAGATGCAGGCAGGAGTCGGTCTACCTATCTTGGACGTGATGCCTATATAATGATCATCACTGTTGACACATGAACTCGTCACGCGTACCCTCGACGCCGGGGGTGATGCACCGCAGCTCACGTCGAGGGAGGCCTGCCGGAAGCGCGATACGCAAGACAATCCGGCGGGCACTTTTGAGAACCCGAAACCCCACACCCCCGGGAGGGACCCCGTCAGGGAGCACGGCGGCAATGGGCTGCCCTAGGTCGATTCGCTCGCCCCTAGGGCCTCGGAGTTCACAGCTCTCCAACACGAAGTACGACAAAGAACGAGGAAGCAAAAACAAGGGATAGACAAAACGTAGATGAAAAAGTAGTATATTGATTTGTTCGATTGTGTGTTGTTTCAATCGGCCATCACCTCTTCTATTTAAGAGGGGGTTGGACTAACCGTATAAGTCATGGATTCAGCTTTCCTTACAAAGTATCAAAAACACTAGCCAAATTCGGACTCCTCAAAAACCTGCCCGAATCTGTGCGACGGTAAGCGGTAGTACCGCTCTGGTCAAGCGGTAGTACCGCTACAAGCGGTAGTACCGCTCTAAGTATAGCTGAGTACCGCGCTACTACCGAGTAAGGGTCTCGGGATACTAGAAGAATTTTCGTAAGCGGTAGTAATCGCAGTAGTAAAATACGGTACTACCGCTTAGCGGTACTTCCGCTCTGGAGGGCGGTACTACCGCTCTGGCTGATACTATCGCTCCGAGTACCGCGCTACTACTGAGTAAGGGTCTCGGGATACCAGAAGAATTTTCGTAAGCGGTGGTAGGCGCGGTAGTAAAACACGGTAGTACCGCTCAAGTGGTAGTACCGCTCTTGGAGGGCGGTAGTAACGCTCCAGAGGCTGTCTTGATGGGCTGGCTTACGTGTCCTGGCGTCCATCTTGATCTTCGGTCTTCGACGGGTCGCCTTCCCGGGAGTACCATCAGGATATCTTGCCGGGTCGCCTTGCCGGGTCATCTTCTTGCCGGATTGCCTCCTTGCCGGGCTGCCTCCTTGCCGGATCACCTCCTTGCCGGGCTGCCTCCTTGCTGGATCACCTCCTTGCCGGGCTGTCTCCTTGCCGGGCCGTTTCCTTGCCGGATCTCCTGCCGGATCGTCTCCTTGTCGGGTCATCTTCAACTCCTGTTTGGGCTTCCACTGAAATCGGCAAGCACTCAAAATCGACAAGCCAAACCGGCAAGCCTTTCATGCCGGCAATGTGAATTTTCTCGTATAGAAGACTTCTCCGCTTGAGCCCACCTTTACTGTATTTTGCACCGTGCCAAAATCGGGTGTCAACACATGCCCCCCTGTTTTTCGGCAAAGCTTGCATGCCGAAAAATAATTTGCATTAGGCTTGTTCTAAGGACGATGTCAACACTCCATCGGCCATTAATATGTGCTTAGGGCGATAATCATATATCGGCCATTGCCTATTTAGGCTTCTTGCCACACACTTGGGTGGTACTTCTTCAAATATTTGCCATTGAGAGCTCGAGGTAGCAATGTTCCTTGCATGGATTCCACCAAATATGAATTTCCGGGAACTATTCTTGCAATCTTGAAAGGACCTTCCCAACTTGGAGACCACTTCCAGAATCTTCTATCCTTTGAACCAATCGGTAGAATCACCTTCCACACAAGATCACCAATTTGAAAATTCTTCAACTTGACCTTCTTATTGTAGGCTCTTGCTACCCTCAACTTGTCTCTCTCTATGGCCTTTAATGCAGCCAAACGCTTATCGGCAACCTCGTCAATATTATCCATCATCAAGTTATAAAAGTCCACTGCCGATAAATCATTTTGTTTGGCTATTCTCAAAGCATTCAAATTAACTTCCACCGGTAAAACGGCCTCTTGACCATATACGAGCTCATATGGAGTTACCTTCGTCGCACCATGCCTTGAGATTCTATGCGCCCACGAAGCCTTGGACAATAATTCATGCCATCTCCTTGGATTATCTTCAATCTTCTTCTTGATGAGCTTGATCAAAATTTTATTGCTAGATTCAACTTGTCCATTGGCTTGAGCATAATACGGGGAGGAATTGAGCAACTTTATCTTATACGATTCGGCAAATTCTCTAACTTGATGTGACATGAAAGATGAACCTTGATCCGTAGTTAATGTTTGCGGAATACAGAATCTATGAATAATGTGCTCACTTATGAATTGAATTACCTCCGTATGTGTCATATTCTTGAGAGGTACTGCTTCAGACCATTTAGTAAAATAATCAGTTGCCACCAACACGAACCGATGCCCCTTTGAAGAGGAAGGATGAATTTCTCCAATAAAGTCTAATGCCCAACCTCTAAAAGGCCACGGCTTGATAATAGGATGTAACATAGCAGCGGGAGCCAACTGAATATCACCAAACTTTTGACAAGCTTCACATCCTTTATAATACCTGAAGCAATCGTTGATCATCGTCGGCCAATAAAATCCAGCACGTCGTAATAACCACTTCATCTTGGGGAGCGACTGATGAGTGCCGCAAATTCCTTCATGAGCCTCTCCCATAGCAACTCTTGCTTGGTCCTCGTCCAAACACTTCAAAAGAACATCTTCAACCGTTCGGCGATAAAGACCACCGTCTCTCATTGTATATTTGAAAGCCATGCGTCGAACAGCCCTGTCCACCCTTCCACTCGGTTTGCACAAGTAATCAATAATGGGATTCCTCCAGTCATGATTTTCACCTGCACTAGATTTATTGTTAGTGACCGAATCAGTGGGCTCTGGTTCGGCCTCTCCTACATTAGCAAGACAAGACATCGGCTTTTGAGAGATATGAAACATGCCATGATTGACATGATAGCCGGATGCTTGTTGCGCTAACTCATTTGCTCTCCAATTATCATGTCTAGATATATGAGCAATGCTAAAATGATCCAAAGTAGAAATTATATCTAGACATTTATCAAGATAAACATTAAGTGATTCGTCTAAACATTGAAAAACTTTGGATACTTGTTGTACTACTAATAACGAATCACCAAAAGCCTCAATATGTGTAGCACCTATAGCAAGCAACATCTCTAAGCCAAATAACAATGCTTCATATTCGGCTTGATTATTTGTGCAAAAATATTCTAAGCGGCATGAGGCTTCAAAAACAGCACCATGAGGAGATATATAAGCAATACCAACACCTTGGCCGTTGCTACAAACTGAACCATCAAAATATAATCTCCATGGTACTATCGAGACAAGGTTTATATCAATATCTTGCTTGTCATTAATCCGATGCTCAACGATAAAATTAGCAACAATTTGGCCTTTCATGGATTTTAGAGACTCATAAGCCAAATCATACTCAATTAAAGCATAAGCCCATTTACCAATTCTACCACTAAGAATTGGTCTATGCAACATGTATTTAATGACATCGGTTTGACAAGCTACTATGCAAGCACTTGGTACTAGATAATGTCTCAATTTTGTGCAAGCATAGTACAAGCATAGGCACAATTTTTCAATAAATGTATACCTTGTCTCGGCATCCAATAGACGTCGGCTCAAATAAGTGATAGCATGCTCTTTTCCTTCGGTTTCTTGAGTCAAAACAGCTCCAATAACGCCTTCCTCGGCTGCAATGTAAAGTCTAAAGGGCTCTCTATGCTTGGGCGCCTTCATCACCGGAGGAGTGCACAAATAATTCTTAATCATATCAAATGCTTCTTGCTGTTTTGCCCCCCAAGTAAAATCAACATCATTCTTCAACCAAAGGATATGAGTAAATGCATCAACCTTCCCTGACAAATTAGCTATGAACCTCCTCAAATAATTGACCTTGCCAAGGAATTTTTGCATATCTCTCTTGCATGTTGGAGCCTCCACTTTTTGTATAGCTTCTATCTTTTTGGGATCAATCTCTATGCCATCTTCATGAATAATGAAACCCAAAAACTTACCAGCCGACACGCCAAACGCACACTTCAAAGGATTCATCTTCAGCCCATATTTCTTCATCCTCTCAAAAGCTAAACGCAAATCGGCTAAGTGAGATTCAAAAGCATCCGATTTGACAACAATATCATCAATATAGACTTCAAGTATAACACCGAGTAAATCATGAAAGATCAAATTCATAGCCCTTTGATATGTGGCGCCGGCATTCTTCAATCCAAAGGTCATCACTGTCCACTCAAATAATCCAAGGAAACCGGGACACCGAAAAGCCGTTTTGGACATGTCCTCTTCGGCCATGAAAATTTGGTTGTACCCCGCATTGCCATCAAGAAAGCTAATAACCTTATGTCCAGAAGCATCATTAATAAGCATGTCGGCTATAGGCATAGGATACTCATCTTTGGACGTAGCTCTATTCAAATCTCTGAAATCAATGCACACCCTCAACTTGCCGGAGCCTTTCTTTTCCACTGGCACAATATTATAAATCCACTCGGCGTACCTGCAAGGTCTAATAAAATTAGCTTTAAGCAAACGACCGATCTCTTCCTTGATCCGGTCATATATTTTTGGATTGAACTTCCTAGCCGATTGTTTATACGGTCTAAAACCGGCTTTTATAGGTAATCGATGCTCCACTAGCTCTCGGCTTAAACCTGGCATCTCATGATATTCCCATGCAAAGCAACAAATATATTCTTTCAATAGCTCGATTAACTTGACTTTACAATCGGCTTTCAAATTTTTGTTTACATATGTCGGCCTAGGAATTGAGCCATCTCCAATATCTACTTCTTCTAATGGATCGGCCGATGTAAAACCTTGTCCAAGTTTATCCATATCACTTAACTCCTCTATAGACTCATACATATCGTTCCCATTGGACCGATATTCTGCAAGCCGCTTTTGTAACCACTCAGAGTTAGGATCCATTTAAATACGTCATACCTTGGAGCCGATTTCCACCAACCGGCTTTAAAGAAACGGGTACAAAACCACTCTTGGTGGCGCTGAGAAAGTCAAACTCTGATAAGTCCCGTCCCGTCAAGCAAGCAGCATTGGGGTGTTGCCAATCCATCGGTGTATCGGCTAAAGCAACGCAAGCCGAATTATCCGCATGAACGATCTCCACTTCATCATCAACCCATTGAATTAAAAACTGGTGCATAGTGGATGGCACACATTGGTTTGCATGAACCCAATCACGGCCTAGAATGACGTTGTAGTTACCTTGCACCTCGGCGACAAAGAATGCAGTAGCCAAAGTTTTGCTTCCAACCGTAAGCTCCACGTAAATCACACCTTTAGCTTCGGTTTTCTCTTTGCCTTCAAATCCATTGAGCACCATATTGGTCTTCATCAATCCTTCGTCAGGCAAACCCAATTTCTTGAAGACTGAATAGGGCATGAGATTCACCACAGCACCACCATCAACAAGCATTCGAAGAATTGGTGATCCATTGATATGGCCTCTGAGGTACAACGGTTTCAAGTGTGTCACTGGCTCTTTTGGCTTCTCAAATATTGCATTTTTAGGGCCAAAATCTAGCTGAGCCACCTCCCTTTCTTCATCTACAGCACGAAACTCAGCGGGTAAGTAATACACCATGTTGATATCCATACCTTCATGTACCGGTGTAGGCTCACAATCCACCATAGCTCCTTCCTCCTCGGGCGTGTTCATTGGTTCTGAAATTTGTCCGAGCGAAGCGGAATCAATAGGTGTTGCGGACGATGTAATAGTAGTAGCATTGTCCTCCTTTGGTGGTATAGGTGCTAATGTGACAAATGTACAGACCACCGCACCCTGTATTTGTTTAGGCACCCATACTTGTTTTGTAGGTACCATGGGCCGAATGTCATTGAACCACTTATCTCTTTGCTTTTCGGCCTCCTGTTCTGCCATCTCCTGACTCCTTAACCTTTGTAGTTTCCTCTTTTGTGTTTTTGTTAGCCCTGGAGGACACCACTTAGGTTGCATATATTTTGGATCTTTGGATTTGGCTTTGCTTGTGCTAGCTTCATGATCATTAGCCGAGTGCTTTGGCGCGATGGCAAGTATCGGCTCGGTAGGGTTGCTACGCACAGTCGGCTGTTGTATGGTGAATGTTTCAGTGCCCAAGATGAGTGAGTCGGCATCAACTTTTTCTTTGCCTTTTCCAGACTCGACCGCTGCACTTGGTGATTTAGCACGCCACACTTGCTTGTTGATCTTGTCCTGCATCGGCCGATTGACACCATTGTTCAAACGGCCTCGTGTGGGATAAGAAAGTCGCTCACGAATAGGCCTCCTGAGTTCTGCCCATCCTGGATGAAAAGCATAAGGGGCCATTGGGGGCTGCCCTCATCCTCCATTGAATCCTGCCATGTAATATGGTGCATAGGGAGGTGGCGCCATCCACGGTCCTGGCGCCCATGACCCATATGGCCTTGTGTGATGCTGCAACTCTCACCTCGGAGATGATCTTGGGCGTTTCAAATTTGATGGCCGATTAGAGCTAGAACCGGCCGCTTGATTAGCATACTTGGACAACAACATATCAAAAGTTGGCTTGGCTCTCTTGCGCTGCACTTTGGCTTCATTCAGCTTCCACTTGCCAACTTCCGGACTCTTGGGTTTGACAAACTTAACACGAGTGTCTTGTTGCTCCTGTGGTTGCCCCCCAAGTGTAGGATTCTTGACGGTGATCTTGATTATCTCTCCACCATCGGGTTGCTTGTCAAGCACCACTTGCCTTCCCAAGATCTTGTCGCCATCTCTGTTTTTCCTGGGCTCACCAATGACAACATTAGTTTTATTAGTGGATTCGGCCACCTCCGGCCGAATGAGTAACTTTTTCCCCTCCAAATCCAGAGTATTCATTGGGAAGGGCTGCTTATCCACTTGCATTTCAGAAAAGTTCAATCGTCTGTCATTAATGGCCGATTGTATCTGTCATCGGAAAACATTGCAATCATTAGTTGCATGAGAAAAAGAATTATGATACTTGCAATAAGCACGCCGTTTCAGCTCTTCAAACGGCGGTAAAGTATGAGATATTCTAATAATCTTAGCTTGTAGCAAAGCATCAAATATTCTATCACATTTAGCAATGTTAAAAGTAAACTTCATCTCATCATCACGATTCTTATGAATCGGCTTTAGATCATGACAAGTAAAAGGTTTGGCCTTCGAGGGCCAAACAAATTCAGCAGCATAAATATCACCCGCATCGTCCGAATGATCACTATCATATTCAACCATATTCATCTTTGGACGATCAGTTTTATATCTATGCACTTCTTTGAGGTCCTTGCTTCGGCTTTCATGAGCCAAAGCCCTTTGTAAGACTTGGTTAATACTTATAAACTCATAGCCTTCTAGCTTTTCTCTAATTTGAGTTCTCAAACCATTAAGCACAAGATCTTCCAAGTCTCTCTCGGTTATCACTAAACTATAGCACCGGTTTTTCGTCTCTCTAAATCTCTTGACGTAATCGGAGACCGATTCATCATGCTTCTGCTTAACCGATGTAAGATGTGACAACTTAAGTTCATTGTCGCCGCTATAAAAATGATCATGAAATTTTTGCTCTAGTTGTGGCCAAACACGAATAGATCCATGCGGCAAAGAAGAAAACCATGAAAATGCAGTACCAGTTAATGACAAAGGAAATAAACGCACTTTCAATTCATTTATCGAGCCTGCTTCACCCAATTGTGCTAGGTATTGGCTAACATGCTCCCATGTGGTTTTCGTGCCCTCTCCATTGAACTTAACAAAATCTGGAATTTTATATCCTTGGGGGCACGGAATTGCATCAAAGTACTCAGGATACGGCTTTTGATAAATCCGATTCCTAGGTAATTCAACGCCAAAATTCTCTCGAAGCGTTTTAGCCATCTCCTCTCTAAAATTAGCTAAAGCATCGTCCATAGTAGATGATGGAGCTTGTGGCAATGGCATAGGAGGATTAGGGTTAGCAACTATGGGAGTAAATTGTGGCATGTTGGCCGAACCATAGTTCGGCGATGATCTAGCAATGTTTCCACCTATCGGTAAGGTTTGGTTCGGCGTTGCCACTGAACTCTGCATATTCATGAAAGGATTAAGCGGTGCAGCCACAATTTGATTGGTATGGGTGGGAAAATAATTCATCGGCATGGGGGGCGCCGATGAGATAGGCAAAGCTGAATTAGGGTTTCCCATACTAGCAGGCATATTAGGCATATTCTTCTGAGCATTATTATTTTCTAAGAAAGCTTGATAGATCAGATTATTGCTATCAGAAATATGGCTCTCAATTTCAGCCCATTGCTCAGGAGAAAAGGTAGTATTTACAGAAGGTTTAACCTGATCGGCTTGAAGAGGAGGGAACTTGATTTCTCCAACCGGAGTGATATTGCCTTGGCGGTCCTTCTTGAAGTTTCCAAGGAACTCCTGCAACTCCTTCTCTTCACGCGCCTTCTTGTATTCCTCATAAGCTTGGCGATGCTCGGCCGATAACTCCTCCAGATATGGCTTGATGATGTTATCGGCGTCAACTTCCGAGGGATTGGGAAGATTGGACATGATGGATGATGATGATGGATCAAAGATCCCCAGGGGAGTCGCCAAAAAGTGTATTGACACACGAACACGTCACGCGTACCCTCGACGCCGGGGGTGATGCACCGCAGCTCACGTCGAAGGAGGCCTGCCGGAAGCGCGATACGCAAGACAATCCGGCGAGCGCTTTTAAGAACCCGAAACCCCACACGCCCGGGAGGGACCCCGTCAGGGAGTGCGGCGGCTATGGGCTGCCCTAGGTCGATTCGCTCGCCCCTAGAGCCTCGGGATTCGCGGCTCTCCAAAATGAAGAACGACGAAGAACGAGGAAGCAATAATGAGGGAGAGATAAAACTAGGGTAAAAGATGTAGATGTGTTTGTTCGATTGTGTGTTGTTTCAATCGGCCATCACCTCTTCTATTTAAGAGGGGGTTGGACTTCCCGTACAAGTCATGGATTCATCTTTCCTTACAAAGTATCAAAAACACTAGCCAAATTCGGACTCCTCAAAAACCTGCCCGAATCTGTGTGACGGTAAGCGGTAGTACCGCTCTGGTCAAGTGGTAGTACCGCTACAAGCGGTAGTACCGCTCTGAGTATAGCTGAGTACCGCGCTACTACCGAGTAAGGGTCTCGGGATACCAGAAGAATTTTCGTAAGCGGTAGTAATCGCGGTAGTAAAATACGGTACTACCGCTTAGCGGTACTTCCGCTCTGGAGGGCAGTACTACCGCTCTGGCTGATACTACCGCTCCGAGTACCGCGCTACTACCGAGTAAGGGTCTCGGGATACCAGAAGAATTTTCGTAAGCGGTGGTAGGCGCGGTAGTAAAACATGGTAGTACCGCTCAAGCGGTAGTACCGCTCTTGGAGGGCGGTAGTACCGCTCCAGAGGCTGTCTTGATGGGCTGGCTTACGTCTCCTCGCGTCCATCTTGATCTTCGGTCTTCGACGGGCCGTCGCCTTCCCGGGAGTACCATCAGGATATCTTGCCGGGTCGCCTTGCCGGGTCATCTTCTTGCCGGATTGCCTCCTTGCCGGGCTGCCTCCTTGCCGGATCACCTCCTTGCCGCGCTGTCTCCTTGCCGGGCTGCCTCCTTGCCGGATCACCTCCTTGCCGGGCTGTCTCCTTGCCGGGCCGTTTCCTTGCTGGATCTCCTGCCGGATCGTCTCCTTGTCGGGTCATCTTCAACTCCTGTTTGGGCTTCCACTGAAATCGGCAAGCACTCAAAATCGACAAGCCAAACCGGCAAGCCTTCAGTTCGAGCGGTAAGATTTCACCGGCAAGCCTTTCATGCCGGCAATGTGAATTTTCTCGTATAGAAGACTTCTCCGCTTGAGCCCACCTTTACTGTATTTTGCACCGTGCCAAAATCGGGTCTCAACAATCACCTTGGATATCGTCATGACTATTCAATTTTCTATCAATTGCCCAACAGTAATTTGTTCACCCACGATGCGCTATACTCATGAGAGAAGCCACTAGTGAACCCTACGCCCCCCGGGTCTACTTTTCCAACATATTGCTTTCAGATCTATCATTTTGCATCTTTGTTTTCAGATCTACAAAACCAAAAACCCAAAAACATATTGCTGCATATTTTATTTGCTCTTTTTATTTTGTGTTCTTGAGAGATCTATCTCTCCTATCTATCACTACCTAATCTATCTTTTTACCGTAGAGAGATTGACAACCTCTTTTTCGCGTCGGGTTGCAAGTATTTGTTGTTTGTGTGCAGGTGCTGCTTATTGGGTGGTGGTGATCCTCCTACTGGTTCGATAACCTTGGTTTCATAACTGAGGGAAATACTTACCGTCGCTGTGCTGCATCATCCCTTCCTCTTTGGGGAAATACCGACGCAGTCTCAAGCCACGTCACCCACCTAACCTTCCCCCCGACTAGAGCCGTCCGATCGCGATTGGAGGGCTCGAAACGGTGCAAAACCCCCTAACCCAGCCCCCCATTGCTATAAAGGATGCCCCCTTCCAAAAACAGACTCCTCCATCCCCTGCCTTGAAATTTGTGCCAACCCTAGCCTCCTCCCACGCAGCCAGCCGCACCCCGCTTCGTTTTCCGCGCTGGCCACCTCCACCGCGCCACTTGTCGTCGCCTGAGCCGCCGCCGCCCCAGATCCAACCGTCCCCGGCCACGCCGTCGCCCGCCGGTGCCCCCGGCGTCGCAAGTTCGTGCCGCCGCCGCCCTGCCTCCGGTCGAACGGGAGCTTGGGGAAGAGCGCCCGTTGACCGACCTCCCCCGCGTGGCCACATGGGCCGGCCCAGCCGCAGGCCCGGTCTGCCTCCTCTGCGGCCCGAGGGCCCAATGTGAGCACCCAACCTATCCCCCGCCCGCGCGTGTTGAATAGCTAACCTGCGCACACCCTGTTTCGGCCCGTTTCGTGTTTTATTTGCTATATGCGAATTTGCTAATTTCAGACAAAAGCATGTTTTTAAAATGCCAATAAGTAATTAACCGTGCATCGTATCGAAATAATCTATATATGAAATATGTGTAGAATTTTGTGTATATTATTATATCCCACTTTCATAAATGTTTAAAATGTTTAAATGCCATTTTTCTGATAATTTGCTTATATGTCATATTGCATTGCGCATTAATATATTAAGCGTGCATCAAAATTAAACAAACCTTATATGAAAAATGTGTAGATTATTTATATCCCTTTTTCATGCATGATAAAATTGTTAAATGTGATGTTTGCATTTAATTTGCATAAAATGACTTGCGAAAACGGTTTATGTCCTAATCTCGCAAAATGTTGTGTCATTTGTTTTATAGTGAAAACCCACATATTATATATGATTTTGGGGTAGAAAAATCCATAGAATTTATCTGTGCAATTAGTTTTGTCATTTGATCATTTTTGTGTGCATGTTATTTTGCTATGATGCCCTTTTGTTTATTTTGTGTGAATTAATCCATGCATGATATGAAATAATTTTGAACATGAGATATGCCCTTGGACATGTGTGCTAGGCCCTGGTATTTTTGGTTGCTATAGAAATGCATGTTTAGGTGTTATTTTCTTGTTGCCAAAATGCCATAAAATGTGCTGTTTTGAGGGGTCTAAATAATTCTAAGTCTGAAACTGTTATTTTATTGCCATGTTGCCATGTGATTTGCTATTGATCTAGGAGTCTTTTGTGGTTGCTCCAAAGGAGTCTTTTGCTAAGCATGTTGTTGTCTACCAGGTTGTGCCATTTGTTGCCATGTATAGGTTTTGCATTATAGTTATTTCTGCTGTCCAATATATCAATCTGTTAAAAACTGATGCACATGTCTACTCTAATTTTCACTAAGTCTGAGAATCTGTTTTCTTCATAATGCCATATTGTGTTGAGGCTAGCCATGATTCTATGCATAATTAGACCTTGCCACCATGGAATGAATTGTAGTGCATCATGTCTACTACCATGCTACTAAGTTTCATGCCAATATATGACCTGTAGCATATAGTTTTACTGCTGCCAATATGCCTCCATGACAAATCTGCTATGCTAAAAACTGTTATTTTCACCAAGTCCTAATCTGCTATATTTTATTGCCATGTTGTGAGCTTCCTACCATGTGTTCCATGATTCTTTTGCGTATGATATGTGAAGATCAAAGGAAGTGTGTGTTATATGCTACTGCCCCATGCTTAGTTTGTGCATTTTAGGATCTTGTAGCTTGTTGTTTTCATGTGTGCAAAATGCTATGTTGCTGTTTTGGGCAGATTTAAATAAAATCTTGCATTGGTGATTGTGGTTGAACCGTAGCTCCGTTTTGAGCATGTCCTATATGAAACTTGCTTAGAATCTCATGTGGTTTCATAATATCTTGTTGAATCCATGATTTGAGATGTTTATGGTTGATGTTTGCATGCATTTTGCATTCATGGCATATTATCTTGTGATGGTCATATCTTTTAGACTGTAGCTCCGTTTCAAACATTCTATATATGTAAATCGACTAGAATGACATGTAGAATCAAGTGGAGCACTTTATTATGCTGTTTAACAAATATAAAATGTGTTTAGGACAGATCTGGACTAATTCCTAAATTTTCATATGAGGTCGTTTCGGAAATACTATAAGTTGTTTCCGACCTCATTTAAGATGCCTAGATAGTGTAGTTTCATTATGCTTCACCTCTTGCCATGTTTAACAACATTTAATATTGTCGTGTACCTAACGAGAGTGAACTAAATAATTTGAAAGTGGAGTTTTGTCAATATGCAACTCGTTGCATATTGAGCTTCACTTAATGTGTAGTATTTGTTTGTTGTGATTGCCATGCCTTGCATAATTAAACCGGACATGCATCATGTCATGCATATGTTGTGGTGTTGATCATGTGTTGATTGTTGTTTTCGGATTGCTTCTTCTCGATAGAGTTCCGAAAGCGTTCGGAGTGTGAGGATTCGTTCGACTATGTTGGCTCGTCTTCTTCATGGATTCGTTCTTCTTCCAAGCGGGATCTCAGGCAAGATGACCATTTCCTTGGATACCACTACTATCATTGCCATGCTAGATGTCTCGTTTCTATCACTTGTCTCGCTACCTACCACTTGTTTGCCAAGCCTCCTAAAATGCCATGATAAGCCTCTAACCCCTCCACAACCCAGCAAACCATTGTTTGGCTATGTTACCGCTTGCTCAGCCCTTCTTATAGCGTTGCTAGTTGCAGGTGCAAGCTCTTTCCATGTGCACCATGGATATTTTGTTATATCACAATATTATTGCTATTTAATTTAATGCACATATATACTTGGTAAAAGGTGGAAGGCTTGCTTGGTGTTTTGTTCCACTTTTGCCGCCCTAGTTACATGTGTACCGGTGTTATGTTCCATATTTTGCGCTCCTAACATGCTCGGGGTTGTTATGGGGACCCCCTTGATTTTTGTTTTAGGATAAAAATTGTCTGGCAAGGCCCAACATTGGTACTACATTTGCATAATAACTAATAAACCTGCATAGGGAGTAATTAACCCGAGGATCTTTAATCAACAACCCGGGCCAGTGCTCCTCATGAGTGTTGGTCCAACCTGTCAACCGCCGGTGGCCGCCAGGGGCAACTCTGTGATTGGCCTACCGGAAGTTTGGACAATCCGTCGTGTCCTGAGAACGAGATATGCGGCTCCTATCGGGATCGTCGACACGCCGGGCGGCCTTGCTAGATTTGTTTTACCTTTCTCGAACGTCTTGTGCGAGGAATTCTGAAAATACTTCGGGCTATCTCGAGGTTGCGGTTTTCCAACGGAATTGCCTAGGAAATCACGGGATTCGTGGTCGGGATTATTCCCGTGGCGTGTGGTTAGTTTGTGATGGATGAGTTGGAGCACCCCTGCAGGGTTAAATCTTTCGGAAAGCCGTGCCCGTGGTTACGTGGCAACTTGGAAATTTTGTTTAACACCCGGTCATAGCAAACTTAAAGTAAACTCAAATAAAATACACCAACTGTGTGCGTAACAGTGACTGTCTCTTCTTGTGATTTCTGAGCAGAGAGAGAACACGGTGGGGTTATGTTTGTTCGTAAGTAGGTGTTCAGGATCTCTTAGAGATCATTACTAGCTCACGTCCATTTATGCGATGATCATCCCCCTTTATTCTTGTACTCATAAGTTAGCCACTCAAATAAATGCTTAGTGCTTGCTGCAGCCTCACCACTTAACCATACCTCACCCATTAAGCTTTAATAGTCTTGATACCCTTGCGCGCCAGAGTGCCCCCTAGTTGGTGCTTTATAAGAGAAGATGGAGACTCAAATAAAAATAAAAATTGCATAAAGTAAATAGATAGGCCCTTCGCAGAGGGAAGTAGGGATTTGTAGAGGTGCCAGAGCTCCAAGTTTAAATTGAGAGAGAAAAATATTTTGAGTGGCATGCCTTTCCTGTCAACGAAAATAACAAAGTAGTTCGCAATACTTTCCATGCTAGATATATCATAGGCGGTTCCTAAACATAAAGTAAAGTTTATTCCTTTTTCCACCAATCTTTCAAATCCATGGCTAGCCGTATCCACGGTTGCCTTCCGTACCAACACTTTCCAAGGAATTTATTCTTTGACAACATAAAGTAAATTTCTTTTTTTTTTCATTTCGGGACTGGGCATCCCTATTACCGCCGTATTCTCGTGCAATGACAAGTGAATAAACACTCATCTTGAGAATAACACATCTAGCATGGAAAAAAATATTGGATACCCCCTATCGTTTCATGAGCGGTACGAGCACACAAAAAGGAAATTTATTTTGAAAATTAGAGATGGAACATACAAATTTTCTTAGAACGGCATGGAAATACCTCATATAGGTAGGTACGGTGGACTCATAAGGCAAAACTTGGTTTAAGGATTTTGGATGCACAAGTAGTATTTCTACTTAGTACAAGTGGAGGCTAGCAAATAGATTGAGAAGCAACCAACAAAGAAACAAAAATTCACATAAACGGGCATTGAGCATAACTAACACTGAATAATGCACCATAAGTAGGATGTAATTTCATTGCATAACTATTGACTTTCGTGCTTGCATAGGGAATCACAAACCTTAACACCAATATTCTTACTAAAGCATAATTAGTCACCAACATGACTCACATATCACTATCATCATGTCTCAAAACTATTACAAGGAATCAAGTTTAATTTGTCCAATGATCTTCATGAAAGTTTTTATTATATCCTCCTTGAGTATCTATCACTTTGGGACTAGTTTCATATATTGCCATTGCTTTTGACAAGCTCAAACAAATTTAAGTGAAGAACATGAGCATAAAGGTTGCATCTCTCAAAATAATATAAGTGAAGCATGAGAGGATTTCTTCAAAATTTACTAACTCTCAAATTAATCTAATTGAAGCATGAGAGTATTTCTACAAAAAAATTCCAAGCACACCGTGCTCAAAAATATATAAGTGAAGCGCTAGAGCAATTCCATAGCTCAAAAAAATTGAAGTGAAGCATATAGAGCAATTCTAACAAATCATAGCATAATTTTAGCTCTATCAAATAGTTGTGTCCAGCAAGGATACTAGTGACAAACTAAAAAGCAAATCAAGCAAAGACTCAAATGATACAAGACGCTCCAACCAAAACTCATGACATGTGACGAATAAAAATATAGCTGCAAGTAAAATACCGATGGTCGTTAGAAGAAAGAGGGGATGCCACTCGGGGCATCCCCAAGCTTAGTTGCTTGTTTATCTTTGGATATATCTTGGGGGTTCTGTAGCATACCCAAGCTTAGGCTCTTTTCACTCCTTATTCCTTCATCCATCGTGATCTCACCCGAAACTTGAAAACTTCAATCCCACAAAACTCAACAAAATCTTCGTGAGATCCGTTAGTATAATAAAGCAAATCACCACTTTAAGTACTGTTGAAAACCCATTAAAATTTTATTATTGCATTATAACTACTGTATTTTAACTTTACCATGACTTATACCCTTCAATACAAACCATAGATTCATCAAAACAAGCACACAATGCACCAAAAACAGAATCTATCTTAAACAGAACAGTCTGTAGTAATATGTACTCTAACCATACTTCTGTAACTCTAAAAATTCTGAAAAATTAGGAAAACGTAAATAATTTGTATAGCAATACTGTGTTAAAATTTCAGCTCATTATCACGCTCCAGTAAAAAATTAAAATTTGCGCACTTGAGGCAAAGTTTCTGTTTCAGATTCAGTATTGTTTCTACTCATCTTATGAATCATCCTAAGGGCTTTACTTGGCACAAACACTAAATAAAACATAAAAACACAATCATAATAGATGCATAATTGTGTCACCACTCATAAACAGGAAGAAAAAGATAAAAATAAATTTATTCATTGAGTTGCCTCCCAACAAGCTCTTTCTTTATAGCCATTAAGATAGGCTTGAGATTTCAATGAGGCCCTCATGAAAGATAATAATAGCAACACAAAGAAAGCATCATGAAGCATATGGAAAACACACTTAAGTCTAACATACTTCCTATGCATAGGCATTTTATAAGCAAACAAATTATCAAGGGAAGCAAAAACTAGCATATGGAAGGAAGAAGAAAGAGAAACTATCAATCTCAACATGAAGAGAGGTAATTTAGTATCATGAAAATTTCTACAACCATAATTTCCTCTATCATAATAATTACATGTAGGATCATAATAAAATTCAACAATATAGCTATTATAAACAATACTCTCATTATTATCAACATGCATAAAGATTTTATCATCTTCCAAAACAGTGGGATTATCATCAACTAAAGTTATGACCTCTCCAATCCCACTTTTATCAAAAAAATCATAAGATTGAAAACTCTCCAAATATGTGGGATTATTGTTACCTAAAGTTAAAGCTCTCCGAAACCCACTTTCGATATTATTGCAATAATTTTTATCAATAACATATTCAACATGAGGCTTAAATAAATTTTCAAGATCACAAGAAGCATTATCAACCCAATCATGATCATTGCAATAAGAAGTGGACATGACAAAATTATCATCCCCAAGCTTGTAGTTTTGCATATCATTAACATAATTGACAATAATATAATTTATAGTAACATCATTGCAATCATGCTTTTCAATCAAGGAGCTATCATGAATCACCTTATAAATTTCTTCTTTCAATACTTCATCAAAATTTTCAGATTCATGATTTTCAAACAAAACTTCATACTGATAATCAAGTGTACTCAACTCACTAGCAATTGGTTCATCATAATTTGGTCTTTTGAAAATATTAGCAAGTGGATGAGGATCCATATCAATAGATTTTTAGCAAGCGAATATGTCGGGACCCCGACTCATGAGTCGTGGTCACCGAATGCACGTGCACAGTGATCCCAGAGATCAATGCTCACTGAACACACAGAAGCTGAATAACAAGAGTCTTACATCCATACATACCGTCTTACACAAATAAAGACCATTGAGGTCAAGTCTTACATAGATAGGGCCACGAAGGCCAAACACCAAACATAACTAGCAGTGGAAATCTTGAACGAAAGCGTGAACCCATGCCATTTTCCTTAAACCTACAGGCATTCTGACTGGGAAGCGTCCTAGTTTGCATGTTCGTCTCCAACGAATTCTTCACCATATTCCTACTCTTCCATGCCTGGCCAATTAAATAACCAGTGGCAAGCCAATGAGTACTTTGAATGTACTCACAAGCACGGTGCCCAAGAGCGGCCATCCAACTGTCCTTGACCGTGGACACGGCTATTCGAATAGTTTTACACTCTGCAGAGGCTGCACACTTTACTCACAAGACTCGGGGAACTTTCGTGTCAAGCCACGACACGCGGTATATTACATACCCGAGGTAAGCACCCGAACAATGCCTTTCCCATGGCGATATTAAACAAAGAGTCCGCTTGTTGGTGCCATCCCTCATGATATACATCACCCGTGTCATCCATGAGGGCACGCAACGGTGTGCCCGGTGTCTGTGAAAACAGCCCATGATCGTCCATTCTGGTACGACCCCGTATCGAGAGTGACCACGTCACTCCCGCCACTAGTAATTCGTGCTCTATGCTAGTACCCACCAAAGTAATCAACAAAGCCCCGTCCCATAAGGGGTATCGTGGTTGTACATGTGAGGTTGGAATAACGGTCGCAACTTACACCAATCTGTTTTCGAAAAACCAACACACTCACTTGCTCCGGTACACCACTTCTTTATCAAGTGGTTACCTAGCTCATCACCATCACCCTCGGGCATTAGTGGCACCCGACGGGGTTTTCCAAAAGTCTTTGAAAGCATTTGTTTCCAACACCATGCATATCCCCATCCCATTTGTGTAGCATCTACTTAAGCATCATATCTACTTCCCACCTGCATAACCCTCATACGAAGGTAGGGTCATGCATGATGCAAGTATCAACGGAAAAGTAATAGAGGCATCCACCAAAGTGGTCACCACATGATCATGATCAACATAACAAAATGAAATGCTATATGCCATGCAATAAAGGGGTTTCTTAGACATGGTCAAAGGGCTGCTTGCCTGGCTCAACAAAGTCTTCGGGGTCTTCAAAGTCTTCTGGTCCAACTACCTCGTCAACAACGCAATCTAACGTCACAATATTAACGGGCAAAAATAAGAACACAAAAAAAACAGAGCACAAAATCTACTTCTAAAATGTTACCCTACTCTGTAAAATACTAAAATAAAAACTAAAAATGTTTTTTTATGGTTTTGAAGTGAAAAAGATTTTGAAAACTATTTTAACAGAGGCTAAAAATACTTAAAACTAGGTTTTAAATAAATCCAGTACATAAAATGTTTTCAAAAATTTGTACAAATGGCACTATTAAATACTACAGAATATAACAAGATTTATGGTGGAAGAATTATTGGAATTGGACAATTATTTAACCCTGTGGGATTTTTGGAAAATACTGCCAGAAAAGAAAAAAGAAAAAGGGCCACAGTGCGCCTGGGCTAGAGCCAGCCAGCAGCTGGGCCGGCCCACCAACCAGCCAGCCCAGGCGAACCGGTGCCCCTGCGCGCGCCAAGTTCAAACCTGACGGGCGGGGCCTGACGGGTAGTGAGAGAGAGAGACACGAGGGGGGGGTGAGAGGTTGACGAGCGGCCCCACCTGTCGGGGTCGTCATCAACACCTCGCCAGAGGGCGAAGGAGCTCACCGTTGGCAAGAGGGGCCACAGCGAGGTGAGCAGAGATGGGAACAGGCCCGGGGTGCTGTCGCTGATCGCCTGGTGGGGGAGGGAGTCGCCGGGCGCAGGGAATCGCCGGCGGCAGAGGCGCTTCGGGAGGTGGTTGGAGTCGTCGCCTCCGTCTGCAATTCACCAGGGGAAGGAGGGGAAAAGGGTCACGGGCGAAAGAGGATTCCAAGGGGAGAGAAACGAGGGCCGGAGAGGCCCTGTACCCGAAGGTCGCCGAAGTTTTGATGCGGCGGTCCCCGAGCTCGATCTCGAGCTCGGGAGCTCCTAGCGAGGAATGGGTGGACCAGGGGCTCGATTAGGAGTATCAGGGGGTCGAAGGAAGGGAGGAGGAGGCACAGGGTGGCTTAAATAGCCGGGGCGCGGTGCACCGTAGGCGGAGCTCACCGGCAAACGCAGAACCGGCGCTGGTGGCCACAGGAGGGAGCAGGGGCTGGTCTGTGGTGTACCTGGGGGGTCGTCCACGACCAGAGGGGGGCAAGAGGGGAAGCGGGGGTGAGCGCGCGTGCGAGGCCTATGGTTGGCCGAACCGAGCGGCGCCGGGCACGTGTGCTGGAGGGTGAGAGAGAGAGAGAGAGGGGGGAGGAGGCTCCTGACACGACAGCGTGTCACGGACGCCGAGCCGCCTCGCTGGCGCAAGGGGGCGGCTCGAGGTGGCCGGGCATGGGCAGGAGAGGGAGGTCAACCCTCTGGAACGCGGTTGCGCACTCCAAAGCGCGACTTTGGCCAGCATGATGAGGCCTCTGGTGCGCTCTGACGCGCCCACTAGTGTCCAACAGCTGCAGGAGGGAGTATTATACTGGGAAAGCACCTTGGATGCTCTGGGTGCTGGATAGGAGAGAGGAGAGGCTGAGGAAGAGGGAGAAAATGCTATCCACGGGGTGCAAGTGGGCTTCCCACCCCCTCAATCATGGAGTTGGCCGTTGGGAAACTTACTGGAGGTGAGAGAGGGTCTGTTGGTGCTGTGGTAAAATTATGGGGCCAAGGAGAGGGGTTTTGGGGGCTCAATAATTGATTCTTGGATTTTGCCTGAAGGTGTTTGATTAGTGTTTGGGCTACTTCTGGTGCTCCACTGGAAATGAAACTTAACAGGATCAAATGGATGGTAAATATAAGAGTGTTCACAAATTTTGAGCTCAATTGAAGGAAATTTCCAATGTAAACTTGGTAAACCCTAGAAATCAACAGAATCAGGTTTCTGTAGATCTAGCCATGCAATTCTATTCTCCTAAATGCACCACTTGGTGTAGTAGCATTATTTAGGGATTAGAACCTGTCCACAAAGTTTAGGGTCAAATGGAGAAAGTTGGCAATGTAAGGTTGTTCAAGTTCGAATCTGGACAGAGAGGGTTTTGGAATATTTTGGTGAACCAAAACATTGAGGATTGATATGAAACTTTGCATGATCATCACATATATCATGTGTGAGATGCTAGAATTTTTCTGGAATTATTTGAGAATATTTCTTGTAGAAATATTTCAAATGCTTTATTTAAGCAGAAATGGTTTTGGGGGGTTTTGCCCATTATTTTGAACATGACCATGTGTTGAAACTCTTATATATGGAAAATATATGTCCACTGTGTTTCCCTAAATTTTCACAAATATTTTCAAAACATAAAAATAATTTTTCCCTATGAAAGACCATTTCTGGCCCTAAATAAAAGTCTTTAAATAAAATAGGAAAATAATATTTAAAATTAATTTTTGGTGGTTTTGGAAAGTCTTATATATAGTAGGTTCCAAGTAAAGTCTTTGTGGCAAACCAATTCATCCAATTTGAGGACTTGTAGTACAACCCTCAACTCAGGGGTTTTTGAAAACCTAATTTGGATAAATCCTTTTTGGCCAAAATAATATTTGATAAAAATAGTTTTGGGTACTATACACATGGAATGATCATTGGGCAAGAAGTTAGGATCAAGGAAGTGAGTTCTAGAGGGAAGAAGACCTTTGAGTGCCAAAACACAATCAACCAACCATGCAATCATCAAACAATCCAAACAAGCACTTGCACTCAAAAGGTTTTAAATGGGTCCAAATTTTGTAAATTCATTGCATAGCTAAGTGTTACAACACAGGGTGTGACAGACCTACCCCCCTTACAAGAATCTCGTCTCCGAGATTCCTAGGCTAAGCGCTAAAGAGATAAGGGAACTCTGATCTAAGGTAGTCTTCATGCTCCCAGGTTGCTTCTGCTTCAGTGTGGTTGCTCCATTGGACCTTGAAGTACTTGATGGTGCGGCTTCGGGTGCATCGCTCGGCTTCATCCAAAATGTGAACTGGCTGCTCACGATAAGTGAGGTCTGGCTGAAGGTCGATGGCTTGATGACCGATGTCCTTGTAGAGGTCGGGGCGGTTGGGAACTTGGAGGCACTTCCGGAGCTGTGACACGTGGAAAACGTTGTGCACATCAGATAGCTCGGAAGGTAGCTCTAGGTGGTAGGCAACTTCTCCTCGCCTGTCGGTGATCTTGAAGGGGCCGATATATCTTGGTGCGAGCTTCCCTTTAACGTGAAAACGCTTGGTTCCCTTGAGAGGCGTGACTTGGAGATAAACATAGTCTCCAACAAGGAAACTCATGTCTCGGCGGTGTGAGTCGGCGTAGCCCTTCTGTCTTGACTTGGCGGTCTCTAGGCGTTCTCGAACGATTTGAACTTGATCTTCTGCTTCACGGAGGATGTCTGGTCCAAAGACTAATCCTTCTCCGGTCTCTGATCAGTTGAGGGGAGTACGACACTTGCGTCCATACAACACCTCAAATGGTGCCATTTGGAGGCTCGACTGATAGCTGTTGTTGTAGGAGAACTTGGCAAACGGCAAGTAGTCTTCCCATTTGGCTCCGTATGCTAGAACACAAGCACGGAGCATATCCTCGAGTATCTGATTTACTCGTTCCGTCTGTCCTCCGGTCTGAGGGTGAAAAGCGGTGCTGAAAGATAGATTGGTTCCCAAGGCTTCCTAGAATCTAATCCAGAACCTTGAGGTAAACTGGTATCCTCGGTCTGACACAATCTCCTTTGGAACTCCATGGAGGCTCATGATCCGGTTGATGTAGAGGTTGGCTAGTTGGTTCCCATTGTAGGTGGTCTTGACGGGAATGAAGTGGGCTACCACTACTGGAATCTGGTAATTTGCCATCTGCTGCCTCTTTGCCGTCTGCCAGCTGACGACAAAGCCTGGATTTGCCGTCAGCTTTGGGAAAGCTGACGGCAAAGAAAGGACTCATGGCATAATTCAACTATGCCGCCAGTCCTTCCTTTGCCGTCCGCTAGCTAACGGCAATGAGACCAGCGGCCGACGGCAAAGAGGATGGTGGGCCCCACTAGAGCACGGCGTTGGCTAGGTCATCTCTCTACCGTCTGCTACCTCTTTGCCGTCCGCTAGCAGACGGCAAAGAAGGCCAAGGCAGATGGCAAAGAGGGGAGGTGGGGGGCACCTAACGGACGACCCTCTTTGTCCTCTGCTAGCAGACGACAAAGAGGGCATCCTTAACGGTTGCCCCACGCCCCACCGTTCGCTCATCTCTCTCTCCCACCACCCCCCGCGCTCATCTCTCTCTCCCTCTCCCTCTCGCCACCGTCCCCGTCGCCGTCACCGCCGTCGCCCCCGCGCCGTCTCCCTGCTCCCCGCCCAGCTGCCGCCCCACTCCCCCGCTCCTCGCCCCAGCCGCCGCCCCGCTCCCCCGCTCCCCGCCCCGCGCCCCCGGCCTCTCTCCCTCTCCCTCTCGCCGCCGCCCCCGTCGACGTCGCTGCCGCCGCCCCACCGCCCCTGTCGCGCCCACCACCCCGTCGCGCCGCCGCCCCACCGCGCCCATCGTCCCCGCCGCCCCGGCGCCCCGTCGCCCTGTGGCCCCGACGCCCTGCCGCCCCCGACGCCCCGCCGCCCCGTCATCCCCGCGCCCCGGCGCCTCGCCGCCCACGCCGGCCCTGCCGGTGAGTACCCCCCCGCCAGCCGCCCCCTTTTTTTTGTTTTTTTCTGTTTCTTATTTCTGTTAAATTAGTTAGGTTAATTAGGTTAGTTAGTTAGGTTAGTTTATTAGGTTAGTTAGTTAGGTTAGAAGAAAAAAAAGAAGGAAAAAAGGAAAAAGGAAAAAGGAAAAAGGAAAAGAAGAAAAGAATAAGAAGAAGAAGAAGGAAAAGAAGAAGAAGGAAAAGAAGAAGAAGGAAAAGAAGAAGAAGGAAAAGAAGAAGGAAAAGAATAAGAAGAAGAAGAGAAGAAGAAGAAGAAGAAGAAGAAGAAAAGAGAGGAAGAAGATGCCACTGACCCCCGACCCCCGACGCCACTGACCCTCGACGCCACTGACCCCCGACCCCCGACGCCACTGACCCCCGACCCCCGACGCCACTGACTCCACCGACCCCTGACGCCACTGACCCCCGATGCCACTGACTCCCGACGCCACTGACCCCCGACCCCCGACGCCACTGACCCCCGACGCCACTGACCCCCGACCCCCGACGCCACCGACCCCCGACGCCATTGACCCCCGACGCCACTGACTCCCGACGCCACTGACCCCGACCCCCGACACCTCTTCCAGAGGCCCACGGGGTCATAGTTTTGTAAATTATGAGTCAGGTCACATATTTTCCGATTTTGTTATAAAAAACATCATATTTGTATTGATCGGGTGGATTTCAATGTGCAGTTGTTCGACGACCTCCCCCGTGCATTGGACGAGCTCCGCCCCTGCGTTCGTGGGTGAGCAAAAATGACTTCTCCTCCTCCCCCCTTAATTTGCTCTGTTCCGATATTCATGCCGATGAAACTTGCTAGCTATAGGTGTCTTCAATCATCAGTATGCATGACCAGTATGCGTCTCCCGTTCGAAAGGGTGACATCTATACATATGCATGTCTTTGCATATTTATAACCGCCATTCTTTCGAATTATCCAACGTTATCCATGGACAGCCCGAGTATGTGTAGATTGGGTTCATTTTCCCATATGCTCTGCTCCAGATCCGATGCAGAATTTCGTCAGTGCCTCCCTGTTTTTCTCCGGGTACACATCGTCTCTGCTTATTGTCGAGACGTGTATCAGGAGAACAGCGGGGAGGTGCTGCCAAAATTCCACGTCGGATCCGGAGCAAAGCATGGGAAAACGAACCCAATCTACACATACTCGGGTGGGATTAGGACCTATCTTTACCTATTAGCGTGTAGGTTGCATGGGCGTAATAAAATTGACAAACTTGATTAACTGATGAATATATATGATGAATTATATATATATTTCGTGTGTGTTTAGTAGCTAGGCAAGATGAGTGATCGTGCGTGGATGTAAATGACCTATACTTAGCTTATTTTCCTCCAAAGGGACATAATAATCTTACTTAGCTCCAAAATGACCTAGTTTACCTTGGTTAGCTCATCAATGACCTATACTTTGTTTTGTTTTCTCCAAAATGACATAGTAAGCTTACTTAGCTCCGAAATGACCTATTTTACCTAAGTTAGCTCTAAAATGACCTATACTTAGCTTTGCTTCCTACAAAATGAGATAATAAGCTTACTTAGCTCCAGAATGACCTATTTTACCTAGGTTAGCTCGAAAATGACCTATACTTAGCTATGTTTCCTCCACAATGACATAATAAGCTTAGTTAACTCAAAAATGGCATAATAGCCTTGGTACTCTCATAAATCCCATATACTTAGCTTATTTTCTTGCAAAATGACACAATAAGCTTAGTAAGGTCAAAAATGGCATAATTACCTCATAAATCCCATATACTTAGCTTATTCTTCTACTTCTTCTAGTATTCTTCTTCTAACTTTCTTATTTCCAATTTTGCAGATTTGATTCACTTCACGACAGCTTGCTTTGATGTAGTGCTAGTGTTTACTTTCTGTTTTCATTTTGTATCGATGAACTTATGTGAAACTTTCTACCTATGGATGAAACTATGTATGTATGGATGAAACTATTGTAATATGGTGAACAATGTGACATTTGATACTTTCAATTTGGTATAATTGTTGGTTGATCATATCCATATGGCAGGGATATTGTTTCTGTGAAATATATATATCATATATTTGCCTGTGAAAATTCTTGAATATAACAAAAACAGGCAAAAAATAGGCAATACTGGCTCTTTGCCGTCTACCACCATCGGCAAAGACCTCTTTGCCGTCTGCCACGGACGGCAAAGAGGGCACGTGGCAGCCGCCTATGCAACCTGGGAACACCAGGCCTGGGGCCATTTGGCCTCTTTGCCGTCCGGGGCAGACGACAAAGGGCTTGTGACGGGGCAGACGACAAAGAGTTTGTGACGGGGCAGACGGCAAAGGGCTTGTGACGGGGCAGTCGGGGGTAGACGGCAAGGGGCTTGTGATGTGGCAGTCCGGGGGCAGACGACAAAGGATGCCGTTAGCCAGCGAACGGGGCTAACGTCAGTGCTACACCGTCCAGCCTCTTTGCCGTCTACAGGCTGACGGCAAAAAATCTTTGCCATCCAGTGAGCCTAGGCAGACAGCAAAGAACCCCTTTACCGGAGTTTACAATGCCGAAACTATGGCCGTCTGCTGGCTGACAGCAAAGACCTTTGCCGTCAGTGGGTCTCCCCTTTGCCGTCCGCCACAGCAGACGGCAAAGCACCTGATTCCAGTTGTGTACCTTGGTCAGGTGATCGACAATGACACAAATGGAATCATGTCCCTTGCCTGACCTGGGTAATCCGGTGATGAAGTCCATCCCGACTTTGTCCCACTTCCATTCAGGCACTTTGAGAGGTTGTAACAATCCAGCGAGTCGCTGATGCTCAGCTTTGACTCTCTGGCATATGTCACACTTAGCGACAAAAGTGGCTATCTCTCTTTTCATGCCATGCCACCAGAATCTTGCTTTGAGGTCTTGGTACATCTTGGTTCCTCCAGGATGGATGGAATATGGAGTCTCATGAGCTTCTTGCAAGATCAAATTCTTGAGCTCAACTTTGTTGGGCACGCAGATGCTAGTCCCAAACCATACAACTCCTTGCTCATCAACTGAAAATTCTGGGGCCTTACCCTTCTTAATTTTCCTCTTGATGCCTTCAATGCTATCATGACCCTTCTGAGATTCCTTAATATCATCCATCAAGGTAGGCCTTGCTTCGAGGTTGGCTAGGAAACCAGCTGCAACTAGTTCCAGGACAAAGCTTTCAAGCTCCTCATACAAGGCGGGTAGCCTTTCCTTAATCATAGCATTCAAGGAACAAGCCTTTCTGCTTAAGGCGTCTGCTACCACATTAGCCTTTCCAGGGTGGTATTGAACACTGAGGTCGTAATCCTTGATCAACTCCAACCATCTTCATTGCCTCATGTTCAACTCCCTTTGAGTGAAAAGATACTTCAAACTCTTGTGGTCTGTATATATCTCACATCGCTTTCCCAGAAGGTAATGTCGCCATGTCTTCAAGGCATGAACTACAGCTGCCAACTCAAGATCATGAGTGGCGTAGTTCTCTTCGTGAGGACGTAGCTGTCTGGATAGATACGCTACGACTCTGCCTTCTTGCATCAGAACACCACCAAGCCCGGTTCTTGATGCATCACAATATATCACAAACTCCTTGTGAATATCAGGGGTGGCCAAAACTGGGGCTGTTGTCAATCTCTTCTTGAGCTCTTGGAAGCTTTCTTCACACTTCGGCGTCCATTCGAACTTCTTGTCCTTCTTCAAGAGCTGAGTCATGGGTCTAGCAATGCTGGAGAATCCCTCGACGAACTTGCGGTAATACCCCGCGAGTCCGAGGAAGCTTCTGACTTCCTTCACATTGCTTGCGGATTGCCATTCAGTCACAGCTTCAATCTTGGCAGGATCCACTGACAATCCTTCTGCAGTCAACACATGACCCAAGAATCCAACTTCATGCAGCCAAAATTCGCACTTGCTGAATTTGGCATAAAGCTGGTGCTCTCGAAGCTTGTCTAGGACCAATCTCAAGTGTTGCGCATGCTCTTCTTTAGACTTGGAGAAGACGAGTATGTCGTCAATTAAGACAACGACAAACTTGTCCAAATACTCCATGAAGACTTTGTTCATGAGGTACGTGAACTAGGCAGGGGCATTGGTCAACCCAAATAACATGACCATGTATTCATACAGGCCATACTGGGTCACAAATGCCATCTTCAGGATGTCTTGGGGTCTGATCTTCAGCTGGTAGTACCCAGACCTGAGGTCAATCTTGGAAAACACCTTGGCACCATTCAGCTGATCGAACAGGTCTTCAATCTTGGGAAGTGGGTACTTGTTCTTTATTGTGACCTCATTGAGGGAACGGTAATCGACACAGAGTCAGATAGTTCCGTCCCTCTTCGACACAAATAGAACAGGTGATCCCCAAGGAGAGGCACTAGGGTGGATAAATCCTTTTCTGAGCTGCTCTGCCAGTTGCTTCTTCAATTCAGCCAACTCTTTGGATCCCATTCTATAGGGCTTCTTATAGATGGGTCCGGCACCGGGCATTAGCTCAATGCTGAACTCAATGTCACGGTCAGGAGGCATTCCGGGCAGCTCATCAGGAAAAACATCCGGGTATTCACATACCACAGGCACTTGATCTATCTCAATTCCCGACAGGCAATTAGCCTGAGGGGCTTGAGCGGAGGCAGGGTTGGGGACATACCTGACTTCAACTCCTTGGCTATTGGTCATGGTAACAGTCCTCTTGGCACAGTCTAGCAAGCCTTGGTGCTTGGTTAACAAATTCATGCCGAGGATCACATCCAAGCCTTGCGAGTTCAAAACTATGAGCTCTGCTAGGAAGTCTACCCCGTTGATGTTGATCTCAACTCCTCTACATCCTATCTTGGACCTCATAACTGATCCCGGGGTTTGTATCAACATATGGCTACCCAGGGGTGTAGGCTTCATACCACTCTCTAGTGCAAACTTTTGGGTAACAAAAGAATGCGAAGCTCCACAATCAAACAGAATGGTTGCTGGGGTTGAGTTGACGAGGAACGTACCCAGTATGACGTTCGGGTCTTCCTGGGCTTCCTCTGCGGTGACATGGTTCACACGACCCTTGCCATTGTTGGGATGGTTGCGGGGAGCTGGGTTCCTTGGTGGCGCTCCATGGCCTTGACCTTGGTTTGGCGCATTGGGGTGCGGTGCATCTGGCTTCTTGTTGGGGAACTGCTTAGAGATGTGTCTAGGGTGACCACACCCAAAGCAAGTGACCTGACCATAGTTGTTGTTGTTGTTCCTGCCGCCATTGTTGTTGTTGGGGTTGTAGTAAGCTGGACTAGGATTGGCATACTGCTGAGGCTGGTAGCTCGGACGAGGTGCAGGAGGCCTAGCCTGCTGAGGCTGGTAGGTTGGCTTGGCTGGGGTTGGCTGCCAGGGGCGAGACTTCTGGTTGCTGAAACTACCCTTGCTGATCATCTTGCGCTTGCGAGTGTCGTCCATGGCACGACGCTTGTCTTCTAGCATAAGAGCCTTGTTCACCAGGTCAAAGAAGGTCCGGCAGTCGCAGACAATGAGTTGATACTACAGGGTTTGCTGGAGTCCTTCCATGAAGTGTTCCATCTTGGCGGCCTCGGTGTTGACATCTTCAGGGGCATACCTCGACAGCAGGTTGAACTTCTGCATATACTCGTTGACAGAGCCACTTCCTTGCTTCAGCGCTCGGAATTCTCTCTTCTTGATAGCCATTATCCCAGAAGGAATGTGGGCGGTGTGGAATCCTTCCTTGAAGTAAGCCCAGGTGATCACGCGGTCGCCTTGCATGACTTTGAATCCATCCGACCAAGCTCTGGCGGTACCTCCGAGGTAGTGAGAGTCTCTCGATCCTCATTGCTGTTGACCAGTGCAAGGAGGTCCTCGATGGTGCGGATCCAGTCATCGACATCCAGGGGTTCAGCAGTCTCGGTGAAGGTTGGGGGCGAATTCCTCATGAACTCAGACAGGGTGGAGCGGCCATTGCCGTTCCTGCCTTGCTACTGGTTGTTCACAAGGACATGAGCCATCTGCTGGATAGCGGCAGTGTTGGCTTGGCATTCCTCCCAGAGAACTTGGAGAAACTAGGCTATGGTCATGTTCTCTGGTGGAGGTGGTGGCGGGGGAATGTCGCCATGTGGCTGCTCCGGGTGATCTCCAGCGTGAGCAGCCCCTCCATCTCCCTGTTGCTGGCTGGAGTTGCCGGCCTCAGGGTTGGTGAAGGAGCTATTGCGGGATGCAGTCACCATCCTGTTTGGAGTAGCCAAGTCAAACAGCTGGGATAGACGAGATGGAAAGCAGTAATAGAGAAAGCGCGCCTAAGGGGGTTGGTATAGTGCAAGTGTGATCAAACATAGGTCGAAAGACCAAACATGTTCTATTAAGATAAGATAGGTGATGGAGTCGCTTACATGTTGCCTAAGGCAAAAGCGCAACTTGCATCCGAACACAAATAACAAAAGCAAACAACAAGCACACATGGTTTCATATGAACCATTACACGGACTCGACTCTGCATGAAGGTTACATGACTGATCCTACCCTAGGGGTTCTCGGACTCAAGTGGTGGAGTGCTCGGTCTCGTACTCACGCTCCTCAGGATCTTCCTCCTGATCATCATCCGAACGGGCATCATCTCCGGTCGAGGGGGTCGGAGAACGAGGAGGTCCATCCTGACGGCGCTTCGCCGGTGGTGCGGTGAAGAGCTCACGGTACTCCTTCACACTCACGCGACGACTACGTGTGGGTGCATCTCTAGCTGGGAGTACTCCTCCTCTGTAAGCGACAGCTGGTCATCCCTCGGGGGATCCATCCTTCTTGATCTTGTCTGGCCTCTTCTTGGCTTGACGGAGTAGCTCTCGGGTGTGGTGAAGTTCCTCGCGGAGCTTCACGGACTCCTTAATCAGGTTGTGAGCCAGACTGTCGGCGGCGAGGCTGAAGTAGGTCTGGAACCTGAGTGGCAACCCATCCTCCTTGGATGGAATGAACGTCCAACTCTCGCCATTCTCATCCTTCTTGAAAGGGAGGTGGCAAGTGGCTGGCTCGTCAGCCATCTCTAGAATGATGTCTCGACTGTGAGCGCCAGGGTCTCCATCTATGGCCCCTCAAAGAACCAACTCGTCGGGGAGTCGTTTGCCTTCATGACCACATCAACGTGGTACTCCTTCGTGACAACATCGACCCAGTGCTCGTGGTAGAGGAAAATGGGTGGTCGGCAATACCAGCACTTTTCCAGGCTATCCTCAAGGAGTAGGGAAAGCCGAATGCTAGGAGGGCTTCGGGTACGACGACCATCTACAAGGTTTAGGGGAGAGGAGTCAGTAGAGTTTTGAAAGAAGACTTAGAAAAGGTAAGAAGTGCAGAAACTCCTAAGTGTAGGTACCAGGCATAGTTTTGAAAATGTTCTTGTCCTAACTAACGTCCATGCTAACTAAGGCTTCCTAGAGTCAGGATGGCTCTAATACCAGCAATGTGGGGTCCCCGACTCATGAGTTGTGGTCACCGAATGCACGTGCACAGTGATCCCAGAGATCAATGCTCACTGAACACACAGAAGCTGAATAACAAGAGTCTTACATCCATACATACCGTCTTACACAAATAAAGACCATTGAGGTCAAGTCTTACATAGATAGGGCCACGAAGGCCAAACACCAAACATAACTAGCAGTGGAAATCTTGAACGAAAGCGTGAACCCATGCCATCTGCCTTAACACTACAGGCATTCTGACTGGGAAGCGTCCTAGTTCGCATGTTCGTCTCGAACGAATTCTTCACCATATTCCTGCTCTTCCATGCCTGTCCAATTAAATAACCAGTGGCAAGCCAATGAGTACTTTGAATGTACTCGCAAGCAACCCATGTTTTGGAACAAGGTATAACAAAGCATGGTATAGCACTAAGAAGGTGAGCTGCGGAAAGCTAATTTTTAGTGCAGTGACATGATCAAAATAACTTGAAGTAGCATGCATCATGAGGATACAAGTATCCGTATGAACAGGTTACATATATCAATATAATTAAGGTCTGAACATCTCATGTTCAATCATCATGTCAAGTCATCCGACTTGTCTCGAGAATTCCATCTTTCTCACACCCATGCCAAGTTTGTGAAAACATCGGACGTAGCCCAAGAGCGGTCATCCAATTGTCCTTGACCGTGGACATGGCTATTCGAATAGATTTACACTCTGCAGAGGCTGCACCCTTTACCCACAAGACTCGGGAACTTCCGTGTCAAGCCACGACTCACGGTATATTACATACCCGAGGTAATCACCCGAACAATGCCTTTCCCATGGCGATATTAAACAAAGAGTCCGCTCATTGGTGCCATCCCTCATGATATATATCACACGTATCATCCATGAGGGCACGCAACGGTGTGCCCGGTGTCTGTGAAAACAGCCCATGATCGTCCATTCCAGTACGACCCCGTATCGAGAGTGACCACGTCACTCCCGCCACTAGTAATGTGGGCTCTATGCTAGTACCCACCAAAGTAATCAACAAAGCCCCGTCCCATAAGGGGTATCGTGGTTGTACATGTAAGGTTGGAATAACGGTCGCAACTTACAGCAATCCGTTTTCGAAAAACAACCAAACTCACTTGCTCCGGTACACCACTTCTTTTTCAAGTGGTTACCTAGCTCATCACCATCACCCTCGGGCATTAGTGGCACCCGACGGGGTTTTCAAAAAGTCTTTGAAGGCAATTGTTTCCAACACCATGCATATCCCCATCCCATTTGCGTAGCATCTACTTATGCATCCTATCTACTTCCCACCCGCATAACCCTCATAGGAAGGTAGGGTCATACACGATGCAAGTATCAACGGAAAAGTAACAGAGGCATCCACCAAAGTGGTCACCACTTCATCATGATCAACATAACAAAATGAAGTGCTATATGCCATGCAATAAAGGGGTTTCTTAGACATGGTCAAAGGGCTGCTTGCCTGGCTCAACAAAATCTTCGGGGTCTTCAAAGTCTTCTGGTCCAACTCCCTCGTCAACAACGCAATCTAACGTCACAATATTAACGGGCAAAAATAAGAACACAACAAAAACAGAGCACAAAATCTACTTCTAAAATGTTACCCTACTCTGTAAAATACTACAATAGAAACTAAAAATGTTTGTTTCTGGTTTTGAAGTGAAAAAGATTTTGAAAACAATTTTAAAAGAGCCTAAAAATACTTAAAACTAGGTTTTAAATAAATCCAGTACATAAAATGTTTTCAAAAATTTGTACAAGTGGCACTATTAAATACTACAGAATATAACAAGATATATGGTGGAAGAATTATTGGAATTGGGCAATTATTTAACCCTTTGGGATTTTTGGAAAATACTGCCAGAAAAGAAAACAGAAAAAGGGCCATAGTGCCCCTGGGCCAGAGCCAGCCAGCAGCTGGGCTGGCCCAGCAGCCAGCCAACTCAGGCGAACCGGTGCCCCCACGCGCGCCAGGTTCAAACCTGACGGGCGGGGCCCGGCGGGCAGTGAGAGAGAGAGACACCGGAGGGGGTGAGAGGCTGACGAGCGGCCCCACCTGTCGGGGTCGTCGTCAACCCCTCGTCAGAGGGCAGAGTTGCTCACCGTTGCCGAGAGGGGCCACAGCGTGGTGAGCAGAGGATGGGAACGGGCCCGGGGTGCTGTCGCCCATCGTCTAGTGGTGGAGGGAGTCACCGGGGCGCAGGGAATCACCGGTGGCGAGGTGGACGCGGAGGAGGCGCTTCGGGAGGTGGTTGGAGTCATCGCCTCCTTCTGCAATTCACCAGGGGAAGGAGGGGAAAAGGGTCAGGTGCGAAAGAGGATTCCAAGGGGAGAGAAACGAGGGCCGGAGAGGCCCTGTACCCGGAGGTCGCCGAAGTTTTGATGCGGCGGACCCCGAGCTCGATCTCGAGCTCGAGAGCTACTGGCAAGGAATGGGTGGACCAGGGGCTCGATTAGGAGTATCAGGGGGTCGAAGGAAGGGAGGAGGAGGCACGGGGTGGCTTAAATAGCCGGGACGCGGTGCACCGTAGGCGGAGCTCACCGGCGATCGCAGAACCGGCCCTGGTGGCCACAGGAGGGAGCAGGGGCTGGTCTGTGGTGTACCTGGGGGTCGTCCACGACCAAAGGGGGCAAGAGGGGAAGCGGGGGTGAGAGGCATGTGGTTGGCCGAACCGGGCGGCGCCGAGCACGTGTGCTGGAGGGTGAGAGAGAGAGGGGAGGAGGCTCCCAACACGGCAGCGTGTCGCGGATGCCGAGGCACCTCGACCGGCGCAAGGGGCGGCTCGAGGTGGCCGGGCATGGGTACGAGAGGGAGGTCAACCCTCTGGAGCACGGTTGCGCGCTCCAGAGCGTGACTTTGGCCGGCATGATGAGGCCTCTGGTGCGCTCTGACGCGCCCACTGGTGTCCAACAGCTGCAGGAGGGAGTATTATACTGGGAAAGCACCTTGGATGCTCTGGGTGCTGGATAGGTGTGACACCCTGGTTTTTGACAACTTTTTCTTTCCAAAATCATTTGGATTTTATTTGCAAATTTGGATGATTTTCAAACTTTTTCAGTTGATTGGATCTTTGAACCTTTTCTCCAGTAACCCAAAACCTTCCTCATTTTGCCAAAACCTTTTTACATCTCTCTTGGATTAATTTCCAATATTTAATCTTTTCCTATAAATCCTTTTCTTTATTTGGGAAATTATGTCACCACTATGGGTTGTGAAGCAACCTATAGTTTGGATGATCAAATAATTCCCAAACTTTTCCCCCATCTTCTCATCATCATATGATTCCATAATCCCCAAAAATGTTCTATTGCCAAATGGGAAATTTTGGCCAGAAAAATTATTTTGTTTCTGACCAGAATCTGTCCATTGTGAAGCAACCCCATTTTTCCTATCTCAGAAAATTGCCAATAAATTCCTCAAGCTCCTAGGAATCCTATCTAGCCACAATATCCAAAAACATTATCTGGTCCAGTACAATTTTTGAGCAGCAGGACCCTGTCAAGTTTCTGCTTATTTTGAACCACTGTGAAGGAAGTACAAGCTGGGGGTGCACAATTGATTTACAATTTTTATGGCATGTGTGCACAACCAAATAACTTCTTTCCACCAAGTTTCATCATTAGCAGAGCATCTATGTGAGGGCCACCAACTCATTTAGATTGTGGACCAGAATGGTGGTTTTCAAAGGAACCATATTCATTTCTTTCTCAAACTCTTTCAAACTTTGCCAGTCTATAGTACCTCCAACCTAGATGACCCCAGACATCTCCATTGGCCCTACCTCTATCTCATTTCTCCTCCAGAACCTCCTCAAGATTGCTGGCAGTAGCTGTAGCTGAAGCTACACATCACAGAGGGGTGAATCTAGTCGAGCCAGTGGCCTAGAGTGACTAAGTGGACAAGGGTCGACGCTATGGACAAGGGGCGCCCGGCATGCGTGTCCTCCTGGTGGCCGCACCCGTGGTGAGCACGGCACTGGCATGCTAGTGCGCGGGCTCTGCACGGCGCCAGAGTTGGATGAGCGCGCTTGAGCCGTCCATCACTGCCCCCCCCCTTGTCCCTTGGTGCCGACATCACTTCAGCTAGCCGTGTGGCTCCTCTCGAACCCTCCTGGTCGCCGGAGATGGCCGCCGCCGCTCCCGGCCAAGCTTCGCCACGGGCACAACAGTGAGCTTAGGCCACTGTGGTCGTCCGCAAGCCATTAATGGCGCCGGACCCGTCCCGTCGCTCCCTCCTGCGCTCTCCCATCCCGTCGACGCTTCCGGCCAGCCAGCGCATCGTACGGGCGCCGGCGACGTGACCAAGCCTCGCCGCTTCGGGAGAGATCGCCGCCCTCGTCCCCTGCCTATATAAGACCTCGCCCAGTCCCTCCGAGCTCCTCAACCATCTCCTCCACCTCTCAATCGTTTCCCCGAGCAACGAGCCAAGGCCGAGAGGCCCTCTGGCCTCGAACCTCGCCGGAGCTCCGCCTTCTATAGCTTCCTCGTCGCCAGCACTTCCTCTCCTCCCCAAGCCCAATTAACCCCACCATCGAGGTCAGGGCATCCCCTTGGTGCTCCCCGACCTCCTTCCCAATCCATCCATCGCTGAGACCGCCGTCTCCGATTCCACCCGAGCACCGCCGCCGCCGGAGACGAAGGGGACGACGTCGTCCGGCCATCTCTAGCCAATTTGCGGGTACGTGCATGCTCGCCGTCGAGCACCCGTTCCATTCCAATAGTCTCCCGACCCCACCGCCGCCTCTATCGCCGGCGACCATCGCTGGAGGGCCACGGTGCTCGGCTCCCTCCTCCCTCTCTCTGTTTAAATCGAGCCGGTCCCACCCGCCAGTGGCTCAGGCCCGCGCCCGAAGCGGTATAAGTGGAGGCGCCCCTCCACTTTACGCCTTCCACGTGGCCGGCTGGGTATTTTTCTATTTTCTGTTTAAATTCATTTTTAAACCAGAATTTTGACCAGACTTTGACCCTAAATAACTTTTTATCCATAGCTCCAATTCAATTGATTCTTTTTGCACTGAGTTGGTACTGAGCCCCTTTATTTGCCGACAAATTTTGGTATTTTTCCTATACCCACAGAATATCTGGTTAATAAAAATGCTTTATGTGACATTTTCAATTGTATTTTGAAAATACTTTCAGAGGGAGATTGTGGTGCTTTTGAAGATCAAGAGTGTTTGAACCGCCCAACAGAGCAAGGCAAGCCATGATGCCCATTTCATGCATGCATTTCTATAGCATTGCATCTTTATATGCATTATGTTGATTTATTTATCATAGATAAATCCTAACACTATTAAATACCTAAGCATGGTGATGAACCACTATGTTTGCAAGATGAACTTAGTCGATTGATCTTGAGTCACCTATCCGGGCATACTCGTGCAACCACATTTGCCGGTATGGGACGGCCTTGACTTGGCCTGACTGCGTGATCTTTCACCGGTACCTCCAAAGAGGGAGGGTTATGCACACGTGCTACCCTGATCAGGTAGGCGGTGATAACCCTGTGAGCCAGTTGATTGTTTGTTTGTGACGGCGTTCCCGTTTGGGATAGTAGCACCCGTTTGGGACTACTTAGTTTGGCCACGATGGTGGCAGGTGTCATGAGGACACAGGGGCCACCCAAGGCAGGCCTCCGGGGGAGGATGAATGCCGGTGGTACGATGAGGGAATCACGGGTCAGGCGGGTTTTGTTGAAGCAACGCTGGTCCACCCGAGTGGGATCATGAGGCCAGGTGCTTCATGGTGTGGGTAAAGTGCGCAACCTCTGCAGTGTGAAAAATCTATTCGAATAGCCGTGTCCACGGTATTGGACAGCCCGTCCAGACCTTAGTAGATGGTCAACCGTAACAATGTTAGTAATGATGGAAGAACTCTTCCTATGGTCAGAAGTACTCGATGGTTAGGAGTATTGTTTGCTGCATTACTTGGTTGTCGTGAGCTTGCAAGTACATTCAAAGTACTCACCTGGCGTGTCATGTCAGATGCAGGAGAAGCCGAGGATGGAGGTCCTGATGGTTCATGCTGCGATAACTAGGATGTGTCCACAGCAATGTCCCTGTGGATGGAGTTGCGCTATGTTCCGCTACGCCGTAGAAGTACTTAGTATTCCGAGGCCCTGCTATGTGACATAAATAATGTAGATACAGTCATAGCACCGAGGGTGCCTTTGGCCTCGTTATCATTGTAAATTATGAGCTTGTACCCGACTCCTATCAATAAAGTTCAGTTCTGTTCTGTACCAAGTTGTTGTGTGCTTCTAGAAGACATGATCTCTGGGTTGGAAACACCGGTCATCCGGTTCTCTGAGCCGGGGTGCCACAACGCTTGGTATCAGAGCCGTGCTGACTGTAGGACACCCTAGTTAACCCGCGCTAGAACTGCGATTAGTGTAGGGTCTGGAGTGTGCATCTTTCTTGCTGCATTTGATTGTTGCATGGCATGCATCATGATTCATTGTTTCACTAACCGTTGGCATTGTGAGTGTAGATGGCACCAGTTCCATACCACTATCATTTTGAGCCTGCACCATCCACCTTTCCAGTACTGCTCCGGAACGTCTGGCTTCGACTGTACCCTCACGGCGAATATCCAATGTACCAGGTGTTTCGGGAGCAGCTTGCTGAGTCATTATACGAGTACCATGCAGAGGCTTTCCTGGTCGCGAGCTCGGACCTTGGGTGCTACTCTCGCTCTACCAAGGGCGGAACGGCTTCCACCCCGGAGTTGGCGATCCAGTTTGCCGCGATGGAGGCTCTCACTGACTTTTGCTTCCATGAGGTTGAGATGCAGATTCATCCAGGTTTCTTCCACTATCCCACCCTGTCGCCTACGATAGGGCGAGTCATTTCGCTCCCGTTGACCCGGCGTGTGATCGTGTGACTGCTGTGTTGTCTCGTTATCTGAACACCAGTTATCATACGATCATATCCTTGGCTGAGGAGTTGTCTCGTGTCTTGGCGGCACTTGCAGCCATGACTCCAGTTCCACCTCCACCTCAGCCTATCTATCCACCTATATATCCACCACCAGTTCCACCTCCACCCAGATTTGAGGCTCCTTCTACCTCTACGGTGCCACCAGGCCTTTCGTCTGGTAGCCGTCGTGAGACCCCGGCAGAGTGGGCCTCACTTCTTGCCACTCCAGCTGCTCCGATGCTGAGGCGTCGTGCTCTTTCTTCCCCAGAAGGAGAACCGTCCCAGCAGCGTCATCGTGTTTCCTTTGATCCGGAGGATGAGATCCATATCATCAGTTCCGACTCCGACTCAGGATCAGATGACGAGGAGTCTGTGGTCTGGCAGTGTTCGTGCCACCAGCGCCACTAGAGTGGAGGCTTGAGTTGTTGAGCATGCATCTTTGCATATGTCAACTGCCGTATGAGCAGTTTAGCCATGATATCCCCTACTAGCTTGCCATGTATGATGTTGGGTTATCTTGTATAATTATGTGGTTTGCTTTATTCGCCTTTTTCGCGTATTTTCCTTATGGTGTCATATGACTGTGTTTCCCTTATGGATGTTGCTCATCGATTCGGTATTTTGCAATGGGAACAAATTTAGGATGAAGAGAAGTTGTAGACAAGGCGGCGATGGAACCCCCGTTCGTCGATCCTCCAGACAAGCAGGTCAAGCACCAGAAGATTTACCACCTCCACCACCTCAAGCACCGACCCCTGATCAAATCATGAGAATGTTTGAGGAAAAGAGAAACCAGGACCTTATGGAATTCCTGAAAAGTATGCAAGTTATGGTAGGTCAGAACCACAATCATAATGGATCGCACTCCAGGTTGTCTGATTTCTAGCGCACAAAGCCACCCAATTTTGGTCAAGCTGTGGACCCTATGGAAGCAGACGATTGGCTAAGGACCATAGAAAAGAAGTTGGAAATAGCTCGTTGCGAGGATTCAGACAAGGTTCTGTTTGCCACTCACTACCTGGAAGGGCCAGCAGCTATATGGTGGGATAATACAAAGGCAACATGGTCTTCTGAAGAAGCAATTACCTGGGAGAAGTTTAAGGAATTATTCCGCAAATATCATATTCCTACCGGCATAATGAAGGTGAAGCAAAGGGAATTCCTTGCTCTGATGCAAGGAAATATGTCGGTGGCAGAGTACCTTAATAAGTTCAACAATCTGTCACGATACTCTACCTATGATGTGGCCACCGAAGAGAGGAAAATAGATTGGTTCCTAGGAGGACTGAATCACGCCCTTCGTTGTCATCTTTGCATGTTGGATTTTCTGGACTTTCAGACACTGGTGAACAAGGCCTTCATAGTCGAAAGGGAGCACAAGTCCGGACAAGATAACCACAAGCGGAAGTTTGAACCCAAGAAGGACAACAGTGAGCCATTTGCGCAGAAGCCACGCAGATGGCAGCCAGGCACATCCGAATATAAGCCTACATGGAGCAATGGCAGCAACAATAATAGGACCATGAGCCAGACCAAGACCTTCGGCAAACAGCCCGTGATAGAGGACTGCTGCCGCAACAATACCTGCTTCACTTGCGGCCAAAGTGGACACTACTCCAAACAGTGCCCCACCAACAATGGGAAGTCATCCGCCGACATCAAGCCGCAGGCCAACACTATTAGACGCCGCCCCAATCATAATGTCTGCCATGGATGCGTCCACCATATCTCTGCTGAGGAAGCCCGCGAAGCTCCAGAAGTAGTCCTTGGAATGTTTTCTGTTAACGACATACCTGCAGTAATTTTATTTGATTCTGGGGCTTCTCATTCGTTTATTTCGCAGAGTTTTGCCACCTTGCACAAATTTTCTCCGTCGCTTTTAGACAAAATCATGGTGGTACAATCCCCTGGCTCCCTGCTCAGAACAAATCTGATCTATAGAGATCTAGAAATTTCAATACATGGAGTTAAGTTTCCAGCTGCACTCATTGCCATTGAATCTTCAGGATTGGACGTAATACTGGGAATGGACTGGTTGACACCACATCAGGTGTGCATCAATTTTGCCAGCAGGACAGTAACACTGGTTAACCCAGCAGGACAAACAGTCCAATTCCTTGCCAGCAAGATGATATCAAAGAAGGGAATGGCATACCAAACTACCGCCACGGATATGAACTTGATTCCGGTAGTATGCGAGTTTCCGGATGTATTTCCCGAAGAATTACCCGGAATGCCACCTGACCGGGAATTGGAGTTTGCAATCGAAGTGGTTCCCGATACCGCCCCAATTTACAAGAAATACTACCGTATGCCAGGTCCAGAGTTGGTAGAGCTAAAGAAGCAACTGGATGACTTTTTGCAAAAAGGGTATATTCGCCCAAGCATCTCGCCATGGCGGTCACCAGTGCTCTTTGTCAAGAAGAAAGATGGAAGTCTACGTATGTGCGTAGACTATCGCCAGCTGAACGAGGTTACTATCAAGAATAAGTACCCGCTTCCTCGCATTGATGACTTGTTCGACCAGCTGAATGGAGCCCGGGTATTCTCCAAGATTGACCTCCGCACCGGATATCATCAGCTAAAAATCAGAAAAGAGGACATACCCAAGACAGCGTTCACCACCCGATATGGTCTGTATGAATTTACAGTCATGTCATTTGGTTTGACAAATGCTCCAGCGTCCTTCATGAGCATGATGAACAAAGTCTTCATGGACTTCCTGGACAAATTTGTGGTGGTGTTCATCGATGATATCCTGATATATTCCAAGGATGAAGAAGAGCATAAGCAGCATCTCCGAGCTGTCCTGGAAAGATTGAGAGACCACCGCCTGTACGCCAAATTCAGTAAGTGTGAATTTTGGTTAAAAGAGGTGGGATTTCTGGGGCATATTCTGTCAGAACAAGGAGTAGCCGTCGACCCCAGCAAGGTAACTGCGGTGTTGAATTGGAAGACACCAGCCACGGTGACCGAAGTCCGTAGCTTCCTGGGATTGGCAGGCTATTCTCGACGTTTCATAGAAGGCTTCTCTAAAATAGCCAAGCCCCTGACGGAATTGCTCAAGAAGAATCAAAGGTTTGTATGGACGACGGAATGTGACAGCAGTTTCCTGGAGCTAAAGACCAGGCTCACGACAGCACCTGTCCTAGTCCTTCCGAACATACACAAGAGCTTCGACATCTATTGCGATGCTTCCAGACGCGGAATTGGCTGCGTATTGATGCAAGAAGGGAAGGTTGTAGCATATGCATCCAGACAGCTACGACCCCATGAGGAGAACTACCCCACACACGATCTGGAATTAGCAGCCGTAGTTCATGCCCTGAAGATTTGGAGGCATTACCTCATTGGACAACGCTGTGAAATATACACGGACCATAAGAGTCTCAAGTATATTTTCACCCAACCTGACCTGAATCTCAGGCAACGAAGATGGCTTGAACTAGTCAAGGACTATGACATTGGGATAAACTATCATCCGGGGAAAGCTAATGTGGTCGCGGACGCTCTCAGCAGAAAACAAGGCACCATGAATGCACTCATGGGAAGTATGCACCCAAGGTTACAAGAAGAGTTCGCTGAGCTCAACATGGTGCTATGCGGCCCAACTACCTCGGACACATTGGAAATTACTCCCACCCTTATGGAAGAAATCAAGAAGGCCCAAGAGCCAGATGAAGGAATCAAAAAGATCAAGGAGCTGATTCCGAAAGGGAAAGCCAAGTCCTTCCACGTGGATGATCAAGGCACCGTATGGTTCGAGAAACAGATATGCATGCCCGATCAGGATAATCTGAGGCACCAAATACTCAAAGAAGCTCATGAGTCCTCATATTCTATCCACCCGGGAGGCACAAAAATGTATCAAGATCTGAGAGAGACATTTTGGTGGCCAGGAATGCGAAGGGATATAGCCTACTATGTCGCCTGCTGCGATATCTGCAACAAGGTTAAGGCGGAACACCAAAAACCCGCTGGGCTACTGCAACCCTTACCGGTTCCCCAGTGGAAGTGGGACGACATATGCATGGACTTTATTGTTGGACTACCCAAGTCAACCAGAGGCAACGATGCTATTTGGGTCATTGTGGACATACTCACGAAAGTGGCTCACTTCATTCCGGTAAAAACCACTTTCAACGCAAATCAGCTGGCACAGCTCTACATGCCCCGAATAGTCAGCCTCCATGGAGTACCCCAAGTCCATCACCTCAGACAGGGGTTCCCTATTCACCTCAGCATTCTGGCTGCGATTACATCAAGCTTTGGGAACTATGCTAAAGCATAGCAAGGCATACCATCCGCAGACAGACGGGCAGACAGAAAGAGTGAATCAGATACTGGAGGATATGCTTCGGTCATGTGCTCTCACCCATGGACCCAAATGGGAAGACAGTCTACCTTATGCGGAATTCTCCTACAACAACAGCTATCAGGCGAGTTTAAAGATGTCACCATTAGAGGCACTATACGGGCGGAAGTGCCGCACTCCTTTGAACTGGTCTCAGACAGGAGACAGCCGAATCTTTGGTACGGACTTGATGCTCGAGGCTGAGAAGCAAGTCAAGGATATCCAAGAACGTCTTCGAGCAGCCAAGTCCCGTCAGAAGAGCTACTATGACCCAAAGCACCGGGAAGTGACCTTTGAACCCGGAGAATATGCGTACCTCCGAGTAACCCCCATGAAGGGAGTAAAAAGATTCCATACTCGGGGAAATCTTGCACCGAGATATATCGGTCAATTTCCAGTGGTTGCTAAAAGAGGCAGAGTAGCATACCAGTTGGAACTACCACCAGAATTGTCGGAAGTGCATGATGTTTTCCATATATAACAATTAAGAGAGTGCATTGCACCACCAATCAAGCAAACGGATATGAGTGAGTTAGAACTAGCTAAAGACCTGACCTATGAAGAGAAACCTGTCAGGATCCTGGATGAAATGGAAAGAACTACCAGAAGTAAAGTAATCAGGTTTTACAAAGTGCTATGGGAGCACCACACAGAGGAAGAGGCTACATGGGAAAGAGAAGATTTCTTGAGATCCGCATATCCATACTTGTTCCCTGAGCAACCGAATCTCGAGGACGAGATTCATCCAAAGGGGTGTAGGTTTGTGACACCCTGGTTTTTGACATCTTTTTCTTTCCAAAATCATTTGGATTTTATTTGCAAATTTGGATGATTTTCAAACTTTTTCAGTTGATTGGATCTTTGAACCTTTTCTCCAGTAAACCAAAACCTTCCTCATTTTTCCAAAACCTTTTTACATCTCTCTTGGATTAATTTCCAATATTTAATCTTTTCCTATAAATCATTTTCTATATTTGGGAAATTATGTCACCACTATGGGTTGTGAAGCAACCTATAGTTTGGATGATCAAATAATTCCCAAACTGTTCCCCCATCTTCTCATCATCATATGATTCCATAATCCCCAAAAATGTTCTATTGCCCAATGGGAAATTTTGGCCAGAAAAATTATTTTGTTTCTGACCAGAATCTGTCCATTGTGAAGCAACCCCATTTTTCCTATCTCAGAAAATTAAGCTCCTAGGGATCCTATCTAGCCACAATATCCCAAAACATCATCTGGTCCAGTACAATTTTTGAGCAGCAGGACCCTGTCAAGTTTCTGCTTATTTTGAAACTTTGTGAAGGAAGTACAAGCTAGGGGTGCACAATTGATCTACAATTTTTATGGCATGTGTGCACTACCAAATAACTTCTTTCCACCAAGTTTCATCATTAGCAGAGCATCTATGTGAGGGCCACTAGCTCATTTAGATTCTGGACCAGAATGGTGGTTTTCAAAGGAACCATATTCATTTCTTTCTCAAACTCTTTCAAACTTTGCCAGTCTATAGTACCTCCAACATAGATGACCCCAGACATCTCCATTGGCCCTACCTCTATCTCATTTCTCCTCCGGAACCTCCTCAAGATTGCTGGCAGGAGCTGTAGCTGAAGCTACACATCACAGAGGGGTGAATCTAGTCGAGCCAGTGGCCTAGAGTGACTAAGTTGACAAGGGTCGACGCTATGGACAAGGGGCGCCCGGCGTGCGTGTCCTCCTGGTGGACGCACCCGTGGTGAGCACGGCACTGGCATGCCAGTGCGCACGCTCTGCATGGCGCCAGAGTTGGATGAGCGCGCCCGAGCCGTCCATCACTGCCCCCCCTTGTCCCTTGGTGCCGACATCGCTTCAGCTAGCCGTGTGGCTCCTCTCGAACCCTCCTGGTCGCCGGAGATGGCCGCCGCCGCTCCCGGCCAAGATTCGCCACGGGCACAACAGTGAGCTTCGGCCACTGTGGTCATCCGCAAGCCATTAATGGCGCCGGACCCGTCCCGTCGCTCCCTCCTGCGCTCTCCCATCCCGTCGACGCTTCCGGCCAGCCAGCGCATCGTACGGGCGCCGGCGACATGGCCAAGCCTCACCGCTTCGGGAGAGATCGCCGCCCTCGCCCCCTGCCTATATAAGACCTCGCCCAGTCCCTCCGAGCTCCTCAACCATCTCCTCCACCTCTCAATCGTTTCCCCGAGCAACGAGCCAAGGCCGAGAGGCCCTCTGGCCTCGAACCTCGCCGGAGCTCCGCCTTCTGTAGCTTCCTCGTCGCCAGCACTTCCTCTCCTCCCCAAGCCCAATTAACCCCACCATCGAGCTCAGGGCATCCCCCTGGTGCTCCCCGACCTTCTTCCCAAGCCATCCATCGCCGGGACCGCCGTCTCCGATTCCACCCGAGCGTCGCCGCCGCCGGAGACGAAGGGGACGACGTCGTCCGGCCATCTCTAGCCAATTTGCGGGTACGTGCATGCTCGCCGTCGAGCACCCGTTCCATTCATGTAGTCTCCCGACCCCACCGCCGCCTCTATCGCCGGCGACCATCGCCGGAGCGCCGCGGTGCTTGGCTCCCTCCTCCCTCTCTCTGTTTAAATCGAGCCAGTCCCACCCGCCAGTGGCTCAGGCCCGCGCCCGAAGTGGTATAAGTGGAGGCGCCCCTCCACTTTACGCCTTCGACGTGGCCGGCTGGGTATTTTTCTATTTTCTGTTTAAATTCATTTTTAAACCAGAATTTTGACCAGACTTTGACCCTAAATAACTTTTTATCCATAGCTCCAATTCAATTGATTCTTTTTGCACTGAGTTGGTACTGAGCCCCTTTATTTGCTGACAAATTTTGGTATTTTTCCTATACCCATAGAATATCTGGTTAATAAAAATGCTTTATGTGACATTTTCAATTGTATTTTGAAAATACTTTCAGAGGGAGATTGTGGTGCTTTTGAAGATCAAGAGTGTTTGAACCACCCAACAGAGCAAGGCAAGCCATGATACCCATTTCATGCATGCATTTCTAAAGCATTGCATCTTTATATGCATTATGTTGATTTATTTATCATAGATAAATCCTAACACTATTAAATACCTAAGCATGGTGATGAACCACTATGTTTGCAAGATGAACTTAATCGATTGATCTTGAGTCACCTGTCCGGGCATACTCGTGCAACCACATTTGCCGGTATGGGACGGCCTTGACTTGGCCTGACTGCGTGATCGTTCACCGGTACCTCCAAAGAGGGAGGGTTATGCACGCGTGCTACCCTGATCAGGTAGGCGGTGATAACCCTGTGAGCCCAGTTGATTGTTTGTTTGTGCCGGCGTCCCCGTTTGGGACAGTAGCCCCCGTTTGGGACTACTTAGTTTGGCCACGACGGTGGCAGGTGTCATGAGGACACAGGGGCCACCCAAGGCAGGCCTCCGGGGGAGGATGAATGCCGGTGGTACGATGAGGGAATCACGGGTCAGGTAGGTTTTGTTGAAGCAACGCTGGTCCACCCGAGTGGGATCACGAGGTCAGGTGCTTCATGGTGTGGGTAAAGTGTGCAACCTCTGCAGAGTGAAAAATCTATTCGAATAGCCGTGTCCACGGTATTGGACAGCCTGTCCAGACCTTAGTAGATGGTCAACCGTAACAATGTTAGTAATGATGGAAGAACTCTTCCTATGGTCGGAAGTACTCGATGGTTAGGAGTATTCCGAGGGTTGTGGGACAACCCGGAGAAGAGTAAGTTGATGATTGGGACAGCAAGTAAATTACTTTGTTGATATCATGTTGATTTCTATGCTATTATTTGCTGCATTACTTGGTTGTCGTGAGCTTGCGAGTACATTCAAAGTACTCACCTGGCGTGTCATGCTAGATGCAGGAGAAGCCGAGGACGGAGGTCCTGATGGTTCATGCTGCGATAACTAGGATGTGTCCATAGCAGTGTCCCTGTGGATGGAGTTGCGCTATGTTCCGCTACGCCATAGAAGTACTTAGTATTCCGAGGCCCTGCTATGTGACATAAATAATGTAGATACTGTCATAGCACCGAGGGTGCCTTTGGCCTCGTTATCATTGTAAATTATGAGCTTGTACCCGACTCCTATCAATAAAGTTCAGTTCTGTTATGTACCAAGTTGTTGTGTGTTTCCAGAAGACATGATCTCTGGGTTGGAAACACCGGTAATCCAGTTCTCCGAGCCGGGGTGCCACAATAGGAGAGAGGAGAGGCTGAGGAAGAGGGAGAAAATGGCTGTCTAGGGGGTGCAAGCGGGCTTCCCACCCCCTCAATCATGGAGTTGGCCGTTGGGAAACTTACTGGAGGTGAGAGAGGGTCTGTTGGTGTTGTGGTAAATTATGGGGCCAAGGAGAGGGGTTTTGGAGGCTCAATAATTGATTCTTGGATTCTGCTTGAAGGTGTTTGATCAGTGTTTGGGCTACTTCTGGTGCTCCACTAGAAATGAAACTTAACAGGATCAAATGGATGGTAAATATAAGAGTGTTCACAAGTTTTGACCTCAATTCAAGGAAATTTCCAATTTAAACTTGATAAACCCTAGAAATCAACAGAATCAGGTTTCTGTAGATCTAGCCATGCAATTCTATTCTCCTAAATGAACCACTTGGGTGTAGTAGCATTATTTAGGGATTAGAACCTGTCCACAAAGTTTGGGGTCAAATGGAGAAAGTTGGCAATGTAGAGTTGTTCAAGTTTGAATCTGGATAGAGAGGGTTTTGGAATATTTTGGTGAACCAAAACATTGAGGATTGATATGAAACTTTTCATGATCATCACATATATCATGTGTGAGATGCTAGAATTTTCCTAGAATTATTTGAGAATATTTCTTGTAGAAATATTTCAAATGCTTGATTTAAGAAGAAATGGTTTTGGAGGGTTTTGCCCATTATTTTGAACATGACCATGTGTTGAAACTCTTATATATGGAAAATATATGTCCACTGAGTTTCCCTAAATTTTCTCAAATATTTTCAAAACATAAAAATAATTTTTCCCTATGAAAGACCATTTCTGGCCTTAAATAAAAGCCTTTAAATAAAATAGGAAAAAATATTTAAAATTAATTTTTTGTGGTTTTGGAAAGTCTTATATATAGTAGGTTCCAAGTAAAGTCTTTGTGGCAAACCAATCCACCCAATTTGAGGACTTGTATTACAACCCTCAACTCAGGGGTTTCTGAAAACCTAATTTGGATAAATCCTTTTTGGCCAAAATAATATTTGATAAAAATAGTTTTGGGTACTATACACATGGAATGATCATTGGGCAAGAAGTTAGGATGAAGGAAGTGAGTTCTAGAGGGAAGAAGACCTTTGAGTGCGAAAACACAATCAACCAACCATGCAATCATCAAACAATCCAAACAAGCACTTGCACTCATAAGGTTTTAAATGGGTCCAAATTTTATAAATTCATAGCATAGCTAAGTGTTACAACACAGCGTGTGACTCAAGATGCAAGCAAATAGAAGGCACATGGCAACAGAAGCAAAGAAAAAGAGATCCGGCGAGAAAAAGGCGAACGACAAAGAAGGCGAATAAAACGGCAAATTTGTGAAGTGGGGGAAAGGAAAACGAGAGGCAAATGGCAAATAATGTAATTACAAGGAGATGAGATTTGTGATTAGGAACCTGATAGATGTGATGGTGTCTCCTCGGCGCCAGAGATTGGCATGTTGAAGAGACTACTTCCTCCCCGGCAAAGGCGCCAGAAATTCCTTTGACGTGGCTTGAGACTGCGTCGGTATTTCCCGAAAGAGGAAGGGATGATGCAGCACAGCGACGGTAAGTATTTCCCTCAGTTATGAAACCAAGGTATCGAACCAGTAGGAGGATCAAGCAACACTATGTAAACAGCACCTGCACACAAAGAACAAATACTTGCAACCCGACGCGAAAGAGAGGTTGTCAATCTCTCTACGGTAAAAATATAGATTAGGTAATGATAGATTGGATAGATAGATCTCGCAAGAACACAAAATAAAAGAGGCAAATAAAAAGTGCAGCAAGGTATTTTTGGGTTTTTTGGAATAATAGATCTGAAAACAAAAGCGGCAAAAAGATAGATCGGAAAGCAATATGTTGGAAAAGTAGACCCGGGGGGCGTAGGTTTCACTAGTGGCTTCTCTCATGAGTATAGCACACGGTGGGTGAACAAATTATTGTTGGGCAATTGATAGAAGATCAAATAATCATGATGATATCCAAGGTGATGCTCATTATATAGGCACCGCGTCCAAGATTAGTAGACCGAAATGATTCTGCATCTACTACTATTTCTCCACACATCGACCGCTATCCAACATGCATCTAGTGTATTAAGTTCATGGAAAAACGGAGTAATGCAATAAGAACGGTGGCATGATGTAGACAAGATCTATTCATATAGGAATCGACCCCATCTTGTTATCCTTAATAGCAACGATACATGCGTGCCTCGCTGCCCCTTCTGTCACTAGGAGAGGACACCGCAAGATCGAACCCATCACAAAGCACATCTTCCCATGGCAAGAAAAATCGATCCAGTTGGCCTAACTAAACCAAAGATTCGAAGAAGAAATACGAGGCTATAAGTAATCACGCATGTAAGAGATCAAAGAATACTCAAATAATATTCATGGATAGAAACTGATCATGAACTCAAAATTCATCGGATCCCAACAAACACACCGCAAAAAGTTTACATCAAATAGATCTCCAAGAGACCATTGTATTGAGAATCAAAAGAGAGAGAGGAAGCCATCTAGCTACTGCCTACGGACGCGTAGGTCTATGGTGGACTACTCACGCATCATCGGAGAGGCACCAATGAGGATGATGAATCCCTCTGTGATGATGTTAGATTGGATCTCGCGGTTCTGGAACTTGCGGTGGCTGGATGTATTTTTCGTCGCCTCCTCTAGGGTTTCTAGAATATTTGGGTATTTATAGAGCTCAGAGGCGGTGGAGGGGACTCCCGAGGCGGCCACAACCCACCAGGGCGCGCCCGGGGCCCCTGGCGCGCCCTGGTGGGTTGTGGGCGGCCTGGACTCCCTCCTGGTTACTTCTTTGGCCCACTGGCCTTCTTCTGGTCCAAAAAATTCTCCAAAAAGTTTCGTCGCGATTGGACTCCGTTTGGTACTGATATTCTGCGAAGTAAAAAGCAAGCAAAAAACAACAACTGGCACTTTGGCACTATGTCAATAGGTTAGTCCCAAAAAAATGATATAAACTTGCTATAAAATGATTGTAAAACATCCAAGAATGATAATATAACAGCATGAAACAAGCAAAAATTATAGATACGTTGGAGACGTATCACTGCGGTCCACCGTCCCCTCCGCTTGGCCGATTCACGGGCGAGCTGCTCCAGCTCCTCCGGCATGAGCTCTGACCTAGGCTTCTTCGGGCCCTTCTTCTTCACCGCAGGCCGCACGGCGGCGGTCGGGTCGGCGGGTTTCTTTGGGGCCATGGTGGAGGAAGGGGAGAGGGCTTGTGGGGCGGGAGGATTTTTGGGAGAGGAGGGAAAATGGGGCCGTCTGTGTCCCTGACAGGCGGGCCTGGGAAGGACAAGGGCGTGCGTCCCGCCCGTCCGCGCGTTGTCCGCTCCGGCACAAACGAGGCCAAAATTTGGGTCGGGGATGGGATGAAAGCGGAAATAAAACAGACATTTGTCCGTTTGCTCCCGCGCGTTGGGCCGTGATTTCTGTCTGTTTACCCCAAACGGACGCGGCTGGACGATTTGGGGTCGTGCGTAACGGACATCCGTTTTTGTCCGTTTGGGGTGCGAATAGGGCGGTGTTCGGGCCGACGCATCTGCGCCCAATGCCCAATGACCCCAAACGGTCTGTCCTGGCCTCACACCTCGCCTAACCTCACTGCAGCACCGCCCGCCCGCATCGCCCGCCCCGCCTGCTGCTCGCCCGCTCGGTGTGCTGCTCGCCCACGCCCTCGTTGTTCGCCCTGCTGGACCGTGCTCTATAGTCGTGGAGCTGTTGTTGAACGAGCCGTCCCGACTCGCTCCTGCACGGCCCGTCTTGGACACCGTCGCTCCATCGCCACGCCGTCCCGCCCTGCCTTGGTCCCGCGCTCACCCACTCTGCACGCGCCGCGCGCTCACCCGCGCCTGGTCCACCCGAAAATCCAACGCAGTCGACATGCTCCGACATGGTCCCGGTCACGGTCGATGCGCTCTGATGAAGACTCGCCTTCGACATGCACAGGCGCAGCTAGCTAGCACGCACGGGCTGGGTAGCTAGCACGCACGACCGCGGCTGGCTAGCAAGCTAGCGCTTGCACAAGCCGGCCACGTTGGCCTGCATCCGACCTTCATCCGACGCGGTTCCGACCAGCATCGGACCACGGAGAGCTCGCGACGGCTTGCACGGATGGGATGGGCAGCACGTGAGGACGAGGCTGGGCGGCGATCTGGAGGAGGCGTGCCTGGACGGGCTGGGCGGCGAGCTCGCGGCTATGCGCGCGGACGGGCTGGGCGGCGCAGACGGTATGGCTGGCGAGGTTGCGGCGGTGGCGTGCAGCGCTGCAGGACGAGATACGGCAACGAGCTACGACAACATGTCGAGTGCGATTGCTCTCGATGATTTGTAGGCTAGAGTGCAAACATGAGCAGACGAGTGGGGCAAGGAGGGTGTCCGTCCACACACATTCGTGGCCCAAATTTGCTCTGCGTTTGGGGTCGGGCCAGATAAAAACGGACACCCGCGGACAACTTTGTCTGTTTGGGTACTCCCGTTGGGCCAGGTTTCACCCCAAACGGACAAAAGCGAACGATTTGGGGGTCTGCGTTGGAGTTGGCCTTTTGTCTAGATCTCGTCCATTTGGGTAGGGTAATGGGGCGGCGTCCTGCCTCTTTTGTGGATGAGCTGGCTATGTGTCCAATGTGTGGACGCATCTCGCCCGCATCTTGTCCGGGCTGCATGGGAAATTTTCAAATTTGAAACGGGGACGTACGATCCATGCCAGTGGCCCTAGTTCATGCCGACAACAGAGCCATCGGCCGGCAAACAAATGCAAGCCTACAAAAATGGTAAAGCCCCAAGTAGTTCATGTCGGAGGCGAGTCTTCATCAGAGCGCATCTAGCCAACCTCCAAAATGAATCAAGTTTTTCACGCCGACAACAAAGCTAGCGGCCAACACACTAGCCAACCTCCAAAAAGAACGACCATAGTTCACATATGTCGCCTCCCTAGTCCAGGCCGTCTTGGTCGAACATCTCCTTTTGCCTGTTCGCGAACCAAGTCTTTCTCCTTGGGGGCATGTTTGTCAAGTCCACACTCATGATCGCAAGGGCCACGTATTTTGCTTTAGTGTCGGCAATGGTGGCCTCGATCACGAGCTTCTTTGCTTGGGCAGCCTCCTCCATATCAAGCTTCCTCTTCTTGGCGGTCTCCTCCATGTCAAGCTTCTTCGTTTGGAGCTCCAAGTATATCTCCATTGCTCCTTCTTTCCTTTGCTCATCCTCTCCTCCCACACTTCTTCTTGAGTCATCATGCCTTGCAAAGTTTCTTGCAAGGCGAAGAATGCGGCATCATGCTTCTCGTCAATCCTCGAGTTGGTCTTGCCCCTCAGCTTCTTGGGCATATTCTTCATTCCTAGCCATAGATGCCTTCCCTTTATTCTTCTTCATTAGAGAGTTATATTGGTCTCTAAACTTGGGACAATCTTTGATGAGCGACCAACAATGCGTGAGAGTGAATGGCTTGTTCTTGTGGCGGGCCTTGAAGGCTTCCAAAGATTGGAATGTCTACACAATCAAAGAGAAGACCACAAAGCAAAATGACACAAAATTCAAACATGTACATGGCATAGAAATGCACAAAGAGAAGAGGTCATACCAAGTCACCCACGCCTAGGCTGCTCACTGGACAGGCTTCTACACTCTGAAGCGTGGCACAATACTTGTTGCACTCTTGTTGGATGAACCCCATTCTTTTGGATGGAGTTGATGCCATGGGTGCTCGCAAATTTGTAGGGCGCAAACTTCCTCCTTTCAATAAAGGTTTTGTGAATTCTCGTCCAAAAGACGATTCCTTTTTGCTCGGCACCGGTCTTGTGATCTTGGCCTATCTCCATCCAACTCTCGCTTATCAAAGAGTCCTCATCTTTATTGTTTTATCTGGTGCAAATGCTCTTCCCATTTCTTTGTGCCTCGGCTCTTTGGGTGAGCTCATAAATGTATATCAATGGCTCCTCCGCAATGTCAACATCTTCTTTCTTACTATCTCAATAGATGTCTTCATCATCCTCATGCCATGAGTTGCCATCGTCATCGGCCACTACTTCTTCATCAATACCATATTGCCCGCAGCCATCTTGGCTTTCTGTTTCATCGGGATCAAAATGCGTGGCCTTGATTGAAAGTGTTATCTTGGCCGTTGGCGTGCAAGCCTTCCCATTGCACTTGAAAATGACGTCTTGCATGAACTGGGTATACTCAGGCTCATCGGCCGGTGCGGTCTGGTGATACGTCTCCATCATATCTATAATTTTTGATTGTTTCATGCCAATATTCTACAACTTTAATATACTTTTGGCAACATTTTACATTATTTTTTGGGACTAACTTACTTATTCACTGCCCAGTGTCGGTTCCTGTTTTTTTGTGTGTTTTTTGTTTCGTAGAAATTCCATATCAAACAAAGTCCAAACGCGATAAAAATTTACGGAGATTTTTCTTTGGAATATATGTGAATTTTGGGAAGAAGAATCAACGCAACACGGTGCCCGAGGGACGCACAAGCCAACAGGGTGTGGCAGGGGGGTTGGTCGCGCCCTGATAGCTTGTGCCTCCCCCTTAAGTCGGTTGGGGCGCTACTTTCACCGCAAGAAAGATAATTTTCCGATAAAAATCCCCTCAAAATTTCATCCCGATCGGAGTTATGGATCTCCGGATATTTAAGAAACAATGTAGAGGTCAGAAAACTGTCGCGAAAACACGAGAGAAATAGAGAGAGAGAAATCCAATCTCGGAGGGGCTCTTGCCCTCCAGGAGCCATGGAGGCCATGGACCAGAGGGGAAACTCTCCTCCCATCTAGGGAAGAGACCAAGGAATAAGAAGAAGGAGGGGGGCTCTCTCCCCCTCTCTCCCGGTGGCGCCGGAGCGCCTCCGGGGCAACCATCGTGACGACAATCTACACCAACAACTTCGCCGCTGTCACCACAAACTCTCTCCCCCCTCTATGCAGCGGTGTAAAACCTCTCTTCCCCGCTGTAATATCTACTTAAACATGGTGCTTAATGCTATATATTATTATCCAATGATGTGTGGCTATCCTATGATGTTTGAGTAGATTTCTTTTGTCCTATGAATTAATTGTGGTATGATGTTATTGATATGAGTTGTATGTTGATATGGTGTTGTCCTAAGGTGCCATCCATGCCGCGCACACGTGTGGGAATCCTGCTGGAGGGTTTGCAATATGTTTATGATGCTACTCTTTACAAATCTGAAAATTTTGTCGTACTTAAATATTGCTATGAAAACTATGCTTCTAATGCTTATGTTAAAGAATTTATTGAAAGAATGTCTGCTACCTTGGAAGAGACTAATATTTTTGCAGGAATCTATGGAAGAAAAAATTGCTGACACTGTGAGCTCATTAGATGAAAAAGATGAGAAGGAGAGCAAAGAACAAAAGGAGGAAGATCGGATTAGCTACCCGTGCCCACCTTCTAATGAGAGTAACTCTTCAACTTATACATTGTTTAATTTCCCTTCGCACATACCGAAGGATGAATGCTATGATAATTGCTATGATCCCTTGGGTTCATTTGAAATATCCTTTTTTGATGAACTTGATGCTTTCTATGCTTGTGTCCATGATGCCAATATGAATTATGCTTATGGAGATGAACTTTCTATAGTTCCTTATGTTAAGCATGAAATTGTTGCTATTGCACCCACACATGATAATCCTATTGTCTTTTTGAATCCTCCCAACTATACTACATCGGATAAGTTTGCCCTTATTGAGGATTATATTGATGGGTTGTGTTTTACTATTACACATGATAATTTTGATGAATGTAATATGCATGTGCTTGCTGCTCCTACATGCAATTATTATGAGAGAGGAACCAAATCTTCACCTCTCTATGTTTCCAATACGATAAAATTGCAAGAAACAACTTATGATATGTGTTGGCCTTTACTTTATGTGCATGAATTGTTCTTTTATGACATGCCAATGCAAAGGAAGGGAGTTAGACTTCGTTGTTACTTGATATGTATTAATTTGTGCTCACTACTTAATTACAAATCATTGTTAGTTAAAATTGGCTTTAATATACATTGGGATCCGGGTGGATCAATTACTTGAGCACTATATGCCTAGCTTAATGGCTTTAAAGAAAGCGCTGCCAGGGAGACAACCCGAAAGTTTTAGAGAGTCATTTTATTCTGTTGTTTTCTTTAAAAGTATTAAAAACAAAAGAATAAAGTGAGGAACTTAAAACTTTTTCAAAAAGAAAAGTGAAAGTGAGAAGGACTAGCACCGTTGAAGTGGGAGCTAGCATTGAACTTTGTTCATGCACATGGAAACTTTGTGAATCTTGATTACAACACCTTTTCAACAAAAATAATTATACCCTTGTACAAATCCATTGTAATATAAAAATAATGTGCCAAGAGTTACCTTTAGGATGTTTAAATTGCTTGTTTGATATGTGTTGTGTTAAAACTGAATATTTTGCTGTAGTGTTTGAATTTTCATATTTTACTGCAGCATGCAAAAATTATGAAATTTTTACACAGTACTATAACACAATATTTTTATCACGTCCTAATTGTTCAGAATTTTTTGAGTTACAGAAGTATGGGTTTCATCTGCATCTTTACAGACTGTCCTGTTTTCACAGATTGTTTTTATAGTTGCTTTGTCTGCTTATGTTTGAGTTCTTGTTGAGCCCCATTGACTTGGGAGCCATAGAATCATGATAGCGTATAGTAGGTAATGTTAGATTATAATTATACAATAATGATATGGCAGGACATGATGGGATTTGATGATTATATGTACTAACCTTTCTAATAAAAGTTTTGTTGAGATTTTTGTGGATGAAGTGTTCGAAGATCAAGCAAGTATCGATATGGGAGGAATAGGGAGAGACAAGAGTTCAAGCTTGGGGATGCCCAAGGCACCCCAAGTCAATATTCAAGGAGACTCAGGCGTCTAAGCTTGGGGATGCCCCGGACGGCATGCCATCTTTCTTCTTCAACAATTATCGGTATGCCTCGGTTTTTGTTTTGTTCACATAATATGCGTAAATTTTTGGAGCGTCATGTGCCTTTTATTTCCTTTTAGCAATGCACCATGCTGGTATGGGAAAGTACATGATTTATTTATAGAATGCTTCATGCACTTCACTTATATCTTTTGAGTATTGCTTTATTGAATGCTTCATGTGCTTCACTTATATCATTTGAAGTTGGATGCCTGTTTCTCAACATATAGAAAACCGTTATTTGTAGAATGCTCTTTTTCTTCACTTATATTTATTAGAGTGTGGTATTTTTTAGAAAGAATTAAAATCTCATGCCTCACTTATACCTATTTAGAGAGTCAACATGAATTGGTCATTTACACGGTTAGTCATAAAATCCTACATAAAACTTATAGATCACTGAATATGATATGTTTGATTACCTGCAATAGTTTTGCAATATTAAGATGGTAATATGTGGGGTACTAGTGAATGATTGTGGTCTAGTAAGAATATTAATGTTAAGGTTTGTGATTCCCAAAGCATGCACATATAGTCTCTAGTTATGCGATGAAGTTGGAGCATAATTTATCCTTGATTGAAATCCTTTGTGCTGTTATAATCGGGGGGGGGGCGATGGTTAACTCCTCCCAACCTCTTCCCTAGGAGCATGCGAGTAGTACTTTGCTTCGAGAGAGATAATAAAACCTTGCAATAAGTATGGGAGTTCTTTATGACTAATGTGAATCTATGGATGTATGCACTATCACCACCTCATATTTGCTAGCCTCTTCGGTACCGTGCATTGCCCATTCTCACTTCGAGGATTGGTGCAGCCTTCGCCGGTGCATCCAAACCCTGCGACATGATACACTCTGTTGCACATAAGCCTCATTATATCTTCCTAAAAACAGCCACCATACCTACCTATCATGGCATTTCCATAGCCATTCCGAGGTATATTGCCATGCAACTTCCACCATCACATCATATGACTAGTACAATCATTGTCATATTGCTTTGCATGATCGTAAGATAGCTAGCATGATATTTCCATGGCATGTCCGTTTTTTGATATCCTCGCTATGCTAGATCATTAGACATCCTGGTACACTACCAGAGGCATTCATATCGAGTCATCTTATATCATCATTGATTTGTTATATCGAGTTGTAAGTAAATAAAAGTGTGATGATCATCATTATTAGAGCATTGTCCCAGTGAAGAAAGGATGATGCAGACTATGATTCCCCCACAAGTCCGGATGAGACTCCGGACGAAAAATGAAAAATGGGGGAGGCCAAATGAGCCTACCACAAAAATAGAGAGAAATGGGGGAGGCAAAAAAAACCACCATAAAAATGAGAGAAAAAGGGAGAAGGGACTTTGCAACTATCCTTTACCACACTTGTGCCTCGAAGTGGCACCATGTTCTTCATATAGAGAGACTCCTGAGTTGTCGTTTTCATATGCTAGTGAAATTTTTCATTATAGGACTTGGCTTGTATATTCTGATGACGGGCGTCCTCAAATGCCCGAGGTCTTCATGAGCAAGCAAGTTGGATGCACACCCACTTAGCTTCAGTTGAGCTCTCATACACTTATAGCTCTAGTGCATCCGTTGCATGGCAATCCCCACTCCTCGCATTGATATATATTCATGGTTTTTTACATCGGTGCCCTTGGTTCCTTAGTTGTACTCATTCATCCCCACGCTATTAACTTTTGCTCACTTTTCCCCACTCCCTTGTCCGAAACCCTCAGAAATGGTCACAGCGCATGATGCCGTCGGGTTAATGGTTTGACCGTTAACCCTGAAGAGTGGGGCCATGTCAGAACGGCTCCTCCTTTGCGTGGGGCCGCATTGAGACACATCGGATGGGCTTGTCTGAACCTCGAGTTTGAGCCCTACAGAGCCGCGTTGCTCCGCCCCCTCCGCCGCCGTGCTCCGCCCCCTCCGCTGTCGTCGTGCCCTCCAACCTCTAACCCCATTCTGCCTCCGCCAGATATACACCCACATCCCCATCTGGATCAAGCAACGATGTCGGGGGAGCAGGCTCTCAAGCCCGTGGACCGTGGAGAGTATTGGGTGGAATCGACGGCGGATAATTCATGGATTACACCTGGGTAAGCGTCGTTTTCCGCCCTAACTGATTTGCTGATTCGTAAATTCGGCCCTTTTTGACCGCTAGTCGCTTGAATCGTTCAAATTTTGCTGAATTGTTACCGGCCTAATAGCACCCATTATTTGAATCGAATAGGATTGATCATGCGCTTGCTTTCCTGCTGTCGGTTAGGATGGAAGTTAGTGTGTTGCGCGGTAGAAAACCGCAATTGCTTACTGGATTTTACTATCTGAAGGTGGTAGAAACCAGTATGACGTTCAAAGATTTGCTCGCGGCGCTCCGAAATTCTTCATATGGATCAAGCCCTGCCGATGCTGTTGAACTGACATATTTCAGCAGTACCGAGCAAAAATTTATACCACTAACTTGCGATGAGCATCTGGGATTGCTCTTTTCTTTGAATGCTGAAAGCCGCTTCGGTAAAATCCATATCGAGGTGCTTCAGCCACGCAATGATCGTAGGAAGGGGAAGAGTGTTCAGGAATCTTCTCCCTCTGCTAACGGAGAGCGCCCCGGCACTCCTTGTAGGTCGAAACCAAGCAGAGCCAGTGGTTCTGAAAGTCACAATATATCTGCTGCCGTTTCTTGTGCCATTTCTCCTGTCGCTGCCGCACCCGATGTAGTACAGGATGGAGAGCCAGACGAAGAGGTGCCTCAACATGATGACGAGGATGAGAATATGTTCCCTGACCTTGTAGATATTGCCAGTAAACAAGCAATGGAAGATGAATTTCATGAGCAACCTATCAGCCGTGCTAGATTTGATGACACTGACGATGAAGAGAGGGAGGAGAACATCGGCAGCTTAGTTGTAGATGAATATGATGGTGAGGACATGCCAACAATTGAGTGGAACAGGGAAGATCCTCAGCTTGGTGTGGGCACCATATTCCAGTCGATGGTGGACTGCCATAATGCAGTGATTACATACTGCATTCTCACACAAAATACATATGTGATTGAAAGGAGTGAGCCATCAAGGTTCACTGTTCGTTGCCCATATGATAGGTGTAGATGGAGGTTGCATGCATCACGTATGTTGAGGAGCAAGTTCATTCAGGTTTGTGTATTTCATTATATACAGATTCTATGTTCAGATCATTGTGTAATGTTTTCAGATCATATTTTTTTCAGATAAAAAGGAACCCACACCAGCACACTTGTCCACCTGGAGGGGGAGGGGGGAAGGCTAAAACAAAGCTAGCAAAGAGTAGATGGGTGGCAGATGCAATTTTGGATTGGTTGAGAGACAAACCAATACTTGGTCCAACATAACTACAAGGGAAGCTATTTGATAAGTACAAGATTGTTGTACCTTACATGAAGATTTTTTATGGTAAGGAAATAGCTCTTGACAGGATTAATGGTCCTTGGAATGAGAGCTTTCAATTGCTCTACACATTTAAAGCTGAAGTGGAAGCTGCTAGTCCAGGGAGTGTTGTAGAGATTAAGAAGCATACAGTTCCATACAAAATAAAAGGGAAGTCATTTGAGAAGGAGTGCTTCAGGAAGGCTTTTGTTTGTTTCAAGGCTTGTTTGCAGGGGTTTCTGGATGGTTGCAGGCCCTATTTGGCTATTGATGCAACTAATTTGAATGGAAGGTGGAGAGGACAACTGGTGGCAGCTTCTGCAGTTGATGGAAACAACTGGCTATTCCCAGTTGCATTTGGTGTGGTGGAGGCAGAGTCCGAGGAAAGTTGGGTCTAGTTTCTGCAGCACTTGCGCAACCTTATAGGTACACCCCCAGGTTTAGCTATACACACAGATGCTTGCAAGTGTTTGGAGAGTGCAGTGGAAATTGTATTCCCTGGAGTGGAGCATAGGGAATGTATGCGACACCTAGCGCAGAATTTCAGAAGCAAATTCAAAGGTAAAGTTTATGATGAGAACTTATGGCCAGCATCATACACATGCAGTGAGAGGAAGCATGAGCATCATTTGAAAGTGTTGTATGCTCACAATCCTCTGGTGAAGGAGTACCTAGATGCACATCATGCAAAGTGGACTATGTGACCAGCAACCTGACAGAGTGTTTCAATTCAAAGATTAAGTCATTGAAAGGGCTTCTGATATGGCAAATATTTGATAAGATTCGGCAAATGATCATGATAAAGATGGCTCTTCGCAAAAGAATCGTAGAAACAGAATATGTTGGCCATCTCATGCTCCCATCTCTTATTAAGGCATCGCATGCCAAGGCAAGAGGATTGAGCAGAATGAAATGCATTCGAGCGGTAACACACGAGGCTGAGGTAACATATACTGACAGTAAAAACAGGGAATGGAGGTATCCAGTTAACCTAGCAACTAGGGAATGCAGTTGTAGGCAATGGAAGCTCCGTGGGAAGCCATGCATACATGCCCTACATCTGATGACTGTTATCGGTGGTGAAGATGGTGAAGTTGATCAGTACATCTCTGAATATTTTTCTGTTGCCAGATTCAGGGTTGCTTATGCTTCCAATGTGCCTGCACTCTTGGGAAAAGACCAATGGAACATAGTAGATCCAGGGTTCAAACTACATTCTCCTGTACTGACTAGGCCACCAGGAAGACCAAGGAAGAACAGGTACAGAAGAGGTGAAGAGGGTCGTGTAAAAAGACAGCGTAAGTGCAAAAAATGTGGAACCCTAGGGCACATTGCTAGGAAATGTACCAATCCAGTGGATGCTTCATTCGGAGAAGAGGAACAATGGGCAGCAACAAATGCAGAGGATAATGCAGCATTAGAGCAGATTACAACTAATGCAGGGGAGGATGCAGCATTAGAGCAGATTGCAGCTAATGCAGGGGAGGATGCAGCATTAGAGCAGATTGCAGCTAATGCAGGGGAGGATGAAGCATTAGAGCAGATTGCAGCTAATCCAGAGGAGGATGAAGCAATAGAGCAGATTGCAGCTAATCCAGAGGATAATGCAGCATTAGAGGAGAATGAAGCAACTAAATTAGCACTGTCGGTAGCTTGGTATGTGTGCAACAACCATCCCTTTTTGTGCATTTCTTCTGTTTTTTATCGATGGCTTATACTCTTTTTTCTGTTTGATCTAGCTCTAGGGAAATTAAAGGAAAAGGAGAGAAAAGGCCGATAGAAAATGAAACTTCGGTTCAGCCATCATCTCGACAGCAACCAACCGAAGTGAAGACCAAAAGGAAGAAGAAATGGGTGGATATCCTAGCTAGGGAAACCAGGAGCAAGTCTGTTAAACCGTCTAGGAACACAAGGAGCAAGGCAAAGATGTGGACTTTGAACGTTGAATGCGAGTTGTAAACTTTGAACTTTTAGGCTTTGTAATAATTCAAAATTTGGTCCCTTAAATTTGAATTTGAACAAACCTTTCAATTTTAAGGATTTGTAATAATTCGAAATTGAAGACAACATTTGAAGTCCATTTGTGATGTGATGTTTGCAAAATTTGAATTATTGTTTGGGACTAATGGCTTTGTTGTTGTTGATGATGATGATGATGTCGGCAAATTTTGAATTATTACACGTGACAAAATTTGAATAATGAAAAAAAGTCCAGATCCTTCTTATTGACACTAAGACGAAGCTTTGGTAGTTTTCTTGATTTTTTTTAAAAAAATTCGCAAACCTAAACCCACTATCACTCTCTTCTCGAACTTTATACAACCTCGTACATGATAGCTCATTTTTGTGAAGGAGTTTTCATGAAAATGTTCATAAACCAATGTTATTATTGTTTGTCATAACCATGTCACATACAACGGCATTGTGCGCAGGTCTTCCATTTTTTTTTATTTTTTTTTAATTAGTTATGCTCATTTGAACTTGGAAATGGTAGCTCACCTCAAAAAAAGATTTATCATAAAAATGGTCCTAAACCAAGTTTATATTTTTAATGGTAAATATGTCTTATAAAATGACGATCCGCGGAGGTTTCATATTTTTTTGATTTTTTAAAATTTAGTTAAGGTCATTTGAAAAGTTGGTCAAACCTAAAATAACCCCGCTAACTGGCTCAAAACCCCGCAGCATCTCTTCAAACCCTAGGGTCGTACTGCAGCCGTCCAATCATACCCTAGTGCCAAGCGTCAGCCCTCAGATATGGCCTTCTAGAAGGAATTCCGAGGGCAGGCTGCGCGCCGCTGGATCACATGGACTGCTCCGCATCGTTGAATCGTTGGGCGATCCACGAGACGGCGAGAGGTTGGTTCTGCTCGCCCACCAATGCGGCATTGCCTCCCCTTTCCTTTACTTCTTCTTCTACGGCGACGACAGGAGCCCCTCGTCTGCTTCGTCTTCCTCGGCGACGAGATATGTCGAGCTCCACCTCAGCCTCCCGCCCCGCGTGGACCCAGTATGGTCAACTGCCCATGCAGCAATGTCCTGACTGCCCATGCACAGCGCCACTGAAACGGTTGACTTCGAAGGAGGACAGGAACGGCAACTTTGGGCGCGAGTTCGTGAAATGTGAGAGCAAGCCAGAGGGGCAGGTTAGATCTCATGATTTTCCTCTTTGCTTTTAATTCTTTTTCGTTGGATCTGGGATTTAGGGCTCATGATTTCGTTTCAGATCGTGAAGAAGTGCACACATTTTGAATGGTTGGATGACTACGTTCTAAGGCTTCAAGGGGAGGGCTTGATTCAATTCAATGGGGCCGCAACCCGGGAGCTCAATCTACCGTCAGCCGTGCGGAATTTGGTCTCTGAAAGTGATGCTCCGACAGTTGGGGATGCGGATCTGAAGGGAGAATTAAAGAAGATGAACAAGAACTTGAGGCAGATGATTCAATTGAACAAGCAGGCGAATCTGATAGCTTTAGGATTTTATTTTTGTATAGTTGCCCTAGGATTTGCTTACTTGCTGGTCATAACTCGTTAGAGATGTTATTATTGTGGTGTAAGCTTAATTTGTGGATCATGTGCTCTCTGGGTTGCTAAAACTATGTCACTGTCTCCAGCTCTGGTTGGGCCGTCGCATGGCGTTGGATGTCGAAGGCCCAAAGAAAAAAGAGGCCTACAAAATAGTGCACGCGCTGGCTCTGTTTTTTTGTCTTACTGATTTGATTCGTGTGTGCACGCGCTTTCTCCTCGTCCGCCTCGGGGACGCGTGGCGGGCTTCCAACTACACCCACAGCCCGAAGTAAATGCGCACGCGCGGCGGGCCCCGGTAGTCAGCCACCCATGTTCGGGTCGTCGTTCTTCTTTGAGTGGAAACCGTGGACAGTACTCCGTCCAGGTGCATAGCCTAGGCATGTATGGTATGGATTGGACTAAAAACATTAATTAGCATGTGTTTTTACGCGCACTTAATGAACTATTTTGTGACAATGCACTATCGGTTGCCGTTCGCATGCACAGGTTGTATGCAAATGACTGGACAGAGGGAGTAGCTTCCACCCTTCCAAAGCCTAGCCTGCAGTTGTCCCCTCCACGCCCGGCAGGATCTACAAACCTAGACTGCCGGCGACAGTTCAAAAAATTTAGCTTTTTTATTATTCTTTTCAACATCAACATGGCTCATTTTTATCATTTTTTACACTTCAACTAGCCCATTAGCCACGCGTGCCAAAAGGTTTTATGGGTTGATACGGTGATGTTTGAGGTTTTAACATTTTTGAAGAAGAGGACTCCTCTTCTTGATGTTTTGATATGGTGAGGGAACAGGTTTTATGCGTTGTTTGAAGCCAAGGTCTAAATATCACCGAATGGGCTACAAAATAACAAGGAAAACTAGCAAGCATAACATAGATAGATAGTTCTTCATTTAGGGTAGCAAGCATAACATAGATAGATAGTTCTTACATAAAACATTATATAACACGACATACATAAAATAACATAGAAATAAAGCCCTAGGGTCTAATACCCTAGGGCAAGACAAGCTTCTCCGCGCCTCCTCTTCGCTGCTCCGCGCCTCCTCTTCGCTGCTCCGCGCCTCCTCTTCACTCCTCCGCCTCCCTACCATTCTCGCCGAGGAGGTAGGGGAGGCTGTGGATGACGTTGTGGTTGGAGAATATCATATCCACATCCGTGAAGATGTTGTAGGTTGTGAATGCGATGAGCTCGCACCCACACCAAAACACCTTCCCGAGCAGGTGGAACGCATCGAAGTTGTTGTTGAAGGTGGCGATGAGCCCTGACGGCGGAGAGTTGGAGTTTGGACGCAGTTCCTCCAGTATGACCGGCGAGCCCGCCGGGAGGTGGGCAAAGCCCGCACGGAGGAACTAGTGGGCCAAATCCCAGCCAGTCCTCCAGCGTGAGATCGTCCACACGCGAAGCGTCTTGTCGACGATGACGCCGGCGGGGTACCGCGCGTCCGGCCTAACTGGTGGCATCTGGAAGGTGGGGCCGTAGTACTACATCTTCACCTAGCTTGGAGAGTGCTCTGGATTGGGGTGAAAGAGAAGGGGAGCGGCGCAAATGGATGTGTGGAGAATAGGTGGAGGGTGGGCGGTTTAAATAAGGGCATCAGCCGCATGTTTGCTACGTTCAAACGCCGCACGTCGATCAGTATGCCCTAGACTTTAATTGCCACGCTGAATTGATACTGCCGGAGGTCAAAGGCTGAGACAGTGTGAACTGTGAACTGTGAATCGATCGAGGAGGCGCGTGCGAGAAGGGACGAACCACCAGCAACGACAGACGCTGCGTCCGTGGCGGCTCACAGGAAGGCTGCGTCCGTGGCAGCGCGCATTGGCGCATGCAGGCAGGCTGGCTGGATCATGTCGCGCATGCATAGTAGGCTTATCATGGCGGCGTGCATCAGCGCATGCACGCGGGCGTTTAATGCAACGGCCCAAACGAAACCATGGCCCAACGGTCCAACCAGCGCCACCGTCCAACGCGACCCCACTTGGCAAGTCCAACGGGCGACACAGTCCAGCGCGGCCCCACACGTCAGAAAGGTCAAAGGAGGGCGACACACTCCAACACAGCCCCACTTGGCAGGTCCAACGGGCGACACAGTCCAACGCGGCCCCACACGCCAGAGTTAACGGTCAAACCATTGACCCGACGACATCCCCCCGTGTGACCATTTCTGAGGGTTTCGGACTAAGGAGTGGGGAAAAGTAAGCAAAAGTTAAGAGCATGGGGATGAATGAGTACAACTAAGGAACCAAGGGCACAAGAATAGAAATCGCCATAGCCTGTTGATCCGCCAAGTTGATGCGAGTCTTTCTTCTCCACTTTTACCCCTTTGATACCTATCACCATATTCTATTCCACCCATATGCTATATCCAATGTTCTCGCTCATGTATTGCGTGAGTAATAAAAAGCTAAAGCGCGTTAAATGGTACGGTCCAATTGCTTGGTTTGACACCGGGGTGCTCATGATTTATACTTTATGCTAGGAAGACCAAGCATGACATGATATATAATTTTGTAGGGATAGCATTCTTTAGCATTGTTATTTTGAAAGGACATGATTGTTTGCTAGTAAACCTGAGTATTGATGTCTTTATGTCAAATGATAGACTATTGCTTTGAATCACGTGTATCTTAATATTCATGCCATGATTAGACATTTCTTCAAGATTATGTTCGGTAGCATTCCACATCAAAAAATATATTTTTATCATTTACCTACTAGAGGACGAGCAGGAATTAAGCTTGGGGATGCAGATACGTCTCCGTCGTATCTATAATTTTTGATTGTTTCATGCCAATATTCTACAACTTTCATATACTTTTGGCAATAGTTTATATTATATTTGGGACTAACTTATCAAGTGACCAGAGCCATTTCCTGTTTTTTGTGTGTTTTTTGTTTTGCAGAAATTCCATATCAAACCTAGGCCAAACGCGATAAAAATTTACGGAGATTTTTTTTGGAATATATATGAATTTTGGGAAGAAGAATCAACGCAACACAGTGCCCAAGGGAGGCACAAGCCAACAGGGAACGACCAGGGGGGTTGGCCACGCCCTGATAGCTTATGCCTCCCCCTTAAGTCGGTTGGGGCCCTACTTTCGCCGCAATAAAGATAATTTTCCGATAAAAACCCCACAAAATTTCAGCCCGATCGGAGTTATGGATCTCCGATATTTAATAAACGGGGAAGGGGTCAGAAAACAGTCGTGAAAACAGGAGAGAAACAGAGAGAGAGAGAGAGAGAGAGAGAGAGAGAGAGAGATCCAATATTGGAGGGGCTCTTGCCCTCTGGGAACCATGGCGCCCATGGACCATAGGGGAAACTCTCCTCCCATCTAGGGAGGATACCAAGGAATAAGAAGAAGGAGGAGGCTCTCTCCCCCTCTCTCCCGGGGGCGCCGGAGCGTTGCCGGGGCAACCATCGTGACGGCGATCTACACCAACAACTTCGCCGCCGCCACCACCAACTCTCTCCCCCTCTATGCAGCAGTGTAAAACCTCTCTTCCCCGTTGTAATCTACACTTAAACATGGAGCTTAATGCTATATATTATTATCCAATGATTTGTGGCTATCCTATGATGTTTGAGTAGATTTCGTTTGTCCTATGGGTTAATTGTGGTATGATGTTATTGATATGAGTTTTATGTTGATATGGTGCTGTACTAAGGTGCCCTCCGTGCCACGCACACGTGAGGGAATCCCGCTGGAGGGTTTGCAATATGTTCATAATTCGCTTATAGTGCGTGGCTAGAGTGACAGAAGCTTACACCCGAGTAAGGGGATTCTTTGAGTATGGGAATAAAGAGGACTTGATGTTTAATGCTATGGTCGGGTTTACCTTAATGATTTCTAGTAGTTGCGGTTGCTTGCTAGAGGTTCAATCATAAGTGCATATGATCCAAGTACGGAAAGTGTGTTAGCGTATGCCTCTCCCTCATTGCATATGACAAGTATCTATCATGTTATATTCAATTGCCTATGGACAATCTTTCTCTTGCGCCACAAAAAGCTTTCTACTAAACAACTAACTTAATTAATATTTATTAAAAAACACCTAACTTTTATTTCCATGTTCTAAATTACCTTGCAAAACTATCTCTACACCTACTAACTACTTCTAGTTTTATTCCCGCAAAGTAGTTTCATACTTGTTCTAGGTAAAGTAAGCATTAGCGTGTGTAGAGTTGTATCGGTGGTCGATAGAACTTGAGAGAATATTAATTCTACATTTAGCTCCTTGTTGGGTTCGACACTCTTACTTATCGAAAAGTCTACAAACGATGCCCGACACTTGTGGGTTATCATCGGGGCTGGCATTCCATCGAACAGCTTGCAAGCGCTGGAAAATCTGACCGTAGGAACGGACAATGCCTGCTTCCGGGGCATCCCATCCGACAACTGGCCAGCAACAGGCGTGACGTTGAGATCGATGACGGGCAGGATGGAGGGCGTGGCCTGCGCGATCCCGCTACCGTCCGACGACGTCGAGAACCGGGTTTGGCCGTGCAGCCGTGGTGTGGAGAAGGCGTCTTCGGGGTTATGGAGGAGGCCGGGGACTGGCAATGCAGAGGGCGAATGACTGACGATCTGGTGCTCACCGTGGCCATTGCGATAGCGGAGAGAATGGCCGACAGTGGTTGACACAACCCTAGCATCATGAGGGTGTTTGTTGTAGCTGTCTGTGAGGCCTTTGCGATGATCTCCTCGTTCTTGTCGATGTCGGCCTTGTACTAAATGGCCTTCTCCAGGATCGCGACCTCAACGGCGTAGTTAGCAACGGCTTTCTTCTCCTTTTCTGCGGACCGCCGTCCCCTCCGCTTGGCCGATTCATGACCGAGGTGAGCCCGCTCCTCTGGGTGAGCTCCGATCGCAGCTTCTTCAGGCCCTTCTTCTTTGCCACGGGCCGGGCGGCGGCGGCCTTGTCACCGGGTTTCGTCGGGGCCATGGTAGAGGAAGGGGAGTGGGAGCACGGGAGGGTATTTTGGGGGGGGCACGGGGTGTATGTGTTCCCAACGCTTGGGCCGCGGGAGGACAAGGGCGCGCGTCCCACCCGTCTGCTTGATGTCCGCTTCGGCGCAAACGCGGCCCAAATATGGGCGGGGGATGGGGCAAAAGCGGACAGAAAATGGACAAATGTCTGTTTGCTCCCACGCGTTGGGCATTCGGTGAGACGTGCGTCGCCTCCACTCCCCCATGACACTCCAGTAACCGCGCCTTCACTGGGCAACCGTCAGGCGTGGCAGGCATAAAAACCCCCGCCCCTTGGCTTCTCCGGTAGGCCTCCTCCCCTTGCCGCTTCTTCCTTTTCGCTCCCTCACCCAATCTTCACCTTCCTCCCTTTTGCTTGGTCATGGTGGCGAGGCGAGATGCTACGAATGCCGGAACGCGGGCGGGGCCTTCAGCGCCACCCTCATCCTCCGGAGGCAATGGAGGTCGGTGCTTAGGGTCGGCCCCGATGCGGCAGCGCTGGACTGCCAATGACGAGTAAGTGTGCCGCCATCTTAGTCCTTTCTTGCACTCCCATCCTGGTGGGCGAGCCTAACTGCCACGATCCCTAGAGCGCCCACGCCCAAGAGACGGAGGGAGGCCTCGCCTGCTGTCTCCTCCCATGCGCAGCCTGCTGGCGGGATCTTAGCTCCCTCGCCCGGCTTGATGGGGGTCGGGGGGAGCGCGCCCCGCACCACCGCCCATGCTGCGCCAAGCGCCGAACGTGAAGCAGAGCTGGCCCGCAGGCAGGCTGCCGTCGCCGAGCGGGAGGCCGTTGTGGCCCTCCACGAGCGGGAGGCCGACCGGACCGCCTTCGATCAGGAGGCGGAGCGTGAGCGCCTTGAGACCCTAGAAGGTCGGGTCCTTGCCGACGAGGCCACCCTTGCAGCAGTGCGCGAGGAGGCTCGTGTTAACGCCGATGCGAGGGTGGCTCAGGAGTGGGAGGCCGCCTTTTAGGATTACCAGGGTGAGCTGGCCCGGCAGGAGACCCGCCTCCAGCTCCGTTGCGACGGGCTCCAAGGGGAGGTGAGCGCGCTCCGGGCTCGGTTGCAGGTCGTCGAGGCCGATCTCCAGGGTGCCCTCACGAGCAAGGAGGACGCCAAGGCAGAGCTGGTGGCGCTGCAAGCCCAGGTCGGAGAATCCGCCGATGCCATGCAGTTGGCTGAGGACGACACGGCGCAGGCGCGTATGATGAAGGCGCAGCGTGCTCAGCAGTTCCAGGGCGTTGCGGGTCGCGCAGGCGGCGCGCTCCATCGCTTCGTCAGGGACGTCCCGGAGCTGCCCCGCGCGCATGGTGATGGCGTCTACCTCGACTTCTTCTCGAAGGTGGTGGAGGCACTCGAGTTGGGCGTCTCCAGGGTGGAGGAGAACATTGAGTCGAGCGCGCGCGACCTCCTGGACTGCGCGCTGCCACGCGTCTTCTCCAACCTGCGCCGCCATGATCCCGCCTTCGACCTCTCCAGCGTGATGGTCCCCGTGCCTGAGGTGCTCCAACCCCCCCTCAGGGAGGAGGTGCACGAGTACGTGGAGTCACTGGTAGGGCGGTTCGCCCAGGATGCGCCTTTCGGGGAGAGCGGGAGCCTCGGCGCCGCGACCTCCGGCGACCACGACGAAGACGACGCCTCTTCCGCTTAAGTTTTTATGCTTCTCCCTGTAATGTTATGGACCACCAGGCCCCGTGCGGGCGAAAGACATTTGCAAGTTACTTTTGCTTAAATTGGTAGCCACTTATCGTGCATTAGTCGCCCTCACCCCCTCGCGGGGTCCTCCGATTTCTTTTACGCTGCCCTCATGCCCCAGCTAGCTGGGGGCCATCCCGCAGCGATCCTTGCATTGCTGATGGGGTTCGCGAGCCCCCATGCCAAAGGGTTCCTGACTCGCAACGCGACCTCGGGCGGCAGCCCCTGAGGCCTGGAATACCTAGCCCGTGCCTTGCCTGGCTGTTGTCCTTCGCCCGTCCTTCCTTGGGGAGTTCTCCCGCAGGGTATCCCGTCCGGGAACTCATTCGCCCGCCAGCCTACGCTCGGGCCCCGTGTGTGGAAGTGCGTTGCCCGAGGTCCTCGCGAGGTGACGAGGCGTTCCCGACGCACACAAGGATGGTCTCCGGGCGTGGGCCCATTTCCTAGAGCCAACCCTGCGCGGGCTAGCGCGGTCTGCCTCGTGCGGGCCTCGTGCTCCCTTCCTTTGATGAGCCTGCCTAGGCAAGGCCCCCGAGGCAGTTCCAGGGCGCGACCTCACGCGAGGTGCCATAGAGGCCCCTGATGATGGCCGTCGGTGCAAGACGCGGGGGTGGGACCCTCGCTGGGATCCAGCCTACGGGGCTCGTTAGTGGGCCAGGTTCGGCGGGCGGCGTATGCTGCGCCCTGGGCCGCAGACGGTCGGGCCCGTGTGCCCCCGGCCCCTCAGGCCTGGCGATGCGGTCCATGGGCCTGCAGGAGTTGCGGCTCCTCCGGTGGGGGAGGTCGGAGCGGCACGGGCCCGAACCGCCTGGGAATTCGCTGCACGTGGCGCACGATGGGACATGCCCCCCACTCCCCACAACGCCTCGGTAACTGCCTAGGGTTGGCGTAAAGCCCAGGCCACATATAAAGGGGAGGGGAGAAGTCCCCTAGCCCATCCTCCTTGTCTTCGGTCTCCACCGCCACTTGCCACCATAGTAGCGATGGCACCCGTGAGGAAGTTCTCCTCCACCGAGAAGGAGAAGGTGGTGATGGACGAGGCAGGCGCGTCGAGGCCAGTGAGGGGCGGTGGTTGTCGCCGCGCGTCCATCGCTGCGCTCGAGGCTCCTCATCTGGGGCGCGGGCGACCTTCGCCAGCAGCTCTCATCGGCTCGAGCAGCCGCGGGAGAAGCCCCGCCCGCGGGCGCGGGCGTGGTGGGCGAGGTGGTCGTGGACAAGGCCATCGGGGTGGTGCAGCCGCCCAGCCGCCCTGGGCTTAGAACCACTCCGCCGACGCGGTCCACGAGTTCATCATGAGGGTGGAAGGCAGGCCTCGCACCTGGCTCTGGCTCCCAGACCCCTTTGCGAGGGAGATGGAGGGGCGTGCACCCCCTGGCCTGTGGCTGCAACCGGATGGCTCCTGCAATGGGTTCCCCTGGGTGGCGATGGAGTTCAACCCACTTGGCTTCATGTTTTTGAGGCATGGGTGGAAGTCATCCGCCCTTGCCCGCGGCCTGCGGGAGGGGCACGTCCTCCACTTCAAGTTTGACGGGGCCTCTACGCTCTTCATGAAGATCATCGGGGAGGCCGGCGATTGCCTGGACTGCTGCATGGAGAGCGACAGCAGCAGCAGTAGTGGCGGCAGCGGCTGCAGCTCCTCCTCCGGGGGGAGTGGGAGTGATGACGACTCTGATGGCTCTCCAAGCACCCGCATCATGGAAGAGGACTCCGACTAGGTGCGGCGGCGTCAGGGCCAGGATCTCCGGAGGCGGCGCCGTGGCTATCCAGCTCCTCTTTTGGGTTGTTTTTCTTTTCCTCCAAAGAACCATGTTGACCCCGCGGGGGTGCGTAAAAAATGGGTTATGTCCCTCGTGCCTCAAATTGAACGCTTTTGGGTTAAAAATTAGTTTCTCCTCCTTGTCCTTTGCTGGGCTTGTATCCCTTTCCTGAGTTATCCTGACGCTATGCGTCGTCGGGGCTCAGCCCCTGGGCGCATCTCAGTCGTCGCTGGTATGAAGGGTCCTGACGCGCGATGGTTCTTGGTGGAACCGCCCTGGGAGAAATCCTGCATGAAAGCATTTGCTTCTAGGTCGCAACGCGCTTACCGGTTTACACTTGGGCGACATGTGAGGAAGACAAGCACCACGCGCCTTGGTGAGGTGACGTGCGTGTGGGCATGTCCGCGAGCCAAAACCCAGTCCTCTGGGTCCCGGCGTTGCTAGGACTTTCCCAGGCACATGCACCGTGCCAGCCCCCGCGCGCGTGAGGCCCAAGGGTGCCGGTGGGTGTGTGCCGCACGGGGGGGGGAGGGGGGGTTTCCGAGGCGGGGGGCGTTTGTCCTGAGGCTGTTACGGCCCCCGCCGCGGGAATTGTTCACTATCTCACCCAGCGCGGAACATGGGGCTTCCACTGGGCGTGGGCGGGAGTCCTCCTGGGGCCGAGAGGCGGCCCTTCGGGAGGCTTCGGGCCGTGTACAGCCCCAACATCATTATTACGTGAGAGGGTCACGGGCGGCAATTTAAAAGAGGGGTCGGATACCCCATGCACATGGCTCAGGAGCTCCTTCCTCAGTTCTTCTTCCACCAACGCGGAGTATGGGGCTTCCACTAGGCGTGGGCGGGTGTAACGCCCAAGATGCGATCCTATCCTTATTTAGGCTCGAGGGCCTCGACAGGGATAGAAGCGCATCTCGTCATTTCGCAAGAATGGATATCATTACAAGTACATGTAAAGAAGAGATGAGTATATGGAATTAACTTACACTCGCCACAAGCTAAATCAAGATCACATCAATACAACAACATATTCAAACATCATACATAAGAGCAGGGTCCGACTACGGACGAAATCAAACGATATAATGGCATCCATCCTTGCTATCCCAGGCTGCCGTCCTGGAACCCATCCTAGATCGATGAAGAAGAAGAAGAACTCCAAATCAAACAAGCATCGCTCTCACGTCAAAGCATCGCATTACCTGTACCTGCAACTGTTGTTGTAGTAATCTGTGAGCCACAGGGACTCGGCAATCTCATTTCCAAGGGTACCAAGACTAGCAAAGCTTAATGGGTAAGGTATGGTTAAGTGGTGAGGCTGCAGCAAGCACTAAGCATTTATTTGAGTGGCTAACTTACGAGTACAAGAATAAGGGGGGGGTGATCGTCGCATAAACGGTCGTGAACTAGTAATGATCACTAAGTGATCCTGAACACCTACTTACGGTCAAACATAACCCCACCGTGTTCTCTCTCGGTTCAGAAATCACGAGAAGTTACAGTCACGGTTACGCACACGGTTGGTGTATTTTATTTGAGTTTACTTTAAGTTTTTTATGACCGGATGTTAAACAAATCTCCAAGTTGCCACATAACAGCGGGCACGACTCTCATGAAAGATTTAACCCTGCAGGGGTGCTCCAACTCATCCATCACAAACTAACCACAAGCTGCGTTGGAATTCCTCAACCGCGGGATAACCCGTAGTATTCGCGGAATCCCGATGGTAAATCTCAACCTCGAGATAGCCCGAAGTGTCCTCGAAATCCCGCGCACAAGACGTTCAAGAAAGGTAAAACCAATCCAGCAAGACCGCCCGACGTGTCGACGAACTCGATAGGAGCCGCGTATCTCGTTCTCAGGACACGACCGGATTGGCTAAGTTTCCGGCTAGCACACCCGTTGGTGGCCCCGGCTACTACCATTTTCGACCAACACTCATGAGGAGCACTGGCCCGGGTTGTTGATTAATAATCCACGGGGTGATCATGCGCTATGCAAATTTTATTAGGTTGTTAATCAAATATAGTACCAAGGTTGGGTCTTGCCAGAAGAGTTTTATCCCAAAACGAAAATCAAGGGGGTCCCCATAACAACCCCGAGCATGTTAGGAGCACTCAATATGGAACATAACACCGGTACACAAGTAACTAGGGCGGCAAAAGTGGAATAAAACACCAAGCAAAAGGCCAAGCCTTCCACCTTTTACCAAGTATATATGTGCATTAAATTAAGTAGCAATAATATTGTGATTTCTCAAAAATATCCATGTTGGCACATGGAAACAACTTGCACCTGCAACTAGCAATGCTATAAGAAGGGCTGAGCAAGCGGTAACATAGCCAAACAATGGTTTGCTGGGATGTGTAGGGTTAGAGGCTTATCATGGCATTTTGGGAGGCTTCACATACAAGTGGTAGGTAGCGAGACATAGCGATAGAAACGAGACAACTAGCATGGCAATGATAGTAGTGGTATCCAGGGAAATTGTCATCTTGCCTGAGATCCCGCTTGGAAGAAGAATGAATCCATGAAGTAGACAAACGGGACGTAGTCGAACGGATCCTCACACTCCGAATCGGTTTCGGAACTCTATCGAGAAGAAAATCCGGAAACAAACAAATGACACGGTAAACACCACAACATCTTCATGACATGATGCATAAATGAGGATGATGCATGTCAAGTTTAAATATGCAAGACATGGCAAAGCATAACAATCAACTACTACACATTAAGTGAAGTTCAATATGCAACGAGTTGCATATTGACGAAACTCCACATTTGAATTATTTAGTTCACTCTCGTTTAGGTACTTATCAATATTAAATGTTGTTTAACATGGGTGGTCATGGCATAAGGTGAAGATCTAATTAAAGCACTTTTAAATGGAGAAGGAGAACATACATAAAACAAAATAATAACCCTTCATTTACGAGAAATGCAGTTAATGTTTTTTTAACAAAACAATCATTTTAAATGTTGTCCATCATGGCAAGAGGTGAAGCATACACAACTACATCATCTAGGCATTTGAAATGAGTCCGGAAACAACATATAGCATTTTCGAAATGACCCCACATGCAAATTATGAGTTTGGTACACATCTGCCTATCACATATTTAATATTTGTTAAACAGAAAAATAAAGTGTCCCATGTGATTCTACGCGTTTTTCTAATCAAGTTACATATGTAGATCATTTTAAACGGAGCTACGGTTATTTAGTTATGAAATAAATCATTTTAACAAGACATTTACGCATAATAAATGCAAACAACAAGTTTAACATTTTTATCATACATGAAAGTTGAATATTATTAATGTACACAAAATTCTGAATATATTACGTATATGATATGTTTTATTTGGATGCATGAATATTTAATTATAGGCATTTTAAAACAGTGGCAAAATCTGTAATTGAAGCATGCCTTGATTATTGAAAAAATCGCAACAGGAAAAAAATGGTGCATGGGCCGAATCTGGAAGCACAGTGCAAACCAGCAGGTATCAGGCCCAAGCTAATGTGTGACAATGTTTAATAAAAACAAAGAAAAAACATGAGGCACCAGGGATTCGATCCAAGGACCTCCTGATCGGGTGCAGTGACTCCTACCAATGTGCTACCGTGTGGGCTCATGCTAAAACGAGGGCGCTGTTTATAATAAAGTGATTCAACGGATATGCCTTTCTCACCATGAATTCGCCATGGACATTGCCGGCGACGGGAGCCAACAGCGACAGCTCCGGCGGTGGCAGGGGACCGGCGGGGTGCGGGCAAGGGCTGGGAAGACGGGATCCGGGCGAGGGCAGTTGGGGATGGACGGATCCGGCCCTCGGGGCACCGAATCTGGCTGCACCTGTCCATGGCCACTACTGCTACACCTGCAGGTTCCATGGCGCAGCGAGGAGCTTCAGAGGCGGCAGGGGAGCACTTCCTGTGCACACGAACAAAGGGAAAGAGAGATTTTTGAGAGAGGATAGAGCAATAGAGAAAGAAGAGGGGAGGTGAGAGCGACGGGGAGCTCGCTTGAGTGACAAAGGGCGTCGGCAGGAGGCGACTGTGACGGGCCAGAGATGGTCGAATCCGGCCATGGGGGAGCGGCGGCGCAGTAGGTCAAGGCGAGGGCGTCCATGGGGGTCATGACTGACGAGGTGAGCAGCTCGAGCATCGGGCCATGGCGTCATGAGTTCCTGCAGGGGGGAAGAAGATGTAGTTGCAATAACCGGCGATCTCTACTGACCAGAGCAAGCGAGCTAAAGAGGGAGGAGACAGAGTTTTGCGCTGCGAACTGCCCAGCAGCTTTTCGGGCTCTTTCTGTTATTCAGCTAGCTCCAACGAGCTGCGAGAAAAGAGGAAAACTTGGTCGCCCACGAACGAGCCTACAGATCGTGCCATCCCACGATGCTCGCCGCGTTTGAACCCTACATACTCGCCACGACTTGCGTGATGCATGCCATCCCACGGCGCTGCGTCCGGCGAGCTACAAACTAGCAAAAAAAAAAAACAGACCTGAAGCTACTGCATCTGTACGTGCACAAGCACACGCTGACAGACAACGTTTATTCAGTTAACTAAACTGAAAACTAACTGATAATGAAGAAGTGAAGAATGCAGCTGATTATCTATCAAATCACCCCCTAATCTGCTGCACCTGCGTGACCCCAAGCCTGTGTCGAAGCTCGCTGAACTGTGTCCTTCCCAGAGACTTGGTGAGAATGTCAGCGACTTGATCTCCAGTCCTGACGTGCTCCACATCTACCCTGCCCAGCTCAACACACTCTCGGATGTAATGGTATCTGAGATCGATGTGTTTGCTCCTCTCATGGTGGACAGGGTTCTTGCTAAGCTCAATTGCTGACTTGTTGTCGATCTTTATCTTCACTTTCTGAACCTCCGCGCCCAGCATTTCTGCCAAGAGCCTGCTCAGCCAGACAGCTTGTGTAGCTGTTGTTGCTCCTGCTATGTACTCTGCTTCACACGATGACAGAGCCACAATTCTCTGCGTCTGCGAGGACCAAGTGACCACTCCAGATCCGAGGTAGAAAGCAACCCCTGTTGTGCTCTTACGATCGTTCAGATCACCTGCATGATCACTGTCGCTGTATCCTGTAAGCACATCCCTCTCTCCTTTTCTGAATATGCAACCGAAACCCAGGGTGCCCTTGACGTACCGAAGAATCTGTTTTACTGCATTCCAATGTTCCTTGCCAGGTGCCTCCATGAACCTGCTGACGATCCCAACTGCATATGCGATGTCAGGTCTGGTGTTTACCAGATACCTTAGGCTCCCTATGACACTGCGGTACTCAGTCGCATCCTGAACTTCTCCAGTGTTCTTCTTCAGTTTCAGACGATTTTCCAGTGGTGTGATGCAGGCGTTGCAATCCTTCATCCCTGCATCTTCCAAGATCTTAGTGGCGTAGCTCGACTGGCACACTGTGATTGCACCATCTTCCTGCCTCACTTCAATTCCCAGATAGTAGCTGAGAAGCCCGAGATCAGTCATCTGAAAAAATCTCATGCATCTGCTCCTTGAAGTGGTTGATCTCATCTGCTTCAGTGCCCGTGATGATCAGATCATCCACGTACACCCCAACAAGCAGAAATCTTCTGTTGTTACCTCGCCTGTAGAGCGTGTGATCGAGCTGGCAACGCTCGAAGCCAAGGGAATGGAGTGTTGCATCCAGTTTCGCATTCCAGGCGCGCGGAGCTTGACGAAGCCCATAGAGAGCTTTCCCGAGCTTGAGCACACAGTGCGGGCTGTCCTTGTCAACGAAACCAGCGGGCTGATGGACATACACCTCTTCCTGCAGATCTCCATTCAGAAATGCCGAGCGGACGTCCATGTGGTGCACGCCCCAGCTCCGGTGTGCTGCAATGGCCAGCAGCAGCTGCACCATCTCCAGACGCGCTACAGGGGCGAAAACTTCATCAAAATCGACTCCATGCCGCTGCGCATATCCTTTCGCGACCAGACGAGCCTTGTACTTAACAATTTTGCCATCTGGGTCACGCTTCACCTTGAACACCCATTTCAGTCCTATGGCGCGGTGGCCGGCGGGCAGAGAAGCCAGCTCCCAGGTGTCGTTGCTGCGAATGGATTCCATCTCCGCCTCCATTGCACTGCGCCAAGGCGGCTCATCCAGTGCCTCCTGAACAGATGCAGGCTCCTCTGCCGCCGAAAGGCAGAGCCCGCTGTACTCCAGCGTGCACGCCAGCGCATGATCGATGAGATGCTCCACTGTTTTTTATCGGAGGGGCACCCCTTCACTGTCAAACGTCTCGCCTGCGGGTGGAGTCGCCCAGCCATCGTCAGGGTCCACAGCAGTGGCAGTTGTGGAGCTGCTCGCTCCTTCCGTCTGCGGCATGCCTACCGCGCTCGGCACGTCCACACCCGAGCCGACGTGCGCCGGAGTATGCGGGGAATGAGACCGTGCCGGCGAGCTCGGCGTGTTTGCGTGTGGCGACACCGAGTACTTGATCGTCTCTGACACACTAGCATCGGAGTACACCACTGAGAACTCCCCGCCATTGCCGCACGCGCCATCATCGCGCACGGTGCTCCAGTCCCAGCGGCGATCTTCTTCAAAACGCACGTCCCGCGTGACGTAGAGGCGCTTGTTTACTGGGTCGTAGACCCTGTACCCCTTAGTCCCTGGTTCGTAGCCCAGAAACACGCCGGCTACCGTGCGATCTGAGAGCTTGCTGACGCCGGATCCAACCACCATGACATGCGCCACACACCCGAACGTGCAGAAGTATTCAACCGAAGGCTTCTTCTTGCGCCATGCCTCGTAGGGGGTCATGCCCTGCAAGCTTCTCGTTGGCGATCGGTTGAGGATATGCATGACTGTGCGCACTGCCTCGCCCCAGAACGCGCTCGGCACGCCCATCCCCTTCATCAGGCTGCGTGCCATCTCTACCACAGTCTGGTTCCAGCGCTCTACGACGCCGTTCTGTTGAGGTGAATACGGCGCCGTAGTATGCCTGAGTATGCCCAACTCCTCGCAATATGCGGTGAACTCTTTCGAATTGAACTCGCCGCCGCGGTCGGAGCGGAACGCCCTGAGCTTTGTTCCGCTCTGCATCTCCGCCGCTGCCTTGATTTTTCTGAAACGCTGGAACGCCTCATCCTTGCTCCTGAGAACCTCAAGCCACATGTATCTGCTGTGGTCGTCCATGATCAGCAGGAAGTACTTGTCCCCGCTCATGGTCGCCGGCGTGATGGGGCCGCAGAGCTCGCCGTGGACCAGATCGAGCCCCTGCTCTGCTCGGTACGCCGAGGCGCGTGGGAATGGTGTACGGTGCATCTTCCCAATCGTGCATCCTTCGCAGAACTGCTCAACATGCCTTATTGCTGGCATGCCCCGCACCATCTCCTTCGCACCCAGATCATGAAGCGCACGGAAATGCAGGTGGACGAACCGCCCGTGCCAGCGCCATGCCTCATCGACGCCTCCAGCAAGAAAGCACGCGGGCGCAGCCAAGTTCATAGCCACGTCATAGAGCCGGTTGCTCATCCGCTGCACCCGCGCCAGCAGGACGCGCTGCCTGTCGTACAGGCAGAGCACGCCGCCCTCGATCACTGACTTGCACCCGTGCTCGTCGAGCTGGCCCAGGCTGACGATGCTCGTCCTTAGCTGAGGTATGTAGTAGACATCCGTAAGCGCGCGGTGCTCACCGTTCTTGCAGGATAACATCACCACGCCGCGCCCCCGGATGTGCACGACGGAGCCGTCGCCGAAACACACCGTTCCGCGCACGCCCTCGTCGAGCTCCGTGATCATGTCACGACGGCCCGTCATATGGTTGCTGGCCCCGGTATCCAGGTACCAGCGGTCGTCATCTGTGGCCACCGGCACCACCCGCGCCTCGTTGAGGTAGATCTCTGGCGCCGATCTGGATACGTTGGCGTCCGTGTCCATGACGCCCTCTGTAGTGCACGATGCCAGGAGCAATCCCGGCTGCTCGACATCAACTTGTGCTATGTTCGCCGGCTGGTCCTGCTGCTCCCGCTGCTCCCTTTCTTTCTTTCGGCATTCCTTTGCCCAGTGGCCTGGGATCCCGCAGTAGCGGCAGTTACCCTTTTGCTTGGGCGCCGCTGGGCCGCCGTTGCCGCGCCCAGCACCTTGGCCACGGCCACCCCCACCTGGGGTGTTCCTCGGCTTGCCGTTTCCGCACCCACGCCGATCTCCCGAGCCCGCGGACGTCCCGCCTTGTTCCAGCAGTTTGTCACGCGCCCGCCACTCGTCAGCAGTAAAGAGCAGTTGCGCGCCGGGCGCCGGCGTCTCCTCGCGTTCGCGCTCTTCGACGACAAGGAGCCGTCCGTAGAGCTCCTCGAGGGAGAGCAGCTTGGTGTCCACCAGCGACTCGATAGCCACGGCCATCTCCCGATACGGCCGCGGAACCGTCCGCAGGACCTTGAGGACCGCTTTGTGTTCGTCGACCGGGTCGCCGAGCGCGTCTAGCTCGTCGATGATCGTCCTGAGCCGCATCACATACGACTCGATCCCCTCGCCGTCCTTGTACCGGAGCGTCTCGTACTCCGAACGGCGAGTTTGCGCTTTGGCTTCAGGGTGTCCCATGCCTGCTTGGCCGTGGACTTGGCGCCCAGAATGCGCATGAGCTCCGGCGGCACCCCCTTGAGGAAGGCGATCATGGCGCGCCGGTCGTCGCGCTCCGTGCCCTGGCCTGTTTCCACCACGCGCCACAGCTCCTCGGCCTGCAACTGAAGCTTGGTGATCATGGCCCAATCAGTGTAGTTGGTGCGCGTGAGCATCATCGGAGGACCGCCGCCGCCGTCGCTGTGCACGACGCGCTCGACGACGCGCACCCCCGACCCCACCTCGGTGGAGAGACGCGCCAGGGCCTGTTCCTCCTCTAGCTGCTTCCTCGCCCTCTTGTCGTCGCTGCCGGCCATCTCTCCGGCGGATCAGACACCGCCGGCTCCCAGGATGGATCATACACCACCGAGGCTCTGATGCCAATTGTAGTTGCAATAACCGGCGATCTCTACTGACCAGAGCAAGCGAGCTAAAGAGGGAGGAGACAGAGTTTTGCGCTGCGAACTGCCCAGCAGCTTTTCGGGCTCTTTCTGTTATTCAACTAGCTCCAACGAGCTGCGAGAAAAGAGGAAAACTTGGTCACCCACGAACGAGCCTACAGATCGTGCCATCCCACGATGCTCGCCGCGTTTGAACCCTACATACTCGCCACGACTTGCGTGATCCATGCCATCCCAAGGCCCTGCGTCGGGCGAGCTACAAACTAGCAAAAAAAACAGACCTGAAGCTACTGCATCTGTACGTGCACAAGCACACGCTGACAGACAACGTTTATTCAGTTAACTAAACTGAAAACTAATTGACAATGAAGAAGTGAAGAATGCAGCTGATTATCTATCAGAAGAGAGCGTTGAGAAGGAGAGCAAGGCGCCGGGAGGAAGGAAAAGGCAAGGGCGCGAGGTCGGCCTGGTGGTTCTCTGGTCATCGACGGCTTGCCGAAGCGACGGCGATGCGGCGGGGTCGGCGAGGGGCTGGGATGAGGCAAGGCCGAGCTCCATCAGGCTTCCATGGCACGGGGAGATCCTGACAGAGAAAAACGAGAGAGAGATGAAAGACAGTGAGGGAGAGAGGAGCAAGAGAGGAAGGAGAGAGATGGCGAGGCGAGGCACTCATCTCCGGCGAGGGTCCGGTCGCCGGCGGCGTCGGTTGTCGGCTGCTGCGGTTGACCGTTCAGGTATCAAAAGACCTCCGATTGTGACGAAATTTGGCAGGTGGTCTACCTGCAATATAACAAGACCGCATGCCAAGTTTTGACCTAATCCGAGAATATTTAATGCCCACTTTTAAAAACCATATTTTATAGATGCCGCGGGCGCGTGCGTGTGTGGTTGGTCTCAAAATGGGCGACGCCACGAACGGAGAGAACCGGCGACTACGAACGGATGCGAGTTATGCAAAAAAATGACGGCGACGGAGTGCCGATTCAATGCGGATGATGCGAATGATGCGATGATGAAGGCGACAAACAAATGAATAACACGATGACAGCGGAATAAAAGGGGAATCTTCTGGAGCGTCGGTCTCGGGATGTTACAGCGGGAGTCCTCCCGAGGCCGAGGGGCGGTCCTCCAGGAGGCTCCGGGGCGTATACAGCCCCACTCATTCTTACGTGAGAGTGTCACAGGTGGCGATTTCAAAAGAGGAATAGGATACTCCAGGCACAAGGCTCAGAAGCTCCTTCCTCAATTCTTCAGGTGGCTTTATGCCTAGGTTCCGGCGTGGGTGTGCGTTCCACGACCCATAACATGGGCTCGGGACGCACCGCGCAATCGTCGTGGTGTTATGCCGGCGTGGCGGGGCACCCGTCCAGGGACGGCTTTACCCCCCCCCCCCCTGCCCCGAGCCGAGCCGTGCCCCCATTACCCTCCCGTGACGGTCCTCCGGGAGCGCGGGACACCAAAGACCTTGGTGAGATGACTAGCACGGGGGGCCAGCCCGTGAGCCAGAGCTTGGTCATTTGGATTTCTCGACGCTGCAAGGATAAGTCCTGGCGCAGACGCCATGTCCAACCCTCCCCCAAGGAATCGTCTAGGGGGCGACACAGGGGGCGAAGATCCTGATGGAGATGAGGTGCCATACTTGAATCTTGAAACAAACGAAATGACCTTGACATGGGTTAATCTGGTTCATTACATACGAGGAAGTCCCTGCTTCAGGGTAATGCGAAGCACACAAAAGGAACGGGGGGTTGCTTGATTTGAGCAGACAACAAAAATAACCTGGCGGCAACACCGCCGCGGGGGCTTTGAGCCATTTGACAACGCGTGGCGTGGGGGTCCATTCTTCAGGGGCGGCCGGGTCCTGAGGCTTCAGGGACCCGCGAGGTCTCGACGCGACCAAAGGCGCCGTCGTGAGCCTTACCTGCCTGCGGGGGCGGTGCTGCTCCTCACTAGGCCAAAAGGCACGCGAGCGTAGTCAATGGGTGATGCGCGAGAGTTGAGGGAGGCCCTGACGTGGCTTGAGACTGCGTCGGTATTTCCCCAAAGAGGAAGGGATGATGCAGCACAGCGACGGTAAGTATTTTCCTTAGTTATGAAACCAAGGTATTGAACCAGTAGGAGGATCACCACCACCTAATAAGAAGCACCTGCACACAAAGAGTAAATACTTGCAACCCGATGCGAAAGAGAGGTTGTCAATCTCTCTACAGTAAAAAGATAGCTTAGGTAGTCATAGATTGGAGGGATAGATCTCTCAAGAACACAAAATAAAAAGAGCAAATAAAAAGTGCAGCAAGGTATTTTCGGGTTTTTGGAATAATAGATCTGAAAACAAAAGAAGCAAAAATATAGATCGGAAAGCAATATGTTGGAAAAGTAGACCCGAGGGCCGTAGGTTTCACTAGTGGCTTCTCTCATGAGTATAGCACACGGTGGGTGAATAAATTACTGTTTTGCAATTGATAGAAGATCAAATAATCATGACGTTATTCAAGGCGATGATCATTATATAGGCATCATGTCCAAGATAAGTAGACCGACTCCTGCCTGCATCTACCACTATTACTCCACACATCGACCGCTATCCAGCATGCATCTAGTGTATTAAGTTCATGGAAAAATGGAGTAATGCAATAAGAACGATGACATGATGTAGACAAGATCTATTCATGTAGGAATAGACCCCATCTTGTTATCCTTAATAGCAAGAATACATGCGTGCCTTGCTGCCCCTTCTGTCACTGGGAAAGGACACCGCAAGATCGAACCCATCACAAAGCACCTCTTCCCATGGCAAGAAAAATCGATCTAGTTGGCCTAACTAAACCAAAGATTCGAAGAAGAAATACGAGGCTATAAGTAATCATGCATATAAGAGATCAAAGAAGACTCAAATAATATCCATGGATAGAAACTGATCATGAACTCAAAATTCATTGGATCCCAACAAACACACCGCAAAAGTTTACATCAAATAGATCTCCAAGAGACCATTGTATTGAGAATCAAAAGAGAGAGAGGAAGCCATATAGCTACTGCCTACGAACCCGTAGGTCTATGGTGGACTACTCACACAGCATCGGAGAGGCACCAATGAGGATGATGAACCCCTCCGTGATGGTGTTAGATTGGATCTCGAGGTTCTGGAACTTGCGGCGGTTGGATGTGTTTTTCTTCGACCCCCCTCAGGGTTTCTGGAATATTTGGGAATTTATAGGCATCAGAGGCGGTGGAGAGGGGCCCCGTGGAGGGCACAATCCATCAGGGCGCGCCGTGGCCCCCCTGGCGCGCCCTGGTGGGTTGTGCTCTCCACAGCCCACCTCTCTGGCACTTCTTTGGCCCACTGGGTGTTTTCTGGTCCAAAAAAATCTCCAAAAAGTTTCGTCGCGATTGGACTCTGTTTGGTACTGATATTCTGCGAAATAAAAAACAAGCAAAAACAGCAACCGGCACTTTGGCACTATGTCAATAGGTTAGTCCCAAAAAATGATATAAAGTTGCTATAAAATGAATGTAAAACATCCAAGAATGATAATATAACAGCATGGAACAAGCAAAAATTATAGATACGTTGGAGACGTATCAGCATCCCCAAGCTTAATATCTACTCGAGTAGGAAAATGATAAAAATAGATTTTTTGATGTGGAATGCTGCCTAACATGTTCATCACATGTTCTTTTCTTTTGTAGCATGGACATTTGGACTTTTAGATGATTCAAAGCAATAGTCTAGTTTTAACATAATGACTTCAATACTCAAGCATGCCGACAAGTAACCATGTCTTTCAAAATATCAACACTAAAGAAAGTTATCCCTAGCCCATCATGCTCAATCATTGATCCATTCATGAAACACACTCAAATATTAGCTACACCCAATGCTCAAGTACGATCATAGTGCCCCCTAGTTGGTGCTTTATAAGAGAAGATGGAGACTTAAAGTAAAAATAAAAATTGCATAAAGTAAATAGACAAGCCCTTCATAGAGGGAAGTATGGATTTGTAGAGGTGCCAGAGCTCAAAGTTTAAATTGAGAGAGAAAAAATATTTTGGGTGGCATGCCTTTCCTGTCAACGAAAACGACAAAGTAGTTCACAATACTTTCCATGCTAGATACATCATAGGCGGTTCCCAAACAGAAAATAAAGTTTATTCCTTTTTCCACCATTCTTTCACATTCCATGGCTGGCCGTATCCACGGTTGCCTTCCATACCAACACTTTCCAAGGAATTCATTATTTGACAACATAAAGTAATTTTTTTTCCTTTTCATTTCAGGAATGGGCATCCCTATTACCGCCGTACTCTCGTGCAATGACAAGTGAATAAACACTCATCTTGAGAATAACACATCTAGCATGGAAAAATATTGGAGACTCCCTACCGTTTCATGAGCGGTACGAGCACACAAAAGGGAAATTTATTTTAAAAATAAGAGATGGCACATACAAATTTGCTTGGAACGGCATGGAAATACCGCATATAGGTAGGTATGGTGGACTCATAAGGCAAAACTTGGTTTAAGGATTTTGGATGCACAATTAGTATTTCTACTTAGTACAAATGGAGGCTAGCAAATAGATTGAGAAGCAACCAACCAAGAAACGAAAATTCACAAAAGCAAGCATTGAGCATAACTAACACCGAATAATGCACCATAAGTAGGATGTAATTTCATTGCATAAATATTGACTTTCGTACTTGCATAGGGAATCACAAACCTTAACACCAATATTCTTACTAAAGCATAATTACTCACTAACATGGCTCACATATTACTATCATCATGTCTCAAAGCTATTACAAGGAATCAAGTTTAGTTTGTCCAATGATCTTCATGAATGTTTTTATCATATACTCCTTGGATATCTATCACTTTGGGACTAGTTTCATATATTCCCATTGCTTTTTGACAAGCTCAAACAAATTTAAGCGAAGCAGATGAGCATAGAGATTTCATCTCTCAAAAAGGTATTAGTGAAGCATGAGATGATTTCTTCAAAATTACTAACTCTCAAATTAATATAAGTGAAGCATGAGAGTATTTCTACAAAAGTTTCCAAGCACACCGTGCTCAAAAAGATATAAGTGAAGCACTAGAGCAATTCTATAGCTCAAAAAGTTTAAGTGAAGCATACAGAGCAATTCTAACAAATCATAGCATAATTTTGGCTCTCTCAAATAGGTGTGTCCAGAAAGGATACAAGTGACAAACTAACAAGCAAATCAAGCAAAGACTCAAATGATACAAGACGCTCTAAGCAAAACTCATGATATGTGACGAATAAAAATATAGCTCCAAGTAAAATACCGATGGTCATTAGAAGAAAGAGGGGATGCCACTCGGGGGCATCCCCAAGCTTAGTTGCTTTTTTCTCTTTGGATATATCTTGGGGGTGCTGTAGCATCCCCAAACTTAGGATCTTTTCACTCCTTATTCCTTCATCCATCGTGATCTCACCCAAAACTTGAAAACTTCAATCACACAAAACTCAACAAAATCTTCGTGAGATCCGTTAGTATAATAAAGCAAATCACTACTTTAGGTGCTGTTGCAAACTCATTAATATTAAATTATTTCATTATACCTACTGTATTTTAACTTTACCATGGCTCATACCCTTCAATATAACCCATAGATTCGTCAAAACAAGCACACAATGCAACAAAAACAGAATCTTTCTTAAACAGAACAGTTTGTAGTAATCTGTAATCTAACCATACTTATGTAACTCTAAAAATTCTGAAAAGTTAGGACAACGTAAAGAATTTGTATAGCAACGCTGTGTTAAAATTTTAGCTCAATATCACGTTCCAGTAAAAAATGAAAATTCGAACACTGGACGCAAAGTTTCTGTTTCAGATTCAGCATCACTTCTACTCATCTTATCAATCATCCTAAAGGCTCTACTTGGCACAAACACTAAATAAAACATAAAAACACAATCATAACAGAGGAATAATTGTGTCAACACTCAAAAACAGAAAAGGGAAAAACAAAAAAATATATTCATTGGGTTGCCTCCCAACAAGCGCTATCGTTTTACGCCCCTAGCTAGGCATAACGCATAGTTTCAAGTATTGTAATCTTTAATTTTCAACTCTTCAATCTCACAACTAGATTTATTCAAGGTTTTAGTGTGCATACTCTCGATGACAACACTCCTAGGAACAAGACCAAAAAAATCATTTTTGTAAATAGGGTCTCTTACTATTTCAACAAAGTCGAGATGAATACTAATCATTTTAAGATCTCCCATGTGGCCACTAGGTGTAGCAACTTTGTTCTTAGTGACTTGCGTGGTCTTGCCAATTTTTATGGGAGTTTTTTCAATAGTTTTGACAGAAGAAAAAGCTGAACCCAAGTTACTAAAAAATTCTTCCAACTTATCAATCCGGTAAGGACTCTCTTCTAACCTTTCGTTAACTACGGTTTCTTTTTTCCTTTAACAATTTGAAGACATCTCCCACCTTAGCCCCAATTTTATTAGCAAGATTAAGCATTTTCTTATCCAAATTTTCAAGATGTTCTTTGGTAATAATCTTGTTTTCAATAGCATCCAATCTCTCCATAACATGTTCGAGAGTTAATGTTGTTTCATTGATCGTAAGAGGTGGTGATCCCACTAAACTTCCCATAGCATTAAAAGCATCGAAAGATCGACACATCAAGAAATTCCCACCGGTAATCGTATCAAGGACGAATCTATACCAAGTGGTGATGCCCACATAAAAACTGCGAAGAAGAACAACGGTAGATTGCTTATGGATAGATCTATTATGAGCATTGCAAATCCTATACCAAGCATCCTTTTAGTTCTCCCCTCCCCGTTGCTTAAAATTAAGAACTTCATTATCGGGAGTACACGCAATAAAGGAAGAACTAGCCATAATGATAAGGCAAGAGATCTGACGAGAAAAAGGAAAACGAAAAAGAGGGCGAATAAAATGGAAAATTGGTGAAGTGGGGGAGAGGAAAACGAGAGGCAAATGGCAAATAATGTAATTGCAAGGAGATGAGATTTGTGATTAGGAACCTGGTAGATGATGATGGTGTCTCCTCGACGCCAGAGATTGGCACGTAGAAGAGACCGCTTCCTCCCCGGCAACGGCGCCAGAAATTCCTTTGATGTGGCTTGAGACTGCGTCGGTATTTCCCCAAAGAGGAAGGGATGATGCAGCACAGCGACGGTAAGTATTTCCTTCAGTTATGAAACCAAGGTATCGAACCAATAGGAGGATCAGCACCACCTAATAAGCAGCACTTGCACACAAAGAACAAATACTTGCAACCCGACGCGAAAGAGAGGTTGTCAATCTCTCTACGGTAAAAAAATAGATTAGGTAGTGATAGATTGGCGAGATAGATCTCTCAAGAACACAAAATAAAAAGAGCAAATAAAACGTGCAGCAAGGTATTTTTGGGTTTTTGAATAATAGATCTGAAAACAAAGGAAGCAAAAAGATAGATCGGAAAGCAATATGTTGGAAAAGTAGACCCGGGGGCCGTAGGTTTCACTAGTGGCTTCTCTCATGAGTATAGCACACGGTGGGTGAATAAATTACTATGGCAAATTAATAGAAGATCAAATAATCATGACGATATCCAAGGCGATGATCATTATATAGGCATCACGTCCAAGATAACTAGACCGACTCCTGCCTGCATCTACCACTATTACTCCACACATTGACCGCTATCCCGCATGCATCTAGTGTATTAAGTTCATGGAAAAACGGAGTAATGCAATAAGAACGATGACATGATGTAGACAAGATCTATTCATGTAGGAATAGACCCCATCTTGTTATCCTTAATGGCAACGATACATGGGTGCCTTCCTGCCCCTTCTTTCACTGGGAAAGGACACCGCAAGATCGAACCCATCACAAAGCACCTCTTCCGATGGCAAGAAAAATCGATCTAGTTGCCTAACTAAACCAAATATTCGAAGAAGAAATACGAGGCTATAAGTAATCATGCATATAAGAGATCAAAGAAGGCTCAAAATAATATTCATGGATAGAAACTGATCATGAACTCAAAATTCATCGGATCCCAACAAACACACCGCAAAAGTTTACATCAAATAGATCTCCAAGAGACCATTGTATTGAGAATCAAAAGAGAGAGAGGAAGCCATCTAGCTACTGCCTACGGACCCATAGGTCTATGGTGGACTACTCACGCATCATCGGAGAGGCACCAATGAGGATGATGAACCCCTCCGTGATGGTGTTAGATTGGATCTCGAGGATCTGGAACTTGCGGTGGCTGGATGTGTTTTTTGTCAACCCCCCTCAGGGTTTCTGGAATATTTGGGAATTTATAGGCATCAGAGGCGGTGGAGAGGGGCCCCGTGGAGGGCACAACCCATCAGGGCGCGCCGGGGCCCCCCTGGCGCACCCTGGTGGGTTGTGCTCTCCACAGCCCACCTCTCTGGCACTTCTTTGGCCCACTGTGTGTCTTCTGGTCCAAAAAAAATCTCCAAAAAGTTTCTTCGCGATTGGACTCCGTTTGGTACTAATATTCTGCGAAGTAAAAAAAACAAGCTAAAACAGCAACTGGCACTTTGGCACTATGTCAATAGTTTAGTCCGAAAAAATGATATAAAGTTGCTATAAAATGATTGTAAAACATCCAAGAATGATAATATAACAGCATGGAACAAGCAAAAATTATAGATACGTTGGAGACATATCAGGCCCCGGGGGCCTGCCCTGTCGAGGCCTGCGAGGTCGACGTACGGGCGCTCCCTGCCGCTCCCGTCGCCTCGCAGGGCGGCGGCCTGCTCTTGGCGGTGTTCTGGAAGACGCCCCACTCCGCTGCTTGCTGATCCCTTGGTTGATGAGCCTCCGCGACACCGGGGCTAGGCGCCATGCTTCTCGCTTCGAGGAGGCGCGCGATGAGGCGCGCCTCCAGGTAGTGCCCGAACCGCCTTCCTAGCCAAGCTAGACGCTTCCCGGACGGAACCCCCGAGCCCAGCCTGGGGAAGGTGCCGGGAGCGCCTTCCTATGTCGAGGTGAGGCCAACGTTGGCAAGAGGCATGGGGTTGCGTCGTCGGTGTCGAGCGCTACCTTCTTCACCTTGGCGATGTCAGGGGTTGACAGTTGTCCCTTCTTCCTTGAGAGCACGGCCGCGCCAATCCCAGCTTCCCCTTCGTCGTGGGGGCGCCTGGCCGCGGCCGCCTTGTAGGCCCGCTCGAGGGAACGAACCGCGTCCGTCTCGTCGCAGGTGATGGTGATGACGCCGACGGGGCCCGGCATCTTGAGGATGTTGTAACTGTGGTGGGCCACTGCCATGAACTTGGCCAGGGCCGGGTACCCCAGGATAGCGTTGTACGGGAGGCTGATGCGCGCTATGACGAAGTCAATGAGCTCGGTGCGGTAACTGTCGCGCGTGCCGAAGGTGACGGGGAGGCGGACCTACCCAATGGGGACAATGGAACCACCGGCGGCGCCGTGGAACGACCTGGTGGGCGCCAGCTCACGGTAGAGCACCAGGAGGGTCTCGAAGGTCTCCACGGAGAGCACATTGAGGCCGGTGCCTCCGTCGATGAGGGTTTTGGTGACGGAGACGTTGTAGATGATGGGGGTGCATAGCAGGGGGAGCACGCCCGCGGCGGCCATGGACTTGGGGCCGTCCCTGGAGTCGAAGGAGACGGGATACTAGGACCACCGGAGGGGTCGTGTGGCTTCCGGCCCCTGGAGAGAGCCGCTCGTCGCGCGGTGAAGCTGTTCGAGCCAGTGGTTTGACGAGCGGGCTTGGGCTCCGCCGAGGATGCAGGCCGCCATGCGGGGCTCTTGGCCTTCCCCAAACCCCCCATCAGACGAGCCGCTGCTTCTCTCCCGGGCGACGGCGGCCGCGGCGGCAGGGCCGCAACGTCCTGGGGGCGGACCACGTGGGGCCGCCCTTGCCGGGCGTCCTCCGAAGGCCGACCGCGCCCGTCGTCGCCTCGAGGCTGCTCGCGTTGGTCTTGGTTAGGGTTGTTGTCGCGGTTGTTCCTCCTGCTGCCACTGCTGCAGTCCCCGCGACCGGCGCCGCGGATGCTGCGGCCCTAACGCCGGCCGATGCGCTCCCGACGGGACAGCCCGAACGCCCGACAGTCTCCCGTGTTGTGGGTGCGTACGTTGTGGTGAGCGCAAAACATTCTGCCGCCTCCCCTGGGTGCTTCGCCGCCAGGACCGGCCTGCTGGCCACATCCGGTCACTGGTACTCAGAGAAGGAGGAGGACAGCGCGAGGCGGGCCATGTTCGGGCCCGTCGGGCTGAGGCTCAACTAGGTCGCCGCCCGCACTTCCTCCTTCCGGCGCCGGGGCCCGGAATGGGTGATAGGGCGCCAATGCCCTCCTGGCGACGGTGACGAGCTCAGCGATGTGGTCCGCCCAGGTGTCATGACCCCCGTCCATCGGGCGGTGCCGGAGCAGCTCGCTCGCCCTGAGCAACGCATCCTGCGTGTTCAGGTCTCCCACGTTAACGCAAGCCAGATGGGACGCGACAGGGAGGCTGCCTCACCGTGCAGGGGGCCGCGAGCGGTCCCGCCGCTCGCGAGCGTCATGGCCGTCGGCGGCTTCATCCTCGGCGTGGTGGGGGCCATTGCGCTCGTTCGGCGCTGAGCGCCCTGCGCGTGTGCGGCGGGTGTCAACCATCGGGTCGACGCGGGTGGAGACGAGGCAGAGCAGGAGTGCCGCGGCGCACCCCTACCTGGCGTGCCTGTCGGAATCGGGGCTCCGCAGACCCAAGAAGGTTCGAACACTGGGGTGCTCTTGCCCTCCTGCCCTACTCTACTTCGCAACCACGCGGTGACTCTCCGGCGGCTTGAGCTAAGGAAGATGAACAAGGACACGGAGTTTACCCAGGTTCGGGCCACCTCGCAGTGTAAAACCCTACTCCTGCTTGGTGAATTGCTTGAGGTGGAAGATGAGTACAAGGCGTGTTCTCGCCCGACCTCCCGTCGCCCCGGCCGGTGGCTGGTTCCCCCTTATATTAGCCCGGGTCCTCTTCCCCCAAAAATATCCGGCGGGAAGGGTTGCCACAACGGCCATTTTTGAAAGGGGACATGTTTGCAGCTTATCCTGACAAAAAGCGGTCTTCGCCTGCTAAAGTTCCTCGCCGTGACGTGCTCGTGGGCTCGGGGCTGACATCCGTCCTACCGAGCCCTCGGTCTTCGTCTTCTTGCACCGGAACGACAACCTTTGGGGGATGCTTTGGGAACCCGCGAGCTGGCGCCTCTCCTCTACCACCAAAGAGGGGGTCCTCTCCGTCTACGCCCGCTGGCACGACTGCTGGCACCGTTTGGCAAGGCGCGCATCACCCATGTGCGGGCACAGGGTTGCGGGCCCCTGCCCGGTCAGCCCCAGGTAGACCCGCCTCCTGAGGGTGTTGTGGGTAGCCTCGCGGGAGGCCCCGTGAAATGCTTGGTGGTGACGCCTCCTTGTGCCTCGCGAGGCGCTGGCTCTCGCGAGACCCAGCTCCATGAAGCCGGTGGGTGGGGCCACTTAGTGTTCGAGGCAATCTTCGCGTCATGGGCCGCAGGCAGACGGGCCTAGGCATCCCCAATCCGAGAGGCCCGACACAGCCCCCGCTCACGCGAGGCCTAAAGGGGAGCTGGTTAGTGTGCATCTCAGGGCAAGGTGACACCTTCGACTGTCATCCACTAGCGCGGAGCATGGGGCTTCCACTGGGCGTGGGCATAGTCGCGGTTCGACTGTTATTCCGCCAGCACGGGGCATGGGGCTTCCACTTGGGCGTGGGCATAGTCGCGGTTCGACAGTTATTCCGCCAGCGCGGAGCATGGGGCTTCCACTTGGGCGTGGGCAAGAGTCCTCCCGAGGCCCAGGGGCGACGCTCCGGAAGGCTCCGGGGCATGTACAGCCCCAACCTTATTCTTACGTGAGAGGGTCACGAGCGGCAATAAGGGAGGGGTCGAGCGTTCCAAGCGCTAGGCTTGGGAGCTTCCCCCTCTGTTCTCCAGGCAGTTTGCGCCTAGTTTTCGGCGCGGTTGCACGCACTTGCGACCCATGCCATGGGCGCGGCATGTGCCGCGCGGCCACTGGGGTGCAGCGCCGAGGTGGCGGAGTGCCTACCTAGCGGCCGCACGAGCTAAGCCACGTTCCACAGTACTCCCGTGATGGTTTTTCGGGAGGGAGAGACATTAAGGACCCTCATGAGGTGACGTGCACGGGGGGCCAACCCGTGAGCCAGAGCTCGGTCACTTAGATTTCTCAGCGCTGCAAGGATGGATCCTGGCGCAGACGCCGTGTCTTAGCCCCCAGCTATGGAACCATTGACCGAGGGGGGGGGTTGCGGTTGCACGGCAATTCCAGGCGATGAGGAGGCATTGAAACTCAGGTTTAAACAAGTGGCATAAACTAAATCGAATGGTTAATCAGGTTCATTACATGACGAGGAGGTACCAACCCGGGGTCAATGCAACAAACGAGAAGGAGACGCTAAATTTGAAACGGACCAAAAGATCACCTGGCGCTCGTCCCTCTTTAGGGGCGTTGGACACTCGTCGTAGCAGGTCACAAGAGCACTTCGGGTGCGCCTGGGGCCTCAGGAGGTCTAATCGCGCCCCCTCCTGAGGCGCATGATGTACTCGCGCAAAGTTTCCCCGGGGAGGTGCCTCTCCCGCTGCAGGCCATGGTCGGAGGGGGAGATGTTGGTGAAATTGTCGATGAACAGCTCGCAGAGCCCGTTCCATGAAGAGACCGATTCCTCGGGCAAGCACATGAGCCACGAGCGTGCGCCACCCTTGAGGGCCATGGGGAACCAGTTCGCCATGACCTTGCCGTCGTCGCTCACCGCCCTGATGCTCATCGTTAAAGCCAGAGGAACTCCATCATAGCGCGGGGGCAGCTCGGGCCTAAACTTGTCGGGCCAAACCACCCCGCGCAGCTCACGAGCGAAAGCTCGGCAGCTCACGCCAGCTGAGGGAGCCCTGCGCATGCGAGCGGTCAGGCCTAGGTTCCCGGCCCCCGCAACACCTTGGATTACCTGACCCTGGCGATGGCGCCCCGACTCCTGCTCGGCGGGGCCTTGAGTGGGCAACGACTTCCTCTTCCTCGGGGTGAGGCTTCGCGATGTTGGATTCCTTCTGTGCTGCCTAAGTGCCCAATTGCGGCAACTTGACGGGAGCACTCGAGGGACCAGGCAACTTCCTTCTCGTCGCTGGCGATAGTGATGACTCCGCTGCAGCCCGGTATCGTAAGGACGTTGTAGCCGTAGTGGACTACAGCCATGAACTTGGCCAGCGCAGGGTAACCCAGGATAGCATTGTATGGGAGGTAAATACACGCCACGTCAAAGTCGATGAGCTCTACGCGGTGGTTGTCGCGCGTGCCGAAGGTGATGGGGAGGCTGATCCTCCCAAGAGGAGTGGTAAAGCCACCTGTTACTCCAAAGAATGATCTGGTCGGTGCCAGCCGGTTGTAGAGCACCCTGAGCTTCTCGAAGGTCTCGATAGAGAACACGTTCAGGCCCGCGCCTCCGTCGACGAGGGTCTTAGGGACGGAGACATTGTTGATGATGGGGGTCCATAGCATAGGGAGCATACCCGCAACGCTCGCGCACTCGAGGTTGTCCCTAGAGTCGAAGGAGACACTACTAGGGAAAAGCCTAGCAGTAGCGCGGTTTTTAGGTGTATCAGTAGCGCGGGATACCGCACTACTGATAAGGCGCTACAGCTAACTTGTATCAGTAGCGCTGGTTACCCAGCGCTACAGCTAAAGTTTAGCAGTAGCGCCTCTTAACCAGCGCTACTGCTAACCGAGTTATCAGTAGCGCGCTTCTCTAACCCGCGCCACTGTTAAACGCACATATTCCTTTTTTTATATTTATGTTGTATTTACACACGGTTACACATATTAATATACAACATCAATAATTATTGTTCCAGCAACTACATTTAGATTAAAGTGGATGGATGCAAGTGATCATGTTGAATTAGAAGAAAATATGATGTTGCCAATCGCAACATCATATTTTCCTCTAATTCAACATGATCACTTGCATCCATCCACCTTAATCAAATATATGTCATATAACTCATCATGATCTTACTCATCTAACAACTCATCATCATCTTAATCATACCAAGTTAAAATCTCATAAAACAGAAAAACATAATAATAGTAATCATCCTAATCGATCATGCAAGTTAATATAAACCAGAAAAACTTCTCTCTCATAGGACCTAGTCCTCCCTCCTAGGTAAAATTACATAAAACAGAATAACACCTATGTCTCCATGATGAAGCAAAGAGATCCAACGGTCTCCAACTTGTGGCTTGCGATCCTTCTTTATTTCTCCCCATGCTTCAATTTGGAGCCGTCTTGGTGGTTTGCGCTCAGTCGAGTATGCAAAAGAGAACTGGGGCCTCATAGGGCTTTTAATTGTCTTATTACCTTCACCTTGCATCAACAGAGGCTCAACTTCATTTGGCAGTTTCTGTTGAAGAACATAATAGTAGCCTAGTTAGCAATGTAATCAATACCATTTACGCAATAGTAGTGTACTTAATTAGCAACTCTTACCAAGATATTTCGGTGAATGTCATCCTCCCTCAACCTATGCACTAGTGTCCTGTACAATGTATAATTTGGGCCAGTTCCCAAATTATACGGGAAGATCTCCCTACCAACTAGGACACCAATAACAAAGTTGATAAGATCATCCTTCTCCTCCCAAGTTAGATGTGATCCATAAGTGTAGTGTGTCGTGTCAATTATTTTCTGTGTTTCACTCGAAGAAACAAAATAAGCTGTAAATTATAAATTAACAAGTTTAGTATGGATGAACACCAACTATTTTTAAATATAGAATGCAAATTACTTGACAAATATGCATGGTTGATAAACTCACATGGAGGTAAAACAGGAAGCATATCGACATCCACCCAAATGTCGATGTTACCTTCAATATGATCTTCAGGACGAAGATCGAAGGTTATTTCCATATCCTCCTGAAATCCATATGCCTTGCAAAGAGCTTCCCAATTTGAGCACCCTAATTCTGTGTTATTAACTGCATTCATTACTTTGACCAGAAATGTGTGACCATGTTTAGTCCTCAGGTTGGCTCTCCTCGTCTCGAAACTCTTGTGCTCTTTGAAACCGAGCCTCTCCAAGAAATACCGTCTTGCATGACAGGGGATGAACTAGTCGAATTGTATAAAACAAAAATTACACATTGAAGCAAAGAAACAGAAGTCATGCTTAATTACGAAAAAACACTTGTCATCGTTGCGTACCGTAGAAACATCGAAGGTCTTGTCAAGCTTGATGGTGAAGAACCTGTCGTCTCGCAGCCCAGGTTGGTCGCAAAGACCCTTATCTTCGCCGCAAAGTTCACACGCTTGGATCCTATCGTCGTCATCAGACGACGACATTTCCTGTGTTCATGATTCAAAAATTACGGCATGACCATTGCTAATGTAAGACATATTGAGCGCCTAAAATTTGCCGGAACGGAAATAAATCAACATTCCGGCAAAACATAGGCACTAGGAGGGGTTCCCTGCAATAACATACACACATGTCCAAATAGACCTAATTCAATATCGGTTGACTTTCGGTCCGTCGAGGCTTTCCTTAAATAACTCTCATATCTTATGGTTTGTTGGTGCGCACTCTCTCACACTGATATGGTGGTGTATATATGTTGGTGGACACTCTCTCACACTAATAGTTCGACCGTCGGTGATGGGCGCACCTCCTCTCCTCTCCTTGTGCATTACACCGAGGTATATATCGCAAGACGAGAAGAGGAGGAAGCGCCCCCCACGACAACAGTCGGGATTCCTCCATCAAGAACACACATGAAAGTCACACAAGGAACAACGACAGACCGAAAGTCACACACGCATTATACCAATATAATATCACTAATACATTTATAATGAACTCGAATATAATGTCACTAATACATTTATAATGAACTCAAATATAATATCACTAATACATCATCTCGAATAATCCAGTTAATGCATCATCAAATATTAACTAATACATCTCGAATATTATCATATAAGATCACTAATACAGATCGAATATCCTAGAATCCAAAGTGGAGGACGGTGAACTCGGTCCACTAGCGGTCTCTGAGTCGCTGGCGGTGGACACCCAAAGATAAGGAACCATCACCGGATCATAACTCGGGTGAGATCCCTGAAGAACCTACCAGGTATTGGAGAACCTGGCGTCCAACGCCGCCATGTAGCGACAGACGTGCTCGTCCTCCTCCCTGACATGGCGACGTACCACCTCCGCGGGGGCCCGCTCCCTCTGCACCGAAAGTGGCCCATGCGACCGCCACCAAAAAAGCTCCGGGTTGACGACGAGACCAGGATTCGTCACCAAGCTTCGAGCCCGGGAAGGTAGCACCACCTAGTGCCAGCCCGGCGGAGCCCAGTCCCGGACATTGCGCCTCTCAAGCAGGATGTCGCCGCCGACGAGGATGCGGGCCATGCATCGTCGACGTCGAGACAAATTCCTATGAGAACATTTTCTTATCGTTTAATCACTAATTTTTTAAAATCATTTTAGACTCATTTTTGACATGACCTTTACTAGCACTCGATATGCCTACTTTCTAGCACAAGTCATGCCAAAATTTTGACATGACCTTTGCTAAAAAGTGGACATATCGAGCGCCTAAAATTCACCGGAACGGAAATGAATCAACATTCCCGCGAAACATAGGCCACTCAAATCATTTACCCTGCAAACAACAAAAGGCCACTTGGGCACATTCATATATAGGGCACTTGGGCACAATTACCGTACAATTCAAAGTGAAGATGAAGAAAAAATCACTAAACTAACTTTTTGCTCTAAACTAATTTTTTCCACTACAACCATCAAGAAAAAATCACTAATTCAAGCGTGAAGATGAAGAAAACTACATTGGGTCCAAAGCAAGCTTATTTCTATATTGATTTTTTGCTCTAAACTAATTTTTTCCACCACCACGAACTAAATATATTGGGTCCCTAGAGAGATTTTTCCTAATATTAGAAAACCTAACCCTAGAATCAACCTAACCCCCCTAACCCAAGAATCAAAGTGCTCTTCCTATGAACCTGGACGTCCGGATGCGAGAGGGGGGTGAAGGGAGTGAGGGGAGAGGGAAGAGGGAGGAAGGAGGGAGTGGTGGCTACCTGCGGAGGGAGGGGGCGTGGCGGTGAGGGAGGGGGCGTGATGGTGGTGGCGTCCGGGTCGGGGCTCGGGGGTAGGAGAAGGCGAGGGAGGAGGCGCGACGGCGAGTGAGAGGGCGCGACGGTGGCGGCGTCGAGGCGATGGCGACGACGGCGGTCGGGGGAGAGGGAGTGATGAGAGGGAGACGGGATCGAATGGAGAGAGGGAGACGGTGGGGGATAGCAGTAGACGGGATTGAATATAGTAGTAGCGCGTTTTATACTCGACGCGCTACTGCTATGTCGATAGCAGTAGCGCGTTTCTGGGAGAGGCACTACTACTACACCTAGCCGGTCGGCAACGGTGTGGCAATTATAGTAGTAGCGCATTTTATAGTCGACGCGCTACTGCTATGTCGATAGCAGTAGCGCCCTTGCCGTCCACGCGCTACTGATAATTAGTAGTAGCACCTCATTTTAAAGAGCACTACTGATAAGCTTCTATGTATAAGGTTTTCCCTAGTAGTGAGATGGGGCACTACTGCCACCTGGGGGGTCGCGTGGCTCCCGACCACCGGGAAGCGGTGGCTGGCTCGCGAGGGGCTTGCTTGATCCAGGGGCCCGGCGTAGGCGTATAGGCGCCACCAAGGATACATGCTACCGCTTGGGGCCCCTGGTGGTTCCCGGTCCCTTCGCTAGGCCGGCCATCGTTGTTTTCCTCGAGTGGCGGCGGCTGATGCAGAACAGTGACATCACGCTGGGAGCGCGCATCGCGAGGCTGCCCGCGCCCATCATGGTCCAACGAGCCCCCGAGCTGACCCTCTCCGCGGCCGGCACTGGCCCTGCGGCGACCCTGATGTCGGCCGGCACGCTTGCCTCCAGGGGGCTCGAGCGCCCGACAGTCCTTGGTGGTGTGGGAGCGCACATGGTGGTAGGCGCTGTACGACCCGCCGGCCCCCTCTGGCACACCGCCGGCGGGGCCGAGGCCTGGCCCAAGCCCCGTCACTGGGACCCCGAGGAGGAGGAGAAGGGTGCGGGGCTGATCATGCGGGGGCTCGCTAGGCCGGGCCTCGGCTGGGTCACCGCACAGCAGCGGGGGCGCCTCGCAGGCCGTGCTCCCCGCACCCGGCACTCGGGGTTGAAGCGGGCTGTAGGGTGCCAGGGCCCTCCTGGCGACAGCGGCGAGCTCGGTGATGTGGTCCGCCTAAACATCGTGCCCCCCGTTTGTTGGGCGGTGACAAAGTAGTTCGCGTGCCATGAGCAGCGCGTCCTACGCGTTCAGGTCCCCCAAGTGGACAAAAGCGGAAGGGGTCGCAGCGGAACGGTAGGTTCGCCACGCGGGAGGGTGCAAGGGGTACTGTTGCTTGTGGGCGGTGTGGTTGGCAATGGTGGCGGTTGCGACGTTGGCAGGGCGGTGACGGCCATCTGCCGCTGGGCGCCTGGCGCGCGCACGACGGGCTTCAGCCATGGGGTCAGCGAGGGTGGAGCCGAAGCGGAGCTGAAGAGCGGCGGTGCACCCCTACCTGGCGTGCCAAATGTAGGAATTGGGGCTCTGGGGACCCAAGAGAGGTTTGAACTCAGGGGTGTACCGGCTCTCCAACCTCGCTCTCTCACCCTAACATATGGCGATCCTCTGGCGTGTTTGAGCTTGGGGGAAGAACAACACACACATTGATTTTACCCAGGTTCGGGCCACCTTGCGGTGTAAGACCCTACTCCTACTTGTCTCGATTGCTTAGTGGGGGAGAGTGAATACAATGGGTGTCGCCCCTTCTATGATTGCAACCTACCTCTTCTTATCTTGGCTTCAATCCTCTTCCCCCAAAAACACCCCATGGGAAGGGTTGACACATCGGCCAATTTCAATGGGAGACATGACTGCAGCTTATCTGACGAAAGTAGTCTTCGCCTGCTAAAGCCTCGTGTCGTGACGTGCTGGTGGGCTCGGTGGTGACCTCTGTCCCGATGAGCTCGCCACTACGGTCCTCTTACACCAAAGAGGAAACCTTTGGGGCTTACCTCGGGTCCGGCAGGCTGGCCCTCCCCCCTTAGCACCAAAGGGGAAATCATGCTCGTCCGTGTTTGCTAGCGCGGCCCCCGACGTTACCAGGCACGGCGTGCGTCATCCATGTGGCGGCGTAGGGACATATGACCCCGCCAGGCTAGCCTTAGTGGTGCCGCCCCACCAGGGCCCCTAGAGGCGGCCCCGTGAAGGGGCCTCGGGGGGTCCCTAATGACGTTGCCGTCTTGCGCCTCATGAGGCATGGTTCCTCGTGAGAGGCCTGACCACGAAGCTCCTTGGTGGACCCTGTGGTGCTTGAGGCAGACGTCACGTCCTGGGCCGTGGGCAGATGGGCCTGGGTACCCCCGGTCCCAAAGGCCTGACAGATTTCACTCAGAGGAAAAGCAACATACAATCAAAGAGCACGCGTCACACGAGGACGCAAAGGTGGAGAGCGACAACAAGGGCCAAAGTCGTAAAGGAGGTGGGGGTGGGCAAAGCTCGGGCGGCCTCAAATGGCCACACGAGAGGGTGGGGGATATCCCGCAGTTGGGCACGAGCTAGCGATAAGGGGGTCGATGAGCACCGCACGATGGAGCTATCGTTGTTTTGTCATGGCATATGTCCTCATGAGAGAACTAAGTCATGAGGCCATCGCTGCTAGGTGATTGCTTGAACGGGGCTGATAAATAGGAGACACAAGTTTAACAGGGTTCGGCCCCTCACGATGGAGGTAAAAGCCTACTCCTACTTGATTGCTATTGATGCTGACGGTCTCGATTACAAGGTATTGCTTTCGCTACCTAGCTTTCGAGGGTTTCTAACTTGTTCTCTTCATCCTAGGGATTCCCCTTTATAGAATAGGTCGAATCCCTGGGTTACAAATGAATCCAGGTCATACTCTTGACCCGTGTTTGATTCTAACTCTTGATAAACATGTCTCCCAAGTTAGAGAAAATATTCCTCAAGTCCTCCTTAAGCCGTCCCATCCTCCTGATCCTTGAGTCGGCAACATGGCCCGGGTCTTGTATGGGCCACCGGTCCTTGTGATGAGCTAACTTGTCTTGACCCGGGTTTGAACTGACCCATGAGGCTCCTTGCCTTTCTGGCCGGGTCAATTTATGGCTAGGTCTTAATGCTGGGAAACATCCCCAAGACTAGGCCCTAGTTTAATTTGGATTTATCCATGTTAAACTCCACTTTCCAACTTTGTCCTTAATGCTTCAATGGATCTTGCGGTCGGGTTACCGTCAATGCTGCAAGCGTTGCCGGGTCGCAGAATTCCTTCAACACTTAGCAAAAACTTTCTGCTCCTTTGTCGGGACCCTGATGCTAAGCCATACGAGTCTAGCATGTAACACATCATATCACTTTGTGGCCTCACGCACGGTAATCCCCACGGCTGCCACCTTACCTTGGCCGAGACCGTTTGCGCCTTTTGGCTGACGTATATGAATATGTCGCTAGCAATCATATTTCAGAGAACCCGGGTCGACATGACTAGTTATAGACCCAAGTGGCGCAACCGTACAGGGACATGCATACGTAACCTAGCAATGCAGGTGTTGGTCATCAACGTGTGTAGACGAGTCGTAGCAAGCTACAAGGACTCCATTACACCGCGTGACATTTCCCCGTAGGGACAGACATAGCAGCAAAGAAGGATACACGCCGGTCAATCAATGTGTCCGGAGCAGTAGCAAGCTACCAAGGCTCAGTGGAAGCACAAAGAGGCATTTCCCCATAAAGAAGGCTACTAAAGGCATACAGCTAGGTGTCGAATCCACACATACCAATGCATTTCGACCATACACGCAATATGCATGATATGCGTAGATACAACATGGCATCACAACAAACCTCTACAACATAACATTTATTTAGAAGGCTCCAAAGAGCCAACATAGTATAATGTTACAAGAAGGGGGGTCACATGACCCAACATTCAGAGCATACAAACAACAATCAGAAGTTACATGTCTGGGTACAGACATCTACTAAAAGCGGCTGGAAGAGCGTGAAAAGCTACAACGACCCTACCAAAGGAGCCAGACTGTTATCTGGGTTCCCAAGCTAATCCGTTGATGTCAACGTCAAGAAGAAAGCATAAACTGAACAACGTCTATCTCTGCAAAAATGTAAACAAGCAACAGTGAGTACGAAGGTACTCAGCAAGTCTTACATCAGAACTAACTACTCATGCATCATGTATCAATGAACGGGATTGTGGGGTTTACTTCAAAAAGGCCAGCTTTGACCTTTGGCTAAACTGAACTATGGCAAGGTGTCGGAATTAGGGCTCCGCAGACCCAAGAAAAGTTTGAACACAGGGGTGCGCTCGCCCTCCGGTCCCGCTAGCAGCTACAATATCCCGCCTCGCGAAAGAGGAAGAGTGCGCAAAAAGATGAACACAACGATTTACCCAGGTTCGGGCCACCTTGCGGTGTAAAACCCTACTCCTGCTTTTGGTGGATTGTCCTCACGAGGAGGTTCGGTGGTGAACTTGTACAGTGGTAAGCAACCTCGCGAGGGCTCTTGGGTCAGGGTCGATTCCGTCCTCCTCTACAGTGGAGGCCAGTCCTATTTATAGCGGCCCGGGTCCTCTTCCCTCATCGCATTGGCGGGAAGGGATCCCACAATGGCCAAATTTGAAAGGGGACAGGAGGTACAACTTATCCTGACTAAAGGTGGTCTTCGCCTGCAAAGCAGCTGGTCGTGACGCAGTGGTGGGCTCGGCGATGACATCCGTCCTGCCGAGCTCGTGGTCTTGGTCTCGTTGCGCCAAAGTGGAAACCTTTGGGGGATCCCTTGGGAACCCGCGTACGTCCTTGCCTCCCTAGCACAAAAGAGGAAACTGTCCCCTCTGCGCCCGCTGGCGCCCGCCTGGCCTTGGTCGTCATGGCTCATGTCATCCCAGCCTCCTGAGACTGGGCACTTGCATAGGAATCTCCGCTCCTTGGGAGGCAGCCTGGGGAGGCCGCTCCTCTAGAGGTCTTGGTGTTGTCCTCCTCGCGAAGCCGGGGCCCTCGCGAGGGCCTTGTCTTGAGGGGTTTGCCGCCATGCCACACCGGGCCGCTGTGGTGGGCCACACGCTGGGCCGCAGGCAGGCAGGTCTGGGTACCCCCGAACCCAAAACGCCGACAGTAGCCCCCGGGCCCAAGGTGTGCTCGGACTGGCTTCGGGGCCAAGCTAAGGAAGGACGGCCGAAACGCCGCGGGCCCCAACCGCCTGCGGACCGGTCTTGACGCGTGGCGCCCGGTGGGTCGCGAGGCTCCTCCTCTTCCGCAGGGCCTCGGGAACCACCCCGAGTCATGTCGACATGGGGTAGGTATGCTACATTGGCTATCATTGCCCTTCCATGATTGACGCCACCCTCTTGTGTTGTCCTTCCTCTCTGGCCTGCGCTGAAGTGACCCTTTGCGGGGAATGAAGCAACGCGGGACAGAGCTGCCCGCGGATCGAACACGACACGCGGCGCCCGAGGAGCGCGCATCACCTCCACTCCCCACGACGCCTCGGGGACCGCGGTTGCGCCTATAAACCTGCCTCACCCGAGGGGCAGTTCCACCCTCGCACACCTTCCCGTTCGCCACCTTCGCAGGAACACCGCCTTCTTCTCCCCTTATCCTTCTCATGGCGTCCGGGGGGAGTGTTGCCAGCGCCGGAGCGCGAGCAGGATCCCTGGCGCCGCCACCATCTCCCGAGGGCGGCGGGGGTCAGCCTTCGAGGCCGGTCCAGGAGTGCCGGCGCTGGACCGCTACTGACGAGTAAGTGTGTCATTGCTTCCGCCTGTTCTTGCGAATCGTGCCTGGCTCGCCGAGTCTGATCGCCGGCTCCTTTCAGGGGGCCCACGCCCAAGAAGCGCAGGCTTGATGAGCTTCAGGGCAAGATGGACGCGCTCAGGACCCAACTGCGGGATACTGAGGCCGCCCTCCAAGCCGCGCTCCGGGGTGAGGAGGACACCAAGGCGGAGCTGGCGTCCCTCCAGGCCCAGGTCGAGGGGGCCGCCAACGCCGTGCAGGCAGCCAGGGACGAGGTGGCGCATGCAAAGATGATGGAGGCACAGCGCGCCAAGCAGTACCTGGACATCGCCAGTCGTGCGGGCAGCGCGGTCCGCCGGTTCGTCGGAGAAGCCCCCGCGCTGCCGTGTGCGCACGGCGACGGGCGCTACCTCCACTTCTTCCTGAAGGTGGTGGAGGCGCTGGAGTCCGGCGTGTCCCGGGTGGACGAGGACGCCGAGTCCAGCGCGCGCGACCTTCTGAATAGCGCACTGACGCGCGTCTTCTCCACCTTGCGCCGCCATGCCCCAGCGCTCGACCTCTCCCGCGCGATGGAGCCGGTGCCCGAAGAGCTCCGGAGGCTCCTTAGGGACGAGGTGCGCGAGCACGTGGAGTCCCTGGCCGAGAGGTTTGTCCAGGCGGCGTCCTCCGAGGAAGGCGACAGCTCCGGAGCCGAGACCTTCAAGAGCCGTGACAAAGACATCGCCTCCTCTGCCTAAGCTCTGCTTTCTTCATTCCTGTTGCATCAAGAACCATTTTGCCCCTGGGGGGGCTGATACGTCTCCAACGTACCTATAATTTTTGCTTGTTCCATGTTGTTATATTATCATTCTTGGATGTTTTACAATCATTTTATAACAACTTTATATCATTTTTTGGGACTAACCTATTGACATAGTGCCAAAGTGCCAGCTGCTGTTTTTGCTTGTTTTTTTACTTCGCAGAAAATCAATACCAAACGGAGTCCAATCGCGACGAAACTTTTTGGAGATTTTTTCTGGACCAGAAGACACCCAATGGGCCAAACAACTGCCGGAGAGGTGGGCTGTGGAGAGCACAACCCACCAAGGCGCGCCAGGGGGGGCCCCGGCACGCCCTGATGGGTTGTGCCCTCCACGGGGCCCCTCTCCACCGCCTCCGATGCCTATAAATTCCCAAATATTTGGAAACCCCCAAAAATAACCCTAGACTCTCCGCTCCGCCGCCGCAACTCTCTGTATCGACGAAAAACCAATCTGGAGGCGTTCGAGTACCCTGCCGGAGAGGCGAATCCATCTCCGGTGGCCATCTTCATCATCCCGGGGGAGGCCATGATGTGGAGGGAGTAGTCCATCCTTGGGGCTGAGGGTATGTACCAGTAGCTATGTGTTCAATCCCTCTCTCTCGTGTTCTTGAGATGTCATGATCTTGATGTATCACGGGCTTTGTTAATATAGTTGGATCATATGGTGTGTTTCCCTTACTATCATGTTGTGATGAATTGAATCTTTCCCTTTGAGATATCGTTATGTTGGATTGAATATTGGATTTGAGAACACTTGATATATGTCTTGCATATGGATACCCGTGGTGACAATGGGGTGTTCTATTGATTCACTTGATGTATGTTTTGGTACTCAACTTGCGGATTCCCAAGGTGACATTGGGGTAATCTATGCATAGGGGTTGATACACGTTCTTGTCCTACTTTCTCCGATAGAAATCTTGGGGCACTCTTTGAGGTTCTTTGTGTGGATTGAGTATTATGAATCTGAAATTGTTTGATGCGTATCGTATAATTAACTCATGAATACTTGTGGTGACATTGGAGTATCTAGGTGACATTAGAGTTGGTTGATGCGTATCATATGGTGTTATTCTAGTACGAACTCTTAGATAGATCGAACGGAAAGAATAACTTGATGTTACCTTAGTACGAACTCTTCAATAGATCGATCGGAAAGAATAACTTTAAGGTGGTTTCATACCCTACAAACAATTTCTTCTTATGTTCTCCGCTAGATAAGAAATTTGGAGTGATTCTTCATTGCACGTTGAGGGATGGTTATGTGATCCAATTATATTAGCATTGTTGAGAGATTGCACTAGCGAAAGTACGGACCCTAGGCCTTATTTTCAAGCATTGCAATACCGTTTGTGCTCACTTTTGTTACTTGCTACCTTGCTGTTTTTATATTTTCAGATTACAAAAACCTATATCAACCATCCATATTGCACTTGTATCACCATCTCTTCGCCGAACTAGTGCACCTATACAATTTGCCATTGTATTGGGTGTGTTGGGGACACAAGAGATTTCTTGTATTTGATTGCAGGATTGTTTGAGAGAGACCATCTTCATCCTACACCTCCCACGGATTGATAAACCTTAGGTCATCCACTTGAGGGAAAATTTCTACTGTCCTACAAAACTCTGCGCTTGGAGGCCCAACAAAGTCTACAAGAAGAAAGTTGCATAGTATACATCAAGCTCTTTTCTGGCGCCGTTGCCGGGGAGGTGAGTGCTTGAAGGTATATCTTTAGATCTTGCAATTAAATCTTTTAGCTTCTTTGTTTTCACTAGTTTGGTTTTATAAAAAAAACTACAAAAAATGGAGTTTATGTTGCATCAATTGGTTCGTCTTTTTAATGTCTTTCGTGAAAATGATGGTTTGGAAAATTGTGCTCAATTGGTAGAGGAAGAATTTATGAAAATACTTAATGAGAATTCCTTGAATGCTGGGCATGATTGCAATATTGCTAGTATGAATTCTCTGAATATCCATGATGCTAATGATATGCAAAGACACAAGCTTGGGGATGCTATGTTTGATGAAGATGATATTTTTAGTCCCCCAAGTTTTGATGAGCAAATTTGTTATGATAATGACATGCCTACTATCTATGATGATTATGATGATGACATGTATGCTATAAAGAGTGATAGTAACCATGAAACTTGTCATCATGATTTTAATATTCAAAGTGGTTATGTCAATCAAGTATCTCATGATAGTTATTTTGTTGAGTTTGCTCTCACTATTATGAATGAGAAGAAAATTGCTTATGTGCAGAGTGACAAATTTTCTATGCTTGTGGATCATGAAGATAATGCTTTATGTGATAGTTATGTTGTGAAATTCCTTCATGATGCTACTGAAAATTATTATGAGGGAGGAACATATGCTTGTAGGAATTGCAATAATATCAAGTGTCCTCTCTATGTGTTCAAAGTTTTGAAGTTATGCTTGTTTTGCCTTCCTATGCTAGTTGATTCTTGCTCCCATAAATTGTTTGCTCACAAAATCCCTATGCATAGGAAGTGGGTTAGACTTAAATATGCTTGTCATGAGATTCATGATGCTCTTTTGCATGTTTCAATTATTATTCCTATGTCAGCATCATTGAAATCATCATGCCTAGCTAAAAGGCATTCAAGAAAAGCGCTTGTTGGGAGACAACCCAACACTTTTACTTTCTGTTTTTTGTGTGTTCACATGATTAAGCTACTTTAGTAATCATGTTTTGTTCCTTTTATTTCAATAAAGTTCCAAGTAAAGCCTTTGGGATGACTCACAAGATGAGTAGAATTGATGCTGATCCAAAACAGAAACTTTTGACTCCAGTACAGGAATTTTCATTTTTTACTGGAGCATTATAATGATCTGAAATTTTTACACAGTGTTGATATACAAATTATTAAGGTCTTAATAAATTTTCAGAATTTTTAGAGACAGGGAAGTATGCTTACACTACATATCTTCACAGACTGTTCTGTTTTTGACAGATTCTGTTTTGCATGCATAGTTTGCTTGTTTTAGTGTTCCCATAGCTTATATTCAGTGATATAAATTATGGGAATGATAGAATACAGTAGGTATCATGTGGGAACAATTATTAATCTTGTCTTGACAGTACCTAAGTGAATGATTTATCTTTATTACACTAACCCTTCTCACGAAGTTCCGTTAAGTTTTGTGTGATTGAAGTTTTCAAGTTTTGGGTGAGACACCGATATGAGGAGAATAAGGAATTACAAGAACCTAAGCTTGGGGATGCCCAAGGCACCCCGAAGGTAATATCCATGGAAGACTCAAGCGCCTAAGCTTGGGGATGCCTCGGAAGGCATCCCCTCTTCCGTCTCCAACATTATCGGTATATCTTACTTAGAGCTATATTTTTATTCGTCACATAATATGAGTTTTGCTTGGAGCGTCATTTTATTTTGTTGATCTCTGTTAGGTATTATTTATAATCTTGTTTTTCAATAAAAAGTTCCAAGAATTGTCTTAGGATGCTTGCATTGCATGTTTTGATGTGTGCTGTGTAAAAACAGAAACTTTTGCTGTAGTGTTTGAATTTTCATATTTTACTGGAACGTGGAAAGTTTCTGAAATTTTTACACACTGTTGTCATATAAATTATTTAGCATGTCCTAAATTTTCATATTTTTTTTGAGTTACAGAAGTACACTGTTTTCATAAATTGCTACAGACTGTTCTGTTTGGACAGATTGCTGTCATAGTTTCGTTATCTACCTATCCTATAGTTTCCATAGCCTATGTTGGTAGATATAAATTGTGGAAATGATAGTAAAAATTAGATTATGTTTGAAATTATTATGCAACTTGTCTTGGCAGTACATAAAGAGTTGATTTATTATTATGTGTACTAACCTATCTCACGAGTTCTTTTCGAGTTTTGTGTGGATGAAGTTTTTGAGAATAGGTGAAACCATGATATGAGAGGATTGAACGAGATACAAAAGCTCAAGCAAGGGGATGCCCAAGGCACCCCAAGTAAATATTTCAAGAAGTCTCAATCATCTAAGCTTGGGGATGCTATGCATCCCACCTCTCTTCGTCAACTATCGGTTAGCCTATGTTGAGCCTAAGTTTTTATTCGTTCACATGATGCGTGCTATTCTTGGAGTTCTATTTTTGTTTAGTTTGCTGTTTGAATAAAATACTCAGATCTGAAAATCTTTATTGAGAGAGAAAGTCCTCACATAGCTACTTAATTGTTTGACTACTCATTGATCTTCACTTATATCTTTTGAGAGTAGCTTGTCATTTGCTCATGTGCTTCACTTAAATTTGTTTGAGCTTGCCAAAAAGCAATGGCAATATATGAAACTAGTCCCAAAGTGATAGATATCCAAGGAGGATATAATAAAAACTTTCATGAAGATCATTGGACAAATTAAACTTGATTCTTTGTAATAGTTTTGAAACTTGATGATAGTAATATGTGAGTCATGTTAGTGAGTAATTATGCTTAGTAGGAATATTGGTGTTAAGGTTTGTGATTCCCTATGCATGCACGAAAGTCAATAGTTATGCAATGAAGTTACATCCTACTTGTGGTGCATTATTCGGTGTTAGTTATATTCAATGCTCACTTATGTGAATTTTTGTTTCTTGGTTTGGTTGCTTCCCAATCTATTTGCAAGCCTTCATTTGTACTAAGTAGAAATACTACTTGTGCATCCAAAATCCTTAAACCAAGTTTGCCTTATGAGTCCACCATACCTACCTATATGCGGAATTTCCATGCCGTTCCAAGCAAATTTGTATGTGCCATCTCTAAATTTTCAAAATAAATTTTCTGTTTTGTGTGCCCGTACCGTTCATGAAACGGTGGGGAGTGTCCAATATTTTTCCATGCTAGATGTGTTAATCTCAAGATGAGTGTTTATTCACTTGTCATTGCACGAGAGTGCGGCGGTAATAGGGATGCCCATTCCCGAAATGAAAAAGAAAAATATATTTATTTTATGTTGTCAAATAATAAATTCCTTGGAAAGTGTTGGTATGGAAGGCAACCGTGGATACGTCCCACCATGGAAAGTGAAAGTTTGGTGGAAAAAGGAAAAAACTTTATTTTCTGTTTGGGAACTGCCTATGATATATCTAGCATGGAAAGTAGTGAGCTACTTTGTCGTTTTCGTTGACAGGAAAAGCATGCCACCCAAAATATTTTTTTCTCTCTCAATTTAAACCTTGAGCTCTGGCACCTCTACAAATCCCTACTTCCCTCTACGAAGGGCTTATCTTTTTTACTTTATGCATTTTTATTTTTGCTTTGAGTCTCCATCTTCTCTTATAAGCACCAACTAGGGGGCACTATGATCGTACTTGAGCATTGGGCATAGTTAATATTTGAGTGTGTTTCATGAATGGATCAATGATTGAGCATGATGGGCTAGGGATAGCTTTCTTTAGTGGTTATATTTTGAAAGAAATGGTTGCTTGTTGACATGCTTGAGTATTGGAGTCATTATGTTAAAACTAGACTATTGCATTGAATCATTATAAGTCCAAATGTCCATGCAATACAAAAGAAAAGAATGTGATGAACATGTTAGGCAGCATTCCACATCAAAAATTCTGTTTTTATCATTCACCTACTCGAGGATGACTAGGAATTAAGCTTGGGGATGCTGATACGTCTCCAACGTACCTATAATTTTTGCTTGTTCCATGCTGTTATATTATCATTCTTGGATGTATTACAATCATTTTATAACAACTTTATATCATTTTTTGGGACTAACCTATTGACATAGTGCCAAAGTGACAGTTCCTGCTTTTGCTTGTTTTTTTTCTTCGTAGAAAATCAATAGCCAATGGAGTCCAATCGCGATGAAACTTTTTGGAGATTTTTTCTGGACAAGAAGACACCCAGTGGGCCAAACAACTGCCAGAGAGGTGGGCTGTGGAGAGCACAACCCACTAGGGCGCGCTAGGGGGGGCTCGGCGCGCCCTGATGGGTTGTGCCCTCCACGGGACCCCTCTCCACCGCCTCCGATGCCTATAAATTCCCAAATATTCGGAAACCCCCAAAAATAACCCTAGACTCTCGGCTCCGCCGCCGCAACTCTCTGTATCGACAAAAAACCAATCTGGAGGCGTTCCAGTACCCTGCCGGAGAGGGGATTCCATCTCCGGTGGCCATCTTCATCATCCCGGCGGAGGCCATGACGAGGAGGGAGTTGTCCACCCTCGGGGCTGAGGGTATGTACCAGTAGCTATGTGTTCAATCCCTCTTTCTCGTGTTCTTGAGATGTCATGATCTTGATGTATTACGGGCTTTGTTAATATAGTTGGATCATATGGTGTGTTTCCCTTACTATCATGTTGTGATGAATTGAATCTTTCCCTTTGAGATATCGTTATGTTGGATTGAATATTGGATTTGAGAACACTTGATATATGTCTTGCATATGGATACCCGTGGTGACAATGGGGTGTTCTATTGATTCACTTGATGTATGTTTTGGTACTCAACTTGCGGATTCCCGAGGTGACATTGGGGTAATCTATGCACAGGGGTTGATACAGGTTCTTGTCCTACTTTCTCCGATAGAAATCTTGGGGCACTCTTTGAGGTTCTTTGTGTGGATTGAGTATTATGAATCTGAAATTGTTTCGCATAATTAACTCATGGATACTTGTGGTGACATTGGAGTATCTAGGTGACATTAGAGTTGGTTGATGCGTATCATATGGTGTTATTCTAGTACGAACTCTTAGATAGATCGAACGGAAAGGATAACTTGATGTTACCTTAGTACGAACTCTTGAATAGATTGATCGGAAAGAATAACTTTAAGGTGGTTTCGTAACCTACAAACAATTTCTTCTTATGTTCTCCGCTAGATAAGAACTTTGGAGTGATTCTTCGTTGCACGTTGAGGGATGGTTATGTGATCCAATTATATTAGCATTGTTGAGAGATTGCACTAGCGAAAGTACAGACCCTAGGCCTTGTTTTCAAGCATTGCAATACGGTTTGTGCTCACATTTGTTACTTGCTACCTTGCTGTTTTTATATTTTCAGATTACAAAAACCTATATCTACCATCCATATTGCACTTGTATCACCATCTCTTCGCCGAACTAGTGCACCTACACAATTTGCCATTGTATTGGGTGTGTTGGGGACACAAGAGATTTCTTGTATTTGATTGCAGGGTTGTTTGAGAGAGACCATCTTCATCCTACACCTCCCACGGATTGATAAACCTTAGGTCATCCACTTGAGGGAAAATTTCTACTGTCCTACAAAACTCTGCGCTTGGAGGCCCAACAAAGTCTACAAGAAGAAAGTTGCGTAGTAGACATCAAGCTCTTTTCTGGCGCCGTTGCCGGGGAGGTGAGTGCTTGAATGTATATCTTTAGATCTTGCAATTAAATCTTTTAGTTTCTTGTTTTTCACTAGTTTGGTTTTATAAAAGAAAACTACAAAAAATGGAGTTTATGTTGCATCAATTGGTTCGTCTTTTTAATGTCTTTCGTGAAAATGATGGTTTGGAAAATTGTGCTCAATTGGTAGAGGAAGAATTTATGAAAATACTTAATGAGAATTCCTTGAATGATGAGCATGATTGCAATATTGCTATTATGAATTCTCTGAATATCCATGATGCTAATGATATGCAAAGCCACAAGCTTGGGGATGCTATGTTTGATGAAGATGATATTTTTAGTCCCCCAAGTTTTGATGAGCAAATTTGTTATGATAATGACATGCCTACTATCTATGATGATTATGATGATGACATGTATGCTATAAAGAGTGATAGTAACCATGAAACTTGTCATCATGATTTTAATATTCAAAGTGTTTATGTCAATCAAGTATCTCATGATAGTTATTTTGTTGAGTTTGCTCCCACTATTATGAATGAGAAGAAAATTGCTTATGTGGAGAGTGACAAATTTTCTATGCTTGTGGATCATGAGGATAATGCTTTATGTGATAGTTATGTTGTGAAATTCCTTCATGATGCTACTGAAAATTATTATGAGGGAGGAACATATGCTTGTAGGAATTGCAATAATATCAAGTTTCCTCTCTATGTGTTCAAAGTTCTGAAGTTATGCTTGTTTTGCCTTCCTATGCTAGTTGATTCTTGCTCCCATAAATTGTTTGCTCACAAAATACCTATGCATAGGAAGTGGGTTAGACTTAAATGTGCTTGTCATGAGATTCATGATGCTCTTTTGCATGTTTCAATTATTATTCCTATGCCAGCATCATTGAAATCATCATGCCTAGCTAAAAGGCATTCAAGAAAAGCGCTTGTTGGGAGACAACCCAACACTTTTACTTTCTGTTTTTGTGTGTTCACATGATTAAGCTACTTTAGTAATCATGTTTTGTTCCTTTTATTTCAATAAAGTTCCAAGTAAAGCCTTTGGGATGACTCACAAGATGAGTAGAATTGATGCTGATCCAAAACAGAAACTTTTGACTCTACTACAGGAATTTTCATTTTTTACTGGAGGGTGATAATGATCTAAAATTTTTACACAGTGTTGATATACAAATTCTTCAGGTCTTACTAAATTTTCAGAATTTTTAGAGACAGGGAAGTATGGTGACACTACATATCTTCACAGACTGTTCTGTTTTTGACAGATTCTGTTTTGCATGCATAGTTTGCTTGTTTTAGTGTTCCCATAGCTTATATTTAGTGATATAAATTATGGGAATGATAGAATACAGTAGGTATCATGTGGGAACAATTATTAATCTTGTCTTGACAGTACCTAAGTGAATGATTTATCTTTATTACACTAACCCTTCTCACGAAGTTCCGGGTGGACGAGGACGCCGAGTCCAGCGCGCGCAACCTTCTGGATAGCGCACTGACGCGCGTATTCTCCAACTTGCACCTCCACGCCCCTGTGCTCGACCTCTCCCGCGCGATGGAGCTGGTGCCCGAAGAGCTCCGGAGGCCCCTTAGGGACGAGGTGCGCGAGCACGTGGAGTCCCTGGCCGAGCGGTTTGTCCAGGCGGCGTCCTCCGAGGAAGGCGACAGCTCCGGAGCCGAGACCTTCAAGAGCCGCGACGAAGACAGCGCCTCCTCTGCCTGAGCTCTGCTTTCTTCATTCCTGTTGCATCAAGAACCATTTTGCCCCTGGGGGGGGGGGGGGGCTGATACGTCTCCAACGTACCTATAATTTTTGTTTGTTCCATGTTGTTATATTATCATTCTTGGATGTTTTACAATCATTTTATAACAACTTTATATCATTTTTTGGGACTAACCTATTGACATAGTGCCAAAGTGCCAGCTGCTGTTTTTGCTTGTTTTTTTACTTCGCAGAAAATCAATACCAAACGGAGTCCAATCGCGACGAAACTTTTTGGAGATTTTTTCTGGACCAGAAGACACCCAGTGGGCCAAACAACTACCGGAGAGGTGGGCTGTGGAGAGCACAACCCACCAGGGCGTGCCAGGGGGGCCTCGGCACGCCCTGATGGGTTGTGCCCTCCACGGGGCCCCTCTCCACCGCCTCCGATGCCTATAAATTCCCAAATATTTTGAAACCCCCAAAAATAACCCTAGACTCTCCGCTCCACCGCCGCAACTCTCTGTATCGACGAAAAACCAATCTGGAGGAGTTCGAGTACCCTGCCGGAGAGGGGAATCCACCTCCGGTGGCCATCTTCATCATCCCGGGGGAGGCCATGATGTGGAGGGAGTAGTCCACCCTCGGGGCTGAGGGTATGTACCAGTAGCTATGTGTTCAATCCCTCTCTCTCGTGTTCTTGAGATGTCATGATCTTGATGTATCACGGGCTTTGTTAATATAGTTGGATCATATGGTGTGTTTCCCTTAATATCATGTTGTGATGAATTGAATCTTTCCCTTTGAGATATCGTTATGTTGGATTGAATATTGGATTTGAGAACACTTGATATATGTCTTGCATACAGATACCAGTGGTGACAATGGGGTGTTCTATTGATTCACTTGATGTATGTTTTGGTACTAAACTTGCTGATTCCCGAGGTGACATTGGGGTAATCTATGCATAGGGGTTGATACACGTTCTTGTCCTACTTTCTCCGATAGAAATCTTGGGGCACTCTTTGAGGTTCTTTGTGTGGATTGAGTATTATGAATCTGAAATTGTTTGATGCGTATCGTATAATTAACTCATGGATACTTGTGGTGACATTGGAGTATCTAGGTGACATTAGAGTTGGTTGATGCGTATCATATGGTGTTATTCTAGTACGAACTCTTAGATAGATCGAACGGAAAGGATAACTTGATGTTACCTTAGTACGAACTCTTGAATAGATCGATCGGAAAGAATAACTTTAAGGTGGTTTCGTACCCTACAAACAATTTCTTCTTATGTTCTCCGCTAGATAAGAACTTTGGAGTGATTCTTCGTTGCACGTTGAGGGATGGTTATGTGATCCAATTATATTAGCATTGTTGAGAGATTGCACTAGCGAAAGTACGGACCCTAGGCCTTGTTTTCAAGCATTGCAATACCGTTTGTGCTCACTTTTGTTACTTGCTACCTTGCTGTTTTATATTTTCAGATTACAAAAACCTATATCTACCATCCATATTGCACTTGTATCACCATCTCTTCGCCGAACTAGTGCACCTACACAATTTGCCATTGTATTGGGTGTGTTGGGGACACAAGAGATTTCTTGTATTTGATTGCAGGGTTGTTTGAGAGAGACCATCTTCATCCTACACCTCCCACGGATTGATAAACCTTAGGTCATCCACTTGAGGGAAAATTGCTACTGTCGTACAAAACTCTGCGCTTGGAGGCCCAACAATGTCTACAAGAAGAAAGTTGCGTAGTAGACATCATGGGCGTTTAACATTTGTGTTATACCTTTGCTTTTGAGTAGTAGTCACCTGCTGTGCCCGAAACGTCCTCATTCCGTCTGCGAGGTTTTTCGTTTTCCTTCTCCTTGTACTCGTACTTGATTCGCCAGGAGCGCCGATCAGCTCCTGGCGATGGCTGCCCGCTCGAACCTCGAGAGGCTGACGTCCTGAGGTGGTTCGGGCCGCGCCTGCGCCGGGCTCTCGGGGACGGCGCCTCAAGAGCCCGACTGTCCCTCTTCTGCGTCGTCTACCTTTCTTGTAGCGCTGTGCCGGCCCCGCGAGCGCACGCGGGAGGGGTCATCTCCTTCATGTTCGGGCGCCGGAGCCAAGCCTTAGGAGTGGCGATCCTCGGGAGGCCGTCTTTTGCTTTTACTTCCTGTGGCGGGTTCCCTTGTCGCGGGGTGCAGCCGGGGCATCGGGGCAGCTTGGAGGTCTTGCCGAGGGGGCCTCTTCCTTGCGGACCAGGCAGCTTTGCAGCTTCGAGAGGCGTCCTCGGGGCCCCGCTTTTCGCGAGGGTGCTGAAAAGTGCTTTACGTAGAGTTAGAATTTCTTGATAACGAGCCGAATCATGACTTCCCTTCCCCTGGTCATCTCCCTTCCAGCGACCATTTTGCCTGGAGCCCCTGAGCGAGGGCCCATCGCTGCTGGTATGTCGGGTCGCAATGCTTGGCATGGCCAGGGGATGAGCGCTCCTGAGGCCGGGGGCCTGAGGCAACATGCGCCTGCCGGCCTGTGCTTGTAGTGACTTCATTTGAATTCTGCGTTTTCCTCTTTGCGCCCCGTTTCCTTCCTGCTCGCTTTCGTGCTCTGCGTGGGTAGGGCCCAATCCCGCGCATACCTCGACCGCCGTTGGGGCGTCCGGATCACCAGGACGAGACCAAGCGGCAAGGTGCTACGTGACTAGTGCGGCCCCTGGGTCGCGATGCCTAGGGGTCCCCCTTGACGTGCGAGCAGCGGGAGCCTGAGGCGACATGCGCCTGCCGGCTCACTCAAGAGCGTCGTGCGAGGATTAGAGCACCAAAGCTTTGGCGAGCACACCGTGCCCAGCCCTCACTCGCGGGGCATGAGAGAGAGAGAACTGGTAGGTGCTAAGCTTTTAAAGCCAAGATTGCAAAACGGGGAACACTGCAAAGGAGAAAAACCCCCATCCCTTTTTCAAACAAAGACGCGAAAGCTTCATGTTCCATTCAAAAAGACGGCAAATTCGGTTTACAAAAGAGAGCAAAGAACAGCCGCGTCCGACACCTAATAGCTAGTCTTCGTCTTCCCCCAGCACAGAGCATAGTGCTTCCACCTTGCGTGGGCATAGTCATTGGAGGACCGTGTCGCCCGCCAGCGCGGAGCATGGGGCTTCCACTTGGACGTGGGTGGGGGCCCCTCCGCGTCCTCGGGGCCCCCGGGCATATACAGCCCACTCATTATTATGTGAGAGTGTCACGGTTGTAGATAGCTGGGCGAACACCCAAGCACAAGGCTCAGGGGTTCCCAACTCAATTCCTGAGTCACCCAGCGCCTTTCGGCACGGTTGCGCACTCCTAGGGCCCAAAAATGGGTGCATTGCTCCCCACGTGACCGCGGGATTGCGCTCCCGCGGCCCAAACATGAGCGCAATGCATCCCGCATGACCGTAGGAGTATTGTGTCGATGTAGCCGCCTCGGGAGGCGCCAGGGCACCTGCCAAGCCGCAGCCCGAAGGCCTCGTGGGGCCTTGCCTCCTGAGGATTGTGCCGGCGCCCCCCGAGCCGTGGGGCGCGTGGGGCCCCCCGGAGCATGACACGATTGGCGCGGAGCCACCGCGGCGCTTGCCGCACGTGGCCCGCGCCTCTCGCATCCTGCCGACCACCTGGGCGACGATTCCTGTGACCCGGGCGTCCGGCACCGCGTTCCCTGCTCGCGAGGGCGCCGTCTTGCGACGGCCCCCACACGCCCCTGGGCGACCTCTTCGTTGCGTCGACCGAGCCAGGTGCTTCTGCGGCGGAAGCCCCCGGGCTCGACCTAAAGAGGGGCGCCAGGAGTGGCCCCTACGCCGAGGGGGTGGAGGTGCCTGCGGCGAGCGCGAGGCTCGCGGCGCCAATGCCTGCCACGGCGCTGCTCGGAACATACGCTTCCACGCGAGGGCCTTGGTCTCCCTCTGGCCCTTCACCGCGTGCCTCATAGTTGAAGCTTCCCCCAGGCAATAGGGCGACGCCGTCGTGGGCACGCGGCCCGTGAACCCGCCTGCGCTGAGCTTCTGCCTGAAGTTGGCCGGCTCTGCCGCCGCCGCGAGGTTGGTCGTGTCTGTCTTGGCGAAGGTTGTTGTCGTGGGTATCCTCCGCGCCTCCGCCTTGATGGCCTCCAGGTTCGGCGGCTTGTGCTGCCCGGTCCCTGTGTCGGTTGGCGCGCCCACACTCAGAAGGCCCGGGCGGTCGGTGATCCGCCGAGTCATAGGCGCGCGGGTTGTGGCGAGCGCGGAGCATCCCGTGCCCCCCTTCGTGCGTGCCTTCGCGGGCTCAGGCGGCGGCCCGAATCCGGTCACCGGGAACCTAAGGAGAATGAGTACAGCCTGGGTCGTACCTTGCTCAGGCTCCTTGGGTTGGGGGCCGGGCGCGTCGTCGTGCAGTGGTGGAAACGGCTCGCTGGCCGAACCCCCCACTCCCTACACCGGAGGTCGGAGGGGGAGGTACGGAACCAAGGCCCTTCTCGCGACAGCGACAAGCTCGGTGATGTGGTCGGCCCAGGCATCGTAGCCTCCGTGCATCGGGCGATGGCGAAGCAGCTCGCTTGCCATGAGTAGTGCGTCCCATGCATTCAGGTCTCTCACGTGGGCACAGGCTGAGGAGGACCCTGCGGAAGGTACGGTAGGGCGGGCGCTCCGCCGCAGAGGGGGGCGCGCGTGGCCTGGCGGCGCATGGGTGGCACGAGCGGTGACAGTGGTGGCGACGACACTGGTGGCTTGGTAACGGCCGTCCAGCACCGAGCCCCCAATGCGCGCGCTTTGAGAGCCGGACATGGGGTTGATGAAGCGGGAGTCGTCGGAACCGAAGGTCGTCGGCGCACCCCCTACCTGGCGCGCCAAATGTCGGAATTAGGGCTCCGCGGACCCAAGAAAAGTTCGAACACAGGGGTGCGCTTGCCCTTCGGTCCCGTTCGACTTGCAGCTACAAAATCCCGCCTCGCGAAAGAGGAAGAGTGCGCAAAAAGTTGAACACAACGATTTATCCAGGTTCGGGCCACCTTGCGGTGTAAAACCCTACTCCTGCTTTTGGTGGATTGGCCTCACGAGGAGGTTTGGTGATGAACTTGTACAATGGTAAGCAACCTCACGAGGGCTCTTGGGTCAGGGTCAATTCCATCCTCCTCTACGGTGGAGGCCAGTCCCTATTTATAGCGGCCCGAGTCCTCTTCCCTCGTCGCATTGGCAGGAAGGGATCCCACAACGGCCAAATTTGAAAGGGGACAGGAGATACAACTTATCCTAACTAAAGTTGGTCTTCGCCTGCAAAGCAGCTGGTCATGACGCAGTGGTGGGCTCGGCGATAACATTCATCCTGCCGAGCTTGTGGTCTTGGTCTTGTTGCGCCGAAGTGGAAACTTTTGGGGGATCCCTTGGGAACCCGCGTACGTCCTTGCCTCCCTAGCACAAGAGGAAACTGTCCCCTCTGCTCCCGCTGGCGCCCGCCTGGCCTTGGTCGTCATCTCTCACGTCATCCCAGCCTCCTGAGGCTGGGCACTTGCATAGGAATCTCCGCTCCTCGGAAGGCAGCCTGGGGAGGCCGCTCCTCTTGAGGTCTTGGTGTTTTCCTCCTCGCGAGGCTGGGGCCCTCGCGAGAGCCTTGTCTTGAGTGGTTTGCCGCCAGGCCGCATCGGGCCGCTGTGGTGGGCCACGCGCTGGGCCGCAGGCAGGCAGGTCTGGGTACCCCCGAACCCAGAACGCCGACACAAGGTATCCTCCCTATCTCGTCTCCCTACGAGAGAGCGCACATGAGACCACATATTCACCACATCAATACACCACTATAGATCCTCTCTCGTCTTCCTACGAGAAGCCATCCATAGCACTCACATTTATCTGGAGCATTTTAGAGTATCCATTTAATGTTATCTATGAACAATGCAAGTCTCCAAGTAGTCCATTTCCGCGGACGCGGCTATTCAAATAGATAGTTTACCCTGCAGGGTTGTACTTCGTCACACATGCTCTCGCCACTTATCGCCATGTGCACGTAAAAAGGCACCTCGGCAACCTTCAAGCGGAAGCCCAGCGAGGGAGTCGGCCACGGACGTTAACTTACAACGACTCTAGCCCAAGGCAGTCGCCTAACTGAGTTGGTTACCACAATCAAGAATCCGGCCGTGTTTCACGATTCGGACTCAGAAGTTGTGTGCAGGGCCCCAAGCCGGTCCCGGTTGGGCCGTTCATTCACTTCGTAGGCCCGGCCACATTCTATCAACGTTTCAAACTACTGCGACTCCTGGGAGGAGAACAGGGTAGGTTAATAGGCCGAGAGGGTCCATTGGTTTCGTGCCCAATGTGCGGTAGAAGCTAGTCTTGGAACACAAACACGGAACTCAGTTCCTATGAGCGGTTTCAATGAGACAACCCACCATGTACTCCTACATGGCCTCTCATCGCTACCTTTACCAAAACAGGTTCAACACTTAACTCTCATCATCAGAACACATCCATTTCACTCCGGTTCATCACCCAGATGAATTAGACCTGACACAACTCTAAGCATAGCAAGCATAACAAGGTAATGGCACAACATGGCTCAAACATCTACCAGGTATGCTAGGTTGCTTTGTTCAGCTAGTTGTTGTGACAAAGAAAGGTCATGAAGAGGAATGGGTTCATCTACCGAAACACCAGTAACAGTTGAATCATGTTGTCCTAATGCATTGAAATGAGGGAAAGAGCGATAGAGTAGGGTTGTATCGAAATGTTCAAGGGGGGGTTGCTTGCCTGAAGAACATGGCTGATCTTCGATGTCGTCGATAACTACGTCTCGCAAGTCTATCGACAAGATCAAACAAGGTACAAATTAAGCACGGAAAATGCTTCACACTTATGCATGATAATGACATGTTAACATGTTGCTGGTTTGAGATGAAACCACTATCCACAATTAAATGAAGTTCATGTGGCCTATTGTAGGATCGGAAGTATGTCTAGAGGGGGGGTGATAAGACTACTTGAGCAAATAAATATTCTACCTTTTCCCAATTTTAAGTGTTGGCAGATTTTGGCAATGATAGCAATTCAAGTACACCCTACACATGCATGTCTAAGAGTATATCAGCGGAAAGTAACAACAAGCATATGTAGTAGAGGGTAGGAAGGAAGATCAAACGCAATTTGAAGACACGAAGATTTTTCCCGTGGTTCCGATAGGTGGTGCTATCGTACGTCCACGTTTATGGAGTCTTCAACCCATGGAGGGTAACGGTCGGGAGAGTCCACGGAGGGCTCCACCCATAAGGGTCCACGAAGTAGCAACCTTGACTATTCCATAACGGCTTCCGTCCACGAAGGACTAGCCTCACTATGGGTATATCTTCATGAAGTAGGCGATCTCCTTGCCCGTACAAACTTCTTGGTTCAACTCCACAACACGAAGTAGGAGGCTCCCAAGCGACACCTAACCAAACTAGGAGGAACCACCCTCCAAAAGGTAATAGGCTCGGTAATATCGGTGAACTACTTGCTCTTGTGCTTCAAGATGATAGACTCCTCAACACACAATCACTCTCTCATAGATTTGGCTATGGTGGAAGAGATTGATTTGGTGGAAAGCAACTTGGGGAGGCTAGAGATGAAGATACATATGGTAGGAATGGAATAGCTTGATCTCAACACATGAGTAGGTGGCTCTCTCTCAGAAAATTGGATGGGGCAAGTATGGAATAGTTCTGAGTGCTTCTCTTTCAAGTGGGTGGTGGTAAAGGGGTATATATAGGCATCCCCAAAAATCCAACCGTTACACCTAAAGTGACCAACTCGGTGACACCGAAGTGTAAAACTCGATGGTACCGAAGTGGCCAAAAGGAAGTAACTTTTGAATCTTGGTGAGACCGATACATAACTCTCGGTGGTACCGATAAGATGACCAACGGTCAGATTGCACAACTCGGTGAGACCGATTCTCAAATTTCGGTGGTACCAATTCTTGACAACGGCTAGCCAGAGAGTTGGTCCAAAAACTCGGTGAGACCAATTCACAAAACTCGATGGTACCGATTCTTGAGAATGGCTAACCAGGAAGTTGGTCCAAATCTCGGTGAGACCGATTGGCAAAACTCGGTGGTACCAATGCTTGGGAATGGCTAACCAGAAAGTTGGCAACTGAACTCGGTGGCACCGAAGTGGAAATCGGCTGCACCGACGGGCTAGGGTTTGGCTTATGATCTGTCTAGGGTTGGAATCTTGGTGAGACCGAATAGGAATTGTTGGTCTTACCGATTTGAGTGGTAGGGTTCTAGACAGAGTATTTGTGGAAGAGCTTGTGGGTGTTTTTGGTGACTATCACTTGTGCACATGGAGCATCTTGTTCACCAACAGTACCTTACCCCCTTTTAATAGTATTGGCTTTCCTATGGACTCAAAGTGATTTCTCACAAAGTAAAATGTAGTGTCCTCTTGCTTGAAGCTTTGCCAATCCATTTCCTTGCATCTTGGGGTTTCTCCACAATCCTTTTGCCAACCCATCATTGAAATTTTCCTGAAATGTACTTAGTGGAAACATTAGTTCAATGATATATATGTTGTTAATAATTACCAAAACCACCAAGGGAGAAAATGTGCTTTCAATCTCCCCCTTTTTGGTAATTGATGACAGCATATAGATCAAAGCTTCGACATATGATATAATCAATGAATATAATCATCGCTTTGAGAAGATTGTGATAAGCAAGAGCTCCCCCTAAATTTGTACATTATTTTGAATTTGCGTTTGAATGCAAATGTACAATCGATTAGGTCCATGGGGCACTCTTTCATGTCACATACAACTTGGTGGTGTGCAAGAATAATAAGAATGAGTATCATAGCACAACACAATCAAGTAAAAGTGAATGATCATCTCATAAGCATCACAAGGATAGGAAATAGTAGCAATACACATCAAGTGTATGATCAAGCACCAACAAAGTTTAACACAAACAAACCAATCAAAAGATATCAATGTTTTGAAAAGCAATGAAAAGCAACGCTCTCTCTCTCGAAGCCTAAAGATCTATATACATCTTCTCCCCCTTTGGCAACAAGTTACCAAAAAGTTCAAAGGTATATAACTAAGCGCTCTTCTGGGGCTGATCTCCTCCGGTGGCTGATGAAGGAGTCGAGAGAACGGCATCAGTGAAGATGTCTGCAGACGTCATGGACGGAGTCGGAGTAGCAACTGGAGGTGTTGGAGGAGCTGAAGGAGCTGCGGCAGGTGTTGATGAAGAAGGTCTAGACTCTGGAACTGGCACTGTAGCAGATCTGGGCTGAGTCCTGAACTGAGTGGCTGTCCGGAGAGGTGGACTATCCTCATCATCATCAGTAGTGTGGGGACTGGGCACGCCATCAACTTCCTTCTTGAGCTCATTCACAGTCACTGTGAGCTCATCCACCTTGTTGTTGAGATTATGAAATTTGGTCTCAACAATCCTAGAGAGGCTCTCCTGGTTCTTCAATATGTTCCCGATGTCCTTCAGCATGCTGAGCATAGAGCTAAGTAGAAGATCCATCTGCTCACTCCTAGTCTTTGGCACCTGAGAACTAGAGTCTCTGGCTGCCTGTGCCTGTGCCTGTGCTGTAGCTGAGGTGGGATGATCTGGGTCCATCACCACAACGTTGTATTCTAGCTCTGGCAAAAGTGGCAAATGTGGTCGGTCAAGTGCAAATATGTGCTTCTCCAACTTGGAGTTGATGAGCATCTGGATATAGGGTGCATAGCAACATGAGCGCTTCTGATCAGCAGCAACCCTCTTCACAGTCTCCACAATCAGATCCATCACCCTGAATCTCGTATGTTGATCTAGATGGAGCAACATGTTGATGGAGTAGCCTCTTATCATCTTCTCATCTCCAGACTTAGGCATCAAGGTATGCCTCAGAATAGTGTTGATCGTGCGTAGACCAACCTGGAGGAAGTAAATGGATCCTAGGTTGTGAGACTTCAGATGTGCAACAGGGATCTCATTGTACATGTTCTTCATGGCATTGTGGCTTGCCTTGGGCATATTGTATACATCAATGTCACCATCTTCCACCTCTGGGACTCCTAAGATGGCAGCCCACTCCTCAACTATGGATTCATACCTTGCACCTTGAGTCATCCACACAATTCTACCATCTCCATAGAAATGAGCAGTGGAGTAGAATTGCACGATCATTTCATCATTCCAAGCAGTAAACTCCTTACCAACAAACTCATCCAGACCAATGCAGTGGAAGTTGTCTTGCACACTTGGGAAGTAATACTCATTGTCCTTGATGTACTTCTAGTCCACAAACCTCATATCACTCACAGCAGGGCTCTTGTCAAGCAAAATTGTTTCATAGAAGTCTTGTTGTTCTTTTGTATAGAACCTGTAGTCCACAGCAGTCTTCCTCCTCTGTGAATATGGATCAACAACTCTCCACTCTCTCAAACCTGAGTCCTTTGTCTTCTTCATGTCCTCAGCAACAGGATGGCTGGCATTATGCTCTGGAAGGTGTGGCCTTAGCTTCATCAAAGCAGACATAGCATCCTCCTCAGCATCTCTTGAGGTAGATCCATTGTTCTTCTCAGAAGCTGGAATCTCTCTCGATGTCTTCTTTGGTTTAGGGGCTGTGGGCTTTTTGGATCTAGCTGACTTACCCTTGGGAGCTGCTTGGCTAGGCATAGCATCAGACATCAATTTCTTCTTCTTCTTAGGAGGAGCCTTTGCAGCTGGCTCTTGCTCCTCTTCTTCCTCATCAGCAGCCTCTGCTGGGTCCTCATACATTAAGGTAGGCCTACCCATAACATGAATGATCCTCTTCCTGGACTTCTTCTACTCTCCTGCCTTCTTAGGCATAGACTTCTTGGAGGGCTCAACAGTCATTGTTGCCCTAGCACTCTCTGGTGCTCTCACTGACCCTGAGCTAGCATACTCTTTCCTTATGGCCTTCTTCTTGGAAGTAGTGGCAGCAGTAGTGCTCTTGGCAGCATCGTCTTTCTTGGATAGCTCCTCAGGTATAAAATCTTCATCTTCCTCATCTGAGTTGAGCTTCCTCCTTGCCCTAGTTGCAGCCTTGGGCAGATCAGGTGAGCTAGGAACATCATCATAGCTCCCTTCAGGACTAGTGCCTGAGCTCATGACAACATTCTCCTCTCTGAAGTTGTTCTCACTGTCATCTGAGCCTGACATCTCTGACCCTATGAAATAGAGTATAGAAGAATGGAAGGGTTGAGTCATCACAAAATTGCAGAAGGTTTTCTCAAATTTGAACTAAAATTTCTTAAGATTTGCATTCTGCTAAGTGAATTTCGGTACTACCGATGCAAACTTTTCGGACCCACCGAGACAAACAACCTGCTAAACAGAAACTTGGCGCCACTTTTGGTGAGACCGAAAATGGGCACTCGGTTTCATCGAGGTTGTTCTCAGTTGACCAGAAAAGGGAATCGGTGCTACCGATTCTTTTGCTTCGGTGTTACCGAGATTCAAGTCGCGGACGGCAAACCCTAAAAAATCGTTCGTTCTCTAGTCTAATGAAATTTCTAGTGGATAGATCGATCTCAAACTTTGTCTTATCGATGGAAAAGTCCTAATGCGCAAGATTCGGAGAGGGGAGCTCATGAGGGGTTGAAATCGTACCCTAAGTCGGTGACGATCTCGATACGGCGGTGACGGGGGGGAGATTCCGTCGACGACGTGGACTTCCAACGGCGGAGGCACTCGGGAAGACGAAGGCGACGACCAGAGGTCTTGTTTGGCACCTAGGGTTTTTGGAGGGGATGACGTTTGAGGAATTAATTTCAAAAGTCGGGTCCGCCTCTTTATATACCCGTGGCTGTCGGTGACACCGGTTCTAACTTTTCGGTGTCACCGAGTTTCTCTACTGTCAGCTGACAGGAAACTCGGTGTAACCGAGAAGATGGAATCAGTGATACCGAGTGTGAAAACCAGATCAACCCTAGGCATTCGGTGATACCGAGAATTTGGTATTGGTTCCACCGAGATGCACTTGGGAGGTTTTAATGGTCAGTCCTTTGTCGATACGGAACTCCGAGTGCTCCTCACACAGAGAGATCGAAAAGTCCTTGTTCAAATTTTGTGATGCAGCAAGAATGGAATATGATACGAGAAAGCATAGATAGCTAGAGAGTGGTCCTAGGCATTCTTGTCCATCCAATTGGCAAAAGAAAAATCAAAAGCCAAATAGCAACAATTGGATGTCCTCGAATGATTAAAGAAATGCAAACCAACATGCTTACACAATAAGATGTCAAATGAAATCATGGCAAACATGCACATACATACTAGCATCTATCAAGCATTTTGGCGATGACGGAGTCATCTATATATGAGTATATTGACTTTGAAGCCAAGTAAGAATACTTGATCATATGTCATACTCATCGTTTAAGCACAAGTGGGGTTACCACTTTTACATAAAGCATTTAATGTTGTCACATTCTAAGAGATGCTTTAACTCAAGTCTTAGAGTAAAGCTCCCCCTTGATGTGATATCCCCCCATAGGAGGGATAAACTAACCTTGGGTTTTGTCGTAGAAGACTTCATGTGGGTGATGTAGTGGTGGATGCTCAAGGTTGATGAAGATCACCAAGAGTTGGGAGCATCCTTGTTGTTTCCTTACTCTTCTCACCTACATGGGTTAGTCCCAACACACAAGAGACAAATACAAGGATATCTATGGACATGGAGTGCAAAGCATACATGATGATGTCCATGGATTTGATGATTACCTTGTCCCTTGCTTACCTTTGAGGGAATGTGTGACTCCTTGAACTATTTCATGATGTTGACGTTGATTGTAACTAGTTCTTGCCAATAATGAATGTGAGCGAATTTCATTGGCGGAGTCACCCCTCAAGAGCTTCTCTAGTTCTTCTTCTTGGGGACCCACATCAACTTGATGGGGATCCTTGGTGTTGAAGTGGCACTTGTAGAAGTTGAGCTTGAAGTAGCCTTGGTAACCCACTCCACCAAAGCTTGGGATTCATCTTCATCACTATTGAAATCAAGATACTCGGGGTGTGATACCTCGGGGCCTTTAGCCATGAAGCAACTTCCACTCCCTTCATTTGGTGAATCAAATAGATCATAGCAGTTGGTAGTCACTAGTGCAATTCCGGCAACACCTTCATCTTGACTATAGTCGGAGTTGGAGTGATAGCTTCTCTCGGAGTTATTGTCAGATTCGGAGCCGGAAACCTATTCACCAATATGAGCTTGATGTCTTCTTCTTGAGTAGCTCTTCGTGTACGTGTCCTTCTTCTCCGAGTCCCTACTTCTCCTTGAGGGTCTTCGTTCATAATGATCATCTCTACTCCTTCTCTCTCTTTGAGGTGATTCATTCCTTGAGCTTCGTCTTCTAGGTGACTCTTCTCTTCGTTTGTAGGGAGCCGTGCTCTCATTGGAGTAGTGTCCGGGCTTCCCACAATTGTAGCAGTTTCGGTCACGACTTGACGAACGCTTCTCTTCACATCTTGAGTTGGAGCTTCGTTCTTTGCCTCTATTCTTGTAGAACTTGTTGAATTTCTGGACCATGAGGCTTATCTCTTCATTGGTGACAAGGTTGTCGCTTGAAGTTGCGGGAGCATCACTTGTGGCTTTGTAAGCACCGCTAGACTTGTTGTGAAGCTCTTCTTTGTCCTTGAGTGTCATCTGATGAGCAACAATCCTTCCAATGACTCACTACAGGAATCAGCTGCTTTGCCGTCTGCCATAGCAGACGGCAAAGGCATGCTTGGCGGACGGCAAAGGCTTTGCCGTCAGCCAGCAGACGGCAAACACTCCGGCTGAACGGCTGCCGGAAAAGGCCACTTTGCCGTCTGCTAGCAGATGGCAAAGAACTTGGCTTCTTTGCCGTCTGCTAGCAGACGGCAAAGCCTCTGGACGGCAGAGAAAAGGTACCAGCCCCGTTAGGGGGCTAACGGCGCTCTTTGCCGTCTGCTGACAGACGGCAAAGACCTTTGCTTCTTTGCCGTCTGCCAGCAGACGGCAAAGAGGCCAAATAGGCCAGCCCAGGTTGCACAGGTTGCTGCCACGTGGCCACTTTGCCTTCTGCTGGCAGACGGCAAAGAGCTTTGCCGTCTGCTGGCAGACGGCAAAGTGGCTATATAGCCCCTGTTTTTTCTGTTTTTTCTTATATCAATTCATTTTCACAGAAATTCAAACACATATATATATATATTCTGAATCACATAATAAGGCAAACATTATGTCTTATCCACCACATATATATTGCATAGGGTAAACATCAAACATAGTTTCACCATGTTCATCCATAATAAGGCAAACATCAAACATAGTTTCACCATGTTCATCCATAATAAGGCAAACATCAAACATCCAATACATATATATTGTTGTCTCCGCGCCGCGTGTGTTTGCCATCTCTAAATGGCAACAGGTCCAGGTTGTGGTCATCAGCCTTCTTCATGCCATTAGCATGATCACCATTGCCTCCCGCACCCCGTCATCATCAGGCTGATTTGCTGCTGCTGCTGCTGCTCGTCCTCGTACTCCATCTGCATGGACAAGAGCAAGTTAGTTGAATGGCATGCACGATAAAACTGCAAGGCATATATATTCATCTACATTAATTCTACTACAGTACAGATTTTGCATGGATGGGTTTGACTTCAACAGAGACTGAAAGAAGAGCATTTTCATCCAGGTCAACGACCAGAAGAAGGAAAAAGAATGGAATATTCATTCATGATCGACTATTTAAATATAACAGCTGTAAACACAGGCGGGCCAGAGGAGTCAAACAAAAAAATACAAATGAGTGGATACAACACATAAGAGATGAGTGGCCAGGACAGTCCAATAAAGCGGCTGCCAGAGGAGTCACACAAAAAAATACAAATGAAACAATGGGGACTGTGAATGCAATCTGAACCTAGAAAAATAGATTTCTAACCAAACGGGCCTGAAGGGAAGACGTCAAAGAAATTTGCACAGAACATGCATTTGAGCATTCTTCAACAATTGAAGCCATCAATCATACTTTGTAAGATATTACTGTGTAATCATTCAACAGCCAAACCAACAACCAACAAAACAGCAGGCATGAAGATCATGGTCACTATAACTGAAAACTAAAGTAGAACCCAATGAGAATACTCAAGATATGAAAAAAAAACGTTCTAAATATATGTTAATCTGTTCACCATTTCTGTTCTAAAGTGACACTTGCAAAAAGCAAACATTCCGGAAATGATACCGGAGTAGGGACAGATAACTAGGGTCCTCTCGTGGAATAGGGACTGATACCTGGGTGCCCGTATACGGATAACTTGTGGAAAACTTATGAAAACATAGTTATGCTGACGACAAGGTTCTCAATTTTGTAGTGGACGAATACAAAGATCCTAATAACTAATAACAGAGCACCTTATCTTGATGTCTCTGCTACATATTTTGTCGGAACCAGAATGAACTATACCATTATCTGGCTGGTCACAAAAGTCTGTAGCAACTGTAAAATTTTTGGCCAGTCAATCCAAACAAATCAAGGAGGCAATGATCAACAAACTCTATCCTCAAATGCATCCAAACAAGGGATGTACACAAGAGGCAGATTGAACAGGAGTTGTGCAAAGGAAGGGCCCATATCAATGTAAATTTGTGTGCACCAAACCTGACAAAAGTATCAGAAGTTTAGAAGCCTCAGACAAGGCAAAGCATCTCTCCCTATTCCTATTTAATTTTCGAATATCCCCTACATGGTTGGCTGCTAGCTGATTGAATGGACAAAAGGCGTCTTACATGAGTTGCTGCTCTGAGCAAAACTGTTGTGTTTCGCTTGATCAAACAAGATACAGTCCAAACCTCTTTTGTACAAATGACTTGGCGTAACTGCTATCAAATAATCATATCTACCTGTTCGAAAGAAACTAACCAAAGAGAAGCATCCAAACTAACAAAATTAATGTAATACCCAACAAAGTAAACATAAACTCATGTGAGAGGCCATGCACTCACACTCATGTATGACAAAGTTTCTCAATAACCTACTGACTTCATTGGAGAGATGATAAAAGTGACAGCCACAGTACAGTCAACAAAATTATCACACTTGAGAGAACATAAATGGCATTATGATTCATGGCTGACATTATGACTTGAAAGCAACAGCCTCTCAACTAAAGAAAACTAGAATTGCAGGAAAAAGAAGAGATGTTTTGAATTCCTGAAATCTATACGTAAATTTATTGGTCTATTTAAAGTCTGGGTACTCGTCCTCCTGGTTGTCGTCGCCGTCGAGGTACTCGTCCTCTCGTCGTCGTCCTACTGCTGCTCCAAATCGAAGCACACATGCATCATACATACATACATACATACAGGACCAAATATGATTTGAAATAGATAGAACCAAAGTGCAACTAGCCTAGTATATACATGACCTCATCAGGAACCAGAGTTATATAACAAGTAGTCCTACACAAGAACCTACAGTCCGGTGGCATCAAGCATTAAACCAAACCTCATCACACACCCACCCACCTAGTTTGGTTTCACAACCAGCAGCATAGATGGGAGTATACATACATATACACATTGTACGTTGTTGGGACTTGCGTGAGGCATGTGATTTCTTAGCCACGACTAACCAAGAGCGTTTACTCTTAGATGTTTAATTTACGCAAAGTGCATATCCTGACCCCAAGACCGTGGCAATTATATCAAGAGTTGACTATTTATAAGAGAAAAAATAGTATCATCCAAAAGATCAAACTGATATTGCGAGATTTATAATGAAAACATAATTATAAAATGTAGTTATTTGTATGTGAGGCAATATGTTTTCACGAGAATTGATGTTCAAAGAATCATCCTGAAAATGACACCAATTTCCTAAAAAAAAACTACATATACTCGATTGGATGAAATCATAACCAATCTGAAATATATTAGTTTTCACTATTTTTTTTAGGAGTTCCATATCTTCTGACTTGTACTCAAACATGCAAGAATCTGAATTGAACAGCCTGATTTCACAAACATGGAAGAATGTGGTGGAGAGGAGAGGAGAGGTCGAACCTCGGAGATCCTAGGCGTCGCCGCCGGGGAGGAGGCGCCGCCACAGCACGCCGGTCGTGGACCTTGGCTGCCGTTGCGTGGTTGTGGATAAGGCCCTCCTCTGCCGCTGCCTTGTGGTGGAGAAGCGGCGTCCAGCAGGCGCAGCCGCGTGAGGAGCCATGCGAGGAGGCGTAGAGGACCGTCGGAGGCACGCCGGCGGCGGAGACGAGGCCGCGCACCAAACCCTAGCCACGGAGGGATGGGTTGGGCGCGAGCATTCGAGGGGGGGAGGGACGGATCTGGCCGGAGGAATCGACGCAGCGGGGCGGGGTGAGCTCGGTAGCGTGCTCCGCGCCGACCATGGCCGCCGGAGATCGCCGGAATAAGGTCGGTGGCGGTGGCGGCGGCGGCGGTGGCTAACCCTAGGGCGCGGGAGAGCAGAGAGCAGAGAGGAGATGCGGGTGCGGGTGCGGGGGCAGTGGGTTCAACGCGGCCGGGTGGGGATTTTTGCCGTGGGCCGGGTGGGGATTTTCTTTTTATTTATTTTCTTATCACTTTGCCGTCTGCCAGCAGACGGCAAAGAATCTTTGCCGTCTGCTGGCAGATGGCAAAGAGGTGGGGCTGGTGCGGGGCTGGTGCGCCGTTACAGCGCTGGCGTCCACTGGACCCCACCCACCTCTTTGCCGTCTGCCAGCAGACGGCAAAGAGGTGGGGCTCGCGGGCCGTTACAGCGCTGGCGTCCACTGGACCCCACCCACCTCTTTGCCGTCTGCCAGCAGATGGAAAGATTCTTTGCCATCTGCTGGCAGACGGCGAAGAGGTGGCTGATGGCAACCAGGTTCTTTGCCATCAGCCAGCTCTTTGCCGTCTGCTTTCCCAAAGCAGACAGCAAAGAGCCTCTTTGTCGTCTGCCAGCAGACGACAAAGAGCTGGCAGATGGCAAAGTAGCAGATTCCAGTAGTGACTTCCGTAGTCTTGAGATCTTTGTAGTTGGGCATCATTTGGATCAATGTGCACACGGTGTCGTATCTCTCATCCAAAGCTCGAAGTACCTTCTTGATGATGAATTTGTCGGTCATTTCTTCGCTTCCTAAGCCGGCAATCTCATTTGTGATGAGAGCTAGCCTAGAGTACATTTCTGCGACTCCTTCACCATCCTTCATCTTGAACTTGTCAAGCTGACTTTGAAGAACATCCAACTTGGATTCTCTCACGGATTCGGTACCTTCATGCATATCAACCAAAGTATCCCAAATCTCTTTTGCATTCTCAAGACGGCTGATTTTGTTGAATTCTTCGGGATATAGGCAGTTGAAAAGAATATCACACGCTTGAGCGTTGTATTGCAACATCTTCAATTCATCCGCGGTCACTTCACGATCCGGTTCCTTTCCATCACCAAAGAACTCACCTTGCAAGCCAACACGAACAACAGCCCAAATGGTGGGGTTATGACCAAGAATATGCATTTTCATTTTGTGCTTCCAACTAGCAAAATTTGTGCCATCAAAGTACGGACCTCTATGGTGATAATTTCCGTCACTAGACGCCATACTCTCTTAGGCTGTGAGACCAATGCAATGGAGACCAAAGCTCTGATACCACTTGTAGGATCGAAAGTATGTCTAGAGGGGTGGTGATTAGACTACTTGAGCAAATAAAAATTCTACCTTTTCCCAATTTTAAGTGTTGGCAGATTTTAGCAATGATAGCATTTCAAGTACACCCTACACATGCATGTCTAAGAGTATAGCAGCGGAAAGTAACAACAAGCATATGTAGTAGAGGGTAGGAAGGAAGATCAAACGCAATTTGAAGACACGAAGATTTTTCCCGTGGTTCCGATAGGTGGTGCTATCGTACGTCCACGTTTATGGAGTCTTCAACCCACGGAGGGTAACGGTCGCGAGAGTCCACTGAGGGATCCACCCATAAGGGTCCACGAAGTAGCAACCTTGACTATTCCATAACGGCTTCTATCCACGAAGGACTAGCCTCACTATGGGTAGATCTTCACGAAGTAGGCGCTCTCCTTGCCCGTACAAACTTCTTGGTTCAACTCCACAACAAGAAGTAGGAGGTTCCCAAGCGACACCTAACCAATCTAGGAGGCACCACCCTCCAAAAGGTAATAGGTTCGGCAATATCGATGAACTCCTTGCTCTTGTGCTTCAAGATGATAGACTCCTCAACACACAATCACTCTCTCACAGGTTTGGCTATGGTGGAAGAGATTGATTTTGTGGAAAGCAACTTGGGGAGGCTAGAGATCAAGATTCATATGGTAGGAATGGAATAGCTTGATCTCAACACATGAGTAGGTGGCTCTCTCTCAGAAAATTGGATGGGGCAAGTATGGAATAGTTCTGAGTGCTTCTCTTTCGAGTGGGTGGTGGTGAAGGGGTATATAGAGGCATCCCCAAAAATCCAACCGTTACACCTAAAGTGACCAACTTGGTGACACCGAAGTGGAAAACTCGGTGGTACCGAAGTGGCCAAAAGGCAGTAACTTTTGAATCTCGGTGAGACCGATACATAACTCTCGGTGCTACCGATAAGATGACCAACGGTCAGATTGCACAACTCGGTGAGACCGATTCTCAAATTTTGGTGGTACCAATTCTTGACAACGGCTAACGAGAGAGTTGGTCCAAAAACTCGGTGAGACCAATTCACAAAACTCGGTGGTACCGATTCTTGAGAATGGCTAACCAGGAAGTTGGTCCAAATCTCGGTGAGACCGATTGGCAAAACTCGGTGGTACCGATGCTTGGGAATGGCTAACCAGAAAGTTGGCAACTGAACTCGGTGGCACCGAAGTGGAAATCGGCTGCACCGACGGGCTAGGGTTTGGCTTATGATCTGTCTAGGGTTGGAATCTTGGTGAGACCGAATAGGAATTGTTGGTCTTACCGATTTGAGTGGTAGGGTTCTAGACAGAGTATTTGTGGAAGAGCTTGTGGGTGTTTTTGGTGACTATCACTTGTGCACGTGGAGCATCTTGTTCACCAACAGTACCTTACCCCCTTTTAATAGTATTGGCTTTCCTATGGACTCAAAGTGATTTCTCACAAAGTAAAATGTAGTGTCCTCTTGCTTGAAGCTTTGCCAATCCATTTCCTTGCATCTTGGGGTTTCTCCACAATCCTTTTGCCAACCCATCATTGAACTTTTCCTGAAATGTACTTAGTGGAAACATTAGTTCAATGATATATATGTTGTTATTAATTACCAAAACCACCAAGGGAGCAAATGTGCTTTCACCTATAGGTCAATTTCAAACTCCACATATAAAGCATTTATATGCCTTTAATTGAATTGTGCTATCCAGCAACTTTAGGTTGTTCAAACATGAATGAAAATGATACCATCAGATTTTTTGGATTTTTCTGATAATTTTTCATATATAATTTATTTTAATCTGAGTTACAGATTATTTTCTATGATTTTTCAAAATTTTAACTATTTTCTGGAATTATTTAAAATCCAGAAATCAATTACTGCGTCGTCACTGCGTCATGCTTGCCTCAGCAAGTCAATCGTGCCAGGTCTCGGTCAAACCTAACCGGTGGGACCCGCCTGTCATACATTAAGTGATTAATCCCGGTTTAATTTAATTAGACTAATTCTAATTAGCAGGGCAGGGTCCACTGCCAGCGACTCAGGGTTAACTAATAGGTAATTAGGACTAATCCTAATTACCTGACGAGCTGGACCCACCTGCCGGTGGCTCAGGCCGGCGGGGCTCGTCGCCGGTGGCCTTTGGCCACAGCGGAGTCCGCCCTGGAGCCATGGGAACAGCTTAGGAGGGCACCAATGCACTCCTCGCGCTCGCGCGCATCCAGTGGAGGGGTTAGGACGACGCGGGGTCATCGGAGTCGAGCGCATCGAGCACATCCGCGACGGCCGGAGCTACGGGTTCGGCGCGAGCGAGGCTGCAATGCACGGCGTGCCCAGGCGAACGGGGCTACGCCTTCCTCGGATCACCAGGAGCACGCCGGTGCAAAGAGGGCAATCGGAGGGGCTTAGGAGCACGGAGCTCGCCGGCCATGGCGGCGGCCGGAGCTGGAAGCTCGTGGGGCAGCGGCTATGGCTAGGTAACGATGTAGGGGGGCAAGGGTGAACGATTAAGGGCTCACGGTGAGGCTGCTGGTGCTGATGTCAAGGCCGGGGAGGCTCTGGTGGCAGCGAATCGAAGCACGGCGGCCGGCGCTCATCGTCTCCGGGGCTCTGCGGTCCGATTCCTTTGGCGGGGAGGAGCAACTCGAGGTGGCCAAGGTGTTGGGCAGCTCGGGGAGGCGGAGCAACGACGATGGCCGCAGTGGTGCACGACGACGAGAGAGACCAGAAAGGGGAGAGAGCAAATGAGGAGGGGGAATGGATCCAGACGGCATCGACGAGGTTGTCCGGAGCATCGCGCTGGCCAGGGGCGGTCCACGCAGGCAGGCAGGAGGTGGAGGCCTCGGGTACGCGCGTGCTGCCACACCTCGTCCTCCTGGCGAGAGGTGGACGATGACGGGCGAGGTGAGCTGGGCCGGTTGCCTCCTGGGCAAGGTAAGTGGCCAGGTATGCTTTTCCCTTTTTTCCATTTTTGTTTCTTTTCTATTCTCTGTCAATTTTTTTGATTTACAGAAAAAACCGTTTCATAAAACCCTAAGAAAAATATATGTGGACAGATGGGCTTGTCCAAAGCCACACAATAATTCTCAAAATTATTGGATATATACTTAGTATATAATAAATATATATCCAAGTCAAATAATTATTGGATTAACTCAAATGGCCAAAGTAAAATGTTTCTGTGATTCAAAAAATATTGATTTGAATTTTACCTCTTGCCGATATTTTCTTAGAATACCAGGAACATTTTCTTGGACTTATTTGATGTAATTTTTATATTGCTCTATTTGACAAAAAATTAATTCTGAGGCTTTATCATTCCTCAATTCATTTTCATTTGAAAATAAAAAATGCATGCATGAATGCATTAACAAGCACAGTTAAACTAGGGCTATGAAAACTCACCACCACTAAACAAGAATCTCGTCCCGAGATTCAGGAGTAGTCGGGAAGAGGGCGGGGTACTCGAGTCGAAGACGGTCCTCGCGTTCTCAGGTTGCTTCGTCCTCGGAATGGTGAGACCACTGAACCTTGAGAAACTTGATGTTGCAACGTCGAGTGCTGCGCTTGGCTTCATCGAGAATATGAACATGATATTCTTGATATGAAAGGTCATCTTGGAGATCAAGCGTTTCGTGGTCTACTTTGCGGATAGGATCCTTGAAGCAACGCCTGAGTTGAGAAACGTGGAAGACATCATGAACTCTGGAAAGTTGCGGGGATAGTTCCAATTGGTAGGCAACCACTCCTCGTTTAGCGAGAATGCGAAAAGGACCAATGTAACGAGGAGCCAATTTACCTTTGATACCGAAACAATGGGTACCCTTTAGAGGTGAAACCTGAAGATAAGCCTTCTCGTCAACTTCATAACTTACCTCCTTATGACGACGGTCATATTGGCTCTTTTGACGAGATTGGGCGGTTTTCAAGTTTTCACGAATGATGCGAACTTGCTCTTCTGCCTCCTGGATCATATCCGGTCCAAATAACATCTTCGTCCATACAGAACTTCGAAAGGAGCTTTGCCCAAACTAGACTGGAAGCTGTTGTTATAAGCAAATTTGGAAAATGGAAGACATTTCTCCCAATTCATTCGGAATTAGATAACACAAGCTCTGAGCATATCTTCGAGAATTTGATTGACTCTTTCGACTTGACCACTTGACTGACGATGATAAGCAGTGCTAAAGGAGAGATGAGTTCCCATAGCATTCTGGGAACTTTCCCAAAATCGAGAGGTGAAAAGACTTCCATGGTCTGAATTGATCTCTAGAGGAACACCATGAGAGAAACTATTCGAGAAGCATATAGGTCTGCTAACTGACTAGCAGTTATACTTTCTCGAGCTGGATGGAAATGAGCAACTTTGGAAAGGTGATCGATGACCACGAAGATGGCATCATTCCCTTTCTTAGTCTCTGGAAAGCCAGTGATGAAATCCATACCGACATTGTCCCATTTCCACTCGGGAATAGCCAAGGGCCGAAGAGTGTCAGCAGGCCTTTGATGCTCAGCTTTAACGCGATGACAAATGTCGCAGTTAGCAATGAATTGAGCAATTTCTCTCTTCATCCGGGTCCACCAAAACCTCTGGCGTAGGTCCTGATACATCTTAGTACTACCGGGATGAATTGTGAGAGGAGATTCATGAGCTTCCTTAAGGATCAACCGCCTTAAGTTTCGTACCTTGCGAACCACCAAGTGATTCTCATAGAATACGACACCTTGATCATTTACATAGAAACATCTAGCAGCTCCGCTAGCAATATTCCTCTTGATTCGAGAAATACCCGGATCACATTTCTGGGCTTATATGATATGATCCTCAAGAATTAGTTTCGCCACCAAGGTAGAAAGGAATCCTCGAGGAACAATATCAAGATTAAGCTTACGAAATTCCTCGTGGAGAAGTGGTTGACTTTGTAGCAACAGGAGGTTGTTACAATAGGATTTATGACTTAGTGCATCAGCCATGATATTGGCTTTGCCTTGGGTGTAAGATATTCCTAAGTCGTAGTCCGTAATCAACTCAACCCAACATCTTTTCTTGATATTCAAATCCGGTTGGGTGAAGATATACTTGAGACTCAGGTGATCAGTGTATATTTCCCAACGATTACCCAGAAGGTAATGTCGCCAAGTGAGAAGTGCATGAACTACAGCGGCAAGTTCCAGATCATGTGTTGGATAATTCTCCTCATGTGGACGCAACTGTCGAGAAGCATAGGCAATCACATGACGATCTTTCATAAGGATGCAACCTAGACCTTGTCGCGAGGCATCACAGTAGATAATAAAGTCCTTTGTGAAATCCAGGGGTACAAGTACAGGGGCAGTAGTCAGTCGTCTTTTCAACTCCTAAGAACTTTCCTCGCACTTTGGAGTCCACTCAAACTTCTTATCTTTCTTGAGGAGTTCAGTTAGAGGTTTGGCAACTTTGGAGAAGTTCTCAACGAAGCGATGACAGTAGCTCGCTAAGCCAAGGAAACTCCTAACTTGCTTCACCGATTCAGGTGGAGTCCAATCAAGAACAGCCTGAACTCTCTCGGGATTGACAGAAATACCTTTCGCAGAGATTATGTGGCCTAGATAGGTCACTTCTGGCAACCAGAATTCACACTTGGAGAATTTGGCGTAAAGGCGGTGCTCTAGAAGTTTCATCAATACCAGCCTAAGATGCTCAGCATGTTCTTCTTTGTTCTTCGAGTAAATGAGGATATCATCGAGGTAAACCATGACGAATTTATCCAAGTACTCTATGAAGATCGAATTCATTAAGCGGGAGAAGGTGGCTGGGGCATTGGATAGACCGAAGGACATGACGGTGTAGTCATATTCGCCATAACGAGTGACAAAAGCCATCTTGGGAATGTCCCCATTCCTGATTTTGATTTGATGATAACCTAATCTCAAATCCATCTTGGAAAATACTTTGGATCCAGCGAGCTGATCATACATGCCATTGATCCTGGGGAGCGGATATTTGTTCTTTATCGTGACCAGATTAACCGGTCAATAATCGACAACCATCCGATCCGTACCATCCTTCTTCTTGACGAAGAGGACAGGACAAGCCCATGGAGAAGAACTAGGATGGATGAAACCTTTCTTCCAAGGTTCATAGAGTTGGATTTTAAGCTCAGCTAGCTCTTGGGGAGACATCTTATAGGGTCTTCTAGCAATTGGAGCGGTTCCTGGAATAAGGTCATTGACAAACTCTATTTCTCTGTCAGGTGGAACACCTGGCAGTTCTTCTGGAAAGACATCCGGGAAGTCACGGACTACCGATACGTTTTCAAGGTCTAGAAGAGGATTGGCATTGAGGGAATATATCCGGCCTTCTGGAATATTGGTTTGGACATTGACTATCTGACCAGAAGGATGGATAAGCTGAACAGACCTAGCGAAACAATCAATTTTGGCATGATGAACTGTCATCCAGTCCATCCCCAAAATGAAATTTATCTTCGAAGACTTGAGAGCTATCAGAGAAGCAAGGACAACCGACCCATCAACAAGGATTTGATTTCCATGGATCACTCCAGCAGTTTGCCATCTAGAACCTGGACTTTGAACTTCCAAAGGAGTGGGCATAATATCAAAGGACATCTCATGCAACTGGGCATACCTTTCAGAAATGAAAGAGTGGGATGCTCCAGAATCAAATAGAACTGAAGCTGGATGAGAATTGACAAGAAGTGTCCTAAGCACGACGTTAGCATCATCTTGAGCTTCTTCTGCAGATACATGGTTCACACATCCACGGGTATAAACAACTGACCTGACATTAAGCTTCTTGATTGGGGGCTTGCCACGACCGGCACCATTTCTCGAAGAGGATGGAACATTAGCTCGCAAAGGACAATTCTTTGAATAGTGTCCAGGCTGACTGCACTTGAAGCATGCCCCATGAATGGGACATGGATCTGGGGTTGATTATCCAGTTGATGAGGTTCTTCTGGGGAACACATGGCATCAACAGACGAGGCGCCACATAGGATGGCCTCGGTGCATATCTCGGAGGAAGAGCAGTGTTCGGAATCCATATCCTACACCTCTGAGATATAGAGACTAAAGATGACCCAAAATAACAGTTGCGCTTGCGGGATTCCTCATAGGTCATCCTACCAGTTTCTGCTTGGATGGCTTTGTTCACAAGAACCTGGAAGGTAGCGAACTCATGCAAATTGAGGTCACGATGTAGCTCTCGGTCAAGACCTTTCCTGAACCTTGCTTGCTTTTTGGCATCTGTGGATACTTCTTCGGGTGCTTAACGCGCAAGGCATCCAAATTCACGACTATAGGCATCCACATCCATCTTGCCTTGGGTCAGGTTGCAAAACTCCTCTTGCTTACGATCTATCAGAGCCTGTGGAATATGATGCTCACGAAAATCCACACAGAATTCCTCCCATGAAGTAGCTTGGACTGCAGGTTGCATGGCCTCGAAGTTCTCCCACCACAGACTGGCGGAACCTTCAAGGTGATATGTGCCATAGGTAACCTTGTCTCCTTCAACCACGTTTGCAAAATGCAGCTTATTGCTGAAGCTATGGAGCCAATCATCCGCATCTAGTGGCTCAATGGTATGGTGGAAGGTGGGTGGCTGCAATTTGATGAAGTCTGTGATGGATACTAGCTTATTGCGCCGATGGGCTGTATTCTGCTCGATGTGCTCTGATAACCCACAAGTGTAGGGGATCGTTTGTAGCCTTTTTCGATAAGTAAGAATGTCGAACCCAACGAGGAGCTAAAGGTAGAATTAATATTCTCTCAAGTTCTATCGACCACCGATACAACTCTACGCACGCTAACGCTTACTTTACCTAGAACAAGTATGAAACTACTTTGCGGGAATAAAACTAGAAGTACTTAGTAGGTGTAGAGATAGTTTCGCAAGGTAAAAAAGAGCAAGTAAATAAAAGTTAGGGGTTGTTTAGATAAAGAACAATAAAGTAAATTGTTTAGTAGAAAGCTTTTTGTGTAAGGCAAGAGAAAGATTGTCAATAGGCAATTGAGTATAACATGATAGATACTTATCATATGCAATGAGGGAGAGGCATACGCTAACACACTTTCCATACTTGGATCATATGCACTTATGATTGGACCTCTAGCAAGCATCCGCAACTACTATAAATCACTAAGGTAAACCCAACCATAGCATTAAACATCAAGTCCTCTTTACTCCCATACGCAAACAATCCCTTACTTGGGTGTAAGCTTCTGTCACTCTGGCCACCCACTATAAGCGAATCATGAACATATTGCAAACCCTCCATCGTGAATCCTTCACGTGTGCGCCTCACGGAAGGCACCTTAGGACAGCACCATATCAACATACAACTCATATCAATAACATCATACCACAATTAACCCGTAGGACAAAAGAGATCTACTCAAACATCATAGGATAGCCACACATCATTGGATAATAATATATAGAATTAAGCACCATGTTTAAGTAGAGATTACAGCGGGGAAGAGAGGTTTTACACCGCTGCATAGAGGGGGGGAGAGTTGGTGGTGACGGCGGCGAAGTAGTTGGTGTAGATCGCCATCATGATGATTGCCCCAGCGGCGCTCCGGCGCCACTGGGAGAGAGGGGGACAGAGCTCCCCTCCTTCTTCTTCTTCCTTGGCCTCCTCCCTAGGTGGGAGGAGAGTTTCCCCTCTGGTCCATGGCCTCCATGGCACCCGGAGGGCAGGAGCCCCTCCGAGATTGGATCTATCTCTCTGTCTCTCTTCTGTTTTCACGACCGGTTTCTGACCCCTTCACCGTTTCTTAAATATCCAAAGATCCGTAACTCCCATGGGGCTGAAATTTTGAGGGGATTTTATCGCGAAAATATCTTTCTTGCGGCGGAAGGAGAGCCTCAACCGACTTAAGGGATGGCCACAAATCATCAGGGCGCCCCCAGGCTACGCCCTGTTGGCTTGTGGGGCCCTCGGGCATCGTCTTGCATTGATTCTGACTCCCAAAATTCATATATATTCCAAAAAAATCTCTGTAAAATTTTATCGCGTTTAGACTTTGTTTGATATGGAATTTCTACAAAACAAAACACACACAAAAAACAGGAACTGGCACTGGGAACCGGGTCAATAGGTTAGTGCTCAAAAATAATATAAATTGGTAAATTATTTCTCAAAAAGTATCCTAGAATGATAATGTAATAGCATGGAACAATCAAAAATTATAAATACGTTGGAGACGTATCATGCTCCAACACACGGTTGGTGGCACGCTTGTTCCTCTCAATTTCTAGCATAACCTCTGCCAACAAAGGCGGGTCGGGAGGATCTTCTTCATCCCTACCATCTCCATGGTTCTGATCACGACCAGCAGATCTCTGGGTAACCGGTGGCATCCTGAAGGAAAACCAGGATTCAAAAACAAGGAAGAACACCGGAACATATCGAAACCTAGGATAACTCGGACAGCATAACGGTTGTACGGGCATGAAATATGAGGCAACCTGCACAAGATTTAGGCATCACAACCACTCGACATCATGGGTTCAAGGCACAGTGAGAACATAGGCATCACTTCTCACGACTATGATGGGAATAGGGTTCGACACACGACAACCATCCTATAAGCCTATAGATCCAGTAACTCGTGATCCTAGCAGATAGGTGAGAAGCCTAGTCCTTAATCCCTGTAGAAAAGAAGAGGGTGACTCAGAATAGAGTGACTCAAGGAAAGGAGTAAAAAGAGCCTTATGTTACCTTCCACAATCAATTCCCTTATATAACCAGAGCATTACTAGACTCAACATCGACCAGTTTGGCTTGGTAATCCTACAGACAGTTCGACTCTGCTACCAACACTGTCGGGACCCCGATCCTAAGCCATACGAGTCTAGCATGTAACACATCATATCACTTTGCGGCCTCACGCACGGTAATCCCCACGGCTGCCACCTTACTTTGGTCGGGACGGTTTGTGCCTTTTGCTTACATATATGAATATGTCGCTAGCAATCATATGTCAGAGAACCCGGGTCGACATGACTAGTTATAGACCCAAGTGGCACAACCGTACAGGGACATGCATACGTTACCCAGCAATGCAGGTGTCGGTCATCGGCGTGTGTAGACGAGTCGTAGCAAGCTACAAGGACTCCATTACACCGCGTGACATTTCCCCGTAGGGACAGACACAACAGCAAAGAAGGATACACGCCGGTCAATCAATGTGTCTGGAGCAGTAGCAAGCTACCAAGGCTCGGTGGAAGCACAAAGAGGCATTTTCCCGTAAAGAAGGCTACGAAAGGCATACAACTAGGTGTCGTATCCCACACATACCAATGCATTTAAACCATACACGCAATATGCACGATATGCGTAGATACAACATGGCATCACAACAAAACTCTACAGCATAACATTTATTTAGAAGGCTCTAAAGAGCCAACATAGTATATGTTACAAGCAGGGGGGTCACATGACCCAATATTTAGAGCATACAAACAACAAGCGGAAGTTACATGTCTAGATACAGACATCTACAAAAAGTAGTTGGAAGTGCGTGAAAATCTACAACGGCCCTACCAAAGGAGCCAGACTGCTGTCTGGGTTCCCAAGCTAATCCGTTGATGTCAACGTTAAGAACAAAGCATAAATTAAACAACGTCTATCTCTGCAAAAACGTAAATAAGCAACAGTGAGTACGAAGGTACTCAACAAGTCTTACATCAGAACTAACTACTCAAGCATCATGTATCAATGAACTGAACTAGCATTGTGGGGTTTACTGCAGAAATGCCAGCTTTGACCTTTGGCTAAACTGAACTATGACAAGGTATCCTCCCTCTCTCGTCTCCCTACGAGAGAGCGCACACGAGTCCACATATTCACCACATCAATACACCACTATGGATCCTCTCTCGTCTTCCTACGAGAAGCCATCCATAGCACTCACACTTATCTGGAGCATTTTAGAGTATCCATTTAATGTTATCTATGAACAATGCAAGTCTCCAAGTAGTCCATATCCATGGACGCGGCTATTCGAATAGATAGTTTACCCTGCAGGGGTGTACTTTGTCACACATGCTCATGCCACTTATCGCCATGTGCATGTAAAAAGGCACCTCGGCAACCTTCAAGCGGAAGCCCAGCGAGGGAGTCGTCCACGGGCGTTAACTTACAACGACTCTAGCCCAAGGCAGTCGCCTAACTGAGTTGGTTACCACAATCGAGAATTCGGCCGTGTTTCATGATTCAGACTCAGAAGTTGTGTGCAGGGCCCCAAGCCGGTCCCGGTTGGGACGTTCATTCACTTCGCAGGACAGGCCACATCCTATCAACGTTTCGAACTACTACGACTCCAAGGCAGAGAACAGGGTAGGTTAATAGGCCGAGAGGATCCATTGGTTTCGGGCCCAATGTGCGGTAGTAGCTAGTCTTGGAACACAAACACGGAACTCAGTTCCTATGAGCGGTTTCAATGAGACAACCCACCATGTACTCCTACATGGCCTCTCATCGCTACCTTTACCAAAACAGGTTCAACACTTAACTCTCATCATCATAACACATCCATTTCACTCTGGTTCATCACCCAGATGAATCAGACCTGACACAACTCTAAGCATAGCAAGCATAACAGGGTAATGGCACAACATGGCTCAAACATCTACCAGGTATGCTAGGTTGCTTGGTTCAGCTATTTACTGTGACAAAGACAGGTCATGCAGAGGAATTGGTTCATCTACCGAAACACTAGTAATAGTTGAATCGCGTTGTCCTAATGCATTGAAATGAGAGCAAGAGCGAGAGAGTAGGATTGTATCGAAATGCTCAAGGGGGGTTGCTTGCCTGAAGATCGGAAGAACACGACTGTTCTTCGATGTCGTCGATAACTACGTCTCGCAAGTCTATCGACAAGATCAAACAAGGTACAAATTAAGCACGACAAATGCTTCACAACGATGCATGATAATGACATGTTAACATGTTGCTGGTTTGAGATGAAACCACTATCCACAATTAAATGAAGTTCATGTGACCTATAGGTCAATTTCTAACTCCACATATAAAGCATTTATATGCCTTTAATTGAATTGTGCTATCCAGCAACTTTAGGTTGTTCAAAAATTGCATGAAAATGATACCATGAACTTTTTTGGATTTTTCTGATAATTTTTCATATATAATTTATTTTAATCTGACTTAGAGATTATTTTCTATGATTTTTATGGAATTATTTAAAATCCAGAAATCAATTACTGCGTCATGCTTGCCTCAGCAAGTCAATCGTGTCAGGTCTCAGTCAAACCTGACCGGTGGGACCGCCCTATCATACACTGAGTGACTAATCCCGATTTAATTTAATTAGAATAATTCTAATTAGCAAGGCGGGGTCCACTGCCAGCACTCAGGGTTAACTAATAGGTAATTAGGATTAGTCCTAATTACCTGACGGGCCAGACCCACCTGTCGGTGGCTCAGGCCGGCGGGGCTCATCGCCGGTGGCCTCTGACCACGGCGGAGTCCTCCCTAGAGCCACGGGAACGGTGGAGGGCACCAATGCACTCCTCGCGCTCACGCGCATCCAACGGAGGGGTCAGGATGACGCGGGGTCGCTGGAGTCGAGCGCGACGAGCACATCCGCGGCGGCCGAAGCTACTAGTTCGGCGCGGGCGAGGCTACGGTGCACGGCGAGCCCACGCGAAGGGGGCTACGCCTTCCTGGGATCACCAGGAGCACGCCGGTGCAAAGAGGGCAACCGGAGGGGCTAGGGAGCACGGAGTTCACCGGCCATGGCGGCGGCCGGAGCTCGGAGCTCGCAGGGCAGTGGCTACGGCTAGGGAACGATGGAGGGGAGCAACGGAGAACATGCAGGGGTTCACGGTGAGGCTGTTGGTGCCGACGTCGAGGCCGGGAAGGCTCTGGTGGCGGCGAATCGAAGCACGGCGGCCGGCTGTCGTAGATAGGGAAGGATCTCGCGCTCGTCGTCTCCGGGGCTCTGCGGTCCGATTCCTTCGGCGGGGAGGAGCAGCTCAAGGTGTCCGAGGCGTTGGGCAATTCAGGGAGGCGGAGCAACGACGGTGGTCGCGGTGGTGCACGACGGCGATGGTTGTGGCGCTCGGGTCCGAGGGAGAGAGAGAGCAGAAAGGGGAGAGAGCAAATGAGGAGGGGGAATGGATCCAGACGGCATCGACGAGGTCGTCCGGAGCGTCGCGCTGGCTAGGGGCGGTCCAGGCAGGCAGGGAGGAGGTGGAGGCTTCGGACACGCACGTGCTGCTACGCCTTGTCCTCCTGGCGAGGTGAGCTAGGTCGGTTGCCTCCTGGGCCAGGTAAGTGGCCAGGTAAGCTTTTCCCTTTTTCCATTTTTTGTTTCTTTTCTATTATTTGTCATTTCTTTTGGTTTACAAAAAAAACCATTTCATAAAACCCTAAGAAAAATATATGTGGACAGATGGACTTGTCCAAAGCCACATAATAATTCTCAAAATTATTAGATATATACTTAGTATATACTCCCTCCGTCCCACAATAAGTGTCTCAACTTTGTACTAACTTTAGTACAAAGTTGTACTAAAGTTGAGACACTTATTTTGGGACGGAGGGAGTAATAAATATATATCCAAGTCAAATAATTATTAGATTAACTCAAATGCCCAAAGTAAAATGTTTTTGTGATTCCAAAAATATTGGTTTGAATTTTACCTCTTGTCAATATTTTCTTAGAATACCAGGAACATTTTCTTGGACTTATTTGAAGCAATTTTTATATTTCTCTATTTGACAAAAATTTAATTCTGAGGCTTGATCATTCCTCAATTCATTTCCAGTTGAAAATTAAAAAAAATGCATGCATGAATGCATTAACAAGCACAGTTAAACTAGGGATGTGACATCCTTACCATGACATCACTTGTAATTATGATGACATGTGGCCATGATCTCACAACGGATCTTTCAGTGGATATGTCAAATCTTTATCACCGCGGGAATCGGGGCATCTTTTTAGCCACAAGTTACTGCACCGGCCCAGGTTTCCATAGTGCATCTTCGGTTTTACCTTGCTTATAAATAGGCCAATGTGGGTCCTAGATCCATTTTTACCCCGCCCCTACAATCCCTTCTTCTTCCTCTCTCTCTCTCTCTCTCTCTCTCTCTCTCTCTCTACACCCTCGTGCCCCTTCGAGCTCTCTCACCTGAGTCACCGGCGAAGACTACTCCCTCGATGCCGTCGCCATGGCTCACCGGACTCCGCCGCGGCCACGTCCAGAACGTTCGAGACCTTCAAGCGCTTCTTCATAGACCTATAAGTCCCTCGTCTCTCACCATTTTCATCCGTTGTAGTTCTTCCTACTGTTCTTCGTAGTTCATCTCAAAGCAACAGTTTGAACAGTAAGACTCGAGTAGCTTTTGTGTATTATAGCAACTCCATAACTAGTTTCTGTCACACTGCAACCCAAACTTTGTTGAACAAATCCCATTGTTGTTCTTTCGAACTAGCCGCTGCAACTAGGTTTATATTCTTTTCCTTTTCTTGGGATTTTGTAGATCCATAACTTTAGGTGAATCTAAACAGTAACTGTTTGTCATGGACACCTTAGGACTTAGCAGTTTTTCCTTCCCAACATAGGAACCATCAACTGTGATTTCACCTTTTTGTCGGCTTCACTGGATTGAGGTCCTTCTACTGGCTCAAAAACTTACCATACTTGTTGGCTTGTTTGATTTGCCGGCTCAATTTTACCTTTATAGACATTGTAACATAGGTTGCGGTCCGAGTCTTCACCGGTTATCCTTTTTATAATTCTGTCATCTGTAGCCCTCTTAAGTACTACCATAGCAATGGCCCCCAAGTTCGCCAAAGCCGTCAACTGGACCAAGTCGAGCATGACCCAACTTACGCTCGAGGAGCTTGTGAAAGTTGGACTGTTGCCGGCTCAAGACGAAACAGAATGGCGGGTTCCAGATGAAGAGACCCTCCCCAACCGGCTTAGGACACGGTCATTATCTTTACTCATCATCTGGACAGAGAGTTCCGTCCCTAGGTTCAAAGTTTTTCCGCGATGCTCTCCATGACTTCAGCCTCAGGCCACATGATCTTGCTCCCAACTCAGTCCTCAATCAGAGTAGTTTCCAAGTTTTCTGCGAAGTATACCTCCAGATGGAACCCACTGTCAGTATGTTCCAAGAGTTTTTCTACTGCAATCGCCAGACAGAATGTAAGGGATGACCGAGTCTGGAGCTAGGAGGAGTCACTATCCAGCGGCACAGGAATTCTGATTTTCCTGAGATGGCCATGGCTAGTCACCCGAAAGGATGGCATAAGTATTAGTTCTACTGCAAGAAACCCCTCCCCTAACCAACAGAGACAGCTACCGGGTTATAGGGCTGACCGGCTTAATGCTTCGAAAGAGTTATAGGACTTTGGCACAAAGGGGGAAAGGAAAGCTCTGAAGCCCCTATACTCAAGGATCAACGCCCTAATTGCCCATGAGCTTTCTGGGGTCGACCTGACCCGGTGCTGGATGAGCTGGAGGATCCAGTCCCTCAGTTTGAGGAACCGGCTCATGCACGATTACAATGGTGAGTTGACTGACGATTTGCGCTTCAATCATCATTACTTATCTCCCAGTGAGCTCATGAAGGCCATCAAGAAGCTTCTTGGTGAGACTCGTGACAAAATCACCATTGTGGGTATTGCTCCTTTCTATGCTGGCAACCCGGCACCATAGGTAAGCTGTCACTGAACTCCTATGTGAAGTTGTATAACTCGTCTTACTTGATCTAATATGCCGGCTTATGTTTGAACAAAAAGACTCCGAGTAGTGGAAAACTGAACCTGAAGTCCCCACTCCTCCCAAGGATGCCAGTGTGGAAGAGGTGGAAGAGGAGGAACAAGAGGTAGAATTTGACTCCCTTGGGCATCTGCATAATGAACTTGCTAACGCTTCTTCTTCTCTGGAACAAGTCGGAACCAGCAGAGCCGACACACCAGAGGTAAACCCGTCTGCCTCGGACCTAGAATATTTGGGTGAAAGGAGCACCCAACTTGCGGTTTGTAAGGTACCATTCTCACACCCATCAGCTTACTTGGACAAAAACATATCTTTGAAGCAAACGCAGTACGAAGCCAGTCTGAAGAGAAAACCTCGGAGCAACTCTGGTAAACTTTCTAATGGCTTGCCAAATGAGCCGCCAACACGCTGTGCTCGCACAAAGCAACAGCTCAGCCCCAATCATTCAAATCCCTTAGCTGGTTAATTAAAGGAGCCACAACGCCATTCTGCCACAGACTCTGAGTCAGCTTCTCCCTCTTAAAACGAGTCATGTGCGAGTAAACTGTCGGCTTTCACTATCAACCGTGGGTAAGCTTTCTAAAATTGTAATCTTTTTATGACAATTTCAGGGCTAAATCCTTCGTGAAGAAAACCGGTGGATCCTCCAATGCGGAGGATACAGAGATGGGAGCTCCCTCTCATGATAACCCAGCTACCCAGGTCGACCCAGAGTCACACATCGACCCGGCCTCCCACGTGGAGCTACCAGTTTAGGATGACCCGACGAGACATGATGACCCGGCGGCCCAAGACGACCTGACGTACCAAGACAATCCCAAAGATCAGGATCAAGTTATTCCTGAAGCTGCTGAGGAGCGTGAAGGTGACCCGGCTGTGGAGAAGGGGGGTGAGGTGGCACAAAATGATGTAGTAATGTAGAACATCACCATGCCCCCTGCAACCTCCGCCATTCTGGCTAAGTTAGTAGCCAAGGACGAGTCCCCAATCTGGGAGAAGGGAAAGAACTGGCTTGATGTAGAATCTCTTGAAGACTTGGACGTCAATTCTCTGCATGAGAGCTATTTGACCCCGGCTGTCTGATAGTCGAGAGACTGAGAGTGCCATGGTAGGCCTCTTAAAAAGAAAATATGAGGTACGTCTCCCCATTCTCTCTCATATATGCTTATGTAGCCCCCAAGTCTTTAGTTTAGAAAGTAAATGAAAAACTAAAGACTTGTCGAATTGTTGTAACTTCCTTATAACGAGAGGTAGCCCCCAAGTGCTGGGTCACTAGAAATAGTGAGCCGAAACTTGTAATCAGATGCTGACTTGTAGGAACCAAGTATAGCCCCCATGGGCCGGATTATCGTTATGTGATGAGCCGGGTCTTCTTATGTTTATCCAGTAGTAAAAACAACTATAGACATTAGCCCCCAACTGCCGGGTCAAATGCTTGCATATGACTTGGGACTTAAAAAGCAGTAGAGCTGATTCATGTAGCCCCCAAGTGCCGGGTCAAATACCTGCATATGACATGGGACTTAGAAACAATAGAGCTGATTCCTGTAGCCCCAAGTGTCGAGTCGTATGTTTGCAATGGTTAGGGACTTTGAATTTCATACTCTTAATTTTGCAGGTGATGTTGACCCAAGCTACCTCAGAAACGGCCGGCTTGAAAAGCAGGTTGACTTTGAGAAGAAACCGCGTGAGACTGCGGAGAAGCTCTCAACAGATTTTGAGGAATCACTGATGAAAAGAATCGAGTCACTGGAAAAAGCCAATGCTGACTTTGACAAGGAAAACCGGCTCTTCTAAGGTGCGCTGAGGAAGCCGGGTGGAAGCTTGAGCCGGTGTCTCGAGAACTTGCCGACTTAAATGGTCATATCTCCAAAATGTTTTTTTATGTAAGTCTTTTCCAACTTTTCTTACCTTGTGGTCAATTGACCTGAATAAAACTTCCCGAGTACCTAATACATATGACATTGTATGATAGGACGGAAGAATCATCCCGTGCCTGGGGCTCCTCTGGTAAAGGTTCAAGCCGTCTACAAGTTCCTGGAGCAGTTGTACTGTTGGGGAACGCGACAGAAAACAAAAAATTTCGATATTGCGAGCACGCCCAGGATCACTATGGAGATGCATACAAGGTTTGATCTGATCCGTACCGACTCGTAGCGCAGCGGAAGTAGAGTCGATGAAGATCGGTGGTGCAGATCCCCGCAGCTAGGATTTACAACCTCCCAACCGCGAGGATGTTCTCCCTCGTCGGAAAGCCCTTCGGGAGGCGGTCGGACAGTCCCTCGGACAATGTCACGGACAGCCCTTCGGGAAGACCCTCGAAGCTCGAACGGAAACTCGGACAGCCCTCCGGGAGGACACTCAAACAGCCCCTCGGGCAAAAGATCGAACCTACGACCTCTCTACAGGGTTGCACACATACGGTGTCAGCTATCCGACAGGGCTTCGCCGTCCAGAACTAGTTCCTGTCGGAACCCAGACAGCCTTTCGGCTCTACGAAACTATTTCATGGGGAGAGAGAGAGAAGGCCAGATCATGCATGGCATTGTCATCGGGTCTGACACGTTGAGATCCGTGTGAACTTTGCGTACTTTCACTAAACCCTCTTCGACATGATGTCGAATGAGTTTATATTTGCGTTGAATATGCCTTGTCTTATGGTGCGAACTTGGCTCCCTTGCCTGAGCCACAGCGCCACTATTATCACAATAGATCTCCACCGGGTCCAGCGCACTTGGGACCACACCAAGGTCTTCAAGAAATTGCTTGATCCAGACAGCCTGCCTGGAGGCTTCTGAAGCAGCAACATATTCCGCCTCCGTCGTAGAATCCGCCACAGTCTTTTGTTTGGAACTTTTCCAGTCAACTGCGCCACCGTTCAATATGAAAACATAGCCAGATTGAGATTTGAAGTCATCTGGATCAGTCATGAAGCCTGCATCAGTGTAACCACTTACAATGAGCTCTTCATCACCTCCGTACACAAGGAGTAAATCCTTGGTCCTTCTGAGGTACTTAAGAATACCCTTGACTGCTGCCCAGTGTTCCAATCCTGGATCACTTTGGTACCCGCTGCTAACACTTAGCGCATAGGAACCGTCTGGTCTTGTACATTGCATGGCATACATAATAGAACCAATTGCCGAGGCATATGGAACATCATTCATCTATACTCGCTCATCGAGAGTCCGAGGACACTGATTCTTGCAAAGCACTGTGCCAGGTGACATGGGGAGTAGGCCTTTCTTGGAGTTCTCCATGTTGAACCTTTTCAACACCTTGTCGATGTACGTGCTTTGGCTAAGCACTATCAGGCATTTTGATCTATCCCTATAGATCCTGATGCCCAATACGTATGCCGCTTCACCTAAGTCCTTCATTTAAAAACTCTTCTTCAATGAGTCTTTTATTTTGCTAAGAAAATTCACGTCATTTCCAATCAACAATATGTCATCCACATACAAGATTAGAAATGCTTTTGCGCTCCCACTAAACTTCTTGTAAACACAAGATTCTTCGTCATTCATGATGAAGCCCAACTGTTTGATCACTTCATCAAAACGAATGTTCCAGCTCCTTGCTGCTTGCCTCAGACCATAAATGGCCTTCTGAAGTTTGCATACCTTTCCAGCATCCTTATGAACGACAAAACATTCAGGCTGTATCATGTATACATCTTCTTTGAGATTTCCATTTAGGAAAGCCCTTTTGACATCCATCTGCCATATTTCATGATCGAAATAAGCAGCAATTGCTAGTAATATCCGAACAGACCTAAGCATAGCTACGGGCGAGAAAGTCTCGTCGTAGTCCTCTCCTGGAACTTGCGTGAACCCTTTCGCGACAAGTCTAGCTTTGTGGATTGTAATGTTACCATCCGCGTCTGTCTTTCTTTTGAAAATCCATTTACAACCAATGGGCTTTACGCCTTCTGGAAGTTCTTCCAATTTCCAAACTTGGTTTTCGTACATGGATTCCATTTCAGATTTCATGGCTTTGTGCCATTCCCTTGAGCTGGGCCCCGCCATTGCTTTCTTGTAGTGCGCAGGTTCATCGTCTTCAAGAATGAAGTTTTCGTTATGAAACCACTCAGGTGGCTGGATAGCCCTACCTGATCTGCGTGGTTCAGTTTCAACCCTGTCTGAAGTTTCCGCATCATATGCGATGACTTCCGGTTCGGTTGTATGGATAATTTGCGGAATTTCTTCTGGTTCCTTAGCCATATCAACGGTCGCCGAAGATTCACTAATCTCATTAAGTTGTACTGTCCTCCCACTTACTTCTTTAGCGAGAAACTCTTTCTTGAGAAAGACTCCATTTCTAGCGACAAACACTTTGTGCTCGGAGGAAAGATAGAAGGAATACCCAATGGTCTCATTGGGATAACCTACAAAGTAGCATTTGTCTGCTTTGGGATCGAGTTTGGTTGGCTGTAAACGTTTTACGTATGCCTCACAACCCCAAATCTTGAGATGCGACACAATGGGTTTCTTCCCATAGCATAATTCAAATGGCGTCGTCTCAACAGACTTAGACGGTGCTCTGTTTAATGTATAAGCGACAGTGAGTAGTGCGTGACCCCAAAAAGATATTGGAAGATCTGTAAGAGACATCATCGACCTTACCATGTCTAACAGGGTTCGGTTACGTCGTTCCGACACTCCGTTTTGCTGTGGAGTTCCGAGAGGCGTAAGCTGTGAAACGATTCCACGGTCACTCGGATGTTGGCTAAATTCATGACTAAGATATTCGCCCACACGATCTGATCGCAGAAACTTAATCCTTTTGTTACGATGATTTTCTACCTCATTCTGAAATTCTTTGAGCTTTTCAAAGGTTTCCGACTTATGCTTCATCAAGTAGATATAGCCATACCGACTTAAATCATGAGTAAAAGTCACGAAGTAAAAATACCCACCCCGTGCGGCCGTGTTCATTGGACCACATACATCACTATGTAATATTTCCAATAATTCACCCGCCCGTTCAGGATGACCCATGAACGGCGTCTTGGTCATTTTTCCCATCAAGCAAGCCTCACATGTGTCAAATGATTCAAAATCAAAAGACGGTAAAACTCCATCTTTATGGAGTCTTTGCATGCGTTTCTTTCCGATGTGGCCAAGACGACAATGCCACAAGTAAGTAGTGGTGGTATCATCCTTCTTAAGACGTTTAGCATTCACGTTAAAGACATTATTTTCACATTCAAGATTTAGTATGAAAAGGCCCCCAACAATGGGTGCAAATCCATAAAACATATCCTTACAATAAAGTGAACAACCATTGTTCTCAGACTTGTAGGAGTACCCATCGTGCACTAAACATGATCCAGAGATAATGTTTCTACACAATGTCGGAACAAAATAACAGTTACTTAGTTCTAAGATAAATCCTGAAGGGAGACGTAGAGGCATAATGCTGACGGCTTCAGCCGTGATCCCAACACCGTTCCTGACGCGCATCACGACTTCCTTCTTTGCCAGCTTGCGCACCTCCTGAAGCCCCTGTATCGAGTTGGAAATGTGAGAAACCGATCCGGTATCAAATACCCAAGACTTAGAATTTTCGCTAGCAAGCAAAACGTCAATGACATTAACTTGCATAACAGTTATACCTTTCTTCTTATCAGCCAGGTACTTCTTGCAGTTTCTCTTCCAGTGTCCTATGCCTTTGCAGTAGAAGCACTCAGTTCCAGCCTTGACTCCGCCCTTAGAGCTGCTTTGGTAGCCGGTCTTACCGGCGCCCTTTCCCTTCTTGGACTTGCCTTTCTTTTTGAAACTGGAGGTTTTATACACAAACAACACTTGCTTGCGATTTTTCCGCAGTCCTCCTTCAGAAGTTTTCAGCATGGCAAGCACCTCATTAGGTGTTTTGTCCATCCTATTCATGTTGTAGTTCATGATAAAACCGTCATAAGACGGGGGGAATGAACCGAGCAACATGTCCATAACATGCTCTGGCAGAAGTGGAAATTCCAGGGTTTTAAGCCTTTTAGCATAGCCAATCATATTGACTACGTGCTCGCCAACTGAACTGCCCTCAGCCATCTTGGTCTCCGTCATCATTTTCATGATATCAAAACGTTCAGACCGTGCATTAAACTTGTACAGAGCATCCAGTTCCTTGATCATATCAAAGGAGTTATGGAATTCAAAATGTTTTTGAAGCTCTGAACTCATGCAAGACAACATGAGGCACTGCACTAAGTTGAAATCATCATCCTTAGTGGCCCAGACATTTTGTTCATCTGCCGGGGCGGTTGCCGCCGGCTTAGGTGGAAGAGGTCCGTCAAGCACGTACACTTTCTTAGCACTCATGAGGACAATCCTCAGGGTACGGACCCAGTCCGCATAGTTGTTTCCATTTGCATCTAACTTCTCTTTCTCTAACATCGGGCCTAAGTTGAACGATGCGTTGCGAGCCATGTGATCTACAACGGTAAACACAAAATTCACTTTAGACTTTGTTCGTAATTAATTTGTGCACTAGTGAATAAACAAATTTATTCTAAGGTGCGCTCCCACTCAAATCAATATCTCTCATAATTGATTGTGAGTGATTCAAGATCCATATTTCAATTCAACGCCATTGTTCGAGATGAACACTGATGCCGCGAACTTTAATTGGTAGGCAAACATGCCAATCACATCTCCATGTGACTCTTGTTCATCTTTCGATGCGTGTGTTCCGAGCTCAGGACGATCCTGCCATGAACGTCAAGATAACCAAGTGATCTTGTTGCGAGGTCTGACCTCACCCGCCTTACACCCGTAAAATCGTTCGTACCCATGTAGATCATGGCGCACCTCAAAAGGAAGCATGCTGTGACGGTGCTACACTTGGGAGAACACTAACTACTTGATATTTTTGTGAGAGATCACCCTAATAAAAAGCGACTATCGCGCAATCAAAAAGGGTGCATCATAAGGGATAAACATCTCAGGCAATTCATAATAGGATGATATGTTATAGCCCTTTCTGACGGAGAAGTCCTTCATTTCTTCGTCTTCGTCATTCGCGTCGGTGTTCACCTTCGCGAAGACTGCCACCAACTTGTCGATGCACCAGATAATATTGCTATCTCTATAGCTAATAAAATAAGTGCATTACATAAGGTTGACACGCAGGTCATTAAAGAGACAATCATATGGCTCCAGCCATCATGTCGAATCATGACTCGCAGGTCATGTTAATTTACATTATATAGTCATCTCATACATAATCAAATTGAATATGAGCATTGCTATACCACATCTCATGCACATCCTGCAAAACCAAGTTAGACGCCTCTAATCGGTTTATGCAAAATTTTATTTTACGTGGCTTCTAAGGTTTTGACTTAAACCGCAGCTACCAACGTTCATCATCAAGTATGATTATTCAAGTTGCTAGATTAACTTTCCAGGGTGTATGAAACACGAGATAATAAAATCTCGAGCCCCATACTAAACTTCGTCATACGCATGACCCCAGTGTAGATCACATCTGCATTGCCCTTTCATCCGCGAAACATCCATCTTTCTCAACTATGGTGGAACTCAAAGACACTGAAGCTCTTCGTTGATCTGTCAATCAGCATACTCAGGAGCAGTATTAAAGGATCGCGGATTGCCAGAACTTTGTCAGATTCCACCATGCCATCGAGATTAGGACTACGCAAATTCACGGGAAGCAACAAGAATATCGGGTAATAGATTTCATCTACTACCCGCACAAATAATTTTCAGCAATAGATCTTATCTACTACAAAATTATACTATGGATTACCCATACATCTCATGTATTCTAGATCGTAACCTGCATCTACGCATAGCCTGGCTCATGATGCAACTGTTGGGGAACGCGACAGAAAAAAAAAAATTCGGTACTGCGAGCACGCCCAGGATCACTATGGAGATGCATACAAGGTTTGATCTGATCCGTAACGACTCGTAGCGCAGCGGAAGTAGAGTCAATGAAGATCGGTGGTGCAGATCCCCACGGCTAGGATTTACAACCTCCCAACCGCGAGGATGTTCTCCCTCGTCGGACAGCCCTTCGGGAGGCGGTCGGACAGTCCCTCGGACAATGTCACGGACAGCACTTCGGGAGGACACTCGAATAGCCCCTCGGGCAAAATATCGAACCTACGACCTCTCTACAGGGTTGCACACATACGGTGTCAGCTATCCGGCAGGGCTTCGCCGTCCAGAACTAGTTCCTGTCGGAAACCAGACAGCCTTTTGGCTCAACGAAACTATTTCGCGGGGAGAGAGAGAGAAGCTCGAACGGAAACTCGGACAGCCCTCCAGGAGGACACTCGAACAGCCCCTCGGGCAAAAGATCGAACCTACGACCTCTCTACAAGGTTGCACACATACGGTGTGAGCTATCCGGCAGGGCTTCGCCATCCAGAACTAGTTCCTGCCGGAACCCAGACAGCCTTTCGGCTCTACGAAATTATTTCGCGAGGAGAGAGAGAGAAGGCCAGATCATGCATGGCATTTGTATGTTGAGAAAGAGTGAGAGTGGAGAGTGCATCTCCACTCTATTTATAGGAAAACTCAAGGGGTAGGGTGGGACTTGAAATACCCAAAAACCTCATGAAAGGAGTCCTTCACAAGGGCATAAAGGGAAAGCAAGTGGGGCAAGTGAGGCTCCATAGTGGAGCCCACCTTGGCCGGCCACCCCTCCTAGGGCTCCCCAAATGGGTGCCCGTATCCTTCCATGTCATCCCCTCAAGATATTTTGTGGAAGGTCAACTACCAACCATAACCATAAATGCTATTTCACTATTCACGAAACCGATTTTTCGCGACCTATAAAACCAAAAATATTTCTATGGGTCTTAGAATAATTCCAGTACCCACTAAAACAATTCTGGACACGTTCCGAAACATTTTCAGATCAGTGATTTTCATCTGTGAAAAGCAACCAAAGCGGTTCCGGCAGTCCGGAACATTTCCGGTTTTTGTCTCTGAAAAATCTCAGAAGTTACCGGAACAATTCTGGTACCCTCCAATAACTTCCGGGCATATGTCGAAACCAATTTGACTTAATGGTATACTCCGAAACAACTTTTCGGTTTTACCGAATCTCTTCCGGTGTTCTCTCTCCGGAACTCTTCCGTTGTCCCCGAAACTTTTCCGGTGATTTTCTCTCAGACTCCCTGTCTAGTATTCAACAGATAGATGACCCTTAAGCATGTGACCCTATAGGTTCGGTGAAGTATAGACATGAGGGGAACACTTTCCGATCAATGATCAACATCGGAGCCGTGGACAGCCATATTGACCCCTATACCCACACGAATAAATATTCGAGTGAACCATTAGTTTACCGTGTGCTATTCCTGTTGCTTCGCGATATGATACAAACACCCGAGGTGAGACTTGTCGGCATCCCCATGGATCAACAACTTGTCCACTATGCCAGTTACATCGTTACCGGTTTTGTTCTCCTTACTCGTTTCCGTGTTTCGGCATCCCTGTGATCAAATCACATTGTGTCTGGCCAGACGATGATGGATACCGTAACACCGAGAGGGCCCAAGAATATCTCTCCATCGTCGGAGGAGCAAATCCCAATCTTGAGCTACCAAGTTACTTGTCATACTTTTCCATGAACCCGTAAGCCGCCGTAATAGCCACGCTTGTACAGGTGACGTTTAACAAACCCCAAAGTTCACGAAGCAAGTACGAAGGAACTCGATACTCTCATGGTCTAAGGAATTATGCAAACGTTAACTATCTCTGTGTTATTAACCATTAACTTGTGACGAATGTATCTCATAGCATAACATCAATTCGGGTCGATTCAACACAAGTGTTCTACCAACAATGTGCCCTCAAAATTGCTGGCATAGACATGCCCATGATCAGGAAAACAGGATCATCAAGCAATACTTGAGCTAGTCTTAGAGGCATGACTAGGAATACTTTTTACCGTTTATTGTACCACACGTGCACATGAGTTTCCCTCCGAGCCTCGTGGATATTGTAGACTCGAGAATCATTGCAGTTATAGCATGGATCATAAACATTTATTACAAACCAGGATATACAAAGTAACTGTTATTACTGCCTCTAGGGCATATCTCCTTCATGTACGTGGGCGGGGCTTAATGCATCATGGAGGTCAAGAACACACAAGACCCCCTTACAAGATCATGGAGATTCTTAAGGAACTATCCACTGTCCCAGAGTGGATTCAAGAACTGAGGAAGTCGGCGTGCAGGCAAGGAGCTATGGGAGCTCTTGCCTAGCTAAAGCTTATCACTCGGAGATGGAGCCGGCTCTCCTTGCGGGCGACTTTCTAGATCTCAAAGCAGACAATTCGAATTTGAAGAAGCTTCTTATCTACAGTGCATCCAGGAGGCCCGACCGGCAGCAACGCAAATCGCCGAGAAGGTTGATTTGAAGAATTTTCAATTTGTCTACTCAGAAGCCGGCACACGGATGAACCCTCCCGCACTGAAGCTGAAAGGACGTGGATGTCTCCTAGAGGAGGGGGTGAATAGGCGCTTTAAAATAATTGCGGTTTAGGCTTGAATAAATGTGGAATAAAACTAGCGTTTAATTTGTCAAGAATAAAACCTAACACAACTAGGCTCACCTATGTGCACCAACAACTTATGCTAAGCAAGATAAACAACTAAGTGATACCAAGATATATAACATGAAACAATATGGCTATCACAAAGTAAAGTGGATAAGTAAAGGGCTCACGTAAGAGATAACCGAGGCATGCGGAGACGACGATGTATCACGAAGTTCACAACCTTGCGGATGCTAATCTTCATTTGGAGCGGTGTTGAGGCACAATTCTCCCCAAGAAGCCACTAGGGACACCTTAATCTCCTCTCGCCCTTGCACAATGCAAGATGCCATGATTCCACTAAGGGGCCCTTGAGGGCGGTCACCGAACCCGCACAAATGGCAACCCTTGGGGCGGTCACCAAACCCGTACACTTTGGCAACCCTTGAGGGCGGTCACCGGAACCCGTACAAATTGCTTGGGGTAATCTCCACAACCTAATTGGAGACCCTGACCCTTGCCCGGAGCTTTACACCATAATGATTGAGCTACGAGGCACCACCAACCATCTAGGGCGCCAAAGCACCCAAGAGGCACAAGCTGTAGGGTGCCCAAAAACCAAAGAGTAATAAGCTTCTCAACTTTCACTTCCACATATCACCATGGAGAACTCAAACCGATGCAACTAATGCAATGGCAAGAACACATGAAATGGTCAAGTCCCTCACTCCCAAATCTCACCACAACAACAAAAGCTATGGAGGAATATGAGAGGAAGAACAAGGAGCTCACAAAGAACTCCAAGATCTAGATCCAAGGGGTTCCCCTCAAATAGAGGAGAAAGTGATTGGTGGAAATGTAGATCTAGTTCTCCTCTATCTTTTCCCTCAAGAACTAGCAAGAATCATTGGAGGGATTGAGAGATAGAAAGCTTGAAGAAGGTCAACAACGAGGAAGAACACGAGCTCAAAGGATAAGGAGAAATGGGAAAGAAGACCCCCTTTTATAAGAGGGGGAAAATCCAACAATTATGCCCCAGCCCGCACACAAGCGGTACTACCGCTCGAGCCAGCAGTACTACCGCTGGGAGCGGTACTACCGCCAAACAACTGCTCTAGAACCACTGAAAAAACAAGGAGAAACAGAAGACTTTTAATAAGCGGAAGTGGATCGGTAGTGACATGCGGTACTACCGCTTGTAGGCGGTACTACCGCTTCGCACTACCGTGCCACTACCATGCAGTCTGACACGAAAACACGAGTCTCCCCAGAGGCAACGGTAGTAGCCACGGAACTGGAGAGCTGTACAACCGCTTATAAGCGGTACTACCGCTGGCAAGAGCGGTACTACCGCGTGATCACAGAAAAACTGTCCAAAGACTAAAACTGTCATAACTTTCGCATACGAGGTCCGAATTGAGAAAACTCAAGCTTGTTGGATAGAGGACGACAAGAGCTATCGAACAAGAATGCATCAGTAAGATATAGAGATGTGAAACCTCTATGAATGAAGAACCGACAAAAAATCTAACACCGAAAACATCATAGAAGATGCATGAACTCCGTTTTCGATGAACTTGAGCTTGTCATGGAGATTACCATAAGCTCTAAGACCCACAAAGAGAAATGACAAACAAGAACCAAGAAAGATGATGATGCCAAGAATGCAATGGTTTGAGATCCCAACGAACGATATGATCAAGCTACTCACTCGAGAGCCCCCCTTGATTGTATAGCTATCGACCCTATAACTCGGTCTCCCAACTACCACCATGAGACCGGTAAAATAGAAAAACCTATCAAGGTCAAACATTTGCCTTGCTCATAGTCCACTTGAGCTAGATGATGACAATCTTTTCCTCCTCAAGATGGACGACCTTTCTTGATCGCACCGTCCGAATAAAGACTATTGGATTGCTCCCCCATACTCCACTATGGGCGAGCCTCTCTTCGGCACATCTTCACATGTCCATTATCACCATAATGGACGGCAAGCTTCAAGCATGTGATCTCTTCATGATTCTTCACTTGAACTTGCACACCTCAATTGTGATGACGATCACCACTTGATAGCATCCTTCATGGGTTGTATGAGATCTTCCCTTTGTTGCATGCCCATGGAAACATACCTAACCCCACAAGGAACACTCACAAAGATCATGGGTTAGTACGCAAACCGCAATGGAGAATACTTACCATACCTGAGAACACTTGATCCCACTTGGTACATCTTCTATGCTTTGTGTGTTGATCAACTTGAATCACTCTTTGTCTTAGTCTTGATCAACCTTGTATTTTATCTTCACTCTTCATAAAGATGATGTCTTGAAGGTAACCATGAATGTTCCCACAATCTTCTTTTTGAAGACATGCTTGCAATGAGCTCAACTCTCAGATGACAAATCTTTGGATAAATCCTTGAATACCACCTTGGTAATCACATAAACTCCTTGAAACCAACAAATGGACTTCAAGATATGCCTATGGACAAATCCTTGAAGTAAAACTCAAAGCAACCATTAGTCCATAGGGATCTCATCAATCAATTACCAATACCACACATGGAGAATTGTGCTCTAACAGAAGCCCATTTAACTGATCCCTCCACGTAAGCTAGACTTCGCCTCAAATGTCACCACTTCAACTGTGTTGAACGAGGAGATGACTTTCGAAGACTTGTCTAGCATCCAGTGGGTCAAAGAAGACCCCTGTATGGAAAGCGAAGCTGAAAAGCAGGAGACACCTAATGAGACAACATGCACTGACCCGACATCGACCGGAGCCGGAGAAAACCAACGTACTCGTGACCCGACGATTACCGCCGGCTCTGTGCCATCAACCAATGCACCTCCCTTGTAATCTTTGAAAAAAAATGTTGATTAGATTCCATCTGTCGTGATGTGTAATAACTCATTATTCTGCGAGTGCCATCGAGCACTTTGTAAAAAAACTTATGTTTTTGAAGAAATCTTCGTCCGTGGCGTAGGTCAACCGATACGTCTCCAACATATCTATAATTTTTGATTGTTTCATGCTATTATGTTATCAATCCTTGATACTTTATATGTAATTCTATGCCATTTTATATCATTTCTGGGACTAACCTATTAACTCAGTGTTGAGTGTCAGTTTCTGTTTTTTGCCTGTTTTTGGAATTTTCAGAAAATCAATATCAAACGGAGTCCAAATTGGATAAAAATTTACGTGAGTTATTTTTCGACCAGAAGAGACCCAGGAAGCTTTCGGAGGAGGCCAGAAGACCCACGAGGTGGCCACAAGCCACTGGGCACGCCCTTGGCGGTAGGGCGCGCCCCCATGGCTTGTGGGCCCCTCGTGGCACCTCCTGACCTAATTCCACTTCTATATATTCACAATTACCCCAAAACTAGCAGAGAGCCACACGAAAGAATTTTTCCACCGCTGCAAGTCTCTGTTCTTCCGCGATCCCATCTGGAGGCCTTTTCCGGTACTCTGCCGGAGGGGGAATCCATCACGTACGTCATCTTCATCAACCTTGCTGCCTCCATAATGATGTGTGATTAGTTCACCACAGGCCTACGGGTCCATAGCTAGTAGCTAGATGGCTTCTTCTCTCTCTTTGATCTTGAATACAAAGTTCTTTGCAATTCTCGCATTGATCTATCCGATGTAATCTTCTTTTGCGGTGTGTTTGTTGGGATCCAATGAATTGTGGGTTTATGATCATATTATTCATGAAAAGTAATTGCGCCTTCTCTGAATTCTATTATGCATGATTGTTATATCTTTGTAAGTCTCTCTGATCTATCGGTTTGGTTTGGCCAACTAGATTGATTTATCTTCGGTGGGACGTGTGCATTGTAGTGGGTTCAATCTTGTGGTGCTATATATCCCAGTGATAGAAGGGGACAAGATATGTATTGTATTGTTGCTACTAAGGGTAAAACGACGGGGTTTGAACATATTGCTTGTATTTACTTTCTCTACATCATGTCATCTTGCTTAAAGCATTACTTTATTTGTCATGGACTTAATACCGTAGATGCATGCTAGATAGCAGTCGATTGGTGGAGTAATAATAGTAGATGCAGAATCGTTTTGGTGTACTTGTCATGGAAGTGATGCCTATATACATAATCATTGCCATGAATACATAATCATAACTATGCGCTTTTCTACCAATTCCCAACAGTAATTTGTCTACCCACCATATGGTATTTTCGAGAGAGAAGCCTCTAGCGAACACTATGCCCCCCGGGTCTACTTAACCATATTTGCTAAAAACATAAACATACCTTGCTACAATTTATTTACTTTTATTTTGCTTTTATTATTATCTATCTACCACTATCAGAAGTAATCCTTGCAAGTAACGAGTTCAAGGGGCTTGACAACCCTCTTGCCCGCGTTGGGTGCAAGTGTTTGGTTTTGTGTATGCAGGTACCGCTTGAAAGACGAGTTGTTGTGATTCTCCTATTGTTTCGATAACCTTGGTTCTCACTGAGGGAAATACTTATCTCTATTGTACTGCTTCACCTTTCCTCTTTTGGGAAAAACCCAATGCAACTCACAAGTAGAAGTGGTCTCAAATCATGAAGGCCCCTCAATCTTAGAGAATAGGGCAGAAGGTTATGTTCATGCTTTTCCATGGCTCTGAAGCGAATATCATGTATGTTGACCACATCGCGAGATGAAGCCGCTTTCATAATGTTGTGGATGCATGGAGTGGCGCCTGGGCCTTGTCCAGGGGCTTTGTGGCCTCAACCTTCATTCACTGTAAGTAAAGTAGCACAGTTTGAGGCGTGCCTTGTACGGTTGAACCTGTATGAGTACTCATACTGCTTTCATCTTTGGTTGTTAAGTACTCCTGCTGCTTTTAGTTAAGGTTGTTAAGTACTCCTGCTGCTTGTACATCATGTCTTATTTCTTTAGTCTCTTCTTCCTCCAGCTACCAAAACAAAACCAGCGCCGGCAGGACCGCCTGATCCCGCCTTCCACGATTGGCTGCGCTTCAGCGCACACATCGCCGCCCTGCCAAAGTCGTCGCTGTCGTCCTTCACCTAGTGCGCTTGCCACAGCGCCGCTGTCAGGCGCTGTCAACATGGTCAGAATTAACACAACATTGTATGTGGAGAGGATGATAGTAGGACCCTCCATGTCCAAGGTCGTACGCAAGCAAGTGCTTTGCTGACATCTGGGACCCACGGCATTGTCAACGTAGTCAATAGATGAGAGAACTGCACAAGGAGCGGCAGACACGTGGGACCTAGCATCCCAAGTGTTTTTTTGTTATTGTTGAGATGGAGCACGGTATCAACTCGGTTGCGGGGACTGTGGCCCATCTCGCCCAGCCTTTTATTTTATGTTTACCACATGACGAGCCCAGCTATTTTTTGTGAAAATGGCTAGCCCCGTTTTCTTTGTGAAGAATACCCAACCCATGCCAACTTTTTTTTTCCGCCCTGCCGGGTTGCAAATCTTTCAAGACGGTCGCGAACCTGAAAAGTAATATGAAAATGGGCAGTAAATATAAAAAATAGCAAAATGGCAACTACTTTCAAAATTTTGATTTTTTGTCCATTTCCAGATTTCAAATTCCAGTGGATTTTAACCTAATTTAAATTAGTTTGAATCTGAATCAATATTTTTGGATTAAAAATCGTTTGGCCCTCACCGAAATATGCAAAAATTCGTTTAAATTTTTAACACTGGTCCTGGCCAACAAAAAGAACATGTGGTGCAATAAATTGCATAAGAATTTGCAAATGGGCCGTATTTTCTTTTTTAGCGAATGAGATGTATGGTGTCCACCACAGATTGGGAGGCTGACTTGTGGGCCTATTAAATTGACGCGTAGGCAACACTTTTAAATTAATAGTCAACAAACTATTTACCCCTCCAAAAAAGTCAACAAACGATTCTAGCAGAAGCAACCATCGGATTTCAATCGAATGGCTAGCGTGCTTCTTCAATCTATGATCTTCTTGCTCTAGCCGCCCAAACCAGCTCGACGGGACCGCCTGCTCCTGGCTCTCATGGCTGGCTGTGCTGACGCGCAGGCCTCTGCGCCCCATCCTACTCCTACCGCTGGCCAGGCTATCCCTCTACTCACCCACACCTCCTATTATTCACCGGTGATGGCAACCTCACACCACAGCCAAACCAGTCTACCCTCATACTCCCCTTCTCGTGGGTATCCACCGTCGAGTCTTCCCTGGCTCCGGCTCGTTTCCTTTCATCGCCTTGGTGCTCTCGGCACAGCGTCGTCAACGTGGTCAATGATTGCCATCGGAAGAGGATTGTACGTGGAGAGGCTGACAACTGAGACGCACGAGGTCCATGGTCGCACGAACGGAAGTGCTTCCTTATTACGCGCAAAAAAATGATTCATCCCCCTTACAGCTGGGACCCCAAGGTCGATGGTCTTACGACCGAAAGTGCCCCCTTATTAGGCGCAAAAAATGATTCCTCCCCCTGACAGCTGGGACCCAGTAGCTACATCTTCGCACGCAACGAAGTGCCTCCTTATTGCGCGAAAAAGCAATTCCTCCCCCTGATAGATGGGACCCACCAGCTACATCTTTGCATGCAAGGAAGGACCTCCTTATTACGTGAAAATACTGATTCCTTCCACTGACAGCTGGGAGCCACGAGGTCAATGGTCGCACGAACGGAAGTGCCTCCTTATTACGCGGGGGAAAATGATTGCTACCCATGACAATGGGGACCTACCTGCTACATCTTCGCATGCAAGGAAGTTCCTCCTTATTACGTGAAAAACTAAAACGATTCCTCCCCCTGATAGCTCGGACCCAATAGCTACATCTTCGCATGCAAGGAAGTGCCTCCTTATTAGGCGTTAAGAAACGATTCCTCCCCCTGACTGCTGGGACTGACTAGATACATCTTCGCACGCAAGGAAGTGCCTCCTTATTACGTTAAAAGATGATTCACCCCTGCTGATAGCTGGGACCCACCAGGTCAAAGCGTACGTATTGTTATCTGTCTGGTCGCAAAACATGTACGTACATACTGTTCGATTGGCCTCTCTACAATGAGGATGAACCATGGCCGAGTAAGGAGCGGAACGTGTCGTAGTCGAGCCCGGCCCCGACATAGTAGTTGAGGCAGTCCCATCTAAATCGTCTACACGTACATACAACCACGCTACAAGAAAGTAAATACGACCACATACATACGGGCGAGGTCTCCAATGTGTACTTGTGCATACGTGCAAGGCCAGGGCTTGTGTACATGGAGAGGCAACATGGCAGAGTCAATGGACGGCAGCATCGGCGTCCTGTTCCTCGTCAGGCAGCCGGCTGGGTCAGAATGGAGGAGCCAAGCGACAGGGTCTAGGGGTGTGGCGTCCCGCAAAATGGAGGAAACGGACTTCTGTTCAACCGGCTACGGTCGAAACGGGGTCTAGGGGTGTGGCCTACCGCAAAACAAGGAAACAGACTTCTGTTCAACCGACTATGCTCGAAACGGGGTCTACGGGTGTGGCGTACCGCAAAGCGGAGGAAACAGACTGGCTACGGTTGAAGAAATGGGGTCCATTGGGTGTGGTGTACCGCAAAACGGGACTCCACGGGCTACTGTTCATCCACCGTCGACTTCCTCTTCATCCACTCCAACACCGGTCGGCCGGCTAGCTACTGTTTACGTCCATTTTGCATCATGATTTCTTATTCATATTTACATTATTCTTGTCCATTATTCCCTATTATCATACAATTCTTATGCTCTTTCTCTCCGAATATGCAAGGTACATCACAAAGAGGGAATTATCTGGAAACTGGAATTCTGGACCGGAAAACCAAGAAAAAGGCAGAAAAATCACCACACTCCAAATGACCTGAAACTTCACGGGGAATTTTTATTGAATATATATATGAATTTCGGGGTCAAAAATATGCCAGAGGGGGGCCACCAGCTAGGCACAAGCCAATAGGGCACGCCCCCCAGGCCGCGCCCTAATGGCTTGTGGGGCCCTGGCTGGCCTCTCGACGCCGCTCTTCTCCTATATGGTGTGTTTTACCCTAGCAAAAATCATAACCAACATTTCAGGATGAATTGCCACCGTCTCGAGGCGGAAACCTGGGCAGAGGGCTTTTTGCACTCCGGTAGTCAGATTCTGCAGGGCAAATTCCTCTCCGGGAGGGGGAGATTGAAGCCATCGTCATCACCAACGCTTCCTCCTTCGTGGGAGGACCAATGCTCATCAACATCTTCACCAACACCATCTCATCTCCAACCCCAATTCATCTCTTATATTCAATCTTTGTCTCAAAACCTCGGATTGGTACATGTGGGTTATTGGTTGTGTTGATTACATCTTGTAGTTGACGCTTCTTGGATTACTTGGTGGAAGACATTATGTTCTGATCCTTGATTATTATTATATTGCACCTCTGATCTTGAACATGTTGACGAGGTGTGAGTAGTTACTATTGTTCCTGAGGACATGGGAGAAGTCTTGTTATAAGTAATCATGTGAAGTTGGTATTCGTTCAATATTTTGATGATATGTATGTTGTTACTTCTCTTAGTGGTGTCATGTGAACGTGGACTACATGACACTTCACCATGTTATGGGCCTAAGGGAAGTCATTGTGGAGTAACAAGTAGATGATGGGTTGCTAGAGTGACAGAAGCTTAAACCCCAGTTTATGCGTTGCTTCATAAGGGGCTGATTTGGATCCACATGTTTCATACTATGGTTAGATTTATCTTAATTCGTGTTTTGTAGTTGCGGATGCTTGCGAGAGGGGGTAATCATAAGTAGGTTGTTTGTTCAAGTATGAACAACACCTTAGCACCGGTCCACATATCAAATAATCAAAGTAGCGAACGCAAATCAACTCAATGATACGTCTTCGTCGTATCTACTTTTCCTAACGCTGTTGCTCTTGTTTCGGACTCTAATTTGCATGATTTGAATGAAACTAACCCGGACTGACGATGTTTTCAGCAGAACTACCATGGTGTTGTTTTTGTGCAGAAATAAAAGTTCTCGGAACTGGACGAAACTTTTTGGAGATTTATTTTTCAATAAATAAAAATTATTGGAGCCAAGAACCACCGGAGTGGGTTCCCTGGATGGGAACGATACACCAGGGCGCGCCACCCCCTCCAGGCGTGCCCTGGTGGGTGACGTGGCTTGGACTGCGTCGGTATTTCCCCAAAGAGGAAGGGATGATGTAGTACAGCGATGGTAAGTATTTACGTCAGTTATCAAACCAAGGTTTTCGAACCAGTAGGAGGATCACCACCACCCAATAAGAAGCACCTGCACACAAACAACAAATACTTGCAACCCGACGCGAAAGAGAGGTTGTCAATCTCTCTACGGTAATAAGATAGATTAGGTAGTGCTAGATAGGAGAGATAGATCTCTCAAGAAAACAAATATAAAGAGTAAATATGCAGCAATATGTTTTTGGATTTTTGGTTTTGTAGATCTGAAAATAAAGATTGCAAAAAACGTAGATCGGAAAGCAATATGATAGGAAAAGTAGACCCAGGGTCCGTAGGGTTCACTAGTGTCTTCTCTCATGAGTATAGCGCACGGTGGGTGAACAAATTACTGTTGGGCAATTGATAGAAAATCGAATAGTCATGACGATATCCAAGGCGATGATCATTATATAGGCATCACGTCCAAGATAGATAGACCGACTTCTGCCTGCATCTACCTCTATTACTCCACACATCGACCGCTATCCAGCATGCATCTAGTGTATTAAGTTCATGGGAAAACGGAGTAATGCAATAAGAACGATGACATGATGTAGACAAGATCTATTCATATAGCAATAGACCCCATCTTGTTATCCTTAATAGCAACGATACATGCGTGTCTTGCTGCCCCTTCTGTCACTGGGAAAGAACACCGCAAGATCGAACCCATCACAAAGCACCTCTTCCCATGGCAAGAAAAATCGATCTGGTCGGCCTAACTAAACCAAAGATTCGAAGAAGAAATATGAGGCTATAAGTAATCATGCATATAAGAGATCAAAGAAGACTCAAATAATATTCATGGATAGAAACTGATCATGAATTCAAAATTCATCGGATCCCAACAAACACACCGCAAAAGTTTACATCAAATAGATCTCCAAGAGACCATTGTATTGAGAATCATAAGAGAGAGAGACGAAGCCATCTACCTACTGCCTATGGACCCGTAGGTCTATGGTGGACTACTCACGCATCATCGGAGAGGCACCTATGAGGAAGATGAACCCCTCCGTGATGGTGTTTAGATTGGATCTCGAGGTTCTGGAACTTCCGGCGGCTGGAATTGTGTTTCGTCGACTCTCTAGGGTGTTTGGATTTTCTGGGAATTTATAGGCATGATATTCGGTTGAGGGGGTGCCCGAGGTGCCCACCACCCACCAGGCCGCACCAGGGGGGCTCTAGCGCGCCCTGGTGGGTGATGGCCACCCTGGGCCCCCTCTTCTGGTGTTCCTTGGCCCATCTTCTTTCTTCTGGTCCGTAAACAATCCACAAAAATCCCCGCAGCGTTTTGTCTCCGTTTGGTACTGATTTTCTGTGAAGTAAAAAACAAGCAAAAACAGCAACTGGCACTTTGGCACTATGTCAATAGGTTAGTCCCAAAAAATGATATAAAGTTGTAATAAAATGAATGTAAAACATCCAAGAATGAAAATATAACAGCATGGAACAAGCAAAAATTATAGATACGTTGGAGACGTATCAGCATCCCCAAGCTTAAATCCTACTCGTCCTCGAGTAGGTAAATGATAAAAACAGAATTTTTGATGTGGAATGCTGCCTAACATGTTCATCATATTCTTTTCTTCTTTGTATAGCATGGACATTTGGACTTGTAAATGATTCAAAGCAATAGTCTAGATTTAACATAATGACTTCAATACTCAAGCATGTCAACAAGCAACCATGTATTTCAAAATATTGACACTAAAGAAAGTTATCCCTGGCCCATCATGCTCAATCATTGATCCATTCATGAAACACACTCAAATATTAGCTATGCCCAATGCTCAAGTACGATCATAGTGCCCCCTAGTTGGTGCTTATAAGAGAAGATGGATACTCAAAATAAAAATTGCGTAAAGTAAATAGATAGGCCCTTCGCAGAGGGAAGTAGGGATTTGTAGAGGTGCCAGAGCTCAAAGTTTTAAATTGAGAGAGAAAAAATATTTTGGGTGGCATGCTTTTCCTGTCAACGAAAACGACAAAGTAGCTCACAATACTTTCCATGCTAGATACATCATAGGCGGTTCCCAAACAGAAAATAAATTTATTCCTTTTTCCACCAAACTTTCACTTTCCATGGCGGGCCGTATCCACGGTTGCCTTCCATACCAACACTTTCCAAGGAATTTATTATTTGACAACATAAAGTAAATACTTTTTTTGTTTTTCATTTCGGGAATGGGCATCCCTATTACCGCCGCACTCTTGTGCAATGACAAGTGAATAAATACTCATCGCGAGAATAACACATCTAGCATGGAAAAATATTGGACACTCCCCACCGTTTCATGAGCGGTACGGGCACACAAAAGAGAAAATTTATTTTGAAAATTTAGAGATGGCACATACAAATTTGCTTGGAATGGCATGGAAATACCGCATATAGGTAGGTATGGTGGACTCATATGGCAAAACTTGGTTTAAGGATTTTGGATGCACAAGTAGTATTTCTACTTAGTACAAATGAAGGCTAGAAAATAGATTGGGAAGCAACCAAACCAAGAAACAAAAAATCACATAAGTGAGCATTGAACATAACTAACACCGAATCATGCACCACAAGTAGGATGTAACTTCATTGCATAACTATTGACTTTCGTGCATGCATAGGGAATCACAAACCTTAACACCAATATTCCTACTAAGCTTAATTAGTCACTAACATAACTCACATATTACTATCATCATGTTTCAAAACTATTACAAGGAATCAAGTTTAATTTGTCCAATGATCTTCATGAAAGTTTTTATTATATCCTCCTTGGATATCTATCACTTTGGGACTAGTTTCATATATTGCCATTGCTTTTTGGCAAGCTCAAACAAATTTAAGTGAAGCACATGAGCATAAAGATTTCATCTCTCAAAAAGGTATAAGTGAAGCATGAGAGGATTTCTTCAAAATTTACTAACTCTCAAATTAATCTAAGTGAAGCATGAGAGTATTTCTACAAAAGTTTCCAAGCACACCGTGCTCAAATAGATATAAGTGAAGCACTAGAGCAATTCTATAGCTCAAAAAGTTAAGTGAAGCACATAGAGCAATTCTAACAAATCATAGCATGATTTTGGCTTTCTCAAATAGGTGTGTACAGTAAGGATACAAAGGAAAAACTAACAAACAAAGCAAGCAAAGATACAAGACGCTCCAAGCAAAACACATGATATGTGACGAATAAAATTATAGCTCCAAGTAAAATACCGATGGTCGTTAGAAGAAAGAGGGGATGCCACTCGGGGCATCCCCAAGCTTAGTTCCTTGTTAATCTTCGGATATATCTTGGGGGTGCCGTAGCATCCCCAAGCTTAGGCTTTTTCTACTCCTTATTCTTTCATCCATCGTGATCTCACCCAAAACTTGAAAACTTCAATCACACAAAACTCAACAAAATCTTCGTGAGATCCGTTAGTATAAGAAAGCAAATCACTACTTTAGGTACTATTGTAAACCCATTCAAATTTTATAATTGCATTATACCTACTGTATTTTAACTTTACCATGGCTTATACCCCCCAATACAAACCATAGATTCATCAAAACAAGCACACAATGCAACAAAAATAGAATTTGTCTCAAACAGAACAGTCTGTAGTAATATGTACTCTATCCATACTTCTGTAACTCTAAAAATTCTAAAAAATTAGGAAAACGTAAGGAATTTGTATAGAAACAGTGTGTTAAAATTTAAGCTCAATATCCCGTTCTAGCAAAAAATGAAAATTCATATACTGGACGCAAAGTTTCTGTCTCAGATTCAGCATCACTTCTACTCATCCTATGAATCATCCTAACGGTTCTACTTGGAACAAACACTAAATAAACCATAAAAACACAATAATAACAGAGGCATAATTGTGTCAACACTCAAAAACAGAAAGGAAAAAGCAAAAATTTATTTATTCATTGGGTTGCCTCCCAACAAGCGCTATCGTTTAACGCCCCTAGCTAGGCATATTGGATAGATTCAAGTATTGTCATCTTTGGTTTTGGATCCATAGGATGCCCTCATGATTGATTCATATGGTGGCTTAATTATTGTTCTAGGGAAGTGTTCCATACCCTTTCTTAATGGAAATTGAAAACTAATATTGCCTTCTTTCATATCAATCACGGCACCTATAGTGCGTAAAAACGGTCTACCAAGTATAATGGGACAAGACGGATTGCAATCAATATCAAGAACAATAAAATCAATGGGCACATAATTCCTATTTATAAGAATAAGAATATCATTAATTCTTCCCAAAGGCTTTTTAATAGTAGAATCCCCCAAGTGCAAATTAAGAGAACATTCTTCAATGTTGGTATGACCAAGCACATCACATAGAGATTTCGGAATCATGGAAACACTAGCACCCAAATCACGCAAAGCAAAGCATTCATAATTTTTAATATTGACCTTAATGGTAGGTTCCCACTCATCATGTAATTTTCTAGGAATAGAAATCAACAACTCCAACTTTTCTTCAAAAGATTTCATCATGGCATCAACGATATGTTTAGTAAAACTTTATTTTGCTCATAAGCATGGGGTGAATTCAACATAGATTGCAACAAAGAAATACATTGAATCAAGGAGCAACTATCATAGTTAAAATCTTTGCAATCCAAGATAGTGGGCACATCACTAGTTAAAGTTTTGACCTCTTCAAACCCACTTTCATCAAGATTTTCACCCTCCAATTTATTGGGACACCTTCTAGATAACGTTGACTCTACTTCAGTCCCTTCATTATCAATTTTAACATTACTAAACAAGGAGTCAATAGAAGAAACACCAATCACTTTAAGATCTTCATCTTTTTTATCCTCTAGAGAGATTGGTTTGGCGGCCATTTGATTTATCAAAGTAGCTTGCGCATCGGAGATATTACCAAGCAAATTTTCAGCAAGAGCATATTTAGATTGAAGATTGCAAACTTCTCTACTAATATCATCAAGTTGTTTCGTTATGGCATCTAGCACGGTAGAGTGTTCTCTAAGCTCATCGGTAAAATACTTATTATGCTCAAATTGTGTAGTCATATATTCCTTAGTACTTTTCTCAATTTCAAGCAAAATATTGGGATAAGGAACTTCATAGTACTTTCGTTGGGGCATCATAACTACGCAAACAAGGTTGCAAGAAAGGAAAAGATCCGGCAAGAAAAAGGGCAAACGAAAAAGAGAGCGAATAAAACGGCAAATTGGTGAAGTGGGGGAGAGGAAAACGAGAGGCAAATGGCAAATAATGTAATTGCAAGGAGATGAGATTTGTGATTAGGAACCTGGTAGATGATGATGGAGTCCCCTCGGCGCCTACGATAGGCACTTAGAAGAGACCGCTTCCTCCCCGGCAACGGCGCCAGAAATTCCTTTGACGTGGCTTGGACTGCGTCGGTATTTCCCCAAAGAGGAAGGGATGATGCAGCACAGCGACGGTAAGTATTTCCCTCAGTTATGAAACCAAGGTTATCGAACCGGTAGGAGGATCACCACCACCCAATAAGCAGCACCTGCACACAAACAACAAATACTTGCAACCCGACGCGAAAGAGAGGTTGTCAATCTCTCGACGGTAATAAGATAGATTAGGAAGTGATAGATAGGAGAGATAGATCTCTCAAGAACACAAATAAAAAGAGTAAATATGCAGCAATATGTTTTTCGGTTTTTGGTTTTGTAGATCTGAAAATAAAGATTGCAAAAAACGTAGATCGGAAAGCAATATGATAGGAAAAGTAGACCCGGGGGCCGTAGGGTTCACTAGTGGCTTCTCTCATGAGTATAGCGCACGGTGGGTGAACAAATTACTGTTGGGAAATTGATAGAAAATCGAATAGTCATGATGATATCCAAGGCGATGATCATTATATAGGCATCACGTCCAAGATAGATAGACTGACTCCTGCCTGCATCTACCTCTATTACTCCACACATCAACCGCTATCCAGCATGCATCTAGTGTATTAAGTTCATGGAAAAACGGAGTAATGCAATAAGAACAATGACATGATGTAGACAAGATCTATTCATATAGGAATAGACCCCATCTTGTTATCCTTAATAGCAACGATACATGCGTGTCTTGCTGCCCCTTCTGTCACTGGGAAAGAACACCGCAAGATCGAACCCATCACAAAGCACCTCTTCCCATGGCAAGAAAAATCAATCTAGTCGGCCTAACTAAACCAAAGATTCGAAGAAGAAATATGAGGCTATAAGTAATCATGCATATAAGAGATCAAAGAAGACTCAAATAATATTCATGGATAGAAACTGATCATGAACTCAAAATTCATCGGATCCCAACAAACACACCGCAAAAGTTTACATCAAATAGATCTCCAAGAGACCATTGTATTGAGAATCATAAGAGAGAGAGAGAAGAAGCCATCTAGCTACTGCCTACGGACCCGTAGGTCTATGGTGGACTACTCACGCATCATCAGAGAGGCACCTATGAGGAAGATGAACCCCTCTGTGATGGTGTTTAGTTTGGATCTCGAGGTTCTGGAACTTGCGGCAGCTGGAATTGTGTTTCGTCGACTCTCTAGGGTTTTTGGATTTTCTGGGAATTTATAAGCACGATAGTCGGTTGAGGGGGTGCCCGAGGTGCCCACCACCCACCAGGGCGCGCCAGGAGGCCTCTGGCGCGCCCTGGTGGGTGATGGCCACCCTGTGCCCCTTCTTCTGGTGTTCCTTGGCGCATCTTCTTTCTTTTGGTACGTAAAAAAGCCACAAAAATCCCCGCTGCGTTTTGTCTCCGTTTGGTACTGATTTTCTACGAAGTAAAAAACAAGCAAAAACAGCAACTGGCACTTTGGCACTATGTCAATAGGTTAGTCCCAAAAAATGATATAAAATTGTAATAAAATGAATGTAAAACATCCAAGAATGATAATATAACAGCATGGAACAAGCAAAAATTATAGATACGTTGGAGACGTATCAGTGGGTTGTGCCCACCTTGTGGTCCCACTGACCATAATTCCGGCACTACAAATTCCTATTTTCGGAGAAAAAATAGGACAGAAAGTTTCATCGCGTTTCACAAGACGGAGCCGCCGCCACCTCCTGTTCTTCATCGGGAGGCCAGATCTGGAGTCCGTTTGGGGCTCCGGAGAGGGGAATCTTCGGTCTTCGTCATCATCAACCCTTCTCCATCGCAAATTCCATGATGCTCCCCGCTGGGAGTGAGTAATTCTTTTGTAGGCTTGCTGGTCGGTGAGGAGTTGGATGAGATTCGTCATGTAATCGAGTTAGTTTTGTTAGGGCTTGATCCCTAGTATCGACTATGTTCTGAGATTGATGTTGCTTTGACTTTTCCATGCTTAATGCTAGTCACTAGGGTCCGAGTGCCATGATTTCAGATCTGAACTGTTTATGTTATCACCATTATATCTATGTTCTTGATCCGATCTAGCTTGTTATATGCACCTGCTATGTGTTATGATCCGTAAACCCCGGAGTGACAATAGTTGGGATACTTTCCGGTGATGACCGTAGTTTGAGGAGTTCATGTATTCACTATGTGTTAATGCTTTGTTCCGGTTCTCTATTAAAAGGAGGCCATAATATCCCTTAGTTTCCATATGGACCCGCTGCCATGGGAGGTTGGGATAAATGATGTCATGCAAGTTCTTTTCCATAAGCACGTGTGACTATTTACGGAATACATGCCTACATTACATTTATGAACTGGAGCTAGTTCTGTGTCGCCCTAGGTTATGACTGTTACATGATGAATATTATCCAACGAGTTCACCGATCTAGTGCCTACGAGTTTTCCACATATTGTTCTTGCTAAGTTACTATTGCTACTGCTACTGTTACACTTGCTACAAAACTATTGATATCGCTGTTACCGTTACCATTACCGTTACTGCTACTACTTCTATCCAAACTATCATACTACTGTGCTACTGATTACTCTGCTGCAGATATTTAATCTCCAGGTGTGGTTGAATTGACAACTCAACTGCTAATACTCGCAAATATTCTTTCGCTCCCCTTGTGTCGAATCTATAAATTTTGGTTGAATACTCTACCCTCGAAAACTGTTGCGATCCCCTATACTTGTGGGTTATCAAGACCTTTTTCTGGCACCGTTGCCGGGGAGCATAGCTATATTTACTGAGTCACTTGGAATTTATATCAATTGATCACTATGAATAATCTGAAGGATACAAGAACCAATATTTTCCGCTCGAAAACGAGGGGAGGTAAGGAATTGCCATCTAGCTCTGTACTTGATTCACCTTCGGTTATGAGTAAGCTTGCAACACCACCACATGCTGTTAATCCTGATATGTCTCAAGTTACTGATGATGCTACTTCTGCTATGAATGATGCTTATGATGATGCTAGTACGATGCTTGATGATAATGTGCCACTAGGTGAATTTCTTGATGAACAAATTGCTAGAGCTAAAGAGAATGAAATTATTGAAACTGATGAGATTACTGAAACTGATGAAGTCTTTGAAACTGAGAACTATGAAACACCTATTAGAACTAGCTCTTCTAGATTTTAAATGCCTAAGATAACTAAATGTTTGGTTATGGATGAGGAGATAACTAGAGAAATCCTTTCTTGTAAAGATAGAAATTATTATGCAAGTATAAGGAAAAGACTTTGAATGATAAAATGAAATGTGATTCTAAGTTTGCTACTTCACCTATCTTTGTTACTCATAAGGATTATGAATTCTCTGTCGACCCAGAGTTAATTACTTTGGTTTGATCCTTTCCATGGCTATGAAACTGAAACTGTAGTGGCACATCTTACTAAGCTGAATGATATAGCCACCCTCTTTGCCCATGATGAGAAGATTCACTATTACTATATTCTCAAATTATTTCCATTCTCATTAAAGGGTGATGCTAAGATATGGTACAATACTCTTGCTCCTGGTTGTGTGCGTAGTCCCCAGGATATGATTTACTACTTCTCTGAAAAATATTTTCCTGCTCGTAAGAAAGAAGCTGCAAATATTTAACTTTGTGCAAATTGAAGAAGAGAGTCTCCCACAAGCTTGGGGGAGGCTTCTCCAATTGCTTAATGCTTTGCCTGATCACCCTCTTAATAAAAATGAAATACTTGATATGTTCTATAATGGACTAACTGATGCTTCTAGGGACTTCCTAGATAGTTGGGCTGGTTGTGTTTTCAGGGAACGAACTGTTGAACAAGCTGAGGAACTATTGAATAATATATTGAAGAATTATGATGATTGGACTCTCCCCGAACCACCGCCTAAACCCACTCCGAAGAAGAGGGGTATCTTATTTCTCAGTCCTGAAGATATGCAAGAGGCAAAGAAATGTATGAAGGAAAAAGGTATTAAAGCTAAGGATGTTAAGAATTTACCACCTATTGAAGAAATACATGGCCTTAACACACCACCACCTCAACGGGTGGTAGAGGTAAATTCTTTATTAAAGTTTGATGAAAGTGATATCCATTACAATAAACATCCTAGTCAATGCTTATATGAGTTTGATAACTACATTAGAAAACAAGATCACTTCAATGCAAATGTTTTGAAACAATTGAAATATAATTCTGATATGATTGCTCGCTTGAGTGACTTGTTATTTAGAATCAGTAATGATGTTAGAGGTGTAGGAAAACATGCCTCTATGCTTCAAACTTTGTTAGAACAAGTTGCTAAATCTCAAAGAGAATTGCTTAATGAAATGAATAATAATATGAATGATCATGCTATTAGAGTAGTGACTAGAGGAGGTAGAATGACCCAAGAACCTCTTTATCCGGAAGGTCATCCTAAACGAATTGAACAAGACTCTCAGAGAATTAATACTGATGCACCTAGTCCTTCTAAAAAGAAAAACAAAATGAAAAATGATAGGACTTTGCATACATCTAGTGAACCTGAGATAGAAAAACCTCCTGATAATAATGATGTCTCTATTTCCGATGCTGAAACTCAATCTGGTAATGAACATTCACCTAGTGATAATGAAAATGATAATGTTGATGTTCCTGAAGATATTCAACTGAACAATGATAAAGAACCAGATAATGATGTTGAAATAGAACCTGCTGTTGATCTTGATAACCCACAACCTAAAAATAAATGATATGATAAAAGAGACTTTGTGGCTAGAAAACATGGTAAAGAAAGAGAGCCATGGGTTCAGAAACCCATGCCCTTTCCACCTAAACCTTCTAAGAAAAAGGATGATGAAGAATTTGAACGCTTTGCTGAAATGATTAGGCCAGTCTTTTTGCATTCCCGTTTAACTGATATCTTAAAGATGGACACTTATGCAAAATACATGAAAGACATCATCACTAATAAAAGAAAGATACCTGAAGCTGAAATCTCCACCATGCTTGCTAATTATTCCTTTAAGGATGGAGTACCTAAAAAACTTGGAGATCCTGGAATACAAACTATACCTTGCTCCATTAAAAGAAATTAAGTCAAAACTGCTTTGTGTGACTTGGGAGCAGGTGTTAGTGTTATGCCTTTCTCTTTATATAAATGACTTGATTTGAATAAAGTCACACCTACTAAAATATCATTGCAAATGGCTGACAAATCAACTGCAATACCTATCGGTATTTGTGAGGATGTGCCCGTTGTTGTTGCAAACGTTACTATCTTAACAGACTTTGTTATTCTTGAGATGCCCGAGGACGACAACATGTCGATTATCCTTGGTAGACCCTTTTTGAATTCTGCAGGGGTTGTTATTGATTGCAATAAAAGCAAAGTCACTTTTCATATCAATGGTAATGAGCATACGGTGCACTTTCCGAAGAAACAATTCCAACTGAATGGTATAAATGTTATTGAAGAATCTCGGACACTCACTATTGGAAGTTTTCAACTACCTCTACCTACTGCCAAAAAGAAATATGACATACTTATTGTTGGGGATATGCATATCCCCATTGAGGTAACCTAGTGTTTTACGAAAGTTCTTCGGTTTCATGCTGATCGGAAGTGGTTGTTATTAAGACTTGATCAACCTTATTAATGGATCATTTTTTAGAGGTATGAAGTCGATGAATCTAGTAGGCACAACCTTCTGCTCCCACCTTTTATTTTCTATTCTTCTCAGTCATATAAAATAAAATGCCATGATTATCCTGTTTTCTGTTTTCTCCGTGCAATAAAAAAATGACCCGAAAATAAAAGTTCTCAGAATGTTCTGAAAATTTAACATGAATTTTTTTCTGAATATTTCTGAATTTCGGGTGCAAACAACATCAGAGAGGGGCGGACCTGTTGTCCACAAGACACCAGGGCGCGCCAGCAGCCCCAGGCGCGCCCTGGTGGGTTGTGGTCCCCACGTGGGTCCCCTCACTTATCCCTTTAGCCAATGTCATCTCCTACCTCCAGAAAAAAATCACCATAGCTCTCACTCCCGTGTTCTTGCTGTCAAACCCACGGATTACGATCTCTTTGCTCGAAGCTCCGTTTCCGAAACTGTTTTGTGGGATGGCTACTTGGTATGTGACTCCTCCATTGCTCCAATTAGTTTTTGATTTAGTGGTTTATTTTTAGAATAATTAGCTACTCTTGGTGCTGCTATAGATGGGCTTGCATGTTGAATTCTTAGAGTTCTAAGTAGTTTGAATGCTTAATATGGCCTCTATGCATCCTTAGGAGTAGTTGCTATCAATCTTACGAAGTTTTGTTGACAAAAAATTTGTAGACTAAAATTTTCAGAAATTTAATTATGGGAATAAGATGGATTTCTTTAGGAAGTTTTCGTCAAAGAAGAATGCTAAAGGAGTCATTGGGGAATCATCGGAATGACCTCCACACTTCGAGAACGGCGGAGGTGCGGCCGTGCGAATGGCCGCATGATGCCTTCATGGAGGAGGCCGGGTTCCATCAAGAGTTTGCCCAATTCGTTGCAAATGCTGAGCTGACCGACTTCCTCGCAGCTAAGAACGGACACAGGATCATGCCAGAGGACATTACAGCCTACCGGAACAACCTGGCAGCGGCTGAGGAGGAGCCCCAGGAATGGGACGCTTAGGTGTCGTCGCCACCGCACTTCTACTTAGCACTACTGCAGGATGCTGCTAACGCGACACATCAATCAGAGACCCTTCGACAAAACTGTGTGCGATGCATGAATCGCAAACGGTATAGTTCAAGCTCCGTCGCTAATGGCACGTACTGTGTGCGAAGGCGGATCCATCAAATACGATTCAGAAAGTAGTTGCATGTGCGATCTATGGCAGACAGTTGGTCCAGATAAACTGTTTGCGATTGGACAATATAGCGCAAACGGTTAGAAAGGTGCAAGTTTGTGCGATGTATGGCATACAGTTCACCCTAACAAACTGTTTGCACTGATCCAGCAGAACACAAGCGATTGTGCAGATGATTACGTGTGCGATAGATGGCATACAGGTCATTCGGATGAACTGTTTGTGATGAGATAAGATAACATAAACGGTTACATAGATCAAGATGTGTGTGATCGATAGCATATAGGCCACTGGGATGAACTGTGTGCGATAAGCAAAAATAACACAAATGGTTGCTCAGATCAAGATGTGTGTGATGTACAACATACACTGGCCATTCGGATGTGTTGTGGGCAAACGGTTCCGGATAAAGAACTGTCAGGGACTAATGAAATCATCACCGACAGATATGGTTGTTTATTCCGCATGCGATGTGATTTGCTAAATCTGCCCACAAACATCTATGCTTCTGTTTAGAACAGCATGATTGCAGAACCAAATTAAACATCCAAATACATAAGTGACTACACACATAACATTGGCACACCTCAATAAACAATTACACACATAACAACATGATTTCCATAACCTAATTAAGCATCCAAATACATAAGTGACTACACACATAATATTGGCGCACACACCTCAATAAACTATTACATGCATAATAAACTTATCCCTCTAAAACTACAAATATTTCGGCATAGAGGGAGTATGAGCAACGGTCATCAAATCATCTACTTCCTATGATGATTGCCGTCACCGCTCTGCTTGTGGCTTGATCCCGCATCGTCTTCAGGTAGGAGGCACTTCCTCATGTCAACGATCCGCGTGAAAATCTCGTAGCAAGTGTACGCTTGCTTGGCTGCGGTCTGGAGGTGATATTCATCCAGTTTCTTCACCCAGCCCCTGTGCCAGACATGCTTGTTCTTGTCGCACTCAGCCTTCATGTCTCTATAGTAGGGGTCGATGATGGCCTCGTCTAGGTCAACATGGGAGTCCATGTTCTTCTTGTTGCCCCAGACCTTGTAGTGGCCGTGGATGTCGACAAGCTTCTGGCTGGCCAAGCCCGAAGTCTTGAGCACCTTTGGATTGTCGGTGGTGTCCACCGTAGTGAACCTGTAGTTGGGGCTGTTGACAAACCTGGTGAAACTCTCGCATGGCACTGTGGCCAGGCAGTAGTGGTAGAGGAGGACGTGATGGCCGACGCACAACTGGGCGATGGCAACCTTCTGATCATGCCTGGCATGACCGACGGTGTAAGCGAGGTCGAAGCCGACCACTTTGTACTTGTCATCCGCATCAAGCAACCGCTCCATAGTGCCGATGGAGTCCTCCACCATGCCCGGGTCGTTGGTGTACACCACCTTGAGGTCCGTCTTCCTCATGTGGGTCTCCACACGATGCTCGCCGTACTCCATTAGAGCGCCGCTGGACATCCTCTCTATATGCGTCGTCGAGGGTGTGCTTATTGTGTTGTGGGCGTGATCGAAAGCGTGAAGAGACTATGGTTAATGGCCGTGTGTATAAATGGGGGCCGGACGTCCTGTAAAACCGGCACTTCCGGATGGCGGTTTTTGCAGCGCGTGATTCAGTCGAGGAAGCACGTAACAGCATGGGGCGACGCGCGTGGCGCAACCGCATGCATAAGCAGCCCCGAACGTGATCGTGGGCCGGCCCCAACCGCTGGCAGAGCGCGCACGTGGGGGGGGCGTGAGAGCTGAGCACGCGGAGGGACGCGAGAGCAGAGCACGCGGTGGGACGCGAGGTCGAACCAGAGCACTTTGTGCGTGTCCACTACGGCATGCATGGTGAACTGGCGCTCGTCGTCGGCAGCCGCTGGGAGCGCCATTGGAGCCGCGCAGGATACCCTTGGTCATGGTTCTTCTTCTTAAGGTCTGGATATTAATCGTAAATTGCATTTTAATGTCCAGATATTAATCATACATTGCATAATGCATACTAAGGAAAAGATGGTACTACAGAACAACATCATGATTGCATAACCTAAATAAACATCCAATTACTTTACTGACTACAGATAACATTTGCACACATCAATTAACAAGTACATGCATACTAAACTAGTAGTAACGATCATCAAATCATTCATCTATTCTTCTTGTGGCGCAGGATGGAGGCACTTCCTCATGTCAACGATCCGCCTGCACATCTTGTAGCTTACGTGCGCGTCCTTGGCCGCGTACTTGACGTGATCTTCATCCAGTCTTCGGACCCAGGCACGGTGCCAGGCAACCTTCTTCTCCTTGGAGACATCCTTCATGCCTCTGTAGTAGGGGTTGATGATGGACATGGCAAGGTCAACCAGGGAGTCCTTATGCTTCTCCTCGCTGCCCAAGATCTTGTACATGCATTGGATGTCCACAAGATTCCGGCAGGCCAAGCCCGTGGCCTTGAGCACCTTTTCATCGTTGGTGGTGTCCACCGTACCGAATATGTAGTCGGGGCTGTTGACAAACCTGGCAAATCGATCGCAAGGCCTTGTGGCCAGGCAGTAGTGATAGACGAGGACGTAATGGACCACGCACAGTTGGGCGACGGCAACCTTCTGATCATGCCCGACACGACCGCCGGTGTACTCGAGGTCGAAGCCGACCACTTTGTACTTGTCATAGGCAAGCAACTGCTCCATGGTGTGGATGGAGTTCTCCACCCAGATCGGGTCGTTGGTGTACACCATCGTGAGGTTCTTGAACCTTACGTGGGTGTCCATGTAGGCATGAATGGTGAACTGCCGCTCGTCGTCGGCAGCCGCTGGGAGCTCCGCCATTGGAGTCGAGCAGGATATCCTCTCTCAATTTGGAGTGTGGGTGTGCTTCTTGCGTTGCGGGGAAAGGTTGAAGAGAGACAGTAGGTTAAAAGAGCGGTGGAGTAAATGGGGGGATGGACGGTCTGTAATTGGCACGTCTTGTCACCGCGTTCCCGGCGGAGGATTGTTGTGCAAGCTTGACCAGCGCACGAACAAGTGTTCCCGGCGGTTCGTTTGGCTAGGCGGTGGCTTGAAGTGCCACCAACGTATCGTTGGTGAGCCCGTTCCTGCGTGCAACCACGCACAGCCTCCCGCCCGGCTCGGTTGGCCCCGCGTCGGCTGGAAGAAGCTCCCATTATTGGGGGGCGTTAAATGGCAAACAGTTAGCAAAACCGATGCGTGTGCAATGACTTCAAGCAGCATACACGTTCAGCACTAAGCAGCGGTGTGACATATCCAGTGCGGGTGCGACTGGGAAGGACGGTGAGGGTTTTGTAACTTTTGTTAAGCGGGGACGATGGTGAGGGTTTTCTCGGCCAGAATAATAATGCGCTTCAGAGGCGACGGTTTAGTAGACATAGCCGTTTGTGATAAGTGTCAGTACGGTGCAAGTGGGATGGTGTGGTCCGTGGGAATGCGTTCTGGACAATCAGGACACACCCGTGTCGCGGCACAATGTTAGTCCTCGCACCCGATTTCAATCCGGGAAAATAACCAAGTTTGTGGGTTCCAAATTTCATCTTGCGTGTGACACCTGAATTTTTTACCGCATTAAACAAGTTTGCACGTAAGTCAAGCATTTTTTACCGTAATATGCATAGTGTAAAAAAACTGCCTAAACTCAAACGTAGCTGTGCGTGCTGTGGGCAAACAGTTCCTAGTAGTAAATTGTGTGGGGACTCTAAGATAAGCATGAATATTCCATCTACCAAACTGATTGCATCTCAAGTCTGCAATTACATTGCTCTACGTATTAGTTGATAAAACAGAGTCTCACCGAAATCTAGATCAACATATAATAAACATAACTCAAGCAGTGATACATGACGCACAAACTATAGATAGCTAGGGTAATGCTGGCATCAGGACATGTAGATATAACTCAATCCTAATCGTACCCACCAACAATGTAAACTCTCTCCAGGTACTCCGCGTACGCGGCGTGTGCCACCCTCCGAGAATACTTCTGCCTGAAGGAGCCAACGACTCGTCCTCTAGCATGCACCAGAACACTTGCAAACGTGGGGTTAAGCCTTTGGGCGCAGAACGGGCATCCGAAGCCCCCATTCCGGCTCCTGATACGACGATTATGCGTTCCCGCATAGAGATCCCCGAGATTTTGTTTCTTGTACCTTCTCTGGTCGTATTTATCGCTGCCAACGTCGTCCGATAGCACCTATACATATAATAAAAAATCATGACATTGATGAATAAAATGCATAAAATGATGCCACAAACAACTTAGGGCAACAAAATAATTAACTAATGACTTTAAATGCATGGAACGATTATTGTCAAACAAACAAGGAAGTTTGAAGTAAGTACTACTCCCCATTATCACTAAAGTAGTGATCTACATGCTCTTATACAGTGATTATTTACAAGTGGGTACATGCAAAATCATCTATGTAGACGGATTATTAGCAAAATGATCATTTGTACAGGTCAACCAGTAAATCACTGTAAAACCTTAGACATAATATTAGTAATCGTATGTACGGATGTAACTTATCCAAGTCACTTATCATTTACCTAAAAACAATCAATACGTACACACTAACACGGATCTATCGAATCTTACTCTGATTACATGGATTGAAATCACATGAACCCCGGGCGAATTCCAAAAAAAGGTGGAAACAGAACTAATCAGAGATACCCTATGATATAGTTACCAAAATAGAGGGGGGTTGTCTAACCTGTTCTCCGTCATCGTCGGAGTTGTCGCCGTCGGAGTCGTCGAAGTCGTCGTCGGTGGAGTGGTCATCAGAGAGGTCGTAGTAGTCTCTGTGCAGCACCGCCTCCTGCTGGGAAGGCACGACAGGGCTTATGACGTCATGGTGGTGCTTCTGTCTGTGCGAGACCTCATCGGCGGGGAGGGCAACCTCATCGCCCAGCATCAAGAGATGCTTAGTTGCTTCGCCGGCCCCGGCTTCGAACCCCGCATCACCACTCCCTCCGATGGTGCGCTTGGTCGCCATTTGATACACTTACGACTGGGAACGACGGTGAGGATGCAGGCACGGTGTGTGTGGAGAGAGGGGAGTGCGGCCGCCTGCTATAACCAGTGGCACATGCGCGATTAATATAGAGTGGTTGGGAGCTAGGTGGGAGGCGGTTAAACGGCTCGCCTCCCGGTGAACCTGCTCAGTGGTCTTCTCGCATGCCTCACCCCTGCTCGCATGTCTCCCGGTTAGCCTGGACTGCTCGCACGTCTCCCGGTTAGCTTGCGCAGAGGACTGCTCGCAAGCGTCCCTTCAATTCACGCACCAGCTCGCACGTCTCCTGGTGGGCCAGAGCGGCCTGCTCGCACGCGCCCCGTCAATTTACACACCTGCTCGCATGCCTCACGATCAGCCTGAGCAGCGGACTGCTCGCATGCGTCCCGTCAACTCACGTCCGCTCGGACGGCACACGGGGCTCGTGGTGGTACGTAATATTTTGTTGGGACCAACGCACACGGTTGAATACTGTAATCGTTCAAGATGGTAACGTGACAAGTGTGTATGCCAAGTACCAACCTTTAATAATCTCCTGTTTATATCATGAAACGGAATCCCAAGTTTCAGGATTTTCAGTTGATTTTTGGATTTACTTCAGTTTAAAATGAGTTTTTCGATCTTTGAGGCCGATCTGTCTAAAAACCAATATTTTTAATGTTTTCCACGACGCCAAGAGGTTTGATGTTCCTTACCATTTATTGCATGGCGACTAAACATGAACCCAAGGGGACATATGATTTCCCCCAATGAATTCCTGGAAACTCATTGTTGCATATTTTTCGAATGATATATGAACATTTTATAATTATAACACGGACTGATGCGTCACGTGTTTTCTGCATAAAAATAGTTTGACGCGTCTCGACATGGTGTTTTCGGTGGTGGCCGCTGGGGGAGGGGGGCTCTTTCCGTTTCACTTGATGCACGAGCCTCTATGTGTGGGATTGTCCGTTTTGAGAGGCATTTGCCACCCCAAATTATCAAAATTGTGCATTGGTATGTTTAAAACAAGGCACACCTCTAACGTCATGCATGTGTTTAGGACACATGCACACGGTGGTGGTCCCTTGGACAATAATCCTTCATGTGCTATTAGTGACGTGAACATTCGTGGGTCCACATGGTCTATCACTTTTGAGCCGCACTGGTAGGGGTTTGACAAAGGTGGGTTCAGTTAATCTGCTCTGTGTTGCGGTAGATCATGGTGAGATTCCACACCAAAGATTGACGTGACGTACTCATGAGTACCTCCTACCGCTCAAAGTCGAGGGGGTGGGTGGGAGGAGACACACATATTGCGCGCAATTTTCTTTAGCGTGGGGACTTTCCAAATTGTGAAGCACACACTGGATCAAAGTCGTGTAGTTGGCATTTTGACATCAAAAAACAAACCCATTCATATGCTTGTGTCACATATAATTGATGGTGGCCCTAAGTGGCTCCCTCACATGGTAATTGATAACGCGTCAATCTATGGGGACCATGTGTGGTCATCTATATTATATATCGTTTTGACCAATGTGGATCCTTTTCGGTATGCGTGTTAATTACCATATGCCATGGTCAGACATCGAGACAAATGTTTTTTGGGCGCATGCATATATATATATACCCATGAACCCATCCCACCACCATCTCAAAATGGGGGGTTGTGCCGGGTGGGGAGGCATACATATACTATGGCCCTGTTTGGATACTCTAATTTATATAGCTAGAGGTTGGAGTTAGTTTCTAGCTCATGACTAACCCTAAACTAACTATAGTCAAAGAGGTGTTTGGATGACAGGGTTAGATTGACAATAGATGCACTTGATGGAGAGAGAAAAGTGATTTTTCAGTGGGCCCCACGAGAACTAGCTCCAATTAAGACCTCTTGGCTGGTGGGATAGAGAGGGCCCCGTGAGAACTAGCTCCAATTAGCACCTCTAGGGTAGGATAGTTTTATTTGGGTGGGTTAATTAGATGCAACTAGCTCCAATCTAACCCTCATGTTTGAATACTTTAGGGCTATTTGAGCCCCAGCTAGCTCAAACTAACTCTAACTCATGGATCCAAACAGGGGCTAAATGCGTTGTGATCGATCCTCTTCGTAAGTCGACTTGCAGTTTCTAAGGCAATTAACATTAAAGTTCCATTGGGTACTAATTAACTAAACAAACACTTAATTACATATATACATATATGTGTGGGCCTCATGGCGTGGTCATTTGTTTTGTCAAACACTCTATCACGTGGTCATCTGCATCACACCGGCACAACCATGTCCATGTGGGTCGTCACTTTGACAGGCGGATGTAGAGATGTTAATTTGACCAAGGTGGATTCTTCTTGATTGTATATATATATATATATATATATATATATATATATATATATATATATATATATATATATATAGGGTGGGTCTATTCTAATAACACCCCTTAAGACTCTTATTCTAATAACACTTCCGCTTATTCTAATAACACTAGTAGCGAGCTGTCTCACTATCGGAACCGAACTGCACAGAAACAAGAAAAAAAAACTACCCTAACTTATCCTCACGAACACACCCACCACCAGCCGCACAAAATCAAACCTCCCCCCGTCCACCTTCTATAGACCGCCGGCACGCCGCTCCTTCCCTGGCCGCCGGCGCGCCGCTCCTTCCCCACCGCGCGCCACCACCTCCCACCGCGCCGCCCACAGCGGGCCGACCACCTCCCACCGCGTCGTGCGCCCACCTCCCACTGCGGCCGACCCTCGCCACCACCATGCAGCTCGCTGGCAGCCGACCTGCCACGGCCGACCCTCCCCAAATCACCGCCGCGCCTCCTCTTCCCAGGTCGCCGCCCCGCGAGCACCGTGGTCGTCGACCACCTCTACCCCATGCCACCCCGATGACCTCCTTCTGTGCTGTGGAGGCTGGATCCACATCCCCCACCCCCCGCCTCGGTGACCCCCTGCTGCAACGTCGCGGCCGGATCCATTTGACCTTGCCGCAGAGAGCTAGATCCGCCGGTGCGGCCGCCGATTGGTGGAGGAGGCCGGGAGGCACGGGGCTGTCGTCTCCCCTAGGTTGGAACTGGATGGGGGCACCAGCAGCATGCGCGTGCAGTGCACAACTGCTGCGCTACAGCCCACCTCTGAGGTGCTTTGTCTCCCGGCAAGGGCCTCCATAGGCATGGCACCACACCGGTGGGTGGACAGGATGTGGAGCGGTTCGGCCGGCGCAGGCGTGCGGTTCGGCTGACGCCGGCGTGCAGTTCAGGAGGACGTGCTGGCCTCCCTACGCCGCTCTGGCGACAGATCGGGGCCCTTCGCCCCCCTACATCGCCACCACCAACTCTAGCGACTCTCCGACGAGCAGCAGAGAAGCGATCCTCTCTCTAGCTTTTCGTCATCTCGGATGCAAGAAAAAAAGGGTGGTCGACGGCGGCCCACACGAGTGCAGTGCGCCCCTGCTTCCCGACGTGGTTAGGTCGTCCCGATGCTGCAGTGTGGTTCCCTCCCGCGTGCAGTGCAGTTTGAGCCAGCCCGCATGCTATTTCATTTTGGTGCATGACGAATAGTCCACTGGAACTGGTGCGGATCAACAGTGCTTTTAAGGAGTATTTGTAAATTTTTGGCGTATTTGTGGACTGCATTTTGGCTGTAGCCCATGTAGCTCACTTAGTACTCTCCGTGCCTCTACTACAGAACGCCATTTATGTGATTCACTCTTTAAAAAATATGTGTACGAAGAACTTTGCGTAATGTGGAACACTTGCGGTAAAGTGGTTCAGTTTTGAGTGTGTTGTGGTGCTGTTTTGAGTGTGTTGCGGTTCACTTACGTCAAACATGAAGTGCAAAAAATGTTAAGGAAATGAATGAAAGTAATGCGGTTAACTTCAAATTATGTTGCTGTTCACTTAAACTTGTGTCGAGGTTCACTTTTTCTTCGATGTGAACAACACTCGCCTCGTGCACTCGCCTCATATCAGAAAAACAGAAAACTGAATGCAGTCCACCTCGCGTCATACCTCGTGCACTCGTTCATACAAAGGTTAACAAAACATAAAAAACTCGTTTGAAAAAATACACGTCGGACAAAAGAAACCATGCAGCTCGCTTGCCCGTAGGATGAAGTATGGTTGTCCGTCAGAAGCGGTGCGTTCTTCTGTCTGATGCGGTTCACGCGTCAATTTCGGTGTCGCGAAAAACAGAGTGCCCACATTTCGGTAATTTCAAAACTGCTCTTAAACCGTAAGGAATTAGAGAGAGTGTTCTATATGAAAAAGTTGTGTTTCGTCGATATCATTCCAATGCCGTATCATTTGCATCGTTCCGACGAGCGGTTCGCAAAAAATCACGAAAATACACTCGCTGTCACTCGTAGGCAGCCGCACCGTTTTCAAAATTCATTTAAAACCGTGAGAAATCTCAACAAATGACCAACATATGGAAGTTGCGCCTATTCCATAGCTTTCAAACGCCGTATCACATGCCTCATTCTGACAAACGGTTGAAAAACTGCAGCGAAAACCATACCGAAAAAATCGAATTTTTTGAAAAACAGAATTCCGCGTTTCGGTAAATTTGAAACTGCTCTTAAACCGTAAGGAATTAGCGAGTGTAATCTACATGAAAAAGTTGCGGCTCGATGATATCTTTTCAACGCCATATCGTTTGCTTCATTCCGACGAGCGGTTTAGAAAAAAACGCAAAAATACGCTCGCTGTCACCCATCGCGCGCTCACTATTTTCGAAACTGCTGTTAATCCGTGAGGAATCGCGAAATGTGTTCAACATGGAGAAGTTGGGCATTTTCTGTAGCTATCCAACGGTATTTTATACGCCTCCTTCCGACAAACGGATTAAAAACTGGAGCGAAAACGGTGTCGAAAAAACGCGTGCAGTTTTTTGCGACGGGAAGTGCACTCGCATCAGTACTTCAGTGATGTTGCTTCAACAATGATATGCACTTCCGTTGAGGGTGCAGTTCGGAAGTCTTAGCAGAATAACTATTCTGCTAATATTAGCAGAATCGACATTTCAATTCTAAGAAAAAATCAAACGCATCGTACACACTGAATCGCTCCTATCGGCTCGAACTGTGGGCGCGCGTGGGGCTATATATGCATGGGCCGTTAACCTTAGCACGGGGTCATTCTGGTCCGGGAGACACACATGTGGCGGTGAAAGTTGTGCATTTGGTATTTGAAAACATCGCACAATGCTTTCATACATTGTGTCCGGGGCCATGCATGTGTGTTGGTGTTGTCTACAGACACTCCCTCGCGTGGTTATGGACGACATGCCAAATTTCTGGACCCGTGTGGTCTATCACTTAAAATGGCCCATATATACTACAGGTTAATTTGACCAAGGTATATATATATAGTCTTCTCATTATTTGTTACGATATAGTTCATGGTGAGATACGAGACACAAGTTTGAGCGCATATATATAGGTCGTGGTGTCTGTTCGAAGCATGTGTGTGCGTGGGGAGGGGTGGGGGAAGGGGAGGGGCAACACAATAGTACGTATACACGAAACCTATTTATGAGGTCAGGTACTACATACCGTTCGACTTTTGAGCCACATTAAAAAGTTATGCACGCGCGAAATAGCACACCACCTTAATTAATTAGTTGAGCCACATACATGTGGTTGCGGTCTCACTCATCTTGTGAAGTTTCCGAGACGCGCCCATCAGTGGCCCCATGCAGTCTACCCTCAGAACTAAAACACGGGGGAGGGGGTGATCATGATGGATTTCTATTGGTTTTGTGTTACGGTTGGGTGAATTTGCAGTCGTAGTATAAGTTCATACGTTCATATATATACTGTAGCTACCATCCCCCCGCCGACTCGAAGGTGTGTGTGGGGGGGGGGGGGAGGGGGCCATAAGCCAACATTACCATGTGTTCTGCAAGACATTGTGTGTCACATGAAAGTTGTGAATTCCGTATTTGAACACCACAACAACCTTTCCATACATACATTTGCTCCACAAGCAGGTCTGTTTGTGATATGCCCCTAGATTTATCGTGTTTATTTTCCAATATTGTTAGATAATTGGCAAGGTAGTCTTTTTTTTGAAACTTAAATAGCAGATGAGTCGAAGGAGACAACTGTGTGCGATTGTGTACGCAGTTGACACGGTTCCGGCATGCTAACTGTGTTTTTAAAAATAGCTACCGCCTTGATCAATTCAAAAATTGATGGCTGCACGGGTTTATCTCTTTGAATTGCACACGGGTATTATGTTCGGGCCGTGTGCGATGTTTGTTCCTCCGGCGCCACTTCAAACCCTTCATAAAAATTTCAGTTTGTCCAGACTTTTCATTCCCTCCAAGTAAAATTTAAAGTAGCCGTGACATTTCCTCCAACACAACCTAGGCCCCTTCCACCCCCACCCCCACACAACTCCCTCGCTCGAACCCTAGCTACCTCGCCGTCACCGCCGTCGCCCCCGATCCCACTCATGCTCTCCCCGTCCAGGTTACGTACCCATCTCCGTACCCTCACCGCCCTGAATTTCTTAGATGGCGCCTGCTAAACACAACTTTCCTCACAGATCCGCACTGACCCCCACCGCAGACCGTCGCAGCCTAATCCCAGCTACACTTGCAGGGGAGATCGAGGAGCGAATGGACAAAAGGAGGTATATCGCGGCCTTTCCGCTGGACGATACCGAGGTGGCCACCGAGGCTGTCGGGGAAGCTGACTACGATGACGAGGTGCCCACCGGGATCGCCGGGGAAGCTGACTACGATGCCGAGGTGGCCGCCGAGGCCATCGGGGAAGCTGTCTACGATGACGAGGTGGCCGCCGAGGCCGCCGGGGAAGCTGACTACGATGACGAGGTGGCCTCCGAGGCCGCCGGGGAAGCTGATGACCACGAGGCTGTAAGACAGTGGGTTCCCGTTTGGATGCATATCGACGCAGCTGGCTACGACATCGAGCTCGTCGACGGTGACGGCTTGTCGCGGGCTATGTCACAGGTTATGTGGCCCAACCCCGACCCCTCGGGTTCAACCCCCGTCGACCTCATGCAGGGCCCAGCCGCTGATCTACTCTGCTTTTCCCTCAAGAATTTGCCTTCCTTCATCTCCATGGAGCCTCTTTTGTCATTTCTGAAGGACACGTTCTATGGCGGTCGCTCGACATCGTTATCTGGCAAGTCAGACCTCATCGACGACGCCGACGCCGACAACGGCACCCTATCTGTCTCTTCAAAGGGGAAAGAGCCCATCCGTGACATCAGGGAGGGCACCCTGCGTCCCTGCTCTTCCAAGGGGAAGGAGCCCATCTGTGACAACAGGGAGCACACCCATAATCCGCGCTCTTCTAATGGGAATGAGCCCATCTGTGACAGGTGAGGAAACCCATCCCATGTTAAATTACTTCACTCATGCTAAATGTATGGACTCTGAAGTTGAAATTCATCAATACCTATTTCAAGAGCCATATATGGTTCCTGTTAAACCTGGTGCAGTTAACACGTGAACTGTTTATTTTAGTTCTTTTGCATGTGATGTTCAGTTATAAAATTTCATGTTTAAGCACCGGCTATGTTCTATGCAATTTCAATAGTACTATATGAATGACTATTTTTGGTTGCTATCAAGCCTGTTGTAGTGAGCATATGCCTTGTTTATCTGTTTTTCCTAGCTCGGTTGTTTGTACTGGGCATATGTCTTGATTCAATTGCTATATAGTATGTCTTGTTTATTTCGGTTGTTCACATTGTGAAGTTCTATGTCTGCAAGTATGTACTTTCCAGTTCAATTTCGTCATACCAGTTAACACGCCCACTGTTTATTTCTGTTTTTTCACAATGTGATGTTCAGTTATACAATTTGATGTGTAAGCACCAGCTACATTATATGCAATTTCAAAAGTACCACTATGATTGACTATATTTGATTGCTGTTAAGCTTGTTGTAGTGAGCACAAGCCTTTCCATTTTTATGTAACAATAACTAGTGTGCTTAAACGTGCACAATACTAGTTTGAATGACTATATTTTGTCGTTGTTAAATGCTAAGCCTATTGCAGTTAACACACATCTCCACTTATTATTAGTTTAGCTAGCGTGCTTAAACCTGCACACCGAATCTATCATTTTGTGATCATGTTGTTTACCATGCATATATTTGGTTGATGTTTAGCCTGTCAGTACTTAACATGCCTTTCAATGTACCGTCAGTACTTAACATGCCTTTCAATGTACTTACCCAGGAAAATATCGGGAACAACTGTTGTTTTTCATCGAGGTTAGTTTCATCACATGGCTTATTTATATACTCCATCCACCCCAAAGTATAAGATGTTAATACATCAAATATGTGAGTATTTTGGATGTAATAAGATCTTATATACTTGGACAGGGAATACTGAACTACATCATTGTACAATTTCAGTTTACCTTCTAATACTAACTTGTTGCTTGTAGGTACATATGTCACTGGTAAAGATCTGCGTGTCGACCCTTTTTGCGTATGTGGCAATGAGATATTCATGAACCAGCATCAAGTGAGGAAACTTATAAAGGTTGTTAATAAAATGGGACAAAATATGGCAATTAAACTATTTCTTGACACCTTATCCAAGACAACAGTGAACTCCAGGATGGTAACTACGAAATTTGTACCCTTCTTTTTACTATCCATAATGAGTTGTTAGCTTAGAAATTTACAATGTCTGAATCTATTTTGTTTATGGTGGTTCTCAAAGCAGTTTACTCAGGATTACCTCTCAAACTACATGATTGGTGGACGTGCAAACATTAAAGTATATCTACCAGGGCACGATGACTACCTAGATGTCCTCATCAACACAAAGAAGGATGGGCGGTCTGCCATCACAAGGGGCTCGCCCAGAGTCGTTCGTGCATTCTGCATGGAGGAGGACAGAATATGGGCATTCCGCTTCGCCTTGTACAACTGCCAGAGTGTCTTTCGCCTCTTCCTTTACCGTATTTAATACAAGTATGCAACCGTGGTTCATCATTATTTATTTGGTCCTAATGTAATTATTATTTCTTGATGTAATTCTTGAACATATGTACCTGTGAATGGAATAATGCATTGCTTATTGAACCTATGTCTATATAGGATGGATATGAAAAATGTTATAGCTTACTATCAAATTCAAATCCTATAGAATTTTAAATTGTGGCGATTAAAATAGCGGAAAAATAAGCTCTGTAGGTCATTACACCGCACACGGTTTGTAAAGCAGAACATGTGTGATATACCTCATGATTCGACACGTTTCAGAGAGAGAAACCGTGTGCGACAATGCACACAATTGCCGTCTGCAAACCGTATCTGATGTTAGACAATATCAGAAACGAGCAGGCCTAAATGTTTTGTGACAGTCTCCTCATCATACACGATTTATAAAGTTTAAACGTTTGTTATGTCGTATGCATCCGACACGAGTATGATTGTTGGAGCGTTTGGGAATCTTGGTATATCGCAAACGACGTGGTAGGACAAAATGTGTGTGATTCTCTCCTTATCATACACGCTTTGCAATTATGAACTGTTTGTGATTCGGCACACATCGTAAACGGTGTGCTACAGAATAGCGCGTGCGATGTTAGTGTGATCTCACACAAGTTCCAAGGATGGGCCGTATGGGAAGGATGCCATATCTCAAACGGTTGACCGGTGACTCTTGTTTCTGATAGATGCGGACATTCCATACTCTTAGCTTTGCAAAACGTTTGCGTTCGTTGGCCACCATCGCCGACGGGTTTTCCGTGAAATGTGGGATGGACCCCCCCTATCGCCCACACATGCAAGGCGACGTATTAAAACTACATCGCGAAAAGGGGTTAAAAACCGTTTGTATAGCACGTCGCTGCACCAGTGTAGGACCGGATGGCTATTATGGATGGTGATTACCAAGCTAGGCCAAAAGCCTAAGCTTGGGGGAGTACGTACTTCCACCGATATTATATTCATGTTTACACATTTCATTCTAGTTGTCGGTGTCCACACTTTTTTATTGTATTATCCATGCTAGATTTATTTTCTTGCTTTCTTCTTGCGTATTTGAAAAACTTCAATAAAATCCAAAAATATTTCCTGCTTCTTTTCGGTTTTCCTTTCTAGTTTAAATTAACTGTAGTATCAAAATAAAACCCAAAAATATTTCTCGTTTCTTCTTTTACTTGTTGGGAGCTCTCCCGTGTAAATAGTTTTTCTCATTTTTGTTTTTCCCTCTTTAATTTGCTTTCTTTAAGAAAAACCAAAAACTCTAAAATTATTTCAGTGTGTTTCTCTGAAATTCTTTTCCTTTTATTTGATTCGTACCAAGGAGAAGACCACAATGAAAATGTTGAGTGACTCTCATATGCATTATTGTTAATCAAACAAAGAGCCCATGTTACTTTGTCTTCTCCTCTTGAATAAAAAGTTTACAGATTTCAGCTTAGTCCACGACAGTCTTACACTATTATTATTTTGTATATCATTCAGTCATGCAAGTGAAAGGCAATAATAACGATATTTGATGAAGTGACCGTGGCAGAGAGAAGCGGGTATGAAGTCAACTTGTTTTTGTTTTTGTAAATATGTTTAACCTAGTATCCAAGATTCAACATATTATGATCAAACATGTTTGCAATCACAATTAGAGATTATAGTTGCTCATGCCATGCTTAAGTAGCTAGGAGTGGATAATGATTTATCTTGGATGTCAACATGCATTAAAATGATTGTGATGTGGTATGATGATATGGTATCCTCCTCTGAATGTTTCATGTGGTTTGACTTGGCACATGTTCACGCATGTAGTTGAATCAAAATGAACATAGCCTTCATGATATTATGTTCATGGTGTCCATATCCTACTCATGCTAGTATTCAATGTTTATTATTCAGAATGCATGTTCATGACAGTTTTTGCTCTCTAGCTGGCCGCTTCTCAACCTATTTGCTAGCCTTCACCTGTACTAAGCGGGAATACTGCTTGTGCGTCAAAATTCTTAAACAAAAGTTATTCCAGATGAGTCCACTATATCTACCTATATGCGGTATTACCCTGCCGTTCCGAGTAAATTTGCATGTGCCACCTCTAAAATATCAAATGAACATCTGTTTTGTGTGCCTGGACCGCTCATGGAGCGACAGGGGGCGGTCAGTATCTTCCATGTTAAGCGGGTTATTCTCATGATGAGTGTTTATTCACTCATCCTTGCATGAGAGGGACGATAATAGGTATTCCCAATCCCGAAATCAAAAATTGTAAATAATTAAACAAAACTCCCCCAGGAATGTTGTTGGTATGGACGGTACCTGTGGATTCGGCTAGCCGTGGAGTGTGTTTGTTGGTGGAGGGGGAGTAAACCTTTATTTTTAACGGTTGGGAAACGCCGCTAATGTGTTTAGCATGGAAGATATTGATAACTCTTGGTCGTAACATTGACAGGAAGGGTGAACCTCCCAAAATTATATTTATATCTGATTTAAGCTTTGAGCTCTGGCACCTCTGCAAATCCCTGCTTCCCTCTCCGAAGGGACTATCTATTTATTTTTATGTTGAGTCATCACCTTCTCAAATAAGCGTCAAATCTAAGAGCACTATTGTCATCCTCATGCATTGTGTATAGTTAATGTTGGGTGGAGCATGACTGGATCTTTTCTACCATGAATTACAATGTTTAGTCACTGCTTGAACTTTGGAGGTGCTCGGCATTTATGTTTTGTGGTCCTAGAAAGGGCTAGTGAGATACCACTGTTGTCATATTATATCATGATTGTTTTGACAAAGTGTTTGCGCTTGAGATATTTTATTATTGCTCGCTAATTGCTTATGTCATTGATATGAGTTAATATAATTTTTAAGAGTTATTGCTGTCATGGTTAGTCATAATATTTGCTGAAAACTTGGGTGCTACTTAAGCATATATATGTAAAAAATGAACAAAAGAATTCGTAAAAGTTTTTCTTTATCACGTTTAGTTTGTTAACTGAATTGCTTGAGGACAAGCAATGGGTTAAGCTTGGGCGAGTTGATACGTCTCCGTCGTATCTACTTTTCCTAACGCTTTTGCTCTTGTTTCAGACTCTAATTTGCATGATTTGATTGAAACTAACCCGGACTGACGCTGTTTTCAACAGAACTACCATGGTGTTATTTTTGTGCAGAAATAAAAGTTCTCGGAACTGGACGAAACTTTTTTAAGATTTATTTTACAATAAATAAAAAATACTGGAGCTAAGAACCACCGGAGGGGGTGCCCTGGTTGGGCACGATACACCAGGGCGCGCCACCCCCTCCAGGCGCGCCCTGGTGGGTTGTGCCCACCTCGTGGCCCCACCGACCCTAATTCCAGCACTATAAATTCCTATTTTCAGAAGAAAAAAATAGGAGAGAAAGTTTCATCGTGTTTCACGAGACGGGGCCGCTGCCACCTCCTGTTCTTCATCGGGAGGCCAGATCTGGAGTCCGTTTGGGGCTCCGAATAGGGGAATCTTCGGTCTTCGTCATCATCAACCCTTCTCCATCGCCAATTCCATGATGCTCCCCACCGGGAGTGAGTAATTCTTTCGTAGGCTTGCTGATCGGTGAGGAGTTGGATGAGATTCATCATGTAATCGAGTTTGTTTTTTAGGGCTTGATCCCTAGTGTCCACTATGTTCTGAGATTGATGTTGCTATGACTTTGCCATGCTTAATGCTTGGCACTAGGGCCCAAGTGCCATGATTTCAGATCTGAACCGTTTATGTTATCACCATTATATCTATGTTCTTGATCCGATCTTGCTAGTCATATGCACCTGCTATGTGTTATGATCCGTAAACCCTGGAGTGACAATAGTCGGGATACTTTTCGGTGATGACCGTAGTTTGAGGAGTTCATGTATTCACTATGTGTTAATGCTTTGTTCCGGTTCTCTATTAAAAGGAGGCCTTAATATACCTTAGTTTGCTTATGGACCCCGCTGCCACAGGAGGTTAGGACAAAAGATGTCATGCAAGTTCTTTTCCATAAGCACGTATGACTATTTACGTAATATATGCCTACATTATATTTATGAACTGGAGCTAGTTTTGTGTCGCCCTAGGTTATGACTGTTACATGATGAATATTATCCAACGAGTTCACTGATCTAGTGCCTACGAGTTTTCCACATATTGTTCTTGCTAAGTTACTATTGCTACTGCTACTATTACACTTGCTACAAAACTAATGCTATCGCTGTTACCGTTGTCGTTACTGCTACTACTGCTATCAAAACTATCATACTACTGTGCTACTGATCACTCTCCTACAGATATTTAATCTCCAGGTGTGGTTGAATTGACAACTCAACTACTAATACTCCCTAATATTCTTTGGCTCCCCTTGTGTCAAATCTATAAATTTGGGTTGAATACTCTACCCTCGAAAGCTGTTGTGATCCCCTATACTTATGGGTTATCACTCAACACGATGAACATGACTAGACAGAAATTCCCATGTGTCCTCGAGAGCGCTTGCTTAATATAAGAGTACTTTCAGGCCTGTCCTTTGCTACAAAAAGGATTGGGCTACCTTGCTGAACCTTTGTTACTATTGTTACTTGTCACTTGTGACAATTTATCTTGCTACAAAACTATCTACTATCCTTACTTACAGCACTTGCAGAGAACACCTTGCTGAAAACCACTTGTCATTTCCTTCTGCTCCTCATTGGGTTCGACACTCTTACTTATTGAGAGGACTACGATTGATCCCCTATACTTGTGGGTCATCAAGACTCTTCTCTGGCACCGTTGCCGGGGAGTGAAGCGCCTTTGGTAAGAGGAATTGGTAAGGAAACATTTTCTACACGTGCTGAAATTTATTGTTGCTTGTCGCTATGAACGGTTACCCTTTGAGTGGCTTGTTCGGGGCATCTTCGCCTCGAACTGAAGATGAGGAAATTGTTCCTCAACCTACTAAACCTACTGAAAATATTTATTATGAGATTCCTTCGGGTATGCTTGAAAAACTGTTATCTCATCCATATGATGGAACGACTCATCCTAATTATCATTTGATATTTGTCGATGAAGTTTGTGGATTATTTCAGCTTGCACGGTTGTCTGGAGATAAAGTTAAGAAGAAAGTTTTCCCTTTATCTTTGGAGGGAAGGCATTAATGTGGTACAGGTTATTGGGCGATATTGGACCATGGGACTGGAAACGCTTGAAGTTGGAATTTCATCAGAAGTTTTATCCTATGCATCTAGTTCATCGTGATCGGAACTTTATTTATAATTGCTGGCCTCATGAAGGAGAAAGTATCGCTAAAGTTTGGGGGAGGCTTAAATCTATGATGCACACCTGCCCCAACCATGAGATCTCAGGAAACACTATTATGCAAAAAATTAATGCTCGGCTTTCGCATGATGATCACGCACTACTCGATTCTTCTTCTACTGGTTCCTTCATGAATAGGACTATTGAATTCAAATGGCATCTTCTAGAAAGAATTAAGCGCAACAATGAAGATTGGGAACTCAACAAAGGTAAAGAGTCAGGTATAAAGCGTAAGTTCGATTGTGTTAAATCTTTTATGGAAACTGATGCTTGCTATAAGATGAGTAATAAATATGGCCTTGACTCTGAGATAGTAGCTTCTTTGTGCGAATCATTTGCTACTCATGTTGATCTCCCTAAGGAGAAATGGTTTAAATACCATCCACCCATTTAAAAGCAATTAGAGAAACCCATTAAAATTGAGAAGGAATAAATGGTTGTTAACCATGTTGATCCAATTGTTCCTACCACTTACATTGAGAAGCCACCTTTCCCTGTTATAATTAAGGAACACACTAAAGCTACAACTGTGGTTAATAAGATTCATGTTAGGACACCCACACCTTCCGAACAAATAAATGTTGAGACTAAAATTGCTATGGTCAAGGGTCTTCTAGTTGATAACGTTGATGGTCAAGTTATTTACTTCCGTGATGAAGCTGCTAGAATTGCAAAACCTGCTAGAAATGCGCAGGATGAACTAGATAAGAATAAACCAATTGTTGGCATGCCTGTGGTTTCAGTTAAAATTGGAGATCATTGTTATCATGGGTTGTGTGACATTGGTGCTAGTGTTAGTACTATACCTTTTACTTTATATCAAGAAATTATGAATGACATGGCACCATCTGAACTTGAATACATTGATGTTACTATTAAGCTTGCAAACAGAGACACTATTACACCACTTGGAATTGTTAGAGATGTTGAAGTCTTGTGTGGAAAAGTCAGGTACCCTACTGATTCTCTAGTACTTGGTTCAAAACAAGATAACTTTTGTCCCATTATATTTGGTAGACCTTTTCTGAATACTGTTAATGCTGAAATTAATTGTGTTACTGAGAAGGTCAAAGTAAGCTCTGGCGATGTGTCTCATGAATTTAATTTCTCTAAGTTTAGTAAACAGCCACATGAGAAAGAATTACCAAGCAAAGATGAGGTCATTGGTCTTGCTTCTATTTTAGTACATTCTACCGCTCCGTTAGAGCAATATTTACTAGACCATGAAAATGATATGCATATGAATGAGATAAATGAAATAGATGACATATTTCTTAAACAAACACCTATTCTTAAACACAACTTACCAGTTGATATTTTAGGGGATCCTCCTCCACCCAAGGGAGATCCCGTGTTTGAGTTAAAGACTTTACCCGACACTTTGAAATATGCTTACCTTGATGAAAAGAAGATATATCCTGTTATTATCAATGCTAACCTTTCAGAGCATGAAGAAAAGAGATTACTTAAAACTCTGAAGAAGCACCGGGCTGCTATTAGATATACTCTCGATGATCTTAAGGGCATTAGTCCCACTCTATGTTAGCATAAGATTAATATGGAACCGGATTCTAAACCTTTCGTTGATCATCAACGCTTCTTAAATCCTATTAATGAAGCATTACATTTCGGGTACACCCATTAATGAAGAGACTAATGTTATTCAAGTAATCACACCAGAAGAACACATACGGGAAGCCTTCCGGAGCATTCCAGAAACATGAAGAGGGATAGGTAAGTGGTATAGTAAGTAAACCGACTCCAAAAATTCCAAAAAAATAGTTTCTGTTGGTTTTAGTATTTTAGAAAAATTCCAAAAATAACATGGAGTCAGGGGGACCCACAAGGGAGGCACAAGCCAACAGGGCGCGCCCCCCCCGAGGCGCGCCCTGATGGCTTGTGCGGCCCTCGTGTGCCTCCCCGACTCCGATTCTTCCCGAACACGTATTCTGACCTAGAAAAAATCATTATATATACTCTCGTATGTTTTGACCACCGCATCGCGAGTTTGTCCTCTGTTCTTGTTTCGAGCTGTTTTTCTGGCAGAACTGAAAATATGTCGTCCCAAGATTCGGGTGGAGAGAGCTATGTGTCTCACTATGTGGCAGACCCAAAGATCTTTGGGGATATTTATCCCTACTTATTGTCCACGGAGGAGGAGGGAGATTCCGATCTGGAGGAGACAGAAGATGCCAGTCCAGACGTTAGTTCGGATGAAGATGAAGATCCTCTACCTCAACCTGGAGATATGCATGTGGAATTCAATAAGTCAAGCCTCCCCAATGGAGTAAACAAATCTAAGACCCGATTTATCCCGTCTCGTTTTCTACAGGAAAGCAAGGCAAATTTATGCAAAAGGGTTTTGAAGCTCGAGCAAGAAAACGATTTTAAGAGAGGAAAACTTCATCCTCAGGCGCAAGCTAGAGAAGAAGGGTACCACTACTCCAACACCACCACCATCACCGAAGAACACTTGAGTACATGGGTATGGGCACAACCCTTAGCTTGTTCCAAGCTTGGGGGAGGCACCCCGGTATCGTACCACCATCACTTTTCACCATCAACTTTTATTTTGGTTTGATCCTTAGTTATTTCATGGTTTAGAGAAATAAAGTTTCGGATTTTCTTTGCTTAGGATTTTACTTTGAGGTCTACCTACCCTTGTAATCGAGTATGAGAGTTATATAATAAAGATTAGTTAAGTCCGTGTGTTTTACTCCCTTGCACCAATCATCATAGCATGGCAATAAAAAGAATAGGAATGGTCATATGCTTATCTCATGAGAAGTAATGACTTCACATAAAAAGAAAGTATGAGCGATGAAAATTATTGGGAACAAAACAAACATAGCTTTAGTCATTGTTATAATCTATGCAAGATTATGATAGAGAAGAGAAGATCCACATACAAATACACTATCTTGGACATCATCTTTGATTGCGAACCCTCACCAAATATTAAATAATGATCGAGTGTTGAAGTTGGACATGGAAGACAACTTAATGGTTATGATTTTTTACATTTACATAGAAGTTATATAGTCATGGATCCTTTAACATGTGATGTTTCCTTTAGATCTTTTGCTAGCCACAATTTCCGCACCAAGTAGAGATACTACTTGTGCATCCATAACCCCTTAAACCCAGTTTCTTTCCCTAAGAGTCCACCTTAACTACCTATGGATTGAATAAGATCCTTCAAGTAAGTTGTCATCAGTGCATAAGCAATACAAATTGCCTTTAATCATGCATGATCTTTTATTGAAAAGGAAAATAAGCTTTGTACGATCTTGTGACGGTGAAGAAATAAACGCGACAGAGTGCATAATAAAGTTCGCTATCACAAAGGGCAATATAAATTGAAGTTCCTTTGCATTAAGGGATTGCACACCTAATCAAATAAAAGCGCATGACAACCTCTGCTTCCCTCTGCGAAGGGACTATCTTTTACTTTCATAAATTTCTTACTTTTACACAAGAGTCATTAATAGCTTCCCTTCTTTTAATTTATAAACTCTCTTAGTGGCAAGCATCACATGTTGAGGAATGATCCAGGTATACATATCCAGTTGAATGTTAGAAACCATGATTCATTATTGTTGACATTATCCTTGAGGTAAATGAGTTGGGTGGCAAATGAAGTCCCTATCTTTCTATGTGTCCGGCAAAAACATTAGCTCCAAAAATATGCAATGAGTGTCAACAATCATGAATGACCAAATGATAGTTGAGTATGTGGGTTTGCTACAATGAAAGCTCTTATATGGACTCTTCTCTTGAATATGATGAATTGTGATTATCACCATGACTAAAGGCACCGTTTGTTGGTTGTCAATAAGGCTTATGCTTCATACTTCGATAATTGTGAATAGATCTTTACTTGTTTATGAGAAGCTATATGATTAAATGTTTGCTGCTATAATGATATTCATGATGCTCCCACGTCCGTGTTATGTTTTTATCGACACCTCTCTCTCAAATTATGTGGTCATTTCTCTCGAGTTCAGCTTTCGCTTGAGGACAAGCAAGGTCTAAGCTTGGGGGAGTTGATACGTCCATTTTGCATCATGATTTATTATTCATATTTACGTTATTCTTATCCATTATTCCCTATTATCATACAATTCTTATGCTCTTTCTCTCTGAATATGCAAGGTACATCACAAAGAGGGAATTATCTGGAAGCTGGAATTCTGGACCGGAAAACCGAGAAAAAGGCAGACAAATCACCAGACTCCAAATGACCTAAAATTCGCGGGGAATTTTTATTGAATATATACGAAATTTTGGGCCAAAAATATGCCAGGGGGCACCAGCCAGGCACAAGCCAACAGGGCGTGACCCCCCAGGCCGCGCCCTGATGGCCTGTGGGGCCCTGGCTGGCCTCCCGATGCCCCTCTTCTCCTATATGGTGTGTTTTACCCTAGCAAAAATCATAAGCAACCTTTTGGGATGAAGCGCCGCCGTCTCGAGGCGGAAACCTGGGCAGAGGCCCTTTTGCACTCCGGCAGTCAGATTCTGCCGGGGAAATTCCTCTCCGGGAGGGGGAGATCGAAGCCATCGTCATCAACAACGCTTCCTCCTTCGTGGGAGGACCAATCCTCATCAACATCTTCACCAGCACCATCTCATCTCCAACCCTAGTTCATCTCTTGTATTCAATCATTGTCTCAAAACCTCAGATTGGTACGTGTGGGTTACTAGTTGTGTTGATTACATCTTGTAGTTGATGCTTGTTGGATTACTTGGTGGAAGGCATTATGTTCAGATCCTTGATTATTATTATTGCACCTCTGAACTTCAACATGTTGATGATGTGTGAGTAGTTACTATTGTTCCTGAGGACATGGGAGAAGTCTTGTTATAAGTAATCATGTGAAGTTGGTATTCATTCGATATTTTGATGATATGTATGTTGTTACTTCTCTTAGTGGTGTCATGTGAACGTCGACTACATGACACTTCACCATGTTATGGGCCTAAGGGAAGTCATTGTGGAGTAACAAGTAAAATATGGGTTGCTAGAGTGACAGAAGCTTAAACCACAGTTTATGTGTTGCTTCCTAAGGGGCTGATTTGGATCCACATGTTTCATGCTATGGTTAGATTTATCTTAATTCGTCTTTCGTAGTTGCGGATGCTTGCGAGAGGGGGTAATCATAAGTAGGTTGTTTGTTCAAGTAAGAACAGCACCTTAGCACCGGTCCACCCACATATCAAATTATCAAAGTAGCGAACGCGAATCAATTCAACATGATGAACATGACTAGACAGAAATTCCCATTTGTCCTCGGGAGCACTTGCTTAATATAAGAGTACTTTCAGTCCTGTCCTTTGCTACAAAAAGGATTGGGCTACCTTGCTGCACCGTTGATACTATTGCTACTTGTCACTTGTTATGATTTATCCTGCTAAAAATATATCTACTATCGTTAATCACAGCACTTGCAGAGAATACCTTGTTGAAAACCGCTTGTCATTTCCTTCTGCTCCTCGTTGGGTTCGACACTCTTATCGAAAGGACTACGATTGATCCCCTATACTTGTGGGTCATCACTGTGTACCACGGGGTCCATCCTGTTCATACAACCTCAACCCCCACCGGCTCGGGTGGGGCATACGAGTGGGCGACAACAAGGGGAACTGTTCACCCATAGCCAACCAACCGAGTAGGTCAACTCACCACGTCTCATGCAAGGGCCTAGATCGATCGATGCAAACTTGTCCCATGTATCACACGTGCGGCAGCAAGGGGCACTGTTCATCCAGAGGCAACCACAACAACCGGCTACTAGCTCAACGACTCATGTCTCGCACGAGGCATCGATTGCTCGGGTTCAGTTATAGCGGCCAAGGAATCGCCCCGGTTTAGTTAGCAGCCAAGGAATCGCTCGGGTTCGATACGTAGTGCGAGGGATCAATTGCTCGTGTTCAGTACGTAGTGTGAGGGATCGCTCGGGTTCAGTAAGCGAATGCCTCGATCGCTCGACCGGGTTCAGTTAACAGCTAGCGAACGCCTCGCACACACACGCGCGTATGAGAGAGAAATGCGCAAACCACTGCATCGCTCGGCCCCGACCACCCACCAATTGCCCATCGTAACCAGGAAACCCCCAAAAATTTCCCCGCCCTCACTTCTACCACGATTTTTTATGTCATGGACGACCCAAAGAATGTCATGCAGATGCGTCTCCACCCCGCCTAGGACGAAAAGCCCATTTTCTGTCATGATTTTTTGTCATAGAACTGGGAGCCCACCACATCTATGATGATACGTGATTTTGTCATAATTATCATCATGGAAATGTCATATGCATGACAGTAAAAGTTTTTGTTCGGCCCATAATGTCATGGATGTGTCTTTTTTTTGTAGCATTCCCAGAAGGGAACTGGCCATTTTGGACACGCGGTCCAGCCAATGGTCAACTGACACGTTCCCAATGGTTAGATTTTCAAGAGCAACGGTAACATTACTTGAGCAACAAGTAACGCTAACTCCTCGGTCGGACACAAATCTCTCACAGTGAAGAAGAAAACAGTCTCTTGCTAGCAACTATTGCTCGGAGCACAAAGAGATTTCTCTCTCAACACACATAGGATTGGGTTTAGCGTCAGTGAATCAAAGTTTTCGAATACTATACCTCTCTTACTCGTACGGTGGTCCTATGACTCAATGAAAAAAAAAGAACAACGAAACAAATACTACGTCTTCAGCTCATCTTGAACTTCTCGGCTGCAGTCATATCCTTCGAACAAGCACCAAGATAATTGCTTAGCGTCAGTAGTTTTTAGGGGTCACTCCTATCATAAAATCTTCGGTGATAATCCTCACTGTAGCGCAATGATTATCTTCGGAGTTCGAACCAAACTCCTTGTGACTCCAGGGACCTGTTACTCTGTGTGCAGTAGCAAACACATCAGTACCTCACTGTTTATGTCAGCAATCTCCAAAACACCAGGAAACAAATTATTACACCAACATTGTGTCTCTCGTAGTAGGTGTGTGTAACAAACAATGATTGCAGCAAACCAAAAAGCAAACAAGCAAAATATAATACATGACGCTCCAAGCAAAACTCATATCATGTGATGAATAAAAATATAGCTCCAAGTAAAATTACAGATGGACGGTAGACGAAAGAGGGGGTGCTAGGGCATCCCCAAGCTTAGACGCATGGGTCTTTCTTGATATTAGCTTGGGTTGCTTTGGGAATCCCCAAGCTTAGGGTCTTGCCTCTCCTTATTTCTTCACCCATCGTGATCTCACCCAAAACATGAAAACTTCGGCACACAAAACACAACAAAAACTTCGTGAGATTTGTTAGTATAATAATAAGATCAAACACCTTAGATAGTGTTATAAATAGTTGAATAATTGTTCATAATATCTGCTGTATTCTAACTCCTCTAAGAATTATACCCCCCGATACAATCCTTAGAATCATTAAAACAAGCACACTATAAAACAAAAACAGAATTTGTCTAAAACAGAACAAGACGTAAAGATCAGTATTGAAACCATACTTCGGTCACTCTGAAATTTTTGAAAAACTAGGACAACGTGGGTAATTTGTATCTCAATAATGTGTAAAAATTTCAAAAATTTATCATCTTCCAGTAGAAAAATCAAATACTTGGCGAAAGGTTTTTGTTTCTGTACCGTATCAATTCAATTATCATCCAAATCACCCCAAGGGTTTACCTGGAAAAAACACTAATTAAAATATAGAAATACAATCATTATGCTAGCAATAATCATGTCATCACACCAAAATAGGAAATGCAAATTTTAAACAATATAAATATTGGGTTGCCGTTGTCGTCGTTTTCTCACGACAGATGCCATGGGGTGGCTTATCGATAGTGGTTGGGGCCGAAGGACGCCGACGGGCTCCGGTGACGGGATTGGGGACAAGCGGTGGGAGACACGCGATGTACCCAGGTTCGAGGCCCTCTGTGAGAGGTAACACCCCTAGTCCTGCTTGCCTAGTTGATAGACCGAGGGAACTACAATGGTGCTCCTTGAGCTGTTGGCTAGAGGAGGAAGAAGGACCTAGCCGACTCTTCTTGCCTCTCTAGGTGTGTGAGTGGGAGAGATGGGGAGAGTCCTCCTTTTGTGCATGCGGGGCGTCAGGCGGTTTTATAGGCCAACAACCCGGCTTACAATATACATGTGCGGTGCCTGGGGGGACCCGACTGGCGGCCTCTCTAGCCGGCCAGGGGACCCCCGGTCGAAGAGTCTTGTCGTTGGTGGGGCCCGCCGGCTGCAAGGTCCCGTCAGGAGCCGGTGGGAGGGCCCACCGACGGTCCATCGCCATTGGTGCGTTCTTGTCACGCCGCAGTACGGATCGCCCGGCTCGGCGTCGTCTTGTGGTAGCCGGCCACGGTCAGCGGTACGGCCGGCCACGCTGTAGCCATGCCGGGGCAGGTAATGGAGTGGTTGAGGGCGTGCGGGCACTGTGCCGTCCGCCCGGTCGCAGTTGGCTGGAGTCAGAGGCACTGCTACCGCCACTGTGGCCATGCGGGCGCTCACCTCCGATGCGACGGATGCCACTGTAGCCATGCGTGCCCTGACCGCGGTACCCGAGGCGCCGCTGACACGCTGCCCGTCAGATAACCGTCCTGTGAGGCGTGGTGACATGACGGGTGCTGACCCGCCGGCCCGATGGCCTGGCGACTCCGCCTCTAGCCGGCCTCCTAGTCGCAGCCGGCCATGCGGAGCCTTCTATAGGGGGAGGCGGCTCACCCTGTAGTCGTTTTTCAAAAACCTGGAGCAAAGACCCAGCTGATGCTACCCCGAGGTCATCCCCCCGTCAGTAGTCCCCGAAGCAGGGGAGGCCCGCCGGCTGGCCGCGGCGGACCTCGTCGGCTTGAGTCTTGCGCTCGAGGACCGTCGGTAGGCCTGGAGCCGGGGAGCGTGGGATCGCAATGGCCGGCCTCGCAGTCGGCCAACGCTCCGCTGGGCGCCTCGACCTCCCCGAGGGGCAGAGAGGACACGCCACGTGTGGAGTGCAGCGGGCCGCGGCCTGATAGGCCACGCGGAGGACTAGACTGGGCCGTGGGGAGGGGCCCGCTTCGGCCGCGGCCTCGGCCCGCGCACGTGGAACCCTTTGCGGCCAGGGCCGTCGGTTGGCGTTCCCGAAACGCCTCAATGTCCCTCCCGCCCGTGCCGGAAGTAGTGGGGTTCATGCGCGACGGATCCGCTCCCCACTACCCCGCGCAGGGTTTAACTGGTAGGGGAGAGGAGCGGCGCAGGGCATTCGCTCCCCTGCCCCCACACATCGTCTTCGCCGCTCGTTCCCCTCCCCGCATCGAGAGAGAGAGAGATAGAGCAACGGCCACACGTCCGCCGCGTGGCGTCCGCTGTCGTCGAAAGCCGTGACGCGACCGAGCCCACGCGCCCCGCCGCCGCGACCAAGGCACCTCCGAGGCGAATGGCGGGCAAGGGCGCCTGGGATGGCAGCGATATCGATGAAGCCTACATCGAGCACCTCTGCCACAGCCGCAAGCTGCCGCCGGCGGAGAACGTGGAGGCGCGCATCACCGGAGCGGAGAATGCGCCGGCCCCGCGAGAAGGCGAGGTGGTGGTCTTCGCCGAGCACTTCGCCCTCGGGCTCGGCCTGCCGGCGAGCACATTATTCCGGCGTTTCCTTTCGTGCTTCGGGCTGCAACCGCACCACCTTAGCGCCAACGCCATCCTGCAGCTGGCGGCATTCGTCGCCCTTTGCGAGGGCTTTTTCGGGGTGGAGCCGCGCCTCAACCTCTGGTGCCGGCTCTTCTATCTGAAGCGGCAGACGTTGAAGAACAAGGCCACCGGCGAGACGGTCATTACCGCCTGCGGAGTCGGCTTCCCTCAGCTCCCCCTGCAGGACTCGGTGAAGAGTTGGCAAAAGGGGTTCTTCTACGTGAAGAATGTGAAGCCGGCCGAGGACTACATCAACCTTCCCGACTTCATCGACCAGCCGCCGGTCGCGTTGCAGAACTGGAGGACGCCTCCGCCTCAATTGCCCGAGACGGCGGACTGGCTCTGCGAGCGGCTGGTCGTAATGACCAAGACGGAGGGGCTTACGGCCGTGGACCTCCTTGCCATGATGGTGGCGCGCCGGGTGCAGCCGTTGCAGTGCCAACCGCACCACATCTGCTAGATTGGAGGGCGGCACGACCCGTGCCGGCTCTCCACCAAGGAGCTGAAGGCGGTGCAGGTGGCGAGGAGCTGAAGGCGGTGCAGGTGGCGAGGAGGGTGGCAATGGGGGAAGGCCCCGTACAGCTGGGACCATCCGGTTCCACGGGTACGCGACAAGCCGCCCCCTACCTTTTCTCTTCTAAAGCCGGCGCTCCCCCCAGCCTGATGACGGAGGGGCTTCCTTTGCATGTAGGTCTTTCCTTTGCTGCAGGAGTACGGGGAGCCGGCTGCCGACGTGGCGGAGTCGGACCCCGAGGAGGTCGAGGACGTCGATGACGTGGAGCCGGCCTAGTCGGAGCGAGCCGGCGCGTCTGGGATTGGCGGGACGGAAGCGGAGAGAACCGATTCGGCGGGTGAGTTCCCTCCCCACTCTCTTTTGCAGGACTGGTCCGATGATGATGCTGAGCCGGGGGAGATGCGCAATGCAACGGCCCCGGAGGATCCCGAAGTTTCGGGAGGCGACGCCACTGCGCCGAGGAGGCGCGTTCGCCGGGTCGACCACGAGCCGGTTCGAGGTGGCACGGTCGTGGCGAACCGAGGAAGCAGCCGGCCAGCTCCAGGCCGGCTCCCAAAAGGGCAGCCGGCGGGTAGCCAGGCGGCAGCCGTGGAGGCGGCGGGAAGAAGCCGCGGTTTGCCCCGGCAGGCCCTGTTAGGCGGACGGTCCCCGTTAGCATCGGGTAAGTCTCTTTTGGGTTCCTGATTGGTTTTTAGTGGGCCCCTTTTCCTCATTCCATTGTTCAGGGAGCCGCGCGCCCTAGGGAGGACCATGGCCGACGAGACGGCGAGGACGGCGCAGAAGGCCGCCGCCGATGAAAGGGAGCGCGAGGCGTGGCGGGACCGGGAGGCAGCCGAGCAGGAGCAGCTCGAGGAGGAGCGCCGCCCGTGGGAGGAGGCGGCACGGAAGCAGCCGCCAGGGAGGGCCCGCGCGGAGGCGGCGGGCCAGTCTTGTGAGCCATTTCCCCCTGGCCGGGAGAGGAGGTCCAAGAGCACGCACGACCCTGCACGGCGGGCGGAGGCGGATGCGCGGGCCAAGGAGGAGGCACGCGCGGCTGCGCGCGTGGTGGACGCCGCCAAGGGGGGAGCCGGGCCGCAGCGTCGCTCCGTCGGGGGCTGACGACGTGCCACTGGGCGCCGACGATGAGCCACCAGAGGTCGTCGTTATGGAGCCGGAGGTCCCGGCTCCGGAGGAGAGCCGGAGAGGTGCCGGCGTGCCGGAGGTCAAGGCTGCGGTGCCTGGAGGAGCAGCCGCCTCCGGCTCGTGAGCCAGGGCACCTGGAGCCGCGGTGCCAGGGGGAACGGGCCCCATAGTCGCCGCGGTGCGGTGTCCGCCCGGCCCCGCTGTTGGGGGTCAGCCGCAAGAGAACTGGACCGCGGCCGGCGGCATGCCTATGGACGATGTGATGAGGGTCCTTGGAGCTGCGATGGCCGCGGTCGTCTCCGAGTTTGCCGACTGCCGCGCCCAGATGGCGTAGGAGGCCCAAACCACCAGGAACCGGCTGGCGCACCTCGAGCAGTCCGTCGTGGTAAGGGTTCGAGATCCTTGTCCTCTTTTTTTTTGCTTTGGCTTTTTCTCTTGTGGGGGTGCGCCAGTGCACCCACTGGGTGTAGTCCCCGAGACTCGAGCCGGCTGGGACGCAGGCAGGTCGAGTCTAACCGCGTTGCCTCTTTGCCTTTTGTTCTTTGCAGGCTGTCCACGACCGTCTGGTGGGCGCGTACAATGCACTGCTAGGCCTGTATCGGGGGGCCGAGAACCGGCGGCCGTCATGTCCGCGGACCTGCGAGGTACGTGGATCTTGTAAGTTTCCAGTGGGGGCGCGCGAGCGCACCCGCTGGGTGTAGTCCCCGGGATCCAGGCCGGCTGCTTTGCAGGTGGGTCGGATCCTTATGTTTGCTTTCTTTCTGACGGGAGCGTCTTCGTGTGGTGAAGCCTCAACTACCGAGGCGGTCTGCCTCCGCCGCCAGGTGATACAACTTGGCGAGCAGCGGGACCTCCAGACCGCGGAGTGCGACCGGCTGCGCCAAGCGGCCGACTGCGCACAGGCGGAGAAGGACGAGCTCGAGGCGGCCCATCGACGCGAGTTGGGGAAGCAGGAGGCGGCCCATCGTGAGGCGCTGGGGGCCAAGGATGCCTTGCTGGCGAAGGCGGCCACGGAGACGGAGGCGGCGCGGACCGAGCACGACTGCCGGACGCGGTGGACCGGCTGCTGGCCGGTAAGTTTTGTTATCTTTCTTGTCTTCGTGGGTTGGATTAGGGCCAACATTTCCTTTGTCTTACATCGTGTGCCCCTTTCTTCCCCAGGGCTCTTTCCGGGCACGCAGGACGTCGCGGAAGCAGTCGTGGAGGCCCACTGCAAGGATCAGCGGGCGCAGGGAATCCACGTCGGGCAGCTCGCTGCCTGGACCGTGGATGAGGTGGGGATCGCCGCCAAGGTGCGCCTGGCCGAGGTGGTCCGGGCCATGAAGCGGCTTCAGGGAGCCGGCTCGGCGCTGGTTCGCACCCTTTGGCCGGGCGGGGTGGAGCCGGTTTCCATGAGCCGGCAGTCGAGGTGGCTGGAAGCCGGGTCCGCGCGGGTGAACACCTGGAGGGCTTTCGCGGCGCGTGCCGGAGCGGCCATGGCGCTTCGCGTCGCGAAGTCATGGTACCCCGGGCTGGACCTGGGGCAGCTTGCGGCTAGCGTGCCGGAACTAATGCGGAGCTGGAGGCGGCTGCCGACGCGCTGGCCGTGCGGGCCAGTGACCTCGCGTTCTTTGCTCCGTGGGACGAGTACGTCCCGGAGCATACGGCAGACGGCGAGGTGATCCCGGAGGATCGGTACGCGCTTGCCCTTGACGACCCGGAGGGCAGCGCCAGTGAGACGGACGATGAAGATGCCGAGTCCAGCACCGACGACTACGTCGACTCTGAGCCGGCTCAGGACTTGGACGCGGGGGCTGACATGGAGCATGCAGTGGCCAAGGACGGGGCTTCAACCTCAGCCGCCGCGGAGAGCGCGGGGGGAGGAGACGGTGCCGCCACTAGTTAGGGTTCTTTTGTTTTCCTGCTCTTTGTTAGACCGCAGTTCCACCCACTGGGGTTGTAATGTAACGAACATGTGGCCTTGGGCCTTTATGCTTTTGCGTATGAACTTGTGTTTTCATGCTTTTGTATATTAAATTTAATGCGTGCCGACTCGCACCTGGCCTACCGTTCCTTTGACACCTTTTTTGCCCAAGACTTATGTCCCTTCGGTTTCGGCCCCGCCAACCGGACAGCCGGGAGCCGGTCTGTAGCTGGGATGGGGCGTTAACCTCTGGGGAGTTGGTCGTGGGGTTTTTTGGAGTCGCGAAAACGTTCGGCCAGGGTGAGTGCATCAGAGGCCGGTGGAAAAAGGTAAAGATTCGGCTAGCCGTAGACGACAGCCCGCCCGCCAACGGTGTTTGTGTGTGCTAAGTTTCTGCCCCTGCAACCTGCCGGCCGGACAACCGGGAGCCGGTCTATAGCCGGGCGAGGGGGGAGGGGTTTTGCTTAGCCCACATTACTTTGGCCATTTTCGGGGAGTGGTACCATGGCTAGCCGGCGAGTCCCCAGGTTCGGGGAGCCGGATTTTGGGAGCCGGTTCTTTGCAACAAACTGAATTTGATGGAAACGAGAAGGGTATGCCCCAAGAGCTGGTTTGGGGCACCCGTTGCATTCATAAGCCCAAAAGGGAGGATACATACATACACTGGTTTAGCAGCAAAACGGACGAAGGAGCGCCGCGTTCCACGGGCGCTCCGTCTCCTCGCCGGAGGCATCTCTTTTATGCTTCTGCGGCTTCTGGGCGTCTATTAGATAGTACGCGTTGTTGTGCAGCGCCTTGCTGACAATGAACGGGCCCTCCCATGGGGAGGACAGCTTGTGCTGGCTGGCTGTGCGCTGGATCTGCCTGAGCACCAGGTCCCCCTCGTGGAAGGAGAGGGGCCGGATCCGCTTGCTGTGGTAGTGCCGGAGCTTCTGTTGGTAGATGGCTATTCGGTTCAGGGCCAGCTCGCGTGCTTCTTCGAGTAGGTCGACGCCGTCTTCCCTTGCTTCCTTTGCTTCCTTCTCCGTGTACAGGGTGACCCGAGGCGAATCGAACTCAATGTCTGTGGGGATGACCGCCTCGGACCCGTACACGAGAAAGAAAGGAGTGAAGCCGGTTGACCGGTTGGGTGTGGTCCTGAGGCTCCACAAGATAGCCGGCAACTCTTCGATCCAGCAGCCGGCTGATCGCGCGAGTGGCGCCGCGAGCCGGGGCTTGAGGCCGGCCAGGATCAAGCCGTTTGCCCTCTCCGCCTGGCCGTTCGACTGTGGGTGGGCCACCGATGCGAGGTCGAGCCGGATGCCCTCCTGGGAGCAGAAACGCGCTATTGCGCCTTTAGCGAAGTTTGTGCCATTGTCGGTGATGATGCTGTGGGGGACGCCGTAGCGGACCGTGATGTCTTTGATGAACCGGACGGCCGTGGGGCCGTCCAGCTTCTTGATTGGCCTGGCCTTGATCCACTTGGTGAACTTGTCGACGGCCACCAATAGGTGCGTCATGCCGCCTCGAGCGGTCTGAATGGTCCCACCATGTCGAGGCACCTGACCGCGAAGGGCCAGGAGAGGGGGATGGTCTGGAGCGCCGTAGCCGGCAGGTGGCTCTGCGTGCTGAAGCACTGGCACCCTTCGCACTTGTCGACCAGCTACTTTGCTTCTTCCAAAGCCGTCGGCCAGTAGAAACCGTGGCGGAATGCCTTGGCCACCAGGGTTCTGGAGGCGGCATGATGCCCGCACTCGCCCTGGTGGATGTCTCGGAGGATCTCCTGCCCATTATCCGGCTCGACGCAGCGTTCGAACACGCCGGTTGCGTTGCGATGGACCAACTCGTGGTTGATGATGCTGTAGGCGGGGGCCCGGCGCTGGATTTGCCGGCCGTAGCCTCGTCCGGAGGGAGCTCGCCGCGTAGGAGGAAGGCTATGATGGGCTGGGCCCAGGTGGGGGCCGTGACAGGAGCCGGCACCGGCTCGGGGTGGATTTCGGGGCCAACCGTAGCACCCGGGCTTGGAGCCGGAGCCCCCGGGACCGAGCCGTCAGTCCCCGGGGCCGGCAGATCGATCTCCATTAGGACGACCGCGGGGCCGTCAATTGTCGGAGCCGGCTGAGCTATAGCGGCGGTCGGAGCCGACGGAGTAGACGGAGCTGCCGGGCCCGACGAGGAGCCGGCGGGGTCAGCCAGCACGAAGATGGACTCCGATTCATTGGAGGGTTTGATCGACGGCTTGAGTAGCCGCTCGAGGGAGACGCCGGCTGGGATTGCCTGCCGGGTGGAGCCTCTTGGCCAATGTGTCCGCCGCCTCGTTGTCCGCTCGGGGGACATGGTGGAACTCACACCCCTCGAAGGAGCCGGTGAGTTGTTGGACGAGGAAGCGGTAGCTGGCCATGTTGGCGTCCCTGGCATCCCATTCGCCAGAGACCTGCTGCACCACGAGATCCGAGTCGCCGAAACAGAGAATGCGCCGGATGCCGATCTCCCTGGCGAGCCGGAGGCCGTGGACGAGCGCCTCATATTCGGCTACGTTGTTGGAGGCGGCGAAGAGGATCTGGAGCGCGTACTTGAGCTGGTCCCCTTTCGGGAACGACAAGACGATGCCGGCTCCTAGACCGATCCGCATATTCGAGCCGTTGAAGTGCATGTGCCAGTGCATGGAGTCTGGAGGCGGCGGCACGAACTGGGTCTCCGCCCAGTCGACGAGGAAGTCGGCCATCGACTGCGACTTGATGGCGGTGCGCGGCTCGTACCGGATTTTGTAGTCGGCAAGGGTGATGGCCCACTTGGCGATCCGGCCGGTGGCGTCCCATTCGCTCATGATTTCTCCGAGTGGCGTCGTGCTCACCACGGTGATGGTATGCTCCTGGAAGTACTGCTTGACCTTCTTGGCGGCAAAGTATATGCCGTAGCACATCTTCTGGTAGTGGGGGTAGTTCTGCTTGGAGGCGGAGAGGACCTCGCTGAGGTAGTAGACGGGACGCTGGACCGGCAGCGCTTTGCCTCCCTCTGGCCGCTCCACCACGAGGACGACGCTGATCACATGTGTGGTCGCCGTGATGTACGCGAGCAAGGGCTCCTTCTCAGCCGGAGCCACCAGGATGGGTGCGCTAGAGAGAGCGCGCTTGAGGTCGTGGAACGCTTCGTCCGCCTGGTCGGTCCACTCGAATTTGGTCGTATTCCTCATGAGCTGATAAAGGGGCGGCGCCTTCTCGCCCAGCCGGCTGATGAACCGGCTGAGCGAGGCAAGGCAGCCGGCAAACTTCTGGATGTCGCGGAGCTTGGCCGGCCGGTGCATTCGCTCGATGGCTTTGATGTTCTCTGGGTTGGCTTCGATACTGCGGGCGGACACGAAGAAACCCAGGAGCTGGCCGGCCGGCACGCCGAAAACACACTTTTCCGGGTTGAGCCGGACCTTGTACTCACGCAGGTTAGAGAAGTCTCCCGGAGGTCGTCAAGAAGGCTGAAATGCTTCTTGGTCTTGACGACCATGTCGTCCACGTAGACGTGGACGTTCCTGCCGATCTGGGGCAGAAGGCACTGATGAGGATGCCTACCCTGGGTAGGGTCATAGGCCTGACATTTGGGGGCCACCAATGGCCCTCCAATGTCTTCAAAGCCCCTGGGCAGAGACTCATTCGGATGAATATAGTCGTTCACTCGGATGTCTCATTTCACTCGGACTACTCAGCGCCATTCGGACACACGGAAGCCCAGACGACCAGGAAGACGGAACGTCAGTAGAATTCGAGTAGTCACACATCATGAGTTAATTCGCTGTTATCAGTAACGGCAGGTTAATCAATCGTTCCAGTAACACAGTATTCATTGACATTAACTGCCTAATCATGGCGCTCGGCCGGTGGTGGCGCACTCTATATAAACCTCCCCCGGGCGCCATGGCAAGGGTTCCAACCCCCTGTAATCCTATACCACCATAAGCAAATGCAACAGCCTCAAGGCACCGAGATGTAGGGCTGTTATCACTCCCGAGTGAGGCCTGAACTCGTACAAACCGAGTGCACACTTGAGCCGTAGCTAGACGTCGCCCCTTCATTCGTACCCCCTAGTACTATTGTCAGGATCATTCCCACGACAGTTGGTGCCCACCGTGGGGCCGCGCATCTAGCGAATTCCGGCGCAGGTAGAATTTCCATTTTCCCGTTCATCATGAACGCTTTCGGCGGCGAGATCCTCTTCGGATCCCTCAGCTTTGCCGTCGACGATTCGTCGTGGCTACAGGAGGCACCACTGGACGCTGAGGCACTGCCCGCCTGCGGCGCAGTGCACTTTACACTACTGGAATCAGCAACTTTGCCGTCTGCCATGGCTGACGGCAAAGGCATGAATTGCAGACGGCAAATGTCTTTGCCGTCAGCCAGCAGACGGCACCACATCCGGCTGAACAAGGTCCGGTAAAGGCCACTTTGCCGTCTGCTGGCCGACGGCAAAGAGGCAAAGGTCTTTGCCGTCCGCCAGCAGACGGCAAAGGGCATGGACGACAAACGTGGCAGCTTAGGTCCGTTAAGGGGTTAACGGCATGCTTTGCCGTCTGCTGGCTGACGGCAAAGATGCAAAGTTCTTTGCCGTCTGCCAGCAGACGACAAAGCAACCACATAGGCCAGCCCAGTGCCCCCCAGGTTGCATAGGTAGCTGCCACGTGGCAGCTTTGCCATCTGCTAGCAGACGGCAAAACTCTTTGCCGTTTGTTGGCAGACGGCAAAACTCTTTGCCGTCTGCCAGCGGACGGCAAAGTGCCTGTACTGCCCCTGTTTTTTCTGTTTTTTCTTAAATTCAATCAATTTCACAGATATATATATATATATATATATATATACATTTGAAAATACTTTCAACAAGCATACATATCCCTGCCTTATGGATATGATCATCCAACACATATACATACCAACTCAAAAGTCCATATGCAACATATATCCAACAACAAGCATACAATGGTTTCATCCATACATACATATATAGGTAGCAAGTTTCACATTGTTCATCCTACAAAATCAAAACAAAAAGGAAGGACAAGGAGAAGAGTAGACTCCATCAACGCAAGCTTCCGTGATCTAAAGCAAATCTGCAAATTGGGAAAGAAGAAAGATAGAAGAAGAAGAAGAAGAAGAAGAAGAAGAAGAAGAAGAAGAAGAAGAAGAAGAAGAAGAAGAAGTAGAAGTAGAAGAAGAAGTAGAAGTAGAAGAAGAAAGTTAGAAGAAGAAGAAGAAGAAGAAGAAGAAGAAGAAGAAGAAGAAAGTAGAAGAAGAAAGTTAGAAGAAGAAGAAGAAGAACAAGAAGAAGTAGAAGTAGAAGAAGAAGAATTTTTCTTCTCTTTCTTTTTCTCCTCTTCTTTATCTTCTTCTTCTTCTAACAAAGGTAACTTAGGTAATTATGCCATTTTTTAGCTAAGCTAGGTAAAAATGCTAAGTGTAGGTCATTTTTGAGCTAACCTAGGTAGTTATGCCATTTTTGAGCTAACTAAGCATATTTATTCATTTTGGAGGACAAAATGGTAAGTGTAGGTCATTTTTGAGCTATCCTAGTTAAAATCGGTCATTTTGGAGCTAGGTAAGGTTATTTTGTCATTTTGGAGGAAAATAAACTAATGATATGACAGTTTGGAGCTAAACCAAGGTTATTATGCCATTTTTTACCTAAGTAAGCTAATTATGTCATAAATGAACTAGCTAAGCTAAGTATAGATCATTATTGAGCTATCCTAGGTAGTTATGCCATTTTTTAGCTAACTAAGCATATTAAGTCATTTTGGAGGAAAAAATGCTAAGTATAGGTCATTTTATAGCTATCCTAGGTAAAATATGTCATTTTGGAGCTAAGTAAGGTTATTATGTCATTTTCGAGGAAAATAAGCTAAGTATAGGTCATTTTGGAGCTAAATAGTCATTTCTTAAGCTAAGTATGCATTTGTTAAGCCAAACACTTGGGAAAACTTACCATCATCACGGAGGTGAAGGACCGGTCGGGCTTGCGCCAGTGTGAGACGGAGAAGGACCGGTCGGGGTTGCGCCAGACGGAGAAGGATCGGTCGATGCTTGTTGGGAGGCATGCTACACCAAATATCATTTGCAATGTCTCATTAGCATGATGCAACTCAAATGTGAATACTAGCAACTAATGACCATTCAAATGAAACTCACCGTGGGCGCTATACCAATCTGGGGCATCGGCGGAGGGGTCTGACCGTTGTTCTGGCACACGGTCTGCATATTTTGTTTTCACGAGTCAGTCATATTAGTTAGTGATGAAACGAACATTACGTGCATGATTTGGCTAATATGCAGGAGAAACTTACCACGAGGAGCTCGTATAGGGCCCGGTGAGACGCGTCGTTCCGGTTCCTCTCCTCCTCCACCAGCCTAGCCGTCCTCTCCTCCATGTCCCTCTCCCTCTCCGCCGCCTGCCTGTTTGCCTCCGCCAGAAGCTCCTGGGCCCTAGCCTCGATGGCGAGCTCCATTGGCCGTGGACGAGGCCTTATCTCAAGATCGCAGCTCGTCTGGCGCTTCTTGATCTCCGGGAGAGTTCTAGGACAACGTATCAGTCCATCCCCAATGGCTATCGAGCCATGGGGCCTCCCGCCACCAGATATCATCATGAGCTCTAGATCAAAAGGACTCTGGCTCGGGTTGAAGTCCTCCCCTTTCCTCCTCCTCCCCTCATCTCTGTACCTCACGAGCTTGTTGTGGGAGGAGATGTTGCTGAAGCTCTCTGGATTATCGAGGTCATCCTCAGAGAATGCCTTGGCCTTCTTGTACGGGGCAGTATGGGCCATGGCATAGAGGTCGAACAGCGGTGGCACCTCCTTCTTATTGTGTCGCGCCTAAAAGAGAGGAACATAATATTAGTTAAGGGCTCAAGCTAGCATGAAGAATGAAATTGCATGAATCATGAAGCAAACCACATACCCAGTGATCCCCGAACTCAAACAGGTCGGAGCTCCCTTGATGGTGTGGCACACCTTTCATTTGGGCACGATTATCCTTGGCCTTGTTGTGGACGGTTAGCCAGTGGGAAGAGCACCACTCATCCACCAACGCCTCCCAACAGTCCATCCTATCCGCACACCATCTCGGGGGCACCTAAGTTAGACAAGAGAAATTTCAGCGCTACGCCTACGAATCAAATCAAGGAAACTAAGTACAAGGCCTTAAGAATAGGTAATTACCTTCATGTACTTCTCCTTACTCAGAAACTTGGAGCGGCACTTCTTCTTGGCCCTCTTAATGTTAGTCGAGGCGTAGTAGTCTCGAATAGCCTGCACCCGAGCCTCGTGTCGTAAGTTCTGAAATAGGCGCTTGCACTCGGCTACGAGAACAATAGCCGCGTCCGCCTCGTGTTCCTCAAGACACCTGTAGAAGGTCTGCAATCAAACAAGACAACACTGATTAGTACAATCACTAGGTGCTGTTGATTTTGAATTCTGTAAAGGAGAAATTACCCAAAACCGCCGGATCACAATGTCGGCCACCGTCTCGCACAAGACACCGTCGACCCTCTCCTCCAGCGGGGCCGGGGCAGCCACATACAGCTCCCAGCTCAGTCCTAGCTGTAGAACCTCACCCTCACCGGGCAACGTGACCCACCCCGGGAAGTGGTGCCGGAGAAGCACACCAAGGACCTGGTTGGGCCTGCGGACACTAGGGGCGTGTTTCCAACCCCTGCAGTATGACAAGGCCAACACATTAGATATTAATTTGAAGAAACATGAAGGCAAAAGGTTAAAAAAGAGTAAATGCACTTACTTCTCCCCATTAGGCTCAATCAACCACCTCTGATCGCGGGTCGCCGGCACGGGCGGGAGCTTTGTACCACCACGCTGGTAGACCTTCTTGCCCTCCTCAACCAGCTCGCCCTTGCTATAGCTATCCTCAGAAAATCTGTCCTCGCCACCATCAGCATGGCCACTAGCCTCCGGAGTCACGTGGGACGAAGACTCTGGGACCGGAGTCTCCTGGGACGAAGACTCTGGGACCGGAGTCTCCTGGGACGAAGGCTCGGTGACCCGATGCTCGTCGGCCCGAGGCTCGTGGACCGGAGTCCGAGACGGGTCCAAGTCAGACGGGTCCACCTGAGACGGAGCACTCCTGTGGTCGGGAGAATCAGCTGGGGGTGGCGGCGAGGAAGGCACATCAGCCTTCCTACCTCTCCCGCCGCCACGTCCACCTCTAGCACCCCTCTTCGTCTTCCCCCGACCTCTCCCGGCCGAAGAAGGAGCGCCCTCCGGTGTCTGCAAACTGTGTACCAGTGCTCTCCGGAGGTGCTCGGGCGGAATAATAGCACCCCTCCCAGCACGTGCCGAGGAAGGAGGCTCGGAGCGCTCTCGACCCGCGCCCACCATCTGTCAACACCTGCAATGACAAAGAGTAAACGAAATTAGTACAACATAAAAAAATTGAATACCTAATAACTATCAAGTTTCATCGGCACGAAGACCGGCAAGTTTCATCAACAGGAGGCCGAAGAGGTGTCGGGGGTGTCGTGTCTGGGTGTCGGGGTGTCGGGGAGTCGTGTCGGGGGTGTCATGTCTGGGTGTCGTGGTGTAGGGGTGTCGAGGTGTCGGGGTTTCGGGGTGTCGGGCTATCGGGGTGTCTGGGTGCCGTGTCGGGGTCGGGGTGCCGTGTCGGGGTCGGGGTCGGGGTGCCGTGTCGGGGTAGGGCTGTTGGGGTGTCGGGGTGCCGTGTCGGGGTCGGGGTGCCGTGTCGGGGTCGGGTCGGGGTTTCGGGGTGTCGTTTTCTTCTTCTTCCCCTCTTCTTCTTTTTTCCCTCTTTTTCCTTTTCTTCTTCTTCCTCTTCTTCCTTTTCCTCCTTTTCTTCTTCTTCTTCTTCTTCTTCTTCTTCTTCTTCTCCTCCTCCTCCTCCTCTCCTCTTTTTTTTCTTCTTCTTCTTCTTCTTCTTCTTCTTTTTTTCTTCTCCTCCTCTTCTTCTTCTCCTCCTCTCCTCTTCTCCTCCTCCTCTTCTTCTTCTCCTCCTCTCCTTTAACTAATGCTAGACCTAACTAAATAAGCTAAGTAACCCTAATTTTTAAAATCTTACTAACTACAACTAAACTACATTTTTTACATCTTCTACAACTAACTACAACTAATTAACCTAACTACAACTAAACTAGATTTAACTAATACTAAAACAGAACACAAAAATTACTAAAACAGATAAAAAAATGAAAAAATAGAGAGGGGGAGGGGGCTCACCGGAGTGGGGGAGGTGGAAGCCGGCGTTGGTGGAGGTGGAGGAGGCCGACGCCGGCGGTGTAGGTGGAGGAGGCCGGCGGCGGCGGCGGTGGGCTGGAGGAGGCAGGGGGTGGCGGCGTTGGAGGAGGGCGACGCGCGGGGATGGGGTGGCACCGGCGGACGGGGATGGCGGCACGGGGCGGGGTGGCGGCGCGAGATGGGGACGGCGGCGCGCGCAAGAGAGTAGTGGAGAGAGAGGGGATGGGGGACGGGGCGGTGGGGCGGCGGGGGCGGCGGGTGGCGCGGCGGGGACGGTGGCGGTGGGGCGTCGGGGGCGCCGGGGAGAGAGAGAAGGGCGGGGTGGTGGGGCGGCGGCGGGTGGTGGGGGCGGCGCGCGTGCGGTGGTCGTCGGGGAGGAGAGGGAGAGAAACAGAGAGAGAGGGGCGGGGTGGGCGCTGCCGTTAGTTAACTCAATTCTTTGTCGTCTGCCCCGCCTTTGCCTTCTGCCTTTTTACTCTTTGCCGTCTGCTAGCAGACGGCAAAGAGGGGGGCCGTTAGGGTTTTTTGTAAGCAGCTCGTTAGTGGGCCCACCTCCCTCTTTGCCGTTTGCTGACGGACGGCAAAGTTTCTTTGCCGTCCGCTAGCAGACGGCAAAGGTGTGGCTGATGGCAAAGAGCTTCTTTGCCGTCAGCTAGTTCTTTGCCGTCTGTTTTCTGGAAATGGATGGGAAAGAGCTTCTTTGCCGTCCACCAGCTGACGGCAAAGAACTGGCAGACAGCAAATTTGCTGATTCCAGTAGTGTTAGCGCGACGACGTTCGGAGTTCTCCTCCAGCAACCGTCTACACCCTATCGACCGACTTCTCCCACTCGTCTTGCGGCTTCTCGCCGGCGCTCCGGGTGCTCTAGGCTGCAGCGCTGGAACAAGCACGTTGTGGCGGCCTAGGCTGCAAGACAGCAAGTGGCTGCACTCGAAGCTGACGAGTCAGTCCACTGCCTTTTCTCATCCTCGGATGACAACTCCTCCGATGCTGCCGGTTTCGAGAGTAGCGGCGAAGTGACGGAGGTCTTGATGGCCGGCCCGGCCCGAGACGCTGCCCCTCCGGGACATTCGGCAGGAGACACCCGCGATCGGGACGGTGACCGCCGTAACGCCAGTACCGACGGCTACGTTCCCCGACCTCTCACTCGGGAGCATCGGGAGAAAATCTGGCGCAGGAATGACCAGGTCCTCCAGACGCCCATTGCGGGAAACACCACCAAAGAGATAGCCCTGGAGGACGCTCGCCAAGCCACTTTGGCTGAGCGCGAGCATCTCGAGCGGCTACAGCATTCACTCGACGAACGTGCGGCAAGAGAACTTCCCAGTTCCAGCCGTAGCCGCTGCCAGCTGTTCGCAAAGGATCGTCCGTACACCATCCCGGTGATGCGCACGCCTTTGTTGAACCTGGCTGTGGCCACTCGGATCGCAGATTCGATCCAGCCATCTGATTCGGCGGCGGGCGAGGGCATTCGGCAGATCCAGGCTCTGCTGAAGACCGCCCTGCAGCAAAACTCAGAGGTATCACAATCTCATCAGCGCATTCACAATGAATCTACTCGGGCAGATACTGTGCAGTCAACTCACAGTCCGCTCGCGCCGAGGAAGGATCCGCGAACTCCTCCTCATCCGAGAGGCCCGTACGGAGGATGCGGATGCGACGACCGCGATTTCAGTCGAACCCCCCCCCCCTCCGAGGGGCGGTCTGTGTCGTGGAAACGACTCCGACAGTACGAAGGGGTAGGATAACGGAGCATGATCTACCGAGATGCAAATGGGTGACACGATGGTTTTAGCGAGTTCGGGCCTCTCACGGTGGAGATAATAACCCTACGTCTCGTGCTCCGGAGAGCCTTTTGTCGAGTGGAATATATGAGTTACAGGGGGTCTGAACCCTTGTACCAGAGGGGAGGGGCGGCTTATATAGAGTGCGCTGCCCCTCATAAGTGTCCGGCATCGAAGGGTCAAATCGTGCTTATAAGACGTACGTTACTGATAACGTACATAATAAATGCCATTAATGATACAGACGAGCGCCTGCCCGATGGCCTCCCTGGGGTGGCTTCTGGTCTTCTGTGGTCGACTGTCATCTGGTTTTTCCGAGTGGATCCTGTCAAGTGAAAGGTAATGTCCGAGTGGATCCTGTCGAGTGAAAGGTAATCTCCGAGTGGATCCTGTCGAGTGACTTGTATGCCTTGGTGATTTCAGTCGGAGATCTCCTTGTAGCCCTTAAGCTTTCTGGGGCAGTGTCCTTAGGAAGGGCAGGTAGGTCAGGCCTATGACCCTACCCTAGGTACACATCCCCATCATTAGCCCCCGAATGGATCGGGGTTTGAGTGGAAAAGGAGTCAATGCAGGTTCTGACAAGACACAAAAAATTCCGAGTGCATTTTGAGGCTTCTTAGAAATCTGCGTCGATTGAAACTTTTGTTGTTCACCCTGATCGATTCTGTCTTGAAATGTGTCCGAGTGAAACTGAGTTTGAAATCAGGTCCGAGTGAAACTGAGCTCGAAATCAGGTCCGAGTGAAACTGAACTCGAAATGAGGTCCGAGTGAAACTGAGCTCGAAATCAGGTCCGAGTGAAACTGAGCTCGAAATCAAGTCCGAGTGAAACTGAGCTCGAGTCCGAGTGAAACTGAGCTCGAAATCAGGTCCGAGTGAAACTGAGCTCGAAATCAGGTCCGAGTGAAACTGAGCTCGAAATCAGGTCCGAGTGAAACTGAGCTCGAAATCAGGTCCGAGTGAAACTGAGCTCGAAATCAGGTCCGAGTGAAACTGAGCTCGAAATCAGGTCCGAGTGAAACTGAGCTCGAAATCAGGTCCGAGTGAAACTGAGCTCGAAATCAGGTCCGAGTGAAACTGAGCTCGAAATCAGGTCCGAGTGAAACTGAGCTCGAAATCAGGTCCGTTTTTTACGGGGTCCGGAAAGTTGTTTTCCAGTCGACAGGACAGACCTTGTCGAGTGATAATATGTCCAGTGGGGGCACGCTGAGTGCACCCACTGGGTGTAGTCCCCGAGACCGTTGTCGAGTGCTTGCATCGGCAGGGGTCTGATAGAGACAATCTTTGCTTGTTTGTTTTTAACTTAGACGAAGACTGGTTCGCAGCTAAGTTTCCGAGTGAATGAGATGCTATTCACTCGACAGAGTTTTTAACTTAGGCGAAAACTTGTTCGCGGCTAAGTCCCCGAGTGAGAGAAGCGCTCGTCACTCGGAAGAGTTTTCAACTTAGGCGATACTGAATCGCAGCTAAGCCCTCGAGTGTGGATGATGTCCTCACTCGGAATGGTTTTTAACTCAGGTGATACGGAATCACAGCTAAGCCCCCGAGTGTGGATGATGTCCTCACTCGGAGTGGTTTTTAACATAGGCGATACGGAATCGCAGCTAAACCCTCGAGTGTGGATGATGTCCTCACTCGGAATGGTTTTTAACTTAGGCGATACGGAATCGCAGCTAAGCCCCCGAGTGTGGAGGATGTCCTCACTCGGAGTGGTTTTTAACTTAGGCGATACGGAATCGCAGCTAAGCCCCCGAGTGTGGAGGATGTCCCCACTCGGAGTGGTTTTTAACTTAGGCGATACGGAATCGCAGCTAAGCCCCCGAGTGGTTTTTAACTTAGGCGATACGGAATCGCAGCTAAGCCTCCGAGTGTGGAGGATGTCCCCACTCGGAGTGGTTTTTAACTTAGGCGATACGGAATCGCAGCTAAGCCCCCGAGTGGTTTTTAACTTAGGCGATACAGAATCGCAGCTAAGCCCCCGAGTGGTTTTTAACTTAGGCGATACAGAATCGCAGCTAAGCCCCCGAGTGATTTTTAACTTAGGCGATACGGAATCGCAGCTAAGTCGTTCACCCACTGAGGGTTATGTTGTATATGTGTCCAGCTAAGAATGGCGCGCAGAGCGGCCGGGTGATGAAGATGGGCGGCACGTAGTGGCGATACGCGGGGCATCCAAGTGTCGGAGACGCATCCAGCGGAGTGGCGACGCACGGGGCGGCCAAGTGCTGTAGACGCATCCGTCGGAGTGGCGACGCGCGGGGCGGCCGAGTGATGAGTCCAGTAGAGTGATGGCGCGCGGAGCTGCCGAGTGAAGGCGACGCGTCCCGTAGAGTGAAGGCGCGCGGACCTGCCGAGTGACGATGAAGCGTCCGACTGAATGGCGATGCGCGGAGCTGCCGAGTGAAGGCGACGCGTCCCGTAGTGTGAAGTCGCGCGGAGCTGCCGAGTGACGATGGAGCGTCCAACTGAATGGCGATGCGCGGAGCTGCCGAGTGAAGGCGACGCGTCCCGTAGAGTGAAGGCGCACGGAGCTGCCGAGTGACGATGAAGCGTCCGACTGAATGGCGATGCGCGGAGCTGCCGAGTGAAGGCGACGCGTCCCGTAGAGTGAAGGCGCGCGGACCTGCCGAGTGACGATGAAGCGTCCGACTGAATGGCGATGCGCGGAGCTGCCGAGTGAAGGCGACGCGTCCCGTAGAGTGAAGTCGCGCGGAGCTGCAGAGTGTCGATGGAGCGTCCGACTGAATGGCGATGCGCCGAGCTGCCGAGTGAAGGCGACGCGTCCCGTAGAGTGAAGGCGCACGGAGCTGCCGAGTGTCGATGGAGCGTCCGACTGAATGTTGATGCGCGGAGCTGCCGAGTGAAGGCGACGCGCCCCGTAGAGTGAAGGCGCGCGGAGCTGCCGAGTGTCGATGGAGCGTCCGACTGAATGGCGATGCGCCGAGCTGCCGAGTGAAGGCGACGCGTCCCGTAGAGTGAAGTCGCGCGGAGCTACCGAGTGTCGATGGAGCGTCCGACTGAATGGCGATGCGCCGAGCTGCCGAGTGAAGGCGACGCGTCCCGTAGAGTGAAGGCGCACGGAGCTGCCGAGTGACGATGGAGCGTCCGCCTGAATGGCGATGCGCGGAGCTGCCGAGTGAAGGCGACGCGTCCCGTAGAGTGAAGGCGCGCGGAGCTGCCGAGTGTCGATGGAGCGTCCGACTGAATGGTGATGCGCCGAGCTGCCGAGTGAAGGCGACGCGTCCCGTAGAGTGAAGTCGCGCGGAGCTGCCGAGTGTCGATGGAGCGTCCGACTGAATGGCGATGCGCAGAGCTGCCAAGTTTTGCATGTCGTCGAGAATGGCGCACAGAGGCGTCCAGTGATCGTGTAACCTGTGTATGAAAAATAGCACAAGTTAACATAAAAAATTCTCGAAGTAAATTGATGTTTACTGAAATGATTTGTGTAAATTACACTCCTAGACACCCACTGGGTGTGCCAGGTTCTTGCTAGTCACGGGCCAGCAAGAGTCTAAAAGAGTGAAGGATCCGACTGTACTCGTTTGAGTACTAGACCCAAAAGAAGCGAAAGTGAAGTGTTCCGACATAAAAATAAACAACCGAGCGCAGAGGTACACTCGGTGGTGTGGTCTCCGAGTGAACGTCACGTGCGGCTTCCTCGACACTCGGTAATACGGAAATAACTATTTAATTGAATGCAGTCTGTGAAGAATGACTTAGCTGTCTGACGACGCGCGGGGCTGCCGAGGGACGATGGAGCGTCCGACTGAACGGCGATGCGCGGAGCTGCCGAGTGAAGGCGATGCGTCCCGTAGAGTGAAGGCGCGCGGAGCTGCCGAGTGACAATGGAGCGTCCAACTAAATGGCGATACGCGGAGCTGCCGAGTGAAGGCGACGCGTCCCGTAGAGTGAAGGCGCGCGGAGCTGCCGAGGGACGATGGAGCGTCCGACTGAATGGCGATGCGCAGAGCTGCCGAGTGAAAGCGACGCGTCCCGTAGAGTGAAGGCACGCGGAGCTGCCGAGGGACGATGGAGCGTCCGACTGAATGGCGATGCGCGGAGCTGCCGAGTGAAAGCGACGCGTCCCGTAGAGTGAAGGCGTGCGGAGCTGCCGCGAGACGATGGAGCGTCCGACTGAATGGCGATGCGCGGAGCTGCCGAGTGAAGGCGACGCGTCCCGTAGAGTGAAGTCGCGCGGAGCTGCCAAGTGACGATGGAGCGTCCGACTGAATGGCGATGCGCGGAGCTGCCGTGTGAAAGCGACGCGTCCCGTAGAGTGAAGGCGCGCGGAGCTGCCGAGTGACGATGGAGCGTCCGACTGAACGGCGATGCGCGGAGCTGCCGAGTGAAGGCGACGCGTCCCGGAGAGTGAAGGCGTGCGGAGCTGCCACGAGACGATGGAGCGTCCGACTGAATGGCGATGCGCGGAGCTGCCGAGTGAAGGCAACGCGTCCCGTAGAGTGAAGGCGCGCGGAGCTGCCGAGGGACGATGGAGCGTCCGACTGAATGGCGATGCGCGGAGCTGGCGAGTGAAAGCGACGCGTCCCGTAGAGTGAAGGCGTGCGGAGCTGCCGCGAGACGATGGAGCGTCCGACTGAATGGCGATGCGCGGAGCTGCCGAGTGAAGGCGACGCGTCCCGTAGAGTGAAGTCGCGCGGAGCTGCCGAGTGACAATGGAGCGTCCGACTGAATGGCGATGCGCCGAGCTGCCGAGTGAAGGCGACGCGTCCCGTAGAGTGAAGGCGACGCGTCCCGTAGAGTGAAGGCGCGCGGAGCTGCCGAGTGACTACATGTTGGTCGTCCGTATATAGCTCAAACGGAATGTCTGTCCGAGTGAACCACTGTCCGGAGACGATGACGGACGTGTGACCTGCAAGTTAGTAGCAAGCATAGCTACGAATATATTTTGAGGGACAAAGCGTCCATGCACGGATGCTATTTTACAACAATTAAAGTCCACGGATGATTATGCATGCATGCAGGATTACCTGGCGTATTTTGCTCACCTGATGAGGCGATTTAATGAGGCAGCCAAATAACTCCTCGTAGAGTTACGAGAGTTACTCCCTTCAGTTTCCTTCTCGCGCATGCACTTAATCAACGGGTAGGTGACCCACCCACGTCGCACGATTAGAGGTGCTCAGGCCCAGCACTGGTGGGCTGTGCTAGCGTGCGGTCAACGCACCAGACGAGCGAGACGAGCGGTCGACAGGGTTGATCCTTTGATCCCGAACGACGGCTGAAGCGACGGGACTCGGGAACGCCGGAGACGCCGCCAGAGGTGCGGATCCGGCGCGGATGGACGCGCCAGAGGCCTGGGGGTCGTGGAGCAGCCGAGCCCCGCGCCGCCGGAGGGACTGCCGAGCGCCTACGGTCGCTCGCCCTCGGTGTCGTCGGCGGCGTCGGGGTCATCGCCCGTGGGCTCGAGGTAGCGGCGCAGGTCGTCGGCACCCATGGTGGCGGCTCCGCCGGAGTGCTCGATGAAGAGGAGCCGCACACCGTCCGACGGCGGCGCGTCCGTCCAGCGGTACCGGCGCCCGAAGACGAGGCGGCCATCCTCCGGACGCTGGGAGATGAGGCGACTGTTTCCTACGCCACAAGGAGACGAAGCGGTCATCTTCGAAACTACAAGGAGGCGAGCTCGATGCGGCGGCCGTGCGTGAGGACGATGGCCGCGATGCTTGGCGCAGCGCGTCGGTACCCTTTTCCCTTCTTCGTCTCTTGTTTGATCTATATACATCGCAAGATTCCGGCGTCGATCCCGAGGGGTGCTCGCCCTCACAGGGAGAAAAACAACGGATTTGTTAGATCGATGATGATTGTTAGATCATAAGAAGATAGCATTAAGTAGAAAGAAATCTCCTGATCGATCCGTTTGTGAACGTCATGCACGCCCGCAGTGTCGGATGAAGATGTATCTTCTCCACCCCTTTTGCAATGCTTCGGTTACTTGCTGAGCTAAGACGAACAGTATGATCCGGATGAATAGGAAATTAAACATAGATGAATGAAAAAACCATTTGCATCATGGCTCGATAGACGCCATGCCCCACGGTGGGCGCCAACTGTCGTGGAAACGACTCCGACAGTACGAAGGGGTAGGATAACGGAGCATGATCTACCGAGATGCAAATGGGTGACACGATGGTTTTAGCGAGTTCGGGCCTCTCACGGTGGAGATAATAACCCTACGTCTCGTGCTCCGGAGAGCCTTTTGTCGAGTGGAATATATGAGTTACAGGGGGTCTGAACCCTTGTACCAGAGGGGAGGGGCGGCTTATATAGAGTGCGCTGCCCCTCATAAGTGTCCGGCATCGAAGGGTCAAATCGTGCTTATAAGACGTACGTTACTGGTAACGTACATAATAAATGCCATTAATGATACAGACGAGCGCCTGCCCGATGGCCTCCCTGGGGTGGCTTCTGGTCTTCTGTGGTCGACTGTCATCTGGTTTTTCCGAGTGGATCCTGTCGAGTGAAAGGTAATGTCCGAGTGGATCCTGTCGAGTGAAAGGTAATCTCCGAGTGGATCCTGTCGAGTGACTTGTATGCCTTGGTGATTTCAGTCGGAGATCTCCTTGTAGCCCTTAAGCTTTCTGGGGCAGTGTCCTTAGGAAGGGTAGGTAGGTCAGGCCTATGACCCTACCCTAGGTACACATCCCCATCAGTCTGCGTGGCCAACGTCCATATGACGGAGGCTACCCGCTCGGGAGAAACCATGAGTGGAGCCCTGTTCGACACAGAGGCTACGATGCCCGATCTGATATCACTCAGCGAGTGGTCGATCGAAACAGATATGATAGAGACCGAGCGAGTGGCTGGGGAGTTACCGGCCTTGGGTGTTTCAGCAGATACATCCGAGAGGCGGAAATACCCCCCAATTACCAACTGGCAACCGGAATTGGAAAGTTTAATGGCGAATCCAAGCCAGAGACTTGGCTCGAAGATTATCGAGTCGCTGTCTAGATCGGTGGCGGCGATGATTTTGTTGCCATGAAACACCTTTCGCTCATGTTGGAAGGGTCTGCGCGGGCGTGGCTAAATCAGTTGCCTGCCAACTGCATTTACTGTTGGGAAGATTTGGCCCGACTGTTCGTCAAAACATTCGAAGGCACCTACAAGCGCCCGGGTGGATTGACGGAACTCCAGCACTGCGTTCAGAAAAACAATGAAACTCTCCGAGAGTACATTCAGCGCTGGACCACGTTGCATAACACTGTGGAAAATGTCACCGAGCATCAGGCCGTGTGCGCTTTCAAGGCAGGCACTTGGTATCGGGAGTTAGTCTTGAAGTTCGGTCGGTCTGGGGATCTGTCCCTCAGTCGGGCCATGGAGATTTCAAACAAGTATGCCAATGGCGAAGAAGAAGACCGCCTCCGTAGCGGCAAAGCAAGAGCCGGCAACGCCCCTCAATCGGGAGGCAACGCCGGGAAAAATCAGAAGCGGAAGGCTGATGCCTCCGGCAAAGCAGAGGTCGCAGCCGTCCAAGGGCAAGGGCAAAGCAAGCCGAAGCCCAAGAAAAAGAAGAAAGAATGGATTCCCAAGAAGAAGTACGAGTACAAATCCGACATTCTCGACCAGCCGTGCCAAATTCATACAATGTTGTGCTCCCGAAGCATACCACTCGGGAATGTCGCCTGCTCAAGCAGGAGATGGGCGCTAAGCCCTCGAGTGAGAAGGTCGATGTCGAGGATGAGGAGGATACTTCCGAGTATCCGAAAGTCGACAAGGTTCTCAACGTGATTTTCGCCGACGTTGAAAGCAAGAGGCAGCTGAAAGTTATCAATCGGGAGGTCAATATGGCAGTTCCGACTGCTACCAAGTACCTCAACTGGACGAAGATGCCAGTCACCTTTGACCAGTACGATCATCCGCCCCACATTGCCACCCCTGGGAGGCAGGCGCTGGTCTTGGACCCAGCGGTGGGTGGTGTCCGACTGCGTAAGGTCCTAATGGGCGGAGGCAGTGGGCATAATATCATATATGCCGACACGCTCAAGGCTATGGGCATTCCGATGTCTCGATTGAGCAAGAGCAACATGCATTTCCACAGGATCGTCCCCGGGAAGAAGGCAGAGTCACTCGGCCAGATCGCTCTGGACGTAGTATTCGGAGGCGGGAAGAATTTCCGAAAGGAAAAATTAACCTTTGAGGTGGTTGACTTCCGCAGTTATTATCACGCCATCCTGGGTAGGCCCGCCTACGCACGTTTCATGGCCAGACCATGTTACGTGTATCTCAAGCTCAAGATGCCAGGGCCTAAAGGCATGATTACAGTGACTGGTGATCGGAAGGTCGCCAAAGAGTGCCTGCAGCAAGGCACAAAGATCGCCAACGAACAAGTGCTTGCAGTCGAGCTTGAAGGGTACAAGAAGGAAGTAGATACGGCTGATCTACTCAGGTCAAAGCGGCCGGCTTCAGAATCAGCCTTCCAGTCGGCTGGCGAGATTAAGCAAGTCCATGTTCATCCGACTGACCCGAGTGCTGCTCCGACGAACATCTCCACTTCACTCAGAGACAAATTGGAAGCCGAGCTCATCTAGTTCCTCCGTGAGAACTGGGATATCTTCGCATGGAAGCCGTCTGACATGCCTGGTGTTCCCAGGGAGCTGGCTGAGCACCGACTCTGAACCGATCCCAAGGCCAAGCCAGTCAAGGAGTACTTGGGCCGATCCTCCGCCGAGAAGCGCAAGGCGATTGGTCAAGAGATAGCTCGGCTCCTCGCCGCCGAGTTCATTCGCGAGATTTACCACTCCGAGTGGCTCGCGAATGTTGTCTTGGTACCGAAGAAGGACAAGTCACTCCGAATGTGTATTGACTTCAAACACCTCAATCGGGCCTGCCCGAAGGATCATTTTCCTTTACCTCGTATAGATCAGATAGTAGACTCTACAGTCGGATGCGAACGTCTGTCGTTCCTGGATGCGTACTCCGGGTACCACCAGATCCGAATGTACGGACCTTATGAAATAAAAACAGCCTTCATCACCCCATTCGGGTGCTTCTGCTACATCACAATGCCATTCGGTCTGAAAAATGCTGGCGCTACTTTCCAACGCATGATACAGAAATGCTTGCGAAAGCAGATCAGTCGGAATGTGGAGGCATATATGGATGACATCGTGGTCAAGTCAAGGAAAGGTTCCGACCTCCTGACTGGCCTCGCCGAGACCTTCGCGAACTTGCGACGCTTTGGAATAAAGTTAAATCCAGCGAAGTGCACATTCGGAGTGCCCGCTGGAAAGTTACTCGGTTTCCTTGTTTCCGAACGAGGGATCGACGCAAATCTGGCTAAGATTGGCGCTATAATCCGAATGAAACAACCTGAATGCCTGCACGACGTGCAAAGGTTGACCGGTTGCCTTGCGGCCCTGAGCCGATTCATCTCAAGACTCATTGAGAAGGCATTGCCGCTCTACCGACTGATGAAGAAGTCTGATAAATTTGAGTGGACACCTGAAGCACAAGCCGCGTTCGAGGAACTCAAGGCATTGCTTTCCACCCAGCCGATGTTAGTTGCTCCGGGCAGCCAGGAACCTCTACTCCTGTACATCGCGGCCACTAGCCAGGTGGTGAGCACTGTCCTTGTTGTAGAGCGCGGGGAGCCGGGAAAAACATTCAAAGTCCAATGACCTATATACTATATCTCAGAAGTCTTGACCCCTTCCAAGCAAAGGTACCCACATTACCAAAAGCTTGTCTATGGCATTTACCTAACGGTAAAGAAGGTGATTCATTACTTTCAAGATCACTCGGTCACAGTCGTTAGCAATGCTCCCCTGTCGGAGATTCTGCACAACAGAGACGCTGCTGGGCGAGAGGCAAAATGGGCGATCGAGCTCCTGCCGCTGGAAATAAAATTTGAAGCCAAGAAAGCAATCAAGTCTCAGGCTTTGGTTCATTTTATGGCCGAATGGATGGAACAAGAGCAACCGACTCCGAGTGTCTCCGAGCACTGGACCATGTTCTTTGATGGATCTAAGATGCTCAAAGGCTCGGGAGCTGGAGTAGTCCTTGTCTCTCCCAGAGGAGATAAGTTGAATTACGTCCTCCAGATTCATTTTGATTCTTCAAACAATGAGGCCGAATACGAAGCCCTCCTTTATGGCCTCCGCATGGCCATCTCACTCGGCATTCGTCGTTTGATGGTATATGGTGATTCGGACCTCGTTGTCAATAGAGTGATGAAGTAATGGGACATTCGGAGCCCAGCTATGACCGGCTACTGCAACGCAGTCAGAAAGCTGGAGAAGAACTTTGAAGGACTAGAGCTGCATCACATTCCTCGTGCGAAGAACCATGTAGCAGACGACCTAGCAAAGATTGGTTCCACTCGGCGGCCAGTCCCCAAGGACATATTCCTCGAACATCTACACGCTCCACCAATCGCAGAAGATCCTTTCACAGAGGAGCCCCCGCAAGCAGTCGGTCCATCTGATCCGACTGAGGTTGAAGTTCCAGCTATAGTGGATCTGGTCCACGAAATGCTGGTAATCACTCCCGACTGGACTCAACCCTATTTGGCACACTTGCTCAGACAAGAACTCCCTGAAGATGAAGAAGAAGGCCGTCGGATCGTCCGTCGATCCAAGTCATTCGAAGTTATGGGAGACCAGTTGTACAAGAAAAGCACCACAGGAGTCATCCAAAAATGCATCTCCCTAGAGGAAGGGCTGCAAATCTTACATGAAATCCACTCGGGAACCTGCGGGCACCATGTGTCCTCTCGGACTTTGGTTGCTAAGGCTTTCCGAGCAGGTTTTTATTGGCCTCGAGCCAATGAAGCAGCAAGGGACCTGGTGGACCTATGTGTTGCGTGTCAGTTCTACAAGAACAAGTCTCACAAGCCAGCGTCCGCGCTCAAGACGATCCCGATCACTTGGCCATTCGCAGTATGGGGCCTCGATAAGGTTGGTCCCTTGCGGACTGGGTCGAGTAGATTCATGCATCTGCTCGTGGCGGTTGACAAATTCACCAAATGGGTCAAAGCGAAGCCCATCAAGAGTTTGGATGCAGGTACTGCCGTCAGTTTCATTCGGCAGATCATCTTCAGATTCGGCGTACCGCATGATATTACCACAGATAATGGGAAGAACTTCAACTCGGAAGAGTTCCGCGAATTCTGTTTCTCTCAAGGCACTCGGGTTAATTACGCCTCAGTGGCTCACCCGCAGTCGAATGGATAGGCCGAGTGCGCAAACGGAATGATTCTGCAAGGTCCGAAGCCTCGATTGATGAGAGACCTGAAGTATGATGCTGGAGCTTGGGTTGAAGAATTGCCTTCTGTCCTATGGGGCATTCGGACAACCCCAAACTGCTCTACGAAGCGCACGCCTTTCTTCATGGTGTACGGATCAGAGGTTGTGTTGTCGAGTGATCTTCAGCACAATTCCCCCCAAGTGGAACTATATGATGAAGCTGAAGCCGAAGCCGCTCGGCAAGATGGCCTCGACCTTTTAGAGGAAGAGAGAGAGCTGGCCCTCATCATATCGATGCTCTATCAGCAAGATCTGAGGCGTTACCATGACAGACACGTCCAGGGCCGAGCCTTTCAGGAAGGAGACCTTGTCCTCCGACTGGATCAGCAGAAACCCCACAAGCTAGCGCCTCCGTGGCAGGGGCCGTATGCAATCTCCAAAGTCTTGCACAATGGAGCCTACCGGATTTACAATATCGAAGATGGAGTAGAAGAGCCCCGGACTTGGAATGCGAACCTGCTTCGCAAGTTCTATACCTAGAACATAACTACTTTAGTTTGTCATTCCAGAAATGAATCCGAGTGATCTCGATGAATAAAGTTTAGTTCCTTTATATTCTGTCGAAATTTAACTCTTGTCACTCCGGTGAATCAGTTTCCTATGTCACCCCCAGTGGGTGTAAAAACGCTTAGCTGCGATTCCGCATCGCCTAAGTTAAAAATGTCTAGAGTGGGACATCCTTCTCACTCGGACGACAAGATGGACAGGACCATCATTGTTTGCAAGAACTATTCTGAGTGCAGGTCTCACCTACACTCAGGGGCTTAGCCGTGATTCCGCATCGCCTAAGTTAAAAATTTCTAGAGTGGGACATCCTTCTCACTCGGACGACAAGATGGACAGGACCATCATTGTTTGCAAGAACTAATCCGAAGTGCAGATCTCACCTACACTCGGGGGCTCAGCCGCGGTCCCACATCGCCTAAGTTAAAAATGTCTAGAGTGGGACATCCTTCTCACTCGAACGACAAGATGGACAGGACCATCATTGTTCGCAAGAACTAATCCGAAGTGCAGGTCTCACCTACACTCGGGGGCTTAGTCGTGGTCCCGCATCGCCTAAGTTAAAAATGTCTAGAGTGGGACATCCTTCTCACTCGGACGACAAGATGGATAGGACCATCATTGTTCGCAAGAACTATTCCGAGTGCAGGTCTCACCTACACTCGGGGGTTTAGCCGCGGTCCCGCATCGCCTAAGTTCAAAATGTCTAGAGTGGGACATCCCTCTCACTCGGACGATAAGACGGACAGGACCATCATTGTTCGCAAGAACTATTCCGAGTGCAGGTCTCACCTACACTCGGGGGCTTAGCCGCGGTCCCGCATCGCCTAAGTTAAAAATGTCTAGAGTGGAACATCCTTCTCACTCAGACGACAAGATGGACACGACCATCATTGTTCTAACGAGCAATCCCGAGTGCGGGTCACGCCCATACTCGGGGGCTTAGCTGCGACTCCGCGTCACCTAAGTACAAACGTTCAGAAAGCAAAGGTTGAACAAAACCAAGGCAAATAAAAACTGCATCACTCGAAATAAGAGTACGGATAAAAGTCTTGACGACAGGAGCCTCAGGCTCGTTCAAAGTCTTATGGTTACAGCTACCACTCGGCATTCCGAGGCAAAATCTTAAAGAGTTTTAACCTGACGATCACTCAGGCCGGGGCACTGCTTCTATGAAGGTGTCCAGGTCGATGTTCTCCGCTATCCGAGTGGCAGCCTCCGTGAACATCTCCATAAAGTCATCGATCTTGGCGTGCTTCCTGTTAGCCACCTCGAGAGACTTCAACTTCTTCTCGTCCACCCCCTTGCAGTGGATACGGACCAACGAGAGGGCGATATCAGCACCAGCCCGAGCCGCAGATTTCTTCCAGTCTTTCACTCGGCTTGGCACTACCTTCACTCGGGCAAGCATGGTCTCCAGGTCCTTCGAAGGCTCATCGTCAGAAAAGACGTCACAATCGATTGCGGAGATGGTGGCGCCAAGCTCCCTGATGTACATGGCAACTTGCTCCACACGCTCTTCCAAGCGGAGCACGCCCATGGCAGCGCTGTCCTTAAGCAGACCTTGAGATGGATCCAGCTCCTCAATTTTGTCCGTCTCCTCCGCCACATCGACACAAAATGCTGGATTCGGCCGAGTGAAAAAAGAAGTCAGAGACAGATAAAATTTATTCGGTTTAATGGAACCCCATGAGGATCACTTGGGAAAGTTACCTTTAAGCTTTTCGTTGGCTTCACCACTGAATTCCTCAACATACTCCTCCAGCTCTGCTTTCTTGGCAGTAATGTGGTTGAGCTTGGTCTCCCACTCGGCGTGCGACCTCTTCAGCTCCACAAGTTCTTCCTTGGACTTCTACACAGTGGCTTCCAAAGCTTTCTTCTCCTCCTCCATCTCTCCGACTGTCTTCAGTTTATCCTTGGCCTCCTTGGCCTTTCGGCTGGCTTCCTTCTGAGCGGCCGCCAGATCGATGTCCTTCTTTTCAAGAGCATTCTTCACAGTTTCTAAAGAAATAGAATTCTTCAGCCTCTGGACAAGTTTACGATTTTCTCCACGAAGATCTGATGAAGCATATTCAGTCGGATGGGCAAGGAGAGAAGTTACTGTTACTGTCGGACAGGAAGGACTTACCTTCGATTGACTTCTTCTCCTACTCCAGTTGAGCATTTTTGGCCTTCTCGGCCTCCAGGTTGAGACGCAGCTCCTACACCTCCTTCTGCAGAACATTATAATGGTTTCCGAGTTCGCAAACAGCCTGCTCACAAGAAACAAAAGACAAACATTGGTCAGAGTTTGGTTTAGAATCTAAGACTCCCGCCGACTGCATCAGTCGACGGTAGCCTCGGGGACTACACCCAGTGGGTGCGCTCAGCGCGCCACCACTGGAAAATAAAGTCAAGGCTCTATTTGAGCTTGTCAATGTATTGAACTCCGCGTTCACTCAGTTTTCTAGACTCCCGCCGACTGCATCAGTCGACGGCAGCCTCGGGGACTACACCCAGTGGGTGCGCTCAGCGCACTCCCACAGGAAACCACCCAGTGGGTGTGCCCAGACACAAACCCACTCGGGATCAAAACAAAAATCACACGGATCAAAATTCCCGACTGAGGAAGGTACTTACAAGAGTACTTACTCGGACATTCTTCCGCAGTGCCTCACTCGCGTCATAATCTGTCGTCAGCCGCTCGCTCATCACCCCCAGTTGGATCAATGCTTCTTTGGTCACCCCCACCTGATCCTCCAGGACATGGTGTAGCGCGAAGATATTGGTAGCAGGAGGAATGGGTGAAAGGGATACAGTTTCAGTCCCGAGTGCGGCTCTGGCTCCTGAACTGGTCCCCTGCGCCGACGCTAAAATACTGGCAGGCGGCAGCTCGTGCATCAGGACATCCGCGTCAACAGATGACTTCGGCGGTTCGACCCTGTCGCCTGTGTCGAGGTCTATCACTTCAGGCGGAGCTGCAAGCGTTCAGAAGAGCAGTCAGAAACAAGCAGAAAGACAAATTGAAATGTGCGCTCGACTGAATCAGAAGCTTACCCTTTGAGGACGCAACATCAACGTCAACCTTTTCCTTCTCCAGAGATTGAGGGTCAGGCGAGGCAGTCGAAGTATCAGCACTACCATGAAATCACTCGGAATATCAGAACACTCAGATTGAGCCATGACAATAAATGTCGAAGTGAAGATACTTATGCTGAGGCTACAGGAATGCTCATCTTGATCTTGGGGGCAAACACGGCCTTCCGAGGTTTGGAGGTCGTGATCTTGGCTTGCTTAGGCGCCTTTTCGGGTGACAAGGCAGGCTCTCCACGCCCACGCTTTGAGCTACGAGTTGGGAGAGCAGTTCCACTCGGCTTGGTAGCACTCGGGGCTTTGGGACCGCCGCCACGGACCCCCGGGTCTTGGCGTGCCTTGGAACGGCTCTCGGGAACCCGTTCCTCAGAACGAGAAGACTCCGGTTCATCACCCTCGTCCGAGTCATCGTCGTCGTCACCACTTTCGCCGCTTTCGCCACTTCCTTCACCGCCCCTTGCTTTTGCAGACTCGTCCGGCTGATCGTTGTCAGTTGCCACGTCAATCGGTCCTCGGTTGACGATCGGCACTAGACTGTTCATCCCTGTGAAAGCCTGAAGAGTGGAGAACAGGTTGGCCAGAAGAACAAGTCAGTCGGATCAGTGACATTAAATGCGTGAATATCACTCGGATTATGGCACCTCGAAGATTACCTCATTCGGCAGATTCTCAGAGGAGAGCGGAGGCACCTGCCTGCTCCCTCTGGGGTTGTCACGTGCAGAAGAGATCACCTTGATCCTAGCTTCCACTGAGTCAGCCTTAAGTTCCTCCGGATGAGTCCGAGTGGTGTCATCCGGGCCTATGTATGCCCACATAGGGTGAACCCTGGCCTGCAGCGGTTGGATCCTCCTTTTAAGAAAGACCTCTAGCAAGTCGAGGCTGTTGACACCTTTCTGCACTAAAGCCACCAGGGCTATTACCAGGATATCTACCTCCATTTTCTCCTCTTTGGACACGGTCAGTCGGGAAACTACCTGAATGCATTCCGATGTATATGGAGGAAGACCCAGCTGATCATCCCCGACTGGAACATCTTGGCAATAAAACCAAGTTTCCTGCCACCCCTTCACCGAGTCTGGGAACGAAATTTTTGGGAAACAGCCTTTTCCCCGCAGTTGAATCCCAAGACCCCACACAATTGGGCTACGTTCATCTTATCCTTTGATTGACTGGGCTTTTTCACAGTCATCATTCGGCAGGTGAAAAGGTGTTTGAATAAACCCCAATGGGGATGACAACCCAGGAAATTTTCGCAAAGGGACACGAACGCAGCTAGGTAAACGATGGCATTGGGAGGAAGGTGGTAGAGTTGAGCTCCGAAAAAGTTCAGAAATCTACAGAAAAATGGATGAGCCGGAAGGGAGAAACCTCGCTCGAGGTGAGTCACCAAGAGCACGCGTTCGTTGCCCTGCGGTGAAGGCTCCTCCTCGCCCTCTTCCGGCTACCTCCAAGCCCCCGCGGCGACGAGCCCTTGGCTCTCCAGCTCGAGCATGCGGGCTTCGGTGACCCACGAATGCATCCACTCACCCTGGGTCCATCCCGCTGGAGCGCCCGCGCTCGAGGATGATCCCCGTGAGCTCTTCTTCGCCCGCTCGGCCTTGTCCGTCGCCGCCTTCGTCATCTCCGGCAGCTCTGGACCCGATCTACGGCGGAGGTGGAACGGAAGTGTATCGCTCGGGCGGCCGAGAGGATGGAGGCGGAGGAAGGAAATGAGATCTATCTCTCCGCAAACAGTACTCGCGCTCCTTATAACCCAAAGCGCGAGCGCAATCTCGGGTCGTCAATCCGGTAACGGAGCGAGATCCGTAGATCTGCTTAGCGAGGCCCCAAGGACGCGTGGCGGAAATCCCGGCGCGATAATCGAGGCATCATGGCCTCTGCCCCAGATTTCCATGACATGACTGTTCGATCGTGCCGCGCGCGCACTTCTCGCGGTTCAGGACGCGTGGGAACTTCCTCGAATTTCTATCGGAATGAACTCCACATTTCGAAGAACCTATCGATCTGTTCCAAATGGACCAGGTGATCGACTCACGATTGGTCAGTCACTCGGATGGAATGACAAATCATTCGGATCATTTCTTTCGAGAAGGATCCTGAATCTTTCCAGCAGAAGGACATATACAAGTTGAACCATTCCGTGAGAAAACATTGATCCTGAATCCATCGTGGTTTGAAGTCGAGTGAGGAACGCCCAGGCCATTTCTGGACAGTCCCGGGTGTCAATCACTTAACAACCAAAACCTCATGGATTCGTGGGCTACTGATGAGGATGCCTACCCTGGGTAGGGTCATAGGCCTGACATTTGGGGCCCACCAATGGCCTTCCAATGTCTTCAAAGCCCTTGGGCAGAGACTCATTCGGATGAATATAGTCGTTCACTCGGATGTCTCATTTCACTCGGACTACTCAGCGCCATTCGGACACACGGAAGCCCAGACGACCAGTTAGACGGAACATCGGTAGAATTCGAGTAGTCACACATCATGAGTTAATTTGCTGTTATCAATAACGGCAGGTTAATCAATCGTTCCTGTAACGCAGTATTCATTGACATTAACTGCCTAATCATGGCTCTCGGCCGGTGGTGGCGCACTCTATATAAGCCACCCCCGGGCGCCGTGGCAAGGGTTCCGACCCCCTGTAATCCTATACCACCATAAGCAAACGCAACAGCCTCCGGGCACCGAGACGTAGGGCTGTTATCACTCCCGAGTGAGGCCTGAACTCGTACAAACCGAGTGCACACTTGAGCCGTAGCTAGACGTCGCCCCTTCATTCGTACCCCTAGTACTATTGTCTGGATCATTCCCACGACAGGCACTTCTGCATGCAACGCTGGAAGGTGGCGCCTGCATTCTTCAGGCCGAAGGACATCGTGATGTAGCAGTAGGCCCCAAAGGGGGTGATGAAGGAGGTCTTCAGCCGATCGGCTGGGTCCAGCTTGATCTGGTGGTAGCGGAATAGGCGTCCAGGAAGGACAGCAGGTCGCAGCCGGTTGTGGAGTCGATGACCTGATTGATCCGGGGCAGGGCGAAAGGGTCCTTGGGATAGGCCTTGTTCAGGCTGGTGTAGTCGATACACATGCACCAGGTCTTGTTCTTTTTCAACACTAGGACTGGGTTGGCCAGCCAATCCGGGTGGAACACTTCCATGATGAAGCCGGCTGCGAGCAGCCGGACGATCTCTTCTCCTATGGTACGCCGCTTCTCCTTGGAGAAACGGCGTAGGGGTTGCTTGACCGGCTTAGCATCCGGCCGTACATGAAGTTTGTGCTCGGCGTACTTCCTCGAAACGCCCGGCATGTCTTTCGGAGACCATGCAAGGATGTCCCGATTCTCACGGAGGAAGTCGACGAGCTCGCCATCCTATTTGCTGCTGAGGTTGGCGCCAATGGTGACGCACTGCTTGGGGTTGACTGGGTCGAGCGGCACCTGCTTGGTGTCCTTGGACGGCTGGAACGTTGCCTTGCTGGCCGGCTGGGATGGGGGAGTCGGCACGGCCGGCTGCTCGGTAGCCTGAGCCACGAGCCGGTCGAGCTGCCGCTTCTCCTCCGCAATCACCAGCGCCTCGGCCAGCCGGCTGTCGTCACGAGCGCACTCGATCGACTTCTTGTAGTCGCCGCTGACGGTTATGATGCCCTTGTGGCCCGGCATCTTCATCTTGAGGTAGGCGTAGTGGGGCACCGCCATAAACTTGACAAGGGCCGGCCTGCCCAGTAGCGCATGGTAGGGACTGTTGAGGTCCACCACCTCGAACCATATCGGCTCGCGGCGGAAGTGGCTCTTGTCGCCGAAGAGGACGTCGAGCCGGATCTTGCCGATGGGGGAGCAAGACTACCCTGGGACGATGCCGTGGAAAACCGTCCGGCTCGGCTGCAGGTCTTTCTCCTGGAGCCCCAGCTTGAGCAGCGTGTCACGGTAGAGGATGTTGATGCTGCTGCCCCCGTCGATCAGCACCCGCGAGAAGCGGGAGGTGAGCCTTTCCGAGGCGATGGTGGTATCGAGGACGAGGGCGTAGCTGCCGGGGTTCGGCATCACTGCCGGGTGGTCCGCCCGGCTCCAGGTAACCGGCTTCTCAGACCAGTGCATGAACTGGGGGACCGAGGGGATGGTGGCATTCACCTCGTGCCGGCACTGGCGCAAGCTATGCTTGTCGATTCCTTCGCTGGTGAAGACGATGTAAGCCCCGTCCTGATCGGGGAACTGGTCGTGGAGACGGCCTTTGTTGGGAGCCTGAGCCGGTGGCGGCGCCGGAGCCGGCGCGGCCGCAGGAGCGCGGGGAGCCGGCGGGGGAGGAGCCGGAAGACCCTCGCCCCGGGCTAGCCGCTGGGAGAAGCTGCACTACCGCAGCGTGTGCGTGGCCGGCTTCGGCCCAGAGTGCATCTTGCACGGAGCGTCGAGCATCTGCTCGAAGGTGAGCTTGGGCTGCCAGGTGTTCTTGCCGGTTCGCTAGCGCTGGTTGTGTGCCTGGGAAACCAGCTGTTCGTCCTCGACGGAGGCGACCTGTTTGCTCCGGTAGCGGGGCTCGAGCTGGTCGGCCTTCCGCTTGTTGTTCTGCTGCTGCCGGTTGTCGGCAGCCGGCCGCGGCGCGGCGGGCGGCGGGATGGCCTTGCCGGTCGTGCTGACCTTAATCCACATAGCGGAGTCAGCCGTGGCGTACTTGTCCGCCTTGGCCATGAGCTCAGCCAAGGTGGCCGGCTCCGAGCAACTGAGCTTGTGCTTGAGAAGGGTGCCGTCCCGGCAGCCCTCGGAGAAGTATTGGATGGCTTGCACCTCATGCACCCCCTCGTAGGAGTTGCGGAGCTCGGTCCACCGCGTGAGGTAATCGCGGAGGGATTCCTCCTGCCCCTGGACGCACATGGCCAGCTCACGAGGGCGGCCGGGCCGCTTGTAGGTGCCGGTGAAGTTGCGGACGAACGCCTCCTCAAAGTCCATCCAAGCGTTGATGTTGCCGACCGGCAGGCTGTTAAGCCAGGTCCGGGCTGAAGCAATCAGCAAGAGGGGAACGTAGCGCACCGCGATGCACTTGTTCCCCCTCGCGATGCCGACTGCGGTGGTGTAGTCGATCAGCCAGTCTTCCAGCTTGGCGGTGCCGTTGTGTTTTGGAGTGTCGCGGGGGAGCGTGAAGCCGGTGGGGAATGGCTCGTCGTGGATCCGGGGGCCGAAGCATGCCGGACCGATCGGACCCTCCTCCTCCAGGAGAGCAGATTGCACCAGCCGGTCGATGTGGGTCCGGGCGTTGTTCTCGCTCCGCGGGACGCGCGGGCCGAGCCGAGCAGCAAGCTCGGGACGGACAGTCGGGACGGACAGTCGGGACGGGCGAGCGCGCACGCTCCCGCCGTGGGGGCGGGGTGTGGGCGCGACTGTGCCGGCCGCCGCCAGCCGCGGCATCATTGTGCTGGCTCATGACAGCCAGCGGCTCGTCTCCCTGACGAGAGCGCCCGTTATGAGATCCAGCACCCCGCCGGCCGGAGCCACGGGGGGAAGAGGCTTGTTGGGCCGGCTGGTGCTGGCCAAGAGTCGGCGGAGCGTCCCCCTCGGGGACGGGTATTTCGGAGCCAGCGTTGGCACGGTCGAGCCGGGCCTGCTGAGTGTTGGCGGCGGTGATGAGGTCTTGGATGTGCCGCTCTTGCTGCTCACGCTCTTCGCCTTCCAGGTCGGCCAGGTTGGCGTAGGCCACCTGGGCGGCCCTCATGTTGGCCGCCGGTGTGTCGTAGGTGGGGAGGCTGCCACCAAGGATTTCTGCGACCACGCGGCAGCGGTTGCGGACGTCACCACGCCGGCTGGGCTCGTTGCCGGCGGGGGTGAGACCGTAGGCGGAGTTGTACTCGCGCTGCGCGGACTCCATCCGGTGCTTGGTGGTGGCGAGCGAGGTCGCCTCCGCAAACAGCAGCTGGCGAGCCGCCTCCAGCTCAGCCGTAGCTGTGGCCGGGTTTGTCGTAGGCGCGACGGGGGTGCTGAGGCCCCAAAGCACGGAGCCGAGGGGGTTGGAGGTGCCGGTGTCGGCGGCCCCGGTGGATGCCTGCGCCTCCGCCCTGGCGCGACCGGTGGTCGTGGAGGAGCCGGTGACCATTACCCCCGCGCGGACGCAGGAGTCGTCAGTGTAGCCTAAGGCGATTGCGCCCGTGAACGAGGGCGGGTCGAGGCAATCGACCACCTCGCTAGGGTACTCGTCGGCGGCTGGCTTGCCAACAAGGCTCAGCCTGCCGAAGCATTCAGCGAGGGTGGCGATGTTGGACAAAGTGGCGCTGTTGCGCAACTCGTCGGAGAGGTCGGTAGCGACGCCCGCAGGGCGGGCGGGAACCTGGTTCCGCGCCGCGGGAGCGAGCCCCACAAGCGTGCAGGTCTGCCCGGACGCGGAGCGCCAGGGGAGTTGGCGAAGGGTCCAGCCCGGAGCGTGACTCCGGCCGACGCCGCGGAGGGCCCCACGGTGGGCGCCAACTGTCGTCATTTTCTCACGACAGATGCCATGGGGTGGCTTATCGAGAGTGGTTGGGGCCGAAGGATGCCGATGGGCTCCGGTGACGGGATTGAGGACAAGCGGTGAGACACACGCGATGTACCCAGGTTCGGGGCCCTCTGTGAGAGGTAACACCCCTAGTCCTGCTTGCCTAGTTGATTAGACCGAGGGAACTACAATGGTGCTCCTTGAGCTGTTGGCTAGAGGAGGAAGAAGGAGCTAGCCGGCTCTTCTTCCCTCTCTAGGTGTGTGAGTGGGAGAGATGGGGAGAGTCCTCCTTTTGTGCATGGGGGGCGTCGGGGGGTTTTATAGGCCAACCCCCCGGCTTACAATATACATGTGCGGTACTGGGGGGACCCGGCTGGCGGCCTCTCTAGTCGGCCAGGGGACCCCCGGTCGAAGGGTCTTGTCGTTGGTGGGGCCCGCCGGCTGCAAGGTCCCATCGGGAGCCGGTGGGAGGGCCCACCGACGGTCCGTCGTGATTGGCGCGTGCTTGTCACGCCGCAGTACGGATCGCCTGGCTCGGCGTCGTCTTGTGGTAGCCGGCCGCGGTCAGCGGTACGGCCGGCCACGCTGTAGCCATGCCGGGGCAGGTAATGGAGTGGTTGAGGACGTGCGGGCACTGTGCCGTCCGCCCGGTCGCAGTTGGCCGGAGTCAGAGGCACTGCTACCGCCAATTTGGCCATGCGGGCGCTGACCTCCGATGCGATGGAGGCCACTGTAGCCATGCGTGCCCTGACCGCGGTACCGGGGGCACCGCTGACACGCTGCCCGTCAGATCACCGTCCTGTGAGGCGTGGTGACATGACGGGTGCTGACCCGCCGGCCCGATGGCCTAGCGACTCCGCCTCTGGCCGGCCGGCTAGTCGCAGCCGGCCATGCGGAGCCGGTCTACAGGGGGAGGCGGCTCGCCCTGTAGTTGTTTTTCAAAAACCTGGAGCAAAGACCCAGCTGATGCTACCTCGGGGTCATCCCCTCGTCAGCCGCCCAACAAGCGCTATTGTTTTATGCCTCTAGCTAGGCATAATGCATAGTCTCAGGTTTTGTCATCTTTCAAAGTAATACCATCGGTGGCTCTCATAATAGATTCATAAGGAAGTTAAATTTTCTTTCTTGGGAAGTGTTCAGTTCCTTTCTTTAGTGGAAATTGTAACCTTATATTACCTTCTTTCATGTCAATAACCACACAAATGGTTCGTAGAAATGGTCTACCAAGTATTATAGGACAAGACATATTACATTCAATCTCAAGCACAATGTAATCCATGGGGAGATATTTTCTATTATAAAGTATAAGGAAATCATTAATCGTACCCAATGGTTTCTCAATTGTGGAATCGGCTAAATGCAAGTTGAGGGAACACTCTTCCATCTCGGTGATACCTAGAACATCACATAAAGATTTTGGTATAGTAGAGACAGTAGCTCCTATATCACACAAAGCATTATTTCATAATCTTGGACTTTAATTTTAATTGTAGGTTCCCGTTCATCATGCAATTTTTTTGGTATAGACACTTCTAGTTCAAGTTTTTCTTCATGAGCTTTAAAGTTTTCTTTTGTTCCTAGGCATTAGATGAATTGATCATGGATTCTAATAAAAAATGCATCCAATTAAATAACAACTTACTTCCTAGCCCCAGTGGGAGTAGTGACTAGTGTTATAGGTCGTTGGGCGGCCGGAAGGTTGCCATGAGTATGGTTGGGAGACCGAAGGCAATTTTCCATGCTATTACTTAAATATAATAATATTAATCTAATATGCCCATTGGTGTTAAAAATTGATATTCTTAAAATCCAAAATGGTGGGCACATCACTATCTAAAGTCTTGACCTCTTCAAACCCACCTTTGTCATTTAGGATAAAGATCATCACCCTCCGAACAATTGGGACGCCTTCTACTTAAAGTTGACTCGTCTCCATTTCCTTTATCATCAAGTTTCATATCACTAAATAGAGATTCAATAGGTGTCACACCAATCATTTTAATATCTTCATCATTGTTATCATGAAAACCAGATGCGAACGTCTTTTTTAGAAACTCACGTTTAGCTCTCATCCTCTCAGATCTCTCTTTACCTTCTCTTATGTAGACTTGGATAGCTTTTAGAGATTCAAATATGTCCCTTTAGAGTATCCACATCATGAACTAATCTATCCATGTTCTTAGACAAATCATCAACTTTGCTTAATTTTTCTTCTACCATAAAATTGAAGGTCTTTTGAGAAATAACAAATTCTTTAATATTATTCTCTAGTTAAGTAGCTATCCTATTATTATTATTATTATTATTATCATCATCATCATCATCATCATCATTATTATTATTATTATATGAGTTTCCATAGGAATTACCATGATTATTAGAGGGATTGCCGGGATACGGCCTAGGGTTGTTGAAATTCCCTCTATAAGTATTGTTGTTGAAATTATTTCTACCAACAAAATTCACGTCAATAACATCATTATTTTGTTCAATCAAAGTCGATAGTGGAACATCATTTGGATCAACTTGATCATTTTTACTAACAAGCATATTCATGATAGTGTCCATTTTGTCACTCAAAGTAGAAACTTCTTCAACAGAATTTACCTTCTTACCAGTTCGAGCTCGCTCGGTGTGCCATTTGGAGTACTTCGCGGTTATATTGTCGAGAAGCTTTGTGGCTTCTCCTAATGTGACCTCCATCAATGTTCCACTTGCAGCTGAGTCTAGAAGGTTTCTCGAAGCAAAGTTTAATCCAACATAAAAGTTTTGTACAATCATCGATAAATTCAATACATGTGTAGGTTAATTCTTAATCATTAATTTCATTCTTTCCCACGATTGTGCAACATGTTCTTGCTCATATTTTTTAAAGCTCGTAATTTTATTTCTAAGAGATTTATCTTGGCAGGAGGAAAATATTTAGCAATGGAAGCATCCTTACACTTGCTCCAAGAGTCAATACTATTGCAGGGTAATTTCAACGTCACAACATCATTATCCACATATTTTTTCTTTTGCATGTCACATAACTCAACGAAGGTATTAAGATGGGATGCATGATCTCAATTAGGACTAGTGGCGGGTGGTATTGGAGTACTAATAAAATCATTATTATTAGTATTCAAGAAATCACACAATTTAGTATTCTCTTGAGTAGGCATGATGACGATTCAAGCAAGATAGCACACAAGATATTTTTGGTATTTTTGATTTTTTTGTAAATCGATAATAAAAGCAAGTAAAAGGTAGAACAAGTAAATGATAATGTGTGTGAAGATGGAAATGTGGGCCATAACATTCACTAGAGGCATCTCTCTCATGAGCATAGTAGTGATGGGTGCACAAATTATTGTTGGGCAATCTATTATATATAAAAGGTGTTTGACGGGTTAATTAGAAAAAAGATAAATAATATAGAAATTACCACAATAATTAGAAACATCTGGTCGTTGATTTGGTGGACCCATAACTAAAAGACGTAATTAATGGATTAGATCTAAGAGTGCTCCATCTAAAAAAACAGCTATCCTTAGCCTGTACGTATATGTAACTAATGGATTATTAAGGTTTCACGATATAAAGCATTGTGCTAGATCGATCAGCCACGACTATCACGCCAAATACAAGGTTGATCAGCCCCCAAGCCATTCCATAAAAAAGACCGACGAACCTTCAAGTAAAAAAAAGGTGCATCAGCCCCACAACTCCATCAGCTACACGTACATGTAAATAAAAGCCATCAAGCATCCAAGTTACAAAAACAAGGTCCGTCAGCCCCACAAGTCCATCAGCTTCACGTAGATGTAAATAAAATCCATCTACTTTACGTCCATTCAAGCTAGCTTCACGTATATGTAAAAACGTATATGTAAAAAAACTACTAAATGGATCGACCCTATCACAGCCCTAGAAATTGTTTGAAATAATCATGATAGTTGCATCAGTGGCATCCATGCATCATATTAAAATTTAAATGAAACCTGAAATGGGGGTGATCAAACCCTAGTACAAATAAAATTCAAATAGGTTAAACTTTAAAATAATTTCAGTGAATCCAAAATGCTCTTAAGAAAAGTTCATCATTTCCGAAAAGAGTGAAAGCCTCTGCCAAAATTGATACATCTATTTTTCGACCATTTGTGGATTTTAAATCAACTCTTACAGTTTTTGAATTGGGGCACTTATTTGCTATAAATAATTTAAGTGCTCCAAAATTTCTGAAAACTCTTGAGAGCTTTTGTAATAATCCAAACAGTACCCATAAATAATTTCAGGAATTATTAAAGTGATTTAATATTTTTATTAAATCAAAACATAGTGCAGAAATAGAAAACAGAAACTAAAATGAAAGAAAGAGAAAGAGGGAGGAAACTTACCTGGCGGCCCACAACAGCCCAGCCCACTGCAGCCTCCTTCTGTCGTCGTCCTCCTCAGGACAGAAGGACGAGCGCGTGCTCGCCGCGCGCACGCACGGGCCACGGCCACCTCCTGCCTGCTAGCCTGGCTGGACGAGGGGATGAGGACCCCAGAGTCGTCCGCATTGAGCCTACCTCTCTTCCCTCATTCCTCCCCTCTCCCTCGCATGTGTGTCGCCATGGCCGAAGCCATCGCTCACGCGCTGCCGTCGCCCCCATAGCCACCGAGACCCCCTTGCCCTATCCCCGTGTCCAGAAGAACCGCGACGTCGACCCCGACCTCCTCACCGAGCCAAGCAACCAGAGGAGCCCTCTGTCGTCTCCATCGACATCGTCTTCAAGCTCCGGCTCCGGTGCACCTCTCCGGCGATTCGTGGCCATCTGCGCCTCCCCGAGCTCGCCGTCGGCCTCATCCGTCCCGCTGTGAGCTCCTGCGTCGAATCCCCCTAACCCCGTGGCTTGTCCCTCGCCGTAGCCGTCGCCCCCTTGCCGACAATAGCACGACGCCGCCCGAGCTCGAAGCCGACGCAGCTCCGGTGACCTACCGGTCCCGTGCGCGTGCCCGTTGGGCTCGTGTGCGTGTGTGGGTTCGTTTGGTGCTAGCCGCTGCCCCTTCCATGCACCTCAACGTCGAAACCGCCGAGTCCCGAACTCCGGCCACTGCGGAACTCGACGCCGTCGACGATTCCGATGACCCCAGCTCCAACCGCTCAGACCGTTGGACGCGTCGCGTCACGAACGTTCCAACGGGCCCAACCCCGTCTCCTCTCGTCGCCGGAATAGCCAGGACGATCGACGCCGCCGTCTCTGTGTGTCGCCGGCGGTTAGTCGCCGACGTGGACAGGTCATTAGGAGCTAATGACGCGCTAACTACTCCCCCCCGGGTCAATGACAGGCGGGACCCGCTGCCTAATTAATCGCAGGACTAACCCATGTTTAGTTTAATTAAATCCCGGTGACCCCACGAGTCAGTTTGACTTTGTCCTAGTTAGCATTGACTGGACCCACATGTCTGTGACACTACGAGCACTGTGTCACTGGCAGTGGGTCCAAGTGCCAGATTTGACCAGGAACAGCCCAGTTGACCCGCTGACGTCACAATGACCTCAGGCTGATGCAGTAATGCTTTTCTGGAATTAAAATAAATAAGAAATGATTTATTAATTCCAGAAAATATTCAAAACTTCTAAAAATCATAGGAATTCAACCGTAACTCCGATGAAAATAATTTATATATGAAAAATGATCAGAAAAATCCAATGAATCTATTTATGCCATGTTCATGCATGTTTGATCAAGATAACATCACCAAGTAGTTCATTTCATGATTAGGATAATTTAATAAATAGTGTTGGAGTTGGAATTTACTATATATTTGAATTCCACTTCACTTAATATGACTACCTATTGCACTAGGTCAATTCAATGCTTTAACATGCCATATCATACATCATGTTTGTTGCATTGCATTGAATGTGTTCCTTTCCTGTTTGGTCGGTGGTGTTCCTTCCCGGTAGACGATGATTCCGACATTGAGATCATTGTCACCGATGAAGACTCATTGTTATCTTCAGAAGTGTCAGGCAAGCAACCTCCCCTTGAGCATATTGATATGAACCCACTCTCTCGCTCCTGCTCTCTTTTACTGCATTAGGACAATAACGATTCAACTGTTACCAGTTCTCGGTAGTTGAACCCATTCCTTTGCATGAGCTGTCTTTGTCACAGTAAATAGTTGAAACCACTTAGCATGAGTAGCAACTGCTTGAGCCTTGTTGTGCTTACTCATCCATGCTTGCTTACCGTGCCTGCTATGCTTAGAGTCGTGTCGGGTCTGATCCATCTGGTGATGAATCGGAATGGTGTGTTCATGTCCTACTGTGTGAGAGTTAAGTGTGTGAATCCGATTTGGTAAAGGTAGCGATGAGAGGCCATGTAGGAGTACATGGCGGGTTGTCTCATTGGGACCGTCCTTAAGAACTGAGTTCTATGTTTGTTATCCAAGACAAGATACTTCCGCACATTTGGATCCTTAATTGACTCTCTCGGCTTATTAATCGCCTTGGTCTTTGTCCAGGAGTTGCAACTAGTTTCTGGTGTTTGTAGGATGTGCTGGCGGCCGTGCATAGCGCTGACCGGAGGGGTAGGCTATGGCGCGGTAGATGCACCGTGGCCTGGTGTACCAAGCGTAGTACCATCCGTCGAGGTGGGCTTGGGAACCCTGCACACATCGTTTGGGGCCATAATGGAAACTTCGGCCGGACTTCCTTGCGGGTTCAGTCTCAAATAGGCGATAAACCTAGACTAGAGTCTTGTGTGGTTAGTCAGGTCGTGGCCGACTCCCTTGCTGGGCTTCCGTTTGAAGGTTGTCGAGGTGCCTTTTTACGTGCACAGGCGGTAAGTGGCGGGAGCGTGTGTGAAGAAGTATACCCCTGCAGGGTGAATTAATATGTTCGAATAGCCGCGTCCTCATATATGGACTACTTGGAACACTTATGTGGTTCATAGACAAGTGAAATGGATACTCTAAAATGCGCAAGATAAGTGTGAGTGCTATGGATGGCCTTCTCGTAGGGAGATGGGAGTGGATCCATAGTGGTGTACTGATTTGGTGAATATGTGGACTCGTGTGCGTTGTCCCACCTCAAAGATAATACTTGTAGTCGTAGTACAGGTTAGCCAAGAGTCAAAGCTGGCTTGCTGCAATAAACTCCACAACCACCTTGTTGACAATGATGCATATTTAGATAATTCTGATGTAAGTCTTGCTGAGTACCCTTGTACTCACGGTTGCTTAATTTATGTTTTTGCAGAGGAGACGTCAGTCTCATTAGTGATTTTTACGACGTGAAATTCAATGTTGATCGGATTAGCTTGGGAATCCCAGACAGAGGTCTGGCTCCTATGGTAGGGTCGTTGTAGCTTTCAGGCTCTTCCAGCCGCTTTTATTAGATGTCTGTACCCAGACATGTAACTTCCACTTGTTGCTTGTATGCTCTGAATGTTGGGTCATGTGACCCCTCCTGCTTGTAACATTATACTATGTTGGCTCTCCGGAGCCACCTAAATAAATGTTATGTTGTGATGCCATGTTGTATCTACGCATATCGTGCATAGTGCGTGTATGATTGAAATGCATTGGTATGTGTGGGATTCGACACCTAGTTGTGTGCCTTTATTAGCCTTCTTTACGGGGAAATGCCTCTTTGTGCTTCCATGAGCCTTGGTAGCTTGCTACTGCTCCGGACACATTGATTAACCGGCGTGTATCCTTCTTTGCTGCTGTGTCTGTCCCTACGAGGAAATGTCACGCGGTGTAATGGAGTCCTTGTACCTTGCTACGACTCGTCTACACACGCTGATGACCGACACCTGCATTGTTGGGTTACGTATGCCTATCCCTGTACGGTTGTGCCACTTGGGTCTATAACTAGTCATGTCGACCCGGGTTCTTTAACGTGTGAATGCTAGCGAGATGTTCATATCCGTGAGCCAAAAGGCGCAAACGGTCCCGGCCAAGGTAAGGTGGCAGCCGTGGGTTACCGTGCGTGAGGCCGCAAAGTGGTGTGATATGTTAGAGGCTGGATTCATATGGCTTAGGATCGGGGTCCCGATAGCGTTGGTATCAGAGCTTGACTGCCTGTAGGATTACCAAGACAAACTGGTCGATGTTTGAGTTTAGAACTGCTTTAGTTATATAAGGGAATTGATTGTGGAAGGGAACGTAAGATTCTTTTTACTCCTTTCCTCGTGTCATTCTAATTCTGAGTCACCCTCTTGTTTATTCTACGGGGATTAAGAATTAGGCTTCTCATCTATCTATCAGGATGATGAGCTACTGTGGGGCAGACTTATAGGAAAGTTGATGTCTTTCTGAATCAATGTCTCCATAAGAATTCAGTGTTATGTTGTCAGCCTTCATGCAGGTTGCCTCATATTTCATGCCCGTACAGCCATTATGCTAAATATTGTGTGAAATCCAAGGTTTCTAAATTATCTGATGCAATTGCAAATCCCTTCATCCCGAGTTAATGTCTTTGGGCCAGATAACGCACACTAAATATTGTGTTGAGGTACTCCATTACCTCGACGTGTTCGTTGGAGTGATAGGAAACCACGTTATTCTAGTGAACCACCCAATAGTTTAGTTGTGTTTGTGTTTCCAGTGTGATGATTCTGGCCATCACCTTCTAAAAACATCTTGTGATGTTATATAGTAGTAGGTATTCTATCTCTGGGTTCTTAAACCCAAGCATCATTCTACTCACTCCTGTTGGTAGTGTTTGCTCGTTCCTTTAGGATGATTAGTAACCTTGTTATAGTCTTCAAGGTTCGTGGTTTATCATTCTTCCAATACCATGAACCAGTCATGGCAGAAGTTCTTCATGAACTGAAGATCACAACAAGAGTGCTCTTGATGAGTTCTCCATTCCATAGTTGCGACCCTGCCAATTCCTTCCTTTCTGCATGGGTTATCTGGAAGAAACATGTTGAACTTTGTTCGACGTATTCAATCTATCTATCTACAACTCAGGAAAACTCATGTGCTCTTGAGTTTCCCCTCTTCAATTGTATTCTGACCTTCATCTATCAGTGGATAGTCAAGAGTAGTTGCGCATTTGTGTCATTGATGCATTTTACTCTTGTAGTATGTCAAGCCATTCTATTCCAGAATGACCGGGAGAAACAAACTCCAGTACCTCATCCATTTCTAGGATTGGTTCAAAGTAGTTGTATTCCGCAGATCAAATGCCAACCCAACCTTTGTTCTGTTCTATCTCGAAGTATTACCCTCTTCATGTCGGGAATGTCATGAGAATTGCACAACCTCTTATGAACTCTTGACACAGTGGTACTTCTCATCATTATTGTTCATTCCTCGGCCTCCGTGTTGTTGTAACCGGAATACCGACAAGTGAGCCATGATGTGTGAAATCAATTCTTCTAGCAATCTTGTTGCTTGGAAGTTAATGGACAATAATTTCATTCTTGGGGTGTTGGTTATTGAATCACCATTCTAAGATTGATCGTGCTACCTAGTCCATCTTTCATGGTGCACTCTTTGATCAATGAGTTAGGATTGTGTCAATCCCTCGCTTTGTTGATCATATCGTCTTGCCCTGAAAAGCAAGATTGTTCTCGAGCTTAATAACATATCGGTGGATCGTGATTTTCCGATCATCTTCTCGGAAGCATCACCAGGTTATTCCCCGACCGTTATGTTGAGTTCGTGATCCAGGTTGTTTTCCTATAAACCACCCCTTCTCCAAGACTCTTTGTTGGATACCCCTGAGCTAGTTGGTTAAGCTAAACAACAACTTGGAGAGTTGGAAGATAAAAGCTTGATCTAACTTAGGTCATGTAAAAGGGATATCTTTTGTGTGTGTGTTGAAGAAAGATGATGTCCTCAACGATTGATCCTTGTGATCAATTGTTGCATCCATTGTCTTGCCCAACCTTTGATTTGAATATGGGCTATCGTCAATCAAAGTCAAAACCAACGGTCTTCCAAATGTTGTTACCCGAGGATGTTCCCTCGAGCATGCATCATTATGCCGTTTGGTCTGACCAATGCTATCACCTTGTTCTCATAGTTGTGGAATCCCATCCATATGGATTTCTCGATGAATTGTTGTTGAGCCCATCAACAACATCCTTATCTTCTCCATAACTTATGATGAACATAAGCTAGTGTTGGAAACTTTGTAGGAAAGATCTTTGTGTACGGTACATGAAGTATATGTTAGGTGTAAGAAGTGAATTCCTCTCAGTTCACGAGTATTCGATGCAAGTTGCCACCGTGAATCCGAGAAATGTCGTTTTGCTTCAATTGGAATCATCCCAAGTCATTCATGCATGTGCGAAGTATTCTATGGTTTGGTAGACTGATCATCTCCATTCTATATGTAATTCCTAGCACACCAAGCCACTAATTGATTTGTTCAAGGAGAAGAAGTTCCTTCTTAAGAGCTAGACTTATGCAAGGACTTCAATATCCTCGATATGGTTCCCAAACCAGAACTCGGAAGTGTTTTGTTGTAAGATTTCTATGTGGCCACGTTTGCCTTCGGCAGTGAGTCCACATGGGTCTTGCAATCCAGCTCTTGTTTTGGAGTTGGCTTCCGCAGTTCATTTCCTGAGGATCTCGCAACATCATCTCGTCGATTTGTGTTGCAAACTCTCCTTTCGGACATGCTGAGTCTGAAGTATCCTCACACCAATCATATCTGAATCTCAGGCAGATATAATGGTTGGAACGTTACCCAAGAGTTATAATATTGGTCTACCTAAGACCCGGCAAAGTGATGTTGTGGCTAACGCACTAAGCCGGAAGACTTACTATTATAATATCTTGTATTAGTAACATTAGCCACCTCGCCATGAGGATTTCATATGACTTATTCTAGAAGTTGTTCCCCATGGACCCTTGGAATCCCCGAAGTCCGACCTTTACTTGATGTTCTAGTCATAACACCTGACCTATAATTGGGTTACGCTAGAAGAGCAAGGAGAACATTAGAAGCGGAGTGCTAAATGTCTCTCGGTCAATCATCCAGATTTCATTCCTTGGCATAGCTAAGGTGAAAATTGAGAAAGTGTTGTCTTCCTTTGCATCTGTATCCTCCATCACTATTCATCATGGTAGTATGATGAGTCACCAATATCTTGGAATAGATGTTGGTAAAATCTTGATGAATATGGAGATGCTCAAGTTCTTGGCAGCACGCTCAGACACTGGGTTATATTCTCGGCATCATTTGAAATGTGTCCTCCGTTGCCGAGTGGTTCTATAACTCTAGTTTCCTTTCCGATCTGAGTATGTCATTTCTTTCGGACTCCTGCAAACGATCATTCTGAATTGCCTTAACCTGGTATGAAGAGTTTCAATGATCTTTGGATCAAAAGTAATTCTTTTTCCCACTTAAGGGAATAACTCTACGAGTCACCTCCCTTAAGGTGCCCCGTATTGGTATTATGACAACTAACTCCTCGCTACTTTGGAACCCATGTACCATCTGTTTTGGCATGGAATTGTTGCCTACTAATTGAACCTCCGTTACCTACCCCATTCCCTCGTTCTCGATGTGTGTTTTGTGTCTCAGCTCAGGAGACGTTCTCACGCCTCATTCTATGAGTTGATCATGAGTTGCTCGATCTATGAGAAGATCGAATCTTGTAGAGTTTTCTGTTCCTTTTGTCGTTTGTTGGATGGAGGTCCCGAAGGAAAAGATGTGAAGATCATCATGACGCAACGAATCGACATCTTCGAGAAGTGCAATCGGATCATGCAGATTATGTTAGTTTGTGTTCCCTCAGCCCTGTTACACTACGCCTGAATCTCGGGACGAGATTCTTGTTTAGTGGGGGTGAGTTGTCACAGCCCTAGAAATTGTTTGAAATAATCATGATAGTTGCATTAGTGGCATCCATGCATCATGTTAAAATTTAAATGAAACCTAAAATGGGGGTGATCAAACCCTATTACAAATAAAATTTAAATAGGTTAAAATTTAAAATAATTTCAGTGAATCCAAAATGCTCTCAAGAAAAGTTCATCATTTCTGAAAAGAGTGAAAGCCTCTGCCAAAATTGATACTTCTATTTTTGGACCATTTGTGGATTTTAAATCAACTCTTACAGTTTTTGAATTGGGGCACTTATTTGCTATAAATAATTTAAGTGCTCCAAAATTTCTGAAAACTCTTGAGAGCTTTTGTAATAATCCAAACAGTACCCATAAATAATTTCAGGAATTATTAAAGTGATTTAATATTTTTATTAAATCAAAACATAGTGCAGAAATAGAAAACAGAAACTAAAATGAAAGAAAGAGAAAGAGGGAGGAAACTTACCTGGCGGCCCACTACAGCCCAGCCCACCGCAGCCTCCTTCTATTGTCGTCGTCCTCAGGACAGAAGGACGGGCGCGTGCCCGCCGCGTGCACGCACGCGCCACGGCCACCTCCTGCCTGCTAGCCTGGCTGGACGAGGGGATGAGGACCCCAGAGTCATCCGCATCGAGCCTACCTCTCTTCCCACATTCCTCCCCTCTCCCTCGCCTGTGTGTCGCCATGGCCGAAGCCATCGCCGACGCGCTGCCGTCGCCCCCATAGGCACTGAGACCCCCTTGCCTTATCCCCGTGTCTAGAAGAACCGCAACGTCGACCCCGACCTCCTCACCAAGCCAAGCAACCGGAGGAGCCCTCTGTCGTCTCCATCGACATTGTCTTCAAGCTCCGGCTCCGGCGCACCTCTCCAGCGATTCGCGGCCATCTGCGCCTCCCCGAGCTCGCCGTCGGCCTCATCCGTCCCGCTGTGAGCTCCTGCGTCGAATCCCCCTAACCCCGTGGCTTGTCCCTCGCCGTAGCCATCGCCCCCTTGCCGACCGTGGCACGACGCCACCCGAGCTCGACGCCGACGCAGCTCCGGAGACCTACTGGTCCCGTGCGCGTGCCCGTTGGGCTCGTGTGCGTGTGTGGGTTCGTTTGGTGCTAGCCGCTGCCCCTTCCGTGCACCGCAACGCCGAAACCGCCGAGTCCCGAACCCCGGCCACCGCGGAACTCGACACCGTCGACGATTCAAGATGACCCCAGCTCCAACCGCTCAGACTGTTGGACGCGTCGCGTCGCGAACGTTCCAACGGGCCCAACCCGTCTCCTATCGTCGCCGGAATCGCCGGGACGATCGACGCCGCCGTCTCTGTGTGTCGCCGGCGGTTTGCCGCCGACGTGGACAGGTCATTAGGAGCTAATGACGCGCTAACTACCCCCCCTAGGTCAATGACAGGTGGGACCCGCTGCCTAATTAATCGCAGGACTAACCCCTATTTAGTTTAATTAAATCCCGTTGACCCCACGAGTCAGTTTGACTTTGTCCTAGTCAGCATTGACTGGACCCACATGTCAGTGATACTACGAGCACTGTGTCACTGACCAGTGGGTTCCAGTGGCAGATTTGACCAGGAACGGCCCAGTTGACCCGCTGACGTCACAATGACCTCAGGCTGATGCGGTAATGCTTTTCTGGAATTAAAATAAATAAGAAATGATTTATTAATTCCAGAAAATATTCAAAACTTCTAAAAATCATAGGAATCCAGCCGTAACTCCGATGAAAATAATTTATATATGAAAAATGATCAGAAAAATCCAATGAATCTGTTTATGCCATGTTCATGCATGTTTGATCAAGATAACATCACCAAGTAGTTTATTTCATGATTATGATAATTTAATAAATAGTGTTGGAGTTGGAATTTACTATATATTTAAATTCCACTTCACTTAATATGACTACCTATTGCACTAGGTCAATTCAATGCTTTAACATGCCATATCATACATCATGTTTGTTGCATTGCATTGAATGTGTTCCTTTCCTGTTTTGTCGGTGGTGTTCCTTCCCGGTAGACGATGATTCCGACGTTGAGATCGTTGTCACCGATGAAGACTCATTGTTATCTTCAGAAGTGTCAGGCAAGCAACCTCCCCTTGAGCATATTGATATGAACCCACTCTCTCACTCCTGCTCTCTTTTACTGCATTAGGACAATAACGATTCAACTGTTACCAGTTCTCGGTAGTTGAACCCATTCCTTTGCATGACTTGTCTTTGTCACAGTAAATAGTTGAAACCACTTAGCATGAGTAGCAACTAATTGAGCCTTGTTGTGCTTACTCATACATGCTTGCTTACCGTGCCTGCTATGCTTAGAGTCGTGTCGGGTCTGATCCATATGGCGATGAATCGGAATGGTGTGTTCATGTCCTACTGTGTGAGAGTTAAGTGTGTGAATCCGATTTGGTAAAGGTAGCGATGAGAGGCCATGTAGGAGTACATGGCGGGTTGTCTCATTGGGACCATCCTTAAGAACTGAGTTCTGTGTTTGTTATCCAAGACAAGATACTACCGCACATTGGGATCCTTAATTGACTCTCTCGGCTTATTAATCGCCTTGGTCTCTGTCCAGGAGTTGCAACTAGTTTCTGGTGTTTGTAGGATGTGCTGGCGGCCGTGCATAGCGCTGACCGGACGGGTAGGCTATGGCACGGTAGATGCACCATGGCCCGGTGTACCAAGAGTAGTACCATCCGTCGAGGTGGGCTTGGGAACCCTGCACACATCGTTTGGGGCCGTAATGGAAACTTCGGCCGGACTTCCTTGCGGGTTCAGTCTCAAATAGGTGATAAACTTGGACTAGAGTCTTGTGTCGTTAGTCAGGTCGTGGCCGACTCCCTCACTGGGCTTCCGCTTGAAGGTTGCCGAGGTGCCTTTTTACGTGCACTTGGTGGTAAGTGGTGGGAGCGTGTGTGAAGAAGTATACCCCTGCAGGGTGAATTAATCTGTTCGAATAGCCGCGTCCTCGGATATGGACTAGTTGGAAAACTTATGTGGTTCATAGACAAGTGAAATGGATACTCTAAAATGCGCAAGATAAGTGTGATTGCTGTGGATGGCCTTCTCGTAGGGAGACGGGAGTGGATCCATAGTGGTGTACTGATTTGGTGAATATGTGGACTCGTGTGCATTGTCCCACCTCAAAGATAATACTTGTAGTCGTAGTATAGGTTAGCCAAGAGTCAAAGCTGGCTTGCTGCAATAAACTCCACAACCCCCTTGTTGACAATGATGCATATGTAGATAGTTCTGATGTAAGTCTTGCTGAGTACCCTTGTACTCACGGTTGCTTAATTTATGTTTTTGCAGAGGAGACGTCAGTCTCATTAGTGATTTTTACGACGTGAAATTCAATGTTGATCGGATTAGCTTGGGAATCCCAGACAGAGGTCTGGCTCCTATGGTAAGGTTGTTGTAGCTTTCAGGCTCTTCTAGCCGCTTTTATTAGATGTCTGTGCCCAGACATGTAACTTCCGCTTGTTGCTTCTATGCTCTGAATGTTGGGTCATGTGACCCCTCCTGCTTGTAACATTATACTATGTTGGCTCTCCGGAGCCTCCTAAATAAATGTTATGTTGTAGAGTTTTGTTGTGATGCCATGTTGTATCTACGCATATCGTGCATAGTGCGTGTATGATTGAAATGCATTGGTATGTGTGGGATTCGACACCTAGTTGTGTGCCTTTAGTAGCCTTCTTTACAGGGAAATGCCTCTTTGTGCTTCCATGAGCCTTGGTAGCTTGCTACAGCTCCGGACACATTGATTGACCGGCGTGTATCCTTCTTTGCTGTTGTGTCTGTCCCTACGGAGAAATGTCACGCGGTGTAATGGAGTCCTTGTAGCTTGCTACGACTCATATACACACGCTGATGACCGACACCTGCATTGTTGGGTTACGTATGCATGTCCCTATACGGTTGTGCCACTTGGGTCTATAACTGGTCATGTCGACCCGGGTTCTTTGACGTGTGAATGCTAGCGACATGTTCATATCCGTGAGCCAAAAGGCGCAAACGGTCCCGGCCAAGGTAAGGTGGCAGACGTGGGTTACCGTGCGTGAGGCCACAAAGTGGTGTGACATGTTACAGGCTGGATTCATATGGCTTAGGGTCGGGGTCCCGACATACCCCCACTCCTTAAAATGGATCGACCAGCCCTCTCACCCTTTCAAAAAAAAGATAGATTAGCCAAGTAAAAAAATCAATCAGCCCATAGTTCTTTCAAGCTAGCTTCACATACATGTAGAAAAAACAGCTTGACATACTTTCATTTAGCTTCACGTACATGTGAAAAAATAGTTTCACATGTTTGCATCCATCAGAATCCATCCAAGAGCTTGCTTTGGCTCGTTCGCACGACTCACTTGGTCATTGGGCTTCATATTGATGAAAAGTATGACACGGCATAATGTAGGGATATCTTCAAGTTGACGAACTTGAAGAATATCTTGACGAAACTGCTGGCAACTAATGTGCAACAAGCTCCCACACAACCTGAGAGAAGGGACATGATATATGGTTGTTTAATTGCTAATCAGGAAAATAGCATCATACCCCTCTGTCGGTGCACTAGAAATGGGATACCCAGTGCCCCTGACTTATGCACAGGCAGTAGTAGCGAAACCCCGTCGAGAGCTGGCCCAAACCAGAGAACCCACTCTAAGTATGATCAAGGAGCACATCAAGAAGACCAAGTCCCCGGCAAAGGCAACCTACGCCGGCAAGCTCAATGCAACGGCCCAGGAGGGGCCCAAACCGCACCAGCCACGTCCCCGGTGCCTGCCGGGGACCGAGGCGCACATGTCTCCAAGAAGACCCGGCAAGCCATCCCCCGGCAAGCGCGAGCCGATCAGCCACCACTCCACCGCATCACAACGCCAATCACTAGTCGATGCGGTGTCGAGCCCTCGGGTGGCTAAGTGGCTCTCGCTAAGCACGTGGTGACGCGCCGGAAGACAGAATATATCCAGATGACACCCGTCCAGACGCGTGTCAAAACACTAGGCACCCAACGGTCAAGCGGTGGTAGAAGCTTGCCGGGGATGCATCCCCGCACGCCACCTAGGCTAGCATTTATGGCATTTTGTCCTAAGTGCCAGAGTTAGGTATGATAGCCCTGTTAGCTATCTAATCACTAGATAATGAATGTTTTTCCACTGTGGTTGCCCTTGACCTATAAAAGGAGGCCCAAGGCAACCTAGCTCAAGATTCGGACCCTTAGACACTTGTACTTGCGTAGTAGCTCCCCGGAAGGCAATCTTGCCGGGTTTGAGCGTTGCGTGTGCTTCGTGTTCCTTCGATCAATCCACCAAAGCAGGAGTAGGGTTTTATGCTTCTCAGCGGCCCGAACCTGGGTAAAACACCAGTGTCCCCATCGTGGTGCTGTCTCATGACCTTTGCTCTTTATGCAAGTTGACCTCACGCCTGCCGAACCATGAAGGGGCCCTTGGTGCCATAGGTGATCGTGTGCAACCATGCCCCGACACCCTCGTACATCAGGATCATTGTACAAGGTTTCCAAGCGAGACGAACAGAGAAAATAAAATTTAAGGCAATGGAAGGATGAACTAATCGAAATATTTGGATGAGGAGCAGATGAGGCAGAATGTGTGTCGTTGGGGTGTTGATGTGAGTGGTGTCTTGAGGGACATACTTTTGTAAGCATATTGCAAAAGAATGTGTGTTGATTGGTCCGAGGAAAGTTATTATACGACATATGTGGGTAATTCTTTCAGTTCCGATGATATAATTTGTCAGACACAATTGCTGGGCTATAGTAGCATATGCACTACACTGGGAGTGATCCTCGCATGTGGTCACCATGCTACCCACATGTACATTATTATTGATGACTTGCCTTACCGGCGTGACAATTATGGCTACTACAGTAAGACAAGCTCGGATGACAACCAGGACATGTACTATTTTTCCCGTAGTAGGGAACAATGATGAACCACAAAGTTAAACAAAGTTATGGTTTAATCCAAATAAAGAGAATCTGTTTTTTAAAACAAAAACACATGTAGTCGTCGTCCCTTATGTCCTTGAATTCACGTGCCAGCCATCGCAATTGGGTCTCTGCACCAGTGTTGCCGGTCTTTCTTCAGGATCCATGGTCTCTTCGCCGCCGCATAGCTACAATGAAAAACTATCAACTCTCAATCTCTTTTTGTAGAAAGAAAACCTATGTTCAAGGCATCAATTCCCGATCTCCTTCTCCAGGGTCCCAACCACTATGCTCACTCCATGTCCAAGCCTCCGACCCACTAGCTTCATCGAGCCTTGCTACCAGGTTGTTGCCTCGGGACGTACAAACCATTGATCCACCAACTTCCTTGATAATTACTGCAAGGTTATTGCCGCCGGAGTAGGCACATCGGGAGGTTTTGGATCCTTCGACAATACATGTATATGGACGCAACAATTGCTGTAATATTACAGAGATGGTGGCAGAGGCGGATGACATTTGATTAGGTTCCTTGCATTTCCTTATAACCCTCACAGTAACAATTGATGGAAATAGTTCAATGGTTTCAAACATTGACAAATCTGTATCGTGTGATATTTGAGTCCTCAAGATTTTTATATAGTGCAACCAATAGTAAGAGCATCTACACATTGCTATATTTTATATGTAGAATGCATTCAAACATGTTTTCTTATTCAGTTAATTAATTTTAACATGTCTTGGACAGTTTGTTGAAAATTAATAGGCATAGGGGGAACCTAACAATGCCAATGTTTGTTCCAAGACCACAAAAGAGTGGAGGGAATATAAAAAACTTAACACTACACCTTTGCATTTGACCTTCATACTTACTATCATCATTTTGTAACTTGGTCATAAGTCAACCGAGTGAAGATCAGGAGCAGCTTGCATCATACAGATTGGTACAAAAACATAAACTGGAAGGTTATTCACTCACAAAAACTACCTTAATTAATTTATTAGTTCAATTGTATGGTGAAAATAAATAAATAAGGGGAAGTGAGACCTGGAGATCAAAAAATTAGACCTATCTCCGCCTAAACATTTGTTTACACATGGAGAACTATACGTAGCGTTCTCAAGAATCACAATAAAGGAATGAACTAAGGGTAATAATATATAAAATTTATCTAATTGCATGGGAAAAACTTTAAGAATAGTTCTTCATCACCCAAATGTTGCTACTCACCATTTATTAGATGAGAATAAGTACATGAAAAATTTGTTCTTTGAAATAATAACTAACATATCAATGCTAACATGATATGGCAGGATGGATATGGTCTACTGATATGCAGAAGTAATGGAAATGTGCATTAGCATTTTATGGAAAAAACTCATTCATTCATAACATTGATGCTCAATATCATATGATATTTGAGGCCCATTACATAGTTGAGATCTTGAATATGAATAGGTGTATGGGGGCAACTGCCAATGTTGATTCCAAGCTCGAATAAAGTAGATAGGCATAACGAAATTTATATTTCCACTACCTTAATTACATTAGTTTAACCATACAAACACTAGAAAAAGATAAGAATTAGGGGGGAATATAACATGAACAGGTAAGGGAAAAAGTTAGACCAACAGGCCGAAGATGGCAGCCGCTATGGAGGACGAAGACGACATGTCGGTTGGCCTTGATTTTCACTAATATGGATGTGTCTTCTGGAGGATGAACTCATCCCGGATACAAGCTGGCTACAAGATATGAGATCCATGCCCACAAGGCCACAACGAATCAGCAACAACACCGACGTTTCTCTTTGTATAGCTAGACATCAGCCGGCGGCATCAATCTGGGAGTCCACGGAGAAATGGAGGGTGTCTTTGCTCTATTAGTAGCAGGACATCAGCCGGCAACATCAATCCAGGAGAGAATGAAGAAAGGAAGGAAAGGAGAACTGGGACAAAGGGGATCTGGCAAGACCACATCCTCTGTGTGAAGGTGTGGATTGTAGACTGTGAGAGATGCATGAACGTTGTGTGCATCTGCATGAGCCTGTTGGGCTAAAATTCCAACTAATCATTCAACTGTGAAAAAAATATTTTACCACAAACATCACAACTAATCATCTATAATTTTGTTCCAAAAAATCAATGTACATCATCTAGGGAAAATGTTTATTGCATATACTTATATTTGCTATAAATTATGTAATTTTTGGTGATACAAACTTTTCTAAAAATATATCCATTCTAACCTATACTTCATGGGAATATGAACAAAAAATATAATCATTACAAAATCACCCATATTGACTCAAATGTGATGCATATGATACTTCTCAACAAGACATTATATTCTGAAAATACAATACTTTAATACGCCTCAATGGGATTGTCAAGCGAACCACACACCATGTCCATATCACTGAAGCCGCATTAGGCGAACCCATGGATTTGAGCACGTAGCACTAAAAATGTTTAGCAAAAACATAGCCTCCAAATATTTCCATGAAACATTAACGGGGTAACTCTTATATATATCCTTATAATCGCTAATTCAGGACCAGCCCAAAGAACTGGTAAATGTGAACTTATTTTAACTAAACTATATTAAATACTAGTCCACGCGAAGAGCGGGCCACACTGCTAGTTGATAGAAAAGTAAATAATTATATCATCATTCATGGCATGATCTATATATAGGCATTACGTCCGTGAGAAGTAGATCGACTCCTGCCTGCATCTACTATTACTCCACCAATCGACCGCTATCCAACATGCATCTATGGTATTAAGTTCATGACAAACAGAGTAATGCTTTAAGTAAGATGACATAATGTAGACAAAGTAAGACCAAATAACATGTTCATACCCCATCAATTTCTTCTTAGTAGCAACAATACAAATATATGCCTCGCTATTCCCCCTGTCACACAGTGAAGACTCCGCAAGATTGAACCTACTACTATGCATCATTGTTGAGGAAATCGTTAACTGGTAGCTACTCTGTTGGCTGGCGAGTAGGGGATTAATAGGCTAATCATCAAGTTAATCGGCCATTTAATCAATTAATCGGGTGATTTATCAGTTATTCGGCTACTCGGTGACCCTACGAGTAGGGATTAATCGACAAGGTAACTAGTTAATCGGACGAATTCTTGAACAGAGCTATGCATCACTCCTCTGATGATCTACTCATCTACTTGGCCAAAGCAAACTTATAGATCAGAAAGCATACATAGCTACATGAAATCACACATAATAAATCTCATGTTCGATCAATTACTTTTCGATGAATAATCTGAACATAAACTCGCAATTCATCGGATCCCAACAACCACACCACAAAAGTTACATCGAATATGTCTCCAAGATATCATTGTATTGAAGATCAAAGGAGAGAGAGAGAGAGAGAGGGAGGGAGGGAGGGAGACAGAGTCATCTAGCTACAACTATGGACCCATAGGTCATGTAGAAACTACTCACACATCATGTGGGAGGCAACAAGGTTGATGAAAACGGTCATCTTGATGGATTCCCTCTCCGGAAGAGTACGAAAAAGGACTCCTGATGGCATCACGGTGGAACAGAGACTTGTGGTGGCGGAAAGAGTGTTTCGGATGCTCCCCTAGGGTTTTTGGATGGGATTTATAGAACAAAGAGGTGGTGCAGAGGAGCCACAGGGGGGCCACAAGGGCATAGGGAACGCCCTACCCCCTGGGCATCCCCCTGGCCTTGTTGCTCCCTCATGCGGCGTCTGGTCTCCCTCCGAAGCTTCCAGGTCTTCTTTTGTTCCAGAAAAAATCATGAAAAACTTTCGTCACATTTGGACTCCATTTGATACCGATTTTCTATAAAACCAAAAAAAGTAGAAAACATCAATTGGCACCGGGCACTGAGTTAATAGGTTAGTTCCAAAAAATATACAAAATGACATGTAAAGCATACAAGATTGATAAAATAATGGCTTAAAACAATAAAAAAATCCAACGTATCAGAGGTCGCACGGTGGGGTCTGCTTCTGCTCCAGCGGCGCGGATCTAGAGAGCATGATAGCGTGTGGTGCTCGGACGCTGGGGCAGCGGCCCCAGACCTCTTCTTTGGTGACATCGGCCATGGTGATTGCGTGGGCAACGCCACGGCTGGAGCTCGGGGACGTCGGTACTCTGTGGTTGTACGTCGGCCCTCGGTTGTGCCAGGGACGCTTAGTGCCGGCCGGTGGCACAGGCTGGTGTTGGCTCTCGTGTGTCGATTCGAGGGGAGGGCTTCCGTTGGCTGCTCGCGGCAAAAATGCCTTGCTCTGGACTTGGTCGGAGCCGACGATGGCGACGCATGTGGGCACCGCACACCTTCTTGGAGGCGTCATCGCTTGAGGGCCTACGGCCTCTTCTCTCACACTCCATTGGAAACCCCTATTTCAGGTTCGTGGGGCGGACGGTTCCGGCGCTCCGGTGTCATGGTCCTTCCTGGAGGCGCTGTTCTGGAGTGATCTTGGCCTGGCAGAGCCATCGACTCGGGTGGTGCGCGGTGTCGGAGCCGGTGTGGAAGTCGGAGCGGCGGCTCCGGATCTCGTCGTCATGGAGGGGTGTCGGCATTGGTCACGTGGGTGACGGTGTCGTTTGCAGCCTGGTGCGCGGCCTCGTGGTAGGCGTGGAGGTCAGAGCAGCTGCTCCGAATATGGTTGTTGGGTGTCGACTTCGGTTGCTCAGGTGGCGAAGCTGACGGCTCGTCTGGTTTGTGGCCCCGGGGTTGGTGTGTGTGGTTTCCGTCTGTATGTTGGGGTGACGGATTCGGAGATGGTTGTAGGCTGTCGGCTCCAGTAACTCGGGCGATAAAGCAGGCGACTCCTCTGGTGCGCGGCCTCGGGGTCGGCGTGGATGCCAAAGCAGCGACTTCAGTTTTGGTTGTAGGGCATCGGCTTTGGGTTGCTCGGGTGACGGAACCGGCGGCTCGCCTAGTGCGCGGCTCCGGGGTCGGTGTGTGTTGATGGTACCCTGTTGGGTGTGTGTTGTAACAGTTTTTGCCCGGGTTTCCGTTAATTAACTGGACAATTCTTTTTTATTTATTTTAATGAATCGGGCCATAAGAGATCGTCTTTTAAAAAAATGTATTGAGAAACTTGTGCCTTTCGATTGTAACTCTATTAATCATGTCCCCGCAAAAAAAAAACTCTATTAATCATGAATAAATCTCCCTGTTACCTCGCAAAAAATAAAAACAATGCCTCTTCAGCAGCCACGACTCCTTCATGTACATCCGATTAATATATGTGACACGTTCCAATCTACTATCTGATTATGTTTGCTGCTACTTGTACAATGATGGTGTACAGTTCATCTAGTATGCTAGAACTATGCATATTAATAATTATTTTAATTATTATAATTTACTGAAATGAATTAGAAAATACCTAAGTTTTCAATGGTTGTTATCGTTGCAAACCGGTGTTTCTGCTAATAGCAAAATGTGTACGATATTTTCGTCAACGTTGAACATCCACGATGCTAGTCCTCACCGTGATTATGTGAGTTTTTTTTACCCTAAAAAAATGTGATTTTTTTTAAAAATGACCACGTACATTCCAATAGACAAATATATTACAATGAATACATACCCGGACACCACAAGAGACATACATAAGTGTTTTAAATTTTTGCATCAAGGATCCTGCAACCAGTAAAACTATAGTACTGGTCCTATCTCTTTCCTCCTCCACAAGAAAAGCTCTTCTCCTCCCGTCGGCGCCGCCGCCGGTCCGCCCCATCTCCGATGGCCTCTAGGCCATGGAGGTGCGGAGGATCTCGGCCCCCCGCCGGCGGGAGGGACCCCGTTCTCGTTCTTGTTAGATTCAGCGTCTTGGTTGGGGCTGTGTGGCGGCGGCGATATCCCTTAGTAGGAATAGTGTCTCCCACGTTCTATCCCCGTCCCGATGGTGTGTCTAGCATCGTCGGAGGGCGTGTGGAGGTTTGTCTCCGTCGGATCTCGCGGGATTCGGTCGGTGCTGGTCTTCGGTGGATCTGTTTGGATCCAGTCTTCGTTCGTCTTTGTTTGGGTGTTTACAGGTTTGATCCTTCTGATCTACGACTTTCTTCATCGGCGATGGTTGCTACTTTGGTGCGCTGGTCCTATGGGGCCTTAGCACGACGACTTCCCGACTGTCTACTACAACAAGGTTTGCCCGGCTCCGGTGAGGGAGGGGCGATGACGGCGGCGCGCCTTCGGCTCGCTCCAGTGCTTGTAGTCGTCGCTAGGTGGTCCACGGACATGGTTGTAATTTTTATTACCTCTGTTGTTCTTTGTACTGCCATGATTGAAGATGAATAGATTGGAAGTTTCTCGCAAAAAAAAAAAAAACTATAATTTCACAGGTAGAGAACCTTATGCCTCGCTGAATCGTTGTCCACCATTCTTCTATGTCATCGTCAACGCAACTCCACAGAAAAAGAAGAACAACCACCATACCTAGATCTGAGGGAACACCTTCACATACAAGGATGCTTTTCGAGCCGATGAACCGGACCGCCGCAAGCGACGAGACCGAGGCTTTGTGGCACGTCAGCCGGGGTTCTTCCCCGTGTCCATTAGATCACAGCGCCATCAACGTCATCCAACATGGTTGAAGAAGTGGAACGTCATCGTCTGTCACCATCCACGTACCCACTGCAATACACCAAACACAACTACACCAGTCGATCCCAACACCACCGAGAAGAGTGCCGAGTGCCGACCACTAGACAGAAATCTCATCGAATCCGAAGCCCGGCAAGAACACCAAGCCATCTGCTTCTCGACACCAATGATTATAGCACCACCAACATGAAGGAAAAAAACAAAGGCAAATTATTTGATCGCGGCGCCATCACCTCCATTGATGCAACGCCTCTGAAAAAACTAGCCTACCCTATCTCCACGCCCACACCCACCACCGAAGCGGCAGACGGGAGGGACGAGGACCCTAAGCCATGCCGGCGGAAAAGAGGAGGCAGAAATCGCCTCCCAAATCACCTATGGAACGATTCCTAGGCGAGCAGTTTTCAGTAACAGGAGTTGCGACGGGGGGTGGGCAACGCAACACAACGCAACGTAGGTGGCAACGATTGAGCATGATTATGAGAGTTCGTATGACGATGTGCTTATGTATAAGGGTATCTCCAACGCCTACCTTAAAAGAAAGCCGACCCTCAAACTTTCCACAACCGTCCGGATCTAGTGGTTGGGACTTATTTTGTCAAACGAGGGACTGCATTGATCCATAGACAAGTCCGGACATACTTTTTTCGGAAACCGAAAACAAACCACGGAGCTTTGCGGGCGTCAGGAGCGCTGTCACAACCGCGTGTGACTGCCCTAGCCCACGAATTCTCCCGCGCCTGCGTACTTTCCCACACGAAACCAACTTCCTACATTCATGCTAGCCCAGAGCGAACGCGACCGTTCAGTGGAGCCAGCATTAAAGAGGCTCGCCGGCCGAGAGCGTCGCCCGCTGTGCACACCTTCATTCCGTATTGAAACAACATCCGTTCGCCTGCCTAACTCCATTAAACCGACGTGTGTGCCGACGAAACTACTCCGGCATCCCAAGAATCACACGTCTGTTCCTGTGTCGGCCGACAGTAAACACCTATCCGGATGGATCCTCGCATCCGCCCGCTATATAAACGTGGCGAGGCACCGGGCAAGAACCACACCTCACCTCCGCTCTTTCCATCTCCTCCTTGTACAACACTTGCCATGGCCTCCATCAAGCAGAAAAAGTAGTTCTCCGGCATTGCAGTGGCCTGGATTGCCCGGCGAGCCAGCCCGATATAGGCTGGCTTGTCGAAAAATCCTCTGGATCCAGCGTCACTGCCATCGCCACCCCCTCCTCGCACGCCCAAGCTGGCCAACGCCGTCTCCTGACAACCGCGTCGAGCAATGGCGGCAACACGTAAGTGGGGAAAGAATCGATGTCCACGTCCACCACAGAGAGCCAAGAAAAGTAGATCATGGGATGTCGTCGCCGCTTGGTTACCAGGAAGGCCACTGCACCGCGTCACCGGGTTACACAGTCATTGTCTTGCCCTGTGAGCAGGGGCGTAGACCACGGCGAACGTTTTCCCCCGCTCAAAAATCAACCGTGGTTTGTCCTTCACTAAGGCGGAGGAAAGCTATTATTTCCCTCTCGCTGAAGCATATCCCTCCGCGGCTCATGACAGTCCCACAAGTGGGCTGTCGCACATAGGGAAGACATGACGTGAGAGTGGAGATCCGCCTTGGCCGGCCATAGACTAGATTTACCCTAGTCCGGTATAATTTAGCTAAAATATGTTCGAAATGTAATTGTATTCGTCCTGTTTGCATATAATTCGTTCGGTTTACATATAATTCGCCCGGTTTGTTGAAATTTATTTTAAAATGCAAGCGGATAGTTTTAGATGGCCGTCTCGCGCGCCATCCGTGTTTGCGGACCGATGTGGTGTCCCGTTCATGGGTGGGCGTTGGAGATGCCCTAAATCGCACTGGGTGTTCGTGGAAAAAAAAGTGATGGAACAAGTCACGTCGACGATCTATAGACAGCATAGCTCGGTGAAACTATAGCAGCCAGAACACGCATAACTTTTTCTACCGATAACCGGCTGCATGCCGTTGGTAGCGTCGCAGCATGCGGGCGTAGCCCAACTATAGCCCCCTAGGCCCTAGACCTGCAGCGCAACTTATATCGGGATGTCGACAGCAAAATCAGGTCGACAGGGTACTCGTATACCAACTTTAACTTCAGTCTGAGAATTCAGGGAAGAAACTTTAGTGAACTGCAGTGGTATTATAGTACCTCTTAATGCATTTCGAGTCATCTCTTTCCCTCTGCGCGCCGCTGCTCTGGAATCGCATCTCTTGTCCGGAGCTGGCGTGCTGCGTGGCGTGGTTCGGCGAATCTATCTGCATGTCAATTTTCAAGACGTGATTTGATCGATGTGGGAAGTCCATGTAATTGCAGGTTTCGTTTTTTGGGATGCCTAACAAGATTCAACGGGAGCAGGATAGGACATGGATCGGACCGCTGGCTCTTCCTTCGCCCTCTCCTTTCTTTTTTGCTTTTCATTGATGGCATGTCGATCTCGAGTTCCCGACTCACACAGAGAGGAGGAGGAGTACCATAATACGCAGATTTTAGTATCGAAATACGAATTGAGTGATATTAATTTTTGCTCCCGCTGCAAGCGGTTTTGTTAGTTAAATGTATGATCAAATTTAGATTTCGGAAAGCATGAGCACACTACATTGTGGAACGGTGCAAGTAGTATTTTCTCTGCCAAGGTTAAATCGGTTGATAATACTGTACTTGTCAAGGCACAACGCAAGCACACCAGATTTTTACTTTGTTAGAGCAAGTATAATAGAATGAGATAAATAGGTTATAAAAGATGCTATTTTTTTTAAATATTATCTTTTTTTAATTAATTTTCTCACATATAACGCCGGTGGCAAAATTTACAGATTTGTGATTCAATCGGCCAGGAGGAAGCCGACTGGATCCAGTCGGCTTTGCCATGGCCGATTAGTCCCAGCCGGCTTCTAATAGGCCGATAGGGCAGTCGGCCGCGCAGAAAGAGCTCTTGTCGGCTTTGTAGACCAATTAGTACTAATCGGCCACGGCTAGGCCGATAGGTGCATGTTCCTCATATTTTGATGCATAACCAACATTTTGTGATGTACAAAATGACACAATAACCCCTCCCGCCATCTTTTCCCGCTTCTGAGTTCCCGCCAATATCTCCCGCCATCTTTTCCCGCTTCTGAGTTCCCGCCAATATCTCCCGCCATCGTTTCCCGCTTCTTAGTTCCCGCCAATATCTCCCGCCATTGTCTCCCTCTTCTGAGTTCCCGCCTATTCTTCTCTTCTAAACCTATAAAACCCCCTCCACACTAAGTTGGGTAAGTTGTCTAGTATAGTATCGTAGTTTCGTGGAGATGTCCCATTATCCTTTTGATCGTAGTTTTCACTCTGGTATGTCCGATCGTCTTCTCCATCTAACCGCCAATTTCAAGATCGACGATAGAGTAGTTCCATGGGAGGAACTCATCAGTAGTGACACCATAATGAATGAGTTGGCTCACTCATTAGCTAGGAGTGGGTGGCCTCCCAGGACATTTGGGGAGATACGGAAAGAACTTCTCAGGTTGCATGGCAGATGGCAGAAGCAATTGCATAAGAGTGAATCTTACGTCAGGATTGCTGTAAATAATTCAGATTTATGGTCAGCAGACAGTGAGGGCGAAGACGACCTCTTCATGCCGAGCACCAAGGTCAAGACTACCGCATCGTCGAAGGGCAAGAGCTCTACATCGACGAAGGGCAAGAGATCTGCATCGACGGAGGAGGACGAAGACGACCTCTTCATGCCGAGCACCACGGTCAAGACTACCGCATCGTCGAAGGTCAAGAGCTCTGCATCGAAGAAGGGCAAGAGCTCTGCATCGATAAAGGGCAAGAGCTCTGCATCGACAAAGGGCAAGAGCTCTGCATGGACGGAGGAGGACGATGATGCATTCATGTAGTTTTTTAGCTATATTTTGTAATTTCAGTTGTATTGTTTAATTCAGCTGTATTTTATATTATCTTTGTGTATTGTCTTGTTTTGTGGGCATTATGTTTTATGTAAAGCACGGCGTTGGATGCATTTAGTTTGCAGTATAAGTGTTATCCCCTCTAAACCAATTGACCACTGAAATAGAACATGAATATGTCTCATACATAAGTAGATAGTAATTTGTCCCATACATAAAATAGACATATGTCTCATACATAATTAGATAGTCATGTCTCTACCGAACGATGGAACCGTCAACGACGACGCCTGCCTCGGCGCTCAGGCGGTGTGCTAGGCGTACTCCAGCCAAACCTGTTGGGTGGCCTAATGTGACGAAGAGGAACCTCAGGCCCGTCCTGGTCATCCTGTGTATCCTGGGTGGGTCTTGGTGGAGGAGTCGAAAATATGTCCATCCACGTGTGTAGCTGTGATAGTGGCTCACCCTCACTCCCCAACGCAGATCCGGACGCCGACCCCTGCTGATATGGATGTGGCTGAAACATGAAACCCGATGTGGGACTTTGTTGTTGTGGTGAAGGTTCAAACGCGAAGCTGGACGAGGGATAATGCTGCTCTGGGTGCTGCCACGCCGAACTGCCAGCCTGGTCAGGAGGTGGTGGAGGGGGCGTCGGCTGCTGTGTTAGGCGAGGACGTGGTTGTTGTCGTTGCGTGGATGGCCGCGGCTGCTGGTGCTGCTGCTGGTGGTGGTGGTGGTGCTGCTGCTGCTGCTGTTGGTGGTGGGGAACAACGTCCGAAGTGCGGGTGCACATGATAGCCGTGTAGACAGATCGTAGCTTCTGCTCGAGGCGCGCGAACCATGGCCGGAGCTGAGATGTGGGAACCATAAGAGGTGCAGACGACAGCGATCGTGCATAGTCCCTGACCTCACTATGAAGATCGTATGCCAGCTCAGCCTAAATTGTCACGATGATTATTAATTATGGACGGCTAAGTATGTAACCAGAAGATGAATTAGATAAAGACAATAAATGTTACCGCGTACTGCCTAGAGCCAGAAGTATCATAGCTCGGGTATGTATCAGACGTAACGGGGTCCGGTATCTCCTCTGGATGAGGGTGTTCAACGATGCGTAACCTTGTCCCCCCCATGTACCGATGCAAATAGGCATTGAATTCACCGAGATCAAACATGCCATCCTCCTCCCAGAGACGTGTGGTCGCAGTATCCCAGTCTACCATGTACTGCTGAAGCCTTTGGAGCCATTGCGCCTGTGTCCTGTTTATCCCCTTCCTTGTGTTCCTGCAATTGAGGTGTGCGTGTAACAATTAACTAATGATTCACTATGAACAAATGTGAATGACAATGAAACATTGAATAAGTATACAATACCTGTGGACTACTGCTGGCAGTGGGTTCTCTATAGGAGGGGGGTTGACCATCTGCCGAAGACCAAATTGCCTCATAACCCGCTGCTCAGCCATCTCCTCGACGCAGATATCGAAGATAATCTTCGATTTCGTCATCCAGTAACCCCGATCTCTTGTGCATAGCTGAGAAATACCGCCGGGGTACCTGGCATGTATGTTTGCTTGCGGGAAACATTAATGCCGTGTACGCTCGCCTAGTCTGCTCAGCAGCATAGCGTCTCTGCACAGATTATAAGTGTGTTTTCAGCAGTAGTGCAGGCAAAGAACATGCATTAAATTATAACACGAGACATACCTTGCGACGCGTCCACCACAGACCGAAAGTAGGCATGTCGATTCCGTTAGCATCGAATAAGTTTCCCGCAGGATAACCCTCCTGGACATCTATGTTCGGCCGTCCTATAGAGAACCTCTCACAGGACCACAGCTGTAAAAATAGAGGGCATCCAAGAAGGGCTGACTTATCCACGGCAAGCTGGCAACCGTTGCACATACCTCGGTATGTAGCTGCTAAGACCGCTGATCCCCAACTCCTAGGTGCGATCTGCTTCGGCATCTCAGCTCTCGCGATCTCTAGTGCAATAGGGATGTAGCGTGCACTTACAGTGGTGACATGGTTCTCTGTGAACATAACCTTCCCGAGAAGCCATAGTAGGTACGCCTCCAGGCTACGAGTGATCTGTGTCGCATTCAGAGGGACATTTGGATACCTCGGGAAATTCTGGATCTGTATTGAGTAAAGAGAACGTATTAATAAACAACAAATTTAAAACCAGATGCACGACCAACGAAAGATATGTGGCTAAGGAACTAACTCTGAAATGATGCAGCCTATCATACTTAGGTCCGTGAGGCTCCGACGCAAGAACCGGAGCCCCATCATAAACACCCAAGAAACGTTGTGTCATAGATGCCTCCCAACCAGGCGGTGCATCCAACGGTCCTATGGCACGACCCGCCAAGGGTAGGCCCAGCAGCATCGAGACATCCTCTAGAGTAGGAGCCATCTCTCCCCAGCGGAAGTGGAATGTGTGGGTCTCAGGCCTCCATCGGTCCACTAAGCAGGTGAGCAGAGAGGAGTCAATGGCGACGCGTCTGGAGGTGTCAGTGTCCTCTACTAGACGCGCGAAAGGTAAAAATCCAGCCCATTTCAACCTGCATATCAGAAAGCATAACAATTCATTTAGTGTGACACATTAAATCCAGCTTGAAATAAATAAATAAGTAAAACACGTACCTGTCAACCCAATCCGGATGTATCTTCCAGTCCACCTTAGAAGTGCGAGTGCGAAGGGGGTCGAGCTTGCGCTCACATAATAGCGAGGCACGATGCTTACTATCAATCTCCGGATTTAGCAACGACGGTACCTCCATTCTACAATAGTGCATTTATAACATAGTGCCATACACAATACAAATATAAAACATAGCGCCACACACAATACAAATATAAAACATAGTGCCACACACAATACAAATATAAAACATAGTGCCACACACAATACAAATATAAAACATAGTGCCACACACAATACAAATTTGAAACATAGTGCCACACTTAATACAAATTTGAAACATAGTGCCACACAACATACTAATTTGAAACATAGTGCCTAGCTTCTTCATCTTGCTCTTCCTCTTCCTCCTCTTCGTCCACAACTGCCTCGTCCACGCCTTGAGCCCCCCCTTGTAGTGACGAACATGGGACATTCAGTGTCCCTATGTCCAAATTCATTGCATAGAATGCATTGCATGGTGCGCCCTCCGGCATCAGATTCATCCATATCATTCCGGATGCGCTGACACTGTCGTCTACCTCTACTTGTACGCATAAACTCAGGGTGTGGAATGTATCTCCGTTCAACAGGGTCCACGGTGTTGAAGTTACCCATTGATCGAAAACCAACCAACTCACATGTCCAGGTATTAAGGACGGACTCTTTTAGAAAGTATGGAGATACGAATGAGATTGCGTCCAGTCCTAACTGCCCGCAAGCAGCAAGTACATGCGAGCAAGGTAGGTGAAGCAACTTCGGTTTGTTGCATGTGCACTCGCAAGTTGGCCGGACTTCGTTTCCAATTTTCACCTCGTGTGTCCTCGACACATTTGCACATCCGAATTTGTTGTTAGCTAACCGGACCTCATACCTTCGCTCTTGATTTCCGATGGCAACAACAGTATGTGACCGGGCTTTTTTCCATCTTTTCATTCATGTACTTCATAACCCTTTCACAGTAACGTGTGTTCGGGTTGTTAGTCATATGCAGGGTGGCGCTTTGACGTCTATCTCTGAAATACTTCACCGTACCATAGAAAATTCCCTCAACAATAGCTGTAAGGGGCAAAGCCCTATTTCCTCTGAGGACAAAGTTATATGTTTCAGCGAGGTTGGTAGTCATGACACCGTACCTTGCTCCATGTGTGTCATGCAGCAAAGACCACCTCTCAAGAGGCTCATGCTCTATCCACTGATCAAAGGTTTTAATTGTCCTTCCAAGCCTTCTCCTAGTGCCAGGTGGATCAAATCCTGGCAAGTCACAAAGCCCAACAGGCTCCTCCTCCACGGCTGCTGATCCTGTTGCTAACTGTGCAGCTACTACTTCAACATGTGCCCTCACAGCTGCATCTCGTGCAGCTCTCCTGTCCCTAACATGTCTCTTCGTGCAAGTATTTAGTTTGTCACGTATCAAAGTGTACTTCCATAGCTGCTTCTGCTTGCAGAGTTTCTTGAATAGATTCATGAGGTTCTTATTTCTGAACTACGAGAAGAAATTGGCCCCCAGATGGCGCATGCACCAACGACTCTGCAAGTCCTACCATGGAGTTTGTTCCTCAGGACCAGGGTTTGACAATGTCTTTATCGCACTGAGTATACCTGCATGTCTGTCATGAAGAATGCACACATTCGGCTTATCCTGCACAACAGCTATTTTCAATTGCCTGAAGAACCATGTCCAACTTTCAATGTTCTCGCTTTCCACAAAAGCAAATGCCAGAGGAACGACTTGATTTTGCCCATCTTGACCAATGGCGGTCAGGATCTGACCCTTGTACTTCCCTGTGAGAAAAGTGCCATCCACACATATCACAGGACGACAATGTCTGAAAGATTCAATGCACACACCGGGTCGGTCAGGATCTGACCCTTGTACTCCCGTGTAATTCAATGCTACATCTTTTAGCTAATTTCTTAAATCATTTCTCTCATCATTAAATAATTGTCACACAAGCAAATCCGTCGAGGCACAGTTAATAATATAGCCAGTCGCTGGCTATATAGACAATGCCATGTCCAGGAATGGAGCCAGGGTGGGCGTGCAAGGGCCATTTTTTTATTTTGAAAGCACCCCTGTATTGTTAGCTCAAATGCTCTAGATTATGTTTGGCCCCCTACAACCTTTTACCCTTTTAATTGGCCCCTCTTCATCCTAGCTCCATCCCTGGCCAAGCCATTAATAGTTAGCATTATTAATTACTAATACAATAGAGTTGGCAATAAGGTTGGCTATAGGTTCACAACTTTTTATCACTTTCTCTTTTTTTTCTCATAAAATGTTTTTACCTAGGAGCATACATAGAGGCTGGCTCTTACATGAGAGCCTTCTCTTTCACTCTTATATTGCCTCTTTCTTTCATATAGGCAACGTGTCATGTAGGCGGACTTATATCCTACTATTGTACTTATTCTTTGAAGTTACTCCCACTATGGACAGTCTTACAGCCGTCTGTAGCATGAACTTCAACATCCTTTGTGAAAGAAAGATATGAATTATACATTAATGATATAGCGTAGTAGTATGATTAACTATTATATAAGTGGGCTATTAACCATGCTCTTATGTGCAGTTCATCGGAAAGTTAAAAGACGAGGAAATGAATTGCATAGGAAAAGAAAAGGGCAAAGCAAGCGCATGCACACAGACATGAGCCTCGACACTGCACTGTGAAAGGGCGGCATCAAAGTGGTACTCCTAGGAAATTTTCGTTCGGTTTATTCAACCAGTCATCTGCAATATACTATATCACTAATTTTCCTAAGATTGACAGCCTCACAATCAATTGAGGTCTTCAATTGGAATTTGGTCATCCGATTTTGATCAGGTTAACAATTTCTCAAACCACTCATTTAATTTTTTATATAATACACTATGCTTCCTAATTTTTAAATCTTCTCAAATAATTGAGGCTTCAATTTAGACTTTGGTCACCCGATTCTGACCGGGTCAACAATTTCTCAAGGAGCCCTCCTATTTAATTGTTTTAATTCTCTATGCTCCTTAATTTTAAAGCTTTTTCATTCGATTGAGGTATTCAATTTTGGATTTGGTTTACGATTTTGATCGGGCCAACGATTTTTCAAATCAATCAGCAACAACTGGCCTATAAAAACATATCAACTCCTCGCACAGTCCTATCACCTAAAAAAGTGCCACCATGTGATACTACAACATGAATATATTACATGCAACCAACGATGAAAGAATATCTCCACATAACTACGGGTTGATTAGCAGATAACACAAAATCACACCGCGAAAGACCCACAAAATAACCGCATTATAAGTAAACGTAAAACACACTCCATCGTCTCCCCCACCGGTCAAACTAAATACACCATAAATTTTAAAATATAAGGGTTATTAGTTTTTTGGAAAGTCCAATTTCTTTAATTTCGACCAAGTTCAGAACCAAAAATATCGACATCCACAATACTAAACAAAATATATGAAAATTCATTTCATAATGAATCTAATAATATCGATTTGATATTATGAATTTTGATATATTTCTCTATAAATTTGATCAAACTTAAAGTAACACCATATATTTTGAAATAGAGTGAGTAAAGAAATTTAAGAATCCCAATAAATTCAATGGCGTAGCAAAGCGTGCACAAAACTTCTAGTCATTGCCGTAATCAAAGGGGCTTGCTGGATTTCGGGTACAAGTGTAGTGTGTTTTTTTATGAAAGGGGCACATGTGTATGTTGCCGTGTTGGTTTCTGAGCAATGTATACTTGAAATCGACAGCTGAGAAGAAACCACCCACACCCCACCCCACCGCCACTTGGAGCATCTATAATTATGGTTAGCAAATATAACCCCTCAAACGCCCGCAGACGCGCCCCAGACATGCCCTAAATGAACACCACTGCACCCAGACACCTCATACTAGATTCTTATATCCATACAAAAGCACATAAAATAAAAAACATACGTACTACGTAGCTACTCCTCATCCAAGATGTCGACTATCTCCGTGCCCTCCGACGGATACATGCGCGGTAGCAGCAGCTCCACCGGCACCTCCGGCTGCTCCACTTCGGCCTCCTCCGCTGCTATCTCCGCGTCGAGTTCGTCGAAGAGTGCATCAGCCTCTGCCTGCTTCTGCCGGATTAGCTCCCAGTTGGCCTTCACCTCGACCTCATCTTGGATGGACTCCAGGATGGCGTGCTGCTCCGCCATCTCCTTGGCTTGGGCAACGACGAACTCTGCCTAGCCTCCGCCATGTTGAACACCGGAGCAGGCTGCTCCGCCTCGTCCTCCTCCGGATCTGCCACCTCCATCTGCTCCGGCAGCTGCTCTCCCTCCTCCTCCTCCTCCTGCTCCAACGAGTCTAGGGATATACCGCAACGATGCGGGCGGTGCGCCTAGCCTGGATCTCCACCTCGATCTGCATCCGGTGCTCCGGTGTGAACATCGCGTAGTGGTGATCTTACGTCGGACCATACGGACGCCGGAGAGTGTGGGAGAGCGGGGGACAGGAGGCAGATGTGCTCGGGTGGTGGCGTAGAGAGGGAGGAGGTAGATGTGCTAGGGCTGGGGGATGTCGACTGGCTTAAATAGCCGGATTTGGCCTCGGGCGGCGAGCCGAAGAGGCGCCATGCGACATTCACACCGCGGCGACATGCGAGGCGTCCATCGGACTGCCGGGTTTCCGGGTGAGTCCGCATGGGACCCCATCATCAGACCGACATGGCGGGCGTGCCCGGACGCCCCCATATCCGCCCCATATTTTTGATGGATATGATGGGTGTCGGTCAGCCCGGGCATTTGAGGCCCGTTTGAGGCTCCCGACTGGGTCGAAATTTTCTGACCTGTCAGTGACCGGGCGGCCTGCCCGGGCGTTTGACAGGATACCATATCATTGTACCACATCACAATCATTTTAATGCATGTTAACATCCAAGATAAATCATTATCCACTCCTAGCTACTTAAGCATGAAATGGGCAACTATAATCTCTAATTGTCATTGCAAACATGTTTGATCATAATATGTTGAATCAAGGATACTAGGCTAAACATATTTACAAAAACAAAAACAAGTTGAATTCATACCTGCTTTTTTCTGCCACAGTCACTTCATCAAATATCGTCTTCATTGCCTTTCACTTGCACGACCGAATGATAAGAAAATAATAATAATGCAAGAGTTCCATGGACTAAGCTGGAATCTGCAAATATTTTATTCAAGAGGAGAAGACAAGGTAACATGGGCTCTTTGTTAGATTAACAATAGTGCATATGAGAGCCACTCAACATTTTCATCGTGGTCTTCTCCTTGGTACGACTCAAATAAAAGGAAAAGAATTTTAGAGAAACACACTGAAATATTTTTGGAGTTTTTGGTTTTTCTTGAAGAAAGCAAATTAAAGAGGGAAAAACAAAAACGAGAAAAACTATTTACACGGGAGAGCTCCCAACAAGTAAAAGAAGAAACGAGAAATCTTTTTGGGTTTTCTTTTGATGCTATGATTAAATTAAGCTAGAAAGTGTTGGCGTCCTGGGAATGGGGGTACCCAAACTTGCCTGCATGCGGCCCAGGGCGTGGCCCACCTCGACGACCAAGTACGGCCCGGCGCGGCCTCACTCGACACAAGGCCCTCGCGAGACCCCAAGCCCGCGAGGGAAACAGCGCCAAGACCCGCGGGGGAGTAGGCCTCCCGAGGCCTCCTCCTGAGCGGTGGAGATCTCTATGCAGTGTTCGGCCTCGAGAGGCCAAGGGTGACGCCAGCCAGGCCAGGCGGGCGCCAGCGCGCCAGAGGTGACAGTTTCCCCTTTGGTGCAAAGGGGGCAAGGACGGGCGCAGGTTCCCAAAGCGCCCCCAAAGGTTTCCCTTCCAGTGCAACAAGACCAAGACCCCGAGCCCCGTAGGACGGACGTCATCGCCGAGCCCACCTCTGCATCACCACCAGCTACTTTGCAGGCGAAGACCACCTTTCGTCAGGATAGGGGCGTACCTCCTGCCCCCCTTCAAATTTGGCCGTTGTGGGATCCCTTCCCGCCATTGCGACTAGGGAAGAGGACCCGGGCCGCTATAAATAGAGGCTAGGCTGCTCGGTAGAGGGGGGGATCAGACACCACCGAAAACACACTCGCGAGGCGACTCACCACTGTACTAGTTCATCCACAAACCTCCTCGTGAGGCAATCCACCAAAAGCAGGAGTAGGGTTTTACGCTTCGCAGCGGCCCTAACCTGGGCAAACTCTCATGTGTTATCTTCTCCCTTGCCATCGAGCGGGGTCATTGTGTTGTGAGCTTGGAGGGGGTGAAGCTGTTGGAGATCTTCGCACACGCCCCTGGGTTCGAACTTCTTAGGGTTTTGCGGAGCCCGAAATCCGACAATTGGCGCGCCAGGTAGGGGCGTGTCGAAGCTTCCCCATCTGCGGCTGCAGTCATGCCTCGATTCACCGGCTCCATGGCCGACGCGACCCCCGAGGCCGGGCGGCCCCTGGCGCACGGTGGCGCCTCGGCTCGCAGCGTCGACCCCGCAGTCGCTTGCATCCTTGGCGGATCCCAGGCGCCCGCCTCCAACCGCCAAGTCAAGCAGCTCCTCCGCCAGGCAAGCGCGATTCGGCCACGGTCCGAGACTCCGCAGCATCGAACGCGGCCGGAAATCGACATCACCTTCGGCCCAGACGACCACCCTAGTGTTGGGGAACTTTGCATGGAAAACAAAAAAATTTCTACGCACACACAAGATCTATCCATGGAGATGCATAGCTACAAGAGGGGGAGTGTGTCTACGTACCCTCGTAGACCGTAAGCGGAAGCGTTAGAACAACGCGGTTGATGTCGTCGAACAACTTCACGATCCAACCGACCGAGCACCGAACGTACGGCACCTCCGCGTTCAGCACACGTTCAGCTCGGTGACGTCCTCGACTTCTTGATCCAGCAAGACGGCGAGGTAGTGGATGAGTTCCGGCAGCACGACGGCGTGGTGACGGTGATGGTGATGTTATCTCCGCAGGGCTTCGCCCAAGCACTGCGAAAATATGACCGAGGGACGGAACTGTGGAGGGGGGCGCCGCACACGGCTAAGACAATGTTGTGTCCTTTGGGGTGCCCCCTCTCCTCTATTTATATATGTGTAGGGGCTTGGAGTAGAAGGAATAGTGCCATGTGAACAGTAGCCGTGAATAGTACACACGTGGACTTGGACTCCAAAGTCCAATCCTATTCCTACTAGGACTCTCCCTTTTTTCCTTCCCTAGCTACGTGGGCTTTTGAGGACTTGGTACGCCTGGCCCAATAAGGCCAGGGCGCCTCCCCTTAGCCCATGCCAGCCCTTGGGACGTGGTGGACCCACTTGTGGACTTCCGGACTCCTCCGGAATCCTCCGAAACCTTCTGGAAGCTTCCCGGTACAATACCGAAAAAACTGCACCTTTTTCCGGAACCCAAAATATGACTTCCCATATATAAATCTTTACCTGTCGACCATTCCGAGACTCCTCATGACGTCCGGGATCTCATCCGGGACTCCGAACAATATTCGGTTACCAATTCACATAACTCATATAACATTATATCGTCAACGAACGTTAAGCGTGCGGACCCTACGGGTTCGGGAATGATGTAGACATGATTGAGACGCCTCTCTGGTCAATAACCAATAGCGGAACCTGGATGCTCATATTGGTTCCTATATATTCCACGAAGATCTTATCGGTCGAACCGCAATGACAACATACGTAATTCCCTTTGTTCGTCGGTATGTTACTTGCCCGAGATTCGATCGTCGGTATCTCCATACCTAGTTCAATCTCGTTACCGGCAAGTCTCTTTACTCGTTCCGTAATACATCATCCCATAACTAACTCCTTAGTCACTTTGCTTGCAAGCTTCTTATGATGTGCATTACCGAGAGGGCCCAGAGATACCTCTCCGAAACACGGAGTGACAAATCCCAGTCTCGATCCATGCCAACTCAACGGACACCTTCGGAGATACCTGTAGAGCATCTTTATGATCACCCAGTTACGTTGTGACGTTTGATAGCACACAAGGTATTCCTCCGGTATCCGGGAGTTGCATGATCTCATGGTCTGAGGAACATGTATTTGACATTCAAGAAAGCAGTAGCAATAAACAGAACGATCATATGCTAAGCTAATGGATGGGTCTTGTCCATCACATCATTCTCCTAATGATGTGATCCCTTTATCAAATGACAACTCATGTCTATGGTTAGGAAACCTTAACCATCTTTGATCAACGAGCTAGTCTAGTAGAGGCTCACTAGGGACACGGTATTTGTTTATGTATTCATACATGTATCTAAGTTTCCGGTCAATACAATTCTAGCATGAATAATAAACCTTTATCATGAACAAGGAAATATAGAATAATAACAACTTTATTATTGCCTCTAGGGCATATTTCCATCAGTCTCCCACTTGCACTAGAGTCAATAATCTAGATTACATAGTAATGAATCTAACACCCATGGAGTCTTGGTGCTGATCATGTTTTGCTCGTGGAAGAGGCTTAGTCAACGGGTCTGCCACATTCAGATCCGTGTGTACTTTGCAAATTTCTATGTCTCCATCCTTGACATATTCACGAATGGAGTTGAAGCGTCTCTTGATGTGTTTGGTCTTCTTGTGAAACCTGGGCTCCTTGGCTATGGCAATTGCTCCAGTGTTGTCACAAATGATTGTCATTGGACCCGATGCACTAGATATTACGCCTAGATCGGATATGAACTCCTTCATCCAGACTCCTTCATGTGCTGCTTCCGAAGCAGCTATTTATTCCGCTTCACATGTAGATCCCGCCACGACGCTCTGTTTGGAACTGCACCAACTGACAGCTCCACCATTTAATATAAATACGTATCCGGTTTGTGACTTAGAGTCATCAGGATCAGTGTCGAAGCTTCCATCGACGTAACCCTTTACGACGAGCTCTTTGTCACCTCCATAAACGAGAAACATGTCCTTGGTCCTTTTCAGGTACTTCAGGATATTCTTGACCACTGTCCAGTGATCCACTCCTGGATTACTCTGGTACCTCCCTGCCAAACTTATGGCAAGGCACACATCAGGTCTGGTACACAGCATGGCATACATAATAGAACCTATGGCTGAGGCATAGGGAATGACTTTCATTTTCTCTATATCTTCTGCCGTGGTCGGGCATTGAGTCTGACTCAACTTCACACCTTGCAAGACAGGCAAGAACCCTTTCTTTGACTGATCCATTTTGAACTTCTTCAAAACTTTGTCAAGGTATGTGCTTTGTGAAAGTCCTATCAAGCGTCTTGATCTATCCCTATAGATCTTGATGCCCAATATATAAGCAGCTTCACCGAGGTCTTTCATTGAAAAATTCTTATTCAAGTATCACTTTATGCCATCCAGAAATTCTATATCTTTTCCAATCAACAATATGTCATCCACATATAATATTAGAAATGCTACAGAGCTCCCACTCACTTTTTTGTAAATACAGGCTTCACCGTAAGTCTGTACAAAACCATATGCTTTGATCACCTCATCAAAGCATATATTCCAACTCCGAGATGCTTGCACCAGTCCATAGATGGATCGCTGGAGCTTGCACACTTTGTTAGCACCCTTAGGATCGACAAAACCTTCTGGTTGCATCATATACAACTCTTCTTTGAGAAAACCATTAAGGAATGCAGTTTTGACATCCAGTTGCCAGATTTCATAATCATAAAATGCGGCAATTGCTAACATGATTCGGACAGACTTAAGCATCGCTACGGGTGAGAAAGTCTCATCGTAGTCAACCCCTTGAACTTGTCAAAAACCTTTCGCGACAAGTCGAGCTTTGTAGATAGTGATATTACCATCAGCATCTGTCTTCCTCTTAAAAATCCATTTATTCTCAATGGCTTGCCGATCATCGGGCAAGTCCACCAAAGTCCACACTTTGTTCTCATACATGGATCCTATCTCAGATTTCATGGCCTCAAGCCATTTGTCGGAATCTGGGCTTATCATAGCTTCTTCATAGTTCGTAGGTTCGCCGTTGTCTAACAACATAACTTCCAGAACAGGATTACCATACCACTCTGGTGCGGAACGTATTCTGGTCGACCTACGAAGTTCAGTAGTAACTTGATCTGAAGTTTCATGATCTTTATCATTATCTTCCTCTCTTATTGGTGTAGGCATCATGGGAACGGTTTTCTCTGATGAGCTACTTTCCAATTCGAGAGAAGGTACAATTACCTCATCAAGTTCTACTTTCCTCCCACTCACTTCTTTCGAGAGAAACTCCTTCTCTAGAAAGGACCCATTCTTGGCAACAAAGACCTTGCCTTCGGATCTGTGGTAGAAGGTGTACCCAATTGTTTCTTTAGGGTATCCTATGAAGACGCACTTCTCCGCTTTGGGTTCGAGCTTATCAGGTTGAAGCTTTTTCACATAAGCATCGCATCCCCAAACTTTAAGAAATGACAGCTTAGGTTTCTTGCCAAACCATAGTTCATATGGTGTTGTCTCAACGGATTTAGACGGTGCCCTATTTAACGTGAATGCAGCTGTCTCTAATGCATAACCCAAAAACGATAGTGGAAAATCGGTAAGAGACATCATAGAACGCACCATATCATATAAAGTACGGTTACGACGTTCGGACACACCATTACGCTGTGGTGTTCCAGGTGGCGTGAGTTGTGAAACAATTCTACATTTTCTTAAATGAAGGCCAAACTCGTAACTCAAATATTCGCCTCCGCAATCAGATCGTAGAAACTTTATTTTCTTGTTACGATGATTCTCTACTTCACTCTGAAATTCTTTGAACTTTTCAAATGTTTCAGACTTGTGTTTCATCAAGTAGATATACCCATATCTACTCAAATCATCTGTGAAGGTTAGAAAATAACGATACCCGCCGCGTGCTTCAACATTCATCGGACCGCATACATCGGTATGTATTATTTCCACCAAATCAGTAGCTCGCTCCATTGTTCCGGAGAACGGAGTTTTAGTCATCTTGCCCATGAGGCATGGTTCGCAAGTATCAAATGATTCATAATCAAGAGATTCCAAAAGTCCATCCGCATGGAGTTTCTTCAAGCGCTTTACACCAATATGACCTAAACGGCAGTGCCACAAGTATGTTGCACTATCATTATCAACTTTGCATCTTTTGGCATCAATATTATGAATATGTGTATCACTACGATCGAGATTCAACAAGAATAGACCATTCACAAAAGGTGCGTGACCATAAAAGATGTTACTCATATAAATAGAACAACCATTATTCTCTGACTTAAATGAATAACCGTCTCGCAATAAACAAGATCCAGATATAATGTTCATGCTCAACGCTGGCACCAAATAACAATTATTGAGGTCTAAAACTAATCCCGAAGGTAGATGTAGAGGTAGCGTGCCGACGGCGATCACATCAACCTTGGAACCATTCCCGACGCGCATCGTCACCTCGTCCTTAGCCAATCTTCGCTTATTCCGTAGCTCCTGTTTCGAGTTACAAATATGAGCAACCGAACTAGTATCAAATACCCAAGCGCTACTGCGAGCATTAGTGAGGAACACATCAATAACATGTATATCAAATCTACCTTTGCTCACTTTGCCATCCTTCTTATCCGCCAAATACTTGGGGCAGTTCCGCTTCCAGTGACCAGTCCCTTTGCAGTAGAAGCACTCTGTTTCAGGCCTGGGTCCAGCTTTGGGTTTCTTCGTGGGAGCGGCAACTTCCTTGCCGTTCTTCTTGAAGTTCCCCTTCTTTCCCTTGCCCTTTTTCTTGAAACTAGTGGTTTTGTTAACCATCAACACTTGATGCTCCTTCTTGATTTCTACCTCCGCTGATTTCAGCATCGTGAAGAGCTCGGGAATTGTCTTCTCCATCCCTTGCATATTATAGTTCATCACGAAGCCTTTATAGCTTGGTGGCAGTGACTGAAGAATTCTGTCAATAACACTCTCAACCGGAAGATCAATTCCCAGCTGAGTCAAGTGGTTGTGGTACCCAGACATTCTGAGTATGTGTTCATTGACAGAACAGTTCTCCTCCATCTTACAGCTAAAGAACTTGTTGGAGACTTCATATCTCTCAACCCGGGCATTAGCTTGAAATATCAATTTCAGCTCTTGGAACATCTCATATGCTCCGTGGCGTTCAAAACGCTTTTGCAGTCCCGGTTCTAAGCCGTAGAGCATGGCACACTGAACTATCGAGTAGTCATCAGATCGAGCCTGCCAGGCGTTCACAACATCTGCAGCAGCTCCTGTAGCAGGTCCATCACCTAGCGGTGCATCAAGGACATAATTCTTCTGTGCAGCATTGAGGATAATCCTCAAGTTACGGACCCAGTCCGTGTAGTTGCTACCATCATCTTTCAACTTAGCTTTCTCTAGGAACGCATTAAAATTCAACGGAACAGTAGCACGGGCCATTTATCTACAACATAGATATGCAAAGAAACTATCAAGACTAAGTTCATGATAAATTAAGTTCAATTAATCAAATTACTAATGAACTCCCACTTAAATTAACATCCCTCAAGTTAACTAAGTGATACATGATCCAAATCAACTAGCCCATGTCCGATCATCACGTGAGATGGGATAGTCATCAATGGTGAACATCTCCATGTTGATCATATCTACTATATGACTCATGTTCGACCTTTCGGTCTCCAGTGTTCCGAGACCATGTCTGTACATGCTAGGCTCGTCAAGTTTAACCCAAGTATTCTGCTTGTGTAAAACTGGCTTACACCCGTTGTATGTGAACGTAGAATCTATCACACCCGATCATCACGAGGTGCTTTGAAACGACGAACTTTAGCAACGGTGCATACTCGGGGAGAACACTTTTATCTTGAAATTTAGTGAAGGGATCATCTTATAATGCTACCGTCGTTCTAAGCAAAATAAGATGCATAAAGGATAAACATCACATGCAATCAAAATATGTGACATGATATGGCCATCATCTTGTGCTTTTGATCCATCTCCAAAGCATCGTCATGATCTCCATCGTCACCGGCTCGACACCTTGATCTCCATCGTTGCGTCGTGGTCGTCTCGCCAACTATTGCTTCTACAACTATTGCTAACGCATAGCGATAAAGTAAAGCAATTACATGGCGCTTGCATTTCATACAATAAAGAGACAACCATAAGGCTCCTGCCGGTTGCCGATAAATTACAAAACATGATCATCTCATACAATAACATATATCACATCATGTCTTGACCATATCACATCACAGCATACCCTGCAAAAACAAGTTAGACGTCCTCTACTTTGTTGTTGCAAATTTTACGTGGCTGCTACGGGCTTCTAGCAAGAACCGTTCTTACCTACGGCACAAAACCACAACGGTGATTTATCAAGTTTGCTGTTTTAACCTTCAACAAGGACCGGCCGCAGTCAAATTCGATTCAACTAAAGTAGGAGAAACAGACACCCGCCAGCCACCTTTATGCAAAACAAGTTGCATGTCTGTCGGTGGAACCGGTCTCATGTACGTGGACATGTAAGGTTGGTCCGGGCCGCTTCATCTTACAATACCGCCGAATCAAAATAAGACGTTGGTGGTAAGCAGTATGACGATCACCGCCCACAACTCTTTGTGTTCTACTCGTGCATATCATCTACGCATAGACCTGGCTCATGATGCCACTGTTAGGGAACTTTGCATGGAAAACAAAAAAAATTCTACGCACACGCAAGATCTATCCATGGAGATGCATAGCTACGAGAGGGGGAGTGTGTCTACGTACCCTCGTAGACCGTAAGCGGAAGCATTAGAACAAAGCGGTTGATGTCGTCGAACAACTTCACGATCCAACCGACCGAGCACCGAACGTACGGCACCTCCGCGTTCAGCACACGCTCAGCTCGGTGACGTCCTCGAATTCTTGATCCAGCAAGACGGCGAGGTAGTGGATGAGTTCCGGCAGCATGACGGCGTGGTGACGGTGATGGTGATGTTATCTCCGCAGGGCTTCGCCCAAGCACTGCGAAAATATGACCGAGGGACGGAACTGTGGAGGGGGGCGCCGCACACGGCTAAGACAATGTTGTGTCCTTTGGGGCGCCCCCTCTTTTCTATTTATATATGTGTAGGGGCTTGGAGTAGAAGGAATAGTGCCACGTGAACAGTAACCGTGAATAGTACACACGTGGACTTGGACTCCAAAGTCCAATCCTATTCCTACTAGGACTCTCCCTTCTTTCCTTCCCTAGCTGCGTGGGCTTTTGAGGACTTGGTACGCCTGGCCCAATAAGGTCAGGGCGCCTCCCCTTAGCCCATGCCAGCCCTTGGGACGTGGTGGACCCACTTGTGGACTTCCGGACTCCTCCGGAATCCTCCGGAACCTTCTAGAAGCTTCCCGGTACAGTACCGAAAAAACTGCACCTTTTTTCGGAACCCAAAATATGACTTCCCATATATAAATCTTTACCTCTCGACCATTCCGAGAATCCTCGTGACGTCCGGGATCTCATCCGGGACTCCGAACAATATTCGGTTACCAATTCACATAACTCATATAACATTATATCGTCAACGAACGTTAAGCGTGCGGACCCTACGGGTTCGGGAATGATGTAGACATGACTGAGACGCCTCTCTGGTCAATAACCAATAGTGGAACCTGGATGCTCATATTGGTTCCTATATAGTCCACGAAGATCTTATCGGTCGAACCGCAATGACAACATACGTAACTCCTTAGTCACTTTGCTTGCAAGCTTCTTATGATGTGCATTACCGAGAGGGCCCAGAGATACCTCTCCGAAGCACGGAGTGACAAATCCCAGTCTCGATCCATGCCAACTCAACGGACACCTTCGGAGATACCTGTAGAGCATCTTTATGATCACCCAGTTACGTTGTGACATTTGATAGCACACAAGGTATTCCTCCGGTATCCGGGAGTTGCATGATATCATGGTCTGAGGAACATGTATTTGACATTCAAGAAAGTAGTAGCAATAAACAGAACGATCATATGCTATGCTAACGGATGGGTCTTGTCCATCACATCATTCTCCTAATGATGTGATCCCGTTATCAAATGACAACTCATGTCTATGGATAGGAAACCTTAACCATCTTTGATCAACGAGCTAGTCTAGTAGAGGCTCACTAGGGACACGGTATTTGTTTATGTATTCACACATGTATCTAAGTTTACGGTCAATACAATTCTAGCATGAATAATAAACCTTTATCATGAACAAGGAAATATAGAATAATAACAACTTTATTATTGCCTCTAGGGCATATTTCCATCACCTAGAACAACGGCTGCCGCCGGTACGCTCCCCATGCTGTGCACACCAACCATAAACCGCGTGGCCGTCACCAGGACCCTCATAGACGGCGGGGCCGGCCTCAACGTCCTCTCCGTGGAGACCTTCAACGCGCTACAGGTGCCCCAGGGCCAGCTCGCCCCCTCAAGGCCTTTCTCTGGGGTATCCGGGGGCTCCGTTGCCCCCTTGGGGCGGGTGCTCCTCCCCGTCACCTTCGGCACCCGCTCCAACTACCGCACCGAGCAGATCGACTTCGACGTTGCCCACATCCACCTCCCTTACAACGCAATACTTGGCTACCCCGCCCTTGTCCAGTTCATGGCGGCAACGCACCCGGGCTACAACGTCATCAAGATGCCCGGGAGCGGCGACATCCTCTCCGTCGCCGGAGACGCCAAGGACGCAGCCCACGCGCTCAAGCTTGCCTACAAAGCCGCGGCCACGGCGCGCCCCAATGCTGGGGACGCTGCGCAGTGCGCGGAGGGCACCGGGGGCATCATCGACGTCGCGCCGGTGAAGAAGAAGCAGCTGTTCTCTCAGAACCGGGCTGAGACGAAGCAGGTGCCCGTAGGCGACGACTGGACACATGAGTTCAGGGTCTACTTGCTTCACGGCACGCTACCGGAAAAGGAGGAAGACGCGGAGCGTGTGGTACGACAGGCCACGGCTTATTGTCTGCGAGACGGCGAGCTGTACCTCAGGCGCCCGAACGACGTCGCGTTGTGGTGCGTATCCCGAGAACAGGGGTGCGAGCTACTGGTTGACATCCATCGAGGAGACTGCGAACACCACTCCTCGTCACGCACCCTTGTAGGGAAGGCGTTCCGGACCGGCTTCTACTGGCCCACGACACTCAATGATGCCACCGAGCTGGTCCGGTCCTGTGAGGCCTGCCAGTTTCATGCCAAACAGATTCATCAGCCCGCGTAGGGCCTCCAGACCATCCCGCTCTCCTGGCCCTTCGCGGTCTGGGGGCTAGATATACTGGGGCCCTTTCCACGAGCAGCAGGCGGGTACCGCTACCTCTACGTCGCCATCGACAAGTTCACCAAGTGGGCGGAGGTGGAGCCCGTCCACACCATTCCCGTCGGATCGGCCGTCAAGTTCATCAAGGGCATCGTGAGCCGCTTCGGCATCCCCAACCGCATCATCACCGATAACGGTTCGCAGTTCACAAGTAACCTCTTCAGGACCTATTGCGCTAACCTTGGAACGTAGATATGCTACGCCTCAGTGGCACACCCGCGGAGCAACGGTCAGGCAGAGCGCACCAACGCGGAAGTCCTACGGGGCCTCAAGGCGAGGAGCTTCAAGAAGAAGCTCGAGGCCTGCGGCAGTGGTTGGGTCGATGAGCTTCGGTCCGTGTTGTGGTCTATCCGCACCACTGCGACTAAGCCCACCGGCGAGACCCCGTTCTTCCTCGTCTACGAAGCCGAAGCCGTCCTCCCACACGAAGTCAAGCACCGGTCCCCGCGGGTTTTGGCATTTGACGAGGAGCGCCAGGATGCCTCGCGGGGGACGGACCTCGTGCTCGGGGAGGAGGCCCGTCACCAGGCCTCGCTATGAGCTGCGAGGTACCAGCAGGCATTGCGGCGTTACCATTGCCGTAACATCCTCTCCAGGACCCTCAAAGTCGGAGACCTCGTCCTGAGGCGGGTCCTTTCCAGGGAAGGCTGGCACAAGCTCTCGCCCATGTGGGAAGGCCCGTTCAAAGTCGCCCGCGTCTCCAGACCTGGCGCCGTGCGTCTGGAGACTCAGGACGGAGTCCCCATCCAAAACGCCTGGAACATCCAGCACCTCCACAAGTTCTACCCGTGACACTCTCACGTAATAATGAGTGGGCTGTATACGCCTGGAGCCCCCTGAGGACGCGGAGGGGTTCCCACCCACGCCCAAGTGGAAGCCCCATGCTCCACGCTGGCGGACAACACTGTCCTCCAATGACTATGCCCATGCAACATGGATGCCCTATGTTCCACGCTGGGGGAAGACGAAGACTAGCCTAGGTGCCAGACGCGGCTGTTCTTTGCTTTTCTTGTGTTCGAATTTGCCGTTTTCATGGAACAAAATCCGAAGTTTTTATCGATTCTATTTAAAGGAAAAGGGACGGGAATTTTTTCTTCTTGCACTCCTCTCTCTTGGCATTTCTTCCTCTGAGATACCACCAGCCAGCCTCTCCCTTCCGCGACCCGCGAGCGGGGGCTACTGGCACGGTGCACACACCTCGCCAAGGCCTTGGCGTCCTGGTCCTCGCGTGGTGCTCTCGGGCGAGCTAGCAGGCGCGCGATGCCTCACCCTCGCTCGGGGGCTCCGCCGCGGCCCGGTGCGCTGTCTTAAAAACCCCTGGAGGCTCACGCTCCCTGGGACAAGGAGAAAAGGATTAGTTGCCGCTTGAACGTCAAGGGAGGCTCTTGTGCATCGTGCCCCAGGAGCCTCACCGATCGCGTGGCTCCTCGCTCGCTCTTTGGTCTCGTCCTGGTGATCCGGACGCCCCAATGGCGGTCGAGGCCTCACCCCTTTGGTCTCGTCCTGGTGATCCGGACGCCCCAACGGTGGATGAGGCATGCACGGGATCGGGCCCCGCCGACGTAGAGCGGCGCTTGAGCGTCAAAGGGGGCTCCTGAGCATCGCGCCTCAGGAGCCTCACTGGTCGCGTGGCTCCTCGTTCACCCCTTGGTCTCGTCCTGGTGATCTGGATGCCCCAATGGCGGTCGAGGCCCCACCCCTTTGGTCTCGTCCTGGTGATCCGGACGCCCCAACGGTGGCGGGGCATGCACGAGATCGGGCCCTGCAGACGCAGAGTGCCGAAAGGGGCCCTCCCAAACTGCCAAACCTCACGATGAAGGAGGAACCTCCCCAAGCTCTCCAAGTGCCACTAGCTCACCACGCACCACTGCCAGACCTCACGACGCGGAAACCCGCCGCAGACGCATCAAGCTAAGTACTCTAGCCACGATCAAGGGGAAGTCTCGGTTAACAGTAACGCAGTGACCATAATACGTAATGAAAGCGCTAATAAAAGGGCGCAAGCGCCAAAGTTCATTACACACTCGGAAGGGCCCCCCATGGTTTTTGGTTACAGGCAAAGAAGAGAAGGTGAAGGAGCCCCCCCGGGGGGGCTACCGCTCCTGAGGCCCCGGCCTCGGCACACCGGCACTCAATCGGAGTCCTCCTCCTCCTTGATGGCGCCGCGGTGGCACGACGGCGTGGCCGCTTTCTGGGCGGGGGAGCGGCGACGTCGCGGCTGGCTTCCTCCCGAAATTCGGGTGCGCCGGGGTGGCGGGGCGTCGTAGCTGTCGTCGCTCGGGCTCTCCTCGGAGGAGGTATCGCTGCTGCTGGAAGCACGGCGGCCGTCGCTAAGGGCAAGCTCACCTCCAAGATCGCCGCTGCCGCCGCCCTCCGGGCAGCACCCCAAGCGCCTGCCGTCGTCCCCGAAGATCTTGACGAAAAGCGTTGCGGCGCTGCCGTATTTGAAGTGGAACGTGGGCCTCCCCTCCAGGCCGTGGGCGCAGGTGAAAGTCTGCCACCCGCGGCTCAAAAAGGCGTTGCCTGCGGGACTGACCTCAACCTCCACCCACAACGCACCGCTGCAACAACCGTCGTCCTGCAGCCACAGACCTACAGGCGTGTCGACCGGCAAAACCTCCGTTCAGAAGCGCGGGAGCTGCAGCCAAGTACTCGCCGGCCTCTCCATCGGCACCAGGAAATCCGGGCCTGCGTCGGCCGTGCAGGCTTGCGGACGTGGTGGCCGAGCACCGGCTGCAGGTCTCCCTCCCCGTCCACGGCCGCCACGCCCGCCGCCTCCGGCTGCCCCAGCGGAGGCGCCGGGCCCCGCAGAGGGGCGCCCACATCCACGGGGCGCCGCCGGGGACGTCCCAGTATACTTACGAGGGCGACCCCTGCTCCTGTTGGGAGGATGTTGGTCCGGCGCCCCCTGGCAGGCCTTTCACTTCTTGGCGGCGGAGAACCTCCTCACATGCGTCATGATGGGAGAGATGAAGGCCGAAGGCGAGGGAGCAGGAGTAGGAATGGGCTGGGAGCTCAGCTTCCCCCGCCCATTTATAGCTGGATGGAGACCAACCGGCGTCTACCCGATCCCGGGTAATGATGACCCCGCACCGTACATCGGTTGAAGGTAGGATGGAGCGGTTGCCGAGACATCGTGGGGAGTGGAGGCACCATGCACTTCTCGGGCGACGCATGCCAGACTCGGTCGGCGTATCACACTGCTCCACATCGCATCACCTGCTTCCCTCGGGTCACATCCGCGTGGCTCGAAGAAGGGGGAGGGCACGAAGAGACGGCCGCATTCAAGGAAGAGCAATGATGACCAGGGAGGCGCGCAGGCTTCGCGTCAGCTCGACTCAGGGCGGTTGCCGACGTCTTCGGGGAGCCGAGACGCCCACGTCTCGTTGTGCGCAACGCGTCGAGCTGGGCCCGCATGCGGTTGGGGCCCGCAGCGCTTTGGGTCACCTTCTATGGCTTCACCCGGAAGCCAAGCCGAGTGTGCCTTGGGCCCGGGGGCTACTGTCGGCGTCCTGGGAATGGGGGTACCCAGACTTGCCTGCCTGCGGCCCAGGGCGTGGCCCACCTCGACGACCAAGTACGGCCCGGCGCGGCCTCACTCAGCACAAGGCCCTCGCGAGACCCCAAGCCCGCGAGGGAAACAGCGCCAAGACCCGCGGGGGAGTAGGCCTCCCGAGGCCTCCTCCCGAGCGGCGGAGATCTCTGTGTAGTGTTCGGCCTCGGGAGGCCAAGGGTGACGCCAGCCAGGCCAGGCGGGCGCCAGCGCGCCAGAGGTGACGGTTTCCCCTTTGGTGCAAAGGGGGCAAGGACGGGGGCAGGTTCCCAAAGCGCCCCCCAAAGGTTTCCCTTCCGGTGCAACAAGACCAAGACCCCGAGCCCCGCAGGACGGACGTCATCGCCGAGCACACCTCTGCATCACCACCGGCTACTTTGCAGGCGAAGACCACCTTTCATCAGGATAGGGCGTACCTCCTGTCCCCCTTCAAATTTGGCCGTTGTGGGATCCCTTCCCGCCATTGCGACCAGGGAAGAGGACCCGGGCCGCTATAAATAGAGGCTAGGCTGCTCGGTAGAGGGGGGGATCAGACACCACCGAAAACACACTCGCGAGGCGACTCACCACTGTACTAGTTCATCCACAAACCTCCTCGTGAGGCAATCCACCAAAAGCAGGAGTAGGGTTTTATGCTTCGCAGCGGCCCGAACCTGGGTAAACTCTCGTGTGTTATCTTCTCCCTTGCCATCGAGCGGGGTCATTGTGTTGTGAGCTTGGAGGGGGTGAAGCTGTTGGAGATCTTCGCACACGCCCCTGGGTTCGAACTTCTTAGGGTTTTGCGGAGCCTGAAATCCGACAGAAAGAAAAGCTGAAAAGAAGTAGGAAATATTTTTGGGTTTTCTCAAAGCTTTTCAAACACGCAAGAAGAAAGCGAGAAGATAAATCTAGCACGGATAATACAATGAAAAAGTATGAACACCAACAACTGGAATGAAGTGTGTGAACATGAATGTAAAGTCGATGGAAATACGTACCCCCCAAACTTAGGCTTTTGGCCTAGCTTGGTAATCACCATCCGTAGTAACCGTCCGGTCCTAAGTAGAAGTGAGGTGGAGGCGGCACCTGAGCATCCCACTCCTAGGGCTCCTCCTCAGCAGCTGCTAGGTTGTTCCGGTAGGCTGTAATGTCCTCTTTTCATGATCCTGTATCCGTTCCTGGCAATAGAATCAAACAGAGCAAGTGCAGGCAACGGGATAACATCACGGGTTCGTGAGGAAGAACACGGGAATGAGAGCTATGGTGAATTTTTTTGGAGGTAGAGGATGACATGGGCTAAAGGGATAAGTGAGGGGGCCCACGTGGGGGCCACAACCCACCAGGGCGCGCCTTTGTGTCTTGTGGGCACCAGGTGCACCCCCTCTGATGTTATTTGCACCAGAAATATTCAGAAAAAAATCGTATCAAATTTTTAGAACATTTTGAGGACTTTTATTTTTGGGTGTTTTTTTGTTGCACGGTGAAAACAGAAAACAGAATAAACATGGCATTTTATTTTATTTCACTAAGAAAAATAGAAAACAAAAAGTGGGGGCAGAAGGTTGTGCCTACTAGATTCATCAACTTCATACCTCTAAAAATTGATCCATTAATAAGGTTGATCAAGTCTTATTAACAACCACTTCCGATTAGCATGAAACCGAAGAACTTTCGTAAAAAACTAAGTTACCTCAATGGGGATATGCATATCCCCAACAATAAGTATATCATATTTCTTTTTGGTAGTAAGTAGAGGTAATTGAAAACTTCCAGTAGTGATTGTTAGAGATTCTTCAATAACATATATACCATTCACTTGGAGTTGTTTCTTTGGAAAGTGCACCGTATGCTCGTTACCATTGATATGAAAAGTGACTTTGCTTTTATTGCAATCAATAACAGCCCCTGCAGTATTCAAAAAATGTCTACCAAGGGTAATCGACATGTTGTCGTCCTCGGGCATCTCAAGAATAACAAAGATCTCAAGATAGTAACATTTGCAACAACAACGGGCACATCCTCACAAATACCGATAGGTATGGCAGTTGATTTGTCAGCCATTTGCAATGATATTTCAGTAGGTGTGAGTTTATTCAAATCAAGTCTTTTATATAAGAAGAAAGACATACCACTAACACCAGCTCCTAAATCACAGAAAGCAGTTTTGACATAATTTCTTTTAATGGAGCAAGGTATAGTTGGTATTCCAGGGTCTCCAAGTTTTTTAGGTACTCCATCCTTAAAACAATAATTAGCAATCATGGTGGAGATTTCAGCTTCAGGTATCTTTCTTTTCTTAGTGAGGATGTCTTTCATGTATTTTGCATAAGGGGCCATCTTTAAGATATCAATTAAGCGGGTACGCAAAAACACTGGCCTAATCATTTCAGCAAAGCGTTCAAATTCTTCATCATCCTTTTTCTTAGATGATTTAGGTGGAAAGGGCATGGGTTTCTGAACCCATGGCTCTCTTTCTTTACCATGTTTTCTGGCCACAAAGTCTCTTTTATCATATCATTTCTTTTTTAGCTTGTGGGTTATCAAGATCAACAGCAGGCTCTATTTCAACATCATTATCTTGTTCTTTACCATTGTTCGGTTGAGCATCCTCATGAACATCATCATTATCATTTTCATTATCACTAGGTGAATGTTCATTACCAGATTGAGTTTCAGCATCGGAAATAGAGACATCATTATTATTAGGAGGTTTTCGTATCTCAGGTCCACTAGAGGTATGCAAAGTCCTATCATTTTTCTTTTTCTATTTCTTTTTAGAAGGACTAGGTGCATCAATGTTAATTCTCTGAGAGTCTTGTTCAATTCTTTTAGGATGACCTTCAAGATAAAGAGGTTCTTGGGTCATTCTACCTCCTCTAGTTACTACTCTAGCAGCCAAATCATTCATATTATTATTCACTTCATCAAGCAATTCTGTTTGAGATTTAGCAACTTGTTCTAACTGAGTTTGAACCATAGAGGCATGCTTTCCTACACCACTAACATCATTACTGATTCTAAATAGCAAGTCACTCAAGAGGGCAATCATATCAGAATTATATTTCAATTGTTTTAGAACATGTGCATTGAAATGATCTTGCTTCATAATGTAGTTATCAAACTCATATAAGCATTGACTAGGATGTTTATTGTAAGGGATATCACTTTCATCAAACTTTAATAAAGAATTTACCTCTACCACCTGTGGAGGTGGTGGTGTGTCAAGGCCATGTATTTCTTCAATAGGTGGTAAATTCTTAACATCCTCAGCTTTAATACCTTTTTCCTTCATAGATTTCTTTGCCTCTTCATATCTTTAGGACTGAGAAATAAGATACCCCTCTTCTTCGGAGTGGGTTTAAGTGGTGGTTCAGAAAGAGTCCAATCATCATAATTCTTCAATATGTTATTCAATAATTCCTCAGCTTGTTCAACAGTTTGTTCCCTGAAAACACAACCAGCACAACTATCTAGGATGTCCCTAGAAGCATCAGTTAGTCCATTATAGAAGATATCAAGTATTTCGTTTTTCTTAAGAGGGTGATCAGGCAAAGCATTAAGCAATTGGAGAAGCCTCCCCCAACCTTGTGGGAGACTCTCTTCTTCAATTTGCACAAAGTTAAATATTTCCTGTAAGGCAGCTTGTTTCTTGTGAGCAGGAAAATATTTTTTAGAGAAGTAGTAAATCATATCCTGGGGCCTACGCACACAACTAGGAGCAAGAGTATTATACCATGTCTTAGCATCACCCTTTAATGACAATGGAAATAATTTGAGGATATAGTAGTAGCGAATCTTCTCATCATGAGCAAAGAGGGTGGCTATATCATTCAGCTTAGTAAGATGTGCCACTACAGTTTCAGTATCATAGCCATGGAAAGGATCAGATTCAACCATAGTAATTAACTCTGGGTCGATAGAGAAATCATAATCCTTATCGGTAACAAAGATAGGTGAAGTAGCAAACTTAGGATCACATTTCAAACTAGCATTCAAAGTCTTTTCCTTATACTTGCGTAGTAATTTTTTAAGACCGTTTCTATCCTTACAAGAAAGGATTTCCCTAGTCGTCTCCTCATCCATAACATAACCTTCAGGTATCTTAGGCATTTCAAATCTAGGAGAGCCAGGTTTAATAGGTGTTTCATAATCATCAGTTTCAAGAGCTTCATCAGTTTCAGCAATTTCATCAGTTTCAATAATTTCATTCTCTTTAGCTCTAGCAATTTGTTCATCAAGAAATTCACCTAGTGGCACATTATCATCAAGCATGGTACTAGAATCATCATAAGCATCATTCATAGCAAAAGTATCATCATCAATAACTTGCGACATATCAGGATTAATAGCATGTGGTGGTGTAGCAAGCTTACTCATAACCGAAGGTGAATCAAGTGCGGAGCTAGATGGCAATTCCTTACCTCCCCTCGTCTTAGAGGGAAAAATCTTGGTTTTTGGATCCTTCAGATTCTTCATAGTGATCAATTGATATAAATCCCAAGTGACTCAACAAATATAGCTATGCTCCTCGGCAACGGCGTCAGAAAAAGGTCTTGATAACCCACAAGTGTAGGGGATCGCAACAGTTTTCAAGGGTAGAGTATTCAACCCAAATTTATAGATTCGACACAAGGGGAGCCAAAGAATATTTGCGAGTATTAGTAGCTGAGTTGTCAATTCAACCACACCTGGAGATTAAATATCTGCAACAGAGTGATCAGTAGCACAGTAGTATGATAGTTTTGATAGCAATGGTAGCAGTAACGGTAACAGTAGCCGTGACAGCAATGGTTTTGTAGCAAGTGTAACAGTAGCAGTAGCAATAGTAACTTAGTAAGAACAATATGTGGAAAACTCGTAGGCACTAGATCGGTGAACTCGTTGGATGATATTCATCATATAACAGTCATAACCTAGGGCGATACAGAACTAGCTCCAGTTCATAAATGTAATGTAGGCATGTATTCCGTAAATAGTCATACGTGCTTATGGAAAAGAACTTGCATGACATCTTTTGTCCTACCCTCCCGTGGCAGCGGGGTCCATAAGGAAACTAAGGGATATTAAGGCCTCCTTTTAATAGAGAAACGGAACAAAACATTAACACGTGGTGAATACATGAACTCCTCAAACTACGGTCATCACCGGAAAGTATCCCGACTATTGTCACTCCGGGGTTTACGGATCATAACACGTAATAGGTGTGTATGACTAGCAAGATCGGATCAAGAACATAGATATAATGGTGATAATATAAACGGTTCAGATCTGAAATCATGGCACTCGGGCCCTAGTGACAAGTATTAAGCAAGGCAAAGTCATAGCAACATCAATCTCAGAACATAGTGGATACTAGGGATCAAGCCCTAACAAAACTAACTCGATTACATGATGAATCTCATCCAACTCCTCACCGACCAGCAAGCCTACGAAGGAATTACTCACTCCCGGTGGGGAGCATCATGGAATTGGCGATGGAGAACGGTTGATGATGACGAAGACCGAAGATTCCCCTCTCCGGAGCCCCAAACGGGCTCCAGATTTGGCCTCCCGATGAAGAACAGGAGGTGGCGGCGGCTCCGTATCTTAAAATGCGATGAAACTTTCTCTCTAATTTTTTTCTCCAAAAATAGGATTTTATAGCGTCGGAATTAGGGTCAGTTGGGCCCCGAGGTGGGCACAACCCACCAGGGCGCGCCTGGGGGCACTGGCGCGCCCTGGTGTATCGTGCCTAGCCAGCGCTCCCCCCGGTGGTTTTTGGCTCTAGTATTTTTTATTTATTGTAAAATAAATCTCCAAAAAGTTTCGTCCAGTTCCGAGAACTTTTATTTCTGCACAAAAACAACACCATGGTAGTTCTGCTGAAAACAACGTCAGTCCGGGTTAGTTTCATTCAAATCATGCAAATTAGAGTCCAAAACAAGGGCAAAAGTGTGAGAAAAATTAGATACGACGGAGACGTATTAAGGAGCATGTCCTGAATTTGAAGGGATCAGTCAAGGGAGATTGAGTGTAGAATCAGAAGAGGGCATGGCGGCACTAGCAGCTGGTGGACGACTACTTCTTCCCTGATGGCATATTCAATAACAATTTTGATTTGCACTTTTGGATGCGTAGGAATTTTTGATAAACTCTGCGATGGTGTTAGGGCCTATGATGACTAATACATCTTACACAAGGATGGCATTAGAAGAATTGGCTTCTCTAGTTATCAGAAGTTCACGACAACATTGAGGATGCTTGCTTATGGCATGGACAAAGATTCATGGGAGGAGCACATCCGGATGTGTGAAAGCACATGCGCACTTGCCATGGCGAGGCTTGCTACTGCGGTTGTTGATAACCCACAAGTATAGGGGGTCGTAACAGTCTTCGAGGGAAGTATTTTACCCAAATTTGATGATTAGACACAAGGCGACCCAAAGAATATTTATTGGTCTTGGCAGTTGAGTTGTCAGTTCAACCACACCCAGGATATCTTTCTGTAGCAAAAGTTTTACTAGCACAGCAAAATAGTAACAGTAATGGTAACGGTAACAACAACAGTTTTGTAGTGCTTGTAACAGCAGCAGAAGCAATAGTAACTTAGCAAGATTCAATATGTAAAATCAGGCCATGAATCGGTGATGGATAATGATTTTGATGACATCAATCATGTAACAATTATACACTAAAGCGACACATAACTAGCTCTAATTCATCAATATAATGTAGGCATGCATTCCATATATAGTCATACGTGCTTGCAATAAGAACTTGCTTGACATCTTTTGTCCTACCCTCCCGTGGCAGCGGGGTCCATAAGGAAATCAAAGGGATATTAAGGCCTCCTTTCAATAGAGAACCGGAACAAAGCATTAACACATGGTGAATACATGAACTCCTCAAACTACGACAATCACCAGAAAGAATCCTAGTTATTGGCACCTTGGGGTATGTGGATCATGACACGTAATAGCTGCATACAATTTGCAAGATAGGTTCTAAAACACTCTCATATTCATGAAAACATAATAGGTTCAGATCTGAAATCATGGCATTCGGGCCCTAGTGACAAGCATTAAGCATAGCAAAGTCATAGCAACATCAATCTCAGAACATAGTAGATACTAGGGATCAAGCCCTATCGAAATAACTCAATTACATGATCAATCTCATCAAATCTCATCACCGTACAGCAAGCCTACAAAGGAATTACTCACTCCCAGCGGTGAGCATCATGGTGGTGTTGATGAAGAAGGGATGGTGATGACGACAACGACGAATCCCCCTCCAGAGCCCAAAACGGACTCCAGATCAGCCCTCCCGAGGAAGAACAGGAGGTGGCGGCGGCCCCGTCTCGTAAAACGCGATGAAAACTTCTCTCTTATTTTTTCTTGGGAATTAAGAATGTATAGGACTGGAATTAGGGTCTGCGGAGCCACCACGTGGCCCCAAGCCAATAGGGCGCACCTCGGGGTGGTGGCCCAGCCCTGTTGGCTTGGAACCAACAAGTGGCCCCCCTCCAGTAGGTCTTCACTCCAATATTTTTTATATATTCCAGAAAAAATCACCAAAAAGTTTCGTCCAATTCCGAGAACTTTTATTTGTGCACAAAAACAACACCATGGGTAGTTCTGCTGAAAACAACTTCAGTCCGGGTTAGTTTCATTCAAATCATGCAAATTAGAGTCCAAAAGAAGAGCAAAAGTGTTTGAAAAAGTAGATACTTTTGAGACGTATCAACTCCCCAAGCTTAACTCATTGCTAGTCCTCAAGCAATTTAGTTGAAAAAATGAAAGTGATAAAGAAAGTTTTACAAACTCTTTTGTTCTCATTGCCATATATATGCGTAGCTAGTGTTCAACTTTTCAGCATAAATCATAAATAACCACATCGATGATAACACTTAGCTATTATATTCACTCATGGCAATACCATAACCAACTAGCGAGCAATAATAAAATATCTCACATGCTAACAATTTGTCAAAATAATCATGATATAATTTGATGATATGGTATCTCACTAGCCCTTTCTCAGACCGCAAAACATAAATGCAGGGCACCTTTGAGGTCCAAGCAGCGACTAAACATTGTAATTCAGGGTAGAAGAGATCCAGTCGTGCTCACATCCAACATTAACTAGACTCAATGCATAAAAATGACAATAGTGCTCTCAGGTCTGGTGCTTTAGGTAAGAAGATGATGACTCAAATGAAAGAAAATAACACGAAAGTAAATAACATAAAGGTAAATAGAAAGGCCCTTCACGGAAGGAAGTATTGATTTGCAGAGGTGCCAGGTCTCAAGGTTTAAAACTGAGATGAAGTTGTAATTTTTGGTGGTGTGCTTTTCCAGTCAACGTCACGACTGAGTTTTCAATATCTTCCATGCTAAACACATTATTGGCGGTTCCCAAGCGGAATTGTAAAGTTTACTCACATCCACCATACATACACAAGCCATGGCTGACCGAATCCACGGGTGCCCTCCAACATATCAACTGTCCCAGGAGTTTTGTTTAATTTATATTTGATTATGCAGGACTAGGCATCCTTTTTACCAGCCTCTCTCGTGCAATGACAGGCGAATAAATGCCCATCTTGAGAATAACCCGCTTAGCGTGGAAGATACTATCTGCCCCGTCGCTCCATGAGCGGTACGAGCACAAAAAATGGATGTTTATTTGAATATTTAGTGGTGGCACATGCAAATTTACTTGGAACCGCAGGGTAATATTCCCGCTTAGTATAGGCGAAGGCTAGCAATAGATTGAGAAGCGACCAGCTAGAGAGCGAAAACGGTCATAGCTATGCACTACGAATAGTTAACATTGAATAGTAGCATGAGTAGGATATGAACACTCTGAACATAAATATTATGAAGGCTACATTGGATTTGAATCAACTACATGTTTGCACATGTGCCAAGTCAAGCCGCTCGAATTACTCAGAGAAGGATACCATACTATCATACCACATCACAACCATTTTAATGCATGTTGATATATAAGATATATCATTATTCACTCATAGATATTTAAGCATGGCATGAGCAACTATAATCTATAATTGTCATCATAAACATGTTTACTCATAATATGCCAAATCAAGATCGAACGAGCTAAACACATTTAAAAAAATAGGAAACAAGAAGAGTTCATACCAGCTTCCTTTATCACGATCACTCCATAAAATATAGTCATTAATGCTTTTCACTTGCATGACCGAATGATGTGAAAATGATAATAGTGCAAGTGTGCCGTGGACTAAGCTAGAATCTGCGAAACAGTTTATATAAAGGAGAAGACAAGGTAATATTGACTCTTTGTTAGGTAATCAATAATGCATACGAGAGCCACTCAACATTTTCATCGTGGGCTTCTCCTTTTAACGATCCAAAAAGAAGAAGAGAAATTTAGAGAAACACACTGAAATATTTTTGGAGTTTTTAGTTTTTCTGAGGAAAGCAAATAAACGAAGGAAAATGAAAAGCTAGAAAAACTATTTACATGAAAAAGCTCAAAACAAGCAAAATAAATCTTTTTGGGTTTTCTTTTAGTACTGCAATTTAATTAAAAATAAAGAAAAGCCGAAAAGAAGCGAGAAATATTTTTGGGTTTTCAAAAAATTTCAAACACACAAGAAGAAAGCGGAAGAATAAAACTAGCATGGATATACAATGAAAGAGTATGAACACCTAAAGTCGATACGAAATGTGTGAATATGAATGTAATGTCGGTGAGAAATACATACTCCCCCAAGCTTAGCCTTTTGGCCTAGCTTGGTGATCACCATCCGAAGTAGCCATCGGGTCCAGGAGGAATGTAGTTAGGCTGAGGCACTTGAGCGTCCCAAGCTTGGGCCAGGGCATCCGCCTGAGCTAGCTCATTCTGGTAAGCAATTATATCTGATGGCATGACAACATATCTATGCCTGGCATGATAGTTAAACATAGAGGGTGCAGGCAATTCAATAACATCATGAGTCCTCTCGCCATATACCACATTTTACGGAATGCCATGCGAGGCTCAGGTTCATCGATAAAGTGGTGTTCTATCATAGACTGGTGATCAAGATAGACCTTAGGTAATCAGTAATCAGTGGGGCATATATTAATATTATAGTGTGTTGCTAAGTGATACGTCTCCAACGTATCTATAATTTTTGCTTGTTCCATGCTGTTATATTATCATTCTTGGATGTTTTACAATCATTTTATTACAACTTTATATCATTTTTTGGGACTAACCTATTGACATAGTGCGAATGTGCCAGTTGCTATTTTTTCTTGTTTTTTACTTCGCAGAAAATCAATACCAAATGGAGACAAAACAATGCGGGGATTTTTGTGGACTTTTTACGGACCAGAAGAAAGAAGATGGGCCAAAGAACACCAGAAGAGGGGGCCCAGGGTGGCCATCACCCACCAGGGCGCGCCAGAGGCCCCCCGGCGCGGCCTGGTGGGGGATGGGCACCTCGGGCACCCCCTCAACCGACTATCATGCCTATAAATTCCCAGAAAATCCAAAAACCCTAGAGGAGTCGACAAAACACAATTCCAGCCGCCGCAAGTTCCAGAACCACGAGATCCATTCTAAACACCATCATGGAGGGGTTCATCTTCCTCATAGGTACCTCTCCGATGATGCGTGAGTAGTCCACCATAGACCTTCGGGTCCGTAGGCAGTAGCTAGATGGCTTCTTCTCTCTCTCTTATGATTCACAATACAATGGTCTCCTGGAAATCTATTTGATGTAAACTTTTGCGGTGTGTTTGTTGGGATCCGATGAATTTTGAGTTCATGATCAGTTTCTATCCATGAATATTATTTGAGTCTTCTTTGATCTCTTATATGCATGATTACTTATAGCCTCGTATTTCTTCTTCAAATCTTTGGTTTAGTTAGGCCGGCTAGATCGATTTTTCTTGCCATGGGAAGATGTGCTTTGTGATGGGTTCGATCTTGCGGTGTTCTTTCCTAGTGACAGAAGGGGCAGAAAGACACGCATGTATCGTTGCTATTAAGGATAACAAGATGGGGTCTATTCCTACATGAATAGATCTTGTCTACATCATGTCATCGTTCTTATTGCATTACTCTGTTTTTCCATGAACTTAATACACTAGATGCATGCTGGATAGCGGTCGATGTGTGGAGTAATAGAGGTAGATGCAGGCAGGAGTCGGTCTATCTATCTTGGACGTGATGCCAATATAATGATCATCGCCTTGGATATCGTCATGACTATTCGATTTTCTTTCAATTGCCCAACAGTAATTTGTTCACCCACCGTGCGCTATACTCATGAGACAAGCCACTAGTGAACCCTACGGCCCCCGGATCTACTTTTCTATCATATTGCTTTCCGATCTACGTTTTTTGCAATCTTTGTTTTCAGATCTACAAAACCAAAAACCCAAAAACATATAGCTGCATATTTACTCTTTTTATTTGTGTTCTTGAGAGATCTATCTCTCATATCTATCACTACCTAATCTATCTATTTACCGTAGAGAGATTGACAACCTCTCTTTCGCGTCGGGTTGCAAGTATTTGTTGTTTATGTGCAGGTGTTGCTTATTGGGTGGTGGTGATCCTCCTACTGGTTCGATAACCTTGGTTTCATAACTGAGGGAAATACTTACCATCGCTGTGCTGCATCATCTCTTCCTCTTTGGGGAAATACCGACGCAGTCCAAGCCACGTCAAAGGAATTTCTGGCGCCGTTGCCGGGGAGGAAGCAGTCTCTTCTACGTGCCTATCGTAGGCGCCGAGGGGACTCCACCATCATCTACCAGGTTCCTAATCACAAATCTCATCTCCTTGCAATTACATTATTTGCCATTTGCCTCTTGTTTTCCTCTCCCCCACTTCACAAAAATTTGCCGTTTTATTCGCCCTCATTTCCGTTTGCCTTTTTGCTTGTTTGCTATCCTCGCTTGTGTTGCCATGTGCCTTCTTTTTGCTTGCATCTTCGTTTGCTAAAAATCTAGTGATATGGATCCTCATCCACTTGCTAATCTTTTCAAAAGGCCAAATTATGATGAACAGATTGCTAGTGAGTTGAGTGCACTTGATTATCTCTATGAAGTTTTGTTTGAAAATCTTGAATATGAAAATTTTGATGAAGTGTTGAAAGAAGAAATTTATAAGGTGATTCATGATAGTTACTTGAATGATGAGCATGATTGCAATGTTGCTAGTATGAATTCTCTAAATATCCATGATGCTAATGATATGCAAAGCCACAAGCTTAGGGATGCTATGTTTGATGAAGATGATATTTCTAGTCCCCCAAGTTTTGATGAGCAAATTTATTATGATGATTGCATGCCTCCTATTTATGATGATGGTGATGACACGTATGCTATAGTGAGTAATGATAACCATGAAACTTGTCATCATGGTTTTAATTTGCAATGTGGTTATGTCAACCAAGTGTCTCATGATAGTTATTTTGTCGAGTTTGCTCCCACTACCATGGATGATAAGGAATTTGCTTATGTGGGGAGTAATGAAAATTCTATGCTTGTGCATCATGAAAAGAATGATTTATGTGATAGATATATTGTGGAATTCCTTCATGATGCTACTGAAATTTATTATGAGGGAGGAACATATGCTTGTAGGAATTGCAATAATATCAAGTTTCCTCTCTATGTGTTCAAAGTTTTGAAGTTACGCTTGTTTTGCCTTCCTATGCTAGTTGATTCTTGTTCCCATAAATTGTTTGCTCACAAAATCCCTATGCATAGAAAGTGGGTTAGACTTAAATGTGTTTGTCATGCTATTCATGATGCTCTTTTGCATATTTCAATTACTACTTTTTATGTGAGCATCATTGAAATCGTTTTGCCTAGCTAGGGGCATAAAACGATAGCGCTTGTTGGGAGGCAACCCAATGAATAAATAAATTTTTGCTTTTTCCTTTCTGTTTTTGAGTGTTGACACAATTATGCCTATGTTATGATTGTGTTTTTATGGTTTATTTAGTGTTTGTGCCAAGTAGAACCGTTAGGATGATTCATAGGATGAGTAGAAGTGATGCTGAATCTGAAACAGAAACTTTGCGTCCAGTATATGAATTTTAATTTTTTGCTAGAACGTGATCTTGAGCTGAAATTTTAACGCAGTGTTGCTATACAAATTCCTTACGTTTTACTATTTTTTCAGAATTTTAGAGGTACAGAATTATGGGTAGAGTACAGATTACTACAGACTGTTCTGTTTGAGACAGATTCTGTTTTTGTTGCATTGTGTGCTTGTTTTGATGAATCTATGGTTTGTATTGGGGGATATAAGCCATGGTAAAGTTAAAATACAGTAGGTATAATGCAATTATAAAATTTGAATGGGTTTACAACAGTACCTAAAGTAGCGATTTGCTTTATTATACTAACGGATCTCACGAAGATTTTGTTGAGTTTTGTGTGATTGAAGTTTTCAAGTTTTGGGTGAGATCACGATGGATGAAGGAATAAGGAGTAGCAAAAGCCTAAGCTTGGAGATGCTACCACAGCCCCAAGATATATCCAAAGAGTAACAAGCAACTAAGCTTGGGGATGCCCCCGAGTGGCATCCCCTCTTTCTTCTAACGACCATCGGTATTTTACTTGGAGCTATATTTTTATTCGTTACATATCATGTGTTTTGCTTGGAGCGTCTTGTATCTTTGCTTGCTTTGTTTGTTAGTTTTTCCTTTGTATCCTTGCTGTACACACCTATTTGAGAAAGCCAAAATCATGCTATGATTTGTTAGAATTGCTCTATGTGCTTCACTTAACTTTTTGAGCTATAGAATTGCTCTAGTGCTTCACTTATATCTATTTGAGCACGGTGTGCTTGGAAACTTTTGTAGAAATGCTCTCATACTTCACTTAGATTAATTTGAGAGATAGTAAATTTTGAAGAAATCCTCTCATGCTTCACTTATACCTTTGTGAGAGATGAAATCTTTATGCTCATGTGCTTCACTTAAATTTGTTTGAGCTTGCCAAAAAGCAATGGAAATATATGAAACTAGTCCCAAAGTGATAGATATCCAAGGAGGATATAATAAAAACTTTCATCAAGATCATTGGACAAATTAAACTTGATTCCTTGTAATAGTTTTTAAACATGATGATAGTAATATGTGAGTCATGTTAATGAGTAATTATGCTTTGTAGGAATATTGGTGTTAAGGATTGTGATTCCCTATGCATGCACGAAAGTCAATAGTTATGCAATGAAGTTACATCCTACTTGTGGTGCATTATTCAGTGTTAGTTATGTTCAATGCTCACTTATGTGATTTTTCGTTTCTTGGTTTGGTTGCTTCCCAATCTATTTGCTAGCCTTCATTTGTACTAAGTAGAAATACTACTTGTGCATCCAAAATCCTTAAACTAAGTTTTGCCTTATGAGTCCACCATACCTACATATATACGGTATTTCCATGCCGTTCCAAGCAAATTTGTATGTGCCATATCTAAATTTTCAAAATAAATTTTCTCTTTTGTGTGCCTGTACCGCTCATGAAACGGTGGGGAGTATCCAATATTTTTCCATGCTAGATGTGTTATTCTCAAGATGAGTGTTTATTCACTTGTCATTGCATGAGAGTGTGGCGGTAATAGGGATGCCCATTCCCGAAATGAAAAAGAAAAACTATTTACTTTATGTTGTCAAATAATAAATTCCTTGGAAAGTGTTGGTATGGAAGGCAACCGTGGATATGACCCGCCATGGAAAGTAAAAGTTTGGTGGAAAAGGAATAAACTTTATTTTCTGTTTGGGAACCGCCTATGATATATCTAGCATGGAAAGTATTGTGAGCTACTTTGTCGTTTTCGTTGACAGGAAAAGCATGCCACCCAAAACATTTTTTCTCTCTCAATTAAAAACTTTGAGCTCTGGCACCTCTACAAATCCCTACTTCCCTTTGCGAAGGTCCTATCTATTTACTTTATGCAATTTTTATTTTTGCTTTGAGTCTCCATCTTCTCTTATAAGCACCAACTAGGGGGCACTATGATCGTACTTGAGAATTGGGCATAGCTAATATTTGAGTGTGTTTCATGAATGGATCAATGATTGAGCATGATGGGCTAGGGATAACTTTCTTTAGTGTTGATATTTTGAAAGACATGGTTGCTTGTTGACATGCTTGAGTATTGAAGTCATTATGTTAAAACTAGACTATTGCTTTGAATCATTTACAAGTCCAAATGTCCATGCTATACAAAGAAGAAAAGAATATGATGAACATGTTAGGCAGCATTCCACATCAAAAATTCTGTTTTTATCATTTACCTACTCGAGCACGAGAAGGAATTAAGCTTGGGGATGCTGATACGTCTCCAACGTATCTATAATTTTTGCTTGTTCCATGCTGTTATATTATCATTCTTGGATGTTTTACAGTCATTTTATTACAACTTTATATCATTTTTTGGGACTAACCTATTGACTTAGTGCCAAAGTGCCAGTTGCTGTGTTTGCTTGTTTTTTACTTCGCAGAAAATCAGTAACAAACGGAGACAAAATGCTGCGGGGATTTTTATGGACCAGGAGAAATAAGATGGGCCAAAGAACACCAGAAGAGGGGGCCCAGGGTGGCCATCGCCCACCAGGGCACGCCAGAGGCCCCCTGGCGCGTCCTGGTGGGGGATGGGCACCTCGGGCACCCCCTCAACTGACTATCGTGCCTATAAATTCCCAGAAAATCCAAAAACCCTAGAGGAGTCGACGAAACACAATTCCGGCCGCCGCAAGTTCCAGAACCGCGAGATCCAATATAAACACCATCACGGAGGGGTTCATCTTCCTCATAGGTGCCTCTCCGATGATGCGTGTGTAGTCCACCATAGACCTTCGGGTCCGTAGGAAGTAGCTAGATGGCTTCTTCTCTCTCTCTTATGATTCTCAATACAATGGTCTCTTGGAGATCTATTTGATGTAAACTTTTGCGGTGTGTTTGTTGGGATCCGATGAATTTTGAGTTCATGACCAGTTTCTATCCATGAATATTATTTGAGTCTTCTTTGATCTCTTATATGCGTGATTACTTATAGCCTCATATTTCTTCTTCGAATCTTTGGTTTAGTTAGGCCGACTAGATCGATTTTTCTTGCCATGGGAAGAGGTGCTTTGTGATGGGTTCGATATTGTGGTTATCTTTCCAAGTGACAGAAGGGGCAGCAAGACACTCATGTATCGTTGCTATTAAGGATAACAAGATGGGGTCTATTCCAACATGAATAGATCTTGTCTACATCATGTCATCGTTCTTATTGCATTACTCCGTTTTTCCATGAACTTAATACATTAGATGCATGCTGGATAGCGGTCGATGTGTGGAGTAATAGAGGTAGATGCAGGCAGGAGTCGGTCTATCTATCTTGGACGTGATGCCTATATAATGATCATCGCCTTGGATATCATCATGACTATTTGATTTTCTATCAATTGCCCAACAGTAATTTGTTCACCCACCATGCACTATACTCATGAGAGAAGCCACTAGTGAACCCTACGGCCCCCGGGTCTACTTTTCTATCATATTGCTTTCCGATCTACGTTTTTTGCAATCTTTGTTTTCAGATCTACAAAACCAAAAACCCAAAAACATATTGCTGCATATTTACTCTTTTTATTTGTGTTCTTGAGAGATCTATCAATCCTATCTATCACTACCTAATCTATCTATTTACCGTAGAGAGATTGACAACCTCTCTTTCGCGTCGGGTTGCAAGTATTTGTTGTTTGTGTGCAGGTGCTTCTTATTGGGTGGTGGTGATCCTCCTACTGGTTCGATAACCTTGGTTTCATAACTGAGGGAAATAGTTACCGTTGCTGTGCTGCATCATCCCTTCCTCTTTAGGGAAATACCGACGCAGTCCAAGCCACGTCACTAAGCGAGTGGCATAAATACCACCATGGACCTCCCCCTCGTCCGGTTACCATGCAAGCGGCATGCAACAATTGCTCCTAAGCTGTATGTGTTGTCATTAAATAATGCACGATGCAAAATAGCAAGGGTAGGGGAACTGAGACCGCCACCTTCTTCCATAGCAGTTTAGCATTTTCCTATAAATAACGCAAAGTAGTGCATATCAGGAAAATGCAAGCTGGTAGCCCTGGCGTTCGAAATGCCCCTACGTTCTTCCACAGTTAAAGTAAGGAGGAAGTCCTCGAACTCCTCCGGCCTAGGCTCATTTAATCCCCCATCAGAGGGAATCAAGCATATTTGGCAGAACCTAGTGAATGGTATTTCAAAGTGTTCTGCATATAAATCAAAGTGCACCATGGGGATATCGAGCCTATGCATGAAGTAGAAATTTTCACAAAGGAGTTTGTAAGGAGATAGTATTGATCACACTCATCTGCAAGGAAGTTAGTCAGCCCAGGATTTGCAATGAATTGCATGAACTCTTGGTAGAAACCCGGTTCGCTCATGAAAGGTGTATGTGGCCATTCACATGGCCTAATCTCCGTGTTGCAAACAATGTTGATGTCTTGGTCCTGGGTACTCCCAACAACTCCCTAGGAACTCTGGCTCGAAGAACTTCTACTAAAGATGTTCATTTTCCTAAGAGCAAATTTCTGAAATTTTGGACCACAAAATTATGTCAAGAAAACTTTGTAAGATTGATAGCAACTACTCATATAGATACCTAGAGGCCATATCAATCATTCAAACTACTTGGAACTCAAAGAATTCAGCATGCAAGCTAATTTTCAGTAGCACCAAGTGCAGAAAAATACAAACTACTAAAGCAAAGACTATTTGGAGGAATGGGAGAGTCACATACTAAGGAGCAATCTCTCAAAACAGTTTCGGAAACGGAGTTCCGAGCAAAGAGATCGAAAATCTCAGGTCTGGGAGCTAGAACACGAGAGAGAGAGAGAGAGAGAGAGAGAGAGAGAGCAACCATGCATTTTTTTGGATGAAGAAGAGGGAGTGGGCCGAAGGGATAAGTGTGGGGGTGCCTATGGCCCCCCCAAGCCATCAAGGCGCGCCCTGTTGACTTGGCACCAATAGGTGCACCCCCCTGAGGGGTTTTTAGCTCCAATTTTTTTTAAATATTCCAGAACTTTTATTTTTGGGTCATTCTTACTGCACGACTAATTCAGAAAACAGGATAATCATGGCATTTTTATTTCATGTAACTAAAAATAACAGAGAGTAAACTATAATTGCAGAAGGTTGTGCTTACTAAATTCATCGACCGCATGCCCCTAAAAAAGGATCCATTAATAAGGTTGATCAAGTCTTATTAACAAACCGTTTCCGATTGACATGGAACCGAAGAATCTTCGTATAACACTAGGTTACCTCAATGGTGATTTGTGTCTCCCCAACAATAATAATATCACATTTCTTCTTGGTAGTAGTAAGTGGAAATTTAAACTCTCCAAAAGTGATTGTGGCAACTTGCTCAATGGCATTAATATTATTCACCGAAGCTTGTTTCTTCGGGAAGTGCACTGTATGTTGTTTTCCATTGACATGAAAAGTAACCTTGCTTTTATTGCAATCAATAACAGCCCCTGCAGTATTTAGAAAAGGTCTACCAAGGATAATCGACATGTTGTCGTCCTCGGGCATCTCAAGAATAACAAAGTCCGTTAAGATAGTAACATTTGCAACCACAACAGGAACATCCTCACAAATTCCAATAGGTATTGCCGTGGATTTATCAGCCATTTACAAAGATATGTCAGTAGGTGTGGGCTTATTCAAATCAAGTCTTTTATTTAAGGAGAAAGGCATAACACTAACACCAGCACCTAGATCACATAAAGCAGTTTTAACATAACTTCGTTTAATGGAGCAAGGTATTGTGGGTATACCCGGATCTCCCAACTTCTTAGGCACTCCACCATCAAAATAATAATTATCAAGCATGATGGAAATCTCAGTTTTAGGTATATTTATTTTATTAGTGATAATATCTTTCATGTATTTAGCATACAGATGCATTTTCAAGATATTAGTCAAGCGAGTGCGCAAAAAGACATATCTAATCATTTCAGCAAAGTGCTCAAAATCTTCCTCATCCTTATTTCTGGAAGGTTTACAAGGGAAAGTCATGGGTTTCTGGACCCATGGTTCTCTTTCTCTACCATGTTTTCTAGCAACAAAGTCTCTCTTATCATAACGTTTATTCTTAGGAGGTGGGTTATCAAGATCAACAACAGGTTCTATTTCGACATCATTATCATTTTCCTTATCATTATCTGGTGGAGCATCATCATGAACATTATCATTATCGTTATCACTAGGTGGATGTTCATCACCAGATTGTGTTTCAGCATCAGAAATAGAAACATCATTATGACTCTCAGTATGTTTTTCTATAACAGGTTCACTAGAAGCATGCAAATTTCGATCATCTTTCTTTTTCTTTTTAGTTGGACTAGGTGCGTCATCATTAATTCTCTGAGAATGTTGTTCAATTCTTGTGGGATGACCTTCAGGATAAAGAGGTTCCTGAGTCATTCTACCTCCTCTAGTCATTACTCTAACAACATGATCATTCATGTTATCATTTCTTTCAGGAAGAAAATCGTTTTGTGACTTAGCAACTTGGTCTAGTTGAGTATCAACCATGGAAGCATATTTACCTAGATCTTTAACATCATTAGCAATTCTAAACATTAAGTCACTCAAACGATCTATCGTCATAGAATTGCGTTGTAATTAATCCTTGACATAATTATTAAAATGTTCTCGCTTAACAGTATAATTATCAAATTCATCCATGCATTGACTAGGAGTCCTAGTATAAGGTATATCACTTTACGTTGTAATTAATCCTTGACATAATTATTAAAATGTTATCGCTTAACAATATAATTATCAAATTCATCCATGCATTGACTAGGAGTCTTAGTATAAGGTATATCACTTTCATCAAATCTATGAAGAGAATTTACCTCTACTACCCGTGTAGGGATATCGAGTCCATGTATTTGTTCAACAGGTGGTAAGTTCTTGACATCTTCAGATTTAATACCTTTTTCTTTCATAGTTCTTTTGTGTGCTTGCATATCTTCCGGACTGACGAATAGAATACCTCTCTTCTTTTTAATAGGTTCCGGAGGTTGTTTAGGTAGTGTCCAATCATTAGCATTTTTCAAAATATTATCCAATAGTTCGTCAGCCTGCCCAATAGTTCTTTCCCTGAAAACACAAAAACACAACTATCTAGGTAGTCCCTAGAAGCATCGGTTAGTCCATTATAAAAGATATCAAGTATTTCATTTTTCTTAAGAGGATGATCAGGCAAAGCTCTAAGTAGGTGGAGAAGCCTCCGCCAAGCTTGAGGGAGATTCTCTTCTTCAATTTGCACAAAGTTAAATATTTCCTATAAAGAAGCTTGTTTCTTATGAGCAGCAAAATATTTCTCAGTAAAGTAATATATCATATCATGGGGCCTACGCACACAGCCAGGAGGAAGAGAAAGGAACCAATTCTTAGCACCACCTTTTAGTGAAAAAGGAAAAAGCTTAAGAATGTAAAAGTAGCTCTTTTCCTCATGAGAAAACAAGGTGGCAATATCATGCAATTTGGTAATGTGTGCCACAACAATTTCAATTTCATAACCATGGAAAGGATCAGATTCTACTATAGTAATTAACTCAGGATGAACAAAGAATTCATAATCCTCATCAGTAACACATATAGGAGAAGTAGCAAATTTTGGATCACGTTCCATTTTCTCCAGCATAGCAGTTTCTTCAAATCATCTCTATCATTACAAGAAATAAAGTCTCTAGCTATCTCCCCGTCCATAACATAGCCCTCGGGTACTTCAGGCATATCATATTTATTAGGAGAGCTAGGCGTAATAGGTGAATCAAAGTGTACGTCAATTTCAGCATTCTCAAGTTCTCTAGCTTTAGCAATATGAGCATAAAGTAATTCATTTAGTGGCACAGTTTCAGTTTCATCAAGCATAGCAGTAGCATGATCATTAATTTCAGAAGTGGCATCATCATGTACTTGCGACATATCAAAATGAGTATCAGGTGGTGGTGTCATAAGCTGATTCAAAATAGTAGGTGAATAAAAAGCAAAGCTAGATGGCAGTTCTTTACCTCCCCTCGTCTTAGAGGGTATGATCTTGGTTCTACTATCTTTCAGATTCTTCATAGTGACAATTGGATATCCTTGGTGTATAGGGGATCATAATAGTCTTCGAGGGAAGTATTTTACCCAAATTTGTTGATTCGATACAAGGGGAGCCAAAGAATATTTATTGGTCTTGGCAGTTGAGTTGTCAGTTCAACCACACCCAACATATCGTTCTGTAGTAAAAGTTTTAGTAGCACAACAAAATAGTAACAGTAATGGTAACGGTAAGAACAACAATTTTGTAGTGATTGTAACAACCGTAGTAGCAATAGTAACAGAATATGTAAAAGAATAGGCCATGCATGGATCGGTGATGGATAATGCTTTTGATGACATCAATCATGTAACAGTTATAAACTAAAGCGACACATAACTAGCTCCAATTCATCAATATAATGTAGTCATGTATTCCGTATATAGGCATACGTGCTTGCAATAAGAACTTGCATGACATCTTTTGTCCTACCCTCCCGTGCCAGCGGGGTCCATAAGGAAATTTAAGGGATATTAAGGCCTCCTTTTAATAGAGAACCGGGACAAAGCATTAACACATGGCGAATACATGTACTCATCAAACTACGACAATCACCGGAAAGAATCCCATTTATTGGCACCTTGGGGTATGCAGATCATGACACATAATAGGTGCATACAACTTGCAAGATAGGATCTAAAACACTCTCATATTCATGAAAACATAATAGGTTCAGATCTAAAATCATGGCACTCAGGCCCTAGTGACAAGCATTAAGTATGGCAAAGTCATAGCAACATCAATATCAGAACATAGCGGATACTAGGGATCAAGCCCTATCAAAATAACTCGATTACATGATCAATCTCATCAAATCCCATCACCGTCCAGCAAGCCTACACAGGAATTACTCACTCACGTTGGTGATCATCATGGTGGTGTTGATGAAGAAGGGTTGGTGATGACGACAACGATGAATCCCCCTCTCCGGAGCCCCAAACGGACTCCAGATCAGCCCTCCCAAGGAAGAACAGGAGGTGGCGGGGGCTTCGTCTCGTAAAACACGATGACAGCTTCTCTCTTATTTTTTTCTCGGGAATTAGGAATTTATAGGACTGGAATTAGGGTCTGCGGAGTTACCACGTGGCCCCAAGCCAACAGGGCGCACTTGGGGGGTGGTGGCCACACCCTGTTGGCTTGGCACCAACAGGTGGCCCCCCTCCGGTTGGTCTTCGCTATAATATTTTTTTTATATTGAAGAAAAAATCACCAAAAAGTTTCGTCCAATTCCGAGAACTTTTATTTCTGCACAAAAACAACACCATGGGTAGTTCTGCTAAAAACAGCGCCAGTCCGGGTTAGTTTCATTCAAATCATGCAAATGAGAGTCCAAAACAAGAGGAAAAGTGTTTGAAAAAGTAGATACGTTTGAGACATATCAGTTGTCAAGGTGCTTGGACAACATTAGTTGAGAGAACCAACTATCGTACAACCGAAAGGCTCCTGGTAATGTCCAAAGCATGAGGGTAGCCTGACATGCTTAGATCCCTTTATTGGATGCATTAGAGAGGGAATAATTGCCCATATGCTCTACTAGGGAAATAGTAGGGACATGTTAAGAAGCCCACCATCATTATTGAATCAGTTGCATCATGGGACCTCTGGATTTGGCACACTTTCTTTGGCATGCCTGGTTCTCATAATGACATCATCGTGTTGCAACGGTCTCCATTTTTTGCTAGGTTGACCGAAGGACAAGCTACTACATGCAGTTAATGGTATCTATCCTCGGTGGGAAAACTTCGTCATGAATATCTCTCAGCCAGCTGATTAGAAAAGAATCCACTTTTCTTAAAGACAGAAAGGATACCGAGAAGGCATTTGGAGTGCTCCAGGCACGTTTTGCAATTGTTAGAGGACGTGCAAAAATATGCGGTCGGAGACCTTGTGGTAGGTGATGACAGCTTGTGTCATCATGCACAACATGATTGTGGGGGATGAAGGTGAAGGAGTTGTTGGAGGTCTGGAAATTGAGTACATGGGTGATTCTATCCAACTTCCAACTCAAAGTTTGTCCACGTTTGAAAAGTTTGTCCAAATGCATCAATAGATTCAGCATCGAGCAACTCATTAGCAGCTTAAGAATGATTTGATTGAGCATCTGTGGGCGGTTAAAGGGAACAACTATAACATACGATTAAATTCAAGTTTGACTATTTTTTTGAAAACTAAATGTTTGGATTGTAATATTTAACTGATAGTGTTACACTTGAGTATTTTCACTACTCAAAGAATTATGCTCATCTATAGTTATTTTGGAGTGTTGCAGACTTTAAAGAAAAAGAAAACATGAGGGACATGATGGACACTTGATGTATAGTATTGGACAGTCGGATCTGATGTTTGTGTCCGCAAACGCTTCCGCGGACGGATAGTGAATCTTATTTGAAGGACGGTGTTGGAGAGGCCCTTACAACCCAGAAATGGCGGGAGAAGTACAAAGCTGCCCATCTGCTTCCGGCAGCACGACACCGTAGGGAGATTTTTCATTTCCATCTACCACACAAATTTGTAAAAGTATTTGTTGACTATGTGCTGCAAGGAAAAAGCCCCACCGTATCTTTATTTATAACAAAAGAAGAGTACAAGAGGTTAGCCCTACATAATTACAAGAAAACATGAACACCTACCTGATTAAATAAGAGTTAGGCTATGAAATAGAAGCAATCCATAGAAGAAGACTATCTCCATATTCACATTTGATCCTATGTGCTAACAGAGTTATTTCATGAGTAAACATCCTATGCTAAGCTCCAAAGGTTGGCCTCTCATTTCTGAAAAGATTCCCATTTTGAATAATCCATATGTTCCAAGTAGCGGTCAAAACAAACTCTATGAATAAAGGTTTATCAAACTCTCTTATGTCCAACATTGCAACTTCAAACCTAGAACTGTTTGGTTGAGTATCCTTGGGTATATGCAAGAAGTTCCACACTGACTGAAGTTGCACCCAAAGAAGAGATGCAATCTATCTCCATGAGCCATAACAGGAAAAATCACACATTAATTATCATCCAAGTGCCAGTGTCTTTGTTGCATCATGTCTCTGTTCTTGAATCTATCCATTAGAAGGATTCTTCCAAAAACCTTAATCTTTAGTGTGCATGCACATCTCCATATCCATTTGAAAATAGGATTAATGACCACATGATTAAAAGCCATATTTTAGAATGACTTGGGAGAGTATTCACTAGATTTGGTCGACCATCACCAAACATCATTAATACCAAGGTTGAGATGCATAGACTACACCAAGGTAGTTAATTGTTGAAGCTCATCAAAATCTTTGGAAGACAAAGGCAGATGGAACAATCTAGAAAGTTCATCTCTGTTGACAACCTCCTAGATGGATTGTTTATCATCAATTACATAAGAGAAGAGCCTTGCAAACCTTTCCCTAGAAGGTGTATTAGAGTTACCCAATGACCATTGTCCATACCAGAATAAGAGAGAGGTGCCATCATTCACATAAATAATCACTTTTAATAAGTACTTGTTAGACAGTCTGAAAACATCGTTCCAAAAAAGGAACCGCATAGCATAATACCATGAGGAATGTTGTTGTGGTAATAAGATTCTCACACCAAAGCAATCCAAGGAACATCTATCTTGTTATAAAACTTGTGAAGATGCTTCAACAAGAGGGCATTATTACGAATTTGGAGATTAATAACCCTCAAACCACCTTTGTACCTGGGTCTGGAGACTAGATTTTGTCAAAAGATTATGATCATCTTTTTTCTATAAGTATTTTGATGTCATCATATGAAGTGATCACAGTTGGTCAACATGAATCATGTGCATCTATCGTGCGACAGGGAATCTCAAAACTCATACGAAACAACACATTTGTTAATCCTTAGTTCCCTAAAATCCTAATCGCATCTATATCTTTTCATGGGAAGGAGAGGCAGCACCAGAAGCCGAACCAGGACGTCACGTGTTGCCTAAAAATCCTAGTACTGTCAGTAAATCCTTGCTGGAAGGAGAGACATAATGTTAGGTCTAGCCGGGGACAATGCAGCATCATGAGCCAGTTGAAGCCGTCGCCGGTGCACTGTATCACAGGCAGAGGCAAGTCATAGATTTAACAGGCACACGGGAGGGGCTTTTAGCTGTGACCACCGCTTGATATGACGAAGTTCGAGCCGAACAAAGAAGTGGTGTGGCGTCCCGGCCAGGCTCGGGCATGAAATTTGCGGAGGTGACCCTGATGATTATTTTGCAAACTTTGCGCAACTCCTCTACTTTTAGTGGGCACTTTTGCCCTATTATATGCCCTAGCACATTGGTGAAGCATAATCCTTGCATAAGGGAATGCTATACGTTTGATGGGTTTTCCTCCAAGCAAAAACAAAACATGTCATAGACACATCTATTCCAAATCATATTGTATATATCTGGTGTCATCATTTGCATCATATAAAAAATCGTCATTCCTGAGATTAGCCACCCGCCTAGGGATTTTGTAAACAAAAAATTATCACCAATTACATCTTATATTCTTAGATATACCATGATACCTGTAATATGGTTCATGATCTTGTAATGAATCTCGTGTACTAAAAAGTGTCCTTGCTTGGTACATAACATTGCATAAGTTAACCCAACTCGCTTCTCCATCCCTAGAAACCCCTAAGAAGGTACTCTTGAAATATCAATGGGAATATATTAGATTAATAATATTAAATTTAATTAAGGAATCACACTTTTGGAAACATATGAATGGTAGAGAAAGAAAGAATTTGTGTTGCATATTCCTCTGTTGTGTGGTTGTACTCGTCAGTGTGATGCATCTTCCGTGTTTTGTGGTCGTGCTCGCCATTGTGCTGCGTTTTTCTGTGGTCATGGCACCGTCGAGCTCCGAACAAATAAGGTTAGGCAGGGAACCCCCATATATCATAGATCCCAAATCCCCTACATAGAAATTTTAACTTAACTATACTTAGTGCTTAATTATACAATAGGTATATGGCATTCGTTAGTACTACTTCTACTTCATAATTAGTACTATATTAGATAGATAAACTGCTACTGCTCGTCCTTGGAGGGGGTGCAGATGACACAGGAGCGAGAAGCCTCGTCATCATGGGTGCCGGCAAGCATGCCCGATGGGTGGTCGGCGGCGGCAGCGTTGAGATTCGGGAACATCTCCTCTTAATCGCACCTCGTGTTGGGACTCATGATACGGATGGCGGTGATCTCGCGCTCATTGGTGACCGATTCGGCGATGGCGCGGTATTCTTTCACCAACTCGGTGTCCGATGCAATGACTATGTCACCCGACCGATACACACTAGCACTCCTCGAGACAACGTATAGATAGACCATAGGATGACTACGGACTTATATAACTTTTGTAGTATTTCAATGTCATTGGGTCATGTGAACTTAAAAAGCTTTTATTCTATGGATACTGCAATGAATGATATGTTGTCAATGTACTTTTATATTACAACGTTTTTCATCTAAATATCATTAGCAGGGGTGGGCACCTAATAGGAAAAATTAGATCTCTGACATACACAATGTGTCGGATTTCGGGCTCCGCAAAACCCAAAGAGGTTCGAACTCAGGGGCGTGTGCGAAGATCCCCACAAGCTCCGACCCCAAGCTCATAGCTCGACAGCCTAGCCCGACGAACTCACACAATCGTGGGGAAGAAGACTTGCACACGAGGATTTACCCAGGTTCGGGCCGCTACGAAGCGTAAAACCCTACTCCTGCTTATGGTGGATTGCTTCATGAGGAGGTTTGTGGATGAACTAGTATAGTGGTCAGTAGCCTCGCGAGGGTGCTCGGGTGATGTATCTCCCCTTCTCTACGGTGCAACCTGGCCTCTATTTATAGTGGCCCGGGTCCTCTTCCCTTATCACAATGGCGGGAAGGGATCCCACAACGGCCAAATTCGAAGGGGGACAAGGAGTACGCCTTATCCTGACGAAAGGTGGTCTTCGCCTGCAAAGTAGCCGGTGGTGATGCAGAGGTGGGCTCGGCGATGACGTCCGTCCTGCGGGGCTCGTGGCCTTGGTCTCGTTGCGCCAGAATGGAAACCTTTGGGGGTGCCTTGGGAACCTGCGTACGTCTATGCCTCCTTTGCACCAAAGAGGAAACTATCTCCTCTGCCCGCACTGGCGCCCGCCTGGCCTGGCTTGCGTCACCCCCGACCTCCCGGGGCTGAGTGCTGCATAGGGATCTCCGCCCCTCGGGAGGCGACCTGGAGAGGCCTCCTCCCTCCGGGGGTCTTGCCGTTGTCCCCCTCGCGAGGGTGGGGCTCCCGCAAGGGCCTTGTTCTTGAGTGATCCTGCACCGGGCCGTACCAGGCCGTCGAAGTGGGCAACGCCTTGGGTCGCAGGCAGGCAGTTCTGGGTACCCCCATTCCCAGGACGCCGACAGTAGCCCCCGGGCCCAAGGCGCGCTCGAGCTGGCTTCGGGGCGAAGCCGAAGAAGATGGCCCAAAGCACCACGGGCCCCAATCGCCTGCGAGCCCAACCTGTCGTATGGCAAATAACGAGGCGCGGACGCCTGCACTTCCCCATGGCGCCTCGACAACCGCTCCGGCTGACCAGCAACTGGCGCACGTCGCAGGGCCATCATTGCCCGGGATGAGGAGGGGTGCCGGTTGGCCTCCATCCGGCTATAAATGGAAGGAGGGGACGGAGCCCCCAGCCCATTCCTACTTCTCGCTCCCCCGCCTTCGTCCTCCGCCTCCTCGATCATGACGCCGGTGAGGAGGTTTTTCCCTGTCGACAAGGGGAAAGCCTGCCAGGAGGGGCCGGACCAACAGCCTCCCAAGAGGAGCCGGGGCCGTCCTCGCAAGTATACCGATGCGTCGACAGCGGCACCCCGTGGGCGCGGCCGTACCTCCGCGAGGGCTGGTGCCTCCACTGGCGCAAGCGGAGGCGGCAGGCGCGGTGGCCGTGGCCAAGGAGGGAGACCCGCGGTAGGTGCTCGGCCACCGCGCCCGCGGGCCCACACGGCCGATACGGGCTAGGAGTTCCTGGTGCTGGTGGAGAGGTCGGCGGTCACCTGGTTGCAGCTCCCGCGCTTCTTCGCGGAGACGCTGCGGGCCGACGAACCCGCAGGTCTGTGGCTGCAAGCCGATGGTTGTTGTAGCGGCGCGTTGTGGGTGGAGGTCGAGGTTACCCCCGCAGGCTACGCCTTCTTGAGCTGCGGGTGGTAGATCTTCGCTCGTGCCCACGGCCTGGAGGGGAGTCTCATGCTCCACTTCAAGCACGACGGCGCCGCGACACTTTTCGTCAGGATCTTTGGGGAGGATGGAAGGCGCTTGGGGTGCTGCCCGGAGGGCGACGGCGGCGACCTTGGAGGTGAGCTTGACCTTGGCGACAGCCGTCGTGCTTCTAGCGGCAGCGACACCTCCTCCGAGGAGAGCCCGAGCGACAACAGCTACGACGCACCACCGCGTCAGCGCGCTCGGACTTCGGGGGGTGGCCTGCCGCGACGGCGCCGCTCCCCCACCCGGGAAGCGGCTGCGCCGGCACGCCACCATGGGCCCGTCAAGGAGAAGGTGGACTCCGACTGAGCGCTGGCGCGCCGAAGCCAGGGCCTCAGGAGTGGCAGCCCCCGAGGGGGGCTCCTTCGCCTTCTTCTTCCCTGTAATCAAAGAATCAAGGAGGGCCCCTCTGGGCGTGTAATGAATTCCAACGCTTGCGCCCTTACTTTAGCACTCTAATCATGTATCCCGATCCCTGTGTTACTGTTAATGTTAATTGAGACTTCCTGTCAGTCGTGATTAGGGTACTTAGCTTGATGCGTCCGCGGCAGGCCTCTATGTCGTGGGGTCTAGCAGTGGCTCCTGGGGAGCTTGGGGGTCTTGGGGGGTTCCTCTTTCCTCCGAGTAAGGCGGTTTGGGAGCCCTTTCGGCACTCTACTTCGGCGGGGCCCAATCCCGCGCATACCTCGACCGCCGTTGGGGCGTCCGGATCACGAGGACGAGACCAAGGGGCGAGGAGCTACGCGATCAGTGAGGCTCCTGAGTTGCGTTGCTCAGGAGTCCCCCTTGACGTTCGAGCGGCGCTCTACGTCGTCGGGGCCCAATCCCGCGCATACCTCGACCGCCGTTGGGGCGTCCGGATCACCAGGACGAGACCAAGGGGCGAGGGACTACGTGACCAGTGACGCTCCTGAGTCGCGTTGCTCAGGAGTCCCCCTTGACGCTCGAGCAGCTCCCATACCTTTTTGCCGGTTCTTGCCTCGAGAGGTGTGAGCCTCCAGAGGCTCCAAGATGGTGTGTCGGGCCGCGGCGGAGCCCCTGAGCGAGGGTGAGGCGACACGCGCCTGCTAGCTCACTCGAGAGCGCCATGCGAGGACCAGGACGCCAAAGTCTTGGCGAGGTGTGCGCACCGTGCCCATCCTCCAGAGGCTCCAAGATGGCGCGTTGGGCCACGGCGGAGCCCCCGAGCGAGGGTGAGGCGACACGCGCCTGCTAGCTCACTCGAGAGTGCCACGCGAGGACCAGGATGCCAAAGTCTTGGCGAGGTGTGCGCATCGTGCCCGTAGCCCCCGCTCGCGGGGCGCGAGAGGGAGAGGCTGGCAGGTGGTGACCCGAAGAAAGAAACTTCAAGATAGAAAACCGCAAGGAGAAAAATTCCCACCCCTTTTTCAAATACGGTTGAAAGGCCTCGAGCTTCATTCCACAAAAATGGCAAATTCGAATACAAGAAAAGCAAAGAACAGCCATGTCCGGCACCTAGGCTAGTCTTCGTCTTCCCCCAGCGCGGAGCATAGGGCATCCACTAGGCGTGGGCATAGTCATTGGAGGATAGTGTTGTCCGCCAGCGCAGAGCATGGGGCTTCCACTTGGGCGTGGGTGGGAACCCGTCCGTGTCCTCGGGGGGCTCCGGGCGTATACAGCCCACTCATTATTACGTGAGAGTGTCACGGGTAGAACTTGCGGAGATGCTGGATGTTCCAGGCATTCTGGATGGGGACCCCGTCCTGAATCTCCAAGCGTATGGCACCAGGCCTGGAGACGCGGGCGGCCCTGAACGGGCCCTCCCACACGGGCGAGAGCTTGTGCAAGCCCTCCCTGGAGAGGACCCGCCTCAGGACGAGGTCTCCGACTTTGAGGGTCCTCGAGCGGACGTTACAGCAATGGTAACACCGCAGCGCCTGCTGGTACCTCGCAGCTCAGAGCGAGGCTTGCCGACGGGCCTCCTCCCCAAGCACGAGGTCTATCCCCCGCGAGGCATCCTGACGCTCCTCGTCGAATGCCAAGACCCATGGGGATCGATGCTTGACCTCGTGTGGGAGGACGGCTTCAGTTCCGTAGACGAGGAAGAACGGGGTCTCGCCGGTGGGCTTAGTCGCAGTGGTGCGGACGGATCACAACACGGACTGAAGCTCATCGAGCCAACCCCTGCCGCAGGCCTCAAGCTTCTTCTTGAAGCTCCTTGCCTTGAGGCCCTGCAGGACTTCCGCATTGGCGCGCTCGGCCTGACCGTTGCTTCGTGGGTGCGCTACCGAAGCGTAGGATATCTGCGTTCCAAGGTTAGTACAATATGTCCTGAAAAGGTTGCTTGTGAACTGCGAACCATTGTCGGTGATGATGCGGTTGGGGACGCCGAAGCGGCTCACGAGGCCCTTGATGAACATGACGGCCAAGCCGGCGGGAATGGTGCGGACGGGCTCCACCTCCGCCCACTTGGTGAATTTGTCGATGGCGACGTAGAGGTAGCGGTATCGACCGGCCGCTCGCGGAAAGGGCCCCAGTATATACAGCCCCTAGACCGCGAAGGGCCAGGAGAGCAGGATGGTCTGGAGGCCCTACACGGGCTGATGGATTTGCTTGGCATGGAACTGGCAAGCCTCGAAGGACCGGACCAGCTCGGTGGCGTCATTGAGCGCCGTAGGCCAGTAGAAGCCGCTGCGGAACGCCTTCCCTACAAGGGTGCGTGATGAGGAGTGGTGCCCGCAGTCTCCTCCGTGGATGTCGGCCAGCAGCTCGCGCCCCTGTTCTCTGGACATGCGTCGCAATGCGACGTCGTTCGGACGCTTGCGGTACAGCTCGCCGTCCTGCAAACAATAAGATGTGGCCTGACGTACCACACGCTCTGCGTCTTCCTCCTTTCCTAGTAGTGTGCCGTGGAGCAGGTACATCTTGAACTCCTGTGTCCAGTCGTCGGCCTGGGGCTCCAGCGCCAAGAGCAGTCGGGCTCCTGAGGCCGGGCCACAAGTCGGAGCCCCCGAGGGCGGTGCTGGGGGCAGCTCCTCACTCTGCGGCGCCTGGTCCACGGTTGGGGGTGCCGCGGATGGTTTGAAGAGCCGTTCCTCGAAGACGCCTGGCTCCTGAGGCTCGCGATGTGATGCCCTCTTGGCGATGTCATCGGCCTTCTTGTTCGCGCCGCGCGGGATGTGCTGCAATTCCAAGCCCTGGAAACACTTTTCAATCTTACGTACCTCTTCCAAGTATGCCTCCATGTGCTCGTCCTTAGGCGTATACTCCTAGTTGGAGAAGTTGACGAGGAGTTGGGAGTCGCCCTTGATGGTGAGGCACTGAATACCCAAGGCCGCCGCGGCCTTGAGGCCAGCAATCAAGCCCTCATACTCCGTGATGTTGTTGGAGACCTTCTCGCCATGCTGGAAGCAAAGTTGTACAGCGCAGTAGAGCTTGTCCCCGGTTGGGGAGATGAGCACAACTCCTGCCCCCGCTCCCCGGCGCGCGAAGGCCCCGTCAAAGTGCATGACCCAACCATCGGGCGCCTCATCACCGGGGGTGAGGGAATGGCTCTCGCCCAGCCCTCGATCTGGAGCGTCTGTCCACTCAGCCACGAAGTCCGCCAGGGCTGCTCCCTTGATGACCCTGGTTGTACTGAATTCCAATTCAAAGGCCTGCAGCTCGATGTTCCACTCCGCGACTCTCCCCGTGGCGTTGGGGTTGCGCAGCACTTTCTCCAAGGGATACGCGGAGACGACCTTGATGGGGTGGCCCTGAAAGTAATGGCACAGTTTCCTTGAAGCGACGAGAAGCGCGAGCAAAAGCTTCTGCTGCATAGGGTAACGCGAGCGCGCATCCCGCAGTACGGTACTGACGTAGTACATCGGGTGCTCGAAGAGGGAGAAGCCTTCCGCGCTGCCCAGCTCCGCAGCGGGTTCATGAGATCCTGGTGCCTCGGGGGTCGCCGGGGCGGCCGCGGCCTCAGGAGCGTCATCTTGAAGAGGTGAGGGCTTCGGGGCATCCCGTGAGTCACCCTGCTTCGTGTCCGGGGGCCCGCCTGCGCCTGAGGATGTTGCGTGCGTGCCGGCATGCTCCTCCCTGACCGCCACGAGCGCAGCACTGGCGGAGTGCGGGGTGGCAGCCAGGTATAGCAATAGGGGCTCACGAAGGCGGGGCGCCACCATCACTGGTGGGCTTGTGAGGTACCGCTTGAGGTCTTCGAATGCCGCATCTGCCTCAGGATCCATTCGAAGTGGCCCTTCCTCTTCATGAGCTAGAAGAACGGTAGGGCGCGCTCGCCAAGCTTGGAGATGAAGCGCCCCAGGGAAGTCACACAGCCCGCCAGCTTCTGCATTTCCTTGAGAGTCTGAGGCGAACTCATCTTGCTTATAGCCTTGATCTTCTCCGGGCCTGCCTCGATCCCCCGGTGCGACACCAGGAAACCGAGTAGTTTACCCGACGGGACCCCGAAGACACACTTCTCGGGGTTCAGCCTCAGGCTCACCCGCCGCAGGCTGGCGAATGTCTCCTCTAGGTCCTCGATCAGGGTCTTGGCTTCTCGCGACTTGACCACGATGTCGTTGACGTAGGCCTCCGTGTTCCTTCCTAGCTGCTGCCCCAGGGCGATGTGCATCAACCGCTGGAAGGTTGCGCCAGCGTTCCGCAGCCCGAAGGGCATGCATGTGTAGCAGAACACACCGCACGTGGTGAGGAAAGCCGTCTTCTCGACGTCCTCCACTGCCATCTTGATCTGATGGTAGCCAGAGAAGGCATCCAGGAAGCATAGGAGGTCGCACTCGGCGGTGGAGTCCACGATCTGGGCGATGCACGGCAACGGGAACGGGTCTTGGGGGCAAGCCTTGTTGAGGTTCGTGAAGTCGACGCACATGCGTTCCTTCCCGCACTTCTTCGGGACGACCACTGGGTTGGCCAGCCACTCCGGGTATCGCACCTCTCGGATAACCCCGGCATCCTTCAGCTTGCCGACCTCTTGGGAGATGAACGCTTGCTTCTCATGGGCTTGCCTCCTCGCATTTTGCTTTACCGGACGTGCGTTAGGGCACACCATGAGGTGGTGCTCAATCACATCCCTCGGAACCCCCACCAGGTCGGATGCGTTCCACGCAAACGCATCCCTGTTTGCACGGAGGAAGGCCACCAACGCCTCCTCCTGCTCCGGAGGGAGACCGGCGCCGATGGTGAAGGTGGGGCCAGGGTTCTTGTCGTCTATAGGCACCTGCTTCGTCTCAGCCCGGTTCTGAGAGAACAGCTACTTCTTCTTCACTGGCACGGCGTCGATGGCGTCCTCCGGAGTCTGCGCTGCGTTCCCAGCGTCGGGGCGCGCCATGGCCGCGGCCCTGTAGGCGAGCTTGAGCGCCTGGACCGCGTCCCTGGCATCCCCGGCGATGGAGATGATGCTGTTGCTCCCAGGCATCTCGATGACGTTGTAGGCTGGGTGCGTCGCTGCCATGAACTTGGCGAGGGCGGGGTAGCCGAGGATCGCGTTGTAAGGGAGGTGGATGTGGGCGACGTCGAAGTCGATCTGCTCGGTGCGGTAGCTGTAGCAGGTGCCAAAAGTGACGGGGAGGCGCACCCGCCCCAAGGGGGCGACGGAGCCCCTGGCCACCCCAGAGAAGGGCCTTGAGGGTGCGAGCTGGTCGTAGGGCACCTAAAGTGTGTTGAAGGTCTCCACGGAGAGGACGTTGAGGCTGGCCCCGCCGTCTATGAGGGTCTTGGTGACGGCCACGTTGCTTAAGGTCGGTGTGCACAGCATGGGGAGCATACCGGCGGCGGCCGTTGTCCTAGGATGGTCGTCGGGGCCGAAGGTGATGTCAACCTCAGGCCACGTTCGAAGCTGTGGGGCCTCGGGCCGTGGCCGAACCGCGCTCGCCTGGCAGAGAAACTGCTTGACCTGGCGGCTGGAGGCGGGCGCCTGCGATCCGCCGAGGATGCATGCGACCGCGGGGTCGGCCAGGCGAGCCGTGGCGCCCCCGCGCGCCAAGGGCTGCCTGGCCTCGGAGGCGACGCCGGCCATGGAGCTGATGAGTCGAGGCCTGACTGCAGCCGCGGATGGAGAGGCTTCGACACGCCCCTACCTGGCGCGCCAAATGTTGGATTTCGGGCTCCGCAAAACCCAAAGAGGTTCGAACTCAGGGGCATGTGCGAAGATCCCCACCAACTTCGACCCCAAGCTCACAGATCGACAGCCTAGCCCGACGAACTCACACAATCGTGGGGAAGAAGACTTGCACACGAGGATTTACCCAGGTTCGGGCCGCCGCGAAGCGTAAAACCCTACTCCTGCTTATGGTGGATTGCCTCACGAGGAGGTTTGTGGATGAACTAGTACAGTGGTCAGTAGCCTCGCGAGGGTGCTCGGGTGATGTGTCTCCCCTTCTCTACGGTCCAGCCTGGCCTCTATTTATAGTGGCCCGGATCCTCTTCCCTTATCGCAATGGTGGGAAGGGATCCCACAATGGCCAAATTCGAAGGGGGACAAGGAGTATGCCTTATCCTGACGAAAGGTGGTCTTCGCCTGCAAAGTAGCCGGTGGTGATGCAGAGGTGGGCTCGGCGATGACGTCCGTCCTGCAGGGCTCGTGGTACTACTTCTACTTCATAATTAGTACTATATTAGATAGATAAACTGCTACTGCTCGTCCTTGGAGGGGGTGCAGATGACACAGGAGCGAGAAGCCTCGTCATCATGGGTGCCGGCAAGCATGCCCGATGGGTGGTCGGCGGCGGCAGCGTTGAGATTCGGGAACATCTCCTCTTAATCGCACCTCGTGTTGGGACTCATGATACGGATGGCGGTGATCTCGCGCTCATTGGTGACCGATTCGGCGATGGCGCGGTATTCTTTCACCAACTCGGTGTCCGATGCAATGACTATGTCACCCGACCGATACACACTAGCACTCCTCGAGACAACGTATAGATAGACCATAGGATGACTACGGACTTATATAACTTTTGTAGTATTTCAATGTCATTGGGTCATGTGAACTTAAAAAGCTTTTATTCTATGGATACTGCAATGAATGATATGTTGTCAATGTACTTTTATATTACAACGTTTTTCATCTAAATATCATTAGCAGGGGTGGGCACCTAATAGGAAAAATTAGATCTCTGACATACACAATGTGTCGGATTTCGGGCTCCGCAAAACCCAAAGAGGTTCGAACTCAGGGGCGTGTGCGAAGATCCCCACAAGCTCCGACCCCAAGCTCATAGCTCGACAGCCTAGCCCGACGAACTCACACAATCGTGGGGAAGAAGACTTGCACACGAGGATTTACCCAGGTTCGGGCCGCTACGAAGCGTAAAACCCTACTCCTGCTTATGGTGGATTGCCTCATGAGGAGGTTTGTGGATGAACTAGTATAGTGGTCAGTAGCCTCGCGAGGGTGCTCGGGTGATGTATCTCCCCTTCTCTACGGTGCAACCTGGCCTCTATTTATAGTGGCCCGGGTCCTCTTCCCTTATCACAATGGCGGGAAGGGATCCCACAACGGCCAAATTCGAAGGGGGACAAGGAGTACGCCTTATCCTGACGAAAGGTGGTCTTCGCCTGCAAAGTAGCCGGTGGTGATGCAGAGGTGGGCTCGGCGATGACGTCCGTCCTGCGGGGCTCGTGGTCTTGGTCTCGTTGCACCAGAATGGAAACCTTTGGGGGTGCCTTGGGAACCTGCATACGTCTCTACCTCCTTTGCACCAAAGAGCAAACTGTCTCCTCTGCGCGCGCTGGCGCCCGCCTGGCCTGGCTTGCGTCACCCCCGACCTCCCGAGGCTGAGTGCTGCATAGGGATCTCCGCCCCTCGGGAGGCGACCTGGGGAGGCCTCCTCCCTCCGGGGGTCTTGCCGTCGTCCCCCTCGCGAGGGTGGGGCTCCCACGAGGGCCTTGTTCTTGAGTGATCCTGCACCGGGCCGTACCAGGCCGTCGAAGTGGGCCACGCCCTGGGTCGCAGGCAGGCAGTTCTGGGTACCCCGTTCCCAGGATGCCAACACAATGAAGCCGGGTATTCATACGAAACCACCTGCGGCACTTAGAGCATTGGAAGCAGTTATACATGTTGCCAAACATAATCAAAAACAAAATAAATCCGCACCTACGAATCATACTAGGTTCACCTGAAGATGCATGCACGATTGGATCTAGAGTAGATAGCTCACCAAATAATGTAGCAGAGAGGAGGGTTGGGGAAACATGTTGCTGCAGATTCTCATAGGTAGGTTATACCTCCAAGCCGCAATAATTAGTCCCTCAAACCGATTCGTATATCGAGCACTGAACGTACAATGCCTCCATAGGTATCCACACATACCGAACCACCAATCTGACAAGGCTTCATCGTCTAGAATGAGAACCCTGTCGGAGAACTAGAGGTGGAGGTAGAGCAGACTTGCAACATAGGAACTTTTCTGGTGAAGAGAGAGAGACATACACAGCGAGAGAGAGAGAGAGAGAAACGAAACCCATGCGCCAAGATTTGCCTGCATTTGGAGGGGGTTGCTCCTCCCTATCTATATGTGGAAGGGAGGGTCTGGCAACCTTGGAGGGGGGCTACCTCCTCCTTGGTGGCTGTTACTTGTGAGCTGCGTTGTGATTTTTCACGAAGAGGAGAGGACATGCATCACAGTAGAGATAAGTATTTCCCTCAGTGAGAACCTAGTTATCGAACCAATAGGAGAACCCAGCAAACTCCTTTCAACATCACCTACAGACACAAAACCAAACACTTGCACCCAAGGTGGGCAAGAGGGTTGTCAAGCCCCTTGAACTCGTTACTTGCACGGATTAAATCTTGATAGAGATATATAATGTAAAGGTAAAATAAAATAAAAGTAAATAATTGCAGTATTTTTAGGTTTTTATTTATTTATATTTAATTAGACTCGGAGGCCATAGTATTCGCTAGAGGCTTCTCTCTAGGAAATAACATACGGTGGGTAAACAAATTACTGTTGGGCAATTGATAGAATTGCCCATAGTTATGAGATGTTATTCATGGCAATGATCATGTATATATGCATCACATCCATAAACAAGTAGACCGAAACGATTCTGCATGTACTACTATTACTCCACTTCGAGAATGCTTCTATGCTTGCCTCTCTAGGTATTAAGTTCATAACAAACAGAGTAATGCTTGGAGCAATGTGACATGATTTAGACAAAATAAGACATGCAATATGTTTAGATCCCGTCGTTTTATCCTTAATGACAACAATACAAATACGTGTCTTGTCCCCTTTTGTCACGAGGTTATAGAGCACCGCAAGATTGAACCCATTACAATGCACCACTCCCGCTGAAGATAAATCAATCTAGTTGGCCAAACCAAACCAATAGATCGGAGAGAAATAAGAAGCTATAAAAATCATACATAATGTAATTAAGAAAAAACTCAATTACATTCAATGAATAATCTGATCATAAACCCACAATTCATCGGATCCCAATAAACACATCGAAAAGAAGATTACATCGGATAGATCACCGCAGGAATCGTGGTGAACGTTGTATTGAAGATCAAAGAGAGAGAACAAGCCATCTAGGTACTAGCTATGGCCCCGTAGGTCTGTGGTGGACTACTCACGCATCATCATGGAGGCAACAAGGTTGATGTAAATGGCCTCCATGGTCGATTCCCCCTACGGCAGAGTACCGGAAAAGGTCTCCGGATGGCCTCCCGTTAGAGCAGAGGCTTGCGGCGGCAGAACAAATATTTTGAGTGGCTCTCTCTTGGTTTCCCTATTTTAGAGAATTTATGGAGGTGGAAATAGGTCAAACGGAGCCACGAGGGGCCCACAAGGTAACAGGGCGCGCCTACCCCCTTGGTGGGCCATGTTGCCTTGCCGTATCCTCGTCTCGCTTCCTGAATCCCCCCGAAGCTTCCTGGGTCTCTTTTGTTTAGGAAAAAAATCGTCAAAAATTTTGGTAGCGTTTGGACTTCGTCTGGTACAGATTTCCTCTAAAAACCAAAGACAGGCAAGAAACATCAACTGTCACTTGGTAGTGGGTTAATAGGTTAGTTCCGTAAAATGATATAAAATAGCATATAATTGCATATAAAGTATCCTGGATTGATAATATAATAGCATCGAACAATCCAAAATTATAGATACATTGGAAAATTCCCACTAGCATATGAAAATGAAAACTCAGGAGACTCTCTAAATGAAGAACATGGTGCCACTTTGAAGCACAAGTGTGGTAAATGGATAGTAAAACCGCCCCTTCTCTCTTTTCTCTCATTTTTTTCATAGTGGGCTTTTCTCTTTTTTCCGCCTCCCCCATGTATTTTCTTTTATTTTTCACCCATCTCATCCCGACTTGTGGGAGAATCATCGTCTCCATCATCCTTTCCTCACTAGGACAGTGCTCTGATAATGACGATCATCACACTTTTATTTACTTACAACTCAATATTATAACTCAACATAAAACAATATGACTCTATATGAATGCCTCTGGCGGCGTACCAGGATGTGCAATGATCTAGCGTAACATGTAAACAATGATGAATGATGGCTTTGCCACAAATATATACTTCAGCTATATGATCATGCAAAGCAATATGATGATGAACACACAAGTCATGTGACGGAACGGTGGAAGTTGCATGGCAATATATCTCAGAATGGCTATGGAAATGCCATAATAGGTAGGTATGGTGGTTGTTTTGAGGAAGATATAAGGAGACTTATGTGTGATAGAGCGTATCATATCACGGAGTTAGGATGCACCGGCAAAGGTTGCACCGACTCTCAACGTTAGAATGGGCAATGCACGGTACCAAAGAGGCTAGCAATTACGGAAAGGTGAGAGTGCGCATATCCATGGATTCACATTAGTCATAAAGAACACATATACTTATTTTAAAGCCTTCTTAGCTCTCTCGAAGGAAATTACTACCACATACCCCTAGGGAGGAGGTTGGTAGGAGTTAACCATCGCGCGCCCCCGATTCGAACAACACGATAGCATTTCATTTCAGACATAAAAATGCTCACACATCATCACCATGCCTTAGTTAATACTTAGATGAATAACAAATAACGAGCTTTAATTACTGATATTTCGACTAACCAATAATCATGTACTTATGCCCTTTCATATTACTACATCAATATAATCAACTCATGTTTTTTCTTTAGTGAGCTACATGAAAGTTTTTATTATATCCCCCTTGAATACCTATCCTTTTTGGACTAGTCTTATAACACATGCCCATTACCATTCCTATTTCTTATATACTCTCAAAAAGATTTAAGTGAAGCATGAGAGTTCAATTATTTCTACAAAATCTGAACGCCGTCGTGCTCTAAAAAGATATAAGTGAAGCACTAGAGCAACTGCCTAGCTCAAAAGATATAAGTGAAGCATAGAGTATTCTAACAAATTATGATGACCGTGTCTCTCTCTCAAATATGTGTGTCCAGCAAACAATGATTGTGGCAAACCAAAACAAAAACAAAATATAATACACGACGCTCCAAGAAAAACACATATAATGTGATGAATAAAAATATAGCTCCAAGTGACATACCGATAGATTGGAGACGAAAGAGGGGATGCCTTCCGGGGCATCCCCAAGCTTATACGCTTGAGTCTTCCTACAATATACCTTGGGCATGCCGAAGCTTAGGGTCTTGCCGCTCTTTATTCCTTCATCCATCATTCTCTTACCCAAAACTTGAAAACTTCAGCACACAAAACTCAACAAAACCTCGTGAGATCCATTAGTATAATAGACATATCAAATACTTTAGGTACTATTATAAATTGATTCATAATTCATTATTGCAAAATAGATACTTTATTCTAACTTCTCCATGGCTTATACCCCCCGATACAATCCATAGGATCATCAAAACAAGAAAACTATGCAAGCAAAAGCAGAATGTGTCTAAAACAGAACAATCTTTAATGATCTGTACTAAAACCATACTTTTGTAACTCCGAAAATTCTAAAAGATTAGGACAAGTTGTGCAATTTTTATACCAATATTGTGTACAAAATTCAGATCTAAAAGTCGTTCCGGTAAAATCAGAGAAATTCTGCACTGGACGCAAAAGTTTATGTTTGCACAGCGTCAATTCTACTATCTTCCAAATCATCCCAAAGGCTTTATTTGGCACAAACATTCATTTAAACATAAAAACACAATCATTACAATAGAAATAATCATGTCAACACACCAAAACAGAAAGTAAAACAAAAATTTAAAGATAATTATTGGGTTGCCTCCCAACAAGCGCTATTGTTTTATGCCCCTAGCTAGGCATAATGCATAGTATCAAGTTTGTCATCCTTGACATACAACTCCTCAATTGTGCAACCACACTTCCTAGGAGATTTAGCACATAAGTTATAATAACCACACTCCAAGGGACAAAGAGAGGAGGCTTGATGATAGGTTCCTTTATTACATCTATGAAATTGGGGTGCACACTAATCATTTTAAGATCCTCATTCCTTTTACTAGGTGTACCACTCGTTCGCTTAGGAACATACATAACCTTGGAGCTATTATTTATAGGAGTCTTATCAATAGTTTTAGTAGGAACGAAAGTGGATACCGCTTTATTAAGGATTTCTTCCAACTTATCGATTCGGGAAGGACTTTGTCCTAGCCTTTCACTAATCTTTGGCTCACTATCTTTTAGCATTTTTAGAGTGGTTCCTACTTTGGAACATAATTTAGTAACTTGATTATGGACCTTCTTGTCTAGATTTTCAATGTGCTCAATGGTAGGCATTTTATTTTCTATAGCGTCTAGCGTACGCATAACATCTTCCAATGTCAATATGGTTCCATTAACAAGAATAGGGGGTGATCCTACTAGATTTTCCATAGCATTGAAAGCATCCAAAGTGTAACTCATCAAGAAATTACCGCTGGTAATAGTGTCAAGAACAAATCTATACCAAGTAGTAGCACCTGCATAAAAATTACGAAGCAAAATAGTGGTGGATTGCATAGGAGTGTATCTATTTAAAGCATTCCAAATCCTATACTACGCATCATTTAAACTCTCTCCTCCCCTTTGTTTGAGAACTTCATTCTCAGGAGTACACGAAATAATAGAAGAACTAGCCATAATGAAAAGCAAGCAAACGCGTAAACTAGATAACTATGCAAATAAGCAAATAGAAATATATTTTTAATTTAATTTTTTATATAAAGAAAAATATAACAGCAAATAAAAAGTAGAACAAGTGAAAGATAATTTATGTGTAGGGACCTTACGAGAATTTGATGATGTCTCCCCAACAACGGTGCTAGAAATTCTTCCTGCTACATGTGAGCTGCATTGGGATTTTCCCCGAAGAGGAGAGGAGATGCAGCACAATAGAGATAAGTATTCCCCTAAGTGAAAACCAAGGTTATCGAACCAATAGGAGAACCAAGCAAACTCCTTTCATCAACACCTACACACACAAAACCAAACACTTGCACCCAACGTGGGCAATACGGTTGTCAAGCCCGTTGAACTCGTTACTTGCAAGGATTAAATCTTGATAGAGATATATAATGTAAAGGTAAAATAAAATAAAGGTAAATAATTGCTGAAAAGCATTTTTAGCTTTTTTGTATTTATGTTTAAGTAGACCCGGGGGCCATAGTGTTTGCTAGAGGCTTCTTTCTCGGAAATAGCATACGATGGGTAGACAAATTACTGTTGGGCAATTGACAGAATTGCGCATAGTTATGACATGTTATTCACGGCAATGATCCGGTATATATGCATCACGTCCATAAACAAGTAGACCGAAACGATTCTGCATGTACTACTATTACTCCACTTCGAGAATGCTTCTATGCTTGCCTCTCTAGGTATTAAGTTCATAACAAACAGAGTAATGCTTGGAGAAATGTGACATGATTTAGACAAAATAAGGCAGGCAATATGTTCAGATCCCGTCGTTTTATTACTAATGGCAACAATACAAATATGTGCCTTGTCCCCTTCTGTCACGAGGATATAAAACACCACAAGATTGAACCCATTACAACGCACCATTCCCCCCGAAGATAAATCGATCTAGTTGGTCAAACCAAACCGATAGATCGGAGAGAAATATGAAGCTATAACAATCATGCATGATAGACTTTAGAAAAGACTCAATTACTTTCAATGAATAATCTGATCATAAACCCACAATTCATCGGATCCCAACAAACACACCGCAAAAGAAGATTACATCGGATAGATCACCGTAGGACTCGCGGTGAACGTTGTATTGAAGATCGAAGAGAGAGATGAAGTCATCTAGGTACTAGCTATGGACTCGTAGGTCTATGGTGGACTACTCACGCATCATCATGGGGGTAGCAAGGTTGATGTAGATGGCCTCCGTGGTCGATTCCCCCTCCGGTAGAGTACCGGAAAAGGTCGCCAGATGGCCTCTCGTTGGAACAGAGGTTTGCAGCGGCGAAAGAAGTGTTTCGGGTGGCTCTCTATTGGTTTCCCAATTTTAGAGAATTTATGGAGGTGGAATTAGGTCAGACGGAGCCATGAGGGACCCACAAGGTAACAGGGCTCGCCCTATTGCCTTGCTGTCTCCTCGTCTCACTTCTTGACTCCTTCCGAAGCTTCTCATGTCCCTTTTGTACAGAAAAATCATCAAAAAGTTCCATAGCGTTTGGACTTCGTTTGGTACAGATTTCCTGAAAAACCAATAACAGGCAAAAAAACAGCGACTCGCACTTGGCACTTGGTTATTGGTTAGTTCCCAAAAATGATATAAAATAGCATGTAAATGCATATAAAGCACCCTAGATTGATAATATAATACCATGGAACAATAAAAAAAATTATAGATACATTTGAGACGTATCAGCGGCCCCCAAGTGGTGGGCCCCACCCAAGCCCTAGGTGCACCCCTTGGTGGCTTGGCCACCAAGGCTAAGGGGGCACCCCACTAATGGGCTACTAGGGCCCATGCAGCTCTCCCTCACTTGGGTCTTGCCCATGGGACTATCCCATGGAGTCGTAGCCTATTTCTTGGAGGTTTCATAAAACAACGGAACCTTCCTAGCCCATAGGTGGTCCTTTTAGGGTTCCCAAAACTTTTTCGGTTCACCAAAACAATTTTGGATTTCTGTGAAACACTTCTGCTTTTTGATAACCCACAAGTATAGGGGATCACAACCGTTTTCGAGGGTAGAGTATTGAACCCAAATTTATAGATTCGACAGAAGGGGAGCGAAAGAATATTTGCGAGTATTAGCAGTTGAGTTGCCAATTCAACCACACCTGGAGATTAAATATCTGGAGTAGAGTGATCAGTAGCACAGTAGTATGATAGTTTTGATAGCAGTAGTAACAGTAACAGTAACGGTAACAGTGATAGCAATAGTTTTGTAGCAATTGCAACAGTAGCAATAGTAACTCAGCAAGAACAATATGTGGAAAACTCGTAGGCACTGGATCGGTGAACGCGTTGGATAATATTCATCATATAACAGTCATAACCTAGGACGACACAGAACTAGCTCCAGTTCATAAATGTAATGTAGGCATGTATTCCGTAAATAGTCATACGTGCTTATGGAAAAGAACTTGCATGACATCTTTTGTCCTACCCTCCCGTGGCAGCGGGGTCCATAAGGAAACTAAGGGATATTAAGGCCTCCTTTTAATAGAGAACCGGAACAAAGCATTAACACATAGTGAATACATGAACTCCTCAAACTACGGTCATCACCGGAAAGTATCCCGACTATTGTCACTCTGGGGTTTACGGATCATAACACATAGCAGAAGCATATGACTAGCAAGATCTGATCAAGAACATAGATATAATGGTGATAACATAAACGGTTCAGATCTAAAAGCATGGCACTCGGGCCCTAGTGACAAGCATTAAGCATGGCAAAGTCATAGCAAGATCAATCTCAAGACATAGTGGATACTAGGGATCAAGCCCTAACAAAACTAACTCGATTACATATTGAATCTCATCCAAGTCCTCACCGACCAGCAAGCCTACGAAGGAATTACTCACTCCTCGTGGGGAGCATCATGGAATTGGCGATGGAGAAGGGATGATGATGACGAAGACCGAAGATTCCCCTCTCCGGAGCCCCAAACGGGCTCCAGATCTGGCCTCCCGATGAAGAACAGGACGTGGCGGCTGCTACGTATCATAAAACGCGATGAAAATTTCTCTCCTATTTTTTTTCATCGAAAATAGGATTTTATACCGCTGGAATTTGGGTCAGTGGGGCCCCGAGGTGGGAACAACCCACCAGGGCGTGCCTAGAGGGGGTGGCCCGCCCTGTAGTATCATGCCCAACCAGGGCACCCCCTCCGGTGGTTCTTGGCTCCAGTAATTTTTAGTTATTGTAAAATAAATCTCCAAAAAGTTGCGTCCAGTTCCGAGAACTTTTATTTCTGCACAAAAACAACACCATGGTAGTTCTGCTGAAAACAGCGTCAGTCCGGGTTAGTTTCATTCAAATCATGCAAATTAGAGTCCAAAACAAGAGCAAAAGCATGAGGAAAAGTAGATACAACGGAGACGTATCAACTCCCCCAAGCTTAACCCATTGCTTGTCCTCAAGCAATTCAGTTGACAAACTGAAAGTGATAGAGAAAAACTTTTATAAACTCTTTGTTCTTGTTTACATATATATGCTTAAGTAGCACCCAAGTTTTCAGCAAAGATTATGACTAACCATGTCAGTAATAACTCTTAAAAATTATATTAACTCATATCAATGGCATAAGCAACTAGCGAGCAATAATAAAATATCTCAAATGCAAACACTTTGTCAAAACAATCATGATATAATATGACAATAGTGGTATCTCGCTAGCCCTTTGTGAGACCGCAAAACATAAATGCAGAGCACCTCCAAAGTTCAAGCAGCGACTAAACATTGTAATTCATGGTAGAAGAGATCCAGTCATGCTGCACCCAACATTAACTGTACACAATGCATGAGGATGACAATAGTGCTCTCAGATCTGGCGCTTATTTGAGAAGTGATGACTCAACATAAAAGTAAATAGATAGTCCATTTGCAGAGGGAAGCAGGGATTTGCAGAGGTGCCAGAGCTCAAAGCTTAAATCAGAGATAAATATAATTTTGGGAGGTACACCCTTCCTGTCAAAGTTACGACCAAGAGTTATCAATATCTTCCATGCTAAACACATTAGCGGCGGTTCCCAAGCGGTAAAAGTAAAGGTTTACTCCCCCTTCCACCAACAAACACAGTCCACGGCTAGCCGAATCCACATGGTATCGTCCATACCAACAACATTCTTGGGGGAGTTTTTTTAATTATTTATAATTTTTGTTTCGGGACTAGGAATCCCTATTACCGCCCCTCTCGTGCAAGGACGAGTGAATAAATACTCATCATGAGAATAACCCACTTAACATGGAAGATAATGACCGCCCCCTGTCGCTCCATGAGCAGTCCAGGCACACAAAACAGATGTTCATTTGAAATTTTAGAGGTGGCACATGCAAATTTACTCAGAACTGCAGGGCAATACCGCATATAGGTAGATATAGTGGACTCATCTGGAATAACTTTCGTTTAAGGAATTTGACGCACAAGCAGTATTCCCGCTTAGTACAGGTGAAGGCTAGCAAATAGACTAAGAAGCAACCAGCTAGAGAGCGAAAACGGTCATGAACATGCATTACGAATAATAAACATTGAATACTAGCATGAGTAGGATATGGACACCATGAACATAAATATCATGAAGGCTATGTTGGTTTTGATTCAACTACATGCATGAACATGTGCCAAGTCAAGCCACTTGAAACATTCAGAGGACGATACCATATCATCATACTACATCACAATCATTTTAATGCATGTTGACATCCAAGATAAATCACTATCCACTCCTAGCTACTTAAGCATGGCATGAGCAACTATAATCTCTAATTGTCATTGCAAACATGTTTGATCATAATATGCAGAATCATGGATACTAGGTTAAACATATTTACAAAAACAAAAAAATTGAGTTCATACCCGCTTCTCTCTACCACAGTCACTTCGTCAAATATCGTCATTATTGCCTTTCACTTGCACGACCGAATGATATGAAAATAATAATAGTGCAAGAGTGTCATGGACTAAGATGGAATCTGCAAACATTTGATTCAAGAGGAGAAGACAAAGTAACATGGGCTCTTTGTTAGATTAACAATGATGCATATGAGAGCCACTCAACATTTTCATCGTGGTCTTCTCCTTGGTAAGACTCAAATAAAAGGAAAGGAATTTCAAAGAAACACACTGAAATATTTTTGGTGTTTCTACTTTTCCTTGAAGAAAGCAAATTAAAGAGGGAAAAACAAAAACGGGAAAAACTATTTACACGGGAGAGCTCCCAACAAGTAAAAGAAGAAATGATAAATCTTTTTGGGTTTTCTTTTGATACTACAATTAAACTAGAAAGAAAAGCCAAAAAGAGGTAGAAAATATTTTTGGGTTTTATCAAAGTTTTTTCAAACACGCAAGAAGTAAGCAAGAAAATAAATCTAGCATGTATAATACATTGAAAAAGTATGAACACCGACAACTGGAATGAAAAGTGTAAACATGAATATAATGTCAGTGGATATATGTACTCCCCCAAGCTTAGGACTTTGGCCTAGCTTGGTAATCACCATCCAAAATAACCATCCAGTTCTAAGTCGAAGTGCGGTGGAGACGGCACCTGAGCATCCCACTCTTGGGGATCCTCCTCAGCAACTGCTAGGTTGTTTTGGTAGGCTCTAATGTCCTCTGGCATGATCATGTATCCGTTCCTCGCAATAGAATCGAACAGAGCAGGTGCAGGCAACGGGATAACATCACGGGTTTCGACGTTGAATACTAAGTTGTAGCAAATGTTATGAAAAGAATCAGCTGCATCAATAAATTGGTGATCCTGCAATACCTTGTGATCTAGATAAATTTGGGACAAGGGATAATCATGTGGGTGAATCTGAACATTAAAGTGTCTCGCTAAGCGAGTAGCATAAATACCACCATGTATCTTTCCCTTAGTCCTGTTAAGGTGTAAGCGACGTGCAATAATAGCCCCCATGCTAAAGGTGTGATCATTGTGCAATGCACGGCGTAAAATGGCAAAGTCGGGGGCACTGAGTGCACCAACCTTCTCTCTAGCGGTTAAACACTTCACGATGAACAAAGCTAAGTAATGCACAGAAGGAAACTGCAAACTGGTAGCAGTGGCTCTTGACACGCCTCTATCTTCACCCACTTTTAAAGTGAGGAGAAAGTCCTTAAACTCCGCTGGTCTAGGCTCTCTTAATTCCCCATCAGAAGGGATCAAACATATGTCACAAAAGTCAGTGAGCGGTATCTTGTGAGTTTCAGCATATAACTTAAATTGCACCTCAGGAGGATTATTCCTACTCAGAAAATGAAAATTTTGCATAAAGGAATTTCGGATGTGGTGTTGGTCACACTTAGCTGTGAGGAAATCGGCCAGCCCAGCATTTGCAACGAATTGGGCAAACTCTTGATGGAACCCAGCCTCCTCCATGAAGGCATCATGCGGCCATTTGCACGGCCGCACCTCCGCCGTTCTCGAAGTGTGGAGGTCATTGTCTGATGATTCCCCAATGACTCCTTTAGCATTCTTCTTGGAGAAAAACTTCCTAAAGAAATCCATCTTATTCCTATAATTAAATTTCTGAAAACTTTAGTCTATAATTTTTTTTTCAACAAAACTCCGTAAGATTGATAGCAACTACTCCTAAGGATGCATAGAGGCCATATTAAGCACTCAAACTACTTAGAACTCTAAGAATTCAACATGCAAGCCCATATACAACAGCACCAAGAGTAGCTAACTATTCTAAAAATAACCCACTAAATTAAAAACTAATAGGAGCAATGGAGGAGTCACATACCAAGTAGCAATCCCCCAAAACAGTTTTAAAAATGGAGCTTCGAGCAAAGAGATCGAAATCCATGGGTTTGTGAGCAAGAACACGGGAGTGAGAGCTATGGTGATTTTTTCTGGAGGTAGGAGATGACATGGGCTAAAGGGATAAGTGAGGGGGCCCACGTGGGGGCCACAACCCACTAGGGCGCGCCCTGGTGTCTTGTGGGCACCAGGTAAAAAATCGTATAAAATTTTCAAGACATTCTGAGAACTTTTATTTTTGGGTCATTTCTTATTGCACGGAGAAAACAGAAAACAGGATAGACATGGCATTTTATTTTATTTCACTAAGTAAAATAGAAAACATAAGGAGGGAGCAGAAGGTTGTGCCTACTAGATTCATCAACTTCATACCTCTCAAAAATGATCCATTAATAAGGTTGATCAAGTCTTATTAACAACCACTTCCGATTAGCATGAAACCGAAGAACTTTCGTAAAACACTAAGTTACCTCAATGGGGATATGCATATCCCCAACAATAAGTATGTCATATTTCTTTTTGGCAGTAGGTAGAGGTAATTAAAAACTTCCAATAGTGAGTGTCGGAGATTCTTCAACAACATTTATACCATTCACTTGGAATTGTTTCTTCGGAAAGTGCATCGTATGCTCATCACCATTGATATGAAAAGTGACTTTGCTTTCATTGCAATCAATAACAGCCCCTACAGTATTCAAAAAGGGTCTACCAAGGATAATCAACATGTTGTCATCCTCGGGCATCTCAAGAATAACAAAGTCCATCAAGATAGTAACATTTACAACAACAACGGGCACATCCTCACAAATACCGATAGGTATTGGAGTTGATTTGTCAGCCATTTGCAATGATATTTCAGGAGGTGTGAGTTTATTCAAATCAAGTCTTTTATATAAGGAGAAAGGCATAACACTAACACCAGCTCCCAAATCACACAAAGAAGTTTGACATAATTTCTTTTAATGGAGCAAGGTATAGTTGGTATTCCCGGATCTCCAAGTTTTTTAGGTACTCCATCCTTAAAAGAATAATTAGCAAGCATGGTGGAGATTTCAGCTTCATGTATCTTTCTTTTATTAGCGATGATGTCTTTCATGTATTTTGCATAAGGGGCCATCTTTAAGATATCAGTTAAGCGGGTATGCAAAAAGACTAGCCTAATCATTTCAGCAAAGCGCTCAAATTCTTCATCATCCTTTTTCTTAGATGGTTTAGGTGGAAAGGGCATGGGTTTTTGAACCCATGGCTCTCTTTCTTTACCATGTTTTCTAGCCACAAAATCTCTTTTATCATATCGTTTATTTTTAGGTTGTGGGTTGTCAAGATCAACAGCAGGCTCTATTTCAACATCATTATCTGGTTCTTTATCATTGTTCGGTCGAGTATCCTCATGAACATCATCATTATCATTTTCATTATCACTAGGTGAATGTTCATTACCAGATTGAGTTTCAGCATCAGAAATAGAGACATCATTATCTTTAGGAGGTTTTTGTATCTCAGGTTCACTAGAGGTATGCAAAGTCCTATCATTTTTCTTTTTCTTTTTCTTTTTGGAAGGACTAGGTGCATTAGCATTAATTCTTTGAGAGTCGTGTTCAATTCTTTTAGGATTACCTTCAGGATAAAGATGTTCTTGGGTCATTCTACCTCCTCTAGTAACTACTCTAGCAGCAAAATCATTCATATTATTATTCATTTCATCAAGCAATTCTTTTTGAGATTTAGCAACTTGTTCTAACTGGGTTTGAACCATAGAGGCATGTTTTCCTACACCTCTAACATCATTAGTGATTCTATTTAACAAGTCACTCAAGCGAGCAATCATATCAGAATTATATTTCAATTGTTTCAGAACATTTGCATTGAAGAGATCTTGTTTCATAATGTAGTTATCAAACTCATATAACCATTGACTAGGATGTTTATTGTAAGGGATATAGCCTTCATCAAACTTTAATAAAGAATTTACCTCTACCACCTGTTGAGGTGGTGGTGTGTCAAGGCCATGTATTTCTTCAATAGGTGGTAAATTCTTAACATCCTTAGCTTTAATACCTTTTTCCTTCATACATTTCTTTGCCTCTTGCATATCTTCAGGACTGAGAAATAAGATACCCCTCTTCTTCGGAGTGGGTTTAGGTAGTGGTTCAGGGAGAGTCCAATCATCATAATTCTTCAATATATTATTCAATAGTTCCTCAGACTGTTCAACAGTTCGTTCCCTGAAAACACAACTAGCACAACTATCTAGGAAGTCCCTAGAAGCATTAGCTAGTCCATTATAAAAGATATCAAGTATTTATTTTTTCTAAAGAGGGTGATCAGGCAAAGCATTAAGCTATTGGAGAAGCTTCCCCCAAGCTTGTGGGAGACTTTCTTCTTCAATTTGCACAACGTTATATATTTCATGTAAGGCAGCTTGTTTCTTATGAGCAGGAAAATATTTTTAAGAGAAGTAGTAAATCATATCCTGGGGACTACGCACACAACCAGGAGCAAGAGTATTGTACCATATCTTAGCATCACCCTTTAATGAGAATGGAAATAATTTGAGAATATAGTAGTAGCGAATCTTCTCATCATGAGCAAAGAGGGTGGCTATATCATTCAACTTAGTAAGATGTGCCACTACAGTTTCAGTTTCATAGGCATGGAAAGGATCAGATTCAACCAAAGTAATTAACACTGGGTCGATAGAGAATTCATAATCCTTATCGGTGACAAAGATAGGGGAAGTAGCAAACTTAGGATAAGATTTCATTCTAGCATTCAAAGTCTTTTCCTTATACCTGCATAATATTTTTTTAAGATCATCTCTATCCTTACAAGAAAGGATTTCTATAGCCATCTCCACATCCATTGCATAACCTTCAGGGATCTTAGACATTTCAAATCTAGGAGAGCTAGGTCTAGTAGGTGTTTCATAATTCTCAGTTTCAGTAATCTCATCAGTTTCAGTAATTTCATTCTCTTTAGCTCTATTAATTTGTTCATCAAGAAATTCACCTAGTAGCACATTATCATCAAGCATGGTACTAGCATCATCATCAGCATCATTCATAGCAGAAGTAGCATCATCAATAACTTGCGACATATCAGGATTAATAGCATGTGGTGGTGTTGCAAGCTTACTCATTGTTGGAAATATGCCCTAGAGGCAATAATAAATTGGTTATTATTATATTTCCTTGTTCATGATAATCGTTTATTATCCATGCTATAATTGTATTGATTGGAAACTCAAATACATGTGTGGGTACATAGACAACACTGTGTCCCTAGTATGCCTCTAGTTAACTAGCTCGTTGATCAAAGATGGTCAAGGTTTCCTGGCCATAGACATGAGATGTCATTTGATAACGGGATCACATCATTAGGAGAATGATGTGATGGACAAGACCCAAACTATAAACATAGCATATGATCGTGTCAGTTTATTGCTATAGTTTTCTGCATGTCAAGTATCTGTTCCTATGACCATGAGGTCATGCAACTCACTGACACCGGAGGAATACCTTGTGTGTATCAAACATCACAACGTAACTGGGTGACTATAAAGAAGCTCTACAGGTATCTCCGAGGGTGTCTGTTGAGTGGGCATGGATCAAGACTGGGATTTGTTACTCCGTGTGACAGAGAGGTATCTCAGGGCCCACTCCGTAATACAACATCACAACAAGCCTTGCAAGCAATGTGACTAAAGTGTTAGCCACGGGATCTTGTATTACGGAACGAGTAAAGAGACTTGCCGGTAACGAGATTGAACTAGGTATAGAGATACCGACGATCGAATCTCGGGCAAGTAACATACCGAAGAAACAAAGGGAACAACATACGGGATTAACTGAATCCTTGACATAGAGGTTCAACCGATAAAGATCTTCGTAGAATATGTGGGAACCAATATGGGCATCTAGGTCCCGCAATTGGTTATTGACCGTAGAGGTGTCTCGGTCATGTCTACATAGTTCTCGAACCCGCAGGGTCTGCACACTTAAGGTTCGGTGACGTTTTGGTATAGTAGAGTTATGTATGGTGGTGACCGAAGGTTGTTCGGAGTCCCAGATGAGATCCTGGATGTAACGAGGAGCTCCGGAATGGTCTGGAGGTAAAGATTGATATATAGGAAGTCCTGTTTTGGTCACCGGAAAAGTTTCGGGTACTTCGGTAGTGTACCGGGAGTGCCGAGAGGGTACCGGGGGCCATCGGGAGGGGTGTCTCGACCCAAAGGACCTCATGGGCTGTGTGAGGAGTCAAAACAGCCCCTAGTGGGCTGGCCAAACCCCCCACTAAGGCCCATGCGGCTAGGGGTGGGAAAAACCCAAAGGTGGAAAGGGTTTTCAAGTGGAGAGGAGGAATCCTACTCCTAGTAGGATTGGAGTAGGACTCCTCCACCTCCAATTTCGGCCAAACCTTGAGGGTTTGAGGCTGCCTCCTCCCCTCCCTCCCTCCTATATATACTAGAGAATTTAGAGGGGGGAGCTAACCCTAATTGCCACGTGCTCCCTCTACTTCCTCTAGATCGTTTTCTCCTTTAGTCTAGTTTCAGCGGTGCTTAGGCGAAGCCCTGCCGGAATAGTTCCACCACCATCGCCACCGCGCCGTCGCGCTGCCGGAGAACTCATCTACCTCTCCGCTCCCTCTTGCTGGATCAAGAAGGCGGAGATCGTCATCGAGCTGTACGTGTGCTGAACGCGGAGGTGACGTCCGTTCGGCGCTAGATCAGAAGAACCGTGATCAGGATCGCGAGACGATTCGTGATTTGATCGCGGGTCGAATCGTGATGGGATCGCGGGACAGATCATGATTGGACCGCGAGACAGATCGTGATGGGATCGCGGGACACTCGGCAATTTGGATCGCGAAGACGTTCGACTACATCAACCGCGTTTCTTAACGCTTCCCACTTAGCGATCTACAAGGGTATGTAGATCCACTCTCCCTCTCGTAGATGCTCATCACCATGGATAGATCTTGCCTGTGCGTAGGAAATTTTTTTGTTTCCCATGCAACGTTCCCCAACAGTGGCATCAGAGCTAGGTCTATGTGTAGATGAGATCTCGAGTAGAACACAAAGGAGTTTGTGGGCGTTGATATTCAGATTGCTTCCTCCCTTGGTCTTTTCTTGATTCGGCGTTATTGTGGGATGAAGCGGCCCGGACCAACATTACTCGTACGCTTACGAGAGACCGGTTCCATCGAGTGACATGTAACTTCGTTGCATAAAGATGGCTGGCGGGTGTCTGTTTCTCCCACTTTAGTCGGATCGGATTTGAGAAAGGCGGTCCTTGAGAAGGTTGAATAGCAATTTTTGTATCACCGTTGTGGTTTTTGCGTAGGTAAGAATTGTTCTTGCTAGATACCCGTAGCAGCCACATAAAACTTGCAACAACAATTAGAGGACGTCTAACTTGTTTTTGCAGGCTATGTTGTGATGTGATATGGCCAATTACATGATGAGATATATGTGATGTATGAGATGATCATGTATTGTATAGAATATCACGACTTGCATGTCGATGAGTACGGCAACCGGCAGGAGCCATAGGGTTGTCTTTAATTATTTTCGCTGTTTTTGCTTTACTTTATCGCTATGAGTTAGCAATAGTCGTGGAAGCAACAGTCGGCGCGACAACCTCATGGCGACACATTGATGGAGATCAAGATGATGGAGATCATGGTGTTATGCCGGTGACGATGGAGATCATGCTGGTGCTTTGAAGATGGAGATCAAAAGCACAAGTTCATGGCCATATCATGTCACTTATGATTTGCATGTGATGTTAATCCTTTTATGCATCTTATTTTGCTTAGGACGACGGTAGCATTATAAGGTGATCCCTCACTTAAATTTCAAGATAAAATTGTGTTCTCCCCGAGTGTGCACCGTTGCGAAAGTTCGTCGTTTCGAGACACCACGTGATGATCGGGTGTGATAGACTCTACGTTCGCATACAATGGGTGCAAGCCAGTGTTGCACGTGCGGAACACTCGGGTTAAACTTGACGAGCCTAGCATGTACAGACATGGCCTCGGAACACAAGAGACCGAAAGGTCGAACATGAGTCATATAGTAGATATGATCAACATGAAGATGTTCACCATTGAAACCACCTCAACTCACGTGATGATCGGACTTGAGTTGGTGGATTTGGATCATGTGACACTCGAATGACCGAAGGGATGTCAATTTGAGTGGGAGTTTATAAGTAATATGATTAACTAAACTCATTATCATGAACATAGTCAAAATGTCTTTGCAAATTATGTTGTAGATTACTAGCTCGCGCTGTAGCTCCCTTGAATTTTTATATGTTCCTAGAGAAATAGAGTTGAAAGATGATGGTAGCAATAATGCGGACTGGGTCCGTGATCTGAGGATTGTCCTCATTGCTGCACAGAAGGCTTGTGTCCTTAATGCACCGCTCGGTGCGCCACCCCCTCAAGCGTCGTCTGTAGATGTTGTGAACATCTGACAGGCACGTTCTGATGACTACTTGATAGTTCAGTGCGTCATGCATTACGGCTTAGAATTGAAGCTCCAAAACGTTTTGAACGTCACGAAACATATGAGATGTTCTAAGAGCTGAAATTGGGATCTCAGGCTCGTGCCCGTGTTGAGAGGTATGAGACCTTCAACAAGATTCTTTGCCTGCAAGATGAAGGAGCATGTGCTCAGATTGTCTGGGTGCTACAATCGCTTGAATCGAGTGGGAGTTGATCTTCCAGATAAGATAGTGATTGATATAGTTCTCCAAGTCACTGTCACTAAGCTACTAGAGCTTCGTGATGAACTATAAAATGCCAGGGATGGAAATAATGATCCCTGAGCTATTCGCGATGTTTGACACCGCGAAGGTAGAAATCAAGAAGGAGCATCAAGTGTTGATGGTTAGTAAAACCACTAGTTTCGAGAAAGGGCAAGGGCAAGGAGGGAAACTTCATGGATGGCAAGTCAGTTGCTGCTCCAGTGAAGAAACCCAAGGTTGAACCCAAACCCGAGACTAAGTGCTTCTATTATGAGGAGAACGGTCGCTGAAGCGGAACAACCCTAGATACTTGGTAGATAAGAAGGCTGGCAACGTCGACAGAAGTATATTTGATATACGTGTTATTCATGTGTACCTTGCTAGTACTCCTAGTAGCACTTGGGTATTGGATACCGGTTCGGTTGCTAAATGTTAGTAACTCGAAATAAAAGCTACGGAATAAACGGAGACTAGCTGAGGGTGAGGTGATGATGAGTGTTGGAAGTGTTTCCAAGGTTGATGTGATCACCATCGCACGCTCTCTCTACCTTCGGGATTAGTGATGAACCTAAATAAATGTTATTTGGTGTTTGCGTTGAGCATGAACGTGATTAGATCATGTTTATTGCAATACGGTTATTCATTTAAGTTAGAGAATAATGGTTATTCTGTTTACATGAATAATACCTTCATTGGTCATGCACCCAATGAGAATGGTTTATTGAATCTTGATCGTAGTGATACACATGTTCATAATATTGATGCCAAAAGATACAAAGTTAATAATGATAGTACCACATACTTGTGGCACTGCCGCTAAATATCATATTGGTGTAAAGCGCATGAAGAAACTCCATGCTGATGGATCTTTGGACTCATTCGATTTCGAATCGGTTGAGACATGCGGACCATGCCTGATGGGCAAGATGACTAAGACCCCGTTTTTCGGTATGATGGAGCGGGCAAGTGACTTATTGGAAATGATACATGTTGATGTATTCGGTCCAATGAGTGTTGTAGCGTGCGGTGGATATCGTTATTTTCCTACCTTCACTGATGATTTGAGTAGATATGGGGATATTTACTTAATGAAACACAAGTCTGAAACGTTTGAAAAGTTCAAACAAAATCAGAGTGAAGTTTGAGATTATCGTGACAAGAAGATAAAATGTCTACGATATGATTGTGGAGGTGAATATCTGAGTTACGAGTTTGGTATACAACTTAAGACAATGTGGAAGTTGTTTCACAACTCACGCCACCTGGAACACCATAGTGTAATGGTGTGTCCGAATGTCGTAGTCGTGCTCTATTTGGATATGGTGCGTACTATGATGTCTCTTATCGATTTGCCACTATCGTTTTGGGGTTATGCATTAGAGACAAATACATTCACTTTAAAATAGGGCACCATCTAAGTCCGTTGAGATGACACCGTATGAATTTTGGTTTGACGAAACCTAAGCTGTCATTTCTTAATGTTTGGGGCTGCGACGCTTATGTGAAAAAGGTTTTCAGCCTGATGAGCTCGAACCCAAAGCGGACAAATGCATCTTCATAGAATACCCTAACGTAACAGTTGGGTATGCCTTCTATCTCAGATCCAAGGGCAAAGTGTTTGTTGCTAAAAACGGGTCCTTTCTCGAGAAAGTGTTTCTCTCGAAAGAATTGAGTGGGAGGAAGATAGAACTTGATGTGGTTGTTGAACCTTTGTTTCAACTAGAGAGTAGCGCAGCGCAGAAAGTTGTTTCTGTGGAGCCTACGTTAGTTGAAGATGAAGTTAATGATGATGATCATGAAGCTTTGGATCAAGTTACTATCAAACCACATAGGTCGACAAGGATGCGTGCTGCTCCTGAGTGGTACGGCAACCCTGTCTTAGAGGTCATGTTGTTGGACAACGATGAACCTACGAGCTATGGAGAAGCGATGATGGGCCCGGATTCCGAGAAATGGTTAAGGCCATGAAATCCGAGATGGGATCCATGTAAGAAAACAAAGTATGGGCTTTGGAAGTATTACCTGAAGGGTGAAAGGCCATTCAGAACAAATGGATCTTTAAAAGGAAGACGGACGCGAACGGTAATGTCACCGTCTATAAAGCTCGACTTGTGGCAAAGGGTTTTTCACAAGTTCAAGGAGTTGACTACAATGAGACTTTCTCACCCGTAGCGATGCTAAAGTCTGTAGGAATTATGTTAGCAGTTGCTGCATTTTTCGATTATGAAATCTGGCAGATGGATGTCAAAACATCATTTCCTTAACGGTATCCGTGAGGAAAGGTTGTATGTGATACAACCGGAAGGTTTTGTCAGTCCTAAGGATGCTAAAATGTATGCAAGCTCCAGCGATCCTTCTATGGACTGGAGCAAGCATCTCGGAGTTGGAATATACGCTTTGATGAGGTGATCAAAGTTTTGAGTCTATACAAAGTTTATGAGAAACTTGTATTTACAATAAAGTGAGTGGGAGCACTATAGAATTTCTGATAAGTATATGTGGATGACATATTGTTGATTGGAAATAATGTAGAATTTCTGGAAAGCATAAAGGGTTGTTTGAAAAGGAGTTTTTCAAAGGAAAACCTGGAATGAAGCTACTTAGATATTGGGCATCAGGATCTATAGAGATAGATCAAGACGTCTGATAAGACTTTCAATGAGTACATACCTTGACAAGATTTTGAAAGAGTTCAAAATGGATCAGTCAAAGAAAGAGTTCTTGCCGGATTTGTAAGGTGTGGAGTTGAGTGAGACTCAAAACTCGACCACGGCAGAAGAAAGAGAAAGGACGAAGGTCGTCCCCTATGCCTTATCCATAGGCTCTGTATAGTATGCCATGCTGTGTACCGCACCTGGTGTGTCCCTTGCCATGATTCTGTCAAGGGGTACAAGAGTGATCCAGGAGTGGACCACTGGACAGCGATCAAAATTATCCTTAGTAACTAGAGGACTAAGGAAATGTTTCTCAATTATGGAGGTGATAAAGAGTTCGTCGTAAAGGGATACGTCGATGCAAGCTTTGACACCTATCCGGATGACTCTGAGTAGCAATAAGGATACGTATAGTGGAGCAGCCATTTGGAATAGCTCCAAGTGGAGCATGGTAGCATCTGCAGTACGACATATAGATTTGCAAAGAACACACAGATCTGAATGTTGCAGACCGTTGACTAAAGACCTCTCTCACATGCAAAGCATGATCGAACCCCAAAACTCATTGGGTGTTAGATTCATAACAATGTAAATCACATGGTGATGTGAACTAGATTATTGACTCTAGTGCAAGTGGGAGACTGTTGGAAATATGCCCTAGAGGCAATAATAAATTGGTTATTATTATATTTCCTTGTTCATGATAATCGTTTATTATCCATGCTATAATTGTATTGATTGGAAACTCAAATACATGTGTGGGTACATAGACAACACTGTGTCCCTAGTATGCCACTAGTTAACTAGCTCGTTGATCAAAGATGGTCAAGGTTTCCTGGCCATAGACATGAGATGTCATTTGATAACGGGATCACATCATTAGGAGAATGATGTGATGGACAAGACCCAAACTATAAACATAGCATATGATCGTGTCAGTTTATTGCTATAGTTTTCTGCATGTCAAGTATCTGTTCCTATGACCATGAGATCATGCAACTCACTGACACCGGAGGAATACCTTGTGTGTATCAAACATCACAACGTAACTGGGTGACTATAAAGATGCTCTACAGGTATCTCCGAGGGTGTCTGTTGAGTGGGCATGGATCAAGACTGGGATTTGTTACTCCGTGTGACGGAGAGGTATCTCAGGGCCCACTCCGTAATACAACATCACAACAAGCCTTGCAAGCAATGTGACTAAAGTGTTAGGCACGGGATCTTGTATTACGGAACGAGTAAAGAGACTTGCCGGTAACGAGATTGAACTAGGTATAGAGATACCGACGATCGAATCTCGGGCAAGTAACATACCGAAGAAACAAAGGGAACAACATACGGGATTAACTGAATCCTTGACATAGAGGTTCAACTGATAAAGATCTTTGTAGAATATGTGGGAACCAATATGGGCATCCATGTCCCGCTATTGGTTATTGACCGTAGAGGTGTCTCGGTCATGTCTACATAGTTCTCGAACCCGCAGGGTCTGCACACTTAAGGTTCGGTGACGTTTCGGTATAGTAGAGTTATGTATGGTGGTGACCGAAGGTTGTTCGGAGTCCCGGATGAGATCCTGGACGTCACGAGGAGCTCCGAAATGGTCCGGAGGTAAAGATTGATATATAGGAAGTCCTGTTTTGGTCACCGGAAAAGTTTTGGGTACTTCGGTAGTGTACCGGGAGTGCCAGGAGGGTACCGGGGGCCATCGGGATGGGTGTCTCGACCCAAAGGACCTCATGGGCTGTGAGAGGAGTCAAACCAGCCCCTAGTGGGCTGGCCGAACCCCCCACTAAGGCCCATGCAGCTAGGGGTGGGAAAAACCCAAAGGTGGAAAGGTGGAAAGGGTTTCCAAGTGGAGAGGAGGAATCCTACTCCTAGTAGGATTGGAGTAGGACTCCTCCACCTCCAATTTCGGCCAAACCTTGAGGGTTTGAGGCTGCCTCCTCCCCTCCCTCCCTCCTATATATACTAGAGGATTTAGAGGGGAGAGCTAACCCTAATTGCCACGTGCTCCCTCTACTTCCTCTAGACCGTTTTCTCCTTTAGTCTAGTTTCAGCGGTGCTTAGGCGAAGCCCTGCCGGAATAGTTCCACCACCATCACCGCCGCGCCATCGCGCTGCCGGAGAACTCATCTACCTCTCCGCTCCCTCTTGCTGGATCAAGAAGGTGGAGATCGTCATCGAGCTGTACGTGTGCTGAACGCGGAGGTGCCGTCCGTTCGGCGCTAGATCGGAAGGACCGTGATCAGGATCGCGAGACGATTCGTGATTTGATCGCGGGTCGGATCGTGATGGGATCGCGGGACAGATCGTGATTGGATTGCGAGACGGATCGTGATGGGATCGCGGGACGCTCGGCGATTTGGATCGCGAAGACGTTCGACTACATCAACCGCGTTTCTTAACGCTTCCCGCTTAGCGATCTACAAGGGTATGTAGATCCACTCTCCCTCTCGTAGATGCTCATCACCATGGATAGATCTTGCGTGTGTGTAGGAAATTTTTTTGTTTCCCATGCAACGTTCCCCAACACTCATAACGGAAGGTGAATAAAGTACAAAGCTAGATGGCAATTCCTTGCCTCCTCTCGTCTTAGAGGGAAAAATCTTGGTTCTTGTATCCTTCAGATTCTTCATAGTGATCAATTGATATAAATCCCAAGTGACTCAACAAATATATCTATGCTCCTCGGCAATGGCGCCAGAAAAAGGTCTTGATAACCCACAAGTATAGGGGATCGCAACAGTTCTCGAGGGTAGAGTATTCAACCCAAATTTATAGATTTGACGCAAGGGGAGCCAAAGAATATTTGCGAGTATTAGCAGTTGAGTTGTCAATTCAACCACACCTGGAGATCAAATATCTCCAGCAGAGTGATCAGTAGCACAGTAGTATGATAGTTTTGATAGCAGTAGTAACAGTAACAGTAACGGTAGCAGTGATTGCAATAGTTTTGTAGCAATTGGAACAGTAGCAGTAGCAATAGTAACTCAGCAAGAACAATATGTGGAAAACTCGTAGGCACTGGATCGGTGAACTCGTTGGATAAGATTCATCATATAACAATCATATCCTAGGGCGACACAGAACTAGCTCCAGTTCATAAATGTAATGTAGGCATGTATTCCGTAAATAGTCATACGTGCTTATGGAAAAGAACTTGCATGACATCTTTTGTCCTACCCTCCCGTGGCAACGGGGTCCATCAGGAAACTAAGGGATATTAAGCCCTCCTTTTAATAGAGAACCGGAACAAAGCATTAACACATAGTGAATACATGAACTCCTCAAACTACGGTCATCACCGGAAAGTATCCCGACTATTGTCACTCCGGGGTTTACGGATCATAACACATAGTAGGTGCATATGACTAGCAAGATCGGATCAAAAATATAGATATAATGGTGATAACATAAACGATCCAGATCTGAAATCATGGCACTCGGGCCCTAGTGACAGGCATTAAGCATGGCAAAGTCATAGCAAGATCAATCTCAGGACATAGTGGATACTAGGGATCAAGCCCTAACAAAACTAACACGACTACATGATGAATCTCATCCAACTCCTCACCGACCAGCAAGCCTACGAAGGAATTACTCACTCCTGTTGGGAAGCATCATGGAATTGGCGATGGAGAATGGTTGATGGTGACGAAGACCGAAGATTCCCCTCTCCGGAGCCCCAAACGGGCTCCAGATCTGGCCTCCCGATGAAGAACAGGAGGTGGCGGCGGCTCTATATCGTAAAATGCGATGAAACTTCCTCTCCTATTTTTTTCTCTGAAAATAGGATTTTATAGCGCTGGAATTTGGGTCAGTGGGGCCCCGAGGTGGGCACAACCCACCAGGGCGCGCCTGGAGGGGGTGGCGCGCCCTGGTGTATCGTGCCCGACCAGGGCACCCCCTCCAGTGGTTCTTGGCTCCTGTAATTTTTATTTACTGTAAAATAAACCTTCAAAAAGTTTTGTCCAGTTCCGAGAACTTTTATTTCTGCACAAAAACAACACCATGGTAGTTCTGCTGAAAACAGCGTCAATCCGGGTTAGTTTCATTCAAATCATGCAAATTAGAGTCCAAAACAAGAGCAAAAGCATGAGGAAAAGTAGATACGACAGAGACGTATCACTTTTCACTCTGAAACACTTTCAATATTTCTGGAACTTTTCTGGTGATTTTTTTCATGCTCCTAACTCATCTAGTACTCAATAGATAGATAGCCCTGAAGTGTATGACATCGCATGTTCGGTAGAGTGTAGACATGAACCCGGAACTTCAGCTGGTTCAATGATCAATAGAGAAATTGTGGACATCCATATTGAGCCCTACACCCATACGGATAAATATCGAGTGCCCTATTGCTCCCATGTGTTATTCCCTTTGATTCGCTATACTTTATAAAACCTGAGGTTAGATATATCGATATCCTAGTGAATCAACTATCGATCAGTATACATGTTATCCTCGTTACCGGTTTGGCTCTCTTTTCTCATCCCCGTGTTCCGGTATCTTCGTGAACAAGTCATGTTGTGTCTGACAAGACAAGATGGATACCTTCACACGGAGATGGACCTAAGAATATCTCTCTATTGTCAAAGGAGCAAATCTCAGTCTCGAGCTATCAAGCCTTTGTCATACTTCCCTGAGGCGTCTAAAAGTTTTCATTATGGTTACGCCTCATGTTTCACGAACCCCAAAGTACATCATCCGATATGAAGGTACTCAATACTCTCATGGTCTAAGAAATTATGCAAATTTTAATATATGTGTTCTTATACAAAAAACTTGTGATGATATGAACTCGTAGTATAAAAATCAATTGGGTGTGTTCAACATGTATGTTCTTCCAACAATGTGTCCACAAAGTTCTTGGCATCCTTTTTAGTTTATGTATCCCCGTGGTCAGGAAAACGTAACCTTCATGCAACACTTGAGACAGTCTTAAATAAACACTTGAAATGTATTTACTTTTTATTATACCACACGTGCACATGAGTTTTCATCCGAGCCTCCTGGTTATTGTAGACTCGAGAACAATTGCAATTATAGAAGAGAAAATAAACATTAATTATGACCGTGGAAATAAATAATAACTTTTATTATTGCCTCTAGAGCTTATTTCCTTCAATACGCTTGAAACTGTTTGTGTTGTCCATGATATTGGAGACGATTTCTATAACCACTACAGATGCACCGAGTATTAGCAATGCAAGGTTTGACGTGGAATGGGAAACCGCAGCCGACATATATGAAACAATCTTCGATGCGTGATTCTATGCTAGTAAGAATAGATACCGGAGAGTTTATACACTTGCTAAGGGCATCTACAGTCGGACTTGGCAAATCCGCCCACTATACGCCCGCGTGCGCGTCGGGGCTCATCCGCGGACAGTGCCGGACAACCCCTCATATGGGCTGCCGCACATCCACACACCTCAAATGCGGAACCTCAAATCCATGCATGTCGATCATATGATACAAATTGTCCGAATTCAATAGTTCGAAACAAAGCAAAAGAAATCGTATTTCAACAGTCCGGACATGCCAAAATGAAAATAAATGTTCTAGCGTGACGGATGCCTCGCTGGCTAGCCAGATCACTCGTCGTATGCCACTCACGCCTCCTGTTCCAAGGCCATCATTGTCTCCTAATCCAAGGCAATCCATGTGTCATGTTCCGCCCGCCGCTCCTGCATCTGAGCCGCCTGGTCCGCCTGCATCCTTGCCACATGCTTCGTTGCTGCAACTACCGTCGTCGCCGCCTCGTAATCCCTATGGTGTTTGATCTCCTTCTTCTTCTCCGCAACCCACTTCTTTGCTTTCTCATCCAAGAGGGATTCGCCCGCCAACATGATCTTCGCATCCTCGGCGTCCCGTGCGAGTTGCAACCTCTCTTTCTCAAGCTCAATATCTCCAAAAGTCTTTGCCTTTTCAATCTCCCATATGATGGCCGCCTCTTGCTTCTCCAACTCGATCTTCTCGATATCAATTTCCAGCTTCTTATCCGCCCTCTTCTGGTCCCGTTCCATCATCTGCTTTTGTTCATCAAACCTGAGCTTATACCTCTCCTCTTTCTTGTTCCCCCTCACCGAAAAGATGCCCGTCCATGTGGACGACATCTTTGTAGCCGTGGCATCACAGGTGGCCCTTGCCTTCTCCCACTTGTTACCCATTACTTGTCGGTTATCCTTTGGCTAGGTGGTGAGAATATCTTCCTCTTCATCGTCCATCCCAATTGGTTGGTGGCAGATGGAGCCATCATTCCTATTCTTGCCCCCTTGAGATCGGCGACAAGTTGTGTCCACTTTGGCCGGCCATTCAATATGATACAACAATGGCTAAAAGAAAATGGCTTATTATCCATCTCGTGATACATAGTAGCCGCCACTGTGTCTAGCAAACAACAAATGTATGAGCACAATAATGCAAGATGAAGTACACAAATGATGAGAAGATGAAGTAGCTTACGTGAGATGCCACTCCCATCCCACTTTGCGGGCGGCTTGACATTAGTGAGTAGTACCCAACGTACTTGTTCACTTCCCCATGAATGACCCCCGTTGATGTTGGAGCGATGCCACATTGAGGTTGGTGATGATAGGATATGGATCCACATATTCCTTTTGTTCATGATATTCCAAATCTTCTCCCAATACTTGTTCCCCTTTTGCTTGATGCCGCATATTGGATCCATTGTTGTGGCCAACCAAGCTTTGACCAACAAGATATCCTCAAAAGTTGAGAATGCCAGACCTCTTGCCTTATCCGTCTATCCCTTCTTCTTCTTCTTGCTCGTTTCGGGACTAGATGTTGTCCCAACTTCAAATGAAGGGCAAGTTGGATCACCCAGTTCGTAATTAATTTGGTCCGGACCTTGATTTTCATTGATCATGTCCGACAAGAACTTCTCCTAAATGATCATGGTTTTATGAGTATTCATCATGTCCGGTCTATGCAGAATATTGAACATACCATATGAAAAGTTGAGCGGACAGTAGCAATTGAACATACCGAGTCTTGTTGTGTCATTCCGTCGAATAGGTCATGGGCAGCCTGCCCGTGCTTCTCCGCGTCCGAATGAGCTGCGGCGACTGACACACGTCTACCGTCGGCATCTACGTGGGCGGATAGTTTTCTGGAATGCCCCAGCTGGTCATCGGATCCTCTTCTATCCCAACTGCCTGGTCCGACGGTGCAATGCTTGTCGGTGGACGGATGGATAGGGTGCGGGGTTTAGCGTGCGACTGGGGGACAACTGCTCCTCCATGTCCCCTTCCGCTGCCTGTGACGCCACAACCGATTCCCTCTCTCACTGTCGGCAGCGCCGGTTCCTCTAGGCGATGTTCTCTGGCTTGCAGGACGAAGCCGAGGATGGGCCATCGACAGAGTGGTTAGGGAGGGGCTCGACGACATCTTGGGCGGCGGGTCGGGACGGGCAGTGAGAATGTGGATCAAGGGTGTAGGACGGGGAGGGCTCGGACGCAGGAAAGTGAAGGGGGTGGGAGGAGGAGGAAGGGTTCGGTGGATTTAGTGCAATTTGTGGTGGCGTAGGCTTGTCGGGCGGACGTGCCCGGGCGCCCACGTATCCGCCTTAGATTTGGGCTGGATATGAGTGGTACCAGTCAGGCCGGGCATTTGAGGCCCGTTTGAGGAGCCCGTTTGGGTGCAGTTTCGTGACCGGGCACTTACCGGGCCGTCCGTCCGGGCATTTGAGACGGGTTTGGTGCATCCGGCTCTAGATGTCTAAGTTCCTTGTGTTGTGTTGCTTCAGAACAAACCAATACGGGCGACTGCTTGCACATCCACACGGGAAGAGAAAAGCTATGAAACCTCGTCCAATGGGAACTTGCACCGAGTGGGGCGATAAGGTTTGTGGGGCGTCTTAGCGCGAGTGATTGCTTTTGGTGACTTCATCCACAGCGACCGATAGGTTGCTTTTGACAACATCGTCACTGAGGACCGATCGTCTGCTTCTACTACTACCCCCATGTCAGATGTTTATGTCATCTCCATAACCATGAGGACGACATTGTTGCGGCCACACGAACTCGTGTATCATGTCCATCTCCCTGTTTGGCATGTGCTTTTGATTCATATGTGAACATTCTAGATGTGTCTAGTCTATCGCAATTGATATGCTCTATTAGCGCATTCATCATCTATATCTATACTTATACTAATTAGGCACTTCCAGGAAATTTCCACGACTTATACTAATTAGGCACTTCCAAGAAATTCCCATGTTAATTTGAGAAAGAGGTAATATCACCGGGAGTCATAGAACTTGCAGTGTATGTTCAGTTTAGTGCTATAACTTTAAAAATACAGATTTGTGATCACACAACTTGCGTTCTCGTGCAAATACGGTCATAACGCATGTACACGGGCATATCCGCTGCTTGCGTGGCGCGCCAAGCATGCATGGGCCCACTGTCAACGACTGTTGGGGATGGAGGAGATAGGTGTGACATGTGTGGCGTCGTTCTTACAGAAACATCCTCAACTTTTTGATAATACCGCTGTATAATTCATCCGCACGTAATAAGTACCCGGTAATTAAGTATATGGGTCCCATTTGCAGTTGGCCTACTATTTCTACATATGTGGGATACCCATTGCCAATCTGCACCTACCAGTGGACGTGAGAAAGATTTGAAGATTTAAAAATTAATCACGCCTCCCTGATTCAAGCCAGCAACCTGTTCACTTTGGTCGCGCGCGCTAACCACCAACACTAGACGTTAGTTGCTGTCTACTATTACTGAGATGCGTATGTTGTTATATTGTTCAAGTGTTCAACTCGACAAATAAATTCTTTTTTTTTTGCTGGAACAACCATAAATTCAAGCATATACAAAGACAACGACGATGTTAGCAATAAGCTTGCTCTAATATCAAGTTATCTAAAAGAATTCAGAGGGTGCACAAATTTCTTTCATTCCGCTCAATTTTTTTATGGTTGGTTTGAATTCCTATGTCAAAATGGACTTGGATCACTTAGAATTAAAATCCAATTCTGTACTGCAACGGTACGTTAGTTTTTTTTTTGCGGGGTACGGTACATAGTTTTCTTCACACCTCTAGGTCTAGAATTTAAATCATGAGGCACAAAGATTTTGATTATTTTTGTACCGAATATGTTTTTTCTGGCAAAAATATGACCTACACAACATTCAAACCTGGGCCATTTGCTAGCTAATTAATGGACTAACATCAGGATAAAAATAATATTTTCATTACGTGCTACCCTTTATTTGACATTAATATTTTAAACTATTTGAATTCAAACATAAAATTTGTTGATTTGTCTGAAAGAATTTTTGACCATTTCGAGGGTGAGCGATTTTTTTTGCCATTTTGAAATTCATACTTGTTCATGTGTCTAAGGAGAAACATGGAATTTCATATGTTGGCAACGACGACTACTACTTGAGGATGGGTGAATTTCTTTGCAATAATTTATTCAAACGGATTTTGAATTCAAAACAATTTGGCACTAAAATATATAAATTGAAACTAGAAAAGAATAAGCATGTGCACGTTCCAGTTGTTACTACTGCGCATCCAGTAGGTGACCCCAGCTTGAAGTTTGAGAAAATATAAGCTAAACCCTGCTTGCACTATAAAGTAAAATAAGATATATTTCTTCCGAGACATGCTCGTTGCAGGTGGTTGACACAGGCCGTGTGCTTGCATTGCGTCCCGAGTTCGAGCACTGCTTTTTGTTTCTCATTTCTCTGTGAAGCTGGACGTGCGCGGCCTTTTTATTTCTCATCTCTCTGTCGAGCGGGATCCACACGTGCTGATGCGGGGGTTTCTGCGAAATTAAATATAAAACAGGGGTGTTTCTACAAAAAAAAAATGGTTCAGGTCACTGACAGTGGGCCATAGCCATGTCGGCATGCATGTAAGCACATGATACGTCCGGATATGGATAAACTGATCGTATTTGCACGAGAACGCAAGTTGGGTGACCAGAAATCCGTTTTTTTTAAGTTCTAGCACCAAACTAAACATCCAACGCAAGTTATATGACTCTTGGTGATATTACCTCTTAGAGAAAATTAAAAAATAGAGTCCGTTGATTTAGTGGGTCCGAATTATAATGGTTCAGATCTACTCAAACAAGTTTTTTTTACTTTAATCGGAAAAGGTTTTAGTTTAATCTTAATCCAAAAAAAACTAATAGAACCGAAAAAAAAAATTTGGTAATTTTTTTCACAATTCAGATCTATTTAATCAAACTGCAGGTAATCACGGCAATATCCTGACGTTCCGTCAAGTGGGTCACGTTTGAAGGCTCAATTTCACATATCTATCCCTCTCACGTCCCTCTTCTATCTCTAACAAGTATTTGTTCAAAATTAAAAAATGTATGCTTTTTCCGGCTCTATCTCGCACGCACGTCTCTCTGCCATCTCCCGCGTATCATAATGTTTTTTTACTGTGCTATCGTATTGTTTTTGTGCTAGCTGAATCTCTCACGTTTCTCTCTCTCTCACGTCTCTCTCGGGTCTCTCTATTCGGGTAATCAGGATTGATCTCTCAAGCGCCTATACATGGAGGCTTCTTTCTAAAGAATTCATCAATACTATTATTACTTCTACGCACGGCATCATCAAAATTGGATGTAGGCGTCAGCAACTGCCGCCCAATGCATACTCCTTCGATTCATATTTCTCCCAATCGTTAATGTGTTCTATTCGATTAACAGATCGCGTTTGTTGCATCTCAACCCGCAAGGATTCCTCAAGTGCATGTTCAGGAGGTAGTGTACGTGCAAGTCTTCTACATGTGCATGTCGCCGGCGAGCTAGCATGCTAGCTTCTTGCTAGATTGGATCGGAAAGGAATCAAGATAGCTTGCATCATTGCCGTTCACAAGCAGATGTTCTAGCCATTAATTCTCTATATGACGTGTATTAGCAGCCAGAAGCAATCAATGGTTTCTATATGTACTAGCAGCTACCCAAAATCGATCAACCTGCTTGGAAGTTAGCTTGCTATGTGCATGTGAGCTTCTATTATTCACCACATTCTAAAAAGGGGAGAAAAGAAGAAACATATGATTATGATATCATGGCATGGCATCTTGGATTTTATGGGGCTGGAACTATGTTGGTTTCCATTATATGAAAAACTCGGCTTCAGTTTTTAACATGCTAGGTATCTAGATGTAATTGATTTTATTTTGAATTTGGAAGTTTATTGTGATCATCGATTAGAACAATGGATACCCTCTATAACGCATACTCTTTTATTATGTCTATGGGGTTTGACAATCATGTTTTACATCATTTATTTTGCTTACTTCTAACCGGCACCAATTTGTCATTGTTTTTATGTTGCAAAGGCCAACATTGCCGCTGGCTTGATCATCATGTTGTGTTTTATCAAGTTTCCGTAAGTGATTCATTGGGTAACAGACTGCAAGCATCTTCTCGATGGAAAGTAATCGTCTACGCGAGCGACCATCTGGCCTATGCCAATTACCGCATTTTTCTTGCTGAAGTTTTTTTTTTTGCATGCTTCAGTTTTTTACTTGCTATCTGCATGACATTATTTAGATTTTGAAATTGTTTATTTTCATCATCAGCATCAGAACAATGGATACCCTCTACGACGGATAAACTCTTTCATTGTGTATGTGGGGTTCAGCAACCATTTTAATCATTTCATTTGCTTACTTCTAACCAGCTCCAATTTGTCTTTTTTTTATGTTAGTAAGGCCAACATTGCTGCTGGATGCTTGATCATCATGGTGTGTCTTTCTCAAGTTTTCATACGTCATTCATATTGTAACTATACATTTTGTTCACAAGGCCTATGATCTGATGCTCTTTTGCATAATATTTAACAGTAAACTTTTTCAGTTATTACTCAATTAATACAGAGTTCTTGAATTAACTATTTATTATTTTTGGAAAACCTTTGTATATTAAATATTCTTGCAAGGGAATATAAGCATATTTAAAGTTAAGAATTCCATAAATTCTTTGGAGAGGTTCAACCAAAGGCTCATTATTTTTATGGGATGAGAGAGTGTCACCTTTTAAGTAAAAGTATTAAAGGACATTTTGAAAATACATATGCACAATCAACTATATTTTACTTTGATATTTGATATTCTGTATTTAAATACAAAACGACTATACAGTTATAAGATTATCATCGGGCCTTATTTTGAATATTGTTCTATACAGTATTATATGTATCAAAGTTAGAGAAGTTTACCTGCACGCTTAGTGTCATCCATTTACTATAAGATGTCACATAAATATTCTACTATTGTATAGCCTGAGTCTTATAATTTTATTACCATATGTCATTCAAATTTCAAATAACTTTCTGCATACCTTTGGTGGCTTTAGATTCTAATTTCATATAACTGTCTGCATACCTTTCATATAACATATTACTTTGGTGGCTTTAGATTCTAATTTCATATAACTTTCTGCATACCTCCATTTGTAAATCTCTATTTCTAAACTTATATGCTTCACGAACTTCTCAAGTATAGTTGTTCATATCATAATACCATAGTTGTTCATAATATAGATTGAAAAAAAATCAGAACTGACCCGTGCGAATGCATGGGTTGACGACTAGTCTTGATAAATTTGATTAGACTTAAGAATAAAATGCTTAATAATCTAGCACTCTTGACATACACGATGAGTCCTAAACTCACCCTTAAAAAACGTGTCCATAGCATCTGCACTACTCGTAGAAGGGCTAGAACACACAGATAGCGAACGCCATCATTTATTTTCTGGAACTCGGTCGTTTTAATCCGAGCCACAAAAAGAAGTGTCGGGCACGGGGAGACCTACAAAAGGAAGAAAAGGGACCAACATCTGGTAGGGTTTTCCATGGGGCCTATGCTGATAGGAATCTACACAAACCAGCCACACCAGCTAGCTAGCCAGTGACAAATGATGGTTTGTTAGGAGCAAATCAACACCATCATTGCGTAAAGCACACGGGAGATTAATTATTCGTCCGCTTGCATGCATGCTAGCTTAAACTAGGTACCACGAGCGCGATTGGCCGAAGGGTGGCTTAGTTCCCAGAACAAGAAGTTAGGCACATTCTTCCTTGCACTTTGGGTGTGATCGATCCATCTATTTTCATGTCTTGTGTAGGGCCCCCTACATGGCATGCCTTCATTCATCAGGGACCAGCTCGCATACGCACCTTTCGTAGTGATCAGAACGAATGAGGCCGTAGGACTAGCCGCTAGCACAGAATTGGAGCTCTGGGCAGCTTTCTTTTGGCCGCTGAAATGCAATCGATTTGGTTTTGGCATGGCGAGATCTTTAAGGCCCTCTGATCAACAGGACGCTTGTACGTCCGGCATGATCTAAAGCTAGCGGACGAATCTAGGATGTGGTTGCAGGCACGCAGGAGTAGCATGCATGCGGCAGCTGGTTACGATTGACGCGGCCGTGGGCCATGTTTTAGTACGTGAACGCTCTATTATAGCTAAGGTAGCACAATGATAAGCCCACTTGGCAAACTATAGCTATGGCGTCTCCTCCTGTAAAGGGCAAGTGGGCTTAAACCCCACCGTCCTTTGAACCGAACTCTTCGAATCTTGAGACATAAATGACTGCAGTAGGGAGTATTAAACATATCTTTTGTGTAATAACGATTTAACTATAGTACCATGTACACAGTCTTAGGCTGTTTTCAAAATAAAAGAGATCGTACTGTCGGCGACAGGTGGGTATTCATTTCTGAACTAATGAAGCGTCACACCTAGTTACAGTGGATACAAGTGCGACCGAAATCCTGTCCTAACCTTAAGCGCGAAGATTAGCCTGATTTGACCTTGGTTTCAAAAAAATCGAATCTTAACTTCTAATTATCACGTCAGACTTGACGGTAGGATTGCACATCTTACCACCGCGGTCAATGGCGGTAAGGTGGTGGTCAACATTACCTTGTCGTCTCAGCACATGCTGACGTGCATAAGTGGATACCGTCAGGGCTATCGGCGGTGGACCTTTATGCCTTATCGCACGCGTATGCGGCGGCAGGTCCCTGAAGAGGTAAAGGCCACGTGAGGCTGACGGCGGCGCCCACTCACCATGCACCCTCCCCCCCCCCCCCCCCCCCCCCCCCCCCCCCCCCCCCCCTCTTCTTCCTCTCCTCCACGAAAACATAGAGGAGTTCATCTCTCCCCTCTCAACCCTACCATCCCCACCTCCTTGGATCTCCTCCATTTATGCATGATTTCTGCGGATCTTGGGGCGAAGGTAATCTCCTTCCATTCCTCCAATTACTTCTTGTCAAATCTTTTTAATTTTTATCCTTTATTGGCACTAGATGCAACGTAGCTCCTCAATGTGATTCAAATTTTTGACATGTTGAATATATATTTTGCACTACTACGTTGTATGCAATTGAACTAGAATGTGTGTTTAGTTGTGTTGTTAGATAGATTTTAACTTTGATTGGCATATGTGTGGATGAATGTAGGATATGATTCTTTTGGATGAATGGATGAATAAATGAATAGATATGTAGATTGCAATGCATGTGGAACGTGTATGGATGAACAAGATTATTTTTCTTTGCATGAATAATTGGATATGGATGGATGAATTTGTTGTGATCTTTTGGATATGTTTGGATATTTTGTGATTTGATAAGTTTGCATATGTTGTGAATTGACATGTTTGGATATATATGCATATATCGTGAATTGATATATAGGTTGTCATTTTTCCTATGTTTGCAATGTGTATGGATATATAGATTGCACTTCATATGTATGGATGATGTTGTAAAGCACGAATGTTGTCGAATAATTGATTAGAGATGCCAATTGTGCAAGGATAGCCAATGACCCAGACAATGGGTGTTCTTATACCGGGGTTGACGCTGCTTTGCACAAGAACAACCGTCTACTCGGTTCATCAAGAGTGGTCGGGTAATAATCACAAGCATTATCTTATTCATGTTACTTAATTGTTTGCAGTTTGAATGTAGTGACCAACTTGTTTAATTTTGACATATGCTACCCATAGTGCAGATGAGGGGCCACACTAAAGCTTGTGAGATGTCATACGCCGCCCAGTTCCAGCCGTACTTCTATAGAGTTGGACTACTGTCGTTCGTCCTCCAGTTCAAGCATGAACCGACGGCGATCAACCATGCAACTCTCACAACCCTGCTCGATCGTCGCAGGCTGGAGAAACACAATTTCCACCTCCCTTGTGCCGAGATGACAGTCACCTTGGAAGACTTTGCCATGATCACTGGCCTTCTGATCCATGGAGATCCTCTCACCAGATAAGTCGATAACAAAGGGTGGCGTGGGAGGGTTATTTATCTCATCGGTGGTAGGCCCCTCCCCTCTCTCTCTCTCTCTCTCTCTCTCTCTCTCTCTCTCTCTCTCTCTCTTCATGATGATGGAAAGAGGCACAACATGACATCTGGTGTTCCTTTAAAATGGCTCATACAAAACAGGGCGGGATGCCCAGCACATGTCGTCGAGGAAACTGTGGAGTATTACGCGCGGACGTATTTGTGGTATCTCCTATCGCATGTCCTTTTTTATATTGCTCCGACGACATTGCGTTGCTGATGTATCTTGACTTTCTGAGAGACTCGGATGCTCAGTGCAGCTGGAGTCCGCTGCTCTCGCCTACTTATACCGGTAGGTAACAAGTAGGTGCAAAGGTCGCTTACAAATGTATGTTTTCATTAACTGTGCCAATCTAATCATGAATTTTGATTTGCAGCTAAAAGTCACATGTAGCAAAACTACAAAAGGACTCTCGATGGACGGATGTACTTGGGGCGTCTCTGTGCGGATATGGAGAGATTATCGGTCGGACGTCCTGAAAAAATGCCTCCCACTAGGCTGCTCCCGTAGGAGTTGTTGGATTCTCCTAAGAGGGAAGTTGATGTAGCACAACAACAAAAAGTATTTCCCTCAGTTAAGAACCATGGTTTGTCGAACCAGTAGGAGGCACCAAGCTAACAACGTTGGCGTCACCTGCACACAAACAAATAAAATTGCTTGCACCCAACAATAGAAGGGGGTTGTCGATCCCCTTGTTCTACCTAGTTACACGACTAAAAGCAAATATATATTGATAGGGAAAACGACATGAAAGAAAAAAAAAGCAAATTGTAGGATCTTTTGTATTAATGGAGAATAGATCATGTGGCCATAGGTTCACTAGTGGCATCTCTCTTGAAAGCAGGCAATGGCTAGGTAACAAATTACTGTTGGGCAATTGACAGAATAGCAACATCTATAACTATGATCTTTCATCGCATAATCTCACATAAGCATTACGTCCGTGATAAGTAGGCCGTTAAACATACTAATGTCTACAACTATTACTCCATCCAAAGACCGCTATCTAACATGCATCTCAAGGTATTAAGTTTACAAGAAATAGAGCAATGTAATAAGCAAGATGACATAATATAGAGGGAAAGAACCAAGAAATAAGATTAATCCCAATTGTTTTATCCTTATTAGCAACAATGCAATACGTGCATTTATCCTTTTTGTCACTGGACAATATCACCCCAAGATTGAACCCAATAATATGCACCCCTCCCTCTGAAGAAATACTCATCTATCTTGGCTAGGGAAGAAAATAGATTGAAAAGTGTGCATAGCTATAAAATTATGCAGCAAAGAAACTTCAATAGAATAAATGTATATATCGATGAACAATATGATCATAAAACCACAATTCATCGGATCCAACAAACACATCGCAATAATTACACCGAATTGATCTCACAGGAGGTCATTGTATTGAAGGTCAAAAAAAGAGAGGGAAAGTTATTTAGGCTATGTTTGGTTGAGCTTTTGCAGCCAACTTCTGGTTTTTAGAAGCTATAAGCTAACCAAAGGGGAAAAAGGAGAAGCAGAATCTGCAGAAGTTACAACTTCGTTGTAGTGTATTTTTTGAAGCAGGTGAACCCCAACTTCAGCAATGCACTTTTAGCTGTGCCCTGAGAGTTTCATGGTATTTACCCACCTTTGCCATTGGTAAGTGAAAAACGCTTCGATTTATTCCCTCGGTCAAAGGCAGCCCGCAGGAGAGGAGACCTTGTCCTCGTGAGACCGCCCGATCCTCATTGACCCGAGCGCCGCCAGCGTCGCCGCCGCCCCTCCACCGCTGTGTGCCCAGCCGCCGGCGCCGCCTTCCGGGTCCGCCTCCCCGCCGCGATCTCTTCCCTCATTTGCTGCCCGCCGGAGCTACTTACTCTGCATCTACCCGCGGCGACCACCGGACCAGCAAGGGCCGCCGCCCTCCACCGCCGCGCGCCCCGCCGCCAGCACCTCCTCCAGCCGATCCGCCATGACCTTGGTTGTCCGTTCTGCAAGCTAGCTACTCTGTTGGTCCGCTGGAGAAAGAGGGGATGGATTCGGGGTGAGCGCAGGCAGGGTGCTCGACCGAATGCCACTGCCCCGAGTGCACACCACCGACGTCGGAGGTAGTGCTGCTCCATCTCCTTCCTCTCTTGTACTTGCGTGCATGTGTGCTGCTGCTTGTCCTATATGCGTGCGTGCTCGACGTCTGTGCTCGCGCGGGGTGCATGATGGGTGCGTGCGTGCTATGTGTGTGTGTGCGTGCGTGCTGGACGCGTGAGTGCTGCTGCAGCGTGCGTGCGTGTGTGCACGCTCTACGTGTGTGCGTTGTGCTGGGCGTGCTTGTGCTAATTACAGACAATTGATGTTGATTGCTAGGCGACAACTCTGCTCTTTGTTGACTTGATCTCATGGACGCGATGTTGACGAATTTTTGTTTGATGCTGATTGCTAATTATACCAATTGATGTATATATCGATTTGTCGATATATTGTACCATTGACCCATGGATATGTTTGTGTATGGAATGGTCGTGAATCAATCATCAATGTCCAAACATTTATAATTTCAGTTAATTCCCATAGAAAACTAGTCATTGTAGCAAAAAAAATATGTCAAATCAGTGTATAGGTTGCTACTTTACGGTTAACTAGCATATATAAACAATTTTTTAGTCCTTAGGGATATTACAGACAATTCACAGCCAAATCTACAGTTTCACAGTTGTTTTGACCAAACAGCTTCCAGCTTTTCCACAACAGAAATTCACAGCAGTTTTTTCACAGCTCACAGCTCACAGCAGCTTCTTCAGAATCTACAGCTCAACCAAACACGGCCTTAGGTCCTCGTGGAACAACTCACACATCATCATGGAGGCAATAAGGTTGATGAAGAGGCCTCCCGTGGTGGCTTCCCCCTTCGGCAGAGCACCGGAACAGGGCCCAGATGGGATCGCTTCAAAACATAGGCTTGCGGTGGTGATAAAATTCTTTCGGGTTCGTTTATGAGGGTTATGGAATATTGGGGTATTTATAGGTCTGGAATAAGGTCAAACGGAGGCTCAGGAGGAGCACATGGGTTGGTGGCCCGGTCACCCCCTTGCCGCGCCACAAGGCCATGTGGTCGCTGATGGGTCCCCTTGACTTGTCTCGAAGCTTCTAAGGTCTCTTATTGTCAAGAAAAATCTTCAAAAAGTTTCATCGTGTTTGGACTTCTGTAGGTATGGTTTTTTCTGCAAAACTAAAATAAGAAAAAACAGGAACTCGCAGAGGGCACTAAATTAATAGGTTTGTTCATTAAAATGGTATAAAAGCATATAAAATGACAACCTAATATCATTTAACAATTAAAAATTATAGGTACAAAAGAGACGTATCAGCATCCCCAAGCTTAATTACTACTCGTCCTCGAGTAGGTAAATGATAAACAAATAACTTTTTATGTTCAATGATACCAAACATGTCCTTGATAAAATGATGTCATCATGGTATGAATATTGTGATACGAGTGATTCAAGACAATAGTCTATCAATTTGACATCAAAATAATAATACATAAACTTGCAAGTAAACAATTACCTTTGAAAAATAAAGATGCTAAAGAACGTGATTTATACATACTTAATCACGATAAGCATGGCACGCTTAGTCTTCCTCACATAAATATATCAAAGAATGAACAACCCCGGTGCCAAACCATGCAATTAAATAATACTTTTCTCGCTTCAGCTTTTTAAATTCTTACACAAAACTTGAGCATGAGCCATGGTATTAGTAGTTTGGCCGGCATAGAGAATGATGATAGGGTTATAAACGAAAACAAAAAGGTATGAGAATGGCCCACATCAATGAGGCTTGATGCAATGGAGAGGCCTTATAATCGATGTTAACGCGAGGAGTAGGGATTGACATGCAACAGATGCACTAGAGCTTGTATGAAAGGTCTCTATATGCAGCTGAGTGGGTGTGCATCCAACTTACTTGGTCATGAAGAGCTCGAGGATTTTGAGGAAGATCGTCATCGGTATATGCAAGTCAAGTTCTAATAATGTAAAATTCCCACTAGCATATGAAAATGAAGATCATGAAGACTATCTGTATGAAGTACATGGTGCTACTTTAAAGCTATGAAAATGCCATAATAGGTAGGTATATTGTCTATTTTGAGGAAGGATATAATGAGGCTTATGTGTGAGAGAGCGTGTCATCTCAAGGAGTTGGATGGACAGACCTAGTTTGCACCATGTTTCGAGGTGGGAGTGGGCAATGCACAGTAACGAAGAGGCCAGCAAAATATGGAGATAGGTGGAAGTGCTTATAGACCAAAAACTCACATTAAACCTAAATAACTCAAGTACTTATTGTAAAACAATAGTAGCCCTCCAAGCAAATCATAACTTGCATGCCCCTAGGGAGGAGGTTGGTAGGAGTTAACCATCGCACGCCCCCGATTCGAACACACAAAGATTGATAAATCTAAGATAAATGGAACTCTGACTTCCTCGCGTGGCTGCCACTTTCGTGCATAAGGACTCACAAACTTTAACACCAACATTCATGCTTAGTTCTAATTATTTACTAACACGCTCACATATTTCTACCTCAATATTGCAAAGCTATTAAAAGGAATCGAACTTATCATATTCAATAATCTACAAGTCCATTCTAGTTTTCATTATACCACCTCTATATACCTATTATTTTTGGACCAAAAATATAATTCATTAAAATTACCACTTCCTATTCAACTTTCAAAAGTATTGAAGTTAAGAAAGAGAGTGCAGACAATTTCTAAAAAAACATGTCACCATGCTCAAACAAATATAAGTGCAGTACAATAGCAATTGCCTCAACTCATATTGATATAAGTGAAGTACGAATGACCATTCTATAAATATAAGATGAATGTGTATCCCTCCTAATAGGTGTGCCTGGGAATCAATGATTTCAAATATCATAAAATAAAACCAAAATAAAAACAAATGATGCTCCAAGAAAAACACATATCATGTTAAGAATAAAAATATAGCTCCAAGTAAGATATACCGATAGTTTTGAAAACAAAAGAGGGGATGCCATCCGGAGCATCCCCAAGCTTAGATGTTTGAGTATTCCCTAGATATTTCCTTCTGGTGCCTTGGGCATCCCCAAGCTTAGATTCTTGCCGCTCCTTGTTCTTCTCACATCTCCACCTCACTCAAAACTTGAAAAGTTCATTCACACAAAACTTAACGAAACTCGTGAGATAGGTTTATAACATAAGTAAATCATTCACTTGGGTATTGTCAAGTCAAGATTAATAACCATTCCCGATTAATGTCTATTGTATTATATCGTTTCCACAATTTATATCCCCCAATATAAGCCATAGAAACTCTAAAACAAGCAAACTAAGAAAACAAAACAAAATTTGTCAAAAACAGAACAATATGTATAGATTAAATTAAATAGTACTTATGTAACTCCGAAAATTCTAAAAAACTAGGAAACCACAGATAATTTGTAATTCAGCACTGTGTAAAAAATTTCAGCAATTTACTATGTTCCAGTACAGAGAAACAATTCAATCACTGGACGCAAAATTTATGTTTTGGCAAAGAACCTAATAAACAAGCAATTTTGCAACACCCCAAAGGTCTAGCTTGGCACAAATAATAAAGTAAAAAACATAAACATAATTACTACAATAGGAATAATCATGTTGAGACACTAAAAACAAAATAAAATAAAAGGACAACTGTTGGGTTTCCTTCCAACAAGCTCTTTCTTTATATGCATTAAGATAGGCTTGAGATTTTGATGATGCTCACATGAAAATAAAGAGTTGAAGTAGAAAGAGAGCATCATATAGCTTGTAATAAGCACAATTAAGTCTAACCCACTTACTATGCATAGGACATTTATAAGTAAACAAATTATCAAGGCAAGAAGTATTTAGCATATCCAAGGAAGAAGAATGAACAATTAACAATTCTAACACAAAGGGAGGTAATTGAGTAACATGAAAATTTCTATAACCATATTTTCCTCTCTCAAAATAATTACATGTAGGATCATAATAAAATTTACCAATATAGTTATCATGTAAAACATTCTCTTCATGATCCCCGTGCTTATAAAATTAATAATGTTCCAAGATAGTGGGGTTAACATCGACTAGAGTCATGACCTCTCCAAATCCACTTTAAATAGTATTGTAAATTTTATTATCAATAATAGATTCATTATGAGGCTCAAACAAATTGTCAAGATCACTATAAGCATCATAATTATAACCCCAATTATGATGATCATAATAAACAGTAGGCATAACAAAATCATCTTCAATAGTGCCGACATGCATAGTGTCACCATAAAAAATAATACTTTCATCAAGTGTATCACATTCATCACTTCAGTAATAAATATTATCATGTTCATCCCAATCATATTTTTTATTAAATGATAACATTCCAGTATCATTTTATTGTTTAGTATGTTCAATAGTAGGGGAACAAAAAAATCATTTTCATTAAACTCGTCATCCCCAAGCTTATAACTTTGCATGTCATTAGCATAATTGATATTCGTGGAATACATATTAAAAACATTGCACTCATGTTTATCATTCCAGGGTCTCTCACTAATAGTTTTATAAAATTCATTTTTAGCACTTCATAGCCATTTTCATATTCACGATTTTCAATAAAAACTTCAAAAAGATAAACGCACTCAACTCCACCTTTTATTTCAAAGAGCATACAGAAATAGAATTTCAATCACTAGCCATTGGTTTATCATAATTAGAATTTTTTAAATGTTCGGCTAGTGGAGAAGGATCCATGATAGTAATAAAAATAGAATAGCAACATAAGTTTTTTTTTGGTATTTTCCAACTTTCTGGCAAACAAAGAGAAGCCAAATAAAAGAAAAATGCCAACTAGTCAAGAAAATAAAACAAGCAAATAAAGAAGTTTGTGTGCAGACACCTGATTTGGTAGATGATGACTCCCCAGAAACGGTGCCATAAATTCTTCTGCTACTCCTGTAGGAGTTGTTGGATTCCCGGAAGAGGAAAGGTCATGTAGCACAACAACAGTTGTATTTACCTCGGGTAAGAACTAAGGTTTATCGAACCAGTAGGAGGCACCAAGCTAACAAAGTTGGCAGCACCGACACGCAAACAAAAAAATCATGGACCCAACAGTACTAAGGAGTTTTTCAATCCCCTTGTTCTTGCTACTTACAAGATTAAAAGCAAATATATAGTGATAGGGAAAAAGACAACAAAGTAAATTAGTAAATTGTGGGAGCACGTATTAATGGAGAATATACTTGGGGGCCATAGTTTCACTAGTGGCATCTCTCTCGAAAGTAGGTAATGGCATGGCAACAAATTACTGTCTGGCAATTGAGAGAATAGCAACATCTATAACTATGAACATTCATGTCATAATCACACATAGGCATTACGTCCATGATAAGTAGACCGTTAAACTTATTGACGTCTGATACGTCCATTTTGCATCATGAATTCTTATTGATATTTATGTTATTCTTGTCCATTATTCCTCATTATGATACAATTCTTGTCCATTATTCCTCATTATGATACAGTTCTTATGCCTTTTCTCTCTAAGGTACATCACAAAGAGGGAAATCACTGGAAACTGGAATTCTGGACCTGAAAACCAAGAAAAAGGTTGAAAATTCAGTGGACTCAAAATGACTTGAAACTTCACGGCGAAAATTTATGAAATATATAAGAATTATTGGGCCAAAAATATACCAGAGGCGCGCCCTGTTGCCTTGTGGGGCCCCAGCAGGTCTGCCAACCCCCTCTTCTCCTATATGGTGTGTTTTACCCTAGAAAAAAATCATAAGCATACTTTTGGGATGAAGCACCGCCGTCTCGAGGCGGAAACCTGGGCAAAGGCCCTTTTGATCTTTGGCAAAGAGATTCTGCCGGGGAAACTTCCCTCCCGGAGGGGGAGATCGAAGCCATCGTCATCACCAACGCTTCCTCATTCGTGGGAGGACCAATCTTCATCAACATCTTCACCAGCACCATCTCATCTCAAACCCTAGTTCATCTCTTGTATTCAATCTTTGTCTCAAAACCTCAGATTGGTACCTGTGGGTTACTAGTAGTGTTGATTACACCTCGTAGTTGATGCTTGTTGGTTTACTTGGTGAAAGATATTATGTTCAGATCCTTGATCTTCATTATTGCAGCTCTGATCTTGAACATGTTGATGATGTGTGAGTAGTTACTTTTGTTTCTGAGGACATGGGAGAAGTCTTGTTATAAGTAATTATGTGAAGTTGGTATTCGTTCGATATTTTGATGATGTGTATGTTGTTGCTTCTCTTAGTGGTGTCGTGTGAACGTCGACTACACGACACTTCACCATGTTATGGGCCTAAGGGAAGGCATTGTGGAGTAACAAGTAGATGATGGGTTGCGGGAGTGACAGAAGCTTAAACCCCAGTTTATGCGTTACTTCATAAGGGGCTGATTTGGATCCACACGTTTCATGCTATGGTTAGATTTATCTTAATTCTTCTTTCGTAGTTGCGGATGCTGGCAAGAGGAGGTAATCATAAGTAGGCTGCTTGTTCAAGTAAGAACAACACCTTAGCACCGGTCCACCCACATATCAAATTATCAAAGTAACAAACGTGAATCAACTCAACATGCTGAACATGACTAGACAGGAATTCTCATGTGTCCTTGGGAGCGCTTGCTTAATATAAGAATAATGTCAGGCCTGTCCTTTTCTATAAAAAGGATTGGGCTACCTTGCTACACCTTTGTTACTATTTCTACTTGTCACTTGTTACAAATTACCTTGCTACAAAACTATCTGTCACTATTACTTGCAGCACTTGCAGAGAATACCTTACTGAAAACTGCTTATCATTTCCTTCTGCTCCTCGTTGGGTTCGATACTCTTACTTATCGAAAGGACTACGATTAATCCCCTATACTTGTGGGTCATCAAGACACTTTTCTGGCGCCGTTTCCGGGGAGGGAAGCGCATCTGGTAAGTGGAACTTGGTAAGGAAATATTTGCGATACGTGCTGAAATTTACTGTTGCTTGTTACTATGGACGGTCACCCTTTGAGTGGCTTGTTCGCAGCATCTTCGCCTCGAACAAAAGTGGAAAAATTTGCCACTCAACCTATTGAACCTACTGAAAATATTTATTATGAGATTCCTTCGGGCATGTTAGAGAAACTACTGTCTAATCCTTATGACGGTACAACTCATCCTGATTACCACTTGATATATGTAGATGAGATTTATGGATTGTTTAAGCATCCAGGTTTATCTGGAGACAAAGTTAAGAAGAAGGTTTTCCCTTTATATTTGGAGGGAAAAGCACTAATGTGGTGCAGGCTATTGGATAATATTGGATCGTGGGACTTGAATCGCTTGAAGCTGGAATTTCATCAGAAGTTTTATCCTATGCATCTAGTCCATCGTGATCGGAACTTTATATATAATTGATGGCCTCGTGAAGGAGAAAGCATCGCTCAAGCTTGGGGGAGGCTTAAATCTATGATGCACACTTTCCACAACCATGAGCTCTCAAGAGAAATGATTATACAAAAATTGTATGCTCGGCTTTCTCATGATGATCAATTACTACTCGATTCTTCTTCTACTGGTTCCTACATGAAGAGGACTATTGAATTCAAATGGGATCTTCTGGAAAGAATTAAACGCAACTCTAGAGATTGGTAATTCGACAAGGGTAAAGAGTCAGGTATAAAGCTTAAGTTTTATTATGTTAAATCTTTTATGGAAACTGATACTTTCCATGAGTTTAGCAATAAATGTGGGCTTGACTCTGAGATAGTAGCTTCTTTCTGTGAATCATTTTCTACTCATGTTGATCTCCTTAAGGAGAAGTGGTTTAAATATCATCCACCTGTTGAAAAACCACTAGAGGACCATGTTAAATTTAAAGAGGAAAAAATTGTTTATCATGCGATCGAGTTGTGCCTACCGCTTACATTGAGAAACCCCCTTTTCCTGTTAGGATTAGGGAACATGCTAAAGCTGCAACTGTGGTTAATAAAAATTATATTAGAACACCTAAACCCTCTGAACAAATAGATGTTGAGCCTTATATTGCTATGGTTAAAGACCTCCTAGCTGATAATATTGAAGGTCGGGTTATTTATTTCTATGATGAAGCTGCTAGAATTGCAAAACCTCTTAGAAACAAGCAGGATGAGTTAGATAAAAACAAACCTATTACTGGCATGCCCGTTGTTTCGGTTAAGATTGGAGATCATTGTTATCATGGCTTATGTGAGATTGGTGCTAGTGTCAGTGCTATACCTTTTACCTTATACCAAGAAATTATGAATGACATAGCACCCTCTCAGATTGAAGATATTGATGTCACTATTAAACTTGCAAACAGAGACACCATTGCACCACTTGGCATTGTTAGAGATGTTGAGGTCTTGTGTGGAAAAGTAAAGTACCCTACGGATTACTTGGTACTTGGTTCACAACAAGATAGTTTTTGTCCCATTATATTTGGTAGACCTTTCTTGAATACTGTTAAGGCTGAAATTAATTGTGTTACTGAGAAAGTGAAGGTAAGCTTTGGTGATGAGTCTCATGAATTTAATTTCTCTAAGTTTGGCAGAAAACATTATGAAAAATAATTACCTAGTAAGTATGAGATAATTGGTCTTGCTTCTATTGCCATGCCTCCTACTGATCCACTAGAACAATATTTGCTAGACCATGAGAATGATATGCATATGAATGAAAGAAATGAGATAGATGATATACTTCTTAGACAAACACCTATTCTTAAACACAACTTGCATGTTGATATATTAGGGGATCCTCCTCCACCCAAGGGAGATCCTGTGTTTGAGTTAAAGACATTACCTAATACTTTGAAATATGCTTATCTTGATGAAAAGAAGATATATCATGTTATTATTAGTGCTAACCTTTTAGACCATGAAGAGAAGAGATTACTTAAAACTCTGAAGAAGCACAAGGCTACTATTGGATATACTCTTGATGATCTTAAGGGCATTAGTCCCACTCTATGTCAACACAAGATTAATATGGAGCCGGATGCTAAACCTGTCGTTGATCATCAATCCCCTTAAATCCTAAGATGAAGGAAGTGGTAAGAACTGAAAATACTAAAGCTTCTGGAGGCAGGTATAATTTATCATATTGCTGATAGTAGATGGGTAAGTCATGTTCATTGTGTTCCTAAGAAAGGAGGTATAACTGTTGTTCATAATGATAAAAAATGAACTTATCCCACAAAGAATCGTAACTGGATATAAGATGGTAATTGATTTCAGGAAATTAAACAAAGCTACTAGAGAAGATCATTACCCCTTGCCTTTTATCGATCAAATGTTAGAAAGGTTATCTAAGCACACACATTTTAGTTTTCTTGATGGATATTCTGGTTTCTCTCAAATACCTGTGTCAAAAGAAGACCAAGAGAAAACTACTTTCACATGTCCTTTTGGAAATTATGCTTATAGATGTATGCCTTTTGGTTTATGCAATGCACCCGCTACCTTTCAAAGATGTATGACTGCTATATTCTCTTATTTTTGTGAAAAGATTGTTGAGGTTTTCATGGATGATTTTTCCGTTTATTGTACTTCTTTCGATGATTGCTTGAGCAACATTGATCGAGTTTTACAGAGATGTGAATAAACTAATCTTGTTTTGAATTGGGAGAAGTGTCACTTTATGCTGAATTAAGGTATAATACTTGGGCATAAAATATCTTAACGAGGCATTGAGGTAGACAAAGCTAAAGTTGATGCAATAGAGGAAATGCCATGTCCTAAAGATATTAAAGGTATAAGAAATTTTCTCGGTCATGCTGGTTTCTATAGGCATTTTATTAAAGATTTCTCGAAGATTTCCAGGCCACTAACTAATCTTCTTCAAAAAGATGTTCCTTTTGATTTTTATGATGATTGTGTAGAAGCCTTTGAAATACTTAAGCAAGCCTTGATTTCTGTACCTATTGTTCAACCACCTGATTGGAACTTACCATTTGAAATTATGTGTGATGTTAGCGATTATGTTGTTGGTGTTGTTCTAGGGCAGAGAGTAGACAACAAATTAAATATTATTCATTATTTCTAGTAAGACCCTAGACAATGTTCAAAATAATTATGCTACCACTGAGAAGGAATTTTTAGCAGTTGTTTTTGCATGTGATAAGTTTAGACCTTATATCGTTGATTCCAAAGTTACTATTCACACTAATCATGCCGCTATTAAATATCTTTTGGAAAAGAAAGACGCTAAGCCTAGACTGATTAGGTGGGTGCTTTTACTTCAAGAGTTTCACCTGCACATTGTTGATAGGAAGGGAGCTGAAAACCCTGTAGCTGATAATTTGTCTAGGATGGAAAATGTTCTTGATGACCCACTGCCTATTGGTTATAATTTTCCTGATGAGCAACTTGCTGTTATAAATGCTTCCCATACTTCTCCTTGGTATGCAGATTATGCTAATTACATTGTTGCTAAATATGTAACACCTAGTTTCACTTACCAACAAAAGAAAAAGTTTTTCTTTGATTTGAGACATTACTTTTGGGATGACCCACATCTTTATAAAGAAGGAGTAGATGGTGTTATTAGATGTTGTGTACCTGAGCATGAACATGGACATATCCTACGGAAGTGTCACTTCGAGGCCTATGGAGGGCACCATGCTGGTGACAGAACTGCACACATGGTATTACAATTCGGTTTCTATTATCCTACTCTTTTCAAAGATGCTCGTAAGTATGTCCTTTCTTGTGATGAATGTCAAAGAATTGGTAACATTAGTAGACGTCAGGAAATGCTTATGAATTATTCACTTGCTATTGAACCATTTGATGTCTCGGGCTTTGATTATATGGGACCTTTTCGTTCCTCTAATGGGTATACTCTTATTCTAGTTGCTATTGATTACTTTACTAAGTGGGTAGAAGCTATTCCAACTAGTAGTGTTGATCATAACACTTCTATTAAAATGCTTAAAGATATTATCTTCCCAAGGTTTGGAGTCCCTAGATATTTAATGACTGATGGTGGTTCACATTTTATTCATGGTGCTTTCCGTAAACTCCTAGCTAAATACGATGTTAACCATAGAATTGCATCACCTTATAATCCTCAATCTAGCGGTCAAGTTGAGTTAAGCAATCGAGAAATAAATTGATCTTGCAAAACACTTTTAATAGATATAGATAGAATTGGTCTAAGAAACTTGACGATGCTTTATGGGCTTATAGAACTGCTTATAAGAACCCTATGGGAATGTCTCCATAGAAAATGGTATATGGAAAAGCATGTCATTTACCTCTTGAGTTAGAACATATGGCTTATTGGGCAGTTAAAGAACTTAACTATGATTTTAAAGTTGCCGGTGAAAAGAGGTTATTTGATATAAGCTCATTAGACGAATGGAGGACACAAGCTTATGAAAATGCCAAGATATTTAAAGAAAAATTTAAAATATGGCATGATAAGAGAATCCAAAAACGAGAATTCAATGTAGGAGACCTAGTTTTTTTGTACAATTCTTGTTTTAGATTTTTTGCAGGTAAGCTTCTCTCCAAATGGGAAGGCCCTTATGTTGTCAAGGAGGTCTATCGCTTCGGTGCTATCAAGATTAACAACTTCGAAGGAAAAATCCATGAGTGGTAAATGGGCAAAGAATTAAACACTATATCTCAGGTACGTTTGTCAATGTTGAAACTAATATTATTCAAGTTATGACTCCGGAAGAACACATAAGAGAGACCTTCCGGAACACTCCAGAAAGCTAAAAGGGGTAGGTATGTGATACGGTAAGTAAACCGACTCCAAATATTCCAAAAAATATATTCTGTCAGTTATGGTATTTTAGAAAAATTCCAAAAATAAAAACGAGCCAGGGGGACCCACGAGGGAGCCACAAGGCAACAGGGCGCGCCCACCCCCTGGCTGAGGGATCACTGGAAGGGATGTCTAGAGTGGGGGGGGGATAGACTACTTGCATAAATCTAAAACCTAACCTTTTCCCAAGTTAATTGGTTGGCTGATTTTAGCAATTCTAACAAGTCTAATGCACCCTACACATGCTAGTCAACAAGTATGGCAGTGGAAAGTAAAGACAAGCATATGCAAAAGAGTTGAGATAGGAAGATCAAACGCAATATGGAGACACGAAGATTTTTCCCGTGGTTCCGATAGGTGGTGCTATCGTACGTCCACGTTTATGGAGTCTTCAACCCACAGAGGGTAGCGGTCGCGAGAGTCGATGGAGGGCTCCACCCATAAGGGTCCACGAAGTAGCAACCTCGACTATTCCAGAACGGCTTCCGTCCATGAAGGACTAGCCTCACTATGGGTATATCTTCACGAAGTAAGCGATCTCCTTGCCTGTACAAACTTCTTGGTTCAACTCCACAACACGAAGTAGGAGCCTCCCAAGCGACACCTAACCAATCTAGGAGGCACCACCCTCCAAAAGGTAATAGATGCGATAGTAATGATGAACTCCTTGCTCTTGTGTTTCAAATGATAGTCTCCTCAACACTCAATCACTCTCTCACAGATTTGGCTTGGGTAGAAGAGATTGATTGGATGGAAAGCAACTTGAGGAGGCTAGAAATCAAGATCCATATGGTTGGAGTGGATGATCTTGACCTCAACACAAGGGTAGGTGGCTCTCTCTCACAAATTTGGATATGGGAAGTGTGGGTCTGTTCTGAGTGCTTCTCTTGCGAGTGGGATGTGGTAGAGGGGTATATATAGGCATCTCCAAAAATCCAACCTTTACAACATTATTGGCCAACTCGGTGAAACCGAAGTGAAAACTTGGTTGCACCGACTAGTGCAAAATGTGGCAACTTTGGCGTTTTCGGTGAGACCGATATAGAATTCTCGGTGGTACCGATATGAGTGGCCGAGGGCAGTTACACAACTCGGTGAGACCGATTCACAATTCTTGAAAATTCCAGTTCTTGTGAATGAGGCAACAGAAAGTTGGTCATAGAAACTCGGTTGCACCGATATTAAACTTGGTAGTACCGAGAGGTAGGTTTTGGCTAGGGTTTCTGTCTAGGGTTTTGACTCGGTGTAGCCGAGAGGATATTGTTGGTGGCACCGATTTTGAGTGGTAGGGTCTAAGACAGAATATTTGTGGGAGAGCTTGTGAGTGTTTTTGGTGGCAAACACTTGATCATTTTGAGCATTTCATTCACCATTATTACCTCACCCCCTTTTGATAGTATTGGCTTTCCTATGGACTCAAAGTGATTTCTCACAAAGTAAAATGTAGATTCTTCATGCTTGTAGCTTGGCCAATCCTATTCCTTCCTCTTCTTCTTATTCTTCTTCTTCTTGGGGATTCTCCTCACAATCCTTTAGCCAATCCTCTCTGTGGACTAAACCTGAAATAAACTAGGTAGAACTATTAGTCCAAGAGACAATGTATGTTGTCATGAATTATCAAAACCACGAAGGGAGCATATGTGCTTTCAATCTCCCCCTCTTTGGTAATTTATGAGAACATACAATCAAAGCTTCAAATTAAGATACGAAGGAATATGTGATAGCTTTGAAGGATACATGACTAGTACAAGCTCCCCCTAAATGTGTGCAATCCATTTTAAGGATAGTTGCTTTGGAATGCATGAACACACATATAGTAGAAAGGACATGAGAAGTCATGTATATCTTGGCTATATGCATCAAATATATGTGAATGAGGTGTTTCCATGTTCAAGACTTCACCCTTGCAAACAATATGTGCAAGAAGCAAGAGATCATCTTGACCAAGGATATGATGCATATACTTACCTTGAAGATCTTGAGCATTCTAGTAGTAGAAACACAATTGAGAAAACAATGTTAGGGAACACAAGATTATTATACACATCCAATGCAAAAGGATTCAAGAGTACCAAGATATGGAAGACATATGAAAAATAGAGTTTCTTAAGATTGATATGTCTCCAAACCACATTTTAGAACTTTCTCCCCTAAGTATAGATTTGTAAATCTTCCTCTCCCCCTGAATCTTTAGCATGTATATATTGGGAGTAGGTAGGGTGAGACAAGTCTAGCACTAATAGGCAATCAAATCAAAGATTTCTCCCCCTTTGGGTAATTATAGACTTAGATGTACTTAGATATTCTCCCCTTTGATATATTTTCCCCCTTGATGTTCTCCCCCTATATACAAGCATAAGCTTTGATATTCTCCCCCTTAGTATATATCTCCCCCTTTGGTATGAGCATAAGCTTTGAAGCTTTGGTATTTCTCCCCCTTTGGCATTAATTTCCAAAAAGGGTCACACAAAGGGTCAGATAAAGGGATCATTGTGGGATCATTGAGAGGGAAGGGATCATAGAGAACATTTGAGATTAAGGGATCCTTGAAGACTTTTTCTCCCCCTTTTAACATCTGAAAAGGGCTCTTTAGAATTTCTCCCCCTTTGACATAAGGATCCTTGAAGAAAGTTTTCTCCCCCTTCAATAATATAATAATAATTATTATTATTATTGTTTTACAAAGGGATCCCCGAAGAAATGGGGATTTGCTAAATCTAACAAAGAACACAGAAGATAGCAAATTGGTGGCTCCGAGGGAAATAAGTCGGTGGAACCGATATAAGGTTGTGCAGCGTCTCTGTATAATCGGTGACGCCGAGTTACTTGAATCGGAGGCTCCGAAAAGCAAAACAGAAGCTTGGCAAAGTTTGACAAAAGCTATTTTTCAGAAAGTCTCGATAGAAGAATATGATTGCAGAGAATTTGAAAAAGAATTTACAAGAAAGTTTTAACTAGATGGAAATTGAGTGGTTCCAAGATATCATGCAACTAAAAGATGAACTAATCAAGATACTTCATCTAGATGAAGGGCGGTGACTAGGTCACCTATATTAGAGTATATTGACTTGAGGAGCCAAGCAAGAATACTGGATCATAGGTCATACTCTACGTTAAGCTCAAAATGGGGTTACCATTTTTCGATTAAGCATTTTTAATGTTTTCATATCACTTGAGTTGCTTTATCTCATATCTTGAAGTAAAGCTATTTCAAGGATATGATCACATACCTTTGAGTGATGTTGATGACGTGGCATGTAGGAGAACTTCTTGTGGATGCTCGAAGTTGATGAATATCATCTTGAGTTGAGAGCAATCCTTGATCATTTTGGTTCTCCTTTCATCTACATGGGTTAGTCATGCAAGGAAGAACAAGATATATCCATATGACAAGAATGAAGTTTTAATCATATGTAAGTAAAGGATATAGTTTGTGTTGTATTCTTCCTTCCATCATCAAAGAAGGTGTTGGGGCACGGATGCACACGATCACCTATGGGACCAAAGGCCCCTTTGTGGTTCGGCAAGGGGAGGTCACTTTGCACAAAGAGCAGAGGTCATGGAGCAGCACAACGATGAGACGCTGGTGTTTTTACCTAGGTTCGGGCCACTGAGAAGCGTAAAACCCTACTCCTGCTTTGGTGGATTGATCAGAGGAGCACGAAGCACACGCATCTCTCAAACCCGGCAAGGTTGCCTTCGGGGGAGCTGCCACGCGAGTACAAGTGTCCAAAAGTCCGAATCCTGAGCTAGGTTGCCTTGGGCCTCCTTTTATAGGGCAAGGGGCAACCACAGTGGCAAAATAGTCATTTTCTAGTGATTAGATAGCGAACAGAGCTATCCTACCTAACTCTGGCATTTAGGATAAAATACCATGATTGCTAGTCTAGGTGGCGCGCGGGGATGCATCCCCGGCAAGCTCTTACCACCGCTTAGCTGGTTGTAGCTTAGTGTCTTGACACGCTCCTGGACGGGTGTCATATGGATATAATCTGTCTTCCAGAGCGTCGCCACGTGCTTAGCGAGAGCCACTTAGCCTCCTGAGGGCTCGACACCGCATCGATAAGTGACTGGCGTTGTGATGCGGTGGACCGGTGGCCGATCGGCTCGCGCCTGTAGGGGGATGGTTTGCCGGGTCTTCCGAAGTTGCGCGCGCCTTGGTCCCCAGCAGGCACCGGGGACGTGGCTGGCGCGGTTTAGGCCCCTCCTGGGCCATTGCTTTGAGCTTGCCAGCGTTGCTAGCCAGCGTAGGCTGCCTCTGCCGGGGTCTTGGTCTTCTTGATGTGCTCCTTGGTCATACTTAGAGCGGCTTCTCTAGCTTGGGCCAGGTCTTGATGGGGTTTTGCTACCACCGCCTGTGCATAAGTCAGGGGCACTGGGTACCCCATTCCTAGTGCACCGACAGGAGCCCCTGGGTTTGGCCTAGACGCGCTCGTCCAGCGCCATTGGGTCAGGCCCAAAGTTTATGCACATGCGCGCAATGTGAGGGTGTAACTGCCAATTTTTAAGCCAGCACTTACTCGCTACCTCAGGCCGTTTCCGCCATGCGCGCCGCATGCATTGCGGGGAGTTTGCGGTGGATGCGCATGGTCCACAGGCGTGGGAGTGGCAAAAACCGCAACACCAGGGATTGGAGCATCGAGGCGGTTACCTGTTCGCCCGTGATCGTGGGTAGTAGGATTAGTGGAGATGGGCGGCCGCTCTGGAGCGGAGGAGAGCCAGCCCACGTGCCCTCCCCTATAAACTGGGGGGTCACGGCGGCGATGCTCATCCATCTCCTTCTCCCCCTTAATCCCAAGTCCATATTGCTTGTCCTTCTCTTCTGGTGCGTCCGACCGTCCCTTCCCTCCTGATGGATAGGGGGAAGTGTCGGGCGGACGCTCTTGCCACCATAGGGTCTTCTTCCCGTATCCGGGCTCAGCCACCGGCTTTAGTCGATGGTTCTGGATCGAGAGCTGACTGGAGGAGCCTTGGATGGGAGAGCGGGCGGCGTGGCGGCCGTACCAGGGGCAGCTGCGGTGGTGCACTTGCCGCTGCGTTGCCCGTTGTTTCAGCCTCGGTAGAACGCCGCTCGGATAACACTGCGCTAAGTTCCATGGTGAAAATGCAGCGTTGTGGTCGACTGCGGGTTCTGTACTCCTTCTTCAAGGTGACGGCGAAAGATCGTCCGTATGGCCATTGGCTGTGCGTGAGTGATTGTGACAGCAGTTCTTCATGGGTAGCGGCAGGGTTCTCCGCCCATGGTGTTGTGTATCCTGCACATGGGTGGGAGCCTTTCGCCTGCGTGCACACCTTAAGGGCAGGGAGACTTCTCTGCACCGGGCCATCGGGGACGACCATGCTCTCTGTGAGGTTCCTCGGCTGCCACGTTGGGAGTTCGGGCGATGGCGGAGGCGTTTCCTCGAGCGGTGGCGATGAGGAATACGATGGCGGTTGGCAACCCACGACGCTTCAGGAGTGTGGATGACGGCTCCGACGCGTCGCGCTCGCCGGCAGCACCATCATCACCAGCTGGGCTCCGGCAGCACCACCATCTGCACCTTCCATCCGCCTTCTTCCCCCTTGTCGGCTTTGTCCGCCCCGTCGGCTTCGTCCGCCCTACCTGGGGGCAGGGACCTTCCGCTCCTCGGACGCGTCCCTCTGATCCTGGCGGGGAAGCACCGAATCCCAGCCAGGCGCTCCTTTCGCCCTCTATTTCTTCTCCACCTAATCCCTAGGAGGAGAGGGACAAGAAAGGCATAACGGGGCACTTATCTTTTTATAAGTCAAAAGATGTAGGTGCTTTCCAAGTTTTAACTAATCATAATGTAATCCTTATCCAATTTGTATCAAAAAATGAATGGATGAATGCTATTTTTCTTCCTTAAGTACTATCCCTTCCTTCCTTCTTGTTTGTACTGCACCAGTATGTTTGTCCTCGCCGCATGGAACTACTTGCCGGGTCAGTACTAACCGCGAGCGCCAAAGGGGTAGCGAGCCCCCGGCAGCAGGCTGCTATCGTTCCCCGGCAAAGCTCCTTGTCGGTATCGTTGCGCCCCCTAGAGCTGATGATGAACAAGAGCTGAGAGGCGGCTCGTCCTAACAAGGGATTCTGTTGCTTGATGAACTTTGTGGCATGCAGTCAAAAAGGAACAAGGAGGTGTTTCCTTAACGGAAGTAAAATAGCACCGAACTTGGGATACACAATTTAGACTTATCTTTTGAGGCAGTATCCCTCTCTGGAGTACGACGAGCCGCCGTCCATGTTCCCTTGCCCTTCTTCTTTGTTTTCCTGGCGGTAAAACATGTAAGGCAATAGGTCTTTGTCCTCTGGGGAGAGAATACAGTGACAAGGATTACAGGCTCATCAAGTACTCTAGTAGATCTCTAAAACTTAAAAAGCGATAACATTGCAACATAAGAAAATGCATAGTAAACATGCAATTTGATGATATGATGCAATGCCTAGATTTATTATTGCGTGCACAGGGTCTGCGCCTGGCTTTGTACAAAGGGTTACATGCAACTGCGGCAAGGCTTGTACAAAAAGTGGCTGCCGGGGACTGAGCCCGGCAACCGCGCCTTACGGGTAGAACTTACGAAGATGCTCAATGTTCCATGAGTTAAGCACTTTGATGCCATCTTCGGTCTCCAGACGGACTGCGCCAGGTCTGGTGACTCGTGCTACCCGGTAAGGGCCTTCCCACTTCGGCGTCAACAGAAGGAGAGTGAATATGTTCCCCGTATTTATTCCATATGGCAGTTGCAGTACATATACATCAGGTGAGATCGTGAATACCTACATGCAGGGAGTGGATGAGTACAGGAGCGATAGACTAGGTACATGGCGTGAGACTAGGGACCTGTAGTTACAACAGCCATGCACACACATGTACAAGTGTACAACACGTTACAATTCAACACCCCCCCTGCAGTCTTAAGGTCGCTTGGCAAGACGTGTAGACTGGACCCGAAGTCACAAAAAACTGTCGAAGGCAGCCCCTTGGTGAAGATGTCCACGAACTGCAATGTAGTCGGTACGTGAAGCACTTTGGCCTCACCGAGAGCCACCCGATCTCGAACAAAATGAAGATCAATCTCGACATGCTTCATCCGTTGGTGCTACACCGGATTGGACGAGAGATACACCGCACTTACATTGTCGCAGTAGACCACCGTGGCGCGGGTAGGTGGTCGTCGGTGCTCGATGAGAAGTTGGCGCAGCCAGCATGACTCGGCAACGCAGTTGGCCACTGCACGATACTCGGCCTGCGCGCTGGAGCGTGAAAACGTATGATGTCGTTTAGACGACCACGAGACCAAGTTAGAGCGCAAGAAGACACAAAACCCGAACGTCGATTTCCGAGTGTCAGGACACCCGGCCCAGTCAGCATCGCTGTAGGAGATGAGATCATGCTGGGAGGTACGATAGAGCTGCAAGCCGAAGTGCATGGTGCCACGAAGGTAGCGTAAGACTCGTTTAATCAATTGGAAGTGTGTGTCGAGAGGAGCATGCATGAATAGACAAATCTGCTGGACAGCATAGGTGAGGTATGGCCGAGTGAGTGTAAGATACTGGAGAGCACCAGCTAGGCTCCGGTATATGGAGGGGTCAGAAAAGGGTTTGCCACTTGTGAGGGAGAGCTTGGAGCTGGTGTCGATGGGTGTGGAGATGGGATGACATTTTAAAATGTTGGCACGGTCCAGAATTTCAAGAGCATATTGCTCTTGAGACAAAAAAAATACCAGCAGTGTTACGGTGCACATTGATGCCAAGAAAGTGGTGGATATCCCCATGGTCGCTCATAGAAAACTCGCGGGTGAGAGCCGCAACAAGCAAGGTGAGGAGAGAAGTGGAGCTCGCAGTCAAGATGATGTCATCAACATACAAGAGCAAGTATGCCACGGTGGCCCCGCGGTGGAGGATGAAAAGGGAGGCGTCACACCTGGAGGAGACGAATCCGAGTGTGTGTAGGAAACGCGTGAACCGAAGGAACCATGTACGCGGAGCCTCTTTAAGACCATACAAGGATTTGTTAAGGCGATAGACATGCGTGGGATGTTCAGAATCAACAAAACCGAAGGGTTTCTGGCAGCAGACAGTTTCGGCGAGGTCACCATGAAGGAAGGCATTTTTTACGTCCATTTGCCGAATGGGCCAGCGTTGAGTCGTGGCGAGACTGAGCACCACACGGATCGTGGCGGGTTTGACGACGGGGCTAAAGGTCTCCCCGTAATCAATCCCCGGTTGCTGCGTTAAGCCACGGACCACCCAGCGTGCCTTGTACCGAGCCAGAGTGCCGTCCGGATGAAGCTTGTGCCGAAAGATCCACTTCCCCATCACAATATTGACACCTGCAGGACACGGCACCAAAGACAAAGTATCATTCCGAATTAGTGCATTATACTCGTCTAACATTGCATCGCGCCAATGGGGGTCTTTGAGGGCCGCACGGTAGGAACAGGGGCGCGGTGATGGGGTGGTAGTGACGGATAGATCAAAGTTGTGCTTAGGCATGGCAAAATCGTGTTTCCCCCGGGTGACCATGTGATGAGGGTTGTGACGCGGTGGAATTGGTACGGCACGGGTTGGAAGTGGTGGCGCAGCCAGCGATGGAGGGTTGGGTGGCACGTCTGTAGAGGGCGGCGAACGTGGGCTGGATGTGGGACCGGAGGGTGGGGAGTGAGAGGAAGAGGCCGTGGGGTGCATGGGAGGCAGGCAGGGCAGAAGCCGGGGGGTGCTGGGTGGGGACGTAGGCGTGCATGCATGAGGAGCTGGACCCGAGGGGCGTGGCGATCCTGGGGACGTGGGGCGGGTGGGTTTGGGCGTGCATGCATGGGAGGTGGAGCCCGCGGGACGCGGTTGGTGCGCGAGAGGCGGGATGGAGCACGGGGCCGGTGTGGTGAGCGGGGCGCGTGGCACGACGGGAAAGGTGGGCAGGTACGAGGTGCGTGAATCGTGGGGAGGTACGACAGGGGCGGGCGGATTGTTTGCGGTTCCGGGATCGGCTGTGGCAGAAGTATAGGGAAAACAATTTTCATCGAATACCACATGCCGGGAAACAATAAGTTTACGGGAGGATAAATGAAAGCACCTGTTCCCTTTCTGCTCACAGGGATAGCCGATGAAGACGCAACGGGTTGAGCGAGGTGAGAGTTTGTGGGCGGCGTTGGCAGAGAGGTTCGGAAAACATAAGCATCCAAAGGTGCGGAGATGATCATAAGTGGGGTGGATACCGTAAAGAAGAAAATGCAGCGTAAAGTGGTGAATAGCACGGAACAGTCGGATATTGAGGAGAGTAATGGCGGTGTGGGGTGCCTCAACCCAAAATGGGGGATGGAGTTGCGCCTGAAATAAGAGAGTGCAAACAACATTGTTAGTGGTACGGATGTGTCGCTCGGCTTTGCCGTTTTGCGGCGAGGTCTGCGGGCATGTAAGACGGAAGGAGATGCCGTTGGATGAGAAGAAGTCACAGAGCATAGTAGTGAGGAACTCACCGCCATTATCACATTGCAAACATTGCACAACAACATGAATTGAGTGAGAATGAACGCGAAGAAACGTTGCAACGTGGCACATGTGTCTGATTTAGCACGTAGGGGGAACGTCCAAGAGTAGTGGGTAAAATCATCCAGAATAAAAAGACAATATTTGTAACCAGAAAAACTAATAACCGGAGAGGTCCACAAGTCGCAATGCAAAAGTTGGAACGGTGCGGTGGTGTAAGAGGTGGAGGTGGGGAAAGGGAGACGGGTGTGTTTGCCTAGTTGACAAGCGGTACATAGAGGTGACTTGGGCGCCTTATTACATTCTGAGGGAACATCAAAGGGAAAATAAGCTACCGAAGAGGCGCCGGGGTGCCCGAGCCTTTTATGCCAAATATCCGAAGTGGAAATAGAGTAGGCTGCCGGGGTGCCGCCTAGTTGATTGCCGGAGAAGTGGTAGAGGTCACCATCACTATTGCACCTCAGAAGCACCTCCTTGGTGTGAAGATCCTTCACGGAAAAACCAAGAGGGTCAAACTCCACGGAAACAATATTATCATGAGTAAATTTGCGCACGGAGATAAGATTTTGAACTATGTTTGGAGACACTAATATATGAGTAAGATAGAAAGGGCGCGGAGGCAGGCGAGTGTTACCGATGGAGACGACGGGAAGACGAGCCCCATTACCGACAATAATGTGACGAGTATTATGCGCTAAAAGGGGATGAGACTCGAGCAAGATACCTGGGTCCCCGGTGACATGCGAGGAGGCGCCGGTGTCCATTATCTAGTCGGCATGGGGTGGGAAGGTGGAGCCATGACTGTGAGCGGCGTGGTACATGGCGCCGGTGTCCCACGAGTACGGTGGCGCGGCGTAAGGACCTGCTGGTGGAGGGGTCGAAGCAGCAGGCGAAGTAGCGGAGTAGAGCACCGGGTAGGCTTGGTGTGGCGGCCCTAGATGAGGACCGAGGATGCCGGCGGAGTTAGGCGCGACCCAGGGAGAACGTGGCGGAGGGAAGGGCGTCCCCATCGGAGCGAAGTAGCCCAGCCACGGCTGGGGCCACGACCGTCACCGGACGCGTCACCGCGGCCACGGTCGCGACCACGGCCACGCCCGCCGCGCCCCTGGGTGCGGTTACCGGCTCCCATGTAGTCACCGTGTCCTCCACCGCGGTCACCTCCAGTGCGGTCATCGTGGTTGCCACGGTCACCGTGGCCGCCGCCGCGGTCGCCACCATGGCCGCCACGGCCGTCGGGGCCGCGTCCGTCGTCGGAGCGGACGGAGAGGACAAGCGCCCCTTCGGTGCGTGCCCGTTTGTCCAGGGCCAGCTCGGCAAGCACCAGCCGGGACCGAGCCTGGGCGAAGGACGGCAGGGGCACGGTGGACTGAATGATGGCCGCCTGAAGTTCGAATTTCTTCCCGAGCCCATCTAGCATCTGTAGGGTGAGAGTCCGGTCTGAAACCGGTCCCGAACGTCAACAAGGGCAGAGGCAATACCTTGGAGGCGGCGACAATACTCGTTGATGGAGAGGTCGCCTCGCACGCACGCCCGGAACTCCTGCCCCAGATGCATCGCATGCTCAACTTCGTTGTCGAGGAAGTACTCGTGGAGCCGGGACAGATGGTGTGGGCGGTGGAGCCAGGCGGCGCAACAATGTCGAGGAGGTCGCCGGAGATGGTGGAGAAGAACCATAAGACGATGGTGTTGTCGTCGTCTCGCCACGCCGGGTCGGAGAGGCGGGAGGCAACGCCGGCCTGAATATGGGACTCCGCATGGAACCGGGCGAAGAAGAGGTTGAGGTAGTTCCTCCACCGGGCAAAGTTGGAGCCGTCAAGCGCAAGTTTGAAGTCGACGACGCTCGTGATACTGGTGGGCAGGCCGGCGGAGGGAGTGACGGCAGAGGGACTGTCGAAGAAGGGCTGCTGGAGGATGGGGTTGGGAGGGGCGGCAGCAAGGGGTAGATTGGTTTTCTGGGTGGGATCAGTGAGCGGACCACGGGGGCGCTCTTCAGAATCAGCAGGGAGATCATCCATCGGGAGTGCCTCGCCGGCGACGACGGCGGCGGCGGCAGCGGCCGCATCGGTGGACGATGGTGGTTCAGTTGACATGGGAGAGGGAGAGAAGAACCAGGGCTCTCATTACCAAGAAGGAGAGTGAATATGTTCCCCGTATCTATTCCATATGGTAGTTGCAGTACATATACATCAGGTGAGATCGTGAATCCCTACATGCAGGGAGTGGATGAGTACAGGAGCGATAGACTAGGTACATGGCGTGAGACTAGGGACCTATAATTACAACAGCCATGCACGCACATGTACAAGTGTACAACACGTTACAATTCAACATCAACTTGTTGGTACCCTTGGCAGACTGAACGCGCCTAAGGACAAGGTCGCCTTCCTCAAAGCTCCGGGCGTGGACCCTACGGATATGGTAGTGGCGCAGGGCTTGCTGGTAGCGTGCAGCACGCACAGCGGCCCGGAGACGATCTTCCTCGCGGAGCAAGGCATCGTCATGCCGTAGCTGCTTTTGCTCGACTTCATTGTAGGCAAGTACTTCATCGTAGGTTCTCCAACGTATCGATAATTTATGAAGTATTCATGCCATATACATCTATGTTTATAATACTTTTATATGGTTTTGATGCAGTTTATATGATTTATTTAGAACTAACCCGGACTGACGCTGTTTTCAGCAGAATTACCATGGTGTTGTTTTTGTGCAAAAAATGAAAGTTTTCGGAATCACCCGAAACTTTTTGGTGATTTATCTGAACAAAATAAGCAATATTGGAGCGAAGAACCACCGGATAAGAGCCACGAGGTGGGCAAAATCCACCAGGGCGCGCCAGAGGGCCCAGGCACGCCCTGGTGTCTTATTCCCTACTCGTGGCCCATCTTGGCGTCAAACCGACGCCCAAAAATCCTATAAATATAGAAACCATCAGAAATAACCCTAGACTATCCGCTCCGTCGCCGCAACTCTCTGTATCGACGAAAAACCAATCTGGAGACGTTCCAGTACCCTACCGGAGAGGGGAATACATCTCCGGTGGCCATCTTCATCATGCTGGCGGAGGCCATGATGAGGAGGGAGTAGTCCACCCTCGGGGCTGAGGGTATGTACCAGTAGCTATGTGTTCAATCTCTCTCTCTCTCTCTCTCTCTCTCTCGTGTTCTTGAGATGTCACGATCTTGACGTATCACGGGCTATGTTAATATAGTCGGATCATATGATGTGTTTCCCTCTCTATCTAGTTGTGATGAATTGAGTTTTCCCTTTGAGATTTCGTTACCGGATTGAATACTTTTATGGATTTGAGAACACTTGATATATGTCTTGCATGCGGATACCCGTGGTGACAATGGGGTGTTCTATTGATTCACTTGATATATGTTTTGGTACTCAACTTGCGGATTCCCGCGGTGACATTGGGGTAATCTATGCATAGGGGTTGATACACGTTCTTGTCCTACTTTCTCCTATAGAAATCTTGGGGCACTCTTTGAGGTTCTTTGTGTGGATTGAGTATTATGAATCTGAAATTGTTTGATGCGTATCGTATAATTAACTCATGGATACTTGTGGTGACATTGGAGTATCTAGGTGACATTAGAGTTGGTCGATGCATATCATATGGTGTTATTCTAGTACGAATTCTTAGATAGATCGAATGGAAAGGATAACTTGATGTTATCTTAGTACGAACTCTTGAATAGATCGATCGGAAAGAATAACTTTAAGGTGGTTTCGTACCCTACAAACAATTTCTTCTTATGTTCTCCGCTAGATAAGAACTTTGGAGTGATTCTTCGTTGCACGTTGAGGGATGGTTATGTGATCCAATTATATTAGCATTGTTGAGAGATTGCACTAGCGAAAGTACGGACCCTAGGCCTCGTTTTCAAGCATTGCAATACCGTTTGTGCTCACTTTTGTCACTTGCCACCTTGCTGTTTTTATATTTTCAGATTACAAAAAACTATATCTACCATCCATATTGCACTTGTATCACCATCTCTTCGCCGAACTAGTGCACCTATACAATTTACCATTGTATTGGGTGTGTTGGGGACACGAGAGATTTCTTGTATTTGATTGCAGGGTTGCTTGAGAGAGACCACCTTCATCCTACACCTCCCACGGATTGATAAACCTTAGGTCATCCACTTGAGGGAAAATTGCTACTGTCCTACAAAACTCTGCGCTTGGAGGCCCAACAAGAGTCTACAAGAATAAAGTTGCGTAGTAGACATCAAGCTCTTTTCTGGCGCCGTTGCCGGGGAGGTGAGTGCTTGAAGGTATATCCTTAGATCTTGCAATTAAATCTTTTGGTTTCTTGTTTTTCACTAGTTTGGTTTTATAAAAGAAAACTACAAAAAAATGAAGTTTAGGTTGCATCATCTGTATCGTCTTTATAATGTCTTTCATGAAAATAAGGATTCAGAAAATTATGCTCAATTGGTAGAGGAAGAAATTATGAAAATACTTAATGAGAATCCCTTGAATGATGAGCATGATTGCAATGTTGCTAGTATGAATTCTCTGAATATCCATGATGCTAATTATATGCAAAGCCACAAGCTTGGGGATGCTATGTTTGATGAAGATGATATTTTTAGTCCCCCAAGTTTTGATGAGCAAATTTATTATGATGATGACATGTCTCCTATCTATGATGATTATGATGATGACATGTATGCTATAAAGAGTGATAGTAACCATGAAACTTGTCGTCATGATTTTAATATTGAATGTGGTTATGTCAATCAAGTGTCTCATGATAGTTATTTTGTTGAGTTTTCTCCCACTACCATGGATGAAAAGGAATTTGCTTATGTGGAGAGTAATGAAAATTCTATGCTTGTGCATCATGAAAAGAATGATTTAGTTGATGGTTATATTGTTGAATTCCTTCATTATGCTACTGAAATTTATTATGAGGGAGGAACATATGCTTGTAGGAATTGCAATAATATCAAGTTTCCTCTCTATGTGTTCAAAGTTTTGAAGTTATGCTTATTTTGCCTTCCTATGCTAGTTGATTCTTGTTCCCATAAATTGTTTGCTCACAAAATCCCTATGCATAAGTGGGTTGGACTTAAATGTGCTTGTCATGAGATTCATGATGCTCTCTTACATGTTTCAAATACTATTCCTATGTGAGCATCATTGAAATCATCATGCCTAGCTAAAAGGCATTAGAGAAAAGCGCTTGTTGGGAGACAACCCAATACTTATACTTTCTGTTTTGATGTGTTCACATGATTAAGGTACTGTAGTAATAATGTTTTGTGCCTTTTATTTCAATAAAGTGCCAAATAAAGCCTTTGGGATGACTCACAAGATGAGTAGAATTGATGCTGAACCAAAAGAGAAAATTTTGACTCCAGTACAGGAATTTTCATTTTTTAATGAACGTGATAATGATCTGAAATTTTTACACAGTCTTGATATAAAAATTCTTCAGGTTGTCCTAATGTTTCAGAATTTTTAGAGACAGGGAAGTGTGTCTATACTACAGATCTTCGCAGACTGTTCTGTTTCTGACAGATTCTGTTTTGCATGCATAGTTTGCTTGTTTTAGTGTTTCCATAGCTTATATTTAGTGGTATAAATTATGGGAATGATAGAATACGGTAGGTATCATGTGGGAACAATTATGAATATAGTACCTAAGTGAATGATTTATCTTTATTACACTAACCCTTCTCAGGAAGTTCCGTTAAGTTTTGTGTGATTGAAGTTTTCAAGTTTTGGGTGAGACACCGATATAAGGAGAATAAGGAGTGACAAGAACCTAAGCTTGGGGATGCCCAAGGCACCCCCAAGGTAATATCCAAGGAAGACTCAAGTGCCTAAGCTTGGGGATGCCCCGGAAGGCATCCCCTCTTTCGTCTTCAACATTATCGGTATATCTTACTTAGAGCTATATTTTTATTCGTCACATAATATGTGTTTTGCTTGGAGCGTCATTTTATTTTGTTAGTATTTTATTTCTGTTATTTATAATATTGTTTTTCAATAAAAAGTTCCAAGAATTGTCTTAGGATGCTTGCATTGCATGTTTTGATGTGTGCTGTGTAAGAACAGAAACTTTTGCTGTAGTGTTTGAATTTTCATATTTTACTGGAACGTGGAAAGTTTCTGAAATTTTAACAAAGTGTTTTAATATAAATTCTTTAGCTTTTCCTAAATTTTCATAAGTTTTAGAGATACAGAAGTACACTGGTTTAATAGATTGCTACGGACTGTTCTGTTTGGACAGATTGCTGTCATAGTTTTGTTATCTACTTATCCTATAGTTTCCATAGCCTATATTGGTAGATATAAATTGTGGAAACGATAGTAAACAGTAGATGATGTTTGGAAATTATTATGCAACTTGTCTTGGCAGTACATAAAGAGTTTATTTATTATTATGTGCACTAACCTATCTCACGAGTTCTTTTCAAGTTTTGTGTGGATGAAGTTTTTAAGAATAGGTGAAACCGGAATATGAGAGGATTGAACGAGATACAAAAGCTCAATATTGGGGATGCCCAAGGCAACCCAAGTAAATATTTCAAGAAGTCTCAAGCATCTAAGCTTGGGGATGCTACGCATCCCACCTCTCTTCCTCAACTATCGGTTAGCCTATGTTGCGCCTAAATTTTTATTTGTCCACATGATATGTGTTATTCTTGGAGTGCTATTTTTATTTAGTTTGATTTTTGAATAAAATACTCAGATCTGAAAATCTTTATTGAGAGAGAGTCCTCACATAGCTACTTAATTGTTTGACTACTCATTGATCTTCACTTATATCTTTTGAGAGTAGTTTGATGTTTACTCTTGTGCTTCACTTATATCCGGAGAGTAAATTGTGAATGAATTGAATATCATAAATCCGAGATTATCAATGTGCTTTATTCTTAGTAGTAGTTTCACATCTGGTTTAGAAAGTAAAATCTATTGAAGTTTGACAATCACAATATTATTGGTCATACAAGCAATTCGTGAATGATTAATATAAGGAAGAGAACTTCCACATACAAATATATTATCTTGGACATCTTCTATGATTGTCAATACCCATTAATTATTTTCAAATTTGAGCAAATTAGTTGAAGTTGTACAAGGAAGACAACGTAATGAGTTATGGTTGTGTATATTTGCATAGAAGTTATATTGTTATGGATCCTCCGACATGTCGTGCTTGTTTAGAACCTTTTGCTAGCCAACACTTCGTTCTAAGTAGAGATACTACTTGTGCATCCAAATCCTTGAGCCAAGTTTCTTCCATAAGAGTCCACCATACCTACCTATATATGGTATTTCACTGCCATTCCAAGTAAATTTGCATGTGCCACCTCTAAACATTCAAATAAACATCTGTTTTGTGTGCCTGGACCGCTCATGGAGCGACGGGGGGGGGGGGGGGGTCAGTATCTTCCATGTTAAGCGGGTTATTCTCACGATGAGTGTTTATTCATTCTTCCTTGCACGAGAGGGGCGGTAATAGGGATTCCCAGTCCCGAAATAAAAAAATGCAAATAATGAAACAAAACTCCCCCAGGAATGTTGTTGGTATGGACGGTACCCGTGGATTCGGCTAGCTGTGGAGTGTGTTTGTTGGTGGAGGGGGAGTAAACCTTTACTTTTACCGCTTGGGAACCGCCACTAATGTGTTTAACATGGAAGATATTGATAACTCTTGGTCGTAACGTTGACAGGAAGGGTGCACCTCCCAAAATTACATTTATCACTATTTTAAACAATGAGCTCTGGCACATATGCAAATCCCTGCTTCCCTCTGCGAAGGGACAATCTATTTACTTTCATGTTATTTACTATTCATGTTGAGTCAACTTCTCATTCCAACCTCAGTCTATTAGTTGGCAAGCATCATGTGGTGGGGAAAGATCCAAACATATATATCCAGTCAAATATATTTGATCATGATTTATTCTTGTTGACAATTATCTCTATGATAAATGAGTTGGGAGGCGAAACATTAAGCCCCTATCTTTCTCTGTGTTCGATGGATGCCATTTGTTTTAAAAATATGCTTTGAGTACTAGCAATCATAGAAGACTATATGATGATTGAGTATGTGGATCTCTTACTTAGACTTTGTTGAGAATAAGTTGAATTGCAATTGTTTGGTGACTAAGAACATAGGTTGTTAAGTTTCAAGAGAATTCATTGTTTGAGCCGTAACATGTGAATTAGTTGCTACTTTATCATGATGAGTTTTATGAGAAAGAGTTGCTGTTATGATGCTACGAAAAGTGGTTGAAATTATCATTGATCAAACTTATGCACTATGCTAGCATTCAAACTTCATAAATTATTTCTTTTATCATTTACCTACTCGAGGACGAGTAGGAATTAAGCTTGGGGATGCTGATACGTCTCCAACGTATCGATAATTTATGAAGTATCCATGCCATATTCATCTATGTTTACAATACTTTTATATGGTTTTGATACACTTTATATGATTTATTTAGAACTAACCCGGACTGACGCTGTTTTGAGCAGAATTACCATGGTGTTGTTTTTGTGCAGAAAATGAAAGTTCTCAGAATCGCCCAAAACTTTTTGGTGATTTTTTCTGGACCAAATAAGAAATATTGGAGCTAAGAACCACCGGAGAAGAGCCACGAGGTGGGAACAACCCACCAGGGCACGCCAGAGGCCCCAGGCGCGCCCTGGTGTCTTGTGTCCTCCTCGTGGCCCATCTTGGTGTGAAACCGACGCCCAAAAATTCTATAAATATAGAAACCATCAAAAATAACCCTAGACTCTCAGCTCCGCCGCCGCAACTCTCTGTATCGACGAAAAACCAATCTGGAGACGTTCCAGTACCCTACCGGAGAGGGGAATCCATCTCCGGTGGCCATATTCATCATCCCGGCGAAGGCCATCATGAGGAGGGAGTAGTGCACCCTCGGGGTTGAGGGTATGTACCAGTAGCTATGTGTTCAATCTCTCTCTCTCGTGTTCTTGAGATGTCACGATCTTGATGTATCATGGTCTTTGTTAATATAGTCGGATCATATGATGTGTTTCCCTCTCTATCTAGTTGTGATGAATTGAGTTTTCCCTTTGAGATTTCGTTACCGGATTGAATACTTTTATGTATTTGAGAACACTTGATATATGTCTTGCATGCAGATACCCGTGGTGACAATGGGGTGTTCTATTGATTCTCTTGATATATGTTTTGGTACTCAACTTGCGGATTCCCGCGGTGACATTGGGGTAATCTATGCATAGGGGTTGATACACGTTCTTGTACTACTTTCTTCGATAGAAATCTTGGGGCACTCTTTGAGGTTCTTTGTGTGGATTGAGTATTATGAATCTGAAATTATTTGATGTGTATCGTATAATTAACTCATGGATACTTGTGGTGACATTGGAGTATCTAAGTGACATTAGAGTTGGTTGATGCATATCATATGGTGTTATTCTAGTACGAACTCTTAGATAGATCGAACGGAAAGGATAACTAGATGTTATCTTAGTACGAACTCTTGAATAGATCGATCGGAAAGAATAACTTTAAGATGGTTTCGTACCCTACAAACAATTTCTTCTTATGTTCTCCGCTAGATAAGAACTTTGGAGTGATTCTTCGTTGCACGTTGAGGGATGGTTATGTGATCCAATTATATTAGTATTGTTGAGAGATTGCACTAGCGAAAGTATGGACCCTAGGCCTTGTTTTCAAGCATTGCAATACCGTTTGTGCTCACTTTTGTCACTTGCCACCTTGCTGTTTTTATATTTTCAGATTACAAAAAACTACATCTACCATCTATATTGCACTTGTATCACCATCTCTTCGCCGAACTAGTGCACCTATACAATTTACCATTGTATTGGGTGTGTTGGGGACACAAGAGATTTCTTGTATTTGATTGCAGGGTTGCTTGAGAGAGACCACCTTCATCCTACACCTCCCACGGATTGATAAATCTTAGGTCATCAAATTGAGGGAAAATTGCTACTGTCCTACAAAACTCTATGCTTGGTGGCCCAACAAGAGTCTACAAGAATAAAATTGCGTAGTAGACATCACCAGGCGCCTTACGTCCTTGACAGACTTGGGTGCTTGTATCTGCTCGATTGCTTTGATCTTGTCGGGATTGGCTTGTTTTCCTCGCTGAGACACAAAGAACCCGAGCAGCTTGCCGGATGGGACACCGTACCCACACTTCTCAGGGTTGAGCTTCAAGTTGATCTTGCGCAAGTTGATAAAAGTTTCTTCCAAGTCTTGTATGAGAGTTGCTTCATCCTTGGTCTTGACAACTATGTCATCCATGTAAGCTTCCACGTTTCTGTGCAACTGAGGTTCAAACCCAATCTGCACATCCCTTGCAAAGGTAGAACCAGCGCCCTTTAACCTGAAGGGCATACGTACAAAGCAGTACGTGCCACACGGAGTTATGAACGCGGTCTTTTCCTCATCCTCCTTGGCCATGAATATCTGGTGGTATCCGGAGTATGCGTCCAAGAAGGAAAGAAAATCACACCCGGAAGTGGAGTCAACAATCTGATCGATGTGCGGCAAGGGAAAAGGGTCCTTCGGGCATGCTTTGTTTAAGTGAGTGAAATCAATGCAAAGCCTCCATTTCCCATTCGCCTTGCGCACCACTACCGGGTTGGCTAACCACGTCAGATGCAACACTCCTCTGACCAAACCAGCTGCTTCAAGCTTCTTGATCTCTTCGGCAATGAATTGATGCCGCTCCAAGGCTTGCTTCCTAAGTTTCTGCTTGACGGGCCTGGCATGGGGGCAGACAGCAAGGTGGTGCTCAATTACCTCCCTGGGAACACCAGGGTTGACGGATGGTTGCCATGCAAACACATCGACATTCGCCCACAGGAAGGCAACGAGCGCACTTTCCTATTTGTCAGTAAGGGTGGCACTGACGGTAAATGTACCGTCAACGCCATCCTGCCCTGCCGGGATCTTCCTCGTCGCAGGATAGGTGACCTTGGATCTTCTGCTAGTGGAACTCTCCGGCAGGTCATCGACGGGTGCAGCGCACTCCGGAGAGGCGCGCTTCCTGGAGTCCTTGCCGGCGTCTCTGCTAGGCTTCTTCTTTGATTGCTTGGCAGGATCTGGTGCTCCTGCAACTTCAGCTGCTACCGCGTCTCTATACATCTTGTCCACGCATATGACTGCATCTTTCTTGTCAGATGGGATGGAGATGATTCCCACGGGCCCTGGCATCTTCAGAGTGTTGTAAGCGTAGTGGGACGCTGCCATGAATTTTGCCAGAGCTGGGCGGCCAAGAATTCCATTGTAAGGCAGAGGGAGTTCGACCACATCAAACACTACCTTCTTAGTCCGGTAGTTCAACTCCCCGCCAAATGTCATAGGCAAAGTGATCTTCCCCTTGGGTCGGCTCCTGCCGGGGTTGACTCCTTGGAACGTACCCATGGCCTTGAGCTCTCCGTCAGGGATCTGTAGCCTTTCAACCACTTTAGGGGAAATCAAATTCAACCCTGCCCCACCGTCAACTAACATCTTGGTTACATTGAGGTTGCGGATTGTTGGGGAGACCAACAACGGCAAACATCCGACCGGAGTGGTGCGATCAGGATGATCCTCTTCATCAAAGATGATAAGCATGCGGGACCATTTGAGTGGCCTTCTGGATTCTGCAGCTGGCTCCACGGCGTTGAGCTCGCATGCCCACTCCTTGAGCTGGCGATGAGAAGAATGCAAGGATGCACCCCCATCAACACACATGGCTTCAGTTGCCCTCTGGAATTCTCGATCACTGCATTCTTCATCATCCCCATCATCACTCCTATCATCTTCTTCTTTCCTCTCACGGTTTCTAGCAGGTTTTTCCTTCTGCTGCGGGGCCTTGCTGCGGCGGCCTCCTCTACCACCATGGCCCTTCCCGGCAGCACCATCTTGGCCTCTTTCCTTGTCATGCTTCTCGTACTCACCCTTCTACTTCTCAACAAGCTGCTCAACTTGGCGATATTCTTGGAGATCATGTCCCTTGGTGCGGTGGATCTTGCAGTACGGCCCGTGAGGACTTTCCGGTTTTCTGCGCTGTTGCGGCCTCCCGGCAATCAGCGCACGCGGCAGCTCCCTTGCCGGGGGTCTCGGCCTTGGCCTTCTTGCCGGCAGCGAGATTACCAGAGCTCTCAACGGCCAACACCGCTTTCCCTTTGCGCTTCCTGTTACGTCTTCGGCTTCTCCCTTTTGAGCCGGGGGCATCGTCATCATCATCTGAGTCGACTTCGACGCCAGCCTCCTCTCCGGGGAGTCGCCTTCCTTCCTCAGCACGAGCACACTTGTCCGCCAATGTGTACAACTCATTGACGGTTTTGGGGAGCTTCACATTCATCTTGGCCCGCATCCTCCTGTTGCGCACGTTCGAATGGAACACGGCAATCACGCCTGCGGGGTGTATCTCCGGAATATTGCGATGCACTCGACTGAATCTCTGGATATACTTTCGCAGGGTCTCTCCCTCCTTCTGCGGAAGGACTTGCAGGTCGCTGGGCTGTCCTGGCTCCTGGTGGCCACCTGTGAAGGCGCCGACGAACTCGTTGCACAGATCAGCCCATGATGAAATAGAGTTTTCCGGCAGGTGCATCAGCCACAATCTCACATTTGGCTTGAGTGCCAAAGGGAAATAATTGGCGAGCACCTTCTCATCTCTTCCTCCAGTGGCTTGAACGGCAATCGTGTAGATGCCCATGAACTCTGCCGGGTTCAGCTTCTCGTCGTACTTTTCCGTCAGCTTAGGCTTGAAGGCTCGGGCCGATGGCCAGTGGACCTGTCGCAGCTCGCGAGTGAAGGCTGGGCACCCAACCTCATAAGGTAGGTACCCGCCAACTCTGGGCGAGGGGTTGCCAGCGTCTGGGCCGTTGCGCCTGTCGGATTGGCGGTGTGCTTCCCGGCGTCGTTCTATGGTGATGCACGTGTCTTCCCTCCGCCGGTCGTTCAGGACACGCCGCTGGTCCTGGTGATCGTGCGAGCCGGGCGAGACCATAGATGCCTCGTCGGGCTCGTTGGCACGTGGAGCTTGTTGTGGCTGCCTCTGGGCCCGTTGTTGCGGAGGGGATTGCACCATTGGCGCGGCCCCCTCGACGCGACCGTCAGTCCGGGCCGCCATCGCCGTCCGCGGGTATCTTGACGGCTCTGCATGCTGCGATTTGCTAGCTTCGACAAAACCGATCAAAATCTGGATGGTGGCTCTCCACTCGTCCATCTTGCCAGCCGCCGGGAGGAAGTTCAGCAGTAGTTGAGCCCGCGCCATCGCTTCTGCTGCCGTAGCTGGCATGGCTAAGGAAGTGGACCGCGACGTCGCTCGACTCCTGGTGGAACCAAGAGGAGCGTCGCCGCGCCCCTGCTGCCGTGCGCCGGTTTCCAAGGCGGTCTTACGTGGAGGAGGTCGAGCTTGTGGGCCTACGGCTCCGCTTGGCGCTCCGTCTTGTTCAGGGCGAGGCATGTGCCCAGCAGCCGCGCCTGTGATAGGCGCCGCTGGAGGGTCACGGCTGCCCCCTAGAGTGGGCGCCGCTGTTTCGGCCGCGGCCACCAACGTGGCAGGGAGGTGGAGACCGAATGTTTCCTCCTCCAGCGGCGCTAGGGTCGCGCTCGCCAGAATGTTGTTGTTGCTCTTCTTCGGCGTTCCTTGCTCCAGTTTCGGCCGTGGGGGACAAGACGGTGGAGCCGCCTACGCCAGTCGCGTCGCCCATGACACCCGCCTCATTTGCCGCCGCTGCGGTGCGCACGGCGTCCGCGGCTGCATGCGAGGGGGCCTTCAAAGTGGAGGGATGCACAGTCGCGCCGGCCTTCTTCTTAGGAGCCATGGGTGAAGAAGACGGCGATGAAGATCAACGCGCTGTCCACGGCCATAGGTTCGCGCAAATGACGCCCCCTACCTGGCGCGCCAAAGATGTCGGGGCACGGATGCACACGATCACCTATAGGACCAAAGGCCCCTTTGTGGTTCGGCAAGGGGAGATCACTTTGCACAAAGAGCAGAGGTCATGGAGTAGCACGGTGATGAGACACTGGTGTTTTTACCCAGGTTCGGGCCACTGAGAAGCGTAAACCCCTACTCCTGCTTTGGTGGATTGATCAGAGGAGCACGAAGCACACGCATCTCTCAAACCCGGCAAGGTTGCCTTCGGGGGAGCTGCCACACGAGTACAAGTGTCCAAAAGTCCGAATCCTGAGCAAAGTTGCCTTGGGCCTCCTTTTATAGGGCAAGGGGCAACCACAGTGGCAAAACAGTCATTTTCTAGTGATTAGATAGCTAACAAAGCTATCATACCTAACTTTGGCATTTAGGACAAAATACCATGATTGATAGTCTAGGTGGCGCGCGGGGATGCATCCCCAGCAAGCTCTTACCACCGCTTAGCTGGTTGTAGCTTAGTGTCTTGACACGCTCCTCGACGAGTGTCATATGGATATAAAATGTCTTCCGGTGCGTCGCCACGTGCTTAGCGAGAGCCACTTAGCCTATTGAGGGCTCGACACCGCATCGATAAGTGACTAGCGTTGTGATGCGGTGGAGCGGTGGCCGATCGGCTCGCGCCTGCCGGGGGATGGCTTGCCGGGTCTTCCGAAGGTGCGTGCGCCTTGGTCCCCGGCAGGCACCGGGGACGTGGCTGGTGCGGTTTCGGCCCCTCCTGAGCCGTTGCTTTGAGCTTGCCGGTGCTGCTAGCCAGCGTAGGCTGCCTCTGCCGGGGTCTTGGTCTTCTTGATGTGCTCCTTGGTCATACTTAGAGCGGCTTCTCTGGCTTGGGCCAGGTCTTGATAGGGTTTTGCTACAACCGCCTGTGCATAAGTCAGGGGCACTGGGTACCCCATTCCTAGTGCACCGACAGAAGGATTGTGGATACTTGGCTTTTGACAAGATTGCTTGCGAGATGAGTTGATTGCAATCTTTTGGAGTGTAGTTCTTCCAAGTACCTACAAAAGGTTAGATGCAATACAAGGGAGCATAGATTTCCAAGATATATGATAGTGTCATATCAAGTGTAACATGGAATAGTCATATAAGCTCATGCCCTTGCATGCATCCGAGTGAGTCTAGCTCAAGTTTGAAGCATCAATGATGTTCAACTCACTCCTCAAGTGACAAAACACTTTCTCATCAAGTGGCTTGGTAAAGATATCGGCCAATTGCTTGTTGGTACGAACATGTTTGAGATTAATGTCCCCTTTAGCAACATGATCACGAATGAAATGATGACGAACTTGAATATTCTTAGTTCGAGAATGTTGCACGGGATTATGAGCAATTTTAATAGCACTCTCATTGTCACACAACAATGGAACATGTCTCACATGGATTCCATAATCCTTAAGAGTTTGAGTCATCCATAGCAATTGAGCACAACATGATCCAGCGGCAACGTATTCCGCTTCGGCGGTAGATAGAGATACCGAGTTTTGTTTCTTGGATGACCAAGGCACAAGAGATCTACCAAGAAATTGACATGTACCCGAGGTGGATTTTCTGTCAACCTTATCTCCGGCATAGTCCGAGTCGGAATAGCCAACAAGGTTAAAAGAAGGTCCCTTGGGATACCATATGCCAAAGTTTGGTGTTTGTATCAAGTATCTCACAATTATTTTCATGACCTTAAGATGACACTCTTTAGGAGTGGCTCGATATCTAGCGCACATGCATACACTAAGCATGATGTCGGGACAATAGGTCCATAGATATAACAGTAAACCAATCATAGATCGATAAACCTTTTGATCAACCGGATTGTCCTCCTTGGTGAGGTCAACATGTCCACTAGTAGGCATAGGAGTTTTAATACCTTTACACTCTTGCATGTTGAACTTCTTGACCAAGTCCTTGGTATACTTGGTTTGAGAGATGAAAGTTCCTTATCTCGTTTGCTTGATTTGCAAACAAAGGAAAAATTTCAGCTCACACATCATGGACATGTCATACTTCTCGGACATCAACCTTCCAAATATTTCACTAAATTGTGGGTTAGTAGATCCAAAGATAATATCATCCACATAGATTTGGCACACAAATAATTCACCATTAACTCTCTTAGTGAATAAGGTTGCCTCAATTTTACCAATTTTAGAACCCTTTTCAATGAGAAACTTCGTTAGGCATTTATACCAGGCACGTGGAGCTTGCTTAAGTCCATAAAGTGCTTTACGAAGCTTGTAAACGTGGTCAGGTTTCTTAGGATTCACAAAACCAGGGGGTTGTTTAACATAGACCTCTTCTTCAATCTCACCATTTAAAAATGCACTTTTAATATCCATTTGATAAAGAGTGATATCATGGTGATTAGCATAAGCAAGAAGAATGCGGATAGCTTCAAGTCTAGCAACGGGTGCATAGGTCTCACCGTACTCCATACCTTCGACTTGGGTGTAGCCTTGAGCCACGAGACGCGCCTTGTTGCGTACGACTTGACCGCCTTCGTCTTGTTTGTTCCGAAACAACCATTTGGTTCTGATGATGTTTTGCTCGTCTTTGGGCTTCTCCATTAGTGTCCACACTTCGTTCCTTTCAAAGTTGTGTAGCTCCTCGTGCATAGCATTCACCCAATCCAGGTCCTGAAGAGATTCTTCTACCTTCAAAGGCTCAATACTAGAGATGATTGAATAATGCTCACAAAAGTAAGCTAGTCGAGTTTTCGAGCGAGTTATCCTTCCGGTTTGTATGTCACCGAAGATTTGCTCTAAAGGATAATTTTTGTTCACTCTTGCTCGAACTCGGGGTAGCTTTTGCTTGTTGGATGGTGGAGCTTCTTCATCATCATCTTCTTCTTCGTTGTTGTAGCCTTGAGGTGGTGGTGAAGGTGGTTGTGGTGGATCATCATAATGAACTTCTTCCTCCTCTTCATCTTGTCGTGTACCGCTTGTGGATGCCTCCATGTCGTGCTGAGGTTCGCCTTGACGCGAAGTAGGGGCTTCCACTTGGGTCGATAAAGTACTCTCCTTCACCTCCATGGGACGAATCTTGCCAATGGACAAGTCTTCGATAGCTTCCGAAGGTTCCTTATCTCCTACATCATTTGGCAATTGTTTGACTTGCAAACCATTAGATTCATCAAACTTCACATCTACCGTCTCTTCAACTTTTCGAGTGAAGTTGTTGTAGACATGGCAAGTGTGAGAGTTTGATCCGTAACCGAGTAGGAAACCTTCATGAGATTTAGGAGCAAATTTAGGACGACGATGCTTATCAAGAATGTAACACTTGGAGCCGAATACCCGAAAGTATCCAACTTGGGGCTTGTTACCAGTGAGTAGCTCGTATGTCGTTTTACCGAGAAGCTTGTGAAGGTAGAGTCGGTATGTAGCATGACAAGCTGTTTCCACGGCTTCCGGCCAAAAGTGTCTTGGCGTCTTGTATTCGTCAAGCATCGTTCTTGCCATCTCAATAAGAGTCTGGTTCTTCCTCTCAACAACTCCATTTTGTTGAGGCGTGTACGTAGCCGAGAACTCATGTGAAATCCCTTCTTCGTCAAGAAAGGAATCCACATCCGTATTCTTGAACTCCGATCCGTTGTCGCTTCGAACTTTCTTGATGTTCACTTCAAACTGATTTTACACTTTGCGAGCGAAGTTCTTGAAGATCTTTTGCACCTGCAACTTATCATCAAGAAAGAATACCCACGTAAATCTGAAAAAGTCATCAACTATAACTAGACCAAAGGAATTTCCACCGAGGCTCTTGTAAGCATTGGGACCAAAAAGATCCATATGAAGTAACTCGAGTGGTCTCCTAGTAGTCATGATATTATTTACGGGATGACTTCCACCTACTTGCTTTCCAGCTTGACAAGGACTACACAGTCTATCTTTGTCAAAGATAACATCTTTAACACCAAGTATATGATCACCTTTGATGAGCTTGTCTAGATTACGCATACGAACATGTCCTAGTCTTCTATGCCAAAGCCAACCTTTAGAGGATTCTGCAATAAGACAAGTGCGAGGTTTGGATCTCTTAGTGAAATCAACAATGTATAGATCACCTCTACGGAAACCGGTAAAGACCATGCTATGATTATCCTGACGAAACACTTGGCAATCTACTTTGGTAAATAGCACATTAAAATCGAAGTCGGCAAGTCTCGATACGGAAAGAAGATTATAGCCAAGGGATTCAACAAGCATGACATTTTGAATAGAGCTATCATTGGATATGGCCACCTTATCAAGACCAAGTACCTTACCCTTGGATTTGTCTCCAAAAGTCACATACCTTCGCGGTCCATGGTTTGGTGTGATCTCTTGAAACATGTATGTATCTCCGGTCATATGATCGGTGCATCCACTATCGAGAATCCACTCTTTTCCTCCGGACATGTAATCCTTGAAGTTTTCCATGAGACTTAGATTCTTCATAGTCTTCTCATACTCGATGTCGAACAACTCATCTTCATCATAGTAGCCATGTTCCACATAGTCATCATCAAGTGGGAAATCCTCGCCATAAGAAACAAGAGATTCGTTAGATTTGTGATCATGAAAATGTTCTAGTTTATGAATGCGAATGTCTTCAACAATGATGTTGTTGATACTTATGACATCTCCTTTAGCACGCATGAGGTCTCTAAGCTCAAATAGATAGTCATCAAACTTAGGATCACTAGGCATCATTTTGTGAAAAACAATAGTTTTACGAAGAATCTCATCAAGATTGCTCAATGAATAATTTGGATATCGTTTCTCCAAATCACTCCACAAAGTATAAGCACATTAAAAATTCTTCATTTGATCAAACACAATTCTAGGCAATCCTTTAATGATAAGATTAACAGTTCTAAGATTGCGTAGCATATCAATTTCCTCTTCGTGTGTGGGATGTCAAGGATCAATGGTAGGTACATAGGGGTTCTTAACATACTTGCTCAAATGGAAATCATTGAATAACTCAAGCATCTCATATTTCCATTGACTATAGTAATCCCCATCGAGAATAGGCACTCTACAACTAAGACTCCCCAAACTTGACACATCCATCTTCCTCCAACGGTGATGAAACCGAAGCTTTGGGACCAATGCTCTGATACCAATTGAGGGATCACTAGAAGGGATGTTTAGAGGGGGGGGTGAATAGAATACTTGCATAAATCTAAAAACCTAACCTTTTCCGAATTTAATTGGTTGGCAGATTTTAGCAATTCTAACAAGTCTAATGCACCCTACACATGCTAGTCAACAAGTATGGCAATGGAAAGTAAAGACAAGCATATGCAAGAGAGTTGAGATAGGAAGATCAAACGCAATATGGAGACACGAAGATTTTTCTCATGGTTCCGATAGGTGGTGCTACCGTACATCCACGTTTATCAAGTCTTCAACCCACAGAGGGTAGCGGTCGCGAGAGTCCACGGAGGGCTCCACCCATAAGGGTCCACGAAGTAGCAACCTCGACTATTCCATAACGGCTTCCGTCCATGAAGGACTAGACTTACTACGGGTATATCCTCACGAAGTAGGCGATCTCCTTGCCCGTGCAAACTTCTTGGTTCAACTCCACAACACGAAGTAGGAGGCTCACAAGCGACACCTAACCAATCTAGGAGGCACCACCCTCCAAAAGGTAATAGATGCGATAGTAATGATGACCTCCTTGCTCTTGTGTTTCAAAGGATAGTCTCCTCAACACTCAATCACTCTCTCACATATTTGGCTTGGCTAGAAGAGATTGATTGGATGGAAAGCAACTTGGGAAGGCTAGAAATCAAGATCCATACGGGTGGAGTGGATGATCTTGACCTCAACACAAGGGTAGGTGGCTCTCTCTCAGAAATTTGGATATGGGAAGTGTGGGTCTGTTCTGAGTGCTTCTCTTGCGAGTGGGATGTGGTGGAGAGGTATATATAGGCATCTCCAAAAATTCAACCGTTACAACATAATTGCCCAACTCGGTGAAACCGAAGTGAAAGCTCGGTTGCACCGACTAGTGCAAAATGTGGCAACTTTGGCGTTTTCGGTGAGACCGATATAGAATTATCGGTGGTACCGATATGAGTGGCCGAGGGTAGTTACACAACTCGGTGAGACCGATTCACAATTCTCAGAAATTCCGATTCTTGTGAATGAGGCAACAGAAAGTTGGTCACGGAAACTCGGTTGCACCGATATGAAACTTGGTAGTACCGAGAGGTAGGTTTTGGCTAGGGTTTCTGTTTAGGGTTTTTACTCGGTGTAGCCGATAGGATATTGTTGGTGGCACCGATTTTGAGTGGTAGGGTCTAAGACAAAATATTTGTGGGAGAGCTTGTGAGTGTTTTTGGTGGCTAACACTTGATCATTTTGAGCATTTCTTTCACCATTATTACCTCACCCCCTTTTGATAGTATTGGCTATCCTATGGACTCAAAGTGATTTCTCACAAAGTAAAATGTAGAGTCTTCATGCTTGTAGCTTGGCCAATCCTATTATTTCCTCTTGTTCTCCTTCTTCTTGGGGAATCTCCTCACAATCCTTTAGGCAATCCTCTCTGTGGACTAAACCTGAAATAAACTAGGTAGAACTATTAGTCCAAGAGACAATGTATGTTGTCATGAATTATCAAAACCACCAAGGGAGCATATGTGCTTTCACTGGCATGCCTTGATAGGTTGTGGGGCCCTCGTGTGCCTCCTGGACTCCGTTTTCTTCCTGGACACGTATTCTGACATAGAAAAAATCATTATATAGACTCCTATCTGATTTGACCACCGCATCGCAAGTTTCTCCTCCGTTCTTGTTTCGGGCTATTTTTCTAACAACTTCCTCAAGGTGCGGAAGCTATGTCTTCGTCTTCCTCCAACAACATGGATGGCCAAGCTTGGCTGTTGCAGATGGAACTTGAATGAGAAGGATCTCAGGAAGTTATCTCGGGAGAGGAGCCTATTGACTCTATGGAACTGCATCCCATTGCTTCCGAATGCGGGACACTAGCAGACATCTCCACTTATCCGAACCCATGCCCACCAATGGGGAGGAGTGCTCAGATAGTTCAGTAAGCGCAAGGTGAATCTACCCCGAGGAGGCCCCTCGGTAGGTTACATGCAAACAACTTTCACAATTTGATTCACAATTATGGAGTTGAGAATATCTCTCGCTCGCATACACCGTACAATTGGGACATCTCCCGTCCAAGTGAAAGTGATGCAGGACAAGGCTCTTGGTGGTCGGAGAATAAACATATTATGGTGGAAGTACAAAAGAACACTGCAATGATTCAGCAATTACTCCATGAGATGAGGGAGTTAAGGGCTATCATGTTATCCATTGCAAAGGACCAACCTACATCATCAACACCACCATCACCCAAGAAGGACGCTTGAGTACATGGGTATGGGCACCACCCTTAGCTTGTTCCAAGCTTGGGGGAGGTACCCCCGGTATCGTATCATCACCACTTTTGCCATTATCATCTATTTTAGTTCTATCCTTAGTTATGTCATGATTTAGAAAAATAAAATTTCAGATTTTCTTTGCTTAGAGTGTTTGCTTTGAGTTCTATCTATCCTTGGAATCGAGTATGAGAGTTATATAGTAAATATTAGTTTGAGTTTGTTTGCTTCACCCTCATGCAACAATCATAGCAATGAAATAAAAGAAATAGAAAAACCATATGCTAATCCCATGGGGAGTAATGACTTCACATAGAAGAAGCATGTTAGATAAACGTTGTTGGGAATAAACAAACATAGCATTAGTCATTGATACAATCTATGCAAGATTGTGATAGAGGAGAGGAGATTCACATACAAATACACTATCTAGGACATCTTTTATGATTGTGAGGCCCCACCAAATATTATATAATGATCAAGTGTTGATATTGGACATGGAAGACAACGTAATGATTATGTTTGTTTACATCCACATAGAAGTTATATTATCATGGATCCTTTAACATGTGGTGCTTGCTTTAGATCTTTTGCTAGCCAACACTTTTCCACACCAAGTAGAGATACTACTTGCGCGTCCATAACCCCTTAAACCAAGTTTCTTTCCATGAGAGTCCACCATACCTACTTATGGATTGAATAAGATCCTTCAAGTAAGTTTTCATCGGTGCATGAAGCAATAAAAATTGCTCTTAAATATGTATGATCTTTTATTGTAAGGGAAAATAAACTTTGTACGATCTTGTGATGGCAAAGAAATAAAAGCGACAAATTGCATAATAAAGTTTTCTATCATAAGGGGCAATATAAAGTGGCATTCCTTTCCACTAAGAGTTTGCAAATCCAAAACTAAAAAGCACATGACAACCAGTGCTTCCCTCTACGAAGGGCATATCTTTTACTTTCATGTATTCACTTTTATACAAGAGTCAATAATGTTTATTCTTTTTCCTACCTAGTAATTCTATAGATGGAAAGCATTATGTGTTGATGAAAGATCCATATATATATGTATATGTATATATATATATATATATATATATATATATATATATATATACATACATATCTAGTAGGATGTAGGTGATCATGATTCATTATTGTTGACACTATCCTTGAGGTAAATGAGTTGGGTGGCAAATACTTTGAAGCCCCCCATCTTCCTATGTGTCCGATGGAAACATTAGCTCCAAAAATATGCACTGAGCATCAGCAATCATAGAAGACTAAATGATAGTTGATTATGTGAACTTGCTAGAATAAAAGATCTTACATAGACTCTTCTCTGGAATATGATGAATTGTGATTTTCTCAATGACTAAGAACATAGTTTGTTATTTGTCAATAAAGTTTATGCTTCATACTTCAATAATTGTGGATAGATTGTTACTTGTTCATGAGAAGTTATATGATGAAAAACTTGTTTCTATGATAATATTCATAATGCTCTCATGTTCGTATTCTGTTTTTATCGACACCTCTCTCTCAAGTTATATGGTCATTATTATCGAGTTCGGCTTTCGCTTGAGGACAAGCGAAGTCTAAACTTGGGGGAGTTGATACGTCCATTTTGCATCATGAATTATTATTACTATTTATGTTATTCTTGTCCATTATTTCTCATTATGACACAATTCTTATGCCTTTTCTCTCTGAATATGCAAGGTACATCACAACGAGGGAAATCACTGGAAACTGGAATTCTGAACATGAAAACCAAGAAAAAGGCAGAAAATTCACTGGACTCCAAATGACCTGAACCTTCACGGATTTTTTTTATGGAATATATGAGAACTATTGGGCCAAACATATACCAGAGGGGGGCCACCTGCTGGCCACAAGCCAACAGGGCGCGCCCTGTTGCCTTATGGGGCCCCAGCAAGTCTCTCGACCCCGCTCTTCTCCTACATGGTGTGTTTTACCATAGAAAAAATCATAAGGATACTTTCGGGACGAAGCGCCGCCGTCTCGAGGCGGAAACCTGGGCAGAGGCCCTTTTGATCTCCGGCAGAGAGATTCTACCGGGGAAACTTCCCTCCGGGAGGGGGAGATCGAAGCCATCGTCATCACCAATGCTTCCTCCTTCGTGGGAGGACCAATCTTCATCAACATCTTCACCAGCACCATCTCATCTCAAACCCTACTTCATCTCTTGTATTCAATCTTTGTCTCAAAACCTCAGATTGGTACCTGTGGATTACTAGTAGTGTTGATTACATCTCGTAGTTGATGCTTGTTGGTTTACTTGGTGAAAGATATTATATTCAGATACTTGATCTTCATTATTACACCTCTAATCTTGAACATGTTGATTATGTTTGAGTAGTTACTTTTGTTCCTGGGGACATGGGAGAAGTCTAGTTATAAGTAATCATATAAAGTTGGTATTCGCTCGATATTTTGATGATGTGTATGTTTTTGCTTCTCTTAGTGGTGTCGTGTGAACGTTGACTACACGACACTTCATCATGTTATGGGCCTAAGGGAAGGCATTGTGGAGTAACAAGTAGATGATGGGTTGCGAGAGTGACAGAAGCTTAAACCCCAGTTTATGTGTTACTTCAAAAGTGGCTGATTTGGATCCACATGTTTAATGCTATGGTTAGATTTATCTTAATTCTTCTTTCATAGTTGCGGATGCTTGCGAGAGGGGGTAATCATAAGTAGGTTGCTTGTTCATGTAAGAAAAACACCTTAGCACCGGTCTACCCACATATCAAATTATTAAAGTAACAAATGCGAATCAACTCAACATGATGAACATGACTAGACAGAAATTCCCATGTGTCCTCGGGAGCACTTGCTTAATATAAGAGTAATTTTAGGCCTGTCCTTTGCTATAAAAAGGATTGGGCTACCTTGTTGCACCTTTTTTACTATTGCTACTTGTCACTTGTTACGAATTACCTTGCTACAAAACTATCTATCACTGTTACTTGCAATTCTTGCAGAGAATACCTTACTGAAAACAGCTATCATTTCCGTCTGCTCCTCGTTGGGTTCGACACTCTTAATTATCGAAAGGACTACGATTGGTCCCCTATACTTGTGGGTCATCAACGTCTACTAAATTAATCCACCCAAAGATCGCTATCCAGTATGCATCTCGAGGCATTAAGTTTACAAGAAATAGAGCAATGCAATAAGCAAGATGACATAATGTAGACAGAAAGAAACCTAGCAATAAGATGAATCCCCATCGCTTTATCCTTAGTAGCAACAATAAAACATGTGCCTTTTCCTTTTTGTTCAGTGGACAAGATCACCACATGATTGAACCCACTACTATGCACCATTGCCTCTGAACAAATACACTTCTATCTTGGCCACAGAAGACGAATAGATCAAAAATCATACATAGATATAAAATTACACAATAAAGAAAATTTAATGGAATCTGAATAAATCAAACAATATGATCATAAATCCAAAATTCAACGGATCCCAACAAAAACACCACAAGCATTACATCAGATTGGTCCAGGAGGAGATCATTATATTGAACATAAAAGAGAGAGAGAGAAAGCCATCCAGCTAATATTGTGGACCCATAGTTCCTCGTGGAACTACTCACACATCATCATGGAGGCAACAAGGTTGATGAAGAGGCCTCCCGTGGTGGCTCCCCCCTCCGACAGAGCACCAGAACAGGTTTCCAGATGGGATCGCTTCGGAACAGAGGCTTGCGGCGGCGATAAAATTCTTTGGGTTCGCTTCTGAGGGTTACAAAATATTGAGGTATTTATAGGCCGGAAATTAGGTCCAACGGAGGCACAGCGGGGCACATGGGTAGGTAGTATGGCCACCCCCACCCCCCACCAGGACATGTGGCGGCCTGATGGGTCCCCTTGAGTTCTCCTTAAGCTTCTAGGGTATCTTATTATCCTGAATAAATCATGAAAAAGCCCCCCAGGCCCCCACCATCGCATACTCTTAGTACAAAGTCAAAGTCTTTGGAGGCAAGTCAAATCTCTTGTACAAGAGCTTGGCCAAGAAAATCGGTGCACTCACATAAAACTCAGGTATATCCTTTTGTAGCATTCCCTTATAGACACTTCCCCGGTTGCGTTGGAACACCCAAGCAAGTCGTTTGTGGGTTAATTGGAGGTTGTATTACACTACTGGAGATTTTACAATGAACCACATGTGTATGAGAGACGAGGATCTTTGGCATATTAGGTGCCCATTGATATGCATCTACGTTGTCGAGTGGGACCTACCACATCGTGTAGCCTTGCAAATCGGTAGGAATGCATGATAAGTCTCTGTCGTATCTACTTTTCCTAATGCTTTTGCTCTTGTTTTGGACTTTAATTTGCATGATTTGAATGAAACTAACCCGGACTGACGCTGTTTTCAGCAGAACTACCATGGTGTTGTTTTTGTGCAGAAATAAAAGTTCTTGGAACTCGATGAAACTTTTTGGAGATTTATTTTACAATAAATAAAAAATACTAGAGCCAAGAACCACCGTAGGGGGTGCCCTGGTTGGGCACGATACACCAGGGCGCACCACCCCCTCCAAGCGCGCCCTGGTGGGTTGTGCCCACCTCGGTGCCCCCATTGACCCTAATTCCAGCGCTATAAAATCCTATTTTTGGAGGGAAAAATAGGAGAGAAAGTTTCGTCGCGTTTTACAATACGGAGCCACCGCCACCTCCTGTTCTTCATCAGGAGGCCGGATCTGGAGCCCTTTTGGGGCTCCGGAGAGGGGAATCTTCGGTCTTCGTCATCATCAACCCTTCTCCATTGCCAATTCCATGATGCTCCCCACCGGGAGTGAGTAATTCCTTTGTAGGCTTGCTGGTCGGTGAGGAGTTGGATGAGATTCATCATGTAATCGAGTTAGTTTTGTTAGGGCTTGATCCCTAGTATCCACTATGTTCTGAGATTGATGTTGCTATGACTTTGCCATGCTTAATGCTTGTCACTAGGGCCCGAGTGCCATGATTTCACATCTGAACCGTTTATGTTATCACAATTATATCTCTGTTCTTGATCCGATCTTGCTAGTCATACGCACCTATTACGTGTTATGATCCGTAAACCCCGGAGTGACAATAGTCGGGATACTTTCCGGTGATGACCGTAGTTTGAGGAGTTCATGTATTCACTATGTGTTAATGCTTTGTTCCGATTCTCTATTAAAAGGAGGCCTTAATATCCCTTAGTTTCCTTATGGACCCCGTTGCCACGGGAGGGTAGGACAAAAGATGTCATGCAAGTTCTTTTCCATAAGCATGTATGACTATTTACGGAATACATGCCTACATTACATTTATGAACTGGAGCTAGTTCTGTGTCGCCCTAGGTTATGACTGTTATATGATGAATATTATCCAACGAGTTCACCAATCCAGTGCCTATGAGTTTTCCACATATTGTTCTTGCTGAGTTACTATTGCTACTGCTACTGTTACACTTGCTACAAAGCTATTGCTATCACTGCTACTGTTACTGTTACTGCTACTACTGCTATCCAAACTTTCATACTGCTGTGCTACTGATCACTCTGTTGTAGATATTTAATCTCCAGGTGTGGTTGAATTGACAACTCAACGGCTAATATCGCAAATATTCTTTGGCTCCCCTTGTGTCGAATCTATAAATTTGTGTTGAATACTCTACCCACGAAAACTGTTGCGATCCCCTATACTTGTGGGTTATCAAGACCTTTTTCTGGCGCCGTTGCCGGGGAGCATAGCTATATTTGCTGAGTCACTTGGGATTTATATCAATTGATCACTATGAAGAATCTGAAGGATACAAGAACCAAGATTTTTCCCTCTAAGACGAGGGGAGGTAAGGAATTGCCATCTAGCTCTGTACTTGATTCACCGTCGGTTATGAGTAAGCTTGCAACACCACCACATGCTATTAATCTGGATATGTCGCAAGTTATTGATGATGCTACTTCTGCTATGAATGATGCTTATGATGATGCTAGTACCATGGTTGATAATAATGTGCCACTAGGTGAATTTGTTGCTGAACAAATCGCTAGAGCTAAAGAGAATGAAATTACTGAAACTGATGAGATTACTGAAACTGATGAAGCCTTTGAAACTGACAATTATGAAACACCTATTAGACCTAGCTCTCCTAGATTTGAGATGCCTAAGATACCTGAGGGTTATGTTATGGATGGATAAATAGCTAGAGAAATCCTTTCTTGTAAGGATAGAGATGATCTTACGAAATTGCTACGCAAGTATAAGCAAAAGACTTTGAATACTAGAATGAAATGTGATCCTAAGTTTTCTACTTCACCTATCTTTGTTACCGATAAGGATTATGAATTCTCTATCGACCCAGAGTTAATTACTTTGGTTGAATCTGATCCTTTCCATGGCTATGAAACTGAAACTGTAGTGGCACATCTTACTAAGCTGAATGATATAGCCACCCTCTTTGCTCATGATGAGAAGATTCACTACTACTATATTCTCAAATTATTTCCGTTCTCATTAAAGGGTGATGCTAAGATATGGTACAATACGCTTGCTCCTAGTTGTGTGTGTAGCCCCCAGGATATGATTTACTACTTCTCTGAAAAATATTTTCCTGCTCATAAGAAACAAGCTGCCTTACAGGAAATATTTAACTTTGTGCAAATTGAAGAAGAGAGTCTCCCACAAGCTTGGGGGAGGCTTCTCCAATTGCTTAATGCTTTGCCTGATCACCCTCTTAAGAAAAATGAAATACTTGATATCTTCTATAATAGACTAACTGATGCTTCTAGGGACTTCCTAGATAGTTGTGCTGGTTGTGTTTTCAGGGAACTAACTGTTGAACAAGCTAAGGAACTATTGAATAATATATTGAAGAATTATGATGATTGGACTCTTCCTGAACCACCACTTAAACCCACTCCAAAGAATAGGGGTATCTTATTTCTCAGTCCTGAAGATATGCAAGAGGCAAAGAAATGTATGAAGGAAAAGGGTATTAAAGTTGAGGATGTTAAGAATTTACCACCTATTGAAGAAATACATGGCCTTGACGCACCACCACCTCCACATGTGGTAGAGGTAAATTCTTTATTAAAGTTTTATGAAAGTGATATCCCTTAAAATAAACATCCTAGTCAATTCTTATATGAGTTTGACAACTACATTATGAAACAAGATCACTTCAATGCAAATGTTCTGAAACAATTGAAATATAATTCTGATATGATTGCTCGCTTGAGTGACTTGTTATTTAGAATCAGTAATGATGTTATAGGTGTAGGAAAACATGCCTCTATGGTTCAAACCCAGTTAGAACAAGTTGCTAAATCTCAAAAGGAATTGCTTGATGAAATGAATAATAATATGAATGATTTTGCCACTAGAGTAGTAACTAGAGGAGGTAGAATGACCCAAGAACCACTCTATCCTGAGGGTCATCCTAAAAGAATTAAACAAGACTCTCAGAGAATTAAGACTGATGCACCTAGTCCTTCTAAAATGAAAAAGAAAAATAAAAATGATAGGACTTTGCATACCTCTAGTGAACCTGAGATACAAAAACCTCCTGATAATAATGATGTCTCTATTTCCGATGCTGAAACTCAATCTGGTAATGAACATTCACCTAGTGATAATGAAAACGATAATGATGATGTTCATGAGGATACTCAACCGAACAATGTAAAGAACCAGATAATGATGTTGAAATAGAGCCTGCTGTTGATCTTTATAACCCACAACCTAAAAATAAAGGATATGATAAAAGAGACTTTGTGGCTAGAAAACATGGCAAAGAAAGAGAGCCATGGGTTTAGAAACCCATGCCCTTCCCACCTAAACCATCTAAGAAAAAGGATGATGAAGAATTTGAACGCTTTGGTGAAATGATTAGGCCAGTCTTTTTGCGTACCCGCTTAACTGATATCCTAAAGATGGTCCCTTATGCAAAATACCTGAAAGACATCATCACTAATAAAAGAAAAATACCTGAAGCTAAAATCTCCACCATGCTTGCTAATTATTCTTTTAAGGATGGAGTACCTAAAAAACTTGGAGATCCGAGAATACCAACTATATCTTGCACCATTAAAAGAAGTTATGTCAAAACTGCTTTGGGTGATTTGGGAGCTGGTGTTAGTGTTATGCCTTTCTACTTATATAAAAGACTTGATTTGAATAAACTCACACCTACTGAAATATCATTGCAAATGGCTGTCAAATCAACTGTCATACCCATCGGTATTTGTGAGGATGTGCCCGTTGTCGTTGCAAATGTTATTATCTTAACAGACTTTGTTATTCTTGATATGCCTGAGGACGACAATTTGTCGATTATCCTTGGTAGACCCTTTTTGAATACTGCACGGGCTGTTATTGATTGCGATAAAAGCAAAGTCACTTTTCATATCAATGGTAATGAGCATACGGTGCACTTTCCGAAGAAACAATTCCAAGTGAATGATATAAATGTTATTGAAGAATCTCCGACAATCACTATTGGAAGTTTTCAACTACCTCTACCTACTACCAAAATGAAGTATGACATACTTAATGTTTGGGATATGCATATCCCCATTGAGGTAACTTAGTGTTTTCCGAAAGTTCTTCGATTTCATGCTAATCGGAAGTGGTTGTCAACAAGACTTGATCAACCTTATTAATGGATCATTTTTTAGAGGTATGAAGTTGATGAATCTAGTAGGCACAACTTTCTGTACCCGCCTTTTGTTTTCAATTTTTCTTAGTCAAATAAAATAAAATGCCATGTTTATCCTGTTTTCTGATTTCTCCGTGCAATAAAAAATGACCCAAAAATAAAAGTTCTTAGAATGTTCTGAAAATTTGATATGCTTTTTTCTGATTATTTCTGAATTTCTGGTGCAAATAACATCAGAAGGGAATGCACCTGGTGCCCACAAGACACCAGGGCGCGCCAGCAACCCCAGGCGCGCCCTGGTGGCTTGTGGCCCCCACGTGGGCCCCCTCACTTATCCCTTTAGCCCATGTGATCTCCTACCTCCAGAAAAAAATCACCATATCTCTCACTCCCGTGTTCTTGCTCACAAACCCTAGGATTTCGATCTCTTTCCTCGAAACTCCGTTTCCGAAACTGTTTTGGGGGCTTGCTAGTTGGTATGTGACTCCTCCATTGCTCCAATTAGTTTTTGATTTAGTGGGTTATTTTTAGAATAATTAGCTACTCTTGGTGCTGCTGTAGATGAGCTTGCATGTTGAATTCTTAGAGTTCTAAGTAGTTTGAATGCTTAATATGGCCTCTATGCATCCTTAGGAGTAGTTGGTATCAATCTTACGAAGTTTTGTTGACAAAAATTTTGTAGACTAAAATTTTCAGAAATTTAATTATAGGAATAAGATGGATTTCTTTAAGAAGTTTTCCTCCAAGAAGAATGCTAAAGGAGTCATTGGGGAATCATCGGACAATGACCTCCACACACCGAGAACGGCGGAGGTGCGGCCGTGCGAATGGCGGCATGATGCCGTCATGTAGGAGGCCGAGTTCCATCAAGAGTTTGCCCAATTCATTGCAAATGCTGGGCTGACCGATTTCCTCGCAACTAAGTGTGACCAACACCACATCCTTACAAATTCCTTTGTGCAAATTTTTCATTTTCTGAGTAAGAATAATCCTCCTGAGGTGCAGTTTAAGTTATATGCTGAAACTCACAAGATACCACTCACTGACTTTTGTGACATATGATTGATCCCTTCTGATGGGGAATTAAGAGAGCCTGGACCAGTGGAGTTTGAGGACTTTCTCCTCACTTTAAAAGTGGGTGAAGATAGAGGCGTGTCAAAAGCCACTGCTACCAGTTTGCAGTTTCCTTTTGTGCATTACTTTGATTTATTCATCGCGAAGTGTTTAACCGCTAGGGAGAAGGTTGGTGCACTCAGTGCCCCCGACTTCGCATTTTACGCCGCACACTGCACAATGATCACACCTTTAGCATCGGGGCTATTATTGAACGTCGCTTACACCTTAACAGTACTAAGGGAAAGATACATGGTGGTATTTATGCTACTCGCTTAGCGAGACACTTTAATGTTCAGATTCGCCCACATGATTATCCCTTGTCCCAAGTTTATCTAGATCACAAGGCATTGCAGGATCACCAATTTATTGATCCAGCTGATTCTTTTCATAACATTCGCTACAACTTAGTATTCAGTGTTGAAACCCGTGATTTTATCCTGTTGCCTGCACCTGCTCTGTTTGATTCTATTGCCAGGAACGGATACAGGATCATGCCAGAGGACATTACAGCCTACCGGAACAACCTAGTAGCTGCTGAGGAGGAGCCCCAGGAGTTGGACGCTCAGGTGCCGTCTCCACCGCACTTCGACTTAGGACCGGATGGTTATTATGGATGGTGATTATCAAGCTAGGCCAAAAGCTAAAGCTTGGGGGAGTACGTATTTCCACCGACATTATTTTCATGTTTACACATTTCATTCCAGTTGTCAGTGTCCACACTTTTTCATTGTATCATCCATGCTAAATTTATTTTCTCGCTTTCTTCTTGCATGTTTGAAGAACTTTGAGAAAATCCAAAAATATTTCCTACTTCTTTTCGGCTTTTCTTTCTAATTTAAATTGATTGTAGTAGCAAAATAAAACCAAAAAATATTTCTCATTTCTTCTTTTACTTGTTGGGAGCTTTCCCGTGTAAATTGTTTTTCTCGTTTTTTTCCTCTTTAATTTGCTTTCTTCAAGAAAAAACAAAAACTCTAAAAATATTTCAGTGTGTTTCTCTGAAATTATTTTCCCTTTATTTGAGTCATACCAAGGAGAAGACCACAATGAAAATGTTGAGTGGCTCTCATATGCACTATTGTTGATCTAACAAAGAGCCCGTATTACTTTGTCTTCTCCTCTTGAATAGAATGCTCACAGATTCCAGCTTAGTCCACGGCATTCTTGCACTATTATTATTTTCATATCATTCGGTCAAGCAAGTGAAAGGCAATAATGACGATATTTGACGAAGTGACTGTGGCAGAGGTAAGCGGGTATGAACTCAACTTGTTTTTGTTTTTGTAAATATGTTTAACCTAGTATCCATGATTCAGCATATTATGATCAAACATGTTTGCAATGACAATTAGATATTATAGTATCTCATGCCATGCTTAAGTAGCTAGGAGTGGATAATGATTTATCTTGAATGTCAACAAGCATTAAAATGATTGTGATGTGGTATGATGATATGGTATCCTCCTCTGAATGTTTCAAGTGGCTTGACTTGGCACATGTTCACGCATGTAGTTGAATCAAAACCAACATAGCCTTCATGATATTTCTGTTCATGGTGTCCATATCCTACTCATGCTATTATTCAATGTTTATTATTCGTAATGCATGTTCATGACCGTTTTCGCTCTCTACCTGGCCGCTTCTCAATCTATTTGCTAGCCGTCGCCTATACTAAGCAGGAATACTGCTTGTGCATCAAAATCTTTAAACCAAAGTTATTCCAGATGATTCCACTATACCTACCTATATGCGGTATTACCCTGCCGTTCCGAGTAAATTTGCATGTGCCACCTCTAAAATTTCAAATGAACATCTGTTTTGTGTGCCTGGACCGCTCATGGAGCGACAGGGGGCGGTCAGTATCTTCCATGTTAAGCTGGTTATCCTCATAATGAGTGTTTATTCACTCGTCCTTGCATGAGAGGGGCGGTAATAGGGATTCCCAGTCCCGAAATAAAAAAATTGCAAATAATGAAACAAAACTCCCCCAGGAATGTTGTTGGTATGGATGGTACTCGTGGATTTGGCTAGCCGTGGAGTGTGATTGTTGGTGGAGGGGGAGTAAACCTTTACTTTTACCGCTTGGGAACCATCGCTAATGTGTTTAGCATGGATGATATTGATAACTCTCGGTCGTAACGTTGACAGGAAGGGTGTACCTCCCAAAATTATATTTATATCTGATTTAAACTTTGAGCTCTGGCACCTCTGCAAATCCCTGCTTCCCTCTGCGAAGGGACTATCTAATTACTTTTATGTTGGGTCATCACCTTCTCAAATAAGCGCTAGACCTGAGAGCACTATTGTCATCCTGACGCATTGTTTATAGTTAATGTTGGGTGCAGCATGACTGGATCTTTTCTACCATGAATTACAATGTTTAGTTGCTGCTTGAACTTTGGAGGTGCTCTGCATTTATGTTTTGCGGTCTCAGAAAGGGATAGCGAGATACCACTGTTGTCATATTATATCATGATTGTTTTGACAAAGCGTTGGCGCTTGAGATATTTTATTATTTGCTCGCTAGCTGCTTATGTCATTGATATGAGCTAATATAATTTTTAAGAGTTATTGCTGGCATGGTTAGTCACAATCTTTGCTGAAAACCTGGGTGCTACTTAAGCATATATATGTAAACAAGAACAATAGAGTTCATAAAAGTTCTTCTTTATCACTTTCAGTTTGTCAACTGAATTGCTTGAGTTCAAGCAATGGGTTAAGCTTGGGGCAGTCGATACGTCTCCGTCGTATCAACTTTTGCAAACGCTTTTGCTCTTGTTTTGGACTCTAATTTGCATGATTTGAATTAAACTAACCCGGACTGACGTTGTTTTCAGCAGAACTACCATGGTGTTGTTTTTGTGCAGAAATAAAAGTTCTCGGAACTGGACAAAAATTTTGGAGATTTATTTTACAATAAATAAAAAATACCGGAGCCAAGAACCACCGGAGGGGGTGCCTTGGTTGGGCATGATACACCAAGGCGCGGCAACCCCTCCAGGCGCGCCCTGGTGGGTTGTGCCCACCTCGGGGCCCCACTGACCCTAATTCCAGCGCTAAAAATCCTATTTTCGGAGAAAAAAATAGGAGAGAAAGTTTCATCGCGTTTTACGATACGGAGCCGCCGCCACCTCCTGTTCTTCGTCGGGAGTCCGGATCTGGAGCCCGTTTGGGGCTCCGGAGAGGGGAATCTTCGGTCTTCGTCATCATCAACCCTTCTTCATCGCCAATTCCATGATGCTCCCCACCGGGAGTGAGTAATTCCTTCATAGGCTTGCTGGTCAGTGAGGAGTTGGTTGAGATTCATCATGTAATCGATTTAGTTTTGTTAGGGCTTGATCCCTAGTATCCACTATGTTCTGAGATTGATGTTGCTATGACTTTGCCATGCTTAATGCTTGTCACTAGGGCCCGAGTGCCATGATTTCAGATCTGAACCATTTATGTTATCACCATTATATCTATGTTCTTGATCTGATCTTGCTAGTCGTACGCACCTATTACGTGTTATGATCCGTAAACCCCGCAGTGAAAATAGTCGGGATACTTTCCGGTGATGACCGTAGTTTGAGGAGTTCATGTATTCACTATGTGTTAATGCTTTGTTCTGGTTCTCTATTAAAAGGATGACTTAATATCCCTTAGTTTCCTTATGGACCCCGCTGCCATGGGTGGGTAGGACAAAAGATGTCATGCAAGTTCTTTTCCATAAGCACGTATGACTATTTACGGAATACATGCCTACATTACATTTATGAACTGGAGCTAGTTCTGTGTCGCCCTAGGTTATGACTGTTATATGATGAATATTATCGAACGAGTTCACCGATCCAGTGCCTACGAGTTTTGCACATATTGTTCTTGCTGAGTTACTATTGCTACTGCTACTCTTACACTTGCTACAAAACTATTGCTATCACTGCTACTGTTACTGTTACTGCTACTACTGCTATCCAAACTATCATACTACTGTGCTACTGATCACTCTGCTGTAGATATTTAATCTCCAGGTGTGGTTTAATTGACAACTCAACTGCTAATACTCGCAAATATTCTTTGGCTCCTCTTGTGTCGAATCTATAAATTTGGGTTGAATACTCTACCCTCAAAAACTGTTGCGATCCCCTATACTTGTGTGTTATCAATGCACCCTACCAGAGCAAGCTAGCATGGGAGTCTTGGAGCTTCACAAGTGAGCGACCGAACTTTCTACTATGTATAACATCTTGCCTCGGTTAGTTCTTATGCTTTATTGTTCTCATGTCATGCAAAATGGATAGGAAGTCTTGTCAGAAGATCACGGACTCATGGGACTTGTCGGAATCTAGTAGGCATGCTTGGGTGCGCAAGTGCTAGCGCCATCGATGTCCATGCTCCTATCACGTCCAAGCAGGAGTCTGCAGCCACCACTTCTTCTAGCCATGTCGTCGCTTCTTCTAGCCATGCCTCCGCTTCTCAAGCTGTGAAGGAATTCGAGGAAGAAGAGGAGAAGGAGCAAGAAGATGATCCATGAGACGAGGACTAGAACAAGATCAACATGTCACAAATGGTAGCAGCCAACATAGGGGAAAAGGCTTCCTCGGTTAGATTATGATCCTTATAGTCCATCACCTTTCCAAAGAGATCATGCTCGAGGAGGTCACAAACCAAATGAAGGTCACAGAAAGAAAGTCGAGGATGATCAAAGCAAGAGGGACACTTGCTTGCTATGTAGTGTGTTGGACATGATAAACTTGCTTGCTTTGTAGTATTTGAGACCCTGCTATTTGGTCATATTGAACTTGCTATGTTGACGAACTTGCTATTTGGTCAATGTTGCACTATTTGTGGTCATATTGTTGTGTGATGTTGTACTGATGCAAATGATGCCATATAGTTGTTAGACTAAACTTCAAAATGATGCTATATTGTTGTTAGACTTAACTTCTCTCTATCGAGTACCTCTAGGGCCCTACTGCCAGGGTCCATGGCGGTAGTGTTGGGTGGTGGAATTTTCTCGTGGGACAAAGGCGAGGACGCCCCACATGACATTGACTGCACTATTTTAATGAATTTATTTCCACTTATTGGAATTAATTCTATTTTGGAAAATAGGTGTGCAAAATAAAACTTCAAAAGCTCAAAAACCGTATACTAGTACATATATAATATAAATATTGGATCATGTGCAACGAATGGATAAACTATTCGCTTGTTTAGGAAGGGAATGATCAAACTGATTTTTGCTTGTTATTTGAAAAGGTATATAAATTTACCATATGATTTCAAAAAATAATATAACTTGGCGTGAAGCGCGAATATTAGCACATGAGATTGTAATAATTTTTTGGTAATTTTACACCAAATTGAAATAAAAGGTTGTTCAAATATGGGCTATCTAAGATGACATTTCATGGCATTCCACTCCAAGTTTGGACCACCCGAACCGATTTTGGTAACCGTTTGAGATTGTTCCCACTTAACAAATCTACACATTTATTAAACATTTGTACGAACATATATGAATTAAAATCACTTTGTATGTAATAATATTTATTTACCACTTAGTACAACTATTTAAGAGAGAAAATGGTAAAATATATTAAAAATGTCAAAAAATCTAAACACTTAACAGAGTCCTAGTATTGGCACAACACACTATCATAAAATAAACTGAGAAAGATACACATTAGATAAAGGGACAATTACACTTCTCCCCCAAACTTGACCCACCCCCTCACATTTGCCCCTAAAATTCAGGTATGCTCAAATATACCCCTCACCTGTCTCTGGCCCTTACAGAAAGCCCCCTCCGGGAAGTTTTCATTGGGTTAATGGTCTTTGACCGCTAAGCAAGCGTCAGTTGGACATTGTTGCCCCTCGTTCTTACATGTGGGCCCACATCAAAACGTTATCCATTTGCTCACTCTCTTCTCCCTCGCGACGCATCTCTCCTCTCGTTCCCCCCTTGGCAACCAAAACCCTAAACCTAGCTCGCCCCAAATCTCATCACCGGCGGTCCAGTAGTTGCGGCGGATCTGTAGGAGTGCGAGCGTCGAGATGCGGTGAGAGTGAAGGTGATTATCCACCATATATTTTCCCTCTGCTATAGTGGTAGAGTAAGCGGTATCGACATGAGATGGTGTCCACTGGTGGTTGCGATGGTGGGAAAGAAGCATCCTCGCAGACGATGCAGACGTCACGAATGCAGATTCCAGCAGGGTATGTTTGTTTGGATCATGACCTAGATCTTTTTTTTTCTTGCTGTAGGTAGATTTACCCTGATTGAATGTGCTCTTAGTGGTTATTGCGTGCTTGTAATGGCATTTCTATTCCAATTATCATAGGATGAACCTAGAGAGAGCTTTTGGTCTCAACTGTAGAATGCAGACCACTGTCATAGGCAATGGTGGCACCAAAGGAGCTGGTACAGGCTACACATTTCCCCGTGTGGTCGGCAAAACATCAACATTTGTCCAATTAGAGGTGCTATAAGTTATTAATATCCATGGGGTATTTTTTATGCTCTAGAATTTAGATACTGGGACATGTAGAATATTGTCTGGGTGCCAGTTCAAAATAATGATGAGTTAGGAGTTATGTTTGTCAGAAATGCTGAGAGCAATTCAGTGCAGATGGAAATTAATGTCATACAAAGGAAAAGAGGAGTAATAGATGAACATGCAAACACGAGATGAACCTATAGCAGAAAAAACAACATATGATGATGCACCAATTCATGCAGCAGAAACAACTGATGTAGCTCATGTAAGTGATGCACCAAATGTTTCAAGTGTTCCAGCAAATATTGTGAGGTAAACTGCTATTTGAATTACAAGTAGTTGATTTATCTATCAAATTATTTTATTAGTAACTAATAAAGCTTGTGATGTTACTTTTTAGCCCATGCAAAATTACAAAAGGCCAGCAGACAGAGTGACAACCCTCTTTCACCAAAGAAGAAGGCAAAAGGCGATACGCTCTCGACTGATGGTTCTCTAACTGGAAGCAACCAGCTTAGCAGGTCCTCCTCTCCTAAGAAGGTGACAGCTGATTCTAGGAGCACTAGGAGCAAGTTCAGGCTCTCTTCTAATCCTGCTTACAAAACTAGGAGAAAGGGGGGGACTTGTTTTGAACACTATATGATCATGTGATTTGAATGATGTTTTAACTATTTAGCAGAAGCTTTGAACCATGTTTCCCTTTGTTTGAACTATTTAGTTGATGTTGTTGTGTGAACTATGTACTGGATCCAGTTTGTGATGTTACTGTTGAACCTATGGACAAGTATCTTAAGTGATACTGATGTTGCTCATACCTTGCTATTGATCCTGGCATTTTGTTGGTATTGTTAGATGTTGATCCTGGTCATACCTTATTATTGTTGATCATTGATGTTGATACTGTAATACATTGTTGGTATCTTATGTGACCACAATGATGCATCAACATTGATCATTGATGTTGTCGATCACTTCCTCAGACACATATTACTTGTCGTTCAAATGGATGTCTGCCATGTTTCATCGATACCGTGCTAATGAAAATGACCCATATTACATCTACATACAAATGTTTGATCGGCAAGTAATATGGATCAGAGAGGTGTACAAAAATCAAAAACAAAATCATAGATTTTGCAAGATCTAACTGATGCTTCTCAATTACTTTGTCTTTGCAAAAGATGCACAACATCAAAGTTACACAACCAAGAACAACTCACATCATTAAAAAGTTCACAACATCAAGCTAATTACTACTCAGTGCCAAACATGCTAATTCATTACAATCTCACCGACTAATATCCATTCCTTGAACCAAACAAGTAGGATAGAATGCATATGCCAAAAATTATCATAAAAATGCCTATGTTTCCATAGGATCATGCATCTTCTGCAACTCTAACTTTAACTCCTTCTTTTTCTCTCTTAGATGTGTCACCCTCTTCTCTAAACGATGAGCTTTGAGCCAACTTGCTTCTAGACCATCATGTAGTGTCTCAAATGCACGCCCATCAAAATCTTGAGGAGGAGGGTCACCCAAACAGCCCATTCACATTCACCAGGAAGCTACAACATCAAAATAATCGTCATAATGTAATCTTCTAGGCCAAACAAATAAAATCTACCAAATTACATCAAGTGGGCATCCAAAAATACGTCTCCCCATTCTTGCTCCTCCCCAGGCGACATGGCGAGCGGGAACGAGCGCGTGCCCCGGGCACCGATGCTTGGAGGCTTCTCAAGGCCGCAATAATTCAGATCTGGCATGTAAAACTCGGACGAGAACTGAACTATGCCGACTCCATCGACGTATGAGCGAGCAAATCTCCAATTTGAGCTCAAACCCTAATGATAAATCCACAAATAAGAGACAAAACTTACCTCCACAGTGACACGGGAGCTCGCAGACAACATGCGAGAGGTGCACATCCACACGGCCTCACTCGCCGAGCTCCAGCGCGCTGCCATCCGTGCGCCACTGGGGAATCGCCTCGCTCTAGAGGAGAGATGCATCGCGAGGTCGAAGAATTAGAGGATAACATTTTCATGCGGGCACACATGTAAGAACCAAGGGCAACAATGTCCAACTCACACCTGCTTAGCGCTCAAAGACCATTGACCCGACAGAAACAGCCCGGAGGGGATTTCTATTAGGGGCAGAGAGGGGTACTTTTGAGCATACCTGAATTTTAGGGGAAAATGCCAGGTGGTGGCTCAAGTTAGGGGGAGAAATTGAATTGTCCTAAAGAAAAATAATTATTCATCGCCAAGTGTACTATCTTCCATAATATCATGTACAAATTTGCACACAACACTTTCGATGTGACCATTTGAGCTCGTTTCCACTACAAATGCTCTACACCATTTCTTAAATATTTGTAAGAGTGAATATGAGTTAAGACTACTTTTTTATGTAGTAATAATTATTTACCATTTTTTACATCTATTAAAGAGGGGGTGGCAAAATATCTAAAAATAACTAAAAATTGCAAAGAGTTCTAATATTAGTAAGACAGACAATGAGTTCTGAGAAGAATAGAAATAAGATAAATAACTATTCAACACCAAGTGGACTATCTTCCATAGCAACACACACAAATATGCACAAAGCACTTCTATTTTGATCATTTGAGCTCGTTTCCATTTCAAAGTTTACTATGCCTTTATTAAACATTTGTAAGAAAGATTGTGAGTCAAAATCACCATTTTTGTATCAATATTTATTGACCATTTTCTACATCTGGTTAGCGGGAAAATGTTAAAATATTTAAATATTGTCGATATATCTAAAAGTTTGAGAAAATACACATAAGAGAATGGTGATTCATCACTAAGTAGAATATCCTTAATAACATCACATAAGATAAAAATACAATGATTTTTTGTAACGTTCACCCCAAATCTTCATCTTTATACCCCCCCCCCCCAAACCAACTTCAATGATCATTTGATCTCTTTTATACTTCAAACATTTTTGACAACTGTCTTTACGTCTATAATGAAAATTGTGAACAAAAATCACAATTTTTATGCAGTAATATTAATTTTGCATTATCTTTAGGTGTTTATGTCCAAAAATTAAACAATAGCTTAATGTTGTCCAAAATTACTAAAAATTGACTAGAAGTATTAATATCGGTACAAAACACCTCAAAATATTAGAAGTATACACATAAGATAAATTACATATATTCACCATGTGGACTGTGTACCATAACATCACAAGAAAATATCCACAAAATAGTTTTGAATGGACCATTTGAGCTTATTTCACTTCATATCTTGCGTACTACTTGCTTTATTTTTTGTAGTGACAAATGTGAATTCGAATCCCTTTTTTCACGTAATAATCTACATTTATAATTTTCTTGAAAAAATATTTGAAAATAAATAAATAAATAATAAACACTTGTACTAAATAGTAAAACTTGGCCTGATTTCCTAACATTGGTACATGAGCGTGTCATAAAAATCTCACAGAAGTTCTTGAAAGTTGAAAATCCCACTTGGTTAGAAATGACCCATTTTAGGCTACATCTCGGACGATTTTGTAGACCTCGCAAAAAAATCATGCTTCTAAAATAATTAAAATTGTAGTAATTCTACATGCACGTATTTACCCAGAAGGGAAAGTTTCAACTTAGTTGCCCAGCTAGATATGAAATGTTGGCATCATATTTTAGGGGGTGGCATCGGCTGAGAAAGTTATATAATATACAATATAGAAAGTTATACGAATTAATGGGGGTGTAACGTGATATGTATCTAACGTATCTATAATTTTTTATTGTTTCATGCTATTATATTATCAATCTTAGATACTTTTTATTCAATTGTGTCTCATTTTTGAGGACTAGCCTATTAACCCAATGCCTAGTGTCGTGTGCTGTTTTTTGTCTGTTTTTGGTTTCACAAAAATTCCATACCAAACGGAGTTGAAATGCTATGAAACCTTTTGATGATTTTTTTTCTAGACAAGATGGACCCTAAAAGCTTCGGGAGGAGACCAGACGTGAAATGAGGTGACGACAAGACAACAGGGCGCAACCAGGGGGTAGCGGCACCCTGATGTCTTATGGGCCCCATGAGGCTTCGTCTCACCTAATACCACTACTATAAATCCTCAAATATTCTTAAACCTCTGGAGAGCCAACCAAAACAATTTTCCGCCGCTGTAAGTCTCTGTTCTTCCTCGGTCCCATCTGGAGGCCTTTTCCCGCACCCTACCGGAGGGGGAATCGATCATGGAGGGCTTCTACATCAACCTTGCCGCACCTCCAATATTGTCTGAGTAGTTCACCATAGACCTACGGGTCCATCGTGATTAGCTAGATGGATTCTTCTCTCTCTTTGATCTTCAATACCAAGCTCTCCTCAGAGAACTATTTCATGTAACCAACTTTTGCGGTTTGTTTGTTGGTATCCGATGATATGGGTTTATGATCATATTATTCATTGAAAGTAAATGAGTTAATTTTGAAATTTATTATGTGTGATTTATATAGCTATGTAATGCTTTCCGATCTATGGGTTTTCTTTGGCCAAGTTGATCTATCAATCTTCAGTGGAAGTGGTGCAGAGAAGTGGGTTCAATCTTGCGGTGTCCTCACCTGGTGACAGCAGGGGTATCGAGGCACGTATTCTATTGTTGCTACTAAGGATGAAACGACGGAGTTGAAACATATTGCTTGTCTTTCTTTGTCTACATTATGCCATCTTGCTTATAGTGTTACTCTGTTTGTCATGAACTTAATACCATAGATGCAGGCAGGAGTCGGCCGATTGGTGGAGTAATAGTAGTAGATGCAGGCAGGAGTCGGTCTACTTTACACGGACGTAATGCCTATGTATATGATCATGCCATGAATAAGGTCATAATTATGCGCTTTTCTATCAATTGCCCAACAGTAATTTGTTTACCCACCATATGATATGCTAAAAGAGAGAAGACTCTAGTGAAAACTATGCCCCCTGCGTCTACTTTAATCATATTACAAAAACAAAAAATTACTTTGATGTAATTTATTTACTTTTATTTTACTGTGCAATTTATCTATCTATCACAATCAGAATTAATCATTGCTGGCAACAATTACAAGGGAATTGACAACCATCTTGCCTGCGTTGGGTGCAAGTATTTGCTCTTTTGTGTGTAGGTGCTGCTAACGGTTGTTTGCTTGGTTCTCTTACTGGTTCGATAAACCTTGGTTCTTAACTGAGAGAAATAATTTTCGCTACTTTACTACATAACCCTTCCTCTTCGGGGAAAATCCTAACGTATCACAAGTAGCAGAAGAATTTCTGGTGCCGTTGCCGGCCAGACATCATCAAACAACTACAAGGTTCCTTCATACAAATTATCAATTACTTGTTCTTCTTATTAATAGCTTTCATTTTCAGTTATAAGAAATAAAAAAACACAAAACAAATTTTTTCTTGTTTGATTTACTACTTGTTTTGCTACTACGGCAAGTTCTTCGCTTGTTACTTGTACCCCTAAAAATGAAGTTCTTAATTTTAAGTAAATGGGAGGAGAGAATTTAAAAGATGCTTGCTTCAGGATTTGCGATGCTCAAGACAGATCAACTCATAAGAAATCCACCGTCGTTCTTCTTCGCAATTTTTATGTGGGTACTACTACTTGGTATAGATTTGTGCTTGATACTATTACTGGAGGGAATTTTCTATGTAGTCACCTTATAGATGCTTTGAATGCCATGGGAAATTTAGTGGGATCCCCACCTATTAATATGGCATTGACTTTGGAACATGTTATGCAAAGGTTAGGCGCTTTTGAAAATAAAATGCCAACTATGGAACAATTTGAAACTTTGGATAGAAATACCACAACAAAGTAGCTAAACTAGGCTCTACGATTGGGAATACATTAAAGATATTGAAAAAAAAAAAGAACCCATTATCGATAGAGTATAACAAAGTCCCGCTATAATTGATAAGATAGAAAAAGTTATCCATGCTTTGGGTTCCGCCCTTTCACCTATGAAACCTATTGAGAAACCCCCAATCGATAAAGCAAACTTTGTTTATGCAGCTAAGGTTCGTAAGCCAAATACGGGTGACTCATCTAGTAAAGGAAATGAGGACTTCAAAATGATCAGTGTTCACCCCAACTATATTGATAAAATAAAGGAACCCATTCTTGATAAAAGAAATCCTCAATTTTGTGCCTCGGAGTATCATGATTGAGAATATGCTTTCTAAAACTCATCGGAAGTCTTTTGCTTGATTGAGAAATTGGATAACAATACTTGAAACTATGCATCATGCCTAGTTAGGGGCATAAAACAATAGTGCTTGTTGGGAGGATACCCAATATTTATTTTATTTCCAACTTTCATATTATTTTTTTGTGTGATGACATGATGGTTGCTATTCTAATGATTGTTTAATTAGTGTTTGTGCCAAGTAAAGCCTTTGGATGATTTGGTTGATAGTAGAATTGATACGGTGCAGAAACATAAACTTTTACACGTAGTATTTGAATTTTGGTTTTATCTGGAATGTGATAAATTGCTGAAAACATCATTTTCATGGAAATTACCCACGTTTCCCTAATTTTTCATGATTTGGGGGGTTACATTAGTATGGTTTTAGTACAGATCATTACAGATTGTCTTGTTTTAGACATATTATGTTTTTAATTGTATAGTGTGCTTGTTTTAATGATTCAATGGATTGCATCAGGGGGTATAAATCATGGGAGAGTTAGAATACCATAGGCATTATGCAAGAATAATTATGAATTGGTTTATGATGGTACCTAAAGTTAATGATTTGCCTATTATACTAACGGGTCTCACGAGGTTTCTGTTGAGTTTTGTGTGGTGGAGTTTTCAAGTTTTGGGTGAGATTCACGATGGATGAAGGAATAAGTAGCGGCAAGACCCTAAGCTTGGGGATTCCCAAGGCACCTCACGGTAATATTCAAGGAAGACCCAAGCGTCTAAGCCTGGGGATGCCCCGGATAGCATCCCCTCTTTTTGTCCATCATCGGTATGTTACTTGGAGCTATATTTTTATTCATCACATGATATGAGTTTTGCTTGGAGCATCGTGTATTATAGCTTTTTTCCTATTAGTTTGCCACAAACATTATTTGTTGGATACATCTTTTTAGAGAGACATACATTCAACATATTTTTTTAGAATACTCTATGTGCTTCACTTATATATTTCTGAGCTATGCACTTGTTCATGTGCTTCACTAATATCTTTAGAGCACGATGGTGGTTATATTTTATAGAAACAATTGCAGTCTAATTCTTCACTTAAATATTTTTGAGGGTATTAAATGGAAGTGGTAATATGCACAAGTTATAAAGACTAGTCTGAAAATGATAGGTATATAAGAGTGAATTACTAAAAACTTGCATGTAGATCACTAAATATGGACTGCGTGAGTTTATTATATTGATGTAGTACTATGTAAATGTATAGATTCATGATCATTCGTTAGTAACGATGTTGATATTAAAGTTTGTTATTAATTACTCATTTAATTGTCGGTCATGGCATGACTGGGATGTTGGAGCACTTTTATTCCTTGTTGAAATCCTTGTGTTGTTTGAGTCGGGAGCGTCCGATGGTTAACTCCTACCAACCTCCTCCCTAGGGGCATGCGATTAGTACTTTACTTCGAGGGCTAATAAAACTTTCACAAAAAGTATGTTAGTTCTTTATGACTAATGTGAGTTCATGGACTATACGCACTCCCACCTTTCTGCATATTGCTAGCCTCTTCGGTACCGTGCATTGCCCTTTCTCACCTCGAAAGTTGGTGCAAACTTCCGAGTGCATCCAAACCCCGTGATATGACACGCTCTATCACACATAAGCCTCCTTATATCTTCCTCCAAACATCCACCATACCTACCTATCCTGGCATTTCCAAAGCCATTTCGAGATATATTTCCCATGCAACTTCCACCGTTCTATTTCATGACATGTTAGTTCATCGTCATATTGCTTTGCATGATCATATAGAGATGACAAGATATTTGTGGAAAAGTCATCGTTCATCATTGTAGTACATGTTATGCTAGATAATTGCACATCCTCTTGCACTGCCAGAGGCATTCATATAGAGTCGTGTTTTGTTCTAGGTTTATCGAATTGTAAGTAAATAAAAGTGTGATGATCATTATTGTTAGAGCATTGCCCGAGGATGAGGTTCCGGACTATGAGAGATTATATATATATATATATATATATATATATAGAAAAAGAGAGAGAGAGAGAGAGAGAGAAGGGGTGATGCTACTATCCTTTTACCACACTTGTGCTTCAAAGTAGCACCATGTTCTTCATATAGAGAGTCTCCTGGTTTGTCACTTTCATATACTAGTGGGAATTTTTCATTACAGAACTTGACTTGTATATTCTGATAACATGCTTCCTCAAATGCCTGTCTTCATGAGCAAGCAAGTTGGATGCACACCCACTTAGTTTCAGATTGAGCTTTCATATACTTCTAGCTCTAGTGCATCCATATCATGGCAATCTCTACTCCTCGCATTGATATCGATTGATGGGCCTCTCCATTGCCTATTGGTCCACCTAGTTGATGTGAGACTTTCTCCGCTTTTTGTCTTTCCGTATTGATCTCTACCACCATATTCAATCCATAGGTTGATATGGTGGAATCTTATGGCAACAAACTGGGTTTAAGGTTTTTTTATACACAAGTAGTATCTCTACTGGGTGCAAAGTTTTGGCTAGCAAAATATTATAAGCAAGAAACACATGTTAGAGGATCCATGACAATATAACTTATATGTGAATATAAGCAAACATATAACTCATTACGTTGTCTTCCTTGTCCAACGTCAACTAGTTGATCATGCATAGGATATTTAATGGGGGCTCACAATCATAAAAGAGGTTCAAGATGGTATATTTATATGTGAGACCTCTCTTTCATTAGTATTTTTTTCATGAATTGCATCAATAACCAATACTAGGTTTGTTAACTTCCAATAAATTTTATCAATTATACTCTTTCTATGTGAAGTCGTCACTCCCCCCATGGGGTTAGCATATGATCCTTTTATTCTTTTCATTGCTAAGATTGATGCATGAAAGTAAAGAAAATAAACTCAAACTAATCTTTTATTATATAACTCTCGCGCTCGATACATAGATAGATAGACCACGAAGCAAACCCTCGAAACTAAATCATACTAAACGTTATTCATCTAAATCACAGGATCGAACTAAAATAGATAATGTTAGTAAAAGTGATGGTGATACTATACCGGGGCACCTCCCCCAAGCTTGGAACAAGTTAAGGGTGGTGCCCATACCCGTGTACTCAAGTTTCTTTCTTTGGTGATGGTGGTGATGAAGACAAGATGGATGCATCAGTATACCGGTGAGCCAACAGATGACATGCGCTTCAGTCAAGTCAAATTGACAGATCCTAAATTTATATGGTCTACCAAGAAGCTGCTTGGTGAGACCCGGGAAATATTGCCATAGTGGGACTGGCTCCTTTTTTGCTGGTAACCCCGCACCTTCAGTAAGTGGTTCTACAACTTAATATTGTAAATATTTGTATAAGATTGACCTCTTTACTTTTGTTAACTTACCGGCTTATTTCCTATGTTCTAGGAAACCTCCGATGGGTGGAAAGTTGGTCCTCGAGTCGACCCTCCTCCCCAAGAAAATACAGAAGAGTCTGGAAAAAATGAGGAAATTGAGGTAGAGCTTGATTCCCTGGGTCACTTTTTTAATCAACTTGCTGATGCTGACTCTCCTCAGGAACAAGCTGAATCTAGCCATGCCGGCGAAGCTGACGTAAATCCGTTTCCAGATTTGGAACCATTTATCCTGAAGAGGACGAGACGAGCCATCCGCAAGGTATCATTTTCTCACCCAGATGCTTACCTGGATCCACAATTTATTTTGAAGCAAACACAATTTGCTGGAACTTCCAAGTGGAAGACCCGGAGCAGCTCTGGAGATCTTTTGAGCGGTTTGCCCTATGAGACGGCTTCTTGAAAAGCACAGACTCAAGATGTCACGTCCCTAGTTTCCCCTTGCCTTGTGCTAGCTAAGATGTGCATCATGTTTAAATTTGCATCAACATGAAATGGGGAATATCAGAAACCCTAGGACCTCACTTGATTTAAACCAATTCAAATGTTTGTGATTTTCAATGAATCCAAAATGCCCTTCAAAAATGTTCACTATTTCTGATAAATGTTGGCAACAACATATCAGGGGACATTTTATTTTTCACAACAGATATAGCATTTTTAAAATAACTCTTAATGCTACTTAAATTGTTAAATAAAGCACTATAACTATTATAGTCATTCAAAATTGTTGAAACCTTTTGTGGAGGTTTGAAATATTCAAACTATGCTCTGTAAAATATTTCAGTAGTTTTTGAGCTAGGGAATTGTGCCCAACAAATTTACAACAAATGTCAGAAAAGAAAACAGAACAAATAAAAGAAAGGAAACCTTACCTGGCTCCTGGCCCAGGAAGAAGCCAGCCCAGCCCACCAGGGGCAGGGAGGTCTTCTTCCTCCTTTTGCCAGGAGGACGAAGGCGTGGCCGACGCCGCGCGGCCGCAGCGCTCCACGTAGCTGCTGATGACCCACAAGTATAGGGGATCAATCGTAGTCCTTTCAATAAGTAAGAGTGTCGAACCCAACGAGGAGCAGAAGGAAATGGCAAGCGGTTTTCAGTAAGGTATTCTCTGCATGTGCTGCAAGTAATAGTGACAGATAGTTTTGTAGCAAGGTAATTCGTAACAAGTGACAAGTAGAAATAGTAACAAAGGTGCAGCAAGGTAGCCAGGTTCCAAAAGGGCAAGTAAAGGTGGTTTTCTCTTGATCGGATTGTGACACATGTATTTGAGAGAAGCCAGAATATCCATCTAGGAAACAAAAGTGTTTGTGCTAAGATAGTCTCTCTAGCATTTGATCAATGAAAGGCAAAGGGTAATGATCTTTTCTAGTAGATTTATTTAATTTTGTAAAATCAATTACCATTCTATAGCCAGTGACAACTCTTTGTGGAATGAGTTCATTCTTATCATTAGGAACAAAGGTAATACCTCCTTTCTTAGGGACACAATGAACGGGACTTACCCATCTACTACCAGCTATGGGATAGATTATACCTGCTTCCAGAAGCTTTAATATTTCAGTTATTACCACTTCTTTCATCTTAGGATTCAATCGCCATTGGTGATCAACAACGGGTTTAGCGTCTGGTTCCATATTGATCTTGTGCTGACATAGAGTGGGACTAATGCCCTTAAGATCATCAAGGGTATATCCAATAGCAGCCCGGTGCTTCCTTAGAACTTTCAATAATCTTTCTTCTTCATGTTCTGAAAGGTTAGCACTAATAATAACAGGATATATCTTTTTCTCATCAAGATAAGCATACTTCAAAGTGTCAGGCAATTGTTTCAATTCAAACACAGGCTCACCTTTAGGTGGAGGAGGACCTCCAAGAGTTTCAATAGGCAAACTGTGTTTTAGGAGAGGTTCTTGTTCGAAGAATAATTGATCTATTTCGTTTCTTTCACGCATGTGCATATCATTTTCATGGTCGAGCAAATATTGTTCTAATGGATCAGTAGGAGGCACAACAATAGAAGCAAGACCAATTATTTCATCTTCACTAGGTAACGCTTTATCACGAGGTTGTCTACTAAACTTGGAAAAATTAAACTCATGAGACACATTACCAAAACTGACACCGACAGTTTGTTTTTCACAATCTATCATAGCATTGATGGTGCTCAGGAAAGGTCTACCAAAGATAATGGGACAAAAGTCATCTTGTGGGGAACCAAGGACTAGAAAATCAGTAGGGTATTTTAATTTCCCACACAAGACTTCAACATCTCTAACAATCCCAAGTGGTGTGATAGTATCTCTATTAGCAAGTTTAATAATAACATCAATATCTTCCAGTTCAGCAGGTGCTATTTCATTCATAATTTCTTGGTATAAGGTAAAAGGTATAGCACTCACACTAGCACCTAAATCACATAAACCATGGTAGCAATGATCCCCTATTTTAACTGAGACAACGGGCAAGCCTTCTATAGGTCTATGTTTATCTTTCTTATCAGGCTTAGCAATTCTAGCAGCTTCATCACAAAGGTAGATGACATGCCCATCAATATTTTCTTCCAAGAGATCTTTAACCATAGCAACATTAGGTTCTACTTTAATTTGCTCAGGGGGTTTAGGTGCTCTTATATTACTCTTACGAACCACGGTTGATACCTTAGCATGTTCCTTTATCCTAACAGGGAAAGGTGGTTTTTAAATATAAGTGGTAGGCACAACTGGATCAACATTGTAAAAGATGGTTTCTTCTTTAGCTATGACCGGTTCTTTAATTTCTTCTTTAATAGGGGGATGATATTTAAACCACTTCTCCTTAGGGAGATCAATGTGAGTAGCAAATGCTTCGCATAAAGTGGCTACTATCTTAGAGTCAAGTCCATATTTAGTGCTAAACTTGTAAAAATTATCGGTACTCATAAAAGATTTAACAAAATCAAATTCAAGCTTTATACCTGACTCATTACCTTCGTCGAGTTCCCAATCTTCAGAGTTGCGTTTAATTCTTTCCAAGAGATCCCACTTGAAATCAATAGTCTTCTTCATATAAGAACCAGCACAAGAAGTATCGAGCATGGATTGATCATTATGAGAAAGCCGAGCATAAAAATTCTGAATGATAACTTCCCTCGGAATGTCATGATTGGGGCATGAATATAACATTGACTTAAGCCTCCCCCAAGCTAGAGCGATACTTTCTCCTTCACGAGGCTAAAAATTATATATATAATTCCGATCACGATGAACTAGATGCATAGGATAAAACTTTTGATGGAATTCCAATTGCAAACGATTCCAGTTCCAAGATCCAAGATCATCACATAGCCTATACCATGACAATGCTTTTCCCTCCAAAGATAAAGGGAAAACCTTCTTCTTAACTTCATCTCCGGGTAAACCTGCAAGCTTAAATAATCCACATATTTCGTTCACATATATGAGATGCATATCAGGATGTTCAGTTCCATCTCCTGCATAAAGTTTAGCAAGCAAGTGTTCTAGCATACCCGAAGGAATTTCATAAGTAATATTTTCAGTAGGTGCTGTAGGTTGAGGGGTAACTAATTGTGGTTCCGGTCGAGGTGAAGATACCCCGAACAAACCCCTCAAAGGATTGTTCTCCATAGTAGCAAGTAGCAATAAATTTCAGCACGAAGTATAAGTTTTTCCTTACCTATTTCCACATACCAAGAGCGCTTCACTCCCCGGCAGCGGCGCCAGAAAAGAGTCTTGATGACCCACAAGTATAGGGGATCAATCGTAGTCCTGTCGATAAGTAAGAGTGTCGAACCAAACGAGGAGCAGAAGGAAATGGAAAGCGGTTTTCAGCAAGGTATTCTCTGCAAGCACTGAAATTGTAGGTAACAGATAGTTTGATAGCAAGGTAATTTGTAACGAGCAAGTAACAGTAATGGTAAACAAGGTGCAGCAAGGTAGCCCAATCCTTTTGAGGCAAAGGATAGGCCAGAACAATCACTAGTAATAGGCAAAGTGTTCTTGAGGGTACACGGGAATTTCGTCTAGTCACTTTTATCATGTTGGTTTGATTCGTGTTCGCTACTTTGATAATTTGATATGCGGGTGGACCGGTGCTAAGGCGCTGTTCTTACTTGAACTAACAACCTACTTATGATTAACCCCTCGCAAGCATCCGCAACTACTAGAAATGTATTAAGACAAAGTCTAACCATAGCATTAAACATGTGGATCCAAATCAGCCCCTTACGAAGTAGCGCATAAACTAGGGTTTAAGCTTCTGTCACTCTAGCAACTCATCATCTAATAACTACTCCACAATGCATTCCCTTAGGCCCATGAATGGTGAAGTGTCATGTAGTCGACGTTCACATGACACCACTAAGGGAATCACAACATACATATCATCAAAATATCGAACACATATCAAATTCACATGATTACTCGCAACATGACTTCTCCCGTGACCTCAAGAACAAAGGTAACTACTCACAAATAATAATCATGCTCAAGATCAGAGGAGTAATGAATAGCATAATGGATCTGAACATATAATCTTACACCAAATAAACCATATAGTAATGAACTACGAAAGGTAATCAACACTACTAGTCACCCACATGTACCAATCTAAGGTTCCGGTACAAAGATTGAACACAAGAGATGAACTAAGGTTTGAGAGGAGATGGTTTTTTTGAAGATGTTGATGAAGATTGGCCTCCCAAAGATGAGAGGGGTGTTGGTGATGACGATGGCTTCGATTTCCCCCTCCGGGAGGGAAGTTCCCCCGGCGGAATTGCTCCGCCGGAGGGCAAAAGTGCTCCTGCCCAAGTTCCGCCTCGAGGCGGCAGCGCTTTGTCCCGAAAGTCCTCTCCCTAATTTTTTAGGTTTTTTGGGAATTTATACCGGAAGATGGGCTCCGGAGGTGGGCCAGGGTGAGCACCACCCACCAGGACGCGCCAGGGGGTGCTTGGCGCGCCCTGGTGGGTGCTCCTCACCTGGTGGCCCCCCTCCGATATATTTTTGCTCCAATATTTTTTATTAATTCCAAAAATAATCTCCGTAAAGTTTCAGCTTCATTGGAGTTGTGCAGAATAGGTATCTCTGACGTGCTTTTCTTGGGTCCAGAATTCCAACTGCCGGTATTCTCCCTCTTTGTGTAAACCTTGCATATTATGAAAGAAAAGCGATTAGAATCACTCCCCAAAGCATTATTATTCAACAAAACAAAGTAAATAACAGTAGATAATCATGATGCAAAATGGACATATCAGCTGCCTGCCTGGGCCTCCCCTGGCCAGCGCGATGCCGCGGATAGCCTCGCCGCTGCCGTCTGGTTCCATCCCTCCCTCCATTCGCTCTCTCCCTCGCCTCTGCTTCGCCATGGCCGCCGCAGCCAAGCTCTCCCCTCCGCCGTTCGCGTAGCTAGAGCCGCTCCCGAGCCTCCCCGTCCGCTCCACGATCTCCGCCTCGTCGCCCTCGACCTCCACGCCGACCAGCTTGACGCCGGAAGCCCCCATCGCCTCCCCGAGCTCGTCTTCCTCCTCCGGCCACCGAAGTCGTCGTCGTCGATTCGTGGTCATCAGGCTGTCCCCGAGCCCGCTTTAAACGGCTACGAGATCGCCGTGAGCCCCTAGTCCCGTTCCCTCTCTTCCCCCCGGTCAATTTCAAGCTGTAGCCGCCGATTGCGTTGACGCCCGACGAGCTCCGACGCGCAAGCTCAACGTCGGTGACGTTCCGGTGATCCTCTGGTCTAACCGAGGCCACCGCTGACTCCGTGAGGTCGAGTGGATGTGGTAGGTACCCAGCTCGAGCTTGTTTGCTCGTTGTGGCATCGGCTCCGAGCTCGCCCGAGCTCCGGCAGCCGCTAGGCTCGACGCCGGTGACGATTCCGGCGCCCCCGCGGCTAGTTGACCCCGTAGCTAGATGCGGCCCAGCGCGGGCATCACTCAGGTGGTCTCCGCGTGCCCAGCAGCCGTCTGTAGAGCAATTCCTGCGACGCGCCGCCGTCGGTTTGGTCGCCGCCGGCAGGATTCCGGTGGGGGCTGACGTGGCAAGTCATTAGGGGCTAAGCCCACTAAATAACCCACCTAACAGCCAATGACAGTGGGCCCTGGCTGGGGTCAAAGCCAGGGTCAACTCGGGTTTAACTCTTGAGTCAGTGACATGTGGACCCCACATGTAAGTGACTCTGAGTAGCCCTGGGTCACTGACCAGTGGACCCCACTGGTCAGGTTTGACCTGGCAACGGCCAGTTGACCTGCTGACGCAATAAAGATTTTCTGATTTATAATAATTCCAGAAAATGGATAAAATTTCTAAAATTCATAGAAATTAATCTGTAGCTCAGATTGAAATAATTTATATATGAAAAATTATCAGAAAAATCCAAAGAATCCATTGGTGCTATTATCATGCATGCTAGACCAACCTAAATAGGAGAACATTGACATTTTGCAACAATGCAATATGTGGAATATCGCATGGAGTACGATTTTGAACCTATATTCAACTCTACTCCATTTAACTCTAATGATAGGTGCATTAGCTCATCCAAATCATATTGCCATGTCATGATCATGCCTCATATTGTTGCACTTGTCGTGTATTGATTGTTACCCCATCTGTGTCGCGGTAGGTTCTGCTCCATCGGATACCCGTGAGTATCCCTCTGAAGGAGAGTACCTCCCCGCCAACCTGCAAGGCAAGCAACCCCATTGATCATTCCGATAACATCCCACTCTCTCGCACCTGCTCTTGTTTATTGCATTAGGACAAACGCTTCCACTGTCTACATATTGCGGTAGTTGAACCCATTCCTCTGCATGACCTATCATTGTCATAGTAAATAGCTAAACCAAGCAACCAAGCATACCTTGTAGATGCTTGAGCCTTGATGTGCTTTACCATGCTTGCTTGCTATGCTTAGAGTTGTGTCAGGTCTGATTCATATCGGTGATGAACCGGAGTGAAACAGTGTTGTTCTGATGTGATGAGCTAAATGATGAACCTGATTTGGTAAAGGTAGCGATGGGAGGCTATGTAGGAGTACATAGCGGATTGTCTCATTGGGACCGTTCTTAGGAATCGAGTTCCATGTTTGTGATCCAAGAATAGTTACTACCACATGCTGGGCCCTGAAATATGACCCCGCTCGACTTATTGATCAGTTAGTCCTCGGTCCAGGAGTTGCAAGTAGTTTCTGGTGTTTGTAGCTATGCTGGAGGCCGTGCGTAGCGCTGACCTTAGGGGTGGGCTACGACGCGGTAGTCACTGGCACGGTGTACCAAGGGTCACCCGAATGGTGGGCTTGGGAACCCTGCGCACATCGTTTGGGGCCGTAGCGCAAACTTTGGCCGGACTTCCGTGCGGGTTTAGTCTCAAATAGGCGATAGCCTGGACTAGGGTCTTGTGTGATTGACGGTTGTGGCCGACTCCCTCGCTGGGCTTCCGCTTGAAGGTTGCCGAGGTGCCTGTTTTTATGTGCACTTAGCGATAAGTGGCGAGAGCGCGTGTGAAGAAGTGCACCCCTGCAGGGTAATGAATCTGTTCGAATAGCCGCATCCTCGGAAATGGACTACTTGGAGAACTTATGTTGTTCATAGATAATTTGATGGTTACTCTTAAAAGAATCAAGACAAGTGTTAGTACCGTGGATGGCACTCTCGTAGGTGACGGGAGCGGATCCATGGTAGTGTATTGTTGTGGTGTTAGTGGACTCGTGTGCGCTATCTCAAAACTTGTTCAAAGAACTAGTAGTCATAGTACAGGTTAGCCAAGAGTCAAAGCTGTCTTGCTGCATAAACCCCACTACTCCCCTTGATGATACATGAGCATGAATAGTTTAGGTCTGCTTAAAAGGCTTGCTGAGTATGATTGTACTCATGTTTTCTTAATAACTGTTGCAGATGATAACATGGACCCATCTGGTGGGTTCTACCTAGACGTCGACGACGCCAAGTAGCTGGTATCCCAGCTACGATCTGATGCCCTGGGATGGGCTGTAGATAGTCAGGCTTTATGACTTTTACCTTTCATTTGTCTGTACTCAGATAGCTTTAAGCTTCCGCTTGGTTTGTATGAACTTGTTTGTATGACTTGAGTGTCGGGTCATGTGACCCCTACCTGTATGAACATATTATACAAGGCTCTTCTGAGCCTTCTAAATAAATGTTGTGTTGTTGTATGGTTATGTTGTGATGCCATAGTTGTATCTATGCATATCGGACATGTCGTGCGTACGTGTGATGTGTAACGGTATGTATGGGATTAGACACCTAGTTGTGTGCCTCTAGTAGTACTCTTTACGGGGAAATGCCTCTTTGTGCTTCCACTGAGCCTTGGTAGCTTGCTACTGCTCCAGACACATTGATTGACCGACGTGTATCCTTCTTGCTGCTGTGTCTGTCCCTTCGGGGAAATGTCTCGCGGTGTAATGGAGTCCATGTAGCCTGCTATGACTCGTCTACGCGTAGTTGATGACATTTATGTCCCACGGCGTAATGGAGTCCCTGTATCTTGCTATGACTCGTCTACACACGCTGAGACCGACACCTGCATTGTTGGGTTACATATGCATGTCCCTATACGGATGTGCCACTTGGGTTCTACGACTAGTCATGTCGACCCGGGTTCTTGGACATTTGAATGCTGGCGACATATTCACATTCGTGAGCCAAAAGGCGCAAACGGTCCCGGCTCAGGTTAGGTGGCAGCCGTGGAGATAACCGTGCGTGAGGCCGCAAAGTAATGTGAAGTGTTACATGCTAGATTCTTATGGCTTAGGATCGGGGTCCCGACAGCGTTGGTATCAGAGCCAGTACCTCTGTACTGTTAGGATTTATCCATCATACCCTGGAGCTACGGAGCCGCTCCATTGGGCTTATGGATTAGGAGATACCATTGATATGGTAGTTTAGGAGGCCGCTTATACGATGCTGGCCATCATGAGAGCTCACCATGGTCTACTTCAGGGCACAGAGTTCTGCTATAATCCAGCGACACTAGGAGGAGAGGATGGATATCTTAGTGCAGCCTACTATGATCACTCTCATGAGGATCCTAGGCTCCAGGTGACTGCTCAGTTGTTGGAGAACAGGGATCGTGATGCACGTGCTCTTCGCATGGAGCTTTATGCTACACGTGCACGTCTTTGGACAGCCTTGACGCAGCTAGCTCCAGTCGTTCAGACTGGTTATGGTGATATGGATATGTTGAGCCCGCTTTGGACTCATCTACCAGCTCGCGTAGACTGGCCTGATGTTGGAGGCATTGTTCCTCTTCGAGGACCTCTGCTGCCGCTAGCCAAGGGGCCTAGGCCACATCCGTGTCCCTATGGACCCCAGGGATCTCAGGCTAGGGTGTTTCCAGACCCTCAGGTTCAACTCCCAGGTCACGGGGGTAACCTGTATGAGATGTTCTACGCAGACGCTTGAGTTCATGAGTGGAGGTAGTAGTATTGTAGCAGTTGTATGTCCACAGTCCTGCGCGTCTTGTGGAATATGACTGAGGTGTGAGTTGAGTTCCGTAGGTGTAGAAAAATAATGTATAGGGAGCTTGTAATGCTTCCGATGAGTTGTATTATCTTCTCACTAGCTTGTACTTCAGCTTGGATTTGTACTGAACTATATCATGGTGTGTATGAATCATGGTGTATATATGGCAGCTCGCTTGTTACCATGTTGTTCGGGTGTTTACCCCTGCATTCCATGTTGTCCAGTACATTCCGCATATCCTATGTTAGAGTTGATGTCTTCCTTGTCTAAGATGTGGGTTTTGATTTCCCAGGATGGTTTCCACTAGGAACAACCCCGCTCCTGCTTATGAGCAGGGTGAGGGCAGTAGAGCAAGGCAAGAGAACCTGCTTCACCCGCCATCTTTGGAGGAAGTGATGCTTGAGGCAGACAGGAACAAGAGAGAGACCAATATACTGCTGGAGCGAATTGAACAGAATACTGCACGGCAGCCACGCAATGATGCAGTGTCCCTCAATGACTTTGTGAAGCTGTACCCACCAAAGTTCCATCATTCCGTCGACCCCCTCGATGCGGATGATTGGCTTTCCAGCATGACTCGCAAGATCCGTTCTGCAAATGTGACAGAAGCTGACAAGGTGACCTTTGCCGCATACTTCCTTGAGGGCCCCGCCAGTCAGTGGTGGGAAAATTGTGAAGCTATGCGCCCAGAGGGTCCAGCAACAACCTAGACTGACTTCAGCAGTGCTTTCCGCACCCACCATATCCCTGAAGGTCTCATGGACCGTAAGAGAGAGGAGTTATGTGCCTTCACTCAGGGTAAGCTGACAGTGGATGCTTACAGCCATGAGTTCGACAATCTTGCCCGCTATGCACCGGAGGAGGTGTCAACTGACACCAAGAAGCAAGCTAGGTTCCGCAAGGGACTTAGCCCCGAGCTCCCTCGTGATCTGTGCCTGCATGAGTGCGCTACCATCCAGGGTCTTGTCAACAAGGCTATCAATGCCGAGACTGGTCAGACCGACTACGAGGCAACTAAGAAGCACTCTCGTGACTTCAGCTCCTCATCCGGCTCAGGATCCCATAAGCGCCGGGTGTGGGTGCCCAACACTGCTCTGCCATCAAGGTACACTGCGAGGCCATCCTATGAGGCGCCTCGCCCAAATCAAGACAACCCTCCAGCTAAACCCTATGGAAGTTCTGCTGCTGCTGCTCTGAGGTCTTCAACTGTGATCTGCTACAAATGTGGAGATCCCGGACACTACTCTCGTGAGTGTCCCCAGAACAACGCCAAGCCTACTGGACATGGTAAGCTGGGCAAGGCTTATTACGTGGAGCCAACTCCTGCTCGTGGACGAGTGAACAACGTCACCCTTGAAGAAGCCCATGATGACCCCGACGTTGTGCTTGGTACGCTCCTTGTCAATAGTCATCCAGCATCTGTTCTATTTGACACTGGTGCATCTCATTCATTCATCTCAAAAAGTTATGCACGGTTGCATAACATGACCGTTTGTGATATGCCCACTCCATTAGTAGTCTCCATAGTGGTCCTGGGCTGGTGCGTAGGTCGGAAATTTTTGTTTTCTGCTACGTTCCCCTACAGTGGCATCATGAGCCGTGCTATGCGTAGATGCAGGTTGCGATCTAGAATACATAGAGATGTATGGGTGTTGCACAATATAATTAGGTAGTAGATGAGTTCTATTACTGAAAATTATTTGTGTGGGTAGCAGATGAAATCTGTTACCCGATGTTCCTGTTGCTTCCCTGGAATTTGCATATTTCTGATCTTGATAACAGCATGGTGGAGTTTCAATGTTCTGGCAATCCGCGATCCTGATTGATCAACGAAGTGCTAACAGTTCATTGAATTCCACCGTAGTTAAAAAGAAAGATGAAATTTCGCAGACAAAAGGGCAATGCAGATATGATCTGCACGGGGGTCATGCGTATGACGAAGTTCAGTATGGGGCTTGAGATTTTATAATCTCGTGTTTCATACATCCCGCGATGTTAATCTAGCGACTTGGATTATCATGCTTGATGATGGACGTTGGTAGCTTCGGTTTGTTTCGAAACCTTAGAAGCCACGTAAAACAAGTTTTTGCATGAACCGATTAGAGGCGTCTAACTTGGTTTTGCAGGATGGTTTGCATGTGCATATGATGTGGTATAGCAGTGCTCATATTAATTTGATTATGTATGAGATGACTATATGATGTAATATTAACATGACCTGCCTGTCATGATTCGACATGATGGCTGGAGCCATATGATTGTCACTTTAATGACCTGCGTGTCAACCTTAAGTAATGCACTTATTTTATTAGCTATAGAGATAGCAATATTATCTGATGCACCGACAAGGTGGTGGCAATCTTCGCGAAGGTGAATACCGACGTGAATGCCGAAGACGAAGAAATACAAGACTTCTCCGTCAGAAAGGGCTATACCATATCATGCTATTATGAATTACCTGAGATGTTTATCCCTTATGATGCACCCTTCTTGATTGCGTGGTATTCGCTTTTATAGGGTGATCTCTCACAAAAATATCAAGTAGTTAGTGTTCTCCCAAGTGTAGCACCGTCACGGCACCTATCTTTTCGGGGTACGACGTGTACACATGAGTACGAACGATTAGAGAAGTGTGAGGCGGGTGAGGTCAGACCTCACTGCGTGATCACTTGGTTGTCTTGACGTTCAGGCAGGACAGTCCTGAGCTCGGAACACACGCATCGAAAGATGGACAAGAGTCACATAGAGATGTGATTGGCAAGTTGGCCTACCGATTGAAGTTCACGTCATCCGTGATGAACCCGTCAATGGCGTGGAATTGAAATGCGGATTTTGAATCACTCACAATCAATTATGAGAGATATTGATTTGAGTGGGAGCGCACTGCAGAATTAACTTGTTTAATTCTCAGTGCAATTAATTATGAACTTTGTCAAAAGTGTGGTTTGCATAATAGTTGTAGAAGAATGGCTCACGTTTCCACCTTCCCTATTAAAATTGAATAGCTATTAAATATCTGGTTAAAACTTTACGGTTGGTAACGTAATATGAGGATTGTCCTCAAGAGTGCCGAGAAGGACTTTGTCCTATCGCATGCTTTCGGTATTCTCTCGCTAATGCTATGGATCATGTGACTCTCGTCCTTCGATCCAAAATCTAGAATTCCGTTTCAGTCAAGTGCAATACGTTTGCTTCCATGAGACCCGAACTTCGAAAGTTTTGGGATAGTTATATGATATTCATGGAACTGAAAATTAATTTTCAGATACAAACAAAGGCTGAAAGATATGAAATATCCAAAGCAATAGTTGTTTGCAAACTATTACTAAAGGTGTTTACTATGCATTAGACTGATAAGAGAGGGATCCAGGAGAACGCCTGTCATGTAAATGAAGGTGAATAAAACAACAACTTAAAGAGAAAGAAAGTGTCCGAAGGGTGTTAGTGAAACTTTCACGCCTAGGAAGTCCGGGGTTAAACGCCACTCTTAAGTTGGGTGCTTCTTCTGAGAGTAGGAGAAATACTAAAAGTTAAACTGTTAGAAGTATAAAGGCAGAAAGAAAGAAGACTGGAATATCCAGCTCATGTATGAATGTCATACAAGTTTTTGATGTATAGAAGGCTTGTCAAAGATATAGTTCTTGGGAATTATGGTTAAACATGTTAATCACTAATTCTTGGGTATTGTGAGTTGATCACAAAGATACCCGCTCGATTGCATTTTGTTGCAACTCGATGTAAGAACTACTACGGCCTAAAGGACTTGTCGGAAATGAGGTTTAGATACGCGCTGGGAACATAGTACGTGTTACTATACCTTCCATCGGTGTATTACCTATGTATTTATTTTCATAATTCATTTAGAGTTTCACACTCTAGCCCTTTGCATAAGGTATCTTGCAAGAAGGTTGTTCATAAGAGAACTTTTGAAGTCTCTACAATAAAATATATGGACTTCGGTCGAACTTGCAGCTGAACCACGTAGGCAAGGCTTGTGCAAACCTCTCAGGTGCGCAAACGAGATATTGTTGTTGGACAACAGTATACCTACGATACACAAGGAAGCGTTGATGGGCCCTGAATCCGGAATTGGCTAAATGCCAATACAATCCGAGATAGTTTCCATATAAATGTTTCAAGATTAAAATCTTGATACACCTTTCGGAAGGCTTAGAGTCTAACGAATATTTATGGAACTAAAAACTGATACGGATAAAAATGTTTTATCCATAAAGCTCAATTTGTTGAAATAACAAGTTCAAGGAGTTGACTACGATGAGGTTGTTTCACCGTAGCGATGCTTAAAGTCGGTTCGGGTTGAACTAGCAATTAATACATATTTCAATCATGAGATATGAAACATGGATGACGAAAGGATTTCCATCTGATGGAAATGTAACCAAGGACTTGCATGTGTTACAGTACAAGGTATTTTGTTAGTCCAGAGGATGCTAGTAAGTATGCAAACTTCAGAGTTCCAGCAATGGACAGAAGAGAGCAAAATGGAGTTGGAATCTTCGTGTTTTGATGAAATGGTCGAAAAGGGTTTTTGACTTCATCAATGGGTAACGAAGATGCTTGTGATTCAAGAAAATAAGTGGGAGCATAATAATATTTCTAAAAACCTTGAGTGCTTGACACATTGTTAATTGGAAATAAATTTCTTGACACGAATTAGAACTTCATTTGAAAATAGTTTTTTCGATGAAGTGCTAGGGCTAAATAGCCTTGCTATTAGGCATAATGATCAATGGAGATAGATTTGCCTAATGGGGCTAAGCAAAAATACATATTGACAAGATGCTAAAACAATTTAGCACTAAAACCGCCAAGGAGTGATTCTTGCCAAAGTCACATGGCAAGAGTTTTGTAAGACTCGGTGTCCCAAAACATTGATGAGCAAAATACATGATGGATATTCCACACACCTTTGTGTTTGGATTAATCATGTATTCCATGGTATGTAAATCAACCAGATATGTCCGATACTCCCAAACTGTTGCGAGTATAGATACCAAAGTGATCAAAGTACTGATCATAGGACAAGAGTGAAAAATGTCATTGAGTACTAAAGTAGCACTAATGACATGTTTTCTCGCAAGCAGAGATTATGAAGTGCTCGTTGTAAGTAATTACATCGATACAGTCTTCATCAATGCTCCATGCGATTTTCGATTTAAGTTAAGGGTTTTGTGTAATACACAACATGGTGGCACGGTAGTTGGAAATTGTTCCAAACAAGATACTGTGGCGAATTCTATAACAAAGGCTAAGTATGTTGACGCTTTAGAAGCGACAAAGAAGTTGTTGAATCATATAGTTCATTCATGAACTTAGTATGGTTCCAAGATGGCTTTGGTCTATGGGACACTATTGCAGATAGTTGCTCCATAGCTCAGTCTGAGGAATCAGGTTTCGACCAATGATTCACACATATGCAAAGCCCAGTCCACACAAAATATGAATTTTGTGAAAGCGTGAAAACGCAAGGATATGCAAAGTTACACACGGAGCTGAAGTCGTCAAATCCGTTGGACATCAGGCTATACCACATGCGAAGCATATTTTACACCAGTGTGCCATAGGTGTAAAGTGCATTAGCATTAACTAGATTATTGACTCTGGTGCAAGTGGGAGTCTGTAGGAGATATGCCCTAGAGGCAATAATAAATGTTATTGATTATCTCCCTGTTCATAATTAGGTTTATGTTCCATGCTATAACTACTATGGTTCTCAAGTCTACAATAACCACGAGGCTCGGAGGAAGACTCATATGCACGTGTGGAATAATAAACGGTAAAATGTATTCCTAGTCTGGCCTCTAAGACTAGCTCAAGTGTTGCATGATGGTTCTGTTTTCCTGATCATGGGCATGTCTATGCCAGCAACTTTGAGGGCACAATGTTTGAAGAACATTTGTGTTGAATCGACCCGAATTGATGTTATGCTATGAGATACATTCGGCACAAGTTAATGTTTAATAACACAGAGATGGTTAACGCTTGCATGATTCCTTAGACCATGAGATTATCGAGTTTCTTCATGCTTGCTTCATGAACTTTGGGGTTTGTTAAACGTCATCCGTAAATGGGTGGCTATTACGGCGGCTTACGGGTTCATGGAAAAGTGTGTCAAGTAACTTGATAGCTCAAGATTGGGATTTGCTCCTCCGACGATGGAGAGATATCTCTGGGCCCTCTCGGTAGTACGGTATCCATCATCGTTTGGCCAGACACAGGGTGAGTTGATCATAGGGATGCCGGAACACGGTAACGAGAAAAGAGAACGATACCGGTAACGAGGTAACTGGCATAGTGGACAAGTTGTTGATCCACGGGGATGCCAACATGTCTCACCTCGGGTATTTGTAACATATCGCGAAGCAACAGGAATAGCACTCGGCAACTGGAGGTTCACTCGAATATTCATTCGTGTGGGTATAGGTGTCAATATGGGTGTCCACGACTCCGATGTTGATCATTGATCGGAAGGGATTCCGGGTCATGTCTATACTTCACCGAACCTATAGGGTCACACGCTTAAGGGTCATCTATCTGTTGAATACTAGACAGGGAGTCTGAGAGAAATTCACCGAAAAAGTTTCGGAGACAACGGAAGAGTTCTGGAGAGAAAACACCGGAAGAGTTTCGGTAAAACCAAAAAGTTGTTTCGGAGTGTACCATTAAGTCAAATTTATTTCGGCACATGCCTGGAAATTATTGGAGGGTACCAGAATTGTTCCGGTAACTTCTGAGATTTTTCAGAGACAAAAACCGGAAATGTTCCGCACTGCCGGAACCGCTTTAGTTGCTTTTCACAGATGAAAATCACTAAACTGAAAAGTTGTTTCGGAGTACACCATTAAGTCAAATTGGTTTCGACACACGCCTGATAATTCTTGGAGGGTGCCAGAATCATTCTGGAAACTTCTGCGAATTTTCCGGAAGAAAAACCAGAAATGTTCCCGAGCTGCCGGAACCGCTTTGTTTGCTTTTCGCAGATGAAAATCATTAATCCGGAATTGTTTTGGAACACGTCGAAAATTATTTTAGTGGGTACTGGAAATGTTCTAAGCCCACATAAATATTTTCGGTTCGAACGGACGCTGAAAAATGTCGTCGTGAATAGTGAAATCAGCTTTATGGTTACTTTTTGGAAAGCCACCTTTTTGGGCTTTTGCTCCAAAATATCTTGGAGATGACATGGATGGATGTGGCTGAAATTTCAGCCCCTCCACCCCTCCTTCTCCTATAAATAGAGGTGGAGGGGGCTGCCCAAAACTCACTCTTTCTCACATACAAGTGCCATGCATGATCTGGCTTTAATTCTCTCTCCCTCCCAGCGAAATAGTTTCGTAGAGCCGAAAGGCTGTCTGGGTTCCGGTGGGAACTAGTTCTAGACGGCGAAGCCCTGCCGGATAGATGACACCGTATGTGTGCAACTCTGTAGAGAGATCGTAGTTTCGGTCTTAGTTCAAGAGTGCCTCCCGAAGGGCTGTCCGTTTGACCGTCCAAGTTTCGGAGGTCCTCCCGAAGGGCTGTCCGCGACACCGTCCGGGGGACTGTCCGACCGCCTCCCGGAGGGCTGTTCGAGGGGCAGATGAGGGTATACATCCTCGCGGTTGGGAGGTTGTAAATCCTAGCTGCGGGGATCTGCACCGCTGATCGTCATCGACTCTACTTCCGCTGCGCTACGAGTCGGTAACGAAAAAGATCAAACCATGTATGCAATCTCCATAGTGGTCCTGGGCTTGTGCGTAGGTCAGAAATTTTTGTTTTCTGCTGCGTTCCCCTACAGAGTCGCCTATCAAAGAGAAAGGCAAGGCCAATGTGCACTATCAATCCCTTGAAGAACTTGACGTGAATTCCATGTACCAAGGATACCTAACCCGGCTATCCGAGAGCCAGGTTACTGAGATCATGATGGTCAATACATTGAAGAGGAAATATGAGGTATACTCTCGATGCTTTGTTGCTTACCCATACATGTAGCCCCCAAGTCTTAAGTATAGAATGGCATGCTTGAGACTTGAGTTATAATGTAGAGTTGATTAGTGTAGCACCCAAGTACCGGCTCAAATGCTTTCATTTAAGCTGGGACTTTGAAATAACTTGAGAACTAATTCTTGTAGCCCCTAAGTGCCGGCTCAAATGCTTGTAGTTAAGCTGGGACTTTTAAAAGAATTTGAGAACTAATTCCTATAGCCCCCAAGTACCGGCTCAAGTCCTTGCAGTTAAGCTAGGACTTTGAAATAACTTGAGAACTAATTCCTATAACCCTCAAGTGCCGTCTCAAATGCTTGCACTTAAGCCGGGACTTTGAATTTGTAGGAACCCATGTAAATTTCAAGTTTTGTCTTGTCTGTGCAGGATATGTTAAACTAGAGAGAAACACAGGTTGTTGGTTTGTTGAAAGATATGAAGGCTAAAAATAGACAGTGAGAAAAAGTAGAACGCCTATCATCATATTTCCACAAGTCGCTTCTAGCATGCACAGAGAGTCTCAAGAAGGCCAAGGTTGACTTTGAAGAAGAACGAGTCGGCTTGGTCAAGCATGCAGAAAAGGCCGAGTCATCTCTTAAGACGATGGAGGAAGAGTTAAAAACTTTAAAGGGCCATATTCAAGATATGTGCATAGTCGTCTTTGGTAAGTGTACTTTGTCCAGTGATTAGCTGGCAAAAATATTTCTAGGTCAATGTTTGATCCGGGTTACTGACTTGGTCTTTTCATTTGTTGAGGCAGTAAACACAATCATCTGAGGGAGCTGCCTTTGACCAAGCTAAAAGCCTGTTATAAGTTCATGGAGCAGCTCTTTCTGGGTGGTGCCAACTGCATCATGGCAGTCAAAAACACAAAGGCACCCCCGGGTAATATTATTGATTTGTAGAATGAAATATCCACTGTTCCGCAGTGGATTCAACAGCTGAAGAGGTCTTCTTGTCGATCAGTGGCAATGCAGGCATTGACTCGGGCTCAAGTCTATCACCCGAAAATGGAGCCGGCTCTGCTGGCAGAAGGTTTTTCAGAATTTAATGTGGATAACACCCCATTTTCTGAAAAGGGCTATGTTCGATTCATGAAGGCGGCAAGGGTTGCAGCAACAAAAAATGCAAAAGGGATGGATTTAACCAAGTTCCAAGCCGGCTATATTGCACCCGGGAAACAGACAGAATATCCTGCACCAAAACCATTTGAGTTGTGTTTCCCACGTAAGAAAAACTTTGCCCCCGACGTCAATACTGCAAATTTGCCAAAATACACCACGACATTTGAAGCTTTGTCTTCAATCCACGGGCTTCAAGAAATCCCCCCGACAAAAAGGTGCCAGAAATTGATGAGTCGGCGAGAGGTGACCCGACCTCCACATACCCGGAAAGCTCCACTGCTGGTTTATAAGGGTGATATGCTCCAGCTTTGATTGTCTCGAAAATCTTTGGGGATAGATGGCCTAAGTGTGGCCTGTAATATTTTGTGGTAAAAACTTGCAATGCTGGCAATGCCAACGTGCATTGTGTATTTGTCGGCGTTCTGGGATCGGGGGTACCCAGACCTGCCTGCCTGCGGCCTAGCGTGTGGCCCACCTCAAAGGCCCGGTACAGCCCAGCAACAAGCCCCCCCAAGTCAAGGCCCTCGCGAGAGCCCCCACCTCGCGAGGAGGACAACGCCAAGACCTCCGAAGGAGTGGCACCCCCTCAGGCTGCCTCTCGAGGAGCAGAGATTCCTATGCAAGTACCCGGCCTCGTGAGGCCGGGGTGACGTGGGTTCTGACGGCCCAGCCAGGCGGGCGCCAGCGGGCGCAGGGGGAGGACAGTTTCCTCTTTCGTGCTAAAGAGACAAGGACGTACGCGGGTTCCCAAGAGATCCCCCAAAGGTTTCCCTCCCAGTGCAAGAGGACCGAGACCACGAGCCCGGCAGGACGGATGTCATCGCCGAGCCCACCACTGCGTCACACCCAGAAGCTTTCTAGGCGAAGACCACCTTTAGTCAGGATAGGATGTACCTCTTGTCCCCTTTCAAATTTGGCCGTTATGGGATCCCTTCCCGCTTGTGCGATAAGGGAAGAGGACCTTGGCCACTATAAAGAGGGACTAGCTCCCATCGTAGAAGGGAGGTTGGACACACCAGTTGATCACTACCAAGAGGCCTCGTGAGGCCACCGAGCCACTGTACTAGTTCATCCTTAGCCTCCACGAGAGGCCAATCCACCACAAAGCAGGAGTAGGGTTTTACACCGCAAGGTGGCCCGAACCTGTGTAAATCTCTGAGTCCATCTTCTTCCCTGTTCACACTTATTCGATGCAGCTAGGCCGTAGGGTGACAGGCTTGACACTTCAAGCCGGTTGAGATCTTCGCACACGCCCCAGTGTTCGAACCTTGTTGGGTTTTGCGGAGCCCCGATTCCGACATTTGGCGCACCAGGTAGGGGTGTGTCGAAATCTTAGTATGGTTTCACCCCGTCTCAACTCCGTCGCTCTCATAGCCAAGGCCCGCCGAGTTCATGCCGAGCGCCGGGCCGCTCGCGTCGCCCAGACGACGCCCGAGGGCTGCGGCGTCCCGCGCCACTCCATCTCTCCGGCAGCCAATGCTGCCACCGGCCCGGCTGCTCAAGAGCAGCAGGACTCATCGCTGCCACCCTCCGTGCAGCGCGACGGCTACACCGCCACTCTGTCCCCTGTTCCTGCCATGGCGTCGTCCTCCCACTCCCGCCGCGGACCGGCGAACACACCGACTGTGCTACTCATGGCGCGTGAGCTGCTGTGTTACTGCCCCACCAACGACCGCTACGAAGACTGGCTTGGCCGCATCGCCGAGCTCGTCGACACCACCGGCGAAGCCCCGGCGCCCTCCCACTCGCTTCGTCCCGAGCCCTTCCATGCGGGTGACATGGCCCACGGTGCGCCCCCTCCTCCGTCCCTGCAAAGCGCCGACCTCGAGCCCAGGCGCGAAGCGCGCCCCCGCGACCAGCCACGCGCGGCACCAGTGCGCGCATGAGACGAGGCGAGCCGCCAGGTGGTGCCGCGGCCGCAAGGTGACGCGCGGACGCTCCGCCCGCCGCAGCGCCTGCATCAGGACCGTGCGCTGCTGGAGGTTGCGGCAGACGGACATCAAGACGAGGCTCCTCCCATCCATGCTGTGCCTGAGAGCGAAGCGGCCTGCCGTGCCTTCACCTCGGAGCTGCACCGCGTCGTCTGGCCCAGCAAGTTGAAGCCGGACCTCCTCCGCGCTACGACGGCACCGCCGACCCCGCAGAGTTCCTCCAGCTCTACTCGCTGAGCATCAAGGCGGCAGGTGGCGGAGACAAGGTCATGCCGAACTGGTTCCTCATGGCTCTGAAGGATGGCGCACGCTCCTGGCTCCTCAACCTCCCGAAGGAATCGATCTCCTCCTGGGATGAACTTCGCGAGCGTTTCACCGCCAACTTCCAGGGCACCCGGGACCGCCCCCCAGCGGTGAGCGACCTGCGGCGCGTGAAGCAGCACGAGGGAGAGACCCTGCACAAGTACATACAGCGTTTCACGAGCGTCCGCCTCAAGATCCCGAAGGCGTCGGATGAAGCCATCATCTCGGCATTCACTGATGGCATCAGGGACCTCGGGATGAGGGAGGAGCTCGCCATCCATGATGACCTGTGCTTTGCCCTGGAAATGTTCAACTTGGCGAACAAGTGCACGAAGGCCGAGGCGGGCCGCCTTTCCCTTCGTGAGCTTCCGGAGGCAGACCATGAAGACAAGAAGGCCAAGTCCAAGGAGGTGAAACGCAAGAACCCCACTGTTCTGGCAGCCAAGCCCGAGGCAAAGCACGGTCGAGACCAGGAAGAACCCCTCAAGAGCAACCGCCCGTTCTGCATTTTCCACTACACCAACACCCATAGCACCAGCGACTGCCAAGAGCTTAGGGAGCTCCGTGACGAGCGCCTCGGTCGCCGCCCCGAGCGCGGTGGCCGTGGTTACGGCCATGGAGGAAACCGCAGCGGGGGCCGATGGGACAACCGCGACTCACGACATGACTGGCGTGACCAGCCTCGTGATGACCGCTGGCGTGGTGAGCCTCGTGACGGACCCTGGCGCGACGAGCCCCGGGAGGCCCGTCCTCGGGACAGGGCCAGCCTCCCTCCACTGCCGCCGCCACCAAGGAGGAACGAAGACGACCGGTAGGACGATGGGGCTGGGGGCTTCCAGGAGCCCCGTGCGGTAGCCTGCATCCTGGGCGGGGCTCAAGCCCCAGCCTCACACCGCATCTTCAAGCAGTTCTCCCGCGAGGTGAACGCCGCCCTCCCTCCCCTCAAGTGGTCGAAGTGGGCCATCACCTCGACTCCAAGGACCAACTCAAGTGCTCAGCCGCCGCAGGCGCGCTCCCTTTGCTCTGCACACCCACCATCAGCAATGTCCTCGTCACCAAGACCCTCATCGACGGCGGCGCCGGGCTCAATGTTCTCTCTGTCGAGACTTTCGAGACGCTCCAGGTGCCCTATGACCAGCTCATGCCGACGAAGCCCTTCTCAGAAGTGACAGACGGCTCCACCACACCACTGGGGCAGGTGTGCCTCCCAGTCACCTTCGGCGGGCGCGACAACTACTGCACCGAGCTCATCGACTTTGACGTTGCTCACATCGGCCTCCCATACAACGCCATCCTTGGGTACCCTACCCTCGCCAAGTTCATGGCGGCAGTCCACCATGGCTACAATGTCCTCAAGATGCCAGGGTGCAGCAGTGTCATCACGGTCGCCTGCGACGAGAAGGATGCAGTCTGCTCCCTCAAACGCGCCTACTAGGCCGTGGTGGCCGAAAACTCTGACGACGAGGGCGACGTCTTGCCTCCCGAGGACACCGACAAGAAGCAGAAGCAGCTCCTCCCCAAGAGCCGCCAGGGGGCTGGGACCTCCACCGCTGGCGCCTCAGGCCCTGCGCCCGCCGCTGGGGCGCCTCTCCCTCTCGCATAGGAAGGCACGCTCGGCGCCTGCCTCAGGGCAGGCTCGGGGGCTTTGACGTGGCTTGAGATTGCGTCGGTATTTCCCCAAAGAGGAAGGGATGATGCAGCACAGCGACGGTAAGTATTTCCCTCAGTTATGAAACCAAGGTTATCGAACCAGTAGGAGGATCACCACCACCCAATAAGCAGCACCTGCACACAAACAACAAATACTTGCAACCCGACGCGAAAGAGAGATTGTCAATCTCTCTACGGTAATAAGATAGATTAGGTAGTGATAGATAGGAGAGATAGATCTCTCAAGAACTCAAATAAAAAGAGTAAATATGCAGCAAGATATTTTAGGTTTTTTGGTTTTGTAGATCTGAAAACAAAGAGTGCAAAAAACATAGATCGGAAAGCAATATGATGGAAAAGAAGACCCGGGGGCCGTAGGGTTCACTAGTGGCTTCTCTCATGAGTATAGCGCACGGTGGGTGAACAACTTACTGTTGGGCAATTGATAGAAAATCGAATAGTCATGACAATATCCAAGGCGATGATCATTATATAGGCATCACGTCCAAGATAGATAGACCGACTCCTGCCTGCGTCTACCTCTATTACTCCACACATCGACCGCTATCCAGCATGCATCTAGTGTATTAAGTTCATGGAAAAATGGAGTAATGCAATAGGAACGATCACATGATGTAGACAATATCTATTCATGTAGGAATAGACCCCATCTTGTTATCCTTAATAGCAACGATACATGCGTGTCTTGATGCCCCTTCTGTCACTGGGAAAGAACACCGCAAGATCGAACCCATCACAAAGCACCTCTTCCCATGGCAAGAAAAATCGATCTAGTCAGCCTAACTAAACCAAAGATTCGAAGAAGAAATACGATGCTATAAGCAATCAAGCATATAAGAGATCAAAGAAGACTCAAATAATATTCATGGATAGAAACTGATCATGAACTCAAAATTCATCGGATCCCAACAAACACACCGCAAAAGTTTACATCAAATAGATCTCCAAGAGACCATTGTATTGAGAATCATAAGAGAGAGAGAAGAAGCCATCTAGCTACTGCCTACGGACCCGTAGGTCTATGGTGGACTACTCACGCATCATCGGAGAGGCACCTATGAGGAAGATGAACCCCTCCGTGATGGTGTTTAGATTGGATCTCGCGGTTCTGGAACTTGCGGCGGCTGGAATTGTGTTTTGTCGACTCCCCTAGGGTTTTTGGATTTCTAGGGAATTTATAGGCACGATAGTCGGTTGAGGGGGTGCCGGAGGTGCCCATCACCCACCAGGCCACGCAAGGGGGCCTCTGGCGCGCCCATGTGGGTGCTGGCCACCCTGGGCCCCCTCTTCTGGTGTTCTTTGGCCCATCTGGTCTCTTCTGGTCCATAAAAAATCCACAAAAATCCCCGCAGCGTTTCATCTCTATTTGGTACTGATTTCCTGCGAAGTACAAAACAAGCAAAAACAGCAACAGGCACTTTGGCACTATGTCAATAGGTTAGTCCCAAAAAATGATATAAAGTTGTAATAAAATGATTGAAAAACATCCAAGAATGATAATATAACAGCATGGAACAAGCGAAAATTATAGATACGTTGGAGACGTATCAGCATCTCCAAGCTTAACTCCTACTCGTCCTCGAGTAGGTAAATGATAAAAACAGAATTTTTGATGTGGAATGCTGCCTAACATGTTCATCATATTCTTTTCTTCTTTGTATAGCATGGACATTTGGACTTGTAAATGATTCAAAGCAATAGTCTAGTTTTAACATAATGACTTCAATACTCAAGCATGTGAGCAAGCAACCATGTCTTTCAAAATATCGACACTAAAGAAAGTTATCCCTAGCCCATCATGCTCAATCATTGATCCATTCATGAAACACACTCAAATATTAGCTATGCCCAATGCTCAAGTACGATCATAGTGCCCCCTAGTTGGTGCTTATAAGAGAAGATGGAGACTCAAAGAAAAAATAAAAATTGCATAAAGTAAATAGATAGGCCCTTCGCAGAGGGAAGTAGGGATTTGTAGAGGTGCCAGAGCTCAAGGTTTAAATTGAGAGAGAAAAATATTTTGGGTTGCATGCTTTTCCTATCAACGACAACGACAAAGTAGCTCACAATACTTTCAATGCTAGATATATCATAGGCGGTTCCCAAACAGAAAATAAAGTTTATTCCTTTTTCCACCAAACTTTCACTTTCCATGGCGGGCCGTATCCACGGTTGCCTTCCATACCAACACTTTCCAAGGAATTTATTATTTGACAGCATAAAGTAAATATTTTTTTTCTTTTTCATTTCGGAAATGGGCATCCCTATTACCGCCGCACTCTCGTGCCATGACAAGTGAATAAACACTCATCTTGAGAATAACACATCTAGCATGGAAAAATATTGGACACTCCCCACCGTTTCATGAGCGGTACGGGCACACAAAAGAGAAAATTTATTTTGAAAATTTAGAGATGGCACATACAAATTTGCTTGGAACGGCATGGAAATACCGCATATAGGTAGGTATGGTGGACTCATAAGGCAAAACTTGGTTTAAGGATTTTGGATGCACAAGTAGTATTTCTACTTAGTACAAGTGAAGGCTAGCAAATAGATTGGGAAGCAACCAAACCAAGAAACGAAAAATCACATAAGTGAGCATTGAACATAACTAACACCGAATAATGCACCACAAGTAGGATGTAATTTCATTTCATAACTATTGACTTTCGTGCATGCATAGGGAATCACAAACCTTAACACCAATATTCCTACTAAGCATAATTACTCACTAGCATGACTCACATATTACTATCATCATGTTTCAAAACTATTACAAGGAATCAAGTTTAATTTTTCCAATGATCTTCATGAATTTTTTTATTATATCCTCCTTGGATATCTATCACTTTGGGACTAGATTCATATATTGACATTGCTTTTTGGCAAGCTCAAACAAATTTAAGTGAAGCACATGAGCATAAAGATTTCATCTCTCAAAAAGGTATAAGTGAAGCATGAGAGGATTTCTTCAAAATTTTACTAACTCTCAAATTAATCTAAGTGAAGCATGAGAATATTTCTACAAAAGTTTCCAAGCACACTGTGCTCAAAAAGATATAAGTGAAGCACTAGAGCAATTCCTATAGCTCAAAAAGTTTAAGTGAAGCACATAGAGCAATTCTAACAAATCATAGCATGATTGTGGCTCTCTCAAATAGGTGTGTACAGCAAGGATACAAAGGAAAAACTAACAAACAAAGCAAGCAAAGATACAAGACGCTCCAAGCAAAACACATGATATGTGACGAATAAAAATATAGCTCCAAGTAAAATACCGATGGTCGTTAGAAGAAAGAGGGGATGCCACTCGGGGGCATCCCCAAGCTTAGTTGCTTGTTACTCTTTGTATATATCTTGGGGGTGCGGTAGCATCCCCAAGCTTAGGCTTTTGCTACTCCTTATTCCTTCATCCATCGTGATCTCACCCAAAACTTGAAAACTTCAATCACACAAAACTCAACAAAATCTTCGTGAGATCCGTTAGTATAAGAAAGCAAATCACTACTTTTGGTACTGTTGTAAAGCCATTCAAATTTTATAATTGCATTATACCTACTGTATTTTAAATTTACCATGGCTCATACCCTTCAATATAACCCATAGATTCATTAAAACAAGCACACAATGCAACAAAAACAGAATCTGTTTCAAACAGAACAGTCCGTAGTAATCTGTACCATACCCATACTTCTGTAACTCTAAAAATTCTGACAAATTAGGAAAACGTAAGAAATGTGTATAGAAACACTGTGTTAAAATTTCTGCTCAAGATTACGTTCCAGAAAAAAATGAAAATTCATATACTGGACGCAAAGTTTCTGTTTCAGATTCAGCATCACTTCTACTCATCCTATGAATCATCCTAACGGTTCTACTTGGCACAAACACTAAATAAACCATAAAAACACAATCATAACAGAGGCATAATTGTGTCAAAACTCAAAATCAGAAAGGAAAAAGCAAAAAATTATTTATTCATTGGGTTGCCTCCCAACAAGCGCTATCGTTTTACGCCCCTAGCTAGGCATATTGGATAGATTCAAGTATTGTCATCTTTGGTTTTCAACTCTTCAATCACACAACTATATTTCTTCAAGGACTTAGCATGCATGTTCTTAATGATAACACTCCTAGGAAGAAAACCAAAAAATTCATTCTTGTAAATAGGATCTGTTATGATTTCAACAAAGTCGGGATGAATACTAATCATTTTAAGATCTCCCTTGTGCCCACTAGGTGTAGCAACTTTGTTCTTAGTAACTTGCGTGGTCTTTTCAATTTTTATGGGAGTTTTTTCAATAGACTTGATAGAAGAAAAATCCGAACCCAAATTACTAAAGATCTCTTCCAAATTATCAATACGGTAAGGACTTTCTTCTACCCTTTCGTTAACTACGGTTTCTTTTGCCTTTAGTAATTTAATAGCATCTCCCGCATTAGCACCAATTTTATTAGCAAGATTATGAAACCTTTTATCTAGATCATCAAGATGTTCTTTAGTAATCATCTTCTTTTCAATAGCATCTAAGCTCTCCATAACATGTTCGAGAGTTAAAGTTGTTTCATTGATCATGATAGGTGGTGATCCCACAAAACTTCCCAAAGCATTAAAAGCATCCAAAGATGGACACATCAAGACATTCCCCCCGGTAATCGTATCAAGGACGAATCTATACCAAGTGGTAATGCCAACATAGAAACTGCGAAGAAGAACAACGGTAGATTGCTTATGAATAGATCTATTATGAGCATTGCAAATCCTATACCAAGCATCTTTTAAGTTCTCCCCTCCCCTTTTCTTAAAATTAAGAACCACATTATTAGGAGTACACGCAACAAAGGAAGAACTAACCATAATGACTAGGCAAGAGATCCGGCAAGAAAAAGGGCAAACAAAAAAGAGGGCGAAGAAAACGGCAAATTGGTGAAGTGGGGGAGAGGAAAACGAGAGGCAAATGGAAAATAATGTAATTGCAAGGAGATGAGATTTGTGATTAGGAACCTGGTAGATGATGGTGGAGTCCCCTCGGCGCCTATGATAGGCACGTAGAAGAGACTGCTTCCTCCCCGGCAACGGCGCCAGAAATTCCTTTGATGTGGCTTGAGACTGCGTCGGTAATTCCCCAAAGAGGAAGGGATGATGCAGCACAGCGATGGTAAGTATTTCCCTCAGTTATGAAACCAAGGTTATCGAACCAGTAGGAGGATCACCACCACCCAATAAGCAGCACATGCACACAAACAACAAATACTTGCAACCCGACGCGAAAGAGAGGTTGTCAATCTCTCTACGGTAATAAGATAGATTAGGTAGTGATAGATAGGACAGATAGATCTCTCAAGAACTCAAATAAAAAGAGTAAATATGCAGCAAGATATTTTTGGTTTTTTGGTTTTGTAGATCTGAAAACAAAGAGTGCAAAAAACGTAGATTGGAAAGCAATATGATGGAAAAGTAGACTCGGGGGCCGTAGGGTTCACTAGTGGCTTCTCTCATGAGTATAGCGCACGGTGGGTGAACAAATTATTGTTGGGCAATTCATAGAAAATCGAATAGTCATGACGATATCCAAGGCGATGATCATTATATAGGCATCACGTCCAAGATAGATAGACCGACTCCTACCTGCATCTACCTCTATTACTCCACACATCGACCGCTATCCAGCATGCATCTAGTGTATTAAGTTCATGGGAAAACGGAGTAATGCAATAAGAACGATGACATGATGTAGACAAGATCTATTCATGTAGGAATAGACCCCATCTTGTTATCCTTAATTGCAACGATACATGCGTGTCTTGCTGCCCCTTCTGTCACTGGGAAAGAACACCTCAAGATCGAACCCATCACAAAGCACCTCTTCCCATGGCAAGAAAAATCGATCTAGTCGGCCTAACTAAACCAAAGATTCGAAGAAGAAATACGATGCTATAAGAAATCATGCATATAAGAGATCAAAGAAGACTCAAATAATATTCATGGATAGAAACTGATCATGATCTCAAAATTCATCGGATCCCAACAAACACACCGCAAAAGTTTACATCAAATAGATCTCCAAGAGACCATTGTATTGAGAATCATAAGAGAGAGAGAGAGAGAAGAAGCCATCTAGCTACTGCCTACGGACCCGTAGGTCTATGGTGGACTACTCACGCATCATCAGAGAGGCACCTATGAGGAAGATGAACCCCTCCGTGATGGTGTTTAGATTGGATCTCGCGGTTCTGGAACTTGCGGCGACTGGAATTGTGGTTCGTCGACTCCCCTAGGGTTTTTGGATTTCCAGGGAATTTATAGGCACGATAGTCGGTTGAGGGGGTGCCGGAGGTGCCCAGCACCCACCAGGCCGTGCCAGGGGGCCTCTGGCGCGCCCATGTGGGTGTTGGCCACCCTGGGCCCCCTCTTCTGGTGTTCTTTGGCCCATCTGGTCGCTTCTGGTCCGTAAAAACTCCACAAAAATCCCCGCAGCGTTTCATCTCTGTTTGGTACTGATTTCCTGTGAAGTAAAAAACAAGCAAAAAACAACAACTGGCACTTTGGCACTATGTCAATAGGTTAGTCCCAAAAAATGATATGAAGTTGTAATAAAGTGATTGTAAAACATCCAAGAATGATAATATAACAGCATGGAACAAGCAAAAATTATAGATACGTTGGAGACGTATCAGGCTTCCACCTGGAAAGCTACCGACCTGACCGATGCGACGGGGGAGGTGCTCGGGCACCACTCGGAGGCGTGCTTCGACGTGTGCCCCCACAAGCAAGAAGCAAGGCACGAGGCGCCAGGAGGAAGAGAGTTCATCACCAACGCGATCAGGGAGCTCCAGGAGGCGCAGGCCCTGCGCGGCGAGCACCACCCTGTATCGCCCGGTGTGGCAGCCGTCCCCGACAGCAGGTTTCGTGTCTGCGTCAACTTCCTGGACCTCAACAGGGCCTCGTCGCAGGGGCTCTTATGGCCATCGCGTGTCAGACGCATCGGGGGCTTCCCCTACAGCTACATCTACATGCCCTTCAGCCTCGTGAACGCGGGCGCTACGTACCAGCGCCTCATGCAGGCCGCCCACGCGTCTCATGAGGCCCGACGCCGCGAGGATCTTCCGGAGAACCCAGACCCTCATGGGCCCCTCGAGCCTCCGGAGCACTCAAGCTCGTGATGATCCAGCTTTGACAACTACCCCAACGCTTCAGCAGCGCCGATGCCAGGTGACTTTTGGTTTGTTCAATTGAGGGCGCCCCTCGGGCTGCACCATCCTAAAGCTGCTAGAGCCCGCCCCCGCAGCTGTATCATTTTGCGCATGCACCAGACTGATTCTGCATTTAATGAATTTCCCAAGTATTCCAACTGCATGATCGGTGCTTCGTCACCATGAATGTTGCAGCGCCCTTACAACCCCGCCTTCGACCGCCTCATGATTAAGGGCTTGCACGGCGTTTGTGCTCGGGTCCGTCCCTGCAGCGTTGATAAATCCAAGCGGCTAAGCTCTGTCTCGCGGGCCAGCCCCGTGTACGTCACCTTGCCGAGGCCCTTGGTGCTTGTCCTCGCGTGAGCTAATCGAGTGTGGGTGAGTCAGGGCGCGTGGCCCGGTTCCAATAACCGTTGTTCGGCGCTTCGCCGTCACGGGAGCCGCGTGCCGGGTGTCTTTCCTCGGGTTTGTCGCATGAGAAGACCGGGCATGACGTCTGTGCTCGGGTCCGTCCCTGCGGCGTCGATAAACCCAATGGCTGAGCTCTGTCTGGCGGCCTGGCTCCGCACACGTCACCTCCTAGGGTCATTGGTGTTTGGCCTTCTCATGCGATGGCCTCCGGAGATTCATTCGGTGCAGGTTACCCACACCCCATAGGTCTTACAAGCGCGCCTCGCACTATAAAAATGCAGGTGCAACCCGCCTTTGAGGTAGGGCCTCGTGAGTCCCGCGCTGGCTCACGGGTGCCCAGATACACCTCCCCAGTTCAGTCGTGCAAGCCACGAGTGCAAACTTAATGGGTTGTACACGCCCGGAGACTCTAACACAGAGCTCCCTTCCCATGCCCAAGTGGAAGCCCCATGCTCCGCGCTGGCGGACGACAATGTCGCTCAGCGGCTATGCCCACGCCCAGTGGAAGCCCCATACTCCGCGCTAGGGGATAAACAACTGAGGGCACCCTAGCGGTTGCACCAACCTCGGGATGGCCTCCCGGCTCTTCGCACGGCCCCATCACGCAGTGTTCCCCTGGGATGCACGCGTGAGGGGGCTGGCCAGGTGCTACGCTCAGGGCAGGCCTTGCATGAGCCGCCTCACCAGGTTTTGGTACCTGGTCTTCTCGCGTCCCTCCCAGGTAAAAGCTGGCGAGAAAAGGTACTAATTCACCTCACGGGTGATGCTCGCACGTCAAGGGGGACCCCTGAGCATCGCGACTCAGGGGCCTCACTGGTCACGTAGCCCCTTGCCCCTTGGTCTCGTCCTGGCGATCCGGACGCCCCAACGGCGGTCGAGGTATGCGCAGGATTGGGCCCTACTGACACAGAGCACTAAGGCGCCCCAAATCTACCCTGGCGTCGCCATGTTTCCTTCGTGAGTGTTGCTCGCACGTCAAGGGGGACCCCTGAGCATCGCGACTCAGGGGCCTCACTGGTCACGTAGCCCCTCGCCCCTTGGTCTCGTCCTGGCGATCCGGACGCCCCAACGGCGGTCGAGGTATGCGCGGGATTGGGCCCTGCCGACGCAGAGCACAAAAGCAAGCGGGAAGGAAACAAGGCACTAGAGGAAATCACGAAATTCAAGCAATTATTACAGGCACTGAATGTCTTGCGAATTCAAAGTCTGACGCCTCCGCGAGGCACAGTAAAATGTTGCAGGGTAAGATCTAGGAGGAGGGGCCGCCATCACCATGGCCGTCGATGCCAACTGTCCCAGCCACGGCAAGCTCATCGTCAACGTCACTGCCGCCGTCGTCACCGCCGCTTGTTTCCGCTACCGGGGGCTTGGCGGTAGCGATGCAGGAGAACTTCTCCACCAGCGCGTCCACCGGACCCTTCACGGCCGCTTCTGCAGCGGCCCGGGACGCAGGAGCAACCGGGACGAGCACCGCATCGAAGCTGAAGCCGGGCTCGCGAAGGTAGAGCTGGCTGAAGACCCGCGTCGCGGCCGTGGCAAGAAGATCGCGGCACTCGTCCTCCGAGATGGTGTCCACCCTGGTGGAAGCGCCTTCGAGCACCTCAGCAAGCTTGAAGGAGAGCCCTGCGTAGCCGGCTTCGGGGGTCACCAAAGGCTCCCAGAATCCTCCCCTGCAGATGGAGCGCAGCGACTTGCGAAGCCCGAGTTCGAGGGAGGGGAAGGTGTCACGCTCTGCGGCCGCCTTTTCCTTGGCAACGGCAAGGGTCCTCTCCCTGGCCTCCAGCTGGCCCGTCGTCTCGGAGACGCGCTGAGCGTGGGACGCCTGGGCTTCTTCCACCTCCTCCTTCAGCTGGGCCGGGCACTCGCTTTCCTTGGTTTGGTAATCAGCCACCCGGGACAGCACGGAGTTGCGATCGGCGAGCTTCGCCTCGTGGACCTTGAGGACCTCCCCCTGCTCACAGAGTTGTTGCGCGAGCGCGGCTTGCTCATCCTGAAAGGCCTTCAGGTTGGCCTCCACCTCACCGTAACACTTCCTGGCAGACTCCACCTCAACCAGTGCCGCGTCTCGGGCCACCTTGGCCTCGGCGGCCTCCTTCTCGCTCTTTGCGATGGCAGCCTCGGCTCGGCTCCAGGCCGTCTGGGTGGCTGCCTCTGCCTGGGACCACCCAGAAACGAGCCCCAAGTGCTCCTTCGCGAGGCGCCTTTCAGCGTCTTGGAGGTCGGCCCGGAGCCTGCCAAGCATGGTGTAGGCCTCATCCAATGCACCGGACCTGATCAGAGGACCGCAGCGCACAAGCGCGAGAACCGGACCAGGAGGCGGCACCGGCGCATCGCCAGGCACCGTGACCAAGGGTCCAGCAGTGTAGCTAACTTGGGGAGTCGGGGGCTCCAGTTCCTCCTCCGTCACGGTGAGCACGGACGACTCCACAACCAGCCGGCCCGCGGGGGCTGGCTCCTCCCGAGGCTGCGTCGTTGCACCCTCGGGAGCGGATTCCACCAGGAGGGGGCCGGGAGCCGCCCCATCCATCGGCGTCGGGACCACCACGGCTACGGCAGGGAGCGCCGCCTCGAGAGCCCCCGCGCCCCCGGCGACCGGTCCTCCAAGCGGCGCGCTGGGCAGGCGCGGCGTGCTTCCGTCATGACCCAAGGCCAATGGCGCCCCCAAGACAGGGGGCTCCTTCGGCTCAACGCTCGCCTTCTTCCTCTTCGGCACGACCTCGACCCTGGCCAGTGAGAGGAGGAGAGCCGTTAGCACATGCACAATTCATGGTCAAACATAGACAAGGAAGGTTACTTACTCCTCGTGCACGACCCACTTCCTCTTCTTCTTCACCTCGGTGCCGGTCGGAATGCCCCCACTTCCTTTCGACGCGGCCTTGGCCGCGCCTAGGGGGCGAGCCGGGTGCTCCTCACCGACCCCCGGCGTGGTGCTGCCGCCCGGAGGGGTGCGAATGACGCCCTGAGGAACCGCGGCCGGCAAAGCCGCGTCTGCCTCAGCGGCGGCCGCCCCGCCTATCGGCAGCCGCACGGGCTGAGACGAGGCCAGCGTCTCGGCCACCTTGCTGGGGCGTGGGAAGTCCTCCGCAGCAGGCGCGGCCGCGCGCTTCTTCGGGGTCGTCCGGCCGGACGTCCGAGCAGTTTGGGTGGAAGGCCCCGGCCCCCTGAGCACGCTAGCGAAGCCCTGGGAGCCAGCGGCCAGGGGCTCGTCGGTATCATCATCGTCGTCATTAAGGCTGTGAAGGAGCACGCTCTGCGACGGAGGGGACGCCTCCTCCATGTCATCCACGGCCTCCTCCGAATCCTCCCCGCCGTTGGCATCGCCGGAGGACACTAGCACCGGGAGATTGGGGTGCCCGGATGGCGTGAGCCCCAAGTCGTCAAAATAGGGCATGGCGGCGGCCAGCGCCCTGCCATCGTCGCGGCGATATAGCGGGGCATAGTCCTCGGGAAGATCCCCAGGATCATTGAAGAGCAGAGTGTTCAGGGCCTTGTCCCGCTCCTCGCCAGTCAGGCTGGCGGATCCGAGCCTGATGGCATCTCCCATGCCCTCGTACTCCCACATGGGCTTCGAGTGTTGCTGGAGCGGCGCCAGGCGCTGTGCCATGAAGTCCTTCCCCATCATCGCCCCGGTCAGCTTCCTGGCGTCCATGTCCGAGGAGATCCGCTTCAAGACGGGCGTCGCCCAAGGGTCGGTGAGCTTCGCGGAGGCCCACCCGAGAGTCTTCTCGGGCAGCCTCGTCGGGAGCTCCAGATGCGAATCAACCCCCTGAACATCCAAGAAGACCCAGCGGTGCCTGTAGCCTTCCACCTTCTTCCCGGCCTTCAGGAGCACATTGCCGCTCTGGACCGCGGTGAAGGAGGCGCACTCCGACCGCTGCGCGCTGTCATGAAGCCTCATGCTGAAGTAGTGGCGGAAGAGGGCCACAGAAGGCTTCACGCCTACGAAGGCCTCGTAGTAGAAAGTGAAGATCGACAAGAGCAAGATAGAGTTGGGCTGAAGGTGGAGAGCTTGGATCCCGTAGTGCGCGAGGATGGCGGAGAAGAACCCCGAAAAGGGCGGGACGAGCCCGCAGAAGACATTGTGGAGAAAGAAGGGGTATACCGTCTTCGCCAGGGTGTGCTGCTCCGCGAAGCCGCACCAGATCAAGGTCTCCCCCCATTCATTGGAGTCTCCCACAGTCAACGGGAGCGCTGAGGCGAGATCCCCCTCCTTCGCGGTGGTGGATGTCGTGAGCGCCGGAGAGGGAGAAGAGGGGGCCGAGGATGGAGCCTCGGGCTTCGCCTTCCCAGCGGGCGCCATCCGAAGGATCCTGCGGGCAGAAGAGCAAGAGGGAGGACGGTGCTGTGCCAAGACCAGGAGGAGTTTCTCGCGCTGAAAAGGGGATCTGAGCAAGAGAGCAAGGCGCAGGGAAGAAGAGCAATGATGGCTCCGCAGAGGGCGCCTGGCTTTTGTCAGTCTGGATAGTTGCCGAGGCGATTGGGGGCAGAGGTATCCGTTCCCTGTCGCGCGCCACGCATCGAGCCTGGCCCACAAGCGATTGGGGGCCCGCGGCGCTTCACCCTTCGCTCCTTGCCTTCATCTCGAAGCCAAGGATGGCACGCCATGGGCCCGGGGGCTACTGTTGGCGTTCTGGGATCGGGGATACCCAGACCTGCCTGCCTGCGGCCCAGCGCGTGACCCACCTCAAAGGCCCGGTACGGCCCAGCAACAAGCCCCCCCAAGTCAAGGCCCTCGCGAGACCCCCCGCCTTGCGAGGAGGACAACGCCAAGACATCCGGAGGACTGGCACCCCCTCAGGCTGCCTCTCGAGGAGCGGAGATTCCTATGCAAGTACCCGGCCTTGTGAGGCCGGGGTGATGTGGGTTCTGACGGCCCAGCCAGGCGGGCACCAGCGGGCGGAGGGGGAGGACAGTTTCCTCTTTCGTGCTAAGGAGACAAGGACGTACGCGGGTTCCCAAGAGATCCCCCAAAGGTTTCCCTCCCAGTGCAAGAGGACAGAGACCACGAGCTCGGCAGGACAGATGTCATCGTCGAGCCCACCGCTGCGTCACACCCAGAAGCTTTGCAGGCGAAGACCACCTTTAGTCAGGATAGGATGTACCTCTTGTCCCCTTTCAAATTTGGCCGTTGTGGGATCCCTTCCCGCCTGTGCGATAAGGTAAGAGGACCTTGGCCACTATAAAGAGGGACTAGCTCCCATCGTAAAAGGGAGGTTGGACATACCAGTTGATCACTACCAAGAGCCCTCGTGAGGCCACCGAGCCACTGTACTAGTTCATCCTTAGCCTCCACGATAGGCCAATCCACCACAAAGCAGGAGTAGGGTTTTACACCGTAAGGTGGCCCAAACCTGGGTAAATCTCTGAGTCCATCTTCTTCCCCGCTCACACTTATTCGACGCAGCTAGGGCGTAGGGTGATAGGCTTGAGACTTCGAGCCGGTTGAGATCTTCGCACACGCCCCAGTGTTCGAACCTTGTTGGGTTTTGCGGAGCCCCAATTCCGACAGTATTGTCCTATTGACTTGGAACATTATCTGTACTCCTGACGTTTAAAGTTTCTAGCCAAATTTGAAATGCAAGCCAACAACTTCTAAAAAGTTCATGGAGTGTTGAAGTCTGTATTAGAACACACAACTGACTTCTCATTACCCGGGCGATTGGATGACCCGGTTTTGAGTATAACCCGTTCATCGCAGTGTTTATATGACTTGTAAATTGGCACCTGCAAAATAAAAAACTAGAAGAATATATATAGATATAATAAAAACAATAAGTCATCTTTCAAGGCACGACATAAGACCGGCTTTCGAGGCTCAAGTCTTGGTTTGCTTTCCAATGGAAACAAGCCTTGTACCCTCTTATGGTTTATCCTAGTGAGGAAACCTGATGGAATAACAGATTTCCTAGGACCAGGCCATGGTTGTGACCCGGTGGTTTGTAACCCGGTATTCTGAGGACCCGGAATTATTTGTACTTAGTGCGTGAAAAGGAAAAAAATCATGTATATATAAAAAATGCATGAAAAATAAATAGCCGGCTTGTAAGGCTTTAACAAAGAGATTGGCGTTCGAGGCTCGATTCTGTTAGTTTATCCTAGTTATCTGGAGAGCAGGATCTCACGTGACTTAAGCCGGTGTTTTAACTTTGAAGAATTCAGGGTCATCACAGTCCATGATAGGTACCAGTGTGATTGAGTCTTCAAGCGTACATCCGGGTCACCTTATGTGAGTAGCATCAAGCTAACAGGCAGGTATAACAAAATATTTTGGTGGCATAAGCCAGGTCAAAAGGGATGTTATAGCTAAACTTGATGAGTTGGAATCCCCCAAGTGAACAAACAAATAAAAACTCAACAAGGAGTTGATGACAGAAATTTCTGTTGTTCAGAATATGTAATAGTATTTACATAGGGAAAACATAAATAACTTGAACTAAGCAAAATTTACTAAGTATAATACGGACGAAGATGTGCAATGTTCCAGGGTCTGGTGCTCTCTTTGCCAGAAGTACGTGACTTATCTCCTTCACGTATGTCAACCAGGTAATATGACTCATTGTTAAGATTTTTTTCTGATGATGAAGGGTCCTTCCCATGGAGCAGATAACTTATGCATGCATATCTGGTCTTGTATCAAATGGAGCACTAAGCCTCCTTCCTGGAAAGTTTGACTTCGAACCCTACGGTTATGATAGAGACGTAGGTCTTGTTAATAAATGGGGGATCTTGATGATGCAAGATCGCGTTCTTCTTCCACGGCATCAATTGAATCTTGTCGAGCTTCTCATTGTCAGCCTCGACATAAGCAGCAACCCTTGGAGAATCATGGCGAACGTTGCTTGGTAACACGGCCTTTGCACCATAAACGAAGAAAAAGGGCGTATAGCCAGTTGACCTATTAGGAGTGGTTCGGATGCTCCAAAGCACAGCAGGAAGTTCCTCCACCCAACACCCAGGGGTACGCTCGAGGGGAACCATCAACCTTGGTTTGATGCCTCGAAGGAATTCATGATTTGCATGTTCCATAGCTCCCTTTGACAGGTTGGTTCCATTATTAGTGATGATGCTATGAGGATATCCAAAGCAAAAAAAATGTTTTCAAAAACTTGACCGTCGTCTCAGCATCGCAATTACTGACAGGTTCGGCTTCGACCCACTTGGTAAACTTGTCTACCGCGACCAATAGGTGCGTCTTTTTGCAAGAAGACGGCTTGGAAGGTCCAACCATGTCAAGCACCTAGCCCACAAAAGGCCAAGTGATCGGTATCATGCGAAGTTCCTGAGTCGGCACATGTGCTTGTCGGGCATACCTCTGCCAACTATAACACTTACGGACAATTTCCTCAGCGTCCGCATGAGCCGTGCGCTAGTAAAAACCATGTCGAAACTCCTTAATTAGTAACCAATGATCTGGAACTAGTGTGATGTCCGCAATCTCCTAAGTGGATTTCTTTGCATTTCATGACCTTCTTCTGGAGAAACACAGCGTTGAAAAACGCAGGAGACACTTTGTCGGTTTACACCTTCGGATAATCTGTCGAGCGATGATTTCCTCTGCTGGGAGCTCGCGCCGAGTCAGATAAGCCAGGTAAGGTGTCGTCAACTATGGTATGGCATGAACTGCTACCACTAGTGCTGATTCTGGATCAGGAATAGCTATGTCCTTCTCCGTTGGCAATTTGACCGACGGGTTATGAAGAATATCCAGGAAAACGTTTGGAGGAACTGGTTTGCGCTGAGAGCCCAAATGAGACAGTTCATCTGCTGCCTCATTAAGTCGTCGATCAATATGACCAACTTGATATCCCTTGAACTATCCAGCCACCAGAGTAATAAGACGCCTATAAGCCGCCACCAATGGATCTTTTGAGTCCCAGTGCCAGAGACTTGTTGAGCCACAAGGTCTGAATCCCCAAGACAACGAATTTGACTTATATTCATTTCCTTGGCTAACCACAATCCATGAAGAGGAGCCTCATATTCTGCTACATTGTTAGTACAGGTAAACATGAGCTATAAAACGTAACTAAACTTGTCACCTCGAGGAGAAGTTAAGACTACTCCAGCCCTCGAGCCCTCCAATTGCTTGGAACCATCAAAATGTAGTGTCCAATATGTACTGTCTAGCTTTTCTGGAGGGTCTTGAAGTTCAGTCCAATCATTGATGAAGTCCACTAGGTCTTGTGACTTGATAGGTCTACGAGGAACATATTTCACCTGATGAGGGCCAAGCTGAATAGCCCACTTGGCAATCCGTCCTGTAGCCTCCCCGTTTTGGATGATATCCCCCAAAGGTGTGGAACTGACAATAGTAATAGGGTGTTCCTCGAAATAATGTTTCAACTTCCGGCTCACCATGAAGACCCCGAAGACTAATTTCTGCCAATGTGGGTATCACTGCTTGGACTTGGTGAGAACTTCACTGACATAATAGACTGGGCATTGGACATGATACCCCTTTCCCTCTTCTTTGCGCTCAACAATGACTGCTACACTGACTGCTTTATTATTGGCTGCAATGTATAAAAGCATTGGTTTTTTCAACCGAGGTGCACCCAGAATAGGGGCCCCAGACCACTGTTTCTTTAGTGCCTCAAAAGTTGCATCAGCCGCATCGTCCCAGACGAAGTCGTCTGTTTTCTTCAACAACTGATATAAGGGAATCACCTTCTCCCCAAGTCGGCTTATAAAACGGCTTAAGGCAGCAATATATCCTGTAAGTTTCTGAACCCCATTGATATTGTCCGACTTCTTCAATGAAGTGATCGCCTGGAATTTGTCCGGGTTAGCCTCAATGCCATGCTAAGACACTAGAAAACCGAGCAACTTCCCTGCAAGTACCCTGAACACACATTTGGCCGGGTTGAGCTTCATCTGATAAACCCACAGATTATCGAATGTCTCCTTCAGGTCATCCAGGAGAGTATCCTTTTCCGACTTCACCACAATTTCATCCACATAAGCGTGAACATTGCGCCCAATCTGAGTATGCAGACAATTCTGAACAAAACACTAATAAGTTGCACCAGCACTTTTGAGCCCAAAGGGCATAGAAGTATAGCATAAAGCACCGAAATAAGTTATGAATCTGGTCTTGTCTTCGTACTCCTTAGCCATCTTGATTTGATGATAACCAGAATAAGCATCCAAGAAACATAGACTCTCACAACCAGTAGTGGAATCAATAATCTGGTCAATGCATGGAAGAGCAAACGGATACTTGGGGTAGGCCTTGTTAAGGTCTATATAATCAACGCACATGCGCCAAGTACCATTTTCTTCAGAACAAGCACAGGGTTGGCCAACCACTCAGGATGAAAATTTTCAACAATATACCCGGCAACTAGGAGCCAGGCCACTTCTTCTCCAATGGCTTTGCATCGTTCTTTAGTAAAACAATGCAGATATTGCCTTACGAGATTCATTTTATGATCAACATTTAGGCGGTGCTCAGCGAGTTATCTCGGTACACCAGGCATGTTAGAGGGCTTCCATGCAAAGATGGCCCAATTCTCATGGATGAACTCGACGAGCGCGCATTCCTATTTAGGATCCATATTAGCCCCAATGGTGAACTACTGCGATGAATCACGAGGGGTAAAGTCTACTTGCTTGGTGTCATGTGTTGACTTCAATTTAAGCATATACTCAGAATCAGTGGTGCGTTTTTTAAGTGAAGTCATGTCTGCAGGTTCCACATTGGCATGATAGAACTTTAACTCTTCAGCTGCACAGGTTGACTCAGCGTAAGCGGCATCTCCTTCCTCACACCCGATAGCTATCTTTCGGTCCCCACGTACTGTGATGGTTCCATCAGGCCCAGACATCTTGAGCTATAGATAAACGTAACATGGTCTGGCCATGAACCGTGCATATGCCGGGTGCACAAATAGTGCATGGTAGGGGCTTTTGATCTTGACCACTTCAAAAGTTAGAAACTCTGAACGGAAGTTGAATTCAATGACGAAGGCGACCTCAAGAGCAATTAGTCCAATGGGATAAGCTGATTTGCCTGGGACGATAGCATGAAAAACCATGGACGAAGGCTCAACTCGCTTTCTGACATATTCATCCATTTGAAGGTATCATAATATAAGATGTTGATACTGCTATCACCATCCATCAATACTTTGCTTAATCTGTAGCCACCGACTTGAGGCGCCACCACCAAGGCAAGACTCCCAGGATTAACAACTCGAGGAGGATGATCTGCTCGACTCCAAGTAATAGGATACTCTGACCAATTGAGGTATTCTGGAATAGTTGGCATTGTTGCATTGACCACACGTCGCTGAACCTTCATGTCCCATTTGCTGGTATTGGTAGTGAAAAAATGATACTGCCCACTATTTAACTATTTCGGGTTGCCCTGGAAACCTGATTCTCTGGCCTGGTCCTAGTTCCCAGGGCCATTCCGCTGATTATGCGAGCCGCCGCCTCCGGCCCCCTGAAACTCGGGCCCTGAGTTATGAGCACCTGGGAAGTTCCCTCCCTTGAAGCCGGCATTGGGGAAGCCAGCTCCAGTGCTGCCGACTTGATGACCACCCGAGTGACCGCTTCAACCAGCTCCAGAGTCACCGTCACCAAATATGTTGTTTTTGAACTCCTACATAATTGATACGTCTCCAATGTATCTACAATTTTTGCTTGTTCCATGCTGTTATATTATCATTCTTGGATGTTTTAGAATCATTTTATAGCAACTTTATATCATTATTTGGGACTAACCTATTGACATAGTGCCAAAGTGCCAGTTGCCATTTTTGCTTGTTTTTTACTTCGCAGAATATCAGTACCAAACGGGGTCCAATCGCGATGAAACTTTTTGGACAAATTTTTTGGACCACAAGAAGGCCAGTGGGCCAAAGAAGTAACCAGGAGGCAGCCCAGGCCGCCCACAACCCACCAGGGCGCGCCAGGGGCCTCGGGCATGCCCTGATGGGTTGTGGCCGCCTCGGGAGTCCCCTCCGCCGGCTCTAAGCTCTATAAATACCCAAATATTCCAGAAACCCTAGAGGAGTCGACGAAAAATACATCCAGCCGCCACAAGTTCCAGAACCGCAAGATCCAATCTAACACCATCACGGAGGGGTTCATCATCCTCATTGGTGCCTCTCCGATGATGCGTGAGTAGTCCACCATAGACCTACGGGTCCGTAGGCAGTAGCTAGATGGCTTCCTCTCTCTCTTTTGATTCTCAATACAATGGTCTCTTGGAGATCTATTTGATGTAAACTTTTTGCGGTGTGTGTGTTGGGATCCGATGAATCTTGAGTTCATGGTCAGTTTCTATCCATGAATATTATTTGAGTCTTCTTTGATCTCTTATATGCATGATTACTTATAGCCTCGTATTTATTCTTCGAATCTTTGGTTTAGTTAGGCCAACTAGATCGATTTTTCTTTCCATGAGAAGAGGTGCTTTGTGATGGGTTCGATCTTGCGGTGTCCTCTCCCAGTGACAGAAGGGGCAGCGAGGCACGCATGTATCCTTGCTATTAAGGATAACAAGATGGGGACTATTCCTACATGAATAGATCTTCTCTACATCATGTCACCGTTCTTATTGCATTACTCTGTTTTCCATGAACTTAATACACTAAATGCATGCTGGATAGCGGTCGATGTGTGGAGTAATAGTAGTAGATGTAGAATCATTTTGGTCTACTAATCTTGGACGTGATACCTATATAATGATCATCGCCTTGGATATCGTCATGATTATTTGATCTTCTATCAATTGCCCAACAGTAATTTGTTCACCCACCGTGTGCTATACTCATGAGAGAAGCCACTAATGAATCCTACGGCCACCGGGTCTACTTTTCCAACATATTGCTTTCCGATCTATCTTTTTGCCGCTTTTGTTTTCAGATCTATTATTCAAAAAACCCAAAAATACCTTGCTGCACTTTTTATTTGCCTCTTTTATTTTGTGTTCTTGCGATATCTATCTATCCAATCTATCACTACGTAATCTATCTTTTTACTGTAGAGAGATTGACAACCTCTCTTTCGCGTCGGGTTGCAAGTATTTGTTCTTTCTGTGCAGGTGTTGTTTACATAGTGTTGGTGATCCTCCTACTGGTTCGATAACTTGGTTTCATAACTGAGGGAAATACTTACCGTCGTTGTGCTGCATCATCCCTTCCTCTTTGGGGAAATACCGACGCAGTCTCAAGCCACGTCAAAGGAATTTCTGGCGCCTTTGCCGGGGAGGAAGCGGTCTCTTCTACGTGCCAATCTCTGGCACCGAGGAGTCACCATCAACATCTATCAGGTTCCTAATCAAAAATCTCATATCCTTGCAATTACATTATTTGCTATTTGCCTCTCGTTTTCCTCTCCCCAACTTCACCACATTTGTCGTTTTATTCGCCCTCTTTTTCGTTTGCCTTTTTCTCGTCAGATCTCTTGCTTGCTTGCAATCTTGTTTGTGTAGTCACGATGAATGAAGAAAATACCAAATTGTGTGATTTTTCCAATACTAATAATAATGATATTATTAGTACTCCGATTGCTCCTCCCGCCACTAGTGCGGAGTCTTGTGATATTAATGTCGCTTTGTTGAATCTTGTCATGAAAGATCAATTTGCCGGTACTCCTAATGAGGATATCACGTCCCATCTAAACACATTCTTAGAATTGTGTGATATGCAAAAGAAAAAAGATGTGGACAATGATATAGTGAAGTTGAAATTATTTCCTTTCTCCTTGCGGGATCGTGCAAAAAATTGGTTTTCTTCTTTGCCTCGCAATAGTATCGACTCTTGGAATAAGTGCAAGGATGCTTTTATTACTAAGTTTTAAGCAACTTGAGCATGAACATGTTGCAAAATCTTGGGAAAGAATGAAATTGAAGCCAAGAAATTGTCCTACTCATGGTTTAAATCTTTGGATGATCACACAAAAAAATTATGCGGGATTGAATTTTATCTCTAGAAATCTTTTAGATTCTGCCGTGGGTGGTACTTTTATGGAAATTACTTTGGGTGAAGCTACTAAATTGCTAGATAATATTATGGCAAATTATTCACAATGGCATACTGAAAGAGCACCTACTAGCAAAAAGGTTAATTCGGTTGAAGAAATTAGAATTTGAGTGAAAAAGTTGATGCTTTAATGAAGTTGGTTGCTAGTAAAAATGCTCCTACTGATCTTAATGATGTGCCTTTGTCAACTTTGATTGAGCAAAATAGTGATTCCGTAGATGTGAACTTCGTATCGCGAAACAATTTTAATAACAATGCTTATAGAGGTAATTTTAATCCTAGGCCTTTTCCTAGAAATTCCTCCAATAATTATGGTAATTCCTATGGTAATTCTTCTTACAATAATAATAGGAACCCCTCTGATCTTGAGAGTAATATTAAAGAATTTATCAATGCTCAAAAAGTTTTCAATAATACGACAGAAGAAAAGTTGAATGAGATTGATGATATGTGTAGAAGCATTGATAGAATTTCTCACGATGTAGAAAATCTCAAGTTGAAAGCTTTTGCCCCTAAGATTGATGAATCAATTAAAGCTCTATAGGTTTCTATGGATGAAAGTAAGAAAAGAACCGCTATGCTTAGAGCTAAAAGAGAATTCTTAGAAAACGCGTTTTCTAGTGATGGCATTCATAAAAATGATGAAGATCTTAATGATTAGTGTTTCCTCTATTGATTCCTTGTTTAGTAATATTAAAATTGATGATAAAGGGACTGAAGTAGAGTCAACTTTAGCTAGAAGGCATCCCAATAATTTGGAGGGTGAAAATCTTGATGAAAAAATTGATGAAAGTGGGTTTGAAGAGGTCAAAACCTTAACTAGTGATGTGCCCACTATTTCGGATTGCAAGGACTTTAATTATGATAGCTGCTCTTTGATTGATTGTATTTGTTTGCTGCAATCCATGTTGAATTCACCCCATGCTTATGAACAAAATAAAGCTTTTACTAAACATATCGTTGATGCCATGATGAAATCTTTTGAAGAAAAGTTGGAGTTAGAGATTTCTATTCCTAGAAAATTACATGATGAGTGGGAACCTACCATGAAGGTCAAGATTAAAAATTATGAGTTCTTTGCTTTATGTGATTTGGGTGCTAGTGTTTCCACGATTCCGAAATCTCTATGTGATGTGCTTGGTCTTACCAATATTGAAGAATGTTCTCTTAATTTGCACTTGGCGGATTCTACTATTAAAAAACATTTGGGAAGAATTAATGATGTTCTTATTCTTGCAAATAGGAACTATGTGCCCATAGATTTTATTGTTCTTGATACTAGCAAAGTGGCCTGCCCAAATGTGCGGCCTAGTACTAACAAAGTTTAATTAACTAATGAAGAGATGCATGCCAATTTTATAGGTGGTTGTTAACATGATTTTAGCTTTAGATAGAAGGAATTCCCCTCCATGCTAATGGTAGTATCAAATATAGACGTTCTTTATTATGCTTAGGGAGCGATTCAGTCCAGCCCGTGGATTATAGATGTTTTCCCTCACTTCATTGGTGGTATACATAGGGATGTCATGGTTACTAATTCAACATCTTTGAGTACATGAATTAGAAATGTTGACAAATAAGAAATATGATATTCTAAAACAATGGTCTAAAATGACTGAATATATTTCCTTTAAGTGCCCAGGGTATGCAGTTTATTCCTTTTTTTTCAAGTTAGCCGTTGGAGGCTTCCAAAATATATAGCATTTTCCATAAAGAATCTCCCCACTCGAGAGAGTAGTTAATGAATTAAAAATAACATATATGCAAAATTTATTATCATGTAATTTACTTTAATTTGGCAAGCTAATAGTTTCCGATTAAAATGTTGCTAGTGTTCCTTTCTTTAGTTGGTGGATCTTGCATGAATGAATTTTTGGCGATCCGAAGTTTGTGGCCATCCCAAACTATTATGTCACTGTTTCTAACAGTCGAAAAAGACCACTCAATTCAATGTTTTAGTTATCATGTGAAACTAAATAAAGAAAAAGTGGGCAGGCATGTTTCCTCCTACTCTCATGTCGATATATAATTTCTAGTTAATCATAGATGGAACATTTAGATGATGATTCTAACGTAAAAATTCAACTCAAGGCAACATTTCACACAATGATCAACCGTGAGCATGCATGTGACCCCTTGTTGCAACTATCACATATCAGCATCCTCAAGGTTGGTTAAATTGGATTATTAATAAAGCTGGAGGAAAGGACTGAAACCATGCATCCTCTAAAACAAAAGAACTTCATCATATAATGACCATACAATAGCCACTCCTTGACATGTCATGGGCTAATAAACTTATGGTCATGTAACTAATTAACAATCTATAGTTCAATCACGTCCAGCAATAATTTTTCATGCAGGATATCACAGCTGCCGTCTTAAGCACATATTTCTCTCATCAACTCGTGATACAAATGATATCATCCCTTCCATTTTTGTACATCTTCTCGCTCTAATTGGTGGAACGCATTCTTCCGAGTACCAATGAGGAACGCTATAAGAACAAATCAAACACAAATAGTAATCTATTGTCTAAATGACTAATATGAAGAGAGACAACTTTAAAGATTTGTTCCACTTATGCATACCAACTTAGGAACTTATCATAGAAAAATAAAAAGAATCAAATGGCTTTATTCTGCAAAAATAAATTAAGAAATAACACGGAGGAAACCATTGAACTCCTCAATCATGGTCTATATGCATAATAGTTACCTGATTTCTAGGGCACTTCATTTAGGAATAGATGTTTACAACAAATCCTCCATTATATTCGCAGTATTCCGTTGAAATGCTGCATCGGTCCTTGAAATAATCCGCACACAATGTATAAATTATACTCCCTCCGTTTCGAATTATCAGATGTTCTAGAAAATATTCTGAATCGGATGTACATAGACGCATTTTAAAGTGTTTGTTCACTTATTTCAGTGCATATGTAGTTCTCATTGAAATATCCAAAACGTCTTATAATTCGGAAACATAGGTGATACTCATTAACACTAATTTTATTAATCCACTCGCTTGGCCGTGATAATGTATTCCTCCCGTATTTCACTCTGTGATGCAAGGGTAAATATAAAAGGATATATGGATTAGGAAAAAAACATCAGTTTTGTACACGAATAAAATAACTTCCTGGTAGGTAGCTGATTTTGTGACAGTATAATTAAATGGACAATTCTAGGCACAATGCTATGCACTTAGCTTGTCGATACGAATAAAAAAACGTATGTGATCAAGCTCGCCAACTAATTAATCTACTATCAGCCATGGTCGCTGGCTACTTTTGAGTTGGTGGACACCTTCTAGTCATGTTCAGGTGTAGAGTATTAGTTAAGTAGCGAAAATTGTAGGTGCAGTGTCTTACATGTAACCTCTGATTATCTCAAAAAGCAATAACTAACAAGTGACAGGTTAGAGAATGAAGTACCTCCAGATCATTCCTAGGTGCATATTTTCTTCACTATCTATATGTCTCTATCATTGTTTAACACAAAGGTAGTAGACAGAAAAAGGGAGTAACAACATCAGCGTTCATCCCATTGCTATGTATAACCATTCATGTGTTTGTGTCATTGCAGTTAGACACATTTAAATCAATCTAGACATGGGGCAAGGGATTGCAGCGCTCGCCAATAACTAACCTGATTTGGCCCTTTAGGTCTGCGAAGAACACGCAGGTTCCCTTACCCGATATAGTTGTCTGATGCAGCGGCGACGAACCCACCGGATACGTGCAGTTCATAGCGGTTGATGCACCCAGCCAGCCAGTTAACTACTTGCATCCGTGATGTGCCCCTGTGATGGCGCCGCCTAGCATTAGGGATCTGCATAAGTACATGCACAATTGATAGTGAAAATTCATGCCATATGGAAGAAACCTAATAGATCAAGACCAGCATCAAGGGACATGGAGAAGACGATGGTAAGGTTTCTTCACGGGCGGCTGTGGTTGGAAGAAGGGTGCGGGATGGGAGAGCTGGTGGGTAAAAAAACGAAAATTGATGGTTGTTTCACGTGGCACTTTTTTTATGATTGAAAGGTTATTTAACGTAATGGCATAGGTGGGTAATTTTGTTCAACATCTGAAATAGTAGGAAGATCTAATGGTCCTGATTTTCCAATAAATCAAACTAACGGTCAGATATTTCTAATTAACGTGAGATTTTCTAGCTATTTTCCTATTTTTGATCCGTATTTTACTTTTCGTAGGTAATAGAAGATTGATTGCAATCCATTTTGTCCCATTATACTTGGTAGACCGTTTTTACGCACTATAGGTGCCGTGATTGATATGAAAGAAGGCAATATTAGGTTTCAGTTTCCACTAAGAAAGGGTATCATTTTATCCCATCATTTTTGGATGTTTTAGAATCATTTTATAGCAACTTTATATCATTTTTTGGAACTAACCTATTGACATAGTGCCAAAGTGCCAGTTGTTGATTTTGCTTGTTTTTTACTTCGCAGAATATCATTACCAAACGGAGTCCAATCGCGACGAAACTTTTTGGAGAATTTTTTTGGACAAGAAGAAGGCTAGTGGCCAAAGAAGTAACCAGGAGGGAGCCCAGGCCGCCCACAACCCACTAGGGCGAGCTAGGGGCCCCGGGAGCGCCCTGATGGGTTGTGGCTGCCTCGGGAGTCCCCTCCACCGCCTCTGAGCTCTATAAATACCCAAATATTCCAAAAAATGTAGAGGATTTGATGAAAAATACATCCAGCCGCCGCAAGTTCCAGAACCACGAGATCCAATCTAACACCATCACGGAGGGGTTCATCATCCTCATTGGTGCCTCTCCGATGATGCGTGAGTAGTCCACCATAGACCTACGGGTTCGTAGGCAGTAGCTAGATGGCTTCCTCTCTCTCTTTTGATTCTCAATACAATGGTCTCTTGGAGATCTATTTGATGTAAACTTTTTGCAGTGTGTTTGTTGGGATCCGATGAATTTTGAGTTCATGATCAGTTTCTATCCATGAATATTATTTTAGTCTTCTTTGATCTCTTATATGCATGATTACTTATAGCCTCGTATTTCTTCTTTGAATCTTTGGTTTAGTTAGGCCAACTAGATCAATTTTTCTTACCATGGGAAGAGGTGCTTGGTGATGGGTTCGATCTTGCGGTGTCCTCTCCCAGTGACAGAAGGGGCAGCGAGGTACGCATGTATCGTTGCTATTAAGGATAACAAGATGGGGTCTATTCCTACATGAATAGATCTTGTCTACATCATTTCACCGTTCTTATTGCATTACTCCGTTTTCCATGAACTTAATACACTAGATGCATGCTGGATAGCGGTCGATGTGTGGAGTAATAGTAGTAGATGCAGAATCGTTTCGGTCTACTAATCTTGGACATGATACCTATATAATGATCATCGCCTTGGATATCGTCATGATTATTTGATCTTCTATCAATTGCCCAACAGTAATTTGTTCACCCACCGTGTGCTATACTCATGAGAGAAGCCACTAGTGAATCCTACGGCCCTCGGGTCTACTTTTCCAACATATTGCTTTCCGATCTATCTTTTTGCCGCTTTTGTTTTCAGATCTATTATTCCAAAAACCCAAAAATACCTTGTTGCACTTTTTATTTGCCTCTTTTATTTTGTGTTCTTCCGAGATCTATCTATCCAATCTATCACTACCTAATCTATGTTTTTACCGTAGAGAGATTGACAACCTCTCTTTTGCGTCGGGTTGCAAGTATTTGTTCTTTGTGTGCAGGTGTTGTTTACATAGTGTTGGTGATCCTCCTACTGGTTTGATACCTTGGTTTCATAACTGAAGGAAATACTTACCGTCGTTGTGCTGCATCATCCCTTCCTCTTTGGGGAAATACCGATGCAGTTTCAAGCCACGTCAATAATATAGCAGTTTTCCCATGAATGATTGGTCGGCTTATCTCCTTTACTATGCTTCGGGCACGGACCTTTGAGGGCTTCTTCGTAATTGCGAGGCCGAAACACCGACTTTTTGAAATTTCCATTTTGGCACGGATTCTTGAAACATGTGCTAGTGTTAGCAACGAGGTTTAATCCTCCCTCGTAGTTCTTGCGCTTGTTGCTGTTGTGATTGTTGTTTCCATTGCCATTGTTCTGATGACCCTTGCCACCGTTCGTTTTTCCCTTGCTAGACTTCTTGTCGTCGGAAGACGGATCTTTAGTGTTATGATACTCAGCATACCTAGCCAAAACGTCCATGAGCTCACTCATGTCCTTGACCTTCTTCTTCATACACCAAAGTTTCTGTACCAAGGGTAGACAAAGGCAGTTTCGCTCCAGAACAAGGACCACCGTCTGCGTGGTAACGCTGTCAGATGAATGAACTATCTCGGCAATCCTTCTTGCCCAGTGATGAGCAGATTCACCATCCTGCTGAACACGGTGCTCTAGGTCAACTATGGTAGTCGGACGCTTGCACGTGCCTTGGAAATTCTTGATGAATCGCTCTTTCAGTTCTTGCCACGAATTGATCGAATTCGTAGGCAAGTTCTTTAACCAAGTACGTGCTGGTCCTTCTAACATCATGGTCAGATAGCGCGCGTGGAAGGCATCATTCAACTCCAACATAACCATAGCAAGCTCATAACTCTCAATCCAGTCTACGGGTTCCAGGTCAGCAGTATAATTAGGTACATTGTGAGGTCCTTTGAAATCTTGAGGCATGCGCTCGTTGCGAAGAGCTGGACTTAAAAAGGGAGTATCGATAGTCCGTGCAGCTTGGGTGGGGTGCCCAGAAACTGGCTGAGCCATGGGAGGTGGGAATTAATCAACCCTTGGGCCTCCTGCCCCAGCCATCCGTGTTGCGCGAGTGTTATCCACGATGGCCTGTGCATCTGACATCGTTGGTTGGAGTGGAGACTTTTGATTTTCCGGTGGCTCCCATTGACGTTGAGCACTGCTGGAGACTGCTGGAGATTCACCGTGTTGGCTCCTGGTCCGGCTCGGACGTGGAGTGGAGTGGAATAATTCACCTATTGAGTAACTGTTGTCTTCAACATCTCGACCGTGTTCCTTGCCTCCACCTCCATCGGGGTGTTTCCATGTATGGGAATAGCCACCAAGTTAAGCATTGCTGCCAACACATTATCCACCGGGTTGGAATAGTGACCGGTTGGATTCACAAAGCGATCGGGTCGATTCAGGGCGGGTTGCACTATTTGCTGTTGATCTGGCGTCTACTGAGCCGGCATATGCTGCTGAGCTGGCATTTGCTGTCAAGCCGGTGGTTGGACTCCAGGAACGTTCTGGTGGACACGTTGGGTCAATTGGGGTATGACTAGTGCATCTGCCACCCGAGGTGACTCGAAAAGCCGGACCGGCTCAAGAGACGTGGGGAGAAGGCTGTCATGCCGTCTCTGATAAACTACTGTTGACTCATTCTAGCGAAACGTGAGGCGGATTCCCTGGTTTTTCCAATCGTTGGGCTTCCCTTAGGAACTCAGCACGAGCCTCCACCAAACGTGCGTTCTTAGTGTTGATATCCTCCTAGATCTTGGCCAGCTGCTCGCGACACTTTGTAATTTCAGCATTGCGAGCCTCAATGTTCTCCAGGGTTACCAGGTCAGTAAGAAGCGTGGACAAAGTCTCCGTTAATTCAGCCAAATCATGGGTTCCTGAGCCGCCCGAGCCGGCGCCAGTTAGGGCGGACGAAGCAACTACCGCCGCTGCCGTCACCTGGCCCGGCGTGAGCTGAGCTGGATTTTGGCTTGATGAGGGGATCGTCACAAAGTTACCCTGCGCGTCATACTGAGGCTGATCCTGGCTCCCAGCCATATAGACCGCGGCCCGACGACTCGGCTCGTATGGCTCTGGGTCAGCTTCATCATCACAGTATCCTCCTAGCCTTTCATCAAAAAGCCGGAGAATTTATTCCGTGTTGCCCACCGACTCCTTGTCGGAATTAAGGAGAGTATCGCCTTCTGACGTCAAGTTGGATCCTGGATTTAGCTCTTGCGTCGTGCCGCCGACGAAGCCGATGAAAGTACTAACCCGGTGCTCCTTGACCCGGTAGGGTTGGACCCGGATGGCAACTTCCAGCGAGTGGGCATCGGCGGCTCCCTCTAGAGCGGACTATCCAATCTCACCAATAAACACATGGATCTTGTCGAACGGGACCTGGTACCCTGACTCGATTGAGACGGCCTCGGGACCCCAAGTTGTGTTGTCGATGTAGAGATTCCCTCCCCGGCTCTTCATCATCGGGCCTAGGAGAGCTCCCTCCAAGAACTCAACACCATCGTGCGCTGGCCCCTTGGTGGGCGCCAACTATCGTGGTTTTGTCATGGCAGATGTCCTCGTGAGAATACTAAGTCGTGAGGCCATCGCTGCTAGGTGATCGCTTGAACGGGGTTGATTTGAAAGGAGAGACGCAAGTTTACCCAGGTTCGGCCCCTCCGGTGGAGGTAAAAGCCTACGGACTGCTTGATTGTTCATTGATGATGATCTCGCTTGCAAGGTATTGCTCTTGCTACCTAGCTCTCGAGGGTTTCTAACTTAGCCTTTTTGTCCCAGGGGCTCCCCTTTATATAATAGGTTGAACCCCTAGGTTTACAGGGGAATCTAGGTTGTACTATCACATGTATCCTAGTCCAATTCCTACTCAACTTGCCTCCCAAGTTTGGGAGCTTTTCATTCAGGCTTCCCCACAAGCCGTACCATAGGGCTCCTCCTTGAGTTGGCCCACTAACAGATCTAGCATGGGCCTCGTAGCTTTCCTCCAGCATCATCCCGACCCGGATATGGGTCGGCCCATAGAGCCGTAAGGTTCTTGGCCAGGTCGTTCCATGAGTCGGGTCATAATCGTGGGGAACATCCCCAACATGCGCCTTGATACCTTTTGGGCCCCTCGTGGCTCCTTCTGGCCTAATTCCACCTCCATAAATTCTCCAAAATCGGCAAACCAATAGAGAGCAACCCAAAACACTTTTTCTGCCGCCACAAGCCTCTATTCCGATGGGAGGCCATCTAGAGACCTTTTCCGGTACTCTGCCAGAGGGGGGATTGACCATGGAGACCATCTACATTAACCTTGTTGCCTCCATGAACATGCGTGAGTAGTCCACCATAGACATACAGGTCCATAGCTAGTACCTAGATGGATTCTTCTGTCTCTTTTATCTTCAATACCATGTTCATCGTGATTCCCGCGGTGATCTATCCGATGCAATCTTCTTTTGCGGTGTGTTTGTTGGGATCTGATGAATTGTGGGTTTATGATCAGATTATTCATTGGAAGTAATTGAGTCTTTTCTGAATTATATTATGAATGATTGTTATAGCTTCGTATTTCTCTCTGATCTATTGGTTTGGTTTGGCCAACTAGATTTATTTATCTTCAGCGGGAGTGGTGTGTTATAATGGGTTCAATCTTGTGGTGCTCTATATCCCAGTGACAGAAGGGGACAAGACCTGTATTTGTATTGTTGTCATTAAGGATAAAACGACGGGATTTGAACATATCGGTTATCTTATTTTGTCTACATCATGTCACCTTGCTCCAAGGATTACTCTGTTTGTCATGAACTTAATACCATATATGCACGTAGGAGTCGGTCGATTGGTGAAGTTATAGTAGTAGATGCAGAATCGTTTCGGTCTACTTGTTTATGGACGTGATGCCTATATACATGATCATTGTCGTGAATAACATTTCATAACTATGTGCAATTCTGTCAATTGCCCAACAATAATTTGTCTACCCACCGTATGCTATTTTCGAGAGAGAAGCCTCTAGCGAACACTATGCCCCCCGAGTTTACTTAAACATAAATGCAAAAAACCTAAAAAAATACTTTTCTATAATTTATTTACTTTTATTTTATTTTTCCTTTGCATTATCTGTCTCTATCAAGATTTAATCCTTGCAAGTAACGAGTTCAAGGGGCTTGACAACCCTCTTGCCCGCGTTGGGTGCAAGTGTTTGGTTTTGTGTGTGTAGGTGTTGTTGAAAGGAGTTTGCTTGGTTTTCCCATTGGTTCGATAAACATGGTTCTCACTGAGGGAAATACTTATCTTTATTGTGCTGCATCTGCTCTCCTATTCGGGGAAAAGCCCAACGCAGCTCACAAGTAGCAGTTAGAATTTCTGGTGCCGTTGTCGGGGAGACATCATCAAACTCTCATCATGTAGCTTCACACAAACTATCAATCAGTTGTTCTACTTTGCACTTGCCTTGTTTTGTTATCTTTATGTTTGTCACAAAATAACAAAAAGTAAAAGAAATTTTCAACATAAATGGATCCTCATCCGCTTGCTAATCTTTTCAAACTTGCTGCTTCTTGTAAACCAATAGTTCATAGTGAAGTGATAAATGAAAATGCAATTGGGACACATTTATTGAATGAAAAGCATGATTGCAATTTTGTTAGTATAAATTCTATGAATATCAATTGTGCTAATGATGATGATTGGGTGATAATCATGATGTTTCTTGTGATCTTGAGAATTCTGAGATTCATGATGAATCTATTATTGATATTGATATTTGCAATGATACTAAAAGTGGGTTTGGAAGAGTGTCAACTTTAGGTAATAATGGTACCACTACTTTGCAGAATGATCAATCTTATGAATTGATAAAAGTGGGTTTGGAGAGGTCATGACTTTAGTTGATGTTAATCTCACTATCTTGGAAGATTATAAAACTTTTATGTATGTGGATCATGAAGAGAATATTTTATATGATAGTTATATTTGATTATGATCCAACATGTAACTACTATGAGAGAGGTGAATATGGTCATAGGAATTTTCATGTTCAATTACCTCTCTTTATGTTCAAATTGTTAATGGTTCACTCATTATATTTGCATATGCTAGATACTTATTGTATTGATAGTTTTTTCCTATAAACTGCCTATGCAGAGGAAGAGGGTTAGACTTAAATGTGTTCATTACATGCTATATGATGCTCTCCTTGTGCTTCAATTCTTCTCTTTTATGTGAGCATCATTAATATCCCAAGCATATCTTAATGGCTATAAAGAAAGAGCTTGTTGGGAGACAACCCAATATTTTCTGTTTTGGTGTGTTGACATGATTATTGCTACTATAATGATTGTTTTTTATATTTAAATTAGTGTTTGTGCCAAGTAAAGCCTTTGGGATGATTTGGAAGATAGTAGAATTGATGTTGTGCAAAAATAGAAAGTTTTGCGTCCAGTGCAGAATTTCTCTGATTTTACTGGAACGTCTTTTTTATATGAATTATTTACACAGTATTGGTATACAAATTTCCCGGGTTGTCCTAATTTTTATGAAGTTTTGGAGTTACAGAAGTATGGTTTTAGTACAAATCATTACAGACTTTTCTGTTTTAGACAGATTCTGTTTTTGCTTGCATAGTTTGCTTGTCTTGATGATGCTTTGGATTGTATCAGGGAGTATAAGCCATGGAGAAGATAGAATACAGTACCTATTATGAAATAATGAAATATGAATCAATTTATAACATTACCTAAATTATTTGATATGTCTATTATACTAACGGATCTCATGAGGTTTTGTTGAGTTTTGTGCTGAAGTTTTCATGTTTTGGGTGAGATAACGATGGATGAAGGAATAAGGAGCGGCAAGACCCTAAGCTTGGGGATGCCCAAGGCACCCCAATATAATAATTAAGGAAGACCCAAGCGTCTAATCTTGGGATGCCCCAGAAGGCATCCCCTATTTCATCTCCAATCTATTAGTATGTCACTTGGAGCTATATTTTTATTCATCACACGATATGTGTTTTGCTTGGAGCATCGTGTGTTATATTTTTTTTTCTTTTAGTTTGCCACAATTATTGTTTGCTAGACACACATATTTGAGAGAGACACGCGATCATCATAATTTGTTAGAATACTCTATATGCTTCACTTATATCTTTTGAGCTAGGCAGTTGCTCTAGTGCTTCACTTATATCTTTTTAGAGCATGGCGGCGTTCAGATTTTGTAAAAATAATTGAAGTCTCATGCTTCACTTAAATCTTTTTGAGAGTATATAAGAAATAGGAACAGTAATGGGCATGTGTTATAAGACTAGTCCAAAAAGGATAGGTATTCAAGGGGGATATAATAAAAACTTTCATGTAGCTCACTAAAGAAGAAACATGAGTTGATTATATTGATGTAGTAATATGAAAGGGCATGAGTACATGATCGTTGGTTAGTAGTAATATCGGTAATTAAAGCTTGTTATTTGTTATTCGTCTAAGTATTAACTATGGCATGGTGATGATGTGTGAGCATTTTTGTGTCTGAAATGAAATCCTATCGTGTTGTTCAAATCAGGGGGGCGCGATGGTTAACTCCTACCAACCTCCTCCCTAGGGGCATGCGTTAGTACTTTGCTTCTAGAGAGCTAATAAAGCTTTACAATAAGTATATGAGTTCTTTATGACAATGTGAATCCACGAGTATACGGACTCTCATCTTTCCTTATTTGCTAGCCTCTTTGGTACCGTGCATTGCCCATTCTAACCTCGAGAGTCGGTGCAACCTTTACTGGTGCATACAAATCCTGTGATATGATACACTCTATCACACATAAGCCTCCTTATATCTTCCTCAAAACAGCTACCACACCTACCTATCATGGCATTTCCATAGCCATTCCGAGAAATATTGTCATGCAACTTCCACCATTCCGTCACATGACTTGTGTGTTCATCATCATATTGCTTTGCATGATCATATAGCTGACATAGTATTTGTGGCAAAACCACCATTCATCATTGTCTACATGTTACGCTAGATCATTGCACGTCTTGGTACACTGCCAGAGGCATTCATATAGAGTCATATTGTTTTATATTGAGTTGAAATATTGAGTTGTAAGTAAATAAAAGTGTGATGATCATCAACATTAGAGCATTTTCCCAGTGAGGAAAGGATGATGGAGACTATGATTCCCCCACAAGTCGGTAAGAGACTCCGGGCGAAAAACAAAATAAAAAGGAAATGGAGGAGGCTAAAAAAAAGAGAAAAGCTCACCATGGAAAAAAATGAGAGAAAAGAGAGAAGGGGCAGTGTTACTATCCATTTACGACACTTGTGCCTCAAAGTGGCACCATGTTCTTCATATATAGAGTCTCTTGAGTTGTCATTTTCAAATGCTAGTGGGAATTTTTACATTATAGAACTTTTTTTTGAGGTGATACATTATATAATTTTTACATTATAGAACTTGGCTTATATATTCCAATGACGGGCTTCCTCAAATGCCCGAGGTCTTCATGAGCAAGCAAGTTGGATGCACACCCACTTATCTTCCGTTGAGCTTTCATACACTTATAGTTCTATTGCATCCGTTGAGTGGAAATCCCAACTCCTCGCAATATATCGATTGATGGGCATCTCCATAGCCCGTTGATCAGCCTAGTTGATGCGAGACTTTCTTTTCCACTTTGACTTCTTTGATATCACCATACTCTATTCCACCCATATGCTATATCCATGGTTCATGCTTATGTATTGCCTGGTTTGACACCGGGGTGCTCATGATTTATAGTTATGCGATGAAGACGGAGTCATGCCATGCTTGATATGATAAAATGAGTAGGGAACAACATTATTTAAGGAACATATATTTTGAATAGTAATGATTATGTTATTTATGTTTATGGATATTATTATGTTGATATCAATCAGTTCATCATTTCTCAATGATCATACTCAAAAGAGATTACATGTTGGTTAGCATGTCACATCAAAAATTCTAATTTTATCATTTACCTACTCGAGGACGAGCAGGAATTAAGCTTGGGGATGTTGATACGTGTCCAACGTATCTGTAATTTTTTATTGTTCCATGCTATTATATTATCAATCTAGGATATTTTATATTCAATAATATGCTATTTTATATTATTTTTGGGAACTAACCTATTAACCAAGTGCCTAGTGCCAGTTGTTGTTTTTTGTCTGTTTTGGTTTTCCAGGAAATTTGTATCAAACGAAGTCAAAAGGCTACGAAACTTTTTAACGATTTTTATCTGAACAAAAGAGACCCATGAAGTTTTGGGAGGAGTAAGGAAGCGAGACGAGGAGACGGCAAGGCAACAGGGCACGCCCTGTCGATTGTCCAATAGTAATTTGTTACCTGACGTTGTTATGCTTTCGAGAAAGATGCCACTATTGAACCTATGGCCCCGGGTCTAGTTCCCATCAATACAAAGCTTCTATAATTGCTACTTTTTATGGTTTTATTATGTTGCCTTCCACTACAAGTTTTAATATTGTAACTAGCAAGAACAAGGGGAGTGACAACCCCTTTGCCTTTTTTGGATGCAAGCATCTGTTGTGTTTGTGTGGAGGTATTGATAACATTGTTAGTATTGTGCCTCCTACTGGTTCAATAAACTTTGGTTCTTTACTAAGGGGAATACTTTCTGCTCCTGCTACATCACCCTTCCTCTTCGGAGAAATCTAACTACTCTTGCGGGAGAAGCAGGTACACAACCGGTGCCTTGCCCGATGAGCGGGGGCATAGACCACGGCGACCATCTTGCCTGCCCAGAAACCAACCATGTTATGTGCTTCACGGAGAGTGAGTGAGGCTATTCTTCCCCACGCTGAAGCATATCCCTCCAGGGCTACCGACATTCCGACGAGCGGGTTGCCGAACATGGGGAAGACATGTCGTGGGAGTGGAGATCCGCCGCCGCCGGCATTAGACTAGGATTAGGCTAGTCCGGTATAGTTTAGTTAAAATATGTCCGACATGTAAGTGTTTTTGTCTGCTTTGAATGAAAATCGACCGGTTTGCATGCAATTTGTTCGGTTTGGTTAAACTTGTTTCAAAATGTATGTTGATAGCATTGAATGATCGTCTTCCGTAACTGTGTCCGCAAACTGATTCCCTCTATCTGCGGACAAATAAGGTGTTCGGTTTGCGGTTAAGCGTTAGAAAGAAGATGCCCTAATTGCCGTTGGAGATGCCCAAAGTCTGCACAGCCGTCATGTTGTCCCCCCGTGTGACAAGTTTAGGGACGAGTCCATTCTATTTTCTAAAGTTCGTGGACTAGAATACCCCCAGACGACATACTACTATCCAGTGCAATACTTTTCCTACGCAATCCGTGCATGCATGCATTGGTAACGACACGCTTAATCAGTAGCAGGTCGTTGTTTCCCCTTTACGGCAATTGCGTGCTCTGGTTTCCCTCCTAAATTTCAAGCGGCCCGTGTGGAACCGGAATGTTGGGATCGGGCATGCAAAAGCCACCCCGGTTGGCTTTTATCGTCCTCGTCCCCCCAACCCCTGAGCCTCGCTGGGCCCCTTCCCTCATAATTCCTGGAACTTGTGTGAAGTGAAGGCAGGCGATACCACCAAGCCAAGACCCACACACATGACAAATGTCTTTTTCCGTCTGCAGGAGCTGCCTTGCCTGCGTTCGCCCGTTTGACCGACACGACCGGCTCCTCCTTGAAAAAGCACCCACTATGGGCACACATGTGAGTTACAAACCAGACCTCCTTGGGTTTTTCTCCTAGAAAAAGAAAGCCATCGTGCTTGTTTGGTGTTGGACGTATCAGCATATTTAGCTTGAGTCCAAGTAGTAGCTGTTAAAGCTTGTTTTGTTGAAGCCTAGCTAGGGTTTAATCAGTGCCTTAGGGGATCGATGGTAGTTAATGTGGGTTGGCTTTGAGCGCGGGCTGTTCTGGCATTTGCAACAACGACACTGCAGTGCGGCTCATCGAGAGAGAAGGTACTGTTCCAAACTGCCTGGCGCTTTGGCACAGTTGCCGTACCGTTTCGATCTACTCCCTTAGAGCATCTAATATGACCCGTGTCCGCTATTTGTCCGTCCGCGCAGCTATGCTTCTTATTTTTTTTTATATGTCCGGCTACTTACACGTGATTGGTGAAGAGAAAGAGAGAGAAAGAAAATAATGAATAAAGAAAAAGAAAATGTTGTCCGGGGTGGGGTCGCGTCCTACATGAAGGACTGACCGGGCGCGCCGGGGCGCGTCCGCGAGCCCTCGTATTCTCTCTATATTTGATATGGATATGAGGGTTCGCGAACAATCCGGACGTATAGGGATGATATGACGCGTCCGGTTGGGTCACTTTTTTCATTCCCTCTCCTGTCTGGTCATTGACCAGGCGCGTTCGCGGACGTATGAGAGGTCGTTTGAGGCGTCCGGTTGTAGATGCTCTTATAGTGCTATAATGTAGTACAGTACTACTTAGAGCATTTACAACCCGAGTAGGCAAATCAGGGCCCTCAAATGTCCGCAGACGCGTCCGGGGACACTAACAAGACAAACCTTAAATTTATTCATCTGCATCCGGATATTTTATACTTTTTTGGGGAATACGCATTGTTGCGTATTATTGCATTGATAGGTTAGAGGAGTAGCAAGAGTTTACATAGTAGGGAGGGGGGGGGGGGCAACTCATCTGGCCGTGCACAAGATGGCGGCTCGAAGAGTGCGAGAAGAGCATGATAGAGGGTGCTTAGCCTCGCCTAGGTACATCAAGTAACAGGGATAATAACATGTAGCCCTTTTGCGCCAGCGCGCGCCCATAGCCTGGCCTCGTCCTTGATCAGCGACGACAACTCCGCGTTGGATGGCTGCTTCCCATCGAAGACGGCGGCATTGCGGTATTTCCATGTCTCCCAGGCGACCAACATGATGAGGGAGTTGACACCTTTCCGCACACCAGCTGGGCAAGAGGTTGTCGTGGCTTTCCACAATGGGAAGAAACATGCGATGTCACTGGGCAGGGAGATTGGCAGCCGACACCAAGAGATGATCTTGTTCCATGTGATACGAGAGAAGACGCATCGGACGAGTAGGTGGTCAATAGTCTCGAGCTCCTGTCCGCAAAGTAAGCATGCGGGGTTGTGGGGCAGCCCATGTCGCGCTCGATGCTCAGCCGTCCAACAACGGTCGAGGGTGGCAAGCCAGAGGAAGAACTTGGCATTCGCAGGCGCCCAAGATTTCCAAACGAGGTGCCAGAAGGGCGCCATGGTGGAGCCGGAAAAGAGGGCGTAGTAGGCTGAGGTAGCCGTGTAGGATCCGCTCTTCGTCCATTTCCAGACGATCATGTCAGGGCCCGCAGTGAGCTGGACAAGCTGGGTATGCTGCCATAAGCGGAAGTAGTCAACTGTGGCCGTTGGACCAAGGAGGCCGTGAATGTCTCGGATCCAAGAATGTTGGTGAAGCCCATCGCAAACCGAGCGCTGACGCCTCACGCACCGATGGACAAGCGCGTAGATGGTGGGTGCAAACTCGGCAATGGTTTGGCCTTCCAGCCAGTGATCAATCCAAAAACGGCACGTCTTGCCATCCCCAATGCGCCAGGTCGTAGAGGCACGAAAGAACCTGCTCACTTCCACGTCCAAGGGAAGGTGTAAGTGACTCCATGGACGGTCCGGGTCGGTCGCTTGGAGCCACAACTAGCGCGCACGAAGGGCAATGCCCGCACGGTGAAGGTCACGGATGGTGAGCCCACCAAACTCGAGGGGGCAGCAAATCTTCGGCCAGCTCACAAGGCAGCAGCCCGCTCTAACATCTTTAAGACCGTGCTAGAGGAAGTCTCGCACAAGCGCGGTGATCTTCTTGAGGATAGACGGGTTCATGGCCATAGCCAGGAGAATGTGCACGGGCATGGCGGTGAGCACATGACGGATCAGGGCACACGCTCGGTCCTCGAGAGCAGGGTGGCCTTCCAGGTGGCCAGCTTCTTGACCATCTTGTCGAAAAGAGGGAGGAGGGTCATGGCATGGATCTCCCAGATGGAAAGAGGTAGGCCAAGGTACTGGATGGGAAAGGCGGTCACCATGCACGAGAGTGTTGAGGCTTGTCGGAGTCCTCGGGATCACATCGGATAGGAGTTGCCGAGCACTTTAGGAAGTTGGTGCGCTGGCCGGAGGCGTTGCCGAAGATGTGGAGCAGCTCACGGATTGTGTCAAGCTCGGTCGGGTCCGGATGGCAGTAGATCACCACATCATCCGCGAAGAGATACTCGATGCGGCATGCCTAGTGGTTAGGCATTGGAGCATCCCTGTGGACGCGGTGTGCTGGAGGAGGGAGTTGAGGGAGTCGATGACGATGGCGAAGAGCATTGGGGATACCAGATCACCCTGGCGGAGCCCATGCGCATGGTCCACGGGGGGGGGGGGGGGGGGGGCTTGGTTGCCATTGATGAGCACCCTCAAAGAGGTCGTGGAGGTTAGGATGGAGATCCATACAAAACCATGTAAAGAAAAAATCATGTAAAGAAAAACCATGTAAATAAATCTTAAGTCCATACAAAACCATGTAAAGAAAAAAATCGTACGTACTACGTAGATCAACTAGCCTAGTCCTAGTCGAAGATGTTCACTATCTCTGTGCCCGGCGTCAGGTACTTGGGCGGCAGCCGCACCTCCGGCTCCTCCGCGGTGACCTCGGCATCCATCTCCGCTTCGACCTCGTCAAAGGGGGTGTCGGTCGCCGCCCGTTCCTGCTGGATGAAGCGTCGGTTGGCCTCCACATAGGCCTCATCCTGGTTGTACTCCAGGATGGTCTGCTGCTCCGTCATCTCATCCACTTAGGCGACGGCGAACTCTGCCTCCGCCTGCTCCATATTGAAGCCCGGAGCCGACGCGAGCTCCTGCTCCGGCTGGTCCTACTCCTCGTCGTCCTACGGATCCGCCACCTCCATCGGAGTCGGCTGCTGCTCCTCTCCATCCTATTGCTACTTTTCCTCCTCCGGCTCCGGCTGGTTTGACTCCTCGTCATCCTCCGGATCCGCCACCTCTATCGGAGTCAGCTGCTGCTCCTCTCCCTCCTCCTGCTCTTCCTCCATTTGCTGCTCCTCCTCCTCCGGCTCCGGCGAGTCCGGAAGCAGCCCGACAGCGATGCGGGTGGCACGCCTCGCCCAGATCTCCTGTCGATTTGGTACCGGCGCTCCGGCATGAGCATAGTGTACGTGGTTATCTTCTGCTAGACCATGGTGAAGTCTGAGAGCGTGGGAAGAGTGGCGGAGCGGGAGATAGGAGGTGGATGGGCTCGGGATGACAGTGAGGAGAGGGGGGAGGTGGATGAGCTAGGGTTGAGGGACACCGGCCGTCTTAAATAGCCGGATTTGGCCTCAGGCGCGAGCTAGAGCGGCACCACACGACGTTCACACCCCCCACCACCGGAGGAGATGTCCCACGGATCGCCGTGTTTCCGGGCGATTCCGCGTGGGACCCCCACGTCAGTCCGACGTGGCGGACACGCCCGGGCGCCCCATATCCACCCCATATTTGGGCTAGATGTAAGGGGTGCCGGTCAGACCGGGCGTTGGAGGCCCGTTTGATACAATCACAACTAAAATGTGATACAATAGCAATTTTATATAAAGTGTGATACAATCACAACCAAAATGCGCCGAATGTTCATAGGCTTTTGTATACACAGTCGATCCCAAAAATCACAAGTTCGACTGTCCATGCAAAACCCTCATTTTTTCCTTCCAGACCGGTTGTCCGTCTCAAATTCTCAATTATGCGCTTGTATCCTCCTCGCGAACCGACTCTCCCAAATCGGTCGCCAAGCGCCACAACATCCTAGCACGGTAGGCCTGCATGATCTCCACAACATCGGGATCCAAGCGCGACATCTTCATCGTCAACATCTTGGTGTCCTCTTAAGCGGCTGCGAGCTGAACCTTCTTCTCTTGGAGGTTGATCATTTTCACTTGCACCACGATGAACTTGTCAAACCTCTCGGGCTTCTTTTCCTCCTTCACGTCATTGCACTTGGCGCATGTCTCCACTTTCTTCGCAAAGATCTCCTCGAACCTCTCTGTCATCTTGGTTGCCGCACCTTAAGGGTTCTCCTTCTCGTCTTTCCAATTCCTCCCTCAGTTTCTAGCTATCCTTTTGGACGAAGCAAGGCCTTTTGTTGGATCACCATATGCACCTACATTGGTCATGGCAGTAGTCTTGATGGAATTGTCAACGACATTGAGCCACTTGGGGTGTCATTCAACTTCGACCAATAATGCATGAATAGGAAGTGTTTCTTCTCCGCATTGAAGAATAATGTGACTGCATGACCGGGCTAGGAAGAAAATGCATGGTTAACTAGTTGCATATCCGGAAAATGACCAGCACATAGAGCTGGCCAAATCCCGGCACACATGGAGCAAAAAAAACTTATGATTTCTTGGAATGCCACGTCACTTGGCCACCAGACTTGCAATTGTTTGTAATAGCTGTAATACTTGCTCACGGCCTCTTGAATGGTGTACCATCCATTAATGAGTGACTTCGGGTTACGCTTACAGATCATCGTCGTGCGATAGAGATCACATTACTTCGTAATACCATGCCGAGCAGGTGTTTGGTCAAATGTCACTGAGCTATTTTGTTGACCTTCTTGTTGTTTTTCTAGAGTAAGTACGATGGCGGGGTACTCGGTGATGGAGAATGAGTTGTTGTGCGATGCATGAAAGGTCGTGTCTATGGAATTTGTAGGCATGAGGCAAGGGGTCTCAATCTCTGGGTCAAACGTGCATCCTTCGTTTCATGAGCAAAAGCACTTCGCATCGAACGACTTGTGTGTGATCGATTAACGCAATGTGCAGTTGCTAGCCCATCAGTGGTACATCATCTCCAACTCCGTCCTGAAGTTTTGAAGTGTGATCCATTGTACAAGTGGAGAGAAGGTGGCACCGGGCTCGCCAACCATTTCGATCGTAAGTTTTGCTTCTTGTTGCTCTTTGATCAATTCATTGATTCACTCAATGTTGCAACTTATTAATCATCATGTTGTATAGCCCGGGCGTGTTCCCGTGTTGTACCATAGGACCGAGGACATGCCATTTACGCTCATACATTGTTGGATGAATCTCAAGGTGCATAGTGCTTCGGAAGATATGTCCAGACTCTGACTCGAGTATAATGAACTTTGAAATCGATGAACTCAAAAAACTTCTTTTTTTAAGGTCCAACAGGTGAGTTGATGGTTATCATTGATAGAAGGAGAACACACCATACAAGTCAATGTTACAGGGATGAATGAAGGCTAGAAAAAGAGAGAAGATAAATACATGCTCATAACGGGGATACTCACGAAGCACCAGGTGTGAAGCGCCTCCCGATGACCAAAATTTTAGTTCGTCGATGATCATCTGGGTTAGGACCGAGGCTGGCGATGACTTGCACTGGAAAACCCTTCAACGTCTATCCTTCCAGATCGCCCATAGCGTTGCCACCGCGATGAAAGCCGTGCGCTTCCGTTGCGTCAGGTCCCCGATAAGGTGGAACACCCAATTTACCGCATTCGTCGTCTCCCTAAACGTCGGACAGGATACCGGAGCACCTTCGAAATCACGCGACCATGTCCACGCCCAACCACACCTCTTGGACAAGCGGGCAGTGCCCAAAGAGGTGTAGTGGTGTTTCAAGGTTGCGATTGCCTAGCGCACAAAAGTAGATGTTAGGGGATACCATGACGATGCGAGCGGTCCGTCGTGGATAGCCAGCACTGAAGGAGAAGCCAAAGAAAGAATCGGCATCTGGGACTGGCATTGATGTTCCAAGCGAAGGGCAGAGGGGAGGCGGCACAATCTTGGAACTAGCGTTGATATGCATCAGCCAATGAGTACTTCCCCTAGTTCGAGCGCCACGTGAACACATCTCGTGATTCATGGCTTAGCACCGTGCCCAGGGCGCGGGAGCGCAAGTCGACGAACTCCGAGAGCAGAGGCACGATCATCCTCCCCTGTAGATCACGAAGTCAGTTGCCCTCATGCAGCGCATCTTGAAGACTCTTGTTCTTGCAGCGAGACAGGGCATGAAAGGATGGCCATATCTGGCACGGGAAAGGTTTATTGCCCCAAGGATCGTACTAGAAGGAGATCGTGGCCCTGTCGCCCAGCGTGGTCATCGTTTCGTTGGCAAAGAAGGGGGGCGCCTTTTTTGGAGCAAGGTAGGTCCATCCCCAACCATCGCAGCATCGACACGATTTTGTCCATCCAAAGCTAGCGGACACGAAGGGCCATGCTGAATTTGTGAAGATTGATGATCCTGAGGCCCCCCCCCCTAGCTTGATGGGTGGGCAGATCAGGCGCCAAGCAACCTTACACCGCCCGAGCATACCTCCATCCCTGTCCGTAGCCAAGCTCCCCTGAACTTATCAATCCGCTCGATCACCCATGCCGTTAGGGTACGCATGTCATGAAGAAGATGGGCAACATAGATAGAAGGATTTTAAGTAGCACGAGCCAGCCAGAGATAGCAACTTGAGTTTCCAAGCCGCGAGTCGATAGACAATGTTGTCGATCAGAGGTTGGAAATTGATATTTCGAAGGTGCCGGAGCCACAGGGGCAGCCCCAGGTATTTGCAGGGTAGGTGATGCACATGCGCACCAAGAGGAGCAAGGATGGACGTCACATCCAGTCCCTCGCATCTGATCGGGATCACCGTGCTTTTGGCGAAGTTCACAACCAGGGCCGACACTGATGAAACCCATACATGATCTCCTTGACGACAGACATATGGGCACGTACCGGGGATAGAAAGAGCATGGCGTCATCGACGAAACGCGATGCGCAAAGCGAGGCCCTAGCACCCGAGATGCGACAACGCGCCGGCATCCTGGCAAGCTCGAAGAGGCACGGCAAGGGCTCCATAGCCAAGATGAAAAGCGGCGGGTAGAGTGAGTCGCCCTGGCGTAGGCCCTAGCGATGGTGAATGGCGGCGCCAGTCTCTCGTTGTGTAGGACCCTGGACGTGGAGGAAGAAAACAACGTAGCTATCGAGCTGCGCCATCGTGATCCAAACCCCCGAGCTCAAAGCATATCCAAGAGGTAGGGCCATGCCACCGTGTTGACCGCTTTGGCAATGTCTAATTTGAGCATTATAGTTGGTTTCCTCGCGCGATGCATCCTTCTAGCAAGACCTTGCACGTAGAAGAAGTTGTCTTGCAGTCGCCGCCCCTTGATGAACGCGCTCTGGCCCATGACGACCATGCCGTCGATGCGTTGTCTAGATGCAGCAGCCGCTGCTTCATTTGAAAAACTTATTGAACATTGTTATCTCATATGTACTATTTACATTTGAATTATTGTTCTACTAGGGATATATGCATGTTGTTTATGAATGAATGGTGCTATCTACAATATTATTTTGAATGTTGCAAACTTAGAAAAAACAGAGGCGGTCTATTCCCTTTTACACGGGCGTTTTAGAAGACAAAGTTGAATGACCGGCTCATGTTTGTATGTTTGAATGGATGAGTCGAGACAATCTATGGATAAATAGTGTGTCGGTTTTGCAGGAGATGCCTAGATACACTCATCTTCGCTCCCTCTCTCTCCTCTCACGTAACTCCATGAAGGCTGTGCCGAAAGCAGTCTTCTTTCAGCCACTCTGGGCAGCATCCAGCTACTACGTCTAGGCCGCAGTGCAGTGCTGCTAGTGCATGACAGGTTGAGAGAGAGTGAGATGGAGAAGCACAGTAGACGGTAGGAGGAGGCTGGCCATCTTGTCCAATGGCAACTCCACGATTAAATTCTTGCATCTTTATAGGGTTAGTCTGTGGGTAGGGTATGTGTCGCCGCGTGAGCTAGTTTTCAACAGCACCGGGAGTGGCCTCGCCCCAGTAAAAAGAGGAGAGGGTGGAGTGGGAACCCAAGGGACTTGAGGAAACACACACACACGCGACATCTTTATCCAATCCAATCACAGATCCCTATGGAACGAGAGGCATGGGAGGCCAAGAACAAACAGGTTACAGACCCCTAGATTTTATATATGCCCGCTCTAATGGAATTGCATTAGGGCTCAGGAGAGAGTGGTACTTATCCACCGCTTTGCTTTGGTTTGCTTGGCCCCCTCCCTCTCATTCCTTTTGCTCAGCTCCCGGGTCCCTCTCGTCTTCCTCGTAGTTCACTTCTCTTTTACTACTACTACTAGCTCCATGTCGCCGCTCGGACAAGGGTAGTGCAGTGACGCAGTAGTAGTAGGGCTCCGCTCAGAGTGAAAGCGAAGCAAGAAGCGTTTTCGTTCGTGTTTGTTTGTTGATGAGAGCAATGGCCAGCGGCGGCACCAACTGGTTAGGCTTCTCCCTCTCCCCGCACATGGCCATGGAGGTGCCCTCCTCTGGACCCGACCACGCTCCGCCTGCTAGCGCTAGTGCTATGTCCACCAACGCCGCGACCTGCAACTTCCTCTTCTCCCCTCCTGCGCAAATGGCCGCTCCACCCCCTGGCTACTACTACGTCGGCGGCGCGTATGGGGATGGCACCAGCACCGCCGGCGTCTACTACTCCCACAACCCCGTCATGCCCATCACGTCTGATGGTTCCCTGTGCATCATGGAAGGTGTGCTCACTGTTGCACTTCTCTCTCTATCTCTTGGTTCCCGTTGTTTCAAACGCCGATATTAATCTTTCGTGCTGCAATCAAGTAGGCATGATGCCGTCGTCCTCGCCGAAGCTCGAGGACTTCTTGGGTGGCGGCAATGGCGGTGAGCACGACACGGTCACCTACTACAGCCACCACCAGCAGCAGCAGCAGGGGCAGCAAGACCAGGAGGCAAGCAGAGTCTACCAGCACCATCAGCAGCAGCAGCAGCAGCTAGCTCCCTACAACTTCCAGCACTTGACGGAAGCAGATGCGATCTACCAAGAGGCCACGGCGCCGATGGACGATGCAATGGCCGCTGCCAAGAACCTGCTCGTGACAAGCTACGGGTCATGCTACAGCAACGCGGGGATGCAGCCGCTGAGCCTGTCCATGAGCCCCAGGTCCCAGTCCAGCAGCTGCGTCAGCGCAGCTCCTCAGCAGCATCAGATGGCTGCGGTTGCTGCTGCTGCTGCCTCTATGGCAGCTTCCCAGGGAGGCAGTAATGGTGACGGGGAGCAGTGTGTGGGGAAGAAGAGGGGCACTGGGAAGGGAGGCCAGAAGCAGCCCGTTCACCGCAAGTCCATTGACACGTTTGGGCAGAGGACCTCCCAGTATAGGGGCGTCACCAGGTAAGTTGCTTATACTACAGATACTTAGCTTTTGGATTCACCTATGATCTCAACTTGCTCAATAGTAATAGTACCATTTTTTGTAAGTTCTATTTGATCATTTTACATTGCTGATCTTGTGCAAATAAACTAATGTTTCTAGAATAAATAAATTCCTGGTTCATTTAGAACATGTAGTGGCAGTACTAACTAGTATACTAGCCTGTTTGAGCCTTATGTTTTGCCCTGTGATTTTGTCCTAGTTAGCAGCATTGATGTCTGCAGTCTTCCTCTGATGCACATCTGCAGTTCTTGTTATTTAGTAGGGCACCTACCCATATTTTGTTCCAAAACAAATTAATGCCATGGTCCTTGTTAAGATTTGGTCACCCACAACTTGCTTTTGTTTTGTTCCATTCCTCAAGATTAAAGGCTCAGCCCAATGCACCTGTTGCTTCTGATGATGCCTCTTCAGTTCTTTGCATTGATGAGACACCACCCACCTACTCTTTTGTTTTTGACCAAACCACCTGAGTCATCTCGCCTCCATTTTTATATTGTTTATATCGAATGACCAAGGTTTGTGTGTGTTTGATCCACTGGAGCAGGCACAGGTGGACTGGGAGATATGAAGCCCACCTCTGGGACAACAGTTGCAAGAAGGATGGACAGACAAGGAAAGGGAGGCAAGGTTGATTTCTAGCTCGACTTATAGCACAAATTTATCAGAAAATCTTACCACCTTATAACTCCACCTCACATTCTGATACATGTTCTTCTTCTTGTGTATGCCAACATCTCTGGCTCGAATGGTGTCTTCTTGCAGTTTATCTAGGTAAAATTGGCTTCATATATGGAAGTACTTTGCTGCAGCACTTGTACCAAGCCGTGTCCTAGTTCCTGACAATTTCTTAATGTGGGCTAGGTGGTTATGACAATGAAGACAAGGCTGCCAGGGCTTATGATCTGGCTGCTCTGAAATATTGGGGGCCGTCCACGCACACCAATTTCCCGGTATGGATGACACATGACAGCATGGCTTGGTTCATGGAAACTAAAACGTCGATGTCGTCCTCTATAATGTGAACTGATGTGTTGAGTTTCACAGCTAGAAAATTATCGAGTGGAGGTCGAGGAGATGAAAAGCATGACAAGGCAGGAATTCGTTGCACACTTGAGAAGGTAAAATGGCAGGAGTCATTTTTCTCCCACTCTTGATCATATTTTGATTGATAAGTAGATCATTAATAAGTTTGTGATGCCTACAGGAGAAGCAGTGGGTTTTCTCGTGGTGCTTCGATATATCGAGGAGTAACGAGGTAAGATGCCTACACATTTCCCTCAATAAAGAAAGTATTGTACGAGGAAAGAGGTCTGAATATTTTTGAGCGGAAAACAATCTCAACGCGCCGATGTTACATTTCAGGCATCATCAGCATGGAAGATGGCAAGCTAGGATTGGCAGGGTTGCTGGGAACAAAGACTTGTATCTCGGCACTTTCAGTAAGAACGACATGTCCGCTTGGTTTTATATACTAGTATAACCAAAAGAGTTTTCACAAAGTTATGTGCCATAAGTGAAAGAAGCTTTTAGTGCTAATCTTAAGTAGTACTTCCTCCGATCCAAAATAAGAGTCAGTTTTGAACTGGGTTTAGTTCAAAACGGCGATGCTTTTTATGGATCGGAGGGGTAGTAGTAACTATCATTCCTTTAGGGGTACTATTATCGATGCTATGTTAATTGTCGCGTCAAAGTTGATTTGCCAACCAATAGAAGCTTTGGGATCTAGTTTTACTGTTAACTAGCTTTAGTTCGTGGAGCATATCTGCAACTGCAATGCATCATCCTTCCCTGATCATTCTTTGCTTTTCCAGATGTTTTATGCTTTTCATAAGGCTGTGACCTCTGTACAAAGTTATCGGTTGACTGTCTTGTATACTCCCTTGGACTGAAAAATCAATCACACTAGCACGACGCAAAAAGTAATCAGATCGGAAATCGTACTTTACAATAGGAATCTACCTTGGTTTCCGAATGTAATCAAGAATGCCATTAACCACAGCATCTTCATATATGGGAGTAATGTCTGACCAACCATTACGCATGTTTGAAGATCTTTAACAACACGTACTGAACCTATGTACTACAGCCACTCAAGAAGAAGCAGCTGAGGCCTATGACGTAGCCGCGATCAAGTTCCGTGGCCTGAACGCCGTGACCAACTTCGACATAACCAGATACGACGTTGACAAGATCATGGAGAGCAGCTCTCTGCTGCCCGGGGACGAAGCGCGCAAGGTCAAGCCGATCGAGGCAGCCGACCACGTGCCTGCCATGCACAACGGCGGCGGGGAGCTCAGCCATGCCGAAGAAGGAAGCTCCGGCGTCTGGAGGATGGTGCTCCATGGAACGCCGCAACAAGCTGCGCCGTGCACCACCGAGGTGGCCGACCTTCAGAAGGGCTTCATGGGCGGCGACTCTCGCTCGTCCCTGCACGGCGTTGCCGGGTTCGACGTCGTTGAGTCTGCAGCGCATGACATCGACGCTTCAGGCAAGATCAACTACTCCAACTCGTCCTCCCTCGTGACCAGCCTCAGCAACTCGAGAGAGGGGAGCCCCGAGAGGTTCAGCCTGCCTTCGCTGTACGCCAAGCATCCCAACGCCGTCAGCCTCGCCAGCATGAGCCCGTGGATGGCGATGCCGGCGCCGACCGCCACCCACGCGTTGAGGGGGCCGAACTCCTCCATCCCTACCATGCCTGTGTTCGCTGCCTGGACGGACGCATAGCCTGCTCAAATCTTGCTGTTGTCGTAAACTGGAGGTGGATTAGTAGCGTCGGTTGCTCATGTCACTTGTGTTAAGCTGGGAAGGCAAGGCTGGCTAATTGGTTACCACGAAGGTGGTGTAGTGGTAGTGGTACGTAGGAGAAGCAAGCAGGCATTAGTCTCTAGCCCACCCACTTGTAGTTGTAGCAGTACGTAGTGATCTTAGTTACTTTCTTTTGAGCCTCATTTTATGTAATCTCCTGGGAATGTATTATGATGCATGCATGCATGCATGTATGGCTTTAAACAATACGTAGTACTACATGGAAGGAGGCTGTCCCAAGAAAAGGGAAAGGGTTTGTGGGATCGGGACTGAGCCGATGTGTCTTTATCCGTACGCTTGTTTGCAGGTCAAGTAGGAGTAGTAAGTAGGTTTTTGTTTTGTAATCTAATAATCAGTGGGGTCGTCAGCTCGATCAGCTGCATGCAATTCACTGCCGATGCTGGTCTTTTGACCAGTGTCTCAGGTCACGTCCTTTTGCTTTCTTTGCATGGCGCGGCACTTGCTCATATGATGGCGATGAGTATCATAAACATTCCCCACTCTCTTTCCATCCCTTCCCCTGGCGTCCCGTATGAAGGGAGGGAGCCTCCTACGTTCCGGCGCCAATCATTCCAAAGCGGCCGAGAGATTCGCAGGGCATGTTTCCATGTCCCAACCTGCGGGTTCATGATGACATGTAGGATCCAAAGTGGAGGAGGATGCTGGTGTAGATGTGGCTGCCTGCCCATGCTTATATTTGTGACGTCTCGTTGGAAAAGCGTGCATGCATGCATGCATGGTTGTGGCGGTGTCACAGTGATGATAATGAAGGACGGAGAATGGGGCCTCAATGCCACTCAACTCAACGACGGTGGACGAGGAGGAGGGCGTGTACGTACGGGTTACAGGGAGAAGTAGGCCGCCCTTTTGAATGCTAGCTAGGGATAGGAGTAGCGGTCACGCGCACTCACGTCCTCCTCCTGGAATCTCGAATGCTCGCTGCGGCATGCTTTGCTTTTGTGCTCGTAGCATGGCATAGTACCTAGTACATTGTCGCTGTCGCGTCCAGTGTTTCCCGGCACAGGGAACCGGAAGCGACGCCGGCCTTTGACTCCCCTACATTGGCGGCTACTAACCGGAAGGGCCATGCCCGCACAGTGCACGCCCCGGCCTCCTAGCCCCCTTGGCCCTTGCCTCTCCACGCGAGACCGCGTTGCCCGGTCCATCCCATGTGCCCCGCCGAACTAACCGGGGCCAGGCCAGGCCCCACGCCGCCGCGCCGAGGGGCTCACTTTAAAGCCGTCGGGCGCAGCAGTGTGGCGCTGGCGCAGCAGCGGCACACAGTGGTGGCGCGTGGTGGCGGCCTGGGTATCGGCTCGTGGTCTCGTACGCTACGCTTCGGCGGGTCGGGTGGGGCCGGCGATGGCGCGGTGGCCGTGGGTGGCGTTTTGGCGTCGCCGTGTTGTGCGCTTGTGACGACAAGCAGCTCAGGCGGGCGGTGCGGCAGGGAGCCTGCTCGCGGTTAGCAGACAGGCCGTGTCGCCACGCGCCTTGCCGGCGGTATTTTCGCTGCGCCGGACCCGCCCCCGGGCCGACGCTGGCTTACCTGCAGCCTGCTGCTGCATGCTGCATGCTACATGCATCCAGCCTCGCGTGTTTCGGTTTTGAAAAACACGGGGCTCTCCCGCCCTCGACCTAGATCTTCCTCAATCGGGGACTCCTGCAGAGGCCGGAGTTTACCCCGCTACAGTCTGCGGCGTGGAGTTAATTGCGCCGTGGTACGATGATTCCTCGGCTGCCTCCGGACATCCACTTGACCAACCAAAAGTCTTCGTGTGGTCCTTCTCTTTTCTCTCTCTCTCTTTACATGCATGATCACCCTCTCCTCTCTCCTCCCAACCGGACACCACATCACAAACTCCACCACATGCATGGATCCCATCTACTCTCTCTCCTCCAAAATGGATTATGTCAGCGGAAATGGTTTGGATGGCTCCATCCGGCATCATGTCCGTGGATCACGTTCGAACATAAAAATGGACATGTACCGGAGATGTTTGCGGGTCAGCTTTGGAGATGCCCTAAGGATATCTCCAACGCTTACCTGCAAACCGGAGACTGCATCCTTCCACGGACAGGAGGACCATTCTGTGGACACATATCCAAATCTACCTGCATATGTACGGCTGCGTTTCAAACGAAATTGATCAAATTTATGCAAACTCCACTACTAGAAAAAGGGCTATCCCTAATATCACTATTAGTGGCGCACCAGAGATGTGGTGCGCCACTACTATATAGCAGTGGCGCACCATAAACAGGTGCTCCACTAATAGTGATATTACCAGTGGCGCACCAGGGGTGGGGTGCGCCACTACTATTTTTTTTGGCTTGGACCAGCCCTGCCCAGGCTTACCAGTGGCGCACCAGGTCCAGGTGCGCCACTACTATTTTTGATAGTAGTGGCGCACCTGGACCTGGTGCGCCACTGGTAAGCCTGGGCAGGGTGGTCCAAAAAAAAATAGCAGTGGCGCACCCCTTCACTGGTGCGCCACTAGTATGCCTGGCTACTAGTGGCGCATGTAGAAGAGGTGCGCCACTGGTAACCTGGGAGCAGTAGCTATATTGGGTTACCACACACTCACTTTCCCCCCCTCCACCAAAACAGGATCTGGTCGTCTTGCTCCTCCTCCTCACCTCATTTGCACCATAGATTCACCCAAATTAAGTGGTTAAATTTCCTTTTTTTGATAGGTAAGTAAGGGGAAAGCTTTCTTTATGTTCTAGATCTACTTTTTTCTCCCTCTCCAACAACGTACACACTTTTTATGGCCTAGAGATCTACGTATGTTTGTGGTGTTGCATATGTTTGTGTTTGCAGGTACCGGTATTTGAAATGCGATAGTTGCCAATATTTTGCCGGAATGTTGATTCATTTCCGTTTCGGCGAGAATTTGGCACTATGCATTCTTTTTGGTCCTATTTTTAGGCAAAGTCATGCCAAATTTTTTTTTGGTTCTAAAATATCGTTTTGCTCTACCCCGCAGGCGACCATGGTCCGCACGATGGCCGAAGGCATCGTTAATAGGTTTTTGAGCTCCGCGAAGGCCGAGATGCTTCAAAAGAACGAGACGGAGATAAGATGTCTGTGTCGAAGATGCAAGCTGAAGAGCCTTATGGACCCGGATTCCAGACAGGTGCGGGACCACCTGCTCGTGCGTGGTTTCATGGATGGCTATCGGTGGCAAGGTGATGAAGATGATTATGAAGTCGTCCATGGGGGCCGGGCAATAAATAAGGAAGGGCAGCAAGACAATAGCGGCGAGGGCGGGCGAGAAGACGAAGAATCTCCAGGACATGATCACGAAGTAGATGCAGGACACAGTCATCATGTAGAAGATGCCGGACATGATGATGAGGAAGATCAAGACGAAGGGCATGATCATGAAGATGAAGATGCCGGAGCAGACGACGATGGACCATCGATGGGCTGGGTGCAGGACCCTCATATTCTAGAGCTGCTTCGCAAGCAGACGGGTAACGCAAGAGCTGCCGCCCGAGAGAAAGCCAAGCTGGATCAACTGGAGACAGACGCGGTTACTCCATTGTATGAAGGATGCAGGCCCGAGGATACCCGCCTGAAAGTAACGCTCATGGCTCTGGAGATGAAGGTAAAACACAAAATGACCGACGCATGCTTCGACGAGAACATGTCATTCTGGCACGAACGTCTTCCCAAGGGGAACAAGTGCCCGACCAGTTTCGAGGAGGCGAAGAAAATCGTGTGTCCTCTGGATTTACCGCACGTGAAATACCATGTGTGCATGAACGATTGCATCATTTATCGGGATGAGCACGCGGAGTCTACCATATGTCCGGTGTGCGGTGTCACTCGATACAAGAAGAGGAAGAAAGCTCCTCGAAAAGTGGTGTGGTACATTCCGATCACTCCTCGTCTGCAGCGGTATTTCGCGGACCCTAAGCTAGCAAAGCTCCTGCGTTGGCACGCGGATAGGGAGGAGAAGAAGCGAGAAGATGACGGAAATGATCCGGAGATAAATAAAAAAGACAAGATGACGGAAATCGAATCACGACGTGTCGGCCGCGTGTGTGTGTGTCAGTGGCAAGCTCAATTATTACATGCAACTAAATTATTACATGTATCACTTGATTTCAACCATGTCATCTAATTCTAAATCTTTGCACAATGGTTTTATCACTCCATTTGCATTTTCCTTTTCCTTTATCTCAAATCTTAAATTATCACAATGGTTTAAGTATGTAAAGGAGATGCATTGTAAAAAAAATATACGCCCTATATTTAGGAATGGAGGGAGTATTAAAATTGCCATGTGTTTATTTTAAAGTGTTTGGATGTTTATCATAAGGTTAAAATAAAATTTTAAAAAAAGATGCAAAAAATGGGGTTGCCAGGATTCGAACCTGGGTGGCTTGCGTAATGTATCAAGGGACCAACCACTAGGCCATGTGTGTGGTTCTGTCCATAACCACTGCCGCAATTCTTATGACTTTGATATCGAGCTGTTTATGGCGCATGTATCCCTGGTGCGCCATTGCTATCGATCTGTTATGGCGCATGTATCCCTGGTGCGCCATTGTTAGCCGGCCCTCCCCTGCTTCTCCTCCCCGCGCCTCCCTCTCCTCACTCCCGCACTTTGGAGCACACCCAGATCCCCCCTCTCCCCCGCACCGCGCCATCGCCTGTCGCCGTCGAGCCCGCCGCCACCAGCACGTCGAGGGTGAGCTCCCCCTCTCCCCCTCCTCCTCCCCCTCCCTCCCCCCTCCCCTCCTTTCTCTCTCCTCCGCCTTCTCCCCTGTCTCTGACATCTCTCCCGTCCGGCAGCGCCCGCCCGCGACCACCAGGAGGAGGAGGCCCGCCGGAGACCACCAGGAGAAGGAGGCCCGCCCGCTCGACCACCAAGAGGAGGAGGAGGCCCGCCGAGCTCGTCCCCAGGAGCACCACGAGCACGCGCCGTCCACCACCAACAGGTTCATCACCTCGTTCCCCTCTCACCTCGATTAGGGCTAGGGTTTCTTGCTGGGATTGGGGCAGTAGGAATTGTAGACTGGATGATTCAAAATTGTAAAGGGACCAAGAATAGCAAGCGCTGTACATCAGTTTTTTTTTTGGTATTCCCTACTCCTCATATCCTGCTTCAATTGGCTGATGGGATCAGTCTCATAGAGTGTATTTGGTTGCAATTAGCGAGCGCTGTACATCTGTCTCATATCCTGCTTCAATTGGCTGAACCTACAGAGATGATGGTCAGAGTAACATCAGGCTCTTGTTTCTACATTCAGCTCGCTGCAATCTTGCCTTGAAACAAGAGGGATTGCAGCAGAGGGAGAGACGTTTCAGACCAGATTGTCTTGGGCGTCTCCTGCTCTCCCTCTTCTTAGATTTGATTCTTTGGTCTCACACTGAAGCTGCTAGATGTAATGTAGAGTTGTAGACTCAGGGCCAGAACAGAGATGAAGCAGAGCAGCTAGATTCGGGTGTGTGTTCAAGACAACAAATGCCCTTTTTTCCACTGAACCAGGAACACATGCCAGCTCTGCTATTTTGATGTTCAGTTACACAAACAAACACCACACTATATCCATACCCGTGCACGCACACAGCCCACACTGTACTACAATATTTGGGTACACACTCAGTACAATATGTTGAGCTTCTACAATATGTTCAGGAATTAATCTTCGTCCAATATTTTCATGTGTGGTTTGCTGTAAAGGGACCAAGAATTCAGACATATAGCCGGAAATATATATGTAGACTGGATGATTCAAAATTGTAAAGAGTAGTGCATCAGTAGCAAAAATATATGCTTACATTTTACATCACATAGGATGCAGTTCTGCTGCTGCTGCTCTATTGCCAGTTATCACATAGGATTATGTGCAGTTACTCACATAGGATTATGTGCAGTTCTGCTGCTGCACATAATTATCACATAGGATTATGTGCAGTTACTCATATGTTGAGCTGCTGCTGCTCTGCTGATTCAAAATTATGTGCAGTTACTCACATAGGATGAGAGTAACAAAAGAGCATTTTACATCAGTAGTAAAGTTAGAACATTTTACATCACATAGGATTCAGACATACTGCTGCTGCTCTGTTGCCAGTTGCTGCTGCTGCTCTGTTTTTGTTGCTGCTGCTGCTCTGGAAGATCCTCTCTGTTTTTCTTAGATCTCTGCTTTCTTGCTGCACGTAGGGGCCTCAGCTCATATATACTTAGCTACATTTTACATCACATAGGATGCAGTTCAGGTTAGTAAAAGGATGCCTTATAGTCCAAGACAAATTTTTCTCAACTCTAGGCCAACTTTGCTACTATATAATGAGAATCATCGACAAGTTGCATTTTTGTCTGGCGTATCGACAACTCTAGGCCAACATGTGTATTGATGCATGTATTAATTTTGGCCCAACAATAAATTATAAACTGTTATGCTTTCGAGTCCAGCCTCTTGTTGAACATCACATAAACGAGATCATTCAGCTTCTTCTGAACTGGAGCCTCGTGTACAAGGGTAAGGTTCCCGGAGTCTACGACGATTGGGAGGAGTGTCGGAGACAGGTTCACCGTTTCAGCGGTAACAGTTACAAAGGGTACACCACTAGGGCGGAGGCGGAAGCTAGATACGCGCGCTATCTAGCGGGAGAGAGGAGGGAGCGGAGGAGGAACCGGATGAAGACCAGTTTCATCGTGATGATGCTCATCGTGACCGCAGCTCTCTTCTATGTGATGGTAGTTTAGATTGTATCAACTTTGTAATGTGACGACAAACTCGCTACTCGGTCTCGAGACCTAAACTTGTCTAATATTTGAACTTTGTTCGCTATTTCGAATTCGGAGACTAGTGTGATGAATTGTATTATGTGCTGTTTATACTTGACTGATGGTAATTTATACTGTAATGCAAACTGTATATTATGTGCTTTATTGTATTCTGTAACCCGTGCAAATAAGAGAAAAGCAAAAAAAAAATTACTGGAATTAATAGTAGTGGCGCACCATATATATATATTAGTGGCGCACCCATATTTTATACCAGTGGCGCACCTTTAGAGTTAGTAGTGGCGCACCAGTAGCCCCCCTGCTAGCTTATCAGTGGCGCACTGGGAGGGATAGTAATGGCGCATCAGGTGGTGCGCCACTGTTATGTATATTAACAGTGGCGCACCAGGGGTGCGCCATTACTATTTATTAGTAGTGGCGTGATAATAGTGGCGCACCTATAGTGCGCCACTAATAGGGAAAATAGGTGCGCCACTAATAGGCATTTTTCTAGTAGTGCTCAAACAAACCGAACGATATTATTTATATTAGGATAGTTTTTACATAAAATCGGACGAAAAAAACCTTAAGAAAAAACTAACCCTATACTTGAAGGTGACCTCGTAGGCCATGTCGACCTGGCCGGCGGCTCCTCCGTTGTCGTTGTCGTCGCTGTTGTCAGAGTGGTTGGAGTCGGGCTTCCCCCCAGTCACCTCACGCTCGTGGATTATCCTCTCCGCTTGGTCCCGCACCATGCGGCCACGACCACAGACGACGTGGGCGGGGGAAGAGGGTGGCGGACCTTGGCGGAGGCGGCGGACTCGCGGAGAGACCACTCCTACCCATATTTAGCCATCTCCTCGTCGAGGCAGCGGAGACAATGCTTGTTGGTGTCTGTAGTCTTCTTGGAGCAATCCAGGGCCCGGGCCGTCGCCAACTCCTGGTCCGCTGTGATGTATTATAGGAAGAGGGGAGGTGGGGAAGGAGGTGTGAAGCGATGTGGTGAGTGTGACCTGGTCGGCACCGGGGCACGGCTTATATAGCCTCGACCATGCCATGCGAACGGACGATCAGCCGCTTCAATGCGGCGCAATGGCCGGAGTTGGTTCATCGGGAAGTTGCGTCTGCATTGAAGAGGTGGCTCCCAAGAGGTCACGTTGGTTAGCGTCGCCATCCCATCTGGTCACAGCACGCGACATCAATGTCGGCTATTGCATGCTCTCGGTCGGCATTGATGCAGCACGGGAAGCGGCGCGTGCATCGGACAGAAAGGGTGGAAAAAGCGGGTGGGATTGCTGGGTGGCCCAGGTCAGTCAGACGCGGGCGTGGCAACGGTCTGGAAGCCCAAAGTCCCCATGTTTGTCTCCGGTTTCCGGGAAAAAGTGCGTTCGGGCCACTGAACGAACCGATGCAAAACCGTGTTGGATGGGAAAACACGTCCGGACCGCTCGGCCCAGACGGTTGCTGGTGGTTTAAGGGTCGGCATTGGAGATGCCCTTAGGGCATCTTCAAAGTGGAACCATAAACCTATGTAAGCATCCAGACTGAGCCATTCGGACGCAGTTTGCCGTCCAACGATGTTGCGCAGCGGTCTGCACACCAGTCCAGATGTGTGTTTCTTCGCAATCCGGAAACAAATGATCGGGGTTTGCGGTAGTTCGGACACCAGCCACGTAGGACTCCAACATCCCCGGCCTATCCAAAACCCCGTCTGGACTCATCGTCTCCATCCTTCCCACTTTCTCCGCGCCCTCCTTCTCTGTTGCCGCCGCCGCTCTATCACCCTGGTCGTCGCCAAACTCTTTTCGAAACTCCACGACCTCCACTTCTACAACCGGCCTCCACGCCGCTTGTCCTTCGTCGTCCATCCACATCTCTTTTTCATCCGCCGTGCAGGTACCATATGCCCCTATGGCGATCACCACGACCGACAAGTGTTTACTGAATTGTCCATGCTTATTTGTTTGCCCTCCTTTGAAGCAATGGATTTGGACATGGAGTACATATGTGATACTTGTGATCTGCGTTGGGTTTTCCGTGAAGAGGAACGGGTAACTGCAACACAAAGTGGGTAAGTATTTCCCTCAGTTATGAAACCAAGGTTTATCGAACCAATAGGAATATCAACCCTCAACCGTCTTAAGCGGCTGCACACAAAACAGCAAACAACTTGCACCCAAAGCGGGCAAGAGGGTTGTCAATCCCCTTGATCTCGTTATTTGCAAGCAAATGAGTTGTGTAGATAATTGTAAATTGCAAAATAAAATAAAAGGTAAATAAAGGCAGCAAGGTAAGAAATAGCGTTTATGAATTTATAAGTGAATAGACCCGGGGGCCATAGTTTTCCCTAGCGGCATCTCTCATGTAGGCAACATATGGTGGGTAACAAATTACTGTTGGGCAATTGATAGAAAAGCAGATAGTTATGCGATTTTCACGGCAATGATCATGTGTATATAGGCATCACGTCCATAAACAAATAGGCCGACTCCTGCGTGCACCTATTACTATTACTCCACTCATCGACAGCTATCCCGCATGCATCTAGAGTATTAAGTAAAATAGAGTAATGCATGGAGAACGATGACATGATGTAGACAAAGTAAACTCAAGCAATATGAATAAACCCCATCGTGTTATCCTTAGTAGCTACAACACAAAGACGCAACTTGTCCCCTTCTGTCACTGGGATATAGAAACTCGTCCGGTTGAACCTACTACAACGCACCTCTCTCACTGAAGAAAGATCAATCTACTTGGCCAAAGCAAATCAATAGATCGGGGAGAATTACGAAGCTATAATGATCTTGCAAATAAGAATCTTAATATATATCAGAGGTGACTCAAATACTTTTCATGAATAATCTGAACATAACCCACAATTCATTGGATCCCAACAAACGCACCATACAAAAGAATTACATCGGATAGATCAAAGCGAAGTGTTCCCTAGCGGCATCTCTCATGTAGGCAGCATACGATGGGTAACAAATTACTGTTGGACGATTGATAGAAAAGCGAATAGTTATGCGATTTTAACGGCAATGATCATGTGTATATAAGCATCACATTCATAAACAAATAGGCTGACTCCTGCCTGCACCTATTACTATTACTCCACTCATCGACCGCTATCCAACATGCATCTAGAGTATTAAGTAAAACCGAGTAATGCTTGAAGAACGATGACATGGTGTAGACAAAGTAAACTCAATCAATATGAATGAACCCCATCGTTTTATCCTTAGTAGCAACAACACAAAGATGCATCTTGTCCCCTACTTTGTCACTGGGATATAGAAACTCGCCAGGTTGAACCTACCACAACGCACCACTCCCATCGATGAAATATCAATCTACTTGGCCAAAGCACATCAATAAATCGGAGAGCAGTACGTAGCTGTAATGATCATGCAATTAAGAGATAATATATATCAGAGGCATCTCAAATACTTTTCATGAATAATCTGAATATAAACCCACAATTCATCGGATCCCAACAAACACACCGCACAATAGGATTACATCGGATAGATCAAAGCGGAGATGCGATGACCATTGTATTGAAGATCATAAGAGAAAGAGATTGCCATCTAGGTACTAGCTATGGACCCGTAGGTCTGTGGTGAACTACTCACACATCATCATGAGGGCAGCAAGGTTGATGAAGAGGCCCTCCGTGACCGATCCCCCCTCCGGCAGGGTGCCGGAACGGAGCTCCAAATGGCCTCGTGACGGAACAGATACTTGCGGCGGTGGAAAAAGGGTTTCGGGACTACCTCCAGGGTTTTTACGATATTAGAGAATTTATAGGCCGAAGAGGGACGTCGGGAGAGCTACGAGGGGGCCACCACATATCAGGGCGCCCCCCAGGGCGCGTCCTGATGTGTGGTGGGGCCCTCGTGTGTCTCCCGACCTCCATCCGAAGCTTCTAGGTCTTATTTTGGTCCAGAAAAAATCATCAAAAGTTTCGTGGCAATTGGACTTCGTTTGGTACTGTAAACCTGAAAAGGCAAAAACATGCAGAAAACAGCAACTAGCACTGGGCACTGGGTCAATAGGTTAGTGGTCAAAAATATTATAAATTGGTCAATAAAGACCCGAAAAGTATCCTAGAATTATAATATATCAGCATGGAACAATAAAAAATTATAGATACGTTGGGGACGTATCAAGCATCCCCAAGCTTAATTCCTGCTCGTCCTCGAGTAGGTAAATGATAAAAATAGAATTTTTGATGTGATTTGCTATCCACTATGTAATCTTATGCATGTATGCTCATTGAGAAAAGATGAATCAAAAAATATTAACATAGCAATACTAAAGTGTAAGAAACATAATTATCAACCCTTAAAAGTTTACGATCCTTAAGAAATGTTTACCCCCCATTCATCTTATTATATTAGCAAGGCATGGCTCCATCTTCACCACATTAATACAAATGTCAAGCACCACGGTGTCCAAGTCAGGCAATTGGATCGTACTTTTCAATATGCATCAACTTTTTATTCTTCACGCAATACATGAGCGTGGGCCATTGGACATAGCATTTAGGTGGAATAGAATATGGTGGTAGATATCAAAGGGGTTAAAAAGGTGGAGAAGATAGTCTCACATCAACTAGGCGTACCAACGGGCTATGGAGATGCCCATCGATAGTTGTCAATGCAAGGAGTAGGGATTGCCATGCAAATGATGCACTTGATCTATAAGTGTATGAAAGCTCAAATGAAGCTAAGTGTGGGTGTGCATCCAACTTGCTTGCTCATGAAGACCTTGGGCATTTGAGGAAGCCCTTCATAGGAATATACAAGCCAAGTTTGTAATAATGAATAGGTATTTCCCACTAGCATATGAAAGTGATATATCATGAGACTCTCTACATGAGGAACATGGTGCCACTTTGAGGCACAAGTGTGGTAAAAGATAGTACCAAAGTCCCTTCTCTCATTTTCTCTCATTTTTTTGCGAATGGATGGTGGGCTCAGTTGGCCTCCCCCATCTTTATTTTTTTGCACGGAGTCTCATCTCGACTTATGGGAGAATCATCGTCTCCATCATTCTTTCCTCACTGGGACAATGCTCTAATAATGATGATCATCACACTTTTATTTACTTACAACTCAATATGGAGAACTGATATGAAAATATGACTCTGTATGAATGCCTCTGGTAGTGTACCAGGATGTGCAATGATCTAGCGTGGCATGTATCAAAAATATGATGAATGGTGGCTTTGCCACAAATACTATGTCATCTCTATATGATCATGCAAAGCAATATGACTATGAATGAACTAGTCATGTGAAGTGACGATGGAATTTGCATGGCAATATATATCGGAATGGCTATGGAAATGCCATGATAGGTAGGTATAGTGGCTGTTTTGAGGAAGATATAATAAGGCTTATGTGCAACAGAGCGTGTCATGTCACGGGGTTTGGATGCACCGGCGAAAGTTGCACCGATCCTCGAGGTGAGAACGGGCTATGCACGGTACCGAAGAGGCTAGCAAATATGAGAAGGTGAGATTGCATATGTCCATGGTTTCACATTAGTCATAAAGAACTCATATACTTATTGCGAAGTTTTATTAGTTTATCATAAATCAAAGTACTACTCGCATGCCCCGAGGGAAGAGGTTGGTAGGAGTTAACCATCGCGCGCTTCCGACCCGAAACAACACTAGGATTTCAAAGAGGAATAAAAATGATCACACATCATCATCATGCCTCTTTAATTTTTAGATGAACAAAAGGGTCAACCTCTCTTAATATAGACACTTCTATGGTTTAACAATTATGAACTCACACCTATTTCATATTACCACATCAATATCATTGACCCATAATTTCTCTATATGTGCTACATGATGGTTTTGATTATCATTCATTGAATACCTAATATTTTTTGACTAGTCTTCTGACCCATGCAAATTACCGTAACTATTTATTAACTCTCAAAAAAATATAAGTGAAGAACAAGAGTGAAATCATTTCTATAAAATCTACATGCCACGGTGCTCAAAGAGATATAAGTGAAGTACTAGAGCAACTGCTAAGCTCAAAAGATATAAGTGAAGCACATAGAGTATTCTAGCAAATTATGATGAAGGTGTGTCTCTCTTAAATAGGTGTGTCCAGCAAACAATAATTTTGGCAAACTTAAAGTTAAAGCAAACAAAAGCAAATGACGCTCCAAGCAAAACTCATATCATGTGATGAATAAAAATATAGCTTCAAGTGACATACCGATGGATCTGAGACGAAAGAGGGGATGCCTTCCGGGGCATCCCCAAGCTTAGACGCTTGAGTATCCTTTAAAATATTACCTTGGGGTGCCTTGGGCATCCCCAAGCTTAGGCTCTTGCTACTCCTTATTCCTTTGTCCATCATGATAACACCCAAAACATGAAAACTTCAATCACACAAAACTCAACAAAACTTCGTGAGATCCGTTAGTATAAGAAACATATTGCATACTTTAATTACTGTTATAAATTGATTCGAATTTCATAAATGCATAATAGGTACTGTATTATAACTTCTCCATGGACTATACCCCCCGATACAATCCATAGTATAATCAAAACAGGCAACTATGTAAGCAAAAAACTGAATCTGTCTAAAACAAACAGTTTGTAGAAATCTGTAGAGAACCTATACTTATGTAACTCTAAAAATTCTTAAAAATTAGCAAAACCTCGAAAATTTCTATATAAACAATTTTTAAAAATTTCAGATTATTATAACGCTCCAGTAAAAAAATGAAAATTCCTGTACTGGAGTCAAAAGTTTCTGTTTTGTTTCAGCATCGATTCTACTCATCTTGTGAGTCATCCCAAAGGCTTTACTTGGCACAAACAATAATTTAAACACAAAAACATAATAATTACAGAGGAAATAATCATTTTATCAAAAATAAACAGAAAGTTTAAAGCAAATATTTAAAGATAACTATTGGGTTGCCTCCCAACAAGCGCTATTGTTTTATGCCCCTAGCTGGGCATAATGCATAGTTTCAAGTATTGTCATGTTTGACACTCCACCCATAAGTAGCTCTCATGATTGATTAATAAGGTGGTTTAATTCTATTTCTAGGTAAGTGTTCCATCCCTTTCTTTAATAGGAATTGGAATCTTATGTTTCCCTCTTTCATGTCAATGATTGCACCTATAGTTCGTAAGAAAGGTCTTCCAAGTATTATGGGACAAGAAGGATTGCAATCAATATCAAGCACAATAAAATCTATAGGCACATAATTTTTATTTGCAATAATAAGCACATCATTAATTCTATCTAGAAGTTTCTTAATGGTAGAATCCGCAAGATGCAAGTTAAGGGAACAATCTTCAATATTAGTGAGACCTAGCACATCACAAAGAGTTTTAGGAATAGTTGAAACACTAGCACCAAGGTCACACAAAGCATTGCATTCATATTTATTGATTTTTATTTTGATAGTAGGTTCCCACTCATCATGCAATTTTATAGGAATAGAAACTTCAAGCTCAAGTTTCTCATCATAAGCTTTTATCATAGCTTCTACTATATATTCGGTAAAAGCTTTATTTTGTTCATAAGCATTGGGTGAACTAATAACGGATTGCAACAAGGAAATACATTATACTAAAGATCAATTATCATAATTAAAGTCCTTTTAATCCAAAATAGTGGGCACATCACTATTTAAAGTTTTGACCTCTCCAAACCCACATTTTTCAGTTTTAGCATCAAAATCATCACCCTCCAAGCAAACGGGACGCTTCTCAACTAGAGTTGACTCATCTCCAGTCCCTTTATCATTTATATTTAGAGAGGTAAATAAATATTCAATAGGATAAATACCAATCATTTTAAGATCTTCATCATGATTCCGGTAAAAACCGGGTGGAAGAGCTTTTTCTAAAAATTCCCGCTTAGCTTTCAACTTAGCGGTCCTCTCCTTACTTTCATTAATAGATATTTGGATAGATTTAATAGCATTATTAAAATCATTATTGGTTGGCAAAGATTTATTTTTAAGAGTTTCCACATCAAGAGCAATTCTATCCATGTTTTTAGCCAAAGTGTCAACTACATGCAATTTTTCTTCTACCATAGTGTTGAAAACCTTTTGAGAATTAATAAATTATTTAATTGTGTTATCAAGATCATAGGGTATCCTATTAGAATTTGTATAAGAATTACCATAAGAGTTTCCATAGTTGTTAGAGGAATTACCGGGATACGGTCTAGAATTGAAGTTTCCTCTATAAGCATTGTTATTAAAATTATTTCGTGAGAAAAAGTTCACATCAATAGCATCATTATTCTGCTCAATAAAAGTCATCAATGGCATATCATTGGGATCAACATGAGCATTTTTACTAGCCACCATATTCATAAGAGCATCCACTTTTTCACTCAAAGTAGCGATTTCTTCAACAAAATTTACCTTCTTACCTGTTGGAGCCCTTTCGGTATGCCATTGAGAATAATTTGTCATGATGTTGTCCAAAAGTTTTGTGGCCTCTCCTAAGGTCACATCCATAAAGGTACCACCTGCAGCAGAATCTAGAAGATTTCTAGACACAAAGTTTAGACCAGCATAGAAGTTTTGGATAATCATCCACATATTTAAGCCATGAGTTGGACAATTTCTTAACATTAATTTCATTATCTCCCAATCTTGTGCAACATGCTCTTGATCTTGCTATTTAAAATTCATTATTTGATTTCTAAGGGAGATGATCTTAGCAGGAGGAAAATACTTGGCAATAAAAACATCTTTACACTTATCCCATGTGCCAATACTATTACGTGGTAAAGATGAAAACCAAGCTTTAGCTTTATCTCTTAGTGAAAAAGGAAATAATTTTAATTTCACAATATCATTATCCATATCCTTTTTATGTTGCATGTCACATAATTCAACAAAGGTATTAAGATGTGACGCGGGATCCTCATTAGGACTTCCCAAAAATTGATCCTTCATGACAAGATTTAGCAATGCAGCATTGATATCAAAAGCCTCCGCAATAGTGGCGGGTGGTATAGGAGTACTAATAAAATCATTATTTTTAGTATTTGAGATGTGATACGTCTCCAACGTATCTATAATTTTTAATTGTTCCATGATGATATATTATCATTCTAGGATACTTTTTGGGTATTTATTTACCAATTTATAATATTTTTGAGCACTAGCCTTTTGACCCAGTGCCCAGTGCCAGCTCTTGTTTTCTACGTGTTTTTGCCTTTTCAGAGTTATAATACCAAACGGAGTCCAATTGCCACGAAACTTTTTGGTGATTTTTTCTGGACCAATACAAGACCTAGAAGCTTCGGAGGAGGGCCAGGAGATGCACCAGGGGCCCACAAGCCATCTGGCCGCGCCCCCAGGGGGCGCGACCAGATATGTTGTGGCCCCCTGGAGCGTCTCCCGATGTCGTTCTCTGGCCTATAAATTCACATCTACCCTAAAAACACCAGAAGCGCTCCCGAAACACTTTTTCCGCCGCCGCAAGTCTCTGTTCTGACGGGAGGCCATCTACACCTCCATTCCGGCACCCTGCCGGAGGGGATATCGATCACGGAGGGCCTCTTCACCATGATGTGTGAGTAGTTCACCACAGACCTACGTGTCCGTACGTAGTACCTAGATGGCAATCTCTCTCTCTCTCTCTCTCTCTCTCTCTCTCGATCTTCAATACAATGTTCATCCCATCTTTGCCTTGATCTATCCGATGTAATCCCTTTGTATGGTGTGTTTGTTAGGATCCGATGAATTGTGAGTTTATGTTCAGATTATTCATGAAAAGCATTTGAGTCAAACCTGATTACTATTATTCTTATTTGCATGATCATCATAGCTTCGTAATGCTCTCCGGTCTATTGAGATAGTTTGGCCAACTAGATTGATATTTCTTCGGTGGGAGTGGTGTGTTGTAGTAGGTTCAACCTGACGAGTTTCTATATCCCAGTGACAGAAGGAGACAAGTTGCATCTTTATGTTGTTGCTACTAAGGATAAAACGATGGGGTTTATTCATATTAGTCGAGTTTACTTTGTCTACATCATGTCATCGTTCTCCAAGCATTACTCCGTTTGTCATGAACTTAATACGTAGAGAGGCAAGCATAGAAGCGCTCTTGAAGTGGAGTAATAATAGTAGGTGCAGGCAGGAGTCGACCTATTTGCTTATGGACGCGATTCCTATATACACATGATCATTGCCGTGAACATCGCATAATTATTTGTTTTTCTATCAATTGCACAACAGTAATTTGTTTACCCACCGTATGCTTTGCTTATGAGAGATGCCACTAGAGAACTCTACGGCCCCTGGGTCTATTCACTTATAAATTCAGAAACGCTATCATTACCTTGCTGTTATTTATTACCTTTTATTTTATTTTGCACTTTACTATTATCTACAATTATCTACACAACTCACTTGCTTGCAAATAACGAGATCAAGGGGATTGACAACCCTCTTGCCGGCGTTGGGTGCAAGTTGTTTGTTCTTTTGTGTGCAGCCGCTGAAGATGGTTGAGGATTGGTATTCCTATTGGTTCGATAAACCTTGGTTTCATAACCGAGGGAAATACTTACCCACTTTGTGCCGCGATTACCCGTTCCTCTTCACGGAAAACCCAATGCAGATCGCGAGTATCAGGAAGGATTTCGGGCGCCGTTGCCGGGGAATACCATCACCAACTATCAAGTAACTTCGCACAAAATTTCATTCACTTGTTCTTCTTTTTATTTTCTGTTATATTTAGTTTGTCTCATAAAAATCGAAAATACAAAAATATCTACCTTTTCTTGTTACTAGTTCTCGCTTGAAGTCATGGCTAGTTCTTCTTTTGTGCATGTCACTCCCAATAATGATGTTATCAATTTTACACAAAGGGGAGGAGAAAGTTTGAAGGGTGCATGGTATAGGATTTGCCATGCCCAAAATAAAGCAACTAATAAGATATCCACCACCAATTTGCTTCATAATTTCTATGTTGGTGTGACAACTTGGTATAGGTTTGTCCTTGACACCATCACCGGTGGGAACTTCTTAATGTGTCATACTTTGGATGCTTATAATGCTATTGAAAATCTTGTTGGAACACCACCCCTTATCGTTAATGAAACCAATTTGACATTGGAACATGTTATGCAAAGGCTTGATGCTATTGAAAATAAAATGATCACTAGTGAGCCTATTGAGGAGTTAGATAAAAAAACTTCATAATCATATCACTCAATTTGGGTCACGGGTAGGAATAACTTTGAAAACTTTAAAGGAAAAAAGATGCTACTATTGATAAGCGGGTAGAACAAGGATTGAGTAGAATTGATAAATTGGAGGAGGTTATTGACAAAGTGAGCTCCGTTTTCACACCATCCAAAACTAGTGCTAGTACCTCACAAGACAAAAATTCCAAGTTCATATTTATTCCTAAGAGCATTAGTACACCTCCTTCCAAAAGAAGCGAAGATCTCAAAATGATTAGTGTTCACCCCAACTTTTTGAACTTGATAAAGGAACCTATGGTCAAGCCTTCCATTGTTCCTATTAATCATAGTTGTGTTATCAAGGAGTTGAGTGTCAAAGATGACAACACTTGAAACTATGCATTATGCCTAGCTAGGGGCATAAAACAATAGCGCTTGTTGGGAGGCAACCCAATATGTATATTTATTTTTGTTTTTACTTTCTGTTTTTGTGTGATAAAATGATTATTGCCTCTGTAATGATTGTGTTTTTATGTTTTAATTAGTGTTTGTGCCAAGTAAAGCCTTTGGGGTGACTCACAAGATGAGTAGAAACGATGCTGAATCTGAAACAGAAACTTTGACTGCAGTGCAGGAATTTTCATTTTTTAACGGAGTGTGATAATTATATGAAATTTTAACACAGTATTTATATACAAATTATTTACGTTTTCCTAATTTTTAAGAATTTTTACAGTTTCAGAAGTATGGGCTCTTTACGGATTGCTACAGACTGTTCTGTTTTAAACAGATTCTGTTTTGCTTGCATAGTTTGCTTGTTTTGATTATGCCATGGACTATATCGGGGGGTGTAAGCCATGGGGAAGTTAGAATACAGTATCTATTATGAAAAAATTAATTTGAATCAATTTATCACAGTACCTCAAGTATGCAATATGTTTCTTATACTAACGGATCTCACGAAGTTTTGTTGAGTTTTGTGTGATTGAAGTTTTCAAGTTTTGTGTGTGATCACAATGGACTACGGAATAAGGAGTAGCAAGAGCCCAAGATTGGGGATACCCAAGGCACCCCAAGTATAATTCTAAGGAGACTCAAGTGTCTAAGCTTGGGGATGCCCCGGAAGGCATCCCCTCTTTCGTGTCAATCCATCGGTATGTCACTTGGAGCTATATTTTTATTCATCACATGGTATGTGTTTTGCTTGGAGCGTCGTTTGCTTTTGTTTACTTTTACTTTCAGTTTGTCACAATCATCATTTGCTGGACACACCTATTTGAGAGAGACACACCTTCATGATAATTTGCTAGAATACTCTATGTGCTTCACTTATATCTTTTGAGCTAGGCAGTTGCTCTAGTACTTCACTTATATCTTTTTGAGCACGGTGGCGTGTAGATTTTATAGAAATGATATTCTCTCATTCTTCACTTAAATTTGTTTGAGAGCTGAGTAATAGTGACGGTAATTTGCATGGGTCATAAGACTACTCCAAGAATATTAGGTATTCAATGAATGATAATCAAAACCATCGTGTAGCACATATAGAGAAGTTGTGGGTTAATGACATTGATGTGGTAATATGAAAAAGGTGCGAGTCCAAAATTGTTGATTCATAGAAGTGTCGACATTAAGAGGTGTTAACTTGTTATTCATCTAAAAATTAAAGAGGCATGGTGATGATGTGTGAGCATTTATATTCCTCGTTGAAATCCTAGTGTTGTTTTGAGTCGGGGGCGCGCGATGGTTAACCCCTACCAACCTCCTCCCTCGGGGCATGTGAGGAGTACTTTGATTTGTGATAAAACTAATAAAACTTTGCAATAACTATGTGAGTTCTTTATGACTAATGTGACCCCATGGACATACACATATTCACCTTCTCATATTTGCTAGCCTCTTCGGTACCGTGCATAGCCCATTCTCACCTCGAGGATCGGTGCAAATATTCGACGGTGCATCCAAACCCCGTGACATGATACGATCTGTTGCACATAAGCCTCATTATATCTTCCTCAAAATAGCCACCATACCTACCTATTATGGCATTTCCATAGCCATTCCGAGGTATATTGCCATGCAAATTCCATCGTCACTTCATATGACTAGTTCGTTCATCATCATAATGCTTTGCATGATTGTATAGAGCTGACATAGTATTTGTGGCAAAGCCACCGTTCTTTATATTTTTGATACATGTCATGCTAGATCATTGCACATCCTGGTACACTGCCAGAGGCATTCATACAGAGTCATATCTTCCTATCAGTTCTTCATGTTGAGTTGTAAGTAAATAAAAGTGTGATGATCATCATTATTAGAGCATTGTCCCTGTGAGGGAAGGATGATGGAGACTATGATTCCCCCACAAGTCGGGATGAGACTCCGGACGAAAAATGAAATAAAAATGGGGGAGGCCAAATGATCCCACCATATAAAAAAAAGAAAAAATGGTGAGGCAAAAAAAGAGAGAAAAGCCCACCATATAAAAAAAATGAGAGAAAAGAGAGAAGGGACTTTGCTACTATCATTTACCACACTTGTGCCCCAGAGTGGCACCATGTTCTTCATATAGATCTCCTATGTGGACACTTCCATATGCTAGTGGGAATTACCTTTTCATATAATAAACTTGGCTTGTATATTCCTATAACGGGCTTCCTCAAATGTCAGAGGTCTTCATGAGCAAGCCAGTTTGATGCACACCCCACTTAGCTTCAGTTGAGCTTTCATACACTTATAGCTCTAGTGCATCATTTGCATAGCAATCCCTACTCCTCGCATTGATATCTATCGATGAGCATCTCCATAGCTCGTTGGTATGCCTAGTTGATGCGAGACTATCTTCTCCACTTTTTACCCCTTTGATACCTACCACCATATTCTATTCCACCTATATGCTATGTCCAATGATTCACGGTCATGTATTGCGTGAAGAATAAAAAGTTGATGCATATTGAAAAAGTACCATCCAATTGCCTGACTTGGACACCGTGGTGCTTAACATTTGTATCTATGTGGTGAAGACGGAGTCATGCCTTGCTAATATAATAAGATGAATAGGGGTAAAACATTCTTTTAGGATCGTATACTTTGAAAAATTAATGATTTTGTTTCTCATACTTATAAATATTACTATGTTGATGTTTGTCAATTCATCATTTCTCAATGAGCATACATACCAAAGATTACATAATGGGTAGCATGTCACATCAAAAATTCTGTTTTTATCATTTACCTACTCGAGGACGAGCAGGAATTAAGCTTGGGGATGCTGATACGTCTCCAACGTATCTATAATTTTTGATTGATCCATGCTGATATATTATCTTTCTAGGATACTTTTTGGGTATTTATTTACCAATTTATAATATTTTTAAGCACTAACCTATTGACCCAGTGCCCAGTGCCAGTTCCTGTTTTCTGCGTGTTTTTGCCTTTTCAGAGTTACAATACCAAACGGAGTCCAATTGCCACGAAACCTTTTGGTGATTTTTTCTGGACCAATACAAGGCCTAGAAGCTTCGGAGGAGGGCCATGAGATGCACCAGGGGCCCACAAGCCATATGGCCGCGACCCCAGGGTTCGCGACCAGATATGTTGTGACCCCGTGGAGCGTCTCCCGATGTCGTTCTCTGGCCTATAAATTCACATCTACCCTAAAAACACTAGAAGCGCTCCTGAAACACTTTTTCCGCCGCCGCAAGTCACTGTTTCGACGGGAGGCCATCTACACCTCCATTCCGGCACCCTGCCAGAGGGGAGATCGATCACGGAGTGCCTCTTCATCAACCTTGTTGTCCTCACCATGATGTGTGAGTAGTTCACCACGGACCTATGGGTCTGTAGGTAGTACCTAGATGGCAATCTATCTCTCTCTCTCGATCTTCAATACAATGTTCATCGCATCTTTGCCTTGATCTATCCCATGTAATCTCTTTGTATGGTGTGTTTGTTGGGATCCATGAGTTGTGAGTTTATGTTCAGATTATTCATGAAAAGTATTTGAGTCAAACTTGATTACTATGATTCTTATTTGCATGATCATCATAGCTTCGTAATGCTCTCCGATCTATTGAGATAGTTTGGCCAACTAGATTGATATTTCTTCGGTGGGAGTGGTGCATTGTAGTAGGTTCAACCTGACGAGTTTCTATATCCCAGTGACAGAAGGGGACAAGTTGCATCTTTGTGTTGTTTCTACTAAGGACAAAACGATGGGGTTTATTCATATTAGTTGAGTTTACTTTGTCTACATCATGTCATCATTCTCCAAGCATTACTCCGTTTGTCATGAACTTAATACGTAGAGAGGCAAGCATAGAAGCGCTCTTGAAGTGGAGTAATAGTAGTAGGTGGAGGCAGGAGTCGGCCTATTTGCTTATGGACCTGATGCCTATATACACATGATCATTGCCGTGAACATCGCATAATTATTTGCTTTTCTACCAATTGCCCAACAGTAATTTGTTTACCCACCGTATGCTTTGCTTATGAGAGATGCCACTAGAGAACTCTACGGCCCCCGGGTCTATTCACTTATAAATTCAGAAATGCTATCATTACCTTGCTGTTATTTATTACCTTTTACTTTATTTTGCACTTTACCATTATCTACAATTATCTACACAACTCACTTGCTTGCAAATAACGAGATCAAGGGGATTGACAACCCTCTTGCCGGCATTGGGTGCAATTTGTTTGTTCTTTTGTGTGCAGCCACTGAAGATGGTTGAGGATTGGTATTCATATTGGTTCGATAAACCTTGGTTTCATAACTGAGGGAAATACTTACCCACTTTGTGCTGCGATTACTCGTTCCTCTTCACGGAAAACCCAACACGGATCACGAGTATCAGGAAGTCACACAATTTAGTAGTATCTTGAGCCATGGTGACCGAGCAAGCAAAGTAACAAGCAAGACAAGTAAACTAGCAAGAGAATAAGTAAACTAGTAACAAGCAAAGATAAATATTTTTGTATTTATTATTTTTATGAGACAAGCTAAATATAGCAGCAAATAAAAAGATAAACATGTGAATGAAAATTTGTGTGAAGTTACTTGGTAGTTCATGATGATATTCCCCCGCAACGGCGCTAGATATCCTTCCTGATACTTGTGATCTGCGTTGGGGTTTCTGTGAAGAGGAACAAGTAATTGCAGCACAAAGTGGGTAAGTATTTCCCTTAGTTATGAAACCAAGGTTTATCGAACCAATAGGAATATTGATCCCCAACCGTCTTCAGTGGCTGCACACAAATGAACAAATGACTTGCACCCAACGTGGGCAAGAGGGTTGTCAATCCCCTTGATCTCGTTACTTGCAAGCAAATGAGTTGTGTAGATAATTGTTGATAAATATAAATTGAAAAATAAATAAAAAGTAAATAAAGGCAGCGAGGTAATTCTAGCGTTTGTAAATATATAAGTGAATTGACCCAGGGGCCATAGTCTTCCCTAGCGGCAGCTCTCATGTAGGCAGCATACGGTGGGTAACAAATTACTGTTGGGCGATTGATAGAAAAGAGCATAGTTATGCGATTTTCACGGCAATGATCATGTGTATATAGGCATCACGTCCATAAACAAATAGGCCGACTCATGCCTGCACCTATTACTATTACTCCACTCATCGACCGCTATCCAGCATGCATCTAGAGTATTAAGTAAAACAGAGTAATGCTTGGAGAACGATGACATGATGTAGACAAAGTAAACTCAATCAATATGAATGAACCCCATCATTTTATCCTTAGTAGCAACAACACAAAGACGCATCTTGTCCACTACTTTGTCACTGGGATATAGAAACTCGCCAGGTTGAAACTACCACAACGCACCACTCCCACCGATGAAATATTAATCTACTTGACCAAAGCACATCAATAAATCAGAGAGCATTACGAAGCTATAATGATCATGCAATTAAGAGGTAATATATATCAGAGTGTCGTCGTTTTCTCACAGGGGGTGCCCCGGCACGGCAGATGCCATGGGATGGCTTACAGAGGTGAGAGCAAGGCTACAGTGGAGATCCGGGACGGGATAGGGTAGTAGCACGCTCTGGTTTACCCAGGTTCGGGGCTCTCTAGAGAGATAATACCCCTACTCCTGCATGTCTGTATATGGGGTGTATTTGCAGTACAGAGTTGCTCCTCGAGCTGTATGGAAGAGGAGAGCCATGAGGCTTCTTGCCTCATGTGTATGCGTGTGAGCACAAGAGGGATCAGGGAGTGTCCGTGGAGGAGTGGGCATGGTGCCTCTTATATAGGCATGAGTGTGTGGCTTGAGATGTAAGCTACAGTGGGTAGCTCACATGCCAAGCTGTGCGTAGCTTGAGATGTAAGCTACAGTCGGTAGCTTACATGCCAAGTTGTACGTAGCTTGTGAGCTAGGCTATGCTTGTCCCCTGTGACACTTTATAAGTCAATGCCGAGGGGAAAAGTTACACTACAAATGATACCACATGACGCGTGTATAGCGTAGTACTACTGGTCAATAGTGCACCGCCGTGGGGTATGGTCGTATCGTCCGCGTGTGTCCGACGGGACGTCGTAGTTGGCTCCGGGCAGCCGGCTGACACGTCTCCAACGTATCTATAATTTTTGCTTGTTCCATGCTGTTATGTTATCATTCTTGGATGTTTTACAATCAATTTAGAGCAACTTTATATCATTTTTTGGGACTAACCTATTGACATAGTGCCAAAGTGCCAGTTGCTATTTTTGCTTGTTTTTTACTTCGCAGAATATCAGTACCAAACAGAGTCCAATCGTGACGAAACTTTTTGGAGATTTGTTTTGGACCAGAAGACATCCAGTGGGCCAAAGAAGTGCCAGAGAGGTGGGCCGTGAAGACCACAACCCACCAGAGGCCCCGGGCGCGCCCTGATGGGTTGTGCCCTCCTCGGGACCCCTCTCCACCGCCTCTGATGCCTATAAATTCCCAAGTATTCTAGAAACCCTAAAAGAGTCGACGAAAAACACATCAAGCCGCCGCAAGTTCCAGAACCTCGAGATCCAATCTAACACCATCACGGAGGGGTTCATCATCCTCATTAGTGCCTCTCTAATGATGCGTGAGTAGTCCACCATAGACCTACGGGTCTGTAGGCAGTAGCTAGATGGCTTCCTCTCTCTCTTTTGATTCTCAATACAATGGTCTCTTGGAGATCTATTTGATGTAAACTTTTGCGGTGTGTTTGTTGGGATCCGATGAATTTTGAGTTCATGATCAAATTCTATCCATGAATATTATTTGAGTCTTCTTTGATCTCTTATATGCATGGTTACTTATAGCCTCGTATTTCTTCTTCAAATCTTTGGTTTAGTTAGGCCAACTAGATCGATTTTTCTTGCCATGGGAAGAGGTGTTTTGTGATGGGTTCGATCTTGCGGTATCCTCTCCCAGTGACAGAAGGGGCAGCGAGGCATGCATGTATCGTTGCTATTAAGGATAACAAGATGGGGTCTATTCCTACATGAATAGATCTTGTCTACATCATGTCACCGTTCTTATTGCATTACTCCGTTTGTCCATGAACTTAATAAACTAGATGCATCCTGGATAGCGGTCGATGTGTGGAGTAATAGTAGTAGATGAAGAATTGTTTCGGTCTACTAATCTTGGATGTGATGCCTATATAATGATCATCGACTTGGATATCGTCATGATTATTTGATCTTCTATCAATTGCCCAACAGTAATTTGTTCAGCCACCGTGTGCTATACTCATGAGAGAAGCCACTAGTGAAACCTACGCCCCCCGGGTCTACTTTTCCAACATATTGCTTTCCGATCTATCTTTTTGCCGCTTTTGTTTTCAGATCTACTATTCCAAAAAACCCAAAAATACCTCGCTGCACTTTTTATTTGCCCTTTTTGTGTTCTTGAGAGATCTATCTTTCCAATCTATCACTACCTAATCTATCTTTTTACTGTAGAGAGATTGAAAACCTCTCTTTCGCGTCGGGTTGCAAGTATTTGTTCTTTGTGTGCAGGTGTTGTTTACGTAGTGGTGGTGATCCTCCTACTGGTTCGATACCTTGGTTTCATAACTGAGGGAAATACCTACCGTCACTGTGCTGCATCATCCCTTCCTCTTTGGGGATATACCGACACAGTCTCAAGCCACGTCAAAGGAATTTCTGGCGCCGTTGCCGGGGAGGAAGCGGTCTCTTCTACGTGCCAATCTCTGGCACCGAGGAGACATCAGTAACATCTATCAGGTTCCTAATCACAAATCTCATCTCTTTGCAATTACATTATTTGCCATTTGCCTCTTGTTTTCTTCTCCCCCACTTCACAAAAATTTGTCGTTTTATTCCCCCTCTTTTCCGTTTGCCTTTTTTGCTTGTTTGCTCTCTTTGCTTGTGTCGCCATGTGCCTTCTATTTGCTTGCATCTTCACTTGCTTAAAATCTATTGATATGGATCCTCATACACTTTCTAATCTTTTAAAAAGAACAAATTATGATGAACCAATTGCTAGTGAGTTGAGTGCACTTGATTATCTCTATGAAGTTTTGTTCGAAAATCATGATTCTGAAAATTTTGATGAAGTGTTGAAAGAAGAAATTTATAAGGTGATTCATGATAGCTCCTTGATTGAAAAGCATGATTGCAATGTTGCTAGTATGAATTCTCTAAATATCCATGATGCTAATGATATGCAAAACCACAAGCTTGGGGATGCTATGTTTGATGAAGATGATATTTTTAGTCCCCCAAGTTTTGATGAGCAAATTTATTATGATGATTATTTGCCTCCTATTTATGATGATAGTGATGACACGTATGCTATAATGAGTAATGATAACCATGAAACTTATCATCATGGTTTTAATTTGCAATGTGGTTATGTCAATCAAGTGTCTCATGATAGTTATTTTGTTGAGTTTGCTCCCACTATTATGAATGAGAAGGAATTTGCTAATGTGGAGAGTAATGAAAATTCTATGTTTGTCCATCATGAAAAGAATGATTTATGTGATAGTTATATTGTTGAATTCCTTCACGGTGCTACTAAAATTTATTATGAGGGAGGAACATATGCTTGTACGAATTGCAATAATATCAAGTTTCCTCTCTATGTGTTCAAAGTTTTGAAGTTACGCTTGTTTTACCTTCCTATGGTAGTTAATTCTTGTTCCCATAAATTGTTTGCTCAAAAAATCCCTATGCATAGGAAGTGGGTTAGACTTAAATATGTTTGTCATGAGATTCATGATGCTCTTTTGCATATTTCCATTACTACTTTTTATGTGAGCATCATTGAAATCATCATGCCTAGCTAGGGGCGTAAAACGATAGCGCTTCTTGGGAGGCAACCCAATGAATTAATTTATTTTCATCTTTTTCTTTCTGTTTTTGAGTATTGACACAATTATGCCTCTGTTATGATTGTGTTTTTTATGTTTTATTTAGTGTTTGTGCCAAGTAAAGGCTTTAGGATGATTCATAAGATGAGTAGAAACAATGCTGAATCTGAAACAGAAACTTTTCCTCCAGTGTTCTAATTTTAGTTTTTTACCGGAATGTGATATTGAGCTGAAATTTTAAAACAGTATTGGTATACAAATTCTTTACGTTGTCCTAATTTTTCAGAATTGTTAGAGTTCTAGAAGTATGGTTAGAGTACAGATTACTACAGACTGTTCTGTTTAAGACAGATTCTTTTTTCGTTGCATTGTGTGCTTGTTTTGATGAATCTATGGGTTACATTGAAGGGTATGAGCCATGGTAAAGTTAAAATACAGTAGGTATAATGCAATAATAAAATATTAATGAGTTTGCAACAGCACTTGAAGTAGTGATTTGCTTTATTATACTAACGGATCTAACGAAGATTTTGTTGAGTTTTGTGTGATTGAAGTTTTCAAGTTTTGGGTGAGATCACGATGGATGAAGGAATAAGGAGTGAAAAGAGCCTAAGCTTGGGGACGATACAGCACCCCCAAGATATATCCAAAGATAAACAAGCAACTAAGCTTGGGGATGCCCCGAGTGGCATCCCCTCTTACTTCTAACGACCATCGGTATTTTACTTGGAGCTATATTTTTGTTCGTCACATATCATGAGTTTTGCTTGTAGCGTCGTGTATCAATTGAGTCTTTGCTTGCTTTGCTTTTTAGTTTGTCACTTGTATCCTTTCTGGACACACCTATTTGAGAGAGCCAACATTATGCTAAGATTTGTTAGAATTGCTCTTTATGCTTCACTTAAACTTTTTGAGCTATAGAATTGCTCTAGTGCTTCACTTATATCTTTTTGAGCACGGTGTGCTTGGAAACTTTTGAAGAAATACTCTCATGCTTCACTTAGATTATTTTGAGAGTTAGTAAATTGAAGAAATCCTCTCATGCTTCACTTAGATTATTTTGAGAGTTAGTAAATTTTGAAGAAATCCTCTCATGCTTCACTTATACTTTTTTGAGAGATGAAATCTCTATGCTCATGTGCTTCACTTAAATTTGTTTGAGCTTGTCAAAAGCAATGGAAATATATGAAACTAGTCCCAAAGTGATAGATATCCAAAGAGGATATAATAAAAACTTTCATGAAGGTCATTGGACAAATTAAACTTGATTCCTTGTAATAGTTTTGAGACATGATGATAGTAATATGTGAGTCATGTTAGTGAGTAATTATGCTTTAGTAGGAATATTGGTGTTAAGGTTTGTGATTCCCTATGCAAGTATGAAAGTCAATAGTTATGCAATGAAATTACATCCTACTTATGGTGCATTATTCGGTGTTAGTTATGCTCAATGCTCGCTTATGTGAATTTTCGTTTCTTGGTTGGTTGCTTCTCAATCTATTTGCTAGCCTCCACTTGTACTAAGAAGAAATACTACTTGTGCATCCAAAATCCTTAAACCCATTTTTGCCTTATAAGTCCACCATACCTACCTATATGCGGTATTTCCATGCCGTTCTAAGCAAATTTGTATGTGCCATCTCTACTTTTCAAAATAAATTTTCTTTTTGTGTGCTCGTACCGCTCATGAAACGGTAGGGGGTGTCCAATATTATTCCATGCTAGATGTGTTATTCTCAAGATGTGTGTTTATTCACTTGTCATTGCACGAGAGTATGGCGGTAATAGGGTTACCCAGTCCCAAAATGAAAAAAGAAAAAATTTACTTTATGTTGTCAAATAATAAATTCCTTGGAAAGTGTTGGTACGGAAGGCAACCGTGGATACGGCCAGCCATGGATTGTGAAAGAATGGCGGAAAAAGGAATAAACTTTATTTTCTGTTTGGGAACCGCCTATGATATATCTAGCATGGAAAGTATTGTGAACTACTTTGTCATTTTCGTTGACAGGAAAGGCATGCCACTCAAAATATTTTTCTCTCTCAATTTAAAGTTTGAGCTCTGGCAACTCTACAAATCCCTACTTCCCTCTGTGAAGGGCCTATCTATTTACTTTGTGCAATTTTTATTTTTATTTGAGTCTCCATCTTCTCTTATAAAGCACCAACTAGGGGGCACTATGATCGTACTTGAGCATTGGGTGTAGCTAATATTTGAGAGTGTTTCATGAATGGATCAATGAGTGAGCATCATGGGCGAGGGATAACTTTCTTTAGTGTTGATATTTTGAAAGACATGGTTGCTTGTTGGCATGCTTGAGTATTGAAGTCATTATGTTAAAAGTAGACTATTGCTTTGAACCATTTAAAAGTCCAAATGTCCATGCTACAAAAGAAAAGATTATGTGATGAACATGTTAGGCATCATTCCACATCAAAAATTCTGTTTTTATCATTTACCTACTCGAGGACGAGTAGGAATTAAGCTTGGGGATGCTGATACGTGTCCAACGTATCTATAATTTTTGCTTGTTCCATGCTGTTATGTTATCATTCTTGGATGTTTTACAATCATTTTATAGCAACTTTATATCATTTTTTGGGACTAACCTATTGACATAGTGCCAAAGTGCCAGTTGCTGTTTTTTGCTTGCTTTTTACTTCGCAGAATATCAGTACCAGAGGGAGTCCAATCGCGACGAAACTTTTTGGAATTTTTTTGGGACCAGAAGACATCCAGTGGGCCAAAGAAGTGCCAGAGAGGTGGGCCGTGGAGACCACAATCTACCAGGGCGCGCCCTGATGGGTTGTGCCCTCCTCGGGACCCCTCTCCACCGCCTCTGACGCCTATAAATTCTCAAATATTCCAGAAACCCTAAAAGAGTCGACGAAAAACACATGCAGCCACCGCAAGTTCCAGAACCTCGAGATCCAATCTAACACCATCACGGAGGGGTTCATCATCCTCATTGGTGCCTCTCTAATGATGCGTGAGTAGTCCACCATAGACCTACGGGTCCGTAGGCAGTAGCTAGATGGCTTCCTCTTTCTCTTTTGATTCTCAATACAATGGTCTCTTGGAGATCTATTTGATGTAAACTTTTGCGGTGTGTTTGTTGGGATCCGATGAATTTTGAGTTCATGATCAGTTTCTATCCATGAATATTATTTGAGTCTTCTTTGATCTCTTATATGCATGATTACTTATAGCCTCGTATTTCTTCTTCGAATCTTTGGTTTAGTTAGGCCAACTAGAATGATTTTTTTTGCCATGGGAAGAGGTGCTTTGTGATGGGTTCGATCTTGCGGTGTCCTCTCCCAGTGACAGAAGGGGTAGCGAGGCACGCATGTATCGTTGCTATTAAGGATAACAAGATGGGGTCTATTCCTACATGAATAGATCTTGCCTACATCATGTCACCGTTCTTATTGCATTACTCTGTTTTTCCATGAACTTAATACACTAGATGCATGCTGGATAGCGGTCGATGTGTGGAGTAATAGTAGTAGATGCAGAATCATTTCGGTCTACTAATCTTGGACGTGATGCCTATATAATGATCATCGCCTTGGATATCGTCATGATTATTTGATCTTCTATCAATTGCCCAATAGTAATTTGTTCAGCCACCGTGTGCTATACTCATGAGAGAAGCCACTAGTGAAACCTACGGCCCCCGGGTCTACTTTTCCAACATATTGTTTTCCGATCTATCTTTTTGCTACTTTTGTTTTCAGATCTATTATTCCAAAAAACCCAAAAATACCTTGCTGTACTTTTTATTTACTCTTTTTATTTTGTGTTCTTGAGAGATCTATCTCTCTAATCTATCACTACCTAATCTATCTTTTTACCGTAGAGAGATTGACAACCTCTCCTTCGTGTCGGGTTGCAAGTATTTGTTCTTTGTGTGCAGGTGCTATTTACGTAGTGGTGGTGATCCTCCTACTGGTTCGATACCTTGGTTTCATAACTGAGGGAAATACTTACCGTCGCTGTGCTGCATCATCCCTTCCTCTTTGGGGAAATACCGACGCAGTCTCAAGCCACGTCACCGGCGGGCCATAGAAGCCGGCCGCGGGCGCGCGTCGGTGCAGCCTTCCAGGGCCGGTGGGCACCCCGTCAGACTCGCCGTCTTTGGGGTACCCGGGGGTCATCCCCCCGACAGTAGCCTCCGAGCCTCCGGGTGACTCGAATAGTTGGGTGGAGGGTCATCGCGGTCGTTGTTGTTGCAGAAGTTGTTGATGATGGTCATCTGCGGGCCGCAGCCCGCACAGCTTGCTTCCAGTGGGGACCCTACTGGGCGAGGACGCGGATTCCGCCAGCTGATGGGCGCGAGGCACTGCCGGGCTCAGACGCGGAGTCTGCCGGCTGACGGACGCGAGGTGCTGCCATGCACGGATGCGGAGTCCTCCGGCCGATGGGCGCGGAGCCCTGCCGGGCGCTGATGTAGAGTTTGCCGGCTGGCTGGTTCCAGCGGGGGAACGCCAGCGCACCCGCTGGGTGTAGCCTCCGAGCCTCCGGGCGACTCGAAGAGTCGTGCGGAGGGTCTTTGTTGTTGCTGAAGTAGACGGTGGCGTCGATGATGTCGGGTGCGGACGCGGAGTCCGCCGACTGATGGGCGCGGGGCCCTGCCGGAGGCGGACGCGGGGTCCACCGGCTGACTTTTTCCAGCGGGGCACGCCAGCGCACCTGTTGGGTGTAGCCTCCGAGCCTCCGGGCGACTCAAAGAGTCGGGCGGAGGGTCTTTGATGTTACTGAAGCAGACGGTGACGTCGACCATGCCGAGCGCGGACGCAGAGTGCGCCGGCTGGTGGGCGCGGGGCCTTGCCGGGCGCGGTGCAGAGTGTGCCGGCTGGTGGGCAAGAGGCTCTGTCGGGCATGGATGCGGAGTCCGCCGGCTGATGGGCGCGAAGTTTTGCTGGGCGTGGACGCGGAGTCCGCCGGCTGATGGGCGCGAAGTTTTGCTGGGCGTGGACGCGGAGTCCGCCGGCTGATGGGCGCAAGGCACTGCCGGGTGCAGACGCGGAGTCTGCCGACTGATGGGCGCGAGGCGCCGCCTATGCACGGACGCGGAGTCCACTGGCTAATGGGCGTGGAGCCCTGCCACGCGCGGACGCGGAATCTGCCGGCTGACGGGCACAAGGCGCTGCCATGCACGGATGCGGAGTCCGCCGGCTGATGGGCGCGGAGCCCTGCCGGGCGCGGATGCAGAGTTTGCCGGCTGGCTGGTTCCAGCGGGGGCGCGCCAGCGCACCCGCTGGGTGTAGCCTCCGAGCCTCTAGACGACTAAAAGAGTCGGGCAGAGGGTCTTTACTGTTTCTAAAGTATACGGTGGCATCGAGGATGTCGGGTGCGGACGTGGAGTCTGCCGACTGATGGGCGCGGGGCCCTGCCGGGGGCGGACGCACTGTCCGCCGGCTGACGTTTTCCAGCGGGGGCGCACCAGCGCACCCGATGGGTGTAGCCTCCGAGCCTCCGGGCGACTCGAAGAGTCTGGCGGAGGGTCTTTGATGTTGCTGAAGTAGACGGTGATGTCGAGCATGCCGAGCGCGGACACGGAGTCCAGCGGCTGGTGGGCGCGGGGCCTTGCCGGGTGCGGACGCAGAGTGCGCCGGCTGGTGGGTGCGAGACCCTGCCGGGTGCAGACGCGGAGTCTTCCGGCTGATGGGCACGGAGCCCTGTTGGGCGAGGACGCGGAGTCCGCCGGCTGATGGGCGCGAGGCGCTGTTGGGTGCAGACGCGGAGTCTGTCGGCTGATGGGCGCCTATGCATGGACGCGGAGTCCGCCGGCTGATGGGCGTGGAGCCGTGTGCGGACGCGGAGTCCGCCGGCTGACGGGCGCGAGGCGCTGCCATGCACGGACGCGGAGTCCGCCGGCCGATGGGCGCGGAGCCCTGTCGGGCGCGGATGTAGAGTTTGCCGGCTGGCTGGTTCCATTGGGGGCGCGCCAGCGCACCCGCTGGGTGTAGCCTCCGAGCCTCCGGGCGACTCGAAGGGTCGGGCGAAGGGTCTTTACTATTTCTGAAGTAGACGGTGGCATCGAGGATGTCGGGTGCGGACGCTGAGTTCTCGAACTGATGGGCGCGGGGCCCTGTCGGAGGCGGACGTGGGGTCCGCCGGCTGACTTCTTCCAGCGGGGGCGCACCAGCGCACCCGCTGGGTGTAGTCTCAGAGTCAGGCGGAGGGTCTTTGATGTTGCTGAAGCAGACGATGACGTCGAGCATGCCGAGCGCGGACACGGAGTCCGCCGGCTGGTGGGCGCGAGGCCCTGCCGGGCTCGGACGCGGAGTCCGCCGGCTGATGGGCGCGAGGCGCTGCCGGGTGCAGACACGGAGTCTTCCGGCGGATGGGTGCGAGGCGCCGCCTATGCACGGACGCGGAGTCCGCCGGCTGATGGGCGTGGAGCCCTGCCATGCAGGATGCGGAGTCCGCTGGCTGGTGGGTGCGGAGCCCTGCCGTGCGCGGACGCGGAGTCCGCCAGCAGATGGGCGTGGAGCCCTACTGGGTGCGGAGGCAGAGTCCGTCGGCTGGCTGTTTCCAGCGGGGGCGCGCCAGCGCACCCGCTAGGTGTAGCCTCCGAGCCTTCGGGCGACTCGAAGAGTCGAGCAAAGGGTTTTTGCTGTTGCTAAAGCAGACGGTGGCGTCGAGGATGTCGGGCACGGACGCAGGGTCCGCCGGTTGGTGGGCGGGTGGCCCTGCCGGGCGCGGACGCGGGGTCCGCCGGTTGGTGGGCGCGGGGCCCTGCCGGGCGCGGACGCGGGGTCCGCTGGCTGGTGGGCACGGGACCCTACCGGGCGTGGACGCGGGGTCCACCGGCTGGTGGGCGCGGGGCCCTGCCGGGCGTGGACGCGGAGTCCTCCTGCTGGTGGGCGCGGGGCGCAGCCGGGCGTGGACGCGGAGTCCACCGGCGGGCTGTTTCCAGCGGGGGCGAGCCAGCGCACCCGCTGGGTGTAGCCTCCGGGTGAGGGGGTTCCCCATGGAAATGATCATGCAAAAGACAAGGTTAGTCGGCGCAGATATGTCAAATATTTGGTTTTGGCAGCGCAAGACTTATGCAGAGGGTGCCGACTCAGTTTCGTTCGAACTCCCTTAAGTCTTTTTCATGTCCTCTCCACTCTTTGGCTTTTGCTCTTGCCAGCCGGACAACCGGGAGCCGTTCTATGGCTGGGGCGAAGAGTGGGCCGCGGAATGGAGCGTACGCTACTCGGACTCTGAGGAGCGGTTTCGACCGAGCAGATACTCGCAAATGAAACAACCGGGTCGCCCAAGCCATTTTCTCCCCGGACGATTTTCATGTGGGGTGACCTCGCGCTTTTGCTCTCACTAGCTGGACAGCCGCGGTGCGGTCTGTAGCTGAGACAAAGAGTGGGCCTTCGGTACCATGCACACTACAAAGCCACCTGTGGGTATGAACGTATCGGGCCAAATGGCCAGCCCCGGGCCGAGACTAGCTCGCGCCGGGGTGAACAGTAAAGTAGCTGAAACAAATGCGGGGATGGCCTCCGAGGGACGCTCGGGGTATCTGATATGTCTCCAACGTATCTATAATTTTTGATTGTTCCATGCTATTATATTATCGGTTTTGGATGTTTTATATGCATTAATATGCTATTTTATACTATTTTTTGGGACTAACCTATTAACCTAGAGCCCAGTGCCAGTTTCTGTTTTTTCCTTGTTTTTGAGTTTTACAAAAAAGGAATATCAAACGGAGTCCAAACGGAATAAAAATTTACGGTGATTTTTTATGGACCAGAAGAGACCCACGGGGCATCGGACTTCGGCCAAAAGAGCCACGAGGCAGCCACAAGCCTAGGGGGCGCCCCCTGGCTTGTGGGCCCCTCGGGCACCCCCTTGACGTGAGACCGATGCCAAAAGTTCTTATAAATACCCAAACATCCGAAAATAAACCTAGATCGGGAGTTCTGCCGCCGCAAGCCTCTGTAGCCACGAAAAACCAATCGGGAGCCCGTTCTGGCACCCTGCCGGAGGGGAAAACCATCACCGGAGGCCATCTTCATCATCCCGGTAGTCTCCATGACGAGGAGGGAGTAGTTCACCCTCAGGGCTGAGGGTATGTACCAGTAGCTATGTGTTTGATCTCTCTCTCTCTCGTGTTCTTGAGATGACACGATCTTGATGTATCGCGAGCTTTATTGATATAGATGAATCATATGGAGTTTTCCTCTCTCTATCTTCTTGTGATGAATTGAGTTTTCCCTTTGAAGTTTACTTATCGGATTGAGTCTTTAAGGATTTGAGAACACTTGATGTATGTCTTGCAATGGGATATCCGTGGTGACAATGGGATGTTCTATTGATCCACTTGATGTATGTTTAGGTGATCAACTTGCGGGTTCCGTGACCTTGGGAATCTATGCATAGGGGTTGGCACATGTTTTCGTTTTGACTCTCCGGTAGAAACTTTGGGGCACTCTTTGAAGTTCTTTGTGTTGGATTAAACATGATGAATCTGAAATTGTGTGATGCATATCGTATAATCAAGCCCATGGGTACTCGTGGTGACATTGGAGTATCTAGGTGACATTAGGGTTTTGGTTTATGTGTATCTTAAGGTGTTATTTTAGTACGGACTCTAGGGCTGTTCGTGACACTTATAGGGATAGCTCATACGATTGATCGGAAAAGATAACTTTGAGGTGGTTTCGTACCCTACAATAATTTCTTCGTTTGTTCTCCGCTATTTGTGACCTTGGTGTGAACTCTTTGTCGCACGTGAGGGATTTACATATGATTCAACTATGTCAGTATTGTTGAGAGAACTTGCACTAGTAAAAGTATGAACCCTAGGCCTTGTTTCTAAGCATTGCAATACCATTTGTGATCACTTTTATCATTAGTTACCTTGCTGTTTTTATATTTTCAGATTACAAAAACCTATATCTACCATCCATATTACACTTGTATCACCATCTCTTCGCCGAACTAGTGCACCTATACAATTTACCATTGTATTGGGTGTGTTGGGGACACAAGAGACTCTTTGTTATTTGGTTGCAGAGTTGTTTGAGAGAGACCATCTTCATCCTACGCCTCCCACGGATTGATAAACCTTAGGTCATCCACTTGAGGGAAATTTTCTACTGTCCTACAAAACTCTGCGCTTGGAGGCCCAACACGAGTCTACAAGAAGAAGGTTGCGTAGTAGACATCAAGCTCTTTTCTGGCGCCGTTGCCGGGGAGGTGAGTGCTTGAAGGTATATCTTTAGATCTTGCAATTGAATCTTTTAGTTTCTTTTTTTATCACTAGTTTGGTTTTATAAAAGAAAACTACAAAAAAATGGAGTTTAGGTTGCATCATTTGTATCTCTTTATAATGTCTTTCGTGAAAATAAGGATTCAGAAAATTGTGCTCAATTGGTAGAGGAAGAAATTATGATAATACTTAATGAGAATTCCTTGAATGATGAGCATGATTGCAATATTTCTAGTATGAATTCTCTGAATATCCATGATGCTAATGATATGCAAAGCGACAAGCTTGGGGATGCTATGTTTGATGAAGATGATATTTTTAGTCCCCCAAGTTTTGATGAGCAAATTTGTTATGATAATGACATGCCTACTATCTATGATGATTATGATGATGACATGTATGCTATAAAGAGTGATAGTAACCATGAAACTTGTCATCATGATTTTAATATTCAAAGTGGTTATGTCAATCAAGTATCTCATGATAGTTATTTTGTTGAGTTTGCTCCCACTATTATGAATGAGAAGAAAATTGCTTATGTGGAGAGTGACACATTTTCTATGCTTGTGGATCTTGAAAAGAATGCTTTATGTGATGGTTATATTGTTGAATTCATTCATGATGCTACTAAAAATTATTATGAGGGAGGAGTATATGCTTGTAGGAATTGCAATAATATCAAGTTTCCTCTCCATGTGTTGAAAATCTTGAAGTTTTGCTTGTTTTACCTTCCTATGCTAGTTGATTATTGTTCCCATAAGTTGTTTGCTCACAAAATCCCTATGCATAGGAAGTGGGTTAGGCTTAAATGTGCTAGTAATATTGTTCATGATGCTCTCTTGCATGTTTCAATTCTTATCTTTTATGTGAGCATCATTGAAATCATCATGCCTAGTTAAAAGGCATTAAAGAAAAGCGCTTGTTGGGAGACAACCCAATATTTATCCCTACTGTTTTAGTGTGTTAACATGATTAAGCTACTGTAGTAATCATGTTTTGTGCCTTTTATTTCAATAAAGTGCCAAGTAAAGCCTTTGGGATGACTCACAAGATGAGTAGAATTGATGCTGAACCAAAACAGAAACTTTTGACTCCAGTACAGGAATTTTCATTTTTTACTGGAGCGTGGTAATTATCTGAGTTTTTTACACAGCCTTGATATACAAATTCGTCAGGTTTCCCTAATTTTTCAGAATTTTTAGAGACATGGAAGTATGTCTATACTACAGATCTTGACAGATTGTTCTGTTTTTGACAGATTCTGTTTTGCATGCATAGTTTGCTTGTTTTAGTGTTCCCATAACTTATATTCAGTGTTATAAATTATGGGAATGGTAGAATACAGTAGGTATTATGTGATAAAAATTATGAATCTTGTCTTGACAGTACCTAAGTGAATGATCTTTGTTTATTATACTAACCCATCTCACGAAGTTCCGTTAAGTTTTGTGTGATTGAAGTTTTCAAGTTTTGGGTGAGACACCGATATGAGGAAAATAAGGAGTGACAAGAACCTAAGATTGGGGATTCCCAAGGCACCCCCAAGGTAATATCCAAGGAATACTCAAGAGCCTAAGCTTGGGGATGCCCCGGAAGGCATCCCCTCTTTCATCTTCAACACTATCGGTATATCTTACTTGAAGCTATATTTTTATTCGTCACATAATATGAGTTTTGCTTGGAGCATAATTTTATTTTCTTGTTCTCTGTTAGGTGTCATTTATAATCTTGTTTTTCAATAAAAAGTTCCAAGAATTGCCTTAGGATGCTTGCATTGCATGTTTGATGTGTGCTGTGTAAAAAACAGAAACTTTTGCTGTAGTGTTTGAATTTTCATATTTTACTGGAACGTGCAAAGTTTCTGAAAGTTTTACACAGTATTGTCATATAAATTAGTTAGCATGTCCTAAATTTTCATAATTTTTTGAGTTACAGAAGTACACTGTTTTCATAAATTTCTACAGACTGTTCTGTTTGGACAGATTGCTGTCATAGTTTCGTTATCTACTTATCCTATAGTTTCCATAGCCTATATTGGTAGATATAAATTGTGGAGATGATAGTAAAAAGTAGATGATGTTTGAAATTATTATGCAACTTGTCTTGGCAGTACATAAAGAGTTGATTTATTGTTATGTGTACTAACCTATCTCACGAGTTCTTTTCGAGTTTTGTGTGGATGAAGTTTTTGAGACTTAGGTGAAACCGGGATATGAGAGGATTGAATGAGATACAAAAGCTCAAGCTTGGGGATGCCCAAGGCACCCCAAGTAAATATTTCAAGAATTCTCAAGCATCTAAGCTTGGGGATGCTACGCATCCCACCTCTCTTCATCAAACAAATATCGGTTAGCCTATGTTGAGCCTAAAGTTTTATTCGTCCACATGATATGAGTTATTCTTGGAATAATTTTTTATTTAGTTTGATATTTAGATAAAATACTCAGATCTGAAATTCTTAGATGAGAGAGTCTTCACATACTTATTTAATTGTTGGCTACTCATTGATCTTCACTTATATCTTTTTGGAGTAGTTTGTCTTTTGCTCTAGTGCGTCACTTATATCTTTGTAGAGCACGGCGGTGGTTTCATTTTATAGATATTGATGAACTCTCATGCTTCACTTATATTATTTTGAGAGTCTCTAAACAGCATGGTAGTTTTCTTAGGTTATGAATTTAGTCCTAATATAATGGGCATCCAAGAGGGATATAATAAAAACTTTCATATAAAGTGCATTGAATACTATGAGAAGTTTGATTCCTTATGATTGTTTTGAGATATAAAGATTATGATATTAGAGACATGCTAGTGAGTAATTGTCGATTGGTAGAAATACTTGTGTTAAAGTTTGTGATTCCCGTAGCATGCATGTATGGTGAACCGTTATGTGACGAAGTCGGAGCATGATTTATTTATTGAATGTCTTCCTTTGTGTGGAGGTCGGGATCGAGCGATGGTTAACTCCTACCAACCCTTCCCCTAGGAGCATGCGTGTAGTACTTTGTTTTGATAACTAATAGACTTTTGCAATAAGTATGTGAGTTCTTTATGACTAATGTTGAGTCCATGGATTATACACACTCTCACCCTTCCACCCTTGCTAGCCTCTCTAGTACCGCGCAACTTTCGCCGGTGCATTAAACCCACCATATACCTTCCTCAAAACAGCCACCATACCTACCTATTATGGCATTTCCATAGTCATTCCGAGATATATTGCCATGCAACTTCCACCGTTCCGTGTATGACACGCATCATCATTGTCATATTGCTTTGCATGATCATGTAGTTGACATCGTATTTGTGGCAAAGCCACTGTTCATATTTTTTTATACATGTCACTCTTGAGTCATTGCACATCCCGGTACACCGCTGGAGGCATTCATATAGAGTCATATTTTGTTCTAAGTATCGAGTTGTAATTCTTGAGTTGTAAGTAAATAAAAGTGTGATGATCATCATTATTAGAGCATTGTCCCATGTGAGGAAAGGATGATGGAAGCTATGATTCCCTCACAAGTTGGGATGAGTCTCTGGACTTTACAAAAAATAAAAGAGGCCAAAGAAGCCCAAATAAAAAAAAGAGGCCAAAGAAGCCCACCAAAAAAATGAGAGAAAAGAGAGAAGGGGCAATGATACTATTCCTTTTCCACACTTGTGCTTCAAAGTAGCACCAGGATCTTCATGATAGAGAGTCTCCTGTTTTGTCACTTTCATATACTAGTGGGAATTTTTCATTATAGAACTTGGCTTGTATATTCCAATGATGGGCTTCCTCAAATTGCCCTAGGTCTTCGTGAGCAAGCGAGTTGGATGCACACCCACTTAGTTTCCTTTTGAGCTTTCATACACTTATAGCTCTAGTGCATCCGTTGCATGGCAATCCCTACTCACTCACATTGATATCTATTGATGGGCATCTCCATAGCCCGTTGATACGCCTAGTTGATGTGAGACTATCTCCTTCTTTTTGTCTTCTCCACAACCACCATACTCTATTCCACCTATAGTGCTATATCCATGGCTCACGCTCATGTATTGCGTGAAAGTTGAAAAAGTTTGAGAATACTAAAGTATGAAACAATTGCTTGTCTAAAACCGGGGTTGTGCATGATTTAATACTTTGTGTGATGAAGATGGAGCATAGCCAGACTATATGATTTTGTAGGGATAACTTTCTTTGGCCATGTTATTTTGAGAAGACATGATTGCTTTATTAGTATGCTTGAAGTATTATTGTTTTTATCTCAATATTAAACTCTTGTTTTGAATCTTATGGATCTGAATATTCTTGCCACAATAAAAAAGATTACATTGATAAAAATGTTAGGTAGCATTCCACATCAAAAATTCTGTTTTTATCATTTATCTACTCGAGGACGAGCATGAATTAAGCTTGGGGATGCTTGATACGTCTCCAACATATCTATAATTTTTGATTGTTCCATGCTATTATATTATCGGTTTTGGATGTTTTATATGCATTAATATGCTATTTTATACTATTTTTTGGGACTAACCTATTAACCTAGAGCCCAGTGCCAGTTTCTGTTTTTTCCTTGTTTTTGAGTTTTACAGAAAAGGAATATCAAACGGAGTCCAAACGGAATAAAAATTTACGGTGATTTTTAATGGACCAGAAGAGACCCACGGGGCATCGGACTTTGGCCAAAAGAGCCACGAGGCAGCCACAAGCCTAGGGGGCGCCCCCGTGGCTTGTGGGCCCCTCGGGCACTCCCTTGACGTGAGACCGACGCCAAAAATTCTTATAAATACCCAAACCTCCGAAAAGAAACCTAGATCGGGAGTTCCGCCGCCGCAAGCCTCTGTAGCCACGAAAAACCAATCAGGAGCCCGTTCTGGCACACTGCCGGAGGGGGAAACCATCACCGGAGGCCATCTTCATCATCCCGGCAGTCTCCATGACGAGGAGGGAGTAGTTCACCCTCGGGGCTGAGGTTATGTACCAGTAGCTATGTGTTTGATCTCTCTCTCTCTCGTGTTCTTGAGATGACACGATCTTGATGTATCGCGAGCTTTATTGATATAGATGAATCATATGGAGTTTTCCTCTCTCTATCTTCTTGTGATGAATTGAGTTTTCCCTTTGAAGTTTACTTATCGGATTGAGTCTTTAAGGATTTGAGAACACTTGATGTATGTCTTGCGATGGGATATCTGTGGTGACAATGGGATGTTCTATTGATCCACTTGATGTATGTTTAGGTGATCAACTTGCGGGTTCCGTGACCTTGGGAATCTATGCATAGGGGTTGGCACATATTTTCGTCTTGACTCTCCGGTAGAAACTTTGGGGCACTCTTTGAAGTTCTTTGTGTTGGATTGAACATGATGAATCTGAAATTGTGTGATGCATATCGTATAATCAAGCCCATGGGTACTCGTGGTGACATTGGAGTATCTAGGTGACATTAGGGTTTTGGTTTATGTGTATCTTAAGGTGTTATTTTAGTACGAACTCTAGGGCTGTTCGTGACACTTATAGGGATAGCTCATAAGATTGATCGGAAAAGATAACTTTGAGGTGGTTTCGTACCCTACAATAATTTCTTCGTTTGTTCTCCGCTATTTGTGACTTTGGTGTGAACTCTTTGTCGCACGTGAGGGATTTACATATGATTCAACTATGTCAGTATTGTTGAGAGAACTTGCACTAGTGAAAGTATGAACCCTAGGCCTTGCTTCTAAACATTGCAATACCGTTTGTGCTCACTTTTATCATTAGTTACCTTGCTGTTTTTATATTTTCAGATTACAAAAACCTATATCTACCATCCATATTACACTTGTATCACCATCTCTTCGCCGAACTAGTGCACCTATACAATTTACCATTGTATTGGGTGTGTTGGGGACACAAGAGACTCTTTGTTATTTGGTTGCAGAGTTGTTTGAGAGAGACCATCTTCATCCTACGCCTCCCACGGATTGATAAACCTTAGGTCATCCACTTGAGGGAAATTTGCTACTGTCCTACAAAACTCCGCGCTTGGAGGCCCAACACGAGTCTACAAGAAGAAGGTTGCGTAGTAGACATCAAGCTCTTTTCTGGCGCCGTTGCCGGGGAGGTGAGTGCTTGAAGGTATATCTTTAGATTTTGCAATTGAATCTTTTAGTTTCTTTTTTTATCACTAGTTTGGTTTTATAAAAGAAAACTACAAAAAAATGGAGTTTAGGTTGCATCATTTGTATCGCCTTTAATTATAATGTCTTTCATGAAAATAAGGATTCAGAAAATTGTGCTCAATTGGTAGAGGAAGAAATTATGATAATACTTAATGAGAATTCCTTGAATGATGAGCATGATTGCAATATTTCTAGTATGAATTCTCTGAATATCCATGATGCTAATGATATGCAGAGCCACAATCTTGGGGATGCTATGTTTGATGAAGATGATACTTTTAGTCCCCCAAGTTTTGATGAGAAAATTTGTTATGATAATGACATGCCTACTATCTATGATGATTATGATGATGACATGTATGCTATAAAGAGTGATAGTAACCATGAAACTTGTCATCATGATTTTAATATTCAAAGTGGTTATGTCAATCAAGTATCTCATGATAGTTATTTTGTTGAGTTTACTCCCACTATTATGAATGAGAAGAAAATTGCTTATGTGGAGAGTGACACATTTTCTATGCTTGTGGATCATGAAAAGAATGCTTTATGTGATGGTTATATTGTTGAATTCATTCATGATGCTACTAAAAATTATTATGAGGGAGGAGTATATGCTTGTAGGAATTGCAATAATATCAAGTTTCCTCTCCATGTGTTGAAAATCTTGAAGTTTTGCTTGTTTTACCATCCTATGCTAGTTGATTCTTGTTCCCATAAGTTGTTTTCTCACAAAATACCTATGCATAGGAAGTGGGTTAGGCTTAAATGTGCTAGTCATATGCTTCATGATGCTCTCTTGCATGTTTAAATTCTTATCTTTTATGTGAGCATCATTGAAATCATCATGCCTAGCTAAAAGGCATTAAAGAAAAGCGGTTGTTGGGAGACAACCCATTATTTATCCCTACTGTTTTAGTGTGTTCACATGATTAAGCTACTGTAGTAATCATGTTTTGTGCCTTTTATTTCAATAAAGTGCCAAGTAAAGCCTTTGGGATGACTCACAAGATGAGTAGAATTGATGCTGAACCAAAACAGAAACTTTTGAATCCAGTACAGGAATTTTCATTTTTTACTGGAGCGTGATAATTATCTGAAATTTTTACACAGCCTTTATATACAAATTCTTCAGGTTGTACTAATTTTTCAGAATTTTTAGAGACATGGAAGTATGGCTATACTACAGATCTTCACAGACTGTTCTGTTTTTGACAGATTCTGTTTTGCATGCATAGTTTGCTTGTTTTAATGTTCCCATAACTTATATTCAGTGGTACAAATTATGGGAATGGTAGAATACAGTAGGTATTATGTGATAACAATTATGAATCTTGTCTTGACAGTACCTAAGTGAATGATCTTTGTTTATTATACTAACCCATCTCACGAAGTTCCGTTAAGTTTTGTGTGATTGAAGTTTTCAAGTTTTGGGTGAGACACCGATATGAGGAGAATAAGGAGTGACAAGAACCTAAGCTTGTGGATGCCCAAGGCACCCCCAAGGTAATATCCAAGGAATACTCAAGCGCCTAAGCTTGGGGATGCCCCGGAAGGCATCCCCTCTTTCATCTTCAACACTATCGGTATATCTTACTTGAAGCTATATTTTTATTCGTCACATAATATGAGTTTTGCTTGGAGCATCATTTTATTTTCTTGTTCTGTGTTAGGTGTCATTTATAATCTTGTTTTTCAATAAAAAGTTCCATGAATTGCCTTAGGATGCTTGCATTGCATGTTTGATGTGTGCTGTGTAAAAAACACAAACTTTTGCTGTAGTGTTTGAATTTTCATATTTTACTGGAACGTGGAAAGTTTCTGAAATTTTTACACAGTATTTTCATATAAATTATTTAGCATTTCCTAAATTTTCATAATTTTTTGAGTTACAGAAGTACACTGTTTTCATAAATTTCTACAGACTGTTCTGTTTGAACAGATTGCTGTCATAGTTTCGTTATCTACTTATCCTATAGTTTCCATAGCCTATATTGGTAGATATAAATTGTGGAGATGATAGTAAAAAGTAGATGATGTTTGAAATTATTATGCAACTTGTCTTGGCAGTACATAAAGAGTTGATTTATTGTTATGTGTACTAACCTATCTCACGAGTTCTTTTCGAGTTTTGTGTGGATGAAGTTTTTGAGACTTAGGTGAAACCGGGATATGAGAGGATTGAACGAGATACAAAAGCTCAAGCTTGGGGATGCCCAAGGCACCACAAGTAAATATTTCAAGAATTCTCAAGCATGTAAGCTGGGGCGTGGCGACGCGGCGCAGAGGCCGGGCTTGGCGGAGCTGGCGCACGTGCGATGCTCGTGCGGAGCAGAGGGGGCACGGCGACCCACAGCGCCGCGGCCATGCGGTCATGGGGGCGGAGCTGGTGGCAAGGCGGGGAGGCACAGGTGCATCCGGAGCGGCAGGGCCGGGCTCTGGGCGAGCGGCGATGGGGCGGCGCAGAGGAGCCTCAGGGGACGTGAGCTCGCGCAGGGGGGGGGGGGACGGAGGCGGCGCCAGCCGGAACCCGAGATTGGGACGGCCCCAAGGGTCGTTGGCGCGGGCGACGCGACGGCGGTGGAGACGGGCCTGGAGGAGGCCGAGTCGTCCTCGGACGCGGGGGCTCCCGATGCCTCCACCGCGTGCGGCTGACGCCGCTCTATTCCGTGACGGCTGAGGACGCCCGCAGCGGGTGCCAGGGCTCAACCTTGAGCTGTGGCGCGGACTCCATCTAGGGCAAGGTTTTGGAGGGTCGGCGCCGTGGTCAACCGTCATGGTCGGAGCAGGGGAGGAGGAAGGCGTCGACGCTGCGGAGATGGTAATGACCCCGAGCCACCTCGCGAGCGGTGATGCGCAGGCGACGAGCGGCGCCTCCGACACCGTCTAGTTGTACCCGAAGGAGCCGAGCACCCTAGAGAGCTGTTACAGCCCCTGCCCGGCACCTGACACGGTGAGATGCGAGGGCAGGCCCGCGGTTGTTGTCGCTGCAGGCTGGGCTGGGCTGGAGGTATGGCGCCCCGATGTACTGCGGGGTGGTATCGTCCGAGACGACCGACTGCATGGCGTAGAAGAGGCCGAGGTGGTAGCTGCCCAAGGCGCCGATACCGAGCAGCAGCGAGGCCAGGGAGCAACTCCCGTGGCCATGGAGGCCCCGCGCCGAGGAGAGGGAGCCGGGTTGCCGGAGCGACACGAAGGTGGACGACGCGATGCCCCCCCGCAACAGCTTTAGAGGGGATGGGAGCAGGGCGAGGCGCGTTGCAGGCCCGCCAGCGCGATTCCGGCGGCTACCAGGCGTTGGGGTCGAAGACAAGTGGGGGAGGAGCAACGGCGCGACGCGGGGGCGCTGGAGGAGGTGCACCGGTGCGCCGCGTGGACGGCGCAGGCCGCGTAGCGATGCGGCAGCGCCGGGAGGCCGGCGTCACGGCGACGCAACAATGTGGCGACGGGGACGCCGGGAGGCCGGCGTTGTGGCGGTTGTGGTGAAGAGGGTCCCGCCCGGACCGCGTTTCCAGCGGCAGCCAGTCCCACGGTGGGCGCAAACTATCGTTGTTTTCTCACAGGCGGTGCCCCGGCACGGCAGATTTCATGGGATGGCTTAAAGAGGTGAGAGCAAGGCTGCAGTGAAGATTCGGGACGGGATAGGGTAGTAGCACACGGTGGTTTACCCAGGTTCGGGGCTCTCCGGAGAGATAATACCCCTACTCCTGCATGTGTGTATATGGGGTGTATTTGCAGTACAGAGTTGCTCCTCGAGCTGTATGGAAGAGGAGAGCCATGAGGCTTCTTGCCTCATGTGTATGAGTGTGAGCTCAAGAGGGATCAGAGAGTGTCCGTGGAGGAGTGGGCATGGTGCCTCTTATATAGGCATGAGTGTGTGGCTTGAGATGTAAGCTACAGTGGGTAGCTTACATGCCAAGCTGTGCGTGCTACTTCTTGAGCTTGCGTTGGTTTTCCCTTGAAGAGGAAAGGGTGATGCAGCAAAGTAGATAAGTATTTCCCTCAGTTGTTGAGAACCAAGGTATCAATCCAGTAGGAGACACAAGCAAGTCACCAATTGATGTACCTACACAAATAATCAAACACTTGCACCCAACGCTATAAAGGGGTTGTCAATCCCTTCACGGTTACTTGCAAGGATGAGATCCAATAGAGATAGATGGAACAGAATACTAAAACGAAAAGCAAAGTAAATAGATCTGAAAATATAAGATGGAAAATAGACCCGGGGGCCATAGGTTTCACTAGAGGCTTCTCTCATGAAGGCAAATAATACGGTGGGTGATCAAATTACTGTCGAGCAATTGATAGAAAAGTGCATAGTTATGACGATATCCAAGGCAATGATTATGCATATAGGCATCACGTCCGTGTCAAGTAGACCGAAACGATTCTGCATCTACTACTATTACTCCACACATCGACCGACTCCTGCCTGCATCTAGAGTATTAAGTTCATGAAGAACAGAGTAACGCATTAGGTAAGATGACATGATGTAGAGGGATAAACTCAAGCAATATGATGAAAACCCCATCTTTTTATCCTCGATGGCAACAATACCTCGCTACCCCTACTATGTCACTGGGTGAGGACACCGCAAGATTGAACCCAAAACTAAGCACTTCTCCCATTGCAAGAATTACCAATCTAGTTGGCCAAACCAAACCAATAACTCGAAGAGACTTGCAAAGATATGAAATCATGCATATAAGAATTCAGAAAAGACTCAAATAATATTCATAGATAATCTGATCATAAACCCACAATTCATCGGATCTCGACAAACACACCGCAAAAGAGTATTACATCGGATAGATCTCCATGAAGATCATGAAGAACATGGTATTGAAGAGCAAAGAGAGAGAAGAAGCCATCTAGCTACTAGCTATGGACCCGAAGGTCTGTGGTGGACTACTCACGCATCATCGGAGGGGCAATGGAGTTGATGTAGATACCCTCCGTGATCGAATCCCCCTCCGGCAGATTACCGGAAAAGGCCCCAAGATGGGATCTCACGGGAACAGAGGCTCCTGGCGGCGGAAAAGTGTTTTCGTGGCTTGTTCTGGTATCCAGGGAATATTTGGGAATTTATAGGCCGAAGAATAGGGTTGGAAGACCTGCCGTGGGCCCACAAGCACGCCCCCCCCTAGGGCGCGCCCCTGTGGCTTGTGGCCACACGTCACGTCCTCTGCCTTCATCTCCAAGTCTGATATGTTTCCTTTGGTCCAAGAAAAATCATCCCAAAGATTTTATTCCGTTTGGACTCCGTTTAATATTCCTTATCTGCAATACTCAAAAACAAGAAAAAAAAACAGAAACTGGCACTGGGCACTAGGTTAATAGGTTAGTCCCAAAAATAATCTAAAATAGCATATTAATGCATATAAAACATCCAAAACAGATAATATAATAGCATGGAACAATCAAAAATTATAGATACGTTGGAGACGTATCAAGCATCCCCAAGCTTAATTCCTGCTCGTCCTCGAGTAGGTAAATGATAAAAACAGAATTTTTGAAGTGGAATGCTACCTAACATATTTATCCATGTAATATTCTTTATTGTGGCATGAATATTCAGATCCATAAGATTCAGAACATAAGCTTAATATTGACATTAAAACAATAATACTTAAAGCATACTAACAAGGAATCATATCTTTTCAAAATACCATGGCTAAAGAAAGTTATCCCTACAATATCATATAGTCTGGCTATGCTCCATCTTCCCCACACAAAGTATCTAAATCATGCACACCCCCGATGACAAGTCAAGCAATTGTTTCACACTTTTTATGTTCTCAAACCTTTTCAACTCTCACGCAATACATGAGCGTGAGCCATGGATATAGCACTATAGGTGGAATAGAATATGGTGGAGGTGGCAAGGAAAAAGGAGAAGATAGTCTCACATCAACTAGGCGTATCAACGGGCTATGGAGATGCCCATCAATAGATATCAATGTGAGTGAGTAGGGATTGCCATGCAACAGATGCACTAGAGCTATAAGTGTATGAAAGCTCAAAAAGAAACTAAGTGGGTGTGCATCCAACTCGCTTGCTCACGAAGACCTAGGGCACTTTGAGGAAGCCCATCATTGGAATATACAAGCCAAGTTATATAATGAAAAATTACCACTAGCATATGAAAGTGACAAAATAGGAGACTCTCTATCATGAAGATCATGGTGCTACTTGAAGTACAAGTGTGGAAAAGGATAGTAGCATTGTCCCTTCTCTCTTTTCTCTCATTTTTTTGGTGGGCATCTTTGGCCTCTTTTTTTTATTTGGGCTTCGCTGGCCTCTTTTATTTTTTGTAAAGTCCGGAGACTCATCCCATCTATTGAGGGAATCATAGCTTCCATCATCCTTTCCTCACATGGGACAATGCTCTAATAATAAAAATCATCACACTTTTATTTACTTACAACTCGAAACTTAGAACAAAATATGACTCTATATGAATGCCTCCAGCAGTGTACCGGGATGTGCAATGATCTAGTGTAGCAATGACATCAAAAAACAGACAAGCCATGAAAACATCATGCTAGCTATCTTACGATCATGCAAAGCAATATGACAATGATGGTGCAAGTCATAAAAACGGAACGGTGGAAGTTGCATGGCAATATATCTCGGAATGGCTATGGAAATGCCATAATAGGTAGGTATGGTGGCTGTTTTGAGGAAGGTATATGGTGGCTGTTTTGAGGAAGGTGGGTTTGATGCACCGACGAAAGTTGCGCGGTACTAGAGAGGCTAGCAAAGGTGGAAGGGTGAGAGTGCGTATAATCCATGGACTCACATTAGTCATAAAGAACTCACATACTTATTGCAAAAGTCTATTAGTCATCGAAGCAAAGCATTAGACGCATGCCCCTAGGGGAGAGGTTGGTAGGAGTAAACCATCGTGCGCTCCTGACCCATCACACAAAGGATGAGAATCATTAAACAAATCATGCTCCGACTTCGTTACATAACGGTTCACCATACGTGCATGCTACGGGAATCACAAACCTTAACACAAGTATTTCTACCAATCCACAATTACTTACTAGCATAACTCTTAATATCACCATCTCTATATCTCAAAACTATATGCACGAATCGAACTTCTCATAGTATTCAATGCACTTAATATGAAAGTTTTTATTATATCCCTCTTGGATGCCTATTATATTAGGAGCAAATTCACAACCTAAGCCAATTACCATGCTGTTTAGAGACTCTCAAAATAATATAAGTGAGGTATGAGAGTTCAATTATTTCTATAAAATATAACACCACCATGCTCTAAAAAGATACAAGTGAAGCACTAGAGCAAAATTGCCTAGCTCAGAAGATATAAGTGAAGCACATAGAGTATTCTAATAAATTCAAGATTCAGCGTGTCCTTCTCAAAAATATGTGTGCAGCAAGGATGATTGTGGCAAACCAAAAAGCAAAGACTCATATCATACAAGACGCTCCAAGCAAAACACATATCATGTGGTGAATAAAAATATAGCCTCAAGTAAATTTACCGATGGATTGAAGACGAAAGAGGGGATGCCTTCCGGGGAATCCCCAAGCTTAGGCTCTTTGGTATCCTTGAATATGGCTTGGGGTGCCTTGGGCATCCCCAAGCTTAGGCTCTTGCCACTCCTTATTCCATAGTCCATCAAATCTTTACCCAAAACTTGAAAACTTCACAACACAAAACTCAACAGAAAACTCGTGAGATCCGTTAGTATAAGAAAAATAAATCACTACTTTAGGTACTGTTGTGAACTCATTCTTTATTTATATTTGTGTAATATCTACTGTATTCTAACTTATCCATGGTTCATACCCCCCGATACAACCCATAGATACATCAAAATAAGCAAACAACACAAAGAAAACAGAATCTACTACACAATTACTACAGATGTAGTAATGTGGAAAACACACCAAAACAGAAACAAAAAACAGAAAGCAAAAATAAAATTGGGTTGCCTCCCAACAAGCGCTATTGTTTAACGCCCCTAGCTAGGCATAACGCAATAGATCTAGGTATTGTCATCTTTGGTATGCAATCCATAAGTAGCTCTCATAATAGATTCATAAGGTAATTTGATTTTCTTTCTAGGAAAGTGTTCCATGCCTTTCCTCAACGGAACTTGGAATCTAATATTTCCTTCCTTCATATCAATAATTGCACCAATCTTTCTAAGGAAAGGTCTACCAAGAATAATAGGACATGTAGGATTGCAATCTATATCAAGAACAATGAAATCTACGGGAACATAATTCCTATTTGCAACAATAAGAACATCATTAATCCTTCCCATAGGTTTCTTAATAGTGGAATCCGCTAGATGCAAATTCAAAGAGCAATCATCAAGTTCATGGAAACCTAGAACATCACATAAAGTTTTCGGAATCGTGGAAACGCTAGCACCCAAATCACACAAAGCATGGCACTCATAATCTTTAATTTTAATCTTAATAGTAGGTTCCCACACATCATAAAGCTTTCTAGGTATAGAAACTTCCAACTCAAGTTTTTCTTCAAAAGATTTCATCATAGCATCAACGATATGTTTAGTAAAAGCTTTATTTTGATCATAAGCATGTGAAGAATTCAACATGGATTGCAACAAGGAAATACAATCAATCAAAGAACAATTCTCATAATTAAAGTCCTTGAAATCCAAAAGAGTGGGTTCATTGCTATTTAAAGTTTTGACCTCTTCCATCCCACTTTTATCAATCTTAGCATTAAGATCTATAAACTCCGAATCATTGGGACGCCTTTTAACTAAAGTTGACTTATCTCCAGTCCCATATTTATCAACATTTACATTAGAAAACAAAGATTAAATAGGAGTCACATCAATCACTTTAAGATCTTCATCATTATTATCACGAGAACACACTTTTTCAAGCCGTTCATGCTTAGCACGTATTCTAGCGGTTCTTTCCTTACACTCATCAATAGAAATTCTCATAGCTTTTAAAGACTCATTAATATCATGCTTGGGTGGAATAGATCTAATTTTCAAAGAATCAATCTCAAGAGAAATTATATCAACGTTCCTAGCCAAATCATCAATCTTGAGCAATTTTTCTTCAATCGTAGCATTGAAAACCTTTTGCGAACTAATAAAATCTTTAATATTGTTATCAAGATCAGAGGGAATCTTATTATAATTTCCATAAGAATTATTGTAGGAATTACCATAATTATTAGAGGAAATACTAGGAAACGGCCTAGGATTGAAATTACCTCTAAACGCGTTATTACCAAAATTGTTCCTACCAACAAAATTCACATCCATAGATTCATTACTATTTCCAATCAAAGAAGACAAAGGCATATCATTAGGATCAATAGGAGCACTCTTACTAGCAAACAATTTCATCAATTCATCCATCTTTTCACTCAAACTATTTATTTCTTCAATAGCATGCACCTTTTTACTAGTAGGAGATCTTTCAGTATGCCATTGAGAGTAATTCGTCATAATATTATCTAGGAGTTTAGTAGCTTCTCCTAATGTGATTTCCATAAAAGTACCACCCGCGGCGGAATCTAAAAGATTTCTAAATGAAAAATTCAATCCCGCATAAAAAATTTGTATAATCATCCATAAACTCAAACCATGTGCGGGGCAATTTCTAATCATTAATTTCATCCTCTCCCAAGATTGTGAAACATGCTCATGATCAAGTTGCTTAAAATTCATTATATCGTTCCTAAGGGAGATGATCTTAGCGGGCGGAAAATACTTGGAAATAAAAGCATCTTTACACTTATTCCATGAATCAATACTATTTTTAGGCAAAGATGAAAACCAAGTTTTAGCACGATCTCGTAGTGAGAACGGAAATAGCTTCAATTTAACAATATCATTATCCACATCTTTCTTCTTTTGCATATCACACAACTCAACGAAAGTATTTAGATGGGATGCGTCATCTTCATTGGAAAGGCCGGAAAATTGTTCTTTCATAACAAGATTAAGCAAAGGGGCATTAATTTCATAAGATTCCGCACTAGTGGCGGGAGCAATCGGAGTACTAAGAAAATCATTATTATTAGTATTGGAAAAGTCACACAACTTGGTATTCTCTTGAGTCATCGTGACAAAGCAAGCAATCTAGCACACTAGCAAGCAAAAAGCAAACGAAAAGACGAACGGAAGAAGGGCGAATAAAAAGGCAAATCTTTTGGAAAATCGTTTTAGAAGTGGGGGACAGGAAAACGAGAGGCAAATGGCAAATAATGTAAATGCAAGAGATGAGTTTGTGATGGGTACTTGGTAGGCTTGATGTAGATCTCCCCGGCAACGGCGCCAGAAATCCTTCTTGCTACTTCTTGAGCTTGCGTTGGTTTTCCCTTGAAGAGGAAAGGGTGATGCAGAAAAGTAGATAAGTATTTCCCTCAGTTATTGAGAACCAAGGTATCAATCCAGTAGGAGACACAAGCAAGTCACCAATTGATGTACCTACACAAATAATCAAACACTTGCACCCAACGCTATAAAGGGGTTGTCAATCCCTTCACGGTTACTTGCAAGGATGAGATCCAATAGAGATATATGGAAAAGAATACTAAAACGAAAAGCAAAGTAAATAGATCTGAAAATATAAGATGGAAAATAGACCCGGGGGCCATAGGTTTCACTAGAGGCTTCTCTCATGAAGGCAAATAATACGGTGGGTGACCAAATTACTGTCGAGCAATTGATAGAAAAGCGCATAGTTATGACGATATCCAAGGCAATGATTATGCATATAGGCATCACGTCCATGTCAAGTAGACCGAAACGATTCTGCATCTACTACTATTACTCCACACATCGACCGACTCCTGCCTGCATCTAGAGTATTAAGTTCATGAAGAACAGAGTAACGCATTAGGTAAGATGACATGATGTAGAGGGATAAACTCAAGCAATATGATGAAAACCCCATCTTTTTATCCTCGATGGCAACAATACAATACGTGCCTCGCTACCCCTACTATGTCACTGGGTGAGGACACCGCAAGATTGAACCCAAAACTAAGCACTTCTCCCATTGCAAGAATTACCAATCTAGTTGGCCAAACCAAACCAATAACTCGAAGAGACTTGCAAAGATATGAAATCATGCATATAAGAATTCAGAAAAGACTCAAATAATATTCATAGATAATCTGATCATAAACCCACAATTCATCGGATCTCGACAAACACACCGCAAAAGAGTATTACATCGGATAGATCTCCATGAAGATCATGAAGAACATGGTATTGAAGAGCAAAGAGAGAGAAGAAGCCATCTAGCTACTAGCTATGGACCCGAAGGTCTGTGGTGGACTACTCACGCATCATCGGAGGGGCAATGGAATTGATGTAGATGCCCTCCGTGATCGAATCCCCCTCCGGCAGATTACCGGAAAAGGCCCCAAGATGGGATCTCATGGGAACAGAGGCTCCTGGCGGCGGAAAAGTGTTTTCGTGGATTGTTCTGGTATCCAGGGAATATTTGGGAATTTATAGGCCGAAGAATAGGGTTGGAAGACCTGCCGTGGGCCCACAAGCCAGGGGGGCGTCCCCCCTAGGGCGCGCCCCTGTGGCTTGTGGCCACACGGCACGTCCTCTGCCTTCATCTCCAAGTCTGGTACGTTTCGTTTGGTCCAAGAAAAATCACCCCGAAGATTTTATTCCGTTTGGACTCCGTTTAATATTCCTTATCTACAATACTCAAAAACGAGAAAAAAAACAGAAACTGGCACTAGGCACTAGGTTAATAGGTTAGTCCCAAAAATAATACAAAATAGCATATTAATGCATATAAAACATCCAAAACAGATAATAAAATAGCATGGAACAATCAAAAATTATAGATACGTTGGAGACGTATTAGTGCGTAGCTTGAGATGTAAGCTACAGTGGGTAGCTTACATGCCAAGCTGTACGTAGCTTGTGAGCTAGGCTATGCTTGTCCCCTGTGACACTTTATAAGTCAATGCCCAGGGGACAAGTTACACTACAGATGATACCGAATGATGCGTGTATAGCGCAGTACTATTGGTCAACAGTGCACCACCGCGGGGTATGGTCGTCTCGTCCGCGCGTGTCCGACGGGACGTCGTAGTTGGCTCCAGGCAGCCGGCCGCGGGCGCACGTCGGAGCAGCCGGCCAGGGCGGGCGGGCACCCCGTCCGACTCGCCGTCTTTGGGGTACCCGGGGGTCATCCCCCTGACACAGAGGCATCTCAAATACTTTTCATGAATAATCTGAACATAAATCCACAATTCATCGGATTCCAACAAACACACTGCACAATAGGATTACATCGGATAGATCAAAGCAAAGATGCGATGGCCATTGTATTGAAGATCATAAGAGAAAGAGATTGCAATCTAGGTACTAGCTATTGACCCATAGGTCTGTGGTGAACTACTCACACATCATCATGAGGGCAGCAAGGTTGATGAAGAGGCCCTCCGTGATCGATCCCCCCTCCGGCAGGGTGCCGGAACGGAGCTCCAGATGACCTCACGACGGAACAGAGACTTGAGGCGGCGTAAAAAGGGTTTCGGGACTGCCTCCAGGGTTTTTACGATATTAGAGAATTTATAGGCCGAAGAGGGACGTCGGGACGAGGGGGCCACCACATATCAGGGCGCGCCTTGATGTTTGGTGGGGCCCTCGTGTGCCTCCCGACTCCTTCCGAAGCTTCTAGGTCTTCTTTTGGTCCAGAAAAAATCATCAAAAAGTGTCGTGGCAATTGGACTTCGTTTGGTACTGTAAACCTGAAAAGGCAAAAACATGTAGGAAAGAGCAACTGACATTGGGCACTGGGTCAATTGGTTAGTGCTCAAAAATATTATAAATTGGTCAATAAAGACGCAAAAAGTATCCTAGAATGATAATATATCAGCATGGAACAATAAAAAAATATAGATACTTTGGAGACGTATCATGGCCCCGAGCCTTCTTCCGAATCTCCCAGGTCTTCTTTCGGTCCAGAAAAAATCATCAAAAACTTTCATGGCAATTGGACTTCGTTTGGTACTGTAAACATGAGAAGTAAAAACATGCAAAAAAACAGCAACTGGCACTGGGCACTAGGCCAATAGGTTAGTGCTCAAAAATATTATAAATTGGTAAATAAAGACCCAAAAAGTATCCTAAAATGATAATATATCAGCATGGAACAATAAAAAATTATAGATACGTTGGAGACGTATCAAGCATCCCCAAGCTTAATTCCTGCCCGTCCTCGAGTAGGTAAATGATAAAAACAGAATTTTTGATGTGACATGCTACCCATTATCTAATCTTTTGCGTGCATGCTCATTGAGAAACGATGAATCAACAAATATTAACATAGCAATACTTATAAGTATAAGAAACAAAATCATCAATCTTTCAAAGTATACGATCCTCAAAGAATGTTTACCCCCCATTCATCTTATTATATTAGCAAGGCATGGCTCCATCTTCACCACATTAATACAAATGTCAAGCACCACGGTGTCCAAGTCAGGCAATTGGATCGTACTTTTCAATATGCATCAACTTTTTATTCTTCACGCAATACATGAGCGTGAGCCATTGGACATAGCATTTAGGTGGAATATAATATGGTGGTAGATATCAAAGGGGTAAAAAGTGGACAAGATAGTCTCACATCAACTAGGTGTACCAACGTGCTATGGAGATGCTCGTCGATAGATATCGATGCAAGGAGTAGGGATTTGCATGCAAATGATGCACTAGAGCTATAAGTGTATGAAAGCTCAAATGAAGCTAAGTGGGGTGTGCATCCAACTTGCTTGCTCATGAAGACCTCGGGCATTTGAGGAAGCCCGTCATAGGAATATACAAGCCAAGTTTATAATAATTAAAAAGTAATTCTCACTAGCATATGAAAATGACATAACATGAGACTCTCTATATGAGGAACAAGGTGCCACTTTGAGGCACAACTGTGGTAAAAGATAGTATTAAAGTCCCTTCTCTCATTTTCTCTCATTCATTTATTTTCATTTCATTTTTTATATATGTGGTGGGCTCATACTTGTGATCTGCGTTGGGTTTTCCGTGATGAGGAACGGGTAATTGCAGCACAAAGTGGGTAAGTATTTCCCTCAGTTATGAAACCAAGGTTTATCGAACCAATAGGAATATCAATCCTCAATTATCTTCAGTGGCTGCACACAAAAGAGCAAACAACTTGCACCCAACGCGGGCAAGAGGGTTGTCAATCCCCTTGATCTCATTATTTTGCAAGCAAATGAGTTGTGTAGATAATTGTAGATAATTGTAAATTGCAAAATAAAATAAAAACTAAATAAAGGCAGCAAGGTAATAGTAGCGTTTGTAAATTTATAAGTGAACAGACCCGGGGGCCATAGTTTTCCCTAGTGGCATCTCTCATCTAGGCAGCATACGGTTGGTAACAAATTGCTATTGGGCAATTGATAGAAAAGCAGATAGTTATGCGATTTTCACGGAAATGATCATGTGTATATAGGCATCACGTCCATAAACAAATATGCTGACTCGTGCCTGCACCTATTACTATTACTCCACTCATCAACCGCTATCTAGCATGCATCTAGAGTATTAAGTAAAACAGAGTAATGCATGGAGAATGATGACATGATGTAGACAAAGTAAACTCAAGCAATATGAGTAAACCCCATCGTGTTATTCTTAGTAGCAACAACACAAAGACGCATCTTGTCCCCTACTTTGTGACTGGGATATAGAAACTCGTCAGGTTGAACCTACCACAACGCACCCCTCTCACTGAAGATATATCAATCTACTTGGCCAAAGCACATCGATAGATCGGAGAGAATTACGAAGCTATAATGATGATGCAAATAAGAATATAAATATTCAGAGGTGACTCAAATACTTTTTCATGAATAATCTGAACATAAACCCACAATTCATCGGATCCCAACAAACACACCGCACAATAGGATTACATCGGATGGATCAAAGCAAAAATGTGATGATCATTGTATTAAAGATCAAGAGATAGAGAGATTGCCATCTAGGTACTAGCTATGGACCCTTCGGTCCGTGGTGAACTACTCACACATCATCATGAGGTGTAGGATCCAAAGTATGTCTAGAGGGGGGGGTGATTAGACTACTTGACCAAATAAAAACCTAACCTTTTCCCAAGTTAATTGGTTGGCAGATTTTAGCAATTCTAGCATATCAAGATCACCCTACACATGCATGTCTACGAGTATTGCAGCGGAAAGTAAAGACAAGCATATGTAAGAGGATAAGGGTAGGAAGATCAAACATGAAGATTTTTCCCGTGGTGACGATAGGTGGTGCTATCGTACGTCCATGTTTATGGAGTATTCAACCCACGGAGGGTAGCGGTCACGAGAGTCCACGGAGGGCTCCACCCACAAAGGGTCCATGAAGTAGCAACCTCGACTATTCCATAACGACTTCCATCCACGAAGGACTAGCCTCACTATGGGTAGATCTTCATGAAGTAGGCGATCTCCTTGCCCGTACAAACTTCTTGGTTCAACTCCACAACATGAAGTAGGAGGCTCCCAAGCGACACCTAATCAATCTAGGAGGCACCACCCTCCAAAAGGTAATAGGCTCGATAGTAACGATGAACTCCTTGCTCTTGCGTTTCAAATGATAGTCTACTCAACACTCAATCACTCTCTCACAGATTTGGCTTGGGTAGAAGAGATTGATTGGATGGAAAGCAACTTGGGGAGGCTAGAAATCAAGATCCATATGGTTGGAGTGGATGATCTTGACCTCAACACAAGGGTAGGTGGTTCTCTCTCAGAAAATTGGATATGGCAAGTGGGTGTGTGTTCTGAGTGCTTCTCTTGCGAGTGGGATGTGGTGGAGGGGTATATATAGGCATCTCCAAAAATCCAACCGTTACAACATTATTGCCCAACTCGGTGGAACCAAAGTAAAACCTGGTGGCACCGACTTGTTCAAAATGTGGCAACTTTAGGCTTTTCGGTGAAACCGATATGGAATACTTGGTGGTACCGATATGGGTGACCTAGGCAGTTACCAAATCTCGGTGAGACTGATTTCTCAAACTCGGTGGGATCGATTTGGATAAATGGGTTACCAGAGAGTTGGCCCAACTTCTCTGTGAAACCGATTTGCAAAACTTATTGGGAGCGAATCATGAAAATGGCTAACCAGGAAGTTGGTCACTGTTTTCGGTGGCACCGAAAGGGAATGTTGGTAGTACCGAGTTGTGGGTCTTGGCTAGGGTTTCTGTCTGGGATTTTGACTCGGTGTAGCCGATATGGAAATGTTGGTGACACCGATTTTGAGTGGTAGGCTCTATGACAGAATATTTGTGGGAGAGCTTGTGGGTGTATTTGGTGACTAACACTTGATAACTTTGAGCATCTCATTCACCATTATTACCTCACCCCCTTTTGATAGTATTGGCTTTCCTATGGACTCAAAGTGATTTCTCACAAAGTAAAATGTAGAGTCTTCATGCTTGTAGCTTAGCCAATCATATCCCTTGCATCTTGGGGTCTCCTCAAAATCCTTTGCCAATCAAACATTGAACTTTTTCCTGAAACATACTTAGTGGAAACATTAGTCCAATGAAATATATGTTGTTATTAATTACCAAAACCACCTAGGGAGAAATTGTGCCTTCATGAGGGCAGCAAGGTTGATGAAGAGGCCCTCCGTGATTGTCCCCCCTCCGGCAGTGTGCCGGAACGGAGCTCCAGATGGCCTCGCGATGGAACAGAGACTTGCGGTGGCGTAAAAAGAGTTTCGGGACTGCCTCTAGGGTTTTTGGAATATCAGAGAATTTATAGGCTAGAGAGGGGCATCGGGAGATGCCCGAGGGGGCCAGCACATATCAGGGCACCCCCTGATACGTCTCCAACGTATCTATAATTTTTGCTTGTTCCATGCTATTATATTATCAATCTTGGATGTTTTACAATCATTTTATAGCAACTTTATATCATTTTTTGGGACTAACCTATTGACATAGTGCCAAAGTGCCAGTTGTTGTTTTTGCTTGTTTTGTTACTTCGCAGAATATCAATACCAAACGGAGTCCAATCGCAAAAACTTTTTGGAGATTTTTTTGGCCAGGAGACATCCAGTGGGCCAAAGAAGTGCCAGAGGGGAGGGTCGAGGAGACCACAACCCACCAGGGCGCGCCAGAGGCCCCGGGCGCGCCCTGATGGGTTGTGCCCTCCTCGGGACCCCTCTCAACCACCTCCGATGCCTATAAACTCCCAGATATTCCAAAAACCCTAAGGGAGTCGATGAAAAACACATCCAGCCGTCGCAAGTTCCAGAACCTCGAGATCCAATCTAACACCTTCACGGAGGGGTTCATCATCCTCATTGGTGCCTCTCCGATGATGCGTGAGTAGTCCACCATAGACCTATGGGTCCATAGGCAGTAGCTAGATGGCTTCCTCTCTCTCTCTCTTTTGATTCTCAATACAATGGTCTCTTGGAGATCTATTTGATGTAAACTTTTGCGGTGTGTTTGTTGGGATCCGATGAATTTTGAGTTCATGATCAGTTTCTATCCATGAATATTATTTGAGTCATCTTTGATCTCTTATATGCATGATTACTTATAGCCCCGTATTTCTTCTTTGAATCTTTGGTTTAGTTAGGCCAACTAGATCGATTTTTCTTGCCATGGGAAGAGGTGCTTTGTGATGGGTTCGATCTTGCGGTGTCCTCTCCCAGTGACAGAAGGGGCAGCAAGGCATGCATGTATCATTGCTATTAAGGATAACAAGATAGGGTTTATTCCTACATGAATAGATCTTGTCTACATCATGTCACTATTCTTATTGCATTACTCCGTTTTTCCATGAACTTAATACACTAGATGCATGCTGGATAGCGGTCGATGTGTGGAGTAATAGTAGTAGATGAAGTGTCGTTTTGGTCTACTAATCTTGGACGTGATGCCTATATATTGATCATCGCCTTGGATATCGTCATGATTATTTGATCTTCTATCAATTGCCCAACAGTAATTTGTTCACCCACCGTGTGCTATACTCATGAGAGAAGCCACTAGTGAAACCTACGGCCCCCGGGTCTACTTTTCCAACATATTGCTTTCTGATCTATCTTTTTGCCGCTATTGTTTTCAGATCTATTATTCCAAAAAACCCAAAAATACCTTGCTGCACTTTTTACTTGTCCTTTTTTGTGTGTTCTTGAGAGATCTCTCCAATCTAACACTACCTAATCTATCTTTTTACCGTAGAGAGATTGATAACCTCTCTTTCGCGTCGGGTTGCAAGTATTTGTTCTTTGTGTGCAGGTGCTGTTTATGTAGTGGTGGTGATGCTCCTACTAGTTCGATACCTTGGTTTCATAACTGAGGGAAATACTTACCGTCGCTGTGCTGCATCATCCCTTCCTCTTTGGGGAAATACCGACGCAGTCTCAAGCCACGTCAAAGGAATTTCTGGCGCCGTTGCCGGGGAGGAAGCGGTCTCTTCTACGTGCCAATCTCTGGCACCGAGGAGACACCATCATCATCTACCAGGTTCATAATCACAATTCTCATCTCCTTGGAATTACATTATTTGGCATTTGCCTCTCGTTTTCCTCTCCCCCACTTCACAAAAATTTTCCGTTTTATTCGCCCTCTTTTTCCGTTTGCCTTTTTGCTTGTGTTGCTATGTGCCGTCTATTTGCTTGCATCTTTGCTTGCTAAATATCTATTGATATGGATCCTCATCCACTTGCTAATCTTTTCAAAAGGCCAAATTATGATGAACCAATTGGTAGTGAGTTGAGTGCACTTGATTATCTCTATGAAGTTTTGTTTGAAATTCATGAATCTGAAAAATTTGATGAAGTGTTGAAAGAAGAAATTTATAAGGTGATTCATGATACCTCCTTGACTGAAGAGCATTATCGCAATGTTCCTAGTATGAATTCTCTAAATATCCATGATGCTAATGATATGCAAAGCCACAAGCTTGGGGATGCTATGTTTGATGAAGATGATATTTGTTGTCCCCCAAGTTTTGATGAGCAAATTTATTATGATGATTGCATGCCTCCTATTTATGGTGATGGTGATGACATGTATGCTATAATTAGTAATGATAACCATGAAACTTATAATCATGGTTTTAATTTGCAATGTGGTTATGTCAATCAAGTGTCTCATGATAGTTATTTTGTTAAGTTTGCTTCCACTGCCATGGATGATAAGGAATTTGCTTATGTGGAGAGTAATGAAAATTCTATGCTTGTGCATCATGAAAAGAATGATTTATGTGATAGTTATATTGTTGAATTCCTTCATGATGCTACTGAAATTTATTATGAGGGAGGAACATATGCTTGTAGGAATTGCAATAATATCAAGTTTCCTCTCTATGTGTTCAAAGTTTTGAAGTTATGCAAGTTTTGCCTTCCTATGCTAGTTGATTCTTGTTCCCATAAATTGTTTGCTCACAAAATCCCTATGCATAGGCAGTGGGTTAGACTTAAATGTGTTTTTCATGAGATTCATGATGCTCTCTTGCATATTTCAATTACTACTTTTTATGTGAGCATCATTGAAATCATTATGCCTAGCTAGGGGCGTAAAACGATAGTGCTTGTTGGGAGGCAACCCAATGAATAAATTTATTTTCCTCTTTTTTCTTTCTGTTTTTGAGTGTTGACACAATTATGCCTCTGTTATGATTGTGTTTTTATGTTTTATTTAGTGTTTGTACCAAGTAAAGCCTTTAGGTTGATTCATAAGATGAGTAGAAACAATGCTGAATCTGAAACAGAAACTTTGCCTCCAGTGTGCGAATTTTCATTTTTTACTGGAATGTGATATTGAGCTGAAATTTTAACACAGTATTTCTATACAAATTATTTACATCGTACTAATTTTTCAGAATTTTTAGAGTTACAGAAGTATGGTCAGAGTACAGATTATTACAGACTGATCTGTTTAAGACAGATTCTGTTTTCGTTGCATTGTATGCTTGTTTTGATGAATCTATGGGTTGTATTGAAGGGTATGAGCCATGGTAAAGTTAAAATACAGTAGGTATAATGCAATAATAAAATTTGAATGGGTTTGCAATAGTACTTAAAGCAGTGATTTGATTTATTATACTAACGGATCTCACGAAGATTTTGTTGAGTTTTGTGTGATTGAAGTTTTCAAGTTTTGGGTGAGATCACGATGGATGAAGGAATAAGGAGTTGAAAGAGCCTAAGCTTGGGGATGCTACAGCACCCCCCAAGATATATCCAAAGAGAAACAAGCAACTAAGCTTGGGGATGCCCCGAGTGGCATCCCCTCTTTCTTCTAACGACCATCGGTATTTTACTTGGAGCTATATTTTTATTCGTCACATATCATGAGTTTTGCTTGGAGCGTCTTGTATCATTTTGAGTCTTTGCTTGCTTTGCTTTTTAGTTTTTCACTTGTATCCTTGCTGGACACACCTATTTGAGAAAGCCAAATTTATGCTAAGATTTGTTAGAATTGCTCTTTATGCTTCACTTAAACTTTTTGAGCTATAGAATTGCTCTAGTGCTTCACTTATATCTTTTTGAGCACGGTGTGCTTGGAAACTTTTGAAAAAAATCCTCTCATGCTTTACTTAGATTATTTTGAGAGTTAGTAACTTTTGAAGAAATCCTCTCATGCTTCACTTATACTATTTTGAGAGATGAAATCTCTATGCTCATGTGCTTCACTTAAATTTGTTTGAGCTTGTCAAAAGCAATGGCAATATATGAAACTAGTCCCAAAGTGATAGATATCCAAGGGGGATATAATAAAAACTTTCATGAAGATCATTCGACAAATTAAACTTGATTCCTTGTAATAGTTTTGAGACATGATGATAGTAATATGTGATTTATGTTAGTGTGTAATTATGCTTAGGAAGAATATTGGTGTTAAGGTTTGTGATTCCCTATGCAAGTACGAAAGTCAATAGTTATGCAATGAAATTACATCCTACTTATGGTGCATTATTCGGTGTTAGTTATGCTTAATGCTCGCTTATGTGAATTTTCGTTTCTTGGTTGGTTGCTTCTCAATCTATTTGCTAGCCTCAACTTGTACCAAGTAGAAATACTACTTGTGCATCCAAAATCCTTAAACCTAGTTTTGCCTTATGAGTCCACCATACCTACCTATATGCGGTATTTCCATGCCGTTCTAAGCAAATTTGTATGTGCCATATCTACTTTTTCAAAATATATTTCCTTTTTGTGTGCTCGTACCGCTCATGAAACGGTCGGGGGTATCCAATATTTTTCCATGCTAGATGTGTTATTCTCAAGATGAGTGTTTATTCACTTGTCATTGCATGAGAGTACGGCGGTAATAGGGATGCCCATTCCCGAAATGAAAAAAAAAATAATTTTGTTTTACTTTATGTTGTCAAATAATAAATTCCTTGGAAAGTGTTGGTATGGAAGGCAACCGTGGATACGACCAGACATGGATTGTGAAAGAATGGTGGAAAAAGGAATAAACTTTATTTTCTGTTCGGGAACCGCCTATGATATATCTAGCATGGAAAGTATTGTGAACTACTTTGTCGTTTTCGTTGACAGGAAAGGTAGGCCACTCAAAATATTTTTCTCTCTCAATTCAAAACCTTGAGCTCTGGCACCTCTACAAATCCCTACTTCCCTCCGCGAAGGGCCTATCTATTTACTTTATGCAATTTTTATTTTTACTTTGAGTCTCCATCTTCTCTTATAAAGCACCAACTAGGGGGCACTATGATCGTACTTGAGCATTGGGCATAGCTAATATTTGAGTGTGTTTCATGAATGGATCAATGATTGAGCATGATGGGCTAGGGATAACTTTCTTTAGTGTTGATATTTTTAAAGACATGGTTGCTTGTTGACATGCTTGAGTATTGAAGTCATTATGTCAAAACTAGACTATTTGCTTTGAACCATCTAAAAGTCCAAATGTCCATGCTACAAAGAAAAGAATATGTGATGAACATGTTACGCAGCATTCCACATAAAAAATTCTGTTTTTATCATTTACCTACTCGAGGACGAGTAGGAATTAAGCTTGGGGATGCTGATACGTCTCCAACGTATCTATAATTTTTGCTTGTTCCATGCTGTTATATTATCAATCTTGGATGTTTTACAATCATTTTATAGCAACTTTATATCATTTTTTGGGACTAACCTATTGACATAGTGCCAAAGTGCCAGTTGTTGTTTTGTTTGTTTTTTTACTTCGCAGAATATCAATACCAAACAGAGTCCAATCGCGACGAAACTTTTTGGAGATTTTTTTGGGCCAGAAGACATGCAGTGGGCCATAGAAGTGCCAGAGGGGAGGGTCGAGGAGACCACAACCCACCAGGGTGTGCCAAAGGCCCCGGGCGCGCCCTGATGGGTTGTGCCCTCCCCGGGACCCCTCTCCACCGCCTTTGACGCCTATAAATTCCCAAGTATTCCAGAAACCCTAAGGGAGTCGACGAAAGACACATCCAGCCGCCGCAAGTTCCAGAACCTCGAGATCCAATCTAACACCATCACAGAGGGGTTCATCATCCTCATTGGTGCCTCTCTGATGATGCGTGAGTAGTCCACCATAGACCTACGGGTCCGTAGGCAGTAGCTAGATGGCTTCCTCTCTCTCTCTTGATTCTCAATACAATGGTCTCTTGGAGATCTATTTGATGTAAACTTTTGCGGTGTGTTTGTTGGGATCCGATAAATTTTGAGCTCATGATCAGTTTATATCCATCAATATTAGTCCTCTTTGATCTCTTATATGCATGATTACTTATAGCCTCGTATTTCTTCTTCAAATCTTTGGTTTAGTTAAGCCAACTAGATCGATTTTTCTTGCCATGGGAAGAGGTGCTTTGTGATGGGTTCGATCTTGCGGTGTTCTCTCCCAGTGACAGAAGGGGTAGCGAGGCACGCATGTATCGTTGCTATTAAGGATAACAAGATGGGGTTTATTCCTACATGAATAGATCTTGTCTACATCATGTCATCGTTCTTATTGCATTACTCCGTTTTTCCATGAACTTAATACACTAGATAAATGCTGGATAGCGGTCGATGTGTGGAGTAATAGTAGTAGATGCAGAATCGTTTCGGTCTACTAATCTTGGATGTGATGCCTATATAATGATCATCGACTTGGATATCGTCATGATTATTTGATCTTCTATCAATTGCCCAATAGTAATTTGTTCACCCACCGTGTGCTATACTCATGAGAGAAGCCACTAGTGAAACCTACGCCCCCCGGGTCTACTTTTCCAACATATTGCTTTCCGATCTGTCTTTTTGCCGCTTTTGTTTTCAGATCTATTATTCCAAAAAACCCAAAAATACCTTGCTGCACTTTTTATTTGCCCTTTTTGTGTTCTTGAGAGATCTATCTCTCCAATCTATCACTACCTAATCTATCTTTTTACCGTATAGAGATTGACAACCTCTCTTTCGCGTCGGGTTGCAAGTATTTGTTCTCTGTGTGCAGGTGTTGTTTACGTAGTGGTGGTGATCCTCCTATTGGTTCGATACCTTGGTTTCATAACTGAGGGAAATACTTACCATTGCTATGCTGCATCATCCCTTCCTCTTTGGGGAAATACCGACGCAGTCTCAAGCCATGTCACCCCCCAGGGCGCGCCCTGTTCCATGTTGGTGCCCTCCCAAAGCTTCCAGGTTTTCTTTTGGTCCATAAAAAATCATCAAAAAGTTTCATGGCAATTCGACTTCGTTTGATACTATAAACCTGAAAAGTAAAAAAAACATGCAAAAAATAGCAACTCGCACTGGGCACCGGGTCAATAGCTTAGTGCTAAAAAATATTATAAATTGGTAAATAAAGACCCAAAAAGTATCCTAGAATGATAATATATCAGCATGGAACAATAAAAAATTATAGATACGTTCGATACATATCATGGGCTCATTTGGCCTCCCCCATTTTTATTTCCTCACCGGGACAATGCTCTAACAATGATGATCATCACAATTTTATTTACTTACAACTCGATATGAAGAACTGATAGAAAGATATGACTCTATATGAATGCCTCTGGAAGTGTACCAGTATGTGCAATGATCTAGCATATCAAAAGATATCAAAAAACGGACAAGCCGTGTAAATATCATGCTAGCTATCTTACGATCATGCAAAGCAATATGACAATGGAAATGCAAGTCATATGAAGTGACGGTGGATGTTGCATGGCAATATATCTCGGAATGGCTATGGAAATGCCATGATAGGTAGGTATGGTGGCTGTTTTGAGGAAGATATAATGAGGCTTATGTGCAGCAGAGCGTATCATGTCACGGGGTTTGGATGCACCGGCGAAATTTGCAACGATCCTCGAGGTGAGAATGGGCTATGCACGGTACCGAAGAGGCTAGCAAATATGAGGTGGTGAGATTGTGTATGTCCATGGTTTCACATTAGTCATAAAGAACTCATATACTTTTTGCAAAATTTTATTAGTTTTATCACAAATCAAAGTACTACTCGCATGCCCCGAGGGAGGAGGTTGGTAGGAGTTAATGATATGTCCATTTTGCATCATGATTTCCTACTGTTATTTATTATGTTTTGTTGAATAATAATGCTTTAGGGAGTGATTCTAATGCCTTTTCTCTCATAATATGCAAGGTTTACACAAAGAGGGAGAATACCGGCAGCTGGAATTCTGGACCTGAAAAAAAGAAAATCAGAGATACCTATTCTGCACATCTCCAATGGAGCTGAAACTTTACGGAGATTATTTTTGGAATTTCTAAAAAATACTGGAGCAAAGAACTACCAGAGGGGGCCACCCTGGTGGGCACAAGACACCAGGGCGCGCCCTGGTGGGTTGTGCCCTCCTCGGCCCACCTCCGGTGCCCATCTTCTGGTATAAATTCACTTTTGACCTAGAAAAAATAGGAGGAGGACTTTCGGGACGAAGCGCCGCCACCTCGAGGCGGAACTTGGGCAGGAGCACTTTTGCCCTCCGGTGGAGCGATTCCGCCGGGGGAGCTTCCCTCCCGGAGGGGAAAATCGAAGCCATCGTCATCACCAACACCCCTCTCATCTTTGGGAGGCCAATCTTCATCAACATCTTCAACAACACCATCTCCTCTCAAACCCTAGTTCATCTCTTGTGTTCAATCTTTGTACCGGAACCTCAGATTGGTACCTGTGGGTGACTAGTAGTGTTGATTACCTTGTGTAGTTGATTACTATATGGTTTATTTGGTGGAAGATTATATGTTCAGATCCATTATGCTATTCAATACCCCTCTGATCTTGAGAATGTTTATTATTTGTGAGTAGTTACCCACGGGGGAAGTCATGTTGCAAGTAATCATGTGAATTTGATATGTGTTCGATATTTTGATGATATGTATGTTGTGATTTCCTTAGTGGTGTCATGTGAACGTCGACTACATGAAACTTCACCATTCATGGGCCTAAGGGAATGCATTGTGGAGTAGTTATTAGATGATGGGTTGCTAGAGTGACAGAAGCTTAAACCCTAGTTTATGCGCTACTTCGTAAAGGGCTGATTTGGATCCAAACGTTTAATGCTATGGTTAGATTTTATATTAGTACTTTTCTCGTAGTTGCGGATGCTTGCGAGGGGGTTAATCATAAGTGGGAGGTTGTTCAATTAAGGATAGCACCCAAGCACCTGTCCACCCACATATCAAATTATCAAAGTAGCGAACACGAATCAAACCAACATGATAAAAGTGACTAGATGAAATTCCCGTGTACCCTCAAGAACACTTTGCCTATTACTAGAGATTGTTCTGGCCTGTCCTTTGCCACAAAAGGATTGGGCTACCTTGCTGCACCTTATTTACCGTTACCGTTACTTGCACGTTACCAATTACCTTGCTATCAAACTATCTGTTACCAACAATTTCAGTGCTTGCAGAAATTACCTTGCTGAAAATCGCTTGCCATTTCCTTCAGCTCCTCGTTGGGTTCGACACTCTTACTTATCGAAAGGACTACGATTGATCCCCTATACTTGTGGGTCATCAGTTAACCATCGCGCGCTTCCGACCCGAAACAACACTAGGATTTCAACAAGGAATAGAAATGCTCACACATCATCACCATGCCTCTTTAATTTTTAGACGAACAAGAAGTTAACCTCTCTTAATATCGACACTTCTACAAATCAACAATTATGAACACACACCTTTTTCAAATTACCACATCTATATCATTAACCCACAATTTCTCTATATGTGCTACATGATGGTTTTGATTATCACTCATTGAATACCTAATATCTTTGGACTAGTCTTATGACCCATGCAAATTACCGTCACTATTTATTAACTCTCAAACAAATATAAGTGAAGAACAAGAGTGAAATTATTTCTATAAAATTTACACGCCACCGTGCTTAAAAAGATATAAGTGAAGTACTAGAGCAACTGCTAAGATCAAAAGATATAAGTGAAGCACTTAGAGTATTCTAACAAATTATGATGAAGGTGTGTCTGTCTCAAATAGGTGTGTCCAGCAAACGATGATTGTGGCAAACTGAAAGTAAAAGCAAACAAAAACAAACGACGCTCCAAGCAAAACCCATATCATGTGATGAATAAAAATATAGCTTCAAGTGACATACCGGCCGATGGATTGAGACGAAAGAGGGGATGCCTTCCGGGGCAAAGGCATCCCCAAGCTGAGACGCTTGAGTCTTCCTTAAAATATTGAATACACAAAACTCAACAAAACTTCGTGAGATCCGTTAGTATAAGCAACATATTGAATACTATAGGTACTGTTATAAATTGATTTTATTTCATCATTGCATAATAGGTACTTTATTCTAACTTCTCCATGGCTTATACCCCCCGATACAATCCATAGCATAATCAAAACAAGCAACTATGCAAGCAAAAACAGAATCTGACTAAAACAGAATAGTCTGTAGAAATCTGTAGAGAACCTATACTTCTGTAACTCTAAAAATTCTGAAAAATTAGGACAACGTCGAAAATTTGTATATCAATACTGTGTAGAAAATTCAGATCATTATCAAGCTCCAGTAAAAAAAATCCTGTACTAGAGTCAAAAGTTTCTGTTTTGTTTCAGCATCGATTCTACTCATCTTGTGACTCATCCCAAAGGCTTTACTTGGCACAAACACTAATTTAAACATAAAAATATAATCATTACATAGGAAATAATAATTTTATAAAAAACAAACAGAAAGTAAAAAGCAAAAGTAAAGATAACTATTGGATTGCCTCCCAACAAGCGCTATTGTTTTATGCCCCTAGCTAGGCATAATGCATAGTTTCAAGTATTGTCATCTTTGTTCATAAGGATCCACTCCCCTTCACAATCTTATTCTCCCTAACACAAATAACATGAAGCTTTTGTTCTATGGTATCAATCCACCTATTGTGTAGCATGACGTTTCCATGAATTTTGGAGATAGAGTTGAACAACCCCCTAAAATTAGACTCTATACTAGTTCTAGCCTCTTTGATTAGCTCAGTTTGGCGGTGGCACACTAGTATAGCAGGTTCAATGGTTTCTATTTTAGGTTGCCAAAATATATTTTTCATCTTATCATAGGTGTCAAAAGCATTTTTCCCAAGAAATCTTTTTCGAGCATAGAATCCAAGACACGTCTATGAGAAAGAGATAAACAAACATAAAAACTTCTAAGGTGCAATTTAATATGACTTTTAGGATTAGCTCTTGCTTGTATTACTAGTAATATATCCCATGCTTCTTTAAGGTACTTATCACCTACTTGCTTGAAATCTAAGATTGGGGAAACCTCTTCCAAGTAGGGAGATCGAGGCATGTCCGGAGGGGAACTAGCCATGACTTCAGACAAGAAAACTAATAACAAGCAAAGATAAATATTTTTGTATTTTTGATGTTTATGAGACAAACTAAATATAACAGCAAATAAAAAGATTAAAAAGTGAATGAAAATTTGTGTGAAGTTACTTGATAGTTGATGATGATATTCGCCGGCAACGGCGCCAGAAATCCATCCTGATACTTGTGATCTGCGTTGGGTTTTCCGTGAAGAGGAACGAGTAATTGCAGCAGAAAAGTGGGTAAGTACTTCCCTCAGTTATGAAAGCAAGGTTTATCAAACCAATAGGAATATCAATCCTCAACCGTCTTCAGCGGCTGCACACAAAAGAGCAAACAACTTGCACCCAACGCGGGCAAGAGGGTTGTCAATCCCCTTGATCTCATTATTTGCAAGCATATGAGTTGTGTAGATAATGTAGATAATTGTAAATTGCAAAATAAAATAAAAAGTAAATAAAGGCAGCAAGGTAATAGTAGTGTTTATAAATTTATAAGGGAATAGACCCGGGGGCCATAGTTTTCCCTAGCGGCATCTCTCATGTAGCACTGGTGCAGCGACGTGCTATACAAATGGTTTTTAACCCCTTTCCGCGACGTAGTTCTAAACCGTTGCCTTGCCTATGTGGGCGATAGGGGCGTCCATCCCACACGACACGGCAAAATTGTTGGCGATGGTGGCCAACGAACGCAAACATTTAGCAAAACGAAGCGTATGGGATTTCCGTATCTATCACAAACGAGAGTCACCTCTCAATCGTTTGAGATATGGCATCCTTCCCATACGGCCCATCCTTGCAACTCGTGTGAGATCACACTAACATCGCTCTGTAGCACACTGTTTACGATGTGTGCCGAATCACAAATAGTTCAAAATTGTAAAGCGTGTACGATAAGGAGACAATCACACACATTTTGTCCTACAGCGTCGTTTGCGATATACCAAGATTCGCAAATGCTCCAACTGTCATACTCGTGTCGGATGCATACGACATAACAAATAGTTAAACATTGTAAATCGTGTATGATAAGGAGACTGTCACATAATATTTAGGTCTGCTTAACCGTTTCTGATATTGTCTAACATCACACACGGTTTGCAGACGGCAATTGTGTGCATTGTCGCACACGGTTTCTCTCTCTGAAATGTGTCGAATCATGAGGTATATCACACATGTTCTGCTTTACAAACCGTGTGCGGTGTAATGACCTGCAGAGCTTATTTTCGGCTATTTTAATTGCCACAATTTAAAATTCTACAGGATTTGAATTTGATAGTAGGCTATTGCATTTTTTATATCCATCTTATATAGACATAGGTTCAACAACCAATGCATTATTCCATTCACAGGTACATATGTTCAAGAATTACATCAAGAAATAATAATTACATTAGGACCAGATAAATAATGATGAACCACGGCTGCATACTTGTATTAAATACGGTAAAGGAAGAGGCGAAAGACACTCTGGCAGTTGTACAAGGTGAAGCAGAATGCCCATATTGTGTCCTCCTCCATGCAGAATGCACGGACGACTCTAGGCCAGCCCCTTGTGATGGCGGACCGCCCATCCTTCTCTGTGTTCATGAGGACATGTAGGTAGTCATCGTGGCCTGGTAGATATACTTTAACGTTTGCACGTCCACCAATCATGTAGTTTGAGAGGTAATCCTGAGTAAACTGCTTTGAGAACCACTACAAACAAAATAGATTCAGACATTGTAAATTTGTAAGCTAACAACTCATTATGGACAGTAAAAAGAAGGTACAGAGTTCGTAGTTACCATCCTGGAGTTCACTGTTGTCTTGGATAAGGTGTAAAGAAATAGTTTAATTGCCATATTTTGTCCCATTTTATTAACAACCATTATAAGTTTCCTCACTTGATGCTGGTTCATGAATATCTCATTGCCCCATACGCAAAAAGGGTCGACACGCGGATCTTTACCAGTGACATATGTACCTACAAGCAACAAGTTAGTATTAGAAGGTAAACAGAAATTGCTCAATGACGTAGTACAGTATTCCCTGTCCCACTATATAAGATCTTATTACATCCAAAATACTCACATATTTGATGTATTCACATCTTATACTTTGGGGCGGATGGAGTATATATATAAGCCATGTGATGAAACTAACCTCGATGAAAAACAACAGTTGTTCCCGATATTGTCCTGGGTAAGTACACAGAAAGGCATGTTAAGTACTGACAGGCTAAACATCAACCAAATATATGCATGGTAAACAACATGATCACAAAATGATAGCTTCAGTGTGCAGGTTTAAGCACACTAGCTAAGCTAATAATAAGTGGAGATGCGTGTTAACTACAATAGGCTTAGCATTTAAGAACAACAAAATATAGTCATTCTAACTGGTAATGTGCACGTTCAAGCACACTAGTTATAGTTACATAAAAATGGAAAGGCTTGTGCTCACTACAACAAGCTTAACAACAACCAAATATAGTCATTCTAACTGGTATTGTGCATGTTTAAGCACACTAGTTATAGTTACATAAAAATGGAAAGGCTTGTGCTCACTACAACAAGCTTAACAACAACCAAATATAGTCATTCATAGTGGTACTGTTAAAATTTCATAGAATGTAGCTCGTGTTTACACATCAAATTGTATAACTGAACATCACATTATGAAAAAAATAGAAATAAACAGTGGGAGTGTTAACTACACCAGGCTTAACAGGAACCACATATGGCCGTTGAAACTGGTATGATGAAATTGAACTGGAAAGTACATACTTGCAGATATAGAACTTCACAATGTGAATAACTGAAATAAACAAGACATACTATATAGAAATTGAACCAGGACATATGCCCAGTACAAACAACCGAGCTAGGAAAAACAGTTAAACAAGGCATATGTTCACTACAGCAGGCTTGATAGCAACAAAGAATAGTCATTCGAACTGTACTGTTGAAATTGCATAGAACGTAGCCGGTGCTTAAACATGAAATTGTATAACTGAACATCACATGCGAAAGAACTGAAATAAACAGTGAACGTCTTAACTGCACCAGGTTTAACAGGAACCATATATGGCTCTTGAGACAGTTATTGATGAAATTCAACTGCAGAGTCCATACATTTAGCATGAGTGAAGTAATTTAACATGAGACGGGTTTCCTCACCTGTCACAGATGGGCTCATTCCCATTAGAAGAGCGCGGATTATGGGTGTGCTCCCTGTTGTCATAGATGGGCTCCTTCCCCTTGGAAGAGCAGGGATGCAGCTGACCTCCCTGATGTCACAGATGGGCTCTTTCCCCTTGGAAGAGACAGATAGGGTGCCGTTGTCGGTGTCGGCGTCGGCGTCGTTGATGAGGTCTGACTTGGTAGCTGACGATGCCGAGCCACCGCCATAGAACGTGTCCTTCAGAAATGACAAAAGAGGCTCCATGGAGATGAAGGAAGGCAAATTCTTGAGAGCAAAGCAGAGTAGATCAGCGGCTGGGCCTTGCATGAGGTCGACGGGGGTTGAACCTGAGGTGTCGGGGTAGGGCCACTTAACTTGTGACATAGCCCGCGACAAGCCGTCACTGTCGATGAGCTCGACGTTGTAGCCGGCTGCGTCGATATGCATCCATACGGGAACCCGCTGTCTTACAGCCTTGTATTCGTTAGATTTCCCGGCGGCCTCGGAGGCCACCTCGTCATCGTAGTCCCGTCGGCCTCGGCGGCCACCTCGTCATCGTGGACAGCTTCCTCGCTGGCCTCGGCGGCCACCTCGTCATCGTAGTCAGCTACCCCGGCGGCCTCGGTGGCCTCGGCGGACACCTCGTCATCGTAGTCAGCTACCCCGGCGGCCTCTGCGGCCTCGGCGGACACCTCGTCATCGTAGTGAGCTTCCCCGGCAATCCCGGTGGGCACCTCGTCATTGTAGTCAGCTTCCCCGGCAGCCTCGGCGGCGACCTCGGCATCGTCCATCGGAAAGGCCGCGATATACCTCCTTTTGGCCATTCGCTCCTCAATCTCCCCTGCAAGTGTAGCTGGGATTAGGCTGCGACGGTGTGCGGTGGGGATCGGTGCGGATCTGTGAGGAAGGGGGTGTTTAGCAGGCGCCATCTAAGAAATTCAGGGCGGCGAGGGTACGGAGATGGGTTCGTAACCTGGACGGGGAGAGCAGGAGAGGTTGACTGTGGAACGCGGAGCGGGATCGGGGGTGGCGGCGGCGACGGCGAGGTACCTAGGGTTTGAGCGAGGGAGTTGTGTGGGGTTGGGGGTGGGAGGGGCCTAGGTGGTGTTTGAAGAAATGCCGTGGCTACTTTAAATTTTACTTGGAGGGAATGAAAAGCCTGGACAAACTGAAATTTTTATGAAGGGTTTGAAGTGGCGCCGGAGGAACAAACATCGCACACGGCCCGAACATAATACCTGTGTGCAATTCAAAGGGATAAACCCGCGGAACCATAAATTTTTAAATTGTTCAAGGCGGGTAACTATTTTTAAGATTTCTCTATGTGGGTTGGTGCAAGGTGGTCTGTAGTTACGTGACAAACCACGGGCCGGGCGTGGCACACAGTTAGCATGCGGGAACCGTGTCTACTACTCTACTGCGTACACAATCGCACACAGTTGTCTCCTTCGACTCGTCTGCTATTTAAGTTTCAAAAAAAGACTACCCTGCCATTTATATAACAACATTGGAAATTAAACACGATAAATCTAGGGTTATCGCACAAACAGACCTGCTTGTGGACCAAATGTATGTATGGAAAGGTTTTTGTGGTGTTCAAATACGGAATGCACAACTTTCATGTGACACACAATGTCCTGCAGAGCACACGACAATGTTAGCTTATGCCCCCTGCCCCCCCTCCCCCACACACACACGCCTTCGAGTCGGCGGGGGGATGGTAGCTCAGTATATATATGAACTTACAGACTTATACTACAACTGCAAATTCACCCTACCGTAACACAAAACCAATAGAAATCCATCATGATCACCCCCTCCCCCGTGTTTTAGTTCTGAGGGTAGATTGCGCGGGCCCACTGATGGGCGCGTCTCAGAAACTTCACAAAATGGGTGAGACCGCAACCACATGTGTGTGGCTCAACTAATTACTTAAGGTGGTGTGATATTTCGTGCGTGCAAAACTTTTTGATGTGGCTCAAAAGTTGAACGGTATGTAGTACCTGACCTCATAAATAGGTTTCGTGTATACATAGTACTATTGTGATGCCCCTCCGCCGCCCCCGCCCCCGCCCCGCCCCATGCACACACATGCTTCGAACAAACACCACAACCTATATATATGTATCCGCTCAAACTTCTGTCTCGTATCTCACCATGAACTATATCGTAACAAATAATGAGAGGACTATATCTACATTGGTTAAATTAACCTGTAGTATATATGGGCAGGTTTAAGTGATAGACCACATGGGTCCATGATACGTCTCCAACGTATCTATAATTTATGAAGTATTCATGCCATGTTTACAATAATTTTATATGATTTTGGTATGATTTTATTAGAACTAACCCGGACTGACGCTGTTTTCAGCAGAACTACCATGGTGTCGTTTTTTGTGCAGAAATAAAAGTTCTCGGAATGGGCTGAAAATTTACGGAGAATATTTTTGGAAAATATAAAAAATACTGGAGCAAAAAGATACCGGAGAGGAGTCCCGAGGCAGTCACAAGCCTAGGGGGCGCCCCCCCTAGGGCGCGCCCCCCTGGCTTGTGGCCCCCCAGCAGGTCCTCTAACCCTATTCTTTGGTCTATAAATTCCCAAATATTCCCCCAATACCGAAGAGAGGCACGAAAATACTTTTCCGCCGCCGGAAGCCTCTGTTGCCGTGAGATCCCATCTTGGAGCCTTTTCCGGTAATCTGCCGGAGGGGGATTCGATCACGGAGGGCATCTACATCAACTCCATTGCCCCTCCGATGATGCGTGAGTAGTTCACCTCAGACCTTCGGGTCCATAGCTAGTAGCTAGATGGCTTCTTCTCTCTCTCTTTGTTCTTCAATACCATGTTCTTCATGATCTTTATGGAGATCTATCCGATGTAATACTCTTTTGCGGTGTGTTTGTCGAGATCCGATGAATTGTGGGTTTATGATCAGATTATCTATGAATATTATTTGAATCTTCTCTGAATTCTTATATGCATAATTTCATATCTTTGCAAGTCTCTTCGAGTTATTGGTTTGGTTTGGCCAACTAGATTGGTAATTCTTGCAATGGGAGAAGTGCTTAGTTTTGGGTTCAATCTTGCGGTGTCCTCAGCCAGTGACAAAGTAGGGGTAGCGAGGCACGTATTTGTAGTGTTGCCATCAAGGATAAAAAGATGGCGTTTTCATCATATTGCTTGAGTTTATCCCTCTACATCATGTCAACTTACCTAATGCGTTACTCTGTTCTTCATGAACTTAATACTCTAGATGCAGGCAGGAGTCAGTCGATGTGTGGAGTAATAGTAGTAGATGCAGAATCGTTTGGGTTTACTTGACATGGACGTGATTCCTATATGCATAATCATTGCCTTGGATATCGTCATAACTATGCGCTTTTCTATCAATTGCTCGACAGTAATTTGTTCACCCACCGTATTATTTTCCTTCATGAGAGAAGCCTCTAGTGAAACCTATGGCCCCCGGGTCTATTTTCCATATTATATTTTCAGATCTATAAACCAAAAATACCAAAAATACTTTGCTGCAATCTTTTTACTTTTGTTTTACTTTTCGTTTTAGTAATCTTTTATATCTATCTCTATCAGATCTCATCCTTGCAAGTAACCGTGAAGGGATTGACAACCGCTTTATAGCGTTGGGTGCAAGTGTTTGATTGTTTGTGTAGGTGCAAAGATTGGGGACTTGCTTGTATCTCCTACTGGATTGATACATTGGTTCTCAACAACTGAGGGAAATACTTATCTACTTTGCTGCATCACCCTTTCCTCTTCAAGGGAAAACCAACGCAAGCTCAAGAAGTAGCAGTCCACAAATTTGGCATGTCGTCGATAACCACGCGAGGGAGTGTGTGTAGACAACACCAACGCACATGCATGGCCCCAGGCACATATGTATGAAAGCGTTGTGCGATGTTTTCAAATACCAAACGCACAACTTTTGCCACCACATGTGTGTCTCTCGAACCAGAATGGCCACGTACTGAGGTTAACGACCCATGCATATATAGCCCCAAGCGCGCCCACAGTTCTATCCGATATGAGGGATTCAATGTGTACGATGCGTTTGATTTTTTGTTAGAATTGAAATGTCGATGCATATATCAACTACGTATAATATATACACATATACCAACAAGAATAATCCACCTTGGTCATATAAACATCTCTACAGACACCTGTCAAAGTGATGACCCACATGGCTATGGTTGTGTCGGTGTGACGATGCCGATGACCACGTGAGAGAGTGTTTGACAAAACAAACGCCCACTGCATGAGGCCCACACATATATGTATATATGTAATTAAGTGTTTGTTTAGTTAGTTACCAATGGAACTTTAATGTCACTTGCCTTAGAAACTGTAAGTCGACTTAAGAAGAGGATCGATCACAACGCACATAGGCCCTGTTTGGATCCATGGGTTAGAGTTAGTTTGAGCTAGTTGGGGCTCAAATAGCCCTAAAGTATTCAAACATGAGGCTTAGATTGTATAGCTAGTTGCATCTAACCCACACAAAAAACTATCCCACCCAAGAGGTGCTAATTGGAGCTAGTTCTCATGGGGCCCTCTCTATCCCACCAGCCAAGAGGTGCTAACTGGAGCTAGTTTTCGTGGGGCTCACTGAAAAATCACTTGTCAATCTAACCCTGTCATCCAAACACCTCTTTGGCTAGAGTAAGTTTAGGGTTAGTCATGAGCTAGAAACTAACTCCAACCTCAAGCTAAGATAGAGTATCCAAAACAGGGCCACACGCATGCATAACGAAAAGGATCCACATTGGTCAAAACAATATATAATATAGGTGCCACACATGGGCCCCATAGATTGACGCGTCACCGATTACCATGTGAGGGAGCCACACTTAGGACCACCATAGATTATATGTGACACGAGCATATGCATGGGTATGTTTTTTGATTCAAAATGCCAACTGCACGACATTGATACAGTGTGTGCTTCACAAATTGGGAAGTCCCCACGCTAAAGAAAATTGCGTGCAATATGTATGTCTCCTCCCACGCACCCCCTCAACTTTGAGCGGTAGGAGGTACTCATGAGTACGTCACGTCAATCTTTGGTGTGGAATCTCACCATGATCTACCGCAACACAGAGCAGATTAACTTAACCCACCTTGGTCAAACTCCTACCGATGCGGCTCAAAAGTGATAGACCACATGGATGGACCCACGAATGTGCGGATCACTAGTAACGCACGAAGGATTATTGTCCGAGGGACCACTACCATCGTGTGCATGTGTCCTAAACACAGGCATGACGTGCCTTGTTTTAAACATTTCAATGCATAATTTTGATATTTTGGGGTGGCACTGCATCACAAAACGGACAATCCCACACACACAGGCTAGTGCAAACAAGTGACACGGAAAGAGCCCCCCCCCCCGCGCGCGGCCACCACCGGAAACACCACTTCGAGGCGCGTCAAACTATTTTTATGCAGAAAACACGTGACACATTAGTCCGTGTTATAATTATAAAATGTCCATATATCATTCGAAAAATATGCAATAATTGAGTTTCCATGAATTCATTGGGGGAAAGCATATGTCCCCTTGGGTTCATGTGTTTAGTCGCCATGCAATAAATGGTAAGGAACCTCAAACATCGAAAAATCATTTTAAATTGAAGTGAATCCAAAAATCAACTAAAAAACATGAAACTTGGGATTCCGTTTCATGATATATATATATAGTATGCTAATTTCTGGCCTAATTAGAGACAAATTTTTGATACACTTTTCTTACAAACGGGAGCCTATTAAAGGTTGGTGCTTGGTACACACACTTGTCACGTTACCATCACGAACGATTACAGTACTGAACCATGTGCGTTGGTTCCAACAAAATATTACATACCACCACGAGCCCCGTGTGCCGTCCGAGCGGACATGAGTCGACGGGACGCATGATGCGAGCAGTCCGCGGCTCAGTCTAACCGTGAGGCGTGCGAGCAGGTGTGTAAATTGAAGGGACGCGTGCGAGCTGGCCGCTCTGGCTCACCGGGAGACGTGCGAGCTGGTGTGTGAATTGATGGGACGCGTGCGAGCAGTCCTCTGCCCAGGCTAACCGAGAGACATGCGAGCAGTCCTCTACGCGGGCTAGACGGGAGACGTGCGAGCAGGGGTGAGGCATGCGAGAAGACCGCTGCGCAGGCTCACCGGGAGGCGAGCCGTTTACCCACCTCCCGCCTAGCTCCCAACCACTCTATATTAATCGCGCCTGTGCCGCTGATTATAGCAGGCGGCCGCACTCCCATCTCGCCACACACCGCGCCTGCATCCTTGCCGCCGTTCCCGGTCGTAAACGCTCTCAAAAGTGTATCAGATGGCGACCAAGCGCACCATCGGAGGGAGTGGTGACGCGGGGGTCGAAGCCGGGGCCGGCGAAGCAACTAAGCATCTCTTGATGCTGGGCGACGAGGTTGCCCTCCCGGCCGATGAGGTCTCGCGCGGACAGAAGCACGGCAATGACGTCGTAAGCCCCGTCGTGCCTCCCCAGCAGGAGGCGGTGCTGCACAGAGACTACTCCGACGACTCTGACGGCGACAACTCCGACGACGACGGAGAACAGGTTAGACCCCCCCTATTGTGGTACCTATATCATAGGGTATCTCTGATTAGTTCTGTTTTCCGCCTTTTTTTGTAATTCGTCCGGGGTTCATGTTATTTCAATCCATGTAATCAGAGTAAGATTCGATAGATCCATGTTAGTGTGTACGTATTGATTGTTTGGTAGGTAAATGATAAGTGACTTGGATAAGTGACAACCGTACATACGATTATGCTAGTATTATGTCTAAGGTTTTACAGTGATTTAATGGTTGACCTGTACAAATGATCATTTTGCTAATAATCCGTCTACATAGATGATTGTACATGTACCCATTTGTAAAAAAACACTGTATAAGAGCATGTAGATCACTACTTTAGTGGTAATGTGGAGTAGTACTTACTTCAAAGTTCCTTGTTTGTTTGAAAATAATCGGTTCATGCATTTAAAGTCATTAGTAAATAATTTTGTTGCACTAAGTTGTTTGTGATATCATTTTATGCATTTTATTCATCAATGTAATGATTTTTTATTATATGTATAGGTGCTATCTGACGACGTTGGCAGCGATAAGTACGACCAGAGAAGGTACAAGAAACAAAAGCTCAAGGAGCTCTATGCGGGAACGCATAATCGTCGTATCAGGACCCGGAATGGGGGCTTCGGATGCCCGTTCTGCGCCCAAAGGCTTAACCGCGTGTTTGCAAGTGTTCTGGCGCATGCTAGAGGACGAGCCATTGACTCTTTCAAGCAGAAGTATTCTCAGAGGGTGGTGCACGCCGCGTACGCGGAGTACCTGGAGAAAGTTTACATTGTTGGTGGGTACGATTAGGATTGAGTTATATATACATGTCCTGATGCCAGCACTACCCTAGCTATCTATAGTTTGTGCGTCTTATATCTCTGCTTGAGTATGTTTATTATGTGTTGATCTAGATGTCGGTGAGACTCTGTTTTATGAACTAATACGTAGAGCAATGTAATTGCAGTCTTGAGCTGCAATCAGTTTGGTTGATGGAATATTTATGCTTATCTTAGAGTCCCCACACAATTTACTACTAGCAACTGTTTGCCCACAGCACGCACAGCTACGTTTTAGTGTTGGCAGTTTTTTTACACTATGCATATTACGGTAAAATATGCTTGACTTACTTGCAAACTTGTTGAATGCGGTAAAAAATTCAGGTGTCACACGAAAAGATGAAATCTGGAACCCAAAAACTTGGTTATTTTCCCGGATTGTAACTGGGCACGAGGACTAACATTGTGCCGCGACACTCGTGTGTCCTGATTGTTCAGAACGCATTCCCGCGCATTGAACGTCTGCGGCAGTAGGATTTACACGGACCACGGCAGTCCATTTAACCATAGTTACACTTATCGCAAACGGCTGTGTCTACTGAACCGTCGCCACCGAAGCACATTATTATTCTGGCCAAGAAAACCCTCACCATCGTCCCCACTTAACAAAACCTGCACCGTCCTTCCCAGTCGCACCTGCACTGCATATTCCACACCGCTGCTTAGTGCTAGACTTGTACGCTGCTTTTATGTCATTGCACGCGCATCGTTTTTGCTAACCGTTTGTCATTTAACGCCCCCAATAATGGGAGCTTCTTCCAGCCGACGCGTGGCCAACCGAGCTGGGCAGGAGGCTGTGCGCGTTTGCTCGTGGGAACGGTCTCACCAACGATACGTTGGCGGCACTTCGAGCCGCCACGTTACCAAACGAACCGTCGGGAACGCTTGTTCGTGCGCTCGTCAAGCTTGCACAGCAATCCTCCGTCGGGAACGCGGTGACAAGACGTGCCAATTACAGCCCGTCCAGTCCCCATTTACTCTCTTCAACCTTTCCCCACAACGCAAGAAGCACACCCACACTCCAAATACAGAAAGGATATCCTGCTCGGCTCCAATGACAGAGCTCCCAGCGGCTGCCGACGACGAGCGGTAGTTCACCATTCGTGCCTACGTGGACACCCACCTAAGGTTCAAGAACCTCACGGTGGTGTACACCAATGATCCGATCTGGGTGGAGAACTCCATCCACACCATGGAGCAGTTACTTGTCTATCACAAGTACAAAGTGGTCGGCTTCGACCTCGAGTACACCGGCGGTCGTGCCGGGCATGATCAGAAGGTTGCCGTCGCCTAGCTATGCGTGGGCCATTACGTCCTCGTCTACCACTACTGCCTGGTCACAAGGCCTTGCGATCGATTTGCCAGGTTTGTCAACAGCCCCGACTACATATTCGATACGGTAGACACCACCAACGATGAAAAGGTGCTCAAGACGACTGGCTTGGCCTGCCGGAATCTTGTGGACATCCAATGCATGTACAAGATCTTGGGCGGCGAGGAGAAGCATAAGGACTCCTTGGTTGACCTCGCCATGGCCATCATCGACCCCTACTATAGAGGCATGAAGGATGTCTGCAAGAAGAAGAAGGTTGCCTGGCACCGCGCCTGGGTCCGAAGACTGGATGAAGATCACATCAAGTACGCGGCCAAGGACGCGTACGTAAGCTATGAGATGTGCAGGCGGATCGTTGACCTGAGGAAGTGCCTCCGTCCTACGCCGATCGGCACCCCTCGTCTCAAGAACTATAGATGAATGATTTGATGATCGTCACTACTAGTTTAGTATGCATCTACTTGTTAATTGATGTGCGCAAATGTTATCTGTAGTCAGTAATGTAATTGGATGTTTATTTAGGTTATGCAATCATGATGTTGTTCTGTAGACAGAGCATAGATGCTATATGCAGACATAGCAGATCACATCGCTTATGATTATAGAAAGGAACACGTCGGTGATGATTTCAACAATCAAAGACAATTGGGTGTGAGCAAGTGTTTGCCCATAGGCCACATCACACACACCTTATTATCAGGAATCGTCTGTCTTTTTATCGGTCTTCCCACCCAATTCCGAGTACTGAACTGTTTGTCGGGTATCACACACATCTTGTTATGCAGAATCGTTTGTGTTACTTTTGATCAACACAAATAGTTCGTCCAAATGACCTGTTTGCCGGGTATCACATACAACCATGCAAATGACATCTTATGAGGGAGCTCTTATTTTGGTAGTACTATCTTTTCTTAGTATGCAATGGCTGATTAATATCTGGAAATCAATATGCAATTGACGATTAATATTTGGACCTTAAGAAGCAGAACCACGACCGAGGGTATCCTGCGCGGCTCCAATGGCGCTCCCAGTGGCTGCCGACGACGAGCGCCAGTTCACCATGCATGCCGTAGTGGACATGCCCTATCCGTTCGTGGTGTACACCAAACATCCGATCTGGATGGAGAACTCCAACGTCATGGACCTATTACTTGACGAGGACAAGTACATAATGGTCTGGTTCGACCTCGCGTCCCACCACGTGCTCTGCTCTCGCGTCCCACCACGTGCTCTGCTCTTGCGTCCCTGCGCGTGCTCTGCTCTCGCGCCCCTCCACGAGCGCTCTGCCAGCAGTTGGGGCCAGCCCACGATCATGTTCGGGGCTCCATATGCATGCGGTTGCGCCACGCGCGTCGCCCCATGCAGTTACGTGCTCCACGACAGAATCACGCGCTGCAAAAACTGCCATCCGGACGTGCCGGTTTTCCAGGACGTCCGGACCCCATTTATACCCACGGCCATTAGCCATAGTCTCTTCATGCTTTCGATCGCGCCCCACAACACAATAAGCGCACCCTGGACGACGCATACAGAGAGGATGTCCAGCGGCGCTCCAATGGAGTTCGTCGTGCATCATGTGGAGACCCACATGAGGAAGACGGAACTCATGGTGGTGTACACCAACGACTCGGGCATGGTGGAGGACTCCATCTACACCATGGAGCGGCTGCTTGATGCGGATGACAAGTACAAAGTGGTCGGCTTCGACCTCGCTTACACCGGCGGTCGTGCTGGGCATGATCAGAAGGTTGCCGTCGCCCAGTTGTGCGTGGGCCATCACGTCCTCCTCTACCACTACTGCCTGGCCACAGTGCCTTGCGATCATTTCACCAGGTTTGTCAATAGCCCCGACTACAAGTTCGCTACGGTGGATAGTGCCAACGATCCAAAGGTGCTCAAGACTTCGGGCTTGGCCCGCCAGAAGCTTGTCAACATCCGCGGCCACTACAGGGTCTGGGGTAGTAAGAAGGACATGGACTCCCATGTTGACCTGGCCGAGGCCATCATCGACCCCTACTACGCTGACATGAAGGCTGAGTGCGACAAGAACAAGCATGTCTGGCACAGGGGCTGGGTGAAGAAACTGGACGAATATCACCTCCAGACCGCGGCCAAGCAAGCATACACATGCTACGAGATGTTCAGGCGGATCGTTGACATGAGGAAGTGCCTCCTACCTGAAGACAACGAGGGAAAGAGCCACAAGCAGAGCGCTGGCAGCAAGCGTCACAAGAAGTAGATGATTTGATGATCGTTTCTCAATTCTCATACTCCCTCTATGCAGAAATACTCGTAGTTTTAGAGGGATAAGTTTATTATGCATGTAATAGTTTATTAAGGTGTGCGCCAATGTTATGTGTGTATTGGTTGCTTAATTTGGTTATGCAATCATGTTCTTCTAAATAGAGCATAGATGTTTGTGGGCAGATTGAGCAAATCACACCGCATAAGGAATAAACAACCAAATCCGTCGGTGATGATTTCATCAGTCCCTGACAGTTCTTTATCTGGAACCGTTTGCCCAAAACACATCTGAGTGGCCTGTGTACATCACACACATCTTGATCTGAGAAACCGTTTGTGTTATTTTGGCTTATCGCACACAGTTCATCCCAATGGCATGTATGTTGTCTATCACACACATCTTGATCTATGTAACCGTTTATGTTATTTTACCTCATCACAAACAATTCATCCGAGTGACCTGTATGCCGTCTATCGCACACGTGATCATCTGGACAATCGTTTGTGTTCTGATTGATCAGCGCAAACAGATTATCGGGGTGAACTGTATGTCGTACATCGCACACACTTGTATTTTTATAAGAGTTTGTGTTATATTACCCAATCGCAACCAGTTTATCTAGGCCAACTGTTTGCCAAACATCGCACACGCAACTATTTTTTAGATCGTATTTGATGGATACTCCATCGCACACAGTTAACGTCATTAGCGACGGAGCTATAACTATATTGTTTGCGATTTGGACATCGCACACAGTTTTGTCGAAGGATCTCTGATTGATGTGTCGCATTAGCAGCATCCTGCAGTAGCGTAGGCAGCATACAGTGGGTAACAAATTACTGTTGGGCAATTGATAGAAAAACGGATAGTTATGCGATTTTCACGGCAATGATCATGTGTATATAGGCATCATGTCCATAAACAAATAGGCCGACTCCTGCCTGCACCTATTACTATTACTCCAATCAGCGACTGCTATCCAGCATGCATCTAGAGTATTAAGTAAAATAGAGTAATGCATGGAGAACGATGACATGATGTAGACAAAGTAAACTCAAGCAATATGAATAAACGCCATCGTGTTATCCTTAGTAGCAACAACAAAAAGATGCATCTTGTCCCCTACTTTGTCACTGGGATATAGAAACTCATCAGGTTGAACCTACCACAACGCACCTCTCTCACTGAAGATAGATCAATCTACTTGGCCAAAGCACATCGATAGATAGGAGAGAATTACGAAGCTATAATGATCATGCAAATAAGAATCTAAATATTCAGAGGTGACTCAAATACTTTTCATGAATAATCTGAACATAAATCACAATTCATCGGATCCCAACAAACACACCGCACAATAGGATTACATCGGATGGGTCAAAGCAAAGATGCGATGATCATTGTATTGAAGATCAAGAGATAGAGCGATTGCCATCTAGGTACTAGCTATGGACCCATAGGTCTGTAGTGAACTACTCACACATCATCATGAGGGCAGGAAGGTTAATGAAGAGCCCCTCCGTGATCGATCCCACCTCCGACTGGGTGACAGAACGGAGCTCCAGATGGCCTCGCGACGGAACAGAGACTTGCGGCGGCGTAAAAAGAGTTTCGGGACTGCCTCTAGGGTTTTTGGATTATTAGAGAATTGATAGGCCAGAGAGGGGCATTGGGAGACGCCCGAGGGGGCCAACACACATCAGGGCATGCCCTGTTGCGTGATGGTACCCTCGTGTGGCCTCCTCACTCCTCCCGAAGCTTCCAGGTATTCTTTTGGTCCATAAAAAATCATCAAAAAGTTTTGTGGCAATTGGACTTCGTTTGATACTGTAAACCTGAAAAGTAAAAACATGCAGAAAATAGCAACTGGCACTGGGCACTGGATCAATAGGTTAGTGCTAAAAAATATTGTAAATTGGTAAATAAAGACCCAAAAAGTATCCTAGAATGATAATATATCAGCATGGAACAATAAAAAAATATAGATACACTGGAGACGTATCATGGGCTCATTTGGCCTCCCCCATTTTTATTTCCTCACTGGGACAATGCTCTAACAATGATGATCATCATACTTTTATTTACTTACAACTCAATATGAAGACCTGATAGAAAGATATGACTCTATATGAATGCCTCTGGCAGTGTACTAGTATGTGCAATGGTCTAGCGTAGCAAAAGATATCAAAAAATGGACAAGCCATGTAAATATCATGCTAGCTATCTTACGATCATGCAAAGCAATATGACAATTGAAATGCAAGTCATATGAAGTGACGGTGGAAGTTGCATGGTAATATATCTTGGAATGGCTATGGGAATGCCATGATAGGTATGTATGGTGGCTGTTTTGAGGAAGATATAATGAGATTTATGTGCAACAGAGCGTGTCATGTCACGGGGTTTGGATGCACCGGCGAAAGTTGCACCGATCCTCAAGGTGAGAATGGGCTATGCACGGTACCGAAGAGGCTAGCAAATATGAGGTGGAGAGATTGCGTATGTCCATGGTTTCACATTAGTCATAAAGAACTCATATACCTATTGCAAAGTTTTATTAGTTTTATCACAAATCAAAGTACTACTCGCATGCTGTAAGTGCACATTTCTCCATGTGTGGTTTTGGTAATTGATGACAACCCCTATGGACTAATGGTTGCCTTGAGTTATATTCGAAGGATTTGTCCATAGGCACTTCTTGAAGTCCATCTGTTGGTTTCAAGGAGTTTATATGGTGACCAAGGTGGTATTCAAGGTTTTATCCAAAGATTGGTCATAGAGAATACAAGATACAAGGTTGATCAAGACTAAGGCAAAGAATGAATCAAGTTGATTAACAAACAATGCATACAAGATGTACCAAGAGGGATCAAGTGATCCCATGGTATGGTAAGCATTGTCCATTACGCTTTGTGTACTAACCCATGGTCTATGTGAGTGTTCTTTGTAGGGTTAGGTATATTTCCATGGGATTGCATCAAGAGGAAGATCCCATACAACCCATGGAAGATGACATCAAGTGGTGATCGTCATCAAGGTTGCGGTGTGCAAGTTCAAGTGAAGCATCACAGAGAGATCATGCTTGAAGCTTGCCGTCCATTGTGGTGACAATGGACTTGCGAAGATATGCCGAAGAGTGGCTCACCCATAGTGGAGTATGGGGGAGCAATCTACTAGTCTTCATCGAGCCGGCGCAATCAAGAAAGGTGGTCCATCTTGAGAAGGACAAGATCGTCATCATCTAGCTCAAGTGGACTATGCGCAAGGCAAAGGTTTGCCCTTGATAGGGTTTTCTATTTTACCGGTCTCATGGTGGTAGTTGGGAGACCGGGTTATATGATCGATAGCCATACTATCAAGGGGGGCTCTCAAGTGAGTAGCTTGATCGTATCGTTCGTTGAGAGCTCAAACCATTGCATTCTTGGCATCATCATCTTTCTTGGTTCTTGGTTGGCTTTTCTCTATGTGGTTCCTTGAGCTTATGGTCAGCTTCATGACAAGCTCAAGTTCATCGAAAACGGAGTCCATATACAGCTTCTATGATGTTTTCGATGTTGGAGTTTTTGCCGGTTCTTCTTTCATGGAGGTTTCACATCGCTGTTGGATAGCTCTTGTTGTCCTGAATCCAACAAGCTTGAGTTTGCTCAATTCTAAGCTCATTTCCAAAGGTTATGACAGTTCTGGTCTTACCTGTTTTCTTGATGTGATTTCACCGCTGTCCCGACCTGATGCACCGCTCGCTCCAGACATCCGGTTTGACCACCACTCTAGGGGTGATACTCTGGAGGTGCTGTCACTGAGAGGTCCCCAGTGGTTGTACCGCTTCCCCAGGGCAGTTGTACCGCCCACAGCTGGGTGACCCAGGGTGGCAGCTCTGGGCGGTTGAACCGGCCCAGCACCGGGATCCAACCGGACACGGTTCTGTTGGGCTCCGGTTGTTGGGCGGACCTGCACCGGTTGTACCGCTATATTATATAGCCCGGTACTGTCGGTGTCCCAAGCGGTTGTACCGCTAGGGACTTTGCCTGGTCCAGCGCTCGGGCCGAGCTGTTGCATCTTGGTGGAACCACCAGCCACCTTTCTGTTGTGGTCTGGTGGTTGGGCGGTTGTACCGCTATATCTATAGCCCGGTTCTACCGCCCGCATCACCGGTTGTACCGCCCCTGTGCAATTCTGCACATAACGGGCAGATTTGTGGGGACCTATTTAAGGGGGTCTTCTTCCCCAATGGTCCCCAACTCTTGAGCTCGTGTTTCCCCACCATTGTTGACCTTCTTAGAGCTTGCTAACTCTCAATCCCTCCAATGATTCTTGCTAGTTCTTGAGGGAAAAGAGAGAGGAGATCTAGATCCACATTTCCACCAATCACTTTCTCCTCTATGTGAGGGGAACCCCTTGGATCTAGTTCTTGGAGTTCTTGGTGTTCTTTTTTGTTCTTCCTCTCATTTTCCTCCATACCATTAGTTGTTGTGGTGGGATTTGGGAGAGAAGGACTTGGGCACTCCGTGTGCCCTTGCCATTGCATTTGGTGCATAGGTTTGAGTTCTCCACGGTGATACGTGGAAGTGAAGTTTGAGAAGCTTATTACTCTTGGGTGTTTGAGCACCCTAGAGCTTGTTCCTTTTGGGTGCCTTGGCGCCCTAGACGGTTGGTGGTGCCTCGGAGCTCAATCATCGTGGTGTAAAGCTCCGGGCAAGCGTCGGGGTCTCCAATTAGGTTGTGGAGATTGCCCCGAGCAATTTGTACGGGTACCGGTGACCGCCCCCAAGGGTTGCCAAAGTGTACGGGTACCGGTGACCGCCCCCAAGGGTTGCCATTTGTACGGGTTCGATGACCGCCCTCAAGGGTCCCTTAGTGGAATCACGGCATCTTGCATTGTGCGAGGGCGTGAGGAGATTACGGTGGCCTTAGTGGCATCTTGGGGAGCATTGTGCCTCCACACCGCTCCGAACGGAGATTAGCATCCGCAAGGGTGTGAACTTCGGGATACATCGTCGTCTCCGCATGCCTCAGTTATCTCTTACCCGAGCCCTTTACTTATGCACTTTACTTTGTGATAGCCATATTGTTTCATGCTTTATATCTTGCTATCACTTAGTTGTTTATCTTGCTTAGCATAATTTGTTGGTGCACATAGGTGAGCCTAGTGTTTTAGGTTTTGTGCTTGACATATTAAACCTTAGTTTTATTCCGCATTTGTTCAAGCCTAAACCTTAATTATTTTAAAGCACCTATTCACCCCCCCTCTAGGCGACATCCACGTCCTTTCACATGCCCCGTGGGAGGAGGTTGGTAGGAGTTAACCATTGCGCGCCTCCGACCCGAAAAACTACTCGGAATTCAACGAGGAATAGAAATGCTCACACATCATCACCATGCCTCTTTAATTTTTAGACGAACAAGAAGTTAGCCTCTCTTAATATCAACCCTTCTACAAATCAACAATTATGAACTCACACCTTTTTCATATTACCACATCAATATCATTAACCCATAATTTCTCTATGTGTGCTACATGATGGTTTTAATTATCACTCATTGAATACCTAATATTTTTGGACTAGTCTTATGACCCATGCAAATTACCATCACTATTTATTAACTCTCAAACAAATATAAGTGAAGAGCGAGAGTGAAATTATTTCTATAAAATCTACACGCCACTGTTTTCAAAAAGATATAAGTGAAGTACTAGAGCAACTGCTAAGCTCAAAAGATATAAGTGAAGCACATAGAGAATTCTAACAAATTATGATGAAGGTGTGTCTCTCTCAAATAGGTGTGTCCAGGAAATGATAATTGTGGCAAACTGAAAGTAAAAGCAAAAAAAACGACGCTCCAAGCAAAACTTATATCATGTGATGAATAAAAATATAGCTTCAAGTGACATACCGATGGATTGAGACGAAAGAGGGGATGCCTTCCAGGGCATCCCCAAGCTTAGACGCGCGAGTATTCCTTAGAATATTACCTTGGGGTGCCGTGGGCATCCTCAAGCTTAGGCTCTTGCCGCTCTTTATTCCATTGTCCATCGTGATAACACCCAAAACTTGAAAACTTCAATCACACAAAACTCAATAAAACTTCGTGAGATCCGTTAGTATAAGAAACATATTGAATACTTTAGGTACTCTTATAAATTGATTCTTATTTCATAATTGCATAATAGGTACTGTTATAACTTCTTCATGGCTTATACCCCCCGATACAATCCATAGCATCATCGAAACAAGCAAACTATGCAAGCAAAAACAGAATCTGTTTAAAACAGAACAGTCTATAGAAATCTGTAAAGAACCTATACTTATGTCACTCTAAACATTCTGAAAAAATATGACAACCTCTAAAATTTGTATAGCAACACTGTGTAAAAATTTCAGATTATTATATCGCTCCAGTAAAAAACTAAAATTCCTGCACTGGAGTCAAAAGTTTCTGTTTTGTTTCAGCATCGATTCTACTCATCTTGCGATTCATCCCAAAGGCTTTACTTAGTACAAACACTAATTTAAACATACAAAATAATAATTACAGAGTCAGTAATCATGTTATAAAAAACAAACATGAATTATTGGGTTGTCTCCCAACAAGCTCTTTCTTTATAGCCATTAAGATAGGCTTGAAATTTCAATGATGCTCACATAATAGACAAGAATTGAAGCACAAAGAGAGCATCATAAAGCATGTGAAAACACACCTAAGTCTAACATACTTCCTATGCATAGGCATTTTATAGGAAAACAAATTGTCAAGACAAGTGAAATCTAGAATATGCAAATAGGAAGAAAGAAGCATTAATAATTTCAACACAAAGAGAGGTAATTGAGTAACATGCAAATTCTTATAACCATGTTTGCCTCTTTCATTATATGTAGGATCATAATCAAACTCAACAATATAACTATCATAATATTGATCATTCTCCAAAGTAGTGGGATCACTATTACCTAAAGTTGACACTCTTCCAACCCCACTTTTAGTAGTGTTGCGAATATCATACTCAATAATAGATTCATCATGAAGTCTAGAATTATCAAGATCACAAGGAACATCATGATTATCACCCCAATCATGATCATTAGCACAATTGATATTCATAGAATTTATACTATCAACATGGCAATCATTCTTTTCATTCAAGGAACTATCATGAATCACTTTATAAATTTCTTTTAACACTTCATCAAAAAATTTAGATTCATGATTTTCAAGCAAGACCTCATAAGGAAAATCTAGTGCACTCAACTCACTAGCAATTGGTTCAACATAATCGGGTCTTTTGAAAAGATTAGTAAGTGGATGAGGATCCATTTATCTTTATTTTTACATTTTACTTTTTGTTTGTGTGACACAAAAATAAAGATAACATAACTGGACAAGCAAGCAGATAGAAATATTTTTGTATTTGTGATTTTTATGAAACAAACTAAATATAACAGCAAATAAAAATAAGAACAAGTAAATGATAATTTTTGTAAAGTTACTTCATAGTTGGTGATGATATTCCCCGGCAACGGCGCCAGAAATCCTTCCTGATACTTGTGATCTATGTTGGGTTTTCCGTGAAGAGGAAAGGTAATTGCAGCACAAAGTGGGTAAGTTTTCCCTCAGTTATGAAACCAAGGTTTATCAAACCAATAGGAATATCAATCCTCAACTGTCTTCAGTGGCTGCACACAAAATAGCAAACAACTTGCACCCAACGCGGGCAAGTGGGTTGTCAATCCCCGTGATCTCGTTATTTGCAAGCAAATGAGTTGTGTAGATAATTGTAAATTGCAAAATAATATAAAAGGTAAATAAAAGCAGCGAGGTAATAATAGCGTTTATGAATTTATAAGTGAATAGACCCAGGGGCCATAGTTTTCCCTAGAGGCATCTCTCATGTAGGCAACATACGGTGGGTAACAAACTACTGTTGGGCAATTGATAGAAAAGCGGATAGTTATGCGATTTTCACGGCAATGATCATGTGTATATAGGCACCACGTCCATGAACAAATAGGTTGACTCCTGCCTGCACCTATTACTATTACTCCACTCATCGACCGCTATCCAACATGCATCTAGAATATTAAGTAAAACAGAGTAATGCATGGAGAACGATGACATGATGTAGACAAAGTAAACTCAAGCAATATGAATAAACCCCATCGTGTTATCCTTAGTAGCAACAACACAAAGACGCATCTTGTCCCCTACTTTGTCACTGGGATATAGAAACTCGTCAGGTTGAACCTACCACAACGCACTTCTCTCACTGAAGATAGATCAATCTACTTGGCCAAAGCACATCGATAGATAGGAGAGAATTACGAAGCTATAATGATCATGCAAATAAGAATCTAAATATTCAGAGGTGACTCAAATACTTTTCATGAATAATCAGAACATAAATCACAATTCATCGGATCCCAACAAACACACCGCACAATAGGATTACATCGGATGGATCAAAGCGAAGATGCGATGATCATTGTATTGAAGATCAAGAGATAGAGAGATTGCCATCTATGTACTAGCTATGGACCCATAGGTCTGTAGTGAACTACTCACACATCACCATGAGGGCAGCAAGGTTGATGAAGAGGCCCTTCGTGATCGATCCCCCCTCCGACTCGGTGACGGAACGGAGCTCCAGATGGCCTCGCAACGGAACAGAGACTTGCGGCGGCGTAAAAAGAGTTTCGGGACCTCTAGGGTTTTTGGATTATTAGAGAATTGATAGGCCAGAGAGGGGCATTGGGAGTCGCCCGAGGGGGCCAGCACACATCAGGGCATGCCCTGTTGCGTGCTGGTGCCCTCGTGTGGCCTCCTGACTCCTCCCGAAGCTTCCAGGTATTCTTTTGGTCCATAAAAAATCATCAAAAAGTTTTGTGGCAATTGGACTTCGTTTGATACTGTAAACCTGAAAAGTAAAAAACATGCAGAAAACAGCAACTGGCACTGGGCACTGGGTCAATAGGTTAGTGCTAAAAAATATTGTAAATTGGTAAATAAAGACCCAAAAATTATACTAGAATGATAATATATCAGCCTGGAACAATAAAAAATTATAGATACGTTGGAGACGTATCATGGGCTCATTTGGCCTCCCCCATTTTTATTTCCTCAATGGGACAATGCTCTAACAATGATGACCATCATACTTTTATTTACTTACAACTCGATATGAAGACCTGATAGAAAGATATGACTCTATATGAATGCCTCTGGCAGTGTACCAGGATGTGCAATGATCTAGCGTAGCAAAAGATATCAAAAAAATGGACAAGCCATGTAAATATCATTCTAGCTATCTTACGACCATGCAGAGCAACATGACAATGGAAATGCAAGTCATATGAAGTGACGGTGGAAGTTGCATGGCAATATATCTCGGAATGTCTATGGGAATGCCATGATAGGTATGTATGGTGTCTGTTTTGAGGAAGATATAATGAGGCTTATGTGCAACAGAGCGTATCATGTCACGGGGTTTGGATGCACCGGCGAAAGTTGCACCGATCCTCAAGGTGAGAATGGGCTATGCACGGTACGGAAGAGGCTAGCAAATATGAGGTGGTGAGGTTGCGTATGTCCATGGTTTCACATTAGTCATAAAGAACTCATATACTTATGGCAAAGTTTTATTAGTTCTATCACAAATCAAAGTACTACTCGCATTCCCCGAGGGAGGAGGTTGGTAGGAGTTAACCATTGCGCGCCTCCGACCCGAAACAACACTAGGATTTCAACGATGAATAGAAATGCTCACACATCATCACCATGCCTCTTTAATTTTTAGACGAACAAGAAGTTAACCTCTCTTAATATCAACCCTTCTACAAATCAACAATTATGAACTCACACCTTTTTCATATTACCACATCAATATCATTAACCCACAATTTCTCTATATGTGCTACATGATGGTTTTAATTATCACTCATTGAATACCTAATATTTTTGGACTATTCTTATGACCCATGCAAATTTCCGTCACTATTTATTAGCTCTCAAACAAATATAAGTGAAGAGCGAGGGTGAAATTACTTCTATAAAATCAACACGCCACTGTGCTCAAAAAGATATAAGTGAAGTACTAGAGCAACTTCTAAGCTCAAAAGATATAAGTGAAGCACATAGAGAATTCTAACAAATTATGATGAAGGTGTGTCTCTCTCAGATAGGTGTGTCCAGCAAACGATGATTGTGGCAAACTTAAAGTAAAAGCAAACAAAAATAAATGACGCTCCAAGCAAAACTCGTATCATGTGATGAATAAAAATATAGCTTCAAGTGACATACCGATGGATTGAGACGAAAGAGGGTATGCCTTCCGGGGCATCCCCAATCTTAGATGTGTGAGTCTTCTTTAGAATATTACCTTGGGGTGCCTTGGTCATCCCCAAGCTTATGCTCTTGCCGCTCCTTATTCCTTTGTCCATCGTGATAACACCCAAAACTTGAAAACTTCAATCACACAAAACTCAATAAAACTTCGTGAGATCCGTTAGTATAAGAAACATATTGAATACTTTAGGTACTCTTATAAATTGATTCTTATTTCATAATTGCATAATAGGTACTGTTCTAACTTCTTCATGGCTTATACCCCCCGATACAATCCATAGCATCATTGAAACAAGCAAACTATGCAAGCAAAAACAGAATCTGTTTAAAACAGAATAGTCTATAGAAATCTGTAAAGAACCTATACTTATGTCACTTTAAAAATTCTGAAAAAATATGACAACCTCTAAAATTTGTATAGCAACACTGTGTAAAAATTTCAGATTATTATATCGCTCCAGTAAAAAAATAAAATTCCTGCACTGGAGTCAAAAGTTTCTGTTTTGTTTCAGCATCGATTCTACTCATCTTGCGATTCATCCCAAAGGCTTTACTTAGTACAAACACTAATTTAAACATACAAAATAATAATTACAGAGTCAGTAATCATGTTATAAAAAACAAACATGAATTATTGGGTTGTCTCCCAACAAGCTCTTTCTTTATAGCCATTAAGATAGGCTTGAAATTTCAATGATGCTCACATAATAGACAAGAATTGAAGCACAAAGAGAGCATCATAAAGCATGTGAAAACACACCTAAGTCTAACATACTTCCTATGCATAGGCATTTTATAGGAAAACAAATTGTCAAGACAAGTGAAATCTAGAATATGCAAATAGGAAGAAAGAAGCATTAATAATTTCAACACAAAGAGAGGTAATTGAGTAACATGCAAATTCTTATAACCATGTTTGCCTCTTTCATTATATGTAGGATCATAATCAAACTCAACAATATAACTATCATAATATTGATCATTCTCCAAAGTAGTGGGATCACTATTACCTAAAGTTGACACTCTTCCAACCCCACTTTTAGTAGTGTTGCGAATATCATACTCAATAATAGATTCATCATGAAGTCTAGAATTATCAAGATCACAAGGAACATCATGATTATCACCCCAATCATGATCATTAGCACAAATGATATTCATAGAATTTATACTATCAACATGGCAATCATGCTTTTCATTCAAGGAACTATCATGAATCACTTTATAAATTTCTTTTAACACTTCATCACAATTTTTAGATTCATGATTTTCAAGCAAGACCTCATAAGGAAAATCTAGTGCACTCAACTCACTAGCAATTGGTTCAACATAATCGGGTCTTTTGAAAAGATTAGTAACTGGATGAGGATCCATTTATTTTTATTTTTACATTTTACTTTTTGTTTGTGTGAGACAAAAATAAAGATAACATAACTGGACAAGCAAGCAAATAGAAATATTTTTGTATTTGTGATTTTTATGAAACAAACTAAATATAACAGCAAATAAAAAGAAGAACAAGTGAATGATAATTTTTGTAAAGTTACTTGATAGTTGGTGATGATATTCCCCGGCAACGGTGCCAGAAATCCTTCCTGATACTTGTGATCTATGTTGGGTTTTCCGTGAAGAGGAAAGGGTAATTGCAGCACAAAGTGGGTAAGTATTTCCCTTAGTTATGAAACCAAGGCTTATCGAACCAATAGGAATAAACCCCATCGTGTTATCCTTAGTAGCAACAACACAAAGACGCAACTTGGCCCCTTATGTCACTGGGATATAGAAACTCGTCAGGTTGAACCTGCTACAACGCACCTCTCTCACTGAAGTAAGATCAATCTACTTGGCCAAAGAAAATCAATAGATCGGAGAGAATTACGAAGCTATAATGATCATGCAAATAAGAATGTTAATATATATCAGAGATGACTCAAATACTTTTCATGAATACTCTGAACATAAACCCACAATTCATCGGATCCCAACAAACGCACCGCACAAAAGAATTACATCGGATAGATCAAAGCAAAGATGCGATGATCATTGTATTGAAGATCAAGAGATAGAGAAATTGCCATCTAGGTGCTAGCTATGGACCCGTAGGTCTGTGGTGAACTACACACACATCATCATGAGGGCAGCAAGGTTTATGAAGAGGCCCTCCGTGATCGATCCCCCCTCCGGCAGGGTGCCGGAACGGAGCTCCAGATGGCCTCGCGATGGAACAGAGACTTACGGCGGCGTAAAAATGGTTTCGGGACTGCCTCCAGGGTTTTTACTATATATGAGAATTTATAAGCGAGAGAACGAGGTCGGGGGAGCCGCCAGGGGCCCACAAGCCATCAGGGCGCCCCCCAGGGCGCACCCTGTTGGCTTGTGGGGCCCTGGTGTGCCCCCATCCTTCTTCCAAATCTCCCAGGTATTCTTTGGTCCAGAAAAAATCATCAAAATGTTTCATAGCAATTGGACTTCGTTTGGTACTGTAAACCTAAGAAGTGAAATCCATGCGGAAAATAACAACTGGCACTGGGCACTGGGTCAATAGGTTAGTGCTCAAAAATATTATAAATTGGTAAATAAAGACCAAAAAAGCATCCTAGAATGATAATATATCAGCATGGAACAATAAAAATTTATAGATACGTTGGAGACATATCAATATGAGAGCACTATGTTGAGTTTTCCGACGAGGACGACTACATGGATGAAAGGACGATGATGCAGGCGGTCCTTGCAAATGCGAAGCGTGCTAAGAGCATGTTCTCAATTTCAAGGGATCGATCAAGAGTCATCAAGTGCTCAATCAAAATAGGGCACGGGGCCATTTGACGCAGATAGAGGACTACTTTGTCCCCGATGCCCTATTCGCTAACAATTGTTGCCGATGCTTTCAGATGCGAAAAATGTCTTCGGTCGCCTCTACCATGGCGTCGGGTCCTTTGATGACTACTTCATCTTGAAGAAGGATGTCGTAGGCTAGAGAGGGGCATTGGGAGACGCCCGAGGGGGCCAACACACATCAGGGCATGCCCTGTTGCGTGATGGTACCCTCGTGTGGCCTCCTCACTCCTCCCGAAGCTTCCAGGTATTCTTTTGGTCCATAAAAAATCATCAAAAAGTTTTGTGGCAATTGGACTTCGTTTGATACTGTAAACCTGAAAAGTAAAAACATGCAGAAAATAGCAACTGGCACTGGGCACTGGGTCAATAGGTTAGTGCTAAAAAATATTGTAAATTGGTAAATAAAGACCCAAAAAGTATCCTAGAATGATAATATATCAGCATGGAACAATAAAAAATTATAGATACGCTGCAGACGTATCATGGGCTCATTTGGCCTCCCCCATTTTTATTTCCTCACTGGGACAATGCTCTAACAATGATGATCATCATACTTTTATTTACTTACAACTCAATATGAAGACCTGATAGAAAGATATGACTCTATATGAATGCCTCTGGCAGTGTACTAGGATGTGCAATGGTCTAGCGTAGCAAAAGATATCAAAAAATGGACAAGCCATGTAAATATCATGCTAGCTATCTTACGATCATGCAAAGCAATATGACAATGGAAATGCAAGTCATATGAAGTGACGGTGGAAGTTGCATGGTAATATATCTCGGAATGGCTATGGGAATGCCATGATAGGTATGTATGGTGGCTGTTTTGAGGAAGATATAATGAGATTTATGTGCAACAGAGCGTGTCATGTCATGGGGTTTGGATGCACCGGCGAAAGTTGCACCGATCCTCAAGGTGAGAATGGGCTATGCACGGTACCGAAGAGGCTAGCAAATATGAGGTGGAGAGATTGCGTATGTCCATGGTTTCACATTAGTCACAAAGAACTCATATACCTATTGCAAAGTTTTATTAGTTTTATCACAAATCAAAGTACTACTCGCATGCTGTAAGAGCACATTTCTCCATGTGTGGTTTTGGTAATTGATGACAACCCCTATGGACTAATGGTTGCCTTGAGTTATATTCGAAGGATTTGTTCATAGGCACTTCTTGAAGTCCATCTGTTGGTTTCAAGGAGTTTATATGGTGACCAAGGTGATATTCAAGGTTTTATCCAAAGATTGGTCATAGAGAATACAAGATACAAGGTTGATCAAGACTAAGGCAAAGAATGAATCAAGTTGATTAACAAACAATGCATACAAGATGTACCGAGAGGGATCAAGTGATCCCATGGTATGGTAAGCATTGTCCATTACGCTTTGTGTACTAACCCATGGTCTATGTGAGTGTTCTTTGTAGGGTTAGGTATATTTCCATGGGATTGCATCAAGAGGAAGATCCCATACAACCCATGGAAGATGACATCAAGTGGTGATCGTCACCAAGGTTGCGGTGTGCAAGTTCAAGTGAAGCATCACAGAGAGATCATGCTTGAAGCTTGCCGTCCATTGTGGTGACAATGGACTTGCGAAGATGTGCCGAAGAGTGGCTCACCCATAGTGGAGTATGGGGGAGCAATCTACTAGTCTTCATCGAGCCGACGCAATCAAGAAAGGTGGTCCATCTTGAGAAGGACAAGATCGTCATCATCTAGCTCAAGTGGACTATGCGCAAGGCAAAGGTTTGACCTTGATAGGGTTTTCTATTTTACCGGTCTCATGGTGGTAGTTGGGAGACCGGGTTATATGATCGATAGCCATACTATCAAGGGGGGCTCTCAAGTGAGTAGCTTGATCGTATCATTCGTTGAGAGCTCAAACCATTGCATTTTTGGCATCATCATCTTTCTTGGTTCTTGGTTGGCTTTTCTCTATGTGGTTTCTTGAGCTTATGGTCAGCTTCATGACAAGCTCAAGTTCATCGAAAACGGAGTCCATATACAGCTTCTATGATGTTTTCGATGTTGGAGTTTTTGCCAGTTCTTCTTTCATGGAGGTTTCACATCGCTGTTGGATAGCTCTTGTTGTCCTGAATCCAACAAGCTTGAGTTTGCTCAATTCTAAGCTCATTTCCAAAGGTTATGACAGTTCTGGTCTTACCTGTTTTCTTGATGCGATTTCACCGCTGTCCCGACCTGATGCACCGCTCGCTCCAGACATCCGGTTTGACCACCACTATAGGGGTGATACTCTGGAGGTGCTGTCACTGAGAGGTCCCCAGTAGTTGTACCGCTGCCCCAGGGCGGTTGTACCGCCCACAGCTGGGTGACCCAGGGTGGCAGCTCTGGGCGGTTGAACCGGCCCAGCACCGGGCTCCAACCGGACACGGTTCTGTTGGGCTCCGGTTGTTGGGCGGACCTGCACCGGTTGTACCGCTATATTATATAGCCCGGTACTATCGGTATCCCAAGTGGTTGTACCGCTAGGGACTTTGCCTGGTCCAGCGCTCGGGCCGAGCTGTTGCATCTTGGTGGAACCACCAGCCACCTTTCTGTTGTGGTCTGGTGGTTGGGCGGTTGTACCGCTATATCTATAGCCCGGTTCTACCGCCCGCATCACCGGTTGTACCGCCCCTGTGCAATTCTGCACATAACGGGCAGATTTGTGGGGACCTATTTAAGGGGGTCTTCTTCCCCAATGGTCCCCAACTCTTGAGCTCGTGTTTCCCCACCATTGTTGACCTTCTTAGAGCTTGCTAACTCTCAATCCCTCCAATGATTCTTGGTAGTTCTTGAGGGAAAAGAGAGAGGAGATCTAGATCCACATTTCCACCAATCACTTTCTCCTCTATGTGAGGGGAACCCCTTGGATCTAGTTCTTGGAGTTCTTGGTGTTCTTCTTTGTTCTTCCTCTCATTTTCCTCCATACCATTAGTTGTTGTGGTGGGATTTGGGAGAGAAGGACTTGGGCACTCCGTGTGCCCTTGCCATTGCATTTGGTGCATAGGTTTGAGTTCTCCACGGTGATACGTGGAAGTGAAGTTTGAGAAGCTTATTACTCTTGGGTGTTTGAGCACCCTAGAGCTTGTTCCTCTTGGGTGCCTTGGCGCCCTAGACAGTTGGTGGTGCCTCGGAGCTCAATCATCGTGGTGTAAAGCTCCGGGCAAGCGTCGGGGTCTCCAATTAGGTTGTGGAGATTGCCCCGAGCAATTTGTACGGGTACCGGTGACCGCCCCCAAGGGTTGCCAAAGTGTACGGGTACCGGTGACTGCCCCCAAGGGTTGCCATTTGTACGGGTTCGATGACCGCCCTCAAGGGTCCCTTAGTGGAATCACGGCATCTTGCATTGTGCGAGGGAGTGAGGAGATTACGGTGGCCTTAGTGGCATCTTGGGGAGCATTGTGCCTCCACACCGCTCCGAACGGAGATTAGCATCCGCAAGGGTGTGAACTTCGGGATACATCGTCGTCTCCGCGTGCCTCGGTTATCTCTTACCCGAGCCCTTTACTTATGCACTTTACTTTGTGATAGCCATATTGTTTCATGCTTTATATCTTGCTATCACTTAGTTTTTTATCTTGCTTAGCATAATTTGTTGGTGCACATAGGTGAGCCTAGTGTTTTAGGTTTTGTGCTTGACATATTAAACCTTAGTTTTATTCCGCATTTGTTCAAGCCTAAACCGTAATTATTTTAAAGCGCCTATTCACCCCCCATCTAGGCGACATCCTCGTCCTTTCACATGCCCCGAGGGAGGAGGTTGGTAGGAGTTAACCATTGCGCGCCTCCGACCCGAAACAACACTAGGATTTCAACGAGGAATAGAAATGCTCACACATCATCACCATGCCTCTTTAATTTTCAGACGAACAAGAAGTTAGCCTCTCTTAATATCAACCCTTCTACAAATCAACAATTATGAACTCACACCTTTTTCATATTACCACATCAATATCATTAACCCACAATTTCTCTATATGTGCTACATGATGGTTTTAATTATCACTCATTGAATACCTAATATTTTTGGACTAGTCTTATGACCCATGCAAATTACCATCACTATTTATTAACTCTCAAACAAATATAAGTGAAGAGCGAGAGTGAAATTATTTCTATAAAATCTACACGCCACTGTTTTCAAAAAGATATAAGTGAAGTACTAGAGCAACTGCTAAGCTCAAAAGATATAAGTGAAGCACATAGAGAATTCTAACAAATTATGATGAAGGTGTGTCTCTCTCAAATAGGTGTGTCCAGGAAATGATAATTGTGGCAAACTTAAAGTAAAAGCAAAAAAAACGACGCTCCAAGCAAAACTTATATCATGTGATGAATAAAAATATAGCTTCAAGTGACATACCGATGGATTGAGACGAAAGAGGGGATGCCTTCCAGGGCATCCCCAAGCTTAGACGCGCGCAATTGGTTCAACATAATCGGGTCTTTTGAAAAGATTAGTAACTAGATGAGGATCCATTTATTTTTATTTTTACATTTTACTTTTTGTTTGTGTGAGACAAAAATAAAGATAACATAACTGGACAAGCAAGCAAATAGAAATATTTTTGTATTTGTGATTTTTATGAAACAAACTAAATATAACAGCAAATAAAAAGAAGAACAAGTGAATGATAATTTTTGTAAAGTTACTTGATAGTTGGTGATGATATTCCCCGGCAACGGTGCCAGAAATCCTTCCTGATACTTGTGATCTATGTTGGGTTTTCCGTGAGGAGGAAAGGGTAATTGCAGCACAAAGTGGGTAAGTATTTCCCTTAGTTATGAAACCAAGGCTTATCGAACCAATAGGAATAAACCCCATCGTGTTATCCTTAGTAGCAACGACACAAAGACGCAACTTGGCCCCTTATGTCACTGGGATATAGAAACTCGTCAGGTTGAACCTGCTACAACGCACCTCTCTCACTGAAGTAAGATCAATCTACTTGGCCAAAGAAAATCAATAGATCGGAGAGAATTACGAAGCTATAATGATCATGCAAATAAGAATGTTAATATATATCAGAGATGACTCAAATACTTTTCATGAATACTCTGAACATAAACCCACAATTCATCGGATCCCAACAAACGCACCGCACAAAAGAATTACATCGGATAGATCAAAGCGAAGATGCGATGATCATTGTATTGAAGATCAAGAGATAGAGAAATTGCCATCTAGGTGCTAGCTATGGACCCGTAGGTCTGTGGTGAACTACTCACACATCATCATGAGGGCAGCAAGGTTTATGAAGAGGCCCTCCGTGATCGATCCCCCCTCCGGCAGGGTGCCGGAACGGAGCTCCAGATGGCCTCGCGATGGAACAGAGACTTACGGCGGCGTAAAAATGGTTTCGGGACTGCCTCCAGAGTTTTTACTATATATGAGAATTTATAAGCGAGAGAACGAGGTCGGGGGAGCCGCCAGGGGCCCACAAGCCATCAGGGCGCCCCCCAGGGCGCACCCTGTTGGCTTGTGGGGCCCTGGTGTGCCCCCATCCTTCTTCCAAATCTCCCAGGTCTTCTTTGGTCCAGAAAAAATCATCAAAATGTTTCATAGCAATTGGACTTCGTTTGGTACTGTAAACCTAAGAAGTGAAATCCATGCGGAAAACAACAACTGGCACTGGGCACTGGGTCAATAGGTTAGTGCTCAAAAATATTATAAATTGGTAAATAAAGACCAAAATAGCATCCTAGAATGATAATATATCAGCATGGAACAATAAAAAATTATAGATACGTTGGAGACATATCAATGTGAGAGCACTATGTTGAGTTTTCCGACGAGGACGACTACATGGATGAAAGGACGATGATGCAGGCGGTCCTTGCAAATGCGAAGCGTGCTAAGAGCATGTTCTCAATTTCAAGGGATCGATCAAGAGTCATCAAGTGTTCAATCAAAATAGGGCACGGGGCCATTTGACGCAGATAGAGGACTACTTTGTCCCCGATGCCCTATTCGCTAACAATTGTTGCCGATGCTTTCAGATGCGAAAAATGTCTTCGGTCGCCTCTACCATGGCGTCGGGTCCTTTGATGACTACTTCATCTTGAAGAAGGATGTCGTAGGAAGGATTGGATTCTCTGGTTAACAAAAGTGCACAACTGCATTGTGAATGCTTGCATATGGCCCACCATAGATTCGTGGGACGAATACCTCCGGATGTTCGAGAGCACAGGCGGAGACGCCATGGTCAGATTTGCCACTATCGTGGTCGAGGTGTTTGGTCCTGAGTACTTGAGAGAACCAATCGTCGGAGACACCGAGAGGCTCTTGGCAATGTCTGAAGCAAGAGGCTGGCCAGGTTTGTTAGGATTGACTGCATGTACTAGAGATGGGAGAAATATGCACAAGCTCTACAAGGGCAATATCATGGCCATGTTAAGATGCCCACCATCATTCTTACAGCAATTGCATCACATGATCTCTGGATTTGACACACTTTGTTTAGCATGCCCGAGTCTCATAATGGCATTAATGTGCTGCAACACTCTCCATTTTTTGCTAGGCTAGCTGAAAAAATCCTCCTTCTTGCAACTATAGTTTCAATGGGAATGAATACATAATGGGCTACTAATTGGTTGATGATGTCTATCTTCTATGGGCTACCATTGTCGAGACGTGATACGTCTCCAACGTATAGATAATTTATGAAGTATTCATGTCATATTTACCCATGTTTATAATACTTTTATATGGTCTTGATGCACTTTATATGATTTAATTATAACTAACCCGGGCTGACGTTGTTTTTAGCAGAATTATCGTGGTGCTATTTTTTGTGCAGAAAATGGAAGTTCTCGGAATCGCCCGAAACTTTTTGACGATTTTTTTGGGAGCAAATAAGAAATACCAGAGCAAAGAACCACCGGAGGGGGGCCACCTATTGGTGCCAAGCCAACAAGCCCTGATGGCTTGGGACCACCCCGTGGCTCCGTTTGGCATGATTCCAACGCTGAAAAATCCTATAAATCCCAAAACCCCGAGAACTTAACCTAGAACTTTCGCTGCACCACCGCAAGCCTCTGTACCGAAGATAACTCATCTGGAGCCCTGTTCCGGCACCCTGCTGGAGGGGTCAATCATCACCGGAGGCCATCTTCATCATCCGAGCGGTCTCCATGACGAGGAGGGAGTAGTTCACCCTCGGGGCTGAGGGTATGTACCGGCAGCTATGTATTTGATATCTCTCTCTCTCTCTCTCTCTCTTGTTATTGAGATGTCACGATCTTGATGTATCATGAGCTTCATTAATATAGTTGGATCATATGGTGTTCTTCCCTTGCTATCTTGATGTGATGAAATTGAATCTTTCCCTTTGAGATCTTGTTATGTTGGATTGAATGCTTTGGGTTCGAGAACACTTGATATTGTCTTGCATGTGGATACCCGTGGTGACATTGGGGTATTCTATTGATTCACTTGATATATGTTATGGCATGAACTTGCGGATTCCGGTGACCTTGGGGGATCTATGCACATGGGTTGATGCACGTTTTCATCCTACTTTGTCCGATAGAAATCTTGGGGTACTCTTTGAAGTTCTTTTTGTTGGATTGAATATGATGAATCTAAAATGGTTTGATGCATGTCGAATAATTAACTCACACATACTTGTGGTGTCATTGGAGTATCTAGATGACATTAGGGTTGATTGATGCATATAATATGGTGTTACTTTAGTACGAACTCTAGGGCTATTTGTGAGACCTATAGGAATAGCTCAATAGATTGATCGGAAATGATAACTTTGAGGTGGTTCTTCTACTACCTACAACAATTTCATATTATGTTCTCCACCACTTATGAACTTTGGAATGATTCTTTGTCGCACGTTGGGGATGATCATATGATTCTATTATGTTAGCATTGTTGAGAGATTGCACTAGTGAAAGTATGAACCCTAGGCCTTATTTACAAGCATTGATATACCATTTTGCTCGTTGTTTACTACTTGTTACCTTGCTGTTTTTATTTATTCAGATTATAAAAACCTACTTCTACTATCCATACTACACTTGTATCACCATCTCTTCGTCGAACTAGTGCACCTATACAATTTGCCATTGTATTGGGTGTGTTGGGGACACAAGAGATTTCTTGTATTTGATTGCAGGGTTGTTTGAGGGAGACCATCTTTATCCTACACCTCCTACGGATTGATAAACCTTAAGTCATCTACTTGAGGGGAAATTGCTACTTTCCTACAAAACTCTGCGCTTGGAGGCCCAACAGAGTCTACAAGAATAAAGTTGTGTAGTACACATCAAGCTCTTTTCTGGCGCCGTTGCCGGGGAGGTGAGTGCTTGAAGGTATATCTTTAGATATTGCAATTAAATCTTTTAGTTTCTTATTTTTCACTAGTTTTTTTTAAAAGAAAATTACAAAAAAATGCAATTGATGTTGCATCAAGTTCTTTACCATTATGAAGTTTTTTCTTGAAACTGATGGATCGGAAAATTGTGCCAAAGTATTAGAAGAAGAATTAAATAAAATGTTTGACATTAAATCTTTGAATGATGAGCATGATAGAAATGTTGTTAGTATGAATTCTATGAATATCCATGATGCTAATGGTATGCAAAGCCACAAGCTTGGGGATGCTATGTTTGATGAAGATGATATTTTTAGTCCCCCAAGTTTTGATGAGCAAATTTATTATGATGATGGCATGCCTCCTATCTATGATGATTATGGTGATGACATGTATGCTATAAAGAGTGATAGTAACCATGAATCTTTTCATCATGATTTTAATTTTCAATTTGGTTATGACAATCAAGTGTCATATGATAGTTATTTTGTTGAGTTTGATCCCACTACCATGGATGAAAAGAAATTTGCGTATGTGGAGAGTAATAAATTTTCTATGCTTGTGGATCATGAAAAGAATGCTTTATGTGATAGTTATATTGTTGAATTCCTTCATTATGCTACTGAAAATTATTATGAGGGAGGAACATATGCTTCTACATATCTCAATAATATCAAGCTTCCTCTCTATGTGTTGAGAGTTTTGAAGTTATGCTTGTTTTTCCTTCCTATGCTAGTTGATTCTTGATCCCATAAATTGTTTGCTCACAAAGTCCCTATGCATAGGAAGTGTGTTAGTATTAAATGTTCTTGTCATATGCTTCATGATGCTCGCATTGTGTTTAATTCTTTACTTTCATGTGAGCATCATTGAAATCATCATGCCTAGCTGAAAGGGCTTTGAAGCATAGCGCTTGTTGGGAGACAACCCAACACTTATACTTTCTGTTTTGTGTGTTCACATGATTAAGATACTGTAGCAATCATGTTTTGTGCCTTTTATTTCAATAATGTGCCAAGTAAAGCCTTTGGGATAGTGTGGGTTGATTTGATTCTGTGCAAAATAGAAACTTTTGCCTCCAGTACAGAATTTCTCTGATTTTACTGAAGATTCAAAATATTATGAATTTTTAAAACAGTATTTTATGCAAATTCTCTGCGCGGTCCTAATTTTTCAGAATTTTTAGAGTCAAGGAAGTATGGATTTCATTCAGATCTTCACAGACTATTCTGTTTTTGACAGATTCTGTTTTGCATGCATAGTTTGCTTGTTTTAATTTTTTTCCATAGCTTATATTTAGTGATATAAATTATGGGAATGATATAATATAGTAGGTATTATGTGAGAACAATTATAAATCTTGTCTTGACAGTACCTAAGTGAATGATCTATATTTATTGTACTAACCCATCTCACGAAGTTCCTTTGAGTCTTGTGTGATTGAAGTTTTCAAGCTTTGGGTGAGATACCGATATGAGGAGAATAAGGAGTGACAAGGCCCTAAGCTTAGGGATGCCCAAGGCACCCCCAAGGTAATATTCAGGGAATACTCAAGCGTCTAAGCTTGGGGATGCTTCGGAAGGCATCCCCTCTTTCGTCTTCAACACTGTCGGTATACCTCACTTGAAGCTATATTTTTATTCGTCACATAGTTTGTGTTTTGCTTGGAGCATCATTTATTTTGTTGTTCTCTGTTAGATATTATTTATAATCATTCTTTTCAATAAAAAGTACCAAGAATTGCCTTTTAGGATGCTTGAATTGCATGTTTGATGTGTGCTGTGTAAAAACAGAAACTTTTGCTGTAGTGTTTGAATTTTCATATTTTACTGGAACGTGGAAAGTTTCTGAAAAAATTACACAACATGGTCATACAAATTATTTATCATTTCCTAAATTCTAATAATTTTGAAGATACAGAAGTACACTTTTTGAATTAATTTCTACAGATTGTCCTGTTTAGACAGATTGCTGTCATAGTTTTGTTATCTACTTCTCCTATAGTTTTCATGGCTTATATTGGTAGATATAAATTGTGGAAATAAGAGTATACGGTATATAATGTTTGAAAATTATTACGCAACTTGTCTTGGCAGCAGATAAAGTGTTGATCTATTCTTATTTGCACTAACCTATCTCACAAGTTCTTTTCAAGTTTTGTGTGGATGAAGTTTTTGAGACCTAGGTGAAACTGTGATATGAGAGGAATTAACGAGACACAAGAGCTCAATCTTGGGGATGCCCAAGGCCCCCAAGTCAATATTACAAGAAGTCTCAAGCATCTAAGCATGGGGATGCTACGCATCCCATCTCTCTTCGTCAACAACTATCGGTTAGCCAATGTTGAGCTTTTGTTTTTATTCGTTCACATGATATATGCTATTCTGGGAGTGTATTTTTTGTTTTGTTTGATGTTTGAATAAAATACTCAGATCTAAAAATCCTTATTGAGAGAGAGTCCTCACATAGCTACTTGATTGTTTAACTACTCATTGATCTTCACTTATATCTTTTGAGAGTAGTTTGATGTTTACTCTTGTGCTTAACTTATATCCTAAGAGTAAATTGTTGATACTTCTTCGTCGTATCTACTTTTCCTCACACTTTTGCCCTTGTTTTGGACTCTAATTTGCATGATTTGAATGAAACTAACCCGGACTGGCGCTGTTTTCAGCCGAACTACCATGGTGTTGTTTTTGTGCAGAAATAAAAGTTCTCGGAACTGGACGAAACTTTTTGGAGATTTATTTTACAATAAATGAAAAATACTGGAGCCAAGAACTACCGGAGGGGGAGCCCTGGTTGGGCACGATACACCAGGGCGCGCCACCCCCTCCAGGCACGCCCTGGTGGGTTGTGCCCACCTCGGGGCCCCACTGACCCTAATTCTGACGCTATAAATCCTATTTTTGGAGGGGAAAAAATCAGAAAGAAAGTTTCATCGCGTTTTACGATACTTAGCCGCCGCCACCTCCTGTTCTTCACCGGGAGGCCAGATCAGGAGCCCGTTTGGAGCTCCGGAGAGGGGAATCTTCGGTCTTCGTCATCATCAACCCTTCTCCATCGCCAATTCCATGATGCTCCCCAACGGGAGTGAGTAATTCCTTCGTAGGCTTGCTGGTCGGTGAGGAGTTGGATGAGATTCATCATGTAATCGAGTTAGTTTTGTTAGGGCTTGATCCCTAGTATCCACTATGTTCTGAGATTGATGTTGCTATGACTTTGCCATGCTTAATGCTTGTCACTAGGGCCCGAGTGCCATGATTTCAAATCTGAACTGTTTATGTTATCACCATTATATCTATGTTCTTGATCCGATCTTGCAAGTCATACGCACCTATTATGTGTTATGATCCGTAAACCCCGGAGTGACAATAGTCAGGATACTTTCCGGTGATGACCGTAGTTTGAGGAGTTCATGTATTCACCGTGTGTTAATGCTTTGTTCCGGCTCTCTATTAAAAGGAGGCCTTAATATCCCTTAGTTTCCTTATGGACCCCGCTGCCACGGGAGGGTAGGACAAAAGATGTCATGCAAGTTCCTTTCCATAAGCACGTATGACTATTTACGGAATACATGCCTACATTACATTTATGAAGTGGAGCTAGTTCTTTGTCGCCCTAGGTTATGACTGTTACATGATGAATATCATCCAACGAGTTCACTGATCCAGTGCCTACGAGTTTTCCACCTATTGTTCTTGCTAAGTTACTATTGTTACTGCTACTGTTACACTTGCTACGAAACTCTTGCTATCACTGCTACCGTTACTGTTACTACTACTACTGCTATCAAACTATCATACTACTGTGCTACTGGTCACTCTGCTGCAGATATTTAATCTCCAGGTGTGGTTGAATTGACAACTCAGCTGCTAATACTCGCAAATATTCTTTGGCTCCCCTTGTGTCGAATCTATAAATTTGGGTTGAATACTCTACCCGCGAAAACTGTTGTGACCCCCTATACTTGTGGGTTATCAAGACCTTTTTCTGGCGCCGTTGCCATGGAGCATAGCTATATTTGTTGAGTCACTTGGTATTTATATCAATTGATCACTATGATGAATCTGAAGGATCCAAAAACCAAGATTTTTCCCTCTAAGACGAGGGGAGGTAAGGAATTGCCATCTAGCTCTGCACTTGATTCACCTTCGGTTATGAGTAAGTTTGCAACACCACCACATGCTATTAATCCTGATATGTCGCAAGTTATTGATGATGCTACTTCTGGTACGAATGATGCTTATGATGATGATGCTAGTACCATGATTGATGATAATGTGCCACTAGGTGAATTTCTTGATGAACAAATTGCTAGAGCTAAAGAGAATGAAATTACTGAAACTGATGAAATTATTGAAACTGATGAGATTGCTGAAACTGACGAAGCCTTTGAAACTGATGACTATGAAACACCTATTAGACCTAGCTCTCCTAGATTTGAAATGCCTAAGATACCTAAAGGTTATGTTATGGACGAGGAGAAAACTAGAGAAATCCTTTCTTGTAAGGATAGAAACGATCTTAAGAAATTACTACGCAAGTATATGGAAAAGAGTTTGAATGCTAGAATGAAATGTGATCCTAAGTTTGCTACTTCACCTATCTTTGTTACCGATAAGGATTATGAATTCTCTGTCGACCTAGAGTTAATTACTTTGGTTGAATCTGATCCTTTCCATGGCTATGAAACTAAAACTGTACTGGCACATCTTATTAAGCTGAATGATATAGCCACCCTTTTTGCTCATGATGAGAAAATTCGCTACTACTATATTCTCAAATTATTCCCGTTCTCATTAAAGGGTGATGCTAAGACATGGTACACTACTCTTGCTCCTGGTTGTGTGTGTAGTCCCCAGGATATGATTTACTACTTCTCTGAAAAATATTTTTCTGCTCATAAGAAACAAGCTGCCTTATAGGAAATATTTAACTTTGTGCAAATTGAAGAAGAGAGTCTCCCACAAGCTTGGGGGAGGCTTCTCCAATTGCTTAATGCTCTGCCTGATCACCCTCTCAAGAAAAATGAAATACTTGATATCTTCTATAATGGACTAACGGATGCTTCTAGGGACTTTCTAGATAGGTGTGCTGGTTGTGTTTTCAGGGAACAAACTGTTGAACAAGCTGAGGAACTATTGAATAATATATTGAAGAATTATAATGATTGGATTCTCCCTGAACCACCACTTAAACCCACTCCGAAGAAGAGGGGTATCCTATTTCTCAGTCCTGAAGATATGCAAGAGGCAAACAAATCTATGAAGGAAAAAGGTATTAAAGCTGAGGATGTTAAGAATTTACCACCTATTGAAGAAATACATGGCCTTGACACACCACCACCTCCACAGGTGGTAGAGGTAAATTATTTATTAATGTTTGATGAAAGTGATATCCCTTACAATAAACATCCTAGTAAATGCTTATATGAGTTTGATAAGTACATTAGGAAACAAGATCACTTCAATGCAAATGTTCTGAAACAATTGAAATATAATTCTGATATGATTGCTCGCTTGAGTGACTTGCTATTTAGAATCAGTAATGTTGTTAGAGGTGTAGGAAAGCATGCTTCTATGGTTCAAACTCAGTTAGAACAAGTTGCTAAATCTCAAAAAGAATTGCTTGATGAAATGAATAATAATATGAATGATTTTGTTGCTAGAGTAGTAACTAGAGGAGGTAGAATGACCCAAGAACCTCTTTATCCTGAAGGTCATCCTAAAAGAATTGAACAAGACTCTCAGAGAATTAATACTGATGCACCTAGTCCTTCTAAAAAGAAACAGAAAAATGATAGGACTTTGCATACCTCTAGTGAACCTGAGATACAAAATCCTCCTGATAATAATGATGTCTCTATTTCTGATGCTGAAACTCAGTCTGGTAATGAACATCCACTTAGTGATAATGAAAATGATAATGATGATGTTCATGAAAATACTCAACCGAACAATGATAAAGAACCAGATAATGATGTTAAAATAGAGCCTGTTGTTGATCTTGATAACCCACAACCTAAAAATAAACGATATGATAAAAGAGACTTTATGGCTAGAAAACATGGTAAAGAAAGAGAACCATGGGTTCAGAAACCCATGCCCTTTCCACCTAAACCATATAAGAAAAATGATGATGAAAAATTTGAACGCTTTGCTGAAATGATTAGGCCAGTCTTTTGCGTACCCGCTTAACTGATATCCTAAAGATGGCCCCTTATGCAAAATACATGAAAGACATCATCACTAATAAAAGAAAGACACCTGAAGCTGAAATCTCCACCATGCTTGCTAATTATTCTTTTAAGGATGGAGTACCTAAAAAACATGGAGACCCTGGAATACCAACTATACCTTGCTCCATTAAAAGAAATTATGTCAAAACTGCTTTATGTGATTTGGGAGTTGGTGTTAGTGTTATGCCTTTCTCCTTATATAAAAGATTTTATTTGAATAAACTCACACCTACTGAGATATCATTGCAAATGGCTGACAAATCAACTGCCATACCTATCGGTATTTGTGAGGATGTGCCTGTTGTTGTTGCAAATGTTACTATCTTAACGGACTTTGTTATTCTTGAGATGCCCGAGGACGACAACATGTCGATTATCCTTGGTAGACCCTTTTTGAATACTGCAGGGGCTGTTATTGATTGCCATAAAAGCAAAGTCACTTTTCATATCAATGGTAATGAGCATACGGTGCACATTCCGAAGAAACAATTCCAAGTGAATGGTATAAATGTTATTGAAGAATCTCCTACACTCACTATTGGAAGCTTTCAACTACCTCTACCTCCTGCCAAAAAGAAATATGATATATTTATTGTTGGGGATATGCATATCCCCATTGAGGTAACTTAGTGTTTTACGAAAGTTCTTCGGTTTCATGCTAATCGAAAGTGGTTGTTAATAAAACTTGATCAACCTTATTAATGGATCATTTTTGAGAGGTATGAAGTTGATGATTCTAGTAGGCACAATCTTCTGCTCCCACCTTTTATTTTCTGTTGTACTTAGTCAAATAAAGTAAAATGCCATGATTATCCTGTTTTCTGATTTCTCCATACAATAAAAAAAGACCCAAAAATAAAAGTCCTCAGAATGTCCTGAAAATTTGATACGATTTTTTTCTGAATATTTCTGAATTTCTGGTGCAAATAACATCAGAGGGGGGGGTGCACCTGGTGCCCACAAGACACCAGGGCGCGCTAGCAACCCCAGGCGTGCCCTGGTGGGTTGTGGCCCCCACGTGGGCCCCTCACTTATCCCTTTAGCCCATGTCATCCCCTACCTCCAGAAAAAATTCACCATAGCTCTCATTCCCGTGTTCTTGCTCTCAAACCCGTGGATTTCGATCTCTTTGCTCGAAGCTCTGTTTCGGAAACTGTTTTGGGGGATTGCTACTTGGTATGTCACTCCTCCATTGCTCCAATTAGTTTTTGATTTAGTGGGTTATTCTTAGAATAATTTGCTACTCTTGGTGTTGCTATAGATGAGCTTGCATGTTGAATTCTTAGAGTTATAAGTAGTTTGAATGCTTGTTATGGCCTCTATGCATCCTTAGGAGTAGTTGCTATCAATTTCACGAAGTTTTGTTAACAAAATTTTGTGTCTCAAAAATATTTCAGAAATTTGTTCGCAAATAAAAATGCAATTCTTTAGGAGTTCTTCGAGGAGGAGGTCCTCGGAGACCTCATCAAGTGGAAGCTCGGTCCGACAATCTTATGTTGAGCCAAGTGAAAGCTCGATGCGAGATGCCGCTACCAAATCATGTTTGTGGCCGTGTGACGAATTCATTGAAGGTGCAGGTATCAAGGAGGAATTCGAACAATTTATCCACAATGCAGAACTTGCTCCCTTCATCGCAGATAAGTGCCCTCAACATCTCAAACTCACGAAAACATTCACAAACAAATTTAAATATTTTCCTCGTGAGTCTAGAGTTTCATTCAACCTTTATGACCATCCCTTCAGCATGCCTTTAGAATTGTTCAGTGAAGCAAGCAAAATTCCATATTGGGGTTCCCTTGATGAACCACCAAAATCTGAGTACGAGTCATTTTTTATTAATCTTTGCTACGGTGAAGATAGGGGAGTGACACAAGGAAGAATTAAAAGCATCCATTTCCCATCAATACACTACTTTGCACTCTTTAATGGCAAATGTGTCGTAGGCAAACAAGATTGCAGCACACTGTGTGCTCTCGATTTGAGACTCATACACACTGCTATAACAGTAAATAAATGTTATAATCTTGGAGCAATTGTTGCACGGGGATTGCACCACAATGCTGCTAGTGGTAATTTTTATGGAGGAATTTATGCCTCCCGTGTAGCAGAGAAGCTAAATGTATCACCTTGGCCTAACGATCCCATTTTACCTACTCTGTACTTAAGACTTTGAGGCCATGAAACGTCATAGGTTCCTTAAGGGCACAACCACTAATTACACTTACAACTTGAGGTTTAATAACGATTCCGTTGTGCCTGTTACTTTGCCTGCTCCTGCTCTCTTTGATTTTCACAATAGGGGAAGATACTATGTTCTTGAGAGCGAAGCCCATGCGTACAATGCGGAGGTTGAAGCTGCCAGGAGGGCCGAGCAGTCTGCACCGAGGACCTCAGTAGGCTATCACTCCGACTATTATCCACGCTACGGATGGTGATTACCAAGCTAGGCCAAAAGCCAAAGCTTGGGGGAGTACGTATTTCCACCGACATTATATTCATGTTCACACATTTCATTCTAGTTGTCGGTGTTCATACTTTTTCATTGTATTATCCGTGCTAGATTTATTTTCTCGCTTTCTTCTTGCGTGTTTGAAAAACCTTGAGAAAACCTAAAACTATTTCCTACTTCTTTTCGGTTTTTCTTTCTAGCTTAATTTAATTGTAGTATCAAAAGAAAACCCAAAAAGATTTCTCGTTTGTTCTTTTACTTGTTGGGAGCTTTCCCGTGTAAATAGTCTTTCTCGTTTTTATTTTTCTCTCTTTAATTTGCTTTCTTCTTGAAAAAGCAAAAACTCCAAAAATATTTCAGTGTGTTTCTCTGAAATTATTTTCCTTTTATTTGAGTCATACCAAGGGAAAGACCATGATGAAAATGTTGAGTGGCTCTCATATGTACTATTGTTAATCTAACAAAGAGCCCATGTTACCTTGTCTTCTCCTCTTGAATAAAATGTTTGCAGATTCTAGCTTAGTCCACGGCACTCTTGCACTATTATTATTTTCATATCATTTAGTCGTGCAAGTGAAAGGCAATAATGAAGATATTTGATGAAGTGAATGTGGTAGAGAAAAGCGGGTATGAACTCAACTTGTTTTTGTTTTTGTAAATATGTTTAGCCTAGTATCCTTGATTCAGCATATTATGATCAAACATGTTTGCAATGACAATTAGAGATTATAGTTGTTCATGCCATGCTTTGGTAGCTAGGAGTGGATAATGATTTATCTTGGATGTCAACATGCATTAAAATGATTGTGATGTGGTATGATGATATGGTATCCTCCTCTGAATGTTTCAAGTGGCTTGACTCGGCACATGTTCACGCATGTAGTTGAATCAAAACCAACATAGCCTTCATGATATTTATGTTCATGGTGTCTGTCGGTGTCGAAACCGGCAGATCTCGGGCATGGGGTCCCGAACTGTGAATCTAGGAACGATGGTAACAGTGGACGAAGGAGACAATGTTTACCCAGGTTCGGGCCCTCGTGAGGAGGTAAAACCCTACGTCCTGCTTGATTATATTGCTGAGTATGAAGGTTTACAGAGTAGATGTACCTTGAGATCACACGAGCTAAACCCTAATGAGTTGAGTTGTCCCTCTACGAACTAAGACCCCTGGTTAATATAGACACCAGGGGTCCCTAGGGTTACAAATGGTCGGTTTCCATCCGGACATAGATACGCCCATTCTTTCTTGGAGGGCACACCAAGTCTTCAGAATATTCCCCCATAAGCCTGTGGCCATTTCGTAGTCTGGCCTTCCCGAAGATGCCATAAGGCGGCCCATCAGGCAGGACTATAAGAGATAAGTCAACGGCCCGAGGACCCCTTAATCCCGGACTCCCTCAGTAGCCCCCGAACTAGCCTCCAATGCCGGTCTTTAGCATATCAGTTGTTCCGCGCATCCAGAGTGTTTGGCTTGCGGGGCGAGTTCCTTTCTCCCTTTCATGCTTCGGCAATCCTTAGCTCGGCCACCGATGACACCTCACTGTCCGAACATACCTTGCTTAGCCTTGAAGGCCAAACGCCCGAGTGTGAATAGTACCCTTCCTGACAACTTTCCTGACGAAAGGTTCAGACGGGTCATGGCCACTTAACCAGTTACAAAAACTCGATTCGCGGTTCGAGGCCGCCTTTTTATTGGCACGTTCAATCGACATGAAGATCGTGCTCCCTTTTTTACGGATATGATCAATGATTTGGGCTATCCCACGCGCGCATAACGGGGCAGTCGCTTCGGGAACTGGCGTAGCTCACGGCGCAGTAAGGGGACGCTTGCTGTTACGGCCTTCCATAAAAGGGAAAAACATCTTCACAGTCCTTCCACGCTCCCCAGATTCGCTTTCTCCAACCTTCCTCGCTCTGAGCGCGCAGATCTAATCTTTCTCCAGCCCTTCCTCCAACACCCCCTCTTCTTCCCCAAGCACGGCCATGGCCGGTTCGGGCTCGCAAGGCAAGTGGGAGGCGTCGTGCGTCACCGAGGACGACATCCAGGAACTGAAGTGCACCGGCTACCTCTCGGTCGACGTCGCCCACCGCGCCCCCGAAGAGGGCCAAATAATCCCCACGCCACGGCCCGGGGAGCGGGTGGTGTTCATTCCCCATTTCATCCGGGGACTGGGCTTCCCGCCGCACCCCTTTGTAAGGGGCCTGATGTTCTTCTACGGGCTGGACTTCCACAACCTTCCCCCAAACTCCATTATGCACATATCGGCCTTCATCATCGTCTGCGAGGCCTTTCTGCAGGTCCAGCCACACTTCGGCATATGGCTGAAGGTCTTCAACGTCAAGCCGAAGACCGTGAGCAGCCAGCACGCAGACTGTGGGGGAGCGGTGATTTGCAAGCTCCCTCGGGTCCAGTGGCCGGATGGCACCTTCATCGACACCATCAAGACCTGGTAGAAGGAGTGGTTCTATATTACCGAACCGCGTGCCGCAGATTGGGCGGCCCCTCCCGCATTCAGATCTGGTCCTCCCGCAGGGCTGACCTCATGGATCAAGAAAGGGCTGGATTGGGGGTCGGCCACTGAGGTAAAGGCACTGCAGGAACGCATTGGAAAGATGCTGGAAGCAAACATCGGCCTGACCAATGTGGTCCAGGTCATGCTTTGCCGCCGCCTCCTCCCCTGCCAGCTCCGGGCCACACCGATGTGGGCCCATAAGTTCGATGGCTCTCCCACTGTGTGCAAGCTCTATCGCACTACTCGGTAGAAGCTATGGAAGGCGTTGTTCAAGCCCCAGGAAGAGTGGCCGGCCAAAGAGGAAGACACCGGCATGGACGCCGAACACCCTCCGCTTAAGGTAAAGCTTCAATCTTCAATCTTTTATCTCCAGGTTTGGTCTTTCTAGCAAGGATTCTAAATTCTCCTTTCCTAGTTTCCCTAGGGCTGGCTAGCTAAGGCCATGCTGATCAACGGCCCTGCCCCGCTGCCCGAAGCCCCCAGGTCAATCCTCTTGACGGCGATGTTGGTCGAGGCGCCGTATTCGGCGCCAGAGAAAAAGGACAAGCAGAAGAAGGGCGAGAAGAAGGAGATCCGAGCTGGTCTCTGCCGAAGAGGCCCCCCGGATGCTAAGTCCGGGGAGACCCAGGCCTCCTGTGCTCATGAGGAGGAGCAGACGGAGGAAGGGGGGAATCGATTCCCCCCAGCCGAGGAAAAGGGCGGCATCTGTGGATGCCGAGGACTCAGATCCCCCTTCTCCGAAGAGGCCCTGCAGGGTCAAGGTGACCATACCTGATGTCATCCCGGATTCCGACGAGGAATCTGAGGCATTCAAAAGGGTCCCGCGGAGGGTCCCCAGAGCGAAGCCTGCAGCCTAGAGGTACGGATTCCGAATATATTGCTTATGCAAGACTTTTGTTGCTGACCGGACTAATGCCCCCCATGTTGCAGCCCGGCCCGCGATCTCCCGACCGAACAGGTCTCAGAGGGAGATCCCCCGCCAGCCGAGCTGGCGGAAAGCAGAACTGCGTCCCGCACATCCCCTCAACAGGCCGCCGACGAGGCCACGGAGGTGATATCCCGACGAACGCCTCCTCGGCCGAATACTGAGGGCGAGGAGGTAATGACCGAGGCTCAGACCTCGGCGGCCGAGGACCAGGAGACCGCCCCCCTCCTGGTAAACAAAGAGGGAGGCTATGAGTCATCGGAGCTCCCTTCGAAGATGGCTCCGGAGACTGACGAGGCTCCGATATCGACCACTCTCCCTTCGCAAGAAGGAGGAGGTGTGGTGCCGCCATCGGTGCCGCCCGCGATGGGGCAGGCCACAACCGGGTGGCCAACCGCGATGGAGGAGGCCTTGCGCAGCTCCGTCATCGCCGAAGACCACCGCATCCTTATGGGTCCGGTCCTGAAAGGCATTCAGTCCGTTGATAGTGGACTGAAGGCTTCAAGGTGAGTCATGTAATGCACCTCTCTCTAAGCGGAATTTGTTCGTGAGCTATATATATTCCGGATAGGTATAGTAGCCCCCGAGCCCTAGGTAAGTTTAGGAAACTTACCCGGGGATCAGAGGATCTCAGGTTCCGAGTAAAATTCGATATTTTGACTGTCTCCGGAGATGGTCTGGAAAGGAGGGTCTGTAGGATCGAAAGTATGTCTAGAGGGGGGTGATTAGACTACTTGAGCAAATAAAAATTCTACCTTTTCCCAATTTTAAGTGTTGGCAGATTTTAGCAATGATAGCAATTCAAGTACACCCTACACATGCATGTCTAAGAGTATAGCAACGGAAAGTAAAGACAAGCATATGTAGTAGAGGGTAGGGAGGAAGATCAAACGCAATTTGAAGACACGAAGATTTTTCCCGTGGTTCCGATAGGTGGTGCTATCCTATGTCCATGTTTATGGAGTCTTCAACCCACGGAGGGTAACGGTCGCGAGTGTCCACGGAGGGCTCCACCCATAAGGGTCCACGAAGTAGCAACCTTGACTATTCCATAATGGCTTCCGTCCATGAAGGACTAGCCTCACTATGGGTAGATCTTCACGAAGTAGGCGATCTCCTTGCCCGTACAAACTTCTTGGTTCAACTCCATAACACGAAGTAGGAGGCTCCCAAGCGACACCTAACCAATCTAGGAGGCACCACCCTCCAAAAGGTAATAGGATCGATAATGTCGATGAACTCCTTGCTCTTGTGCTTCAAAATGATAGACTCCTCAACACACAATCACCCTCTCACAGATTTGGCTTTGGTGGAAGAGATTGATTGGGTGGAAAGCAACTTGGGGAGGCTAGAGATCAAGATTCATATGGATGGAGTGGAATGGCTTGATCTCAACACATGAGTAGGTGGCACTCTCTCAGAAAATTGGATGGGGGCAAGTATGGAATAGTTCTGAGTGCTTCTCTTTCGAGTGGGTCGTGGTGAAGGGGTATATATATAGGCATCTCCAAAAATCTAACCGTTACACCTAAAGTGACCAACTCGGTGACACCGAAGTATAAAACTCGGTGGAACCGAGTTGCTCCAAAGGTAGCAACTTTTGAATCTCGGTGAGACCGATACAAAGATCTCGACAGTACCGATAAGGTGACCAACGGTCAGTTTCCACAACTCGGTGACGCCGATCCAAAATCTCGGAAATTCCGATTTTAAGAATCAAGGTAACAGAAAGTTGGCAAGCTGAACTCGGTGGCACCAAAGCAGAATCGGTTGCATCGAAGATCTAGGGTTTGGCATGGGTCCGTCTGAGGTGGAAATCGGTGGGACCAAGTGGGAAATATTGGCAGCACCGATTTTCATGATAGGCTTGGACAGACTTTAGTGGAAGAGCTTGTGGGTGTTTTTGATGATTATCACTTGTGCACGTGGAGCATATTGTTCACCAACAGTACCTTGCCCCCTTTTAATAGTATTGGCTTTCCTATGGACTCAAGGTGATTTCTCACAAAGTAAAATGTAGAGTCCTCTTGCTTGAAGCTTTGCCAATCCAATTCCTTGCATCTAGGGGTCTCTCCACAATCCTTTTGCTAACCCATCATTGAACTTTTCCTGAAATATACTTAGTGGAAACATTAGCTCAATGACATATACGTTGTTATTAATTACCAAAACCACCAAGGGAGCAAATGTGCTTTCAATCTTCCTCTTTTTGCTAATTGATGACAACATATAGATCAAAGCTTCGACATATGATATAATCAAAGAATATAATCGTCGCTTTGAGAAGTATGTGATAGGCAAGAGCTCCTCTTAAATTTGTGCATTATTTGAATTTGCGTTTGAATACAAATGCACAATCGATTAGGTACATGGGGCACTCTTTCAAGTCACATACAACTTGGTGGTGTGCGAGAATAATATATGAATATCATAGCACAACACAATCAAGCAAAGGTGAATGATCATCTCATAAGCATTACAAGGATATGAAATAGTAGCAATACACATCAAATGTATGATCAAACACCGACAAAGTTTAACACAAGCAAACAAACCAAAAGATATCAATGTTTTGAAAAGCGATAAAAAGCAACGCTCTCTCTCTCTCTCTCTCGAAGCCCTAATGATCTATACAACTTCTCCCCCTTTGGCAACAAGTTACCAAAAAGTTCAAAGGAATATAGAACTAAACGTCTCTCTAGGGCTGATCTCCTCCGGTAGCTGATGAAGGAGGTCTTGTCTCTGGAACTGGCACTGTGGCAGATCTGGCCTGAGTCCTGAACTGAGTGGTTGTCCTGAGAGGTGGACTATCATCATCTGTAGTGTGGGGACTGGGCACGCCATCAACTTCCTTCTTGAGCTCATTCACAGTCACTGTGAGCTCATCCACCTTGTTGTTGAGAATATGAAACTTGGTATCAACAATCGTCGAGAGGCTCTCCTGGTTCTTCAAGATGTTCCCGATGTCCTTCTGCATACTGAGCACAGAGCTAAAGAGAAGATCCATCTGCTCACTCCGAGTCTTTGGCAGCTGAGCACTAGAGTCTCTAGCTGCCTGTGCTTGTGCCTATGCTATAGCTGAGGTGGGATGATCTGGGTCCATCACCACAACATTGTCTTCTAGCTCTGGCAAGAGTGGCAAATGTGGTCGATCACGTGCATATGTGTGCTTCTCCAACTTCGAGTTGATAAGCATCTGAATATACGGAGCGTATCCACATGATCTCTTCTGATCTGCAGCAGTCCTCTTCACTGTCTCAACTATCAAGTCCATCACTCTGAATCTGGTGTGTTGATCAAGATGGAGCAGCATGTTGATAGAATAGCCTCTTATCATCTTCTCATCTCCAGACTTAGGCATCAAGGTATGCCTCAAGATGGTGTTGATCGTGCGTAGACCAGCCTGGAGGAAGTAAATGGATCCAAACTTGTGAGATGGCAAGTTTGCAGCAGGGATCTCATTGTACATGTTCTTCATGGCATTGTGATTTGCCTTAGACTCAGAGTACACATCTAGGTCACCGTCTTCCACCTATGGAGCTCCTAAGATGGCAGCCCACTCCTCAACTGTGGATTCATACCTGGTGCCTTCTGTCATCCATACAATCCTACCATCTCCATAGAAATGTGCAATGGAGTAGAATTGCATGATCATCTCGTCGTTCCAAGCAGTGAACTCCTTACCAACAAACTCATCAATACCAATGCAGTGGAAGTTATCTTGCACACTTGGAAAGTAATCTTCGTTTTCCTTGATGTGCTTCCAGTCCAGATACCTCATGTCACTCACTGCAGGGCTCTTGTCAAGCATAACTGTTTCATAGAAGTCTTGATGTTATTTTGTGTAGAACCTGTAGTCTACAGCTGTCCTTCTCCTCTGAGAGTAAGGATCAATCGCTCTCCACTCTCTCAATCCTGAGTCCTTCCTCTTCTTCATGTCTTCAGCAACTGGATGGCTGGCATTATGCTTTGGAAGGTGTGGTCTCAGCTTCATCAAAACAGACCTTTCTTCATCCTCAGCTTCTCTGAAAGTAGAAGTCTTGTTCTTGGTAGCATCTGGGATGTCTCTGGAAAACTTCTTGGGTTTTGAAGCAGTGGATTTCTTGGGTGCAGCTGGCTTGCTCTTGGATGGAGCCTGGCTTGTCATAGCATCAGCAAGCAGCTTCTTCTTCTTCTTAGGAGGAGCCTTGGGAGCTGGCTCTTCCTCTTCCTCAGCCTCAGCATCAGCTTCTGGATCCTCAAACATGGAGGTAGGTCTGCCCACAACATGTATGATCCTCTTCCTGGACTTCTTCTTCTCTCCTGCCTTCTTAGGCATAGACTTCTTTGGGGGCTCAACAGTCATTGTTGCCCTAGCACTCTCTGGTGCTCTCACTGTCCTTGAGCTGGCATATTCTTTCCTTATTGCCTTCTTCTTGGATGAAGTAGCAGCAGCTGTGCTCTTGGCAGTTGTATCTTTCTTGGGTAGCTCCTCATGCACAAAATCTTCATCCTCCTCATCAGAGTTAAGCTTTCTTCTTGCTCTAGTGGCGGCTTTGGGCAGATCTGGTGAGCTAGGTACATCATCATAGCTGCCCTCAGGACTAGTGCCTGAGCTCATATCAATATTCTCCTCTCTGAAATTGTTCTCACTGTCATCTGAGCCTGACATGCTGACCCTGTGAATAGAGCATAGAAGAGCGGAAGGGTTGAGTCATCACAAAAAGCAGAGATTTTTCAAAGGTTGAACAAAGAAATTCTTAGATATAGCTTTCAGCAAAAAGGGATTTCGGTGTTACTGAGTCAAAAGTTTCGGTACCACCAAGACGCACAGACCTCTTTACAGAAACTTGGCAGCAATTTCGGTTGCACCGAAAATCGCCACTCGGTTTCACCGAGACTGTCCTCAGTAGTCCAAAACAAAAATCGATAGAGCCAATTTTTCTGACTCGGTGTCACCATGATTCGGTTTTGCGGACGGCTAGATCTAAAAGTCTTTTGTTCGCTAAGCTAATGAGGTTTCTAGAGGATTGAGAGGATTGCAATCGGTGGATTATCGATAAGAATTACTCTAATGCGCATGAATCGGAAGGGGAGCGTAAAAGAGGGCCGGATCCATACCCTAACTTGGTGAAGGATCCGCGAAGGCAACGACGGCGCTAAAGATTCCGTCGGCGGCGACGATTCGCAATGGCGGAGGCTTACGAGGAGGCAAGGGCGACGACCAAGGGGTCCGGAGTGGTAGCTTAGGGTTGGAGGAAACAGACTTTTGCGATTGAATTTAAACAGTCGGGTCCGTGAGGTAATATACCCTTTGCTGTCGGTGAAACCGGTTCGAAATTATCGGTGCCACCGAGTTTCTCAACTATCAGTTGACGGGGAAACTCGGTGTAACCAAGAATAAGGAATCGGTGTTACCGAGATAGAAAACCAGATCAACCCTAGGAATCGGTGAGATCGAGATTTTTGTGTTGGTTCCACCGAGATGCACTTGGGAGGTTTTAATGGTCAGTCCTTGTCGATACGGAACTCTGAGTGCTCCTCACACAGAGAGATCGGAAAGTCCTTGTTCAAATTCTGGGATGCAGCAAGAATGGAATATGAGACGAGAAAGCATAGATAGCTATAGAGGGGTCCTAGGCATTCTTGTCCATCCAATTGGCAAAAGAAAATCAAAGTCCAAATAGCAACAATTGGATGTCCTCGAATGGATAAATAAATGCAGACCAACATGCTCACACAATAAGATGTCAAATGAAATCATGGCAAACATGCACATACATACTAGCATCTATCAAGCATTTTGGTGATGACGAAGTCATCTATATATGAGTATATTGACTTAGGAGCCAAGTAAGAGTACTTGATCATAGGTCATACTCATCGTTTAAGCACAAGTGGGGTTACCACTTTTACATAAAGCATTTAATGTTGGCACATACTATGAGATGCTTTAACTCAAGTCTTAGAGTAAAGCTCCCCCTTGATGTGACACCCCCCCCCCCCTTGAGAGGGATAAACTAAGCTTGGGTTTTGTCGATGAAGACTTCATGTAGGTGAATTAGTGATGAATGCTCAAAGTTGATGAAGATCACCATGAGTTGGGAGCATCCTTGTTGTTTCTCACTCTTCTCACCTACATGGGTTAGTCCCAACACACAAGAGACAAATACAAGGATATCTATGGACATGGAGTGCAAAGCATACATGATGATGTCCATGGATTTGTTGATTACCTTGTCCCTTGCTTACCTTTGAGGGAATGTGTGACTCCTTCAACTATTGCATGGTGTTGACGTAGATTGCAACTAGTTCTTGCCAATAATGAAGGTGAGTGAATTTCATTGGCGGAGTCACCCCTCAAGAACTTCTCTAGTTCTTCTTCTTGGGGACCCACATCAACTTGATGGGGATCCTTGGTGTTGAAATGGCACTTGTAGAAGTTGAGCTTGAAGTAGCCTTGGGAACCCACTTCACCAAAGCTTGGGATTCATCTTCATACGAGTCAATGTCCTCTTGAATCTTGTCCTTGCCCTTGAGCTTTTGGTCTTGTGGTGGAAGGTCATCTTGAGCTTTCGTTCACTTGGGAAGAGTATGTTCATACTTCTCCCTTTGAGGAACAAACTTGGGCTTGGGGTATTGACCTTCTTCCCATTCAACTCCATTTGCGTTGAAGTAGCCAATGCCATGGTTCTTTCGGTATCCTCCGTGCTTGAGTACAATCTCATCAAATTGCTTACACCCGGCAAGGCTTTTGTAGATACCTTTCTCTATAATCCCTTTCAAAAGTTCATTTTCTTGCTCAAGTGTAACTTGGCTAAGAGAAGTGTTAGTGGGATCAATAGAACTACTAGAAGCAATATCATTGGGTTTATCATTTTTATTGCTACTAGTTGAAGAACCTTTCTTGCCTTTGTTACTAGTTTGCTTAGTCTTAACTTGTGGAATGAATGTAGACAAGAGTAGTCATTTGGCTAGATAAGATGAAGTCTCATTTCGGAGATCGTCATTGATAGCTTTAAGAAACTCATGTTCTTGCTCCAAGGTGAGCTTCTCGAAGCGTAGCTTCTCATGAGTCCTTACAAGCTCTCTATGATCTTCTAGAGTAGATTCATGGGCTAACTTAAGAGTGTTTAATTCTTTAGTTAGTCGTTCTATTTCCATCTTATCATCATCAACCGACTTATCTTGACTAACATGAAAATTATCAAGTTCATTTTGACTAACATCGCTAGCTTTATCAAAGAGCAAGTCATCATCTCCAAGTAAATCATCTTCATCACTATTGAAATCAAGATACTCGGGGTGTGATACCTTGGAGCCTTTAGCCATGAAGCAACTTCCACTCCCTTCATTTGGTGAATCAAATAGATCATAGGAGTTGGTAGTCACTAGTGCAAGTCCGGCAACACCTTCATCTTGACTATGGTCGGAGTTGGAGTGATAGCTTCTCTCGGAGTGGTTGTCGGATTCGGAGCCGGAAACCCATTCGTCAACATGAGCTTGATGTCTTCTTCTTGAGTAGCTCTTGGTGTACTTGTCCTTCTTCTCCGAGTCCCTACTTCTCCTTGAGGGTCTTCGTTCATAACGGTCATCTCTACTCCTTCTCTCTCTTCGAGGTGATTCATCTCTTGAGCTTCGTCTTCTAGGTGACTCTTCTCTTCATTTGTAAGGAGCCGTGAACTCATTGGAGTAGTGTCCGGGCTTCCCACAATTGTAGCAGTTTCGGTCACGACTTGACGAACGCTTCTCTTCATATCTTGAGTTGGAACTTCATTCTTTGCCTCTATTCTTGTAGAACTTGTTGTATTTCTTGACCATGAGGCTTATCTCTTCATTGGTGACAAGGTTGTCGTTTGAAGTTGCGGGAGCATCACTTGTGGCTTTGTAAGCACCGCTAGACTTATTGTGAAGCTCTTCTTTGTCTTTGAGTGTCATCTCATGAGCAACAATCCTTCCAATGACTTCCGTAGGCTTGAGATCTTTGTAGTTGGGCATCATTTGGATCAATGTGCACACGGTTTGATGAAATGCAAGGTAAGTTGAAGTTTCAGAGACCTTGTCCAATCCTCATTGATTGAGGTTCTGGAGTTTTTGAATCCTGAATATTGGTCTTCCATTGCATTTGCAGCCGTTTTTTCCGAGGTCGAAAACCTCAAGGCCGAGTTGGAGAAGGCCAAGCGGGAGGTTGCCGATCATAAGATGGCGGCCGACCAGGCGGCGGCTGAACTAAGCTCCTTGAATGTTGTCAGCGAAAAGCACGAGGCTCGGGTGGCCGAAGTGCAGCAAGAGCTCCAAGATGCCAGCACTAAGTGCGAGGCTCTAGAACAGAAGACCAAGGACCAGGCGGCTGAGCTATCCACATTGTCTTCCGATCTTAAATCGGAGTGTGTGGATAGGCGGCCTTATGAGGAAGAACTCCGCCAAGTCAGGATGATCGCGGATGGTAAGCCGTACTTACTGCAATGCGCCTTTGGTGGTAACAGGTTTGCTCGTCTTACACGGCTATGGCGTTCCTCAGGCGCCTTCATGGACCTTCCGAGGAGTACGGCGGATGCGGCCAAGCACTTTGCGGCTCGGGACGGGGACGCAGAACAGCGACTGTTCTGAGCGCCATTTCTGAACCCCGAGCCCCGTCCTGTGCTTAGCCAGCAGATGAAGCAACTAATGGAGCTGCATCGAATGGCGGAGCCGGCCCTAAAGGACCTCTGTATTCGGTTGTGGCCTTCCGAGCCCCTACCAAGCAGTTACTTCGGCCTCGTGCAGAAGCTCCGCGACGCCTCCTCCCACATTGATGCCGTGAAGCGCTCTGTGTGTATTGAGGGAGCCCGGATGGCTTTTGCGAGGACGATGATGCACTGGCCAGGGATGAAGCCACTCGATATTGCTACGGCGCCCCCGCCACGTGGGAAAGAGCATAGGCGCCCCGAACTGTATTTCGCCGCTGCAATGGAGGGGGCTCGGTCGGTAGAGACCCAGTGCCCTAAGGATGTAATTTTCGAATGAACATGTTATTATGTATCCGATGACTATCGTGTCTGATAATGTATATGCATGGTTTATCATGCTTTGGTGTTTTGATTATTTTGACTCCTATGTGGCCGTTTTTGGAACTGAAAGTTGCCAGTCGTCGGCTTTAGCCCCCATGTAATTATTACAAGAGGTGTTCCGTCATCCGCAGTATTATCCTTAGCCGAATTATCGGAACCCAAAGGCGGTAGTGCGAGAGATGGGAATGGGGCAATCAGACTATGCGGCTTTACTGCTTTCACTTAGCCGGAGGAGCTTGAATGCGGGGGCTGATTACTAGCCCCCAGTGTTGTGTGGTGTTCGGGTGAGCCGAGGTAGAAACCATTAGCACGTGGCTTGCAATAATGCAAACCCCTCGTATGACACGGAATAATCTCTATCGATTTTTAGTTTTACACTTGTGTTCGGATTGCAGACCGGTTCGCGCTTATTATGACGGTCGATTTTCGGCTTTTTCCACTGAGGTACTTGACCAGGCCAGCTGGAAATACAATCGCAGTGGTTCTCCCTTTACCCTTTTAGCCGAACGAGCGGAACGTAAGAGGGTAAGCATAGGAGCCGGGCAACCCAACCTTTGACCTAAGACACAATTCGGAACCGATGCATATAACGCAAAAATCTGACACGCCGGACATATAAAGGATAGTGCCGGGACGATGCTTGGGACGAGCTTTATAGATAAGCCCCCCGGTCTATTAGCCGGTTGCATCAAATATATACCGAACAGTTTTGCTTCCAGAGGCGGGGAGTTTGGAAAACATTTTATAAAATGCCATACTCAGACCGTAAAAGATGATCTTTATATATTATGAATTTTTACAATTCATGCTGCGGCATAACTGTTACAGGTATTTCTGGAAACAAATGTAAACAAAGGGGAGGTTCGATCGCGGCGGTTTGATCGCGGCTCATGATCTGCGGCTTGATGTCCTTGGCGTATCCCTGTGCGCCTCCATTCCTTTGCTCTTGAAGAGTAGCATGCTCCTTTAAAGGTGGTTATAGTCGGCGAACAAACCTTTGAGGGAGGTATATGTTTAAATCGCCGACACATGCATGAGTTTGACGCCTGCTGTGTTGAGAGTAGTTCGGTCAAACCGACCACTCTATTATGATGAGGTGTCCCCCCAACAGCTGCCCATGGTATTTTAAGCGCGAAAGTGTGCCTTCTCGGTACGTACCTAATGGGTAGCAGGGCCGTGCTGTGGGGGGCGCATCCCTATTTGTGGTGAACAGGCGATTGCTCCGGGAGATCGGGTCGTGCTCGGATCCGCTTGCTCGCCTGTCGCAGCTTGTCGCCTGGTTGGGGTCCTGGTGTCTCGATGCGAGACTGGAATTCGGCCGCTAGAGCCGTTGTGTGTTCTTCCGTCCGGAGTGAGCGCTCTGTGTTACCATTGACGGTGATGACCCCCATTGGCTCGGGCATCTTGAGCTTCAGGTATGCGTAGTGGGGGACGACGTTAAAGCGAGTGAACGCTATATGGCCGAGCAGTGCATGATAGCCACTGCGGAAAGGCACTATATCGAAGATTAAGTCTTCGCTACGGAAGTTATCGGGCGAGCCGAACACTACTTCCAGCTTCACGGTACCCGAGCAGCGTGCTTCGACACTGGGGATGACTCCCTTGAAGGTAGTGTTGCTTGGTTTAATTCTTGACGGGAAGATACCCATCTTTTTTACTGTATCTGAGTAAATCAGATTAAGGCTGCTTCCTCCGTCCATAAGGACTCTGGTGAGGTGGAACCCATCGATAATGGGGTCCAGGACGAGGGCAGCCGAGCCTCCATGACGGATGCTGGTAGGGTGATCCCTACGATCAAAGGTGATCGGGCAAGCCGGCCACGGGTTGAACTTCGGAGCTATGGGCTCTACAGCGTAGACCTCCCGAAGTGCGCGTTTCCTCTTCTTTTTGGGTATATGTGTGACATATATCATGTTCACAGTTTTGACCTCGGGAGGGAATTGCTTTTGCCCACCATTGTTTGGCCCGCGAGGTTCTTCATCGTCCTTGCTTCGCGGGCTCTTGCTCTGTTCCTCGGCTGCGAGCTTGCCTGCTTGCATGAACACCCAACAGTTTCTGTTTGTATGGGTGGCCGGCTTCTCTTGCGTGCCGTGGATTTGGCAGGGCATGTCCATGATTCTGTACAAAGCGGTAGGTCCATCCATGTTCCCTTTAGAGGGCTTCTTCCGTTGTCCGGGTTTTGAGTTGCGGAAACCGGTGTTTACGGCCGTGTCTTCCGAGTCGCCATTGCTATGGCGGCGTTTATTTTTGTTCCGCCTTGGCTTTCCGTTGCCGTCCCGCACTTCAGAGGTGCCAGGGTCTTCGGGATTGTGGCTTCGGTGAGCTAGCCAATTGTCTTCGCCCGCGCAAAAGCGTGTCATGAGGGAGGTGAGGGTAGACATCGTTCTCGGCTTATCCTGGCCGAGCTGGCGAGCTAGCCATTCATCCCGGATGTTGTGTCTGAACGAGGATATCGCCTCGGCATCCGGACAGTCGACGATCTGGTTCTTCTTAGTCAAGAACCGATTCCAGAATTTCCTGGCCGATTCGCCAGTCTTCTGCACGATGTTTCTTAGGTCGGAAGAGTCCGGGGGCTGGACGTAAGTGCCTTGGAAGTTAGACCTAAAGGCGTCTTCGAGCTCCTCCCAACTCCCAATGGAGTTCTCAGGGAGACTGTTTAGCCAGTGCCGAGCTGGTCCCTTTAGTTTGAGTGGAAGATATTTGATGGCATGGAGATCGTCTCCTCTAGCCATATGGATGTGAAGGAGGAAGTCCTCGATCCATACGGCCGGGTCCGTCGTTCCGTCGTATGATTCTATGTTAACGGGTTTAAACCCTTCGGGGAACTGGTGCTGCATGACCTCGTCTGTGAAACACAGTGAGTGTGCGGCGCCTCTGATTCGGGCTATGTCACGCCGGAAGTCGGCTGTTGGTTAAGCCCGGTATTGTTCCCGGTTTCTTTGGTTGCGGTCGAGCCACGATCGGTAGCCATCCCGTCTCATGGGGGAGCGTCCCCTAGATCCGTAAATGGATCTGGTGTGACCTGACCTATAGTCCAGGTCCTGCCGAAGGTCGTATCGATCTTCAGGCTGTGCTGACCCCTTTCCTCTCCTACGGGGTGATGTGGGCCAGTACTTGGCGTCTTGAGCCACCCTATCACGCCCTCTAGGGGGGCGGTCCGGCTGGTCATACTGAGTGCTGATGTCTATTATGCAACCTTCTTCTTGTAGACTCGTGTTGGGCCTCCAAGCGCAGAGTTTTGTAGGACAGTAGCAAATTTCCCTCAAGTGGATGACCTAAGGTTTATCAATCCATGGGAGGCGTAGGATGAAGATGGTCTCTCTCAAACAACCCTGCAACCAAATAACAAAGAGTGTCTTGTGTCCCCAACACACCCAATACAATGGCAAATTGTATAGGTGCACTAGTTCGGCGAAGAGATGGTGATACAAGTGTAATATGGATGGTAGATATAGGTTTTTGTAATCTGAAAATATAAAAACAGCAAGGTAACTAATGATAAAAGTGAGCACAAACGGTATTGCAATGCTTACAAACAAGGCCTAGGGTTCATACTTTCACTAGTGCAAGTTCTCTCAACAATACTAACATAGTTGAATCATATGTAAATCCCTCACGTGTGACAAAGAGTTCACTCCAAAGTCACAAATAGCGGAGAACAAACGAAGAAATTATTGTAGGGTACGAAACCACCTCAAAGTTATCTTTTCCGATCAATCGTATGAGCTATCCCTATAAGTGTCATGAACAGCCCTAGAGTTCGTACTAAAATAACACCTTAAGATACACATCAACCAAAACCCTAATGTCACCTAGATACTCCAATGTCACCACGAGTACCCATGGGCTTGATTATACGATATGCATCACACAATTTCAGATTCATCATGTTCAATCCAACACAAAGAACTTCAAAGAGTTCCCCAAAGTTTCTACCGTAAAGTCAAGACGAAAACGTGTGCCAACCCCTATGCATAGATTCCCAAGGTCACGGAACCCGCAAGTTGATCACCAAAACATACATCAAGTGGATCAATAGAACATCCCATTGTCACCACGGATATCCCATCGCAAGACATACATCAAGTGTTCTCAAATCCTTAAAGACTCAATCCGATAAGAAAACTTCAAAGGGAAAACTCAATTCATCACAAGAAGATAGAGAGGGGAAAACTCCATATGATTCATCTATATTAATAAAGCTCGCGGTACATCAAGATCGTGTCATCTCAAGAACATGAGAGAGAGAGATCAAACACATAGCTACTGGTACATACCCTCAGCCCCGAGGGTGAACTACTCCCTCCTCGTCATGGAGACCGCCGGGATGATGAAGATGGCCTCCGGTGATGGTTTCCCCCTCCGGCAGGGTGCCGGAACGGGCTCCCGGTTTTTTTTCATGGCTACAGAGGCTTGCGGCGGCGGAACTCTCGATCTAGGTTTCTTTCTGGGGGTTACGGGATTTATAGGAGAACTTGGCGTTGGAATCAAGTCAGGGGGACTCCCGAGGGGCCCACAAGCCAGGGGGGCGCGCCTTAGGGGGGGCGCCCCCTAGGCTTGTGGCTGCCTCGGGACTCCTCTTCGGTATCTTTTTGCTCCAGTATTTTTTATATTTTCCAAAAATATTCTCCGTAAATTTTCAGCCCATTCCAAGAACTTTTATTTCTGCACAAAAAAACAACACCATGGTAGTTCTGCTGAAAACAGCGTCAGTCCGGGTTAGTTCTAATAAAATCATACCAAAATCATATAGAATTATTGTAAACATGGCATGAATACTTCATAAATTATAGATACGTTGGAGACGTATCAGCATCCCCAAGCTTAATTCCTGCTCGTCCTCGAGTAGGTAAATGATAAAAGAAATAATTTATGAAGTGTGAATGCTAGCAAGTGCACAAGTTTGATCAATGATAATTCCAATCACTTTTTCTAGCATCAATATAAACCATAAACAGTAGCTCATCTCATAAAACTTCTCATGATCAAGTAACAAGCTATTCACATGTTAAAGTATAGACCAGAAAGTTTCTTGAAAACTAACAAACCATATTCCTAGTCATCGAACAATTGCAATTCATCTTATTTTCAGGAAGGGTCTATGTAAGAGCTTTGATTTAGCAAATTCCACATACTCAACTATCATATAGTCTTCCATGATTATTGACACTCAAAGCATATTTTTAGAACAAATAGCATCCATCGAACACAGAGAAAGATAGGGGCTTAATGTTTCGCCTCCCAACTTATTTATCATATAGATAATTGTCAACAATAATAATTCATGATCAAATATATTTGTGTGGATATATATGTCTAGATCATTCCCCAACACATGTAGCTTGCCAAGAGAAAAAGGCGAAATATAGGAAGTGGTGAAGATCACCATGACTCTTGCATAAAGGTAAGTACTAGAAAGTAAAAGATAGGCCCTTCGCAGAGGGAAGCATTGATTTGCAAAGGTGCCAGAGCTCGAGCTTTTAAAACAGAGATGAATAATAATTTTGAGCGGTATGCTTTCATTGTCAACATAACAACCGAGAGATCTCGGTATCTTCCATGCTAGATACATTATAGGCGGTTCCCAAACAGAATGGTAAAGTTTTTACTCCCCCTCCACCAATCAATCACACTCCACGGTGAGCCGAATCCACGGGGACCGTCCATACAAACAACAATCTTGGGGGAGTTTTGTTTCATTATATTTTGATTTGATTTTTGAGCTTGGAACTGGGCATCCCGAATACCAGCCACTTTCTCGTGAATGATAGGGAATCAACACATATCGTGAGAATAACCCACCTAGCATGGAAGATACTGACAGCCCCTAGTCACTATATGAGCGATTTGGGCATACAAAACAGAATATTATTTGAAGGTTTAGAGTTTGGCACATGCAAATTTACTTGGAACGGCAGGTAAATACCGCATATAGGTAGGTATGGTGGACTCATATGGAACAACTTTGGGTTTAAGGGTGTTTGGATGCACAAGTAGTATTTCTACTTGGTGCGGAAGTTTTGGCTAGTATGAGGTGGAAGCAAGCACCACATGTTGGAGGATCCATAACAATATAACTTCTATACAAATATACCCAAACATAACTCATTAAGTTGTCTTCCTTGTCCAAATTTTAACTAATTGCTCAAGTTTGAAAATAATTAATGAGCTCACAATCATAGAAGATGTCCAAGATAGTATATTTATATGTGGAATCTCTCTTCCTTCAATATTCTTTCATGAATTGTTCAAGTGACCAATGCGGTGTTTGCGAACTTTCAATAAATTTTACCACCTATACTTATTATGTGTGAAGTCATTGCTCCCCATGGGATAAGTATATGAAGCATATTTAATTTCAGATTTATGATATTCAATTCATTCAACCATTTACTCATAGGATATAAGTGAAGCACGAGAGTGAATGACAAACTACTCCAAAAAGATATAAGTGAAGATCAAAGCGTAGTCAACAATTAAATAACTATGTGAAGACTCTCTCATCTAAGAATTTCAGATCTTAAGTATTTTATTAAACAGAAAGCAAAAGAAAAATAGCACTCCAAGAATAGCACGCATCATGTGAACGAATAAAAATTTAGGCTCAACATAGGCTAACCGATAATTATTGATGAAGAGAGGTGGGATGCGTAGCATCCCCAAGCTTAGATGCTTGAGACTTCTTGAAATATTTACTTGGGGTGCCTTGGGCATCCCCAAGCTTGAGCTTTTGTATCTCGTTCAATCCTCTCATATCATGGTCTCACCTATTCTCAAAAACTTCATCCACACAAAACTCGAAAAGAACTCGTGAGATAGGTTAGTACACATAATAATAAATCAACTCTTTATGTACTGCAAAGATAAGTTGCACAATAATTTTCAAACATCATCTACTGTTTACTATCGTTTCCACAATTTATATCTACCAATATAGGCTATGGAAACTATAGGATAAGTAGATAACGAAACTATGACAGCAATCTGTCCAAACAGAACAGTCTGTAGAAAATTATGAAAACAGTGTACTTCTGTAACTCAAAAAATTATGAAAATTTAGGAAACGCTAAATAATTTATATGACATCACTGGGTAAAAATTTCAGAAACTTTCCACGTTCCAGTAAAATATGAAAATTCAAACACTACAGCCAAAGTTTCTGTTTTTACACAGCAGTCATCAAAACATGCAATGCAAGCATCCTAAGGCAATTCTTGGAACTTTTTATTGAAAAACAAGATTATAAATAACACCTAACAGAGAACAAGAAAATAAAATGACGCTCCAAGCAAAACTCATATTATGTGACGAATAAAAATATAGCTCCAACTAAGATATACCGATAATGTTGAAGACGAAAGAGGGGATGCCTTCCGGGGCATCCCCAAGCTTAGGCGCTTGAGTCTTCCTTGGATATTACCCTGGGGGTGACTTGGGCATCCCCAAGCTTAGGTTATTGTCACTCCTTATTCTCCTCATATCGGTGTATCACCCAAAACTTGAAAACTTCAATCACACAAAACTTAACGGAACTTCGTGAGATGGGTTAGTATAATAAACAAAGATCATTCACTTAGGTACTGTCAAGACAAGATTCATAATTGTTCTCACATGATACCTACTGTATTATATTATTCCCATAATTTATACCACTAAATATAAGCTATGGAAACACTAAAACAAGCAAACTATGCATGCAAAACAGAATCTGTCAAAAACAGAACAGTCTGTGAAGATCTATAGTGTAACCATACTTAACTGTATCTAAAAATTCTGAAAAATTAGGAAAACCTTAAGAATTTGTATATAAAGACTGTGTAAAAAATTCAGATCATTATCACGCTCCAGTAAAAAATTAAAATTCCTTCACTGGAGTCAAAAGTTTCTGTTTTGGTTCAGCATCAGTTCTACTCATCTTGTGAGTCATCCCAAAGGCTTTACTTGGCACTTTATTGAAATAAAAGGCACAAAACATGATTACTACATTATCTTAATCATGTGAACACACCAAAACAGAAGGTAAAAGTGTTGGGTTGTCTCCCAACAAGCGCTTTTCTTTGAAGCCTTTTAGCTAGGCATGATGATTTCAATGATGCTCACATAAAAGATAAGAATTGAAACATGCAAGAGAGCATCATGAAGCATATGACTAGCACATTTAAGCCTAACCCACTTCCTATGCATATGAATTTTGTGACCAAACAATTTATGGGAGCAAGAATCAACTAGCATAGAAAGGCAAAAGAAGCATAACTTCAAAACTTTCAACACATAGAGAGGAAACTTGATATTATTGCAATTCCTACAAGCATATGTTCCTCCCTCATAATAATTTTCAGTAGCATCATGAATGAATTCAACAATATAACCATCACATAAAGCATTATTTTCATGATCCACAAGCATAGAAGTTTTACTACTCACCACATAAGCAAATTTATTCTCATCAATAGTAGTGGGAGCAAACTCAACAAAATAACTATCATGTGAAGCATAATCCAATTGAAAATTAAAATCATGATAACAAGTTTCATGGTTATCATTATTCTTTATAGCATACATGTCATCACAATAATCATCATAGATAGCAACTTTGTTCTCATAATCAATTGGAACCTCTTCCAAAATAGTGGGTTCATCACTAAATAAAGTCATGACCTCTCCAAATCCACTTTCATCAACATAATCATCATAAATAGGAGGCATGCTATCATCATAATAAATTTTCTCATCAAAACTTGGGGGGACTAAAAATATCATCTTCATTAAACATAGCTTCCCCAAGCTTGTGGCTTTGCATATCATTAGCATCATGGATATTCAGAGAATTCATACTAGCAATATTGCAATCATGCTCATCATTCAAGGAATTCTCATTAAGTATTTTCATAAATTCTTCCTCTACCAATAGAGCACAATTTTCCAAACCATCATTTTCACGAAAGACATTAAAAAGATGAACCAATTGATGCAACCTAAACTCCATTTTTTTGTAATTTTCTTTTATAAAACCAAACTGGTGAAAAACAAGAAACTAAAAGATTTAATTGCAAGATCTAAAGATATACCTTCAAGCACTCACCTCCCCGGCAACGGCGCCAGAAAAGAGCTTGATGTCTACTATGCAACCTTCTTCTTGTAGACTCGTGTTGGGCCTCCAAGCACAGAGTTTTGTAGGACAGTAGCAAATTTCCCTCAAGTGGATGACCTAAGGTTTATCAATCCGTGGGAGGCGTAGGATGAAGATGGTCTCTCTCAAACAACCCTGCAACCAAATAACAAAGAGTGTCTTGTGTCCCCAACACACCCAATACAATGGCAAATTGTATAGGTGCACTAGTTCGGCGAAGAGATGGTGATACAAGTGTAATATGGATGGTAGATATAGGTTTTTGTAATCTGAAAATATAAAAACAGCAAGGTAACTAATGATAAAAGTGAGCACAAACGGTATTGCAATGCTTACAAACAAGGCCTAGGGTTCATACTTTCACTAGTGCAAGTTCTCTCAACAATACTAACATAGTTGAATCATATGTAAATCCCTCACGTGCGACAAAGAGTTCACTCCAAAGTCACAAATAGCGGAGAACAAATGAAGAAATTATTGTTGGGTACGAAACCACCTCAAAGTTATCTTTTCCGATCAATCGTATGAGCTATCCCTATAAGTGTCACGAACAGCCCTAGAGTTCGTACTAAAATAACACCTTAAGATACACATCAACCAAAACCCTAATGTCACCTAGATACTCCAATGTCACCACGAGTACCCATGGGCTTGATTATACGAGCTTGATTATACGATATGCATCACACAATTTCATATTCATCATGTTCAATCCAACACAAAGAACTTCAAAGAGTGCCCCAAAGTTTCTACCGGAAAGTCAAGACGAAAACGTGTGCCAACCCCTATGCATAGATTCCCAAGGTCACGGAACCCGCAAGTTGATCACCAAAACATACATCAAGTGGATCAATAGAACATCCCATTGTCACCACGGATATCCCATCGCAAAACATACATCAAGTGTTCTCGAATCCTTAAAGACTAAATCCGATAAGAAAACTTCAAAGGGAAAACTCAATTCATCACAAGAAGATAGAGAGGGGGAAACTCCATATGATTCATCTATATTAATAAAGCTCGCGGTACATCAAGATCGTGTCATCTCAAGAACACGAGAGAGAGAGATCAAACACATAGCTACTGGTACATACCCTCAGCCCCGAGGGTGAACTACTCCCTCCTCGTCATGGAGACCGCCGGGATGATGAAGATGGCCTCCGGTGATGGTTTCCCCCTCCGGCAGGGTGCCGGAACGGGCTCCCGATTGGTTTTTCGTGGCTACAGAGGCTTGCGGCGGCGGAACTCCCGATCTAGGTTTCTTTCTGGGGGTTACGGGATTTATAGGAGAACTTGGCGTTGGAATCAAGTCAGGGGGACTCCCGAGGGGCCCACAAGCTAGGGGGGCGTGCCCTACGGGGGGGGGCGCCCCCTAGGCTTGTGGCTGCCTCGGGACTCCTCTCTGGTATCTTTTTGCTCCAGTATTTTTTATATTTTCCAAAAATATTCTCCGTAAATTTTCAGCCCATTCCGAGAACTTTTATTTCTGCACAAAAAAACGACACCATGGTAGTTTTGCTGAAAACAGCGTCAGTCCGGGTTAGTTCTAATAAAATCATACCAAAATCATATAGAATTATTGTAAACATGGCATTAATACTTCATAAATTATAGATACGTTGGAGACGTATCAAGTGCGCCTGGGGGATTTGGGCTCAAGGGCCTCGTCGTCGAATTGTGGCAGCAGGCGCCGGCGAGGGTAACTCCTCTTTTGGTCTGGCCGCTCAGTGCCGAACCCTTCTTCAGCCGCCAGAACTTTTGTCCATCTGTTGTTGATGGTGTTTTGTTCGGCTTTGAGCTGCTAGTGCTTTGCCTTTAAGGTCCGAGCAATGGCTATGAGCCGTTGCCTAAATCGTTCTTGGTCCTCGGGGTTTTCGGGGACGGTGAAGTCTTCGGCTTCGTGGTTTTCTTCCTCCCCAGCATGTGGGAGGTAGTCATCATCCTCAGAATCATCGAGGTCCTTGGCTTCTTGCTGATCCTTGAGCCTTTCCGGGTCCTCCAATGGCTCCGCGAGGGCTTCAGGGTAGCCGAGGTCCTCCGGGGTATCCATTTCCCCGGTGCCTATAACGGCTTCCCTTCCCTTGTTAGTCTTGGATCGCTTGCGTTGTTTCCGGTGTTTCGACGCTTCGCCGGATTTTTCGCCGTTCTTCCTGGGGGTGTGGTTCTCCCCGTCGTTAGGGGTGTCCACCATATAGACATCATAGGTCGAGGTGGCTATCCACCACCTGGTGGTCACGGGGGCGGGGTCGCCGCTATCTTCATCCATGTGTTCTGCCTCTTCGGAGGCGTAGTCCAACATTTCGGTTAAATCTTTAACAGTGGCTACCAGATGGGCGGCGGGTGGGCCATAGAATTCCCCGTAACCGGCCTCTAGGTTGACCGGAACGTGGATCGAGGTAAGATCGTCCTCGATTGCCATCGACTGGATCCGGTCTAGAGCCTCGTTCAACCACGAGAGGACGACCAGATCGGTTTCCTGAGGGCCCTTGGAGTTGAGCTCCAGAGCATCTTTGGGATGGGCGTGTTCGGCGAAGGCCCAACCTTGATATTCAGGTACCATCTCTGAGTCCGGGCTCGAGGCCGGACCTTCGGCGGAGATAGATCTGAGGGTAGAGCCAGATAGTGGGCCCGGAGTTGGAGCTTCGGGGCCCCCGGGTCCGTCGGACGAAACCGAGGGTTCGGCGAGGGACAGATCGCCACGGGAGTCGGCGGTGAACTCTAGGTTCCCGAACTTGATCTCCTGACCGTGGGCAAAATTTTCGAGCCGGCCTAGATGGTCGGTCGAGTTAGCCTGCAGCACGACGCTGCCGAACGCGAAGACCTGTCCGGGGACAAAAATGTCCTCGTTCCGGGCCTGTTCGCTGATGATTAGGCGAGCCATCAATCCACAAGTGATCTCACAGCGGAACTCTGAATGAAAGCACCAATGTCGGTGTCGAAACCAGCGGATCTCGGGTAGGGGGACCCGAACTGTGAATCTAGGAACGATGGTAATAGTGGACGAAGGAGACGATGTTTACCCAGGTTCGGGCCCTCGTGAGGAGGTAAAACCATACGTCCTGCTTGATTATATTGCTGAGTATGAAGGTTTACAGAGCAGATCTACCTCGAGATCACACGACCTAAACCCTAATGAGTTGAGTTGTCCCTCTAAGAACTAAGACCCCTGGTTTATATAGACACCAGGGTTCCCTAGGGTTACAAATGGTCGGTTTCCTCAGTGTCCGACTGAGGAAATCTACTTAATCCCGGACTCCCTCAGTGTCCATATCCTACTCATGCTAGTATTCAATGTTTATTATGCATAATGAATGCTCAAGACCGTTTTCGCTCTCTAGCTGGCCGCTTCTCAATCTATTTGCTAGCATTCACCTGTACTAAGCGGGAATACTGCTTGTGCATCAAAATCCTTAAACCAAAGTTATTCCAGATGAGTCCACTATATCTACCTATATGCGGTATTACCCTTCCGTTCCAAGTAAATTTGCATGTGCCACCTCAATTCAAATGATAATCTGTTTTGTGTGCCTAGACCGCTCATGGAGCGACATGGGGCGGTCAGTATCTTCCATGTTAAGCGGGTTATTCTCATGATGAGTGTTTATTCACTCGTCCTTGCACGAGAGGGGCGGTAATAGGGATTCCTAGTCCCGAAATCAAAAATTACAAATAATTAAACAAAACTCCCCCATGCATGTTGTTGGTATGGACGGTACCCGTGGATTCGGCTAGCCGTGGAGTGTGATTGTTGGCGGAGGGGGAGTAAACCTTTACTTTTACCGCTTGGGAACCGCCGCTAATGTGTTTAGCGTGGAAGATATTGATAACTCTTGGTCGTAACGTTGACATGAAGGGTGCACCTCCCAAAATTATATCTATCTCTTATTTAAACCTTGAGCTCTGGCACCTCTGCAAATCCCTGCTTCCCTCTGCGAAGGGACTATCTATTTACCTTTATGTTGAGTCATCACCTTCTCAAATAAGCGCCAGACGTGAGAGCACTATTGTCATCCTCATGCATTGTGTATAATTAATGTTGGGTGCAGCATGACTGGATCTTTTCTACCATGAATTACAATGTTTAGTCACTGCTTGAACTTTGGAGGTGCTCTGCATTTATGTTTTGCGGTCTCAGAAAGGGCTAGCGAGATACCACTGTTGTCATATTATATCATGATTGTTTTGACAAAGTGTTGGCGCTTGAGATATTTTATTATTGCTCGCTAGTTGCTTATGTCAATGATATGAGTTAATATAATTTCTACGAGTTATTGCTGGCATGGTTAGTCATAATCTTTGCTGAAAACCTTGGTGCTACTTAAGCATATATATGTAAACAAGAACAAAATAGTTCGTAAAAGTTTTTCTTTATCACTTCCAGTTTGTCAACTGAATTACTTGAGGACAAGCAATGGGTTAAGCTTGGGGAGTTGATACGTCTCCATCGTATCTACTTTTCCTCACACTTTTGCCCTTGTTTTGGACTCTAATTTGCATGATTTGAATGAAACTAACCCGGACTGACGTTGTTTTCAGCCGAACTACCATGGTGTTGTTTTTGTGCAGAAATAAAAGTTCTCGGGACTGGACGAAACTTTTTGGAGATTTATTTTACAATAAATAAAAAATACTGGAGCCAAGAACTACTGGAGGGGGAGCCCTGGTTGGGCACGATACACCAGGGCGCGCCACCCCCTCCAGGCGCGCCCTGGTGGGTTGTGCCCACCTCGGGGCCCCACTGACCCTAATTCCGACGCTATAAAATCCTATTTTTGGAGAAAAAATCAGAGAGAAAGTTTCATCACGTTTTACGATACGGAGCCGCTGCCACCTCCTGTTCTTCATCGGGAGGCCAGATCTGGAGCCCGTTTGGGGCTCCGGAGAGGGGAATCTTCGGTCTTCGTCATCATCAACCCTTCTCCATCGCCAATTACATGATGCTCCCCACCGGGAGTGAGTAATTCCTTCATAGGCTTGCTGGTCGGTGAGGAGTTGGATGAGATTCATCATGTAATCGAGTTAGTTTTGTTAGGGCTTGATCCCTAGTATCCACTATGTTCTGAGATTGATGTTGCTATGACTTTGCCATGCTTAATGCTTGTCACTAGGGCCCGAGTGCCATAATTTCATATCTGAACCGTTTATGTTATCGCCATTATATCTATGTTCTTGATCCGATCTTGCTAGTCATACGCACCTATTACGTGTTATGATCCGTAAACCCCGGAGTGACAATAGTCGGGATGCTTTCCGGTGATGACCGTAGTTTGAGGAGTTCATGTATTCATCGTGTGTTAATGCTTTGTTCCGGTTCTCTATTAAAAGGAGGCCTTAATATCCCTTAGTTTCCTTATGGACCCCGCTGCCACGGGAGGGTAGGACAAAAGATGTCATGCAAGTTCTTTTCCATAAGCACGTATGACTATTTACGGAATACATGCCTACATTACATTTATGAACTGGAGCTAGTTCTGTGTCGCCCTAGGTTATGACTGTTATATGATGAATATTATCGAACGAGTTCACCGATCTAGTGCCTACGAGTTTTGCACATATTGTTCTTGCTGAGTTACTATTGCTACTGCTACTCTTACACTTGCTACAAAACTATTGCTATCACTGCTACTGTTACTGTTACTGCTACTACTGCTATCCAAACTATCATACTACTGTGCTACTGATCACTCTGCTGTAGATATTTAATCTCCAGGTGTGGTTGAATTGACAACTCAACTGCTAATACTCGCAAATATTCTTTGGCTCCTCTTGTGTCGAATCTATAAATTTGGGTTGAATACTCTACCCTCAAAAACTGTTGCGATCCCCTATACTTGTGTGTTATCAATGCACCCTACCAGAGCAAGCTACCATGGGAGTCTTGGAGCTTCACAAGTGAGCGACCGAACTTTCTACTATGTATAACCGATCCAGTGCCTATGAGTTTTCCACCTATTGTTCTTGCTAAGTTACTATTGTTACTACTATTATTACACTTGCTACGAAACTCTTGCTATCACTGCTACCGTTACTGTTTCTACTACTACTGCTATCAAACTATCATACTACTATGCTACTGATCACTCTGCTGGAGATATTTAATCTCCAGGTGTGGTTGAATTGACAACTCAGCTGGTAATACGCGCAAATATTCTTTGGCTCCCCTTGTGTCGAATCTATAAATTTGGGTTGAATACTCTACCCTTGAAAACCGTTGTGATCCCCTATACTTGTGGGTTATCAATTGTGAATAAATGAAATATAATAAATCTGAAACTATCAATGTGCTTTATGCTTAGTAGTAGTTTCACATTTGGTTTAGAAAGTAAAATCTATTGAAGTTTGGCAATCACAATATCAGTCATACAAGTAATACATGAATGATTAGTGGAAAGAGAACTTTCACATATAAATATATTATCTTGGACATCTTTTATGATTGTGAATACCCATTAATTATGTTCAACCTTGATAAAATTGTTGAAGTTGGACAAGGAAGACAACGTAATGGTTATGTTTGGGTATATTTGCATAGAAGTTATATTGTTATTGATCCTCCAACATGTGGTGCTTGCTTAGGACCTTTTGCTAGCTAAAAATTGTACTATGTAGAGATACTACTTGTGCATCCAAATCCTTGAGCCAAGTTTATTCCATGAGAGTCCACCATACCTACCTATATATGGTATTTCACTGCCATTCCAAGTAAATTTGCATGTTCCATCTCTAAAACCTTCAAATAAATATCTGTTTTGTGTGCCCGTACCGCTCATGGAGCAATGGGGCGGTCAGTATCTTCCATGCTAAGTGTTCTTAACTCACGATGAGTGTTTATTCACTTGTCATTGCACGAGAGAGGCTGGTAAAAAGGATTCCCGGCTCGGCATAATACAAAAATAAATAAACAAGAACTCCCCCTAGAAAGTTGATTGTTTGGAGGGCACCTGTGGATTCGGTCATCCATGGAATGTGTTTGAATGATGGAGGAGGAGTAAATTTTCAATTCCATTTGGGAACCACCATTAATGTGTTTAGCATGGAAGATATTGAAATCCCTTGTTCTAACGTTGACAGGAAAGGCACACCACCAAAAATATATCCAACTCAGTTTTAAACAAAGAGCTCTAGCACCTCTACAAATTCCTGCTTCCCTCTGCGAAGGGACATTCTATTTACTTTTATGTTATTTACTTTCATGTTATTTACTTTTCATGTTGAGTCAACTTCTTATTCCAACCTCAATCTATTAGTTGGCAAGCATCATGTGGTGGGGAAAGATCTGAACACATATATCCAATCAAATATATTTGATCATGATTCATTATTGTTGACAATTATCTTTATGATAAGTTTGTTGGGAGGCGAAAGATTAAGCCCCTATCTTTCTCTGTGTTCGATGGATGCTGTTTGTTCTAAAAATATGCTTCGAGTATTAGCAATCATAGAAGACTATATGATAAGTATGTGGAGCTCTTACTTAGACTTTGCTGAAAATAAGATGCATTTGATTGTTTGATGACTAAGAACATATGTTGTTTAGTTTCAAGAGAATGCATTGTTTGAACCATGACATGTGAATTGATTGTTACTTTATTATGATGAGTTTTATGAAAAAGAGTTGCTATTTATGATGCTAGAAAAAGTGATTAAAATTATCATTGATCAAACTTTTGCACTATGCTAGCATTCACATTTCATAAATTATTTCTTTTATCATTTACCTACCCGAGGACAGGTAGGAATTAAGCTTGGGGATGATGATACGTCTCCAACATATCGATAATTTATGAGTATCCATGCCATATTTACCCATGTTTACAATAATTTTATATGGTTTTGATGCACTTTATATGATTTAATTAGAACTAACCCGGACTGACGTTGTTTTCAGCAGAATTACCATGGTGTTGTGTTTTGTGTAGAAAATGAAAGTTCTCGGAATCGCCTGAAACTTTTTGATGATTTTTTCTGGAGCAAATAAGAAATACCGGAGCAAAGAACCACCAGAGAGGGGCCACCTGTAGGTGCCAAGCCAACAGGACGCCCCCCCCCCCCCCGGGGGGGCATTCCCTGATGGCCTGGGACCACCTCGTGGCTCCGTTTGGCGTGATTCCAACGCTGAAAAATCCTATAAATCCCAAAAACCCCAGAAGTTAATCCGTCGCCGTAAGCCTCTGTACATAAGAAACTCATCCGGAGCCCTGTTCCGGCACCCTGCTGGAGGGGGCAATCATGACCGGAGGCCATCTTCATCATCCGGGCGGTCTTCGAGATGAGGAGGGGGTAGTTCACCCTCGGGGCTGAGGGTATGTACCAGTAGCCATGTGTTTGATCTCTCTCTCATGTTCTTGAGATGTCACGATCTTGATGTATCATGAGCTTCGTTAATATAGTTGGGTCATATGGTGTTCTTCCCTTACTATCTTGATGTGATGAATTGAATCTTTCCTTTTGAGATTTCGTTACGTTGGATTAAACACTTTTGGTTTGAGAACACTTGATGTATATCCTGCATGTGGATACCCGTGGTGACAATGGGGTATTCTATTGATTCACTTGATATATGTTATGGCATCAACTTGCGGATTCCAGTGACCTTGGGGGATCTATGCACATGGGTTGATGCACGTTTTCATCCTACTTTATCCGATAGGAATCTTGGGGTACTTTTTGAAGTTCTTTGTGTTGGATTGAATATGATGAATCTGAAATTGTTTGATGCATGTCGAATAATTAACCCACGGATAGTTGTGGTGACATTGGAGTATCTAGGTGACATTAGAGTTGATTGATGCGTATCATATGATGTTATTTTAGTACGAACTCTAGGGTTGTTTGTGACACCTATAGGAATAGCTCTATAGATTGATCGGAAATGATAACTTTGAGGTGGTTCTTCTACTACCTACAACAATTTCATCTTATGTTCTCCGCTACTTACGAACTTTGGAGTGATTCTTTGTCGCACGTTGGGGGATGATCAATGTTAGCATTGTTGAGAGATTGCACTAGTGAAAGTATGAACCCTAGGCCTTACCGTTTTGCTCTCTGTTTAGTACTTGTGACCATGCTGTTTTTATTCATTCAGATTATAAAAACCTATTTGTACTATCCATACTACACTTGTATCACCATTTCTTCGCCGAACTAGTGCACCTATACAATTTGTCATTGTATTGGGTGTGTTGGGGACACAAGAGATTTCTTGTATTTGATTCCAGAGTTGTTTGAGCGACCATCTTCATCCTACACCTCCCACAGATTGATAAATCTTAGGTCATCCACTTGAGAGAAAATTACTACTGTCGTACAAAACTCTGCGCTTGGAGACCTACCAGAGTCTACAAGAATAAAGATGTATAGTAGAGATCAAGATCATCTCTGAGTGTTGGTCAGAAATATCACTTCTGAGAGGTGAAATCCGCCTAAAATCATGGCAAAACACACATCTCCATAGATGTGAAGCGCCAATCAGGCAAGGTGAGGCCAACCAAGTAAGGCACTCAATGGGGAAAGTATGCCGCCTCCAAGAGACGACATCCTCCGTGAGATGCGGATGGCCCCTCGGGTAAGGAGTGAAAAAGTAAGGAGAGAGTATGCCACCCCCAAGAATTGATATCCTCCATGGCCACGACAAAACCAATATCGGGATGAAAAAGAACCCTGAAGCAAAACAAACGTGTTAAAGCAATCACATTGTCGAACATTCCACCAAGACATATAACAATGGAGCAGCTGTCAAAGAGGTCACCATCCTAACAAGTCGGAGGCTACATACTACTAGTATGCATTTCATATGATATGGCAGTGCACCAAAGAGTATGCATGTCATCAAAACATTTGTCATGCAGATCCTAGACAATCCTTTCCTAAAATGCTAGTTATTAAGTATTGTATGTTAAGTACCTCTTAAGTGCATGTGGATGTCAAGGTTGTTAATTATTGCTAGCTAAATATTAAATTAATAGATGCCCTTATCTGAAATAATTTTAACCATGTGCTACGATATGATAAGCATGTAAGTCATGTCCTGTGAACATGATCATACTGCACAACTATTGCAAATTAAAACAATTAATGATACATGGCGTGTATATGGCTGGCCCATATACATGTTGACATTTGAGAAGGGAAAAACGGGAAAAGGAAAAAATCGCATAAAACAAAAAATTTCTAGAATTCAAAAAATTCACGGATTTTGGGAAAAAGTTCAACAGTTTGAAAAGAAGTTCGTCGATTTTGAAAAAAGTGCATCAAAATAAATCAATAAATATGAAAAAAGTTCATCGCATTTGAAAAAGGTTCATGGATTTTGAAATTTAAAGTTCATCAAAATTAAAAAAACGTTCATGAATTTTCAAAAACATGCACAAATTTGATAAAAGTTCATCAATTTCAAAAATACTACATCAAATTTCAAAATAGTTCATCGAATTTCAAAAAAAAATCATGAACTTGAGGAAATATTTCACATATTTGCAAACAATTCATCGAACCAGAAGAAAAATAAAGAAAAATCAGAAAACGAAAAAGTACAAAAGGAAAACGAAAAAAAGGAAAAAGAAAAAAAATAAAGAATAAAGGAATGAAAATGTTCAATCTTACATGTTGCTACTCGGTGGCGTGGTGGTTACACCAACGTAACTATAAGCGGGCGGTCGCTGGTTTGAATCTCAATCGGTGCGTTTGTTTATGTGGAATAAAACACGGCTAGATGGGCCGGTCCAGCGCGGGGCGCTTCAAGCACCCGTTTCTGAAATACACAGTAACGGGTGCCTAACGCGTCAAATAGGAATCGCCGCACCCCCCTTCTATGCACTAGGTCTACTAGCGGGCCGACCCATATTCTTCAAGTTTCATTTTTTTCATGGCTTTCTCTTGGTTTTTTCTATGTTTGTTTTCTTTTTCCTGGTCCTTTTTTATTTTTATTTATTCTTTAATATGTTTGAACCGTGTAAACCTGATATTTATATAATTGAAGAATTTTATTTAAATTTGTGACCTTTTTTGAAAATTGATGTGTTTTTTCAAAATTGATATTTTTGAAATAGATGACTTTTCTAAAAAAAATTGTGAACTTTTTTCAAAATCTGATGATTTTGTTTCAAAATCCATGAGTGTTTTTCAAATCCTTGAACCTTTTCCCAGAACCTGTGAACTTCTTTTATATCAAAATCATATTTGTTTACCGTATTTTGTTATATTATTTTGAATTTACGAACTTTTTTGATTTTTTTGCCTTTTTTGCCTTTTTCTAAAAATCAATGGCTGACATTGATTTGTCAACCATCGAACGGTCAACGGTCAAACAAGGCGAATCAGGCACACACTCTGGACGAGCGATCGCTTGATGGGCCAGGCCATTTATGCTTATGCGTGGTCGCTAGATTGACTCAACGCCTTTTGCGCATGCAAGGCAACTAGCGCTCACGGTTGGCCATACAACAGTAAAGTTTTTGCGAATTTGGAAAAGGTCATAATATTTTAGAAAGTATCATAAATTTTAAAAAGAGCAAAATCGAATAAGATCACATTTAGGTAAAAAAATTAGAAAATTGGAAAGTACACTAATTTGGAAAAAAGGAAAATTTAAAAGTTCACACATTTGAAAAAATGAAAAATAAAAAGGGAAAATAAATTAAAACGAAAAATAAAAAGTGTACAAAACCCAGTAAAAACAAGAGAAAAAATCCTGCACTTTCCAAAACCGGAGTTTGCTATGAGATAGAGCTGGTGACTTGAGTCAAGTTTGGCATATTTAGGCACATGTTTTGTTTTGGTTGTGCTATCATGGAATTGGTCATGTTCTATGATGGCCGGTGGTGTCTTGTTCCTATGATCATTGTGTAGACATGTTATAACTCTAGTTCCTCTCTGTTTTTTTAGTGATTTAGGCTTGAATATCTTCTTAATTAATGGAACATGTAAAGCTTTTATCTCAATTTTTTAAAAAGGAGAGAAAGAATGGTACATTGTCATCTAGGCGTACATAGTTGTATGCCTAGATGATGCGAGTTGTTTTGTTGGTGCATTGGCTAAAGGCATTGGATGTGCTAATCTTATCTTTTTGTCTATTGAAGCTTAAGGTCTTTTTGATCCGCATGATTTGCAAAGCACAAGAATAGGAAAAACACATGGATAGAGTGTCATGACACACCCGCAAAAATAAAAGAGTGTCATGACATATTGAATGCTACATGATTGTGTGGTTTGTTTGATTTTGCATAAGAAAAAACAAATAATATTTTACATGAGGTTGGGGTGGATGAAAGTTTTCCTACAAAATCTAGTACAAATGAATGATATGCAATAAATTCGTATGCAATGAAATTGTGGGAATCAATCAAGCCAGGTAGAGGGATTAGAACCCTTCAAAATACCTTTGAAATTGAAGAGGGGCCTTCGTGAAAAATGCTACATGGAGGATGAGCCCCATGGAGCTCATTTTTTGAATAAAAATGTCGAAAATCTCATTTTAAAGCTTCAAAAGTTCTGAAAAATTATGCATGTTCATATGGTTGTGTAGTACATGTGTGTATAATTTTGAAGATGATATACCTTAGCGCGGGAGCTACACTAAAAATACAAAATCTTGATTCTGAAAATGGTGAACAATATACAGTGTTCATTATTAAAAATGCATGAATTTTTCTTCTTGTGTAGCTTTCACCATAATATATTTCATCGTCAGGCTTTATACACATGTAAGAACTAGATGATACCACACAACGTGTTGCAAAATATTTTGCAAGACATTTCAATGCGATTTGATTGTACTGAACATAAATATTTGAAGTAACAATATGAGAACTAAAACTAAAAATACATATGATTTAATGTGTTTGATTATTGTAGAGTTTTAAAATTTGTTTTTTAGGCAAAGTTGTAAAATACGTAGTATAGTAGAATGTAAATTCTAGTGCTTGTTGCTTGTTGAGGTGTTCTTTTTTCTATGCATGATTGTATGTTGTTGTGGGCCTTTTCTAATGCATAATTATGTGGAAGCAATGCGATTTAAAACTCAGTTCGAATGCACTAATGCATGTTGTATCGTAGAGGATGTTGATGCATACAACGAAAGGATGATAGTGGATGAAGCTAGTAAAGCTAACGGCTACAACAATTTTAATGATGTGAAAGCAAGCATATATGTTGAGATAACAAGAAGTTGCGGGGATCAATCTTTAGGTATATAGGATACATCCATATGAACGTGTAGATTCCTTTTTTCAGAATTTTTTGAAACTACAAAATGTAATTTTTGATTACTTTTTTCTTCAATAAAATGAGCTCCATATAGCTCGTACTCCAAAGCGTCTTAATCGTTCATTTGGCTCTAACCAAGATCCAAGGATCTCAACCTGTTTAATTTGGCGATGATTGGTTGGAGTTGGAGGTAGGTAGCCTCAAACCTAGAAGGAGGCGCCGTATCCAACATCATGAACCTCTCCCCATTCTTCTCGAGCATTAACTTCCCCCCTTTGCCACTGCCTAATAAAGGTCTCCTTTGCAGTTTGCGCGTTGTTGGTAAATGCATGCGTACATTTATTTTTCCATCACAAATCTGGATGAAAATCCACCGAGAGAAAACCTTAGAGCCGAAAAAATAGATAGTGGTTTAGCATCACCTGAATCTAAGTCCAGTACGCTTCACCTATTACTCTTGAGAGATGCCAACTCTCTAGACTGTTAGGTGTCAAGTTCTTCAGAGACCAATAGTAATTGTGGTTCTCGAAGAAGAAGTCTGTAAAAGTTCGAAGATCACCTCAAGTATCTACCACGAGTGATCGGCACTGATTGACGAATCAGTTGTCGAGGAGAATAGGATGAAGAGAGTTTATCTTCTGTGTTAAATCAACCCCTCCAACCAAACGTAGTCCTTTTGCAGAAGGACGGACTGGTCTACCAAATCCTTCGTCACCATCAAGCACCACTAGTTAACTTTGTCATCTATTTACATTGAGTACTAGCTATGTGTTTGGATTCGACCATGTGATTCTTCTCGATGCACGTCATGTTTCTGCTAGCTAGTTTCTGTTCACTCACTGTTACCCATTTACCTTCGTTCCGCTATTGGGTTATGAGAGTTTAAAGTTTTCTGAAGAAAATTTTAATCTCCTTTCACCCGCCTATGGTAGACATACTTTGATCCTGCACACAGTACAATCGAAATCGCTCACAAACACGAGCATACACTCACCCCTATGAATGAATGCACGCATGCACACCCTACCCTTATGAGCACCTCCGAAAAACTGAGTCGGCATAGGAAAACACATGAATAGAATGTCATGACATGCTGAACAAGAAGGGAAAAAAATGATTTTTACAAGAGGTTGGAGTGGATGAAAATAATCCTATGGAATCTAGTACAAATGAATTATATGAAAAAAAAATTCATACGCAATGAGATTATGGGAATCAAACAATATAAAGCCAGGTAGAAAAAAAAACTACTAGGAATTAGAATCCTTCAAAATTCCTTTGAAATCAAAGAGGGCCTTCATTTGTGAAAATGCTAGATGTAGGACGAGCTCCATGTAGTTCAATTTTTTGAAAAATTCAAAAATCACATTTTGAATCTTGAAAAAATCTGAAAACAAATACGCCCATTCATACGGATAGACACTACATGTGTGTAAAACTTGCAGATGATATACATCATGGTGAGAGCTACACTTAAAAAACACAAAATCATGATTTTGAAAGCGGTGAATATTACACACACTGTTCACCCTACATTTCCCTTATACAAGGCCACTTCGGTTTTTTATGCCTAACTTTGACCATTAATTTTACCCAAAAAAACTAAGTTATATGCCACAAAAAGTATTTCATTGCATGAATATTTCAAAGAACTTTCCGATGATATACTTTTATGACAAATAACTGATATTTTGTTTGCTAAAATTACATGTCAAAGTTCAACACGAAAAACGAAGTGATCTTGTATAAGGGAACGGAGGAAGTATTAAAAATGCCTGATTTTCTCTTTTCTCTGTAGCTCTCATCATATTTTGCAGTGCTCGCCATAATGTATTTCATCGTTAGACTTTATACAGATGTATAATACATCCAAACGAACGTGTAGACTATTTTTCAGATTTTTTTTGAAACTTTCAAAAATGTGATTTTTGATTTTATTTTTTAAATGAGCTTCATAGAGACCGTCCTCCAAAGCGCCCTATTCCTTCATTTGGCTCTAGCCAAGATCCAAGGATCACAACCTTTATAATTGACGATGATTGGCTGGAGGCAGGTGGCCTCAGACCTAGAAGGAGGCGCCCTGCCCTATCGAACATCATGAAGCTCTCCCAGACATTCTTCTCTTTTTTTTTTTTGCGAATCCAGACATTCTTCTCGAGCATTAACTTCGCGCCTTTGCCACGTTTTTAAAAAAAAAAACTTTGCCTTTGCCACGGCCTAATAAAGGCCTCCTTTCCAGTTTGCGCGATGCAGATAAATGCACGCGTACGTTTACTTTTCGACCACAAATTTGGATGAAATTTGCAGCGCCGCACGTACGTACGTAATGATCCAGGATAACTCGGAGATGGATATATCTGACGCTTGAAGCCACTCACTGGGTGCCGGCATGTCCACGACGTACTGCATGCGCGGCGCGTGGCGTACAAGTCACGAATACGCGTCGCCGTCAGGCCAAGCTGGCCTATGCCGGTTACCGCACCGAGCGTGCACAGCCATGCGGCGAGCAACCGGTGCCGCGCCGGCCGGGACAAAGCCGCCGCGCCAAGTTGCCGTCGCCCGGTAGCTTGGGCGCGCCGCACACGTCGGCGAGACGCTCGTTCGACGCCCACAATGCGTACGAGACATCGACTCATTCCATTCGAGAAACTGTTTCAGGACGTGTGCTCCCGCGCGCCTCTCGGCATCGTCGCCTCGGTGTGTTCACGTGGGTCGTGCGCGCGACGTTCAACCGAGAGCATACACGACCACATGTGTCTGTCACCTTCCATGTGTGGCACGCTACTTATATCGTGTTCACACGGACATTGCCATCTGCACGTACGTCCATGTGTACCGCCAAGTGCCCGGCATCTTGCTACCCACATGAACTACCACCCCTAGCACCAGCAGCTTATCAAATCCAAGTACATTACATTTATATTATGGATTTCTCCATGTGGATGATGATCCTCATCCAGTACTATGGACAGAGACGGTGAGAGCGCGAAATTTATCTTACTGAAGTGGACGCGGAGCGCGCGTCGTCATCACAAGATATACTCGATCGGACGCCGGAGACCTACCGTCTACGGCAGTACGGCACTGCCGCACGGCTGCTGTGTGGCCGAACCCCGCCACCCACCCGCCCCGCCGCGGTGTCCATCGGTTATCTCTATATATAACTCCATGGGTGGATGCTTATGCTCGTATACCGCCACCTAATTAACCAGCCCCTGATCGATCCCAGAGAGACGAAAGAGATGGCCTCCTTCTCCAAGCAGGCGGCACTCTTCTTCCTGGCAGCGCTGCTGCTGTGCCTCCTCTGCACCAGAGGGCAAGCAGCAAGGCCCGCGCCAGGATCCAGCGAACACGAATCACAGGTACGCACAGTAACCAAGCAATCTAATGTGTACTTCATAATTCAGAGTGGCTGTGGCCATCGTACGTTTCGTTGATTTGTTGGTCACGTTATAATGCTCGGCTTTGGTGTTTAAATTTTGATGATCTGCAGCTGCAGGGTGCTGGCTCCGCCATCTCTGATGAGAAGAGTGCTGCAGGAGCCGGGATGGAAATGGAGCAGGAAGATCAGGAGGCGATGAGAGGATGCGAGGGAGGGGAAGGAGTGGAGGAGTGCCTGATGAGGAGGACCCTCGTCGCTCACACCGACTACATCTACACCCAGGGGAAGCATAACTAGATGGTGTGCCGGAAGCCTGAAACTGCTGGTGCTTACGAAGGACTCCGTGAACTGAAGGCCATATCTGGATGATCGCATGGTTAAGCAGGCCCTACTTAGGAAAGGCATTTTTCATGAGATCGTCAGTCTGTTCTGCAGTCTCATGCATAGTCTGTGCAGCACAGCTATAGTCGCCTCTTTGTATTTTCCCTGCTTCCTTGTTTTCAGGTCATGTATCTGTTCTGGACTCGAATTTTTATCAGCATATATACTGAATATTTGATCTATACAGTGAATTCTGCAGTTATAGGCTTATAGCTGACATATTGTTCTTCGTGGTTGGTGAACGCTATGGAGTTAAGATGGTCGTTAGTTAGACTACTCGACGTCCTAAGATGCCTATACAGAAAGGAACTATCCAAAATAATGCAGAGATGACCATACGCAGTCAGGATTAGACCACCGGCCTACCTGCTGGCTATTACTATAAGCATTGACTTTGCTCTTGTCATGGTTCCTTTTGCTCCATCTATTACTTCATAATTGTTTCTCCTACTCCTAGTGGCCAAATAAATGATAAAGTTTTGTAGCAGTTGAATCTCGGCACTTTCTGGATGCCTTGTTGGTCAACTCTCTTATTAGCTGGTTGAGGAGCTGGTTCCACTCAGAATGCTTTATGAAGCGCGCTGTCGCCACTTAATGTTTCTTTATAATAACTGTAATAATAATTTATAAGATACCTTTGATCAAGTAAACTCGCGTAGGTTATTCGTACAGTTTTGCAACTCATAAATCCATGGCCCAACCCCCGCATCGACTCCTAGGGTGACAGATTCTAGAGGCCAATGTAATTAAAAACGTTAAATGTGCATTGAAAAAATGTTTCTCATGTATACGAAAACATATACAAAAAGTATAAAAAAGGTGTAACTCCCGACCCGACCCCCGCGTCGCCCGAGTCGGGCGACTCGGGGGAAACCCCGGTCGCCGTCGGCCGGCCACCACCATCCGTCCACCCCCCCGCGTCGCCGCCGCCAGAGGGCCGGCCGGCAAAGAGGCGCCAGGCCCTGGGAAGGCGGCGGCGGGGCCGTTTCTCTCCTCCCTCGCCCCCAAACCCCCTCCCTCCGCCCAGATCCGCCCGCCTCCCCCCAGATCCGCTGTCCGGCGGCGCCGGCGGCCTCCACCGGCAGCGAGGGCGGCCTGGCAGCGCCGGCATACTCCGGTGGTGCGGGTGGCCTGCCACGGCTCCCGTTTGCCCCGGATGCGATCTGGCTGGAGACTTACACCGGCTGGCTGTGCTGCTCTTCGGTCGGCCTCCGTGGCGGCCGTGAGTGCCCTGACAGCTGGCGGTTGGTGGCCGGGCTTCGGACCGGTGGAGGTGCTCGGGCGGCGACTCATGGTCCTAGGGTTTCTCTTACGTCAAGACAAAGATATGCCTAACGCTTGTCCTTCTGATCTGGCCGGAGTGTCGGGTTCCGGAAGGCTCCGCTGACGAACTCCCATGGGCGTGTTATGCCTGGAGACTGCTGGATCGGGTGGGATTCGGTCGTGCCCATTGGTCCTCCGTTAAAGAGGGAGCGGCGCGAAGCTCTGCTATCTGTTGCCATCAGGAGCTATGTTTTGCTTCATGATGAAGTCAGAGGCGAAGAATTTCATGGAAGCCGAGGTTGGAGGACTGGTAATGGTGATTGGAGCCTACGGCGGTGAGGAACTTGCTTGGAGTTTCGGGATTCGTAGCAGTGGTATGTAAGTGGGGGCGACAACACATGTGAATGTTCAAGGTCTTACCTTTCAGGATGAAAATCCAAGACCTGGCCTTAATTGGTTGTGCCTGGCAATGGCCTTGGTGAAGGCATTGTTTTGAGAGCGGGGACTATCTTCAGGGTGAAAACCAAATCTACGATCGGGTGACGACGGCGCTGGTGCACTGTTTCCTTCTTTGAGGCGTCGCTTTTGGAGAACTTGGACTTCAGGTGTTGTTTTGGTGGTGGTTGTACTGCTGTTGCAAGGACTGGAACTCTGTAGCGGGGCTTTTCTTTTTCAGCTTCTTCTTCTTTTTGTTTTGGCTGTGTGCATCCGTAATGCCATTAGGGTATTGCGTTGTTGCAGAGGCTGGGTGTAATTGGTATCTTCGCGATATTAATATATTCCCTTTATCAAAAAATATATACAAAAAGTACACAATGTGGATGGAAAAAGTTGATAATGTAATTAAAAAATGTTAATAAAGTACTTGAAAAATGTTAATCAAGCATTTGAAAATATTAAATGTGTATAGAAAAATATTTGTCATGTATACGAGAAATACTTATAAAAATACAATACATATGAAAAATTGTTGATCATATATTAAAAAATGGTAAAATATGTTTAAAAATGTTCTTAATGTATATATTTTTTAAAACATACAATTAATAAAAGTAGACATAAAAGACATACATTTAAAAATAAACTTAATTATGTATTTAAAAATTGTTAAACATGCACGTAAACATATTCCCAATGTATAAGAAAATTATACATTTCGTCTGAAAATTTTAAACCTTGTATTGAAAGTGTTAATTTCATATTTGAAAATGGTAAACATGTATTTAAAAATGTATTATATATATACCAAACATGTACTATGTGTTGGAAAAACTAGACATAAAACAATGTAAGTTTTCAAAAAAAATGTTAATCATGTATTTCAAAAATGTTAAACATGTATACAAAATATGTTTGTGATGGATGAAAATGTTGAATGTATACTGAAAAATTTGGCATGTGTTGCGAAAAAGAAACCGATGAAAGTCAACAAAGAAACAAAGAAATTCGAAGAAACCCAATAAACCAAAAAGGAAAAAAGTAAGAAAACCAAAAAGATGAAAACCGAAGAAAACAAAGGCAAAAAGAACGAAATCAGTAAAAATCAAGAAAGAAACAAAGAAATACATGAAAACTAAAGAAGAAACAAAGAAAACAAAGAAAATTGAAGAAGTACAAGGCGAAAACACATTAAAAACCCCTAGAAAGAAACAATAAACAAAAGTGAAACCAGTGAAAGCCGAGAGAAAAGAAAAAAACAGATGAAAAACAAAACAGAGCAGAGCCAACCGCGACACAAGGCAACAGCTAGCACACAACGAACTGCAAGAAAGGGCTGGCCCATATAAGCACGCCCTTGAGGCGAGATGGATGCTATACTTCGCTAAAAGAGAGATATAGCATTCACGCAAAGATAGGAGAGCTCCTCCCTTTCTCAAAAAAATAATAAATAAATAAATATCGGAGAGCTCCTTCCAGCGCCTTTAGCACCAAGGACCATACCGAGTCCACGCGCACCAATCATGGGCCAGACCAAGAAGAGCGCGAGCAGCCCGCTCTAGGGCGCGTCAGGTTTTTTATTAGCTTGTTCCGGTAGACTGGTCCATCGTTGACTTTATGAGGATAGATCATCTTTTAAAAAAGTCACGAATTCAGAAAAAACTTTGTTTCAGAAATGTTAATGGATTTACAAAAGAAAACATAAAATTTTAATAATTTCAGGAATTTAAAGAAAAAAGTGATTTCAGAAAAAAAAACTATCCGAATTTGCATATTTTGAAAAAAACATCTTCACGAATTTGTAAAAATCATGTTTTCTTTTAAAATTACATGGATTTTAAGAAAAAAAATCATAGATTTTGAAAAAATAATAACGGTTTGAAAAAAAAGCATCACTTTGAAAAAGAGTTTACGAATTTATTTATTTTTGCTGATTTTGAAAACAAAAGTTGATGAATTTCAAAAACAATCATGGAAATAAAAAACACGGATTTGAAATAAAAATATCATCGGTTTTCAAAACAAATCATGGATTTAAAAAAATCTTATCAATTTTAAAAAATATTTATAAGTTACGAATCGTTTATTGAAAAAGTTCGTTGATTTGAGACAATGTAATGAGTTATGTTTACATATATTCACATGAAGTTATATTGTCATGGATCCTCTAACATGTGATGCTTGTTTATAATCTTTTGCTAGTCAAAACTTCGCACCAAGTAGAGATACTAATTGTTCGTCCAAAACTCTTAAACCCAGTTTATTGTCATAAGAGCCCGTCACATCTACCTATGGATTTAATAAGATCCTTCAAGTAAGTTGTCATCAGTGTAAAAGCAATAAAAATTGCTCCTAAATATGTATGATCTTTTATTGGATGAGAAAATAAGTTTTGTATGAACTTGTGATGACAAAGAAATAAAAGCGATGGACTACAATCATAAGGGACAATATAGAGTGACGTTCGTTTCCATTAAGAGCTTGCACATCCAAATAATAAGCGCATGACAACCTCTGCTTCCCTCTGCGAAGGGCCTATAGTTAATTTTCTGTATTTACTTTTATGCGAGAGCCAATAATGTTAATCCCTATTTCATTCTTATTATTCTTACTTGGCAAGCATCATGTGGTGGGGAAAGATCCAGGCACATATATCCAGTTGGATATAGGTGATCATAAGTTATTATTGTTGACATTATCTCTGAGATAAGCTGTTGGGTGGTGACAAACTATAAACCCCTATCTTCCTATGTGTCTGATTGAAACTTTTTTCTTCATAAATATGCCGTGAGTGTAAGCAATCATAGAAAGACTAAATGATAGTTGAGTATGTGAACTTGCTAAACAAAGCTCTGACATAGACTCTTTCTGAAAATATGATGGATTGCAATTATTTTAATGACTAAGAACATAGTTTGTTAATTTTCAATAAAGTTTATGATTCATACTTGAGCGTGTGGATAGATTGTCACTTGTTCATGAGAATTTGTATGATATTATATTGCTGCTATGATAATGATCATGATGCTTTCATGTCCGTATTTTATTTTTATCGACACCTCTCTCTCTAAGCATGTGGTCATGATTATCGAGTTTGGCTTCCGCTTGAGGACAAGCGAGGTCTAAGCTTGGGGGAGTTGATACGTCAATTTTGCATCATGTTTTTTCGTTGATATTTATTATTTTTTGAATCATTATTACACTTTGTGATGCAATCCTAATACCTTTTCTCTCTTATTTTGCAAGTTTCATACAAAGAGGGAGATTGTCGGCGGTTGGAATGCTGGACTGGAAAGGACCACCGAAGAGCTGGATATTCTCTAGAACTCCAAATGAGCTGAAAATTGAGGGAGAATTATTTTGGAATATAAAGATTATTGGCGAAAGAATCAACCAGAGGGGACTCACCAGATGGCCACGAGCCAGGGGTGTGCCCTACCCCCTGGGCGCGCCACCTGAGCTCGTGGGCCACTTGGTAGGCCTTAGACGCCCATCTTCTTCTATATGATGTCATTTGCCCTAGAAAAAATCAGAAGAAGACTTTCGGGACGAAGCGCTGCTGTCTCGAGGCGGAACCTGGGCAGGAGCAATTTTGCTCTCCGGTGGAGCGATTTCGCCGGGGAAACTTCTTGTATTCAATATTTGTCTCCAAACCTCAGATTGGTACATGTGGGTTGCTAGTAGTCTTGATTACATCTTGTAGTTGATGCTAGTTGGTTTAATTGGTGGAACATTATATGTTCAGATCCTTAAGCATATTCATTACACCTCTGATCTTGAACATGATGATGCTTTGTGAGTGGTACTTTCGTTCTTGAGGACATGGGAGAAGTCTTCTCTTAAATACTCATGTGATGTTGGTATTCGTTCGATATTTTGATGATATGTATGTTGCTCTTCCTTTAGTGGTGTCGTGTGAACATCGACTACATGACACTTCACCATATTTGGGACTAAGGGAAAGCATTGGGGAATGATAAGTAAATGATGGGTTGCGAGAGTGAGCGAAGCTTAAACCCTAGTTTATGAGTTATTCCGTAAGGGCCTGATTTGGATCCACATGTTTAATGCTATGGTTAGATTTATCTTAATTCTTCTTTCGTAGTTGCGGATGCTTGTGAGAGGGGGTAATCATAAGTGGGTTATTTGTTCAAGTAAGAACAACATCGTAGCACCGGTCCACCCAGATATCAAATTATGAAAGTAGCGAACGCGAATCAACTAAACATAAGGAACCATGACTAGACAAAATCCCCATGTGTCCTCAGGAGCTCTTTCCAAAATTAGAGAGAATATCTAGCTCTTCGGTGGTCCTTTCCGGTCCAAAATTCCAGCTACCGGCAATCTCCCTCTTTGCATGGAACTTGCAAAATAAGAAAGAAAAGGTATTAGGACTGCATCATAAAGTAAAATAATGAGTCAAAACATAATAAATATCAATGGAAAAACATGATGCAAAATGGACGTATCAACTCCCCCAAGCTTAGACCCCGCTTATCCTCAAGCGAAAGCCGAACTCGATAATCATGACCACATGCTTAGAGAGAGAGAGAGAGAGGGTGTGGATAAAGTAAAATACGAACATGAAGGCATCATGATCATTATCATAGCAGCAACATGATATCATAAAACTTCCCATGAACAAGTGACAATTCATCCACAGCTAAAGTACGAATCATAACTTATTGAAAACTAACAAACTATGTTCTTTGTCATTGAAACAATTGAAATCCATCATATTTTCAGAAAGAGTCTATGTCAAAGCTTTGTTTAGCAAGTTCACATACTCAACTATCATTTAATCTTCTATGATTGCTGACACTCACGACATATTTGTGAAGCAAAAAAGTTTCAATCAGACACAAAGGAAGATAGGGGTTTATAGTTTTCACCACCCAACTATTTATCTCGAGGATAATGTCAACAATAATAACTCATGAGCACCTACATCCAACTGGGTATATGTGCCTGGATCTTTCCCTACCACATGATGCTTGCCAAGTAGAGAATATAAAGAATAGAAGAGGGATTAACATTATTGATTCTTACATATGAGTAAATACAGAAAAGTAAAAGATAGGCCCTTCGCAGAGGGAAGCAGAGGTTGTCATGCGCCTTTTTTTATTTGGACGTGCAAGATCTTATTGGAAAGGTGATGAGTGATATTTTTACACTCATTTCAACCTTGTTTAAATAGAGATATTTCATTAAAAGAGAGATATTCGCTCCAATATTGCCACTAATGACTAATGAATGCAAAGGATTCCACAAATCCTCTCTTTAATGTTTTTCCATGGGAAATGGGACAAAAAGGGAAGAAATCACGTGGGAGAATGGAAAGGAAGGAAAATGGAGAAGGAATAAGTCACCAGGAAGCGCGAGGAAGCAACCAGAGCCAAAGACGGCCGTTTGGCATGGAAATCGAGGCAAGTCGTCCACGTGAATAACTTTTATAAAGGGGACCCCATCAAAATGTCAACAGAACAACATTGAGCACAGCCAGAACCTCTTCATCATCATCTTCATCAACAAACCCTAGCCCCCGCCATTTCCATCTCCATAGCCATCTCCACCACCATAGTGCTCTCTCATCTAGTTCGTACTTGTAATCGTGCATCGCACAAGGCATCCATTGTAAGACATATTGCAATCAAACAATCCCAAGATGTTTTCTTCAATGTTTTCTTCTCGTGATCTGATCTCCATGTGTGAGTAGTCTGGTAAGGTATGGGGTGAGGCATGAACCTTGCAACCCTAGGTATTTGTTGACGGGATCAATGGAAGTCTTTGACACAATGTCTCGTATGTGTGAAATAAAATTGTTTCGTGAAGTGTCTCTTGTCTTGTCCGCGATCTTCATCCCTGAAGGTACCCAGGATCATGGAGATCGAGCACCGGTTAGGCTATGAGCAAGGGGACCATGAAGTATTATACCGAACACCGGTGACAGTAAGGTTTAGTAGGGTAACATGGACTATATCCTTGGGGATTCATGAGGTGTAGTCATTAAACACCCAATGCTTTTGTCTGATATTATTATCTTAATTATCGGGGCAACCCCGCGAGGCAGATAGGGCCTTCTGTAGGATAACTGATTCTTGATGCAGGACTCGTGCTGGTCAAGATGTTATTTGGACACATCCCTCACTCCGATATGTAGCAAGCACCTCTTTATGGGTGACTTCCCGAGCAAAAACTAATATCATTTTTGATCCAAACGCAAATACATGGTTGTAAGCATTAAGACATCATCCCCGCACCTTCTTTTTATTATAAGTGTTTGAATCACTATTTGGCTTGCATATCCGGTCAAAAGTTGGACTTGACACTTTGGCAAAAGCTTGCTAGAGACCATTGCTTCAAGGGAATATTCCTCTCGTGGATTCTATACCCAGGGTCACCTTTGGGGAAATAGGTGCGGGATACTGATGGCTCGAGAATTTGCGATGTTTTTCATAGTGATTTCCATTTGGTTTCATTGGATTTTTTTTATTCTTCAGATATTTCTAACGCTAATCCAACAAAACAGAGGAAAATCTACTTTGTCCTTTGGATGACAGGAAATATCATATTTGGAAGGAAACCAAAGGAGAGTGCTGCAAATCAAGCCAATTGAAGCAACTTTTCTGAAGAGAGCATTTTCAACAACTTCACCAGAGTGAAAGAAGGCCTTCCATACGACCGCACGTGCTCGTTTGAGCGGTCGTTTGGAGTGCTCGAAGCTCCTCCTCGTCTATACAAGCAACTTTTGTGAAGGGACCACGAGGAGAAGAGAACCCTAGCCGCCGCCACACCATCCAGAATAGGAGAAGGGAGGATCTGGAAAACTCACGAGGACCATCGTAGTTTTTAGTCATTTCATCTCCATCATCATCATCATCATCACCACCTTCAATATTCTAAGAGGGATTGGAACTTGTAATCACTACCCCGTCTCATCTGAGGTCAAGACTATTTGAGCATCATTTCATCTCATTGTGGATCCCCTCAATATTATCCATATGGTTTTCATATTTTTCTCTCTGTTGTGATTGATTCCCCTCTTATGATGTGTGAGTAATTCTCCTAGGTGTGGGAGATGTAGGTAAGTGGTAAGATTGATATGTGCCTATCCTATATGTCGTCATTTGAATTCGTAGTGGTATGATCTATTTAGTACGTTGTTATACCGTGGTGAACCCTATGCATGTTGTCTAATTTAAGGGCCCAGGCAACATGATCTCAAGACCTACACAAGTAACACATATTGTTTAGGAACTTTGTGACCTCTTACGTGACAGGTGGAGATATCTATGAGAATCGAAGACAATATTAAATAACGATGATCCATTTTAATGCTTGGTTCCGGTCTTATGACCTTAATTGTGGAAGCGACCACTTTGTTGCAACGGAGAAAAAGGACCATAGAATTAAATGTAACCCCTAGTGGAGGAGTTTCATGACTCTAGGGAGAACCTCCTATAGAAAGTTTATATGAAATACTATGAGTACAATACAAGGTAACTGGTATTACTGTTGCACTGGCACAATTCATATATTCTTATCATGACCTGAAATCTCTCTGCACCTAATCTCTTCATTGCAGGCAACACCATTTACATTTGAAGTTCTTGTTATTTACTTTCATTAGTTATTTAGTAGACTCCTTTAAATCCTCTTTTTACTAGCATACTTAGTTTATCATTTACCCAGGACAATAATAGTATTTGCAGAAGCTCAAGCATCCTTCACACAAGAACGGTGACACCTTGTGTGTGTGATAGAAACACATCCATAAATACTATCCTCCGCTCTTTGTTGGGACGATTACTCATTTGGATACTTCTACGAATGTGCTACACTACCCTGTTTGGTCTACAGGTACCAAGGCATTTTCTGGCGCCGTTGTCAGGGAGCTAAGTGCAGAGTATTTGTTTTGTAACTGTTTTTGCAGGTATTGTTATTGTAGATGCTTCATGTACCACACAGGGGATCTACTCGTTCAGGGAGAACGCATTTACCAGATTACATTACTCGTTTTCCTTAGGAGCAACAAGCTTCACTAATAGAAAAATACAAAAATAGTGAGGCAGCTGAGCTTAACACTTTGTTCGTAGAAATGCCGATTACTCAAAAGCCCAAGAAGACTATTAGGGATGACTGTGCTCCAGTACTTGTTTCTAGATATCCTATAGATTATCCTACTAATTTTGCTCAAGAATATTAAATTGACTATGATCTTATTGCAGAGGTAAGAAACCATGCTTTTGCAGGAACTGAAGAGGAAGATCCTCAAGCACATTTGATGATGTTTGACACTTTATGTGGGACATTTAAGCTAAGAGATGTTCGACGAGAATTTGTGCTATTGTGACTCTTTAGGTTTTCTCTAAAAGATTATTCTGAGAAGTGGTATAATCGACTGCCTCGAGACAGTATAACCAGTTGGATTATGTGTGCTGAAAAGTTTATGGCTAAATTCCTTCCAAGCTTGAAGATTACTAAGTTGAGAAGAAACCTCACTTTATTTGTCCAAGAAGACGGTGAAACACTATATAAAGCTTGGGAGAGATACTCCAAATTTTTAACCTTATGTCCTAACCATGGTTATGCTGAATCTGTTATACTACATGTGTTCTATCATGGAATTAATGATGAAGCAAAATCCATTCTTGATATAAGTGCTGGTGGATAATTTATGTCATTGACCCTAGAAGAAGGGATAGAACATATTGAGAAGATTGTATCCGCACACGAGCAATGGAATATTGAAGAACCTACCAAACCAACTGGAAAGGTATACCATATTGAAGATATGAAAAAAAATTCAAGAAGGTAACTCAAGAGAAAGGTAAGCATGTTGAACAAGTTATCAATGAAAAAGTGGATACATTCAGTATTTATCGCCAAGAAGATGGGCTCCAAGATACTATGAACAAGTTTAAATTCCATCAAGATATCTTCAACAGAGACTTTTGAAGATGTATCTATCATAATGAAAAGGTAATAACATATCTCTCACGAGAGGTAGATGGGTTAAGTCAAGTGGTAAAGAATATTGATAAACACTCTCGTACGATAGAGACTCAATGTATTCAAACCTCTAAGACTCAAGCTTTGATTCTTTCTCAATTAGATAACCCTGTTTCTACTAATGAAATATCTACTCGCAGCGGTAAAAGAACGCATGATCCCAGAGGTCCGGAATGGTATGAAAGAGAGCAAGACCAAAGAAGAGTAGAGAGCGAAAGCCAAACTCAAGAGAATAGAGAATTGCTCTTTGGTGAAGAAGAACCTGAAGAACAGGTACATCAACATACTCAAGGAGATGAAGCAGAAATTGAAAAAGAAGTTGACTCTGATGCAGAAACAACTGATGGCAATAAACCCATCTAATTACTCTAGGTTTAGCATCTTTCTTCTCCGTAAGATATTTAGTAGCAGCATGATCGATGTGAATTATTACTTTAGAATCAACAATGTAGGCTATGAATTTATCACATGCAAATACAACTACTAAAAATTCCTTTTTAGTAGTAGCGTAATTCTTTTGAGCATTGTCTAGGGGTTTACTAGCATAATGAATAACATTCAATTTCTTAGCAACTCTTTGTCATAGAACAACACCAATAGCATAGTCACTAGCATCACACATTATTTCAAAGGGTAGGTTCCAGTAAGGTGGTTGAACAATAGGTGCAGAAATTAAGGCTTGCTTAAGTACTTTTAAGGCTTCTACACAATCATCATCAAAAACAAATGGAATATATTTTTGCAAAAGATTGGTAAGAGGCCTACAAATTTTAGAGAAATCTATAATGAACCTTTTATAGAAACCAGCATGACCAAGGAAACTTCGAATACCTTTGATATCTTTAGGACATGGAATTTTCTCAATTGCATCGACTTTAGCTTTATCAACCTCAATACCTCTTTCAGAGATCTTATGCCCACCATCGTTCACCATAAAGTGGCGCTTCTCCCAATTCTAGACAAGATTGGTTTCTTCACAACTCTGCATAACTCAATCAAGGTTGTTTAAGAAATCATCAAACGATGTTCCATAAACGGAGAGATCATCCGTGAATACCTCAACAATCTTTTCACAAAAATCAGAGAATATAGCAGTCATACATCGAAAGGTAGCATGTGTATTACATAAACCAAAAGGCATACGTCTATAAGCATAGGTTCCGAAAGGACAAGTAAATCTGATTTTCTCTTGATCTTATTTTGCTACATGTATATGAGAAAACCAGAATATCCAACTAAGAAAAAAAATTGTGTATGCTTAGACAGTCTTTCTAAGATTTGATCAATAAAAGGCAAGGGGTAATGATATTTTCTAGTAGCTTTATTTAATTTCCTGAAATCAAGTACCATCCTATAGCCAGTTACAATTCTCTGTGGTATAAGTTCATTTTTATCATTAGGAACAATGGCAATGCCTCCTTTCTTAGGGACACAATGAAGAAGACTTACCCATCTACCATCAGCTATAGGATAAATTATACCTGCCTCCAGAAGATTTAGTATCTCAGTTCTTACCACATCCTTCATTTTGGGATTCAGACAACGCTGATGATGAACGATAGGTTTAGCACCTGGTTCCATATTAATCTTGTGCTGACATAAGGTGGGACTGATGCCCTTAAGATCATCTAGAGTATATCCAATTGCGGCATGGTGCTTCTTTAGAACCTTACGTAATCTATTTTCTTCATGCTCTGAAAGGTTAGCACTAATAATAACAGGATATATCTTCTTTTAATCAAGATAAGCATATTTCAGTGTATCAGGTAGTTTCTTTAATTCAAACAATGGATCACTCTTAGGAGATAGAGGGTCTCCCAAAGTTTCAACATGCAGATTATGTTTAAGGATAGGTGTTTGCTTAAAGAATATATCATCTATTTCTTTCCTTTCTTTCATATGCATATCATTTTCATGGTCTAGAAAATATTGCTCAATGGATTAGTAGGAGGAACAACAATAGAGGCAAGACCAATGATTTCATATTTTCTTGACAATTCTTCCTCATGCATATGTCTACTAAACTTGGAGAAGTTAAATTCATGAGACACAACACCAAAGTTAACACTAACCGTTTCATTAGTGCAATCAACTTCAACATTAACAGTATTCAGGAAAGGTCTACCAAATATAATTGGACAAAAATTATCTTGTAGTGATCCAAGAACTACGAAATCAGTAGGGTATTTGATCTTACCACACAAGACTTGAACATCTCTAAGAATCCCGAGTGATGAAATAGTCTCTTTGTTTGCAAGCTTAATAGTAGTATCAATATCTTCTAACTCAACAAGTGCAATATCATGCATAATTTCTTGATAAAGAGTAAATGGAATAGCACTAACACAAGCACCCATATAACATAAACCGTGACAAAAATGATCTCCAACCTTAACAAAAACAACAGGCATGCCAACAATAGGTTTATGTTTATTCTTAGAATCTTGCATAGCAATACGAGATGCTTCATCACAGAAATATATCACATGAGCATCAACATTATCAACCAATAGATCTTTAATCATTGCAACTTTAGATTCTACCTTTATTTGTTCAGAGGGTCTCTGTGCTTTGATATTAATCTTATTAATCACAGTTGCAACTTTAGCATGTTCTCTAATCCTAACAGGAAAAGGTGGTTTCTCAATATAAGCAGTAGGCACCACTGGATCAACATTATAAATGATTGTTTCTTCTTTAGCTAAATCAGGTTCCTCGCAAGTTTCTTCAATGGGTGTATGGAATTTAAACCATTTCTCCTTAGGGGGATCAACATGAGTAGCAAATGATTCACAAAAAGTAGCTACTATCTCAGAGTCAAGTCCATACTTCGCAGTAAACTTATAGAAAAGCTTCAGTTTCCATAAAAGATTTAACACAATAAAACTCAAGATTTATACCTGGATCTTTACCTTTGCTGATTTCCTAATCTTCAGAGTTGCGTTTAATTCTTTCCAGAAGATGCCATTTGAATTCAATAGTCCTCTTCATAAAGGAACCAGTAGATGAAGTATCGAGCATTGATTGATTATCATGAGAAAGCCGAGTATAAATGTTTTCTAAGATTATTTCCCTTTAGAGCTCATGATTGGGGCATGTATGCATCATAGTATTAAGCCTCCCCGAAGCTTGAGCAATACTTTCTCCTTCAGGAGGCCAAAACATATATATATAATTCCGATCACGATGAACCAAATGCATAGGATAAAATTTCTGGTGGAATTCCAGCTTCGATCGATTCCAATCCCATGGACCAGCATCATCCAATAGCCTATATCAAATCAATGACTATACCTCCAAAGATAAAGGGAAAACCTTCTTCTTAACACCATCCTCGAATAAACCTGCAAGCTTAACTAATCCACAAATTTCATCTATATAGATCAAGTGCATATCGGGATCTATTATTCCATCTCCTTCATAAGGATTAGCTAGCAGTTTCTCTAACATACCTGAAGAAATTTCATAGTAAATATTTTCAGTAGGTTTAGTAGGTTGAGGAGCGGCTCTTGCCACTTCCGGGCAAGGTGAAGATACCCCGAACAAGCCCCTCAAAGGATTATCTTCCATAGTAACAAGTGACAATAAATTTCGGCATGTAACAAAAGTGTTTCCTTACCAAATTCCACTTACCAAAGGCACTTCACTCCCTGACAATGGCGCCAGAAAATATTCTTTATGTTCTTTATGACCCATAAGAATAGGGGGTCAATTGTAGTCCTTTTCGATAAGTAAGAGTTTTGAAACCAACGAGGATCAGAAGGAAATGACAAGTGGTTTTCAGTACGGAAGTTTCTGGAAGCACTCAAAGTAGCGGTAATAGATAGTTTTGTAGCAAGGCAATTCATAACAAGTAACAAGTAAAAATTGTAAAATGGTGCAGCAAGGTGGCCCAATTCTTTTTATAGCAAAGGACAAGCTGGAACGTACTCTTATGTGAAGCAAAGCGCTCTCGAGGACACACGGGAATTTTTTTCTAGTCACGATTCATCATGTTTAGTTGATTCGTACTTTGATAATTTGATAAGTGGGTGGATCGGTGCTAGGGTACTGTTCTTACTAGAACAAGCAACCCACTTATGATTACCCCCTCTCGCAAGAATCCGCAAGTACGAAAGAAGAATTAAGATAAATCTAACCATAGCATGAAACATGTGGATCCCAATCAGCCACTCACGGAATAACTCATAAACTAGGGTTTTAGCTTCTGTCACTCTCGCAACCCATCATCTATTTATTACTCCCCAGTGCTTTCCCTTAGACACACATATGGTGAAGTGTCATGTAGTAGACATTCACACGACACCACTAAAGGAAGAGCAACATACATATCATCAAAATATCAAACAAATACCAACATCACATGATTATTTAAAACAAGACTTCTCCCATGTCCTCAAGAACCAAAGTAACTACTCACAAAGCATCATCATGTTCAAGATCAGAGGTGTAATGAATATGCTTAAGGATCTAAACATATAATCTTCCACCAATTAAACCAACTAGCATCAACTATAACTACAAGATGTAATCAACACTACTAGCTACCCACATGTACCAATCTGAGGTTTTAAGACAAAGATTGAATACAAGAGATGAACTAGGGTTTGAGATGAGATGGTTCTGGTAAACATGTTGATGAAGATTGGTCCTCCCATGATGGAGGAAGCGTTGGTGATGATGATGGCTTCGATTTCCCCCTCCCGGAGGGAAGTTTCCCTGGCGGAATCGCTCCGCCGGAGAGTAAAAGTGCTCCTACCCAGGTTTTGCATTGAGACGGCGGCGCTTCATCCCGAAAGTCTTCTCTTCATTTTTTCTAGGTAAATGGCATCATATAGGAGAAGATGGGCACCGGAGGCTTGCCAAGGGGCCCACGAGCCATGGGAGCACGCCCTGGGGGTAGGGCGCGCCCCCAGGCTCGTGGCCACTTGGTGGGCCCCCTTCTGTTGATTCTTTCCTCAATAATTTTTATATATACAAAATAATTCTCCATCAATATTCAGCTCATTTGGAGTTCCAGGGAATATACAACTCTTCAGTGGTCCTTTTCGGTCCAGAATTCCAGCTGCCGGCAATCTCCCTCTTTGTATGGAACTTGCCAAATGAGAGAGAAAAGGCATTAGGATTGCATCATAAAGTGAAATAATGACTAAAAAAATAAAAAATATCAATGGAAAAACATGATGCAAAATGGACGTATCAATGAGGTGTGAGCATTTTTATGTCTGAAATGAAATCCTATCGTGTTGTTTGAATTGGGGCACGCAATGGTTAACTCCTCCCAACCTCCTCCCTAGGGGCATGTGGTAGTACTTTGCTTTGAGAGAGATAATAAGTCTTTACAATAAGTATATGAGCTATTTATGACTAATGTGAGTCCATGGATATACGCACTCTCACCTTTCTGCAATTTGCTAGCCTCTTCGGTACCGTGCATTGCCCTTTCTCACCTCGAGAGTCAGTGCAAAATTCGCCGGTGCATCCAAACCCCATGATATGATATGCTCTATCACACATAAGCCTCATTATATCTTCCTCAAAACATCCACCATACCAACCTATTATGACATTTCCATAGCCATTCGGGATATATTGCCATGCAACTTCCACCATTCCGTCACATGACTTGTGTGTTAATCATCATATTGCTTTGCATGATCATATAGAGCTGACATAGTATTTGTGGCAGAGCCACCGTTCATCATTGTTTACATGTTACACAAGATCATTGGACACCCTGGTACACTGCTAGAGGCATTCATAAAGAGTCATCTTGTTCTTTATCGAGTTGCAATTTTGAGTTATAAGTAAATAAAAGTGTGATGATCATCATTAGTAGAGCATTGTCCCAGTGAGGAAAGGATGATGGAGACTATTATTCCCCCACAAGTCGGGATGAGACTCTAGATGGGAAAAAAGAGAGAAAAAATGGGGAAGGCCAAATGAGCCCACTGCTACTTGTGAGTTGCGTTGGGATTTTCCCCGAAGAGGAGAGGAGATGCAATACTATAGAGATAAGTACTTCCCTCAGTGAGCACCAAGGTTATCGAACCAATAGGAGAACCAAGAAAATTCCTTTCAACAGCACCTGCACAGACAAAACCGAACACTTGCACCCAACGTGGGCAAGAGGGTTGTCAAGCTCCTTGAACTCGTTACTTGCAAGGATTAAGTCTTGATAGAATAGATATTGCAAATAATAAAAGTAAAAACAAATAATAAAAGGCAGCGAGGTAATTTAAGAGTTTTTGTATTTATGTTTAAGTAGACCTGGGGGCCATAGTGTTCGCTAGAGGGTTCTCTCTTGAAAACAGCATACGGTGGGTAGACAAATTACTGTTGGGCTATTGACAGAATTGCTCATAGTTATGACATGTTATTCACGACAATGATCATGTATATAGGCATCATGTCCATAAACAAGTAGACCGAAACGATTCTGCTTCTACTACTATGCTTGCCTCTCTAGGTATTAAGTTCATAACAAACAGAAATGCTTGGAGCAAGGTGACATGATGTAGACAAAATAAGACAAGCAGTATGTTTAGATCTCATTGTTTTATCCTTAATGGCAACAATACAAATATGTGTCTTGTCCCCTTCTGTCACGAGGATGTAGAGCACCACAAGATCGAACCCACTACAATGCACCACTATCACTGAAGATAAGTCAATCTAGTTGGCCAAACCAAACCGATAAATTGGGGAGAAATACGAAGCTATAATAAACATGCATAATAGAATTCAGAAGAGACTCAATTACTTTCAATGAATAATCTAATCATAAACCCACAATTCATCGGATCCAAACAAACACACCGCAAAAGAAGATTACATCGGATAGATCACCGCGGCAATCGCGGTGAACTTTGTATTGAAGATCAAACAGAGAGAAGAAGCAATCTAGGTACTAGATATGGACCCATAGGTCTGTGATGGACTACTCACGCATCATCATGGAGGCAACAAGCTTGATGTAGATGGCCTCCGTGGTCGATTCCCCCTCTGGCAGATTACCGGAAAAGGTCTCCAGATGGCCTCCCATCGGAACAGAGGCTTGCGGAGGCATAAAAAGTATTTCGGATGGCTCTCTGTTGGTTTCCCGATTTTAGAGAATTTATGGAGGTGGAATTAGGTCAGACAGAGCCACGAGGGGCCCACGAGGCATCAGGGCGTGCCTACCCCCCGGACAAGCCATGTTGCCTTGTCGTCTCCTCGTCTGGCTTCTGGATAACTCCCAAAGCTCCCTAGGTCTCTTTTGTCTAGAAAAAAACATCAAAACATTTCGTAGCATTTGGACTTCGTTTGGTACAGATTTTCTGGAAAACCAAAAATAGGCAAAAACAACGATTGGCACTAGGCATTGGGTTAATAGGTTAATTCCTAAAAAATGATATAAGATAGCATATAATTGCATGTAAAGTATCCTAGATTGATAATACAATAGCATGGAACAACCAAAAATTATAGATACGTTGGAGACATATCATCATCCCAAAGCTTAATTCCTGCTCGTTTTCGAGTAGGTAAATGATAAAACAGAATTTTTTATGTGACATGCTACCCAATATGTAATCGCTTTTTAGTATGATCATTGAGAAATGATGAACTAATTGATATCAACATAATAATATCCATAAGCATAAACAACATAATCGTTACTTTTCAAAATATACGATCCATAAAGAATGTTATTCCCTACTCATTTTATCATATTAAGCATAGCATGACTCCGTCATCACCGCATAAGTATAAATCATGAGCACCCCGGTGTCAAACCAGGCAATTTGATCGTACTTCTAACGCGCTTAAGGATTTTTCAACTTCACGCAATACATGAGCGTGAACCATGGATATAGCATATGGGTGGAATAGACTATGGTGGTATATATCAAAGGAGTCAAAGTGGAAAAGAAAGTCTTGCATCAACTAGGCGGATCAACGGGCTATGGAGATGCCCATCAATCGATATCAATGCGAGGAGTAGGGATTATCATACAATGGATGCACTAGAGCTATAAGTGTATGAAACCTCAACGGAAGCTAAGTGGGTGTGCATCCAACTTGCTTACTCATGAAGCCCTCGGGCATTTGAGGAAGCCCATCATCGGAATATACAAGCCAGGTTCTATAATGAAAAATTCCCACTAGCATATGAAAATGACAACTCACTAGACTCTCTATATGAAAAACATGGTGCCAGTTGGAGGAACAAGTGTGGTAAATGGATAGTAACACTGCCCCTTCTCTCTTTTCACTCAAATTTTTCATGGTGGGCTTTTTTTTTCGCCTCCCCATTTCTCTTATTTTATTTTAATTTTTTGTTCGGAGTCTCATCCCGACTTGTGGGGGAATCATCGTCTCCATCATTGTCGGTGTTCTGGGATCGGGGGTAACCAGATCTGGCTGCCTACGGCCCAGCGCGTGGCCCACCTCGACGGCCCGGTACGGTTTAGCGGCAAGACCCCCAAGACAAGGCCCTCGCGAGAGCGCCAGCCTCGCGAGGCGAACAACGCCAAGACCTCCAGAGGAGTGGCCTCCCCAGGCTGCCTCTCGAGGAGCGGAGATTTCTATGCAGGTACCCAGCCTCAGGAGGCTGCGATGACGTGAGTCATGACGACCAAGGCCAGGCGGGCGCCAGCGGGCGTAGAGGGAATAGTTTTCCTCTTTTGTGCGAAGGAGGCAAGGACGTACGCGGGTTCCCAAGGAATCCCCCAAAGGTTTCCATTCCACTGCAACAAGACCAAGACCACGAGCTTGGCAGGATGGATGTCATCGCCGAGCCCACCTCTGCGTCACGCCCAGAAGCTTTGCAGGTGAAGACCACTTTCCGTCAGGATAAGATGTACCTCTTGTCCCCTTTCAAAATTGGTCGTTGTGGGATCCCTTCCCGCATGTGCGATAAGGGAAGAGGACCAAGGTCTCTATAAATAGGGACAAGCCTCCACCATAGAAGGGATGGATCCATCCTCACCTTTGAGCCCTCACGAGGTCACTCAACCACTGTACTAGTTCATCCCCAAACCTCTTCGCGAGGCCAATCCACCAAAAGAAGGAGTAGGGTTTTACACCGCAAGGTGGCCCGAACCTGGGTAAATCTCTATGTCCATCTTCTTGCCCGCTCGCACGTATTCGACGAGGCTTGGCCGCGGGGTGGAGAGCTTGAGGCTAGAGCTGGTTGAGATCTTCACACAAGCCCCAGAGTTCGAACCTTCTTGGGTCCGCGCAGCCCCGATTTCGACATTTGGTGCGCCAGGTAGGGGCGTGTCGGAATCCTCCCTCCAGTTTCGCTTCGTCTCCGCTTCGTCGCTCCCATGGCCGACGCCCGCCGGGTCTGCGTCGAGCGCCGGTCTGCCCGCGTCGCCCAGATGGCGCCCGTGGGCCGCGACGTCCCGCGCCGCTCCGCCTCTCCTGCAGCTAACACTGCCATTGACCCAGCCGGTCACGAGCAGCAGGACTCGTCGCAGCCACCCACCGCGTGACGCGATGGCCGCACCGCTACTCCGTCCCTCACTCCCACCACGACGTCGTCCTCCCACGCTCGCCACGGGCCGGCGAACGCGCAGGCTGCGCTGCTCATGGCGCGCGAGCTACTGCGTTACCGCCCCGTCGACGATCGCTACAACGACTAGCTTGGTCGCATCGCCGAGCTTGTCAACGCCGCCGAGGAGGCCTCGGCGCCCTCCCACTCGCTCCGTCCCCCGCCCTCCCAGGTGGGCGACGTGGCTCACGGCGCACCTCCTCCTCCTTCTCTGCACGGCGCCGACCTCGAGCCCCGACGCGAAGCGCGCCCGCGCAACCTGCCACATGGGGTGCTGGCGCAGGCACGGGATGAAGCAAGATGCCAGGTGGTGCCGCGGCCGTGAGGTGACGCGCGTGCGCTCCCCGCCCCGCTGCGCCGGCATCAAGACCGTGCGCCGCCGGAGGCTACGGCGCACGGACGCCAAGACCGAGCTCCCCTCGCACGCGCTGCGCCTGTGAGCGTAGTGGGCTGCCGCGCCTTCACCCCGGAGCTACGCCGTGTCGCCTGGCCCGACAAGTTCAAGCCGGACCTGCCTCCACGCTACGACGGCACCCCCGACCCCGCGGAGTTCCTCCAGCTCTACGTGCTGAGCATCGAGGCGGCAAGCGGTGACGACAAAGTCATGGCGAACTGGTTCCCCATGGCTCTCAAGAGTGGCGCTCTCTCCTGGCTCCTTAACCTCCCGGAGGGATCGATCTCCTTTTGGGACGAACTCCGCGAGCGCTTCATCGCCAACTTCCAGGGCACCCGCGACCGCGCCCTTGCAGTGAACAACCTGCGGCGCATGAAGCAGCAGCCGGGCGAAACCCTGCACAAGTACATACAGCGCTTCACGAACGTTCGCCTCAAAATCTCGAAGGCGTTGGATGAGGCCGTCATCTCGGCGTTTACCGATGGCGTCAGGGACGTCAAGATGAAAGAGGATCTTGCCATCCATGACGATCTGTGCTCAGCCCTGGAGATGTTCAACCTGGCGAACAAGTGCGCAAGGGGCGAAGAGGGCCGCCTCTCCCTCCTCGAGCTTCCGGAGGCAGACCCTGAAGACAAGAAGGCCAAGGCTAAGGAGGCGAATCGCAAGGGCCCCGCTGTGCTGGCAGCAGAGCCCGAGATGAAGCGCGGTGATGACCATGATGAGCCCCCCAAGGGCAACCGCCCGTTCTGCATCTTCCACTACACTCACAGCCACAACACCAATGACTGCCAGGAGCTCAGGGCGCTCCAAGACGAGCGCCACGGCCGCCGCCCCGAGCGTGGCGACCGTGGCTACGTCCGTGGAGGGTGCCGCGGCGGAGGCCGCTGGGACAACCGCGACCCACGTCAGGACTGGCGCGACCAGCCTCGCGAGGACCGCTGGCGTGACGAGCGTCGCGACGGACCCCGGCGCGATCAGCCTCGCGAGGCCCGTCCTCAGGGCAATGATGGCCTCCCTCCATTGCCGCCGCCGCCAAGGAGAAATGATGATAACCGGCAGGATGATGGGGCTAGGGGCTTCCAGGAACCCCGTGCGATCGCCTGCTTCCTGGGCGGTGCTCAGGCCCCTGCCTCGAACCGCATCTTCAAGCAGTTCTTCCGTGAGGTGAACGCAGCACTCCCGAAGCTCGAGGCCGCGCGTCCCCTCAGGTGGTCGTAGTACGCCATTACGTTTGACTCCAAGGATCACCTCAAGTGCTCGGCTACCGCAGGCGCGCTCCCCATGCTCTGCACACCCACCATCAGCAACGTCCTCATCACCAAGTCCCTCATCGACGGTGGCGCTGGGCTCAATGTCCTCTCCGTCAAGACGTTCGAGACACTTCAGGTGCCCTATGATCAGCTCATGCCGATGAGGCCCTTCTCAGGAGTGACCGATGGCTCCACCATTCCCCTGGGGTAGGTGCGCCTCCCAGTCACCTTCGGCAAGCGCGATAACTACCACACTGAGCTCATCGACTTCGATGTCGCCCACATCCACCTCCCGTACAACGCCATTCTCGGGTACCCTGCCCTCGCCAAGTTCATGGCGGCAACCCACCATGGCTACAACGTCCTCAAGATGCCAGGGTGCAGCGGTGTCATCACGGTCGCCTGCGTTGAGAAGGATGAAGTCTGCTCCCTCGAACGCGCTTACCAGGCCGCGGCGGCTGAAATTCTGATGACGAGGGCGGCATCCTGCCTCCTAAGGACACACCCAAGAAGAAGAAGCAGCTCCTCCCCAAGAGCCGTCAGGGGATAGAGATCCCCAAGGACGGTGCCTCAGGCCCCGTGTCCACTGCTGGGGCGCCTCTCCCTCCCGCATAGGAAGGCGTGCTCGGCGCTTCCCTCAGGGCGGGCTCGGGGGCTTCCACCTGGAGAGCTTCCGACAAGACCGGTGCGACGAGGGAGGTGCTCGGGCACCACTTGGAGGCGTGCTTCAACGCACGCCCCCGCAAGCAAGGAGCACGGCGCGAGGCGCCAGGCTCACGGGAGTTCATCACCAATGCAATCGAGGAGTTTCAGGAGGCGTGGGCCATGCGTGGCGAGCGTCGCCCCACACCACCCAGTGCAGCTACCGCCCCCGACGTGGGCGGCGGGCTGCGCGTCTGCGTCAACATCCCGGGCCTCAACAGGGCCGCATCACAGGGCCTCTTCTGGCCATCGCGTGTCAGCCGCAGTGGGGGCTACCCCTGCAGCTACGTCTGCATGCCCTTTGGCCTCGTGAACGTGGGCGTCGTGTACCAGAACTTCACGCAGGCCGTGCCCGCGTCTCATGAGGCCCGACGCCGCGTGGTCCTTCAGGAGGCCTCGGACCCTCACGAGCCTCCTGGGCCTCATGGGCCCCTCGAGCCTCCGTAGCCCTCAGGCTCACGAGGATCAAGCTTCAACAACTACCCCAACGCTTCAGCAGGATCATTACCAGGTGACCTTTTGGTTTATTCAATTGAGGGCGCCCATCGGGCTGCATCATCCTCCAGCTATTAGGGCCCGCCCCTGCAGCTGTATCGTTTTGCGCATGTATCAGAACTGGTTCTGCATTTGATGAATTTTCTAAGTATTCCAACTTGCGTGCCCGGTGCTTCGTCACCATGAATGTCACTGCGCCCTAACAACCCCGCCCTCGACCGCCTCATGATTAAGGGCTGGCACGGCGTCTGTGCTCGGGTCCGTCCCTGCAGCGTTGATAAATACAAGCGACCGAGCTCTGTCTCATGGGCCAGTCCCGTGCACGTCACCACCCGGGGTCCTTGGTGCTTTGTCCTCGCATGAGCTAATCGAGAGTGGGTGAGTCAGGGCGCGCGGCCCAGTTCGTATAACCACAGTTTGGTGCTTCGCCGTTGCGGGAGCCGCACGCCGGGTGTTTTTTCCTCGGGTTTGTCGCATGAGAAGACTAGGCACGGCGTCTGTGCTCGGATTCGTCCCTGCAGCGTCGATAAACCCAACGACTGAGCTCTGTCTGGCGGGCCGGCCCCGTTCACGTCACCTCCTGGGGTCCTTGGTGTTTGGCCTTCTCATGCGATGGCCTCCGAAGATTCATTTGGCGCAGGTTACCCCCATCACATAGGTCTCGTAAGCGCGCCCCGCGCCAGGAAATTCAGGCGCAACCCGCCTTGAGGTAGGGCCACGTGAGTCCTGCGCTAGCTCACGGGTGCCCAGATACACCTCCTCCAGTTCTGCCGTGCCAGTCACGCGTATGAGCGAAATTGGGTTGTACACGCCCGAAGACTCTAACATAGAGCTCCCTTCCCACGCCCAAGTGGAAGCCCCATGCTCCGCGCTGGCGGACGACACGGTCGCTCAGCGGCTATACCCATGCCCAAGTGGAAGCCCCATGCTCCATGCTGGCCGACGACATGGTCGCTCAGCGGCTATGCCCACGCCAAGTGGAAGCCCCATGCTCCGCGCTGGTGGATAAACAACTGAGGGCGCCCTAGCGGCTGCACCAACCTCAGGATGGCCTCTCGGCTCTTCAAATGACCCCGTCACGCAGCGTTCCCCTGGGATGCACGCGCAAGGGGGCTGGACGGGGGCTACGCTCAGGCCAAGCCTGGCGCGCGCCACCTCACCAGGTCCTTGGCACCTGGTCTTCTTGCGTCCCTCCCAGGCAAAAGCTGGCGAGGAAAGGTATGGGAGCTGCTCGCATGTCAAAGGGGACCCCTGAGCATCGTGACTCAGGGGCCTCACTAGTCACGTAGCCCCTCGCCCCTTGGTCTTGTCCTAGCGATCCGGACGCCCCAACGGTGGTCGAGGTATGCGCGAGATTGGGCCCTGCCGACGCAGTGTACTAAGGCGCTCCAAATCAACCTCGTCGTCGCCATGTTTCCTTCATGAGGGCTGCTCGCACGTCAAGGGGGACCCCTGAGCATTGCGACTCAGGGGCCTCACTAGTCACGTAGCCCCTCGCCCCTTGGTCTCGTCCTGGCGATCCAGACGCCCCAACGGCAGTCGAGGTATGTGCGGGATTGAGCCCTGCCGACGCAGAGCACAAAAGCAAGCAGGAAGGAAACAAAGCACGAAAGGAAACGATAGAGTTCAAACAGTTATTACAAGCACTGAATATTTTAGGAACTCAAACAAGCCTGACGCCTCCACGAGGCATGATAAATGTCGCAGGTTGAAATCTAGGAGGAGGAGCCATCATTGCCATGGCCGCCGCCATCGTCGTTGCCACCGCTCGCCTCCACCGCAGGGGGCCCGGCGTCAGGGACGCAAGCGAACTTCTTCACCAGCGCGTCCACGGAATCCTTCACGGCCGCCGCCGCAGCGGCGCGAGACTCAGGGGCAACCGGGACGATCACTGCTTCGAAATCAAAGCCGGGCTCGCAGAGGTACAGGTGGCTGAAGACACACGTCGCGGCCATGGAGAAAAGGTCGCGGCACTAGCCCTCCAGGATGGCGTCCAGCTTGGCGGCAGTACCTTCGAGCACCTCAGTGAGCTTGGAGGAGAGCCTTGCGTAGCCGCCCTCAAGAGTTGCCAGTGGCTCCTTGAATCCTCCCCTGCAGATGGAGTGAAGCGCCTGGCGAAGCCTGAGCTCGATGGAGGGGAAGACATCGCACTCCGCGGCCGCCTTCTTCTCAGCAGCGGCAAGGGTCTTCTCCCTGGCATCTAGCTGGGCCATCGCATCGGAGATATGTCGGGCATGGGACGTCTGGGCTTCTACTACCTCCTCCTTTAGCTTGGCCAGACGCTCACACTCCGTGGCTTGGTTAACAATCACCTGGGACAGCACGGAGTCGTGATCGACGAGCTTCGTCTCGCGGGCCTTGAGGTCCTCCTCCCATTGGTGGAGCCATTGTGCGTGCGTGGCTTGCTCCTCTTGAAGGGCCTTCAGGTTGGCCTCTGCCTCGCCGCAGCGCTCCGCGGCAGACGCTGCCTCGGCCAGTGCCGCGTCGCGAGCCGCCTTGGCTTCGACGGCCTCCTTCCTCCTCTCCGCGATGGCAGCCTCAGCCCAACCCCAGGCCGTCTTGGTGGCTGCGTCGGCCTGGAGCCACCCAGAAATAAGCACCAGGCGTTCCCCTGCGAGGGAGCGCCTGTCAGCGTCTTGGAGGTCGGCCCGGATCCGGCCAACCGCGGTATAGGCCCCATCCAAGGCGCCGGGCCTGATCAGAGGGCCGCGGTCCGTGAGCGCAAGGGCCTGATCAGGAGGCGGCACCAGCACGTCGGCGGGTGTTGTATCCAAGGGGGCAGTGGCGTGGCAGACTTGGGGCGTCGGAGGCTCCAGTTTCTCCTTGAGCACAACAAGGGCGGACAACTTTACAACCTGCTGGCCCACGGGGGCTGGCTCCTCCTGAAGCTGCGTCGCTGCATCCTCGGGGGCAGATTCCGCCAGAAGGGGGTGGGAAATCGCCCCTCCACCGGCGTTGGGGTCGCCACGGCCGCGGCAAGGAGTGCCGCCTCGTGAGCCTCCACACTCCCGGTGCCCGGCCTCCCAAGCAGCGTCGGCAAGGTGCCAGGAGTAGGCGACACACCCGTGTGTCTGGGTGCGGTGTTGTCGGGGCGCCCAAGGGTTGCACTGAGTTGGCGTGATGCGCTTCCGCCACTGCCGCGGCCGCGGCCAGAGGCTGACGGCGCCCTTTGGACAGGGGGCTCCTTCGGCTTGGTGCTCACCTTCCTCTTCTTCGGCACGTCGTCGCCCCTGGCCATCAAGAGGAGAAGGGGCCGTGAGTACGCACGCAATCTATAATCGACCAAAGGTGAGGCAGATTACTTACTCCTTGGGCGCAATCCACTTCCTCTTCCTCTCCACCTCGGCGATGGTCGGGACGCTCCCGCCCTTCTTCAGCGTGGCGCTGCCGCCCAGAGAGGTGGCGAGATCGCCCTGAGGGGCCACAGCCGGAGAGGCCACGTCTGCCCCAGCAGCGGCCATCCCGCCTTTCGGCTGCGGCTCGGACGGGGACGAGACCGGCGGCTCAATAGCCTTGCTGGAGCGTGGGGAGTCCTCCGAAGGAGGCGCAGCCGCGCGTTTCCTCGAGGTCGCCCGACCAGATGCCCGCGTGGTCTGGGGGTTAGGCCCTGACCTCCTGAGGACCCTGGCGAAGCGCGGGGAGTCCGCGGCCGGAGGCTCGTTGGTATCGTCGTCATCGAGGCCGTGGAGGAGCTTGCTCTGCGACGGGGGGGGGGGACGCCTCTTCCAGGTCATCGTCCTCAGTCTCCTCCGAGCCTTCCTCGCCGCTGGTGTCGCCGGAGGACACGGACACGGGGGAATTGGGGCGCTCGGGCGGCGTGAGCCCCAGCTCGTCAAAGGCGGGCATGGCGGCGACCAGCTCCTCCCTGTCGTCATGGCGGTACTACGGGGCGTAGGCCTCGAGGAGGCCCCCAGGATCGCTGTGGAGCAGGGTAGCCAAGGCCTTGTCCAGCTCCTCGCCTGTCGGGCTGGCGGATCGAAGCCTGATGTTGTCCTCCGCACCCTGGTACTCCCACATGGGCCTCGAGTGCGAGTGGAGCGGCGCCAGGCGCTGCGTCAGGAACTCCTTCACTATCATCGCCCCGGTCAGCTTCTTGGCCTCCATGTCCAGGGAGATCCACTCCAAGACGGTCTTCGCCCGGGGATCGGTGAGCTTCGCGGAGCCCCACGCGAGGGTCTTCTCGGGCAGCTCCGTCGGGAGCTCCAGGCGCGGATCGGGGCCCTGGGCATCCAAGAAGACCCAGCGGTGCCTGAAGCCTTCCACCTTCTTCCCGGCCTTTAGGAGCACATTCCCGCTCTGGACCGCGACAAAGGAGACGCACGCCGACCGATGCGCGCCGTCGTGGAGCCGCGGGCTGAAGTAGTGGCGGAAGAGGGCCACTGAGGGCCTAACGCCTGCGAAGGCCTCGCAGTAGAAGGCAAAGATAGACAGGAGCAGGATGGAATTGGGCTGAAGATGGAGGGCCTGGATCTCGTAATGCTCAAGGATGGCGGTGAAGAACCCCGAGAAGGGCGGGATGAGCCCGGAGAAGACGTTGTGGAGAAAGAAGGGGTAGACTGTTTTTGCCAAGGTGCACTGCTCCGCAGAGCCGCACCAGATCAAGGTCTGCCCCCTCTAATTGGAGTCGCCCGCCATCAAAGGAAGTGCTGGGGCGAGCTCCCTCTCCTTGGCGATGGTGGATGCCATAAGCACCAGCAAGGGGGAAGAGGAGGCCGAGGCCTGAGCCTCAGACTTCGACTTCTCGGCGGGCGCCATCTGAAGAATCCTTGAGGTTGGGGAAGCAAGAGGAAGGACGGCACTGCGCCAAGATCTAGAGGAGGTTCTCGCGAAGGAAAGGGGATCTGAGCAGGGGAGCAAAAGCGCAAGGAAGAAGAGCAATGATGGCTCGGCAGCGGGCGTCATGCTTTTGTCAGCCTGGGTAGTTGCCGAGGCGACGTGGGAGCGGAGGCGTCCGCGTCCTGCCACGTGCCACACGTCGAGCCTGGCCCGCCGGCGATTGGGGGCCCGCATCGTTTTCGCCCTTCACTCCCTGCCTTTGCCCCGAAGCCAGGACAGGCACGCCTTGGGCTCGGGGGCTACTGTCGGCGTTCTGGGATCGGGGGTACCCAGATCTGCTTGCCTGTAGCCCAGCGCGTGGCCCACCTCGACGGCCCGGTATGGTTTAGCGGCAAGACCCCCAAGACAAGGCCCTCGCGAGAGCCCCAGCCTTGCGAGGCGAACAACGCCAAGACCTCCATAGGTGTGGCCTTCCCAGGCTGCCTCTCGACGAGCGGAGATTTCTATGCAGGTACCCGGCCTTAGGAGGCTGCGATGACATGAGCCATGACGACCAAGGCCAGGCGGGCGCCAGCGGGCGCAGAGGGAACAATTTCCTCTTTTGTGCTAAGGAGGCAAGGACATACGCGGATTCCCAAGGAATCCCCCAAAGGTTTCCATTCCAGTGCAACAAGACCAAGACCACGAGCTCGGCAGGACGGATGTCATCGCCGAGCCCACCTCTGCGTCACGCCCAGAAGCTTTGCAGGCGAAGACCACTTTCCGTTCGGATAAGATGTACCTCTTGTCCCCTTTCAAAATTGGCCGTTGTGGGATCCCTTCCCACCTGTGCGATAAGGGAAGAGGACCAAGGTCGCTATAAATAGGGACTAGCCTTCACCTTAGAAGGGATGGATCCATCCTCACCTTTGAGCCCTCACTAGGTCGCTCAACCACTGTACTAGTTCATCCCCAAACCTCCTCGCGAGGCCAGTCCACCAAAAGCAGGAGTAGGGTTTTACACCGCAAGGTGGCCCGAACCTGGGTAAATCTCTGTGTCCATCTTCTTGCCCGCTCGCACGTATTCGATGAGGCTTGGCAGTGGGGTGGCGAGCTTGAGGCTAGAGCTGGTTGAGATCTTCGCACACGCCCAAAAGTTCGAACCTTCTTGGGTCTGCGAAGCCCCGATTCCGACAATCATCCTTTCCTCACTGGGACGGTGCTCTAATAATGATGATCATCACACTTTTATTTACTTACAACTCAATATTACAACTCAACTTAGAACAATATGACTCTATATGAATGCCTCTGGCAATGCACCAGGATGTGCAATGATCTAGTGTAACATGTAGAAAATGATAAATGGTGGCTTTTCCACAAATACTGTGTCAGCTATATGATCATGCAAAGCAATATGATGATGAACACACAAGTCATGTGACGGAACGGTGGAAGTTGCCTGGCAATATATCTCGGAATGGCTACGGAAATGCCATGATAGGTAGGTATGGTGGCCGTTTTTAGGAAGATATAAGGAGGCTTATGTGCGATAGCGTGTATCATATCAGGGGGTGTGGATGCACCAACGAAGGTCGCACCGATTCTTGAGGTGGGAATGGGCAATGCATGGTATCGAAGAGGCTAGCAATTATGGAAAGGTGAGAGTGCGTATATCCATGGATTCACATTAATCATAAAGAACTCACATACTTATTGTAAAGCCTTATTAGCTCTCTCAAACCAAAGTACTACCGCATACATCTAGGGAGGAGGTTGGTAGGAGTTAACTATCGCGCGCCCCCGATTGAAACAACACGATAGGATTTCATTTCAGACATAAAAATGCTCACACATCATCACCGTGCCACGATTAATACTTAGATGAATAACAAATAATAAGCTTTAATTACCGATATTTCTACTAACTAACAATCATGTACTCATGCCCTTTAATATTACTACATCAATATAATCAATTCATGTTTCTTCTTTAGTGAGCTACATGAAAGTTTTTATTATATCCCCCTTGAATACCTATCCTTTTTTGGACTAGTCTTATAACTCATGCCATTTACCATTCCTATTTATTATTATACTCTCAAAAATATTTGAGTGAAGCATGAGAGTTCAATTATTTCTACAAAATCTGAACGATGTTGTGCTCTAAAAGATATAAGTGAAGCTGTAGGGCAACTGCCTAGCTCAAAAGATATAAGTGAAGCATATAGAGTATTCTAACAAATTATGATAACCGCGTGTCTGTCTCAAATATGTATTTACAACAAACAACGATTGTGGCAAACTAAAATAAAAACAAAATACAACACACGACACTCCAAGCAAAACACATACCATGTGATGAATAAAAATATAGCTCCAAGTGACATACCGATAGATTGGAGACGAAAGAGGGGATGCCTTCTGGGGCATCCCCAAGCTTAGACACTTGGGTCCTCCCTGAATATTACCTTGGGGTGCCTTGGGAATCCCCAAGCTTAGGTCCTTACCACTCCTTATTCCTTCATCCATCGTCCTCTCACCCAAAACTTGAAAACTTCAGCACACAAAACTCAACAAAACCTCGTGAGATCCGTTAGTATAATGGACATATAAAATACTTTAGGTACTGTTATAAATTGATTCATATTTCATTATTGCATAATAGGTACTATATTCTAACTTCTCCATGGCTTACACCCCCCGATACAATCCATAGCATAATCAAAACAAGCAAATTATGAAAGCAAAAATAAAATCTGTCTAAAACAGAATAGTCTGTAAAGATCTATGGCAAAACCATAATTCTTTAACTCCCAAAATTCTGAAAAAATAGGAAAGCCTGGGAATTTTGTATCTCAATACTATGTAAAAAATATATTAAAAAGATGTTCCAGTAAAATTATAGAAATTCTGCACTGGACGCAAAAGTTTCTGTTTTTGCACCGTATCAGTTCTACTATCTTGCAGATCATCCCAAAGGCTTTGCTTGGTGCAAACACTAATTTAAACATAAAAACACAATCATTACAGTATAAATAATCATTTCAACACACCAAAACAGAAAGTAAAACAAAATATTAAAGATAACAATTGGGTTGCCTCCCAACAAGCGCTATTGTTTTATGCCCCTAGCTAGGCATAATGCATAGTATCAAGTATTGTCATCCCTCACATTCAACTCCTCCATATTATTCATCACATTCTTATATATAATTTCATCACAATCACTTCTAATTAATTCGCCTTTTCCAGCAATAGATTTGTTACTAGGAGAACTCAAGTAATGGAACAGACTATCTTTCATAACTTTAACCTTTTCCAAATTTGACTTTTGAGAAGTTTGGTCATCAAGGGACCTTTCGTAAGCAATTGTAAATTAATCATCTATAAGTACATTAGCCTTATCAAGCAATTCCTCATCATACCCATCCTTATTTCCTTGGACAATCCAAGAATATTATTTATTAATGCCATTAAATACTTGTTGCACTACTAGGAGAATGCTTATAGATAGGACTTTAGCTGTAGCGCAGGTTAAATTGGCAGCGCTACTGCTAATTAGTAGTAGCGCGGTCGGCTGAAGGCGCTACTACTATGCAGTTAGCAGTAGCGCTGGTAATTCAACCTGCGCTATGGCTAACTGGTCCCATCCCGACCAACGGGGGCGACCGGTAGTAGTAGCATTTGCTAGAAAGCAACGCTATAGCTAAAGCCCTAGCAGTATCGCTTTTCTGCGGCCCGCGCTATTGCTAGTCGGACCCGTAGTTATCCATCCCCCCGCTCACGCCCCTCACTCTCTCTCTCTCCCTCCTCACCCTCCTTCTAGACTCCGCCGCCGCCGCCGGTCCTCCCACCGGCTGAGGCCCCCGACCCCGACCCCGGCGAAGACCTCAGCGACCCCGACCCTGCCGCCGACCAATCTCCTGCCCCGGCGATGTCCACCCCGGCCCCGACCCGCGCCCCCGGCGCCCACTTCTTCTCCTCCGGCCGTCTCCTCCGCGCGCCAGCCGTCTCCTTCTCTGGTGAGACTTCCCCAGCCTCCTCCGTCCGTTTGATTGCTAGTTTCTAGGATTGCTAGGGCTGATTTCTAGGGTTCTTGCTAGGGCTGATTGTGGCTAGGACATTGTTAGGGCTGATTTCTAGGGTTGTTGCTAGGGTTAAATTGTTAATGAAATTAGATAGTTAATAAGAAAACTGGGTCAAAAATGAGTTTTAATCGTAAAAATGAGTCAAAAATTCAGGCGCTCGATATGTCCATAGACCTTTTTTATGTCATTACTCATTTTATTATACTTTAAGAATTAAACGAGGAGACTTAATCGTAGGAAACCAGAAAGTAAAACATTAAACGATAAGAATGTGTTCTCATAGGAATTTGTTCTCGACGTCGACGATGCCCGGCCCGCATCCTCATCGTCGACTTGGCGGCGACATCCTTGAGAGGCGCCATGTCCGGGACTGGGCTCCGCCGGGTTGGCATTGGGAGGTGCTACCTTCCGGGGCGCGCAGCTTGATGACGAATCCGGGTCTCGTCGTCGACCCGGAGCTTCTTTGGTGGCGATCGCGTGGGCCACTATCGGTGCAGAGGGAGCGCGCCCCCGCGGAGGTGGTACGTCGCCGTGTCAGGGAGGAGGACGAGCACGTTCGTCGCTACATGGATCCGTTGGACGCCAGGTTCTCCAATACCTGGCAGGTTCTTCAGGGATCTCACCCGAGTTATGATCCTGTGATGGTTCCTTCTCTTTGGGTGTCCACCGCCCGCGACTCAGGAACCGCTAGTCAACTAGATTATTCAATAATATTCGATCTGTATTAGTGATATTATATGATAATATTCGAGATGTATTAGTTATAATATTCGATGATGCATTAACTGGATTATTCGAGAAGATGTATTAGTGATATTATATTCGAGTTCATTATAAATGTATTCGAGATGTATTAGTTATAAATTTTTAGTAAAAAAAATCAGATACTTTCGGTCTGTCGTTGCTCCTTGTGTGACTTTCATGTGTGTTCTTGATGGAGGAATCTCAACTGTTGTCGTGGGGGCGCTTCCTCCTCTTCTCTTCTTGCGATATATACCTCGGTATAATGCACAAGGAGAGGAGAGGGGGTGCGTCCATCACCGACGGTCGAACTATTACTGTGAGAGAGTGTCCACCAACATATATACACCACCATATCAGTGTGAGAGATTGCGCATGAACACACCATGAGATATGAGAGTTATTTAAGGAAAGCCTCGATAGACCGAAAGTCAACCGATATTGAATTTGGTCTATTTGGACATGTGTGTATGTTATTGCAGGGAACACCTCCTAGTGCATATGTTTTGTCGGAATGTTGATTCATTTCCGTTCCGGCAAATTTCAGGCGCTTAATATGTCTTATTTTAATAATGGTCATGCCGAATTTTTGAATCATGAACACAGGAAATGTCTGACGACGATAGGATCCCTGAGTGTGATTACTGCGGCGATGATCGGGGTTTGTGCAACAGGCCTCACCTACGACACGACAGGTTCTTCACCATCAAGCTTGACGAGACCTGCGATTTTTGTACGGTACACAACGATGACAAGTGTTTTTTCGTAATTAAGCATGACTTCTGTTTCTTTGCTTCAACGTGTAATTTCTGTTTTATACAATTCGACTAGTTCATCCCCTGCCATGCAAGACGGTATGTCTTGGAGAGGCTCGGTTTCGAGGACCATGAGAGTATGGAGACGAGGAGAGCTAACCTGAGGACGAAACATGGTCACACATTTCTGGTCAAAGTAATGAATGCAGTTAATAATACAGAATTAGGGTGCTCAAATTGGGAAGCTCTTTGCAAGGCATATGGCTTTTAGGAGGATATGGAAATAACCTTCGATCTTCGTCCTGAAGATCATATTGAAGGTAACATCGACATTTGGGTGGATGTCGATATGCTTCCTGTTTTACCTCCATGTGAGTTTGTCAACCATATTTGTCAAGTAATTTGCGTTCTATATTTAAAAATAGTTGGTGTTCATCCATACTAAATTTGTTAATTTATAATTTACAGCTTATTTCGTTTCTTCGAGTGAAACACGGAAATTAATTGACACGACACACTACACTTATGGATCACATCTAACCTGGGAGGAGAAGGATGTTCTTATCAACTTTGTTATTGGTGTCCTGGTTGGTAGGGACAACTTCCCGTATAATTTGGGAACTGGCCCAAATTATACATTTTACATGCCACTAGTGCATAGGTTGAGGGCGGATGACATTCGCCGAAATATCTTGGTAAGAGTTGCTAATTAACTACACTACTATTGTGTAAATGGTGTTGATTACATTGCTAACTAGGCTACTATTATGTTCTTCAACAGAAACTGCCAAATGATGTTGTACCTCCGTTGATGCATGGTGAAGGTTATATGACAATTAAAAGCCCTACAAGGTCCCAGTTCTCTTTTCCATACTCGACTGAGCGCAAACCACAAAGACGGCTCCAAATTGAAGCATGGGGAGAAATAAAGAAGGATCGCAAGCCACAAACTGGAGACCGTTGGATCTCTTTGCTTCATCATGGAGACGTAGGTGTTATTCTGTTTTATGTCATTTTACCTAGGAGGGAGGACTAGGTCCTATGAGAGAGAAGTTTTTCTGGTTTATATTAACTTGCATGATTGATTAGGATGATTATTATTATGATGTTTTCCTGTTTTATGAGATTTTAACTTGGTATGATTAAGATGATGATGAGTTGTTAGATGAGTAAGATGATGATGAGTTATATGACATATATTTGATTAAAGTGGATGGATGCAAGTGATCATGTTGAATTAGAGGAAAATATGACATTGCGATTCGCAACGTCATATTTTCCTGTAATTCAACATGATCACTTGCATCCATCCACTTTAATCTAAATGTTGTTGCTGGCACAATAATTATTGATGTTGTACATTAATATGTATAACCGTGTGTAAATACAACATAAATATAAAAAAAATATGTGCGTTTACTAGTGGCGCGGGTTAGGAAAGAACGCTACTGCTAACTAAGTTAGCAGTAGAGCTGGATAACAGACGCTACTGCTAAACTTTAGCTGTAGCACTGGACAAACGGCGCTACTGCTAAAGGTTAGCTGTAGCGCCGTACTAGTAGCGTTGGCACCCGCGCTACTGTTATACCTATTTCCAGCGCTACTACTAGCCTTTCTCCTAGTAGTGTTGGATCGAGCTTAGGTATTTCATTTCTAGCATTTTCTTCAAAAGCAAGTGGATTCCTAGACCTATATCTCCTCATAAGGTCTTCATCATAAATAACTTCATATATAATTGGACACTCATAGTCCACCCATAATGATCTAAAAAAATTCTAGCTTCACGGATGATATAATCAAATTCATGCATAAGAGCAATTGTGGCTATCTTCTTAGCTCTAGGATCACTTATCACCGGTAATTCAGAGAACAATCTTTGCATAGTAAGATGGTTATGAATAAATCTTCTTTCAAGTTTGATAATAAGAGCCGAAATAGTTTGAGCATAACTATTAGTTCTTTTAAGAATAAGCTCATCATAGTTTATCAAGGCTCCCGTACAAGTAAAGAACTCTTGAATAACACTTTTTCCAATAATATTCCCGCTTCCCGTTACAAAAGTTTTGGTAGCTAGGTAAACGGGAGGGTCTTTTGTACTAGGATCATTATCCTTATTCTCACCTTTAGCAATAACAAACTTAGACAAGATAGCAACTTAAGCAAGCAAGCAAAACAAGTAAACTAGACAACTAAGCAAACAAGCAAATAGAAATTTGTATTTTTGATTTTTATATAAAGTAAAATATAACAGCAAATAAAAAGTATAACAATCGAAAGATAATTTATGTGTAGGGACCTGACAAGAATTTGATGATGTCTCCCCGGCAACAGTGCCAGAAATTCTTCCTGCTACTTGTCAGCTGCGTTGGGATTTTCCCCGAAGAGGATTGGAGATGCAGTATAGTAGATATAAGTATTTCCCTTAGTGACAACCATTATCGAGCCAATAAGAGAATCAAGCAAATTCCCTTCAACGGTACCTACACACACAAAACCAAACACTTGCACCCAACGCGGGCAAGAGGATTGTCATGCCCCTTGAACTCGTTACTTGCATGGATTAAATCTTGATAGAATAGATATTGCAAATAATAAAACTAAAACCAAATAAGAAAATGCAGCAAGGTAATTTAGGAGATTTTGTATTTATGTTTAAGTAGATCTGGGGGCCATAGTGTTCGCTGGACGTTTCTCTCTTGAAAATGGCATATAGTGGGTAGACAAATTACTGTTGGGCAATTGACAGAATTTCGCATAGGTATGCCACGTTATTCACGGCAATGATCATGTATATATGCATCACGTCCATAAACAAGTAGACCGAAACGATTCTGCATCTACTACTATTACTCCACTTCGAGAGCGCTTCTATGCTTGCCTCTCTAGGTATTATGTTCATAACAAACAGCGTAATGCTTGGAACAAGGTGACATGATGTAGATAAAATAAGACAAGCAATATGTTCAGATCCCATCGTTTTATCCTTAATTGCAACATTACAAATACATGTCTTGTCCCCTTCTGTCACGAGGATGTAGAGCACCGCAAGATTGAACCCACTACAACGCACCACTCCCGCTAAAGATAAATGAATCTAGTTGGCCAAACCAAACCGATAGATTAGAGAGAAATATGAAGCTATAATAATCATGCATAATAGAATTCAGAGCAGACTCAATTACTTTCAATGAATAATCTCATCATAAACCCACTATTCCTCGGATCCCAACAAACACACCGCAAAAGAAGATTACATGAGATAGATCACCGTGGGAATCGCGGTGAATTTGTATTGAAGATCAAAGAGAGATAACAAGCCATCTAGATACTAGCTATAGTCCCGTAGGTCTGTGCTGGACATCTCGCACATCATCATGGAGGCAGCAAGGTTGATGTATATATCCTCCGTGTTCGATTCCCCCTCCGGGAAAGTACCGAAAAAGGTCTCTAGATGGCCTCTCGCCGGAATAGAGGCTTGCGGCTGTGGGAAGTGTTTCGGGTGGCTCTTTGTTGGTTTCTCGATTTTAGAGAATTTATGAAGGTAGAATTAGGTAAGACGGAACCATGAGGGGGCCACAAGGCATCAGGGCGCGCCTAGCCCCCTGGCCGTGCCCTGTTGCCTTGTTGTCTCCTCATCTGGCTTCTGGACTCCTTCTGAAGCTCCCTGGGTCATTTTTGTCCAGAAAAAAATCGTCAACAAGTTTCATAGTGTTTGGACTTCGTTTGGTATAGATTTCGTGGAAAACTAAAAACAGGCAAAAAACAACATCTGGCACTTGGCACTCGGTTAATAGGTTAGTTCCCAATATGATATAAAATAGCTGATAATTGCATATAAAGTATCCTAGAATGATAATATAATAGCGGGGAATGATCAAAAATTATAGATGCGTTGCAAGCTTATCACCCTCCTTAAAAATGAGAGAAAAAGAGAGAAGGGGCAATGTTACTATCCATTTACCACACTTGTGCCTCAAAGTGGCACCACGTTATTCATATAGAGAGACTCCTGATTTGTCACTTTCATATACTAGTGGGAATTTTTCATTATAGAACTTGGCCTGTATATTCCGATGACGGGCTTCCGCAAATGCCCGAGGTCTTCATGAGTAAGCAAGTTGGATGCACGCCCACTTAGTTTGATTTGAGCTTTCATACGCTTATAGCTCTAGTCACTACTGCAGGAAGGTCCAAAGACGACACATCAATGTGAGACCCTTCGACCAAACTGTGTGCGAAGCATGAATCACAAATGGTATAGTTCTAGCTCCGTCACCAATAACGCGAACTGTGTGCGATGGCAGGTCCATCAAATACGATTCATAAAAGAGGTGCATGTGCGATACACGGCAAATAGTTGATCCAAAAGAACTGTTTGCAATAAACCAACATAAAGCAAACGGTTAACTAAATACAGATGTGTGCGATGTATGACATACAGGCAACTCAGATGAACTGTTTGCGATCAGCCAAAACAACAGAAACGATTCGGCAGATCAAGGTCTGTGCGATAGATGGCATACAGGTCACTTGGATGAACCGTTTGTGATCAGCCAAAACAACAGAAATGGTTAGCCAGATCAAGGTGTGTGCGAAAGACAGCATACATGTCACTCAGATGAACTGTTTGTAATCATCCCTCACAACACAAACGTTTAGCCAGATCAAGCTATATGCAATAGATGGCATACAGGTCGCTCGGATGAACTGTCTGCGATGAGCAAAAAATAACACAAATGATTCATATTAACAAGATATGTGTGATACCCGGTAAACAGGTGAGTAATATGAATAGTGTTGTAACCGATAATAACAAACACGACTCCTTCTATTAGGGTGTGTGTGTGGTGTGGGCAAACGGTTCCTGGTAAAGAATTGTCAGCGATTGATGAAATGATCACTGACGGGTTTGGTAGTTTAATCCGTATGCGATGTGATTTTCTAAGTCTGCACACACATCTATGCTCTGTGTACAGAACAACATGCTTGCATAACTAAATTAAACATCCAAATACATAAGTGACTACACACATAACATCGGTGTTCGCACACGACCACATCACCGTGTACCCTCGACACCGGGGGTGATGCACCGCAACTTACGTCGAAGGAGACCCATCCGGAAGCGCGGTACGCAAGCAATTCGACGGGCACTTTTGAGGACCCGAAACCCCACACGCCCTGGAGGGACCCCGTCAGGGTGCGCGGCGGCTGTGGGCTGCCCTAGGTCGACCTGGTCACCCCTTAGGCCTCGTGGATCGCTGCCCAGAACGAACGAATAACGAGAAGCAAGATACAAGGGGGAGGTATAAAGATAGATGAACTCGGAAAAGTAATAGATTGATTTGTTCGATTATGTGTTGTTTCAATCGACCGTCACCTCCACTATATATAAGAGGCGGCTGGACTTCCCGTACAAGTAAAGGATTCATCTAGGCTTTCCTTACAAGAAAATTACATTTAATTCACGTCCTAGAGTCCTAATTCCAGTCTAACTCGGATTGCCCAACTAAAACTTCAGTCTGATCATGTTTTGCCTCTCCAGGTTGCATACGACCATAGTTTGGGACAATTTATATATCAAAATCGATCGGTTTGACGAGACAAAACTTTTTTGTGTTGTAAGTTTTTTCATTCGAAGCCATCTTGAGGGCCGAACAGCTCGCGCGACCCATCAGACATCACTTAGGTGGTTGTCTGATCCCTCGCGCCATATTTTGCCTCGTGATAGGGCCGCACTCTGATGGCTCTAACTTTTGCATACAACCTCGGATTGAGATGATTTTTATATCAAAATCGATCGTTTCGATGAGGCGAAGACAATCCGTGTTGATCATTGTCTCATACGAGGTCGTCTTGGGGGCTTAATTGGCCGAACAGTACTCTGAATATGAAATCTTAGTACTTTGAGCATAGTTTCGGCCTCCGAGATGAGATCGGACGGTGATGACCCAAATTTCAAAGATGTTCATGTCAACACTACGGAACTTTTCCATGTAGAGAACTTCTTCATTTGAAGCCGTCTTAATAATGCTTTCTTCCGTGTCAAAATCTGGTGTCAACACATGCCCCCATGTTTTTCGGCAAAGCTTGTATGCCGAAAAATAACTGTAATGTATTTGTTCTAAGGACAATGTAAACACTCCATCAACCATTTATACTTCTCAGGGCGATAATCATGTATGGGCCATGTTTATACTAAGGGCGATAATTATATATCGGCCATTGCTTACTTAGGCTTCTTACCACACACTTGGGTGGTATTTTTTTCAGATATTTGCCATTGAGAGCTCAAGGTAACATTGTCCATTAAATGGATTCCACCAAATATGAGTTTTCGGGAACTACTATTGTAATTTTATAAGTACCTTCCCAGTTTGGAGACCACTTCCCGAATTTTCTATCTCTTGAACCAATCGGCGGGATCACTTTCCACACAAGATCGCCAACTTGAAAATTCTTCAACTTGACCTTTTTATTATAAGCTCTTGCCACTCTCAACTTGTCTCTCTCTCTCTCTCTCTATGGCCTTTGTAGCACCATGCTTCGAGATTCTATCACTACTGGAATCAGCAACTTTGCCGTCCGCCATGGCTGACGGCAAAGGCATGCTTTGCGGACGGCAAAGGTCTTTGCCGTCAGCCAGCAGACGGCAACACGTCCGGCTGAACAAGCTCCGGTAAAGGCCACTTTGCCGTCTGCTGGCCGACGGCAAAGGGCATGGACGGCACACGTGGCAGTTTAGGTCCGTTAAGGGGCTAACGGCGTGCTTTGCCATCTGCTGGCTGACGGCAAAGATGCAAAGGTCTTTGCCGTCAGCCAGCAGACGGCAAAGCTTCCAAATAGGCCAGCCCAAAGCTCTTTGCCATCTGCCAGCAGATGGCAAAGTGCCTATATTGCCCCATTTAATTCTGTTTTTTCTTATATCAATTCATTTTCACAGAAAATCAAACACAGATATATATATGACCAATATAGCATATCCAACACATATTACCAATAGTCATGAACACATATATATCCAACACATGTTACCAATAGTAGCAAGTTTCATCCATACATATACATAGTTTCATCAATATTACACAGTTTCATCCATAGGTAGCAAGTTTCACAAAGTCAAAACAAAATCTAAAGACAAGCACTCCATATCTGAAATTGCAAGAAATGACCTAAAACTAAATATCTATTTTCCTAAAAACTATCTTATTACTAAGATCTTCTCTGGATCTTCTTCTTTTCTTCCAACCTGCATAACAAAAACACTAAGAAAGAGAGAATGGGTTTGGAGTAGAAATGTAGCATTTCACTTGGTGAAATGCAATCCTGTAGGAGCCAGCACTTGAGATCAAGACAATCTTAGTTAAGATCCTGATTTTCAAAGTGATCTTAATTAGAAAGTCAAATAGAGTAAGCCAATACCATAGAGCCAAAGGAGAGAACCAGCCAAGGACCCAATCAAGAAGCCACCACAATTAGTAGTAAGTTAAATGCCAACACAAAGACCACTATCAGTACTAGCTCCAGGAATTAAGCCAACTAAAAATTAGTGATTAAAGCCAAGGATTAGACTTCATCACCACAATCAGTTTTGTCCAGTGACAATAGGTACATGTCACTGTGCAACGCCAAAAACAAAGCTCCAGGAGGAGATATACATCACAACCAGCCGACCAGACCAAGTCCCAACACATCCAGCCACCAGCAGCTTAGAAGAGATAACTATCAAGGAGAGCTTGACACAGCAAGCAGCTGCTGTTAACACCACAATCACCAAAGCCACCCGTGAGGACAGCACAAACACACACAGCTTAGTCACACCATTCAGGCCAGTATAAATAGGGCAGCCAACCGTAGAGTAGGGTCTGTTAGACACTTGGTGTCCAAAACATCAAACAGGACTGCGCCCAAAACCATATCTGTGAGATAGTGTGAAGCAGCTAGGAGGAGCAGGCTGTCCACAAGAAGCAGGTTTACCAGAATCCACAAGACCAAGCTACAGAAGACCTCAAGGTATACTTGAGGGATTATGTGCTCAGACAGCCTGGAAGTGCCAGGGCTAGTTCATCACAGCACAGGGATAGCCACATGTAAATTAAGCCTAAGAGAGGGGGGCTCAGACCAGCATCACTGCCCAAATCAGATGTAGTATCTGTCTTATCAGTAAAAAACTAGGAAAGTAACAGCCAAAACCAAGTATAGCATCTGTTCATAGGCTATTAGAAAGAGACCAATAGGAATAGCCAAACCAAGTGGTATCTGTTCATATCAGTATTAGAAGTAAAACAACTAAGAACAAGTGAGTATCTGTTCATGAGTAAAGTAACTATAGCATAGAAGAAATAGCAGGGTAGCACCCCAAATGATTATCTGCTTTTGCAAACACAGCACCACACTTGCACCTGGTATTTTTCTACAATTAGGGCACTGCACCCACAAGCACAGGGGGCTAGTACCATTATAAACTGCTACTGCAAGTAATAGCAGCAGCAGCAAATAACAACAGAAGTGATAACTAATTTCCAAAGGTTAAACAGACCAATGGAAAAGAAAATGTAACACTAGAGATTCAGTTAAGTGAATTAAGTAACAACTCCAGGAGCAACTACACAGAACAGAGCAGTACAGGAGCATATATACTTCACAAATACACATAGATGGCCACTGACCAAAACCCTGACACAGCAAGAATCCATCACAGAGAGCTCCAACACAAGGTGATGCTCATCTACAACAGCTAACCACAGCTAATAGAGCCTCACATCCAACAAGATCAAGAGCTAGAGCTATGCATTAGAGAGATCAGAGGAGGGGAGCAAGGAGAAGCTCACCAAGAGGAGTTGTAGCCGAAGCAGGATGCAGCCACACCATCACTATGGTGTGACCAGCAGCACAACCAACACCACCACAGCACGCCGGAGCTCGCTAGAGAGCACCACAACGGCGGCGCCAGCGAGAGCACGGGCACGGAGGTGACCATCCAGGGGCACCGCAGCACGGAGGCGCCACCCAGGGGCACCACCGTGCCACGGCACATCCAGCACCGCCGGAGGATCCTCACGGTGACCAGACCATCATCGGAGCACCACGGCCGAACCACCACCAGCACCGAAATCCTAACGGGGAGAAACCGAAGGGGACGACCGCAGGAGGCGGGGAAAAGCAGATCGATGCGGAGGAATCGATAGAGCTTGTCGAGAGAAAGCAGTAGAGGGACAGGGCGTCGCCGGATACAGCCGGAGCGGCCGGAAATCGGCCGGCGTCCCGGCGTGCTAGATCTGGGTGGGAGAGGAGACGCGACGCGACGCGGTGAGAAAGAGAGGGATGGATGTGACGAGGAGGAGTGAAGGGACTCACCTGAGTCACCGGAGCAACGCCGGAGCCACGCCGGCGACGTGGTGGCCGAAACCCTAGCCGCAGGGGAGGGTCGCACGTGGTCGCAGGAGGACGCGCGCGTCGGATCTGCTCGGAGGGGATGGAGGAGCGGGGCGAGGGGGTCACGTGGGTGTGCTGGGCGCCATCGAATCCCGCCGGAGCTCGCCGGAATCGGCTGCCGTAGCTGATCGCGCGATGGAGAGGGAGAGACGAGCGGGAGAGAGAGAGAGAGGGGTGGGGCCGGGCGGAGAGAGAGGGGGGAGAGAGAGAGGAGGTGGGGGCAACGGTTTTATTTTTTACCCGCAAAAAAAAAGATAGCCCCACCTCTTTCTCTAGTGGGGTGGGGGGTGGCGGGGAACGGCCGTTAGTTGGCCACTTTCTTTGCCGTCTGCTAGCAGACGGCAAAGAAAGTGGCCGTTAGGTGGTTCTCGTTAGTGGGCCACCCTCCCTCTTTGCCGTCTGCGAGCTGACGGCAAAGAAAGTGGCCGTTAGGTGGTTCTCGTTACTGGGCCACCCTCCCTCTTTGCCGTCTGCGAGCTGACGGCAAAGCTTCTATGCCGTCTGCTAGCAGACGGCAAAGAGCTGGCTGACGGCAAACATGATCTTTGCCATCAGCTCTTTCTTTGCCGTCAGTTTTCTGTAAGCTGATGGCAAAGACCTTCTTTGCCGTCAGCTAGCAGACGGCAAAGAGCTGGCTGACGGCAAATTTGCTGATTCCAGTAGTGTATGTGCCCACAAAGCTTCGGACAACAGCTCATGCCATTTTCTTGGATTATCCTCAATCTTCTTCTTGATGAGCTTGATTGATACTTTATTGCTAGACTCAGCCTCCGTATGTGTCATGTTCTTGAGAGGTACCGCTTCAGACCATATAGTGAAATAATCGGTTGTCACCAATACGAACCGATGCCCCTTTGAGGAATACGGATGGATTTCTCCAATGAAGTCTAAACCCCATCCTCTAAAAGGCCACGGTTTGATAATAGGATGTAACATGGCAGCAGGAGCCAATTGAATATCACCAAACTTTTGACAGGCTTCACATCCTTTATAATATGCGAAGCAATCATTAATCATCATCGGCCAATAAAACCCAGCACATCGCAACAACCACTTCATCTTGTGAGCCGACTGATGAGTTCCACAAATATCTTCATCTACCTCTCCCATAGCAATTCAAGCTTGGTCTTCATCCAAGCACTTTAAAAGAAGACCACCAACTGTTCGGCGATAAAGGTCATCATCCCTCATCGTATATTTGAAAGCCATGCGCCAAACCGCCCTGTCCACCCTTTTACTCGAATCACGCAAGTAATCAATAATGGGCTTCCTCTAGTCTAGATTTTCACCTGCACTAGATTCTTTGTTAGCAGCCGAGGTGGAGGATTCCGGCTCGGCCTCTCCTATGTTGGCAAAGCTAAGCATCGGCTTTTGAGAAATATGAAACATGCCATTATCAACATGATAGTCGGATGCTTGTTGTGCCAAATAATTTGCTTTTCAATTGTCATGTCTGGATATATGTGCGATGCTAAAATAATCCAAAGTAGAAATTATATCTGGACATTTATCATGATAAACATTAAGTGATTCGTCAAAACATTGAAAAACTCTGGATATTTGTTATACCACTAATAATGAATCACCAAAAGCCTCAATATGTGTAGCACCTATAGCCAGCAGTATCTCACCGAATAAAAATGCTTCATATTCGTGCAAAAATATTCTAAGCGACATGAGGCTCCAAAAACAGCACCATGAGGAGATATATAAACAACACCAACACCTTGGCCATTGTTATGAATTCAACAATCAAAACATAATCTCCATAGTATTAGAGAGACAAGCCTAAATCCTATATTATGCATGTCATAAATCTGATGCACAGTAATAAAACCAACAATGATTTGGCCTCTCATACATTTGAAGATACATAAGCCAAATCATTTCCAATCAAGTCATAAGCAACTCACCAATCCTACAACTATGAATTGGCCTATGCAACATATATTGAATGACATCGGTTATAATGTTTCTACTCCATGCAAGCATGATATAGGTATAAATATAAACTTCAATGAACATGCAGCTTGTCTCAGTTTCCAATAGGGCTACGGACGATGCAAGAATATATAGATCAGCCACACTTAGATAGATTCTTAGGGCGATAGATAAATACCAGCCATAACCATAAGGTCCATGTAAACTCCATCTACCAAAATCATGTATAGCTGAAATAACAAATCAAGTACTTTGGCTCTTTGGATCAGCAACAAACTTTCAGCTAATCAAATGTATTGAGATTTGGTAATACCCTTTCCTGATACAAGAAATTATATTGCATCCATGGATTAAAATAAGCCCATGGAGGGTAACCAATCATACCTGATGAAGAATTCCATGGCATAGGCATTAATGACATAGTTGAAGAATATGGATATTGTTTGAACCGAAGATTTTGATGCGGAAACCTTCGGCTTGGTTGTTCGGAGCTTTCACTCTTCTCCTTCTTCATCTTTGCTGCACTTTTTGCAATGGAAGCTTTCACATCATTCTTATTTTGAATACTTCCTTTGGGAACCCATGCCATGTTCCTTTTTTCAAGTTCTTGTGCACTAAGCTTTTGCAATTTCTTCTTTTGCCAATATGATAAGCCGAGTGGGCACCCCGGCTGTGATTTTGTTTGAAGCAATGACAATTCTTTTTTTACCTTGTGCACTGTCAACTTCTTCTCTTCAGATTTGTCACTTTGATTTTTAACAATTGATTGCTTCACTTCTTTGCCTTTTGTAGCCAATGTTAACTTTTTAATTGGCTCTTTATCTTTTAAGATCAAATCTGAACTGGCACTCTTGCAACCATCCTTTTTAACTCGATACACTTGCTTGACCACCTCTATCTTCTTTCTTGAGCTTTAGACCGATTCTTTTTTATTGAAACGGTCTTGAACATATGACTGCTCAGTGAACGTTGTTCTTCGTGGAGCTGCATAACATTTGTGAGATGATTTATAATGAGATGGAGAATGTGCCCTTGTATCATACATGTCCATGATGGATATGGATTTACGTGAGCATAGGGAGGCATCCACGACATTGGCATTGGCGGCCCAAAATAAGGATATGAATATGTTGCATCCAAATTCTCACTTTGCCAATACCGATCCTCATACTTGCGCCTAGGGGATGATCTTGGTGCTTTTGCACTATTTGGCCGATAAGCACTTTTTTCTTCACTCACTTTTTGATATTTAGCTAGTAACTCTGCGAAAGTAATTTTTGATTTCTTGCCCTTGTGCTTACTTCGGCCTTTGTTTTCTTTGGTTGTGCTTGCATTGATTGTTGGATTTTCTTGTTGGCCCCCAGTCCTTGGCATCTTCATTGTAACCTCGATAGAACTCATGCTATCAAGAATATTTTCATTGTGTTGAACAACCTCTTTACTTGAAACTTGATCCCATCACCTGCAGTTTTTACCTTCTCTTTAAATGGATAGACTTGAAGCAGCTGATATAAAAACCTTTTGCCATCAGGACCAATCAGAATAGACTGGTCATCTCTTGGTGTCTCGACAAATCTCAATCGTCCTTTATCAATGGCCGATTTAACTATTTGACGAAACATGTTGCAATCCTCAAAATCATGCTTGGACGAATCATGCAGCTTACAATACATTCGTCCTTGGGTTGATGGCTTGACATGGTGATTAAGAATTCTAATGTAAATATTTTTTAGCAACAAATCAAATATCTGATCACACATGCTCGACTTGAAGGTATTCTTCTTGTTTTCCAGCTGATCTTTGCGTGAGAACGGCTTTGGAGGTAAGCAAACGAATGGTTCAGGTTTGGAATCTCCCCATTCGGCTATGCATTGTATTTTGCACTCTATCTCCGATGTCTTTGGATGAGATATCATATTAGCATCAATTTTCTCAACATAAGTCAAACTCGGCTTTACGTTTTTGAAACAAAAATACTTAGAACATACATGTCTCAAGTGAGACCAAGGGTAAGCCAAGTATGAAACAAGCAAAGCCGCCCATTCAAATATAAAATTTAAGTAAAACAATGGGAAAAGTTTTGGCTGCAATAATAAGTCACTATCGATCTTTATAAATGGTGCAATGGGTTGACCGATATGCTCTATAACAATTTTATGACTAACAAGTAAATTACCCTTATTTATTGGTCTTTCAAAATTACTTATGAGAATTTTTCTAATAGATGCATCAACATTAAAGTTGTGACCAAATCTGAAAACAGGTAAATTACTTGCTAGACATACCTCTTCAAATATGTTGGGAGAGCATGATGGAGGTATGACTTGAACAATACCTTGCTCCATATTTGGATGGCTCCCCAATGCCTTTTCATTATCTTTTTCTTTATTCTGTGCATCATTACTTTGAAGATCCTTGTCAACTAAACTTTGTTCGGGTACTTGTTCTTGTCCTTGAGGCTTGTCAATTGATGTGGCACGGAACTCATAGGGTAGGAAATAGGTTCCATTAACTTCAGAAAAATCAAGCATGAAAGTTTTGCTATAATTTTCATGCCCTTTCTCAATAATACTTTCCTTTTTGGATTTGATGGATTCAGAATATATACTTCTTGATTTAGCTTTTCAACTGAAGCGCATTCATGTTCCGAATCATCCTTATTTTCATTGATTCTACCAATTGGTACTGCTTCGTTTCTTTTAGCCAATTCTTTTTTTTTTGTTTCTGGCGGGGAGCGGCAAAACTGGCTTTAAGTTTTTTCTCAATTTCAGCCCACTCCGGATATGATTGCCCCCAATGCTTTAGATTGTTTCGGTAATGACACATGGGTGTTACCAAAGCTTTGCAATTGTGTAGGGGTATATAATATGATGTAGTACTAGGTGAAGGTATATGCATTGTTGAAGCGCCATATTTTTACTCGCCAGTTCTATCAATTGGCAAAGATTCATCTTCTTGCAGAACTCTAGCTTTTATTGCATTATAATCAGGAACTAGCCCCTGTTCATATTCTTCAAGGCAAAGAGCACTAATCTTATTATTTCGGGCTATATACCTTTTTAACTTAGCCACTTCCCATTCTGTAAGGGATTGCTCTACAATACTTTTAGATTCTTTCGGCATTGAGGTGTTGCTAAAATTCTGCATTTCCGTAGAGCATGCATTATATGCTACAACATTAGGTGATGGTATATATGCACTCTTGCAGAGTTTTCACTTATTCGGCTATGACATTGAAGGTGCAGAGCCGAATTATGAACATCTACAGTTGTGTATGGTGCCAAAACATTAGTGACATGAGTTGTAGAATATGATGGTTGAGGGTAATTGGCCGAATAGCTAGTAGCATGGCCAATTCACCCGTCCATCGGCATGTTTGGATCAACATATTGCAAGTTAGTTGCCGATGAATAAAAAGGTGGAACACTTTGTTGCATGCCATTGGAAGTTTCTAAATGAGGTGTTTCAACTTGATTGACCAAACTCATCATGTTGTTCATCGGCATAACGATTTGTGGGGTCGCCGATGCATGAGAGTTGGAATACATATGGTGCATGTTACTAGTAGCATAAGAAGTAGAAACATGTAAATTACTTTCAATCGGCCCTTGCACACAATTAGATGCATGATTGAATAAACTAGGGCTGGCTGAAAGAGAATAGTGATTGAATGATCTAGTAACACCATATGAATTACTTGCATCTTCAGAAGGGGATTGGATATTCATATTACCTTCATAGATTCCAAACCCTAGATGACGATCTCTTCGTAGCAAGAACGAGCTGGAGATCGTCCAAAGTTTCGTCCCCAGCGGAGTCGCCAAAAGGTGTGTTGACACACGAACACTTTACCGTATACCCTCGACACCGGGGGTGATGCACCGCAGCTCATGTCGAAGGAGACCCGTCCGAAAGCACGGTACATAGGCAATCCGGCGGGCGCTTTTGAGGACTCGAAACCCCACACGCCTAGGAGGGACCCCGTCAGGGCGCACGGTGGCTATGCACTGCCCTAGGTCGACCTGATCGCCCCTTAGGCCTCGTGGATCGCTGCCCTCCAACGCGAAGAACGAACGAAGAACGAGAAGCAAGATACAAGGGGGAGGGATAAAGATAAATGAACACGGAAAAGTAGTAGATTGATTTGTTCGATTGAGTGTTGTTTGAATCGGCCGTCACCTCCACTATATATAAAAGGCGACTGGACTTCCCGTAGAAGTAAAGGATTCATCTAGGCTTTCCTTACAAGAAAATTATATTTAATTCACGTCCTAGAGTCCTAATTCCATTCTAACTCGGATCTCTCGACTAAAACTTCAACCTGATCTCGTTTTGCCTCTCCAGGTTGCATGCGACCTCGGATTGGGATGATTTATATATCAAAATTGATCGGCTTGACAAGACGAACCTTTTTCATGTTGTAAGTTTTTTCATTCGAGGCCGTCTTGAGGGCCTAACAACTCGCGCGACCCATCAGACATCACTTAGGGGGTTGTCTGATCCCTCGCGCCATATTTTGCCTCGTGGTAGGGCCACACTCTGATGGTTCTAACTTTTGCATACGACATCAGATTGATATGGTTTTTATATCAAAATTGATCGTATCAATGAGACGAAGACAATCCGTATTGAACATTTTCTCATACGAGGTCATCTTGGGGGCTTAATCAGCCAAGCGGTACTCTGAATATGAAATCTTAGTACTTTGAGCACAGTTTCGGCCTTCGAGATGAGATCGGAAGGCGATGACCCAAACTTAAAAGATGTTCATGTCAACACTACGGAACTTTTCTATGTAGAGCACTTCTTCATTTAAAGCCATCTTAATAATGCTTTCTTCCGTGTCAAAATCTGGTGTCAACAATCGCCACACCTCAATAAACTATTACACACATAACAACATGGTTGTATAACCTAATTAAGGATCCAAATACACAAGTGACTACACACATAACATTATCACACCTCAATAAACTATTACATGCATAATAAACTATGAGCAACGATCATCAACTCATCTACTTCTTGTGACGCTTGTTGCCACAGCTCTGCTTGTGGCTCGAGCTCACGTCGTCTTCTGGTAGGAGGCACGTCCTCATGTCAACGATCTGCCTGAACATCTTGTAGCATGTGTACACGTCCTTGGCCGTGGAGTGGAGGTGATCTTCATCCAGTCTGCTCACCCAGCCCTTGTGCCATTGAAGCTTGTTCTTCTCGGACTTGGCCCTCATGTTTGGGTTGATGATTGATACGTCTCAAACGTATCGATAATTTATGAAGTATTCATGCCATGTTTTCCTATGTTTACAATACTTTTATATGGTTTTGATGCACTTTATATGATTTAGTTAGAACTAACCCGGACTGACGTTGTTTTCAGCAGAATTACTGTGGTGTTGTTTTTGTGCAGAAAATGAAAGTTCTCGGAATCGCCCGAAACTTTTTGATGATTTTTTTTGGAGGAAATAAGCAATATTGGAGCGAAGAACCACCGGAGGGGAGCCATCTGTGGGCCACAAGCCATCAGAGCGCCCCCTGGGTCGTACCCTGATGTGTGCTGGGGCCCACGTGGCTCCGTTGCGCGTGATTCCAACGCTGAAAAATCCTATAAATCCCAAAAACCCCAGAAATAAAGAGAGACTCTCCGTTCCGCCGCCGCAACTCTCTGTATCAACGAAAAACCAATCTGGAGCCTTTCCAGTACCCTGCCGGAGAGGGAAAACCATCACCGGTGGGCATCTTCATCATCCCGGCAGAGGCCATGACGACGAGGGAGTAGTTCACCCTCGGGGCTGTGGGTATGTACCAGTAGCTATGTGTTCAATCTCTCTCTCTCTCTCTCTCTCTCGTGTTCTTGAGATGTCATGATCTTGATGTATCACGGCCTTTGTTAATATAGTCGGATCATATGATGTTATTCCCTTTCTACCTTGTTGTGGTGAATTGAATCTTTACCTTTGAGATTTTGTTATGTCGGATTGAATATTGGATTGGAGATCACTTGATATATGTCTTGCATGTGGATACCCGTGGTGACAATGGGGTGTTCTATTGATTCACTTGATGTATGTTTTGGTACTCAACTTGCGGATTCCTGAGGTGACATTGGGGTAATCTATGCATAGGGTGTCGGGGTACACAAACAGGGGTGTTCATTTTCCCTGACTTGTGCACGGACAATAAGCCTCCGGCCTTCATGGCTTGAGCCCGCCGGGAAATGCTACCACCCATCGACACAAGCGCAAACCAAGCAAGCATTCAAGACCCAGACCCCGGCAGCAGCAACCTACAAAAGGCCAAGCAACGCCGGCAAGACCAACGCAACAGCCCAGGACGGCCCCGGAGCGCACCAAGCCCATCCCCGGTGCCTGCCGGGGACCGAGGCGTGTACACCTTCAGGAAGACCTGGAAAGCCATCCCCCGGCAAGCGCGAGCCAATCGGCCACCGCTCCACCGCTTCACAACGCCAGTCACTTATCGATGCGGTGTCGAGCCCCCAGATGGCTAAGTGGCTCACGCTAGGCACGTGGCGGCACGCTGGAAGACAGATTATGCCCCCTTGACACCCGTCCATAGGCGTGTCAAGGTGTGGTGCGATAGTTAGCTAGATCGGTGGTAGAATCTTGCCGGGAATGCACCCCCGCATGCCACCTAGACTGCATTTATGGCATTTTGTCCTAAGTGCCAGAGTTAGGTATGATAGCACTGTTAGCTGTCTAATCATCATACAATGTCTGTTTTGCCATTGTGATTGCCCCTTGAGCAATAAAAGGAGGCCCAAGGCAACCTAGCTCAAGATTCGGACTTTTGGACACTTGTACTCACGTAGCAGCTCTCCCCGATGGCAACCCTGGACGGGATTGAGCGCTATGTGTTCTTCGTGTTCCTCTGATCAATCCACCAAAAGCAGGAGTAGGGTTTTACGCTTCACAGCGGCCCGAACCTGGGTAAAACACCAGCATCCCGATCGTCGCGCTGCCTCATGGTCTCCGCTCTTTGTGCAACGTGACATCCCCCTGCCGAACCACAAAGGGGCTTCTGGCCTCGTAGGTGATCGTGTGCATCCGTGCCCCGACATCTTTGGCACGCCAGGTAGGGGGCGGTATCATTGGTTCGAACCCGAGGTTGTGAGCGGTGCATTGATCTTCACCTTCATCCCCTCCGCCGGGAGCGTCGAGGGAAAAGAGCAATGTCGCTTTCTAAGCTTCTTCCTCTCCGGATTCCGCCGTGTGCCACCGCTGCAGTGACGGCGGCGACGATGAAGAGCTTCTACATGGCGGCTAATGCGTCCAATGCGGATAGCGCATCCGCAGCGTAGACCGTGGCTGAGGAAGAGGCAAGATGAGTGGCGATGCCACCCCTGCCACAATCGTCGAGCAAACCCACCTAGTCTCAAGAAGGTGCGGCTCGATCTGATGAGCAAGGAAAAAGGTACACGGCTATGCTTCCTTTTCCTCTCCTTCCCCGCCTGTGACCAGTTCTTCGTAGAAGCGGTGTCACCGATGTCGATAAGCTCGCGTGCGGCTCGGTCCTGCATTTGTCCCGATAAGGGCAAATCCCAAGCCAAATGCTAGAGCGAATCCATTGGTCGGCACCCCCGGTAGACGAACCACGGCAAGGTCCCGTTCACCGACACTCCCGATGTGTTGGTCATTGCGGGACCGTTGGGCGTGAAGGAAAGGAGGGAAGACTCGACCGTTCATGTCTACCCCCCCCCCCCCGTTTCCCCTCGTTAGTTATGAACGTTTACATTAACCCGACAGACTCGTGCCGCGGATTGTACTCATGACTAACGGATCTCCAAGTTTCTCCATTTCACCTCTCTTCGCGTTCCTTTCCTCTCAGAACAGCAGTGGGTACGCGCTCATGCGCGCACCGGGGAGCACGAAGAGGAGAGGCACCAGTGGATGAAGGGAGGGGCGATGAACGTGGATAAGCACGCGCCAGGCGGGAAGAAAAGCCATGGCAAAAGCTAAGTTGACATGGTTATCAACTTCCATTAGAATTCGCATTTGCATACCCCTTCGTCAAACCAAAGGTTTCGTATGATAAATCTTGCGTGTGATGGAACCTTATCGTGTTTGTTTGTGCCCATGTTTTGTTTCGAGCCTGCCCAACGAAATACGCAGCAGCATCAAACACCGTCGAGGGAAACCTCACCCGCAGCGTGCCCTTGCCAGCAAAATGCTAAGGACCCGTTCCTCAAAGCAATCGCGACAACACGTTGTTGGCGGATAACTGGAACACGCAAGGAAAACAATCATACGAACGCCAGTAGGGAAGTGAAGGGGATAGCATACATTTGCATAAAAACATCAGTTCAACAAACATTAAAACAAAGGAAGTGCATACCCTAATACGACATACCTAATGTGTCTTAAGTACAGGACAACATGACAGCAAGGAAAGCTCAAAGTTAAACCAGGTGGCTCCCCTGGGTTCTTGGGACTGCGAGGACCCTATCAGCAAGGGGACCGGCCTTCTTCACGGCAGCAGAGGTGTCGGCGCCCGACGACAGCTTCTTGAAACCATCGGAGAGGTCGAGCTTTGCTACTTCTTGAGCTTGCGTTGGTTTTCCCTTGAAGAGGAAAGGGTGATGCAGCAAAGTAGATAAGTATTTCCCTCAGTTGTTGAGAACCAAGGTATCAATCCAGTAGGAGGTACAAGCAAGGCCCCAATCTTTGCACCTACACAAACAATCAAACACTTGCACCCAACGCTATAAAGGGGTTGTCAATCCCTTCACGGTTACTTGCAAGGATGAGATCTGATAGAGATAGATATAAAAGATTACTAAAATGAAAAGTAAAACAAAAGTAAAAAGATTGCAGCAAAGTATTTTTGGTATTTTTGTTTATAGATCTGAAAATATAATATGGAAAATAGACCCGGGGGCCATAGGTTTCACTAGAGGCTTCTCTCTTGAAGGCAAATAATACGGTGGGTGAACAAATTACTGTCGAGCAATTGATAGAAAAGCGCATAGTTATGACGATATCCAAGGCAATGATTATGCATATAGGCATCACGTCCGTGTCAAGTAGACCGAAACGATTCTGCATCTACTACTATTACTCCACACTTCGACCGACTCCTGCCTGCATCTAGAGTATTAAGTTCATGAAGAACAGAGTAACGCGTTAGGTAAGATGACATGATATAGAGGGATAAACTCAAGCAATATGATGAAAACCCCATCTTTTTATCCTTGATGGCAACAATACAAATACGTGCCTCGCTACCCCTACTTTGTCACTGGGTGAGGACACCGCAAGATTGAACCCAAAACTAAGCACTTCTCCCATTGCAAGAATTACCAATCTAGTTGGCCAAACCAAACCAATAACTCAAAGAGACTTGCAAATATATGAAATCATGCATATAAGAATTCAGAGAAGATTCAAATAATATTCATAGATAATCTGATCATAAACCCACAATTCATCGGATCTCGACAAACAAACCGCAAAAGAGTATTACATCGGATAGATCTCCATGAAGATCATGAAGAACATGGTATTGAAGAACATTGAGAGAGAAGAAGCCATCTAGCTACTAGCTATGGACCCGAAGGTCTGAGGTGAACTACTCACGCATCATCGGAGGGGCAATGGAGTTGATGTAGATGCCCTCCGTGACTGAATCCCCCTCCGGCAGATTACCGGAAAAGGCCCCAAGATGGGCTCTCACGGGAACAGAGGGTTCCGGCGGCAGAAAAGTATTTTCGTGGCTCCTTTTGGTATTGGGGGAATATTTGGGAATTTATAGGCCGCAGATTAGGGTTGGAGGACCTGCAGGGGGGCCACAAGCCAAAGGGGCGCCCCCCCTAGGGCGCGCCCTGCAGGCTTGTCGCCTCCCGGCAGGTCTCCTGCCTTCATCTCCAAGTCTGGTAGGTTTCTTCTGGTTCAAGAAAAATCATCACGAAGATTTTATTCCGTTTGGACTCCGTTTGATATTCCTTATCTGCAATATTCAAAAACAAGGAAAAAATAGAAACTGGCACTAGGCACTAGGTTAATAGGTTAGTCCCAAAAATAATATAAAATAGCATATTAATGCATATAAAACATCCAAAACAGATAATATAATAGCATGGAACAATCAAAAATTATAGATACATTGGAGACGTATCAAGCATCCCCAAGCTTAATTCCTGCTCGTCCTCGAGTAGGTAAATGATAAAAACAGAATTTTTGATGTGGAATGCTACCTAACATATTTATCCATGTAATATTCTTTATTGTGGCATGAATGTTCAGATCCATAAGATTCAAAACAAAAGCTCAATATTGACATAAAACAGTAATACTTCAAGCATACTAACAAAGCAATTGTGTCCTTTCAAAATAACATGGCCTAAGAAAGTTATCCCTACAAAATCATATGGTCTGGCTATGCTCCATCTTCCCCACACAAAGTATTTAAATCATGCACACCCCCGATGACAAGTCAAGCAATTGTTTCACACCTTTTATGTTCTCAAACCTTTTCAACTTTCACGCAATACATGAGCGTGAGCCATGGATATAGCACTATAGGTGGAATAGAATATGGTGGAGGTTGCGAGGAAAAGGAGAAGATAGTCTCACATCAACTAGGCATATCAACGGGCTATGGAGATGCCCATCAATAGATATCAATGTGAGTGAGTAGGGATTGCCATGCAACGGATGCACTAGAGCTATAAGTGTATGAAAGCTCAAAAAGAAACTAAGTGGGTGTGCATCCAACTCGCTTGCTCATGAAGACCTAGGGCAATTTGAGGAAGCCCATCATTGGAATATACAAGCCAAGTTATATAATGAAAAATTCCCACTAGTATATGAAAGTGACAAAATAGGAGACTCTCTATCATGAAGATCATGGTGCTACTTTGAAGCACAAGTGTGGAAAAAAAGGATAGTACCATTGTCCCTTCTCTCTTTTATCTCATTTTTTTATTTATTTTGGTGGGCATCTTTGGCCTCTTTTTTTTTGGGCTTCATTGGCCTCTTTTATTATTTGTAAAGTCTGGAGACTCATCCCAACTTGTGAGGGAATCATAACTTCCATCATCCTTTCCTCTCATGGGACAATGCTCTAATAATGATGATCATCACACTTTTATTTACATACAACTCGATACCTAGAACAAAATATGACTCTATATGAATGCTTCCGGTGGTGTACCGGGATGTGCAACGATCTAGCATAGCAAATGACATCAAAAAACGGACAAGCCATGAAAACTTCATGCTAGCTGTCTTACGATCATGCAAAGCAATATGAAAACGATGGTGCGTGTCTTAAAAAACGGAACGGTGGAAGTTGCATGGCAATATATCTCGGAATGGCTATGGAAATGCCATAATAGGTAGGTATGGTGGCTGTTTTGAGGAAGGATATATGGTGGGTTTAATGCACCGACGAAAGTTGCGCGGTACTAGAGAGGCTAGCAATGGTGGAAGGGTGAGAGTGCGTATAATCCATGGACTCACATTAGTCATAAAGAACTCACATACTTATTGCAAAAGTCTATTAGTTATCGACGCAAAGTATTAGACGCATGCTCCTAGGGGAGAGGTTGGTAGGAGTTAACCATCGCGCGCTCCCGACCCTCACACAAAGGATGACAATCATTAAACAAATCATGCTCCGACTTCGTTACATAACGGTTCACCATACGTGCATGCTACGGGAATCACAAAAGTTAACACAAGTATTTTTACCAATCCACAATTACTCACTAGCATGACTCTAATATCACCATCTTTATATCTCAAAACTATATGCAAGGAATCAAACTTCTCATAGTATTCAATGCACTTTATATGAAAGTTTTTATTATATCCCTCTTGGATGCCCATTATATTAGGACTAAATTCATAACCTAAACCAATTACCATGCTGTTTAAAGACTCTCAAAATAATATAAGTGAGGTACGAGAGTTCAATTATTTCTATAAAATAAAAACACCACCGTGCTCTAAAAAGATATAAGTGAAGCACTAGAGCAACATTGCCTAGCTCAAAAGATATAAGTGAAGCACATAGAGTATTCTAATAAATTCACGATTAATGCGTGTCCCTCTCAAAATATGTGTGCAGCAAGGATGATTGTGGCAAACTAAAAAGCAAAGACTCATATCATACAAGACGCTCCAAGCAAAACACATATCATGTGGTGAATAAAAATATAGCCTCAAGTAAATTTACCGATGGATTGAAGACGAAAGAGGGGATGCCTTCCGGGGAATCCCCAAGCTTAGGCTCTTTGGTATCCTTGAATATGGCTTGGGGTGCCTTGGGCATCCCCAAGCTTAGGCTCTTGCCACTCCTTATTCCATAGTCCATCAAATCTTTACCCAATACTTGAAAACTTCACAACACAAAACTCAACAGAAAACTCGTGAGATCCGTTAGTATAAGAAAAATAAATCACCACTTTAGGTACTGTTGTGAACTCATTCTTTATTTATATTGATGTAATATCTAATGTATTCCAACTTCTCCATGGTTCATACCCCCCGATACAACCCATAGATACATCAAAATAAGCAAACAACACAAAGAAAACAGAATCTGTCAAAAACAGAACAGTCTGTAGCAATCTGTAAACTTCGAATACTTATGTAATTAGAAAAATTCTGAAAAATTAGGACAATCTGGGAAATTTGTATATAAATCTTTTGTAAAAATTTCAGACCCAATTGACGCTCTGGTGAATTTATAAAATTCCTGGACTGAGTGCAAAAGTTTCTGTTTTTCAGCAAAACCAAATCAACAATCACCGTAAACCATCCCAAAGGTCTTACTTGGCACATACACTAATTAAAACAATAAAACACAATTAATACAGAGGTAATAATGTGTAAATCACTCAAAAACAGAAAGGAAAAAGCAAAAATTTATTTATTCATTGGTTTGCCTCCCAACAAGCGCTATCGTTTTACGCCCCTAGCTAGGCATAATGATTTCAATGATGCTCACATAAAAAATAGTAATTGAAATATGCAAGAAAACATCATGAATCTCATGACAAACACATTTAAGTCTAACCCACTTCCTATGCAAAGGTATTTGTGAGTAAACAATTTATGGGAACAAGAATCAACTAGCATAGGAAGGCAAAACAAGCATAACTTCAAAACTTTGAACACATAGAGAGGAAACTTGATATTATTGCAATTCCTACAAGCATGTGTTCCTCCCTCATAATAAATTTCAGTAGCATCATGAAGGAATTCAACAATATAACTATCACATAAATCATTCTTTTCATGATGCACAAGCATAGAATTTTCATTACTCTCCACATAAGCAAATTCCTTTTTATCCATAGTAGTGGGAGCAAACTCAACAAAATAACTATCATGCGACACTTGATTGACATAACCACATTGCAAATTAAAATCATGATGATAAATTTCATGGTTATCATTACTCATTATAGCATATGTGTCATCACCATCACCATAAATAGGAGGCATGCAATCATCATAATAAATTTTCTCATCAAAACTTGGGGGATAAAAAATATCATCTTCATCAAACATAGCATCCCCAAGATTGTGGCTTTGCATATCATAAGCATCATGGATATTTAGAGAATTCATACTAGCAACATTGCAATCATGCTCATCATTCAAGGGACTATCATGAATCACCTTACAAATTTCTTCTTTCAACACTTCATCAAAATTTTCAGATTCATGATTTTCAAACAAAACTTCATAGAGATAATCAAGTGCACTCAACTCACTAGCAATTGGTTCATCATAATTTGGTCTTTTGAAAAGATTAGCAAGTGGATGAGGATACATATCAATAGATTTTTAGCAAGCGAAGATGCAAGCAAATAGAAGGCACATGGAAACACAAGCAAACAAAAAACAAACGAAAAGACGAACGGAAGAAGGGCGAATAAAAAGGCAAATCTTTTTTTTAAATCGTTTTAGAAGTGAGGGAGAGGAAAACAAGAGGCAAATGGCAAATAATGTAAATGCAAGAGATGAGTTTGTGATGGGTACTTGGTAGGCTTGACTTGCTATGTATCCTCCCCGGCAACGGCGCCAGAAATCCTTCTTGCTACTTCTTGAGCTTGCGTTGGTTTTCCCTTGAAGAGGAAAGGGTGATGCAGCAAAGTAGATAAGTATTTCCCTCAGTTGTTGAGAACCAAGGTATCAATCCAGTAGGAGGTACAAGCAAGGCCCCAATCTTTGCACCTACACAAACAATCAAACGCTTGCACCCAACGCTATAAAGGGGTTGTCAATCCCTTCACGGTTACTTGCAAGGATGAGATCTGATAGAGATAGATATAAAAGGTTACTAAAATGAAAAGTAAAACAAAAGTAAAAACATTGAAGCAAAGTATTTTTGGTATTTTTGTTTATAGATCTGAAAATATAATATGGAAAATAGACCCGGGGGCCATAGGTTTCACTAGAGGCTTCTCTCTTGAAGGCAAATAATACGGTGGGTGAACAAATTACTGTCGAGCAATTGATAGAAAAGCGCATAGTTATGACGATATCCAAGGCAATGATTATGCATATAGGCATCACGTCCATGTCAAGTAGACCGAAACGATTCTGTATCTACTACTATTACTCCACACATCGACCGACTCCTGCCTGCATCTAGAGTATTAAGTTCATGAAGAACAGAGTAACGCATTAGGTAAGATGACATGATGTAGAGGGATAAACTCAAGCAATATGATGAAAACCCCATCTTTTTATACTTGATGGCAACAATACAAATACGTGCCTCGCTACCCCTACTTTGTCACTTGGTGAGGACACCGCAAGATTGAACCCAAAACTAAGCACTTCTCCCATTGCAAGAATTACCAATCTAGTTGGCCAAACCAAACCAATAACTCGAAGAGACTTGCAAATATATGAAATCATGCATATAAGAATTCAGAGAAGATTCAAATTATATTCATAGATAATCTGATCATAAACCCACAATTCATCGGATCTCGACAAACACACCGCAAAAGAGTATTACATCGGATAGATCTCCATGAAGATCATGAAGAACATGGTATTGAAGAACATAGAGAGAGAAGAAGCCATCTAGCTACTAGCTATGGACCCGAAGGTCTGAGGTGAACTACTCACGCATCATCGGAGGGGCAATGGAGTTGATGTAGATGCCCTCCGTCATCGAATCCCCCTCCGGCAGATTACCGGAAAAGGCTCCAAGATGGGATCTCATGGGAACAGAGGGTTCCGGCGGCGGAAAAGTATTTTTGTGGCTCCTTTTGGTATTGGGAGAATATTTGGGAATTTATAGGCCGAAGATTAGGGTTGGAGGACCTGCAGGGGGGCCACAAGCCAGGGGGCGCCCCCCCCCCTAGGGCGTGCCCTGCAGGCTTGTCGCCTCCCTGTAGGTCTCCTACCTTCATCTCCAAGTCTGGTAGGTTTCTTCTGGTCCAAGAAAAATCATCGCGAAGATTTTATTCCGTTTGGACTCCGTTTGATATTCCTTATCTGCAATACTCAAAAACAAGGAAAAAACAGAAACTGGCACTAGGCACTAGGTTAATAGGTTAGTCCCAAAAATAATATAAAATAGCATATTAATGCATATAAAACATCCAAAACAGATAATATAATAGCATGGAACAATCAAAAATTATAGATACGTTGGAGACGTATCAAGCTCCGGGTGGAAGAAGGCGAGGTTGCTCAGGACCAGGAAGAGGGCGTCGCGCGCCGACTTCCGGGATTCATTGGCAAAGCAGACGGCCGTGTCGTCCTCGTACGTCTTCAACCCCTCGATCAGGCCGTTGAAGAAGAGTGTCAGCTTGACGCTTGGAACCTCGTGCTTGCCGACGGAGAAGGCCCAACTCTTCATGTCCATCTTTGCAATCTGGGCAGTGAGGCGTTCGGCGATGTTAGTCATACTCTTGATCCAGAGGTCACGTTGTTGAATTTGGTTCTCCAGCTTGTCATCTGCTTCTTTCTGGAGGGTCTTCGCATTGTTCAAGTCTGTTAGCAGTAGTTTCTCGCGGACCCCGGCAGATTCAAGGTCTTTCCCCAAGGAAGCAAGCCTGGATTTCATATCAGAGATGGTGTCATTGGCGGCATCGAGATCTTGGCTCTTGGAGGAAAGCTGTGATTGCGCCTCTCCCAGGGTAGCTTCCACCTTTCGTGCTTCCTCCTTGAGGGCCTCGATCTCCTTGGTGCTCCCAGCAAGGTCCTCCGTCAGCTTGGTCAGTTGAACCTCGAGTTTGGCCTTGGCGGCAGATGCGGCAGCTAGCTCGTCGGCCACTTTCTTCAGTTGAGCTGCGGACTCCAGGGAAAATGCGTCAAGAGTGGTCTTGTGGCTGTCCTCCAGCTCCTTGGTACGCTGCCGAACGCGGGCCTCCAGCTCCTCATCCTTGCCATGGAGAGTAGCCTCGGGGGCCCCTTCCCGGGAGGAAATGCTCTTCTCTCTGGCGTCTAGAAGCGCTTCGCGCTCCGCCAGTCGAGCCTCCTGGGCAGCAACGTCCTCTTTGGCCATGGATAGCGTCTCATGCTGCCTCTTAAGAGAATGGACCTGCCGGTTGTACCACTCCCGCATCTCGTTCCCTTTATTCCTCAGCTGCTGGTCCACGAGCTCAGCCGAGTCTCGCTGCTCCTTGACCGCCTGCCACTTGAGGCTATACCTGCTCTGCACGTCCTTGAGCCCTGCTGCCATGGATTCCAAAAAGGCCAAATCTTTGGCACCATCGGCAGGTACCGTCAGCTCCTTCGATCCTCCGAGACAGCGCCGCCAGTACCCTGTTGATTTCCTCGTCAAGGTCTGCTCCCGCTGAGAAGGGCGAGCCAGGAGTTGTGGGACCCAGCTCAGCAGTAACCAATGCTAGGTGGCTCTGGGGAGATCGCAGAGCCGATGCCAGGGGATAGCTTGACGAGGAGGGCCCCATGGACTGGAGGGGAGTCTTCTCGTCAATCGCTGTATCCGGGCCAGGCGCGCTGCCAGGGTTTGGTTCCGTCCTTTCTGAGGACTCTTGAGCGTCCCCGGTAACCTGCCTGTGGCTTTCTGCGATAGCAATCTTCATCGCCTCCGCGGCAGCAACCTTCCCAATGTCAGCCACTTCTTCCAGCAACTCAGGCTCTTCAAGTAGCGGAGCTACGGATGGAAGCAATGATCAGAAAAGTGAAGAGTCGGAAATCAACAGAGCCCGCGGAAAGAGGGGATAAGGGGAAGTGAAGATGCAAACAAATGAGATACCCGGCAGGCATTGCTTAGGAGGGACGTCCTCTCCCCCGGCAACGTCGGTCGCCAACGTGATGTCCTTCATCATCTCTTGTGTGGGGGCCTCAACATAAGCAAACCCCTCGGTGGAGACCCTTGCCGGCGACTCCACCCCACCGATGGGAAGATCCTCTTCCTCATCCCCGCCAGCGACCAAAGTTTGTCTTGTAGTTTCGTGAAGAGGGCTGGGCCGAGGGCTGGGTAAGGAATCTCTTTCCACGCCTCATGTCGGGCTCGTGCCTGCCACGGAACCAGGCTCAGCCGTGGGCTTGACCCGCTTGATTCGACACACAAGGGTCCCCTCATCCCTACAAGATTAGTCAAGAAGTCAAGGACAGAAAACATTTGACAAAGGTCGTCATTGAGTAACTTACTCTGAGGCGATGAGCATGGAGCCCAGCTCGTATGACGCAGGCAGCGGAGTTGATCTGCCCCTTTTCAGAGTTGGAGGGGCGGAGCTTGGCGGAGGGACCAGGACTTCCGGCAAGGGCGAGCTTGGCGGAGAAGTTGGGCTTGCCGGGGGACTGGGGTCCACCCCCAGAGCAATCTGTCGCTTGACGGAAGGAGGCTTGGTCTGAGAAAGGCGGGAGGATTGGCGGCGTGCTACTTCGCGCACGCCTCCCTTGGAGGTCGTCTTCTTCACCTTCGAGGGACCCCGCGAAGATGCAGGGGCCATTGGTTCTCGGTTGACGCGTTGACGGAGGCGGCGCCCTGGTTCTGGAGCTTGAGGGCCCATTTCGAGCCCCTCTTCCTCCACCTCCGGCTCTTTCGCCTCCTCTGCCTCGATCCCCTCTTGCGTTCCTGTCGCCACGGCCTGGGAGCCTACGGCCCCGGTAGACTCCAACCCGGCAGCCTCCCCCGGAGCAAGATTTCCGCTCTCCTCCTCGGAAGAGTCATCGTCCTCAGATTCCTCCTCCTCCTCTTCTCCGGAGGCTGCTCCCTTGGCGGCTCTAACATTCTTGTCTTCCGCAATCCGAGCGGCGATGAATGCCCTCTCCGCCATCCTGGTTGGTGCGGTCATGTTATCCTACGGCCTGGAAGCTCTTTCCTCTAGGCTAGAGACCCACTCCATCTCGCTGTCCAGGGCGGGCAGCTCCCAATCAGGCTTAACCCTGAAGGCGTCGCAATCAGGCATCCATTGTAGGATCTGGTTCCGGGAAGAGTTGAGGTGCAAGGGGACAACTCCTACCGGCAAATGGAATGGCCCGAGGCAGCTGAACAGCTGATCGCACAACCAACCATGGCCATAAACCGTCAGGTTGTTGGCAGGGCCTGGGTACAATCGCATCCAGTCGGCAGGGCCGTTGAACTCCCATGCAAACCTACCCCTCTTCTGCAACGGCTCGATGCGGCGCCGGAGGAAGTCAGCCCCCATATGCTCAATGGTCAGCCTGGCAGCTTTGAGACGGATGATCCTATTCAGCGCCAGGCGGAGTTTGCCGTCGGTGAGGCCCGGCTTGCCCCAGTCGCTGCCGCGCGCGACACATCCGGCCCATGCCAAGCAGAACTCAGGGGCTTTGTCATCCTTTATCCAGCACCAGTCGGCCCTCCACTCTTCCCACTTCCCACGCTGCTGGCCAGGAAGGTAATCCCAGTCGTCCTTCTTGCCCCGGGGAATCCAGCTTATATTCCCCAAGTGGTGGGATTTGTCCTCAATCCGAGGAACGAAGAAGTGCCTGAACAAATCCACATTGGGGGCAACTCCGACGAAGTTGTCGCACAGATGGGCAAAAATCGCCATGCATGCCATTGCATTGGGCGTGAAGTCTAGAAGGTGGAATCCGTACGCCGCCATCATGGCACAGAAGAAATCAGAGAAGGGGGGAGAGATGCCACAGTAGAAGTACGTGCATAAGAAGCGGTACGAATCTGATGGCGTCTTCTATTTGGGGCTGTCCGGCAGAACCATGGGCGCTTTATGCCCCTTTGTTTCTCTCCCCCACATATAGGCATACCTGTTGATCAAGGTATTGTCATCCAGGCTCGACGGGGAGATGACCACATCTCTCTGTCGCCGCTTTTCCAACTCTTCTGCTTTCCTCTTCCTCTCCTCGACCACTGGGTCTGTAGATGCGGCCGCCTGCTTCCCCTTAACTGCGGTTGTCTTCCGCCCCATCTCTTGAGCTCTCAAAGGCTGCGGATGATCTAGCAGCGCTCGGTGGGCCGGAGGCGGCGGCGAAAGAGGTTTCTCTTGGCTTGAGAAGGAAGATGAAGGACGGAGAAATGGATGCTAATGAGCAGCGCCCCTGTATGTCGCCCTTTTTATTTGGGGGACCCGCATAGGGGCTGGCTCTTCACTATCTTTTCGGAAAACTGTCGTTTTACTGGCAGTTTTTACTCTCCAACGGCTACTGTTCCACGACCCCACGACCCGCGATAATTACGCGGAGTGGACGTGGGACGGGAGGACAGCATTTCTTTGACGCGTGTCCGTGCACTGTTTGGGGCCTAACCCAACGTGCCAAGCGACACGTATGGCTCAGGCCCGGGGGCTTCTGTCGGGGTACACAAACAGGGGTGTTCATTTCCCCTGACTTGTGCATGGACAATAAGCCTCCGGCCTTCATGGCCTGAGCCCGCCAGGAAAAGCTACCACCCATCGACACAAGCGCAAACCAAGCAAGCATTCAAGACCCAGACCCTGACAGAAGCAACCTACAAAAGGCCAAGCAACGCCGGCAAGACCAACGCAACATCCCAGGACGGGCCCGGAGCGCGCCAAGCCCATCCCCGGTGCCTGCCGGGGACCGGGGCGTGTACACCTTCAGGAAGACCCGGCAAGCCATCCCCCGGCAAGCGCGAGCCGATCGGCCACCGCTCCACCGCATCACAACACCAGTCACTTCTCAATGAGGTGTCGAGCCCCCAGGTGGCTAAATGGCTCCCGCTAGGCACGTGGCGGCACGCTGGTAGACAGATTATGCCCCCTTGACACCCGTCCATAGGCATGTCAAGTTGTGGTGCGATAGTTAGCTAGAGCGGTGGGAGAAGCTTGCCGGGGATGCACCCCCGCACGCCACCTAGACTGCATTTATGGCATTTTATCCTAAGTGCCAGAGTTAGGTATGATAGCACTGTTAGCTGTCTAATCATCATACAATGTCTGTTTTGCCATTGTGGTTGCCCCTTGAGCTATTAAAGGAGGCCCAAGGCAACCTAGCTCAAGATTCAGACTTTTGGACACTTGTACTCACATAGCAGCTCTCCCCGATTGCAACCCTTGCCCTGATTGAGCGATGCTTGTTCTTCGTGTTCCTCTGATCAATCCACCAAAAGCAGTAGTAGGGTTTTATGCTTCACAGTGGCCCGAACCTGGGTAAAACACCAGCGTCCCGATCGTCGCGCTGCCTCATGGTCTCCGCTCTTTGTGCAACATGACCTCCCCCTGCCGAACCACAAAGGGGCTTCTGGCCCTGTAGGTGATCGTGTGCATCCGTGCCCCGACATAGGGGTTGACACACGTTCTTGTCCTACGTTCTCCGATAGAAATCTTCGGGTGCTCCTTGAAGTTCTTTGTGTTGGATTGAATATGATAGATCTGAAATTTTTTGATGCATGTCACATAATTTACCCATGGATACTTGACGTGACATTGGAGTATCTAGGTGACATTAGGGTTGATTGATATGTATCATTGGTGTTATTTTAGTACGAACTCTAGGGATGTTTGTGACACTTATAGGAATAGCTCAAAAGATTTATCGGAAAGAATAACTTTGAGGTGGTTCTACTACCTACACCAATTTCATCTTATTGTTCTCCGCAGATAGGTACTTTGGAGTGATTCTTTGTTGCACGATGAGGGATGAGCATATGATCAAACTATGTTAGCATTGTTGTGAGATTGCACTAGTGAAAGTATGAACTCTAGGCCTTATTTCCAAGCATTAATATACCATTTTGCTTGTTGTTTACTATCTGTTCCCTTGCTGTTTTTATATTTTCAGATTACAAAAACCTATATCTACCTTCCATATTGCACTTGTATCACCATCTCTTCGCCGAACTAGTGCACCTATACAATTTGCCATTGTATTGGGTGTGTTGGGGACACAAGAGATTTCTTGTATTTGATTACAGGGTTGTTTGAGAGAGACCATCTTCATCCTACACCTCCCACAGATTGATAAACCTTAGGTCATCCACTTGAGGGAAAATTGCTACTGTCCTACAAAACTCTGCGCTTGGAGGCCCAACAAAGTCTACAAGAATATAGTTGTGTAGTAGACATCAATGATCACCACGGCAAGGTCAACCAGGGAGTCCTTGTCCTTCGTGCTGCCCCAGACCCTGTAGTGGTGATGGATGTCGACAAGCTTCCGCAGGCCAAGCCCGAAGTCTCGAGCACCTTTAGATCATTGATGGTGTCCACCGTAACGAACCTGTAGTCGGGGTTGTTGACAAACTTGGCGAAACGATCGCAAGGCCTTGTGGCCAGGCAATAGTGGTAGACGAGGACGTGATGGCCCACGCATAACTTGGCAATGGCAACCTTCTGATCATGCCCGGTACAACTGCCGATGTACGCGAGGTCGAAGCCGACCACTTTGTACTTGCCATCCTGAGCAAGCAAATCATCCATAGTGTTGATGGAGTCCTCCACCACAGCTGAGTCGTTGGTGTACACCATCATGAGGTCCATGTTCCTAATGTGGGTGTCCACATGATGCAAGCTAAACTCCATTGGAGCACCGTTGGACATCCTCTCTGTATGTGTCGTCATGGGTGTGCTTATTGTGTTGTGGGGCACGATCGAAAGGTTGAAGATACTATGGTTAATGGCTGTGGGTATAAATGGGGGGCGGAGGTCCTGGAAAACTGGCACGTCCGGATGGCAATTTTTGCAGCGCGTGATTCCATCGTGGCACACGTAACTGCATTGTGGCGACGCGCGCGGTGCAACCACATGCATATGGCACCCCAAACGTTATCGTGGGCCGGCCCCAACCACTCGCAGAGCGCGCGTGGAGGGGCGCGAGAGCAAAGCACGCGGTGGGACGCGAGACCAGAGCACCTGGAGGGACTCGAGGTCGAACCCGACCACTTTGTATTTGTCCGCGTCAAGCAACAGCTCCATAACGTGGATGGAATTCTCCACCCAGATCAGATGGTTGGTTTTCACCACCGAGAGCTCCGTGAACCTTCTATGCGTGTCCACTACGGCATGCATGGTGAACTGGCGCTCGTCGGCGGCATGCCGCTGGGAGCGCCATTGGAGCCGGACAGGATACCCTCGGCATTTTTTGTCGTGGTTGTGCTTCTTAAGGTCCAGATATTAATCGTACATTGCATATTAAGGATGAAATAGTACAACCAACATACGAGTCTCATACGATGCCATTTGAATGATTGTATCATAAATGACAAAAATATTACAAAGGTTCAAATTCCAGCATTACAAGTCCAAAATTCGAAGATTACAAGGTTCAAACTGATATTAGAAATGAAATTCAGCTTATGCAGAAACTTTGTCATGCAGCTCTAGACGCTCGCGCTGATTAGTGGAACTTGAACATATGAGAGGCTCAAGCTGATATTACAACTAGTTTCGCAACTTCAATATTTCTGCAAAGGGATCCGCCACTGACATATCAGGTATGGGCTTGACATAAGGATTTCTGATTAGTCTGTCAACTGAAGTTCCAAATCAAAACTGAGCTTCTGCAGAGCCTATCCCATTCTGTCGTAGTCACCGGTGTCGGTGTCAAAACCGGCAGCTCTCGGGTAGGGGGTCCCGAGCTGTGGATCTTGGATTGATGGGGAACAGGATGGAAGAGGGACAGTGTTTACCCAGGTTCGGGCCCTCTCGGGGAGGTAAAATCCTACGTCCTGCTTGATTGTATTGATGTGTGTATGACAATTACAGAGTCGATCTACCACGATATCAAATGAACTAAACCCTAGATGAGTATAGGGATGGTTTTCTGTCCCTATGGACTAAAACCCTCTGATTTATATAGACACCAGGGGTACCTAGGGTTACACATGGTCAGTTACCATCCGGGAACAAATATGCCGAATCTGCTATCATGACTTGGAGGAGACACCAAGGCACCCAATATTTCCTTCCTGAACACGGAGACGCCTCAAAGCTCGGGCTTCCGATAAGGGCCACAGAGCAGCCCATCAACCCGGTCTATGAAAGATAGACCGGCGGCCCGAGGTCCCCTTAGTCCCGGACTCCCTCAGTAGCCCTCGAACTAGCCTCCAATGTTGGGGCATACGACCCCTAGCAGCTCCTTGCACTTTGAGTCTCCAGTTTGCGGGGCGAGTTCTTCTCCCCTTCCTTCGTTTGGCCGGTAATAATTCGGTTGCCGATGACCCTTTGATTTCCGATCAATTTGCCGCACTTAGACTCGAAGGCCAAAGGCCCGAGCCAAAATAGTGTCTTTGTCTGACAACCTTTTAATGAAAGGTCACGGCAAGTGATAACAACAAACCAATTATGAAAACTCGAATCGCGGTTTGAGGCAGTTTCTCTATTGGCACGTTCCATCAATATGGAGATGGTGCCCCACTGTTTAAGGGACATGATCTACGATTTGGGTTATCCCATGCACGCATAACAACACGATTATATCGGAAATCGGCGAGGCTTGCCTTCGCATTAAGGGGACTCTTGGCATTTCTGCCAGCTTTATAAAAGGAAGCAGTCACCGAAATCTCCACACGCTTCCCTCTCCTTCATCGCCGTAGCCTTTCCAACCTCCTGAGCTCCAGCGCCCAGATCCATTTTCACTCCAGCACCTCCCAAGCCATTTCCTCAGTGCGGCCATGGCCGGCTCAGGTTCCAGAGGATAGTGGGAAGCTTCCTGCGTCACCAACGACAACATCATGGAGCTGAAGCGCGCCGGTTACCTTCCGGCCGACGTTGCTTACCGCGCTCCCGAAAAGGGGCAGGTCATCCCCACGCCAAGGCCAGGCGAGAGGGTAGTGTTCAACCCCCATTTCATCCGGGGTCTGGGCTTCCCGCTTCACCCCTTTGTAAGGGGGCTCATGTTTTTTTACGGGTTGGACTTCCATGATCTCGCCCCCCCCCCCCCAAATTCTTTTATGCCCATTTCGGCCTTCATCATCGTTTGCGATGCCTTCCTGCGAGTCCAGCCGCACTTTGGCTTGTGGCTAAAGGTCCTCCATGTCAAGCCGAAGATAGTCGACGGTCAACACGCGGACTGTGGGGGGCGATGATTAGCAAGCTCCCTCGGGTTGAATGGCCGGACGATACCTTCATCGACACCATCAAGATTTGGCAGAAGGAGTGGTTCTACATCACCGAACCACGTGGCACGGACTGGGCAGCGCCTGCCGAATTCAGATCCGCCCCCACCAGATTGGTATCCTGGATCAAGAAGGGCCTTTACCGGGTATTCGAGGCCGAGGTGAAGTCGCTGCAAAAGCGCATCTCCCAGATGATAAAGGAGAATATCGAGCTGACCAACGTGGTCCAGATCATGCTCCGACGTCGCCTCCTTCCCTGTCAACATCGGACCACCCCCAATGTGGTCCCATACTCCCGCCGCCGCCGCCACCGTGCTCTACTTCTTCCGCACTACTCATGAGAAGTTGTGGAAGGCGTTGTTCAAGCCCCAAAAGGAATGGTCGGTCGAGGAGGAAGACACCGGCCTCGATGTCGCTAACCCTCCTCTGGAGGTAAGAGAGAGTTTCAATCTTGTGTTCGGATATCGCCCTGTTAACAAGGAACTTAACCCTTTCTTCCTCGCTTTTACAGAACTGGCTGAACAAGGCTGTATGGATCAATGGTCCAGCCCTGTCGGGGATATTCCCCACGGTTTGACCCGGCCAGGAGTATGACCCGGCCCATCATTTGGCGGCTTATAAAGTCACCGTGTTTACCGGGTCAACCTGGACGTCAAGGCCAAATGCCCAGTGTGCACCCCGTGGAAGGCGGCTCATGGAGAGGCCTGGAGGGTCGGATCACAGAGAAGGCCCAAGAAGAGGAAGAATTCCCTCACAAGAGAAACAAGACCCGGATTAGGATTCAAGAGAGACTAGTCCTAGTCCTACTCCCAGTAAGACTCTACATGTAAACCTACCCCTTCAACTTATATAAGGAGGGGTAAGGCGCCCCAAGAGGGACAAGTTCAAGTCATTAGAGATAGATAGATTAGAGGATCTCGAGATTAGAGGTAGCAATACAGCACCCTTGTAATCGAGATCATCCTCATCATTAATACACATAAAGCAGGACGTAGGCTTTTACCTCCATCGGAGGGGCCGAACCTGGGTAAACTCGCGTCTCTCGATTCCGACCAACCCCTCTCAAGCTGCCACCTAGTAGCGATGGCCTCACACCTAAGTTCTCTCATGAATCTTGCCGTGACAAAACCACGACAATTGGCACCCACCGTGGGGCCAGCGCATGGTGGTATTGTGTTCTTGAAGGGAGCTTTCCTAGGAATTGAGAAGCTCGCGCTTTACATGATGAAGAAGAGTCGGCGTGGGAGGATCTACATCGACTCGGAGTTCATCAGTGAGGATTGAAAGAATTTCAACGACAACATAAATCAGATCAGAGTGAAAGGTAACTTCAACGGCGGCGACACGCACGCAAACCTCCAGATCGATAGCAAGCAAATTCCGTTAAGATAAAAACAGCAATCAGCGGCAGCAAAGGTGGTGTTTCCTCAACGACGCAAGGCCTTTCTACACGCATGAATAAATAGAAAAAGGGACCAAAGAGCCAGCGCAAGTTACAGAACCGGGATACATTCCCTAGGCCATGCCTGCTCATCGGGCGAGTTGGGCGTTCATACGCTACACTAGTTATAGGTCAAGACAAAAAAGGGAGCCGCCGTAAAGCATCCGTGGAACAGATCGATCGACTAAAGGAGCAAGGGAAATTTCCATGCAGGATATGCTGATTCATCAATAACAACAAAAATCTAAGGCACCATGTTCAGCTACTAAGTCACGTGTTTCCAAATCAGTGAGTATAAAGTTGTCACGTTCCGTTGCGGACGTGTCCCTGATTCAGCAGTTGTATCCGAGCCCGAGAGGAAGCCAGCGCCGCCACCGTTCACAAGGATTGGCAGTGGCTAGTATGATTTTCAAGACCCTAGGCAAAAGAAAGTAGGGGTAGCACTTGTAAACAAAAGCACCATGACCCACCACCAATGCAATTGCCTGCTGCTGCAACACACAGAGAAACAAAAGGCGTGGAGAAGGTTGACCTAAGACGTCGCGTGCTCTGCAAAAGAAAGATAAAAAATCTGCAAGATCTATCATGTCCACGTGACCCCATGATTAATCTCAACGTATATGGGCAATTAGTAGGCATGGTGTATTTGGCACGATCTCCAAAAAAGGCCATCATAATTCACGGGAAGATCAATACCAAAGAACGACAAGGGTGTCAGATCAACCATCATGACTCACATCGGACTACTGTTGTGCAACTGTTGGCTGTTTTTCTCTGACATGATAAAGCTATGGCAAACACCAGTTTCTGCGCTGTCCGGACAGGAGCGTAGCTCGATGGCTGGAGGACTCCGTGACCCAGCTGATTCATAATTACGATTCCATCGACTCCGCGCCAGGCCGATTCAAAAAAAGGAGCGCAACCAAGCACTAACCTCGAGGTCTCTTCGATTCAGTTGTCTAAACTCGGGTTGCTTTGTCCGCGTTCATCCGAGAATAATACCAGGTGTTATTCGCGCTATTTATTTTCTACAGTACATATTATTTTGTTCGAGAGCAATTGCTTTGGCCTGTAATATTTTTTATGCAGGACAATTGTTTATTACAGAAGCGGTGTGGCGTTAGACCGTAAATACCAAGCTCACGCCAATATCATCATACTCCAGCGACCGCCCACGCCGCACTGTCTAACGGACACGCGTGTAAGCCGCCGCTCGTGCGGTCCATTCTACATCAACGCCGCGTCGGACTCCCGCGTCCGCGCCAAGTACCGGCCAACTCTCGCATCTATCTCAACACGCCATGGCCGAGTCGCGGTCCGCGCCGGCCTACAATGCCACGGGCGACTCGCCATCCGCACCGGCTTACAACGCCACAGCCGACTCGCCATCCACCCAGGTTTCAACGCCGCAGCCGATTCAAGGGTGAACGCCATCTTACAAACGTTGCGGCCAACTCTCGCCTCCGAGCTATCAAGCCGGTTTTGAACGCCGCGATTGACTTCCACATCTACATCAACACGCCGGGGCCGCATACACCGTTACGAGCCGCCCAACGGACGCGCTCAAGCCGCCGCCCCCGCGGTCCGGTCTACATCAACACGCTGGTGCCGCGTCTGCTCACTCCAGTCGTCCTACGGACGCATGCAAGCCGCCCCCACGGCATGTCTCTTCCAACAACATTGGAGCAAATGGAAAAAATGACATTCGGAATCATGTCTTACGCAACATCGCCAAAACACGCGCCAGCCTCCACTCGCACCAGGTTGCTCAATGGATAGACGCATTGGCCTGTTATCCCCGCGATATGATCTACTTCAACATATCAAAAGCAACATGAGAGATTTCCATGAAGGAAACATCCCTGGAAGAGCAAAGAGAGCCGGCCACCATTGAGCTGGCAATTCAAAGCCAACGTAAAAAAAACAGGCCCTAGAGGAGCCAGGAGAGCCGCAAAGAATGAGTCAAGAGGCATATGCACTCAATTTGGCCACGACATTTGCCAAGGACATATGATGAGCATCACGAAGATCATCAACTCGCCAGTCGCCACATTGTCTCTAATTTCAATAATTTCCATCGTTCGGCTGTCAACTTTTACGTCGGATTATGCCACAGCCAAGAATGAAGACTCGCAAGCCGCCTCCTCGAGCCGACTTAAGACTCGGGGGCTACACAGACATGACTCGGCAGATTCAACCGGGCTAAAAAATTCTAGAATCCAGTGTCATTGCAGGGAAGATAACCCGGTCCCAGGGGCTCCTGCCTTATTGGCAAAAAATTAAAAGTCGCCCAAGAGGACTAGCTGCCACGATGCGTAGTTCAAACATGGGTGACCTACCTTATTGGCGAAAAATTAAAAGTTGCCCAAGAGGACTAGCTACCACGATGCGCAATTCAAACATGGGTGACCTGCCTTATTGGCGAAAAATTAAAAGTCTCCCAAGAGGACTAGCTGCCACGATGCGCAGTTCAAACATGGGTGCCCTGCCTTATGGGCAAAAAATTACAGGTTGCCAAGGAGGACCAACTGCCCTGATGCGCTGCTCAAACATAGGTATCCTGCCTTATTGGATCATCATATTATCATATTATGCTCAATGGAATAAAGTCGGCTTATCTAGACCCCAGATGTTTTGCAGTAGTAGCATTGTCTCCTGTATATCCTATGTTGAGCTTTTCCATGATCATAGGTCACTTGGGGGCTTCCAACTCATCGAGTTTAGCTTTCTCACCCTCTTGACCCGGCAAATACGCCACAAAATGGTTAAACCTGTATGCTTGATGCGACTCCGATTAGGTGACCCCGTGTACTCTTGACAAGTCAATCCATCTTTGGACCCTGAACTTCTCAAGGTTAAAACACCGGCTTGAGTCACATGAGAGCTGGCATACAGAGAGCTAGGATAAACCATGGGTTATCATACCCACTTCATTGAAGCAAGACTCGGGCCTCGAAAGCCGGTCTTTATGTCATGCCTTGAAAACTGGCATTTTATATTATGTTATCATATACATACATCATCCTGCATTTCATCATGCATCATACATACATATCATGTCGGTCTTCAAACCGGTTTAAAGCATAAACTTCTGCGGGAGCAAATAAATCTTTGACAGCCAAAATGGCCGGATCTTCATCATGGTTTATCATAACCAGTAATAAATGATTGGGGTTTTTCCAAACCAGCTCAAAAGAAATGACTATTCTCAAAAGAGCTGGTATATCACCTACTGCTGAGCTGCTATATTACATATTGCTGAGACAGCTTATCACATATAATGTCGGGTCATCTAATTGACCGGCTCTTGGATTTTTCCAACTTGTGCTCTGTAGTAAACTACAACACTTATAGATTTCTCAAACATATATTTGCCGGGTTGCACCACAACCACGAGAAGGGATTTCATTTCAAGGACAAAGGCACTGTTCCAAGATATTCGTACAAACAATAAAATACCGGGTTACATTATAACCACGGGCAAGGATTCATTCAAGTCAGATCAATATCAGTTCAAAAGAACTTCTGAAGTGCATTATGATGGGTTATATTATTCTCACACAGTCCCAAGTCGCTACAGGCATACGACCCGGCACTTGGGGGCTACATCATATGATGTTTTTGTTTTCAAAAGGAGTACATGTAAGTCCCGAGTCGCCGTAGGCAGACAACCCGGCACTTGGGGGCTACACTAGTCAGATCAAATTCTCTAAAGTCCCAAGTCGCTGTAGGCATGCGACCCGGCACTTGAGGGCTACAGTATTCAGTTGTTTAAAACTGATTATAAGGTCCAAATTGAAGACCCGGCCCATCACATACCGATGAGACGGCCCTTGGGGGCTACACTAGCTGAAGTTTTACAAGTATAAGACAATTACAAGTCTCAGGATGCTGCAGGCAAGACAACCCGGCACTTGGGGGCTAGACAGTCAGAGATATTATTGCAAATCACCAAGTCATCATGAACTGATAAACTTGGAGCTTGGGGGCTACAGGTAATATGGATATATCAAAAAATTGATGATAACTTTCAAGCTGTCAATTGTGAGCGAGACTGGTCTCATTTCTTGATAGAGGTTTGTAAAGACCATCTTCTCCAAGTTATTCATAGAAAGGCCCAGAAAGTCGACCCAACATCACAGGGATTTCTGTATTCCCAATAATTTTATCAAGTTAACTGGAATCCAATTGTTTGACCTGGCATCACCAACGATCACGACCCAGCATCATCAATGATCATGTCCCGACATAGTCTATATAAGCAAACCCGGCTTCACAAGTTGGCAAGTTCTACATCCATAAGTCAGCAATATTTTTATCCTAATTGGACATCCACTACATCTGATGACCCGACAAGATCCCCACGTCCCATGAAGTTGTTTAACAACGGACGAATTTCTATTCCCACTATTTTCATCAAAACCGAAGCAATGGAAGCCGGCTCAACTTCATATGTTTTTCTTATCTCCAATATTTTCATCAAGCCAAAGCATTGGAGGCCGATTCAAATGACATATGGGTGTTTTATTCCCAATATTTTATTACAAAGGACACTGACAAGCAAGATGATTGTGAAGACGGCTTGTTGATATGAAGAAGAAACACAAATTTTCAAAGAGCCACCTCATTAAGCCGGGCAGTGGAGCAAGCTGGTCGCTTAACATATTTATTATTCTTATTTCAGGAGCTTACCATGAATAAATTCAAGCGAACCTGGGAGCTAATGTCGGGGATATTCCCCACGGTTTGACCCGGCCAGGAGTATGACCCGGCCCATCATTTGCCGGCTTATAAAGTCACCGTGTTTACCGGGTCAACCTGGACGTCAAGGCCCAATGCCTAGTGTGCAACCCGTGGAAGGCGGATCATGGAGAGGCCTGGAGGGCCGGATCACAGAGAAGGCCCAAGAAGAGGAACAATTCCCTCACAAGAGAAACAAGACCCGGATTAGGATTCAAGAGAGACTAGTCCTAGTCCTACTCACAGTAGGACTATACATGTAAACCTACCCCTTCAACTTATATAAGGAGGGGTAAGACACCCCAAGTGGGACAAGTTCAAGTCATTAGAGATAGACAGATTAGAGGATCTCGAGATTACAGGTAGCAATACAGCACCCTTGTAATCGAGATCATCCTCATCATCAATACACACAAAGCAGGACGTAGGCTTTTACCTCCATCGGAGGGGCTGAACCTGGGTAAACTCGCGTCTCTCGATTCCGACCAACCCCTCTCAAGCCGCCACCTAGTAGCGATGGCCTCACACCTATGTTCTCTCACGAAGGCATCTTGCTGTGACAAAACCACGACAAGCCCTGCTGCCCGAGGGCCCTAGGACGCCCTTGTTGGCGGCGATGCTTGTCGAGGCGCCATACCAGGCATCGGAGAAGAAGGAAAAGAAGAAGAAGGAGAGGGAGACCCGAGGAGGTCTCTGTTCAAGAGGACCCTCGGACACTAAGTCCGGGGAAACCCACGCCTCTTCCACTCATGAGGAAGAGCAAGCAGAGAACGAGGAGGAGAGTGACTCCTCCCGAGCAAGGAAGAGGACGGCGTTTGACGACGCCGAGGAGGATATGCTTCTTCCTACCCCAAAAAAGTAGTGCAGGGCCAAGGTGACCCTGGCCGATGACATCTCGGACTCCGCCGTGGAATCTGAGGCCTCGGAAGGGGTTCCTCTAAGGATCCCCAGGGTCAAGCCCCCGGCCCAAAGGTACGCATCCGAAGACCTCCTAGTACCTTCACCCTAAGGTTCATTACTAACCTATTGAACTCCATCTGTACTGTAGCCCATCGTGTGACCTCCTCGCCGATCGCATCTCGGAAGGGGACTCTCCGCCAGCCGAGCTAGCGGAGAGTGTGACCACCTCGCACAATACACCACCTCCAGCTGTCGAGAAGCCCGAGGAGGTGCTGTCCCGGAAGACCCCTCCAGGACCGAACGCAGAGGGCGACGGCGATGACGTCATGGGCGAGGTTAATACCTCGGTCGCCGAAGACTGGGAGAGGGGATCCATCTTGGTAAACAAGGAGGGAGAGCTCGGTCAATCCGAGCTCTCTCCAAGGGTGGCCCCGGATCCCCCAAGACCCCAGGAGCCGTCTATTCCAGACTCCACCAACGAGGGGGTGGGGCGCCGTCAGCTTTGTCACCCGTAGCAAAGCAGGACGAAACTGGGTGGCCGGCCGTGATGGAGGAGGCTTTGAACAGCTCGTCCATCACAGAAGAAAATCGCGCCGTTATGGACACGGTTTACAAAGCATTCAGTCCGTTCACAGCGGGCTGAAGCAAGCTTTTAGAGGCCTCTTGGCGGGCTTCAAGGTAAATCATGTAATATCCCTTTTTTCGAAGCAAATTTATTTTATAGGGTCATGCAATCCCCGTATATAGTAGACCCCAAGACTGTGTCAGGATTGAGGGAAACCTGGAAGAGGATCAAAAACCAACAAATTGAGAGTCTTACAAGCAAAAGCTGTTGTGCAGGCCTCGTCTTCGGCAGCGGCCGCCAATGCCATGGAACTGGCCGAAGTGAATCGGAAGCTTAAGAGCTCCGATGAGGAACTTGATTGCCTCAACAAGCGGTTCAACAAAGCGCAAGGTAAGTCAGAACCAGACTATTTAAGACCTTGGTTTTTCTTGTTAAGGGAATTCGTCGGGCTTTATACCTAAACCTGGGATGCCTATTATGATTGCAGTTATTGCCGTGGAGGTTGAGAACCTCAAGGCCGAGCTGAACAAAGCGAGGCAAGAGTCCACCAAACAAAGGGCGGCAACCGAACGGGCAACAGTCGAGCTGTCGTCGACAAAAACTACAAGTCAGAAGAATGAGGCCAGAGTGGCCGAAGTGCAGCAGGAGCTCAGGGACGCCGTGATTAATGTGAGGCCCTTGAGCAAAACAACAAAGATCGGGCCTCCGAGCCGTCCTCCTTGAAGTCAGTTGATGTCTACTACGCAACTTTATTCTTGTAGACTCTGTTGGGCCTCCAAGCGCAGAGTTTTGTAGGACAGTAGCAATTTTCCCTCAAGTGGATGACCTAAGGTTCATCAATCCGTGGGAGCTATAGGATGAACATGGTCTCTCTCAAACAACCCTGCAATCAAATACAAGAAATCTCTTGTGTCCCCAACACACCCAATACAATGGCAAATTGTAAAGGTGCACTAGTTCGGCGAAGAGATGGTGATACAAGTGCAATATGGAAGGTAGATATAGGTTTCTGTAATCTAAAAATATAAAAACAGCAAGGTAACAAGCGTAAAACAGCAAGCAAAACGTTATATAAATGCTTGGAAATAGGGCCTAGGGTTCATACTTTCACTGGTGCAATCTCCCAACAATGCTAACATAGTTGAATCATATGAACATCCCTCAACGTGCAACAAAGAATCACTCCAAAGTTCCTATCTAGCGGATAACAATAAGATGAAATTGGTGTAGGTAGTAGAACCACCTCAAAGTTATTCTTTCCGATCAATCTTTTGGGCTATTCCTATAAGTGTCACAAATAGCCCTAGAGTTCTGTCACGCCCAAGATGCGATCCTATCCTTATTTTGGCACGAGGGCCCCGACAGGGATAGAAGCGCATCTCGTCGTTTTGCAAGAATGGATATCATTACATGTACATGTAAAGAAGAGATGAGTATATGGAATTGGCTTACACTCGCCACAAGCTACATCAACATCACATCAATACAACAACCTATACAATCATCATACAGAAGAGCAGGGTCCGACTACGGACGAAAACAAACGATAAAATGGCATCCATCCTTGCTATCCCAGGCTGCCGCCTGGAACCCATCCTAGATCGATGAAGAAGAAGAAGAATAACTCCAAATCAAACAAGCATCGCTCTCACGTCAATTCATCGCATTACCTATACCTACAACTGTTGTTGTAGTAATCTGTGAGCCACAGGGACTCAACAATCTCATTTCCAAGGGTATCAAGACTATTAAAGCTTAATGGGTGAGGTATGGTTAAGTGGTGAGGCTGCAGCAAGCACTAAGCATTTATTTGAGTGGCTAACTTACGAGTACAAGAATAAAGGGGGATGATTGTCGCGTAAACGGACGTGATCTAGTAATGATCTCTAAGAGATCCTAAACACCTACTTACATCAAACATAACCCCATCGTGTTCTCTCTCGGATAAGGACTCACGAGAAGAGACAATCACGGTTACGCACACGGTTGGTGTATTTTATTTGAGTTTACTTCAAGTTTGCTATGACCGGGTGTTAAACAAAGTTTCCAAGTTGCCACGTAACTGCGGGCACGGCTTTCCGAAAGATTTAACCCTGCAGGGGTGCTCCAACTCATCCATCACAAACTAACCACACGCCGTGGGAATAACCTCGACCACGAATCTCGTGATTTTCCTAGGCAATTCCACTTGAAAACCGCAACTTCGAGATAGCCCGAAGTATTCTCGGAATTCCTCGCACAAGACGTTCGAGAAAGGTAAAACAAGCCCAGCAAGGCCGCCCGACGTGCCGACAATCCCGATAGGAGCCGCGTATCTCGTTCTCAGGGCACAACCGGATGACCACTACGTACGGTGGCCGGATAGACATCCCCCGAGTTGCCCCGGGTGGCCCCGCAAGTGGCTCTGTTTTGGACCAGCACCAGCAGCACTGGCCCCCTGTATTAGGTTGAATAACGAACTTCGGGTAGCGCTAACTCCCTATGCGTCAAATTAATTATCAGTATTATTATGTTGGGCAAATGTAGTACCAATGTTGGGCCTTGCCAGACAAGTTTTATCCTAAAACGAAAATCAAGGGGGTCCCCATAACAACCCCGAGCATGTTAGGAGCGCTCAATTATGGAACATAACACCGGTACACAAGTAACTAGGGTGGCAAGAGTGGAACAAAACACCGAGCAAAAGGCCAAGCCTTCCACCCTTTACCAAGTATATATGTGCATTAAATTGAATAGCAATAATATTGTGATATATCAAAAGGATATCCATGTAGGCACATGGAAACAATTGCACCTGCAACTAGCAACGCAATAAGAAAGGCTGAGCAAGCGGTAACATAGCCAAACAATGTTTGCTGGGATGTGGAGGGGTTAGAGGCTTATCATGGCATTTGGGAGGCTTGACATACAAGTGGTAGGTAGCGAGACAGCGATAGAAGCGAGACATCTAGCATGGCAATGATAGTAATGGTATCCAGGGAAATGATCATCTTGCCTGAGATCCCGCTTGGAAGAAGAACGAATCCATGAAGAAGACGAGCCAACGTAGTCGAACGAATCCTCACACTCCGAAGCGGTTTCGGAACTCTATCGAGAAGAAGCAATCCAGAAACAACAATCAACACAAGAACAACACCACAACATATGCATGACATGATGCGCAAACAAACATGATGCATGTCCGGTTTAATTATGCAAGGCATGGCAATCACAACAAACAATACTACACATTAAGTGAATTGCATATTGACAAAACTTCCCATTCGAATTATTTAGTTCACTCTCGTTAGGTACACGACACTATTAAGTGTTGTTAAACATGGCAAGAGGTTAAGCATAAGTAAACTACACATCTAGGCAAGTTTAAATGAGGCCGGAAACGACATATAGCATTTCCGAAATGACCCCATATGTTAATTTCGAAATTGGTCCAGATCAGAACTAATCATGCTTTATATTTATTAAATAGGAAAATAAAGTATACCATGCAATATTTCACGGCATTCTAGTCGATTTACATATATGGAACATCTCAAACGGAGCTACGGTCTAAAAGATATGACCTTCACAAGATGAACATGACATGAATGCAAAATGCATGAAAATGACAACCACAAACATTTCAAATCATGAATGCAGCAAGATATTATGATACTACATGAAAATCTAAGCAAGTTACATATGCAACATGTTCAAACCGGAGCTACGGTTCAACAAGTACAACCAACACACGTTTTAGTTCAAATCTGCCCAAAACAGCAACATGGCATATTGCACGCATGAAAACAACAAGCTACAAGATTCTAAAATGCATAAACTAAGCATGGGGCAGTAGCATATAACACACACTTCATTTCATCTTCACATTTCATAGTCAAAAGAATCATGGATCACATGGTAGGAAGCTCACAACATGGCAATAAAATATGGCAGATTAGGACTTATATTAGTGAAATCCACAGTTTTTAGCATAGCAGATTTTCACGATGGCATATTGGCAGCAACAAAACTATATGCTACATGGCATATTATGGCCTGAAAATTAACAGCATGGTAGTAGACATGATGCACTACAAATCATTCCATGATGGCAAGGTATAATTATGCATAGAATCATGGCTAGCATCATCACAACATGGCATTATGAAGAAAACAGATTCTCAGACTTAGTGAAAATTAGACTAAACATGTGCAGCGTTTTTAACAGATTGACATGTTGGACAAGGAATATAATTATGATGCAAATCCTATACATGGCATCAAAAGACACAACCTGGTAGACAACAACATGCTTAACAAAAGACTCTTTGGGAGCAACCACAAAAGGCTCCTAGATCAATAGCAATTCACATGGCAACATGGCAACAAAATAACAGTTTCAGACTTAGAATTATTTAGACCCCTCAAAACAGCAATATTTTTTAGCATGTTGGCAACAAAAAATAACACCTAAACGTGGATTTCTATAGCAACCAAAAATACCAGGGCCTAACACACATGTCCAAGGGCATATGTCATGTTAAAAAATATTTCATATCAGACATGGATTAATTCACACAAAATAAACAAAAGGGCATCATAGCAAAAATGACATGCACACAAATTGCTCAAATGACAAAACTACATGCACAGTTAATTTCTATGGATTTTTCTACCCCAAAATCATATATAATATGTGGGTTTTCATATTAACAAAAATGACACAACATTGATGCGAGATTAGGACCTAAACCATTTTTAGCAAGTCATGTATGCAAAATAAATGCAACCAACACATCTAATATTTTCAGCATGCATGAACAAGGCATATAAAAATGCTACATATTTTACATGCAAGGTTTGATTAATTTGGATGCACGATTCAATAATTATGCGCAATGCAACAAACATAATATTTATGCAAAATAAAGAAAACAACATGTTAAACATTTTTAATCATTTGAGGAAACGAGATATTTTGAATCTACACGAAATTCTATATGTTTTACATATATAAAACATTTTGATAAGATGCACGGTTAATTACATATATGCATTTTAAAATCATGCAATTTTGCTGAAATTATGCAATCTTGGTTAATTGGATAAATCACAGAACCTAAAAAAAACTACGCGGGCCGAAACTACAGTGGCTAAACATGGCACTGGTCGTCACGTAGTTATACTGCGCATAGGGCGGCACATAGAGCAACAGGAGCGGGCTGGGGTCTCACCTAGCGGCCATGGGCCGGGTTGGTGGAGAGGTGCACGAGCGAGCAGCTGGGCCTTCTACGGGGTCACGGCCCACGCGCTGGCAGCAGCCCAAGCACGGGTCAACGGGCACGCACCCTCGTCCCCGACCTCTGGACGCAGGCCGAGGCGAGCATCATGGCGGCGGCGCTGGCGCATGGGTGGCCGGAGGCGGAGCGGGGACCGGCGGCAGGCGGTGGAGACCCGCCGGATTTGGCGATTCCCTGCCGGATCCGGGCGCGGCACAGTCGGGCGGCGCGCCGGCGAGGACCCACAAGGCGGCGGCGGGGCGAAGCTTGCAGGGGGCGGAGAGGCATGGCGCAGCACGGGAGGGAGTCGGGGTCACGCGTGGAGGCGGCGGCGGACCTCCGGCAGCATCGCCGGCGAGCGGCGGGGTCCGGCTCTGGAGGAGATCGAGGCTGCGAGAGCTAGCAGGCAACGACGGCGCGCTGCGGGCGCCTCGGGCGGCGGCGGCCCGGTTTGGGCCCGGGGCGGGCCGCGGATGGGCTTCGCGGGCCCGGCGCGGTGGAAGGAGGTGGCTGGCGGCGGCTGAGTGGTGGGATGTGGCGGTGGCATGCATTTCGAGGACGAGACTAGGGTTTCCTATTTGGACGACTAGGTGTCTATTTATAGGCAGGGATGGTTATGGGAGGGGGTTTTAATCCGTTTTCGGACCGTTCGATCGCCATCGGACGGCTCCGGTCGCGGGGAAGCCTGGGATGGGCTAGTGGGCTGTGTAGAAGAGGCTAGGTAGGGAAGAGAGGGAATATGGTGGCCCGTGACACGAGGTTTTAAACACCGTAAAACATCCGACAATAAACCGACGACGGTGCCGTTACGGTCGACCGTTCGGGTATCAAACAACCTCTGATTGTGACGAAATTTGGCAGGCGGTCTACCTACAATAAAACAAGACCGCATGCAAACTTTCGACCCAATCCGAGAATATTTTTACGCACTTTTAAAACAACATTTTATCGATGCCGCGGGCGCGGGCGATTGTGGTTGGTCTCGAAACGGTCGTCGACACGAACGGAGAGAACCGGCAACTACGAACAGATGCAAGTTTTCGAAAACGAGTGACGATGCCATGCAAATGATGCGAATGATGCGATGATGAATGCGACAAACAAACGAATCACACGACGACAATGGAATAAAACGGGAATCTTCTGGAGCGTCGGTCCCGGGCTGTTACAACTCTCCTCCATTTACAAGAGATCTCGACCCGAGATCTTAGAATGAGAAGGGGACGAGAAAGAGCAAGAGGAAGAGGTAAAACTTAGTTGCTTCTTTGACAAACGAGTGAAACCAATGATCATTGATGGTTTCAACGAGATGACAAATGACACGAGGAACAAGGAAGAATTCACAAGAAATTTGAGCAGCACTTCGGTAGGATAGAGAGACAAAACTTGATAAGATGGAAAGAACTTGAAAAGATGACACAACACTCCGGTTAAATGAATAAGCATGGAAAGAACATGATCATGATACAACGAGATGATGAGATGAATAGAGCAACATCACAATGCCTCCGGAACAAAAGAATAGAAGCTAGATCGATTGAAGGAAATGAACGGAGAAGAAAATGACAACTTCTACCACCATGAATTAGAAAAAACATCGTTACAAGGAAGGATTGAACGGAGTTGTTGGAAATTCAACAATGAAAAGAATATCTTGTTATGGGCTTATGGAAAACATCTCAAAATTATGAGGTGACAATCGGCCACAAACGGAGCAATTGATTGATTGCGAGCAACAAGAGATGCAAAACTTCTTTCACCAAGAGGATACATTGAGAACTTGGATCATTGATAAGCACCATGATAGCAACAATCCATAGGAAAAGCTTTAGGTGAAATCCAATCCAAGATAACTCCGAGAAAGAAAGATGGGTTTAAATATTTCATTCTTGACAATTCCCTTCAAAACTCCTCATGACTCAAGAATGTTATACCACCATCTCAAAGATAAGGAAGAAAGAATTGCACTTGGGAATGCAAGATGAAAGATACTTGAGGTACTACCACAAGAATATTGAAGAACACTTCGAGAAGGAATTAAATACTTGAAGAACCACCATGAAGAACATCTTAGAGAACTCCGGAAATAAATGATGATCAAAATAATGAAGGTTGAGAAGAATAAGATTGAGGCCTAGCAAAGATTTAGATGGAACTTCGTGAAGAGATGCTTGAGAAAATTGGAACTCCGGAAAGAGAGATGAACAACTTAAAACCGAGAATTTGATATCATGAACAACTCCAGAAGAAGGATTGAAATCATCTTGATGAAACAAGAATAAGAATTATGTTATGCTTATCCTTCATCAAGTTAAATTGACGACAAGCAACGGATTTGGCATACGACTTATTCTTCTTGCAAAGATTGAGGATAGATAAGAGCACAAACTTGAGGAAGTCTTGAACGAGGACACCGGTAAGAATTTCCAAACAAATGGGGATACTTCGAATTAATGGAGATGCATGAGAACGAAGAGATCATGATCCGCCTAACAGAAAACTTGAGCGAAGCACCGGAATAACAGAGATACGAACGAAGAGACAACAATTGAGAAGAATTTGAGAATGAAAGCTGAAAGCTGAGAACAAAGAAATCTTCTGAAATGATGGCCTTCGGAGGATTGAGAAATGAAAACAACTCTGAAATGCTCCGGATAACAAGGAAGGAATTTTTAATGAATGGAAACAATATGAAAGAATAGCATCAAGCTAGAAACTCGAATCTTCAAGAGAATGAGCAAAGATTTAAGAGAAACACTCCTTCGGTCTTCAAGGCTAAGAATGATGACAAGAGAGAACATCAAGAATTATTGAGACACTCCGGAACAATGAATAAGGAAAGGTTAAGCCACGATGAAAACAATTCTAAGCGATCTTGGAGAAGGAATAAGACTGATGAGATTCATTCTTACGTCATATTTGAATGGAAATTGAGATCTCCGGAAAAGATTAGAAGAGCCAGGTAAGATCCTGGGGAAAAACCTGTGGGATATGAGCCCACTCAAAGAGAACACCGTTGAAACGATTGCTTAGAAAGAGAGATTGCACCCGTACAAATTGAAAACTTGATGAGGTGAGAACCTCAAAGTAGTTGAAAAGATTGAATGAAAACACGAATCTTCTGAGATATCTTCACTGAAATCACCGGATACAAACGGAAGAAAAGATAGCGGAAGCATTAATGAAAAGAAAGGCACTTGGATGACGATTTAATCATTGAAGAAAAAGGGCGGGAGGGTGGGGAAAAACAAGGAACACTTGGGACGGATGAGACGAACTCCGGAAAGAAATACGAGGGTTGATATTGCAAATATTGGAGAGGGTTGAATTAACTTGATGAGAAACACACTGGTTAGGAAAGATATGAATTCACCACTTGACATCGAAGCAACTCGAATTACCATACTCCAAAACAACACCAAGGGTGAGGCTTGAGAATTAATCCGGAAACAAATACATAACCCATTATGCATTCGTTGGGAGGATAATCCTAGGTAACTACATGAATTCCCACCTAATAATTTCCGAAGTCTTTCTTGTTTATGCGATTCGGGTTGCAGACCCAGGAACGTACCCAAGGTAATCAGCTACAACTGCACCCGCAACCTTCCACACCATAATCCAAGAAACTCTGCAAACTCGTCTACCTCAGACACTCGTAATCACAACGATACTAAACATGGCAGTACCCTGGACGCTCTCCCCAGTACTGGGTGACTCCAAACTTATCTCGCCACGAAAAGTATTGAAGCAATTTCGAACATCCTCCATCTTGAGATACTAAGGAAACTGAATGATAACAATGTGCAAAAATCCCTCGGAGCTCTACTCCTCGATAACAGGAGGCACCAAGACAGAATTCCTTCACATCGGCATCATATAGTTTCCAAAATACCCGCGTGATCCTAAAAAAAAATTTGAGCGAGAAGAGGAGTAGAATCAAAATTCCTAAGTCGAATACCTCACCAGAGCATGGAAGAGGAGTAAAAGAAACCTACTCTCCGATATAACTAGACTCAAAATAGTTTTTTTTTCACTAGACTCGACTCGGCCAAAGTTCGATCAATCAAGGGGGCTCCTAGGTCGGTACAGGCCCTGATACCAACTTGTCACGCCCCAGATGCGATCCTATCCTTATTTTGGCACGAGGGCCTCGACAGGGATAGAAGCGCATCTCGTCGTTTCGCAAGAATGGATATCATTACAAGTACATGTAAAGAAGAGATGAGTATATGGAATTGGCTTACACTCGCCACAAGCTACATCAACATCACATCAATACAACAACATATACAATCATCATACAGAAGACTAGGGTCCGACTACGGATGAAAACAAACGATAAAATGACATCCATCCTTGCTATCCCAGGCTGCCGCTTGGAACCCTTCCTAGATCGATGAAGAAGAAGAAGAAGAAGAAGAAGAAGAAGAAGAAGAACTTCAAATCAAACAAGCATCGCTCTCACATCAATTCATCGCATTACCTGTACCTGCAACTATTGTTGTAGTAATCTGTGAGCCACAGGGACTCAGCAATCTCATTTCCAAGGGTATCAAGACTATTAAAGCTTAATGGGTGAGGTATGGTTAAATGGTGAGGCTGCAGCAAGCACTAAGCATTTATTTGAGTGGCTAACTTACGAGTACAAGAATAAAGGGGGATGATTGTCGCGTAAACGGACGTGATCTAGTAATGATCTCTAAGAGATCCTGAACACCTACTTACGTCAAACATAACCCCACCGTGTTCTCTCTCGGATAAGGACTAACGAAAAAAGACAGTCATGGTTACACACATGGTTGGTGTATTTTATTTGAGTTTACTTCAAGTTTGCTATGACCGGGTGTTAAACAAAGTTTCCAAGTTGCCATGTAACAGCGGACATGGCTTTCCGAAAGATTTAACCATGCAGGGGTGCTCCAACTCAACCATCACAAACTAACCACACGCCGCGGGAATAACCTCGACCACGAATCTCGTGATCTTCCTAGGAAATTCCACTGGAAAACCGCAACCTCGAGATAGCCCTAAGTATTCTCGGAATTCCTCGCACAAGATGTTCGAGAAAGGTAAAACAAGTCCAGCAAGACCGCCCGACATGCCGACAATCCCAATAGGAGCCGTGTATCTCGTTCTCAGGGCACAACCGAATGAGCACTACGTACGGTGGCCGGATAGACATCCCCCTAGTTACCCCAGGTGGCCCCGCAAGTGGCTCTGTTTTGGACCGGCACCCGCAGCACTGGCCCCCCTGTATTAGGTTGAATAACGAACCTTGGGTAGCGCCAACTCCCTATGCGTCAAATTAATTATCAGTATTATTGTGTTGGGCCAATGTAGTACCAATGTTGGGCCTTGCCAGACAAGTTTTATCCTAAAACGAAAATCAAGGGGTCCCCATAACAACCCCGAGCATGTTAGGAGCGCTCAATTATGGAACATAACACCGGTACACAAGTAACTAGGGCGGCAAGAGTGGAACAAAACACCGAACAAAAGGCCAAGCCTTCCACCCATTACCAAGTATATATGTGCATTAAATTGAATAGCAATAATATTGTGATATATCAAAAGGATATCCATGTAGGCACATGGAAACAATTGCACCTGCAACTAGCAATGTTATAAGAAAGGCTCAGCAAGCGGTGACATAGCCAAACAATGTTTGTTGGGATGTGGAGGGGTTAGAGGCTTATCATGGCATTTGGGAGGCTTGACATACAAGTGGTAGGTAGCGAGACAGCGATAGAAGCGAGACATCTAGCATGGCAATGATAGTAATGGTATCCAGGGAAATGATCATCCTGCCTGAGATCCCGCTTGGAAGAAGAACGAATCCATGAAGAAGACGAGCCAACATAGTCGAACGAATCCTCACACTCCGAAGCGGTTTCGGAACTCTATCGAGAAGAAGCAATCCGGAAACAACAATCAACACAAGAACAACACCACAACATATGCATGACATGATGCGCAAACAAACATGATGCATGTCCGGTTTAATTATGCAAGGCATGGCAATCACAACAAACAATACTACACATTAAGTGAAGCTCAATATGCAACGTGTTGCATATTGACGAAACTCCCCATTCGAATTATTTAGTTCACTCTCATTAGGTACACGACACTATTAAGTGTTGTTAAACATGGCAAGAGGTGAAGCATAAGTAAACTACACATCTAGGCAAGTTTAAATGAGGCTGGAAACGACATATAGCATTTCCGAAATGACCCCATATGTTAATTTCGAAATTGGTCCAGATCTGAACTAATCATGTTTTATATTTATTAAACAGGAAAATAAAGTATACCATGCAATTCTACACGGCATTCTAGTCGATTTACATATATGGAACATCTCAAACGGAGCTACGGTCTAAAAGATATGACCTTCACAAGATGAACAGGACATGAATGCAAAATGCATGAAAATGACAACCACAAACATTTCAAATCATGAATGCAGCAAGATATTATGAAACTACATGAAAATCTAAGCAAGTTACATATGCAACATGTTCAAAACGGAGCTACGGTTCAACAAGTACAACCAACACAAGTTTTAGTTCAAATCTGCCCAAAACAGCAACATGGCATATTGCACGCATGAAAACAACAAGCTACAAGATTCTAAAATGCACAAACTAAGCATGGGGCAGTAGCATATAACACACACTTCATTTCATCTTCACATTTCATAGTCAAAAGAATCATGGATCACATGGTAGGAAGCTCACAACATGGCAATAAAATATAGCAGATTAGGACTTAGTGAAATCCACAGTTTTTAGCATAGCAGATTTTCACGAAGGCATATTGGCAGCAGCAAAACTATATGCTACAGGGCATATTATGGCCTGAAAATTAACAGCATGGTAGTAGACATGATGCACTACAAATCATTCCATGGTGGCAAGGTATAATTATGCATAGAATCATGGCTATCATCATCACAACATGGCATTATGAAGAAAACAGATTCTCACACTTGGTGAAAATTAGACTAAACATGTGCAGCATTTTTAACAGATTGACATGTTGGACAAGGAATATAATTATGATGGAAATCATATACATGGCATCAAAAGACACAACCTGGTAGAAAACAACATGCTTAACAAAAGACTCTTTGGAAGCAACCACAAAAGACTCCTAGATCAATAGCAATTCACATGGCAACATGGCAACAAAATAACAGTTTCAGACTTAGAATTATTTAGGCCCCTCAAAACAGCAATATTTGTTAGCATGTTGGCAACAAAAAATAACACCTAAACATGTATTTCTATAGCAACCAAAAATATCAGGGCCTAACACACATGTCCAAGGGCATATCTCATGTTAAAAAATATTTCATATCATGCACGAATTAATTCACACAAAATAAACAAAAGGGCATCATAGCAAAAATGACATGCACACAAATTGCTCAAATGACAAACTACATGCACAGTTAAATTCTATGGATTTTTTTACCCCAAAATCATATATAATATGTGGGTTTTCATATTAACAAAAATGACACAACATTGATGCGAGATTAGGACCTAAACCGTTTTTAGCAAGTCATGTATGCAAAATAAATGCAACCAACACATCTAATATTTTTAGCATGCATGAACAAGGCATATAAACATGCTACACATTTTACATGCAAGGTTTGATTAATTTGGATGCACGATTCAATAATTATGCGCAATGCAACAAACATGATATTTATGCAAAATAAAGAAAACAACATGTTAAACATTTTTAATCATTTGAGGAAGCGAGATATGGTGAATCTACACGAAATTCTACACGTTTTACATATAATAAAACATTTTGATAAGACTCACGGTTAATTACATATATGCATTTTAAAATCATGCAATTTTGCTGAAATTATGCAATCCTGGTTAATTGGATAAATCACAGAACCTAAAAAAACTACGCGGGCCGAAACTACAGTGGCTAAACATGGCACTGGTCGTCACGTAGTTATACTGCGCATAGGGCGGCACATAGAGCAACATGAGCGGGCTGGGGTCTCACCTAGCGGCCATGGGACGGCTTGGTAGAGAGGTGCACGAGCGAGCCGCTGGGCCTTCTGCGGGGTCGCGGCCCACGCGCTGGCAGCAGCCCAAGCGCGGGTTAACGGGCACGCGCTCTCGTCCCCGACCTCTGGACGCAGGCCGAGGCGAGCATCATGGCGGCGGCGCTGGCGCATGGGTGGCCGGAGGCGGAGCGGGGACCGGCGGCAGGCGGTGGAGACCCGCCGGATCTGGCGATTCCCCGCCGGATCCGGGCGCGGCACGGTCGGGCGGCGCGCCGGCAAGGACCCGCAAGGCGGCGGCAGGGCGAAGCTTGCAGGGGGCGGCGAGGCATGGCGCAGCACGGGAGGGAGTCTCGGTCGCGCGTGGAGGCGGCGGCGGACCTCCGGCAGCATCGCCGGCGAGCGGCGGGGTCCAGCTCTGGAGGAGATCGGGGCTGCGGGAGCTAGCAGGCAACGACGGCGCGCTGCGGGCGCCTCGGGCGGCGGCGGCCCGGTTCGGGCCCGGGGCGGGCCGCGGATGGGCTTCGCGGGCCCGGCGCGGTGGAAGGAGGTGGCTGGTGCGGCTGAGTGGTGGGATGCGGCGGTGGCACGCATTTCGAGGACGAGACTAGGGTTTCCTATTTGGACGACTAGGTGTTTATTTATAGGCAGGGATGGTTATGGGAGGGGGTTTTAATCCATTTTCGGACCGTTCGATCGCCATCGGACGGCTCCGGTCGCGGGGAAGCCTGGGATGGGCTAGTGGGCTGTGTAGAAGAGGCTAGGTAGGGAAGAGAGGGAATATGGTGGCCCGTGACACGAGGTTTTAAACACCGTAAAACATCCGACAATAAACCGACGACGGTGCCGTTACGGTCGACCGTTCGGGTATCAAACGACCTCTGATTGCGACAAAATTTGGCAGACGGTCTACCTACAATAAAACAAGACCGCATGCCAACTTTCGACCCAATCCGAGAATATTTTTACGCACTTTTAAAACAACATTTTATCGATGCCGCGGGCGCGTGCGAGTGTGGTTGGTCTCGAAACGGTCGTCGACACGAACGGAGAGAACCGGCAACTACGAACGGATGCAAGTTTTCGAAAACGAGTGACGATGCCATGCAAATGATGCGAATGATGCGATGATGAATGCGACAAACAAACGAATCACACGACGACAATGGAATAAAACGGGAATCTTCTGGAGCATCGGTCCCGGGCTGTTACAAGTTCGTACTAGAACAACACCAGTGATACATATCAATCAACCCTAATGTCACCTAGATACTCCAATGTCACCTCAAGTATCCATGGGTAAATTATGCGACATGCATCAAACAATTTCAGGTCTATCATATTCAATCCAACACAAAGAACTTCAAGGAGCACCCCAAGATTTCTATCGAAGAACGTGGTATGAAAACGTGCAATCAACCCCTATGCATAGATCCCCAAGGTCACCGGAATCCGCAAGTTGATGCCTCAACATATATCAAGTGAATCAATAGAATACCCCAATGTCACTACGGGTATCCCACGCAAGACGTACATCAAGTGTTCTCAAACCAAAATATTCAATCCAACATAACGAGATCTCAAAGGGGAAGATTCAATTCATCACAACATGATTGCAAGGGACAAACATCATATGATCCAACTATATTAACAAAGCCCGTGATACATCAAGATCGTGCGATCTCAAGAACACGAGAGAGAGAGAGAGAGATTGAACACATAGCTACTGGTACATACCCTCAGCCCCGAGGGTGAACTACTCCCTCCTTGTCATGGCCTCCGCCGGGATGATGAAGATGGCCACCGGTGATGGTTTCCCCTCTCTGGCAGGGTACTGGAACGGCTCTAGATTGGTTTTTAATCGATACAGAGAGTTGCGGTGGCGAAACGGAGAGTCTCTGTTTAGTTTTGGGGTTTCTGGGATTTATAGGATTTTTCAGCGTTGGAATCACGCGCAATGGAGCCACATTGGCCCCACCACATATCAGGGCGCGACCTAGGGGGCGCCCTGATGGCTTGTCCCCCATGGGTGGCTCCCCTCCGGTGGTTCTTTGCTCCAATATTGCTTATTTCCTCTAGAAAAAATAATCAAAAAGTTTCGGGCGATTCCGAGAACTTTCATTTTCTGCACAAAAACAACACCACGGTAATTCTGCTGAAAACAGCGTCAGTCCGGGTTAGTTCTAAATAAATCATATAAAGTGCATCAAAACCATATGAAAGTATTGTAAACATAGGTAAACATGGCATGAATACTTCATAAATTATCGATACGTTGGAGACGTATCATCGGCGCTCAAGGAGGCGCGTGTGGAGGCATGAGGCTGCCAGCAGGAGCTCCACGAAGTCAAGCTTATTGCAGATGGTAAGTTGTACTTACTGCAATGTGTCTTAGGTGGTAACAGGTTTGCGTTGCTCACACGGGTGTGGCGTTCCTGAGGTGCCTTCACGGATCTTCCGAGGAGTGTGGCGGATGCGTCAAGGTACTTTGCGTCCCAGGATGGGAAGGTCGAGCAAAGGCTTTTCTGGGAGCAATTTCAAGCCCCTGAACATCCTCCCATCCTCACTAGACAAATGAAGCAGCTGATGGAGTCGCATCGGATGGCGGAGCCGGCCATGAAGGACCTCTGCATCAGGCTATGGCCTTCGGAGCCACTGTCGAGCAGCTATTTCGGCTTAGTGCAGAAGTTGTGCGATGTCGCGCCCCGGATTGACGTACTGAAGTGCACCACATGCATTGAGGGAGCTCGGTTGGCATTCTCAAAGACCATGGTGCACTGGCCGAAGCTCAAGCTGGCCGAGATGGCCACCGGACCTCCGCCTCCTGGAAAGGAGCATAGGCGCCCTGAGTGGTACTTTCCCATCGTGATGGACGGTGCTCGGGCAATAGAGGCTCAGTGCCCGAAAGATGTAATTTTAGAATGAGTGTGCTATCATGTATCAAATGATATTTAAACTCTGTGTGATTTAAGTTGTTGCATTGCATGGTATGTGTGGCTGTTTGTTTTGTTGTTATTTTGACTCCTGTGTGGCCGTTTTAATCTGAAAGTTGCCAGTCGTCGGCTTTGACCCCCTTGTAGATGCTACAAGGGGTGTTTCGACCTCCGCACTCTGACCCTTAGCCGACGTCTTGGTGCCCGGAGGCGGTAGTGTGTAAGGGAAACAAGGACTATGTGGCTTTAGTGCTTTCACTTAGCCATAGGAGCTTGACTGTGGGGGCTAGTCACTAGCCCCGAGTATCTTGTGATGTTTGGGTATGCCGAGGTTGAAAACCATTATCACATGGTCTGTGCGAATACATACCCTTTGTATAACACGGCCTAACCTCCATCGATTTTTAGTTTGACACTTGTCACCGGATAGCCGGCCAGTTCACGCTTATTATGACAGTCAGTTTTCGGCTTTCTCCACCGAGGTACTTAACCAGGCTAGCTGGAAATACAATGGTAGTGGTGCTCCTACCCTCCTAGCCGAACGCTCGGAACGTAGGAGGGGAAACACAGGAGCCGGGCAACCCAACTATTAACCCAAGACATAATCCGGAACCATTTCATAGAAGGCAATATCGTGATGCCAAGCACATAGGATAGTGCCGGTATGATGCTTAGGGCGAGTTTTATAGTCGAGCCATCGGTCTATTAGCCGGTCACATCTAGGAAAATACGCATCGAACTAGATTTCTTCGGCATTGGAGAGCAAAAAGAAATGATTCGATGTAACAGACTTGTCGGGGCACGGATGCACACGATCACCTACGGGACCAGAGGTCCCTTTGTGGTTCGGCAAGGGGGTCACGTTGCACAAATAGCGGAGATCATGAGACGGCGCGACGATCAGGATGCTGCCATTTTTACCCAGGTTCGAGCCGCTGTGAAGCATAAAACCCTACTCCTGCTTTTGGTGGATTGATCGAAGGAACACCAAGAACACGCAGTGCTCAGCCCCGGCAAGGGTTGTTGTCGGGGGGAGCTACTACGCGAGTACAAGTGTACAAAGTTCCGAATCTTGAGCTAGGACGCCTTGGGCCTCCTTTTATAGAGCAAGGGGCAACCACAATGGCAAAACAGTCATTATCTATCGATTAGATAGCTTAGCAGAGCTATCATACCTAACTCTGGCATTTAAGACAAAATACCATGATTACTAGACTAGGTGGTGCTCGGGGGTGCATCCCCGGCAAGCCCTTGCCACCGCCTATCTGGCCGTTGCTTAGGGTCTTGACACGCTGCTGGACGGGTGTCAACTGGGTGTAATCTGCCTTCCGGTGCTTCGCCACATGCTTAGCGAGAGCTACCCAGCCGCATGAGGCTTCGATACCGCATCGACAAGTGACTGGCGTCGTGATGCGGTGGTTGGTTAGCTCGCGCCTGCCAGGGGATGGCTTGCCGTGTCTTCCTGGGATGTGCACGCCTCGGTCCCCGGCAGGCTCCGGGGACGCGGCTGGCGCACTTTGGGCCACTCCTGGGTCGTTGTGCTGGTGTTGTCGGTGTTTGTTTGGCCCTCTGCAGGTTGTTGCTGCCGGGGTCTGGTTCTTGAATGTTTGCTTGGTGGTGTGGTAGCTTTTCCCGACGGGTTTTGCTACTACTACGTGTGCATAAGTCAGGGGCACTGGATACCCATGTCCTAGTGCACCGACAGGAGCCCCCGGGTCTGGCCCACACGCGCTTGTTCAGTGCCTTTGGGTCAGGTCCAAAATTTATGCACAGGCGCGCAATGTGAGGGGTTAACTGCCAATTTACTAGTCGGCGTTGTCCCACCACTTCAGGCCGTTTCCGCCACGCGTGCCGCATGCATAGCGAGGAGTTCGCAGTGGGCGCTCGTGACTTAAAGGCCTGGTCGTGGCAGAAACCGCAGCGCCATGGATTGGAGCAACAAGGCGGTTACCTGTTCGCCCGTGAGTCGTGGGTAGTGGGATTGGTGGAGATGGGCGGCTGCTCTGGAGCGAGGGAGAGCCAGCCCCCCGTGCTCTCCCCTATAAATTAGGGGGTCACGGTGGTGATGCTCATCCAGCTCCATCTCCTCCTTACTCCCAAGTCCTCACTGCTTATCCTTCACTTCTGGTTCGCCTCTCAGTCACCCCTTCCTCCCTGATGGTTAGGGGGAAAGGTCTGGCGAGTGTGTTCGTCATCGCAGGGTCTTCCCCTTGTGTCCACGCCCAGTCCCCGCTCTAGGTCGACGACCTTGAGCTGAGGGTTAGCCGGAGGAGTTTCGGATGGGGGAGCGGGCGGCGTGGTGGTCGCGTCGGGGATAGCTGCGGTGGCACGCCTGCCGCTGCGTCGCCCGCTTCTTTAGCTTTGATGGAGCGTCGTGCGGTCGACATCGCGCCGGAGTCTATAACGGAGACGCAGCGTCGTGGTGGATCGTGGTTCCCGCACTCCTTCTTCAGGGTGATGGAGAAAGATCGTTCGCACGGCCGCCGCTTGCATGTGTGTGGTCGCAGCCATGGTTCGCCATCTATCGCGGTGAAGCTCCCCACCCTCAGCGTTCTGGATGGCATGTATGGGTGGGAGTTCTTCACCTGTGCGTGCTTCTTAAAGGCGGGGGAAATTCCCTACCTTTGGCCATCGGGGACGACCATGCTCTCTGTGGGGTCCCCGGGCTGCCGCGTCGGGAGCTTGGACGACGGCAGAGGCGTTCCCTCGAGCGGGGGGGATGAGGAAGACGATGGCGGTCGGGAACCCACGACGCATCAAGAGTGCGGATGAGGGCTCCGACGCGTCGCATTCCCCGGCAGCACCATCATCACCAGCTGGGCTCCGGCAGCGCCACCATATGCACCTGCCCTCTGCCTTCTTTCCCCTTGTTGGTCTTGTCCGCTCCGTCGGCTTCATCCGCCCTGCCTGGGGATGAGGCCCTTCTGTTCTTCGGACGCGTCCCTCTGGTCCTGGCGGGGAGGCGCCGAATCCCAGCCAAGCGCTCCTTTTGCCCTCTGCTTCCTCTTCACCTAACTCCTAGGAGGAGAGGGACAAGAAAGGCATTACGGGGCACTTATCTTTTTATAGGCCAAAAGATGTAGGCGTTTGCCAAGTTTTAGTTAATCGTAATGTAATCCTTATCAGATTTGTATCAACAAATGAATGAATGTTATTTTTATTTCCCTGAGTACTATCCTTCTCTCTCTTTGTTTCTACCGTGTCAATGTGTTCGTCCTCTCCACACGGGACCGCCTGCCGGGTCACTATTAACCGCGAGCGCCAAAAGGGAGCGAGCCCCCGACAGCAGGCTGTCGTTGTTCCCCAGCAGGGGTCCTTGTCGGTATCGGCGCGGTCCCACAGAGCTGATAAATTATCAGGAGCTGAGGAACAGCTTGTCTGGACAAGGGTTTTTACCGCGTGGTGGAACTTTACCGAACACATCTGAAAAAAGAGAGTAAGGATTTCCTTCAGGGAGCATGAAACTTGGGATATGTGGTTGGACTTATCTCGTTTTAGGCAATATCCCTTTCCGGAGTACGCTGGGCCGCCGTCCTCGTTCCTTCGTCCTCTTTCCATCTTTACCTAGTGGCAAAACACACAGAGCAAGAGGTCTCTATCCTTCGAGGAAAGAGTGTGGTAACAAGGATTATAGGCTCAACGAATACTCTAGCAAATCTCTAAAAAATAGGCGATGACATAGCAATCATAAAAGATGCATAACGAACGTGCAATGCAATGATATGATGCCATGCCTAGTTTTATTATTGTTGCTCAGGGTCTGTGCCTGGCTTTGTACAAAGGGTTACATGCAACTTCGGCAAGGCTTGTACAAAAGGTGGCTGTCGGGGACTGCGCCCGGCAGCCTCGCCTTATGGGTAGAACTTACAAGGATGCTCAATATTCCATGAGTTAAGCACCTTGGTGCCATCTTTGGTCTCCAGACGGACTGCGCCAAGTCTGGTGACTCGTGCTACCCGGTAAGGGCCTTTCCACTTCGGCGTCAACTTGTGGGTACCCTTGGTGGACTGAACGCGCCTAAGGACAAGGTCGCCTTCCTCAAGGCTCCGGGCATGTACCCTGCGGCTATGATAGCGGCGCAGGGCTTGCTGGTAGCATGCAGCACGCACAGCAGCCCGGAGACGATCCTCCTTGAGGAGCATGGCATCGTCATGCCGTAGCTGCTCTTGCTCTACTTCGTCGTAGGCAAGTACTCGAGGTGATCCGTATATGAGTTATGTGGGGAGCACTGCTTCCGCCCCGTATACCAGGGAGAAGGATGTCTGGCCGGTAGCTCGATTCGGTGTCGTTCTGAGGGACCAAAGAACCACCGGCAGCTCATCTATCCAGCGCTTGCCGCTCTTCCGCAGCCTATCGAAAGTCCTTGTCTTGAGACCTCGCAACACTTCAGCATTCATCCTCTTGACTTGCCCGTTGCTTCTTGGATGGGCAACAGAGGCGAAGGAGACCTTGCTTCCAAGGCTTTGGATGTATTGCATGAAGGCGCGGCTCCTGAACTGGGTGCCGTTGTCGGTGATCACTCTGTTGGGTACTCCAAAACGGCACACCAGTCCTTTCATGAACTTGTCGATTGCTACGAACAAGAACTCAAAGCCCCCGACAGCGCGGGGGAAGGGGCCCAAAATATCGAGCCCCCAGACCGAGAAGGGCCAGGACAAAGGGATCGTCTGGAGAGCTTGCGCTGGTTGATGGATGTTCTTGGAGTGGAACTGACAGGCCTCACACTTGGTGACCAATTCAGTTGCATCTTGGAGGGCAGTGGGCCAGTAGAAACCCTGCTGGAAGGCTTTCCCAGCGAGAGTTCTAGATCCAATGTGCGAGCCACATACACCTTCGTGAATCTCTGCCAACAGCCTTAGTCCGTCCTCCCGGCAAATGCACTTCTAATTCACGTCGTTGGGTCTTTTTCTGTACAGAGCGTCATCGACAAACTGGTACATACTTGACCGACGGGCTACTTTTTCGGCTTCTTCTTGCTCTTCAGGGAGTTCTCCTGTTTGAAGGAAACGGACTATGTGATGTGCCCAAGTTGGAGCCTGGGGCTTGACAACTAGGACTAAAGGCATCTCCTCTTCCGTGGGATCGCTTGTCTCGACCACGAGAACCTGGGGTTCCGTAGGAGAAAGCTGCTCACCATGCGAAGCGAGACTGTCTCCGGCAGCTTCTCTATCAGCGGCTTCGGGAAGCTCTACCGGGAAATGCTTGCCGGAGTTCAGCTTTCTTCTTTTCCTGGCCATCGTTGATGGGGATACTGAAGGTTGAGTGAGGCGAAGGATAAAGGTTCCTGGTTCCACAGGGAGCTTTTGCGCAGCGCACTTTGATAGATGATCAGCGATGGTGTTTTCCGCACGGGGCACATGCTCTGCTTGTAATCCATCAAAGCGCTCCTCCAGTTTCCTCACTTCTTCCACGTATGCCTCCATCAACGGGATCTGATAGTCTTTGTTGACTTGTTTCACCACGAGTTGTGAGTCCCCTCGGATGATCAGTCTCTTGATTCCTAGCTCTACCGTGATTCTGAGTCCGGCAAGGAGCCCTTCATATTCAGCGGTGTTGTTGGTAGCTTCCTCCCAGGGGAAGTGCATCTGAACCACGTACTTGAGGTGCTCTCCGGTTGGGGCGACGAGGAGGACACCTGCTCCGGCACCCTGGAGCGAGAAAGCACCGTCAAAGTACATGACCCAATCCTTGGATGCTTCCTTGCCGGGGAGGATTGTCTCTGGGATTTCTTCATCTGGCGTGGGTGTCCATTCTGCAATGAACTCTACCAATGCCCTGCTCTGAACTGTTGCTCTCATACTTCAAATCAAAACTAGACAGCTCAAGGGCCCACTCAACTATCCTGTCGGTGGCTTCGGGGTTCCTCAATATGCGCTGCAGCGGGAAGCGAGTGACGACAGTGATCTCATAGGCTTGGAAGTAGTGGCACAGCTTCCTCGAGGCCATGATGAGGCCGAAGATCAGCTTTTGCACTCCAGAGTACCTTCACCTAGCCCCTTTCAACAAGGAGCTGACAAAGTACACCGGCCATTGCACCACTTTCCTCTTCGCCACTTCTTTGGAACTACCTTCGTCAGCTTGCTATGATTCCTCTGGGTCTGTATTGGGTTCTGCCGCGGAAGCTTCAGTTTTGGCCCCGGCAGCATCGGTCGCAGCGGCTGCATCCTCATCTACTTCTCGCTGTGCCACCAGTGATGCACTAACCACTTGATTCGTCGTCGCCAAGTATAGCAGCAACGGTTCTTGTGGTTTAGGAGCGACCAAGGTGGGAGCGGAAGAAAGGTAAGTTTTTAGATCTTGCAGCGCTGCTTCTGCTTCCAGGGTCCACTTTACCGGGCCTGTCTTCTTCAGGATCTTGAAAAATGGCAGGGCGCGTTCGGCAGATTTGGAGATGAACCTACTTAGCGCGGCAACGCACCCGGTCAAACGTCTGATATCCTTGATGGTCTTGGGTGCCTGTATCTGTTCAATTGTCGTGATCTTGTCGGGATTTGCCTCTATTCCCCGCTGAGATACAAAGAACCCAAGTAACTTGCCGGATGGTACGCCGAATACACATTTTTCAGGGTTGAGCTTCAGGTTGATCTTGCGCAGGTTTGCAAAAGTCTCTTACAAGTCTTGTATGAGAGTTGCTTCATCCTTGGTCTTGACAACTATATCATCCATGTAGGCTTCTACATTCCTGTGCAATTGCGGTCCAAATCCAATCTGCACGGCTCTGGCAAAAGTAGAACCAGCGCTCTTTAACCCGAAGGGCATCCGTACAAAGCAGTACGTGCCGCACGGAGTTATGAACGCGGTTTTTTCCTCATCTTCCTTAGCCATGAAGATATGGTGGTATCCGGAGTAAGCGGCCAAGAAGGAAAGCAGGTCACACCAGGAGGTGGAATCAACAATCTGGTCGATGCGCGGCAAGGGAAAAGGGTCCTTCGGGCATGCTTTGTTCAGGTTAGTGAAATCTATGCAAAGCCTCCATTTCCCATTCGCCTTGCGCACCACCACCGGGTTGGCTAACCAAGTTGGGTGCAACACTCCTCTAACCAAACCAGCTGCTTCATGTTTCCTAATCTCTTCAGCGATGAACTGCTGTCGCTCCAAGGCTTGCTTCCTAAACTTTTGTTTGACGGGCCTGGCGTGGGGGTAGACAGCAAGGTGGTGCCCGATTACCTCCCTGGGAACACCGGGGATGTCAGATGGTTGCCAGGCAAACACATCGACATTCGCCCACAGGAAGGCAATGAGCGCGCTTTCCTATTTGTCAGTAAGGGTGGCGCTGATGGTGAACGTGCCACCTGCGCCATCCCGCCCTACCGGGATCTTCTTCGTCTCAGGATAGGTGACCTTGGCTTTCTTGCTAGTGGAACTCTCTGGCAGATCCTCGACGGGCGCAGCGCACTCCAAAGAGGCGCGCTTCCCGGAGTCCTTGTCGGCGTCCCTGCTAGATTTCCTCTCTTTCCTTGGCTCCTTGGCGGGAGCTGGCGCTTCTGCGACCTCAGCTGGTACCGCGTCTCAGTATATCTTATCCACACATATGACAGCATCCTTCTTGTCGGAAGGGACAGAGATGATTCCAATGGGTCCTGGCATCTTCAAAGTGTTGTAAGCATAGTGGGATGCTTCCATGAACTTTGCCAGGGCTGGGCAACCAAGAATTCTGTTGTAAGGCAGGGGAAGCTCAACCACATCGAACACCACCTTCTCGGTTCGGTAGTTTAATTCCCCGCCAAACGTCACAGGCAAAGTGATCTTCCCCTTGGGTCGGCTCTTTCCGGGGTTGACTCCTTGGAAAGTACCCGTAGCCTTGAGCTCTTCGTCAGGGATTTGCAGCCTCTCGACCACCTTTGGGGAGATCAAATTCAATCCTGCCCCACCGTCAACTAACATCTTGGTAACCTTGAGGTTGCGGATTGTTGGAGAAACCAACAATGGCAAACACCCAACCGCAGTGGTGCGATCAGGGTGATCCTCTTCATCAAAGATGATAGGCGTGCGGGACCATCTGAGTAGCCTTTTGGACTCTGTAGCCGGTTCCACAGCGTTGACCTCACGCGCCCACTGCTTGAGCTGCCGGTGAGAGGAGTGCAAAGATGCACCCCCGTCAACACACATGGCCTCGGTTGCTCTCTGGAATTCTCGGTCACTGGAATCCTCCTTGTCATCCTCATCCTCACTCATATCCTCTGTTTCTTTCTTCTCACGGCCTCTGGCTGGCCTTTCCTTCTGCTGTGGGGCCTTGCCGCGGCGGCCTCCTCTGCCGCCACGGCCCTTCCCGGCAGCAGCGTCTTGGCCCTTCTCTTTGTCATGCTTCTCGTACTCTGCCTTCTGCTTCTCAACAAGCTGCTCAACTTGGCGGTACTCTTGGAGATCATGGCCCTTGGTGCGGTGGATCTTGCAGTACGGCCCGTCGGACTTCCCAGTTTTCTCTACTGTTGCGGTCTCCCAACAATCAGCACACGCGGTAGCTTCCTTGCTGGGGGTATCGGCCTTGGCCTTCTTGCCGGCAGCGAGATTACCGGAGCCCTCCAAAGCCAACACCGTTTTTCCCTTGCGCTTCTTGTAGCGCTTTCGGTTCCTCCCTGTCGAGCCGGGGGTGTCGTCGTCGTCGTCTGAGTCGACTTCGACGCCAGTCTCCTCTCCGGGGAGTCACCTTCCTACCTCAGCATGAGCACACTTGTCTGCCATTGTGTATAGCTCCAAGATCTCCGCCATTGTGGCACAGATCAGCCCAGGATGAGATGGAATTTTCCGGTATGTGCATCAGCCATGATCTCACATTTGGCTTAAGTGCCAAAGGGAAATAGTTGGCGAGCACCTTCTCGTTCCTTCCTCCAGCAGCCTGAACGGCTATCGTATAGATGCCCAGGAACTCCGCCGGGTTTAGCTTTCCGTCATACTTCTCCATCAGCCCTGGTTTGAAAGCTCGGGCCGATGGCCAGCGGACTCGCCGTAGCTCGCGAGTGAAGGCAGGGCACCCCACCTCGTAAGGTAGGTACCCGCCAGCACTGGGCGCGGGGTCGCCAGCGTCTGGGCCATTGCGCTTGTCAGACTGACAGTGTGCTTCTCGACGCCGTTCGATGGTGATGCGCGCGTCTTCTTTCTGCCGATCCTCCGGGACACGTCGCTGGTCCCGGCGATCGCGTGGGCCGGGCGAGGCCATAGATGCTTCGTCAAACTCGTCAGCATGTGAAGCTCGCCGCGGCTGCTCCTGGGTTTGCTGTCGCGGAGGGGACTGCACCATTGGTGTGGCCCCCTCGACTCGATCGCCGGCCCGGGCCGCCGTAGCCATACGCGCGTGCTGCGATGGCTCCGCACGCCGAGATTTATTGGCTTCGATGAAAGATATCACACTCTGGATGGTAACTCTCCACTCATCCATCTTGTCAGCCGCCGGCGGGAAGTTAAGCAGAAGCTGGGCACGTGCCATTTCTTCTGACGTCGTGTCCGGCATGGCGAAGGAGGCGGACCGCGACGTCGGCCAGCTCCTGGTGGAACCAAGAGGGACGTTGCCGCGTTCTTGACACCGTGCGCCGCTCACTGGGGCGGTCTGACGTGGGGGAGGCCGAGTCCGCGGGTTCGCAGCTTTGCTCGGCGCTCCGTCTTGTTCTGGACGGGGCATGCGTCCAGTATCCGCGTTGGTGATGGGTGCTGATGGGGGGTCGCGGCTTGCTCCGGATGGTGCGCCGCTGTGGCGACCACGGCCATCTGCATGACGAGGAGGCGATGATCGGTCGTCCCCTCCGCCTGCGGCATCTGGGGCACGTTCGTCAGGGCGTTGTTGCTGTTTCTCCTCTCCGGCGTTCCCTCCTCCAGCCTCGGCCGTGGGGGACACGACGGTGGCGCCGCTCGCGCCAGCCATGTTGCCCACGATGCTTGTGTCATTCGCGGCAGCCGCGGTGCCCACAGCGTCTGCGCCTGCATGCGAAGGAGCCTTTGAAGTGGAGGGATGCGTGGTCACGCTGGGCTTCTTCTTGGGAACCATGGATGAAGAAGATGATGAGGAAGATCGACTCGCCGTTCACGAACTAGGGTTCGCACAAACGATGCACGCCCCCTACCTGGCGCGCCAAAGATGTCGGGGCATGGATGCACATGATCACCTACGTGACCAGAGGTCCCTTTGTAGTTCGCCAAGGGGAGTCACGTTGCACAAAGAGCGGAGATCATGAGACGGCGCGACGATCAGGACGTTGCCATTTTTACCCATGTTCGGGCCACTGTGAAGCGTAAAACCCTACTCTTGCTTTTGGTGGATTGATCGAAGGAACACCAAGAACACGCAGCGCTCAGCCCTGGCAAGGGTTGCTGTCGGGGGGAGCTACTACGCGAGTACAAGTGTCCAAAGTTCCGAATCTTGAGCTAGGTCGCCTTGGGCCTCCTTTTATAGAGAAAGGGGCAACCACAATGGCAAAACAGTCATTATCTATCGATTAGATAGCTTAGCAAAGCTATCATACCTAACTCTGGCATTTAAGACAAAATACCATGATTACTAGACTAGGTGGCGCTCAGGGGTGCATCCCCGGCAAGCCCTTGCCACCGCCTATCTGGCCGTTGCTTAGGGTCTTGACACGCTGCTGGACGGGTGTCAACTGGGTGTAATCTGCCTTCCAGTGCTTCGCCACGTGCTTAGCGAGAGCTACCCAGCCGCTTGAGGCTTTGACACCACATCGACAAGTGACTGGCGTCGTGATGCGGTGGAGCGGTGGCAGGTTAGCTCGCGCCTGCCGGGGGATGGCTTGCCGGGTCTTCCTGGGATGTGCACGCCACGGTCCCCGGCAAGCTCCGGGGACACGGCTGGCGCTCTTTGGGCCCCTCCTGGGTCGTTGTGCTGGTGCTGCCGGTGTTTTCTTGGCCCTCTGCAGGTTGTTGCTACCGGGGTCTGGTTCTTGAATGTTCGCTTGGTGGTGTGGTAGCTTTTCCCGACGGGTTTTGCTACTACTGCCTGTGCATAAGTCAGGGGCACTGGATACCCCTGCCCTAGTGCATCGACAAGACTACAATAGGACCTAAAAATGGTTTTTATTTCCGATAAGCTCGTGACATCTAACCGTTCAATCCGAACTGTCGAAGCAACTATTACAGATACTTATATTTAGGAATATACTTTTACAGAGGAAGGTTTAACACATGGCTTTTTGTGAGTGGTTTGACATCCCTACTGTGCCCTGCTGCACGTCTGCGCCTTTGCTCTGGAGGGATTCGATCCTTTGGAGGAGATGGAGACCGGTGGACGGACCTTTGAGAGAGAGTCTTGAGAGGCTGCCATAATGTGTTAGCTTGATGCTGGGTAGGTCCGATATGGTACCTACCTTTTGTCCGAAGACGTGCCTGACCATAGCTCGGTCAGGCCGGGCACTTGGTTTTTGGATAGTAGGCCCCCACAGCTGCCCATGGTATTTTGAGTGCGAAGTTGTGACTCCGAGGTACGTACCTTGCGACCATTCGGGATGTGTAGTGGGGAGCATATTCCTATTTATGTGGAGCGTGGGAGGACTCCGGAATCTGAGATACAGCTCGGACTCGTTTGCTAGCCCCATGTGCCTTGACAGCGAACTGGAGGTTCAGCGTCGCATTGCCGACCTGGACCTCGGCCGCTAGAGCTGCTGTGTGTTCCTCTGTTCGGAGTGAACGCTCCATGTTGCCACTAACCGTGATGACACCCTTGGGTCCGAGCATCTTGAGCTTCAAATACGCGTAATGGGCGACGACGTTGAAGCAAGCAAATGTTGTACGTCCGAGGAGTGCGTGATAGCCGCTACGGAAAGGGGAAATGTCGAAGACCAAGTCTTCGCTGCGGAAGTTATTGGGCGAGCAGAACACTACTTCCAGAGTCACAGTGCTCGTGCAGCGGGCTTCGACGCCCGGGATTACTCCTTTAAAGGTGGTGTTGCTGGGTGTGATCCTTGATGGATCAATACCCATTTTTCTCACCGTATTTGAGTAAATCAGATTGAGGCTGCTGCCTCTGTCCATGAGGACTCTAGTGAGGTGGTACCCATCGACGATGGGGTCTAGTACCAGGGCCGCCGACCCTCCATGCCGGATACTGTTCGGGTGGTCCCTACGGTCGAAGGTGATCAGGCATGCTGACCATGGGTTGAATTTTGGAGCTATAGGCTCTACGGCGTAGACTTCCCGGAGCGCATGTTTCCTCTCCTTCTTTGGTATATGTGTGTCATAGATCATGTTCATAGTTTTTACCTCGGGAGGGAATTGCTTCTGGCCGCCATTGTTTACCCCGCGAGGTTCATCATCGTCCTTGCTGCGGGGGTCCTTACCTTGCTCCTCGATTGTGAGTTTGCTGGCATGTTTGATCACCCAACAGTTACAGTTGGTGTGGTTGGCTGGCTTTTCTTGGTTGTCGTGGATTTGACAGGACCTATCCAGGATTTCGTCCAGCGCGGTGGGTCCATCCCGGCTCCCTTTGGAGGGCTTCTTCCGCGGTCCTGATTTTGAGTTACTGAATCCGGCATTGACTGTCATATCATCGGCATCGCCGTTGTCGTGTCGGCGCTTATTATTGTTGCGTCGTGGTTTCCCGTTTCCATCCCGAACTTCGGAAATGCCGAGGTCTTCGGGATTATGGTTCGGACGGGCTAGCCAACTGTCCTCTCCTGCGCAAAAGCGGGTTAGGAGTGATGTGAGAGCTGACATTGTTCTCGGCCTTTCCTGGCCGAGCTGACGAGCTAGTCATTCATCCCGGATATTGTGCCTGAAAGAGGCTATTGCCTCGGTGTCCAAACAATCGACGATCTGGTTCTTCTTGGTCAAGAACCGATTCCAGAATTGTCGGGCTGACTCTCCGGGCTTTTGAACAACATGGCTTAAATCGTCGGAGTCCGGAGGCCGGACATATGTGCCTTGAAAGTTAGCTCGGAAAGCATCCTCTAGCTCTTCCCAGCTCCGAATGGAGTTTTCAGGGAGACTGTTTAGCCAGTGCCACACTGGTCCTTTGAGCTTTAAAGGCAAGTATTTTATGGCGTGGAGATCATCTCCTTGAGCCATATGAATGTGGAGAAGGAAATCTTCAATCCACACGGCCGGGTCTGTTGTCCCGTCGTATTGTTCGATGTTCACGGGTTTAAACCCTTCGGGGAATTGATGTTGCGTCACCTCATCTGTGAAGCACATTGGGTGAGTGGCGCCTCTGACCCGAGCTACGTCTCGCCGGAGATCGTCTCTAATCCGGGCCCGATGTTGTTCCCGAACTCTATCGTTTCAGTCGAGCTAGTCTTGGTATTCGTCCCGTCTAGCGGGAGTGTACCCTCTAGATCCATAGATGGATCTGGTATGGCCCGTTCTAGCGTCCAGGTCATGTCGTAGGTCGTATGGGTCTTTAGGTCGTGTTGTCTCTTTACCTCTCCTACGAGGGGGCGCAGGTGGGTCTTCGGCTTCTCCAGTCATCCTGTCCCATCCTCGAGGGGGGCGGTCTGGCTAGTTGCCTTGAGTATGCCTGGGGGTGTGGGCTCAAGGGCCTCGTCGTCGAATTGGGGCAGCAAACGTCGGCGCGGATAGCTTTTGGTTTGGTCCGGTTATTCCTTGTTGTATCCTTCTTCAGCTGCTAGGACTTTCATCCATCTGTCGTTGAGGGTATCTTGTTCGTCTTTTATCTACTGCTGCTTCTTCTTCAGGCTTCGGGCGGTAGCTATGAGTTGCCCCTCGAACCGTTCCGGATCCAACGGGTCCTCAGGAACGATAAAATCTTCGGCTCCGAGGCTCACTTCCTCATCGGAGGGAGGGAGGTAATTGTTGTCCTCGGAGTCATTGGGGTCCTCGGGTTTGCGCTGATCCTCATGTCCCCCCGAGGACTCGAGGTGCTGTTCGGGGGAAACTGGATTGCCAAGGTCCTCGACATTGTCTGGGGTATCGTTTTCCTCGGTCCATGTGCTGCTTTCCTTACCCTTGCGCGCCTTCGCTAGTTTGCGCTGGCATCATCGTTTGGACGGCTCCTCACTGGGCTTGTCACCATTCTTTCTAGGGGAGTCATCGCCTTTCTTGCCAGGGGTGTCCACCATATATACATAGTGTAGGAACACGCGGTACGCTGCGCTAGCGCCAAATAAAAAATTTCTACCGCGCACCCAAGAACATGCTGCTGGAAATAGATCACGGGATCAGGTTTACCACTAGACGCGCAGTCACCACAGCGGAAGTAGAGTTGGTGATGCATGTAGTCGATCAGCCGATTCGTCTCCTCCTCCTGTAGCCGATCTCCTACGAGCAGTGATCTCCCACGAATAGCTCCTCGCGGATCCGTCTAATGGTTTGTCACGGATGCCTCAAACGGTTCGTCCAAGCACCGCAGATGCGATGCCTCCAAGGTATCCACACGTACGGGAGCAGCGTCGGGCGGCGGACTGCTAGGTCCGATCGCACGGCATGGTGGTGTGGGGAGTGGCGGTGGCTGTCGACGGGAGGAAAAAGATCAACCCTGAAAGGTGCGCCCACTCCCCTTTATATAGACCTCCGAGGTGGGGTCAACACTTGAGGCCCATGACGAGTCTAGTCCCATTTTCCATTCGGATCCAATCCGAATGGGCTGCAATCCCTTAAGTGTGCGACCCTATAGGTTCACGTACACATGGACATGACCCGAGTCGATAGTCGATAGCAGCTCCTAGCAGAACGTGCCAACTCCCATGTGTGCACAAAGTCGTTAGACGAACCTCGACAATGTGTCATATACAACATTCCTTTTTGTTGGATTTCGGGCTCCGCAAAACCCTAAGGAATTCGAACCCAGGGGCGTGTGCGAAGATTCCCCAACAGCTTCGCCCCCTCCAAGCTCACAACACGATAACCCCGCTCGATGGCGAGGAAGACGATGGCACACAAGAGTTTACCCAGGTTCGGGCCGCTGCGAAGCGTAAAACCCTACTCCTGCCTTTGGTGGATTGCCTCACGAGGAGGTTTTTGGATGAACTAGTACAGAGGTGTGTTGTCTTGCGGGTGTGTTTGCGGGGTTGTTGCTTCGTCCCTTCTACCGGGCTACCTTGTCCCTATTTATAGCGGCCCGGGTCCTCTTCCCTTATCGCAATGGCGGGAAGGGATCCCACAACGGCCAAATTTGAAGGGGGACAGGGGGTACACCCTATCCTGATGAAAGGTGGTCTTCGCCTGCAAAGTAATCGACGGTGATGCAGTGGTGGGCTCGGTGATGACGTCTGTCCTTTGGGGCTTGGGGTCTTGGTCTTGTTGCACCGAAGTGGAAACCTTTGGGGGCGCTTTGGGAACTCGCGTGCGACCCTGCCCCCTTTGCACCAAAGGGGAAACTGTCCCCTCTGGCGCACTGGCGCCCGCCTGGCCTGGCTGGCGTCACCCTTGGCCTCCTGAGGTCGTGTGTTGCATAGGAGTCTCCGCCACTTGGGAGGAAGCCTAGGGAGGCCTGCTTCCCCGCGGGTCATGGCGCTGCCTCCCTCGCGAGCCCGGGGGTCTCGCGAGGGCCTTGTGTTGGGCGTGGCCGTGCAGGGCCGTACTTGGTCGTCGAGGTGGGCCACGCCTTGGGCCGCAGGCAGGCAAGTCTAGGTACCCTGGTATCCAGAACGCCGACACTTTTGCCTCATGATATAGGTTGTAGAGCTCAAGGCGAGTACTTGTCACCCTTGTGGCAGCTCGACATCTCTTCTCGAAACCGTGATGCAGATTCCCGAACTGGGTTAACACTTAACCCATGTCGCATGGCCATGCTTTTTGAATCTGATCACATGAGAGGGCCCAGATAATATCTCTCCTCACGGAGGGGCAAATCCCATCTTGGTTAACCATGTCTCGCGGCATGTCTCATGACTCGTCCGAAAGCTACCTTTATAACTACCCAGTTACGGAGTAGCGTTTGATAGACCCTAAGTAAGTCGATCCTCATCCCGAGAACATGCGATGACCTCAGGTCTAGGACATGGCATATACATTGTACTTGAGACTGACAGATGACATTATCTCGCTGTGTCTCAAAGTGGGTATGTCCGACTCAATGATCTCAATCCCCGAGTCCATACTATCAGTTTAGCATCTCTATGCACATGACTTGTGAAACGTAGTCATCAACTGAATCGTATACTAGTAAAGGATATGTGTCCGCATAACCTTAACAACCAGGGACTATTAGAACAATCATCATAGTATATATAGTCTCACAAATAAGTCACATACTTATTGATACATATCATTGATGATGTTCAAGGACAATAAAAAATACTCATGAATACATAGGAAACGGAATCATCACATGATTGCCTCTAGGGCATATCTCCAACACATAGTAGGTGGAGGTGGTTGTCCATCGCCTGGTGGTGGGAGGGGGAGTGTCATCAACGTCGTCGTTTATGTCATCGGCCTCCTCGGAGGCGTAGTCCAGCATATCGGTTAAATCCTCGATAGTGGCTACTAAGTGGGTGGTGGGTGGGTTGAAAAATTCCCCATGGCCTGCCTCAAAGCCGATCCGATCATGGGTCGGGGCGGGTCGTGCGCAATGTTCATTGTCTCGATCTGGGCCAGCGTCTCATCCAATAGCGAGAGGTCGGCCGGATTAGTCCTCCGGAGTCTTTCGAAATTAGGCTCCGGCATGTTGATGCGAGGAGTGTGCTCGTCCAAGGATGACCCCTGGTATTCGGACACTGTGATCGGATCCGAACTCAAGGATGGATCCGAGCTGAGGACCGGCCCAAGGACTGTTGGGGAACGTTGCATGGGAAACAAAAATTTCCTACGCACACGCAAGATCCATGGTGATGAGCATCTACGAGAGGGAGAGTGGATCTACGTACCCTTGTAGATCGCTAAGCGGGAAGCGTTAAGAAACGCAGTTGATGTAGTCGAACGTCTTCGTGATCCAAAACGCAAGCCGTCCCGCGATCCAATCACGATCCGTCCCGCGATCCAATCACGGTCCTTCCGATCTAGTGCCGAACGGACGGCACCTCTGCGTTCAGCACACGTACAGCTTGATGACGATCTCCGCCTTCTTGATCCAGCAAGAGGGAGCGGAGAGGTAGATGAGTTCTCTGGAAGCACAACGGCGTGGTGGCGGTGGTGGTGAACTAATCTGGCAGGGTTTCGTCGAGCTCCGCCGAACTAATCTAGAGGAGAAACGATCTAGAGGAAGAAGTGGGCAGCACGTGGCAATTAGGGTTGGGGCTGCCCTCAAATCCTCTAGTATATATAGGACGAAGGGAGGGGAGGAGGCAGCCTCAAACCCTCCACAAGGAGGATTCGGCCGAACCACCTCAAGGAGGTGGAATCCACCTCCTACTAGGAGGTGGATTCGTTTTAGGAAGGTGTCCTACTCCTTCCAACCTCCACCTTTTTCCTCTTGGGCGCATGGCCCCCCATGGGGTCGGCTTCCCAGCGCACTAGGGGCTGGTGCACCACCTCTTGGGCCCATGTGGCCCCCGGGGTGGGTGGGCCCCACCCGGTGGACCCCCGAAACCCATTCGTCACTCCCGGTACACTACCGAAAGTACCCGAAACTTTTCCGGAACCCAAATACCACTTTCCTATATATCAATCTTTACCTCTGGACCATTCCGGATCTCCTCGTAACGTCCGGGAGCTCATCCGGGACTCCGAACAACCTTCGGTCACCAACATACATAACTCAATACTATCGAAACGTCACCGAACGTTAAGTGTGCAGACCCTGCGGGTTCGAGAACTATGTAGACATGACCAAGACACCTCTACGGTCAATAACCAATAGCGGGACCTGGATGCCCATATTGGTTCCTACATATTCTACGAAGATCTTTATCAGTTGAACCTCTATGTCAAGGATTCAGTTAATCCCGTACGCTGTTCCCTTTGTTCATCGGTATGTTACTTGCCCGATATTCGATCGTCGGTATCTCCATACCTAGTTCAATCTCGTTACCGGCAAGTCTCTTTACTCGTTCCGTAATACAAGATCCTATGGCTAACCCTTTAGTCACTTTGCTTGCAAGGCTCATTGTGATGTTGTATTACCGAGTGGGCCCTGAGATACCTCTCCGTCACACGGAGTAACAAATCCCAGTCTTGATCCATGCCAACCCAACAAACACCCTCGGAGATACCTGTAGAGCACCTTTATAGTCACCCAATTACGTTGCGATGTTTGATACACACAAGGTACTCCTCCGGTGTCAGTGAGTTGCATGATCTCATGGTCATAGGAACAGATACTTGACATGCAGAAAACTATAGCAATAAACTGACACGATCATATGCTACTTTCATTGTTTGGGTTTTGTCCATCACATCATTCTCCTAATGATGTGACCCTGTTATCAAATGACATCTCATGTCTATGGCTAGGAAACCTTGACCATCTTTGATCAACGAGCTAGTTTACTAGAGGCATACTAGGGACACAATGTTGTCTATGTACCCACACATGTATTTGAGTTTCCAATCAATACAATTATAGCATGGATAATAAACGATTATCATGAACAAGGAAATATAATAATAACCATTTTATTATTGCCTCTAGGGTATATTTCCAACAAGGACGGGGCCGAGCTGGAGGCCCGAAGTTAAAGCTTCAGAATTCCTGGGCTCATCGGGTGTGGCCGTGAACCCGGTAAGGATCAGATCCCCTCGGGGGTCGGCGGAGAACTCTAGGCTCCCGAACCTGATCTCCTGATTGGGGGAGAAACTTCCGATCTGGCCAAGGTGGCCGGTCGGATCAGCGTATTGCACGACGTTACCAAACGCGAAGATCTGTCCAGGGACGAAGACGCCCCTCTTGTAGACGTCACTTCTAATGGTTAAGCGAGCCATCAATCCTTTCAGTGATCCCGCAGCGGAACTCTCAATGGAAGCACCAATGTTGGTGTCAAAACCGGCAGATCTCAGGTAGGGGGTCCCGAGCTGTGGATCTTGGATCGATGGGGAATAGGATGAAAGAGGGACAGTGTTTACCCAGGTTCGGGCCCTCTCGGGGAGGTAAAACTTTACCCTACGTCATGCTTGATTGTATTGATGTGTGTATGACAATTATAGAGTCGATCTACCACAAGATCAAATGAACTAAATCCTAGATGAGTATAAGGATGGTTATGTGTCCCTATGGACTAAAACCCTCGGATTTATATAGACACCAGGGGTACCTAGGGTCACACATGGTCGGTTACCATCAGGGAACAAATACGCTGAATCTTCTATCATGACTTGGAGGACACACCAAGGCACCGGAGATTTCCTTCCTGAACACGGAGACGCCTCATAGCTCGGGCTTCCGATAAGGGCCACAGAGCGGCCCATCAACCCGGTCTATGAAAGATAGACCGGCGGCCCGAGGATCCCTTAGTCCCGGACTCCCTCAACCGGCACTGATCAGCAAACCATTCTTTTTTGCGCGATACATGTAGGGCAAATCTCATTACCTTTAGCACACTTGCTCTCAGAACAAAGAACCTGGCGAATATATTCACCGGTAAGGTCCCTCGATAGGAGTTCAAAGTAATTTCTAAGAGATGGAGATCAATGCATTCCATGGGATTGTCATATTGCATCACATTATCCACTACCGGGCCTAAGCGTATCTGTAAAAGAAGAGAATGTATTGGTGCTTGAACACACAAGGACCTCTTTCATTTGTAGGGTTTCCAAAATACACAAATAGAGTGACATGACATCTTCGATCCTGCATGATTAACATGGGCGTTCAATTACAGTCTAGGAAAACATAGGATTCTTCACAGGAGGTCGGAGTGGATCAAATTTTTCCTTTGAAAACTATGTAGTATAGATGAATCCAAATGAGAAATACTTATGGATTGTAACCACATGAATCAAGAAACCACTATAGGAAAAAAACATCTATGTATTGAAATACTATAAAATTCCTTCGAAAATTCTAGTACATTCGTCATTGTAAACTTGGGAAAAGGGGACAAAAACTGAACTCCCTGGTGGTTAACATTTAACAGGAAAGGAGCATCACCTCGATATATAGCTTCTCTAGGCACGGAAAGCATCTCAGGAATCTAGCAACTTGGTCCAGGTCGGGGCCGACAGATTCTAGTGCCAAGACCTTCACTGTGCGCAGATACGGGGTCAAGCTTGTAGGAATCATTTTTTGGATGACAGACAAACATACATCTTGAAAATAGAAAAATGTTAATTTCAAGAAGGAGAAGAAGGTGACTGTTGTACCTGGAAGGTTATGGATCCAATAACAACTTTAGATAATTTGACAGGCTAGTAGCCAAACACTGTCAACTTCGGCGCATAAATGACCCTGATTCTTGTTGGATCTTCTTGATCAACTACAAGTAATCTCTCTAGTAAAGGCACGTCCTTAATGACCATTTGGTGATTCACCTTGTGTGATCTATTGCAGCACCAGCAATACACACAAATTGTCCGGAGACCCATGGAGGCTATGTTGAGGCTACTCAACCCATTGATCGCCTGAAGATGAAGGGACTCGAGCGTAGTACAGCCGCGGAGCAGGCACTCCATGTCGTCCTTCGGGATGCAGACGGCGACGAGCTCGAGGTGCTTCAGTCGAGCGAGCAAAAGAGCGGACTCGGTGTTAATCTGGGGGAAATGGCAGTTCATGAACCTCGCAATGTGCAGCGTTGGCGTGAGGCGGAGCGCAGAGGGTAGTGATACTTGTGATCTGCGTTGGGTTTTCCGTGAAGAGGAACGTGTGATGCAGCACAGTATAGATAAGTATTTCCCTCAGTAGAGAACCAAGGTTTATCGAACCAATAGGAGTAACACGCAACCCCTATCTTTAGTGACTACACACAAAGGAGCAAACACTTGCACCCAACGCTGGCAAGAGGGTTGTCAATCCCCTTGGACTCATTATTTGCTAGCTAGTGAAGTATATGGATGAAAGATGAATGTTGTAAAGTGCAAAATAAAATAAAAGGAAATAAATTGCAGCAAGGTATTGAAAGCTTTTGTAAATATATGGATGAATAGACACAGGGGCCGTAGTGTTCACTAGTGGCATCTCTCATGTAGTAGGCATATGATGGGTAAACAAATTACCGTTGGGCAATTGATAGAAAAGCGCATAGTTATGCAATCTTTATTCACGGCAATGATCATGTGTATATAGGCATCACGTCCATAAGCAAATAGGCCGACTCCTGCCTGCACCTATTACTATTATTCCACCCATCGACCGCTATCCACCATGCATCTAGAGTATTAAGTGAAACAGAGTAATAATTGGAGAACAATGACATGATGTAGACAAAGAGAATTCAATCAATATGAATTAACCCCATCGTTTTATCCTTAGTGGCAACAACACAAAGATGTATCTTGTCCCCTACTTTTTCACTGAGATATAGAAATCCGTCAGGTTGAACCCACTACAACGCACCCCTCTCACTGAAGAAATATCAATCTAGTTGGCCAAACTATTTCAATAGATCAGAGAGATTTATGAAGCTACAATAATCATGCAAATAAGAATCATAATAGATTTCAGAGAAGACTCAAATCTTTTTCATGAATAATTTGAACATAAACCCACAATTCATCGGATCCCAACAAACGCACCGCACAAAGTCATTACATCGAACAGATCACCGCGAAGATGCAGTGAAATTTGTATTGAAGATCAAGAGAGAGAGAGAGATAGCCATCTAGGTACTAACTACAGACCCGTAGGTCTATAGGGAACTACTCACACATCACCATGGGAGCAGCAAGGTTGATGTAGAGGCCCTCCGTGATCGATCCCCCCTCCGGCAGGGCGCCAGAACAGGGCTCCAGATGGGCACACGGCGGAACAGAGACTTGCGGCAGCGGAAAAAGTGTTTCGGGATGCTCTCTAGGGTTTTGGGGATTAATGAGAATTTATAGGCCAGAAAGGGTCGTTGGAGGCCACCCGAGGGAGGCAGCACGCAGCAGGGCGCGCCCTGTTGTGTGCTCCCTCTCTCGTGCGGTCTCCGGTCTCCTCCTGAAGCTTCCAAGTCTTCTTTTGGTCCAGAAAATATCATAAAAAAGTTTCGTGGCAATTGGACTTCGTTTGATACTGTAAACCTGAAAAGTCAAAAACACCCAGAAAACAACAACTGACACTCGGCACTGGGTTAATAGGTTAGTGCTAAAAAATAATATGAATTGGTAAATAATCGCCAAAAAAGCATCCTAGAATGATAGTATTATATCATGGAACAATAAAAAATTATAGATACGTTGGAGACGTATGAAGCATCCCCAAGCTTAATTCTTGCTCGTCCTCGAGTAGGTAAATGATAAAAACAGAATTTTTGATGTGACATGCTACCCAACATGTAATCTATTGCAGGTATGATCATTGAGAAATGATGAATTAACAAACATCAACATAGCAATACTTATAAACATAAGGAACATAATCATCAAGTTTCAAAGTATGCGATCCTTAAAGAATGTTCACCCCCTATTCATTTTATCATATAAGAATATGACGGCTCCATCTTCACTATATAAATACAAACGTCAAGCACCATGGTGTCAAGTCAGGCAATTGGATCGTAGTTCTTAATGCGCTTCAACTTTTTATTACTTACACAATATATGAGCATGAACCATGGATATATCATAAAGGTGGAATACAATATGGTGGTAGGTTTCAAAGGGGTAAAAGTGGAGAAGAAATTCTCGCATCAACTAGGCGTATCAACGGGCTATGGAGATTCCCATCAATAGATATCAATGCGAGGAGTAGGGACTGCCATGCAACGGATGCACCAGAGCTATAAGTGTATGAAAGCTCAAATGAATCTAAGTGGGTGTGCATCCAACTTGCTTGCTCATGAAGACCTCGGGAATTTGAGGAAGCCTGTCATCGGAATATACAAGGCAAGTTCTATAATGAAAAATTCCCACTAGCATATGAAAGTGATAAAACAAGAGACTCTTGAAATGTCCATTTTGCATCATGATTTCTTATTGATATTTGTGTTATTTGTGGACATTATTCCATATTATCATACAATTTTTATGCCATTTTTTCTCTGAATGTGCAAGGTACATCACAAAGAGGGAAATATCTGGAAAATGGAATTCTGGACCGGGAAACCAAGAAAAAGGCAGAAAAATCACCAGACTCCAAATGACCTGAAACTTCATGGAGAATTTTTATGGAATATTTAAGAATTATTGGGCCAAAAATATACTAGAGCGGGGCCACCTGCTGGCCACAAGCCAACAGGGGGCGCCCACCCCCTTAGGCGCGCCCTGATGGCTTGTGGGGCCTCAGCAGGTCTCCCGACCCCCCCCCCCCCCCTCTTCTCCTATATGGTGTGTTTTACCCTAGAAAAAATCATAAGCAATCTCTCAGGATGAAGCGCCGCCGTCTCGAGGCGGAAACCTGGACAGAGGCCCTTTTGCACTCCGACAATCAGATTCTGCCAGGGGAATTCCTCTCCGGGAGGGGGAGATCGAAGCCATCGTCATCACCAACGCTTCCTCCTTCGTGGGAGGACCAATCTTCATCAACATCTTCACCAGCACCATCTCATCTCCAACCCTAGTTCATATCTTGTATTCAATCTTTGTCTCAAAACCTCAGATTGGTACCTGTGGGTTACTAGTAGTGTTGATTACATCTTGTAGTTGATGCTTGTTGGATTACTTGGTGAAAGTTATTATGTTCAGATCCTTAATCTCCATTATTATAACTCTGATCTTGAACATGTTGATGAGGTGTGAGTAGTTACTATTGTTCCTGAGGACATGTGAGAAGTCTTGTTATAAGTAATCTTGTGAAGTTGGTATTCGTTCGATATTTTGATGATATGTATGTTGTTACTTCTCTTAGTGGTGTCATGTGAACATCGACTACATGACACTTCACCATGTTATGGGACTAAGGGAAGTCATTGTGGAGTAACAAGTAGATGATGGGTTGCGAGAGTGACAGAAGCTTAAACCCCAGTTTATGCGTTGCTTCATAAGGGGGTGATTTGGATCCACACGTTTCATGTTATGGTTAGATTTATCTTAATTGTTCTTTCGTGGTTGCGGATGCTTGCGAGAGGGGTTAATCATAAGTAGGTTCTTTGTTCAAGTAAGAACAGCACCTTAGCACCGGTCCACCCACATATCAAATTATCAAAGTAGCGAACGCGAATCAACTCAACATGATGAACATGACTAGACAGAAAATTCTCATGTGTCCTCAGGAGAACTTGCTTAATATAAGAGTACTTTCAGGACTGTCCTTTTCTATAAAAAGGATTGGGCTACCTTGCTGCACCTTTGTTACTATTGTCACTTGTCACTTGTTACGAATTATCTTGCTACAAAACTATCTACTATTGTTACTTGCAGCACTTGCAGAGAATACCTTGCTCAAAACTGCTTATCATTTCCTTCTGCTCCTCGTTGGGTTCGACACTCTTACTTATCGAAAGGACTATGACTGATCCCCTATACTTGTGGGTCATCAACTCTCTATATGAAGAACATGGTGCCGCTTTGAGGCACAAGTGTGGATAGCACCGTCCCTTCTCTCTTTTCTCTCATTTATTTTTTTCTTTCCTTTTTCTTTTTCTTTTTTCCTTTTTCTTTCTTTCTTTTCTTTCTTTTTCTTTTTCTTTCTTTCTTTCTTTTATTTTTCGTCCGGAGTCTCATCCCGACTTGTGGGGGAATCATTGTCTCCATCATCCTTTCCTCACTGAGACAGTGCCCTAATAATGATGATCATCACACTTTAGTTACTTACAACTCAACATGAAAAATATAGTATGACTCTATATGAATGCCTCTGGCAGTGTACCAGGATGTGCAATGATCAAGTGTAACATGTATAAAAAATAATGAACGATGGCTTTCCCACAAAATACTATGTCAGCTTATATGATCATGCAAAGCAATATGACAATGAAAGTACTAGTCATATGATGTAACGGTGGAAATTGCATGGCCATATCTTGGAATGGCTATGGAAATGCCATAATAGGTAGGTATGGTGGCTGTTTTGATGAAGATATAATGAGGATTATGTGCAATACAGCGTATCATGTCACGGGGTTTGGATGCACTGGCGAAGGTTGCACCGATTCTTGAGGTGAGAATGGGCAACACACGGTGCCGAAGAGGCTAGCAAATATGAGGTGGTGAGAGTGCGTACATCCATGGATTCACATTAGTCATAAAGAACTCACATACTTATTGCAAGATTTTATTAGCTCTCTCAAAGCAAAGTACTACTTGCATGCCCCTAGGGAGGAGGTTGGGAGGAGTTAACCATCGCGCGCCTCTGACTTAAACAACACTAGGATGTCAACGAGGAATAAGTATGCTCACACATCATCACCATGCTATAAAAATATTTTGATGAACATCAAGTTAACACACTCTAATTCACGATACTTTTACTAACCAACGATCATGCACTCATGCCCTTTCATATTACACATCAATATCATTAACCCGCAATTTCTCTTTTATGTGCTACATGTGGTTTTGATTATGCACTCATTGGATACTATTATTTTTGGACTAGTCTTATCATGAAAATTACCGTCACTATTTATTAACTCTCAAACAAATATAAGTGAAGAACGAGAGTGCAATTATTTCTATAAAATCTATACGCCACCGTGCTCTACAAGATATAAGTGAAGTACTAGAGCAACTGCTAAGCTCAAAAGATATAAGTGAAGCACAAAGAGTATTCTATCAAATCATGGTGATCTTGTGTCTCTCTCAAGTGGGTGTGTCCAGCAAACAATGATTGTGTAAAGCTAAAACAAAAGCAAACTAAAGCAAATGACGCTCCAAGCAAAACACATATCATGTGATGAATAAAAATATAGCTCCAAGTGACATACCGATGGATTGAGACGAAAGAGGGGATGCCTTTTGGGGCATCCACAAGGTTAGACGCTTGAGTCTTCCTTGAATATTACCTTGGTGTGCCTTGTGCATCCCCAAGCTTAGGCTCTTTCCGCTCCTTATTCCTTCATCCATCGTGATAGCACCCAAAACTTGAAAACTTCAGCACACAAAACTCAACAAAACCTTCGTGAGATCCGTTAGTATAGCAAACATATCAAATACTTTAGGCACTGTTATAAATTGATTCTTATTTTATTATTGCATAAGATATTGTATTCTAACTTCTCCATGGCTTATACCCCCCGATACAATCCATAGCATCGTCAAAACAAGCAAACTGTGCAAGCAAAAACAGAATCTGTCTAAAAGAGAACAGTTTGTAAAGATCTGTAAAGAACCTATACTTATGTAACTCTAAAATTCTGAAAAATTAGGAAAGCCTGAAGAATTTATATAGAAATACTGTGTAAAAAATTCAGATAAAAAGGACTTCCCAGTAAAATCAGAGAAATTCTGCACTGAACACTAAAGTTTCTATTTTTGCACCGTATCAATTATACTCATCTTGTGAGTCATCCCAAAGGCTTTACTTGGCACAAACACTAATTTAAACATAAAAACAGAATCATTACAGAGGAAATAATCATGTTATCACACACAAACAGAAAGTAAAAAAGAAAAAATAAAGATAACTATTGGGTTGCCTCCCAACTAGCGCTATTGTTTTACGCCCCTAGCTAGGCATAATGCATAGTTTCAAGTGTTGTCATCTTTGACACTCCACCCATAAGTAGCCCTCATGATAGATTCATAAGGTGGTTTAATTTTCTTCCTAGTAAAGTGTTCCATCCCTTTCTTTACTGGAAATTGGAACCTTATGTTTCCCTCTTTCATATCAATAATTGCACCTATAGTTCATAAGAAAGGTCTTCCAAGTATTATTGGACAAGTAGGATTGCATTCAATATCAAGCACAATGAAATCTACAGGCACATAATTTATATTTTCAAGGATAAGCACATCATTTATTCTACCCAAAGGTTTCTTGATGGTAGAATCCGCAAGATGCAAGTTTAGGGAACAATCTTGAATATTACTAAGACCAAGCACATCACAAAGAGACTTAGTTATTGTTGAAACACTAGCACCAAGGTTACACAAGGCATTGCATTCATATTCTTTCAGTTTTATTTTGATAGTAGGTTCCCATTCATCATGCATTGCTTCTACTATATGTTGAGTAAAAGCTTTATTTTGTTCATAAGCATTGGGTGAGATAATAATGGATTGAAACAAGGAAATACATTCTACTAAATAGAAAACTTCATAATTAAAGTCCCTGTAATCCAAGATAGTGGGCACATCACTAGTTAAAGTTTTAACCTCTCCAACCCCACTTTTTTAGTTTTATCATTAGAATCATCACCCTCCAAGCAAACGGGACGCTCTCTAGCTAGAGTTGACTCATCTTCAGTCCCTTTATCATTTGCTTTCATATTAGTAAATAAATATTCAATAGGAGAAGTATCAATCATTTTAAGATCTTCATCATGATTTCGGTAAAAACCGGGTGGAAGAGATTTTTCTAAGAATTCCCGCTTAGCTTTCAACTTAGCGGTCCTCTCCTTACTTTCATTAATAGATATTTGGATAGATTAATAGTATCATTAAAATCATGCTTGGGTGGCAACGTTTTATTTTTAAGAGTTTTCACATCAAGAGCAATCATATCCATGATTTTAGCCAAATCATCAACTTTATGCAACTTTTCTTCTACCATAGTATTAAAAATATTTTTAGATATAATAAATTCTTTAATGGTGTTCTCAAGATAAGAGGATATACTATTATTATTTGTAGAAGAATTTCCATAAGAATTTCCATAAGAGTTGCCATAATTATTAGAGGAATTACCGGGATACAACCTAGCATTGAAATTCCCTCTATAGGCATTGTTGTTGAAATTGTTTTGCAAGATAAAGTTCACATCAATAGAATCATCATTTTTCTCAATCAATATAGACAAAGGCACATCATTGGGATTAACATGAGCATTTTTACTAGCAACCATTTTCATAAGAGCATCCACTTTTTCACTCAGAGTAGTGATTTCTTCGACAGAATTTACCTTCTTACCAATTGGAGCTCTTTTGGTATGCCATTGAGAAAGTTTGTCATGATGTTGTCCAGAAGTTTTGTGGCCTCTCCTAATGTCACCTCCATGAAGGTACCACCTGCAACATAATCTAGAAGATTTCTAGACACAAAGTTTAGTCCAGCATAGAAATTTTGGATAATCATCCACAAGTTTAAATCATGAGTAGGGCAATTTCTAATCATTAATTTCATCCTCTCCCAAGCTTGTGCAACATTTTCTTGATCATGTTGTTTAAAATTCATAATTTGATTTCTAAGGGAGATGATCTTAGCAGGAGGAAAATACTTGGCAATAAAAGCATCTTTACATTTATCCCATGTTCCAATACTATTACGTGGTAAAGATGAAACCCAAGCCTCGGATTTATCTCATAGTGAAAAAGGAAATAATTTTAATTTGACCACATCATTATCCATATCCTTTTTATTTTGCATATCACAAAATTCAACAAAAGTATTGAGATGAGCAGCGGGATCCTCATTAGGACTTCTCGAAAATTCTTATTTCATGACAAGATTCAGCAATGCAGCATTAATATCATAAAACTCCGCACTAGTGGGGGTGGTATTGGAGTACTAATAAAAGTATTGTTATTAGTATCTTAGAAGTCACACAACTTAGTAGTATCTTGAGACATGGTGACCGAGCAAGCAAAGTAAAAAGCAGGACAAGTAGACTACCAAGCAAAAAAGTAAACTAGCAACTAGCAAAGATAAATAATTTTGTATTTTTGATTTTTATGAAGCAAACTAAATATAACAACAAATAAAAAGTAGAACAAGTGAATGATAATTTGTGTGAAGTTACTTGATAGTAGGTTGGTGATACTCCCCGACAATGGCGCCAGAAATCCTTCCTGATACTTGTGATCTGCGTTGGGTTTTCCGTGAAGAGGAACGGGTGATGTAGCACAGTATAGATAAGTATTTACCTCAGTAGAGAACCAAGGTTTATCAAACCAATAGGAGTAACACGCAACCCCCGTCTTCAGCGACTTCACACAAAGGAGCAAACACTTGCACCCAACGCGGGCAAGAGGGTTGTCAATCCCCTTGGACTCGTTATTTGCAAGCTAGTGAAGTATATGGATGAAAGTTGAATGTTGTAAAGTGAAAAATAAAATAAAAAGAAATAAATTGCAGCAAGGTATTCAAAGCTTTTGTAAATATATGGATGAATAGACCACGGGGCCGTAGTGTTCACTAGTGGCATCTCTCATGTAGTAGGCATACGGTGGGTAAACAAATTACTGTTGGGCAATTGATAGAAAAACACATAGTTATGTAATCTTTATTCACGGAAATGATCATGAGTATATAGGCATCACGTCCATAAGCAAATAGGCCCACTCCTACCTGCACCCATTACTATTACTCCACCCATCGACCGCTATCCAGCATGCATCTAGAGTATTAAGTAAAATAGAGTAATGCTTGGAGAACAATGGCATGATGTAGACAAAGATAATTCAATCAATATGAATTAAACCCATCGTTTTATCCTTAGTGTCAACAACACAAAGACGTATCTTGTCCCCTACTTTGTCACTGAGATATAGAAAGCCGTCAGGTTGAACCCACTACAACACACCCCTCTCACTGAAGAAATATCAATCTAGTTGGCCAAACTATTTCAATAGATCGGAGAGATTTACAAAGCTATAATAATCATGCAAATAAGAATCATAATAGATTTCAGAGAAGACTCAAATATTTTTCATGAATTATCTGAACATAAACCCATAATTCATCGGATCCCAACAAACGCACCGCACAAAGTGATTACATAGAATAGATCATCGCAAAGTTGTGGTGAACTTTGTATTGAAGATCAGAGAGATAGCCATCTAGGTACTAACTATGGACCCGTAGGTCTGTAGGGAACTAGTCACACATCATCATGGGAGCAGCAAGGTTGATGTAGAGGCCCTCCGTGATCGATCCCCCCTCCGGTAGGGCACCGAAACAGGTCTCCAGATGGGCACACGGCAGAACAAAGACTTGCGGTGGCGGAAGAAGTGTTTCGGGAGGCTCTCTAGGGTTTTGGGGATTAATGAGAATTTATAGGCCAGAGAGGGGCGTCGGGGGCCACCCGAGGGAGGCAGCACGCAACAGGGCGCGGCCACCCCCTTGGGCGCGCCCTGTTATGTGCTCCCTCTCTCGTGCAGTCTCCGGTCTCCCCCCAAAGCTTCCAGCTCTTCTTGTGGTCCAGAAAAAATCATAAAAAAGTTTCGTGGCAATTGGACTTGGTTTGGTACTGTAAACCTGAAAAGTCAAAAACACGCAGAAAACAGCAACTGGCACTGGGCACTGGGTTAATAGGTTAGTGCTCAAAAATAATATGAATTGGTAAATAATCACCCAAAAAACATCCTAGAATGATAGTATTGTAGCATGGAACAATAAAAAATTATAGATACGTTGGAGACGTATCATGTGGGAGCGAGCGCATATGTCCATCATTAAAAGTGAGCTCCTCGAGCTGATTTAGGGCGGTCGATAAGAACCACTCGTCAAGCTTGGCTCGGTCCTTGCCATTGGAACGGAACTTGCCTATGGTAAGGCCTCTGATTGGGACACAATGCGTGTCGAGGATCTGAGACAATGCATCCAAGCATTTGTGATAGCCATTGCAGAGCATGTGCTTGTCGATGAGGCCGAGAGGGGTGCAACACCATAGGGGGCACCACCGCCGGGAGAGGACGATTGTTTGCACGTCATCTAAGAGTGGGAGGAGGAAGATGATGACTGTCAACATATCGTCGGGGAGTCTCCTAATGAAGTCTAGGCCTGTCGGGGGCGCTTATGGTTGTGGCTCGACCCACCTCCGCTTGATTGCAGACTCGGCCACCACCTCCGGAGTCTCGTTGGCGGCGACATTTTCTGACATGAGTAGAGCAGTGGGATGATGGGGATTATGTATTCCTAACAGCATAGAAGAATAGTGTATTGGTAATTAGAAGTTACTAGGTAGGAACAGACTTAACAGATTCAGAAAATGAAACCCCAGTTGGTTGCTTAAATACTACACAATTACTTTGATATTGTTACGTAAGTCAACATGAAGATACTTGCAAGAACACTTACGTCGAACAAAGTCTGGATGGATGATGTCGTCGGGGAAGTTAGCATTTATCATATGACCAGGCTCGTTTAGGTGCAGTGTAATTTTAGTGGCAGCTTTTAGTACATAAACTTAGAAACTTCTGTCCAAAGGCTCGCGTCAAAATAGGAGTGACAATCTTCATCAAGTTTTACAGAAACAACGATTGTAAATCCATGGTTTGTGTTCAATATGACATCCCTGGAGTCTTTAGTTATGTACTACGGTTGTTGTTGCAAAGCAAGGGATGTACTGCAGGAAAAGATACGATCATTAGAGAACAGGGTAACATGCTAATATGGGAGTAATTAAAAGAACAATACATCAGTTGAAATCAAATGACAAAAAATTATAAATAAACAGACAATGTAACCATGATGTCACGCAAATATTTGATTAATCGAAAGAACAATACATCATTAATTTGCCTAATATAAAAGAAGAAGAAAATCCCCTTTGATGTATATGTTGCATGTGGCACCTTTCATCAAAATGTATCAATATATAGTATAGGTTCATGAAAAGTAGGCCATGCCAACCAAGGTAGGGTGAGATTGAACATATCGTGCGCTTCATGAAGTCATCTGGTACGGTGATATGGAAGTCCTTGGATGTCTGGCCGATCCCGCATAGCCCTGATGTGTCCTTCCACTGTATGCTCTATGAATGAAAACCCCCGAATTCGCTAGAAGAAAAATGAATCCATGACGACTTCGGCCAGGTGATTAGAAGGGGCAGACGGACTGGGATAAGAGATGAGCAGATATTTCAGTAAATTAGTTACCTGGTTCTCCATGAGCAAAAATACCAGTACCGAAGATTCCCCAATCGGGCAGAGCTGGGTCGACCGTGAGTAGTGTCAAAAAAAAAGTGAGTGTCGATAGACCGTGGCAAGCGGCAGTGGCGAAATGCGGTGAGGTTCGGCGGCGGCCGCCGGCTGTGGCAGGCGTTGAGCTAAGTGGTTGCCGCGGTGATAGGCGGTGAAAGGCAGAGTCGCGAAGTAGTACTGTAGTGTAGGTGCTACTGGGGACAGGGAGGGGATGTGACGGGCGGGGGTGAGGGTTTTGTGACGTGGCGGGGGTTAGGGTTTTCTGTCTCGGAATAATGTGCTTCCGAGGCAACGGTTTGATAGACCTAACCGTGTGTGATAAATCGTAAATATCACTCCAGAAAAATGCGCTTCGGAGGCAAAAAAATTGAACTTGGAGGCAAAGGTTTGGTAGACCCAACTGTGTGTGATAAATCGTAAATATCAGATGTTTTGAGGTCGATACAGACAGTCGTTCGATCTATGTATATCCTACGGTGCAGACGTGTGATCCGTGGGATGCGTTCTGGCCAATCAGAACACAAGTGACGCGGGACAATGAAAGTCATCGCACACAGTTCAATCTGGGAAAAAAATACGATCTACATCGTCATGTTCTTCTTCCGCTGCAACTCGGTGACGGTAACGATCGTGATCCCATCCGTTATTGTATCTTCATAGTGTTCCTGTTTGATTCTAGGGCGATTTTTTTTCTATTACGTTTCCCAATAGGATTATCATGTGATTTAATTATGTTAATGATGTTGAGAGTTGACACAAGCGAAAGTATGAACCCGAGGCCTTATTTCCAAGCTCTGAGACACCATTTTATTCACTTTTGGTACTTTCTACCTTGTTGTTTTTATTTGTTCAAATTACAAAAGGCTATTTCTACCATCCATATTACACATCTATCATCACGTCTTCGCCGAACTATTACATGTATACAACTGACAATTAATTAGGTGTATTGGGGGCACAAGAGACCACTTGTATTTTATTGCAGGGTTGTTTGAGAGAGGACCACCTTCATCCTACACTTCTCGCAGATTGATTAAATTTAGGTCATCCACTTGAAAGAAATTTATCGTCGTCCTACAAAACTCTGAGCTTGGAGGCCCCGACAAAGTCTACAAGAACAAAATGCATAGTAGACATCAGAGGCCCTCCACCTTGTTGTGGTAGGTCCACATACCCATCCCATAGATGGACCATATCTCTTTAGGCGGTTAAGCCCTAATAAAGAGCCATAGCTCAGACACCAATTGAAAGGGTCGAGAGGTTGACTAGAGAGGATGTGAATGGGAGACTACAAACTTTAGGCTTAGTTTCCAAATTTTAGGTCAATGCGGATAAATTAGGTTATCTAGAATTGCAACTACGTAAACACAACCCATGTGATAAGCAAGCTCAAGGAAAGGCATGCTAGGAAACAATGTGATTAGGAAACAAACAAGCATAAAAACAAGTAAAGTTGCGAGAAAGTAAAAACCCACAAATGAGTCGAGGATGTGGATTATATCCCGAAGTACACACTCTTTAGGAAGTGCTAATATCTCTTGGAGTGGTGTCAAAGCCAAAGCTCTGGAACACCACCAAGTGGCTCACCCTATTCTGTGTTTGAGTCGCCCCCAATTGATGAGCCTCAAATCACTCATGGTTAGTCTTGAAGGCAACCACCACACATTTACAAACTTCTTTGAAGCACACCACAAGAAAAGAAGCTTTCGAAGGATCCTCTACCGCCTAGGAGCCCAAACTCCAAGAGTAACAAGTGTTGATGAACAAATCAAGTGTGGAACATGAATCAGTTTGGTTAAGTGTATATTGGGTCGTGCTCTCTCAAATCCCAAATAATCAACATGTTTTGGTGAAGGGATTAAGTGTACTAAGAAAATAAAGGTGTAGCAATGGGGATAGGCTCACAAGGCATTGGGATTAAGCATTAGAGGTGGAAGAAGGGCCTTTTAAAACCAGCCCCTCGAATGTAGCATTTGCCAACAGAAGGCCATGCATGCATGAGCTAAGTTGGCCCCATGTGCACTGGGTCACCCGACAGAAAATCCCCAAACCCCATGGGCACGGGGTGTGCAGAGACCTAGACAAGACCCCATGGACATTGGGTGCCAAAAGCCCGTGCGAACAGGGTATCCAGAGACTTAACCCCAGACCCATCGACCTCTAGACCACCGTGAGCACGGGGTATGTAGGTCATGGCACACTTGATGGTATGTTCTGAGGGGTTTCTTAGATATTGTGTTGGGAAGGCTGGTATATGAGCTTGTTGTGTTCCACACTTTCTTTCGAGCACCTCGACCCCTCTTAATAATTCTGCCATAAGACTCAAATAAACCAAAACCAAAGCTTAGAGTTCTCGAAGAATTATGCATTTATACTTTTTTTGAAATGAGAGGTCAACAAATGACCTGAAATAGTCTTTTAACAATTGTCATTGGTTTTACTAATCATATTGTCATCACACCAAAATACTATTAGAGATAAATGCATTTTCAACCGGGGGGTGCAGGTGAAGGTAGGAGTGAAACGCTGGAGGTGAAACATGGACCTTACTTTTTTTTTAATAAAACCAGATAATTTCTCGTGTGTTGAAACGAAGCATAAGTGTTCAATAGGTTAGCCTGTGATTTATCTGCACATGTTAATGTGATTGTGTAAAAAAGGAATTTTATTTGGTCAACACTTATTTGCTAAATACTTATTAGCTTACTAAGTAAACATAACTTATTCGATAGGTCAACAAGAGGTGTGGTAGGTCAGATGGCCTTAACAAGAAACCAGCAGAAAAAACTAGAATTACAAGAACAAAATTAAAACAAGGATAGGGAGGGGAAACATGGAGGGGAATGAATGTAACCTGGGTTTGGGTGCACCTTTTTTTATAAAGAGTAATTTAAAGAATGGTCAAAAAGATCATGAAATTTATTGGCAACAAACTTGATAAATCGTTACACTCGCGTAAAAAAATTGGGGACGAAATGACCTTTGTGTTACTATTAGTGAAAAAAATCAGCACTATATTAGAGGTACTTTTCATTCTATATTGTCTTGGGCAATTTGTTTTATGCTCGGACTTTTTTATTGTAGTTTTTCTTTGTTGCTTTTTTTATACGAGTACGTCAGTACGTCAAGTTGATTGCCAAATGCTTCTTTTTTCTGATTTTTTCCTGAATTGCCAAAAAATCGCAGAAATTGTTTTATGAGGTGCACATACAACGAGGTGTATCAGGGTATTTTCCAGGGAAACATTACGTGAAGTTGGACAAAGGACCAACGGATTAGATAACCTTGCGTCTCTTTTAAGTATGAGAGATAGAGTTAGAAAAGAGATTTAGATTTAGATTAGACTTAGATTTATATTTATATAATATTCAGATATATAGTGGACATTTTCTTTACTACTCCATCAAAGTTAAAACATCTTATATTTGTGAAGGGGGGGGGGGGGGGGGGGGGTTATTAGATAGTGGGGATTTTAAGTAGTAGTAGAGATATCCAGTGATCACATTTTTTACTTAAATATAAATATTCATATTGGCATTTTTTTGCATGTGTGTGGGGAGTACCAATGACATAAATATAGTCTGTCTAGCACAAACGTGAGTAGTATATACTTATTAGTATACCATTTATTAGAATCTAACATATTTCCTTATTTACAATTAAGATTTAAGGACACTATGATCCATTTCCTAGTTAGTAGAAGTGAAGAGTCCGTGATACCCCTGCACAATCATTTATTTATTTCAGTTTTTGCGTAGTCATTAACTTCAGATTAAGGGAACAATAATATTAGCCATGAATCCTTTCTTCTCTTCTCTCCTCTACACTCGCGGGTAATTGCAAGAAACGCTTATATAAGTATGCCATCCTACGCACATTCAGTAAACAAGACAAGAGAAACCAAACGAGTAGCTAGTAGATTAAGCTGTCTGTCGATCATGGACACGAGGGCTCCAGCTCTCTGCCTTCTTCTAGTACTCGCAATCTTCTTACCCGAAAATACTACATTTGTTTCAGCGGCGGAGGGTTCGTATTCCCCTGACCCCATTTCACTACGTTCTGTCTCCTTTTCGCATAAGTCATCTTATACATCTTTTTTCTGTTGATTTTAATACGACATGATCATTTGAGATTATGCAAGTTAATGATCGATGTGTGAATGATCTATAAATATTTGTCCGTGTCCAGAGCCGGAGGTGTGCAAGTACAGGGCTCCGTTACTGCCGTTCTGCAAAGACTGGAGCTGCAAGCCCGTCTGCAAGCTCGAGGCAGCGATATACGGAGCGCGTCTGCAGGAACACCAGTGTATCAAAGGCGGCATCAAGGGCATCTGCTACTGCGTCTTCTGCAGGAAGCACTGGAAGCTCGACTAAAAACTTCCAGTTATATAGAGGGACGGATAGCCTCCCATCCTCGATCATGTTCGTCATCGACACTTACTTGTCGAGGTATCAATAATTTGTTATCGCAGAAACAAATTGCTACTAGTTTAAGGTAGCAGCAGCTACTACTACTACTACTACAAGTGTGTAATTTCTTCCTTCAGTTAATACCGCAGGAAATAAAATTACATGATGATCTCTGCCTAACCGAAATGTCCAGAAATAATCTAGAGATGATTGCGTAACTTCATAAACTAAAAAAAATCCGATACGTACATGGAACTATGGATGGCAGTATGTCACATCATCAAGTGTTTTTTGATTAACGCAAAAAACAAGTATTTCTAAAACACCAACATATCTCGGTCTGAAAATCCGTTCAAACAAGCAACCAGCTCATATATAAGTGTCATTGTAACTAATTTTATAAACGATTGTGTAAGGAGTATGGTTTTTCTTGAGAGGCTCCTTGCAAGGCGACTAACCCTAGACGCCACTTCATCTCCTTCTCTCTCGCTGGCACACCCGTGTGATACCGGCGGCGCCGGGGTGGCTGCTTATTTTGTGTGTGTGTGTGTGTGTGGGGGGGGGGGGGGGGGGGGGGGGGCTACTATGAAGGGTTTGATGGACTATTGTGGGTCGACGATGGGTATGTGTGGCCGAATTGCGGTATCCGTCACACAATATTCAATGACTGTGTTAGAGTTCCAGTGCATCGATCTTCAACGAAGGCCTAACATGGATAGGTTATCACAGAAGAAGGTGTCGGTGCATGGTCTTGGACGGCAGCGAGCTTGACATCAATCTTGGACCTGGCCTACATCGGCACGGGTGATTTTTTTTTGCTTTCTTTAGTGAGTCATTGTGTTTGGTCTGGGGAAGCGAGGCGACGGCGTTACCCCGGTGTAGGAATAATGTTTTCGCTGCTCTTTTCCCGTCCCGTTGGTGTGCTTATCGCTCGCGGAGGGTGTGTGGAGTCATGGCTCCGGCGGGTCTTTCAAGATCCAAGCGGTTTATATTTCCGGTGGAGCCATCTAGATTCGACTGGCTTTCATGGTCTTCAAAATTTCTATTGGCTTTCATGGTCTTCAAAATTTCTATAAGATCTTATCAATGTTTTCTTCCCTGTGACGGCGATTTCCTTCGCAAATCACAGGCGTCGGTGTCTCTCGGTCTAGCTACATCGACGACTTTTTAGCCGCCGCTTCTACAAGCTCACCCGTTTAAACGAAAATCGCCCCGCCACAGCAGATGCTCAGAGGCAACATCGAGTTATGTTTAAGGCGCGTCGCCCGTGGATGGAGGTGGAAGAAGACTTCAAAACCCCCAAGAATTCAAATGTATTTTTCTTTTTCTATATGGATGTGTTTTGTAAGGACCCGTGATACTTAATTTATGGCCTCGTGCCCCTTTCGCAAAAAGAGGAGTATAGTACCCCCATGGGACATTCATTCGTCATATAGTTAGGCAGACACAAAGATGCTCACTTTCATGGGCCAGCCCAGTTGGTGTCTCGCACTGTGTCTCTGTTACGAAGCTCTCCTCTACTATTTCAGCGGGTTTTTTAAAGTTTGTGTTTTCTTTGTTTTTTTCAGTCTGCTTTCTCTTGTGTTTCCATAAAACACAATCTTCTTTATGGAAAAAAATATGAAAACTTTTTTAATTATGTGAACCTTATTAAAATTATATGAACACTTTTGTTTATGAGAATATTTTTTAAGTGCGTACACATTTAAAAATATTTATTGTGTAATTAAAACGTGTCCATCATGTGTCGAAAAAATTTCACCATGTGTGTGAAAAAATATTGATAATTAATTTTCATATAGACACAAGAAATTTTACTAATGTAAAAAGGAAATAAAAGGAAAAGGCAGGGAGAGCAAGAAAAAAAATCTGGAAGCAGGCTAGTAATTTGCGATTTTTGGCCCACTATAGCAGGCTAGCAGCCCACTGCCCACTGCGCCTCTTCTTCATCTGAGCGACACAGTCACAGACTCACAGCGACCACCCATCAAAAAACAAAAAGTCACAGCAACCTAGCGGGATACACAGCCGCCGCCCCTCCTTGCCCCTCGCATCGTCGTCGCCGCCCCTACCTTCGTCGCTCCGGGCTCCGGCGAACCCCTCCCCTCCCCTCCCATCCCAGTAAACCGCCGCTCGCCCGCTCCCCTCCACTAGCCTCACACCGCTCGGCCAGTTCCCTCCCAGGACGCCGCCGGTCACTGGCTTGTGGGCAGTGGTTACCCTCGCCGTCGCCGGTCGCCAGTCGCCATTCCCTGTCGGTTGCCGCCCTCAGCCCCTCACTGCCGCTCGGTCCAGTGAGTTACTCGCTTTTGTACTAGTATAGCCCCAAGATTACTGCTGGCAACCTGGCACATGAGTACATGACGCCCAAGTCATAAGATGAAGGGATTTTTAGATAACTTTCTCAATCTTGTACAGCCTTTGTTTGTCATTTGAGGACTTTCACAGAGATAGATGTATACTTGGTGGCTTAAAGGATCGGTGTTGTGATTGGGACGTAAGTTTGTCTATCTGTTGTTGTCCTGTTCATTTACCATACTAAGTTTTCTCCTCTGTTTGTGCCCTCACTGGAATTATGCTTATGTTTATTTTAACTATTATGCTTATGGTTTTGGCAGCTACAACGACCTTTGTGATTGAATACTTTCTAAACATCCAGATTTGTTCCCCGAGAAGGTATGCTTTGCAAACGCTGCTATATATTACAGTATTTGTTCAGACTGATGAAGATAAGAGGGGTTGGACAACTATTCTTAATTCTTGTGATATTGGGCATTCGCCAATTTCATTTAATTTTGACGAATATTGTATGACACTTGGATTAGGTAGAATTTTTTTTAAGTGTGCACAACCTTCCTTTTATTCCTGACTACACCACTGATGGAGGAGCATGTATGTATCGGGTGATTGTGAACAAGAATGAAAATATTCAGCTTCATCTATCACTCTCAATTATATGCATTCAATTATACCGTTTCTCGACATTCATTAGTAGTATTTTTATACAGAAATGCTAAAAGTCTGACATCAGAATCAGTGCTTGCCAACTAAATTCGCCATCCTCGCGCTAATATAAATTGCCACAAAAAACGTTCAATTTTCCATGCCAAAAAATCTGACGTTCGCTGGATATTCGGGTCCATTTTACAACAGTAAGATTTGTAGTTGGCAATTATTTTCCATTTTTGAGAACTATAATGGGGCTACTAATGGTTCTGCTTTCTGGCCTACCCTTTACGGGCTGCTATTTGTTGCAGTGGGCCTCTACTATAGTACCCAACGAAAGAAGCCTGTAAACGGCGAGCTAATCGGTGCCTCCTCATCCCTCATTTCGTCGAGCAACTCAGACGCGCCGCCGTTGCTATGCTTCTCCGACCCCGCCCCTTCCTCCTGCAGGCCCTCACGCCGCTTCCCTTCTCCCGTGGCCACCTCCCGGTCCGCCGCACGCTCTCAGCGCACACCGCGGCAGCTGGGGCCGCCCCCTCTGGCAATGCGCCCGCTCCGGCGCGAACCCGCCACAAGAACTCCCGGAAGGCCGAGCCACCTAGGGTGCCCGCGAATACGGCGCTGTTCTTCCCGCCGGGGGTTGAGCGGGACGCGGACGTGACGGCGGAGATGGTGATTCCGGGGTCGAACATCGTGGTGGGGCCGTACGCCGGGGATGCGAGGGTAAAGGAGGCCGAGTTCATCGGGTGCAGCGCGCACGCGCGGGACTGCCCCAAGGATGACCGCCCCGAGTTCGCCGTCCTCGGTCGCTCCAACGTCGGCAAGTCATCTCTCATCAATTCACTCACCCGCCGCAAAGAAGTCGCGCTCACCTCCAAGAAACCTGGTAATCATCTTCATTCCTTTGGTTGTAGAGATGGTCTTAGTTTCGTTTTGTATGCAGTTGCTCGGTGAGTTGCTGGTCTGTGCCTTTGTGGCACTATCCCTGTGGTGCCCGACAGAGCAAAATGTGTATGTTTCCTTCTATAATAGTTGAAATTCCAAAGTAAGTTGGTCTTTTTAATGTTCACGTTTTCAAGTAATTGATCTAGGCTTGAGATGAAAATGTAATTATGCTGCAGACTTGATAATGCTCTGTTTGTGTAATGGGGGTTTTCAACTGTATTATCGGGATAATTGTGAATTGTAAGTCTGGACAGGTTTATCGCTTTATCAATCTGTTTTGATGAAGGGTGTCCCGACCTCTGTATCGGGTGATGCATGCCATCTTATTGCAAAAGTTACTCTCCCAGCTTCTGCACCTATTAGGGATGCACGCAGCCTTTGAAATATGGGCACCAAGATTTTTATCTTGACGGGTGGAGTAATACGTACATTCCTCCACCATGTATGAAAATAAATGGGAAAAGCCCCTGTGCATCATGAGTCTATTCTGGGAATTGAACCCGGGTGGGCAGGCTGCACAACTGCATGCCCGACAACTGAGCAAAGGCTCCATGTTTAAATTTATTTTACTGCTACGAACTTGTACTTTATTGTTGTTAAAGATCATATCTGGAACTGATATCGTATATTTTACAGGGAAGACCCAGACAATTAACCACCATTTGATAAACAAGAGCTGGTACCTTGTAGATTTGCCTGGTTACGGGTATATTCACTTTCTTCACCCGCACTACTAGTTTATTGCAATATATGAAGCTGCAATTGATTAATTAGAAGGAGATTAGTTTTCAAAAGAACATATGATTAATAAGTAAAAACAAGCTCATGTTCTTCAGGAGTTGAATAGTCCCATCTTCTGTTTTTTAATTATTCATTTGCATACCTGTTCTTGATGCAATGTAATTTGTGTGTTCATGTGTGATGTAAATGATGTCAGCGTATGTATACAAACATAATGCCTTGATAGATCAATACATTATGTCCTGCAAGTTTTCCAGTAGTAAGTTCAATGCACAACTGACATCTACAAATTATTTCTAGTTCAAACTGCCGACATTGGATATCATAAGGGATGCCTAAAAAAAGAGCACAGGATATACCAAAAGTCTTTTAGATAAATTTCCTTCTGTTGAAAGTATGTCTTGGAAGCCCTTCATGTTTTGCTTTTTTTTTTGTCAACTCCAATATTAGATTTAGAACATACATAAGCTCTGTCAACTTCTGAGTATGTTGCTGTCTGACTAAGGATATAGCGATTAATACATACTGCATGAAACAAGAATGTTTAATGGAATCCAAAAGAACATCTGGTGTTAAATTTCCATTCTCATTTTTCGTATTATCTTTTCATACTCATTAGGGTATCTTCCCAGCAAGAATTATGTACTTAACATAATTTAGGATTTACCTTGCCTATGCAGTAAACATGATCAGATCAAGTTCTTCCTACATGTAGGTTTGCAGCTGCGTCCAAGACAGCTCGAATGGATTGGTCTTCATTTACCAAGGGGTATTTCTTGAACAGGGACACTTTGGTCGGTGTACTGCTCCTGGTTGATGCTAGTGTTCCAACTCAACAAATTGACCTTGACTGTGCTAACTGGCTTGGTCGTAACAATGTGAGACAACTTACTCTTCACCTGATTAATGTATCTTACACGCAGGTTGTGGATTTAAATGTCACAAGTGACTTACATCTTCAGGATTGATGGTACATGTGCCTATTATACTGATCTCCAGCAACTATGTGGCGATTATATTGTTTTGGTGTCACAGGTCGGGTTAACCTTTGTCTTCACCAAGTGCGACAAAGTAAAGAAAGGCAAAGGGGGTCGGCCTGACGAGAACATCAAAGTGTTCCTGGAAAACATCGGTTCGCTCTATCCAAGGCCTCCTCCGTGGATCATGACGAGCAGCACCACAGGACTAGGCCGCGACGGGCTTCTCCTCCATATGTCGCAGCTGAGGAACTACTGGGACAATGAGGCAACCTAACTCGGGTGGTTTTCAGGCTTGAGACAGCCGCAGTTAGGAGCAGCAGTACTTACAGAAGAGAGTAGCACAAACCGATACATCCTGCCTGACGAACTTCGGTTTCTGATACAGTAATACCGCACCCCTTTAGGCCTATGTTTGTTGTAATATTTGGCTCACCTGCGGAAGTAAAGTCTAGTCCATTTGTTACGATTTGTGAACGCAATGGGCCGATCTGGAACTGTACATTTATAGTCCACAAGTATGGAGAAGGCAGCCCAGCAAATTCAATGTACTGTGCACATTGAATTGCACGGAAATAAATTTGTTGCACGCGCTTTACTGCCCGACCGACTACATGGTCTAGTACGACTGGCCATTATTTTTTTATTAAATCCAGATTTCCGGTGGTGGTAGTACCTGTACCGTGGTACATACACGCCGGCCTTTTTGTGGCGATCTCGCTTTGGACAGCCCAGACATGAACACAGTTACTACTATGTCCCACTGCGCAGGCCCCTCGCAAAAAAAAATTGTCCCACTGCGCAGCCGGGCAGGCAGGGAAAACGGAAAGCGAGGCGTGCACGGACTGGCGACTGAAGATGTGGCGTTGCTTTTACGGAGAGGGCGAGGGGTGGCTGGGAGAGGGAGACCTTGGACATTGCAAATTGGCGATGCTTGCGACCGGGGGCCAATCAAACGGCCCCATGCCCTGCTGCCGCTGACTGTGGGGGCAGCTGCAGGTGGGCTGATGGGCCACATGCCCCCACCCTTGTTCCCTTTCCCTCCCTCTCATCAGGCCTCTCCTCTCCGAAATCACTAGTTAGCGAGTACACCTTCCAACGATTACTCACACCCCTCAGGTTGCGACAAGTGGCGCGTGCCACTTGTCGCAACCTGGGAGTTTTCCCTTTTTTCGTAGATCCGTATTTTTAAAACGTTTTATCTCCTAAACCGTGCGTCCAAATCTCGAACCGTTTTCACCGTTGGCTTTCTCGCGTCGAGATCTTCAAAACTAGATCCCATGTTGATAGGTTTTGACGAACTTTTTTTTTCACGAAAAAAACCGGACGGAAAAAACCGGACGAAAAAACCGTGCCTCACGCGATAGAAAAAAAATAGAAAATGCGTTTTTTTCCCTTTCCGAGAGGCACGGGTCGTGCCTCTCGCGAAGGCAAAACCGTGCCTCTCGCGGAAGCAAAACCGTGCCTCTCGCGAAAAAAAAGAGAGAGCAGAAAACACGTTTTTTTCCCTTTCGGGAGAGGCACGGCTGTGCCTCTCGCGATGGCAAAACCGTGCCTCTCGCGGAAGCAAAACCGTGCCTCTCGCGGAAAAAAAAAAAGAGCAGAAAACATGTTTTTTCCCTTTTCGAGAGGCACGGCCGTGCCTCTCGCGAAGGCAAAACCGTGCCTTTCGCGGAAGCAAAACCGTGCCTCTCGCAAAAAAAAACAGAAAACGTGTTTTTTTTCCCTTTCCGAGAGGCATGGCCGTGCCTCTCGCGAAGGCAAAACCGTGCCTCTCGCAAAATAAAACAGAAAACACGTTTTTTCACGTAAAAAAACATAGAACGCGGTTTTTCATGCAAAAAAATTTGAATTTTTTTTTCGTCCAAAAGCTACGAAAGACCGGTGAAAAACCGGAACACCAAAAAAATCCGGAAAAAAACCACTCCAAAAAGGCGAAAACACGTGCGAAAAAACAAAAAAAAACAAAAACCGAAGGGAACGCTCAGAGCGCAACACGTGGCGGCGACTGGGAACGCGCCAAGTGGCGGCGCGTGGGGGTGATCGCTGGAACGCTTGTGAGGAAGTGCTCGCTAACTAGTTGCTCCCCTCTCCTCCCCCGTCCCTCTCCACCCTGCGTCTATCGGGCCCGGTGCACAAGGAGTCCAGGTGCCCTTGTCCCTCTGCTACTCAACACCCTCCCCACCCCTCGAAAAAAAAAACTCAACGCCCTCCCCCGTTGCCCTCAAAGAAAACGCACCCTCCCCCGTTCCTCTCTTCCCTTGCTAAACACACTTTTGGATTAGATGTAGGCCGCCATCTTTGGCTTCTTAATCCCTCTGATTTCTTGTGTATTCCGACGAAAGTTGCTGAGTACTCCCTCCGTAAATAATTATAAGAGTAGTGATCTAAACGCTTTTATATTTCTTTACAAAGGAAGTAATAAAGAGGTGTGTTTATACTTAAAATATAAAAAATTGTTACCACCACATCGCCGCCAAGCATAGTACTAGCAGTGCGCAAAATTGCCTCGAAAAAAAAATGGTTGGCGCAAATAAGCACTGAAAAGAACAAACAGGCAGGCAAGTCTCGTGGAGGGAGGCAGAAACCCATAGAGGAAGCAAGGGAGTACCAACCAATCCTATCGCCCAAGCTGGAGTAAATTGTTGGTGTGCGACTAGACGAAAAGTTTAGTACTGTGCTGTAGTACTAGCTACTCTATCTTGCTTCGCAATCACAACACGGCAGCAGCCAGCCAGTCAGCACCTTTTCCCGCACGCCTCCGGTAATATACATTTGCGGGAGATGATCCGCTAATCGCACCGATCTGGCTTGAAAAAGACTTGAAGAAGGCTTCGTAAAGAATATTCAGGCGTCATACGGTTTACATGACGAAAGCCCAACGGTTTACAATGAAACTGAAACTGCTAGTAGTACTACTGCCTACTGACAAGCAATGCATTGGGCACTGCTGCTCGTGCTTCAGGCCATGCGTCGTGTCGCATCGCCTCGCATGCGCACACGCGCGCCGACTGGATCGATCGATCAGCCGTCTGTCGCTGGCTGCAATGCGGGCGTCAGCTCTTCCCGATTTGGTCCTTTCCATTGCCAAACTGCAGGTGCCCGGTGCCTTGGTCAACTCAAGCACTCAGGCTTTGTCTTGTCCCCATGCACGCATGGATGGATGGACACGCGTGGCGTGCAGTGCACTCTGCCGCGCGGTGCCATACTGCCATACGCAAGGAGCGACGCACGAGCGAGTGACAGGACATGTACGTACCCGCACGTTCTCGTTCTCTATCCACCGGATGGTTTTGGAGCTTGATTTGTCTTGCTCTCGTGGAGGGAGACGGTTTGGAGCTCGGGCTCACAGCCAGAATTTTAAACACTTCCAATAATTATTTTTAAAGGTTTGAAGAAAAATCTGGAAGTATCTCCACGATCTGTACATAAGTGTCTTAATCTTTACCTAATATTAAAGGACGGATTGCTTCTTCACTTTTTTTCGTCATCAAAATCATCTTTCGTACGTCGCCTGGCTTGTACTGTTTTTTTTTTCATCAAAATGTTTTTTTTTTCATCAAAAAATAAAATGCCAAAACTGGGGTTCAAACCAGGACCAATACTTTACAACCATGCGAGCTAGCCACTAGACCAATAAACCGTTCTAGTTGTATGCACAGAGAGATTGTTGATATAGCATACACGTGTTGTGCTGTTCACCCCATCCGGCCCATGGCCCATAGAAGAGTAACAAATCCCAGCTCTTCCTTCGGCCCAAGGCCCGGACAAGGCAATATAGCAGTAATTTATGTTTGTTCATATATTAAATAGTCCCATATTGCTCTCTTATACTGGACAGTCAACACGCTGCTTTGGGGATCAATAAGTAGAGGGTGAGAGGTGAATCCCCCATTGAAACATGATTTACTCGCTCGACGAGGCACAATCTACTATCTACGCCCGCTGCTCGTCACAATGTCAATCCAGTTGAAGCTTGTCCGTCCAAACGCATTCACCGACGGCCTAACCAAAATCAGTTTATAAATGGACATATAAATAAAATTAACCATGTTTAAATGTCGATCCAGTTCAGCCTTCCCAGGAAGAATGTTCCAAGTTCGCGAGAAAAAAAGTCCTATGTTAAAAAAAACATGTTTTCAATTCTTGGTTAATGAGAATTCTTAGTCTTTCAGTGTCTCTCAGCTTACATTCGTCTTTCATTAACCGCGAATAATGAGTACACCATTATAGATGAATAGCACCAAAAACATTGGGTGTAGAAATACAACTAGGACAGACGTAAAATGAACAATGCATATATTTGTAGCCGTTTTGTAAAGATAGGCTGAAAGCACAATTACTCATCGTATTTAAAACAAATGATGCGGGCAATAAATGAAATCATCACTTTGTGTTTTAGGCCACACTTATTTGCCTAGGGGAGTACACATCAATTTTGTCTCCCGTTACAACGCACGGGCATGTGTGCTAGTATGCATAAAAGTTTTATTAGGGTATCTATCATCGGACTTACCAAATTCGCCCCTCTAAATGTCCGCGGACGCTCCCGCTCAGTGTCGTGTCTGTTTTGAGCCTCATTTGTCTGTGCATGCAGTCATGCTTCTCATTTTCTCTCATATGTCCGATCACATGCATGTGATTGGTTGAAATGAAGAGAGAGAGAAAAAGATGATCCGAATGGGTCGCGTCCCATGTGGCACACTGATCGGCGCATCCGCTAGATGTCATGTTCTCCGTATATATGGTCTCAGTATAATGGTTTGCAGATACTATGAACGTATAACGATGATATAAGAGGTCCGATTAGGTTACTTTTTCCTTCCCACTCTTGTTTAGGTACTGATCAAGCGTGTCCGCAGATCGTTCGAGGAAAATATGAAGGGAGCAGCATGTGTTCTTAGAAGATATTCCTTTCATCCCGTAATATAAGAGTGTTTTTGGCACTAGCATAGTGTTAAAAAAAGCTCTTATATTACGAGACCGAGGGAGTACTTATCATGTCATCTACAACAAAAACACAATTATGTGATTTTACAATAGCAAATATCACACGTACCATACACACAAGAATGTTTGGTTCCTAGATGTATATACACCCTATCGAAAAAATAGTAATTAAATTAAAAAATCTAAAAATATGAAAACATTTTAAAAATAAACTTGAGTTTTCATCATACTTGTTAAAAACATTCCACGGAAAGGCAAACCCCTGTTGACTTCATGGCTAAAACAAAATGTTAGGCCAAAATAATGTGAATAGGGTCTTGTATATTGCAATTCATTTTATTTTTTGCCCCGGAGTCAACGGTGATGTTTTTTCACGAATATTTATATACTAATGCAAAAGAAAATCAAGTTTATTAAAAAAATCTAAACTTTTCTGGGAAAAAATTAATTATTGTTTTTTATTCCTATATCAGGTGTACATGCTCCCAAGAACCAAACAACATTTCCCCGTACTATTACTTGCTATTTTCAGCTCTACGAATGTGTCTTTTTGTGTACTCATCCAGCCATGCAAATTCCTGGATGCAGAGATGAAAGCACAACATGCTCCCTTGGTGGTTTTGATAATTCATGACAACATACATTGTCTCTTGAACTAATATTTCTACTTAGTGTATTTCAGGTGAAAGTCCATAGAGAGATGGGTTGGCAAAAAGGATTGTGGAGATACCCCAAGATGCAAGGAAATGGATTGGCAAAGTTTCAAGCAAGAGGACTCTACATTTTACTTTGTGAGAAATCACTTTGAGTCCATAGGAAAGCCAATACTATTAAAAGGGGGTAAGGTATTGTTGGTGAACAAGATGCTCCACGTGCACAAGAGATAGTCACCAAAAACACCCACAAGCTCTTCCACAAAAGTCTGTCCAAAGCCAAATATCCAAAATCGGTGCAACCAACAATTCTCACTCGGTGCCACCGATTCCCAAAATCTGACGGACCCATGCCAAACCCTAGCACATCGGTGCAACCGATTCCACTTCGGTGCCACCGAGTTTGGGTTGCCAACTTTCTGTTACCTCGATTCACAAAATCGGTACCACCGAGTTTGTTGGATCGGCGTCACCGAGTTGCGCAATCTGACCGTTGGTCACCTAATCGGTACCACCGAGATTTATATATCGTTCTCACCGAGATTCAAAAGTTACTGCCTTTTGGTCACTTCGGTACCACCGAGATTCACACATCGGTGTCACCGAGTTGGTCACTTTAGGTGTAACGGTTGGATTTTTGGGGATGCCTATATATACCCCTTCACCACCACCCACTCGAAAGAGAAGCACTCAAAACTATTCCATACTTACCCTATCCTATTTTCTGAGAGAGAGCCACCTACTCATGTGTTGAGATCAAGCTATTCCACTCCATCCATATGAATCTTGATCTCTAGCCTCCCCAAGTTGCTTTCCACCAAATCAATCTCTTCTACCATAGCCAAATCTGTGAGAGAGTGATTGTGTGTTGAGGAGTCTATCATCTTGAAGCACAAGAGCAAGGAGTCCATCGACATTACCGAGCCTATTACCTTTTGGAGGGTGGTGCCTCCTAGATTGGTTAGGTGTCGCTTGGGAGCCTCCTACTTCGTGTTGTGGAGTTGAACCAAGAAGTTTGTACGGGCAAGGAGATCACCTACTTCGTGAAGATCTACCCATAGTGAGGCTAGTCCTTCGTGGACGGAAGCCGTTATGGAATAGTCAAGGTTGCTACTTCGTGGACCCTTATGGGTGGAGCCCTCCATGGACTCTCGCGACCGTTACCCTCCATGGGTTGAAGACTCCATAAACGTGGACGTACGATAGCACCACCTATCAAAACCACGGGAAAAATCTTCGTGTCCCTCATGCGTTTGATCTTCCTATCTCAACCCTTTACTTCCATGTGCAATGTCTTTACTTTCCGCTGCCATACTTGTTGACATGCATGTGTAGGGCGTGATAGACTTGCTATAATTGCTAAAATCTGCCAACCAATTAACTTGGGAAAATGTTAGGTTTTAAATTCCTGCTAGTAGTCTATTCACCCCCCCCCTCTAGACACACACTTCTAGTGATCCTACAAGTGGTATCAGAGCATTGGTCTCCATTGCAACGGTTTCATCACCGCGGAGGAAGATGGATGTGTCTAGTATAGGGAGTTTGAGTTGTAGAGTGCCTATTCTTGATGGGGAGTACTATAGTCAATGGAACCATATGATGCTTGAGCTATTTAATGAATTTCATTTGAGCAAGTATGTTAAGAACCCCTATGTACCTCCCATTGATCCTTTACATCCCACACACGAAGAGGAAATTGATATGCTATGCAATCTTAGAACTGTTAATCTTATCGTTGGAGGATTGCCTAGAATTGTGCTTAATCAAATGAAGAATTTTGAATGTGCTTATACTTTGTGGAATGGCTTGGAGAAACGATATCCAAGCTATTCATTGAGTAATCTTGATGAAATTCTTCATAAAACTATTGCCTTTCACAAAATGACGCCTAGTGATCCCAAGTTTGATGACTATCTATTTGAGCTTAGAGACCTCATGCGTGCTAAAGGAGATGTCATAACTATCAACAACATCATTGTAGAAGCCATTCGAATTCATAAGTTTGAACATTGTCATGATCACAACACTAACGAATCTCTTGTTCCTTGTGACGAGGATTTCCCACTTGATGATGACAATGTGGAACATGGCTACTATGATGAAGATGAGTTGTTCGACATCGAGCATGAGAAGATCATGAAGAATCTAAGTCTCATGGCAAACTTCAAGGATTACATGTCCGGAGGAAAAGAGTGGATTCTCGATAGTGGATGCACCGATCATATGACCGGAGATAGAGAAATGTTTGAAGAGATCACACCAAACCATGGACCGCGAAGGTACGTAACGTTTGGAGATAACTCCAAGGGTAAGGTACTTGGTCTAGGTAAAGTGGCCATATCCCATGATAGCTCTATTCAAAACGTCATGCTTGTTGAATCCCTTGGTTATAATCTTCTTTCCGTATCTAGACTTGCCGACTTTGGTTTTAATGTGCTATTCACGAAAGTAGATTGCCAAGTGTTTCGTCAAGATAATCATAAAATGGTCTTTACCGGTTTCCGTAGAGGTGATCGTTATATTGTCGATTTCACTAAGAGATCCAAACCTCGTACTTGTATTATTGCAAAATCTTCTAAAGGTTGGCTTTGGCATAGAAGACTAGGACATGTTGGCATGCGTAGTCTAGACAAGCTTATCAAAGGTGATCATATACTTGGTGTTAAAGATGTTATCTTTGACAAAGATAGACTTTGTAGTGCTTGTCAAGCTGGAAAGCAAGTAGGTGGAAGTCATCCCGTAAAGAATATCATGACTACTAGGAGACCACTCGAGTTACTTCACATGGATCTTTTTGGTCCCAATGCTTACAAGAGTCTCGGTGGAAATTCCTATGGTCTAGTTATAGTTGATGATTTTTCCAGATTTACGTGGGTATTCTTTCTTGATGATAAGTCGCAGGTACAAAATATCTTCAAAAACTTTGTTCGCAAAGCGCAAAATCAATTTGAAGTGAAGATCAAGAAGGTTCAGAGCGATAACAGATCGGAGTTCAAGAACACCCATGTGGATACCTTTCTTGACAAATAAGGTGTTTCACATGAGTTCTCGGCTACGTACACGCCTTAACAAAATGGAGTTGTTGAGAGGAAGAACCGAACTCTTATTGAGATGGCAAGAACGATGCTTGACGAATACAAGACGCCAAGACATTTTTGGGCAGAAGCCGTGGAAACAGCATGTCATGCCGGTAAAACGGCATACGAGCTACTCACCGGTAACAAACCCCAAGTTGGATACTTTCGGGTATTCGGCTCAAAGTGCTACATTCTTGATAAGCATCGTCGAACTAAATTTGCTCCTAAATCTCATGAAGGTTTCCTACTTGGTTACGGATCAAACTCTCACACTTACCATGTCTACAACAACTTCACTCGAAAGGTTGAAGAGACGGTAGATGTGAAGTTTGATGAATCTAATGGTTTGCAAGTCGAACAATTGCCAAATGATGTAGGAGATAAGGACCCTTCGGAAGCTATCCAAGACTTGTCCATTGGCAAGATTCGTCCCATGGAGGTGAAGGAAAGTACTTCGTCAACTCAAGTGGAAGCCCCTACTTCACGTCAAGGTGAACCTCGACACGACATGGAGGCATCCACAAGTGGTACACGACAAGATGAAGAGGAGGACGTACATCATGAAGATCCACCACAACCACCTTCACCACCACCTCAAGGAAACGACACCTTCAACAACAACGAAGATGAAGAAGATGATGATGATGAAGAAGCTCCACCATCCAACAAGCCTCTAATTTTTGGGGATGCCTATATATACCCCTTCACCACCACCCACTCGAAAGAGAAGCACTCCGAACTATTCCATACTTGCCCTATCCTATTTTATAAGAGAGAGCCACCTACTCATGTGTTGAGATCAAGCTATTCCACTCCATCCATATGAATCTTGATCTCTAGCCTCCCCAAGTTGCTTTCCACCAAATCAATCTCTTCTACCATAGCCAAATCTGTGAGAGAGTGATTGTGTGTTGAGGAGTCTATCATCTTGAAGCACAAGAGCAAGGAGTTCATCGACATTACCGAGCCTATTACCTTTTGGAGGGTGGTGCCTCCTAGATTGGTTAGGTGTCGCTTGGGAGCCTCCTACTTCGTGTTGTGGAGTTGAACCAAGAAGTTTGTACGTGCAAGGAGATCGCCTACTTCGTGAAGATCTACCCATAGTGAGGCTAGTCCTTCGTGGACGGAAGCCGTTATGGAATAGTCAAGGTTGCTACTTCGTGGACCCTTATGGGTGGAGCCCTTCGTGGACTCTCGCGACCGTTACCCTCCGTGGGTTGAAGACTCCATAAACGTGGACGTACAATAGCACCACCTATCGGAACCACGGGAAAAATCTTCGTGTCCCTCATGCGTTTGATCTTCCTATCTCAACCCTTTACTTCCATGTGCAATGTCTTTACTTTCCGCTGCCATACTTGTTGACATGCATGTGTAGGGCGTGATAGACTTGCTATAATTGCTAAAATCTGCCAACCAATTAACTTGGGAAAAGGTTAGGTTTTAAATTCCTGCTAGTAGTCTATTCACCCCCCCTCTAGACACACACTTCTAGTGATCCTACAAGAGATCACTTCTATGTGTATATGTCATTTTCTTCTTGAAAAAATAGTTTTCATAAAAATAATCATTTTGTCCTTCTACAGAATCAGGCTTATGAGAGCACGGGCTCCAAAATGAATCTCTGTCCTCGGGTAGGTAGGACGGGGCTGAAAGTGCTAGTTATTGAATAGAGGGGGGTGAATATGGTGATTTTTATGAATGGCTTTGAAACAGGCAATGCATTCGAAGTATGCGGAAGCTAAACAGGATCAGCTAGGGATATCAATCAAGAGTCTAGGCAGAACATGAAACATGATAAAGACATTCACGCAAGTATGGCATGGTCATCATGCAAGCTAAGATGTATCGAAGATAAACTTAGACAGTACGAAGACAAATGGCAATCAAATGAATGCATTCGATGAATGTCTTCACACAGAGACGAGCAAGCAATGACTTCATAGTTCAATACGGAAAGTAAAGAAGCGAAGAAGATAGAACCAGTTGCTCGACGAAGGCACGGGATTTGTTGGACCAGTTCTAGTTGATGTGACAATTGTACGTTTGGCTGGGGAGGCTGAGATTGAACTCTGAAGACCTCGTCTTCACCTTGTTCCCCTTGAGCCAAGGTCACTTAGACCTCGCCCAATCACTCTGGTAAGTCTTCAAGGTAGACTTCTGAAACCATCACAAACTTTGTCACCCGGCAATTCACAATGACTCTTGGATGCTCTAGACCATGACGCCTAACCGTCTGGAAGATACACAGTCTTCAAGTGTAACAAGTCTTCGGTTCTCTCAAAACAGAATGACTTCGGTGATGCTCAAACACACCAGCTCTAGGTGTTTGGGGTTTATCCTCGCAGGACCACTCTCTCAATGTCTTCGAGGTGGGTTGCTCATAAACGATAAAAGCCGTGCAATAACTCTGAGCAGCCTCCAACTTATGATGGAGGGGGTGGGCTATTTATAGCCAACAGGCAACTCGACATGATTTAACCAAAATGACCCTGGGTCAATGGCCAACCGACACGTGTTACAACGGTCGGATTTCAAAGACACACGCGGCAACATTGCTTGGGCTACAAGCAACGCTGACTCAACCAACTCTGGAAGATATTTTCTCTCATTGTCTTCATACGAAGACATAGGTATTGGGTTGAGCATCATGTCAGTTTCTGACTTCGATCACTTGGACCCCACTTAACAGTACGGTGGTTCCTATGACCCATGAAAGAAGAAACGAAACTACCAAAATACAAAGTCTTCGCGTCTCATTATGTTCATGCGATTATCTTTGCGCACCACCATTGTCTTCAACCGTCTTGAATGTCTTCACACATTTTTAGGGGTCGTCTTCGACGGTTAAACTGAATCTCCAGGGACTTTTATCTGTGTTATCATGTGAACTCTCACAAACACATTAGTCCCTCAACCACGTTTGTCTTCAATACTCCAAAACCAATAAGGGGTGGCACTAGATGCACTTACAATCTCCCCCTTTTTGGTGATTTATGACAAACTAGTTGAAGTTTTTAACGGGGATAAGAATATTTAAAGATAAGGACTTGGAGATTATGATTACAAGATATAGAGAACTCCCCCTGAAGATGTGCTTCTGAAGATATTGCTTTCAAATGCAAAAGCAAATGGCAAGTTTTTATTGTGGAGTTCTTCCCCTTTATATTGGAATCCAATCACCGTGCATTCAACAAATGATATGAAGATAATGACATGCACAATGATAAATGGGCATCCGCAGAATGACTTCGAGCGCATAAGATAGAACTTAAAAGCGGCGCCAAAGTATGGAAATCATCGAATGTGCAGACGTCCATCAAGGCTTAAGTTTTACAACCCAAAACATAAAATGAACATAACAGGAGTTGTAAACTTAACAAAATAAACACAGCCTTGCCCAAAAGCCCATTTGAAGACTATCAATCCAATGCTTCTCCCCCTTTGTCATTGAATAACCAAAAAGGGCAAAGAGATTGAACCCTACACGTCCCTAGCAAGAGTCGAAGACGATGGAGCGTTGATACGTCTCCAACGCATCTATAATTTTTTATTATTCCACGATATTATATTATCATTCTAGGATACTTTTTAGGCATTTACATGCTGATTTATATTATTTTTGAGCACTAACCTATTAACCCAGTGCCCAGTGCCAGTTGCTGTTTTGCTTGTTTTTGGCCTTTCGGGAATACTGTACCAAACGAAGTCCAAATATCCTGAAATTTTTTGATGATTTTTTCTGGACAAAAATAAGACCTGGAAGCTTCTGAGGGAGACCGAAGGCCACAAGGGGTGGCGCCAAGCGAATAGGGCGTGCCCAGGGGGGTGGTTGTAGGATCCGAAGTATGTCTAGAGGGGGGTGATTAGACTACTTGACAAATTAAAAATCTAGCCTTTTACTAATTTTAAGTCTTGGCAAGTTTTAGCAATTGTAGAAAGTCAAGTACGCCCTACACATCCAAGTCTAAGAGTATGGTAGCGAAAAGTAAAGACATGCACATGAAAGTAAAGGTAGGGATAGGAGAATCAAACGGAATTGATGACATGAAGATTTTTCCCGTGGTTCCGATAGGTGGTGCTATCGTACATCCACGCTGATGGAGACTTCAACCCATGGAGGGGAGCGGTCGCGAGAGTCCACGGAGGGCTCCACCCGTTAGGGTCCACAAAGTAGCAACCTCGTCTATTCCATCACGGCTTCCGTCCACGAAGGACTAGCCTCACTATGGGTAGATCTTCACGAAGTAGGCGATCTTCTTGCCCGTACAAACTTCTTGGTTCAACTGCACAACACGAAGAAGGAGGCTCCCAAGAGACACCTAACCAGTCTAGGAGGCACCACCCTCCAAAAGGTAATAGATGTGGTAACAATGATGAACTCCTTGCTCTTGTGCTTCAAAAGATAGTCTCCTCAACACACAATCACTCTCTCACATATTTGGCTTGGTAGAAGAGGTTGATTGGGTGGAAAGCGACTTGGGGAGGCTAGAAATCAAGAGTCATATGGTTGGAGTGGAAGGTCTTGATCTCAACACATGAGCAGGTGGTTCTCTCTCAAAAAATGGATGGGACAAGTGTAAGTGTGTTCTGAGTGCTTCTCTTACGAGTGAGAGGTGTGGTGGGGGGTATTTATAAGCATCTCCAAAAATCCAACCGTTACAACATTATTGCCCAACTCGGTGAAACCAGAGTAAAAACTCGGTTGTACCGACTAGTGCAAAATGTGGCAACTTTAGGCGTTTCGGTGAGACCGATATATAATTCTCGGTGGTACCGATATGAGTGACCTAGGCAGTTACACAACTCGGTGGTACCGATTTCCAAATCTCAGAAATTCCGATTCTTGAAAAGGATATATCAGAGAGTTGGTCACTGATTTTTGGTTGCACCGAAAGTGAAAGTTGGTGTCACCGAGAAGCTAGGGTTTGGCATAGGATCTGTCTAACTGAAACTCGGGAGGGCCGAATGGAAAAAACTTGGTGGCACCGATTTTGGATATTTGGTTTGGACAGAGTATTTGTGGGAGAATTTCATGTGTATATTTGGTGGCTAATCTCTAAGCACTTGAGCAACTAGATCATCATAGACACCTCACCCCCTTTTAATAGTATTGGCTTTCCTATGGACTCAAAGTGATTTCTCACAAAAATGTAAAATGTAGAGTCTTCAAGCTTGTTGCCAATGGATATTCCTTGCATCTAGGGGATCTCCTCACAATCCTTTTGCCAACACATTCATTGAACTTTCCTGAACTTTAGTCCAATGAAATATATGTTGTTATTAATTACCAAAACCACCTAGGGAGAAGTTGTGCTTTCAATCTCCCCCTTTTTGGTAATTGACGACAACATATAAATCAAAGCTTCGATAGGGATAAAACAAGGAATAGCATCATCGCTTTGAGAAGTATGTGATGAGCAAGAGCTCCCCCTAAATTTGTGCATTATTGCGTTTGAATGCAAATGCACAATCGATTAGAAGCATGGGTAACTCTTCCATGTCACATACAACTTGGTGGTGCGCGTAAATGATATGAATGGATTACAATGCACATAACACCAAACAAGTGAATGATCATAATATTAACATAACATGGATAGGAAATAGTAGCATCATCAAGCAAGTGTATGATCAAACACACCGAAGTTTAAGAACAACCACGTGATAAACCAAATGTTTTTAAAATGAAGAGAGCAACAAAAAGCAAAACACTCTCTCTCTCGAAGCCCTATGATCTATACACTTCTCCCCCTTTGGCAACAAGTTACCAAAAAGTTTAAAATATGTCGAGTTAATCATCTCTCTGGGCTGGGTCTCCTCCAGTAGCCGTTGAAGGATTCGAGAGAAGGGCATCGGCGAATGCTTCAGCTGAAGTCCTCTGAGGTGGTAGAGTAGACGCCAAAGGTGTAGAAGGAGTTGAAGGAGCAGTGGTAGGTGCTGACGAAGAAGGTCTCAACTCTAGAACAGGCACTGTAGACGATCTGGCTTGAGTCTTGAACTGAGTGCTAGGCCAGAGAGGAGGACTATCATCATCACTAGAGTGGGGGCTGGGCACTATATCTACTTCCTGTTTCAGCTCATTGACAGTCACTGTCAGCTCATCAACTTTGTTGTCTAGAGCATGAAACTTTGTCTCCGCAATCCTCTCAAGACTTTTTGGTTCTTGAGGATCTCAGCCACATTATTCTCGATCCCTTGGAGAGAGTTAATGATAAAGGACATTTGGTCGCTCTTCGTCCTTGGAACCTGAGCACTAGTGGCTCTAGCTGACTCTGCCTCTGCCTGTGCAGTAGTGGCGGGTGTGGACGATCAAGTGCATATACGCTCATTCCAACTTTGGAATTTATGAGCATCTAAATATATGGAGCATATCCACATGATCTCTTTTGGTCTGCAGCTATCCTCTTGATTGTCTCTACAATCAAATCCATCACTCAGAATCTTGTGTGGGTATCTACATGATGCAGCATGTTGATGAAGTAACCCCTAATCATCTTGTCATCTCCAGACTTGGACATCAAAGTGTATCTCATAATTGTGTTGGTAGTGGGTAATCCAGCTTGCAAGAAGTAGACAGAGCTAAGCTTGTGTGTTTCCACATAGGCAGTAGGGATGGGTTGTACATATTGGCCATGGTGTTGTGATTCATCTTGGCCTCAGAATAGACATCAAGATCTCCCTCTTGTACCTATGGGGCCTCTAAGACGGTTGCCCACTCATCAATTGTAGACTGGTACCTGGTGCTTTCAGTCATCCAAACTATCCTTCCATCTGGATAGAAATGAGCTGTAGAGTAAAACTGCATGATCATCTCATCATTCCAAGCAGTGAACTCTCTGCCAACAAAAGCATCTATGTCGATGGCCTTGAAGTTCTCCAACACATGAGCAAAATAGTCTTCATTCTTCTTCATGTACTTCCAGTCCACATATCTCATGTCACTGACTGCAGGACTCTTGTCCAATAGGACAGTCTCATAAAAATCTTGCTGCTCCTTGGTGTGGAAGCAAGCATCTACATCAGTTCTCCTCCTTATGGCATATGGATCATCAGCTCTCCATTTCCTCAATCCACTGTCCTTCCTCTTCTTCATGTCTTTAGCAACTGGGTGATTATCATTGTGTTCAGGCAGATGGGGTCTCAGCTTCCTCAACACTGAAACATATTCCACTTCTTCCATGGTGGAAGATCTCTTGTTCTTCTCTGCAAGAGGAATGTCTCTGGTTGTCTTCTTGGACTTGGGGGCAGTAGGCTTCTTGGCAGCAGATGGCTTGGCTCTAGATGCAGCCTGACTGGTCATCGCATCAGCCATTAGCTTCTTCTTCTTGGAGGGAGGAGGTTGTGCAACTGGCTCTTCCTCTTCCTCATCAAGATATTCTGGAGTGGAGGGGTGAACGATAGCACGAACAATCCTCTTCCTCACTCTCTGTTGGCCTGCCTTCTTGGGCATGGACTTAGAAGTCCTAGGTGACTCCAGAGTGAGAGTCATACCTACCCTGGCACTCTTAGGAGCTCTCATAGCTTCAGACTTGGCATACTCCTTCCTGACTGGCCTCTTGGAAGAAGTGGCCTCATTTGCAGATTTCCTAGTAGCTTTATCCTTTTTCTCTTGCTGCTTTTTGGCAAGAACCTCTTCTCGCACAAAATCTGAGTCCTCTTCATCTGAGTTGAGCTTCTTCCTGGCCCTTGTGGCAGCCTTGGGCAACCCATGAGAACTGGGGGTGCCTGGATCCTCTAAAGATGAAGAACTAGCATCTGGACTAGTGTCAGCATCCATGTCAACACTCTGCTTCTGAGATCATTCTGACTGTCCTCTGACCCAGACATGCTGACCCTGAGAATAGATATAGATGAGTAGAAGGGATAAGCATCACAAAATTCAGAAGTTTTTGAAAGTTTGAACTCAAAAATGTAGTTTCAGAATTCAACAACATGTAATTCGGTTCCAGCGAGTTTCAATTTTAGAGCTACCGAGACAGACTCCCTCTTACACAGTGACTTGGTCACTTTTTCGGTTTCACCGAAAAGAGTGACTCGGTCACACCAAGACAGTTCTCGGAGCCCTAAAAACCAAATCGGTCGTACCGATTCTTTCCACTCGGTGACACCGAAATGCAGGTTGTGGAACCCTGAACCTAAATTTTCTCGTTCACCTAATCTAATGAATTTTTCTTCTGGATAGAAGCATTGCAAATGGTGGCTTATTGATGGAATTGACCTAATGTGCAAGAATCATAAACATTAAGCGCAAAAGGGGCGAGATATTTACCCTAACCCGGTGAAGATCTCCTACGGCGGCGGGGTAGATTCCCGACGGCGACGAAGGACTCCTGCGGTAAGGGCGCACGAGAGGCTAGGACAACGTCCGAAGACTTCACGAGCGGCAGCAAGGGTTTGCGGAGGACAACTTTTGAAGAACTAATTTCAAAAATCGGGTTTGTGGATATATATATATATATATATATATATATATATATATATATATATATATATATATATATATATATATATATATATATATATATATATATATATATATATATATATCTCCTTACTGTCGGTGACACCGATTGAAACATTTCGGTGCCACTGAGTTTCTTAACTGCCAGGAGACAGTGAAACTCGGTGAAGCCGAGATGAATAAATCGGTGGTATCGAGGATAAAAAAACTGATCAACCCTAGTGCTTCGGTGGAACCGAGTTTGTGAAGTTGGTTACACCGAGTTGCACATGGGAGGTTTTGAAAGTCAGCTCTTGTTGAAACAGAACTCCGAGTGCTCCTCACACAGAGGGTCCGAAAAGTGCTTGCTCAAATTTTGTGATGAAGCATGAATGGAATTTGAGACAAGAAAGCATAGATAGCTAGAGGAGGGTATTTAGGCATTCTTGTATATCCAATTGGCCAAAGAAAATAAAATCCAAATAACAACAATTGAATATCCTCGAATGAGAAAAGATATGCATACCAACATGCTCACACAATAAGATGTCAATAGAAATCATGGCAAACATGCACAACTACTCTAGTATCTAGCAAGCACTTTGGCGATGACAGAGTCATCTATATATGAGTATATTGACTTAGGAGCCAAGCAAGAATAATTGGTCATAGGTCATACTCATCGTTTAAGCACAAGTGGGTTACCACTTTGACATAAAGCATTTAATGTCATCACATCTTATGAGATGCTTTAACTCAAGTCTTAGTGTAAAGCTCCCTCTTGATGTGACATTCCCTAAGAGGGATGAACTAACCTTGGTTTTTGTCGATGAAGACTTCATGTAGGTGATGTAGTGGTGGATGCTCATTGTTGATGAAGATCATCTTGAGTTGGGAGCAATCCTTGTTGTTTCGTACTCTTCTCACCTACACGGGTTAGTCCCACACAAGGAACAAATACAAGGATATCTATGGACATGGAGTGAAACATATTTAGATGATGTCCATTGATTCTTTTATTACCTTGTCCCTTGCTTACCTTTGAGGGAATGTGTGACTCCTTGAACTATTGCATAAGGTTGGAGTTGATTGTAACTAGTCCTTACCAAAAATGAATGTGAGCGAATTTCATTGGCGGAGTCACCCCTCAAGAACTTCTCTAGTTCTTCTTCTTTGGTACCGACATCAAGTTGATGGGAATCCTTGGAGTTGAAGTAGCACTTGATGAAGCAGAGCTTGTAGTAGACTTGGGAACCCACTTGACCATGGCTAGGGATTCATCTTCAAATGTGTCAATCTCTTCTGGAAGCTTGTCCTTGCCCTTGAGCTTGTGGTCTTGTGGTGGAAGGTCATCTTGAGATTTTGTTCCCTTGTGGAGAGTAGGTTCATACTTCTCCCTTTGAGGAACAAACTTCGGCTTGGGGTATTGACCCTCTCCCATTCAACTCCATTGGCGTTGAAGTAGCCAATGCCATGGTTCTTCCGGTATCCTCCATGCTTGCGTACAATCTCCTCAAATTGCTTACATCGGCAAGGCTTTTGTAGACACCTTTCTCTATAATACCTTTCAATAAATTGTTTTATTGCTCAAGTGTAACTTGGCTAAGAGAATCGTTAGTGGAATCAATTGAGCTACTAGAAGCAACATTATTGGATTTATCATTAGTATTGTTGCTACTAGATGAAGAACCTTTCTTGCCTTTGTTACTAGTTTGCTTAGATTTACTTGTGGAACAAATGTAGACAAGAGTAATCGTTTGGCAAGATAAGAAGAACTCTTCTTTCGAAGATCGTCATTGATAGCTTTAAGAAACTCATGTTCTTGCTCTAAATTTAGCTTCTCGAAGCGTAGCTTCTCATGCGTTCTTAAGAGCTCTCTATGATCTTCTAGAGTAGATTCATGAGATAACTTAAGAGTGTTTAGTTCTTTAGTTAGCCGCTCAATCTCCTTCTTATCATCATCATACGACTTATCTTGATTAGCATGATTATCATCAAGTTCATTTTGACTAACATCACTAGTTTTATCAAAGAGCAATTCATCATCTCCTGGTAAATCATCCTCATCACTATTGAAGTCAATGTATTCGGGGTGTGATACCTTGGGGCCTTTAGCCATGAAGTAACTTCCACTTTCTTCATTTGGTGAATCAAATATGTCATAGGAGTTGGAGGTTACGAGTGCTAATCCGGCAACACCTTCATCTTGACTTTAGTCGGAGTTGGAGTGGTAGCTTCTCTCGGATTGGTTGTCGGATTCGGAGTCGGAAACCCATTCACCAACATGAGCTTGATGTCTTATTCTTGTGTAGCTGTTGGTGTACTTGTCCTTCTTCCCCGAGTCCTGGCTTCTCCGGGAGGGTCTTCATTCATAGCGATCTTCTCTACTCATTCTCTCTCTACGAGGTGATTCATCTCTTGAGCTTCGTCTTCTAGGTGACTCTTCTGTCCTTTTGTGGGGGGCCGTGCACTCATTGGAATAGTGTCCGGGCCTTCCACAATTGTAACAATTTCGGTCACGACGAGAGGAACGCTTCTCTTCATATCTTGAATTGGAGCTTCTCTCTTTGCCTCTACTCTTGTAGAACTTGTTGAATTTCTTGACCATGGGGCTTATTTCTTCATTGGTAACAAGGTTGTCACTTGAAGTAGTGGGAGTGTCACCTGTAGCTTTGTATGCACCGCTTGACTTCGTGTGAAGTTCTTCTTTGTCCTTGAGTGACATATCATGAGCAACAATCCTTCCAATGACTTCTGTAGGCTTGCGATCTTTGTAGTTTGGCATCATTTGGATCAATGTGCACACGGTGTCGTACTTTCCATCCAAGGCTCTAAGGATCTTCTTAATGATGAATTTGTCGGTCATCTCTTCACTTCCTAAGCCGGCAATCTCATTGGTGATGAGAGCAAGCCTAGAGTACATTTCCGTGACTCCTTCACCATCCTTCATCTTGAACTTGTCAAGTTGACTTTGTAGCACATTCAACTTAGATTCCCTGATGGATTCGGTACCTTCGTGCATATCAACCAAAGTATCCCAAATCTCTTTTGCATTCTCGAGACGGCTTATCTTGTTGAACTCTTCAAGGCATAAGCAGTTGAATAGAATGTCACATACTTGAGCGTTGTATTGAAACATCTTCAATTCTTCCGCGGTCGCTTCATAATCCGGTTCCTTTCCATCTCCAAAGAATTCACCTTGCAAGCCAATACGAACAACAACCCTTATGGCGGGGTTATGACCAAGAATATAAATTTTCATTTTGTGCTTCCAACTAGCAAAGTTTGTACCATCAAAATATGGACCTCTATGATGATAACTTCCCTCACTAGACGCCATACTCTCCTAGGTTGTGAAACCAATGCAATGGAGACCAATGCTCTAATACCACTTGTAGGATTCGAAGTATGTCTAGAGGGGGGGTGATTAGACTACTTGAAAAATTAAAAATCTAGCCTTTTACCAATTTTAAGTCTTGGCAAGTTTTAGCAATTGTAGAGAGTCAAGTACACCCTACACATCCAAGTCAAAGAGTATAGCAGCAGAAAGTAAAGACATGCACATGAAAGTAAAGGTAGGGATAGGAGAATCAAACGGAATTGATGACACGAAGATTTTTCTCGTGGTTCCGATAGGTGGTGCTATCGTACGTCCACGCTGATGGAGACTTCAACCCACGGAGGGCAGCAGTCGCGAGAGTCCACAGAGGGCTCCACCCATTAGGGTCCACAAAGTAGCAACCTCGTCTATTCCATCACGGTTTCCGTCCACGAAGGACTAGCCTCACTATGGGTATATCTTCACGAAGTAGGGGATCTCCTTGCCCGTACAAACTTCTTGGTTCAACTCCACAACACGAAGAAGGAGGCTCCCAAGCGACACCTAACCAGTCTAGGAGGCACCACCCTCCATAAGGTAATAGATGTGGTAACACTGATGAACTCCTTGCTCTTGTGCTTCAAAAGATAGTCTCCTCAACACACAATCACTCTCTCACATATTTAGCTTGGTAGAAGAGGTTGATTGGGTGGAAAGCGACTTGGGGAGGCTAGAAATCAAGATTCATATGGTTGGAGTGGAAGGTCTTGATCTCAACACATGAGCAGGTGGTTCTCTCTCAAAAAAATGGATGGGACAAGTGTAAGTGTGTTCTGAGTGCTTCTCTTACGAGTGAGAGATGGTGAAGGGGTATATATAGGCATCTCCAAAAATCCAACCTTTACAACATTATTGCCCAACTCGGTGAAACCGGAGTAAAAACTTGGTTGTACCGACTAGTGCAAAATGTGGCAACTTTAGGCGTTTCGGTGAGACCGATATATAATTCTCGGTGGTACCGATATGAGTGACCTAGGCAGTTACACAACTCGGTGGTACCGATTTTCAAATCTCGGTAATTCCGATTCTTGAAAAGGAGATACCAAAGAGTTGGTCACTGATTTTCGGTTGCACCGAAAGTGAAAGTTGGTGTCATCGAGAAGCTAGGGTTTGGCATAGGATCTGTCTAAGTGAAACTCGGTAAGGCCGAATGGAAAAACTTGGTGGCACCGATTTTGGATATTTGGTTTTGGACATAGTATTTGTGGGAGAATTTCATGTGTATATTTGGTGGCTAATCTCTAAGCACTTGAGCAACTAGATCATCATAAACACCTCACCCCCTTTTAATAGTATTGGCTTTCCTATGGACTCAAAGTGATTTCTCACAAAAATGTAAAATGTAGAGTCTTCAAGCTTGTTGCCAATGGATGTTCCTTGCATCTAGGGGATCTCCTCACAATCCTTTTGCCAACCCATTCATTGAACTTTCCTAAAATATACTTGGTGGAAACATTAGTCCAATGAAATATATGTTGTTATTAATTACCAAAACCACCTAGGGAGAAGTTGTGCTTTCAGTGATCATGCCCTGATGGCTTAGGGCCACCTTCCATGGCCTCCTAACCTATTCTCTGGCCTGTAAATTCTCTAATATCCCCAAAACCCTAGAGAGCCTCCCGAAAAACACTTTTTCCTACGCAGCAAGTCTCTGTTTCGCCGTGTGCCCATCTGGAGCCCTGTTTCGGTGCCCTGCCGGAGGGGGGATCGATCACGGAGTTTATGTTCATATTATTCATGAAAATATATTGAATCATTGCTGCTTATTTATATGCATGATTGTTATAGCTTCGTAATGCTCTTCGATCTATCGGTTTTGTTTGGCCAACTAGATTGATTTATCTTCAAGTGGGAGTGGTGCCTTGTAGTGGGTTTAATCTTGCAGTGCTCAATCCCAGTGACAGAAAGGGACATGACACGTATTGTATTGCTGCCACTAAGGGTAAAACGATGGGGTTCATTCATATTAATTGGATTTACTTTGTCTACATCATGTCATCATCCTCCAAGCATTACTCTGTTTTTACTTAATACTATAGATGCATGCTGGATAGCGGTCGATGGGTGGAGTAATAGTAGTAGATGCGGACAGGAGTCAGTCTACTTGCTTATGGATGTGATGCCTGTATACATGATCATTGTCATGAATAAATATTGCATAACTATGCGCTTTTCTATCAATTGCCCAACAATAATTTGTCTACCCACCGTATGCTTTCTTCGAGACAGGAGCCTCTAGCGAACACTATGGCCCCCGGGTCTCTTCACAAATATATTTACAAAAACTCTAAATACCTTGCTGCCATTATTTACTTTCTTTTTATTTGTAATTTATATTTATGAAATTATCTATCTATCACTACTTATCGCTTGCAAGTAACGAGTTCAAGGGGATTGACAACCCTCTTGCCCGTGTTGGGTGCAAGTGTGTTCTCTTTTGTGTGTAGACGCTGAAGACGGGAGTTTGCATGGTTATCGTATTGGTTCTATAACCTTGGTTCTCACTGAGGGGAATACTTACCTGTACTGTGCTGCATCATCCCCTCCTCTTCGAGGAAAATCCCAACGCAGTTTACACATATCAGGAAGGATTTCAAGCGCAGTTGCCCAGGAGCATCACCAAATTCCTATCAAGTACCTTCTCACAAATTATCATTCACTTGTTCTACTTTTTATTTGCTGTTATATTTTGCTTGCATTAAAAATCAAAAATATTTATCTTTGCTCGTTTACTTGTTTGCTTGCTTGTTATCATGGCTAGTTCTCCTCCGGATATGCCTCTTCCTCCTTATTTAGGAGAGGGTTCAGGAATCTTATACTTTAAGAATTTGGGTGATGAATCTTTGAAAGAAGCTTGGGATAGATTATTAGATGTACAAATGAAAGCTAATCCCAAGAGTCATATTAAACTACTCCTTAGAAGTTTTATGTGGGTCTATCTCTTTCTCATAGACGTGTCTTGGATTCTGTGTTTGAAAATGATTTCCTCGGGAATAATTCTTTTTACACCTATGAAAAGATGAAAAACACATTTGGACAAGCAAAGATAGAAACTATTGAACCTACCATACTTGTGAGTTATCGTCAAACTGGGCTAATAAAAGAAACTAAAGACACTATGGATTCTAACTTTGGAGTGTTATTCAATTTCTCTACTAAAATCAATGGCAACGTGGTGTCACATAATAGGAGATTTGATGCATTGGAACAAAGGGTTGATGCTCTTTGCACTTTGAAAGCCGAGAAAAAAACTATCAACACTAAAATTGATCAATTTGTTCATATCATTGATAGCCGAAAAGAGAGCAAAATGGCTAAAGGAATTAGACCCCTTGCCTTCAAAGATGACAACACTTGATACTATGCATTATGCCTAGCAAGGGGCATGAAACGATAGCACTTGTTGGGAGGCAACCCAATAGTTATCTTTAATTTGTTTTACTTTCTGTCTTGGTGTGATAACATGCTTATTGCTACTATAATGATTTTTTTTATGTTTAAATTAGTGTTTGTGCCAAGTAAAGCCTTTGGGATGACTTGTATGATAAGTGGAATTGATACGGTGCAAAAACAGAAACTTTTGCGTCTAGTGCAGAATTTCTCTGACTTTACTGGAATGTCTTTTTGATCTGAATGTTTTACACAGTATTCATATACAAATTCCCCAGGCATTCCTAATTTTCAGAACTTTTGGGGTTACATAAGTATGGTGTTTGTCCAAATCATTACAGATTGTTCTGTTTTTGCTTGCATAGTTTGCTTGTTTTGATGATGCCATGGATTGTATTGGGGGGGTATATGCCATGGAGAAGTTATAATACATTACCTTATGCAATAATAAAATATCAAACAATTTATGACAATACCTACAGTTTTTGACTAACCTATCATCCTAACGAAGCTCGCGAGTTTTCTGTTGAGTTTTGTGTGTTGAAGTTTTCAAGTTTTGGGTGCGATCACGATGGATGAAGGAATAAGGAGCGCCCAAAGCCTAAGCTTGGGGATGCCCAAGGCACTACAAGGTAACATTCTAGGAAGACTCAAGCGTCTAAGCTTGGGGATGCCCCGGAAGCCATCTCCTCTTTCGTCTCAATCCATCAGTATGTCACTTGGAGCTATATTTTATTCATGGCATGATATGTGTTTTGCTTGGAGCGTCGTGTGTTATATTTTGCTTTAGTTTTAGTTTTCCACAATCATTGTTTGCTGGACACACCTACTTTAGAGAGACACATGTTCACCATAATTTGATAGAATACTCTATGGGCTTCGCTTATATCTTTTGAGCTAAGCGGTTGCTCTAGTGCTTCACTTATATCTTTAGAGCACGGTGGCGTATATATTTTATAGAAATAATTGAATTCTCGTGCTTCACTTAAATTTGTTTGAGAGTCTAATAAATAGTGATGGTAATTTGCATGGGTTATAAGATTAGTCCAAAAATAATAGGTATTCAAGGAGTGCATAATCAAAACCTTCATGTAGCACTAAAAGAGAAATTGTGGTTAATGATATTGATGTGGTAATATGAAAGAGCGTGGGCGCATGGTTGTTGGTTAGTAGAAATATCGATAGTTAAAGGGTTTTAATTTGTTGTTCGTCCAAATATTGGTTATGGCATGGTGATGACGTGTGAGCATTATTATTCCTCATTGAAATCCTAGTGTTGTTTAGGTCGGGGCGTGCGATGGTTAACTCCTACCAACCTCCTCCCTAGGGGCATGCGGGTAGTACTTTGCTTCGAGAGAGCTAATAAAGCTTTGCAATAAATATATGAGTTCTTTATGACTAATGTGACTCCATGGATGTACGCACACTCACCTTTTCGCATATTGCTAGCCTCTTCGGTACCGTGCATTGCCCATTCTCACCTCGAGGATCGGTGCATCTTTCGCTGGTGCATCCAAACCACATGACATGATACACTCTTTTGCACATAAGCCTCCTTATATCTTCCTCAAAACAGCCACCATACCTACCTATCATGGCATTTCCATAGCCATTGCAAGATATATTGCCATGCAACTTCCACCGTTACATTATATGACTTGTGTGTTCATCGTCATATTGCTTTGCATGATCATATAGCTGATATGGTATTTGTGGCAAAGGCCCTGTTTATCATTGTTTACATGTTACGCTAGATCATTGCACATCCTGGTACACTGCCAGAGGCATTCATATAGAGTCATCTTGTTTAGTAGTTTTTCATATCGACTTCTAAGTAAATAAAAGTGTGATGATTATCATTATTAGAGCACTGTCTCAGTGAGGAAAGGTTGATGGAGACAATGATTCCCCCACAAGTCGGAATGAGACTCCGGACGAAAAAAAGAAAGAAAAAGAAAAAAAGAAAAGAAAGAAAGAAAAGAAAGAAAAGAAAGAAAAGGAAAGGAAAAAAGGAAACAGAAAAAAAAGAAAAAAAAAGAAATAAATGAGAGAAAAGAGAGAAAGGACAGTGCTACTACCTCTTTTTCCACACTTGTGCTTAGAGGAAGCACCATGTTTTTCATATAGAGAGTCTCATGTTTTGTCATTTTCATATGCTAGTGGGTATTTTTATTATAGAACTTGTCTTGTATATTCCGATGACGGGCTTCCTCAAATGCCCGAGGTCTTCATGAGCAAGCAAGTTGGATGCACACCCACTTAACTTCCGTTGAGCTTTCATACACTTGTAGCTCTGGTGCATCCGTTGCATGGCAATCCCTACTCCTCGCACTGATATCGATTGATGGGCATCTCCATAGCCCGTTGATCCGCCTAGTTGATGCGAGACTTTCTTCTCCACTTTTACTCCTTTCATTTCTACCACTGTATTCTATTCCACCTATATGCTATGTCCATGGTTCACTCTCATATATTGAGTGAGGTACAAAAAGCTGAAGCGCGTTAAGACGTATGATCCAATTGCTTGGCTTAACACCGTGGTGCTTGACATTTATATTTATGTGGTGAAGACAGAGCCATGCCATGCTAATATGATAAAATGAATGGGGAGTAAACATTCTTTAAGGATCGTATATTTTGAAAGTTAATGATTGTGTTGCTTATGTTTATGGTTATTACTATGTTAATGTTTATTAGTTCATCATTTCTCAATGATCATATTTAAAAGATATTACATGGTGGGTAGCATGTCACATCAAAAATTCTGTTATTATAATTTACCTACTCGAGGACGAGCAGGAATTAAGCTTGGGGATGCTGATACGTCTCCAATGTATCTATGATTTTTTATTGTTCCATGCTATTATATTATCATTCTAGGATACTTTTTAGGCATTTACTTGCCGATTTATATTATTTTTGAGCACTAACCTATTAACCCAGTGCCCAGTGCCAGTTGCTGTTTTCTGCTTGTTTTTGACCTTTCAGGAATACTGTACCAAACGAAGTCCAAATACCCCGAAACTTTTTGATGATTTTTTCTGGACAAAAATAAGACCTGGAAGCTTCAGAGGGAGACCGGAGGCCACACGGGGTGGCGCCCAGGGGGGGTGGTCGCGCCCTGATGGCTTGGGGCCACCTCCCATGGCCTCCTGACCTATTATGTGGCCTATAAATTCTCTAATATCCCTAAAACCCTAGAGAGCCTCCCGAAAAACACTTTTTCTGCCGCCGCAAGTCTCTGTTCCACCGTGTGCCCATCTGGAGCCCTCTTCCGGTGCACTGTCGGAGGGGGAATCGATCACGAAGGGCTTCTATATCAACCTTGCTGCTCCCATGGTGATGTGTGAGTAGTTCACCGTAGACCTACGGGGCCGTTTTTAGTACATAGATGGCTATCTCTCTCTCTATCTTCTTCAATGCAAAGATCACCGCGATTCCCGCGGTGATCTATCCTATATAATCATCTTTGCGGTGTGTTTTTTGGGAACCGATGAATTGTGGGTTTATGTGTAGATTATTCATGAAAATATATTGAATCCTTGCTGGTTATTTATATGCATGATTGTTATAGCTTCGTAATGCTCTCTGATCTATCGGTTTGGTTTGGCCAACTAGATTGATTTATCTTCAAGTGGGAGTGGTGCGTTGTAGTGGGTTTAGTCTTGCGGTGCTCAATCCCTGTGACAGAAAGGGACATGACACGTATTGTATTGCTGCCAGTAAGGGTAAAACAATGGGGTTCATTCATATTAATTGGATTTACTTTGTCTACATCATCTCATCATCCTCCAGGCATTACTCTGTTTTTACCTAATACTCTAGATGCATGCTGGATAGCGGTCGATGGGTGGAGTAATAGCAGTAGATGCAGGCAGGAGTCAGTCTACTTGCTTATGGATGTGATGCCTATATACATGATCATTATCGTGAATAAATATTGCATAACTATGTGCTTTTCTATCAATTGCCCAGCCATTATTTGTCTACCCATCGTATGCTTTCTTCGAGAGAGAAGCCTCCAACGAACACTATGGCCCCCGGGTCTCTTCACAAATATATTTACAAAAACTCTAAATCCTTGCTTCCATTATTCATTTTATTTGTATTCGCACTTTATATTTATCAAATTATCTATCTATCACTACTTATCGCTTGCAAGTAAGAGTTCAAGGGGATTGACAAACCTCTTGCCCGCGTTGGGTGCAAGTGTGCGCTCTTTTGTGTGTAGGCGCTGAAGACGGGAGTTTGCATGGTTCTCGTATTGGTTCGATAACCTTGGTTCTCACTCAGGGAAATACTTACCTCTATTGTGCTGCATTATCCCCTCCTCTTCGAGGAAAATCCCAACACAGTTTACAAGTATCAAGCGTTGGGGACGGTGTTGATGTTGGGCGGAGCAGATGGGCCTGATACAGTGTCGACATGGGTCGTAGGCGCAGGAGGAAGTGACATCTTTGGCTTCATCGTCGGTAAGATTGGTGTGAACTGTCTGCGTCGAAGGCAAATAGTCACTGTCTTCATGAGATGGCGTCCTACGCCACTTCTCTGTTTGAGGTGGAGAAGAGCAGAATTTGAGGCCTTGTCTGAAGCCATCCTCCTGAGGATCATCTTTGGATGCCATAAATGTCAAAGTCTTCCATATGCGCTTTCTTGTTTCATGAGCAAGAAAGGCATTCTTGGTGGAGAGGTTCCGAATGCGATTGATGTGATACATTAAGTGTTGCATCCGTCTCTTAGTCCATTCATGGCGCGGATCCTGCCTACAGAGAGACAAGAAGCTCTCTGTCATTCATAACCCGAACCCTACTAGGTTGTTGTTTTTGAAGTAGTGTGCTAGCAGTGGCTTCGGTGGCAGTCGCACTGGGCTAAGGTTGGCGAATGGCGCCAATCAGTCTTGCTTGAGCTTGATCACTGGGAATGTGAAGACCTTCAACATGAGTAGTGCCACTGGTACCTTCCACAATTTGATTCTTGCCCTTAGAAGGATAGATGTATTCATGTATGACTTTGACTTCGGGAAGAAACACAACAGGGTTGCGAGCAGATGGAAGGTACTGAGTGTTGGATCTTCTCCTGATGAAGCACATGATCCTGGGAGCATAGGCTTTGGGCTCAAACAGATCCATGCCAGAAGTTGCAAGTTGGTGAAGGAATAAGTCTTGAAGATTGAAGAGAATGCCATAGACGACATTGTAGACAATTGTCTTCATTGCGCAAACTAACTTCATTGAGGAAGAATGTCGCTTGATTGGAAAGAATGAATGGCGAAGAATATCGTAGATAGTCTTCGGCAAATATTGAAGATCTTCAACAAAGAACTCCGCGGGGGCATGGGGCATCTGGTGCCATTGGCTTCATCAACATCAGTATCTCAGTCATATTGGGTTCGCGTGAATGGAAGATGCTCTGAGTGGCTTTGGCATATGCAGCACATATTGCGTGAAACTCTTCTCTAGATACAGCAAGCGGTGTGGTAGCAAAGAGTTCACTTGCCGGAGCCATGATGTGTTCGTCTCGAACCGTGAAGTCTAAGGCCCATGTCTTCAGATATCGGCTGAAGCCAGAGATGTGGAGTGTTGCATAAAATTGAAGAATAAGTTCTTCATTCCAGTCTTCCTTGTCGACGACAAAGGACAACAATCCAACATCCCGAAGATAGTCAGTCGCTTGATCAAAGCAAGGCAGTCCACTCATGGCTTCTGGACCGAGCCTCATATGCGGGAACGCATGATTATGGCCATAGAGCACACAACTGTAATAGGTGCATTGTGGGCACTCCAGAATCGATCAGATTGAATTCACTGGCAGCTATATGGATTCGCATTAGAATCTGTCGCGCGTGAAGCTCTTGACGCTGAAGATCATTCGACTTGCTGGTCCCTGGTTGTGAAGACTTGGAAGTCTAGGCAAAGAATTCAGGACTTTGGGACGACGATGAATGTTGAACTCATATTGGGGTCCCATTCTCTCGGGAGCAACAAGTCGAGGCCATTTGACAGGAACCATCAGGCCTTCTCTATTTCGTGCCATCACAATGTTATCAGCATTGTCTTCATTTGATGATGAGGCAGTCTCAGGAGCGTGATACGTCTCCAACATATCTACTTTTCCAAACACTTATGCTCTTGTTTTGGGCTCTAATTTGCATGATTTGAATGAAACTAACCCGGACTGACACTGTTTTCAGTAGAACTACCATGGTGTTGTTTTTGTGCAGAAATAAAAGTTCTCGGAATTGGACGAAACTTTATGGAGATTTTTTATGGAAAATATAAAAAATACTAGAGCGAATATCCACCGGAGGGGGGGCACCAGTTTCCCACAAGGCAACTGCGCGCGCCCACCCCTGGGTGCGCCCTGTTAACTTGTGGGGCTCACGTGGCTCCGATGACCCTAATTCCAAGCCTATATATTCCTATTCTCGAGAAAAAAATAGGAGAGAAGTTTTCATCGCATTCTGCAAGATGGAGCCACTGCCACCTCCTGTTCTTCCTTCGGAGGGCTGATCTAGAGTCCGTTTGGGGCTCTAGAGAGGGGAATTTGTCGCCATTGTCATCACCAACCCTTATCCATCAACAATTCCATGATGCTCACCACCGGGATTGATTAATTCCTTTATAGGCCTGTTGGATGGTAATGGGATTTGATGAGATTTATCATGTAATGGAGTTATTTTGATAGGGCTTGATCCCTAGTATCCACTATGTTCTAAGATTGATGTTGCTACGACTTTGCTATGTTAATGCTTGTCACTAGGGCTCGAGTGCCATCATTTCAGATCTGAACCTATTATGTTTTCACGAATATGAGAGTGTTTTGGATCCTATCTTGCAAGTTGTATGCTCCTATTATGTGTTATGATCCCTAGACCCCAAGGTGACGATAATTGGGATCATCTCTGGTGGTGACCGTAGTTTGAGGAGTTCATGTATTCACCATGTGTTAATGCTTTGTTCCGGTTCTCTATTAAAAGGAGGCCTTAATATCTCTTAGTTTCCTTATGGACCCCGCTACCACGGGAGGGTAGGACAAAAGATGTCATGCAAGTTCTTATTACAAGCATGTATGACTATATACGGAATACATGCCTACATTATATTGATGAATTGGAGCTAGTTCTATGTCGCTCTAGTGTATAACTGTTACATGATGAATGTCAACCAAATCAATTATCCATCACTGATCCATGGCCTACGCTTTTCGCATATTGATTTCCGTTAAGTTAATTTCGTTACTACTGCTGCTACAATCAATACAATCTGCTGCTTGTTACTGTTTCTATTGCTTTTGTTACTGTGCTACTAAAAACTTCATTGGAGAAAGAAAGTCCAGGTGTGGTTGAATTGACAACTCAACTGCTAATACCAATAAATATTCTTTGGCTCCCTTTGTGTTGAATCAATAAATTTGGGTGAAATGCTACCCTCGAAGACTGTTGCGATCCCCTATACTTGTGGGTTATCAAGATTCTTTTCTAGCACCGTTGCCGGGGAGCATAGCTCTATTTATTGTGTTCACCAGGGATTTTTAATTGTCACTATGAAGAATCTGAAAGGCGCTAAAACCAAGATCGTACCCTCTATGAAGAGGGCAGGTAAGGAATTGCCATCTAGCTCTTTACCAAATTAAATGATATGCCACCCTATTTTTAATTTGCCAATTACTATATTCTTAAGCTTTTACCTTTCTCACAAAAGGGTGATGCTAAGAAGTGGTTCCTTTCTCTTGCTCCTGGCTGTGTGTGTAGCTCCCGGGATATAATATATTACTTCTCTAAAAAATATTTTCCTGCTCATAAGAAACAAGCTGCTTTACAGGAAATATTTAACTTTGTGCAAATTGAAGAAGAGAATCTCCCTCAAGCTTGGGGGAGGCTTCTCCAGCTACTTAAAGCTTTGCCTGATCATCCTCTTAAGAAAAAGGAAATACTTGATATCTTTTATAATGGACTAATCGATGCCTCTAGGGAGTACCTAGATAGTTGTGTTGGTTGTGTTTTCAGGGAACGAACTGTTGGGCAACCTAAAGAACTATTGAATAATATTTTGAAGAATGCTAATGATTGACTCTTCCTGAACCACCTCATGAACCAATTACAAAGAACAAATATATTCTATTCCTCAGTCCAGAAGATATGCAAGAAGCCAAGAAATCTATGAAAGAAAAGGGTATTAAAATTGAAGATGTTAAGAATCTACCACCTACTGAACAAATACATGGACTTGACACTCCTACACAGGTAGTAGAGGTAAAATTCTCTTCGTAGATTCGATGAAAGTGACATACGTTACAATAAAACTTGTAGTCAATGCATGGATGAATTTGATAATTACATTGTTAATCAAGAACATTTCAATATGGATGTTAAGGATCAATTAAAATGAAATGCTATGATGATTGATCGCTTCAGTGACTTGATGTTTAGAATTGCTAATGATGTTAGAGGTCTAGGTAAACACTTGTCCATGGTTCATACTCAGTTAGAATAAGTTGTAAGTCACAAAATTATTTTCTTACTGAAATGAATAATAAATTGAACGATCATGCTATTAGAGTTGTGACTAGAGGGGGTAGAATGACACAAGAACCCCTATATCCAGAAGGACATCCTAAAAGGATTGAACGGGGTTCTCAGAACATCAATAATGATACACCTAGTCCATCTAAGAAGAAAAATAAAAATAAAAATAAAAATGATAGTACTTTGCATGATTCTAGTAAACGTGTGATAGAAAAACCTTCTGAGAATCACAATGATGTTTCTATTTATGATGTTGCGACACAATTTGGTAGTGAACATGCACCTAGTGATAATGGAAATGATGATGTTCATGATCAACCAGATAATGATGTAGAAATAGAACCTGCAGGTGATCTTGATAACCCACCACCTAAGAATAAACGTTATGATAAGAGAGATTTCATTGCTAGAAAACATGGTAAAGAAAGAGAGCCATGGGTTCATAAACCCATACCATTCCCTCGTAACTCTTCTAAAAATAATGACGAGGAGGAGTTTGAGCGCTTTGTTGAAATGCTTAGGCTCGTCTTTTTGGGAACACGTTTGACTGATATATTAAAAATGGCTCCTTATGCAAAATATATGAAAGATATTGTCACTAATAAAATAAAGATACCTGAAGTTGAGATTTCCACCATGCTTGCTAATTACTCTTTTGAGGGTGGAGTGCCTAAGAAACTGGGAGACCCCGGGATACCAACTATACCTTGCTCCATTAAACGAAGTTATGCTAAAACTTCTTTATGTGATTTGGGAGCTGGTGTTAGTGTTATGCCTTTTTCCCTATATAAAAGACTTGATTTGAATAAGCTCACACCTACTGAAATATCTTTGCATATGGATGATAAATCCACCGCTATACCTATTGGGATTTCTGATGATGTCCCCGTTGTTCTTGCAAATGTAACTATTTTAACAGACTTTGTTATTCTTGAGATGCCCAAGGACGATAACATGTCAATTATCGTCGGTAGACCTTTTTTGAACATTGTAGGTTCTGTTATTGATTGCAATAAAAGCAAGGTTACTTTTCATGTTCATGAAAATCGGCACATGGTATACTTTCCGAAGAAACGAGTTGTGGTAACCGAATTGATTGGCTCTACTGAAGATTCATCGGTTCACATGAGATCAATAACAAAAAATGTAGTTTTATTCTTGGTTTTAATCAATTTGTAAAGGACCTGGTTAGATTGTAGAGATGTAAATATTATCCATGGATCCAAGTTTCCATGGATATCTAACCTGTTTGGAAAGGGTGCCTTTTCTATTCATGGATTCTGCAGATGGGTGCCCACAAACTCACAGGTTGAACAAGGATTCATAACTTGCTTCATGGATACCTATCTAGCAAGTGGGACTCGCGTAACAGTGCCACATGTCATATACATATGTCCTAAATCTAAATTGCAGGATGCCACCAAATAAAGGGTTGCCAAAGACAAGGAGGGTTGTTCCTAGCTAAAGCATTACTCAACAAAACTGATGTGTTGCATTGACGTGCCATATTATTATTATTTTCATTCATCGATTGTAGAGTTCCTATAAGAAACTTGTGGCTATATGAGACCTTTTATATGTTCTTGCAAACTTATAATTTTGTATTGAACATATTATGTTGTTCCATTTGTGCATGTGATGCTTGTAGAATTGAATATTTGTATTGTATATCGTGTTATGTGATATTTTATTCCTAAAATTGTTATTGTTATGTACATGCTGCCATGGTTGTTGTTCTTATTGCAACGAGGATATGGATATCCAACGAGTATGGTTATGGGTAGCATCCACGACACATCTATTATGGTTGTTGTTATTGTTTCTACGAGGATATTGATATCCATGGATGGCTGGATGTCCAACTAGTATGGGTATGTGCATCATCCATGACACATGGGTACTTTCACGGGTGGGTAATGGCAGTCTCATGGATATGACCACGGATATGGATCAACTCAACCTATCCAAAACCACCAATTTTGTGACATCCTAGCATAAATGGAACAATAGACTACGCATATCAACAAGGTGCATCTTCTTATTCAGAAGCTCGTCTTTAAAGAACCTCTTGGTTGAGCATAGTTGGTTTGGAGCAATTTGGGAAAGTTCTTCTCGGATGCACATGAGTGAGGACAAAGTGTACAGGAAATACCAATGCTAGTTTATTCCGCCAATGTTGACCCCACCATGAGTAACAACTGTCGATCTAGGTGAGAGGTCGGGGTGTTACACTACTGCAAATACCCTTATAAGTTGAGATTATTAAAGGCTCTAAAAATGCATTTAATCCCCTCAATGATTTTGGTAGTTAATGTCAACATATCTCAATAGACTAATGCTTTAAATGTCTTACCTCACAAAAGTTCCCTTAGGTTGCAAAAGGAAGATGAAACATGACATGAAGACAAGTGTTGGACAAGCCAAGGAATTCCATTTAGTCCTTAGGCATGCCAACGCCACTACTGTTGAACTAGCTAGTAGTGGCAGGCACTAAAGTTCAATTAGTGACAGGCGCAAAAGGCCCATTAGTAGCGGGCATGGCTGTCATGGGCGCCCCACTGATAATTTTATCCATAGATGTTACTAGTGGTAGGTGTTAGAGTGTGCCCACCACTAATGTGAGCCCACCTGTAAGCCTTAGCAGTGTGCAATCGGGGAAATGAGGATGTTTTTCTCCTTCTGCTTAAAAATAAACTCCAGTGCTCGAAAAAAGCCATCATTTTCTCCACTATATTTATCTACTATTCCACTCTCGGGGTTGCCAAGCTCTACCAGTCGGACTCGTTGAGCAGGTCATCCAGATATAGCCATTGCAAACCCTAGCACTTTGGAGCCGCCAAGTCATCCATTCGGACCACCAAGGCATATCGCAAACCTTCTATTGCCCTCTCGGAATTCCAAAGCCCTCCGCTCGGAATTTCCACCTTTACCATTCTTCCATCACTCCGAAGCCTCCAGGTTGCGTCAAAAGGTGTGTAATGGCAAGATTTTTTGTCCAGCCTATATATACCCCCACCTATCTCATCAGTTCACTCGAAGCAAACTCAACTCAACCCATATCTTCAGAGAGAATTCAACCTTCTTGTGCTGATTTCAAAGGGCCTTCTACTCCAACCATCAAGCCAAGTCTTGATCTAATCTCCCTCTTGCTTTCCACTACCACTCCAATCCAAAGACATATCTAAAGAGAGTTCGAGTGTCGAGGGGATTAATTATGTTTTGAAGCACAAGAGTAAGAGATTTTTCACGAACAAGGAAGTAAATAAAGGAGTGTAGGACCTATGGTAGTATCAAATATCTCCCCGACAACAGCATGAGGAAAAGGTCTACTTCATCTAATCTACGAAGGTGTTGGGCCCTCAAGTGCAGATGTTTGTTGCAAGGCGTAGTTTTGCTCAAGTGGATGACCTTAATGTTTATTGAACTCGTAGGAGTATTTAGATTTTGGACTTCAATCAATCATCAACACCTACACTCACGAGTGCAAAACCCTCGGCCCCCAACGAAACTAATAAGATTGCTAGTGTTTATAGCCTTGCTAGTTATAAGGATTAACACAATTTGTGTTTGAAAGTGATAACGACAATGAAAGAAATTAAATTTTAGATTGTATTGGACTTGAAAGGACGTTGATCCATAGTTTCACTAGTGGCATATCTTCATGAAGGATAACATGGCATGAGAACAAATTACAGTTGCATATCGATTAAATTGTAGTTTTTACCATTATGATCATAAATTGTAGTTTTTATGATCATACTTGACATAATTGCATATGCGCATAATGTCTGGACATCTATAGTTTGTTAATCCAACGTCAATATAGGTTGATGGGTCTTCTGCGTCGGATTCATAAGAAAACTGAGCCAGGGGAACTGGTCACCGTCAGTCGTTGGCCCATCGAAACAAGCAGGTATATCCACATTTAGCTGCCCAAGGCTATAGTCTGTCGTTACAATGGACATGCCTTTGCAATTATTACCTTTGTTCTTATATAAAATTTTAAAACCATTGATAAAAAATGCTTTGTTTCTAAGTTACAAACATGATATCTTATGATGCAAAGAATTCATGATAAAAATAAAAATGGAAATGTATGCATTCCTCTTTTCTCCAAACAAATAATTACTAAAGTACTAACTTACTAAAAATCCTACTGCTTAATGATGCTATTTAAAATAATGTAGTTATGTAAATGCTCCTTGTTTTTTGTTTTTTGAGGGGTATTAAAATGGGTCACCTATTGCTCAATGGGCATGGGGTCAGTTGGTATTGGACCATCGGGCCGACTCTATGTCTCGGAACAGAATAGAGGCCCCGGTATGGATCAGGTCCAGGCTGGAGCAGGCCGGCCCATCCCCATCCTGACATGTCATCTACCACATCCCTTCATTTCTCAAAAAAAAAATCCCATGATCCGAACTCTATCCCACAAAGCCCGATTTTACCCCTAAAAAAATCTACCACATCCCTTCACCATTTTCATCTCCTCTTCCTATATCAACTTCATTCTGTAAGAAAAAATAAGCAAAAATTCAAAACCAGCTTTTGGGCCTCTTTGATTCACATGATTTTCAAAACGAAGGAATAGGGAAAGTGCAGGAATATGATGACATGCCCTATAGTATCCTACTCCATCCGTTTCTTTTTAGTCTGCATATAAGTTTTGGTCAAAGTCATGCGATGTAAAGTTTGACCAAATATATATCAAAAGATATCAACATCTACAATACTAAATCTATATGCTATGAAAATTAATATCAAAATGCATCTAATAATATTGATTTCATATTATTAATGTTGATATTTTGTTCTATAAAGTTAGTCAAAGTTTACGAAGTTTGACTTTGACCAAATCTTATATGCGGACTAAAAAAACGGAGGGAGTACATGATTTGAAAGAATGTTTGATAGCACAGAAAAACCAAAGAAAATCTACAAAGAGATTTTGAGTGGATGAATTTTTTTTCTCTAAAATACAATACGAATGGATCCTATGAAAAAATTTCTAAGGATACCTAATCCTAGGAATCAACCGTCCATCGAAGAAAAAATTCCATAGGGTCCAAATTCGCCTAAAGTCGAGCCCTTAAATTTCTAAAGAACTTTTTATTTAACGTGAACGGAAGGAGACCTACTCCCACAATTTACCATCTAAAAAGAGGGTACCTGAGATATGATTACATTAGTAAATGGGGATGCCGTGCGACACACGTTGGCGGGTGACTTTCGCCCCCGACATTCCGGCGGCGCAATCCATCTCCTTCAACACCGGCGAGCTCCTTCTCCGCCATGACGCTCTCCGGCTGGTCCTCTCAACGACCGCGGGTAGATTGTTGACGCCCGATCCTTGCGTGCAGAGGAGGTGATCGATCTCGGGTACATCATTCCATTCCCATGTCATTTTGCTAGGGTTTGGACCGGCTGCTGTCGAGCTCCGCCGATCTATCTCGTCAGCGGCGCGGCGCGAGCACATCCACCTCGAGTGTGACTGGGGCTTCGCGGGCGCGGGGTCGGAACTTCCCTCCGTTCGCGGGGCCGGGTATTCTGGGGCAACGCCCTGCGAACCGCGGGGATACGGTTCAGGATAAATCGGGGGCGGGCCGTGGCAATGGCGAACCGGAAGAAAATCGTGGTCAAGCCATGGATGCGGAACACGTGGTGCGTGAGCCATCGAACCGCGCTGGTTCTTTCGTGGCTAGGGTTCCCGCACGGGGAGGTATAAAGCCGCGTTTGCCTGATCTCCCGCCCCCCTTGTTAGATCTGGACGAGTGCCTCCGCCATTTCTGGGAGTCACCGTCCCGAGGGGAGGCTAGGGTTTCCCCTTCCTTCTCCTGGTGGGAAGGCAAGATCAAAGGAGATCCTAGATCTTTTGCTCAGGTAGTTGCAGATCCACATCCTAGTCCACCAAAGATGCGAGGTGAGGGTTTCGGCACGGGGAGGCAGGGCCGCGGTGCGGCTCGTTTCGACCGTGGTGCGGGCAGAGGGCGTGGTGATGGTGGCGGCGGCGGCGGCGGCGCCGGCGGTTTCTTCCATGATGGCACTGCGGGTCGAGGGCGCGGCAGGGAGAGCAACGTCTGGAAGCGCAAGGCCACGGGGGACGCTTCTTCCTCCAACGTCGTGTCTGGATCTGGTGATTCTGGATTCGACCGTTGGGAGGAGGCTGCTGCTACTGATCGTGCATCCATGGGGCGCCAGGACCGATGGGAAGCTGAAGGATCCGGCAAGAACACCCGCGCGGATACCAGATCTCCTTCCCCTGACAACAAGCAGCTTGAGATCCCTGGCAAGTCTGTCCCCCTGGCTTCTTCTACGGAGGTTTGCCAAATTTGTAACCTGTCTGGTCACTTTACTGCTCGTTGCCCTCAAGTTGCATGTGATAGATGCAAGAAGAAAGGCCATCTGTCGATTATTTGCACTGATCTACTGCCTTGGGAGTGTATTCCTCCTATGTGTGCTTTCCAAGCCAAGGGGCAGGGGTTTTACTACATCCATGACTACTCTGCTAATAATCCTAGCAATGAGAAAATTGTAAAAGTCATTATCACTATGGTAGATGGGGAGGTTACTTCGAAACAATTAGAGGATGAATTTGAGATCTACATTGGGCAGGGATGGCGCTGCTCGGCACATCTTATTGCCCCAAAACATTATGTTATGAGATTTCCTAATCGGCGTGAGGTCGACAGAGCTTTATACGTTGAGTACATTACCCTCAAATCCTTGGGCGTCGTAGTGCGTATTACCCCTTGGACAGATGATGTTGGATCTGAAGGCTTACTGGAAGTTGCCTGGGTTAAGATCAGTAGAATCCCTACCAACAAACGATGTGATAGGAATGTTGCTTATGTGGGGGGCTTGGTAGGGGTCACTCTTGAGATTGACAAATCCACCTTAAACAGACCTTCATCTGTTCGGGTTAAGCTGGGATGCCGCAGTGTTGATAACCTTCCCACATCTGCTGAAGGGTGTCTTGGAGGCCGCTTCTATCGTTTCCTGTATGAAATAGAGGAGGTGCTGGTTAAAAATCCTGAGAAAATTGAGGAGACTGTTCCTGGCATAAGGTACACTGGCCCTGACGCTGTGCACACTCCAAAACGCAAGCGTGATGATAATGTTACTGAGAAGAACACCAAATCTGCTGACATTAAACATCCTGGTACTTCTTCTTTCAGAGGGGGCAAAGCTTGTCGCTTGCCTTCCCCTAAGAAGAGTGAATCCTCAACTTCGGACAACTCATCCTCTGATAGCAGAAACAACTGTACCCTGTTGATTGATGAGATGGCAAAGGATCACGCCATTTCCGTATCATAGAAACATGTCGACCGGCTGCTTCTCTCCGGGGACTGCAAGAATCATAGTCCTGTTGACTATGAAGCTGACACTGACAAAAACATTCAGGTGAATGCAATTTCCCCAGTGAATCATAATACTCTTAGTGGCAACCTGGTAACTGACACTTGCCAGATTTCTGAGGTGGAAGATGATGCTGATCTGGAACTGAAGGAATCCAACAACTACACGGTACAGCTCCCCTCTCATGATTTTGATGATGAGGTCATTCCAACTCCTCCCCTTGCGCCTGAGCTGAATCTTCGATTCAGTCAACGCAATGTTCACCTGCAGGATATGGATGTGGAGGCGAGGGCAGCTATCTTGGTCAAAACCAAGAACATGGAAGGTACATCTCGATCTAATAACTCCAATTCCTTTGCTGCTTTATCGGATAAAGAGTTGCTATATCGTGCTACTAAAATGGAGGTTATGATTCCTGATAACGATTTTTCATGTGTGGATGTGCTGCGAGAACTAGAGGCCACGAGAGAGAACTTAGCTGATAAAACTAATGCTCAATCTAATTCGGTGGACCCTGATGATATATCTCTTATTAATGGTTTAGGAAAGTCCACTCCTATGGACCTTGCGTGGCTTGATCAGGAAGATGCATTGAATGAAAATATAGAAAAATCTAAATCTGCCAAGAGGAAAACTAAAAAACTGAACATCAGGCCCCCTAGACCTGTGACTAGGAGCCAAAAGAACAAGGTTTACCTGCATGAAGTGATTGGTAACTCTGCCCAGCCTCCTGGTAGGGTTACCAGAACTAAAAAACAAAATAATCGTTCCAAATGAGAGGTCCCATTTGGAACTGCAGAGGGGTGGGCAAGAGAGGAATGGCCACCTGCCTCTCTGACATCATCAGTGACCATTCTGTTGATTTCCTGGGTCTACAAGAAACTCTGAAAGTAGACATTTCTCCTAAGATCGTTAGAAAAATTGATCCCTTTAGTGCCTTCCATTGGGAATGGATCCCTGCTGTAGGCAGATCGGGTGGTATCTTGTGCTGAGCCCGCATTAGCAATTTAGAGGTGTTGTCCTGTGCTAAAGACAGATTTGTCTTACAGCTTAACCTCAAAGACCTTAAAAACAAATTCGGTTGGGCTTTACTGGTAGTTTATGGCTCAGCTCACGAGGAGCACAAAGGAGAGTTCTTACAAGAGTTGGCTGCTTTTTGCAATAATATTGATACTCCCTACATAGTAGGTGGAGACTTTAATATTTTGAGACATGCTGGTGAGAAAAACAAAAAACTTCATCATCATAGATCTATAGATCTCTTCAACTCTATCATCAACACACTAGGGCTCAGGGAAATTTACATGACGGGAGGTAAATACACCTGGTCTAATAATCAATCTCATCCTACCCTCGAGAAGCTCGATAGAGTTCTCATGTCTGACTCCTGGGAACACAAATATCCTTTGGCGTCCATCAGAAAGCTTGTCCGCGAAATATCTGACCATAACCCTCTCCTGATTTACACTGGTAATGACGGAAGGGAGACTCCTAAGGTCCGCGAGTTCAGATTTGACTTATCCTGGGTAAAGAATGAGGAGTTTCTAGATCTTGCACGTAAGATTTGGCTCAGGAAGGTAGCAGCCACGGACCCCATTGATATCTTAAATATCAAATTGAAAAGGATTAAGTCCTATTTCAAAGGCTAGGGTTCCGATAAATTTGGTCATGCGAAGAAATGCAAAGAAGAGTTAAGGGTGGAGCTTGCTATGTTGGAAGAAATGGAAGAAGATGGCCCCTTATCCCCTGAGATGTATAATAGGAAGATAGATATTAACTTTGAGCTTCATGAGCTGTTGACAGCCGAGGAAATCTACTGGCTACAGCAATCTCATGAGCGGTGGTTGCTTAGGGGGGATCGTAACACTGACTATTTTCATAAGATTGCCAATGGACGTAAAAGTAAAAATACTATCCATGCTTTGAAATATGGGGGTGTAGAGATCGAAGGCACTGATAACCTTATCAAGCATGCCACATATTTCTACAAAGACTTGTTTGGTCCTGCCCCTGGCAACCTGTTCCATTTGGACCCTAACACCTGGTCTGCGGACGAAAGGTTGAATGAGGAAGATAATGAGGACCTCACTCGTGAATTTTCCGAGGAGGAGGTTAAAGAGGCCTTGTTTGACATGAAGGTCAACAGAGCACCTGTCCCTGACAATATTCCTGCTGAATTTTATCAGTGCTGCTGGGAGACAGTAAAGCCTGACATTATGCGCATTTTTGATAGTTTTCGTAAAGGCACGCTCGATTTGCAACGCCTGAACTATGGTATCATTACTCTCCTCCCTAAAATCTCCGGGGCTGATAGAATTCAGCAGTTCCGCCCAATCTGTCTCATGCGCTATCCCTACAAACTGGTTACTAAAGTCATGGATAGGAGAGTAGCTAAGTATGCGGACAAACTCATCAGCCCTACCCAGAACGCTTTCGTTAAGGGTAGGAGCATTATGGATGGGGTGCTTTCCTTACACGAGCTACTGAACTATACTCATGTCAAAAAAAGAGTCGGGGTGGTGTTGAAACTGGATTTTGAAAAAGCCTATGATAAGGTAAACTGGGAATTCCTCCTAGAATGCCATAAGCTTAGGGGTTTTAATGAAAAATGGTGTGGCTGGGTTAAACAAATCCTCTACAATGGGACTGTTAGTATGAAGCTCAATAATACTGTGGGCCCGTACTTTCAGAGTGCCAAGGGTGTGCATCAGGGGGATCCTTTTCCCCATTCCTGTTTAACCTAGCGGCCGAATGTCTTACGAAAATGATTAAGAATGCTCAGAACAACAATCTCATGGTGGGTCTGGCCCCTGACCTAATTCCTAAAGGTGTGGCAGTTCTGCAATACGCAGATGATACGATAATATGCCTAGATTATGACCTTGACAAAGCTGTTAACCTCAAACTCCTCTTATATATATTCGAGCTGATGTCTGGTCTCAAGGTCAATTTTCAGAAAAGTGAAGTCTTAACAATAGGCGGTGACGATCACATTGACCAGCAGTACGCTGATTTGTTCAACTGTGAGGTAGGCCATTTCCCTCTTAAATACCTGGGGATGCGAGTTAGTTTCACCAACCTGAGAAACTCTGATTGGGAATTTATTGCTGGCAAGTACCTGAAGTGGTTTGATGCTTGGGTTGGCAATGCTGCCTCTATGGGGGGCAGACATACTCTCCTTGATTCTGTAGTCACCCAAATTTCCCTTTATCATATGTCTATGTGGCTGATAAACAAAACCTTTGTGGAAAAACTTGATAAACATAGGAGGAGATTTTTCTGGCAGGGCTGCAACAAGAAACGCCGCTACTACCTGGTTAAATGGGATAGGATCTGTAGGTCTAAGGACAAAGGGGGGCTTGGGATCAAGGATCTCCGTAAGCAAAACATTAGTCTTATGGTTAAATGGTGGTGGAAACTCGAAACCCAAACTGGGCTTTGGCAAGACATTGTCAAAGCTAGATACCTTCGAAATCAGTCTATTGCTGATGTGGCCCCGCGTTTCTCTGACTCACCTTGCTGGAAAAATCTTCTAAAAGCTAAAGATTTATACATGTTAGGCAGAAAAATCAAGATGGAATCGGGGAACCTGACTCGCCTATGGAAAGATCCTATTAACGGGCTGACCCCGTTTATGGACAAATACCCTGGCTTATTTGAGATTTGCAATGAGCAAATATGTATTGTAGATAAGCTGGCTGGTACTGAGTGCGCTTTATTTTTTCGGAGAAGGTTGGACCCTGTGTTGGCCAGCCAATGGAATGAAATGCGTGACTCTGTTAATAGCATACCTCTTTCTCAAGAGAATGACAAAATCTTTTGGGGGTTAAACAAGACTGCCCGATACACTACTAAATCTATGTATAAATAGCTAGAGCGACCCCTCAGTGGTTGTAATCACAAGTGGATCTGGAAAGCCAAGATTCCACTGAAAATTCAATTTTTTCTCTGGCAGCTTTCTCAGGACGCTGTCCTCACCAGAGATGTGATGAAAAAGCGCCGCTGGCCTGGGAATCCTATATGCTCTTTCTGCAAAGAGGTTGAGACCTCACGACATTTGTTTTTCGAGTGTTCAGTGGCCAAGGTAGTGTGGAGGTCGATTGGGGTAACCATTGGCACGGATCTATGCCCCAATAATTACTGGCAGTTCTTCTCTTGGTGTTTTACCTTCATTCCTGGCGATGACAGGTTTTATACTGTGGCCTTGGGAGCGGTAACTTGGGCCATCTGGTTGGCCAGGAATAAGGCCACATTCGAAAAGAAGCTGATCAAGTCTCCTTTCGAGATTGTGTTCACAACATCTTCGTTCCTTTTGTATTGGGCAGGGCTACACAAAGACGAGGATGCGGCAAGGCTTCGCGCTGGAGCCGAGATGATCCGCAACGGGACCATGATGCCGATGAAAGTCTGCAGTGACACAAGGAAGATCGATGCGGAGCGGTGAAACCATCGTCGACAACTGAAGAGGGATTGTGAAGCTTGCGTGGGGGCGTGGTGATCGACGCGTCAGTCCTTTTTACTGCATTTTGCTGATACTTTGGCCCCTTTTGTGACTGGAGGTTTTATGTTGGAGAACTGCTGGATGGCCTTTTGGTCTGTAATAGGTCTAGTTTTTACTGGTGCTGTTAGGTTTTCGCCCCATAGCGGCTGTTTCGATGGCGGGCAATCGCGGTGGGTTTCCTAACAGTGCTTTGAGCTCGCTCTCTTCCCTATCCCTTCCTTCCTGGTTTGATGTAAGACTGTGTATTTCCGTTCTAGTAATGGAAAGGCGGAAAGCCCGGTTAAAAAAAAAAGGTACTCCTACTCCTAGAGAGCTGCGGCCAAACCAGACAAGCACTGGTCCTTGGGAAAGCGAAATGATGGGTGCCGCGCCTGCGCTGGTGGTCAAAGACAAGGCGAGGCAGGGGAGGGGGGAAGGGGGCAAAGGTGGTTGGCAGCATCAAGAAATGCCCTCCCCTCCTCGATTGCTCCTCCCGTGGCCCATGGGCTTCGGCCTTCGGGTTGGCACGTTGCCATGCCGTGCCGCTGGCCCCTGGACCACCTTGACCGGTCAGAGCCGGGCCACGGGCGGCGGGGCGGGGCGGGGCTGGGCGGGCACACTGCACACGGCGACCCCGCGCGCGCGATCGATGCAACGAGAGATGCGGTAGCGCCCCGTGATGAGCGTCCCCAGCCCAGCCAGATCCCACACGCCCTCCCTGTCGATCCGGATTACGCCTAGCCCTAGCCAGTCAACAAGCTAAGTGCAAAGCCGATTAAACAAAGCAGTCTGGCGCCGGGATTGGATTCAGCAGCATCTCCCTGCCCCCCCGCCCCCCTCCCTCCCCGTGGCCATCGGCGTCGCGATGATCATTGCGGCAGTTAAGCTATTGGGCCATCTCGCTGTTGGCGCGGAGGCCGGTGCGCTCGGGGCATCGGGGGAAAGCGACGCTGCCTCCTCGCTCAGCCTTGTTTATTATGGAGCCCGCTCACTTCATCCTGTTAGCTGCAGTTTTTCAGTATTTTTTTAAGCAGTTTGCTTTGTGCTTGAGGGGAGCAGCGTGGCAGGTCAGCCGCAGGCTTTGGCATTTTATACTGCGGCATCGTCTCAATGACCGTGTACAGGCCAGTCTCAGGTGCGTGCGGACGGATGCCTGCCGAGGGGGAGGAGGACCCGAAAGCTGGTTTGAAAACGGAGCATATTCGTATCCTGGCCAATCCAAGTTCAAATTACCACCACTTCAGATTAAGCTCGAACCCGAACCACCCACACCCAGCCAGCAGCCAGCCAGGCCAAACGGCAGCTGCCGGAGCCTGTAGCGCTCGCCTGTCGCCGGATCCAGTGACGCACGCAGCTGCCCCCAGCGAAGACCGAACCTCGATCAAACAGTGGCATTACGTACAAGTACTACCTACCCGTTGAACGGGCTGCTGATCTGGGAACGTGCGTGCGTGGCGCCCATGCCATTGAACGCACGCACCGCGCCGCGCCGGCTGTACTGAAGGCGACGACGGCCGGCCGGTTGGTTGGTTGGGTCGGGCGCCTAGCGAGCGAGCGCTTGGCTCGATCGGGGGCCCGCTCCTGTGCTCGCACCTCGGGCCGGGTCGGTCAGCCATGATTCAGGTCACACGCACCGTGTCGCGGTGTCGCGCGTGCCCCCCTCCCCGCGCGGCCGTGCCGGAGGGGCACCCATCCGTCGCTGTGCCCGTCGTCCGTCGGTCCACCCGTCGTACGCGCCGATGGAGAGCGGTTTCCGCCTCCGCCTCCGCCTCCGCCTCCGTGGGCCTCGGTGCTGCTGGTCGAAGAAGAAAAACGACGGGCCTCCTGGCTGCGTTGCGTGCCTCCTCGCGCACGTACGCCGTGCTGCGTACTCTACCGGGGCTCGTACGGCGCAACAGCGGCGCTGTGCAGCAATAGTGGCCGATCGCCGGACGGACGCGTCGCCGTCCGTCGCTTGGTGGTGTCATGTTTACGTCACGTTTACTGTCCGCCCTTTGACCCTCGCCATCACCTGCACGGCCGCACGCACGTACGTACGTACTCCTACTACGTGTGTATGGTTGGCAACGGCAAGGCACTGTGAGCGTCGGCGTTTAATTTCCGCACAGTCGTCACGAGCCCTTGTAGCGTGCGGTGCGCCGGTGAGCGGCCAGGCGAACGGCAGGCCGGTCAAGGAGCGCATTTTTTAAAGCCTTGAGCTTTGGGCATGCCTAGTTTCGGCTTTCTTTCTTGTAGGAGTGGTACTGCACACTGTTGCTCACTCACTTTTGCTTGCTTTTAAAGCCTTGAGCTTTGGGCATGCCTAGTATATGTTTTCTTTGGTTTCCTTTGCTCGGCCAGCCCTTCGGGCTCCGGCCCCGGGCCCGTGGTCTTTGGTCCTGGTCACGGTCGCACCGGATGGATCCCCTTAATTAAGACGTACGCAAAAGGAGGGCTCCAACCTGGCATCAATGCACGTGCGATGTTTCACATCTTTTTCTTTTCTCTTTGGATTGGAATGGAAATGGAGGTTTGAATAGTTGTGGTACTAGTATACACACCGACTTTGTTCAAGTTAAAGCAAGCTTGTTGGTGACAAATCCTCCACGTTGAAACGTCGTGCCATTTCTTTCGTTTCCTTGCCCACAAGTTATCTGCATCTACTAATCCGGGTTGGTCAGAGCAGGGCATTGAGTGTGCAAGCAAAGCGGTCAAAGAGAGGGAGCAGCACGTCCGATGTACCATACCAAGCGTAAACGCAACGTGATCACGCGCGGGTCACGAGGAGGCGACGAGCGCTGCGTCCTTGTTGTCCTTGTGCTGATTCAAAAAACGGAAAAAGAGAAAAACAAAGCCCCGCCCTCTTTGCCGATCTTGATCCCACCGCACGTGCGGTGCGCGTGCCCTAGATTTAGATTTAGAGTACGTACGTACGCAGCACGCACGCACGCGCGCCCGTCTCGAATCCGTCGCGGTCACCGGTCAGCACAGCAGCCTCAAGCTCCGCCGCTGACCGCTCCCGTTCCCCAGATGGAAAAGAAGAAGGAAAAAAAACTCAAATGTTGAAAATGGAAAACGGAAAACAAAGCAGCATGGCCATCTCCTACCTAGGAACAATGGTAAAAATCACATCAAACCTAGAAGAAGATCACCACTCAAACCATATGACATGCCACCATTTCCTGCAAGATTCTTCCCCATGCCTTCCTGTTTGGTGCTTTTGGCATGGGCCAGTTGCCAATGCCATACCAGCGTTGAAGAAAAAGGAAAACTGGAACAAGAGAAAAGAAAACAAATGAAAATGGGGAAGAGTACAAGAGAGTGTGCAGGGGGTGGCCCACCACGCTGCCAGGGTGTCAGTGAGACAGTGAGAGTGCTAATGTGTCTGGTCCCTAGTCCCCACCCTCCATCGTCCAATCCCCTCTCACTCACGCTCACACCCACCCAAGTAAAATTGCAAATCCGGATAATAATTTCATCAGGATATTCCTGCTCTCTCTCTCTCTCTCTCTCTCTCTCTCTCTCTCCCCCACACCCTCCCTTCTTCTCCACCCACTCTAGCTCAGCTGGATCTCAGTCGCATTCTTCAGCTCCTCAACCCCCTCCCCCCTCCTCTCCATCGCTTATCAGATCTCCTCATATGCCCCTGTCTAGCTGCAATCCACCTCCAATCCAAAACCCAGAAGCTTTCATCTCAAGCTCCCCGCTCGCTCCCCTCTCCTTTTGACCGGTAGGTAGCCGCAGAACCCAGAAATCCAAGAAAAGCAGCGGGTCAAGAAAGAGGGAAAGCTAGCAAGGAGGGCGATGAGGATGGCGTCAAGTCGCCCCATGATTCACCGCATCATTCCGTCTCCTGCGCGCCTGTGCTAAAAGGGCCTCGCCGTCCGTGTACACTTCGGTGAGCGGCGGAAGGGCGTGCTGTGCTTCGGGCAGAAGGTCGCCGCCGCTGCCGCAATGCCGCAGTACCAGGAGCTGCCCTGCGGCGGGCAGGTGCTCGACATCGACACCGCGCTCAAGGACGGCATCCTGGGGTGCGGCCCGGAGCCCGGGGACGGGGCGCTGGGCGACGGGGGGAAGCAGCCGGTGGAGCTGCGGAAGATGATGGATGAGCTGGATGCGGCCGGGGACGGCGGCGGGGACGAGGTCGTGCCGGCCGTCTTCATCTGCCCGATCTCCCTGGAGCCCATGGTGGATCCGGTCACGCTCTGCACCGGCCAGACGTACGAGCGCGCCAACATCTCCCGGTGGCTGGCGCTCGGCCACCGGACCTGCCCGACCACGATGCAGGAGCTCTGGGACGACGCGCTCACCCCCAACGCCACGCTCCGCCAGCTCATCGCCGCCTGGTTCTCCCGCCGGTACACCCGCTTCAAGAAGCGCTCCGCCGACTACCACGGCCGCGCCGCGGACCTTGTCCACGGTCTCCGCGGCACGGCCGTCCCGAGGCGGCATCCCCTCAAGGGCCAGGCCCGCGTCGCCGCGCTCCGGGAGTTGCGCGCCCTCGCCTCCACCCACCAGTCCGTGACCAAGGCCATAGCCGAGGCCGGCGGCGTCTCGCTGCTTACCTCGCTTCTTGGCCCCTTCACGTCTCATTCCGTGGGCTCCGAGGCGGTGGCCATTCTTGTCAGCGGTGTGCCGCTCGATGCCGACGCGAAGGCGGCGCTGATGCAGCCGGCAAAGGTGTCCCTTGTGGTGGACATGCTCAATGAGGGCGCCGTCGACACCAAGATCAACTGCGTCCGCCTCATCCGCATCCTCATGGAGGAGAAAGGCTTCCGGCCGGAGACGGTGGCGAGCCTGAGCCTCTTGGTCGGCGCCATGCGCCTGGTCCGGGACAAGCGGCACCAGGACGGTGTGGCCGCCGGGCTAGAGCTGCTCAATTCCATCTGCGCCGTGCACAGGCCGGCCAGGAGCATGATTGTCAGCATTGGCGCGGTGCAGCAGCTGGTGGAGCTGCTGCCGGAGCTGGCGACGGAGTGCGTGGAGCCAGCCTTGGACATCCTGGACGCGCTCGCCTCAATCCCTGAGGGCAGGACGGCTCTGAAGGACTGCCCGAGGACGATACCCAATGCCGTCCGGTTGCTGATGAGGGTGTCCGAGGCCTGCACGCAGCGCGCCCTGTCGATGCTGTGGGTGGTGTGCAGGATGGTGCCCGAGGAGTCTGCACCCGCCGCCCTGGAGGTCGGGCTGGCCGCCAAGCTTCTCCTGGTGATCCAAAGCGGGTGCGGGCCGGAGCTGAAGCAGCAAGCCTCGGAGCTGCTCAAGCTTTGCACCATGAATTGCACGTCCACCGTCTTCCTCGCAAAATGCAAGCTCACCAAGACAATTCAGTGAGAAGAGACCGGGACATAGTCCTTCTGGTTGTGATTTGAGTCGATGATGCCGTTCCCCTCGGTCGGTCTCGCGTAATCTGGAGTGGGGAATGGATGAGAGAAGCAAATTGCTGCTGGATGAAGACCTTGTGTGTAGATAAACTCAGCAATTGGCCGAACTTGCCGTGTCATTTGAAGACATGGGAGTGGACGAGTGGATGGCCCGGCCCATCGACAGGAAGCTTGGATCGGGCAGAAAATGCAGCAGGATAAGCATCGCCGGAGTTGGCGGCAGGCCGGCGGCCGGATGTACATGCAAATTGGTGTGAATTTGGTCAGCTCAATAAACTCTCAAGGGTTGGGTTGTGGTAAGTACAGCCAGTTTTGCTATCTATCAGTAGCTGAGAATTCAGCAAAGGCCTGCAATTTTAGATTTTTGGCAATGTGGGGGTGTCAGGACTGTAGTTCTTCCTTTTCTTTCTTCTTCTGGGTTTCGGTGTAATTGATGATATAAATTGGGTAGAATTGTATACAGTACTGCTGCTTCACAGTTCAGAGCTCGAGTGCACACATTGCCATAGCTAGGGAAAAGTTTTGAGTTCTTCCTGCATCTTGGGTTATTTGATTCTCGAGTCAAATTTGGGAAGTGTACACTTTGCCTATAGCTTGTACCACTACTGGATAGCTTGCTTCAAGAAGCGTCACTGCTGTTGAAATTGGAACAGTTGGAAGATCTGGTTCCGTGTCTTGTGCCTGAATTTCTGCTCACCCTATCCCAGTCTACTGCATGTATCATGTTCCACTCGCCGTTGTAGTTTCTGACTTGTTCAGTGTATTGGGCAACCGATTGTTCCATTTGGCTGTGTTGATGCATAGGCCGGAGTAGTTCTTAATTGATACTCTGGATTATGGTATATTCATAGATGGATTCCTGCATTCTCTGTGCCCGTATCCTGGCAGCAACGCAAATATTGCATTTCACATCAGGGCGTCCTCCGACTCGAGTCAGCAAGGACAAATAAAGCCATCTGCGTCGCATACTAGGCCATAGCTAGCATAGGCAAAGGGTCATGTGTATGATTGATCGGAGAGGAGGGGTTTGCGTCCACATGATTGATCACGGAGGGAGGGGTTTTACGCATCGTGCAGGCTTTTGCTTTACCTGTCCCAAATCATACAGTACAAACCACGGAGTGCCGAGGCCGCCGAAGCGTTGCTGTCTCGCTGTCACTGCGGCTGTATCTACTCCCTTCCTTCCACAATGTAGTGCGCCCGCGCTTTCCGAAATTTAAGTTTGACCATGAATTTGATCAACGAGACCGATTGCGGCGGGAGCAAAAACTATACCACTGAATTCGTATTTTCGATACGAATTCGGTGATATAGTTTTTACCCCGCCGCAATCGGTCTCGTTGGTTAAATTCATGGTCAAAGTTCAAACTCGAAAATCGAGGACGCACTACATTATGAAACGGAGGGAGTACGAGAGTGCAGAGCAGCGTAGCTGGGCGGTAGAGTGCGTAGTGTTGGCCCAGTTCGGAGGCGCTGATGGCCATTTGACCAGGGCATGAAGGAAGCAGCCGTCGCCATCGGAGTAGCCCTGCTCTGCTTTCCGAGATCCACGACGTGACAGCTCCATGTCACGCACTGCACTAACCGCACACCCACATACGCGCGGCCTCGTCGCTTTTGCGCGCGCGCGCGCACAGGTGGGAAAAGGCGGCCAAGGGTTCGCCGCGGCATGCCAGCCCATGGGCGCGCGCGCGCGCGTGGCGTGGCCGAGCAAGCAAGCAAGCCATGTGGGCAAGGCGAGGTGACACAACCACACACACACACACACTCGCCAAGGAGGCTGGCTGGAGCTGGACCACGAGCGCGCGTGCGTCCGTCCGTCCATGCATGCATGTGTCCACCTGCGTCGGCTCGGCGGGCCTCATTGATTGACGTGTTCGTGGAGCCACTGTGCACCACCGCGTCGCCGAGCGACCGCCTGCCTGCCTGACTGCCTTTAACAAAAGGGGCGCAAGCAACCGCAGTTCGGATCGATCGATACGGATCGAGAGGTTTTGGACTGGATCGTGCGTGCATGCATTAGCCTTGGACCGGCTTTTATGCGCGCCCGGGAGCGAGCAAGCACACACTGGCAAAGGCTGGAAGGTTTGACGCCTTGACGGGTCTCTTTATATCGCACTTGGTGTATGGACTGCGCGCGCCACTATGCCAGCCAGGAATGTGCGGCTGTTGAGCGGTCTCTCTTCTTTCTTTCCTTGTGACGAATGGAACGCTCCATTATGTTGCATACCCCAGTGTTCAGAAGGGACAATTTTTTTTGCGGCGAGAAGGTCAGGGAAAATCAATGTGTTGGTTTCAAATTTCGGTCATGTGCTGCCGCCAGTGTCCACCAGCCAGTGAGGCAACTTTAACGGCATGAATCAAAATGGACACACCAAACATCCATGGACATGTTCGGACGTGTCCGTGGACAACGGATAGAGGGGGCATGCAACCTGATGCACCAAATGTCCACTCTTTAAAAGAACAAATCTCCACCATGTAACCTCAATTTGAGTCATCGATCGATATTAGTCCAACCATGAGTTTAAATCCTAAAAACGTCGGATGTTCAAGAGCAAGTTTGTTAAGTTCATTATCCCCAAATTCAATCATACTCCTCGAAAATGATCTTCATCTCAAGCTTTCTCTCATGGAGGTCGAACTTCTTCATCGGCACATGATGTTTCATCGAGATATTGTGCCCCTTGAGTTTCATCCTAAAATGCATCAATGTGAAGGGCTTGCCCTTCATCCTTTGGTACTGCGTGACAGTGCTTCCGGGCTATACAATGACGTGATCATCAAGTTGCACACATTGAGAATCAATGAATTGACCAACACATAAAGCAACACAAAACAAGACTTACAATATCCATGATTGACGTGCTCGTTGGCCATCTTTTTTCCACTCGTGCAATCGCACCACAATACTTCATGGCGGCTTTTGAAATGGTATACCACCGATGGAGTAGCAAATTCACGTTGCGATCACGGATCAAATTTGCAGGGCATGTAGTGTTTGTGCTCATCAAACCAAGAATGAACATGTTGCCAAAATATTGTTCCCTTTTCCTTCATGCCTACAAACACCACACTAGTGGCCAACCACACGTCGCACAACAATGCATTCTCCATCACTGAGTACCCCACCATCATGCTTGCTTCACGTTAAACAACAAGAACGTCAAAAAGGTTCCCAATGACATTTGGCTGAACACTTGTCGAGCATGGTGTCTGCATTAATGACGTTGGCAGGGGCGGACGATACCTGGGTTGCGTCCGAATACGGGATGTAGCGTCGACAAAGTACAAGACCCCTTCATGAAGCTATGGAGGTCCGACAAGGCCTAGGCTACGGGTAGAGTGGTATAGTGGTGGCGGTGAATATAGAGTATGGGGTGACAAAGTGGGTAAAGGGGCTACAGGAGATGGTTTTTTGGTGGGTGAGTGTGTCGGAGTCCAACGCGGACGCCCGTCACGTAGGACTCTGACAAACCTGTCCCATCCAAGTACTCTCTCTTGTAGCCCTTCTACCTCACTGGGTCGCAGACGTTTGATGCACGACGTTAGATGACAAAAAGTGTCGGACCGCGTGGCTCTGACATTTGCGGACGATTTCATGAACCGCGTTGGAGTTACCCTTAGTCAAAAGTCTTTCTACCGAGGAGCGACACTTGTAGTTGTGGGCCTAGTGGCAGACTTGCAGCTGCCCCTCACCCAACAAAGCACCATCGAGTTGCGGTCACGTTGAAAACATGCAGTTGCAGTCGGAGGCGACACCTGCAGTTGCATGGCTAGTGGAAGACATGCATTTTCCCCTTCTGACGAAACACCACAAAGTTGTAGTCTAGGATGTTGGAAATATGCCCTAGAGGCAATAATAAAAGTGTTATTATTTATTTTCAAGTTTATAATTAATTTTTATATTCTATGGTATAACTTCTATGGTTCATGAGTCCACGGGAATAGAGAGGCTCAGAGGAAAATACATGTGCATTTGTAGAATTATAAACAGTAGTCTTACCTCTAGGACTAGCTGAAGTGTTGCATGATGGTTCTGTTTTGCTAATCATGGGCACAAGTTAAGCGTAACGACGATGCCGACATATTTGAGGGCACAATGTTAGAAGAACACTTGTGTCGAATGATGCACCTTGAGGTCTAGTTTGGATAGCGAAGATTCCCTACCTTTTCTAAAGGAGTGGCCTTGAGTTACCAATTGAAGCCAACAACTGCCCCTTGGTCCACGTAGCAATTGTTTCTACATTCACTACTCAGTCAGACCTAAGATGTATGAGTAATCTATGTATAATATGAAAACTTATTTTATGCTTATGACATACTAAAAGGACGTGGATGTCGCCTAAATAGGGGATATGCGTTTTAAAAACAATTACGGTTTAGCTCAAATAAATGCAGAATAAAACTAGCGTTTAATTTATCAAACACAAACCCTAAATACACCAGGCTCAACTATGTGCATGATGGCATGCAAGTGCACATGGTTTTGTTGTTGCTTTTTGAAAGTAAGAGTATCGATCTCACAGAGAGCACATGAATTGAGCGTCGCCTATTTTAGTGAATTATGAATTTGTGCATGCAAATAATTGTAGACTACAAACAAAGTGAGGGAGAAATTAAATAATGATTTCGATGTAGAGCAAACTTAAAGTAAATAACATAAGAGTAATAGAAAACAGTAGCACTAGAAACAAATTGTCGGAGTCTGGGATCTGCGTCCAAGAACTTCTCCAAGAACAAGGTTCGAACACTGGGGGCTTGGCTTGGCGGCCTGCAACACGATGGCTAACATAGCAAGATCGACGTCGAGCTCACTCCTTCTCACCGGAAACAACGGGGACGCGTGAGCTACCCAGGTTTGGGCCACCGTGCGATGTAAAACCCTACTCCTGCTTGTGATTTGATTGTTCTCTCATGAGGAGCTTGTGGCTCGAGTACACGAGGTCTCGGGGAGAGAATGGCTTGATCCCCTTACAAGGACGAGGCCCTGCCCCCTTTGTAGTGCCTTGGTCTTCTTCCCTGAAAATATCGGTTGGAAAGGGTGGCCACAGGGCGGCAATTCGAAGGGGTACAAGAGCCAGGCCTATCCTGACTAAAGGTGGTCGCCTCCAAACAAAGTGGTCTTCGTGACACGCGTGTGGGCTTGGTGATGACCTTCATCCTGGCGCGCTGATCTGTCCTGATCTTCTTTCACCGGAATGGCAAGCTTTGGGAACCTGCTTTGGGGGAGGCCCGATACGTCTCCAATGTATCTACAATTTTTGATTGTTCCATGCTATTATATTATCATTCTAGGATACTTTTTGAGTAATAATTTACCAATTTATATTATTTTTGAGCACTAACCTATTGACCCAGTGCCCAGTGCCAGTTGCTGTTTTCTGCGTGTTTTTTACTTTTCAGGTTTACTGTACCAAACGAAGTCCAATTGCCCCGAAACCTTTTTATGATTTTTTCTGGACCAAAAGAAGACCTGGAAGCTTCGGGAGAAGACCGAAGGCCGCACGAGGGAGGCACAAGCCAACAGGGCACGCCCAGGGGGGGTCGGCGCGCCCTGATGGCTTGTCCCTCCCCGGTGGACCTCCTACCCCCATTCTTTGGCCTATAAATTCACATATATTCCAAAAACCCTATAGGGGGCATCCCGAAACACTTTTTCTGCCGCCGCAAGTCTCTGTTCCACTGCAATCCCATCTGGAGCTCCGTTCTGGCACCCTGCCGGAGGGGGGATCGATCACGGAGGGCCTCTTCATCAACATTCCTGCCCTCATTATGATGTGTGAGTTGTTCACCACAAACCTACGGGTTCGTAGTTAGTACCTAGATGGCTATCTCTCTCTCTTTTGATCTTCAATACAATGATCATCGCATCTTCGCTTTGATCTATCCGATGTAATTCTTTTGTACGATGTGTTCGTTGGGATCCGATGAATTGTGGATTTATGTTTCAGATTATTCATGAAAAGTATTTGAGTCACCTCTGAATATTATGATTCTTATTTGCATGATCATTATAGCTTCGTAAATCTCTCCGATCTATTGAAATAGTTTGGCCAACTAGATTGATATTTCTTCAGTGAGAGGGGTGTGTTGTAGTGGGTTCAATCTAGCGGTGCTCTATATCCCAGTGACAGAAGGGGACAAGACACGTCTTTGTATTGTTGCCACTAAGGATAAAACGATGGGGTTAGTTCATATTAATTGAATTCTCTTTGTCTACATCATGTCAATGTTCTCCAAGCATTACTCTGTTTTACTTAATACTCTAGATGCATGCTGGATAGCGGTCGATGGGTGGAGTAATAGTAATAGGTGCAGGCAAGAGTCGGCATATTTGCTTATGGATGTGATGCCTATATATACATGATCATTCCCGTGAATATCACATAACTATGCGCTTTTCTATCAATTGCCCAACAGTAATTTGTTTACCCGCCGTATGTTGCCTACATGAGAGATGCCGCTAGGGAAAACTATGCCCCCCGGGTCTATTCACTTATATCTTTATAAAACCTATCATTACTTTGCTTTCATTATTTACCTTTTATTTTATTTTGTAATTTACAATCATCTACTATTATCTACACACTTCACTTGCTTGCAAATAACGAGATCAAGGGGATTGACAATCCTCTTGCCGCGTTGGGTGCATGTTGTTTGCTCTTTTGTGTGCAGCCGCTTAAGACTATTGTGGATTGATATTCCTATTGGTTTGATAAACCTTGGTTTCTTAACTAAGGGAAATACTTATCCGTATTGTGCTGCAATTACCCGTTCCTCTTCACGGAAAACCCAACGCAGATCACAAGTACCGGGAAGGATTTCTGGCGCCGTTGCCGGGGAATATCATCACCAACTATCAAGTAACTTCACACAAATTATCATTCACTTGTTCTTCTTTTTATTTGCTGTTATATTTAGTTTGCTTCATAAAAAACAAAAATACAAAAATATTTACTTTGCTAGTTACTTGTTTGCTTGCAATAATCATGTTATCACACAAAAATAGAAAGTAAAGACTTATGGATCCACATAAAGTTTTCTACTTGGGTCATCTTCGATCCATTTATGCTCGTGCTGAAACCCCAACTAACTTAGTTGAGGGCAAATCATTAGATGAGCATGCTTATTTTGTGCGTCACCGATTGTCTCAAAAGGGGAGACTTTTATGCCATCAAATAAAATGTTTGATGTGCTATGTTTGGAATCGGTGTGAAATTTATGATTCTATTTGTTGCTCTGGGAACCCTAAGAAACACCTTCCCTACCTATGTGAGTTTAATGATAATGAAATCCTATCTTCTTATGCCAAGGGTGTTTATAGTTACTATGACATCGAAGAATTTGACGAATTTGTTGCTTTTAAGGGTTGAAAAGTATGATGCTACTCTCTACAAATCTGAAAATTTTGCCATACTTAAATATTGCTATGAAAAATATGCTTCTAATGCTTATGTTAAAGAATTTATTGAGAGAATGTCTGTTGCGTTGGAAGAAAATTATGATTCCATTGATTTGATTGAAATATCCCCTCTTGATGAACGTGATGTTTGCTATTCTTATGGCCACGATGCCAATATTGATGATGCTTATGGAGATGAACTTGCGATAGTTCCTTATGTTGAAAATGAAATTATTGCTATTGCATCCAAAAAGTATGATTGCAATGATGTTACTATAAATTCTATTAATGGCAATTGTGCTAGCAATACGCAAAGCTACAAACTTGGGAATGATAATTTTGTTATGTCCAATACTTACTGCAATGATCATGATTGGGGTGATGATGTTTCTTTTGATCTTGAAAATTTATTTAAGCCTCATGATGAATATGTTATGGATAATAATGTTTGTAATAATATTGAAAGTGGGTTTGGAGAGGTCGTGACTTTAGTTAATGTCAATCCCACTATCTTGGAAGATTATAAGACTTTTGTGCATGTGGATCATGGAGAAAATATTTTATATGATAGCTATATAGTTGAATTTGAATATGATCCTACATGTAATTATTATGAGAGAGGCAAATATGGTTATAGAAACTTTCACGTTACTCAATTGCCTCTCTTTGTGTTGAAATTATTAATGCTTCACTCTTCCTATTTGCATATGCTTGATTTCACTTGACTTGAGAATTTGTTTACGTATAAAATGCCTATGCATAGGAAGTATGTTAGACTTAAATGTGTTTTTCACGTTCTACATGATGCTCCCTTTATGTTTCCATTATTATCTTTCATGAGAGCATCATAATTATTACAAGTCTATCTTAATGGCTATAAAGAAAGAGCTTGATGGAGACAGCCAATACTTTCAGTTATTTTTAGATAACATGATTATTGCCTCCGTAATGATTGTGTTTTTATGTTTTAATTAGTGTTTGTGCCAAGTAAATCCTTTGGGATGACTCACAAGATGAGTAGAATTGATACGGTGCAAAAACAGAAACTTTAGCGTCCAGTGCAGAATTTCTCTGATTTTACTAGAACGTATTTTTGATCTGATATTTTTACAAATTATTTCTATACAAATTCCTCAGGTTGTCCTAATTTTTTAGAATTTTTAGAGTGACATAAGTATAGGTTCTCTACAGGTCTTTACAGACTGTTCTGTTTTAGATAGATTCTGTTTTTTGCTTGCATAGTTTGCTTGTTTTGATGATGCTATGGATTGTATCGGGGGGTATAAGCCATGGAGAAGTTAGAATAGAGTACCTATTATGAAATAATGAAATATTAATCAATTTATAACAGTACCTAAAGTACTTGATATGTTGCTTATACTAACGGATCTCACGGAGTTTTGTTGAGTTTTCCGTGATTGAAGTTTTCAAGTTTTGGGTGTTATCACGATGGACGAAGAAATAAGGAGCGGCAAGAGCCTAAGCTTGGGGATGCCCAAGGCACCCCAAGGAAATATTCTAGGAATACTCAAGCGTCTAAGCTTGGGGATGCCCCAGAAGACATCGCCTCTTTCGTCTCAATCCATCGGTATGTCACTTGGAGCTATATTTTTATTTGTCACATGATATGAGTTTTGCTTGGAGCGTCATTTGCTTTTGTTTGCTTTTATTTTTAGTTTGCCACAATCATCATTTTCTGGACACACCTATTTTAGAGAGACACACCTTCATCATAATTTGTTAGAATACTCTATGTGCTTCACTTATATCTTTTGAGCTTGGCAGTTGCTCTAGTACTTCACTTATATCTTTTTGAGCACGGTGGCGTATAGATTTTATAGAAATAATTTCAATCTTGTTCTTCACTTATATTTGTTTGAGAGTTAATAAATAGTGACGGTAATTTTCATGGGTAATATAACTAGTCCAAAAATAATAGGTATTCAATGAGTGATAATCAAAACCATCATGTAGCACATAAAAGAGAAATTGTGGGTTAATGATATTGATGTGGTAATATGAAAAAGGTGTGAGTGCATCATTGTTGATTCGTAGAAGTATCGGTATTAAGAGGTGTTAATTTCCCGTTTGTCTAAATATTAAAAAGGCATGGTGAGGATGTGTGAGCATTTCTATTCCTCGTTAAAATCCTAGTGTTGTTTCGGGTCGGAGGCGCGCGATGGTTAACTCCTCCCAACCTCCTCCCTCGGGGCATGTGAGTAGTACTTTGATTTGTGATAAAAATAATAAAACTTTGCAATAAGTATATGAGTTCTTCATGACTAATGTGAACCCGTGGACATACGCAATCTCATCATCTCATATTTTGCTAGCCTCTTCGGTACCGTGCATTGCCCATTCTCACCTCGAGGATCGGTGCGAACTTCGCCGGTGCATCCAAACCCCGTGACATGATACGCTCTGTCACACATAAGCCTCATTATATCTTCCTCAAAACAGCCATCATAGCTACCTATTATAGCATTTCCATAGCCATTCCGAGATATATTGCCATGCAAATTCCACCGTTACATCATATGACTAGTTCATTCATCATCATATTGCTTTGCATGATCATATAGAGCTTACATAGTATTTGTGGAAAAGCCAACGTTCATCATATTTTTGATACATGTCACGCTAGATCACTGCACATCCTGGTACACTGCTAGAGGCATTCATATTGAGTCATATTGTTTCATAAGTTCTTCATATCGAGTTTTCATGTTGAATTGTAAGTAAATAAAAGTGTGATGATCATCATTATTAGAGCATTGTCCCAGTGAGGAAATAAAAATGGGGGAGGCCAAATGAGCCCACCATAATAAAAAAATGAAAAAATGAAAAAGAGAGAAAAAGTGAGAAGGGACTTTGCTACAATCCTTTACCACAATTGTGCCTCAAAGTGGCACCTTGTTCTTCATATAGAGAGTCTCATGTTATGTCATTTTCATATGCTAGCGGGAATTACTTTTTCATTATTATAAACTTGGCTTGTATATTCCGATGACAGGCTTCCTCAAATGCCCAAGGTCTTCATGAGCAAGCAAGTTGGATGCACACCCCACTTAGCTTCAGTTGAGCTTTCATACACTTATAGCTCTTGTGCATCATTTGCATGTCAATCCCTACTCCTTGCATTGACATGTATCGATGGGCATCTCCATAGCCCGTTGATACGCCTAGTTAATGCGAGACTTTCTTCTCAACCTTTTACCCCTTTGATATCTACGACCATATTCTATTCCACCGTTATGCTATGTCCATGGTTAACGCTCATGTATTGCGTGAAGAATAAAAAGTTGACGCACATTGAAAAAGTACGATCCACTTGCCTGACTTGGACACCATGGTGCTTGACATTTGTATTAATGTGGTGAAGACGGAGCCATGCCTTGCAAATCTGATAAAATGAATGGAGGTAAACATTCTTTTAGGATCGTATACTTTGAAATATTGATGATTTTGTTGCTTGTGCCTATAAATATTACTATGTTGATGTTTGTTAATTCCTCGTTTCTCAATGAGCATACATGCAAAAGATTACATATTGGGTAGCATGTCACATCAAAAATTCTGTTTTTATCATTTAAATACTTGAGGACGAACAGGAATTAAACTTGGGGACGCTGATACGTCTCCAACGTATATATAATTTTTGATTGTTCCATGCTATTATATTATCATTCTAGGATACTTTTTGAGTAATAATTTACCAATTTATATTATTTTTTAGCACTAACCTATTGACCTAGTGACTAGTGCCAGTTGCTGTTTTCGGCGTGTTTTTTACTTTTCAGGTTTACAGTACCAAACGAAGTCCAATTGCCTCGAAAATTTCCTATGATTTTTTCTGGACCAAAAGAAGACCTGGAAGCTTCGGGAGAAGATCGGAGGCCGCACGAGGGAGGCACAAGCCAACAAGGCGCGCCCAGGGGGGTCAGCACGCCCTGATGGCTTGTCCCTCCCCGGTGGACCTCCTACCCCCGTTCTCTGGCCTATAAATTCACATATATTCCAAAAACCCTAGGGGGCATCCCGAAACAATTTTTCCGCCGCCGCAAGTCTCTGTTCCGCCGCAATCCCATCTGGAGCTCCGTTCTGGCACCCTACCGGCCGGGGGGATCGATCACGGAGGGCCTCTTCATCAACCTTGCTGCCCTCATGATGATGTGTGAGTAGTTCCCCATAGACCTACGGGTCTGTAGTTAGTACCTAGATGGCTATCTCTCTCTCTCTCTCTTTTGATCTTCAATACAATGATCATCGCATCTTCGCTTTGATCTATCCGATGTAATTCTTTTGTACGGTGTGTTTGTTGGGATCTGATGAATTGTGGGTTTATGTTTCAGATTATTCATGAAAAGTATAAGAGTCACCTCTGAATATTATGACTCTTATTTGCATGATCGTTATAGATTCGTAAATCTCTCCGATCTATTGAAATAGTTTTGCCAACTAGATTGATATTTCTTCACTGAGAGGGGTGCGTTGTAGTGGGTTCAATCTGGTGGTGCTCTATATCAGGGACAGAAGGGGACAAGACACGTCTTTGTATTGTTGCCACTAAGGATAAAACGATGGGGTTAGTTCATATTAATTGAATTCTCTTTGTCTACATCATGTCAATGTTCTCCAAGCATTACTGTAAGTGCATCTAGTGCCACCCTTTGTTGGTTTTGGAGTATTGAAGACAAACGTGGTTGAGGGACTAATGTGTTTGTGAGAGTTCACAGGTTAACACAGATAGAGATCCCTGGAGTTTCGGTTTAGCCGTCGAAGACGACCCCCAAAAATGTCCAAAGACATTGATGACGGCTGAAGCTATTGGTGGTATGCAAAGACATTCGCCCGAAGACAATGAAACGCGAAGACGAAGTCTTTGGGTAGTTTTGTTTCTGCTTTCCTGAGTCATAGGAACCATCGTACTGTTAAGTAGGGTCGATGTGATTGAAGTCAGATGCTGACGTGATGCTCAACCCATACCTATGTCTTCGAGCGAAGACAATGAGAGGAAATCTCTTCCAGAGTTGGTTGAGTCAGCTTTACTTGTAGCCCAAGTAAAGCTGCCGCGTGCGTTTGAAATCTGACCGTTGTGACACGTGTCGGTTGGCCATTAACCCAGGGTCATTTCGGTCATATCAGGCCGGGTTGCCTGCTGGCTATAAATAGCCCACCCCCTCCACCATGAGAAGGTGGCTGCTCAGAGAGAGATACGGTTGTTCTCGCTTTGGAGCAACCCACCTCGAAGACATTGAGAGAGAAATATCCTGCGAGGATACACCTAAACACCTAGAGCTAGTGTGTTTGAGCATCACCGAAGTCATTCTGTTCTGAGAGAACTGAAGACTTATTACACTTGAAGACTGTGATCTTCCAGACGGTTAGGCATCTGGGTCTAGAGCAATCCAAGAGTCATTGTGGATCGCCGGGTGACCAAGTTTGTACGGGTTTCGGAAGTCTCCCCTAAAGACTTACCAGAGTGATTGGGCGCTGTCTAAGTGACTTCGGCTCAAGGGGAATAAGGTGAAGACGAGGTCTTGTGAGTTCAATCTCAGCCTCCCTAACCAGACGTACAGTTGTCACAGCAACTGGAACTGGTCCAACAAATCCCGTGTCTTTGTCAAGCAACTGGTTCTATCCTACACTTTCTTACATTCCTGTTCTGTATCGTGAAGCCTTTGCTTGTTCATTGTTTGAAGACTTATCCTGAAGACATTCATATTTGCTATTTATCTTCATTCTATCCAAGTTTGTCTTCGACTCATCTTAGTGTGCATGATGATACTGCTTAACTTGCCTGTATGTCTTCACTGCATTGCATGCCTTGACTAGATCGTTGATTACTATCCCTACCTGATCCAGTATCGCTTCCGCATACTTCGAATACATTCATTGTTTCGAAGCCTTTCATAAAAATCGCCTATTCACCCCCCCTCTAGTCGATAACTAGCACTTTCAATTGGTATCAGAGCAAGGTACTCCCTTGTACTGTGTTTCAGTTTAACCACCGTGGAGTTTTAGCTATGTCGACTGCAGGGATAATCAAGGTCTCCGCTGCGTGCCCTATCTTCGATGGCACTGACTACCCCTACTGGAAGAACAAGATGCGCATGCATCTCGAAGCCATTGACAACGACCTATGGTATGTCATCATGGCGGGCATTCTCGAAGTTGGTGAAGGTGTTACTGCTGCTGACATGAAGAGGTTCGCGCAACTGGACTCCACTGCCAAGAACATCATCTGTGGCCATCTGACCAAGGGACAATATTGCCGTGTGAGTGCACTGAACACCGCTAAGAAAATCTGGGAATGGCTATCCAAAGTGAACAAAAGTGTCTCATCTCAAAGAGACTCTCGTGTTGATGTGCTTCGCAACCTGTTCAACCGCTTCAAGAGACTCGACAACGAAAACGTCCAGCTCACCTTTGATCGTCTTACTGACATCTCATATGAGTTGAATGCCCTTGGCGCCACCTATATCACCAAACACGAAGTCGTAAAGAAGCTACTCAGGTCACTTGACAGTTCCTTTGATACTCTTGTGCTCATGATCCAAGAGCGCCCTGACTTCAAGAGTTTGGATCCAGCCGATATCCTCGAGAGGTTGAACACGCATGAATTCCAACAAGTTGAGAAGAGAGATATCTACAGACCCAGCTACAACCGCCCTCGTGCATTAAAGGCCAAGGCTGTGTCCTCATCTGAAGACAACTCTGACTATAGTTCTGATGGTGTTGAAGACTTTGGAAAGGAACTTGCTCTCCTTGTCAGGAAATTCTGAAAATTTGCCAAGTCAAAACGCTATGCAAAATCTTCAAGGCGTGATTCCAAGAGATCTGGTGAAATGTCTTGGAAGGACAGCAAGAAGCAAACCTGTCACAAATGCAGGAAAGCTGGTCACTTCATTGCTGATTGTCCTCAATGGGAAAGGGAATCCAAGAAGAAGAGCAAGGCCTATGACTCGGATGACGAGAAGAATAAGAAGTATGCAAAGTCTTCGTCACATAAGAAGAGCTCAACTGGCAAAGCACATGCTTTCATCGGAAAGGAGATGGATTCACAGTCTGAATCTGGTTCTGAGGGTGAGGAAGCATGTGAGGAGGAATCTGACGCTGAAGTAGCTGGACTGGCAATGGCTTCGGCATATCTCTCCACGTGTGTCTTCGAACCCGAAGACAATGGCTCCTTCTTCCACACCAAAGCGAGCGATGATGATGCTACTCCTGCTTACTGCTTCATGGCGAAAGCCTCCAAGGTATCCTCAAAATAATCACGTCATGACTCTGAATCTGAAGCTGAATCTGATGATGACATGAAACCTAGCTATGCTAAACTTGTAAAAATTGCCACCAAGCAACAACATGCCATGGAGAAAATGCTAACTACTCTAGAGAAAAGCGATGACCTGTTACGCGAAGAGATGAGTCTGAACGAAACTATGGCTGAAGACATGCGTAGTCTTCGTTCAAGGTTTGAGGATCTCCAAAGTCGTCATGATGCTTTTTCAACTGATCATGAGAAGCTTTCTCTAGAATATCTTCAGAAAAAAGATTGATCTTGAGAAGCTGAGGGAAGCTCATGATGACCTACGGAAGGAAAACGACTCACTCCTAGCAGAGCAGATTAGTACCGCTCAGGATGATTTTGATGCTCCTTGCTTAAGATGTCTCACTCTAGAGGCTAATGACTCAACTGCTGAATGTTCTAATGCTTCTGAGAACGCTTTATCTTCAACTGTATCTGTGGCACCTAACCCCTCATCTGAGGAAGCCACTGCTATCACTGATGACAATGACAGGTTGAAGACATTGCTTGAAACTGGCATGTACAAGAGTCTGAAAGGACATCCGATTCTTTGTGATGTCTTGAAGAAGACTATACTGAACAAAAACCCTAGGAAAGAGGGTGTGGGTTTCGAAAGAAATCTCAATGCAGATGGATCCTACTGGACACCTGAGCAGTACCCCAAAACCACATGGGTTGCTGCGAAAGATCCTTCAGTTGATCCTTCCACATTATCAGGCTTCAACTGTGCGAATCCTCTCATCATTGATGAATCCTTTGATTCCAACTATAAACTGTTCAAATGCCAAAATGGTGAAGTATTTGCCAGGTTTATTGGTACTAAGTGCAGGAATGGTTCTCCCATGAAGAAGATCTGGGTTCCCAAATGCCTTCTTGAGAAGCTTCGCGTGAATGTCTTGACGACATCTCCCAAGAAGAAGACAAACTCTAGATCAATGTCTTCGAGAAGACATAAGTCTTCATATGATGGCTCTAACCATTCTGTTTCGCAGGAAAAGACTCAGATGACTCATGAATATGTACACAGTGGCATGAACCGCTATGTTCATCCAACCAAGAATTTCTCTGCTTATTCATTTGAGTACACTAACCCTCCTGTGAAACGTACTATTAGGGCATCTTTGCCTAAATTCTCTGATGCTGCTCTATGCCTCATTGCTTCTAAACCACCCTTTCGCATGTGGGTGGTTAAGAAGAACTAATATCTTCTATGCAGCATCGGGTCTCCAGATAGGAAGAAGCCTATCCCGAAGATCATCTCTGGAGACCCGAAAACAATCTTGTCTGGACGCAAGATAATGAATGCGAATGTTATCATTCATATCGTCCAATGTCTTCATTCAATTATGCACTGCAACATCATCATCAATGCATGTTACGGTTGCATGTCTTGGTGAACTATACTAATTCTAAATGCAGGAAGACAAATCCAAAGACACTGAATGGATTATGGATAGTAGATGCACCAGTCACATGACTGGTGATCGAAGCCTATTGATGGAGCAAACTCTTCGACCTCCAACAAAAGACCACATCGTCTTTGCTGACAAGAGCAGCATCAAAGTATTGGGGCTAGGTAGAGTTGCTATCTCAAGGGATCGGCATATGGAAAATGTCATGCTTGTCGAATCCCTTGGTTACAACTTGATGTCTGTCTCAATGCTCTGTGACTTAGATATGCTCGTCATATTCGGCAAATTTCGATGTGTGGTACTAATGGCCGCTGACAAAACCAAAGTCTTCGAAGGTTTTCAAAGAGGTGATTTGTACATGGTAGATTTCTCTGCAGGACCACAGGTAGCCTCATGTCTTCTAGCAAAAGCTTCGGAATGCTGGCTATGGCACAGAAGGCTGGGACATGCTGGGATGAGGAACTTGCACACACTCGCCAAGAAGAAGCTTATCATTGGCGTCGAGGGTGTCAAGTTCAAGAAGGACCATCTCTGTGGTGCTTGTGAAGCCGGGAAGATGACCAGGGCCAAACATCCCTCGAAGACAATCATGACGACCACACGTCCCTTCGAGCTGCTACACATGGACTTATTTGGCCCTACTCACTATTCCACCTTCTCTACCACTGCAAATCTATATGACTTCTAATTGTTGATGACTATTCTCGATTCACTTGGGTGCATATCATACTTTACAAAACAAAAGTGCAGGATGTCTTCAGGCGCTTCGCAAATAGGTGTATGAACAACTACAACATCAAGATCAAGCACATCAGGAGTGACAATGGCACTGAATTCAAGAACATAGGCTTGGATACCTATCTTGATACTCTCTGCTCCATACACTCCTCAGCAGAATGGCGTCGTGGAGCGCAAGAATAGGACTCTTATTGAGATGGCTCGCACCATGCTTGATGAATACAAGACACCACGGAAACTATGGCCTGAAGCCATTGATATTGCATGCCACATCATCAACAGAGTATATCTTCACAAGTTCTTCAAGAAAACATCATATGAGCTTCTCACCGGTAAGAAACCCAATGTAAGTTATTTCAAAGTTTTCGGTGCAAGATGCTGGATAAGGGATCCACACCACACTTCAAAATTTGCACCGAAAGCACATGAGGGTTTCATGCTTGGTTACGGAAAGGATTCGCACACCTACAGAGTCTTCAACACTTTCCACAACAAAGTTGTTGAAACTGTAGATGTGCGATTCGATGAAACTAATGGCTCACAAAGGGAGCACCTACCTCCTGTGCTAGATGAATTACCTTCCGATGAAGCTATCAGACTGATGGGCACTGGAGAAATTGTGCCTGAAGAATCCATGATTGAAGAGGTCATCATTCCTCCATCCACTCAGCGCGAAGACAATGTTGAACCTGAAGACAGTGCTGCTGACGAAGAAAATGCTTAGCAGCCAGAACAAAGTCTTCGCCCTGCTCATCCACGCGTGGCTAGTGAAGTCCAAATTGAGAGAATGCTTGACAACATAAATGCACCAGGTCCACTCACTCGCTCAAGAGCTACTCAATTGGCTAACTTTTGTGGGCACTTTGCTTTTGTATCTATCACAAAGCCCACCAAAGTAGATGAAGCTTTCAAGGAATCAGAATGGATTCAAGCCATGCAGGAAGAGCTTCACCAGTTTGAGCTGAACAATGTGTGGGAGCTCGTAAAGCGTCCTGATCCAAGGAAGCACAACATCATCGGTACCAAGTGGATCTTCTGCAACAAGCAAGATGAGTCTGGCCAAGTCGTCAGAAACAAGGCTAGACTTGTGGCCCAAGGTTACACACAGGTCGAGGGTATTGACTTCGGTGAAACCTTTGCACCTGTAGCTAGACTTGAAACCATTCGCATACTGCTTGCTTATGCTAACCATCATGACATATGCTTATATCAAATGGATGTCAAAAGTGCACTCCTCAATGGTAAGATTGAGGAAGAGGTATATGTTGATCAACCACCAGGGTTTGAAGATCCAAAGCATCCTGACAAAGTCTTCAAGCTCAACAAGGCACTCTATGGCCTCAAGCAAGCACCAAGAGCTTGGTATGACACACTTAAGGAATTCCTCAAGAAGAAAGGCTTCAAACCTGGTTCACTCGATCCCACTCTCTTTACTAAATCCTATGATGACAAATTGTTTGTATGCCAAATATATGTGGACGACATTATCTTCGGCTGTACTAACAACAAATACAGTGATGAGTTTGCCTTTATGATGCAAGAGAAGTACCAAATGTCGATGATGGGAGAACTGAAATTCTTCCTAGGGCTTCAAATTCGACAACAACCAAATGACATCTTCATATCACAGGAGAAGTACCTCAAGGACTGCCTCAAGAAATTTGGCATGAATGAAGCAAAAGGCTACAAGACGCCAATGCCTACCAATGGTCACCTCTGCACTGATGAAAATGGTAAAGATTTCGATCAGAAGGTATATCGCTCCATGATTGGGTCTTTATTGTACTTATGTGCATCTAGGCCAGATATAATGCTTAGCGTTTGCATGTGCACCCGATTTCAAGCGGCACCAAAGGAGTCGCATCACCTTGCTGTGAAGTGAATACTTAGATATCTTGCTCACACCCCAACGCTAGGATTATGGTATCCAAAGGGTTCACAGTTTGAGCTGATTGGCTATTCAGATTCTGGCTTCGCTGGTGACAGAGTTGATCGCAAGTCTACCTCAGGCACATGTCACTTTCTTGGATGATCTCTTGTATGTTGGTCTTCGAAGAAGCAGAACTGTGTTTCACTCTCCACTGCCGAAGCCGAATACATTGCTGCTGGCGCATGCTGTACTCAGCTTCTCTGGATGAAGCAGACTCTCAAGGACTACAACATCAACCTGAAGCATGTACCTCTCTACTGCGACAACGAGAGTGCAATCAAGATCTCCTACAACCCTGTACATCATTCGAAGACAAAGCACATTCAGATACGACATCATTTTCTTCGGGATCACGTGATGAAGGGCGACATCAACATCAAGCATGCTGACACTGAAGATCAACTGGCAAATATCTTCACGAAGCCTTTGGATGAGAAGAGGTTTTGCAAGTTGCGGTGTGAGCTAAATATCTTAGAATCCTCAAATGTCCTTTGAATGGGAATGCATCCTAACACTTATGCATGTTGATGACTTTGATGCACAACACACGATGTAACGTATGTCTTCAATTCATGAAGACTTACAATCTGAGTGTGAATACATTAACGAAGAATATGACTTCAGAGCGCCACGATAATTCTGCCATGTCTGAGTCAAACATTCTTATACGGTGGGTAACGCCACCAACCAAACTCGAAGACATTTTTTTTATCTCAATCTTCTTCACATGTCTTCGAGAGCTGAATGTCTTTGGAACAAAAATTTTGTTTGCATGTGTGTTCAGTTGAAAACTATTTGCAGATCTACATTTGGATTAGAGCTTTGTCCTATACAGCATTTGTCCTATAGCTTTGTCATCAACTTTTTCCTAGGCAAATGTGATCGGACCCGACATTCTCTTTTGTTCTTACCTCGTCTAAGTCTGTTCTAATCCAGTCATATGCATTCTATATTGACACGTGTTAACTGTCTTCACTGTGTCCTTGTCAGTTGAAGACAAATCAACCACATATTTAATTCTCAAATCTCAACTGTCTCCGTCTTTTTAGCAACAACTCCCGCACCGCCGCTTCGATTATGGTAGTGGGTTGTCCGGTGGGTTGAATGTATTCCACGTGTCCACTTAAACCGAGGAGTCAGGGGCATATCCGTCCAACCGGTTCGGATGTTTCCACCCCTTATAAATACGAGTTACCCCTTCCATTATTACCTTCCTCTATCTCCGCCACCCACGTGCTCAAACTCTAGCGCCGTCGCTAGACTCCATCGCTGCCGGAGACGAAGTGCTTAGCTGCCACGCCTTCTCCGACGACATACTCACGCCGGCCGCGTACATCTCCTTCACGCCCCCGCCGTAGCTGTCTATCTCCACCAAGTTAGGGTGAGGCAGATCGAACATCTCGGCCTCTCTGCGTCGTCGAGCTGTTCATTGCGTTCTTCATTGTGGTAAATAAAAAGTTATTTCTACCACATGCTTTGATCTGAAATTCTTACTGAAAATAGTCGGTTGTTGTTTCTTCACTTTCCACTCAACCGCATCTAGATCTAGATCTCTATTTGCCCAATACTTTCACTTTTTGGTCTAAAGATTGGTTTGATTCCTCACTTGTACGAATCCTTGGACTTGTACAAATCTGAAATCACCATATGTTCTATATAAGTGAATGTCTTCGATAAAAGGTCAATGTCTTTAACACTGTGTTATCCTCCAAATCTTCAGAGAATGCATATGACCTCTCCTCTTTCCTCGCGTCTCTAACTCTTTCACAGGTACATGTCCGCAGCATAATCACTTGGATATCATAGTATGAATTCATTTGCAGACTATTTGCAGATACATCTGGAATCTCCTGGTGCGTGTTCATATTTGCGCAGCCCTGTGAAGCCTTTGTCGAAGCCTATGGCAGATGATAAACCAGTCAAGAAGGGAGGGAAGCAGAGACGAAAGAATACAGTCTGACAGGTTCTGGAGTGCTCCACAATGTCAGTACTACATGTGTGTGCTCTATGGTCAGAACATGATCTTTCCCCACAGACATCTCAGCTTTGAAGCTATGAAAGGTCTTCCCTGTTTTGATCAAGCACTGGATTGTCTTCGAGATGTGGGATTGCTGCCATTCTGCACCGACCATGAAGACTGGAATGAGGAACTCATCCTCCAGTTCTATGCAACCCTTCACATCTCTGGTTTCGGTCGTGATGTGAACACTTGGTAGATGGACTTCATGATACGGGATGAACATATCACTGCTTCACCACTGGAATTCTTTCCCGCAACACCACTTGCTGCCTCTGGTGAAGACTTGGATCCTCGCTCTGAAGCCTATGTGGCTGCCACTCGAAGCCTATTCCATATGCGAGAACCCAACATGACTGAGATGCTCACAATGATGAAACCTTTGGCTCAAGATGCAAAATTACCCACTTCATTCTTCGTGGATGATCTTCAGTACTTGCCCCGGACTCTCTACCACATTCTTCGGCACACCATTTGGCCAATTAAAGGGCACAACTCATCTCGCAAGATTGAAGGGCCTCTGAAGACATTGCTCTACAACATTGTGTATGGCATCAGGTTCAATCTTCAAGACTTGTTCCTTCGCAACCTCGCTGCAAATGGCTTCAATGTCCTCGAGCCGAAGATATATGCTCCCTGGATCGTGCGCTTCATCAAGTACAGAACCAACACCAGGTTTCTTCCCTCTGCTCGCAATCATGGCATTTATCTTCCAGATATTGAAGTTGTGCAAGCAGATCCGTATCCATCCAAGAGCAAGAATCCAACCGTCGAAGGCACTAGTGGCACTGCTGATATTGAAGGTCTTCACATTCCCTCTGATCCATCAAGGGCAAGACTTATTGGTGCTCTTCGACAACCAAGATCCGGTGCTACCAACACTGACGCCACTGCCAATACCCTGCCTCGTCAACGCCTACCAAGAAGAGAACATGCACTCTCGTTTTTCTGAACATTTGCTGTTTTGGGTAGTAAAACTTAAGTCCTGATGGATGTCTGCACTTTATGTTTACAATAATCTTTGATGCTTCCACAAGTTATTTGAAAGAACATGTGCTGCCCCCATGTTTGGTTTTAGTAATTGATGACAATCTCTATGGACTAATGGTTGCCTTGAGTTATATTTGAAGGGTTTGTCCATAGGCTTTGCTTGTAGACCATTTGTTGGTCTCAAGGTGATTTGAAGAAGAATATGTGTTGACCAAGGTACTATTCAAGGATTTATCCAAAGATTGGTCATGTGTGTGTTGAGCCTATTGCAAGCATGTCTTGAAGAAGAAAATTGTGTGAACATTCATGTGTACCTTCAAGACATCATCCTAATGAAGAGAGTTGGAAAGATTCAAGGTTGATCAAGACTAAATATGAAGAGTAATTCAAGTTGATCAACACACAAAGCGTAGAAGATGTACCGAGTGGGATCAAGTGATCTCACGGTATGGTAAGCATTGTCCATTACGCTTTGTGTACTAACCCATGTTCTATGCGAGAGTTCTATGTGGGGTTAGGTAAGTTTCCATGGGCTTGCGTCAAGAGGAAGATCTCTTTCAACCCATGGAGGATGACATCAAGTGGTGATCGTCATCAAGATTGCGCAGTGCAAGTTCAAGTGGAGCATCACGAAGTGATCACATGCTTGAAGCTTGCCGTCCATTGTGGTGACAATGGACTTGTGAAGATGTGCCGAAGAGTGGCTCACCCATAGTGGAGTATGGGGGAGCAATCTATGAGTCTTCACCGTGCCAGCGCTATCAAGAAAGGTGGTCCAACTTGAGGAGGTCAAGATCATCATCATCTAGCTCAAGTGGATTATGCGCAAGGCAAAGGTTTGTCCTTGATAGGTTTTCTATCTTACCGGTCTCATGATGTTATTTGGGAGACCGGGTTATAGGATCGATAGCCGTACTATCAAGGGGGGCTCTCGAGTGAGTAGCTTGATCGTATCATTCGTAGAGAGCTCAAACCATTGCATCCTTCGCATCATCTTTATTGGTTCTTATTTGGCTTTTCTCTATGTGGAGTTTTAGATCTTGTCATGATCTTCAATACAAGCTCAAGTTCATCAAAAACGGATTCCGTATGAAAAACTTATTGCGTTTTTGATATTGGAGGTTTTGTCGGTTATTCTTTTTTTTTAGAGGTCTAACCTTTCCCAATTTGGCTTTATCCTCCTTTGTTATTTTTTGGTGTTTCTCTGCATGAAGATTTATTGCTTGTTGTTAGCTTCAAAACAAGCCCAAGTTCATCGAAAACGGAGTTCGTATGCTCAAGTTATGATCGTTTTCGTTTGGGTGTCTTTGCGTGTTTTTAATGAGCGGTAGTAGACAGGTAGTACCGCTTAAGCGGTACTTCCGCTCGCTACTACCGCCTCTAGTACCACTTAAGTTTGAGGCTGCGTGCAAGGTTCGGTTGCTCAATTTGCTTTAGCGGTAGTACCTCTTGGATGGACGGTAGTACCGCTTCGAGCGGCACTACCGCTCTAGTTCTTTCGTTCTCGCGGCTGGAACTACCGCTCTAAGTGGTAGTACCGCTCCCCCGAGCGGTAGTACCGCTTGAGCGCGTCCTGCACAGGTAACGGTTTGATTTTGTGGGGGCTATTTAAGGGGGTCTTCTTCCCCAATGGTTCTTATCTCTTGAGCTCGTGTTTGCCCCCCATTATTGACCTTCTTGAGCTTGCCTAACTCTCAATCCCTCCAATGATTCTTGCTAGTTCTTGAGGGAAAAGAGAGAGGATATCTAGATCCACCTTTCCACCAATCACTTTCTCCTCTATGTGAGGGGAACCTTGTGGATCTAGGTCTTGGAGTTCTTGGTGTTCTCCTTGTTCTTCCTCTCACTCTCCTCCATAGCTTTTGTTGCTTTGGTGGGATTTGAGGGAGAGGGACTTGAGCACTTGGTGTGTTCTTGCCATTGCATTAGTTGCATCGGTTTGAGTTCTCCACGGTGATTCGTGGTGGTGAAAAAGTTGAGAAGCTTATTACTCTTGGGTGTTTGAGCACCCTAGAGCTTGTTACTCTTGGGTACTTGGTACCCTTGAGCTTGTTCCTCTTGGGTGCTTGGGCGCCCTAGACGGTTGGTGGTGCCTCGGAGCTCAATCATTGTGGTGTAAAGCTCCGGGCAAGCGTCGGGGTCTCCAATTAGGTTGTGGAGATCGCCCCGAGCAATTTGACGGGTACCGGTGACCGCCCCCAAGGGTTGCCAAAGTGTACGGGTTCGGTGACCGCCCTCAAGGGTTGCCATTTGTACGGGTTCGGTGACCGCCCTCAAGGGTCCCTTAGTGGAATCACGGCACCTTGCATTGTGCGAGGGCGTGAGGAGAATACGGTGGCCCTAGTGGCATTGTTGGGGAGCATTGTGCCTCCACACCGCTCTAACGGAGATTAGCATCCGCAAGGTTGTGAACTTCGGGATACATCGTCGTCTCCGCGTCCCTCGGTTATCTCTTACCCGAGCCCTTTACTTATGCACTTACTTTGTGATAGCCTTCGAGCTTGAAGTCATATATCTTGCTACCTCTAAGTTGTTTATCTTGCTTAGCATAAGTTGTTGGTGCACATAGGTGAGCCTACTGTATTTAGGTTTTGTGCTTGACAAAGTAAACGTTAGTTTTATTCCGCCTTTGTTCAAGCATAAACCGTAATTGTTTTTAAAGCGCCTATTCACCCCCCCTCTAGGCGACATCCACGATCTTTGAATTGGTATCAGAGCCTCGTCTCTCATTATTAGGCTTCACCGCCTAGAGAGTAAAGATGTCGACTAGGGGATTAGGATTCTTTGACACTCTTAGTTTCGATGGCACAAATTATGATGTTTGGATAATTCGCATGCTTAATCATTTCCGGGCCATTGACCCATGTTTAGAGCGAATTGTAGATATGGGTTTTTCTCCTCCAAAGGATTCTCAAAGATTATCTATAGAGGATGAGAAAAACTCTTATCTCAATGCTCAAGCTTCTAATGTGCTTTTCGATGCTTTGAGCAATGTAGTTATATTTCAACTCATGCCGTTTCGGGATGCTCATGAGTTGTGGACAAAGCTTCAAGACAAATATGGTGTGTCCAAGATTTGTGGGGATGATTGTTCTCCCTCCACCTCCGGTCGTGTTGTCTTCTCAACTTCTTCTACTTCACCTACATGTGGTTTGCCACAAGGTAATGATATGGTGAGTAGTGTTGGTCATTGCAATGATGATAGTGGGCTCATTATTGATGATCCTTCATCACTATCTTATTGCAATGCTCCATCTTTGGACTTTAACACTTTAAGCACTCTAAATGCTTCACATGCTTGTGTTGATAGTCCTTGCATATCATGTAGAAATTGCTTGACTAAATGTCATGATGATATGCTTGCTATGTTTTGTTGCCATGATAAAAATGCATGTATTTCCTCTAGTTGTTGTGCTAACAATGTAGAGGAAACTCAACACTCCATGGAACAAGATGTGGTCTTGAATGGTGCCTCAAGGGATCCTACATCATCATCTATTGCTTTTTGCCTTATGGCTAAGGCTTCAAAGGTATTTCCTCCTTTGAACCCCAATATGTCTCTTGATGATGATGTTGATGCTAATGATGATGAGGATAATGATGAAGAGAATGATAATGTTGCTTCCTTAAAAATTAAGGGAGAAATGATTTGTAAAATTCTTCATAGGAATAAACTTTCTCGTTCCAACTTCATGGAAATCATGTCTATTGCCATTGAGGGCAAGAAATGTATTGAGGAGTTGGAATCTCATCTCGAGGAGCATGAGGCCACCATTGAGAAAATGGAAGGTCTTGAGCGTGATTACGCCGATGAGATCGCGGATCTATCTCAAGCTCTTGAACATGAAGAAACCACCAATTAATCTCTTGAGGAGACCTTTGCTCTAGAATTATCTAAAGTAAAGGAATCCCATGATAAAGCTCTTGAGGTGGCTAATGATTTTAGAACTAAAAATGACAAGCTTGAAGTTGCACATGCTAAACTCCTTGAGGACTTTGAGCACCTCGAAAATGGCTCAAGGGTCGTTAAGAGTTCGCTCATTGAACTCACCGAGTCTCATGCTCAACTTCAAGCTTCATATGCTAAAGAGCTTGCCAAGTTGCCTTCTCCTCTTGTTGTTAATGATGATGCTTGTGCTACTAACTCTATTTCTTGTGAAGCATCCATTTTGAAGGAGAATGTTGAACTAAGGGCTCAACTTGAGTTGCTATCTAGCAATTATGGGAAATTGGAAGAAAGTCATGTAAAGCTCACAAGCTCTCATGATGATCTTCTAGTATCCCATAATGTGCTAAAGATGGCTCATGAGGCTATGATTACTAAGGTAACATCTAGTGAGCCTCTTGTGGATACTAGCACTACTTCAAGTCAAAATATTATTGTGCCATGTGCTAGTCCTTGTAATTCTTCTACTCATAATGTTGCTACATCTTGTGATGAATTACTTTCCTTGCCTTGTTGCTCTAACAATGATGCGTATACTTCCTCTAGTACTTGTGTTGATACTAACCATATAGAGGAAATCAAAGAGCTCAAGGCCCAAGTCACTTCCTTGAAGACTGACTTGCAAAAGTGTCATGAAGGGAAGTCCACACTCAACAATATTTTGAGTGTGCAAAAATTCCCCAATGACAAAGGTGGACTTGGATTCAACTCCAATAAGAAGAAAAAGTCCAAGATCAACAAGAAGAAGGGCCAAGAACAAGTCAAGAATTCGGCCAAGATTGTTTGCTTCAAGTGCAAGATCGAAGGGCATCATGTTAGATCTTGCCCATTGAAGAAGAAGCATCATTGTGACAAGCAACAAGGGAAGCGGCCACAAGTTCAATCTCATGCTCAACCACAAGTTGAAGAAAGGCCTCTTCCCAAGAAGACTCAAGTTAATTCTTCTCAAGTTGAGAAATCAAGTGAGAAGAAAGTGAAGAGTAGACGTTGCTACTTATGTCGTGAGAAAGGTCACGTCGCTTCTTCATGCACGAATGGTAACTTATCCAACCCTATTCTAATTGATGATATCTATTCTCTTCGGAAGGATAAGGTTGGGAATGTGTTTGCCAAATTTATTGGTACTCAAAGTGGTGTCAAGAAAAGAACCATTTGGGTAACCAAGCCTATTGTGACTAACCTCTTAGGACCCAACTTGGTTGGGGACCAACAAGCTCAAACTTGATCAATAGGTGTTGATGGAGGGCATTGGAGACTTGGCTACCTCATGAAGAATTAAGGGATCTTCATCATTTATATTTTCTCAAGCCAAGTCATTTGGATTATCAAGTATCTATCTTATCTCCAATGTGCCTCCTTGCGGTAACTTGTACTTAAATTGTTTACATTGAAAGTTACTTGCCCCTTTGCATGTTTTGGTTTTGTACCTTGCATGTGTTTGTATATGTTGTGCTTCTGATTTGCTTATCTTGAGTAATCAAGTATGTGTATGATTGGTTTGCACATCATGTATGTGTGAGTCTTGTGTTGAGCCTTTTCGCATCTTGTTTGTTTCTTAGTTGGCTCTTGTGAGAGATTAATGGATCATCCCATTTTGGGGGAGTGATGTGCCTTGGGCACTTCACAATCCTAAAATGAGTGAACATGAGGAATACCACCTAGTATTGATATTGCAAGATTATCTAGTCTCTATGTGGTATGTCTTATTCATGAGAAATTCAAATTCTAAAGTGTCCATTAATCATCTCTAGTTGGTTTTTGTTTGCCACTTGTTAAATATGGATTATCACATTATGGGGGAGTAATATGCTATGTGTATATTACAAGCCTAGAAAATGTGTACAATTGAGGTTGTGCCACTTAGAGTTGATATTATAGATTATCTTGTTCCTATGTGGCATGGTTGCTCAAACAAGTTCCAATTTGCTTAAATGCTGTTATTGCTCATCTTTTGGATCTTATTTGTGTGAGATTTTTCTTGGTACGGCTTTCCTCCAATATGTACTTTTATATCCTATTTGGGAACCGTTTGCTTCAAGTTATTCTAATCATTGCTTGCATGATTGTTTGCCTACTTGAAGCTATCAAGAATCTCTATCTAAGCATTGTGCTTAATTCTTATCTTCTGTCACATGCTTATGTTGTTTGGTGTGAAGATGATCTTGGATACCTTTGCAATCTACCACCAGGAAGTAATTCCAAATACTTCTTGTCTCTTGACAATTGGTATTCTAGTATGTGGTAGAAATTGTTGATCATCTTTACATTGGCTTTTGGTTTTAGTTGCCGTATTTATTGCCAAGGATTTGTGGTGTGTTTTACTCCCGTTGTCTTCGTTGCCTCTTGTGGATCTTTTGATTGTCTTGAACATGTTTAGTGTTTCTATAGATATAGTGAAAGTAGTGATCCCATCTTGTGCATTTTGTATTCAAATGCAAAATCCTAAATAATGCATAAATCTTGGGGGAGCTGTCCTATTTTCTTTAGAACGCTATTTTCTTTATGATCTTTTCAATTGGTATTTAATCCCTATCTTGTCCGGGCTGTTGGAAGGCAAACTTTTTCCTTTTGGTGCTTTGTGCCATCATGAAATTTGTAGAGGGTTTGGTTTGTTTTGTTGGAACCTTGCTCTCTTCTGGGAGTTTGATATCTCTTTATTTGATATCTTTCAATTGTTGTGTTTCTTTGGTATCTCATTCCTTGTTGTATCTTTTATTTGGTATCCTTCAAGTGATTATTTCTTCATTTGGTATCTTATTTTCACTTGGTATCTTTTCAATTGGTATCTTATCAAATCATGTGTTGATTTGGTTTGGTTTCAATTGGCATCTCTTCTCATGTGTTGATCTCTAATTGTCTTAAATCATGAGTTGAGTTGGTTCTTTGATATAATTTGGACAACCTTATGTCGTGTTAATCTTTTGGTTGCATTCTTGGTTTACTTGGTGTTTTGTCCAAATTGTATCTCCCTTTGGTCCTTGAAAGTCTTGTGCATGCATATTTACTTTATGTATTTCCTTTGGCATGCTTTCTTTCTTTGACCTAATATATGGGGGAAACTCCATCAAGTCTCTTATTGGCTAAGATGTGCATGAAATCCAATTTCATATCTATATGCACATATTTTTGTGGAGTTTGTCCTATGTATTGTTGTTTCACTAACTCTTGGGACCCAATGAGTTTGGGAACCATTTTGTTCGTGAATGTTGTTCTAGGAACATTGGAGATGCATTGGAGGCTTGTCTCATTCACAAGGAAGGTGTTGTCGCCATGTGCTTATTGGAGTCAAGCTAGGATGATCAATGAACTACAATCTACTACATTCAATTGGTATCTACTACATCATTCCAATGCTATCTCGGTAACAAGTATCAACTTCATGCATACATTTCTTGCATTCAACCTTGTGTAGGTTGCATCATGGCATGAATTTCTTGATTCGTTCTTGTGATACTTGCTTCCTTTCTCAAAGCATCCCAACAATGATATCTTGGTACAAGTTGTGATGTCTTTGATGTTTGTGTAGTTGGAGTTCATTGATATACAATAAGACAATATTAAGCCATGTGCTATGCTTTCAAGCAAAGATCTTATTGGTATATTTATGACTTCCTTTTGGATATCTTGTTCCTTCATGTTGTAACTATTTCGTGTGTATATCCTTCTTTGTGGATTGATATCATCATGATTTTTACCTACCTAGAACCTTATACACTTGAGAGAAATTACATCTCTAGATGATATCCTTTCTTTCATGACCACCTTGTCTTTCTTGTATTATTTCTTTGGTGGCTCCGTGAAATCGTTTGTCGTGAGTGCGGATCTTATTTCGTTGCATCTTGATGCACTCATTTGTGGTGAAGATTGTTTTCCTCATGCTTGTCTTGACAAGGCTTTCGCCATATCAATTGGTATCCCTCCTCTTGACAAAGCGATCATTCTCTATCTTCGCCATGGGTTATCACAAGCTTTGTTGTTATTTTGCTTTTCAGTGAGCCTGTGAACCCATTTGCTTGTTGTCTGTGGGAAGGACGTGTCTTGCACCTTGTATCTCGTTTATTCAAGACTGTTGATGCTTAATGCTCATCCTTATATTAGTCTTCTCAAGTGCTTTTCCATGACTCACACACATCTTTTTGGTTGAGCCTATTCCTATGTTGCCTCTCTTTCATATTACTCAATCTTGTGTTTGTTGCAAGTGCTAGGCCTAGTTTCCTATATACTCACTTGCACTTGTTGTGAGTTTCTATTGATTTTGGGGGAGTGATGATCCTATTTTGTGCACGTTGTATCCAAATACAAAACTAAATAATGCACAAATCATGGGGAGCTTCTCTATGTTCTTTAGAACACTCCTATGCTCATATCATAATATCTTTTATTCGTGTGGCTCGTCGGATCTTTTGATTGATTGGTTCAATTGGTATCCTTAGATTATTCGTGTGGCCTTCTAAGCTCCTTAGATTGCTTGCTTCTCTCTTGGTATGTCTTTGTATCATATCATTCCTTTTGCAATCTTTGGATCCTCAATAGAGTTTGTCTTCCTCCTTTTGCGTATCCTTGGATATGTGTATTGTATTCCACTCATAGTTTGAGAAATACACAATTTATGGAGGAACACATATTATGTTGGCCTTCTAAGCTTTTCGCCCATTTTGGCAATCGATGCCAATGGGGGAGAAGTTTAGAGAGTTTTGTGGAGAAGTTTAGAGAGTTATTTCTTCATGCTTTGGTTTTGTTCCTAAGCATTTGCATCACATGCTCTTACATTATTAGTTGTTGCCTTGCATGGTGATGCTTAATTCCTTATATAAACTCTCATGAAAGTGATTGTCATCAATTACCAAAATGGGGGAGATTGAAAGAACATGTGTTGCCCCCATGTTTGGTTCTGGTAATTGATGACAATCTCTATGGACTAATGGTTGCCTTGAGTTATATTTGAAGGGTTTGTCCATAGGCTTTGCTTGTAGACCATTTTTTGGTCTCAAGGTGATTTGAAGAAGAATATGTGTTGACCAAGGTACTATTCAAGGATTTATCCAAAGATTGGTCATGTGTGTGTTGAGCCTATTGCAAGCATGTCTTGAAGAAGAAAATTGTGTGAACATTCATGTGTACCTTCAAGACATCATCCTAATGAAGAGAGTTGGAAAGATTCAAGGTTGATCAAGACTAAATATGAAGAGTGATTCAAGTTGATCAACACACAAAGCATAGAAGATGTACCGAGTGGGATCAAGTGATCTCACGGTATGGTAAGCATTGTCCATTACGCTTTGTGTACTAACCCATGTTCTATGCGAGAGTTCTATGTGGGGTTAGGTATGTTTCCATGGGCTTGCGTCAAGAGGAAGAGCTCTTTCAACCCATGGAGGATGACATCAAGTGGTGATCGTCATCAAGATTGCGCAGTGCAAGTTCAAGTGGAGCATCACGAAGAGATCACATGCTTGAAGCTTGCCGTCCATTGTGGTGACAATGGACTTGTGAAGATGTGCCGAAGAGTGGCTCACCCATAGTGGAGTATGGGGGAGCAATCTATGAGTCTTCACCGTGCCAGCGCTATCAAGAAAGGTGGTCAAACTTGAGGAGGTCAAGATCGTCATCATCTAGCTCAAGTGGATTATGCGCAAGGCAAAGGTTTGTCCTTGATAGGTTTTCTATCTTACCGGTCTCATGATGTTAGTTGGGAGACCGGGTTATAGGATCGATAGCCGTACTATCAAGGGGGGCTCTCGAGTGAGTAGCTTGATCGTATCATTCGTAGAGAGCTCAAACCATTGCATCCTTCGCATCATCTTTATTGGTTCTTATTTGGCTTTTCTCTATGTGGAGTTTTAGAGCTTGTCATGATCTTCAATACAAGCTCAAGTTCATCAAAAACGGATTCCGTATGAAAAACTTATTGCGTTTTTGATATTGGAGGTTTTGCCGGTTATTCTTTTTTTGAGAGGTCTAACCTTTCCCAATTTGGCTTTATCCTCCTTTGTTATTTTTTGGTGTTTCTCTGCATGAAGATTTAGTGCTTGTTGTTAGCTTCAAAACAAGCCCAAGTTCATCGAAAACGGAGTTCGGATGCTCAAGTTATGATCGTTTTCGTTTGGGTGTCTCTGCCTGTTTTTAATGAGCGGTAGTAGAGAGGTAGTACCGCTTAAGCGGTACTTCCGCTCGCTACTACCGCCTCTAGTACCACTTAAGTTTGAGGCTGCGTGCAAGGTTCGGTTGCTCAATTTGCTTTAGCGGTAGTACCGCTTGGATGGACGGTAGTACCGCTTCGAGCGGCACTACCGCTCCAGTTCTTTCGTTCTCGCGGCTGGAACTACCGCTCTAAGCGGTAGTACCGCTCCCCCGAGCGGTAGTACCGCTTGAGCGCGTCCTGCACAGGTAACGGTTTGATTTTGTGGGGGCTATTTAAGGGGGTCTTCTTCCCCAATGGTTCTTATCTCTTGAGCTCGTGTTTGCCCCCCATTGTTGACCTTCTTGAGCTTGCCTAACTCTCAATCCCTCCAATGATTCTTGCTAGTTCTTGAGGGAAAAGAGAGAGGATATCTAGATCCACCTTTCCACCAATCACTTTCTCCTCTATGTGAGGGGAACCTTGTGGATCTAGGTCTTGGAGTTCTTGGTGTTCTCCTTGTTCTTCCTCTCACTTTCCTCCATAGCTTTTGTTGCTTTGGTGGGATTTGAGGGAGAGGGACTTGAGCACTTGGTGTGTTCTTGCCATTGCATTAGTTGCATCGGTTTGAGTTCTCCACGGTGATTCGTGGTGGTGAAAAAGTTGAGAAGCTTATTACTCTTGGGTGTTTGAGCACCCTAGAGCTTGTTACTCTTGGGTACTTGGTACCCTTGAGCTTGTTCCTCTTGGGTGCTTGGGCGCCCTAGACGGTTGGTGGTGCCTCGGAGCTCAATCATTGTGGTGTAAAGCTCCGGGCAAGCGTCGGGGTCTCCAATTAGGTTGTGGAGATCGCCCCGAGCAATTTGACGGGTACCGGTGACCGCCCCCAAGAGTTGCCAAAGTGTACGGGTTCGGTGACCGCCCTCAAGGGTTGCCATTTGTACGGGTTCGGTGACCGCCCTCAAGGGTCCCTTAGTGGAATCACGGCACCTTGCATTGTGCGAGGGCGTGAGGAGAATACGGTGGCCCTAGTGGCATTGTTGGGGAGCATTGTGCCTCCACACCGCTCTAACGGAGATTAGCATCCGCAAGGTTGTGAACTTCGGGATACATCGTCGTCTCCGCGTCCCTCGGTTATCTCTTACCCGAGCCCTTTACTTATGCACTTACTTTGTGATAGCCTTCGAGCTTGAAGTCATATATCTTGCTATCTCTAAGTTGTTTATCTTGCTTAGCATAAGTTGTTGGTGCACATAGGTGAGCCTAGTGTATTTAGGTTTTGTGCTTGACAAAGTAAACGTTAGTTTTATTCCGCCTTTGTTCAAGCCTAAACCGTAATTGTTTTTAAAGCGCCTATGCACCCCCCCTCTAGGCGACATCCACGATCTTTCATTATTTTCATGCGCTTAAGGTCATTTTGCAGACGCCCATTTTTCATTGTTCATTTCATTATCTTCGACAAATATGTTAATGCATAGTGATTGGATTAGAAGATATAGGGGGAGATCTCCACAAACTACAACCTGCCATGTGCACTTGCATTCAAAGCAAAATTTTCATATGCACATCTTCAGGGGGAGCTCTCTATATCTTGTAATCAAAATCTTCAAAACCTTATCTTCACATATATTTATCCCCGTTGAAAACTTCAACCAGTTTGTCATCAATCACCAATAAGGGGGAGATTGTAAGTGCATCTAGTGCCACCCTTTCTTGGTTTTGGAGTATTGAAGACAAACGTGGTTGAGGGACAAATGTGTTTGTGAGAGTTCATAGGTTAACACAGATAGAGGTCCCTGGAGTTTCGGTTTAGGCATCTAAGACGACCCCCAAAAATGTCTGAAGACATTGATGACAGCTGGAGATATTGGTGGTATGCGAAGACATTCGTCCGAAGATAATGAAACGCGAAGACGAAGTCTTTTGGTAGTTTTGTTTCTTCTTTCCTGAGTCATAGGAACCACCATACTGTTAAGTAGGGTCGATATGATTGAAGTCAGATGCCGACGTGATGCTCAACCCATACCTATGTCTTCGAGCGAAGACAATGAGAGGAAATCTCTTCCAGAGTTGGTCGAGTCAGCTTTACTTGTAGCCCAAGTAAAGCTGCCACGTGCGTTTGACATCCGACCGTTGTGACATATGTCGGTTGGCCATTGACTCAGGGTCATTTCGGTCATATCAGGTCGGGTTGCCTGCTGGCTATAAATAGCCCACCCCCTCCACCATGAGAAGGTGGCTGCTCAGAGAGAGATACGGATGTTGTCGTTTTGGAGCAACCCACCTCGAAGACATTGAGAGAGAAATATCCTGCGAGGATACACCTAAACACCTAGAGCTAGTGTGTTTGAGCATCACCGAAGTCATTCTGTTCTGAGAGAACTGAAGACTTATTACACTTGAAGACTGTGATCTTCCAGACGGTGAGGCATCTGGGTCTAGAGCAATCCAATAGTCATTGTGGATCGCCGGGTGACCAAGTTTGTACGGGTTTCGGAAGTCTCCCCTGAAGACTTACCAGAGTGATTGGGCACTGTCTAAGTGACTTCGGCTCAAGGGGAATAAGGTGAAGAAGAGGTCTTCTGAGTTCAATCTCAACCTCCCTAACCAGACGTACATTTGTCACAGCAACTGGAACTGGTCCAACAAATCCTGTGTCTTCATCAAGCAACTGGTTCTATCCTTCACTTTCTTACATTCCTGTTCTGTATCGTGAAGCCTTTGCTTGTTCATTGTTTGAAGACTTATCCTGAAGACATTCATATCTGTTGTTTATCTTCATTCTATCTAAGTTTGTCTTCGACTCATCTTAGTGTGCATGATGATAATGCTTAACTTGTCTGTATGTCTTCACTGCATTGCATGCCTTGACTAGATCATTGATTACTATCCTTACCTGATGCTGTATCGCTTCCGCATACTTCGAATACATTCATTGTTTCGAAGCCTTTCATAAAAATTGCCTATTCACCCCCCCTCTAGTCGATAACTAGCACTTTCAATTGGTTTCAGAGCAAGGTACTCCGTTTTTCTGTGTTTTGGTTTAACCACCGTGGAGTTTTAGCTATGTCGACTGCAGGGATAATCAAGGTCTCCGCTGCATCTCGAAGCCATTGACAACGACCTATGGTATGTCATCATAGCGGGCATTCCCGAAGTTGGCGAAGGTGTTACTGCTGCTGACGTGAAGAGGTTCGCGCAACTGGACTCCACTGCCAAGAACATCATCTGTGGCCATCTGACCAAGGGACAATATTGCCGTGTGAGTGCACTGAACACCGCTAAGAAAATCTGGGAATGGCTATCCAAAGTGAACAAAAGTGTCTCATCTCAAAGAGACTCTCGTGTTGATGTGCTTCGCAACCTGTTCAACCGCTTCAAGAGACTCGACAACGAAAACGTCCAGCTCACCTTTGATCGTCTTACTGACATCTCATATGAGTTGAATGCCCTTGGCGCCACCTATATCACCAAACACGAAGTCGTAAAGAAGCTACTCAGGTCACTTGACAGTTCCTTTGATACTCTTGTGCTCATGATCCAAGAGCGCCCTGACTTCAAGAGTTTGGATCCAGCCGATATCCTCGAGAGGTTGAACACGCATGAATTCCAACAAGTTGAGAAGAGAGATATCTACAGACCCAGCTACAACCGCCCTCGTGCATTAAAGGCCAAGGCTGTGTCCTCATCTGAAGACAACTCTGACTATAGTTCTGATGGTGTTGAAGACTTTGGAAAGGAACTTGCTCTCCTTGTCAGGAAATTCTGAAAATTTGCCAAGTCAAAACGCTATGCAAAATCTTCAAGGCGTGATTCCAAGAGATCTGGTGAAATGTCTTGGAAGGACAGCAAGAAGCAAACCTGTCACAAATGCAGGAAAGCTGGTCACTTCATTGCTGATTGTCCTCAATGGGAAAGGGAATCCAAGAAGAAGAGCAAGGCCTATGACTCGGATGACGAGAAGAATAAGAAGTATGCAAAGTCTTCGTCACATAAGAAGAGCTCAACTGGCAAAGCACATGCTTTCATCGGAAAGGAGATGGATTCACAGTCTGAATCTGGTTCTGAGGGTGAGGAAGCATGTGAGGAGGAATCTGACGCTGAAGTAGCTGGACTGGCAATGGCTTCGGCATATCTCTCCACGTGTGTCTTCGAACCCGAAGACAATGGCTCCTTCTTCCACACCAAAGCGAGCGATGATGATGCTACTCCTGCTTACTGCTTCATGGCGAAAGCCTCCAAGGTATCCTCAAAATAATCACGTCATGACTCTGAATCTGAAGCTGAATCTGATGATGACATGAAACCTAGCTATGCTAAACTTGTAAAAATTGCCACCAAGCAACAACATGCCATGGAGAAAATGCTAACTACTCTAGAGAAAAGCGATGACCTGTTACGCGAAGAGATGAGTCTGAACGAAACTATGGCTGAAGACATGCGTAGTCTTCGTTCAAGGTTTGAGGATCTCCAAAGTCGTCATGATGCTCTTTCAACTGATCATGAGAAGCTTTCTCTAGAATATCTTCAGAAAAAAGATTGATCTTGAGAAGCTGAGGGAAGCTCATGATGACCTACGGAAGGAAAACGACTCACTCCTAGCAGAGCAGATTAGTACCGCTCAGGATGATTTTGATGCTCCTTGCTTAAGATGTCTCACTCTAGAGGCTAATGACTCAACTGCTGAATGTTCTAATGCTTCTGAGAACGCTTTATCTTCAACTGTATCTGTGGCACCTAACCCCTCATCTGAGGAAGCCACTGCTATCACTGATGACAATGACAGGTTGAAGACATTGCTTGAAACTGGCATGTACAAGAGTCTGAAAGGACATCCGATTCTTTGTGATGTCTTGAAGAAGACTATACTGAACAAAAACCCTAGGAAAGAGGGTGTGGGTTTCGAAAGAAATCTCAATGCAGATGGATCCTACTGGACACCTGAGCAGTACCCCAAAACCACATGGGTTGCTGCGAAAGATCCTTCAGTTGATCCTTCCACATTATCAGGCTTCAACTGTGCGAATCCTCTCATCATTGATGAATCCTTTGATTCCAACTATAAACTGTTCAAATGCCAAAATGGTGAAGTATTTGCCAGGTTTATTGGTACTAAGTGCAGGAATGGTTCTCCCATGAAGAAGATCTGGGTTCCCAAATGCCTTCTTGAGAAGCTTCGCGTGAATGTCTTGACGACATCTCCCAAGAAGAAGACAAACTCTAGATCAATGTCTTCGAGAAGACATAAGTCTTCATATGATGGCTCTAACCATTCTGTTTCGCAGGAAAAGACTCAGATGACTCATGAATATGTACACAGTGGCATGAACCGCTATGTTCATCCAACCAAGAATTTCTCTGCTTATTCATTTGAGTACACTAACCCTCCTGTGAAACGTACTATTAGGGCATCTTTGCCTAAATTCTCTGATGCTGCTCTATGCCTCATTGCTTCTAAACCACCCTTTCGCATGTGGGTGGTTAAGAAGAACTAATATCTTCTATGCAGCATCGGGTCTCCAGATAGGAAGAAGCCTATCCCGAAGATCATCTCTGGAGACCCGAAAACAATCTTGTCTGGACGCAAGATAATGAATGCGAATGTTATCATTCATATCGTCCAACGTCTTCATTCAATTATGCACTGCAACATCATCATCAATGCATGTTACGGCTGCATGTGTTGGTGAACTATACTAATTCTAAATGTAGGAAGACAAATCCAAAGCCACTGAATGGATTATGGATAGTAGATGCACCAGTCACATGACTGGTGATCGAAGCCTATTGATGGAGCAAACTCTTCGACGTCCAACAAAAGACCACATCGTCTTTGCTGACAAGAGCAGCAGCAAAGTATTGGGGCTAGGTAGAGTTGCTATCTCAAGGGATCGTCACATGGAAAATGTCATGCTTGTCGAATCCCTTGGTTACAACTTGATGTCTGTCTCAATGCTCTGTGACTTAGATATGCTCGTCATATTCGGCAAATTTCGATGTGTGGTACTAATGGCCTCTGACAAAACCAAAGTCTTCGAAGGTTTTCGAAGAGGTGATTTGTACATGGTAGATTTCTCTGCAGGACCACAAGTAGCCTCATGTCTTCTAGCAAAAGCTTCAGAATGCTGGCTATGGCATAGAAGGCTGGGACATGCTAGGATGAGGAACTTGCACACACTCGCCTGCTGGCTATAAATGCCCACCCCCTCCACCATGAGAAGGTGGCTGCTCAGAGAGAGGTACGACTGTTGTCATTTTGGAGCAACCCACCTCGAAGACATTGAGAGAGAAATATCCTACGAGGATACACCTAAACACCTAGAGCTAGTGTGTTTGAGCATCACCGAAGTCATTCTATTATGAGAGAACTGAAGACTTATTACACTTGAAGACTGTGATCTTCCAGACGGTTAGGCATCTGGGTCTAGAGCAATCCAAGAGTCATTGTGGATCGCCGGGTGACCAAGTTTGTACGGGTTTCGGAAGTCTCCCCTGAAGACTTACCAGAGTGATTGGGCGCTGTCTAAGTGACTTCGGCTCAAGGGGAATAAGGTGAAGACGAGGTCTTCTGAGTTCAATCTCAGCCTCCCTAACCAGACGTACAGTTGTCACAACAACTGGAACTGGTCCAACAAATCCCGTGTCTTCGTCAAGCAACTGGTTCTATCCTTCACTTTCTTACATTCCTGTTCTGTATCGTGAAGCCTTTGCTTGTTCATTGTTTGAAGACTTATCCTGAAGACATTCATATCTGCTGTTTATCTTCATTCTATCTAAGTTTGTCTTTGACTCATCTTAGTTCGCATGATGATAATGCTTAACTTGCCTGTATGTCTTCACTGCATTGCATGCCTTGACTAGATCGTTGATTACTATCCCTACCTGATCCTGTATCGCTTCCGCATACTTCGAATACATTCATTATTTCGAAGCCTTTTATAAAAATTGCCTATTCACCCCCCTCTAGTCGATAACTAGCACTTTCAATTACTCTGTTTTACTTAATATTCTAGATGCATGTTGGATAGCGGTCGATGTGTGGAGTAATAGTAATAGGTGCAGGCAAGAGTTGGCCTATTTGCTTATGGACATGATGCCTATATACATGATCATTGCCATGAATATTACATAACTATGCACTTTTCTATCAATTGCCCAACAGTAACTTGTTTACCCACCGTATGTTGCCTACATGAGAGATGTCGCTAGGGAAAACTATGGCCTCCGGGTCTGTTCACTTATATCTTTATAAAACCTATCATTACCTTGCTGCCATTATTTACCTTTTATTTTATTTTGCAATTTACAATTATCTACTATTATCTAGAGGGGGGGGGGGTGATTAGACTACTTGACCAAATAAAAATCTACTTTTTCCCAATTTTATGTGTTGGCAGATTTTAGCATTGATAGCAAGTCAAGCACACCCTACACATGCATGTCTAAGAGTATAGCAGCGGAAAGTAACAACAAGCATATGTAGTAGAGGAAGGGTAGGAAGATCAAACGCAATTTGTAGACACGAAGATTTTTCCCGTGGTTCCGATAGGTGGTGCTATCGTACGTCCACGTTTATGGAGTCTTCAACCCACGGAGGGTAACGGTCGCGAGAGTCCACGGAGGGCTCCACCCATAAGGGTCCATGAAGTAGCAACCTTGACTATTCCATAACGGCTTCCGTCCACGAAGGACTAGCCTCACTATGGGTAGATCTTCACGAAGTAGGCAATCTCCTTGCCCGTACAAACTTCTTGGTTCAACTCCACAACACGAAGTACGAGGCTCCCAAGCGACACCTAACCAATCTAAGAAGCACCACCCTCCAAAAGGTAATAGGCTCGGCAATGTCGATGAACTCCTTGCTCTTGTGCTTCAAGATGATAGACTCCTCAACACACAATCACTCTCTCACAGATTTGGCTATGGTGGAAGAGATTGATTTGCTGGAAAGCAACTTGGGGAGGCTAGAGATCAAGATTCATATGGTAGGAATGGAATAGCTTGATCTCAACACATGAGTAGGTGGCTCTCTCTCAGAAAATATGATGGGGCAAGTATGGAATAGTTCTGAGTGCTTCTCTTTCGAGTGGGTGGTGGTGAAGGGGTATATATAGGCATCCCCAAAAATCCAACCGTTACACCTAAAGTGACCAACTCGGTGACACGGATGTGTGAATCTGGGTGGTACCGAAGTGACCAAAAGGTGACAACTTTTTTATCTCGGTGAGACCGATATATAATTCTCGGTGGTACCGATTAGGTGACCAACGGTCAGATTGCGCAACTCGGTGACGCCGATCCAACAAACTCGGCGGTACCGATTTTGTGAATCAAGGTAACAGAAAGTTGGCAACCCAAACTCGGTGGCACCGAAGTGGAATCGGTTGCACCGATGTGCTAGGGTTTGGCATGAGTCTGTCTGAGTTTGGGAATCGGTGGCACCGAGTGCAAAGTGTTGGTTGCACCGATTTTGGATATTTGACTTTGGACAGACTTTTGTGGAAGAGCTTGCGGGTGTTTTTGGTGACTATCACTTGTGCACGTGGAGCATCTTGTTCACCAACAATACCTTACCCCCTTTTAATAGTATTGGCTTTCCTATGGACTCAAAGTGATTTCTCACAAAGTAAAATGTAGAGTCCTCTAGCTTGAAGCTTTGCCAATCCATTTCCTTGCATCTTGGGGTAATTCCACAATCCTTTTGCCATCCCTATCATTGAACTTTTCCTGAAATATGCTTAGTGGAAACATTAGTTCAATGACATATATGTTGTTATTAATTACCAAAACCACCAAGGGAGCAAATGTGCTTTCAATCTCCCCCTTTTTGGTAATTGATGACAACATATAGATCAAAGCTTCGACATATGATATAATCAATGAATATAATCGTCGCTTTGAGAAGTATGTGATAAGCAATAGCTCCCCCTAAATTTGCGCATTATTTTAAATTTGCGTTTGAATGCAAATGCACAATCAATTAGGTACATGGGTCACTCTTTCATGTCACATACAACTTGGTGCTGTGTGAGAATAATAAGAATGAACAACATAGGACAACACAATCAAGCAAAAGTGAATGATCATCTCATAAGCATCATAAATATAGGAAATAGTAGCAACACACATTAAGCATATGATCAAACACCAACAAGGTTTAACACAAGCAACCTAAAGGCCAAATGTTTTTTTTAAAAAGCGATAAAAACCAAACGCTCTCTCACTCGAAGCCTAAAGATCTATATACACTTCCCCCCCTTTGGCAACAAGTTACCAAAAAGTTCAAAGGTATATATCTAAGCGCTCTTATGGGGCTGATCTCCTCCGGTGGTCGATGAAGGAGTCGAGAGAACTGCGTCGGCGAAGATGTCGGCAGACGTCATGGACGGAGTTGGTGTAGCAACGGGAGGTACTAGAGCTGATGGAGCTGAGGAGGCTATAGCAGGTGCTGATGAAGAAGGCCTCAACTCTGGAGCTGGCACTGTGGCTGATCTGGCCTAGGTAGTGTAGTGAGTGCCTGGCCTGAGAGGAGAGTCATCCTCATCATCTGAAGTGTCGGGACTGGGCACGCTGTCAACTTCCTTCTTGAGCTCGTTCACTGTCTTTGTCAGCCCATCCACTTTGTCATTTAGGGTCTTGATCCTATTCTCAAAGATCCTCACCAGACTATTATGGTTCCCCAGTATGTCCTTGATGTCCTTCTGCATGCCCTGAACGGTAGAGATCAAGAGATCCATTTGCTCGTTCCTGGATCTAGGGACTTGAGCACTAGTAGCTCTAGCTGCCTCTGATTCTGCCTGAGCTGCAGCTGAGGTGGGATGATCTGGGTCCATCACCACGACAATGTCCTCAAGATCTGGCTGTAGGGGCAAGTGGGGCCTGTCAAGAGCAAAAATGTGCTTCTCCAGCTTGGAGTTGATGAGCATCTGAATATAGGGTGCATAGCAGCATGAGCGCTTCTGATCAGCAGCAACCCTCTTCACAGTCTCTACTATCAAGATCTGGCTCTAGTTGACTAGCTCGTTGATCAATAGATGGTCATGGTTTCTTGACCATGGACATTGGATGTCGTTGATAACGGGATCACATCATTAGGAGAATGATGTGATGGACAAGACCCAATCCTAAGCATAGCACAAGATCGTGTAGTTCGTCTGCTAGAGCTTTTCTAATGTCAAGTATCATTTCCTTAGACCATGAGATTGTGCAACTCCCGAATACCGTAGGAATGCTTTGGGTGTATCAAACGTCACAACGTAACTGGGTGACTATAAAGGTGCACTACAGGTATCTCCGAAAGTGTCTGTTGGGTTGGCACGAATCGAGACTGGGATTTGTCACTCCGTGTGACAGAGAGGTATCTCTGGGCCCACTCGGTAATACATCATCATAATGAGCTCAATGTGACTAAGGAGTTAGTCACGGGATCATGTGTTACGGAACGAGTAAAGAGACTTGCTAGTAACGAGATTGAACAAGGTATAGGGATACCGACGATCGAATCTCGGGCAAGTAACATACCGATGGACAAAGGAAATTGTATACGGGATTAATTGAATCCCCGACATCGTGGTTCATCCGATGAGATCATCGTGGAACATGTGGGAGCCAATATGGGTATCCAGATCCCGCTATTGGTTATTGGCCGGAGAGGTGTCTCGGTCATGGCTGCATGGTTCCCGAACCCGTAGGGTCTACACACTTAAGGTTCGGTGACGCTAGAGTTGTAATGGGAATTGTATGTGGTTACCGAAAGTTGTTCAGAGTCCCGGATGAGATCCCGGACGTCACGAGGAGTTTCGGAATGGTCCGGAGGTAAAGATTTATATATGGGAAGTCCTATTTTGGCCACCGGAAAATGTTCGGGATTTTTCGGTATTGTACCGGGAAGGTTCTAGAAGATTCCGAAGTGGGGCCCACCTGCATGGGGGGACCCACATGAACATGGGTAGTGGGGGCAAGGCCCCACACCCCTGGTCAAGGCGCACCAAGATCCCCCCTTTGAAGGAATAAGATCATATCCCGAAGGGATAAGATCAAGATCCCTAAAAAGGGGGGATAACAATCGGTGGGGAAGGGAAATGATGGGATTTCTTTCCTCCCACCTTTGCCAACGCCCCAATGGACTTGGAGGGCAAGAAACCAGCCCCTTCACCCCTATATATAGTGGGGAGGCGCATGGGAGCTGCACCCCTTCCCTGGCGCAGCCCTTCCCCCTCCTACACCTCCTCCTCCTCCGTAGTGCTTAGCGAAGCTCTGCCGGAGAACCACGAGCTCCACCGCCACCATGCCGTCGTGCTGCCGGAGCTCTCCCTCAAATTCTCCTCTCCCCTTGCTGGATCAAGAAGGAGGAGACGTCCCCGGTCTGTATGTGTGTTGAACGCGGAGGCGCCATCCGTTCGGCGCTTGGATCGGATCTTCCGCGATTTGAATCGCCGCGAGTACGACTCCATCAACCGCGTTCTTTGCAATGCTTCTGCTTAGCGATCTTCAAGGGTATGAAGATGCACTCCCTCTCTATCGTTGCTAGCATCTCCTAGATTGATCTTGGTGACACGTAGGAATTTTTTTTGAATTATTACTACGTTCCCCAACAGTGATATCAGAGCTAGGTCTATGCGTAGATTCTATGCACGAGTTGAACACAAGTAGTTGTGGGCGATGATTTGGTCAATTTGCTTGCCGTTACTAGTCCTATCTTGATTCGGCGGTATTGTGGGATGAAGCGGCCCGGACCGACTTTACACGTACGCTTACGTGAGACTGGTTCCACCGCCTGACATGCACTTGTTGCATAAGGTGGCTAGCGGGTGTCTGTCTCTCCCACTTTAGTCGGATCGGATTCGATGAAGAGGGTCCTTATGAAGGGTAAATAGAAATTTGCATACACCGTTGTGGCTTTTGCGTAGGTAAGAAACGTTCTTGCTAGAAACCCATAGCAGCCACGTAAAACTTGCAACAACAATTAGAGGACGTCTAACTTGTTTTTGAGGGTATGCTATGTGATGTGATATGGCCAAAAGGATGTGATGAAATATATGTGATGTATGAGATGGATCATGTTCTTGTTATAGGAATCAAGACTTGCATGTCGATGAGTATGACAACCGGCTGGAGCCATAGGAGTTGTCTTAATTTATTGTATGACCTGCGTGTCAATCAAAAATGCCATGTAATTACTTTACTTTATTGCTAACCGTTAGCCATAGTAGTAGAAGTAATAGTTGGTGAGACAACTTCATGAAGACACGATGATGGAGATCATGGTGTCGTGCCGGTGACGATGGTGATCATGCCGCGCCCCGAAGATGGAGATCAAAGGCGCAAGATGATATTGGCCATATCATGTCACTTTATGATTTGCATGTGATGTTTATCATGTTTTTACATCTTATTTGCTTAGAACGACGGTAGCATAAATAAGATGATCCCTCACTAAAATTTCAAGAAATGTGTTCCCCCTAAGTGTGCACCGTTGCGAAGGATCGTTGTTTCAAAGCACCACGTGATGATCGGGTGTGATAGATTCTAACGTTCGCATACAACGGGTGTAAGCCAGATTTACACACGCGAAACACTTAGGTTGACTTGACGAGCCTAGCATGTACAGACATGGCCTCGGAACACGAGAGACCGAAAGGTCGAACATGAGTCGTATAGTAGATGCGATCAACATGGAGATGTTCACCATTGATGACTAGTCCGTCTCACGTGATGATCAGACACGGCCTAGTCGATATGGATCATGTATCACTTAGATGACTAGAGTGATGTCTATCTGAGTGGGAGTTCATTAAATAATTTGATTAGATGAACTTAATTATCATGAACTTAGTCTAAAATTGTCTTTACAATCTATCTTGTAGATCCAATGGCCCACGCTAACATTGCCCTCCACTTCAACGCGTTCCTAGAGAAAACCAAGCTGAAAGACGATGGAAGCAACTATACGGACTGGGTCCGTAACTTGAGGATCATCCTCATAGCTTCCAAGAAAGCATATGTCCTTGATGCACCGCTAGGTGACGCACCCATTTTCCCAGCAACTCAAGACGTTATGAACGCCTGGCAGTCGCGTAGTGATGATTACTCCCTGGTTCAGTGCGGCATGCTTTACAGCTTAGAACCGGGGCTCCAAAAGCGTTTTGAGTAACACGGAGCATATGAGATGTTCCAAGAGCTGAGAATGGTTTTCCAAGCTCATGCCCGGGTCGAGAGATATGAAGTCTCCGACAAGTTCTTCAGTTGTAAGATGGAGGAAAATAGTTCTGTCAGCGAGCACATACTCAAAATGTCTGGGTTGCACAACCGCTTGTCTCAGCTGGGAGTTAATCTTCCGGATAACTCAGTTATTGACAGAATCCTCCAGTCGCTTCCACCTAGCTACAAGAGCTTTGTGATGAATTTCAATATGCAAGGGATGGAGAAGTCCATTCCTGAGTTATATTCGATGCTGAAATCGGCGGAGGTGGAGATCAAAAAGGAACATCAAGTGTTGATGGTTAATAATACCACCAGTTTCAAGAAAGGCAAGGGTAAGAAGAACTTCAAGAAGGACGGCAAAGCAGTTGCCGCGCCCGGTAAATCAGTTGCCGGGAAGAAGCCCAAGAATGGACCCAAGCCTGAGACTGAGTGCTTTTATTGCAAGGGAACCGGTCACTGGAAGCGGAACTGCCCCAAGTACTTAGTGGATAAGAAGGCCGGCAACGTCAAAGGTATATATGATATACATGTTATTGATGTGTACCTTACCAGCGCTCGTAGTAGCTCCTGGGTATTTGATACCGGTGCGGTTGCTCACATTTGTAACTCAAAACAGGAGCTGCGGAATAAGCGGGGACTGGCGAAGGACGAGGTGACGATGCGTGTCGGGAATGGTTCCAAGGTCGATGTGATCGCCGTCGGCACGCTACCTCTACATCTACCTTCGGGATTAGTTTTAAACCTCAATAATTGTTATTTAGTACCAGCTTTGAGCATGAACATTGTATCTGGATCTCGTTTGATGCGAGATGGCTACTCATTTAAATCCGAGAATAATGGTTGTTCTATTTATACGAGAGATATGTTTTATGGTCATGCCCCGCTGGTCAACGGTTTATTTTTATTGAATCTCGAACGTGATGTTACACATATTCATAGTGTGAATACCAAACGATGTAAGGTTGATAATGATAGTCCCACATACTTGTGGCACTGCCGCCTTGGTCATATTGGTGTCAAACGCATGGAGAAACTCCATGCAGATGGACTTTTGGAGTCTCTTGATTATGAATCATTTGACACGTGCGAACCATGCCTCATGGGCAAGATGACTAAGACTCCGTTCTCCGGAACAATGGAGCGAGCAACCAACTTGTTGGAAATAATACATACCGATGTATGCGGTCCAATGAGCGTTGAGGCTCGCGGTGGCTATCGTTATGTTCTCACCCTCACTGATGACTTAAGCAGATATGGGTATGTCTACTTAATGAAACACAAGTCTGAGACCTTTGAAAAGTTCAAGGAATTTCGGAGTGAGGTAGAGAATCAACGTGACAAGAAAATAAAGTTCTTACGATCTGATCATGGAGGAGAATATTTGAGTCACGAGTTTGGCACGCACTTAAGGAAATATGGAATTGTTTCACAACTCACGTCGCCTGGCACACCTCAGCGTAATGGTGTGTCCGAACGTCGTAATCGCACTCTATTGGATATGGTGCGATCTATGATGTCTCTTACTGATTTACCGCTATCATTTTGGGGATATGCATTAGAGACTGCCGCATTCACTTTAAATAGGGCACCGTCTAAATACGTTGAGACGACACTGTATGAATTATGGTTTGGGAAGAAACCCAAGCTGTCGTTTCTGAAAGTTTGGGGATGTGATGCTTATGTCAAGAAACTTCAACCTGAAAAGCTCGAACCCAAATCGGAAAAGTGCGTCTTCATAGGATACCCTAAGGAAACTATTGGGTATACCTTCTACCTCAGATCCGAAGGCAAGATCTTTGTTGCCAAGAATGGATCCTTTCTAGAGAAAGAGTTTCTCTCAAAAGAAGTAAGTGGGAGGAAAGTAGAACTTGATGAGGTAATTGTACCCCCTCTCGAACCGGAGAGTAGAGCAGCGCAGGAAAATGTTTCTGTGGTGCCTGCACCGACTAGAGAGGAAGTTAATGATGATGATCATGAAACTTCGGATCAATTTACTACTGAACTTCGTAGGTCCACGAGGACACGTTCCACACCAGAGTGGGACGGCAACCCTGTCCTGGAAATCATGTTGTTAGACAACGGTGAACCTTCGAACTATGAAGAAGCCATGGCGGGCTCGGATTCCAACAAATGGCTTGAAGCCATGAAATCCGAGATAGGATCCATGTATGAGAACAAAGTATGGACTTTGGTGGACTTGCCTGATGATCGCCAAGCCATAGAAAATAAATGGATCTTTAAGAAGAAGACTAATGCGGATGGTAATGTGACCGTCTATAAGGCTCGGCTTGTCGCTAAGGGTTATCGACAAGTTCAAGGAGTTGACTACGATGAGACTTTCTCACCCGTAGCGATGCTGAAGTCCATCCGAATCATGTTAGCAGTTGCCGCATTTTATGATTATGAGATCTGGCAAATGGGCGTCAAAACGGCATTCCTTAACGGTTTCCTTAAGGAAGAATTGTATATGATGCAGCCGGAAGGTTTTGTCGATCCTAAGAATGCTGACAAGGTATGCAAGCTCCAGCGCTCCATCTATGGGCTGGTGCAAGCATCTTAGACTTGGAACATTCGCTTTGATGAGGTGATCAAAGCGTTTGGGTTTATACAGACTTATGGAGAAGCCTGTATTTACAAGAAAGTGAGTGGGAGCTCTGTAGCATTTCTCATTTTATATGTGGATGACATATTGTTGATGGGAAATGATATAGAACTTTTGGAAAGCATAAAGGCCTACTTGAATAAGTGTTTTTCAATGAAGGACCTTGGAGAAGCTGCTTACATATTAGGCATCAAGATCTATAGAGATAGATCGAGACGCCTCATTGGTCTTTCACAAAGCACATACCTTGACAAGATATTGAAGAAGTTCAATATGGATCAGTCCAAGAAGGGGTTCTTGCCTGTATTGCAAGGTGTGAGATTGAGCACAGCTCAATGCCCGACATCGGCAGAAGATAGAGAAAAGAAGAGTGTCATCCCCTATGCCTCAGCCATAGGCTTTATTATGTATGCCATGCTGTGTACCAGACCTGATGTGAACCTTGCCATAAGTTTGGTAGGGAGGTACCAAAGTGATCCCGGAATGGAACACTGGACAGCGGTCAAGAATATCCTTAAGTACCTGAAAAGGACTAAGGATATGTTTCTCGTTTATGGAGGTGCCGAAGAGCTCGTCGTAAAGGGTTACGTCAATGCTAGCTTCGACACAGATCCGGATGACTCCAAGTCACAAACCGGATACGTGTATATTTTGAATGGTGGGGCAGTCAGCTGGTGCAGTTGCAAGCAAAGCGTCGTGGCGGCATCTACATGTGAAGCGGAGTACATAGCTGCTTCGGAAGCAGCGCAGGAAGGAGTCTGGATGAAGGAGTTCATCACCGACCTAGGAGTGATTCCCAAGGCGTCGGGCCCGATGACTCTCTTCTGTGACAACACTGGAGCTATTGCCATTGCCAAGGAGCCCAGGTTTCACAAGAAGACCAAGCACATCAAGCGCCGCTTCAACTCCATTCATGGTTACATTTAGGATGGAGATATAGATATTTGTAAAGTACATACGGATCTGAATGTCGCAGATCCGTTGACTAAACCTCTTCCACGAGCGCAACATGATCAGCACCAGAACTCTATGGGTGTTCGATTCATCACAATGTAACTAGATTATTGACTCTAGTGCAAGTGGGAGACTGTTGGAAATATGCCCTAGAGGCAAAAATAAAATGGTTATTATTATATTTACTTGTTCATGATAATTGTCTATTGTTCATGCTGTAATTGTATTAGCCGGAAACCGTAATACATGTGTGAATACATAGACCACACCATGTCCCTAGTGAGCCTCTAGTTGACTAGCTCGTTGATCAATAGATGGTCATGGTTTCCTGACCATGGACATTGGAAGTCGTTGATAACGGCATCACATCATTAGGAGAATGATGTGATGGACAAGACCCAATCCTAAGCTTAGCACAAGATCGTGTAGTTCGTCTGCTAGAGCTTTTCTAATGTCAAGTATCATTTCCTTAGACCATGTGATTGTGCAACTCCCGGATACCGTAGGAATGCTTTGGGTGTATCAAACGTCACAACGTAACTGGGTGACTATAAAGGTGCACTACAGGTATCTCCGAAAGTGTCTGTTGGGTTGGCACGAATCGAGACTGGGATTTGTCACTCCGTGTGACGGAGAGGTATCTCTGGGCCTACTCGGTAATACATCATCATAATGAGCTCAATGTGACTAAGTATTAGTCATGGGATCATGTGTTACGGAACGAGTAAAGAGACTTGCTGGTAACGAGATTGAACAAGGTATAGGGATACCGACGATCGAATCTCGGGCAAGTAACATACCAATGGACAAAGGGAATTGTATACGGGATTAATTGAATCCCTGACATCGTGGTTCATCCGATGAGATCATCGTGGAACATGTGGGAGCCAATATGGGTATCCAGATCCCGCTATTGGTTATTGGCCGGAGAGGTGTCTCGGTCATGGCTGCATGGTTCCCGAACCCGTAGGGTCTACACACTTAAGGTTCGGTGACGCTAGAGTTGTAATGGGAATTGTATGTGGTTACCGAAAGTTGTTCGGAGTCCCATATGAGATCCCGGACGTCACGAGGAGTTCCGGAATGGTTTGGAGGTAAAGATTTATATATGGGAAGTCCTATTTTGGCCACCGGAAAATGTTCGGGATTTTTCGGTATTGTACCGGGAAGGTTCTAGAAGATTCCGAAGTGGGGCCCACCTGCATGGGGGGACCCACATGAACGTGGGTAGCGGGGGCAAGGCCCCACACCCCTGGTCAAGGCGCACCAAGATCCCCCCTTAGAAGGAATAAGATCATATCCCGAAGGGATAAAATCAAGATCCCTAAAAAGGGGGGATAACAATCGGTGGGGAAGGGAAGGGATGGGATTTCTTTCCTCCCACCTTTGCCAACGCCCCAATGGACTTGGAGGGCAAGAAATCAGCCCCCTCCACCCCTATATATAGTGGGGAGGCGCATGGGAGCTGCACCCCTTCCCTGGCGCAGCCCTTCCCCCTCCTACACCTCCTCCTCCTCCTCCTCCGTAGTGCTTAGCGAAGCTCTGCCGGAGAACCACGAGCTCCACCGCCATCACGCCGTCGTGCTGCCGGAGCTCTCCCTCAACTTCTCCTCTCCCCTTTCTGGATCAAGAAGGAGGAGACGTCCCCGGGCTGTACGTGTGTTGAACGCGGAGGCGCCGTCCGTTCGGCGCTTGGATCGGATCTTCCGCGATTTGAATCGCCGCGAGTACGACTCCATCAACCGCGTTCTTTGCAATGCTTCCGCTTAGCGATCTTCAAGGGTATGAAGATGCACTCCCTCTCTCTCGTTGCTAGCATCTCCTAGATTGATCTTGGTGACACGTAGGAATTTTTTTTGAATTATTACTACGTTCCCCAACAGGAATAGCCTCGAATCATCTTCTCATCTCCAGACTTAGGCATCAATGTGTGCCTCAAGATGGTGTTCATGGTGCGGAGGCCAGCCTGGAGGAAGTAAATGGATCCTAAGTTGTGAGATTTCAAGTTGGCAGCAGGGATCTCATTGTACATGTTCTTCATAGAATCATGGCTCTCCTTGGATTCAGAATAGACATCCAAGTCACCATCTTCCACCTTTGGGACTCCTAAGATGGCAGCCCATTCATCAACAGTAGATTCATATCTTGCTCCTACAGTCATCCACACAATCCTACCATCTCCATAGAAGTGAGCAGTGGAGTATAATTGCATGATCATCTCATCGTTCCATGCAGTGAATTATTTGCCAACAAATTCATCTAAGCCAATGCAATGAAAATTGTCTTGAACATTTGGAAAGTAATCTTCATTTGCCTTGATATACTTCCAGTCAACGTATCTCATATCACTAAAAGCTGGGCTCTTATCAAGCAAGATAGTTTCATAGAAATCCTGTTGCTCCTTGGTATAGAACCTGTAGTCCACAACTGTTTTTCTCCTCTGAGCATATGGATCAATTGCTCTCCATGCCCTCAAACCAGAATCCTTCCTCTTCTTCATATCTTCAGCAAGCTTGTGACTGGCATTGTGCTCTGGAAGGTGTGATCTGAGCTGCATCAAAGCAGTCATGTCATCATCATCCTCAGCTCCCCTGAAAGTGGAGGTCTTGTTCTTGGAAGAAGCTGGTCTCTCTGTGGAGAACCTCTTGGGTTTGTCAGCAGCAGCAACCTTCTTTGGAGCAGATTTGGTGCTCTTGGAAGTGGTAGCCTTAGGCATAGCATCTGCCATAAGCTTCTTCTTCTTCTTGGGAGGGGCCTTTGCAGCTGGCTCTACCTCCTCCTCTGCAGCAGCTGCCTCCTCTGGATCTTGAAACATGGAAGTTTGCCTGCCAACAACATGGATAATCCTCTTCCTGGATTTCTTCTTCTCCCCTGCCTTCTTAGGCAAAGATTTCTTGGGAGGCACAACAGTCATGGTTGCTCTGGAGCTCTCAGGTGCTCTCACTGTCTCAGAGCTAGCATACTCCTTTCTGATAGCTTTCTTCTTCTTGGAAGAAGTGGCAATATCATCCTTTTTAGGCAGTTCCTCAGGGATGAAGTCCTCATCCTCTTCATCAGAATTGAGCTTCCTCCTAGTCCTTGTAGCAGCCTTGGGCAAGTCTGGTGAACTAGGCACATCATCAAAACTCTCTTCAGGACTAGTGCCTGAGTCCATGTCAACACTTTGCTCTCTGAAGTTGTTCTCACTGTCTTCACCCTCTGACATATCTGACCTTGTGAATAGAGTATAGAGGAGCAGAGGGGTTGAGCATCACAGAACACAGAGATTTTCAAAAATTTGAACGAAGAAGACATTAGTTTTAGCTTTCTGCAGAAGGTATTTCGGTGTCACCGAGTGGTATTTTTCGGAGTCACTGAGACTGACCATATGCATCAACAGAGACCTGGCAGCCTTTTCGGTGGAACTGAAAAGATTGCTTCGGTCTCAGCGATATGGTTCTCAGTAACCCTAAAACACAATCGGTGCAACCGATTTTTTCAACTCGGTGGTACCGAGATGCAATCTGCGGATAGCTAACCCAAAATTTTTCATTGTTCGATAATCTACGAGAACTCTAGTGGATAGGGAGGATTTCACACAATGGCTTATAGATAAGAACATCTCAATGCGCAAGAATTAGACGATGGAGCGCATGAGAGGATCGGATCCGTACCCTAGCTTGGTGACGGTCCGCTACGGCGAAGACGGCAGCGAAGATGCCCGTCGACGGCGAGGATCCCAGCGGCGGAGGAGCACGGGGAGGCAAGGGCGACGACCGGGGGGTCCTTTTTGGCAGCTTAGGGTTTTGGAGCGCGACGGTTTGAGGAGTGAATTTCAAAGCGTCGGGTCCACAGCATATATATCCCTTGCTGTCGGTGCCACCGGTTCGAAATTTTCGGTGTCACCGAGTGTCTCAACTGTCAGCTGACAGGGAAACTCGGTGTAACCGAGAATAAGGAATCGGCAGTACCGAGGTGGAAAACCAGATCAACCCTCGGCAATCGGTGAAACTGAGAAATGTTTGTTGGTCACACCGAGTTGCACTTGGGAGGTTTTGGAGTGCAGCCCTTTTCGACACGGAACTCCGAGTGCATCTCACACAGAGGGATCGAGAAGTACTTGTTCAAGTTTTGTGATGCAGCAAGAATAGAATATGAGGTGAGAAAGCATAGATAGCTAGAGAGTGGTCCTAGGCATTCTTGTCCATCCAATTAGCAAAAGAGAAAACAAAAGCCAAATAGAAACAATTGGATGTCCTCGAATGGATAAATAAATGCAGACCAACATGCTCACACAATAAGATGTCAAATGAAATCATGGCAAACATGCACAAACTTACTAGCATCTATCAAGCATTTTGGCGATGACGGAGTCATCTATATATGAGTATATTGACTTAGGAGCCAAGCAAGAATACTTGATCATAGGTCATACTCATCGTTTAAGCACAAGTTGGGTTACCACTTTTACATAAAGCATTTAATATTGTCACATACTATGAGATGCTTAACTCAAGTCTAAGAGTAAAGCTCCCCCTTGATGTGACATCCCCCCATAGGAGGGATAAACTAACCTTGGGTTTTGTCGTAGAAGACTTCATGTTGGTGAGGTAGTGGTGGATGCTCATGGTTGATGAAGATCACCATGAGTTGGGAGCATCCGTGTTGTTTCCTTACTCTTCTCACCTACATGGGTTAGTCCCAACACACAAGAGACAAATACAAGGATATCTATGGACATGGAGTGCAAGGCATATGAGATGATGTCCATTGATTTGTTGATTACCTTGTCCCTTGCTTACCTTTGAGGGAATATGTGACTCCTTGAACTATTGCATAGAGTTGATGTTGATTGCAAATAGTTCTTGCCAATAATGAATGTGAGTGAATTTCATTGGCGGAGTCACCCCTCAAGAACTCTCTAGTTCTTCTTCTTGGGGACCCACATCAACTTGATGGGGATCCTTGGTGTTGAAGTAGCACTTGTAGAAGTTGAGCTTGAAGTAGCCTTGGGAACCCACTCCACCAAAGCTTGGAATTCATCTTTATATGAGTCAATGTCCTCTTGAAGCTTGTTCTTGCCCTTGAGCTTCTGGTCTTGTGGTGGAAGGTCATCTTGAAAGCTTGTTCCCTTGGGGAGAGTATGTTCATACTTCTCCTTTTGAGGAACAAACTTGGGCTTGGGGTATTGACCTTCTTCCCATTCCACTCCATTAGCGTTGAAGTAGCCAATGCCATGGTTCTTCCGGTATCCTCCGTGCTTGCGTACAATTTCCTCAAATTTCTTACACCCGGCAAGACTCTTGTAGATACCTTTCTCTATAATTCCTTTCAATAAAGCATTTTCTTGCTCAAGTGTAACTTGGCTAAGAGAATCATCATTAGTGGAATCAATAGAACTACTAGAAGCAACATCATTAGGTTTATCATTTTTATTGTTGCTACTAGATGAAGAACCTTTCTTGCCTTTGTTACTAGTTTGTCTAGATTTAACTTGTGGCATGAATGTAGACAAGAGTAATTGTTTGTCTAGATAAGATGAAGTCTTCTTTCGGAGATCGTCATTGATAGCTTTAAGAAACTCATGCTCCTTCTCCAAGGTGAGCTACTCGAAGTGTAGCTTCTCATGAGTTCTTACATGCTCTCTATGATCTTCGAGAGTAGATTCATGGGCTAACTCAAGAGTGTTTAATTCGTTAGTTAGTTTTTCTATTTTCATCTTATCATCATCAAATGACTTATCTTGACTAGCATGAGAATTATCAAGTTCATTTTGACTAACATCACTAGTTTCATCAAAGTGCAAGTCATCATCACAAAGCAAATCATCTTCATCACTATTTAAATCAAGATACTCGGGGTCTGATACCTTGGGGCCTTTAGCCATGAAGCAACTTCCACTCCCTTCATTTGGTGAATCAAATAGATCATAGGAGTTGGTAGTCACTAGTGCAAGTCCGGCAACACCTTCATCTTGACTGTAGTCGGAGTTGGAGTGATAGCTTCTCTCGGAGTTGTTGTCGGAGTCAGAGCCGGAAACCCATTCACCAACATGAGCTTGATGTCTTCTTCTTGTGTAGCTCTTGGTGTACTTGTCCTTCTTCTCTAAGTCCCTACTTCTCCTTGAGGGTCTTCGTTCATAACGATCATCTCTCCTCCTTCTCTCTCTTTGAGGTGATTCATTCCTTGAGCTTCGTCTTCTAGGTGATTCTTCTCTTCGTTTGTAAGGAGTCGTGCACTCATTGGAGTAGTGTCCAGGTTTCCCACAATTGTAGCAGTTTCGGTCATGACTTGACGAACGCTTCTCTTCATATCTTGAGTTGGAGCTTCGTTCTTTGCCTCTATTCTTGTTGAACTTGTTGAATTTCTTGACCATGAGGCTTATCTCTTCATTGGTGACAAGGTTGTCGCTTGAAGTTGCGGGAGCATCACTTGTGGCTTTATAAGGACCGCTAGACTTGTTGTGAAGCTCTTCTTTGTCTTTGAGTGTCATCTCATGAGCAACAATCCTTCCAATGACTTCCGTAGGCTTGAGATCTTTGTAGTTGGGCATCATTTGGATCAATGTGCACACGGTGTCGTATCTCTCATCCAAAGCTCGAAGTATCTTCTTGATGATGAATTTGTCGGTCATTTCTTCGCTTCCTAAGCCGGCAATCTCATTGGTAATGAGAGCTAGCCTAGAGTACATCTCCGTGACTCCTTCACCATCCTTCATATCGAACTTGTCAAGCGGACTTTGAAGAACATCCAACTTGGATTCTCTCACGGACTCGGTTCCTTCATGCATGTCAACCAAAGTATCCCAAATCTCTTTTGCATTCTCGAGACGGCTGATTTTATTGAATTCTTCGGGGCATAGGCAGTTGAAGAGAATGTCGCATGCTTGAGCGTTGTATTGCAACATCTTCAATTCATCCGCGGTCGCTTCACGATCCGGTTCCTTTCCATCACCAAAGAATTCACCTTGCAATCCAACACGAACAACAGCCCATACGGCGGGGTTATGACCAAGAATATGCATTTTCATTTTGTGCTTCCAACTAGCAAAATTAGTGCCATCAAAGTACGGACCTCTACGGTGATAATTTCCCTCACTAGACGCCATACTCTCCTAGGTTGTGAGACCAATGCAATGGAGACCAAAGCTCTGATACCACTTGTAGGACCGAAAGTATGTCTAGAGGGGGGGTGATTAGACTACTTGACCAAATAAAAATCTACTTTTTCCCAATTTTATGTGTTGGCAGATTTTAGCATTGATAGCAAGTCAAGTACACCCTACACATGCATGTCTAAGAGTATAGCAGCGGAAAGTAACAACAAGCATATGTAGTAGAGGAAGGGTAGGAAGATCAAACGCAATTTGTAGACACAAAGATTTTTCCCGTGGTTCCGATAGGTGGTGCTATCGTACGTCCACGTTTATGGAGTCTTCAATCCACGGAGGGTAACGGTCGCGAGAGTCCACGATGGGCTCCACCCATAAGGGTCCACGAAGTAGCAACCTTGACTATTCCATAACGGCTTCCGTCCACGAAGGACTAGCCTCTCTATGGGTAGATCTTCACTAAGTAGGCGATCTCCTTGCCCGTACAAATTTTCTTGGTTCAACTCCACAACACGAAGTAGGAGGCTCCCAAGCGACACCTAACCAATCTAGGAGGCACCACCCTCCAAAAGGTAATAGGCTCGGCAATGTCGATGAACTCCTTGCTCTTGTGCTTCAAGATGATAGACTCCTCAACACACAATCACTCTCTCAAAGATTTGGCTATGGTGGAAGAGATTGATTTGGTGGAAAGCAACTTGGGGAGGCTAGAGATCAAGATTCATATGGTAGGAAAGGAATAGCTTGATCTCAACACATGAGTAGGTGGCTCTCTCTCACAAAATATGACGGGGCAAGTATGGAATAGTTCTGAGTGCTTCTCTTTCGAGTGGGTGGTGGTGAAGGGGTATATATAGGCATCCCCAAAAATCTAACCGTTACACCTAAAGTAACCAAAAGGTGACAACTTTTGAATCTCGGTGAGACCGATATATAATTCTCGGTGGTACCGATTAGGTGACCAACGGTCAGATTGCGCAACTCGGTGACGCCAATCCAACAAACTCGGCGGTACCAATTTTGTGAATCGAGGTAACAGAAAGTTGGCAACCCAAACTCGGTGGCACCGAAGTGGAATCGGTTGCACCGATGTGCTAGGGTTTGGCATGAGTCTGTCTGAGTTTAGGAATCGGTGGCACCGAGTGGAAAGTGTTGGTTGCACCGATTTTGGATATTTGACTTTGGACAGAATTTTGTGGAAGAGCTTGTGGGTGTTTTTGGTGACTATCACTTGTGCACGTGGAGCATCTTGTTCACCAACAGTACCTTACCCCCTTTTAATAGTATTGGCTTTCCTATGGACTCAAAGTGATTTCTCACAAAGTAAAATGTAGAGTCCTCTTGCTTGAAGCTTTGCCAACCCATTTCCTTGCATCTTGGGGTAATTCCACAATCCTTTTGCCATCCCTATCATTGAACTTTTCCTGAAATATGCTAGTGGAAACATTAGTTCAATGACATATATGTTGTTATTAATTACCAAAACCACCAAGGGAGCAAATGTGCTTTCAGACGCCCACACTCCCGATGATGCCTTGGAACCATCGTCCACACGATAAAGCCTGCCCCGCGGGGGCGTAGTCACATCATTGCTCCGCCATCCCCAACTTTCCCTTCCTCTCGCACGTAAGTAGCTCCTCTGCTCGTCCTCTCCCTACCTCCATTCTCTCCGCCGCCATGGCCCCAGGTAGGAAAGGGAAGAAGAAAACGGCTCCCGTGCCGGGGCCGCCGGCCCCGCCCGGGCTGGGGCTTGCGCTGCAGAAGCCTTTGATCCTCAATGAAGAGGGCCTAGACAAGGTGCGGCCAATGACCGCCGGCGCCCACAATGGGAACGAGGCAAAGAGATCTGGCCAGCGTCGTGCCCCGCGACTCAGCGAGGGGCCACAACGTTCCCGTTCTTCCTCAATTCTGTCTTCGCGGGGCTGGTGCCCCCTTTTCCGATTTCCTCAATGCCGTGCTCAACCACTACTAGGTTGACGCGCTGCACTTGCACACGAGCTCGGTCCTCCTTTCTTTCTTCGCCTACCTCTTAGAGGGATTCCTGGGGGTGATGCCCTCCATAGCTTTTCTCCAGAAGTTCTTCCACCTCCAGCTGACCGTGGCAGACCAGTGTTCGGGTTGCGTGTCCTTGTGGACCCCCCGACATCATCGACATGCGGCTCCTCAAGGAGGTGGAAGGCTTTCGGGAGCGCTGGCTATACATGGACGCGTGCCAGTACAACCCCCTCCTCGAAGCCCCGGAGGCGCTAGTGGTGCCGAGCTCTGGGTGGGGGCACGCGCGAGCAGGCTGACATGTCGCAGTTTGATCAGTGGGGGCTGGTGCCCGCGGGTCACGTGGAGCCCTGCGACAATCCGGTCCAAGTGTTGCCGATCCCCGGAAGCGATGTCGGCGTCGAGCTGGCAGCCGTCGCTGACACCGGGAGCGAGACGACGAAACTCCCACTGGCCCGCTGCTGACCGACGGCGGGGGCCTACAACGGCGGTGGCAGCGATGTCGGGGGGTCCTGGGCCCGGGCCCGGCGGCATGCGCCCCCGGAGGAAGGGCCACTCGGCATGGAAAGCCCCCCACCGGGTCGGGCGACACCTTCGGCCGGGGCTCCGGAAGGGGGTCCAGGCAGGCCTTGTGAGTGGGCCCCGGGAGGAGGCCCTAGAGAACCTCGGGGAAGCAGCGACAACAGCTGCCCGGGGGGAGGCTGAAGAGGAGGCGATGCGTGCCGAAAGACGAGTAAGCCTCCTTGCCCAACGCGCCTTTCTCGCTCACCGCTCCACCTTGCTCGACTTGGTCTGACCCCCAACGATGCAGGAGGAGTCGCCCCGCCGAAGAAGGAGGAAACCCAAGACGAGGGTGTCGCAGGGCCGCCGAGTCTCAACGGGAGCTGGGAACGAATGTCACGCCGACGCCCCCGTCGAGTCCGGAGCAGCGCGACGAAGCTACCGGGGATGGGACAATAGCCTATGCCCAGCCTCCCGAGGAGGTATCACCTCCTGCCGGGGGAGGAGGGCCTTCGAAAGAGGCCTGCCCCGAGAGGGATACGGACACCGCCGTGGCGGCCACCACAAGTCTCGCGCGATTGCCAGGGCGCCACGAGGCGCCCGCGCCTAGCTCTCCCTGCACGACCAAGCTACCAGCAGCAGCGAGAGTCGAAGTGGCGGTCGAGGAGGATCCTGGCTGCCCGGAGGTGTATGACGCCTCATCGGGCGGAGACCCGGGCCGGTCTAATGACGCAGCAGCCCTCAGGGCCGCCGGGACTGGAGCTGGAGGGACCGGGCGCGCCCTGGGCACTATCCCTGATGCGACATAGTGCCTTGCTGCGGAACAGGACCCTGCGCCACGCCCGATCGGCCCTCATCTCCTTGGAGGCCGACCTCACGGTCGAGGAGGAGGACCTTCGCCAGGAGCGGGAGCGCCTCGCGGGAGGCTGGCGGCAGCTGGACGTAGCCGTCAAGCTGGGGCGCCACCAAGCCGACACCGCGCGGAGGGAAAGCGAGGAGGCCGTCCGGAAGACCCGAGAGCTCCTCGACGGGGCGATCCTGGATGCAAGAGAGGCCGCCCGACGCCTTGATACGTCTCCATCGTATCTACTTTTCCAAACTCTTTTGCCCTTGTTTTGGACTCTAATTTGCATGATTTGAATGGAACTAACCCGGACTGACGCTGTTTTCAGCAGAATTGCCTTGGTGTTATTTTTGTGCAAAAATAAAGGTTCTCGGATTGACCTGAAAATTTACGGATAATATTTTTGGAATTAATAAAAAATATTGGCGAAATAATCAATCAGAGGGGGTCCACCCATTGGCCACAAGCCAGGGGGGCGCCCCCCTAGGGCGCGCCCTGGCGGCTTGTGGGTCCCACAGACCTCCTCCGACCCTAATTCCAACTCCATATATTCACATCCGTGGAGAAAAAACAGAGGAGAAGAGTTCATCGCGTTTCACGATACGGAGCCGCCGCCACCTCCTTTTCTTCCTCGAGAGGGCAGATCTGGAGTCCGTTTTGGGCTCCGGAGAGGGGAAATCGACGCCGTCGTCATCACCAACCATCCTCCATCACCAATTTCATGATGCTCACCGCTGTGCGTGAGTAATTCCATCATAGGCTTGCTGGACGGTGATGGGTTGGATGAGATTTACCATGTAATTGAGTTAGTTTTTGTTAGGGTTTGATCCCTAGTATCCACTATGTTCTGAGATTGATGTTGCTATGACTTTGCTATGCTTAATGCTTGTCACTAGGGCCCGAGTGCCATGATTTCAGATCTGAACCTGTTATGTTTCCATGAATATATATGTGTTCTTGATCCTATCTTGCAAGTTGTAGACACCTATTATGTGTTATGATCCGCATACCCCAAGGTGACAATAATTGGGATTCTTTCCGATGATTACCATAGTTTGAGGAGTTCATGTATTCACTAAGTGCTAATGCTTTGGTCCGGTTCTCTATTAAAAGGAGGCCTTAATATCCCTTAGTTTCCATTAGGACCCCGCTGCCACGGGAGGGTAGGACAAAAGATGTCATGCAAGTTCTTTTCCATAAGCACGTATGACTATATACGGAATACATGCTTACATTACATTGATGAATATGAGCTAGTTCTGTGTCACCCTAGGTTATAACTGTTGCATGATGAATGCCATCAGACATAATTATCCATCACTGATCCATTGCCTACGAGCTTTTCACATATTGATCTTTGCTAAGTTACTTTTCCGTTGCTACTGTTACAATCACTACAAAACTGCTACTGTCACTTTTGCCATAGTTACCGTTACTTCCATACTACTTTGCTACTAAATATTTTGCTGCAGATATTAAGTCTTTCAGGTGTGGTTGAATTGACAACTTAGGTGCTAATACTTGAGAATATTCTTTGGCTCCCCTTGTCCTACCCTCGAAAACTCTATTCATAGCTTTATTCTCTACCCTCGAAAACTGTTGCGATCCCCTATACTTGTGGGTTATCAAGACCTTTTTCTGGCGCCGTTGCCGGGGAGCATAGCTTTTTTCTCTGAGTCACTTGGGATTTATATGTGTTGATCACTATGAAGAATTTGAAAGATGCTAAAACCAAGATCTTCCCCTCTACTACGAGGACAGGTAAGGAACTGCCATCTAGCTCTGCAATTGATTCACCTTCTGTTATGAGTAAATTTGCGACACCACCACCTGCTAGTAATTCTGATATGTCGCAAGTAATTGATGATGCCACTTCTGCTATGCTTGATAATATTGTGCCTTTGGGTGAATTTCTTAATGAACAACTTGCTAGGGTTAGAGAGAATGACTAACCGATGCTTCTAGGGACCACCTAGCTAGTTGTGCTGGTTGTGTTTTCAGGGAACGAACGGTTGAACAAGCTGAACTACTATTGAATAATATATTGAGCAATGATAATGATTGGACCATCCCCGAACCACCTCCAAAGCCAACTCTGAAGAAAAGAGGTATTCTATTTCTCAGTCCTGAAGATATGGAAGAGGCAAAGAAATCTATGAAAGAAAAAGGTATTAAAGTTGAAGATGTTAAGAATTTACCACCTATTGAAGAAATACATGGTCTTGATAACTCGACACAGGTAGTGGAGGTAAATTCTCTCTATAGTTTTGACGAAGTGATATTCCTTATAATAAGTCTTCTAGTCAATGCTTGGATGAATTTGATAACTTTATTGGTAAACAAGAAAATTTCAATGCTTATGTTAGTAGACAATTGAAACATAATGCTTACATGCTTGATCGCTTAGGTGATTATATGAGTAGAACTGTTAATGATCTTAAGCTTATTAGTAAACATGCTTCCATGGTAACTACTCAAGTAGAACAAGTACTTAAGGCACACAATGATTTGCTTAATGAAATGAATGGTAAGAACAATGATCATTCTGTTAGAGTTGTGACTAGAGGTGGTAAAATGACTCAGGAACCTTTGTATCCTGAGGGCCATCCTAAGAGAATTGAGCAAGATTCTCAGAGAATTAATACTGATGCACCTAGTCGTCCCAGTAATAAAAGGAAAAAGAATGATGATAGGACTTTGCATGCTGCTAGTGAACCTGTTATAGATACACATGAAAACCCCAATGATATTTATATTTCTGATGCTGAAACACAACCTGGTGATGAACATGAACTGGGTGATAATGTTAATGATGATGTTCATGTTGATGCTCAACCTAGTAATGATAATGATGTGGAGATTGAACGTGCTGTTGATCTTGATAACCCACAATCTAGGAATAAAAGATATGATAAAAGAGACTTCGTTGCTAGGAAGCATGGTAAAGAAAGAGAACCTTGGGTTCAGAAACCCATGCCCTTTCCTCCTAAGCCATCCAAGAAAAAGGATGATGAGGATTTTGAGCGCTTTGTTGAAATGCTTAGACCTGTCTTTTTGCGTATGCGCTTGACTGATATTCTGAAAATGTCTCCTTATGCTAAGTATATAAAGGATATTGTGACTAATAAAAGAAAGATACCAGAAGCTGAAATTTCCACCATGCTTGCTAATTATACTTTTAAGGGTGGAGTACCAAAGAAATTAGGAGATCCAGGAATACCAACTATACCATGCTCCATTAAAAGAAACTATGTTAAAACCGCTTTATGTGATTTGGGAGCCGGTGTTAGTGTTATGCCTTTCTCTTTATATCGTAGACTTGATTTGAATAAGTTGACACCTACTGAAATCTCTTTGCAAATGGCTGATAAATCAACCGCTTCACCCATCGGTATTTGCGAGGATGTGCCTGTTGTGGTTGCAAACGTTACTATCTTAACAGACTTTGTTATTCTTGATATTCCCGAGGACGACAACATGTCGATTATCCTTGGTAGACCCTTTTTGAACACTGCAGGGGCTGTTATTGATTGCAACAAAGGCAATGTCACTTTTCATGTTAATTTTAATGAGCATACGGTGCACTTTCCGAAGAAACAACCTCATGTTCATAATATCAACTCTATTGGAGAAATTCCAACAATTGCTATTGGGGGTTTTAAATTCCCTCTCCCTACTGTCAAGAAGAAATATGAAATAATCATGGTAGGGGACATGCCTGTCCCCGTTGAGGTAACTTAGTGTTATTCGAAAATTCTCCGGTTTCATGTTACTCGAAAGAAGTTTGTTAATAAGACTTGATCAACCTTGTTAATGAATTCCTTTTGACGGGCATGAGATGGATGAATTTAGAAAGCACAACCTTCTGTACCCAACTTTTACTTTCTGTTGTTTAGAATAAATAAAGCAAAAATACTATTATACTTCTGTTTTCTGAATTATCCAGAAATAAAAGTTCTCCAAATGCCCTGAAAATTTAGTATGATTTTTTATAGAATATTTAAGAATATTTGGCACTGAGAACACACCAGGGGGCTGCACCAGTGGGCCATAAGCCCAGGGGGCGCGCCCACCCCCCAGGACGCGCCCTGGTGGCTTGTGGGTCCCACGTGCCCCCCTCACTTATTCCAGCACCCATCCACTCCATCCTCCTCCATAAAAAATCCCACCATTGCTCAAACCCGTGTCCTAACTCATCTTGCTGCCATTTTCGATCTCCTTGTGCAAAGCTCCATTTGCAAAACTGTTTTGGGGGATTGTTCTTCGGTATGTGACTCCTCCAATGGTCCAATTAGTTTTTGTTCTAGTGCTTTATATATTGCAATTTTTTGCTGCTGTGGTGACCCTGTTCTTGAGCTTGCAAGTCAAATTTATATGGTCCCAAGTAGTTTTGATGCATGATATAGCCTCTAGGAACTTATGGGAGTAGTTGCTTTAAATCTTGTTGAGTTTTGTTCATTTTTATTTTGAGATACTAAAATTTGAGAAATTTTTCAGAGGAAGAAATGTTTAGGAAGATATACCAAGGTGGTTCCTCGAGGAAGGAAGCCCCAAGGCTCGCGATATGTGAGCCGGACCTTGAACCACCAAGAGAAGCTCAAGTATGGCCTAGCGAATGACCGTTGGATCAATTCATGGTTCATGCAGGTTTCAAGGATGAATTTTATGCATATGTGCAAAATGCTGGCCTTGAGGATTTCGTGTCAGATAAGTGTCGGCAGTACTATCACCTCACTGATTCATTTGTGCGAAGATTTAAATTTACATCCCAGCGCAATACTCATTCTGTCCTGTTTGATCCTTATGATAAATCATATACCATGGACCTAGAAGATTTTAATGATGCATGCAAAATCCCACAATGGGGCATTCATAGTGAGCCTCGCAAAACTGAATTTAATGATTTTCTTGCTAGCATCACTGAGGGAGAGACTAGAAATATCACACAAGCTACCATAGGGAGCATTCATTTTCCTGCCATACACTATTTTGCTCTCTTTATAGGTAGATGCATTAACGGTAAACATGATCATTGCCACCTTTGTGCATCAGATCTTAGTATCCTCAAGTGTGCGGTAATGGATGATAAACGATATAACTTGGGGGCTATTATTGCCAGGAGGTTACATCTTAATGCTAAGGATGGAGATTTCTTTGGTGGGATTTTTGCCACCCGGTTAGCTAATTATCTTGGGGTACCCATAAGGGGGAATGATATTGAGTTACCACCTGCTTTTCTTGATTATAATGCTATGGTACGCTACCAGTTTCTTGAGAGGAACGAACAGTCCCTCCTTTACCGACTAATCTTTGACAGGCAGCGTGCTGTCCATATTACCCTTCCTGCTCCTGCTTTCTTTAACTTTCAGGTAAAACAGAGATATTTTATAACTAGAGAGGAGGCGAACGAGTATGAGAGAGAGGTGGAGGCCGCTCGCCTCCATGCTGCAGCCCTTCAGGCAGTAGCTGCCGCGTCCCAGTACGTACCCGACTATAACTTTGGGTATCCACCAGGCCAGCCGTGGCCATAGACCAACTTAGTCCAAAAGCCTAAGCTTGGGGGAGTACATATTTCTCACCGACATTACATTCATGTTCACACACTCATTCTACTTGTTGGTGTTCATACTTTTTCATTGTATTATCCATGTTAGTTTATTTCTTTTTCTCGCTTTCTTCTTGTGTGTCAGAAAAACCTTAAGAAAAAAAAATTAGCTCTACTTTTACTTTCTAGTATGTTTAGTTGTAGTATTCAAAGAAAACCCAAAAATATTTCTCGTTCTTCTTTTGCTTGTTGGGAGCTTTCCCGTGTAAATAGTTTTTCTCGTTCTTGTTTTGAAATTCTTTTCTTTGGGTCGAGAGGAGAAGACCACGATGAAAATGTTGAGTGGCTCTCATATGCATTGTTGTTTATCTTACAGAGAGCCCATATTACCTTGTCTTCTTCTTTAAATAATTGTTTGCAGATTCCAACTTAGTCCAATGCACGTGCACTCTTATTATTATTCACACCGTTCGGTCGTGCAAGTGAAAGGCAATAATGACGATATATGATGAAGTGATTGAGATGGAGAAAAGCTGGTACGAACTCGACCTATTTTATTTTTGTAAATATGATTAGCTCATCGTTCTGGATTCAGATCATTATGGATGAAACATGTTTGCAATGACAATTAGAGATTATAGTTACTCATGCCATGCTTAATTAGCTAAGAGTGTATAATGGTTTGTCTTGAGTGCCAACATGCATTTTAAAATGGTTGTGATGTAGTATGATAGGATGGTATCCTCCTTTGAATGATTCAAGTGGCTTGAGTTGGCACATGTTCACGCATGTAGTTGAAACAAAATCAACATAGCCTCCACGATATTTATGTTCATGGTGATTTATATCCTACTCATGCTTGCATTCAATATTGGTTAATCTCAATGCATGTTTATGACTGTTGTCGCTCTCTAGTTGGTCGCTTCCCAGTCTCTTGCTAGCCTACACTTGTACTAAGCGGGAATACTGCTTGTGCATCCACTTCCTTAAACCCAAAGTTGTTCCATATGAGTCCACCATACCTACCTATATGCGGTATTTACCTGCCGTTCCAAGTAAATTTGCATGTGCCAAACTCTAAACCTTCAAATAATATTCTGTTTTGTATGCCCGCATCGCTCATATAGTGACTAGGGGCTGTCAGTATCTTCCATGCTAGGTGGGTTATTCTCACGATGAGTGCTTATTCACTTGTCATTCACGAGAAAGTGGCTGGTATTCGGGATGCCCAGTTCCATGCTCAAAAATCAAATCAAAATATAATGAAACAAAACTTCCCTAGGATTGTTGTTTGTATGGACGGTACCCGTGGATTCGACTAGCCGTGGAGTGTGTTTGATTGGTGGAGGGGGAGTAAAAACTTTATCATTCTATTTGGGAACCGCCTATAATGTATCTAGCATGGAAGATACCGAGATCTCTTGGTTGTTATGTTGACAATGAAAGCATACCGCTCAAAATTTTATTCATCTCTGTTTTAAAAGCTCGAGCTTTGGCACCTCTGCAAATCTTTGTTTCCCTCTGCGAAGGGCCTATCTATTTACTTTATTGCTGAGTCATCATCCTCTTATACAAAGCACCAGTTAGAGAGCACCACTGTCATTTGTATGCATTGTTATTAATTGATATTGAGTATGACCGTGACTGGATCTCTTTTACCATGAATTACAATGTCTAGTCAGTCCTTGATCTTCAGGGGTGCTCTGCATTTATGTTTTGCGGTCTCAGAAAGGGCTAGCGAGATACCATTTTGTTATATCATATCATGATTGTTTTGAAAAAGTGTTGTCATCCGAGACTTATTATTATTGCTCGCTAGTTGATTATGCCATTGATATGAGTAAATGTGAGACCTAAATGTTATTGTGAATATGGTTAGTTCATAATCTTTGCTGAAAGCCTGAATGCTGGCTATACATATTTGCAACAACAAGATCAAACAGAGTTTGTATAAGTTTTTCTTTGTCACTTTCAGTTTGTGAACTGAATTGCTTGAGGACAAGCAATGCGTTAAGCTTGGGGGAGTTGATACGTCTCCATCGTATCTACATTTCCAAGCTCTTTTGCCCTTGTTTTGGACTCTAATTTGCATGATTTGAATGGAACTAACCCGGACTGACGCTGTTTTCAGCAGAATTGCCTTGGTGTTATTTTTATGCAGAAATAAAGGTTCTCGGATTGACCTGAAAATTTACGAAGAATATTTTTGGAATTAATAAAAAATATTGGCAACAGAATCAATCAGAGGGGGTCCACCCATTGGCCACAAGCCAGGGGGGCACGCCCCCCTAGGGCGCGCCCTGGCGGCTTGTGGGTCCCACAGACCTCCTCCGACCCTAATTCCAACTATATATATTCACATCCGTGGAGAAAAAAATAGAGAAGAAGAGTTCATCGCGTTTCACGATACGGAGCCGCCGCCACCTCCTGTTCTTCCTCGGGAGGGCAGATCTAGAGTCCGTTTTGGGCTCCGGAGAGGGGAAATGGACGCCGTCGTCATCACCAACCATCCTCCATCACCAATTTCATGATGCTCACCGCCGTGCGTGAGTAATTCCATCGTAGGCTTGCTGGACGGTGATGGGTTGGATGAGATTTACCATGTAATCGAGTTAGTTTTTGTTAGGGTTTGATCCCTAGTATCCATTATGTTCTGAGATTGATGTTGCTATGACTTTGCTATGCTTAATGCTTGTCATTAGGGCCCGATTGCCATGATTTCAGATCTGAACCTGTTATGTTTCCATGAATATATATGTGTTCTTGATCCTATCTTGCAAGTTGTAGACACCTATTATGTGTTATGATCCGCATACCCCAGGGTGACAATAATTGGGATTCTTTCCGGTGATTACCATAGTTTGAGGAGTTTATGTATTCACTAAGTGCTAATGCTTTGGTCCGGTTCTCTATTAAAAGGAGGCCTTAATATCCCTTAGTTTCCATTAGGACCCCGCTGCCACGGGAGGGTAGGACAAAAGATGTCATGCAAGTTCTTTTCCATAAGCACGTATGACTATATACGAAATACATGCCTACATTACATTGATGAATTGGAGCTAGTTCTGTGTCACCCTAGGTTATAACTGTTGCATGATGAATGCCATCTGACATAATTATCCATCACTGATCCATTGCCTACGAGCTTTTCACTTATTTATCTTTGCTAAGTTATTTTTCCGTTGCTACTGTTACAATCACTACAAAACTGCTACTGTCACTTTTGCCATCGTTACCGTTACTTCTGTACTACTTTACTACTAAATATTTTGCTGCAGATATTAAGTCTTTCAGGTGTGGTTGATTTGACAACTCAGCTGCTAATACTTGAGAATATTCTTTGGCTCCCCTTGTGTCGAATCAATAAATTTGGGCTGAATACACTACCCTCGAAAACTGTTGCGATCCCCTATACTTGTGGGTTATCACGCCTCTAGGAAGCGACATCAGAGGAGAAGGCCTTCGCGAAGCGCGCCGCGGACTGCGAGGCCCAACTCGCCTCCCGCGAGGAGGCGATCGCCCAGTGCAAGAGCAGGGCGACGGTTCTGGAACTAGACATGGAGGCCCGGGAGCGTGAAATCCTGCGGACCACCATCGAGCAGGAGAGGGAGCAAGAGCGCGTGGAGAACCTGGATCATGTCGTGGCGGCCGGCGAGGTTTCCTACAAAGAGCGCCTTGCGAAAGCCAACGCCACGACCGAAGAGAGGGCTGCGAAGTGCAAGGCAGAGATCGATGAGAAGGCCCAGGGCGAGATCGTGTGGAGGACCAAGAACCCCGCGGACAAATACTCCAAGGACTTGCAGGTGTAGGAGGACAGCTTCACTAAGAGGCGCGGCGAGCTAGACGCCGAAATCGCCAAACTCAGGAAGCATCTCGCGGCATCGGAGGCCGAGAATCGGAGCTTGAAGGAGCTCCAGGCCGCGACCCTCCGCGAGCTAGAGGAGCTCCAGGCATAGGTGGGAGCTGTCAGCAACGAGGCACAGCAGACCCGCGACGAGGTTGTCCAGAGACGTGGGGAGCAGCACCTGCACTCCAAAATATCCCGAGAGCTCGCGGAGCGCGCCCGCTGCACCGTGGCCGCCTTCTCCGTTGAGAGGGTGGATAATCCTCGAGAAACCGACGACGCCAGCTACCTGGCCTTATTCACGAGGCTCACAGAGCAGATGGCGTGATCCGTGATGCCGAGTGCCGCGACCTCCCGAGCCAGGCGTCGACCCGCATCTTCAGCAACCTGCCGTGTGATACGTCTCCAACGTATCTATAATTTTTGCTTGTTCCATGCTGTTATATTATCATTCTTCGTTGTTTTACAATCATTTCATAGCATCTTTATATCATTTTTTGGGACTAACCTATTGACATAGTGCCAAAGTGCCAGTTGCTGTTTTTGCTTGTTTTTTTACTTCGCAGAAAATCAATACCAAATGGAGTCCAATCGCGATGAAACTTTTTGGAGATTTTTTTTGGACCAGAAGACACCCAGTGGGCCAAAGAACTGCCAGAGAGGTGGGCCATGGAGACCACAACCCACCAGGGCGCGCCCGGGGGCCCCCGGCGCGCCCTGATGGGTTGTGCCCTCCTTGGGACCCCTCTCCACCGCCTCTGATGCCTATAAATTCCCAAATATTCCAAAAACCCTAGGGGAGTCGATGAAACACAATTCCAGCAGCTGCAAGTTCCAGAACCTCGAGATACAATCTAATCACCATCATAGAGGGGTTCATCTTCTTCATAGGTGCCTCTCCGATGATGCGTGAGTAGTCCACCATAGACCTACGGGTCTGTAGGCAGTAGCTAGATGGCTTCCTCTCTCTCTCTCTCTCTTATGATTCTCAATACAATAGTCTCTTGGAGATCTATTTGATGTAAACTTTTGCGGTGTGTTTGTTGGGATCCAGTGAATTTTGAGTTCATGATCAGTTTCTATCCATGAATATTATTTGAGTCTTCTTTGATCTCTTATATGCATGATTGCTTATAGCATCGTATTTCTTCTTCGCCTTTGGTTTAGTTAGGCCCACTAGATCGATTTTTCTTGCCATGGGAAGAGGTGCTTTGTGATGGGTTCGATCTTGGGGTGTTCTTTCCCAGTGACAGAAGGGTCAGCAAGACACGCATGTATCGTTGCTATTAAGGATAACAAGATGGGGTCTATTCCTACATGAATAGATCATGTCTACATCATGTCATCGTTCTTATTGCATTACTCCGTTTTTCCATGAACTTAATACACTAGATGCATGCTGGATAGCGGTCGATGTGTGGAGTAATAGAGGTAGATGCAGGCAGGAGTCGGTCTACCTATCTTGGACGTGATGCCTATATAATGATCATCGCCTTGGATATCGTCATGACTATTCGATTTTCTATCAATTGCCCAACAGTAATTTGTTCACCCACCGTGCGCTATACTCATGAGAGAAGCCACTAGTGAACCCTACGGCCCCCGGGTCTACTTTCCCAACATATTGCTTTTAGATCTATCTTTTTGCATCTTTGTTTTCAGATCTACAAAACCAAAAACCCAAAAATATATTGCTGCATATTTTATTTGCTCTTTTTATTTTGTGTTCTTGAGAGATCTATCTCTCCTATCTATCACTACCTAATCTATCTTTCGCATCGGGTTGCAAGTATTTGCTGTTTGTGTGCAGGTGCTACTTATTGGGTGGTGGTGATCCTCCTACTGGTTCGATAACCTTGGTTTCATAACTGAGGGAAATAGTTACCGTCGCTGTGCTGCGTCATCGCTTCCTCTTTGGGGAAATACCGACGCAGTCTCAACCCACGTCAAAAGGAATTTCTGGCGCCATTGCCGGGGAGGAAGCGGTCTCTTCTACGTGCCTATCGTAGGCGCCGAGGGGACTCCATCATCATCTACCAGGTTCTTATTCACAAATCTCATCTCCTTGCAATTACATTATTTTCGATTTGCCTCTCGTTTTCCTCTCCCCCACTTCACCAATTTGCCGTTTTATTAGCCCTCTTTTTCGTTTGCCTTTTTCTCGCCGGATCTCTTGTTTGCTTATCACCATGAGTGATTTTGGTATGGCAGAAACGGATGATGGCAGGACTCCTAAAATTGGACGTTCTTTTAATCTGGATTCTAAGACTTTTGTTTTGGGGCAAGGGAACATTATAGGAAAAGAAACTATCCAAGAGTTTATCAATTGCGTTGGGAATTTGACTCTCGATGATACTCCTACTTTGAAAACAACTAAATCTTATGCGGAAGCTATCTCAGCGCTAGTTCTAAAACTTGAAACATTGATTTCTGTATTGATTTACAGATCAAGAGAGATCTAGATTTATTCGTACCCATCCTACCTTGCAAAGATTGTTTTATGAGCTACCCGTCATAAAGAACCCTAAAGCTAGGAAGTTGGCTACACTTGTTCTTATGCATGAATTTGATCACATAGTATGGGAAGCTAGGGAGATCTTTGACTTTTATGGTATGAACCGTGAAAAACCGGTAATAGGAGAAATCCTCTACAATAGTGATTACATGATGAGATATTTGCTTGGAAATAATCAAAATTTTGATGAGAATCTCGAAAAGGAAGTCCCTGTTTTAGACATGATCCAACACGTTTTCAATGATGTGAACCAACAATATTCTTGGATCGTGGCCGGTAATCAAAGGGGGTATGTAGAGGGACAACTTGATCGTGCTAAGGTTGCTATGGATGATGTGTTTCAAGTTCTATTTGCAAAACCTCTTGACAAAAACACCTCAACCAAAACCAAAGATGACAATACTTGAATCTATGCGTTATGCCGAGCTAGGGGCATAAAACGATAGCGCTTGTTGGGAGGCAACCCAATGAATAAATAATTTTTTGCTTTTTCCTTTCTGTTTTTGAGTGTTGACAAAATTATGCCTCTGTTATGATTGTGTTTTTATGGTTTATTTAGTGTTTGTGCCAAGTAAAGCCTTTAGGATGATTCATAGGATGAGTAGAAGTGATGCTGAATCTGAAACAGAAACTCTGCGTCCAGTATATGAATTTTCATTTTTTTCTGGAACGTGATCTTGAGCTGAAATTTTAACACAGTATTGCTATACAAATTCTTACGTTGTCCTAATTTTTCAGAATTTTTAGAGTTAGAGAAGTATGGTTAGAGTACATATTACTACAGACTGTTCTGTTTAAGACAGATTCTGTTTTTGTTGCATTGTGTGCTTGTTTTGATGAATCTATGGGTTATATTGAAGGGTATGGGCCATGGTAAAGTTAAAATACAGTAGGTATAATGCAATAATGAGATATGAATGGGTTTGCAACAGTACTTAAAGTAGTGATTTGCTTTATAATACTAACGGATCTCACGAAGATTTTGTTGAGTTTTGTGTGATTGCAGTTTTCAAGTTTTGGATGAGCTCATGATGGATGAAGGAATAAGGAGTGATAAAAGCCTAAGTTTGGGGATGCTACCGCACCCCCAAGATATATCCGAAGAGTAACAAGCAACTAAGTTTGGGGATGCCCCCGAGTGGCATCCCCTCTTTCTTCTAACGACCATCGGTATTTTACTTGGAGCTATATTTTTATTCGTCACATATCATGAGTTTTGCTTGGAGCGTCTTGTATCTTTGCTTGCTTTGTTTGTTTGTTTGTTTTCCTTTGTATCCTTGCTGGACACACCTATTTGAAAGATTCAAAATCATGCTATGATTTGTTAGAATTGCTCTATGTGCTTCACTTAAACTTTTTGAGCTATAGAATTGCTCTAGTGCTTCACTTATATCTTTTTGAGCACGGTGTGCTTGGAAATTTTTGTAGAAATACTCTCATGCTTCACTTAGATTAATTTGAGAGTTAGTAAATTTTGAAGAAA